>OX421221.1:7714106-12514106 GCA_949125135.1 Alcis repandata | reverse complement strand
ATTTTCTTTGCTATAAACCTCACGGAGCCCGAGACCTTTCCAACGAATGCAAAACCGTGGAAATCGGTTCGTGCGTTCTGGAGTTATAGCGTCAGGAAGGAAAACCCGACTTATTTTTATATAGTAGATAGTGAGTTTATTCTCAGGCAAATAACAATTTAAGTTACAGAAAAGTCTAAGATGTTTCACCGGTTTCATTTCATTTCACTGAAGTCGGCTCGAGATTCAAAGTTATTTTTAGACTTCTTACATTCAAGTGGAATTTTTCCTTCACCTTGTGTCCTTTTAGCTCATCATTTAAATAAATCTTTAATGCAATATTAATACTACACTTTACAATGTCACCCCAGTGTTATTATGCACAATATGAGTGCAGTTCACCAGATGGACATCATTCCACATGTTGAATAATTCTAGCCCTTGTGTCTGCAGTATAATTTGACACTGAATTATGCATTGACAGGAACTATCGATTGCATTGTTTTGCTACATGGTACGTAGCTCAATGCATAGTCAATTACTTTTCTAAACAGCCCCCTACCCAAGTTGCATTTCCATAATCGAAACGCTATAAATACGTAAGACAATGTCTGAGAATGACATTTCTATAATCTATTTACAGATTCTATATTATATTACAGGTATTAGTAGTTGGTAGGGCAGTTGTCAGATTAGGCTCGTGCTAAGGGTTAACGGCGGTCTATAACTATATATCTAATTATATATTTAGGCGATAAAACCGCCCTTTTTATTCTACTTAGTCTTAGTTTTTTTCCTATAATTTGTTTGGTGTGGTTCTATATTCCATTCTTAATGTTTCTTTTGCAGGAGTTCCTGATAACTCTTCGCGAGCCGGTTCCTCAGCCGAATAAGCATGAGGAACAGGAGTGGTTCCACCCTCACTGCACGCGCGCTCAGGCTGAGGAGCTTCTGAGGAAGGCCAACACGGACGGGGCATTCCTCGTGCGTCCCAGCGAAAAGGACTCCATGTCCTTCGCTATCAGCTTCAGGTGAGTCCTACTAACTTAGTCAATGCACACTAATGTGTGTAAGTTAGTATAAGTATAAACTTAAATGATGGCCTCAATTATGATTTAGTGAATGGCTTGTTTTTAACCTTCGACGCAAAACGGGGGGTGTTAGTTTGACTGCTATGTACCATTTACTACCCTCTTTTGTTTGCATGCAACTAAAAAAAAAGCTGAATATTTCAGGTCGGACCGCGAGATCAAGCACTGCCGCGTCAAGCAAGAAGGCCGTCTCTACACTATAGGGACAGTCAAATACGAGAGCCTCGTCGAATTGGTTAACTACTACGAGAAAAATCCTCTTTACAAGAAAGTGAAGCTGTGGTTCCCCATAAACGAAGAGACTATGCGCAGAATTATATCCGTGAGTATATGAGACTGCTTGAAATTATGAAACGATTCGATTATCACTTGGAAAGTATCTTGTAATTGTATTTTTTTTTGTAATTGTATACATTATCGAAGTCTCTTCACAATGGTTTTTACCAGTTTGGTATATAACCCTAAAACATTATTGAAAATTACTCTTTTGTGTTATCAGGAACCCGATGACAGTTCAGTGTACGGCACGCCTGGCTACATGGACCCTACATCGTTCACATCGAGGGTAATTATATATTCGATAATAATTAGAATAATTCCCGAGGAACATACAATATTGGGTTCTTCAAAAGGGCTTTTAATAGAGTCTTTAAGGGTCGGCAGTGTATCTGTGACGCCTCCAGTGTTACAGGTATCCATAGGCGACGGTGATCGCTTTCCATCAGGTGGCCCGTTTGCTTGAGTGCCACCAATGTCATAAAAACATAATAATAAATCTAGCAAAGTAAATCGGGGTGTTTTACTAATGAATTCAAAGTAGCACTTTGCTACTCTTTTTATATTCAGACGGGGATAACTACCTTACTAACGCATATAATTTTCTTATCCTATAACATTTAAGGTGCACAAAATATATAGGTTTACAATATATTCGTAGGAGGTAAATAAATATGTAGTTAAATATTTTGAATTTCTTCTATTCTCCCTGTTGTAGCAATGTACTTAACAAAATTTCATTTTATTAGGTACATTGAATGCTCTTCTCGTTCTGGCGGGTGCGCCACTGCTCGTATATAATCATTTACATACCTAACCGTGTATTGTTGATTTGGCCCATGAAAGTATTACGTAAGCACCAACGGATTCTGAACCTTCGGGGAAGAACCCTTAAGGCGAGACTCGTGCGTCCGTCCGTCTGTATGTCACAGTCACAGCCAACTATCTCAGGAACTAAAATTATAGTTTAAAAAACTAATAATCACACCTTGTCATCGGTCTTTGACAGGTGTGCAAAGTTTGAATTAAATCTGATCGTTCAAAATAGGGCAAAATCGAGTCCAAAAGGGTCGGTTACAAACATATAGAAGAAACGAATAAAAGCACGTTAATAAAAGCTAGTAGTGGCCTGAAATTTGTCACGACACGGACGCTAGATAATGTTAACCGTTATATTATCTTGGTCAATTATGTTTAACATTCTATTGATAATACATAAAACAGTAACGTTTATTTATTAAGTCTAGTAAGATTTAAACCAAAAAAATAGATACAGAAAATAAACATTTATATAAATTATTTATTCAGTCAAAAATACAAATTCACCTAAAGTACGGAGCATGCTGATATCACCAAAAATTAAGATGATTAGCAAAAGTTTTCCGGTGACAACTATTACGTTAATTACGGGTTTAATCACGTAATACTAAGATGGCCCCTTTCATCGATGGTTTCATACAATTCTTATTAAAGCTATCCTAAGTGTTGTAATCATAATCATCATAATTTATTGATCATATCATAACTGTGTTAAAAAAAAAACTTATAGTCTATTGAATGTAAGATGATTAAAATGACATATTTCAAAAGCCTAAAATGGTACTGGTACACTTCTGATCAAATCGAGATTAATATGCGTATTTATCGAATGAAAGTGTTTTCCACGAATAACATTTGCAAAAATCGTGGTTATCTGGACTATCTATAACTTTTTATTATGTACGATTTTCTACGGATTAAAAACAAAACCCATAATTTTATTTTATTATTTTGATAGTTAATCATGTGCATACTAATTTTGTATTGGTATCATTTGGGCCATTATAATTACAACAACAACAAGTAGTCATTCTTTGATAATATAATTCGGCCGTTCAGAGAATGCGTTCCTGACACCTGTCAGTTAGTCACGACTAGTGAGGGGCACAACATAACACTGAGTTCGTTACCGTTCCTCCAAAATGAACCGCCGCATTATTTTTAAGATTATTTTCGTTTTAAATTGGCGGAATCATTTAAAATTTAGTAATATATTTTAGTTATTTAAGTGGAAACCAAAAAAAGGTAATATTAATATAATAAAATTGTTTTATTTATTCTTTGTTACAAAGTTACAATCTGTTTTATTTTTATATTTCATAAAAGTTATCTTATAGTCCATTATTTTCAAATTCTATAAAGAAAAACAAAACGTATTATTTTATAGAGTATAACTGTATAATAACAGATTACGATACTATTATTGCCTGTTATTTGTTAGCACAGCACTACAAATATAAAGCGCTGACATAACCTTGTAATAGCGCAGTATAGATTTAGAAAAATATTGTTTACCAAGTTATTTGACACGCAGTTTGGCACAAAATTATAACATTAATTGATTATTGATATAATAATGTTGTTTTAATGCTCATCAATTGTTAAAACGGTAAACAACCAGCAAAAATATTTTTATCGTAACTGCAACGCCATTACAAAGTTACGTCGTCAGTTCAATCGCGATGTGTCAGGAACGCATTCTCTGAACGGCCGAATTATAGTTACACATAGTCATTTTCCTCTTTATTAATGCCATTATTCTCGCAAGTTGTCATTGTCTGTAAAACAATCGATTTATTTGTTATGACGGAATCGAAAAATATGGTTACTGTTTTGTGACAATCCACGATAAATGTTGATTTTACAAACATATGATCACAAGTTTCATTTTAATCATGGTACATCAACAGACTAGTCGTTTCATATAATCTACCTGAAAGTACTTATAAAATAAGTACCTACAACAAATTAATGCGTGAAGACTTGCTTTGATATATATGGATATTACAAAAGCCCATAATTTTCTCAAAATAGGCTGCGAAGGCGAGGTGAAGATTCCTGACGCTCTGACACAGGGAAAGTAAACTAGCCCTTTAAATATATTTTTTTTTATATATTTTAAGAGGACACTTGTTGATATCGTGGTGATTATAAGTGAATAATTAATAGTTAAAAAAACTAAAAAACACGCTTTGTTTAGTGTATTGTCATCGGTCCTCGATATATCTACAAAGTTTGAAAGAAATCTGACCGTTTAAAGTGGGTCAAAAACGCGCTCAAAGGAGTCGGTTACAAACATACATACAAACATACAGGTGAAGCTAATAAAAGCGTGTTAAAAAGTGCTGAAATATAAGCTTCAGCTCTAGCTTGTAGGCTTCTTTCTCTCGAGAAATGCGCAACGAGGACTATTCGATAGAAACAATGAGGCGCTGTCCCTTTTTTATCGAAAAAGTACCTAAATGTCTGTCGATAGTAGTTAAGCTTTACCTACTGTATAATATGAAATGTAAAGTACCTGCAGCATAATTTCAGTAACGAACAATGGCAAAGCTGCTTGCTAAGCTTATCGTTTATCCGAAGCGTCTTATTTGCTTATTTGATAAGCTGCGAACACAGTCGGTATATTACTGATACGAGGTCACGTTTTTGTGCATCAAGACGTCACCGCCATTATATTCGACAACAAGTGTCCCCTCCACGCTAGTTCTAGTACGTACGTATTCGTATCGATTCTGTGCAGTTGCCGTCCCGTTCTCTTTTCTGGAAACGGAATAAGAAGCAAATAATTTTAGTGACATCAAAATATTTAATCTTAAAGACAATGATCCACAGAAATGATACTATACTGTACTGCTAAAAAAAGGTAAAGAGCGGGCTCTTTTTCCGCAACTAGGCCGGTAATCGGCCCTTTTTGCGTGACATATGCGGGTTTTCCTCACGATGTTTTCCTTCACCGAAAAGCCAGTGGTATGTAAATTCGTACATAAGTCCTAAAGAACTCATTGGTACGAGTCGGGGTTTGAACCCGCCACCTCAAGAATGCGAAGCGTCGGTTCTCCCACTGAGCTACCACGGCTCTATATATATATATATATATATATATATATATATATATATATATATATATATATATACTGTACTGCTATTTGTAGGGTTGGTTAACGACTACCGTGTATTGTCCGTAGAATAAAGAATATATTCATAGCATTTTTGTGTGGTTTGCTTGCTTTAACACTTTAACTGCGGCTAATAATCAAATGCGTTGTGTTTTACACGCCTGGCGTGTGTAGCCGCACTCGCGTTGCACAAAGGAAAACACAAGGTATGTGTTTTCCGCAGTCAAAGTGTTGAAGACCAAGGACTAATAAGATAAACTGAGAAACGAACAAAAAAATAACGTGGCACACGGTGAGATGTCAATGAACGTCCAAGGTACACGCAGTCTGATTTTCTACTCTGTCAACACATAACACCCATTAAGAAAGCCCCCACTCGAATATCTACTCTAAAATCTGGGAATAAGAATCAGATTAAGACTCCGTGAGAATGGCGCGTGCGACTCTTTAATAAACCAAACCATCCTTATTTTTTGATGGATGAGATAAGAGTGGGGGAGTGACCAATTTCAGTCTAATGGTGTTCAACATTGACTATGCATAATGCACTAGGCAAAATCAGATGGACGGTGTTACCTCAAAATGTCTGATGGTACTTATATATTTTGTTTATCTTTGTAGAGTTAGTTTATTATTTAAAGTTTTATCTTATCTTTCTATTCACTTGTTCATTACTGTAGTTTGTAGTGTGGATTACATTCTTTTATCTTTCCTTGTAGAAAATAGTCATGCTTGTATCTATTTTAAGGTACTTTACTGAAATTCTGATCCGTTATTTTATCTATACTAAAAGTGTACATAACTTCAAGAAAAACCTCTTTTCAAACATAACTGATGTAACCTTGTAAAAACGCGTCAGAATTTCTTGCCCACCGAAAATGTCCCCAGCCGTCTATGTAATATGGTTTAATTTTGGTTGACAGGTGACAGTAAAAGCGCTGCACGACTACCGTGCGAGGCAGGAGGACGAGCTCTCTTTCTGCAAACAAGCTATCATCACCAACGTGGACAAGCCTGACCAGGTAAAAAACTATAATGATCTCAAATAAATAAATAAATAAAATAAATCTCAGCAGGAATTACAAGTAGAAGAATAATTACGCTTAAAACCAGTGTAATAACTGGCGCCCATTATATCGCTTAGAGCAAGAGTTCCCAACCAGGGGGCATGCCTCCCTTGGGGGGGGGGGGGGGGGGGGCGTAGGGAGATGTCAAGGGTAACACATTTTGTGTCTAAGAAAAAAAAATAGAGCTTATATATATAAACGTCTGGAATCAAAAGGTGTTCTTAAAATACAATATATTTTTCTCGTCTATTTGAATAAATATAATAATAACTAGCTGACTCGACAGACGTTGTCCTGTCAAAAGCCATTGCGTCAATTCTATGTCAAATGTCAAAAGTTACATTAAAAAAGTTTACATTGTCCAAAGCGCTAAAGTTCAATTATGGTTTAAGTATTTTTAAATTTTCTAATTTTTCATGTTTTTTTACTATAAATTGAGATGTGAGCTATCCTATCTCCTAAGTTAGATCGAACTGCACCCTGTGTGCTTGCATTTTGATTGAAATCGGTTAAGTAGTTTAGGAGTCTATAGCGGACAAACAACGTGACACGTAATTTATATAAATATTAAGAAGATAAATAAATTTGAATAAATAAACGTAATCAGTAAGATCAGTCCAATAAAAAAGCCGAGTCAGTAAATTGTACCTAACCAAATCAATGATTTTTCTATTTAGTTATTTTTTGTATTTTTATAGTTTGTTAAAAGAATAATAAATATTTATGTTTTATTATAATCACAGCGTGGTTTTTAATTTATGGTGATATTTCTTCACATGTAATCATTGCATTCGATTCAACTTATCAGCTTTCGATTTTTAGAGTAACATCCCTAGTGTTTAAAAGAAAAAGGGTTAACTGACGCAACATTGTAACAACGTTCAGTTCTTTACGAGATTGTAAATTATCTCGTAGATCAGTAATTGTTTATTATGTTTAAAATAGTTTATTAAAAAAACAAATCATAAAATAACTCGTATCGGTCATTATTACAATAAATATGTAATCGTAATTGAAAAAAGTTAAGCAATTGTGCAGTTCTAACAAAACGAAAAAATATATTATTTATGCCCGCCGTTACAAGGTTACGTTGTTGAATTTCGATGAATTGTCAAATGTGACCTATTAAAGTGGCCCGACTATAGTTGTAGTACTATGGTCGGTAATGTTGAAAAGGTAAAATGTTGTGTAATTGGATGAAAAGAAGATTATAGTAGTGATTTTCATTTGATTTCATTTTATGCAGTTTGTGTTTATCTGTGCTATGTCGTGTAGTTAGCGTCATGAATGGATTTAGTAAAAAAAGGTTCATACAAAATGAAATGATACGAGTACATTGTAAAGTTATTCGTTATTCAGTAAAGAGACTGAATTTTCTAACCTAAAAAAGAGAACCGAAACTTCAGAATGTTTCAGTTTTCCTTTCTTTATGGGCTAAACAATATTTAAAAGTATCAAGTGTGTCTGTTAGAGGTACCTTAAAATTTTGATGATCAGTGGCTGAGTGTGTCATAAGAAAGCTGTCGAGTTACACTTAGTAACTGTAGCCAGTCGAAGTACTTAGTACCTGATACGATTTTAAAAATACACAAGTATATAATCTTAATTTTTATTATAATACATAGGCACCTACACAAAATTAGTACACAGTATGTTTTTCACTTCTTATGCTCGTAAGTCCTTGTTTATGCCCGGTGTAGGCGGACTAAACCATCATTTTATGCTCTTGTGCTTAATAGCAAACTGAACAAAAAAAAAAACTTTTTTGCCCCAGGCCGTAAAAGTCCACTTTTAAGCTTTAAATAAATATATTTTGTAATTACGTTTTTGCAAGTAATAAATACGTTATTTAACAAGTTAATACATAATTATATGTAGGTACTCCTATTACGATATCTTTATAAATAAAAATGAATTGTTGTTCGTTAGTCTGATTAAAACTCGAGAACGGCTGGGCCGATTGAGCTGATTTTGGTTTTAAAATGTTTGTCGTAGTCCAGGGTAGGTCTAAACGGTGAGAAAAATTCGAATAATTGCCGGGAAAACCCTCAAAACAGCCCTTTTCTATTTCCCATACAAACGTTTTCTTAATAAAATGTAGCCAATTTGAACTTTATTGCTATTCAATAAAGTTCATATTAAATTATAATCACTCACTGTTGTCTAAGCAATTTAGTTGTGTTTCTAACGTCAAAGCTGCTAAACAAAAGTGAATCGCGAACGCGACAAAATTGCATAGTCACAAAATGTAATAAATCATTAGTAGTACTGATTTTCAATCAATTTGGTCGGCTTCGCGAAACTTAATTTGACATTAGATTTGACAACCAACTAATATGTCAATCATTCTGTCGCACTTCAGAACACGGAGATTTATAATAAACTCCAAAAAAATAAATATGTACTGGTGGAATTTATTTCCTTGATGCTCCCGGAGGAACCGGAAAAACGTTCATAATTTCATTGCTTTTGGCGAGGATCAGATCGAGAAATGATGTTGCTCTAGCGTTGGCGTTGGCTTCATCTGGAATAGCTGCGACTCTGCTAGAAGGCGGGCGAACTGCGCATTCTGCCTTGAAATTACCATTAAACACCAATTTGCAACATCGCCAAAAATAGCGCAATGGCGAAGATCCTACAGGTATGCAAATTAATTGTTTGGGATGAATGCACAATGGCCCATAAGAGGTCACTGGAGGTACTGGACAGAACATTGAAAGATCTTCGTGACAACCAAAATATTTTTGGTGGGGCCATGATTCTGTTATCAGGTGATTTTCGTCAGACTCTTCCAGTTATTCCCCGATCAACTGTTGCTGATGAACTAAATGGCAATTTGTGGCAATTTGTGGCAGTACGTAAAGACACTGCAATTAACAACTAACATGCGAGTATTTTTGCAACATGATGAAACTGCAAATGTGTTTGCGAAGCAGTTGTTAGACATTGGAAATAATAAAATTGCAATGGACACCTCGACCGGATTCATCACATTACCCACAGATTTCTGTCACATCACAGATTCAAAAGAGGAGCTTATTCAGCGTGTTTTCCCAGATATAGCGCAAAAGTTCAATAACCATAGTTGGCTGGGTGAACGAGCAATATTGGCAGCGAAAAATAAAGATGTCGAGGATCTCAATGCGACCATTCAGAATTTTCTTCCAGGACAGTTGGTTTCCTTCAAATCAGTCGGACACCGTTATGAACCAGGATGACGTAGTCAACTATCCCACGGAGTTTTTAAATTCGCTGGAATTGCCTGGATTACCACCGCACAATTTGCAGTTAAAAGTAGGATCAGTTGTCATCATGCTGCGTAACATTAATCAACCTCGACTATGCAATGGAACAAGACTGGCTGTGAAAAAGCTGATGAATAACGTCATTGAGGCAACAATTATAACAGGAAAATACAAAGGAGAGGATGTCTTGATCCCGCGAATACCGATGATTCCAACGGATTTACCATTCGATTTTAAACGCTTACAATTTCCAGTACGTCTGGCCTTTGCGATGACAATAAATAAATCGCAATGATAGTCTTTAGAAGTTTGCGGAATCAACTTGGAGTTTCCCTGTTTCACGAATGGACAATTATAAGTCGCGTGTTCGCGCGTCGGAAAACCGTCTTCTTTGTTTATTTACGCACCACAAAACAAAACAAAAAATATAGTTTATGAGAAAGCTTTAAATTGATTAACAAACTGTATCATAACAGTCTTTTAAATTCAAACGGCATATCGGTTGGGATCATCGGGATCCTCGGAATGAGAACTTCCTCACCTTTGAATTTTCCTTTCAGTATCGTCGCGTAAATTAAGTACATTGTTCATCAATTTTCTAACCACCCGCGTACCGTTGCACAGTTTTGGTTGGTTTATGTTTCGAAACATGATTACTACGGAGCCAACCTGTAGGCGTAAATTGTGCGGTGGTAAGCCAGCACAGACAATACAAAGGTTGTATTGTCTGTGTAAGCCAGGCACATCCAAGGAGTTTAAAAATTCAATTGGATAGTTGGTGGCTTCATCTTCATTTGTGACGCAGTCAATAGATTTGAATGAATGCATTGTTCCAATGATCTTATTTTGAATTATATAGTTCAGGTCGTCCACATCTTTATTCTTAGCCGCTAAAATTGCTCGCTCACTCAAACAATTAATTATTTTTGTAGTTAGAAATAATGTCTGGAAATACATTGTTGATAAGTTCGTCTTTTGATGAGGCAAAATTACAGAAATTATTTGGAAATGATATCAATCCGCTCGATTCATCGACAGGTACTTGACCATTACCGATAGTCAGAAATTGCTCAGAGAAATCTTCAGCAGATGTATCATTAAGCAATGCAACTCTCATGTTTGTTGTCAGCTGCAGTTTCTTCACATAGCGCCATAGATTCGACGATTTGAGGCAAGCGTTTATTTCGTCGGCAGCCGTAGATCTTGGAATTACTGGCAGTGTTTGGTGGAAATCGGCAGACAGTAAAATCATTGCTCCTCCAAAACATCTCGAGTCATTCCGTAAATCTTTCAATGTTCGGTTAAGTGCTTCTAATGCACGTTTATACGCCATTGTGCATTCGTCCCAGATGATGATTTTCGATGCCGATAAAACTTTGGCCATTGCTGAATTTTTTGTAATTATTACACGTTGGTTCTTCAATAGTTTGAAGATTTAACGGTAACTTTAATGCTGAATGAGCAGTACGGCATCCTTCTAACAATGTGGCTGCTATTCCAGAAGAAGCAACTGCAACCGCTATGTTGGATCTCGCACGAACAGTGGCTAAAACTACTGACATCACCACCTACCTACCTACCTACCTGTTCCACCAGGGGCATCTAGGAAATATAAACCACCATTTCCATCATCGATTGCCTTCATTAAAGTATCATAAACTTCCTTATGTTGGGAATTCAACAAGGGTACTAATAATAATAATACTACTAATTGTAACTAATACGACTTTCTTTTATATATATAGATTTATACAAAAGTTTAGGTCTTTTATTTATCGATTGAGGCAGTACGAAGTCTGCCGGGTCAGCTAGTCAGATAATAAAACTACATACCTAAACCTAAACAGAATAGAACACTTATTACAGAAAACATCAAAGCTCAAGTCACTATCCGCGGGTAGTACTACATAATAGAAGTATACAACAACAAGTAGTACAAAACAACAACCAGTTCTTAAAACGATATGGAACGAAAAAAAACATTTAAAGTGATTGTACAAATACTTCTACTTTTACCTAAACTGCAATTTTATTACATACTAGCTGACCCGGCAGACTTCGTACTGCCTCAATCGATAAATAAAAGACCTAAACTTTTGTATAAATCTATATATATAAAAGAAAGTCGTATTAGTTACAATTAGTAGTATTATTATTATTAGTACCCTTGTTGAATTCCCAACATAAGGAAGTTTATGATACTTTAATGAAGGCAATCGATGATGGAAATGGTGGTTTATATTTCCTAGATGCCCCTGGTGGAACAGGTAGGTAGGTAGGTAGGTGGTGATGTCAGTAGTTTTAGCCACTGTTCGTGCGAGATCCAACATAGCGGTTGCAGTTGCTTCTTCTGGAATAGCAGCCACATTGTTAGAAGGATGCCGTACTGCTCATTCAGCATTAAAGTTACCGTTAAATCTTCAAACTATTGAAGAACCAACGTGTAATAATTACAAAAAATTCAGCAATGGCCAAAGTTTTATCGGCATCGAAAATCATCATCTGGGACGAATGCACAATGGCGTATAAACGTGCATTAGAAGCACTTAACCGAACATTGAAAGATTTACGGAATGACTCGAGATGTTTTGGAGGAGCAATGATTTTACTGTCTGCCGATTTCCACCAAACACTGCCAGTAATTCCAAGATCTACGGCTGCCGACGAAATAAACGCTTGCCTCAAATCGTCGAATCTATGGCGCTATGTGAAGAAACTGCAGCTGACAACAAACATGAGAGTTGCATTGCTTAATGATACATCTGCTGAAGATTTCTCTGAGCAATTTCTGACTATCGGTAATGGTCAAGTACCTGTCGATGAATCGAGCGGATTGATATCATTTCCAAATAATTTCTGTAATTTTGCCTCATCAAAAGACGAACTTATCAACAATGTATTTCCAGACATTATTTCTAACTACAAAAATAATTAATTGTTTGAGTGAGCGAGCAATTTTAGCGGCTAAGAATAAAGATGTGGACGACCTGAACTATATAATTCAAAATAAGATCATTGGAACAATGCATTCATTCAAATCTATTGACTGCGTCACAAATGAAGATGAAGCCACCAACTATCCAATTGAATTTTTAAACTCCTTGGATGTGCCTGGCTTACACAGACAATACAACCTTTGTATTGTCTGTGCTGGCTTACCACCGCACAATTTACGCCTACAGGTTGGCTCCGTAGTAATCATGTTTCGAAACATAAACCAACCAAAACTGTGCAACGGTACGCGGGTGGTTAGAAAATTGATGAACAATGTACTTAATTTACGCGACGATACTGAAAGGAAAATTCAAAGGTGAGGAAGTTCTCATTCCGAGGATCCCGATGATCCCAACCGATATGCCGTTTGAATTTAAAAGACTGTTATGATACAGTTTGTTAATCAATTTAAAGCTTTCTCATAAACTATATTTTTTGTTTTGTTTTGTGGTGCGTAAATAAACAAAGAAGACGGTTTTCCGACGCGCGAACACGCGACTTATAATTGTCCATTCGTGAAACAGGGAAACTCCAAGTTGATTCCGCAAACTTCTAAAGACTATCATTGCGATTTATTTATTGTCATCGCAAAGGCCAGACGTACTGGAAATTGTAAGCGTTTAAAATCGAATGGTAAATCCGTTGGAATCATCGGTATTCGCGGGATCAAGACATCCTCTCCTTTGTATTTTCCTGTTATAATTGTTGCCTCAATGACGTTATTCATCAGCTTTTTCACAGCCAGTCTTGTTCCATTGCATAGTCGAGGTTGATTAATGTTACGCAGCATGATGACAACTGATCCTACTTTTAACTGCAAATTGTGCGGTGGTAATCCAGGCAATTCCAGCGAATTTAAAAACTCCGTGGGATAGTTGACTACGTCATCCTGGTTCATAACGGTGTCCGACTGATTTGAAGGAAACCAACTGTCCTGGAAGAAAATTCTGAATGGTCGCATTGAGATCCTCGACATCTTTATTTTTCGCTGCCAATATTGCTCGTTCACCCAGCCAACTATGGTTATTGAACTTTTGCGCTATATCTGGGAAAACACGCTGAATAAGCTCCTCTTTTGAATCTGTGATGTGACAGAAATCTGTGGGTAATGTGATGAATCCGGTCGAGGTGTCCATTGCAATTTTATTATTTCCAATGTCTAACAACTGCTTCGCAAACACATTTGCAGTTTCATCATGTTGCAAAAATACTCGCATGTTAGTTGTTAATTGCAGTGTCTTTACGTACTGCCACAAATTGCCACAAATTGCCATTTAGTTCATCAGCAACAGTTGATCGGGGAATAACTGGAAGAGTCTGACGAAAATCACCTGATAACAGAATCATGGCCCCACCAAAAATATTTTGGTTGTCACGAAGATCTTTCAATGTTCTGTCCAGTACCTCCAGTGACCTCTTATGGGCCATTGTGCATTCATCCCAAACAATTAATTTGCATACCTGTAGGATCTTCGCCATTGCGCTATTTTTGGCGATGTTGCAAATTGGTGTTTAATGGTAATTTCAAGGCAGAATGCGCAGTTCGCCCGCCTTCTAGCAGAGTCGCAGCTATTCCAGATGAAGCCAACGCCAACGCTAGAGCAACATCATTTCTCGATCTGATCCTCGCCAAAAGCAATGAAATTATGAACGTTTTTCCGGTTCCTCCGGGAGCATCAAGGAAATAAATTCCACCAGTACATATTTATTTTTTTGGAGTTTATTATAAATCTCCGTGTTCTGAAGTGCGACAGAATGATTGACATATTAGTTGGTTGTCAAATCTAATGTCAAATTAAGTTTCGCGAAGCCGACCAAATTGATTGAAAATCAGTACTACTAATGATTTATTACATTTTGTGACTATGCAATTTTGTCGCGTTCGCGATTCACTTTTGTTTAGCAGCTTTGACGTTAGAAACACAACTAAATTGCTTAGACAACAGTGAGTGATTATAATTTAATATGAACTTTATTGAATAGCAATAAAGTTCAAATTGGCTACATTTTATTAAGAAAACGTTTGTATGGGAAATAGAAAAGGGCTGTTTTGAGGGTTTTCCCGGCAATTATTCGAATTTTTCTCACCGTTTAGACCTACCCTGGACTACGACAAACATTTTAAAACCAAAATCAGCTCAATCGGCCCAGCCGTTCTCGAGTTTTAATCAGACTAACGAACAACAATTCATTTTTATTTATAAAGACTAGCTGACCCGGCAGACTTCGTACTGCCTCAATCGATAAATAAAAGACCTAAACTTTTGTATAAATCTATATATATAAAAGAAAGTCGTATTAGTTACAATTAGTAGTATTATTATTATTAGTACCCTTGTTGAATTCCCAACATAAGGAAGTTTATGATACTTTAATGAAGGCAATCGATGATGGAAATGGTGGTTTATATTTCCTAGATGCCCCTGGTGGAACAGGTAGGTAGGTAGGTAGGTGGTGATGTCAGTAGTTTTAGCCACTGTTCGTGCGAGATCCAACATAGCGGTTGCAGTTGCTTCTTCTGGAATAGCAGCCACATTGTTAGAAGGATGCCGTACTGCTCATTCAGCATTAAAGTTACCGTTAAATCTTCAAACTATTGAAGAACCAACGTGTAATAATTACAAAAAATTCAGCAATGGCCAAAGTTTTATCGGCATCGAAAATCATCATCTGGGACGAATGCACAATGGCGTATAAACGTGCATTAGAAGCACTTAACCGAACATTGAAAGATTTACGGAATGACTCGAGATGTTTTGGAGGAGCAATGATTTTACTGTCTGCCGATTTCCACCAAACACTGCCAGTAATTCCAAGATCTACGGCTGCCGACGAAATAAACGCTTGCCTCAAATCGTCGAATCTATGGCGCTATGTGAAGAAACTGCAGCTGACAACAAACATGAGAGTTGCATTGCTTAATGATACATCTGCTGAAGATTTCTCTGAGCAATTTCTGACTATCGGTAATGGTCAAGTACCTGTCGATGAATCGAGCGGATTGATATCATTTCCAAATAATTTCTGTAATTTTGCCTCATCAAAAGACGAACTTATCAACAATGTATTTCCAGACATTATTTCTAACTACAAAAATAATTAATTGTTTGAGTGAGCGAGCAATTTTAGCGGCTAAGAATAAAGATGTGGACGACCTGAACTATATAATTCAAAATAAGATCATTGGAACAATGCATTCATTCAAATCTATTGACTGCGTCACAAATGAAGATGAAGCCACCAACTATCCAATTGAATTTTTAAACTCCTTGGATGTGCCTGGCTTACACAGACAATACAACCTTTGTATTGTCTGTGCTGGCTTACCACCGCACAATTTACGCCTACAGGTTGGCTCCGTAGTAATCATGTTTCGAAACATAAACCAACCAAAACTGTGCAACGGTACGCGGGTGGTTAGAAAATTGATGAACAATGTACTTAATTTACGCGACGATACTGAAAGGAAAATTCAAAGGTGAGGAAGTTCTCATTCCGAGGATCCCGATGATCCCAACCGATATGCCGTTTGAATTTAAAAGACTGTTATGATACAGTTTGTTAATCAATTTAAAGCTTTCTCATAAACTATATTTTTTGTTTTGTTTTGTGGTGCGTAAATAAACAAAGAAGACGGTTTTCCGACGCGCGAACACGCGACTTATAATTGTCCATTCGTGAAACAGGGAAACTCCAAGTTGATTCCGCAAACTTCTAAAGACTATCATTGCGATTTATTTATTGTCATCGCAAAGGCCAGACGTACTGGAAATTGTAAGCGTTTAAAATCGAATGGTAAATCCGTTGGAATCATCGGTATTCGCGGGATCAAGACATCCTCTCCTTTGTATTTTCCTGTTATAATTGTTGCCTCAATGACGTTATTCATCAGCTTTTTCACAGCCAGTCTTGTTCCATTGCATAGTCGAGGTTGATTAATGTTACGCAGCATGATGACAACTGATCCTACTTTTAACTGCAAATTGTGCGGTGGTAATCCAGGCAATTCCAGCGAATTTAAAAACTCCGTGGGATAGTTGACTACGTCATCCTGGTTCATAACGGTGTCCGACTGATTTGAAGGAAACCAACTGTCCTGGAAGAAAATTCTGAATGGTCGCATTGAGATCCTCGACATCTTTATTTTTCGCTGCCAATATTGCTCGTTCACCCAGCCAACTATGGTTATTGAACTTTTGCGCTATATCTGGGAAAACACGCTGAATAAGCTCCTCTTTTGAATCTGTGATGTGACAGAAATCTGTGGGTAATGTGATGAATCCGGTCGAGGTGTCCATTGCAATTTTATTATTTCCAATGTCTAACAACTGCTTCGCAAACACATTTGCAGTTTCATCATGTTGCAAAAATACTCGCATGTTAGTTGTTAATTGCAGTGTCTTTACGTACTGCCACAAATTGCCACAAATTGCCATTTAGTTCATCAGCAACAGTTGATCGGGGAATAACTGGAAGAGTCTGACGAAAATCACCTGATAACAGAATCATGGCCCCACCAAAAATATTTTGGTTGTCACGAAGATCTTTCAATGTTCTGTCCAGTACCTCCAGTGACCTCTTATGGGCCATTGTGCATTCATCCCAAACAATTAATTTGCATACCTGTAGGATCTTCGCCATTGCGCTATTTTTGGCGATGTTGCAAATTGGTGTTTAATGGTAATTTCAAGGCAGAATGCGCAGTTCGCCCGCCTTCTAGCAGAGTCGCAGCTATTCCAGATGAAGCCAACGCCAACGCTAGAGCAACATCATTTCTCGATCTGATCCTCGCCAAAAGCAATGAAATTATGAACGTTTTTCCGGTTCCTCCGGGAGCATCAAGGAAATAAATTCCACCAGTACATATTTATTTTTTTGGAGTTTATTATAAATCTCCGTGTTCTGAAGTGCGACAGAATGATTGACATATTAGTTGGTTGTCAAATCTAATGTCAAATTAAGTTTCGCGAAGCCGACCAAATTGATTGAAAATCAGTACTACTAATGATTTATTACATTTTGTGACTATGCAATTTTGTCGCGTTCGCGATTCACTTTTGTTTAGCAGCTTTGACGTTAGAAACACAACTAAATTGCTTAGACAACAGTGAGTGATTATAATTTAATATGAACTTTATTGAATAGCAATAAAGTTCAAATTGGCTACATTTTATTAAGAAAACGTTTGTATGGGAAATAGAAAAGGGCTGTTTTGAGGGTTTTCCCGGCAATTATTCGAATTTTTCTCACCGTTTAGACCTACCCTGGACTACGACAAACATTTTAAAACCAAAATCAGCTCAATCGGCCCAGCCGTTCTCGAGTTTTAATCAGACTAACGAACAACAATTCATTTTTATTTATAAAGATATTCTATTCAGCCCCCCTTGCCAAGTTGCAATTATATAATCGAAACGATATCGAGAAGTAAGAAAATGTATGGGAATGACATTTCTGTCATAGAATATAAAATCTATAGATTATAGAAATGTCATTCCCATACATTTTCCTACTATTCTATATCGTATCGATTATAGAATTGCAACTTGGCTAATGGCTGTTTAGGTTTTTGTAGTTTTCTTATCTGTAATATTCTATCCTGTTTTGGTTTATATAGTTTCATTGTCTGTAATGTCCTTTCTAACCTGTTTAGATTGATGTACTTTTATTATCTGTAATATTCTCTCCTGCCCCCCTAGCCAAGTTGCAATTCTAAAATCGAAACGAAATAGAAAATCAGGAAAATGCATGGGAATGACATTTCTATATGTAATCTATTTATACATTCAATATTATATGACAGAAATGTCATTCCCACAAATTTTATGGTTTTCTATATCATTTTGATTATAGAATTGCAACTTTGCTAGGGGGGCCGAATAGAATATCAGATAATAAAACTACATACATACCTAAACCTAAACAGAATAGAACTGGGCTCTTGAGATTTATGTAGTTTTATTATCTGTTCTTGTTTTATTCTATTATGTTTATGTTTATTATGGTTTTAATATAGTTGTAATTATAATTTCAGGGATGGTGGCGTGGCGATTACGGTGGTAAGAAGTACCACTGGTTCCCAGCCAACTACGTAGAAGAGATCGAGGCGCCTCAGAGGCCTGACCCTGCTGTGAGTACCAGTTTGCATGCCTCACGGCGCTTTAATACCGCAAGGTGTTACACAAACAAATTTAACAAATTAAATCGTTGGCCTATTGAAATAGAGTCGAAATTCGACTAGTTTGTATATTTGAAAACCAGAACTTGAAAAACCTTAGATTTCTTTGCGTAACTTTGATTAAGTGAAAACTAATTGCAAATTGCTAATTAATACAAAACAAACAAAATTATCTTAGACTTTGATTTAAGGTATTTCGACTCAATTTCAATAGTGTACAGTGATTTTAAGTTTAACATTGATGGATAAAATGTCTGTGGTATTAATACGAGTATGTATGAAAGAGGTTTTACTGCCAGTTCGAATGGACGCACGTTTGAAGACAGAGGAGAAATTAAAAAGCATGCAAATGTAAACCCTATATGGTCTCAGTTAAATCACAAATCGCAATATCGAATGACAGCGCCAATTTTACGAACCACATCACATTTAATTGATTTTTGATTTGGGTAATTGGCCTGTTTGTCGTAATACACAAAGTCCAGTTTCTCAAACTAACACTCTCTAACTTAGCTCTCGGATTAGTGTTAGTCATTCGGCGTCCATTAGAACCAGGGTTGAGGGTGACAGTCGGCCGAGGTGGAGCAAAGAGTTGTTGACCAAATGTTGACAGATTGAACCTATCTGTGACATAATCTCAATAGTGGACTGATTCGTCTCCGCGAGTAACATTTTGTCGCTCTTTCGGCGGAGTGTCACCCTTAGGGTGTGATTGCAAATGGGCCCCAAGGACTAATATTAAACACACCTAACTGACTGCGTCGCTTTGAATAATCGGCTTGAAATTGTATTATCTACTGTTTGTTGACTTAATATTTGAGATAAAGAAAAAGCAAGTTATTCTAGTATAAAAATATTATTTATAATCTACGAATTAAATTAAATATCCACTTTGATAAGTAACTCTTCTTAATCTGTACTGCTATTATGGTCATTGGTTATAAAACAAAAAACGCCAAATGAAAACATTTGAGAAGAAAAAAATTCGGCGTTTCTAGAGCAGTTAATTTGTCCACATTGTTTTGATTCTGTCACTCAAGTGACTATCTCAGAGTAGTTCGAGACGAAATTAATGTCTATTTCGTTAGTAGGTATAAATCAATTTACGTAAAATTTTATGGTACTTAGTCACCGAGATATTGTTTATTAAAAGATTACCATACTTGCACTGTAAATATCTGTACATTTATAATCTAACTGAACTGACTACCCGTGCATGTTTAGCCCATAATGTGCCGTACTGCATGGCTCTACGAACAACTAATACCGACCGTAGCACCGGCGGCCGCTGCAGGTAACTAACTGAACTTTGTATTAGCCGGCTCACACGACACTTTTTAGCCCGCGGACGTTTATTCCCGTAATTATCGGAACAGTATGGCAGTAAGCGTACGTCAGATTTATAATAACAGCGTACAAGACTCGACAGATTTGCAAAAATAACAAGACTGGCTTTAATCGACGTGCGCTCTTCCATAGTTCAACGGAATGAACGTAAGCCGTCATCGCGTCTGCGATGAGGGTCGCGGCGTGAATAGTGTTGCCAGCGCCGGCTGTAAACGATGGTGTGTAACGTGTTTATATTGTCACAGGGGCTCGACAGCGAGACTGCAGCTTTAGGCTCGTTACAGAAAGGCGTGGTTGACGTGGCAGGCGCGGTAGTAGAGCTACTGGTGGGCTCGGATTCGGGGAACTCGCGCTGGATGTTGCGCTTGCACAGCCTGGTGTCGTGCCAGGCTTTTGAGATGGCGGCGCCGTCGCGCGAGGAGGCGCTCGAATGGTTCTCCGCCATCAAGGACGCCGCGCAGTCCGCCTCCGCGCGCTCCCAGCACCACCGCAAGATGGAGCGCACCTGGCGTATAGCCAAAGAGATGTCGGACCTCATCGTCTACTGCCGCTCCGTCGCCTTCAACCACGAGCGACTCAAAACCAAAGGCTTCATCCACACGGAAATGTCCTCCTTCCCCGAAACGAAAGCGGAGAGGCACATTTGCCAGAACGAGAACCGGTTCTTCGTGAAGTACCATACGGCTCAACTCAGCCGGATTTACCCGAAAGGGCAACGCATCGACTCGTCGAATTACAACCCGGTTCCGTTCTGGAATTCCGGGTCGCAGATGGTAGCGCTCAACTTCCAGACGCCAGACAAGGCGATGCAGATCAACACGGGCCGGTTCAGAGAGAACGGCCGATGCGGGTACGTCCTAAAACCCGAGTTCATGTTTGACGAGGGGTACAATCCGTACGACAAGCGCTGTGTGGAGAACAGGGTGAGGGCTGCAACTGTGACGCTGCGCGTGATTGGAGCGAGGCACCTGTGCAAGTCGGGCCGCGGGACGGCGAGCCCTTTCGTCGAGGTGGAGATCATCGGGGCTGACTACGACAGTGGCAACAAGCTAGTCACAAAAACTTTTGGTAAGCTACTACTTACTATAATACTAATAGCTGTAAATATACTGTAAACAATTACTGTAAATATGTACCATATAAACTACAAAAGATCTAATCTAGATGTTTAGTTGTCCTTGTCTTTGTGTGTGTTCGAAGGCATTCCCGACACGTTAATCCTATACCGCGTTACTAACTGAGTGTTTCTATCTGATTTTATTCTTATTGATATGCGCCTATAACCATCTTACGCACATCACTGTGCGGCTCCTTAAGACCCACAAGTGCGAGCGAGATAGACATAGAGAAATCATTTATGGCCACACGACTCATTGGTAACGCGGTGATTATAGTCCCCACTAATTTCATTGATAAGTAATAACGTTTCACACTAGCTCTAGCTACGAGTGCAATAAAATTACAATCTAGCCTCAGGATTATAATATGTCATTTGTATTAAACTAAAATGTCTAGTTAACTAAAATAATGTATCCAGTACCACTTTTTTATTATAAAATTGGTTGCACTTGGTTGCACAATTGGTTTTTATAAAATTGGTTGCATCCGCGATCTTGACGTCAGATCGCAGGTGCAACTTTTTGTCACTTAACCTTTTTGTGTGAATTATTACATATTTTTTTGGTTTTGATATGTCTTGACTACTAATATTATGCTAAATATGATTGATGGTATATATTTAAATTTGTGTTTATATGATATTCTATATATTTTACAGAAATATCGGTTAACATGACATCAGAACAACACAAGAAGACTACTTCGTAGAAATATAGGGAAATATAAAAAAAAACTGATTTGTGATTTTTATAATAGGGATGAAATTAGCAGACAAATGCCTGGCTTACTCAATATCGTTATGTTGGGTTGTGTCAGAGCGATATGGAGAAATTAGAGTACAATTTATGACAACGATTGATGGCAAACGGTTTACAAAAATCGTTAATGACGCAGACGTGCAATTTGATGATATTATCGCGAAGTTGAAAGCGCCGGAGAAAAAACTGATGGAAATAATATGTTCATAGAAATTTTGGCAAATATTGACGTATTTGAAAGAAATAATTAATATAGGCATCAACAAAAGTATACTATTTAATAATAAATATGATTTGGTCTCTCATTCTGTTCCTAAATAAGTTTAACTGATGTTTATGTTCACTTAAATTAGACGGGGTGCACCCACGATAATGCACCCGCGATCCACTTAAATATGAATAATACTTTGTTTATTTTTGTTTTGTTTAGAATTTTTATTTTATGTACTTTATTACTTCAACACCTTAAAAATATCACGGAATAACATATTAAATGTATCACAATTAACAGATTTTTTTGTTTATGATCTGGAATGGTTTAGCCAAATCTGTTGCACCCGCGATGGCTGTTTGAACCTTCCTCCTGGCTTTTAAAATATTATTTTCAAATCCTTGTAAAGTAATATCAAGTGAAAATATTAAAATGTAGTCTATTTATGACAGATTTCATTAGATATGTTTTCTATTCAATAACATGAAACTAAAACATGCGTCTAAAAGTTGCACCCGCGGTAATGGAAAGACCCATTTAATTTAAAACTAACTAGCAAAATTGTTACCTTCTTATTGTGAATCAGTTAGGTAGTTCTTTAGTGCATGTATGTAACCTCTTTATTGTAAATTAGTTAGCTCTTTATTCATCATCATCATCTTCATCATATGCAACCTTTAATCCTCCCACTGATGGGATAAAGGTCCACCTGTATCCCAGCAGTGGGAGGAAGGGTGATTAGGCTGTATTCCACCACGCTGGCTGCGGATTGCTGGAATTCACATACGCCATTGAATTTCTTCTCCGGATGTATGCAGGTTTATTCACGATGTTTCCTTACACCGAAAAGCAGTGGTATGTAAATTCGTACATAAGTCCCAACGAACTCATTGGTACGAGTCGGGGTTTGAACCCGACACCTCAAGAATGCGAAGCGGCTATTCTCTCATTGAGCTACCACAGC
This sequence comes from Alcis repandata, assembly GCA_949125135.1. Taxonomy (NCBI): domain Eukaryota; kingdom Metazoa; phylum Arthropoda; class Insecta; order Lepidoptera; family Geometridae; genus Alcis; species Alcis repandata. Next base: position 12,490,939 of record OX421221.1, on the reverse strand, counting down.
TATTCTTTATATTGTATAGAGCTAGCTAGCTAGCTCATTATTGTATGTTTGTAACATTTTCATTGTATATTAGTTAGCTCTTTTTTAATTTTCATTTATAAAATTCATGTTTACCGCCACCACCGATCATACTATATCATTTTGATGTGGCATGACCGTAGGAGTACATAAAATATTAGCATTCATCAAGATTCACAGCCAAAATAATAGCAACTTTACCGTTATATTGTTTCATTTCAGCGGATAACGGGATTAACCCAATCTGGAACGCATTCGTCGAGTTCAAGGTCATCTGTCCCGAGCTGGCGCTGATCCGCTTCGTGGTTCAGGACGAGGATATGTTCGGAGACCCGAACTTCCTCGGGCAAGCCACCTACCCCCTCAAATGTCTCCGCTCGGGCTACCGCTCCGTAGTTCTGCACAATGGGTACTCCGAAGAACTAGAGTTATCCACGCTCCTCATACACATCTGTGTTAAATACGATTAAAGTGAACTTGACGCTAGTGTTGGGCATTGTATCCCCATGTTTTAAACTTGAAAACGGCGAAGAACACACGAAGGTGTTAACTGTTAAGTTTCATCAGTGCGTTTAGTGTGCGGTCACAAAGACTAGTGGTAAAGTTTACCGTTTACATTATTTCAAAGTCAGCTATGTTCGTACATATTTGTTTGACAGCGCAAATTGTTTCACTCGACGTGCGCCAGACCTTTAAGTCAAAGCGAGGCAGCTAAAAGATGCTAAGTATGAGTACCAAAAATATTTCAAACGTGTGATCGAGTGAGTTTTACGTATTGAAATTACCTTTCGTCTGCTTTTATCTTATGTAATTATAAACTTTTACTTTTATTGATTTTGTATGCAAGACATCACAAGCTCAAGCTAGAGCCATAATAATAATTAAAAATAATTATACATTTTTACTTTTATTGATTTTGTATGCAAGTTAACATCACAAGCTCAAGCTAGAGCCATAATAATAATTAAAAATAATTATACATTTTTACTTTTATTGATTCTGTATGCAATTTAACATCACAAGCGCAAGCAGAAGTCTAATTATACAATTTTACTTTTTACTTTTATTAATATTTATTCTTTGGATTCCGCTCCTAATGGAAGTTGGGCAATATTTATTGATATTGTATACAATTAAAAATCACAATCACAAACGTGATTATATTATTTTTTTCTTTTTACTTTTGGGCTAAGGCATTGTCAGCTACATATTATTCATAAAGGGTATGCTAAGCCGAAAAGGGCTCATAGTACTCATCATTATGAACAACTTTTACTATGGGAACAACCCAGAATTCGCGAAAATAAAAATCAGCTGTTCCATACATTTTGTCGAGTGTCGTTGACATTTTTCTATGGAATAGCTGATATATTTTTCGCGAATTTCGTGTTGGTCCCATAGTAAAAGTTGTTCATAATGATGAGTACTACGAGCCCTTTTTGGCTTAGCATACCCTTTATGAATAACCCAGTATATAAATGTACGTTTCTATTTAGACCGCATAATGGAAAAATTACTTTATCATCACATAATTATTCGAGCTTTATTTTAAAAAACGTAATTATAAAAATGTACTATTGTTAATTTAGATTTAAGTTAAAATGATTCAATTTACGAGTCTTACGGAGTTTACGACATTACTATTATATTTTTTATTATTATTTTTAAGCAGAATTTATTTGCTTACAAATAGCAACAATTGAAATTATTTTGAAATTTGATTTTGGTGTATGTCTGTATAAATATGGCCCATTTTTACACTGATGCAAGTTTTTGGCATCTAGCTGAAACATGAATTTATTGGTTCTTGCAAATCGACACCGACTCTACTTAAAGCAATGCAAAGCAATATAACGTGTTTCGTATCATGTCACCACGCTTGTCACTGCGTATATCATTGAACTTAAAACCTGGTTTTCCATATAACCTAACGATTGCGAAGGAAACCTGCGTGATGGTTCGATACGAAGCTATGTAAAGATTCCCCTCTAAAAAAAGACTATATTAACCATTACAACTATGTTTGGAAATTTTGGAATGTTCTATCAGAATCTCCATAACCCTAACGAAAAATGATTACTTACTTTAAGAAGACGTTTGCGCTGTATTTGTATAAAATGTTTAAAGAAAATATATGCTTTTAGTGTTAGAATATATGAAAACAATTAATTATTCACATTTTAAAATGTAAGTAGTGGTAGTAGTGGCATTATAATGCTTTCACTCTATGTTAAAGCCAATTTTTGAGGATTTTTCATATTCGAAGACTGTTTGCAACATCTGAGTCTTATACCGGCTGACTGGTTAGACACTTGACATATTCTAGGTTATCATAGTACTCATCATTATGAACAACTTTTACTATGGGACCAACTCGAAATTCGCGAAAAAAAAATCAGCTGTTCCATACATTTTGTCAAGTGTCATTGACATTTTTCTATGGAACAGCTGATTTTTTTTTCGCGAATTTCGGGTTGGTCCCATAGTAAAAGTTGTTCATAATAATGAGTACTATGATAACCTAGAATATGTCAAGTGTCTAACCAGTCAGCCCGTATACTTCAGACTTGCTAGTTATATGGAGAATAAGATGCTTGCTTTTACTGCACTTTTGATGATAAACATTTAGGCCTTTTAATGATTACATAATATGATAAATTAATAGAGGTTCTCGTAGTTTCTGACTGTTAATATAAGTGTGTATCTCGATGTATAGATAAATAGAATAAGTGTTGTGACAATCTTTCGAACAAAAACGCACAAGCTGAGACTGTTCTTAAGATACATTTTATCTCGATGCTTAGACGTAGTTTAGGAGTGCTTTGTCTGGAAGTGCGAATCTGTTACAATTTTAATAAGGATTAGTGTTTGTTGTCTTAGTAAAATTCGCTTTTCAGAAAAACATATTTTCTAACATTATCTAGACTAACTAAAAATGTCAATAACAACAAAGATATAAGATAACAATAAAAATGTCTAACTTAATATTTGTGACTCATTTACGCACTTGGTTTTTCATGAAATCTCACAATCTTGCAGTAAAAGGTTGTGCGACAGTTGCATTTTTAATCTTACATGTTTTTGATGGGAGTAGGCCCTAAGATAAATATAATTTGCCGTGACAACACAAACAGACAGAAAGAGACATCGAAGTTTCACAGTTTCAGTTTTTTCAAAATTATACAGTGTCACCCATTTTACCTTTCCATACAAAGCACTAAACAATCAATGTTGATATAATAATAGATTATTTCAATCGAAAAGTTTTAGATTCTTAAAAATATCTGCATTAATTCGCATTTATTCAATAGATATGAACTTAAGATAAATATTATATGTAGATTTTATGAATGTACCTTTTAAAATAACTTTCGCGACGAATCCTACTAATATTAAAATAATTAAAATAATTCAAAGACGTAAAAGCATCCAACGATTAATTGCTTCCACAACGAGTTTTTCATACTCTTACACTTATGCTGTTTCTGGAGAATGGCACATAGCGAGTGGTCGTGTAGTGGCGGTCTGCAGATCGATCGACATTCGGCTTCAAACGTCCGATTGGCTGCCGATCGTCCGCGGCGCGTGCGCAAGCGTGGAGCCGCCTAGTACTATAATATTTTTAATTCGGATTAAAACGTTAATGTAATCATCACAAAAAAATAAATTTAGGATAACCTACATTTTAACTAAATCGAAAATGAAAATCATGAAGTGATTTATTGTAGTTCGATATCGCGTACATCACGAAATATAGGCTAGATGCCAGGAAAGGAAAATCGATTGTTTTTAAATAATTCACAATAGTTCTGTAGATTTTTGTCTAAATAATATAGAAATTGAACGTAGTTTATTAAAAAATATTTGATTGAATATACGGGACGGCGTCAGTTTTCATTAACAAAATGAAATGAAAATTGATACATCGCAAAATTGGACTGTAAATGGCGGAATTGAATCGAAAAGTAAGGATTTAAAAAAATATCGACGTATAAGTGATTGAAGTGATTTAGGCGTAATGTTTACATTTTAAAAAATGCAATACCTATTTCTCAATAGTAGTAAATAGCTTATATTCCAATTTGTAAAATCAGTAAAATCTTGTTCACGTAGGTATTCAATAAAAAGGGTTTGGAAATATATAAGTATGGTTTTCTGCAGATCGATCGACATTCGGCTTCAAACGTCCGATTGGCTGCCGAAAAAAATATTTAATTGAAGATATACGGGACGGCGTCAGTTTTCATTAGAAATTGATAATTATTCATTAAAAAATGACACATCGCGAAATTGGACTGTAAATGACGGGATTGAATCGTAGATTAGATAAGAGTTTAAAAAAATTATCGATGTCTAAGTGAATGTAATCTATATATATAAAAGAAAGTCGTGTTATGTTACACTACTTATAACTCAAGAACGGCTTTACCGATATGGCTGAAAATTGGTGAGGAGGTAGCTTAGAGCCAGGAAACGCACATAGGATACTATTTATTCCTATTATACTATTTATTTCTGTTAAATAAATTCGATAGCATTCAAGTGTGAATTGACATAAAACATCAGTCACTATAAAACGAGGTATAACAAAAAAGAATCAGACTTGGAATAACAAAACGACTTATTATACTCTTTGCGCAAATGACAGCTATGTAATGGACGTATGGATGACAATTTGATTTAACAATTTAACAGCTAAACAGATTTTGACGAAATTTGGTATGAAGGTAGCTTAAGCCCTAGGTAATATGTAGATTACTTTTTACCCCAGAAAATTGAACGGCTTTCCGCTATTCTTGCAGGACAGCGGGTGAAACCGCGGGGCGCAGCTAGTGTTAGCATAATTTTCAAAAAATATTAAAAGCTATACCTATTTCTCAATAGGGGGCGTCCATTAATTACGTGAGGCATTTTTGAGAAAAAAAACCAAACAACTTGTTCTATTACTATATATTATTTACTTCAATATTATGTTATTACTTTTATATTATATTATTGTCTCAGATTTAGCCATATTTTGTTCTAGAAATAATTTTTCACACAATTTTACACCGTTTTACAAATAATTACGTGATATGTAGGTATTAGCCAAGACCCCTCTCCCCCCCTTAGTGAGATTTGGAAAGATTTAGCTTGATCCCCTCCCCCCTAGAATACCTTACGTAATTAGTGGACGCCCCCATAGTAGTAAATAGCTTATATTCCAATTTATAAAATTAGTTATTATCTTGTTCATGTATTCAAACGTTCTAGAAATACATAAGTAGGTATGGTTTTCGTAGTGTACTAATAAACTAATTCATGTGATGTTTTTTTTTAATTTTAGTACACCATCCCACACACTTAGGCCTTACGCTAAACCTAGTTATGTTTGGAATTTCCTATGGCCACCTTCGAGGGTCAAACCCGGACTCGATTGGCAAATGACCGAGGCAGATGGCACAACAGGAGAGAGGCCCCAGCAGTGGGAGAAAGAAGGCTGCGAGTGATGATGATGATGGCCACCTTTCGACTCCAACATCATAACAGCTCCATGGTACCATAATATTGCATTGTCTGTCGCCGAAGATATGCCAGTATAGGTACCTAGTTAAATTTCAATCGAACTTTAGGAAGTGGTTCTAATTTAGCTTCCGAGACTTGAGTCACACTGAAACATACAACCACATACTAACACGGCAAGCTTGAAGGCTAAAAGTTTGTAGATACTGCCCAGAGAATTAGAAAGCAAAAACATTACATAATTTAAGCACTTATTTGAAAGGAATCAACAGTTGTTCATACAGGCTTTGCTACGTAACTTTTAGTACTTTACAGTCATGATAAAGCTGAAATAATTAAAGTTGTTTCTTGGCCATTTAAGTCAAAAACTATGAGGCGTTTTTAAAAAAAGATTTAGTTTTTAAAAAGTGAAATAGATGGCGTGTTGAAAATCTGGTAGGTAGTTGGCCCTCATTACTACGTCACAACTATGACATAACTAAATAGTAGAGGTACTCAAACTTTAAAACTGTAATTTTTAAAATTACTAAAAGGGAGATGCTTCACTGGTCTTGGTTATGCCAACCCAGTTCAATGCAATGTGGAATTTGTATCATAATCTCTTAAGTTTTAAAGTCTATAATTGCATATGAGGCAAGTCACGTAGTCAATATAATTATTATGACTCACTAGTCACTACATTTGAGCCCTTATTTTAGTCGATATACATTTTACGACGATATGTACGTACGTTGAGTGAGAATTGGGTTAAAATTATGCTATTTATACACGTATTAATGGATTGAATGAATTTTTCAATGGTTTGAATACGTGTTGTCGATCATTTTGTCATAAATGCAACTATAAGGTTCAGTGCTCTTTGAAAATATGTAACGTAACCCTCGACATGGTAGTTTTCGCATTGGCCTATTTTAATATCACATCAAAGGACTGAGTGACACAAAAAGTTTGACAATAACTGGTCGTAGGAAACTGAGCGAGACAAAATATTCCAATCAATACGTTAGATAAGGATAGGTAGCTGCTAGTGATATGTAAATGTAACAAGCGCTCTGATGTTGCCAGATATCAGAGAAAATAATGAGGCGTTAAGAAAATGTTTTACTTCCGAAAAATGCAATAGGTGGCGTGGATTCGTATAGATTATGTAGTCTATGAAACTGTTGCATGATGAGGGGTATTATGTAAAACACGAGTGTGAGTTTAAAATCCTAGCTGTAGGCGAGGTTTTTAATAGTATCACACGAGTGTTTTAATACCTAGTTATGTGCAGTTTCATAAACTGCTTTAACTACTCTCATAACATAAAATGCGAATTACAAACTTCAATACGTATTGACATACTTTAATCACATCACTGAAATTTAAAAATGGAATCAATAGCGGAGCTCTGAGATGGCGCCAAAACAAGCCGGTTACGTGCATGTGCATGCGCTAACACAGTAAGTAATAGTTACTGCGTGCGTGCCAAAAGTGTCAAATGGGAAACTGTATCGTAATGACCAAAAAGTTACATTATTACAGTCTATTGTTAGGGAAATAGTAAAGTAATGAAAAAAGAAATGTCATTGTGTTATTGTGTTTTATAAAGTAGGGGTACCTATGTCATCATAGATTCATTTTGAAGTTGGTAATTTGAATTTTACGCTAAGAGAAAATAAATCTATTTATGTCATCTACTTATTTTATCACCAAACATCCGACGCCTCTCCACTATATAAACCAAAAAAAATTATCTAATTGTCAAAATTAAATTGACAAACTAGCTAATTCAAGTACAGAACAAGGTAGAATAAGTAAAATCTAATTTATTGCAATGGTGGAAAGGCGTTTGACATTTGACCCATTTAAAAGAGATCCACGCCATCTACTGGGTTTTTTGAAACTAAAACGCTTTTAAAGCTGGCAACATTTGACTGTTAAGAAGGGGTTGCCTAGTTGGGAGCTTTACTGGTTTTTGGGGAAATTACATTGTTGAGGATAAAATACATTCGCTTGAGGTTTTAATTTTAAGGTGTGTACTCTGTGTACCTACTGAAATACACAATACTCTGCATGTAGTTTTGTCTATGAATGATCTCTCGTTTAAATTTATCTAAAATGTTTTTTTTTATATTATTAGTTTTAGTTTTGTTGTTTGTAAATGGAAATAAAATGACATCGAATTAAAAAGATCATCATCCTTACCTGCAAACAATGCCTGCTGGACACTAAATTGACCACCTTCCTTCTCTCAAGTGCGTGAAATCAACACTTACTTGTGTTTCAAGTCATTTGCATCGTCCAAATGATTTTTTTGAACAAAATAATAATTTCGAAGGGGAAAATATCTATGGGGAAAAATCATAAGTGTGATCTGGCAGCATTGCCAGTCTGACACCAGTGACACCATTTGAAGTCACATCACACTCGTCGCAGGACCGTATTGCGCGAAATTTTTTTATTTTACGTATCTTTTTATATTTTATGATACAAAGTTTTAATTTTACACTGTTTCAGAAATTAGATTAATATTAAAAAACGTGCTTATTGAAACTAGTAGTTTTAAGGTGTTATTCGCCACATAAAGTCTTGGTTGGAAAATGTTTTATGTTCCAGTACTTCAATGGTCGTATTGCTCGTAACTTGTGTTTCGCTGATTAGAAAATATAATTTGCTATGTATTTAGTTAAAAATGTGGGGATGAACAAGTTCCATTATCGCAAATGGCTCGTCCTGCTGGTTTTCGCCGTGTACCGCAGATGGGATGCCGTCGATGGTAAGTGTTTTTCGTCACTTCTCTATAATATTCTTCAAAACAAACAAGAATACCTCCGTAAATAGACGTTCACGTTTTCTGTAGTTGGTTTGATAGAACACATTGAATAAGTTTAAGTTAAAAATCTGAACTTTAATTAAAGTTAACTTTTGTTTAACTTACTTTGAAACTTTAATGAACTTCGGTGATGTAGGTATAATCTCGCGAGATAAACCGAGTTTCCTGGGTATTTTGCATAGGTCAATGATAGGAATTCAAGGCTATACTTTGAGACTAGGCGCCCTAAACAGGAAGTATTCTATGAAATGATAAAGTATCTATTATTTTTGACGTGAGAGTCCGTCTACGTAAGGTCTATGAGTGACTTGACGCAAAGTTGAGACATCTTTCCTACTTAATTATAAAGTATGAAAATATTTCATTTACTTAATAGTTTTTGGTAGTAAGAAACACGATGCTTAGTAAATAATTTGCTGGAATATGCATTTTGTGTATATTATGAATTAAAATTTCGTAGACTTGTTTGATAATGAAATGATTCTTAAAATTTCAAGTTCTCTGAGTATAAATATTTGAAATTGATATTTTTTAAACATATTTTTTTGTCTCAAAGCTAATAATATAACACAATAACATCTAGTTTCTTCAATTTTACTCTCCAAACATACTGCAATATATTTGTTGCAGTCAATTACTGAATAGGCATGTAAAAAATATAACTACTGCATCATTATCCTTTTGATAGCAGAGTGATAAATAGTCTCGTTTTGGTTTTAGCTCTGAAATGCTACTGTAACAGTGAAACATGCAAAAATGCCACCTGTGAGACTGATGGGTACTGCTTAGCCTCCAGCTCCTATGAACATGGTCATCAGAAAGTAACTTACCAGTGAGTATCTAATGCTAGTCTATTTACAGAGCATTTTTCAGTAATAAACTTGTTTCCAAAGAAAAATATGAATCATCGAAAATATGAAATCAAAGGTCCACATTTGAATTTCCTCTTATTAAATTGGCAAACTCAAATCTATAACATTACCTACAATTTTTATTAAATGCGGGGAAAGCTTGTGATTCTAACTTGTTTTCATCGCCTGACCTGTGTAGCGAGGTGGCCTTGGGCTGTATGAACTTGAGAAGTGCCTTCCCTCCCGAAAATCCGATAATCTGCAATAAGCCATCACACTATTGCTGTGAAACTGATCTCTGCAACACGAATGAGATCTCCCGACAAAAGTTGTATAGAGTCCAGCAGTCCCCGGCTGCGGGTAAGCACCTGCACTCTTGTGACTGTGTGAAAAAAAAAAATGAATATGCAGATTTTTGAGTTTGTTTGATGTACTATTAGAAGCATATAATTGCATTGACCTTTTCTGATCAGTTTTGTGTTGAGATGCCAATACTCTAACCACACTGCTTCAGACCTAGCGATCAAAATAGGTCCTAATGAAAGAAGCGCGTGCCTCTGGCGTTAGTATTGGATGATGTACTCTTTAACCAAGTCTATTTGCCGAGTGTGTGTTGGTTTTGCTTTAACCTAATAAACGTAATGTATGGTGGTTCCAATCGCGGCGCAGTTGCATCGAGCGCGCATCAGCTTTACCCCCCGAGCACCCCTTCGGTTGCTCCACGACCAGAAAAAAAAATGAGACGGTGGTGATAAAATGTTGTAACGAGCCCGACATGTGTAACAAGGATAAGGATCTGAGAGTGGGGCTGCCGTCGCAGAAGCCGCCGCCAGGTAGGAGGACACGTGTGCCGCTAACCGCACGCTTGCCGCCGCGCGCGCACCGCCTCGCCACCTCGGCCCGCGTGCAGGCGATAGTTCCACACTGGCCGCGATGTAAATATTTACGAGCCGATGTACATTATGCTTCAACGTGTCGATGAGAGATAATACGTGCGTCATTATCGGGCCTAGCGCCTTGCGACCGCCGACCGTTCGCCTGGTAGATAACATTCGCGCCTCGCACGTCACCTCTCGGATCGCGGATGCCTATCGAACCGCCGCAGGAACTACCGCCCGCCCTGGGCCACGCTTGGTATTCGGTGCGAGACTGCATGGCTACGATTTTAATTTTCCACTTTTAATATAGTTGTATCTAATATTACTAAGTTTCTTTCTTAGACCGGCCTTGATCACCGTTTAGAGATCATATTTAGTAGTATTAACGTATCGATGTTGTGGGTATAGATGTTGGGGGCCCGAGTTCTCGTTCCCTCCCGGGGACTGGCCCGCATTGTGCCGCGACGAGGGGATGCGGTGCTGCGCCACGGACCTCTGTAACCAGTCGCTGTACGCGAGCGCCGCAGGTACAGTACGACATGTGCCGTCGGGACTGGGGCTTGCGTTGTGATGTCTTCGCGAGATGTACCGTCTGGTGGACGCACGTTGCCTTCATGGTGTCTCTATTTAGTCTCCGTATATCTAGTTTGCATGTCAATGGAACCAGACGAATCTTGCAAATACTCGCGAGCGGGACTTTCTCGTTCTTTTAATTTCTCAGTTGGCGTCAATCATACAATCATTATGATCTTGAAATCTATAAAACATATTGTTATACCAAATGTACGCTGGTCATCTTGTACGATAGGATATGATAGCACATTGCATTTGTAGCGGGCATGACAGGGGAACGAAGTACAAGCGCCGCGGTTATCCGAGAATGCCAATCATTACACTGCAGGGACTCAAATAGCGTAAGTGATCATAAGCCGGTTTACACTTTTAGCATGATTTTGATACTTTTCAGGTTTTCACTAATCGCATGTGTTTTTACTAAAATGCTAATTTTTGAGCGCTGAATATACCTAATCAAAATTTATTCACGAATATAAACGACACGGTCTGAACTTAACCAATGGTTACGGGTTACTGAAATATGGTTTAAATATTGATCGGTTTAGTGGCTTTTTTTGATATGGTACATGTTCTCAAAATATTTAGCTTGCCAGAATAGAAGCTTGCCTCGTTTTACATTTAGTCGATTGCACGATGTTCTGCTGCACGGGGTGTTGTGAAATGTGTTACTGCTTGTTTTCTGATACTGCTTTACGTGGGTGCATGTTAGATAAGAAGCTTGTGAATATTTGATTGCGGTCTTATTAGATCTCCAACGGATTCTACTAAGTTTTTCTATGGGAACTGAAGAAAGTCAGTCCGTATAGGGCGAGTGACCCTGACGTCGGAGTTTTGAGGCCGCCAGAAAGACTCTCGACATGGCTTACTAAATTTTGTTTTAGCATAAACAACCAGGGACTAATTCACTTATCGGCGGGAGAGTTTAGATGTCTGATACATATTGGAATTATAATAGACTGTTTCCGTCGGTAGCTTCAAATCAAAATCAATCGTCAAATGATCTTTCATGAAAAAACAAGATTCGATTACAGTATGCTTATCTATTTTAGATTTATTTTTGTTATTTTTGACTGTAATTGGTTTACTCGTATTTTCTATTGAAATCTAAGCTATTCGCTAATTACGAAGTGTACCTACAGATCAGTTACAAACCTACTGTGTGGGTGTGAACGAAATTAAGGCCCAATAATTGCAAAGAGGGGTCACCCTTCGAGGGGTAGGTAGACCTGTATCCCAGCAGCGGGGAGTATTTAAGGATGCATATGATGAATCGCAAAGAGATATTTCAATATTGCCTAAATTTTGCTCGTAATAAAGCGAACCGATGCAGGGGCTAGATTTTTCAATCACTTGCATGGGTATTATCATGCGAAATTGTCAATTTTCGAACGAAATCCAATTGAGACTTCGTTCGAAAGTGGCGTTCGTCAAATACTTATGCAAATAATTCACAATTGACCCCCCTGAGCGTTCGATTGCATTCGATCAATGTAGCGATAATGGTATTTAAATTCTTATCAATCTATTATCATTACAGTCAATTGTGCATTTAAGAGATGCCATATCGCCGGGTTATAATACTTTAACGAGTTGTGGCAGAGGCCAGTAGTGAGTACCTACTCGTGTTCATAATATATTTAAAGTTTACGTTCTACATTACAGTCAACCAATACCTATTCTGATTTGAGAGCGCAAACTAAAATTTCAGTTATTTTAGTTACATTGTAAAAGTAGCTTATAACTTAGTATCGGTTCGACTCTGGAATTCGAATTAAATTCTATCTTAAAATAGCGCCTTTCACTTGTAGTAAAGTAGACAGCTTACGGGCCAAGTCTGACTATAAAGATCTTTGACCGGTAAAGCTTATTATTACTAAGTGAAGTCGTGAAACCATATTTATTAGAAAAATATTATAAAATAAAAATAGTACAAAGGGTCATAAAACAGAAGAATGATTCAATAAAATTTTTATCAAAGGTTGTGAATTGTGGTAGCTTAGCTTGTGATTTGCATAACTCGATCGCGCTATCGTTAATCGCATAAAAGGGAGCGGGTGCTAGGGTTGTTCGATCTGGCGCGTGTCGGCTGCGCTAAACCGGTGTTCTGAACAAAGAATCGAGCTCGTCGTCGACGGCTTGGCGCGTGCTGCCGTGGGCGATGGGGCTTATGGTGCTGGGCGTGTGCGCCGCCATCAGCCTCTGGTGGGCCCAGCGCGCGCGCAAGATGACCAAGCGCGGCAGCCACACGCTCTTCCCCGGTGAGGACTCGCTCTCCAGAGAAACCAGGCATCCCATGATTTCTACCACCATCAGGGACATGATCGAGCTCTCCACCTCTGGATCCGGATCTGGTGAGTTTATTTTATTTTCTCTTTTACTGAACTTGGTACCATTTTTTGTAAAACGTGTGTTTTTTTGGTCATTTTTGGAATTTTTACGAAATGGCACGTGGTTTTGATGAAACTAGGAAAATTAACTTATATGTAGGTACTTACCTATATTTGCTATCAATTGTTTAGTTCAAAGTCGGTTGGTTTTTAATCTCCTTTTCTACAACAACACTTTCGCTTCAACAATTCTAGTGAATAATTAAAGGCTTTTCTGATTACCTTAGGAGCTATAAAATCAGAGGCGTTGCTATAAAGATCGTCTTATCCGCCTACGCAGTTTTTTCTACCTCTAGACGACTAATAATAGAATAGATGTTCTTAGAATTCAGTAATTGTGAGAGACGTCCCTTTGTTACAAGTGCGCGTAGTTTATTAAAACGGGAGATAATCGCTTCTTGATAGGGCAGAGTTTGTGTTGACATTTTATCGATTTCATCGACCAATGCTGTGTAGTTCGCCGTTTGCATTACCGTTTTTTGTTAAGACTGTCGTCTTACTATCCTACTAATTGAATTCAATTCCATATCTTCATTTCAGACACACACAATCCATAATATACATAATAGCAAAAAATATACATTTAATCTTAACTAAATTAAAATTGCAACGAACACTTCACCATTGTTATATGGTTTACGTACTGACTGTAATCCTGTTAGCGAATACGCTTAGGGTGGTGTTAGGACTGGCCCGAACCCTTCGCGCCAGGGATGTGCACCGTTTCCCCATTGTCGTATAATAACAATCGAGGTACGACTCGGCCAACATCCACGACGCGCTGCAGTACCGAGGCAGCCAAACGGCACCCTAAACGCATTATTAAATTGGACGTGAAGAGCACTGTACCGTTTCGGCGAATACGATACCCACAGACTGCCCGTGTGGAAGGACGAACAAAATGCTCTGAAAAGAGTAATCTTGACGTTCCTCGAACAACGTGCAAATCTGTGCGCAATCATATTCGCCCTCACAGACAAGGCTCTTCGCTCCCTCTCCATATCTGCATCGTCCCTGAGATCAGAATAATTTAATAATATTAAAAAGGTATATCTAGTATCGCCCCGGAGAACAAAATGACAATTGCAAAAAGTCCACTTTCCAGGAAAAATCAAAAACAATTTTGTTATTTGTTGTTAATACATTACGCTATTTTACAGACTTCTTTGTACGGGAATATTATGGCAAATGATTTTATCATTTTGATAATTGTTGAGAAATATTGACCACATTGTCAGGTAACTTTATTCGTGTTATTTTATTTGTTATAAATAAAAAACTTCGAATATTATTACATTCTTTTACAACTTTACAAATAACCGCAATGAAATATGAAAAAAAATCTTATAGATGTATAACCCGGTCACTATATCTGTCTGTGCACCTCGCTGGAATGCGTACCTATAGCCTTATATAGTCGCACTGTCGCACCGGGGAGTGCGCGGAGAGGTGACAGGGGAAGCGGGAGAGGCTCCCGCTTCCCCTGTCAGTGCGGCTATATAAGGCTATACGCATTCCAGCGAGGTGCACAGATATTGTGACCGGGTTGTATGCTTCACTAAAGTCAAATAAAGCATAACATTAACAACAAGACAATGGCGATTGTCATTTTGTTCTCCGGGGACAATATTATAAATGTCAAACTTTGGATGTTTTTTCTGAATCACGCAAAAACGATTAAACGGATTTAGATGTGCTATGAACTGGAAGCTAGCTTTTATACCCTGAATTAACATATATGCAACTTGTTATTCTGGAAAACGCGGGTGAAACCGCGGGCTGCAACTAGTTGGTTATACGAGGGTCGTTTGATAAGCTTTCGGCTTAAAGTATAAATAAAAAGAAGCATAAAAAGAGTTTTACAATGGCTCGACGGCTTAATGAATTCAAAAGTAAAATCCAACCCTTCCATTATACATTTTTTTATTTTGAATCGCCCCTTCCGGCACATCTGTTTGAATTGGAGAACAGACAGACATACTTGATCGACGAGAACAGAGAAACCCGAGGGCTGGCTAAATATTTTGTAAAACAAAAATCACGATGAAATGAACTATAAACTACGTGGTTAATACTTAAAAAGGATCTATCCCTTTATATTCAATAGTGAATAACAGACGGCTTAATTCGAACCTAGGTAGAAAAAGCGTTGAAGGTTACGCAAGAAGCTTCGAGCCTGTGATATCCATATCGCAGGAAAGATCGATAAGTCCAAAAATGGTTTTAGACGCCCG
Organism: Alcis repandata; assembly: GCA_949125135.1. Classification (NCBI taxonomy): domain Eukaryota; kingdom Metazoa; phylum Arthropoda; class Insecta; order Lepidoptera; family Geometridae; genus Alcis; species Alcis repandata. The sequence goes on along the minus strand of OX421221.1, from coordinate 12,475,678 downwards.
TAGATTAAAAGTGCTTGAGATTGCTAAATATGTAGGGATTTAAACCGAGTGAGAACATTGTATTTTAACTTTACAATTAGCCATGTCTACGGTGTCTGAAAGTTTGCTGCCGCATTTGATCACGGCAAAACGCAAACTCAAAAGTGTCGAAATTTCGTCAGACAACTCGGAGCCTTTTCAAATTAATGCCTTTGATGTTTTAAAGCTTTAAAATTTATCACCACTGATGAGACTTTGATTTAACACTTTATTTCTAAGATAAAAAAGTAATTTGTACAGGAAACATATATATTGGTTCACCGCCATCTAAAAGAGCCATTTTTTTTTCTCCAGGAAAAGTGATCGCGTTAGTGTTTTGATATCGAGTATTTCAAGGGTATTTTTTATATTGACTATATTTAAAAAAAACTAAGACTATTGCAAGTCACTACTACGCAGACCTGTTCAACACATTAGCAGAAATAAATAGAGAAAAACTGGAATCATGAAAAAAGAAGGTACCGTTACACCACCTCGATTTTCTGGCACATTCCTCTTTCGTTGCGGCGGCTAAGCTACAGGAACTGCGATTCAAAGTACTGAACCACCGCCTTATTCACTTGATTTAGCGCCATCAGATTTTTATTTATATTTTGGTTTAAAAAAAAACATCTAGGAGAAAGAAAATGTTGATCTGTTAAAGAAGTCATATCGGTTACGGAGCGATTTTTATTTATGATTTATATTTTTATCTATGAAACAAGTTGATTTAAAAAGTAGAAAAAGCAGAAAAATAAAATAGACTTTTCATTAAAATATTTTTTTCTTCTTCGGGTCGAGTACTTATCAAACGTCCTTCGTAAATCCTAAAATAGTCAAGTACACAAACCATGACCAGACCATGTTATAAATGTATCACGACCTTGTTTGATTGCATGTTTCAGTTATGTTAGCCAGGTCATGTGGCAAGGTAGGCGTTTCGCTCGATAATTAATCAAAAGTTAGCACTTAGTACCAGCTGACTACGTTTTGGAGTGCAGTGTTTGCTTGGCCAGCGTTTTGAAGCAATGTTTGTCAATCCCACAGGTTTCGGGTAGCATTTCTTGTTTGCAAGTTGATATATCTTAGTATTGTGATTTCGTAAGGTATTTTGTATTAATATGTGAAACAATGTTTTACTTTAGCTCACGTGTATTTTTTATTGACTTTCGAGAATCTGTAGTTTGAGTTCCTTTACCGCTAGATCGTTAAGTTTTTGTGACAGTCGTTTAGATAGTTTGCTGGTTGTCCGTATTCACTCGCAGTTAAGTTTCTCCTATAAGTTTTTCAACCTTGCACTGTTTGCGGCCAAGAAATTCTGCGACGTGCTCGGTAAAAATTATAAGTAGGTACTCTCGGTATGGATATGCAAGAGAAGGCAGAATAATCTCATCTCACTACATATACATTTCTAATATTATAAAGAGGAAAGATTTAGGCAAAGGCCACATAGGCTACTTTCTATCATAATCTCCGTTTTACACATACACATAGTCAGATACACGACATAGTCAGAGTCGCGGGTCGAACCTGGACCCGATTATCGTGTGACCGAGGCAGATGGCATAACGGGAGAGGCCTATACCCAGCAGTGGGATAGAGAGGGCAGTGAATGATGATGATGATGATAATTGTCAGATTCCGTCTGTGCCCCTGGTACACCCACGTGAACTGTGTAGGTGGATCACGGGTAGGGAACGTGTAAGAAGATAGATGCTTGATATTTTGGAAACCACACTACTAAATAGCAGCATTGGCAACGCCGAGTGAACCGGTGCGTTGTGTGGATCAAGAAACCATAATACATAATTTTTTTCTCTTATGCACTTGAAGACCGATTGTAAAAAAAACTAATTATGAGAGTCCCCCCTTCTCAAATCGTGTTCCTCATGTCTGAGGGTCGTGACCACCTCCAAACAGTTTCTCTCTCTCGACGTTGCGCCAACGTTTTCTATGTTCGGCAACGTGTAGAGCATGGTAGACCGAGGTTTCGAGAATGGTGCGAATCTGATCATACCAACGTATCGGGCTGCGGCCTTGTGACGTCTTGCCGTTGACTATCCCTGTCACCATCAACTTCTCCAGGTTGTCGCCATGTTTTCTATCAATGTGACCGAAACACTCAACTACACGTTTGAGAGAGATGGTTGAGAGTTTAGTTATGACCTTGAGTTGTCTTAGTATGGATATGTTAATCCGATGTGCTGTCCAAGGTATTCTGAGCATTTTGCTCCAGCATCACATTTGAAAAGCATCAATGCGCCCACGATCTGCCGCTTTCAGAGTCTTGGTCTCAGCCCCATAAAGAAAGATGAAAAAAGGCAAGAGTACGGACAAGTCTGATTGTCGTCTTCGTCTTTATTTCTCGGTTCTTCCACACCTTATCGAGCTGAGTCATTTCACCCTTAGGCATGACTGTGAAAAAAACTAAAAATTGTAAACCTTTGAAATTTTCTATTAATTTAGGATAATGTCATAAGAGAGTCATAGAAAAAACTACAATCATTACTAACAAAGAAGTTAAATCATTCCCGCTCGGGAACTGCCTATCGTTTGTTAATTAATGCATTTTTCACTTAATCAAAAACTAGCGTTTGTACACTGAACGACCGCAACTTTATTTTCCAATAAAGCAATAGTGTAAATGACGAAGTGTTTAATTACGGAACGAAAATGTATGAATCATTTTCGTTCAGTTACCGAGAATACTTTGAACTCCCCCGTACGTGCATCAACTTACAGACGAACCTTGCGAGCCAGTTTGTGAATTGCTTGGAAATAAATCCAATTTATTTTGTCGCGATCGTATGGGTTATAGATGTAAATGTATATTCCATTCCACATTCCACCCCTCAGACGATTGATCCGCGTCGCGACGTTCTATACTTAGTTATGTCCTGAACACCCCTGCTGTTGTCGAGAAGGGGAGGATGTAGTCACCGTTACCTACGATCCTATTCATGCGCGCTCGAGATTTTCTCCGTCAGCTCACTCTCATGACATTTTGAATGAGAACGACAGTGACAGATAATGTCTCACTCGCTAGAATATGGACCCAAAAGTAATTAAAATCCGGCGGCAGTGTATCCCGCCCAAGTCGAGCATGGCACAGACGTGCAATTTTATTTCAAAGCCCTTCAATTTCCGACCCTCTGTAACTTCGTTACGGATATTTCATTTACTTTTGCCATTTCGGCTTTCAATTGTCTACACGCCACGTAATCCTGTAATCCTGCCTGCCTTTAATTACTTTTATCGTTTTTCTTTTACCTTATACCCCTAATGGTGTTGTTTTGTTTAGCTTCGCCTGTATTTTTCCGTCGGATTTGTTTTGGAGTTTTAGACAATGTTTTCATAAAATTTGTTTGGCCATTTCTCTTTGTTGTTTTGTTTTGGATACAACCCAGTTTTTATACAAAATCATGAAAATCGGACCATGGTAAGACGAATTGAAAGTTGTGAGTTTTTAAGCTATTGCATAGCTTCTATCGCGGGCCTTGAGCGTGGAGACCGAATCCAGAAATTCCGTAACGAAAATAAACTAACACCCCCGAAAATTTTTTTTAAAAGGAAGATATAATTTTTTTTAAATATAACTACTGGGGTACACTCGGAAGAGAGAGTCATGACGTTTGAAAAAAAAGAAAAGAAAGGTGGAATTTTGGTGACAGACAATGATAGACTGCGAATTGTAAAATTAGGAGTAAAACTCGTATATGTATATCAATGGTTTTGAACAATATAGAACCTGCATAAATTAAATAAGTAAATAATTATAATTGCATACGTTGATAAAAAATGCTATGCAATAGCTTTACCGCGGCAGTCCCCGAGTGCCACACGTCTTTTTTTTTTACAAGCTTTTTTTGAACATGTAATGTTTGTGTGCATGTTTGGGTCAAATCTTGCAATTGAATTTTGAACGACTTCCCGATTCCGATTGAGCTTAAATTTGGGATATCAGTGGAACTCCGATGACAATGGAATAGATGCTAATTTAAAAACTATGTTTTAGAAATCGGATAAAGTAGTGCGATACAATGCGTTTAATTCAAGAGAGCAACGCCCCGCCCGGACTCCTGTTGTCTTATAAAAGCCGCTTAAATTTAATTAGTGTTTTCCACGTATCTCTGTAGCTACTAAACCAATTACGGTGAGGAATAGAGATGGCTTACGCCATCTGTCTGTCTTATGCCAACTGTCATTATTGCGTTTGTGAAACCACAAGGCTCCGTTATTTTATTACATTAAGTAGTAGTGTTAGTGAGCAGCTTCGACTTACTTAATTATTCAACGAACAGGGACTATTCTCGCGAGTAAGATTACACCTCGGTCACTGGCTCTCTTTATGGAAGGGGACAATATCGAGCGTCCAAGTATGGGGCTCAGGTGGGGAGCAGGGATCAAGTGTAGCTATAAGTAACATTATATCCTTGAAGTATCGCTCGGTCGCTAAATCGTTCGACTACGGGGAAATTTCCACTCGATTGACTTGGTAATAATGTGTTATTGGATCGTATTCAGTGTTTCTGAATCGTTTACAGATTTAGTGTCTTTCGGGTTTTTGTTAAAGTTTTTAGATAGAGATACGTTTTGGTCTTTGTTTATAAAGTTTGCGTAAAGATTGGTGGCATTTTGTTAGTAGGTACTGCACACTACATTTCTATTTTGTTCACTTTAACGTTTGACATAGGATCACTTAGCCTCTCTGATTGCGCACAAGTTCAATGGCACTGGTCAATCTGAGCAATAGCCACGCAATGTTTGTAATGCAAGGCCTTTAACTGGTCTTTATTGTCTTGGTTTAATTTTAAAATGTTCTAAGCCTTTCCTACGTGTCTACCTATCAATGTTAAAATTCAGCCGTTAGTCGGGAAAACGTAAACGAGTTTTCAACCGAGCCAAGCGAGCAAGAATGTGGTCGTGGCTGTAATCGAAGTATCGGGTGCAATTTAATGATAGGTGTGTAATTTCCATACGTACTTGTGTGAAAATAAGCACTGACAGCCATTTCGCATTAGTTCATGCCTGAGACTTTGTGCCCGTTCTTTGGGGCTATAAAACAAAGAACTGTGAAAGTGTAACTTACCATTAGTGTTTTTTTCGGATCTGTATTTCCGGAGATTACCCTGCGAAATATACATATAAACTACTTCTTTTTATTGAAAGTAAAGATTTATATGCGAGTTAGTTTCTCCCGAGGATTCACTCACGCGGTTAAAAAATGAAGATGATGATGTAAAGTAGCCTCATGTTGTCTACCCCTTTTTTTTTTTTTTTTTTTTTGACCCAGGGAAAATCCTTTATGGATACCACGCCCGCCCCGGGGAGGGCAGGGTGGTTATGTGGGAGTCTCCGCCCTAGTGGCGGCATACCCACTAAAAACCCTGGGATGTTCCTCAAGGCGATGGACGGAGCCGTGGGCCCATTAAATCACCGCAGCCCCGCCCAGCCTATGTCCGCCGTGAGGCGGACCCACCTCGGGTAGGGGGTGGCCACCCCCTCCCACCTCGTGGCGACGCGTCGGAACATCAGACGCGTCGACCACTCTGGAGGGCCCAATGCGAAGCAGCGGGCGTCCCCACACCCGCCACTCCAGGCCCTCCTAGCGGAGACGGAGTGCACTTGCCCGACTGGCTCGCACCCGTATCCGCTCCGGTCAACCGCAACGGAAGCACAGAGTGCTTCCGCGCCGTACCACCTCGCCTCTCCACGCCCCATGCTGAACATGGGGACCCATGGAGAGGCCCCGCAGCCAATCAAGGCCGCCTAGGCTCGGACCGCCGCTTCCCAGAATGTCCAGGGCGCCGGCCCGAGCCCCCACCTCGGGTTCCTCTTCGTTTCACCGGGCTCAGTGCCACGGCTACTTATCCCCCCCGCCACGGAAAGGCGGGAACCCATTCGGGGGGGATGTTGTCTACCCCTGACAACGTGTATGCAGAATCTCACGTTGATCGCTTGAGTAGTTAAGCGAGAAAGCGTGACAAAGAAACTCTGTTTCGCATCGTACTAATATAAACGTCTAAGTTTGTATCCTGGATGTTTGTTGCTCAATCACGCAAAAACGGCCCAATGGATTTGAATGAAATTTGATCTCAATTTAAGATATACTCTGGATCAACATACGAGTATATGCTACTGTTCATCTAGTCTAGGCTAGTCCTCTAATATTTAAAAATGAATCGCTGTTCGTTTCTGGTAAAACTCGAGAACGGCTGGACTAATTTGAATATTTATTTTATTTTGTTCGATCTAATACAAGGAAGGTCTAAAAGTTAAAAAAAACAGCGTGTGAAACCGCCGGCTACAGCTAGTTTATAATAAGCACTTGCGTAGTAATCCTACTGCTGTCATCAAGTGTCATGTTTTCGGGAACGAGACGTGTTAAAAAGGAAATTCGCCATTAGCCCGATGATTAAGGCCAACCACGATCATGGTCTTCATTGTACTTCTTGTTTGAACAGACTCTTTTTTGTAGTGTACTCGTAGATGGTCAGGGACTTTATTCTTATACGACGCAAAGACGACGGGATGTTATACGCTTGACTTGTCTGTGTGAGTGTGTCTCTGTGGCATCGTAGCTCCCGAACGGATGAGCCGATTATAATTTTTTTTTTTGTTTGAAAGATGAATTAGTAAGGTTGGGGGTTTTATGTTTAAAATTTAACGTTATTCATTAAATCGTCGTGAGAGTAAGAGTGACGCAAATAAAAACCTCGAGCGCTCAAGAAAAGTGTCAGAAACTGTTTTCTTTCACGAATGCTACGTTACAACGCTGCCAATTGTGAAATAAATGAAACAAATGATTTTATTAACCACGGACAGCCCGGACAGGGGTGTTAATTTAGAGTGTGTATCTTTGTGTCTGCCTGTGTCGTCGGAGCTCCAAAGAAGCTTCGTATTTATTTATTATTGTTAGTTAGGTGTGTTAGTTAGTTTTTGTTTGTTAGGTGGCTTGGAGAGAGTTCTTAGCTATGATTATGATTCAAGCAATCATTTTAGCCGTTGGAAAATTACATCAGCTCTCTTTTGACTTAAAAAAATGTTAGGTAATTTAATTGTTTTATTACACTTTTGAGGTGGTTCATATTCTTTCATATGAATATTAACAGTGTATTATATTAGCAAACTATGTATATCTTTTATTTAAACGCCTCGTTGACAATTGAGGCCATTGACACTCTGTTCTTGGGCGCCAGACATTATCTTCGTCAGTAGTTTTAGTAGTGGTAGGGCTCTTGCAGAGCCCACCTGGGGAAGTACCACACCTCTGCCAGTTATTTTACCGCCAAGAAGGCATGTGCAAACATTACTTTGTTCCGGTTGGAAGAGCATTGTTTTCAGTGAAATTTCAGGATCATTAGGTAATTAAACATCTTATGTCTCAGGGTGACGAGCGCAGTGCTGAACCGCGCTGGGTCTTGCATTCTTAGAATTCAAAATTCTGGGTGGCGCAGACCTGTTATAATATTTGAGTTTTGTTTTTGATTATGGGTAAGTATATTTAACCTGAAATAAATTAATTTTGATTTTTTTTTGAATAGACAAGCGCGACGCTTAACTTCAGGCGAGCGATTTGCTCGTCTCGTCACTCAATAGCACTTATAATGCTTACTGCATACTTACAGTGTCCCTACAGCATAAAAAATAATCACATTTCTAACAAAAGCGACACCGACCTTGATAATATCTTACTCGCAAGAATAGATCCCCTGGAGTCTGTACCGCTTTTATGGATAAGCCACAGATTAAACAACAGGTACCAGGTAACTCGAACCTCGTTCCTTACAACTGTAGCCATATTCTGGCGAGAGAGACACTATCTCGGTCCCTGTCGCTCTCATTAGAAATGTGATGGCAGTGAGAGTGACCGAAATAATCTCGAGCGCCCAAGAATATTACCTGTTAGCTCATAATACCCGTTACCTTGTGATGTCTGAGAAGGATATCTTACCCCGTAAATGTAGCTAATTTTGTGAGACGAATGGAATAATTTGCTTGTGTGAAGGCGTGCAAAGTTTGGAGTTTAACAGATTGTTGACGAGTTATTCTTGTATATAGGGAAACGTATAAAGTTAAGGGGAACTTCGCATGTGTTGTGCATTTGACTAAGAGTCTCGGTGGCCTGCTATATTTATTACATGGTATGGTTATTTGTGTTGTTGATCATATTAATGGCAATTTTAGTGTTTGCGTCCGTTGGAAATATGATATGTTTGGAACTCTCGACTGGCGAGTTATCGCTTCGCGGCAGATTTATTTGTAAACTAGCTGCGCTCCACGGTTTCACCAACATTTTCCGGAATAAAAAGTAGTCTATATGTTAAAATCCAGAGTATAACCTATCTTAATACAAAATTTTATCCGTTTAGCATTCTTTGCGTGATTGACCTAACATCAAAACATCCAAACTTTGACGTTTGTAATATTAATAACGTGACATGGATAAAATAAAAGTACCTACAGCATACGTTTGATATTCTCATTTTAGATTTAGAGCAAAAGTCGTCGAACTGTGCCGTTTAGTGTAGGCAGAAATGCTAAGTGATGAATAGATCTGTGAATAGACCTAACGAAGTGGAATGACTTGCGCGGAGTCAAATAGACTTCATCAAACTCATCAATTGCCAATGATTTTAAATGATTGTCAATAATTGGATTGACATTACGATACATTTATTCGATTGATTTCAGGCCCCCGGCGCTGCTTATTTGATATCAAGACAATTTATCTCATTTGTTCAGCGAAGATTGTTTTGTACTCGTTGGCTAGACGTTCGACAGTTGAATTTATGTATAACATATTTGTAGAGGTAGGACTCCTTTGCAGAGCCGGCCTGGGGAAGTACCACACGATAGTTAGTTATTTAACTGAAGCAGTAATGTTGATGCTAATATTACTGTGTTCCGGTTTGGAGGGCAATGTCGCAGTGCTGTGCCGCGCAGGGTCTTAAATTTTAAGAGTTCGAAATTCTGGGTGGCGCGGACCTGTTATGGGCAAATGAGACGTTAACATTAGGCGAGCGATTTGCTCGTCCGTCACTCAATTTCATTATAAAAAGGCAAAACGCGCTCGGTCTGAAATCGGATTAGGCTGTCTATGTCTAAGCCGTTGGAACACTAAGTCGGGCGCTTAGCGTCGAATTCTCGACTGTAAAGAAGTAAATAAAAAACCGTTACGACAATTTGTCATCTTGAATTTTACTTTATAATTTTTTTGACTTGATCAAATACAAGGCATAATAATACCAGCACAGGCCAAGGCCAAGTGGTCTTTCATCGTTTATCTATGCTTAGAAGTGATACAGCTAGGTCATAGCTAGGTTGTTTGTTACATTTTCACGGAATAAAAACCGGGGAAAGATTATTTGTCGCCGCGAGCTAGCCTGCTAGGCGTAACAAGAAGGTGTAATAATACTTATACAGTCGATGCCGAAAAAACAAATTCAAATTTTCAACATTCAAATGCAGAATCAACACCGCTAGGTTTCTTTTTTTTAGCATTTCAGATTACAAATTATCCCAGGTAACTTTAACATAAACTTTGGTGCACCGTAAAAGCTTATCAGCAGACGTAACCTTGATAAAGTCCAATGTCATGTATCAGTAAATAAGTATAGTATGACCAATTGACCAGTGCAGTGCGTTTGAGCGAATGTGACGTGATATTGTGACGTTAATGTATTTGTAACCACTTAGCTCTGTAAATAATAAACCGATTTCAATAAAATTTGAAATAGAGATGGTTTTTATTATCATTATCATTACCGCGCGGTTTCGTAAAGCACTGCTATTGATAAAATAGAGTTTTTATTGGGATTTTGATATTTCGGTAAAGGATATAATTTAAATGTACATACGCCTCTTTTTCTTATGTATGTATATATAAAAAAACAGATTAGCAAACGGGCCGCCTGATAGAAAGCGATCACCGTCGCCTATGGATACCTGTAACACTGGAGGCGTAACAGATACACTGCCGACCTTTTAAGACTCTATTAACAGCCCTTTGAAGAACCCAATGCTGTAGTTACTCGGGAACACCGGTGCATTCCCTACCAATATTATCACATCTTTCCCCAATACATTGTATATGTGAGCGGTGGTGACTTCCAGGTCTACCGCTCCTCGTGCAGCGTTCTATCGCTCGTCAGATACAGCTGGTGGACATCATTGGCAAGGGTCGGTTCGGGGAGGTCTGGCGCGGCCGGTGGCGCGGAGAAAACGTGGCCGTCAAGATATTCTCGTCGCGCGAAGAGTGCTCCTGGTTCCGTGAAGCCGAAATATACCAGACCGTCATGCTGAGACACGAGAACATCCTCGGCTTCATTGCTGCTGATAATAAAGGTATTACAAACGCAAATACAAATTACTTCGTCATTATATTCAACCCTTAATCCTCCCACTGCAGTGATACTGGTCTCCCCTCGAAGGTGATTAGTTGATTACGCCTGTGCTATTAACTACTTATTACAAGTGATTCATTGGGGCGTAACGTATTTTAACTTTAACACTTTGACTGCGGAAAACACATACCTTGTGTTTTCCTTTGTGCGACGCGAATGCGGCTGCACACGCCAGGCGCGTAACATTTGACTATTAGCCGCACTTAAGGCAAACGCATGTGATTATTAGCCGCAGTCAAAGTGTTAATAAGATCACAGGCTCTCAAAATAGTTGCCAATAATGTTCACCAGTTATTGTTAAGACCAGTTAGACTAACCGATGCTCCGATGAACCGATGTAAAATGTAGCCCGTACAGCACTTAGAGAACTGATTTTAGAAATCGGTTTGTAAAACCTCAACGCTAAATGTTGCACTCTTAGAATTGCATGTGTGCAATCCTCATCATCATCATATTGTACCGTTCCACTCTCCTTAATAATATAATAGTATTGAATCGTAGACAACGGCACCTGGACTCAGCTGTGGCTGGTGACTGAGTATCACGAGAACGGTTCACTCTTCGACTTCCTCAGCGTACGCTCCATAGACTCGGCGACACTTGTCAAAATGGCGCTCTCCATCGCCACAGGCCTCGCTCATCTGCACATGGACATCGTTGGAACCAAGGGTGAGTAGGTACATGTCAAGAAACAAAAAAACTGTTTTTTTTTGGTTCACTAATAGAAAAGTAATTGTGAAAAATCACTCCTAGACTTAACACTTTAACTGTTAAAAACACATACCTTGTGTTTTCCTTTGTGTAACGCGAATGCGGCTACACACGCCAGGCGCGTAAAACACTAACGCACGTGAATATTATAGCAGCAGTAAAAGTAAACGCATGTAATTATTAGCAGCTGTTGATGTGTAAAACCTTTAATCATCTTTATAATGAAATACCAGGAAGGGTGGGTCCCTCAATGAAAGGGGAATGGTTCCGCAAAGGGTAGGTAATTAGGGCGTTTCATTCATGCACGCTTGTCAGTCACGGGTTTGTGATTCATACGCCATTGAATTTCCCTCGACGTATGCATGATAATGGCAACAAAGTGTTAAATTGAATCAGCCAATTTTAAGTGTTTTAGGCTCAGCGAGGAATGGAAGAGTGCTTTGTTATGTTCGGCGACGAGGCAGGGTGAATTTTTAACTTCTAACGTGCAATCCAGTGTAGTCGTGACAGCTCCGAAGAATATCAAATGAATCCTATGAATTTTCGCTCCGGTATTGTGCTCGTTCATTTGACATATATCTGGGGCGGGTGTCTAAATTAAACTTCATATTGAGCTCCGGTGCCTCGGATGCTTCAATCTATTGATGAATGAAACTATATTGCAGTGGGACTAGAACACAACTTTGTCGTATAAACGCGTAGCGAGTATTCGTTTGAAAAGTGTACGACATTTACGTCCATCAAGGGCGCCCACAGCATCTCGAATGTCTTGTTATAGACGACATCACTCTTATAGATCTTGCACAAGTTTTGGTCAGATACGATCGAGGTTCCAAAGATATAACTTCGTTTTCGTTTTCCTTTGCCTAAAAAAGATCGCTCTTAACGATGAGGCCGCCAGTATTTGCACTAGTTTTAAGTGCTATTATCCTCATGTTTGTCATTTCTGGTGTGAACAATAAAGGGTAAACCCTATCTGTCTTTGTAAGACAGCTGGGCGTCTGGAAAAATACTGATTTTCATATTTTGTTTCAATAAATTTATTTCGTCTATAATGCTTTTGTTTATACGAAAGAGATTGGGCGGCCTACTCCAAGTATTTTCGCTTGGAAGGTTTCGTAATTAATTCGTTTCAAGTCCCTTGTTTTTCGTAAAATTTCTTAGTAAAAGCTGTTATTGATAAATAAATCTCACATTTTCGATGAAAGTATCGTTTCTATATTTAGCTTAATCTGTATTAAAGCCATAAAGAATATGAGAGAGATGCTTGCTGGAAAGCTGGGCGGGCTGCTATAAATATAACTTCTAGGTATCGCCCAAATTGTTGTGCGCAGACTATAAGTGGATGTTCTTGATTTATATTCTCAGCCTAACAGAATAAAAAATCCTTGAAGTACATAAAATATAGGGCAAGTTGGAATTAAAGTCGTTCAACCGTTAATTTCAGTTAGACGGATTCATATAATGTCGCTACGTTACTTGAGTTAGAAAAGCTTAAACAGCTATAACAGGCGTTATTTTCTAACCGTCGCGATTATCATCATCAGCCTATCTATCTCATGTTTGTTATCTGCTGGATATAGGTATCTCTTAGAGAACGGCACAAGCCACGATCTTCTGCCTACGCAGGTCGCTCAACCTGCCCGCATGGCGCTCTACTTTACATTTACTGATCCGTGGCCTCCTAAAGAACCCAAACGGTTAGATGTACCCGCTGCGATTATACGTTCAAATTTAGTGTTTTGTTACAAGGCAAGCCGGCAATTGCGCATCGTGACCTGAAAAGCAAGAACATTCTGGTGAAGAGCAACCTGAGCTGCGTGATCGGCGACCTCGGTCTGGCCGTGAGACACAACGGGCCCTGCGACTCGGTCGACGTACCTTCCACCAACCGCGTCGGCACCAAGCGATACATGGCACCCGAGGTACTTTACAACTAACATTCTGGGACTCATTGGGACTGACTGTCTCTCGTTACTGAGAGATGGTACTAGTAACAAAGTCCCAGAAATAGTAAATTTTTAAAATGTTTTATTTACATCCATTTTTTTATTTAGGAATAGGCTTGCATTTGACCGCCATCTCGCCTGATGGTAAGCAACGGTACGGTCTACGATGGAGCAAATAGCCTGAAATAAACGCATTATTATAAAAAATCTGAATATAGGAGTGAACCTTGAACAGTTTCTGGGCACAGAGTGTAAACGATCTACGGCCACGGAACTCGCGTTTAGATATTGCTATAGAAACTATTGATTTAAATGTAATAGGAAAGCACATAGCAAATTGGAGACTAAACATCTTATATCTCAAGGTAACGAGCGCAGTGCTGTGCCGCGCAGGGTTTTGTATTCAAAATTCTGGGTGGCGCAGACCTGCTATGGGCCAACGTGACGTTTACCATCAGCGGACGATTTGCCCGTCTCGTTACTCAATAGAATAAAAAGAACAGATGCTCTGTCACGCAGGTTCTGGATGAGACAATGGACACCCGTCAATTCGATCCGTACAAGCGGTCTGACGTGTACTCGTTCGGCTTGGTCCTGTGGGAGATGACTCGCCGCTGCGGCGCGCTGCCCGACGAATACCAGCAGCCCTACTATGACTACGTGCCTCCCGACCCGGCCCTAGAAGACATGCGTCGCGTCGTCTGCATTGAGAAACGGCGGCCCAGCGTGCCCAATAGGTGGCATTCAGACCCGGTACGTAAAACTGACGTTTGTTATCTAGCTGGGAATTCAAATTCAGACACATAATATACAGAGATACATATTTGCAGAACATGGTAGGTACACAAAATACAGAATTGCATACATGGTGTTATATTAGTTGAGTCTCGTGTTCTTGCCACGTGTGGCGTACGGTAATGGGTTCACAATATCGTCAGCGAAGACTGACTAGCGCAGGGCCGGTGGCATTCAGACCCGGTACGTAAGACTGACGTTTGTTATCAAGCTGGGAATTCAGATTCAGATCATTTATTTGCAGAACATGGTAGGTACACAAAATACAGAATTGCATACATGGTGTTACATTAGTTGAGTCTCGTGTTCTTGCCACGTGTGGCGTACGGTAATGGGTGGACGATATCGTCAGCGAAGGCTGAATATCATGGGATCGGTGGCATTCGAACCCGGTACGTAAAACTGACGTTTGTATCTAGCTGGGAATGGGCTGACGATATTGTCACCGAAGACTGACAAGCACGGGATCGGTAGCATTAAGACCTGGTACGTATTAACTACTTTTGTCATCTAGCTGGAATTTATTCCACGATATCATCACCATTGCGAAGGACCGAGGCAAATGACAGCAGGAAAGAGGTTTTCAGCTCTAGGACAAACGAAAGCTGCGTATTTCAACGCATCCCATAGACACATGCCGCTTTCAGTTGGCATATTAGCACGCAGCTTGAAGGTAAAAGTTTGTTAGCAGTGGAGCAATACATATCGACTCTAAAATCAACTAAGACGCTTAACTTTAAATGCTCTACCTACGTTACAGACCTTACCCACAATGAAATAGAACATACTCTTTAAGTTTATTATTATCTTTTACTGGCGGCCCGTCCCGGCTTCGCACGGGTAGACATTCATTTTTTAAACATTTTGGGATAAACGTAGAGTAAATGTGTCTTGATGATATTAAATTTGAGCTCGCAATTCAATGTCAAATGTTACATTAAAAAAGTTTACATTGTCCAAAGCGCTAAGTACCTATTCTTATTTTTTTTTATTTTTGCGTAATTTTTTATTTTATTTTTTCTTTCATAAGAACCTTCTCCTGATAAAAACAACAAAAAAAAAAAAGTGAAATCGGTCCAGCCGTTCGCGCGTGATGGCGTGACCAAGGGAAATAGGGATTCATTTATATATATATAGATTAGTCTATTTTCAGCTGGTGGTGCTGAGACATAAATATAACATACATGTAAGACGAACAGAGCCTCCATTCTAGAGTTGACACACACACACGTGAGCAGAGCCGACATTTCAGCGTTTTTCTTGGAATTTCACTGATCCCTCATTTCTAGCGGTGCAAAGTTGCGGACCCTGAATTCGCCAAATTGGTCATAATTGCTACTGTTCTGCTTTGCTGTGCTGATTTGGGCATAACTTCTGATGCGGCTTCATTTATTTTGAACGGGGTTTTAATAGCTTATGACGTTAATAAATCTTTTATAACACTAAGAACACTAGTTAGAGCGACATGTTCATACCTGTAACACTCAATGTTTTTCAAGGTCAATTAATATTTCTGATGTCCAATTTTGCCTACATCGCTCATAAGCTATTAAACACTTTTGAAACACATATGAAGGCAATAAATAATAAATACAACTAAACATTCCAGGTCCTGTCAGCGATATCGAAAGTGATGAAAGAATGTTGGTATCAGAACCCCGCGGCCAGACTCACAGCGCTTAGAATCAAGAAGACGCTAGCCAACATCGGCGCGCCGGACTATATCAAACTTTGAACTACAGGGATAGATATATGATATATTATGCGACAAACGACGAGCGTCGATACTTTGGTGCGTAAAACTATGCTAGAGACTAGAGACCACGGCTTTATGATCGATCTGAACTGTTGCATAGAAACATAGTTTATTTACAGAATACTTAATACAATATGACAAATAAATAGGGATTAAGTCACTATATAGTTAATTTTACAACAAGAAATACCTAACGCGTGGGAAGCGTAGAAGTGACTGTTCCTTTCGCACGTTTGGTTATATGTATAAACTCTCGCTGTGAGATAAGGCCGTGATAAGTCTTTGTTGACATCTTTTTGATATTATGACGTTTTTAATGAATATATTTATATAAGTGTATATTCAGTACGGTCGTAAAGAATGTGGTCTCTAGTTATGTTAATATTGTGTTGGTTGGTAGGCAGGTAACCTCTTGGCTCCAGTCTCAAAAAATGCGAAATTACTTTTCGTGTGGATTTATTTGCCTTTATATTATTTTGCACACACCCAACTATGTGTAAGGACCTCAAGAGTGGGCGAGTCGAGAGGTTAAGCAATTGAGCTGGTGTCAACTCACAAAGTGCAGTCCTATTTTATTATCAAACTAATTTTAACTATACGGTTGTTGTAAGAAGGTCCAAAATGCATTGCTTTTGCCGGTCGCAGTGTTCAGATTTGTGGCAATAATGTCTCGAGAGTACTTTAATGTTTGCAATGTTGAAATTGTTCTGAAGTGTTAAGAGGATTAATATTATGAATTTCTGCCCCTTGGAAGCCGATTCGATTGTTCTTTTTTATGACTAAGAGTGATAGACCGCTAGGCTTGTGCGTTTTGTTTATTTCGAAATTCTGTTAAACTCCGATGGAGATATTAAAAAAGGATCGATTTTAAAGGGTAGAAATTCAGCTGTTTCCTGTAATTGTAGCCGATTCATACTTACTGCAACGCAATACTCGATGTTTATGTCCACAAGTTCTAAAACGTGCGATTAGTTGACGCCAGCTCAAAGGTTAATGGGCTTGTCTCTGTCGGAATAAGCATGTAAATACTGCGTTAGACAGAGATAACCTTATTACGGTGCATCCGTCTACTGAAGTTTGATAAAACCACACGTTCGTTGCTATTATATATTATAATGATTGGTCATGCTCCTTTCATTTAAATTTTTATTTCTATATTTCTTTCAATATTTATATAGCAATAATGATAACATCATTAATATTATTGTGTGATTTTTCGAAGCAATAGACAGTGAAAAAAATCTAGGAAAAAAGTTCTAGAACGGAATTTTGCAATAAATAAATTTTAGGAAAGCCTGGGACTACGGAAATCCCTTTATATTTTTTGAATAGTATGGTTAATATAAAATTAGGTCTTAAACGTTAAAAAAACTTAACTACGTACCTATTATGTTGAAAATGAGACATTTAATTAAATTAGGATACTTAATGTGGTACACGACCAGATGACTCTTAATATTCGGTTTCTGGAACGCCGATCGTCACGGAGTTTTTAATTTTTTATCGAAATTTTCTCGTCAAACCCATTTGGGTTACAGTTTTATATAAATCAATGCGTACTTCACGTATCCAACTCAGACATTGCATATAACAGAAAGCCGTCAAAGTAGGCGTTATAGAATATTTTCGAAAGTCTTTTTCTTCCTTAGACCCTTTACCATTGACTTGGTGGGGTCTTCCTTGTCCGCTGATATGTTCAGAAGTAACTGCGGATTGAATATGGTTGTAATAAATCAAGTCGAAGGTATGCGTTCCTCAAACCCGGTGACAGCAGGAGCCACGCCAGCACGCGACGCCTACATTTTGCCGCTCTGACACTCGGTCACGTGACACGGACGCACACTACGACGCCAATAAAAACGTGGCACGAAGACTTTATGCTCTGTTGTCATAAATGCCGTTGTCGTAAATCTCGCGTGATCTAGACCGTACCTGAACACATATTTTTGTACCTTTTTTACGATTTTATAATCGAATTAATCGTAAATGTAAAGATTGCGACAGGAGCAAACGTGTCGCTTAATTTGTGACTTTTAATCTGACCATACAACGGAGAGGTTTCGTACGGAACACGGTCAGTTGCGTAGTTGTACTCTATGTGTTTGCATTGACTTTTGTATTATGTGATCGGCAAAATGGATGGACAAAACGGGAATGCCACTCATCGATGTTATACCATCGGAATCGAACTGACGAAGTGAGCCTCTTACTTCGTAGAAAGAGACTGTCACACCGGAAAACGCGTTTCCAACCAAGGGCCATGTTGTAATCGTGAGTCATCTCGCTCCCTCATATAGCGCAAGTAAGACGGCGCTGGCGGTGACCATTGCCACCAGACTTACAACAAGGCCAGGTTAAAATTAAAGCATCTCACGGAACTATCTAAGTTACCTTTAAACCCGTCAAGAGCGCCCCTGACATGCGTAAATTTCGTTCACTTTTATACGAGTATCAAACACTCGCCACGTATTATTATCGACGTGGTTGCCCGCACACGACGCTACCGTCATTCAACGCTTTAATTTTTGTTGATCCAACAACAATTTGACTGTCGTGTTAAAAAGATTTCATTTCAATCTGATTTGAAACGCGTCTTCCGGTGGGTACCCTCTTCACTGAATGTCACCAGCTGCCTTTATAAGGAGGAGTGAGTCAGCGCGCGTGCTCGACGTCGGCTCCCCTCGCGTCTTAACTCTACCTCTTAGATTTAATCGAGTTCAAACCGGAAAGGAGCATTTATTATAAATAGTAATAAATCGCAGACTTCGAGATGTAGTGATATTTTTTCGTTACCAAGTACGTGCGTGAAATTTTTGTTTGTAGTAATCGTGAATTTCAGTTTGTTTCGGTGTGCATTGTGCATAATAAATTATAAGTAGTAGTTGAGATATAATTGGTTTAGAAAAGATTGTATTTTTTTTGTAAAAGGAAACTATTATTTCTGTGATATGAAACGAAATTGCAGCTTATGTTGTGAATGGTTAGGTGTGTTTAGGTGAAATTGGTTGAAATATGCATGGTTATTCATATAGGGTATGCTAAGCCGAAAAAGGCTCATAGTACTTATCATTATGAACAACTTTTACTTTGAGAGCAACCCGGAATTTGCGAAAAAATGATCAGTTGTTCCATAGAAAAATGTCAATGACACTTGGCAAAATGTATGGAACAGCTGATTATTGTTTTGCGAATTTCGGGTTGGTTCCATAGTAAAAGTTATTCAAAATGATGAGCACTATGAACCCTTTTCGGCTTAGCATACCCTCTCTGAATAATCCTATAGAATATTGTAGTCGTGTTTGGATGTGAACTAAGCGTAGTTTTGATGTTAGGATAATTCGTGTTGTGTAATTATAAATATGGTTGTAGTATCGCATGTGTGACGTCACACTCCTATCGCCGCGAGGTGGTGATAACATAGTTAGTGGCCGCGAGCTCGTATGAAACTACCTAAACAGATATGGCCGATGTTCGATAATATTTTTAAATGCCAACTCGCTTACAAGTATTACCGGACAGAAGCCTGCTCGAATTGGTCGGCCTTACAAAGTTAAGTTAAGATTTATAGTGCAAATACAAACAAGTTATCGTATTCATAAGGTTGCTGTGATTTGTTGATTACCTTAAAAGATACGTATTGGCTAATAAAACGTTCTTCCATTTTAATACAGGAATACAATAAGCAATATTTAAGTGATCTTTGCAATATACTGATGTGAGTTTGCTAGAGTTTCTTAGTGTATATAGATCTGTATTTACTGGTTAAAGCGTAACTTCATACATGCGGCTACGACGATGTTATATTAGGCCAGACTAGTAGTGGTTTTGAGTTGCACCGAGTTAAATGTTAGTACGTAAGTTTTATTTAATATAGAGATATCTATGTATACAAGTCATGTTTATAGAAATGTACTCGCATTATTCAATTATGAACAATTCGTGCGCAATTTAAAGCAATTAAATACATTATATTAATTATATGTATGCCCGATACGCCCTTTTGAATTAAAATATGCTTTGTCAATTTCCCGCTGACCAGACGGGCCACGTGCGAAAAAGAGATGAAACACATTTTAACCAGGACGTACCTATCGGACTGTTTTCTGAAAAAGACTGCCACGAGAACCAGACAAAACTAGTAAAATGGTAGAAAAGGAATTGAAATGTGAATCTTATACCGTGTTCTGGGCAGTTTGAAATTCTGCTCTGGACCCTACAGCTTAAGGTATTCATTTCAATGCCTTCTCGACATCACCATGTCTTCCATAACAATGATAGACTGTACAAACGAAATTGCATAATAAATAATTTATTACAAATACTTTTTACTGATATATATATACTTTTATACGTGATTTATATTAAAACATATGTCTGGCACTCGTAGTACCGTTTTTATTTACATTGATATCTTTATTTAATATTACATTTTAGTTATATACACTGGTGATCGGAAATGTGTACTTCTTTTGTGACGTAGTATAATTATATTAAGACTATTTTGTCTAAAGCAGTTCCATATATTATGATTTAATTATTAATAATATAGAGTTTATATAGTATACTAGTGTCATGTTGGGAACACACTTGACAGTTACTCTATTAAATCAAAGGTATATATTTACAAAACATTTTAGTATCACTTATTTCTTTGAGAAATATAAGTGGCTCTAGAGTGTCTTGATAAAATTGCGTGCGTGCAAATACATAGAGCAATATATACATATGTAACAGTAAAGAAAACTGTTTTTTATAAATAGTGTTACCACGAACGCGATGTTATCTATATACACCATACATCGGTTAGTGATCAAGTTGTTATATTTAGTTTATTAAATATACTATGTTATATATTTACTAATGTATAATTTAATACATATATTTAATAAATTTGCTGTCAAGTGTTTTTCCAAACTGGCCTTATATTAATATTAAGCGCGCAAGAGCCGCCGCCGCTGATCTCCGGGAGAGTTGTCGAGACGTGAGTCCCTCTGGCGCTGGTTGTCAAAATAAAAGTTCTTCGTACAAATATAGCAAATATAGTGACAATATAGTATAGTGATACTTATGGTGATATTGATAATTGTTATCTCAATTTGTAGGCCTCTTGCACACGGTGCACATAGCGCAATCGGAAGGATGCGCTCGTCTTAAGTACGCAGGCTACTTGCATCGTATACAATAGGCCTAATCGTTACACTACTGGACGAAGAACATTTCTTTTACGCAGCACCGACAAAGCAAAGCAATAAAATTATTCCTAAATAGCAATTTTAAGTGTTATCAAACGTTATATGAAAACCCCGGACAGATAGCGGCGGGTGAATCCCAATATTTCTATTGACATAAATGGTAGGGTCGTTTGTCTACAATTTTCATTTTGAAATTGTTTGCGATCTTAACATTTCTATCTGGGGAAAAGAAGCAATATGTAGAGTCCACATATCGTGGAATATTTACTATTTTTCGTTTTCGATTTATTGTCGTCAATGAACAGAATAGGACATAAAGAATTACTGGTCCTGTATTTACAATTTTATATTTCCTTGGAAATAATGTGATCCACCCTCAGCGGCGCCACAGTCGCGATGCGCTATAGACTGATTCAATCTAACCTGTCATTAGACCTCTTACCCATTGGTGACCTCATGTGATTAATACAATTGTATATGTTAGGTGACCTGTCTTGTCCCGGAAGCGTGGACACACTTGTAACGCACAAAACGTGACGTAACACTATTTTTGTACATACTGACAAGTAAACAAAAAAAAATTTAAAAAATTAAAATTACATATAAAACTAAAAAAAAAAGCAAAAAATATATTTGTCAGCTGTCGGTTTCATTTTCGTTTTGATGTTAAAGTGACTTAAGATAGTTTGTAGTGGTTATTCAGTTATATGATATTTATTCATTAGTGAATAAAAATAGTGTCACGTTACACTCAAAGTAATAATAAAATATGCGCTATACGCCTAAGCGTAAAATGTGCGCCTAAGTTGTATTATCGTCCTTTTTTCGATGTCTGTGTACAAGATTATTCATAGTCGGTAGAAGAGAAGTACATGATTGATCTAAGTATTCATAGTGGGAGGTCTTAATGAATGAAGCTAATAGTCATATGTGCAATATACATACTGTCACATTGTTATTTTGCGGTCATAATATGTACTTTACACGTGCGTGTGCGCGTTAAAATATGTGGAACAATTCGTGAATGTTCGATGTTACTTGAGTTTAGAACTATCAGCCTCTACAAATACGCAGCTAAAAAGTTCTCGCGCTATCACAACTTGATACCGATTAACACTGACACTTAATTTCTTTTTTTTATAAGCGTGAACAAAGAGACTTCGAACTAGCACTTCAAAGTATGTGCTTGGAAGTGCTACTTGGAAATCGTTGGAATAAATTAATAAAAGGAAAATTACAGGAGACTCGCTCGCTCGCTCGCGGTGTGAAATAACTCGCTATGCAATAAAGTTAGGTTTAGTACGCGCGGCAAAGCATAGCTACCCGTGGTAAATACTTACGCGTGCGAGAGAGGGAGGGTTTAGCTCCGTCTCTTTCGCACTCGTTAGGGTAGATTTACATGCGGTAGAACGCTCCCGTGCAGAGGTTCAAAGCTTATCGCTTGGCTCGTTTTGAGATGGACCTGATAACTTTCTAAGTAAATGAAAGGTGCAATCTGTTCGTCATTTAGTGAGAATATTATGCCTTGTTTGTGATGTTTTACAATTACTTACCATCATATTTTTATAACTGCGTAGATATATTTACTGTTTTTCTACTACTTTTAAGATAAAGTTCTATGTATCGCACACGATAAGAGTAAAATATCTCATGCGGCAGAAACAAGTTATAGCTATAATAAGAATAGGTAATAATACATTGTAATATAGCATTATTTCTACCCAGCCGGTGAAGTTTTGTATTTTAAATGGTATATTGTTAGTTGTTCACCATATAGCCTTTTTAATTATTTATTAAATAAGTGAAATATTAACTTAATTCACGCAAATATAAATGTATACACGTTAATGACGTGCACATCAAATATATATGAAACATAAAGGAGTAGGTACAATGTGTTAAAAATTGCTCCGCTGATTATCCGAGATTTAGTCGCGATTTTGCAAATTGATGAAACCACTTAATAAAAACCGTTCATCTTTGCATGTACTTAAAAGTCCTAGTTTTGTATAGTTTCGATTATAGAATTGCAACTTGGCTAGAGGGGCTGGTATCCCAGCAGAGGAATGAATAAAAGGTTGAACTAACACTTAACTGTGATCACTGCCAGTAAAATAGTGAATGTGTTAGATTTTTGGGACTCTATTACTGCGAGTGAAGTATTATCTCGGTCGCTGTCGCTCTTATTAGAAATGTCATGAGAGTGAGAGTGACGGAGATAATCTCGAAACGAATAGAGTTCCTAACGGACAGCGGAGCTACTTTTTTAACACTACTACCTACTAGTTTGCATTATTAGAAAATGACACTATACTGACAAGATTAAAATTACGCAAATAGAAATTGAATATACAAGGTTAAACAGAAGGGTATGCATACCCTTTCTGTATAACCCTTTATAAATATATATGTATACACCCAGTTATTGTTTGTAGTAATTGTAGTAAAGAACATGCGCGCCCTGTGCACGTATTTTTTTAATAAGAGGCCAAGATGCTCTAAGTAAATAGATAAATTTAGTCAAATATACATTACTGATTACAGCTTCTTAATTTGGCTGCGGGAAACATACCTTGTGTTTTTCTTAGCGCGACGCGAGTGCGTCTGCACACACCAGGCGCGTAAAATACAAGGCGTTTGACTATTAGCGCCTGGGGCTAGCGCATGTGATAACTAGCCGCAGCCAAAGTTTTAAAAGTAAAATGGATCTATCCTCAGTGCCATTTATGAGCACAGAAGCTATGTCTCCGATTTGATGGCATGTGTACCTCTGCTTTTGCATCTACAGCCACAATTGCCATCGATTGACGCCGCTTATGCACTCTTAACTTAAGCGGGTTTGCCTAGTTCGGTACTTGTTTCGTAACCTGATGCCGATTAAAAACTACTTAGTTAACATTTCTCTAGTACTTATAGTTTTAGTTTAGTTCCGTCTGGTTACATCTTCGCCATACCTATTTAGAAACACGTTTGTATACATTGGAATAGTTGCTCCGATATGACTTATTTCTCTTTGATATAACAAAAAAGGACCTATTCAAATGCTTCTCATGTTTATTAAGAAGGTATTAATTAATAAGTATTTGTGTACCTAGCTATAAAACTTAATTTTTTGTAATATAATATAACATAACCTAATTATAATGCTGTCGTTTCGATTAGGTACAAGTATTGGAAATTAAATAGTAGTCTATGAAACTGTTGCATGATGAGGGCTCAGGTCAAGTAGGAAGGCAGATAGAGTCTCGCCTTAGATAAAAGTGAAGCCAAAAAAACTACCCTACTTCCCGTGTACGTGTACTTCAAGTATATGTTGAATTGTTGACGCATAAAAACTTCTCTTTTTCCTACTTATTTTTCTTGTCCACGTTCTCTGAGCAACTGACGTAAGAATTGACGATTAATTCGGGTAGTTTTATGCGTCAATGTGTGCTTGAAGTCCACGTACACGGGAAGTATGGTAGTTTTTTTGGCTTCACTTTTATCTGAGGCGGGACTCTTATCTGCCTTTCTACTTGATCTGAGGATGAGGGGTATATAAACATGTGTTTGTGTGTTAAAATAGAGACGCAGATGACGTTTTAATATGTAGTATCACACGAGTATTTTAATACCTAGTTATGTGCAGTTTCATACACTACTTTATCTACTCTCATATCATAAAGAAGTACCACACCTTTGCCAGTTATTCCACCGCCAAGCAGTAATGTGCAAACATGACTGTTCCGTTTGGAAGGGCATTGTTTCCAGTAAAATTACAGGGCAAATGGGAGATTAAACAACTTATATCTCAGGGTTACGAGCGCAGTGCTGTGCCGCGCAGGGTCTTGAATTATGCGAGTTCAAAATTCTGGGTGGTGCAGACCTGTTATGGGCAAACGTGACGTTTAACATCAGGCGAGCGATTTGCTCGTCTCGTCACTCAATTACATTAAAAAAAAAATATACGAATTTCAAACTTAAAAACTAATTTATATTGACATACTTACTTTATTAACACAAAATATAAATTTTCAATTTTCATCACTATCACTGGTATCGGACATTTTGAAGAAAAAGTAACAATATTTCCTCGAAATTCAGTACATACAAAATATCGTATGAATGGCGCTAAAGCCCAGCATAACACCGCGCACGCACCTAAGTGGGCGCTGCCGTGGACAAGCAAAACTACAACCCGGTCACAATATCTGTGCACCTCGCTGGAATGCGTATAGCCTTATATAGTCGCACTGTCGAAGCGGGAACCTCTCCCGCTTCCCCTGTCACCTCTCCGCGCACTCCCCGGTGCGACAGTGCGACTATATAAGGCTATACGCATTCCAGCGAGGTGCACAGATATTGTGACCGGGTTATACATATAGTAATCGTACAAATATCGTACTAAAAATAAATATAGCAAAAATTTTAATAAAGAATAGGCGTGATAATATGTAATGATTCTATTTTTAAATTTCTGTATGGTGTATAGTACGTCAATATTGATTCGTTTTGAAGTTCGTAATTTGAATTTTAACGAGAGCAGATAAATACAGTTTTAATCAATTGGGTAGTTAATATAACTTTGATGTAAGTTAATACAATGATTACTTTCTCGGTCTTGTAAGATTTTTAAATTATGACGAGAGATTAGAATGTAGACAACAAAATGTACAAACATCTTGTCCCGTGATAGCCCAGTCTGCAAATATTTTCAATTTTAACGAAACAATAAAAAAATTTCATGAGCAAGTGCGGAAATCTAAAAACAGATCATACTCTAACTTCTAATAAATAAACTTACTCAATCGAATATGTAAATATTCCGGGTTCGCGTACATATTCCGACTTATTCTTATCTCAGAAACTGAAGAATCGGTAACTATCTACTCATCGAGTTGGGTTAGTACTTTTCAGAAACAAGCACTTGTCAGACAATTAGACTGGGCTATTATGCGACTGGTCAGAAACAAATGATTAGCAATACCATGAGTACAATTGAATGTTTTACTTAACTGCATGTACATACCAATATTTAATTATACCATTGCATACGTTTTATTCATTGGTTTCGGAGTGGATTAGGTAATTTGATTATAATAAAAAACAAGTGATTTCTTGAACAATTTGTGCTTTATTTCACTTTCCTTGGTATTCTGAAGCACCACCCCCACTTATTTTACGATCAGAGGTGGACAAACCTACAGCAGCTTCATCGATGTAACGGCCTGCACTACGGACCTCTTGAACCTGGCTGAAGACTGGCACGTAGACGAAGGTATGACGAGCTCGGACCACAACACCATCATTTTCCAAATTAGACAAACTAGAGCAAATGGCATACACATTAGTAGAAGCACCAGAGTTTTCAACAGTAGAAAAGCAAACTGGAGCCATTTTCGTGAGAAAATGGCCCAGTTGCTAGAAGTAAATAAAATTAATAGTTTAGAGTTTAATAAAATAAATAATAAAATTGACTTAGAAAATAAAATTAAAATATATATAAGTATTATTACAGAAGCATGCAAATATAGTATTCCTAAAATAAATAGTAAAAGTAAAATCAACTTACCGTGGTGGTCCGACGAGCTCGCCACCCTGAAGAAAGAGGTTGTCAGAAGAAAGCGCAGGATCCGATGGGCAGCGCCGGTCCGTAAAAGCAAAGTCGTTGGCGAGTACCTGGAAATAAAAGAAAAATATGAGAATGAAGCTAAGAAGGCGCAGATAAAAAGTTGGAAAGAGTTCTGCGGAAAGCAGGATAGAGAAGGAGTATGGAAAGGGATATATAGGGTGATGGCAAACACAAATAAAAGGTATGAGGACCTGCCTCTCGTTGTAGACGGGCGAGTATTCGATCCCAAGGAATCCGCAAATCTGCTTGCGGAAACCTTTTACCCGGAGGATAGGTGCGAGGCAGACAACACAGACCATGAGCACATCAGAGCCGAAGCCGGAAAAATAAATGCAATGGGTCATGATGAAACGCATGACCCACCATTTACCCCTGAAGAGCTCAAGTCTGCCGTCGATTCGTTTAACCCTAAGAAAGCACCAGGTCCAGATGGCTTAACTGCGGATATCTGTAGACATGCAATACTTCAAGCCCCGGAAACTTTCCTATCACTGGCAAATAAATGTTTGGATCTGGGTTGCTTCCCGGAACCATGGAAGGAGGCCACGGTGGTTATAATCCGGAAACCTGGAAAGGGAAGTTACACAGATCCAAAGGCCTATAGACCAATCGGGCTGTTGCCGGTGCTAGGAAAGATTCTGGAGAAAATGCTGGTGACTCGAATTAAGTGGCACATTATACCAAGGCTCAGTTCTCGCCAATATGGTTTCATGCCACAGAGGAGCACGGAAGACTCCCTCTATGTCCTGATTAAGCGCGTGCGCGAAAAGCTAAGTCAGAAAAAGCTTGTCGCACTCGTGTCGCTAGACATAGAGGGAGCCTTCGATAGCGCCTGGTGGCCGGCCATAAGGGTGAGACTGGCCGAGGAAATGTGCCCCATCAACATAAGAAGGGTTATCGATAGCTACCTGGAGGGACGAAAGGTAAGAGTGCGGTACGGGGGAGAGGAGGTACTGAGAGGAACGACAAAGGGATGCGTGCAAGGGTCGATCGGTGGCCCGATCCTTTGGAACATCCTCCTCGACCCACTATTACAGGGTCTACAGCGACGTGGAGACTACTGCCAGGCCTTTGCTGACGACGTGGTTCTAGTATTTGATGGGGATACCGCGCTGGAGGTCCAGCGACGTGCCAATGACGCCCTCACCTATGTTCGGGGGTGGGGGATCAAAAATAAGCTGAAGTTCGCCCCGCATAAAACGAGTGCCATGCTCCTGACGCGTAAGTTTAAATTTGATACCCCACAACTGAGCATGGGGGGAATTGGCATTGGCATGTCGAAGGAAATTAAACTCTTGGGGCTCTGGATAGATGATAAGTTAACGTTCAACGCCCACGCTGCCTATGTCTGCAGGAAGGCGTTGAATATCTACAAACAACTGTCCAGAGCCGCAAGAGTTAGTTGGGGCCTCCACCCGGAAGTTATCCGGACCATCTATACCGCGGTTATAGAGCCAGTCGTCATGTATGCGGCGAGCGTATGGGCTAAGGCTACCGAAAAAATCGGGATACAAAAACAACTGAACGCTGTCCAAAGAGGCTTTGCACAGAAACTGTGCAAAGCCTATCGCACGGTCTCCCTAAACTCGGCACTGGCGCTGACCGGGTTGCTCCCTCTCGACCTCAGAATACAAGAAGCAGCCGCTCTGTACGAGGCAAAGAAGGGAGTACCCTGGCCAGCGCTAGGAGACAGGGAGATCGAGAGACCGACAGCGTTCGTTGACACACCTCACCCGGAGCAACATTTGAACCTGCAGTTTTTAAGCCTGGAAGACGAGGAAGACGTTGATACACACAACACTCAAGCAGTACGCATCTTCACGGACGGTAGTAAGATAGAGGGTAAAGTTGGAGCGGCATTATCTCTTTGGAGCAATGCCGCCGAAATTAAAAACCTGAAATTAAAACTACCGTCCTACTGCACCGTCTACCAGGCCGAACTACTGGCCATATGGAAGGCGACGGAGGAGGTGCTTAGGAGACCCGAAATGAGTTTTGGCATCTACAGCGACTCTAGGTCGTCACTGCAAACAGTTACGAATTACCGCTCTCTACATTCCCTCGCAGTCGGGGTTCGCAATAATCTAGTGGAGTGCTATAAGCAAAACAAACGAGTTGAACTCTACTGGATTAAAGCGCACGCCGGCCTCGAGGGAAACGAGAGAGCGGATCAACTTGCCAAAGATGCCGCCTTAAAAATGAAGACCAAACCGCACTATGATCTATGTCCGGTTTCATTTGTCAAGCGACAAATCCGAATGGAAACGCTTGACAGATGGAATCGGAGATACAAGTCAGGTGGAACAGCAGGGGTCACCAAAATGTTTTTGCCGGATGTGGTCTCGGCCTATACGATCACCAGAAAGCTAGTACCAACTGGCGTGCTGACACAGGTAATGACGGGGCACGGTGGGTTCTCCGAATACTTGTATCGTTTTAAGTGTAAGCAGAGCCCATCGTGCATCTGCGAACCTGGGAAGGACGAGTCCATTACACACATCCTAACAGAATGTCCTGCCTTTTCTCGAGAGAGGCTCGATATAGAGCTAGAGATTGGAGAAAGGGTCTATCCAGGAAATTTTTGCAGAATAATATTTGATAAAAACATTCAAGAAAAATTTCTAAATTATTGTATAAACATAGCATCCCGGGTAATAAAAAGAAATAAATAGATAGATAAGTAAAATTGAATATTTATATTTGAAAATATAGATATATCAATTAGATGTACTATTAGATAATCAAACAAAAAACAAGTATATATACATACATATAGGAAAATAAGCATGTTAAAATAAATTAAAAAGGTAAAGCCCAATCTGCGGACAACGTATGAACCTCCGATCCATGCATCCGTATGTTACTAGATATTCTCGCGTTTGTTGGTGTGGGAAACCCTATTTTCCGAGTCCTGCGAACAACGTGTGGATCTATTGACCCACAAGTACCTATATTATGTCTGCATGTACGCTTAAAATCTAAAAGATTAAAATATTGTATTATAGCAAAAACTTTGCGATAGAGTAAGGTACAATCTCATTAATGACTAAATACAAAGGCATTATAATTTATATTACCATTATTATTTTTGGACAAGTACTTACAAATTGTATGTTAAACTTATAAACTAACGAAATATTATTTACATAAAATATGTAAACTCTTTTCAAACTGACATTAAGTCTAGACAAAAATTAAAAAAATACCTAAAAAAGGTCCCTGAAAAGCTCGGGGGAACATAGGTGGAGGAGGTCGGAAATAAAAAAAAAAAAAAGACATTCTGAAGTTAAAAACGTTAAAAGTTAAATACGTAGGTAGAGTATTCGATAGACAAAGTATGAGAACCGTTTCTCACAGCGCCTCTGTCGGACGTAAATGGAAGCTACGTAATTTATTTATTTGCCGTAACTAGGTATGATATAAAATAACAGTATTTTAGAAAATCATATGATAAAATAGGTACGAGTACCTTTACGTATTGCGAGGTAGGATAACTAGACATCACGCATACAACTTTGTTCTATTTTCTGGCTTGGTTCTATTTCGGTAAAATACCGTGAAACGGAACGTACCTATCTTCCAGTTCCGTCGACGTTTCTAGAAGGAAATAGTGAGAACGCGGCTTTACCGGTCTCTTTGTTTTCATTTGTTGCTTTTCCTCGCCTACCCTAACCCGCTTTACGCAGACGCGGCCTGCGAGGACACCCAATCATCCCGGGACAACAGTCTTCAATCGAGGGCAGTGATTGGTCTTCAGCTGTTACCATCGCGGCCTCATTGGGGAGCTAGTCCGCACCAGTAT
This sequence comes from Alcis repandata, assembly GCA_949125135.1. Lineage (NCBI taxonomy): Eukaryota > Metazoa > Arthropoda > Insecta > Lepidoptera > Geometridae > Alcis > Alcis repandata. The sequence goes on along the minus strand of OX421221.1, from coordinate 12,445,438 downwards.
GAAGGAGACTTTACAATTCCAAAGTGACCCCGCGCCGCCGAGGGTATTTAAGCCCTGTGGGCTGCTAGATCGATCCTTTTCGCCGCCTTCCGTCAGCCAGACAGCACGCACCAGTGAAGAGTTTAATTAAAATGTGTTTTTCATTTAACTAGACTAGTGATACTTGTGCTTCAAGGGTGAGAGCTGCGAAGGTGCCTTTGGTGAGTTCAATTGACTGTTTTTTTGGATCATTTGGCCTTTCAGATGGCAATTTAATAGAATTTCGCTGGAGACTTGAGAAGAGGAACAGGAACATTATCTATCAGCTCGATTACAGGTGGTACTGGTCAGTGCAATCAGATTTCTTGCTGATTGCCTAGATTTAATAGGTATATAGCTTAAAATCTGCGTCTTCGTATCTGTGCTGGTGTGGACATCGGGACCGACGCGCGGCCTTTGTCTCCCCTAAGATTTCTTGGTGAAAAGCAAGGAGAGGAAAATGCAAAGATGATGGTCATATTTTCTATTTATAGATATGTTTCCTTTGTTTCCATAATTTTCCATTGCTTCGAGAAGGTATCGATCCAGACAGAAACGCATGCGCGGTGGCACCCTTGGCTATTTTCGTATTAGGGTGTCCTATGAAACTGTAGGTAGGTATACAGAATGTCTGAGGTGCGTTTTATGGTTTTCTGCGACATCCCAACTTCTTGCCGAGTGGGGTAGGTCACGCAATTGATAGCGTGCACGCAAGGGCCATGACGCTGTCATTCTCTTTGTTGTTCTGATAGCCAGGATGTTTGTAATCAAAACTGTAGGCACGCTCATACGTAATTTTATTGGATGATAAAGGCATCGGCTAGTGAATAGACCGACAATCACACCTAACTATATCTATATTTCTGTGATGGGTCATTACGGAACCATCTAAGTATGTATTTTCGCAATGCCTCTACCTACCTACTGTAGCTTGTAGATGGGTACCGATGTGGATTTTAAAATGCGGCCATGCCATCGCCCCCCTCGTAGTTACTTATTTTATTAGAGAAGCATCGGCTGGCGATTAGACCGAAAAGTACACCTACATTTATCTAAAACGCGTCATGTAATGAGACATTACTGATCAATCTAGAAGTTTCCGTACCGTAAGTGACTAGGGGTAGGTTTTAAAATGGCGACGCCACCCTTCGATTAGGTAGGTACTTAGAGAGGTTCGACGCATCGGCTGGTGATTAGACCGAAATCATACCCATATCTAAAACGCGCAATGTGATGAGACATTACGGATCCATCTGACAGTTTCCATACCGTAGATGTCTCGAGGTAGGTAGGTACCTTTATACATTTTAAAATGGCGTCGCCGTCCGCCGCCTGGGGTCAGTCAGTGCAATCTATGCAAAATTAAATAAGTGGATAAGCGTTGATCATAGTGGGGCAATTTAGCGCGTTAGGACCGTTTTCAATTCATTCAGAGCGTTATCTATTCATTGTTGTTGTTAACACTTTATACCTACCACATAATTGAGATCAGCACAATAGATGGTCTTATCGCTAAGAGATTAGAGATATTTAAAATATTGTATTAGTTTATTTCCCTAATTTTGTCAAAAGTTTAAAAGAATAGTCCCGTAAAACTTAATTAAAAGACCTGCTAATTTCCAAGCGACATAACCAGACATACCTAACATCCCTCTCCCCCCGGAACAGTCGTTAGGAATTTTCGAATCTGGGAGTACCTACTTACCATGAGAACCTAAATTGATCGTCCCTGGCTTTCGTCTCGCTCTGTCTGCCAGAGAAAGAGCGAGACAAAACACAACGCTACTCAATTCAGGGACGCACTAAGGACTGTTGGTGCGGGCCCTGAGTTAGTTTGTGTAGGTTTCAATCCGCGATCTTTGTATTAACTCGACAATATTTATGACTCCAACTCTATAGCCACAGTCTAAAATTGTTTTATTTTCATAAATAAGTGCCAAGTACCTTGTTAACATTCTAAAATAAATAGTCAAGCTATGGGGAATCAATTCTTATTTACGTATCTTAACAGACTGGGTTTAACCCAAATCACAAGGTCGACACAAATGCTCCCTGTTCGGAACCCTTGAGCCGTGCCTGGCCGCCACCCCTTATAGTTGCGCAGAACCGCCGCCCCGTCTAGCCGCTACATTGATTCATTCGTTGCCCGCCGTCGGCTAGATGGCACGCGTTGAGACAATTTCAGTGAAAATGTAGTTTCTGTGCTGTGAATACCATTTGGTGAGTTTGGTGCTTTATTTATTTGAAAAGTGCTTTTTAGATGGGTGCGGCTAAAAATAAATTTACTAAACAGGAAAATTTTCTTTGTTGCACTAACTCGGTTTGCCTTGTTACAATTTCATCAATTGGGTTGCATTATCATATCAAACGGTGCAGTCCTTTGTTTCTTGCAAGTATTGATTTAGGTAGTCAAATCAGCAAGCGCGTTGTTGCGTCATTCACCGTTATTTATGGAAAAGTGATACCTACCTACGTACAAAAGGGGCTCCCGATGTGGTTTTCAGGTCTACTGAAACTCTAGTTTGCAATTAGCATTTCATATTGGTATTAGGAGACATCGGTTAGTGATTAGATCGTAAATCATATTTTGAAATAGGTAAGATACCTACCTAGATACCTATTGCCTTAATCAAACTGGTGGGTGGCGTCGTGGCTGTGAGGCAGGGCGCCTGCGCGGTGGCGCAGCTCGATCGATACCACAAAATGGCGGTTCTATTATGATTCTGTTGTCATGGAAACCCGATTGCTATCGGAAAATATTTTAACTTAGCTTTGGAGTTTGTCATTAGCGAGAAATAAACTCTGCTCCTTATCGGGATTAGCTATCTTAAGAGCATTTTCCTAGGTACCAAACTGCCCACGTCAAAATGTTAGGATGTCAGGGCACCTGCGCGGCGGCTCTGCGCAATCGAAACCAAACAAAATGGCGGTTCTGTTATGCTTTGGTTGCCATGGAAACCCTATAGCAATTGAAAAATATAATAACTCAGCTTCCGAGTTTGTTACTAGCCAGAAATTAACTCTGCTCAACATCGGGATTATCTATTTCACGAAGATTTATAAGACAATTAAGATGCGTAGGTATACTAAGTAGAGAGTTCTCTTTGTTTATATTTTCGCATGTTTACGTCCGTCCATCGCGTCGCGTCGACACGCTTGAGGGCAACAGTTGCAATTAAATAGAGCCTATTACAAAAGAAAAGTTCTTAACGTGATCAAGAAAACTCTTCCCCTTGAAAAAAATCCTAGAACCGCGCCTGAATGCAGGCATTGTGCAATGTTGTGCAGACAAGGTCAGACAGAGGTCATCAGGCATCGTATCGATCGGGACGAAAGTTGCGCAGAAGCTTTTAGCGCATCATTTAGAGGCAAATAGTTCGTGACTTTCCCGCGGCTGGAGCGGGGCGTTGGTGCGGCGCGAAGCGTCAAATTGTACGATGGTTCTCGAAAGTTCCACTGCCCCTCGACAGGTGGCGCTAATTCAAATTAATAGTTAGTACTCGTAAACAAAATAATTTTATTACTCACGTAATTTCAGAACAACATTTTAATTATTTAACGGCTTTAGGTAGGGTAGGCAGTGTCCTTTTGTCTTTATGAAGCTCACGCCATTGGTATCTATAGAAGGGGTTGGTGCGGCGCGCAGCGTCAAATCGTACGATGTCTCTCGAAAGTACCACCGCCCCTCGACAGATGGCGCTAATTTAAATTAATAGTTAGTACTCGTAATCAAATCGTAATCAAAATAATATTACTTACGGAATTTCAAAACAACATTTTAACTATTTAACTGCTTTAAGTAGGGTAGGCAGAGTCCTTTTGTCTTTATGAAGCGCACGCCACTGGTGTTTATAGCAGTGATTTCCAACCTTTTCCAGTCTAGGGCGCACTTTTAAGTTAGAATTTATTTCATAGATTCTCAACCTAATTAGTCGAAATAGTTAGAGCTTAACTGCCTAACTGTCTAACTGTTAGGCAGATAGGCACAGCAAATAAAACATGCACATTATAATAATAAAATAATAAACGTTTCACACTCATAGCTCTCCACTAGGATAGGTAAATTCTGTGTCGGGGATGCCACGGAACACACACAAAGACAGGGACAACTAACACCCAGACCCATTACAGATATTTAAATTCATCATAATATATCTGCCCGGCCGGGAATCGAACCCAGGACCTCTGGCTTATAAGGTGGATCTGTTACTACTGAGCCAAACAGGTCGTCAACAATTATGAAATTCGTTTTTACTTTTTCATAGAAATAACAAATCGTCTCAAACACTCTTCCAACAAATATTTGTGCTAATATTAATAAAAATAAAACTATTCAACAAGCCTTGACACTGCTGCTCTCATTTCTTAATCCACATTGATTTCTAAGCGATATCTACTCTTAATGACCTCGACGGCTGAAAATCCAGCTTCGCATAAATACAAAGTTGCAAAAGAAATAAAAATTCTGAGAGCTTTTGATGTTAATGGGATATTATAATAATTTTTAATCGATATCCAAAACTCCATAAGTTGGAACATGTAAATTTAGTTTTGAGGCTGTTGCCGCAAGAGAGTTCAATGAGACTCTTCTTCTTGCGATGTGAAATCTGGGCTTGGGCGTGGAAAGAATCTTGGATCCACGCAAATTTTTCTACATAATCTTCGGCAAAGTGTTTTGAAAACCAATTACTGAGCTTCGAAAGGTGTTCCGTTAATAGGGTCATCAGGTCTTGCGAGACAGTAAGCTCATTAGATGCCGCATATTTAAACAAAGTAATCTTGACTGCCGCCATCTTCGTTATTTTGATTTATCCACAACTGCAGTTTTTTTCTAAACACTAAGTACCTACTTCAGTAATTCTCCAGTACAATCAAAATGTGCATGTTGGTTACTTGCAAAAACAAATTTAATTTTGTCAAATGTGTCACACTGCTAGTATTTAGTAAACAATTTAATTCCGCATAGTATATGAAGCGGATCGGGACGAAAGTTGCGAGAAGCTTTTAGCGTATCATTTAGAGGCGAATAGTTTGTGACTTTCCCGCGGCTGGAGCGGGGCGTTGGTGCCGCCTGCGGCACGAAGCGTCAAATTGTACGATGGTTCTCGAAAGTACCACTGCCCCTCGACAGGTGGCGCTAATTTAAATAAAAGCACTCGTAAACAAAATAATAATACTTACGTAATATCAGAACAACATTTTCATTATTTAACTGCTTTAGGAAGGGTAGGCAGTGTCTATTTGTCTTTTTGAAGCGCACGCAACTGGTGTCTATAGAAGGGGTTGGTGTGGCGCGAAGCGTCAAATTGTACGATGATTCTCGAAAGTACCACAGCCCCTCGATAGGTGGCGCTAATTTAAATTAAAGTACTCATAAACAAAATAATATTACTTACCTACGTAATATCAGAACAACATTTTAATTATTTAACTGCTTTAGGTAGGTTAGGCAGTGTCCTTTTATCTTTATGAAGCGCACGTCACTGGTGTCTGTAGCAGGGGTTGATACGTCGCGAACCTTCAAATTGCACGATGTCTCTCGAAAGTTCCACTGCCATTCGACAGGTGGCGCTAATTTAAATCACAGTACTCGTAAACAAAATAATATTACTTACGTAATATCAGAACAACATTTTAATTATTTAACTGCTTTAGGTAGGTTAGGCAGTGTCCTTATGTCTTTATGAAGCGCACGTCACTGGTGTCTGTAGCAGGGGTTGATGCGTCGCGTAGCATCAAATTGTACGATGTCTCTCGAAAGTGCCACCGCCCCTCGACAGGTGGCGCTAATTTAAATTAATAGTTAGTACTCGTAAACAAAATAATTTTAAAATTATATTAGTTATTTAACTGCTTTAGGTAGGGTAAGCAGTGTCTTTTTTCTTTATGAAGTGCACGCCACTGATGTCCATAAAAGGGGTTGGTGCGGTGCGAAGCATCAAATTGTACGATGTCTCTCGAAAGTTCCACTGCCATTCGACAGGTGGCGCTAATTTAAATTACAGTAGGTACTCGTAAACAAAATAATATTACTTACGTAATATCAGAACAACATTTTAATTATTTAACTGCTTTAGGTAGGTTAGGCAGTGTCCTTATGTCTTTATGAAGCGCACGTCACTGGTGTCTGTAGCAGGGGTTGATGCGTCGCGAAGCTTCAAATTGTACGATGTCTCTCGAAAGTACCACCGCCCCTCGACAGGTGGCGCTAATTTAAATTAATAGTTAATACTCGTAAACAAAATAATATTAATTACATAATATCAGAACAAAATTTAATTACATATTTACTATCTTTAGGTAGGGTAGGCAGTGTCTTTTTTCTTTATGAAGTGCACGCCACTGATGTCCACAAAAGGGGTTGGTGCGGTGCGCCGTGCGAAGCATCAAATTGTACGATGTCTCTCGAAAGTTCCACTGCCATTCGACAGGTGGCGCTAATTTAAATTAATAGTTCGATCTCGTAAACAAAATAATACTTCTTACGTATTATAATATCAGAACAACATTTTAATTATTTGACTGCTTTAGGTAGAGTAGGCAGTGTCTTTTTGTCTTTATGAAGCGCACGCCACTGGTATCTATAGCAATGTTGGGGTTCCCAACATTTTTTAGTCTAGGGCGCACTTTAAAGTTGAATTTTTTTTACAGATTCTCAACCTAACTAGTCGAAATAGTTAGAGCCTAACTGCCTATCTGTCTAACTGTTCAGCAGATAGACACAGAAAATGAAACATGCACATTATAATAATAATAAACGTTTCACACTCATAGCTCCCGGGACTAGGATAAATTCTGTGTCGGGGATGTCACGAAACACACACAAAGACAAGTACAAATAACACCTAGACCCAGAACAGATATTTAAATTCATCATTCAAACATCTGCCCGGCCGGGAATCGAACCCGGGACCTCTGGCTAATAATTATGAAATTAGTTTTTACTCTTTCAACAAATCTTTGAGCTAACATTAATCAAAATAAAACTATTCATCAATGTGATGGCTGAGCTGATCTTCACACAATTTTTGAAAGCGTGAAACAAGCCCTGACACTGCTGCTCTCATTTCTTGCTCCACGTTGATTTTTGAGCGATATATGCTCTTAATGACCGCGACGGCTGAAAAACCAGCTTCGCATATACAAAGTTGCAAAAGGAATGAAAATTCTGAGAGATTGTGATGTCAAAAAACTCCATCGAATTGGAACATGTAAATTTAGTTTTGAGGCTGTTGCCGCAAGAGAGTTCAATGAGACTCTTCTTCTTGCGATGTGAAATCTGGCCTTGGATTTGGAAAGGATCTTGGATCCACGCAAATTTTTCCACATTATCTTGGGCAAATTGTTTTGAAAACCAATTACTGACGTGAATAGGGTCATCAGGTCTTGCGAGACAGTAAGCTCATTAGATGCCGCATATTTAAACAAATGCTGAAAACTTGAACGCCGCCATCTTCGTTGTTTTGTTTTATCCGCAACTGCAGTTTTTTTCTAAACACTAAACTTCTCCAGTAGAATCAAAATGTGCATGTTGGTTACTTGCAAAAACAAATTTAATTTATTTAATTTGTCAAATGTGTCACACAAATTTGCCAGTAGGTATTAGTAAATAATTTGATTCCGCAAAGTACCTATATGAAGCGGAGCGCCTCGCGGTGTACTTTCTACGGCGCCCAGGTTGGGAAGCTCTGGCTATACTTAGTTTTAGTCTGCGAAACCAAATACCTAATATATTTTTTTTATATAAAAGAGCGGCAAACAGGCAAACGGCCAGCCTGATGTTAAGCAGAACCGTCACCTATGAACACCTGCAACACTAACGGCGGTGATGGTGCTATGCCAGCACGGAGAGATGCTTATAGACTCGCTTTTTAAAACACCCCATGTTACAGAGGTAGTTCAAAACAGATCATTTTTGACTAAGTAAAGAGACAAGGCAGTTTGGTCCACACGGAATAAAAGAGTCGCTATTTGCTACACAATAAGGGCGCGTGCCTTAATTTTTCGCTAATTTGCACAGATAACTTTATGTTTCATCATAGTAGCTGTCAAACAATTATTTCACATTTGACTTCAAATTTTACGATGATGAGCGCGCAGAGCATAGTGTAGGTATGTCAATTATCTAAGCCTGCTTACGCGGGTGTCACGTTTTGGTGTGAAATAACAGATTTTTCCCCCGAAGAAAGGAGACGTGGAAATAACGAAAGCTGATTGGTTATTCAAAAGACATCTCCTCTCGTCTCCTCTCGTCTCCGTTTTGGCCTAATGCGCATGTGTAGATGCTAGATCGATCCGACCCAGCCACCCACCGCGAATCAGATAACACGCGTCAAAGTCACTTCAGTTTAGTGAATATTTTTGGATTTCATTTTGTGCTGGGAATACGAGTACAATTTGATGAGTTATTATTTTTTTAAGCCTATTTCATAGACGATTTAAACCTGTATCGTTCTAACATCATTTTGATAACAAAAACCGAAAGAAAAACGTATAACTCAGTGCTCCTAAGGCGACAACAAGATGCAGGTTCTGAACGAACCTTCATGTACTCGTGCTTAGCTGGCTTATTCCCGGAGTACCTACTCCATTATTTTGTTTAAAAAAGATAAGAATCTCATACATTAATTCGCAAAACGCTCCACGGAATTATTATTAAAAATAATTTAATTTAAAAATACTGTTTTTAGGTTTCGTTTTACTCCACGGTCATCTTAGACCATTCTCAAAGTAGGTACTCCGAGATCTATTCTCAAACTGCTCCATCGAAAACAATAAAAATTTCATTTTAATCAAAACATTTAAAAGATAAAGTTACTTAAAGGATAAGGGTAGGTATTTGTTCGAATTGGTTGTCTACGTAAACTACAATTTACAAAAACATCATCAAGGTTAGTTGCTTGTTGCACGTCGTCGTTGTGGTTAGTTGGTCAGTAAAGTGAATAAAAATGGACGATTCTAACGACAGTGATGGTTCAAGACCAAGCAGCGGAATCCCACAAGTTGAGTAATTTTATTACGTATTTATTTCACACTATAAGCCATTTAATTGTTAAGAAAAGTATGTGCCAAACAATTAGGATATATGACTTGGTTACAGCACTGTTTTTCACTTTTGGAGTTTATTCCAAAATATTAAGTTTGTCAAGGCGATGATATTAATTGATATTTTATTTCAGAAGGAAGGGTTCTCGTTCGTAACCGGTACTCGTACCAGTGTTACTTACATCACACTACTGGAGATAGATCTCAAATGTGGAAATGTATGCAAAGAAGCTGTTCTGCAAAGTTCAAAATATCAGCTATGAGGATTTTGCGAGAAGATATTCATAAATGTACGTTACAGAGTACGATTTTAAAAGAGTTCCGAGAAGAGTGCATTCAAGAACGCATATAACCCTTTACAATTATTCACTGTAGTTCTAGTCGTAGTATGATGATTTTTATTGATATAGGTACGTTTTTATACGAATATGCTTTGTTATTAAATTATGTTTACTTAGGATTATTTGGTTGTCATTTTTCCGGTTCATTATCATATAAGGACCTCTCGGCTTCAGTTCTTTGAGTGATCTTAAAGAATAAACCGTTTTTTATTATATCTCTGTATTATTTTTAAAGACTGATTAATGTAATTTACCTGCGATTATTGACTGATTTTGTAAATTTAAATACATAATAAATGATTGTAAAAACTAAGCTCGTATTTTTTATTTATTTACCATAACTATTAATAAAAGATATTGCTAATCAAGTCCTAGATAGATTTTATTTAAACTTCTCCTTATAGTTTTCATATAGTTTTATTACAAGTGTTACAAGTAATATACCTAGTTAGGATTTTTGCACCTACCTGTACGGCAGCTTTTTCGAGTAAAATGAAACAAAAATAAAAAAATTAAATTGAATAAAAATTGCGTGGAGTTGATTGAGAATGGATGTATGGTGTATTTAATTTCACGAAACCAGTAGCATACTTTGAGAATGCCATGGAGCTGTTTGAAACCAAAAATATTATTAATTAATTTGACGATTTTATTCGTGGAGTAATTTGAAATCTTTTTTGGAGTACACTGAAGGAGTCATCGGCGGCTGGAGCAGTCCCAGGTACGTGGTACATGTGTGCTTGTTTCGCCTCAAACTCCGAGTAAAAACTAAAATCGAAATAGTCCCAGATTATGGACCCGAGCGTCACCCTTCTGGTGAATCGCGACGGTACAAAACCAATGCGGCTAAATATAAGAGTTTACTGAAGACCACAGAAGAGGAGCCTCGAATTCTACATAAACAGCACTAATACGAGTAGAGTTAGAGTTAGGTGGTTTTTGTCGAGTTTTCTTAGCAGGAACCAACTCCGGCTGGTGGTTGGCGGCGATTCGTTCATTAGACAAAAAGTTTTTATCATATTTCCATTTTCCTTAGTCATCCACAAGTATTTACAGCGTTTTATACGCTTGGGCGAGGTTGCAATGTCTTTTATTTATGTACTAGTTTCTGCCCACGCCTTCGCCCGCGTGGGGTATTCTTCAGGAGCCGTAAAATTTATACTGCATTGAACGGATACAAAGATGCGCAGAAGCTTTTAGCGCATCTGCACTGCCCCGTTTAGCATACTATTGGAATCTAGAAATGCAAGTAGTGTAAAAGCAGACGCCAGAAGACAGTGTCGATTGTCGGACAAACACTACAAAACGGCTAAACATATCCGCAGTGTGTTAGCTGTCGGTTTAAATTAATTTGTGCTGAGAAAGCCGGCGCGCGGCGCTTGGAAAGATAGTTTTTTTGGTGCATCTTAAAGCAGTCATAAATGGATGCGGCTGTAGAGTTCCGAATATTTGTAAGGTAATAAATACCTACATCTATTTTATCGTCTACAAGTAATGCAGTAATAGGTAGGTACTTCTTGCTTGCGCGGTTTTTAAAGAACACCATTTTTGTCTTAGGTTTCAAAATATTTAAACTCACAAAAATAAAACGGAGAGTTCTTAATTCGAGTATTTAGGCTACAGGACAATAAAGACTACATCTATTTTATCGTCTGTAAGTAATGCACTCATATGTAGGTACTTCTTGCTTGCGCGGCTTAAGAACACAATTTTTTTTGTTATCTTTAAAAATGTATAAATTCCCAAAAAAATAACAAATATATATAATATAAACAAATTAAATACCTACCCTTTATTTCCCATTGAGGTTTAATTATTGACTATGTTTTTGAAGATTGTTTATATAATACTAGCTGCACCCGGCGGTTTCACCCGCTGTTTTTTTCCCTGAACTCTTACAAATATTAAAAGATTAAAATTAGCGAAATCGGTCCAACCGTTCTCGAGTTTTAGCCAGACAAACTAACAGCGATCCATTTTCATATATGTATATAATATAGATATAATGTTCAGTATTTTCCTTTGTTATTTATTTTATATGTATTTGTGTGTGCATTGGCCATATCCTTTCTTTTGTATCACTTGTTAGTATTCTGAATGTTGGTGAACAGGTCAACAACTGCAACTGTAGTCTAGTATAAAGCGCTTGTATCCTTACAGTGCTGCAGTGGTCCATTAAGCTCGCGGTGTCTTGCCGAGTGTCCAGCCTTGGTCAAGATTTCATTCCAATTTTATAAGTAGCGTCTCTATCAAGTGTTATTCTTTTCTTAAGCGCCTGCGCGCTATTGCGTCACGTCAGGGAGCGTTGCAATTTCAAGCAAAATTCTAAATGGCTGTTCTGCCCAGAAATGCCTCTGGTTGCCTTGTTCAAAATGGCTGTCCTGTCCAGAAGTGGCTCTAGTTGCCTTATCCAGTATGGCTGTCCTGTCCAGAAATGGCTCTAGTTGCCTTGTCCAGTATGGCGGTTCTGTCCAGAAATTACTCCGGAAATGGCTCTGGTGCATTGGATCCCGGCTTCTAAAGATAAATATACTAGAAAACTGCCCCCACTCCTTTCAATATCGTAGTTCGTATGTCTAGCTGCTAATCAATCACAGTCGCCGCCCAAAATTAATCGAATCAATCAAAAAAATCTAAATCAGTCCAGTGCAGTGTCGAGATTTTGTGTAGGGTTTGCATAATTCGTTCAAATAATAAATACCTATAAAATCGGACTCTCCGAATTCGTGAATAATTCAAGTAGGTCTTTTTTTACAAAAATAAACAAAAAAACCGTTGAAATACAAGAAAAAAAATTTGTACTTTGGTAGTATTGTAGAGGTAATTAAGCAGTATTTTAAATCATTTTAAAATTTCACAATGAAGTCATACACCTAAAGAAATTAAAATTATAAAAACCAAATACTAAGAGGTTTCATTAATCACGTATGACTCTAGAGGGGGGGGGGGAGGGAGTTCGGGAAACAACAAAATATCACGAAGGGGGGACGGGGTGTGTAAATATTGATAGAAAGTGATTAATAGACGACCCTTAATCAACAAAATTAAATCAAAGAAACTGCAGACATACAAATTATGATATCGAATGTCCTCAACAAATGAAATAAATTCAAGTAATAATAATTACACGGGTTCAAACTAAATACTGAACTGAGGTCTTGAACTGTTTAGCCCCGCAGGACGTACATCTCTGGCATTCGAGTCATGCACTTAAGGCGATCCCCTACGAATTGCAGCCTTGCGCCGCCCACGTGCAAATCTATTCCTCAAATAGCATGATTTCTTCAACGATAGGAGTAGAATTAGAACGGTACCTACTGACCCCTGATCACCGTCTCACTGCGTAGACTCAGTATAAATTCGAATCTTCTTCTCTTATATTCTCTTACATATAAAAATGAATCGCTGTTCGTTTGGCTCGCTATAACTCGAGAACGGCTGGACCGATTTGAATTTTAATTTTTTTGTTTTGTTTGCTCTAAATACAGGGTTTCTCTAAACAACGGGTGAAACCGCCGGGTGTAGCTGGTAATAAACATAACTCTTGCATGACATCGGCTAACGTTTTTGAGAAATGAGTAGGTACGAGATCCTATATAGAAAAGGGAGATCCCTAAAGGTAGGGCTCTGTCATACTTTAGATTTCGGAATCAAGTCTTTAAATGGCTGCTGCAATATAATTTTTACTCCGTTAAAGAATTTTTTGAATTAAAATGCTAAATGCTAGGCAATTATTATTGAAACACTTTGTGAAGTGTGTCAAAGCTCCTAACCTAATATTATAGAAATTATTCTTGTTATTAGTTATTGTACGTCCACAATGGATATTACTGTTGAGACTTTATTTTATTAAGACCTTTATGTACCTACACAGTTTTATGCAATAAATTTTATTCTATTCTATTCTATTCCAATCAGGTCAAATGTAGGTCCGAGGGTTAAGGACTACTGGCCTACCCCTGGGGAAGCACGTAGGCAGAAGCGGGTGAAGTAGGCGAAGGAAAATGTCACCTGAAATTGTTAAATAGTAGCATACTGCCGTGATGGGGTGAAAGCTTTTAACTGTAATAATAGTATTGCTGAGGACGCAAGCCATGCCAGAAACCTTCAGGCGGCCTAGAAACTCTGACACCAGGGCCTAGCCTCTCAGAAGGATTTGCGTAGTGAAACACAATTGAGCGGGACAAGACTGGTTTTAATTCCAAAATGAGGGTAGATTTATAAAACATTTTAGGATTAGGTACCTATCCACAAATATCTAATACCTACTCGTACTATACACATTACTTTATTACTCTAAAAAGTTTCAGCGACTGAAGATTTTGTGTTGGGGTCAAACGCCTTTTCTATTCAATGGACGCACACTTTTTTTAGTTTTTGGAAAAACCAAATGGTTTCCAAATTCAAAAATGTACATCATTACGTTCTTATATTGAAATGGCTTATTATCTTTTTAAATTCCAATTTTTCCACATTTATTCATCAATCAATAAAGTCCGTTCAGCTGGTTTTGCGTGATTAAGCAACAAGCATATCTTTAATAACAATTATAAAATTAGTAGGAACCACGTATTTCTAACAATACCTATTTAGTTGCTGCTTTTTTGTCTCTTTCACGTATTGATTTTCTCCTACTGCGCTGCGTCAGGGGCGGTGCAACTTCAATCCACGCCCTGACGAAAGTTGCGCAGAAGCTTTAAGCGCATCTGCAGTGCAGCCTTTAGCGGTGAGGTACCTGGTCAGGCTGGCGCATTGCCGCAGTATCAGTCATCGAGTAAAGACGTGTGATTGGCTTCACTTCGTAATGTAGGCTCTTAATAAAGATACTCCTTTGTTCAGTAAAAAGTGACCGCCTAGAGTGATAGTTTTTGAGTGCAAGTTTATGCGGTGGAAGACACGCCACGTCCTTTGGGAATCCGAATATTCAGACTATTAGGTAAATAAGACTATAACTATTAAACAGACTTCAGGTAGGTATACAATTTGCAGACGGATTTTTTGAAAAATACAATATAGTTACCTATGTATTATCAATCAATCCGTTAAGTCCATTCAGCTGGTTTAGTGTGATAAAGTAACAAGCAGGCATTCTTTGACATTTATAAAATTAGTAGGATGTTCTATGATCCGCGTATTTCCAACAATTAAATTTTTTATGGTATTGATTTTCTCCTATGCGCGCTACAGCGTTGCGTCAGGGGGCGGTGCAACTTCAAGTAGAATTCAAAATGGCGCCCCGTTTCGCTTGGATACCCCTTTAACATCATAGTGCACAAGTCTAGCCACTTGAACTATATAAGTTAATTGCGAGTTAATTAGCACATGTTGAAGTAAGTTCAGGTTTTTGATATCGATACGCAGGGAGTTTTGCGCCGGGAATACGATTATGTGCTGGTTATTTTTGCGATTCATTTGAGACAGCTTTGTGATAGATACCTACGGCTGAATAAGAGTTTCCTCCAGACCACACTATGCGTTTCCGCTGCCTATACTTAGATGACATTTTTGTGACCTGCTCCCAGCCATTTGAATGCCATAACGCGCATGTCTAGATGCTAGGTCGTTGCGCAATAGGCGTATGCGCACTGTTGCGACAACTTGTATTGAACAACCTGTGAAGACGCGCCACGTCCTTTGGAAATCCGAATAGTCAGGCTATAAGGTAAAAAACACTTAAAGTTTTAAATATACTTCAACTATACTATTTGGCAGTATTAAACAGACTTTAAGTAAGTATACCTACAATTTGCGTAAGGGTTTTTTGAGAAACACAATATATTGACATTTATTAATCATTCAGTTAAGTCCATTCAGCTACTTTAGTGTGATGAAGTAGTAAGCATCCAATCTTTGACATTAGATAAATATTCTAGCTACCTGCTCTCGCCCCCTTCAATATCATAGTGCGCAAGTCTATATAGCCACTTGAACCACGAGTATCTCAGTCATCGCTCTGCGAGTTAATTAGCACGTATTGAAGTCAGCTCAGTTTTTTGATATCGATACGCAGGGATTTTGTGCCGGGAATACAATTATGTGCTGGTTATTTTTGCGATTTACTTGAGACAGCTGTATAATGGATACGGCTGAATAAGAGTTTACTTAAGATCACACTATGCGTTTCCGCTTCCTATAGTATAGATGACATTTTTTGTGACCTGCTCCCAGCTATTTGAGTGCCATAACGCGCATGTCTAGATGCTAGGTCGTTGCGCAATAGGCGTGTGCTCACTGTTGCGACAACTTGTATTGCATTAATCACCCATAGACTTATCAAATTTGAAGTAAGAATTCCGTTGTTATAAAGATCGCAAGAAATAAACTTTATAACAATTTTTTAACAATTTATAAATTTTTTGACCGAGCTATCGAAGCGTTTCTGCAACAACTGGCAAAATTTTCTTGCGTCTGTCCAGATGTTTGTTTGTTTGTACTCGCGTACAGGGCGTACTTTTTACCGAATCTTGATGAAACTTGGTAGGTATATAGGTTCTACGATTGGGTTATTGTAGATTCGTCACAAAGTTAATTCGCCACGAAAAAAAGTATGTGTACCGTTCTAACATCATTTTATTAACTCAAATCGAAAGAAAAACGTATAACTCAGTGCTCCTAAGGCGACAACAAGATCTTCATGTACTCGTGCTTAGCCAATGGGAGCGAAAGCCAACCGGTGTGACGTCATTCAATCGCCATCTTAAAAATGCGCCCGCGCCGACAAACACCAGCTCCATCGAATTAAATCAAATAAAACAGAAACTTTATCAAAACATCGTCAAAACTGGGGTATTTCGTGTGATATTATGATTAATTTTTTTTATATTTCACAGCGGACCACCAGGCGAAGGAGTCATCGGCGGCTGGAGCAGTCCCAGGTACGTGTCACATGTGTGCTTGTTTCGCCTCAAACTCCGAGTAAAAACTAAAATCGTAATAAGTAGTCCCAGATTATAGCGTCACCCAGTCACCCTTCTGGTGAATCGCGACGGTACAGGTAGGTATGTGTAAATTCAATATAGTTCAGTTTTTGGTTTTATAGTAATTCGTACATATAAAAATACGCTAATCTAAAAACAATCAGTCCCCATCCTGAACGCCTCTACCGAAAGTACCCATTAAACTGGCGGCATTTCCCCGCTGTATCGCCAGCGAGATGCGCTGGGCGAGAAACTGTCCCGCGCGAGGATCCCTGCCCCGCTCCCTCAGGCGACGCCCTAGCTCGACCACAAATTTTTTGGCCTCAGAACCCCACGAACCTGCTCGTACTGTGCTGTGCTGTCTCGACGGCAAAAGAAACGAACTCATACGCTGGCACCAAACATGCGTACTTAAGACGCTTGGCATTGGCAGCCGCCTCCGCACCCGCCCCGGCCGTGCGCTGACACGCGGACAGGTGGCAGGCGGCGAACGTACTAACGCAAGTGGCGTCCCACACCAAGCACCTACCTTTCCGCCAGGGAATCAGAGTAAGACCATCCGGTCTCTTGCCGTCTAACCGTGACAGGCCTGGGGGCTCCAAGGTGCACGGTACTTCTGCTTCAATAAGAGCTCGCCTGAGAATATCATTAAGGGCAAAGTGACGTGGTCTCCGCCCCGCGCATTTCACACAAGCCAAGCCGTGGAGACCACAAGCGTCGACCCATGCACCACACACACAAACATGGGGCTCACACACGGCGTACCCAAGTCGCAGCCGACCGCTATCCGGAGGGAGTCGTCGTCGAGGAGCGTACCCATATGAGGAGATGGTAAGGCACGCACCCACGCACCAGACTCCGGCCTCGCGGCCGCGTTCAAACGGGCCACGTGAACTCCTACGCTATCCTCCTGCAACCGCGACAAGATAGCCCCAGATGTTACTCGTACCTCGTCCCACCCTCTCTGACAAGTTGGCTTCTCAGGAGGGTCAGCACCTGAGCTGAGGGACGACCACACACCAAGTGCTTCCGCCGCGAAAGGAATGCGAACCAAGTCACCAGTGTTCGGTAAAATGTGAGCGACAAGGTTCGCGACTCCTGCCGAAGAGGACAAAAAAGCAGCTGGCCCCAACTCCTTTAACCGGCGAACTCCTAGACCCCCATGCCACACAGGCAGACTAGCTTGCAGCCATTGGGAATCACACAGGGCGACGTTGAGGATCTCTTCCAATAACCCTTTCAGCGTTTCATCGAAATGTTTGACTTCGTCAGGGTGTTTCCAAGTCGGAGCCGTTCTAACAACATGTGTTAGTTTAGGCATCGCGAAACAACTTCTGAGGAGAGTCAATGAAACATGCGCTGGCAGGTGTCTGAAATGATCACTCAACGACGAAAGAATTTCTGTTTTACCCTTCAGACTCCCTGGAACCCCCTCCGAGAAAATGGGGGCACCCAACAGACAGAGCGAACTACGATCCACCATCTTCAGCCCAGGAATCAGCGATGAGAACCTAGGTCCCGATTCCGCTGCTACCGAGCATTTATTTATTTAAATTTGCATTTATTTAAAAACTCACATTTATTGGAGTTGACTTCCAACCCCAAATCTGTCTCTGGGCTTCCACCGATAGTGCCATCGTCTAAATACCAAATATTCAATGGGGATTCCAGGGAAGTGATGGCCTTGTGAATAGCTAGGCTGAAAATTAAGGGGCCCAATGGGTCACCCTGCTGAGCTCCTGCGACTACCTGCGACTGAATGCAATTCTCATCATACATTAAATTGCTTGGAGAGGAGTAGCATTGGCTGAGAAATGAAAAGATAGACGGGGCCAAAACCTGGACTTCCGCCAGCATCCTCTGCCTGTCAATACTATTAAACGCTTTCCAAATATCCAATTTAACGAGAATGTCGTCGCTACCATCCCGCATGACGAACGTTCGGACAGCGTGGATCGCCGCTTCGCACCCCAGAGCCGTGCCGAAACCGACTTGATGAGGCTGAAGATGCGCCGCCATCTGAGAAGAGATAGAGATAGAGATAGAGCTGTGAAGGCTACTTCACAGCTCTACACCCAAGCTTCGCCGCCAGACGCCGTACGGTGTTGCCTACAGCAATCGGCCGTATGCCCCCGTCTGTTTTTTGAAGAGCACACAAAGATCCACCGTACAAGAAAGGACAGATTTCCGGATTTAAGTGACCCGCTAACAAAAAATTACAGAGCCGCGTCAAAGAAGCTAGAAGCCTAGTTATCTCCAGCCGAAGAAGACAGGAGCTCTCTAAGATGTTCAGGGCGTAACCCATCCAGATCAGAAGCAGAACCACGAGGAAAAGAGTTTAAAGCTCCCACCACATCCTCGGCTTTAACAGACACGCAGGGTGTTTGCGTGACGGGATCCGGGCTACGATTCAGCAAGGGCTGATGCAGTGGAGTAGGGTGCTTCTCCCTGAGGGCAGCTAAAGTATCGTCATTCGACGGAGCAAAAATACCATCAGAGGTCAGCAAACGCGCCGCTCCCCTGAGGTCCCCCTCGTAGACCTTCGACTGTACTGTCCGATAAAGCGAAGGAGAGGCTTTCGCCGAACCATCCTCAGGCAGTTCAACGTATTCGTCCCCCACAATGTTTAATTTTACTTTAGCAGTAAGAGATTTATTGTCGCCTTGATCGGGTATTCTAAGGGCCGTGAACGCGAAAGAAAGAAAAACGAGCCAGTCTTGAATGCCGTTAGATTTAACACAGCGGTCAATAATTGACGCTAGTTTCCCTGCAGCTAGACACCTAGCACCCTTTGGTACATGCCGAAGGACCCGGACCTTACCCTTTAAAGATGAAAGATCCTCCAAATTCAAACCAGAAGGGGCCCCCATTGCAGACCCCACCAAAGCCCCAGCGCCTACAGTAGGCGGTGGTGTCGCTGCGATACGCGAGGAGATGTCGCCATGCATCCGACCGATATGAACGCGAAGCCCGTGAGGCACTACGAATAACTTGGAAGGGTCGTTGCAATACGGGCAAGGCGCTCGTGATGGACTAGACATCGTAATGAAACTCTAACGAATTCTAAACAATACCTACTAAAATAAAACTTGTGCTAAAAATACAATCAATTCCCTATGTCAAAGATAGTATACACTTAAAATTTAGTTTTTGGTTATAAATTCCTCGTAAAATCTCTTTGGTTATACTATTTGCATCTGGCTGGTTTTGCTATCATTGAAAGTTTAAATTTTAAAGAACATAATTCCAAATTGAAATTAGGAAAATGTGTGATTTTCGTGTGATAAATATAATGATTAATTATTTTTTTATATTTCACAGCGGACCACCAGGTGAAGTAGTCATCGGCGGCTGGAGCAGTCCCAGGTAGGTACGTGGTACATGTGTGCTTGTTTCGCCTCAAAGTCTTGAGTTATTGCTATTAAAAACTAAAATCGTACTACCTAGTCCCAGATAATGGACCCTAACGTCACCCTTCTGGTGAATCGCGACGGTACAGTAGGTATGTGTAAATTCGACATAGTTCAATTTTTTGCTTATAAATTCCTCGTTTGAGTTTTGGCTCATTTGAAAAATACTGGGTACACAAAAAAGCTCGATATTTGGGTACCTCACGAGCTCACTGAAAGAAACCTAATAAACCGTGTACTCATTTGTGATTCTTTATTACGACGTAATGAAACCGAACCATTTTCGAAGAAGCTGATAACTGGTGATGAAAAGTGGATCACGTACGACAAGAACGTACGAAAAAGGTCGTAGTCAAAGGTCGGTCAGGCTTCACAGACTGTGGCGAAACCCGGGTTAACTCGCAACAAGGTGATGCTGTGTGTGTGGTGGGATTGGAAGGACATTATTCATTATGAGCTGCTACCACCAGGCAGGACCATTGATTCTGAACTCTACTGAGAACAACTGATTAGATTAAAGCAAGAAGTTGAGAGAAAGCGGCCGGAATTAATCAACAGAAGGGGTGTGGTTTTTCTTCCAGCCATAGTTCTCAAGACGTATGTGCCTGAATTGTCTCCTGTCCTGATACGCCTCTTTTGTTTCTCTCTCAAGACTGGTAAAGTGCCGAAGTCGTGGAAGCTTGTTAACGTGCAGTCTGTGCCTAAAAAGGTAATCGTGCCGGCCCTGCCAACTACAGGCCTATCTCGGTCACGTCCGTACTAGGGTTTCCAGAACCGGTACTGTTTCTAAGAACCGGGATTTCGGTACTTTTGTTCCAAAGAACCGGGAAATCCCGGTTCTTTCGGATTTTTTGGTATTTGTTATTTTTTGTTTTTCAATGGCGCAAAAGTGAATCTTACACGCAGTAGTCATTCGTTTTATACTTGTCTGAGTGTCTGAAGTGATGTGTGACTCTCAGCGGACTCTTGGAGTCTGAGCTTCAACGAGTAATAGCCGCAGCCTATATCCTCCTCATTCTTCGCCTGTGTATAAGTATATATTCTACCTGGATGATATACCCAGATATATAATATCCAAGATGTTGTTCTCTATGATCAATGCATACTTGTTACATATTTACAAATTACTTATTCTCGATGCTCGGTCGATTATTCTGTAGTGGTTTGTTATGGGACCCATACTTTTCCACTATTTCGTAGATTTGATCCTTAAGGCTGAAGCTATCGCCTCCTGCTGTATGTGCAGGTGTAGCAGAAACCTAAAATTATTTCGCTAATGATGTTTTCTTCCTAAGTGGAAGTTCAGTTGGAAGGACATTGTTTACAGTGAAATTTCAGGGCAAAAGGAGATTAAACATCTTATATCTCAGGGTGACGAGCGCAGTACTGTGACGCGTAGGATTTTGCATTCTAATTCTTTTTTCATTCTTTCTGCAGCCCTGTTATGGGCAAACGTGACGTTTAACATCAGGCAAGCGATTTGCTCGTCTCGTCACTCAATAACATAAAAAACCAATTAGATCATTAGCGTACGCTACAGTGAATACACCTTCTTTGTTAACGAGTTCTGCGAGTTGATCTACCACCATAACCCAAATCAATGGTGACATAGCTCCTCTGATTCCAAGTAGTGGTGATATGACCTGCACCGGCATCCCGCTTGGGGTGTTTTGTGTACTGCCTTCCAACTGTCAGCTTACCCAAACCAGCCGAGCTCCCTAAACTAGCAGAGCACGGCTTGGGATCGCTGATATACCTCTTCTACTCGTACTTGTGT
Organism: Alcis repandata; assembly: GCA_949125135.1. Taxonomy (NCBI): domain Eukaryota; kingdom Metazoa; phylum Arthropoda; class Insecta; order Lepidoptera; family Geometridae; genus Alcis; species Alcis repandata. The sequence goes on along the minus strand of OX421221.1, from coordinate 12,423,930 downwards.
TGCGCCACGTAGCTCCTTCTTGCGGGCAGCTTTTTGTAGCTCAATACCCTAATGCCCTCTGTCTCAATTCTGACAGATCTGTTAGCGAGCATTGCCGTAACCCAACAGACAACTTGACAAGCTACAGAATGACAATAGAGTCTGCGGACGCCCATTCCTCTTTGGCAGGTTGGTGTGGAGTGTGTAGTTTCCATCCATTACTGTCATCTAATTGATTTTTTAGAAAGTGTGACTGCAACCACTGAAATTATAATAATGTAATGATTTACGTTTTTTAAGCTTTCACAACTAATAAAACCTTCACAGACATTATGTGAAAGCTGATAAGTTGCTAACTAACTAAAACTAGCTTTTATTTGTGATATTCTATTATTTTTATGCCTATTTAGGTTATTTTCTGTGAATAAAGTACGTAACGGTTAGTTTTAGTTAATAAAACGCAGTAATTTACGTGTTAGATTCTCTTTTGCGCCTTCAGAAAATAAGAAATAGCTGGTACCGAAAATCCCGAAAGAACCGGGAAAAGATTTAAAAATCCCGGTTCTTTTTTGACCCCAAAAGAACCGGGAAATCCCGGTTCTTTTGGAACCGGGATTTCCCGGTTGGAAACCCTAGTCCGTACTTTGTAAAACTATGGAATGTGTCCTTAACAACAGGCTCCTGGCGTACCTAGAAGCTAATGACCTTCTCAGTGACCAACAATACGGATTCCGCTGAAACCGGTCTACTGGTGATCTTCTAGCGTACGCCACGTACACCTAGAGTGAGGTCATCGAGAAACATGGGAGGCACTCGCTTTTTCCTTAGACATCTCGAAGGTCTTCGACAGGGTTTGGTATGACGGCCTTATAAGCAAGCTTTTCTCGTATGGTTTGGCCTCTGGTCTCGTTGCGTGGATTTCGGAATTCTTGCGGGATCGATCGATTCGAGTAGTCATTCAAGATAAAATTACAAACCGTTACCTAAGCATGAAGATAATCTATACTAATACTAATCTATACTTACTAATATTATAAAGAGGAAAGATTTGTATTTTTGTATTTTTGGATGTTTGTGTGGAATAAACTCAAAAAAAACTGGACCGATTTCAAAAATTCTTTTACCATTCGAATGCTACATTATCCCAAAGTAACATAGGCTATTTCTTTTTAATTTTTTTTTATCCACAGCAAAGCGTGGCAGGGAACAGCTAGTAATAATATTATAAAGAGGAAAGATTTGTATTTTTGTATTTTTGGATGTTTGTGTGGAATAAACTCAAAAACTACTGGACCGATTTCAAAAATTCTTTCACCATTCGAATGCTACATTATCCCAAAGTAACATAGGCTATTTTTTTAAAAATTTTATTATTTTTTTTTTATCCACAGCAAAGCGAGGCAGGGAACAGCTAGTAATTAATAAGTATGGTCAAATCTTCAATTAAATTGGTTTTTTAAATGTTTGTTTTTTATTTGGTCACCTAGGAACGTATCCCCCCCTATAATTCCTTAAAAATACGTATTCACGGTTTCTGTATTCGCGGCATATTTACGGAACTATACCCCGCTAATAAAGAGCTTTTACTGTACAGAACATTTAGATGTTATTCTTATTTTGAGATATAAAAGCAATGAAAATGGGGTATGTACCTCTATAACACGTGCGCAAAAATGCTGTAGACCAGTGTCATTAGTGGCTACTTTTTTGTCTCTTTCACGTATTGATTTTCTCGTAAATGCATGCGCGCTACTGCGCTGCGTCAGGGGCGGTGCAACATCAAGCCACGCCCTGACGAAAGTTGCGCAGAAGCTTTATCGCCTTTGTACCTAGTCAGGCTGACGCATTGGCGCAGTGTCGGTTGTCGGGTAAAGACGTGTGAACAGCTACACTCCGCAGTGTAAACTCTTAATAAAGATGGGCGTTTGTCCAGGAACAGCAACTAGAGTGATAGTTTTTGAGTGTAGGCTTTTGCTGTTGAAGAAGGGCAACGTCCTTCGGAAATCCGAATATTCAGGCTTTAAGGTAAAAAAAATTTACGCATAGGTACCTCAACTTTATCAATCAGTTAAGTCCGTTCAGCTGTTTTTGTGTGATTAAACTACAAGCATCCAATCTTTGACATTTATAAAATTAGTCATTTAGATGTTATGTAATCCGTGTATTTTCAACAATAATTAGTGGCTGCTTTTTTTGTCTCTTTCACGTATTGATTTTCTCGTAAACGCATGCGCGCTACTGTGCTGCGTCAGGGGCGGTGCAACTTCAAGCCACGCCCTGACGAAAGTTGCGCAGAAGCTTTTAGCGCATCTGCAGTGCAGCCTTTAGCGTTGAGGTACCTGGTCAGGCTGGCGCATTGCCGCAGTATCAGTCATCGAGTAAAGACGTGTGAACAGCTATACTCTGCAGGCTCTTAATAAAGATGAGCTTTTGCTCAGTATAAAGTGAGCGCCTAGAGTGATGGTTTTTGAGTGCAAGCTTAAGAATTGGAAGAAGAAGACAAATAATCGGTGGAAGACGCATCACGTCCTTTGAAAATCCGAATACTCAGGCTTTTAGGTAAATAAAACTTAAGCTTTTAATCACTAACTTTTAAACACACACAACTAAACTATTCGGCAATGCATTTTTTGGAGAAAGCAATTGGTTTTGAAATTCAAACATGTACATCGTTATGTTTTTCGCAATGGCTTATTAATTTGCCTTATAGATCCCAATTTTTCCATTTATTCATCAATCAGTTAAGTCCGTTCAGCTGTTTTTGTGTGATTAAGCAACAAGCATCCAATCTTTGACATTGATAAAATTAGGAGGATGTTTAGTGATCCGCTTAGTTCCAACAACATCTAGATTCTAGTGGTTTCTTTTTTGTCTCTTTCAAGTATTGATTTTCTCCTTAACGCGCTACTGCGCTGCGTCAGGGGGCGGCGGTGCAACTTGAGGCAACGCCCTGACAAAAGTTGCGCAGAAGCTTTTAGCGCATCTGCAGTGCAGCCTTTATCACCTTAGTACCTAGTCAGGCTGGCGCATTGACGCAGTATCGGTTGTCGGGTAAAGACGTGTGAACGGCTACACTCCGCAGTGTAGGCTCTTAATAAAGATACGCCTTTGTTCAGTAAAAAGGGACCGCCTTGAGTGCAAGCTTTTGCGATGGAAGACGCGCCTTGTCTCTTTTTTAAATCCGAATATTCAGGCCATAAGGTAAATAAAACTTAAACTTTTCAACATACTGCCACTATACTATTTGGCAGTGCATATTTTGGAGAAAGCAATTGGTTTCGAAATTCTAAAAAGTACATCATTATGTCTTTGGTAATGGCTTATTTGACATCCAGTAAAGAGAGGGACTCGGGGACTTCGGACTTCGGGGACTGAGTCACCCTCGTCCGTGGGAAAGTACCCCAATTACAAAACCCCACACGTGGTCCCTGGGTGGTGCTAATCAGGTGACATCAAACTGGTGGTAGGCTCCGGCCGTGGCTAGTGACCACCCATCGGACAAAGCCATGCCGCCAAGCGGCCTAGCCGTGTTCCGGCATGTTGTCCGATGACGCCGTTCTGGGAAAGCGGGTCGGAATAGTAGCTCCGCTGCTGCAAGACCGTCTTGACATTCGCCGCTACAATACATCGGGGAGCTAGTCGCGGAGGGTAGCGGGATATGAGGCACGGTGTACCGCTGGCCGACCGCAGGTAGTAGGGGGCCCAAGTAGTGAGCTAGCTACTCACAAAAGGCTGCCCCGCCAACTCGCGAAAAATCCCGGGATGCGCCATCGTGCCGGTTAGCGACCGGACGAAAGGGCCCGATGGACATCCCTGGGGGGGCTTGGGCGTCCCCGCAGTCTCCGAACTAGTTTCCCACTAATGTGGCGTCGCGGCGTTTGTCTACTGGTCAGCAGAGTGGAAGCCTCATTCCACTGCCGTTTTTCCCACCATTAGATCTCAACACATCATGAAGAAAATAAACAAGAGAATAAGGGTTAAACAGCGGCTGCACGCCCTTTCACTCAAAGTGCACCTCACAAATATCCGAGGTCTGCACTCAAATCTCGTGCCTGTCCATCACTATCTTGAGACTGACAAGCTGGCTCTCTTGTTTATCATGGAGACGCAGATCAGCAACCCGTCCGATGTGGCGTACCTACTTTACCCAGGGTACTCCCTGGAGCATAACTTTAAGCCTCGTGCTGGAGTGTGCTTGTACGCCCGGGACGATATCTGCTGTCGGCGTCTCCGTTATCTCGAAGACCCTACATTCTCTGTGCTTTGGGTATTGGTGGACACTGGTATAGAGAAAATTCTTTATGCCTGTGTCTACCGATCGCACAGTGGAGATCAGGAGACAACCAGGTTGATAGAATACCTAGGTGAGGCGGCGGAATCGGCTCAACTGAAGTACCCCACTGCCCAATTAGTGTTACTGGGGGATTTTAATGGCCACCACAAGGAGTGGCTGTACCCATACCAGGACACCAACCATGCTGGGTTAGAGACGCGAAAGCTTGCTTTAGCGTTAGATCTCACCCAGCTGGTTCTAGGGGCAACACGGGTTCCTGATGTTGAGTCTCATACGCCCTATTGCTTGGACCTTCTGCTGACAACTGATCCGGACCGCTACTCGGTGTCGGTCTCTTCTCCGTTAGGGAAGTCCGACTACTGTCTGGTGAAATCTGTATCTGTCTACTCCCCGCCTGATGCCAGCCCTAGAGGCAGTCGGCGGGTGTGGCGATACAAGTCAGCAGATTGGGATGAAATGCGAGCTTTCTTCGCGTCTTATCCATGGCAGCCTGTGTGCTTCTCTTCTGTCGACCCTTCGACCTGCGCGGATGCTGTGACTGATATGTTGCGTACGGCTATGGAGTATTATATCCCATTTTCCGACGTACCATTGGCCCTCACTGTAGTCGCGCTGAGGCGCGCAAGCAGAAGGCTTACCTTGCCTGGGTTGATGCTCGACACCGTAAAGCGAACCTCATCATCTGTTCATCTGGCGATATTCGCCAGATGAAAAGAGCGTATAACGCAGCTGCCAAGTCCTGCAAAAAGGTGTTACAGAGAGCTCGCTTTGACCACATTAGTCGAATAGGGAACAAACTGGCTTCATACCCAGCGGGTAGTAAAGCGTTTTGGTCCCTAGCTAAATCGGTCGAAGCGAACTTCTGCCGCCCCTCACTACCTCCACTGCTGAAACCTGATAGGACGCTGGCCCACACCGCTGAGAAGAAGGCTTACTTGTTTGATTCTCAATTCGCGGAGTCTTCACGTCTAGATGCTGGTAGCGCGACACCTTCAACTCCACCAGACAGTGAGACGTTTATGTCGGAGTTCCGCATTCGTCAAGTGGAGGTTCGAAAAACGCTACGCAATCTTGACGTGAACAAAGCCAGCGGCCCAGATGGTATTCCAGCCATAGTTCTGAAAACATGTGCGCCTGAGTTGTCTCCTGTGTTGACACGCCTCTTTCGTCTCTCTCTTGAAACTGGTATAGTGCCGAAGTCGTGGAAGCTTGCTAAAGTGCAGTCTGTGCCTAAGAATGGTAGCCGTGCCGACCCTGCCAACTACAGGCCTGTTTCGGTCACGTCCATACTCTGCAAGACTATGGAACGTGTCCTGAACAACAGGCTCCTGGCGTACCTAGAAACTAATGACCTTCTCAGTGACCGGCAATACGGATTCCGCCGAAACCGGTCTACTGGAGATCTTTTAGCGTACGCCACGTATATCTGGAGTGAGGTCATCCAGAGGCATGGGGAGGCACTTGCTGTCTCCCTTGACATCTCGAAGGCTTTCGACAGGGTTTGGCATGACGGCCTTATAAGCAAGCTTTCCTCATACGGCCTGTCCGCTGGTCTTGTTGCGTGGTTTTCGGACTTCCTGAGGAATCGATCGATTCGAGTAGTCATTGATGGCTGCTCGTCTGATCAAATGGATATCAATGCCGGTGTTCCCCAGGGGTCGGTGCTCTCTGCGACGCTCTTCCTGCTGCACATTAACGATCTGCTAAAACCCGGTATCTTTGGGTACGCAGATGACAGCACTGTTGTAGAGAGCTACACTTCTAACGCACGGTCCAGTGGTCCTCAAATCCAGTTTCTGAGAGATGCTATGGTCGAGCGCTTGAACTTGTCCCTTAAGACTGTCTCAGATTGAGGTGATGCCAATCTGGTCAGGTTTAATGCGATTAAGACCCAGGCGTGTCTGTTCTCCGCAAAGAAGAGCCCATTCCAACTGGCTCCTACTTTCCGAGATGTGTCCATTCCGACGGCTGGCAGTCTGACGGCTGAGCTTTTGGGCGTTACTCTGACTTCAACCCTCAACTTTGGCTCCTACATAGAGTCCAAAACTCAATTGGCTGCCAAAAAGCTGAGTTTGGAGTTTAGTCCGAACAAGGGAGTCTTTACCAATGAGCCTCTTGGCACGTTTCTCAATGGACTCCAACGCCTCAAGCTGGTATTTTGCCGATCCATCCCAAAGGTGCGAGCAGTACTCCATGCACGATCGAACTTGTGCTTTATAAAGTAACAGCAACTGTTCTGGCGTAAAGTACCGCCGCACCGTCGAAAGGATTTGGGATGGATCGGCCAACAAATACCAGCTTGAGGCGTTGGAGTCCATTGAGAAACGTGCCAAGAGACTCATTGGTAAAGACTCCCTTGTTCGGACTAAACTCCAAACTCTCGAACATCGGCGCAAAGTTGCTAGTCTGTCGGTCTTTTACCGGATACATTTCGGAGAGTGTGCTTCTGATCTGCATGATCTAATTCCCTTTAGCCCTTTCTACTATCGGTCTACCAAGGGCACTAAAAAGCGTCACCGTTTTATGGTTGATACACCAAAAACTCGTACGAAACGCTTTAATTCCACCTTTATTGTGCGAACCGCTAGGGTGTGGGACGCTTTGCCTGAATGGGTATTTCCCGATAGATATTATCTAGGTGTCTTCAAGTCGCGAGTGAATCGGTTTCTTCTAGGCAATCATGCTCCATCGTAGACCGTATCGTTGCTTACCATCAGGCAAGATGACGGTCAAATGCAAGCCTATTATTGAATAAAAAAAAAAGAGAGCGATAATTAAACCAAGAAATATGACATTTCACTTTACGTGTTCAATTTTACCGAAAGAAAATACTTGTTAATTTTAACTATAATGAGATTTTAACATATTGTGACGCTGGCCTCGAAGCGTCTCGAATAAGATAGAAAAAATCATGGAATAAGTAGAAGTCGCGTTGCGCAGAACTCGAACTCGAATGAAAAGCCTGCAGGCGACCATTGGCACATAGCTCGAAGAGGTAAAAGAAATTGTGAAGGACTACGACACACGGCTTTTTGCATGAAAAAAACGCATGAAAAACGGTGCATGTCCTGAAGACCGAAAACAAGGTGGTCACCTCTATAGCTGCGGCACCCGTATCGCATGGATTTAAAGTCCCTCCGTGGTCCGCATACAAAGTACCTACAGTTTGACGCCATAGTCAAAGCAAATGGATGAAATCGAGAGCAAGCAATGACGGCACTTACGGTGGGCCTCCTTGACCAGGCCTTAACAGTACTGCATGCTCTTGGAGAGGACGTCATTTAAGAGAAGCTGCTCGAAACACTGGAAAATCGCTACGGAGATAAACACCTGGAGCATGCATACCGAGCCAAGCTGAACGACAGGAGCCAGCGTCGTGACAAGAAGGAATGGCCCTTGAAGCTGAGAATATGGTCCAGAAAGCTTACCAGTCTTCGCCCGTACTCATTAAGGAGCGTTCAGTGGAAGTATTCGCTAACGGAATTCGGAGTTACGACGTGAAGACCGCAGTGAAGCCTGCTTGCGCAACACAAAACCCTCAAGGATGCTTTGGTCTACGCGTTGGACGAACAAACCGTAGTCGAAGATCAGTAGATGTTTACTCGAATTTTAAAATTACTTTAGCTTTCTAGCCAATGGTCTTTATGTTTGTTTGTGCATTTTATTTTTCTGGAATAAAGTCGAAGGTTGGATTTTTTTATAAAAAGTCGGGCGTCCGCTCGACTGATGCAGTAGGTACGAGTATGTCCTAAACCGCGGAAGTGTACGAGCTAAAAACGACTTTAGCTGCTGCTCATTGATAAGGCGTGGCGTATCAGAAATTGCCTTAACCTTTTTGACCGAGCGATCGAATCTTGATGAAACTTGGTAGGTATATACGAGTATGTTCTACGATTGGGTTATTGTAGATTCGTCACAAAGTTGATTCGTCACGAAAAAAAGTATGTGTAGCCATCTAACATCATTTTATTAACTGAAATCGAAAGAAAAACGTATTAGTCAGTGCTCCTAAGGCGACAACAAGATGCAGGTTCTGAACGAACATTCACGTACTCGTGCTTAGCCAATGGGAGCGAAAGCCGACCGGTGTGACGTCAGTCAATCTCCATCTTAAAAACGCGCCCGCGCCGTTAATCACCGGCACCATCGAATTAAATCAAATAATACAGAAACTTTATCAGAACATCGTCAAAGCTGTGGTATTTTATATATTTTTATATATTTTACAGCGGACCACCAGGTGAAGGAGTCATCGGCAGCTGGAGCAGTCCCAGGTACGTGGTACATGTGTGCTTGTTTCGCCTCAAAGTCTTGAGTTATTGATATTAAAAACTAAAATCGCAATAAGTAGTCCCAGATTATGGACCCAAACGTCACCCTTCTGGTGATTCGCGACTGTACAGTAGGTATGTGTAAATTCGACATAGTTAAATTTTTTGCTAATAAATTCCTCGTATGTTAATTTTGATTATTGTTAGTTCGTCACATTGCTTTTTTCGCATAGACAGCAGCAAAATGAAACAAAAAGTAAAAAAAGATAATAATGTTATTTATTTTGTATAATCAGGATTTCAATAATTTAACCTTATACCACATACATAAACATCATAGTGGCTGATTTGGCCATAAAATTACTAATGTATAAAATATAAAATTGAAATATAATAAAATCCCGCAAGCACCGGCCTTTTAGGTTAGTTTCTAGTTTTGTTTTTAATTTAAGCATATTTTAATATGTATTAGCATAATTTAAATCCCTGTAAATAAAACTATTATTAAATCACAGCTATTATCACATTTTGTAAAGTCATCTGACATTTATGTAAAAATCTAAGTTTTTAAGTGACTGATTACCATTACAAACATGAAAAATTTACTTTAAAATCACAGTAAAAATCTATTATTTTTAAATTTACCTAACAAATTTGTAAAAGTCACGGTTTTTAAGTGGCTGATATGCCCATAACATAAATGTCCACTTTGCGAAGACAAATCGAAACTGTCGATTATTCCATTCGCCAAGGTTTTTTTGGAAGGTGTATTTTTACAACATTTTTAGGATTACCTACAAATAGTTAACATTACACACATTACTTTATCACCCTGCAAAGTTTCAGCGACCGAGGATTTTGTGTTGGGGTCGAACGTCTTAATCAATGGACGCGCATTTTTCTTGGAGGAAGCGATAGATTCTGAAATTAAAAAATGTAAATCATTATGTCTTTGGTTTAGGCTTATTTTCTTTTTAACCCTAGAAAGATAATCTGCGTAAAAAATACATATGATTGATTGAAATATAGCTCTCTCTCTTTTTTATTTACGCGAATCAGGCGCCGAGCTTATCTACTTAGTAACGAATCAAACAGTGAAGTGATCTTGAAGATGACGTGGGAGATGCCTTCGTAGACACGGAAAGGGATGAAGGCCCCATCCCCGGGTCATCCATACCAAGTGTAGAAGAGCCTACTGAACAATCATACAGCAAGAGTACAAACTGATGGCCTATGGCTTTATTATATGGAATTATAAATATTTCCAGTATGGATTTATTTCATGATATTTCATTACAGCCACAATGTTGTCAGCAAAGATGAAAACGCTCTAAGCCGAAAAAAAATACGAAAATCCCTAGCCTTGCTCTGACGTCTCCCTACCTATATGAGCAAGCGACATGGAAACGGCCACTATAAAGAAATATTTACGGCAGCATACTTCCAGCATCTTACCAGAAGACATCCCTGATGCACCAAAAGACAGCACGGAACAGTCAGCGGCTAAAAAGGGAATAAAAGGCTCGTTTTTCCCTTATAAGAAACAGAGAAAAGCTAACGCATCATGTCAAAAAGTGATACTCCGAGAGGATTATGCTGACACGTGCCTAAGCTGCATGTGATTCATTTATACGTATTTTTTATATTCTAATTTTGTTAAAAGTATCCTGAATATTTAGAATGTAAGTTAAAATATCTTATTTTAGAGTAAAAAAAATGATTTGTGATATAAAAAATAAAAGTCCCCATGTTTTGTAAGTTTTTACAAATGATCTTATTTTTTTAGTACTTTTTAAATGAAATAAATTACTATTACAGATATAAAATCATATTGTAATTCTATTTTTTTAATGCCTGTAAAAATGTATAAATAAAGATATTTTATCCTAAAATTAATTCTAAATTGTCTTTCTAGGTTTAAATCCCGATTTTCCTAAATTTATTTATCTATCAAATAAGTCCGTTCAGCTGTTTTTGTGTGATTAAGTAACAAGATCCAATCTTTGATATTTATATACTCGTAATTAGTAGGATGTTATGTGATCCGCGTAGTTCCAACAATTACACTGGTCTATATTTTTTTTGCGTATGTGTTTTACTTGATATATCCTAATTATTTATAAGCAAATAGCGTAGTTGAAATAGGTATATAAATATAAAAAATGTGATTACAAATCGTAAATATTTGCTTCTGGAGAAGTTATTGCCATTTGACCATTTTGGATTTTCGCGCAAAATTAATGTCGGTCTTTGCGCGCTATCGCTGTCGAAAGAGAAGCACTGCACACATTAACGCCACTGTTGTAGAGAGCTACACTTCATACGCACGGTCCAGTGGTCCTCAAATGCAGACTCTGAGAGAGGCCATGGTCGAGCGCTTGAACTTGTCCCTTATGGCAGTCTCAGATTGCGGTGATGCCAATTTTGTCAGGTTTAATGCGACTAAGACCCAGGCGTGTCTGTTCTCCGCAAAGAAGAGCCCATTCCAGCTAGCTCCTACTTTCCGTGATGTGTCCATTCCGATAGCTGCCAATCTAGAGCTCTTGGGCGTTGCTTTAACGTCAACGCTCAATTTCGGCTCCTATATTGAGTCCAAGGCTCAATGAGCTGCTAAAAAGCTGGGTATCCTATCGAAAGTGCGACGGTACTTTACGCCGGAACAGTTGCTGTCACTATATAAAGCACAAGTTCGTTCGTGCATGGAGTACTATTCGCACTTTTGGGATGGATCGGCCAAATTCCAGCTTGAAGCGTTGGAGTCCATTGAGAAACGCGCCAAGAAGCTCATCGGCAAAGACCCGCTTGTTCGGACTAAGCTCCAAGGCCTCGAACATCGCCGTAAAGTTGGTAGTCTGTCGGTGTTCTATCGGATACATTTCGGGGAGTGTGCATCTGGTCTGCATGCTCTTATTCCCTCTAGCCTATTCTTCTATCGGACCACTAAGGGCACTAAGAAGCGCCATCGCTTCATGATAGATATACCAAAAACTCGTACGAAGCGCTTTGATTCTACTTTCATTGTGCGCACTGCCAGAGTATGGAATACTTTGCCCGAGTGGGTCTTTCCCGATAGATGCTTACCATCAGGCAGGATGGTGGTCAAACGCAAGCCTATAATTGGACAAAAAAAAACTAAGACTCTGTTTTAAAAACTTCTATTGTAACAATAAATCATAAATAGATGTTCGGTAACTTTTAATAAATCATCTCTTTGTAAATTTTTTATGTACCTGGGCAGGGCGGATGAGAAGTTCTGAGCCTAAGGTACCTACTTGCAGTCGTACTAATTCCTCTAGCTACCTGTCAATAGTTGAGCCACATCTAATTTGTATTTAAATAAAGTATTGTGTAATTATGACTATTATAGTCCGAGTTATTGAATTTTAAACACCACAATTTTAGAGAAATCGGGGCATTTGAAGAAATTACAGCATCGTGTCGCGATGATGAAAATGTCTTGTAAAAAATAGAATAGCAACGAATAAAACCATACACCTTACATTTCAGACTTGATTTTCAGCAACTACTTTCCATTAATTTTCATTTTCAGGATCGGCATTAAAAAAGTTAAAGCGGCCGCAGGGGGAGGTTTTCGAGGGCGAAAACGCAACATAGTTTTTTTAGTGAGATACAAGCATTTTACAAGCAATGTGAGAAATGTATTATGTTAGAGGTAGACGATATCACCAAATAAATTTTAATTTAGATTTTTATCTCATCATTTAATGTTTAGAACCGATTTGATGCTCAGAACTTTTCAGCCACCCCTCGTATTTTCATTGGTTAGAATACAGAACATTTTTATGTCGTTATTCTTATTTTAAGGTATAAAAGCAATAAAAATAAGGTATGTTTAACACGTGCGCAAAAATGCTGTAGACCAGTGTTATTAGGGGCTGCTTTTTGTCTCATTCACGTATTCTCGTAAACGTATGCGCGCTACTGCGCTGCGTCAGGGGCGGTGCAACATCAAGCCACGCCCTGACGAAAGTTGCGCAGAAGCTTTACCGCCTTAGTACCTAGTCAGGCTGACGCATTGGCGCAGTATCGGTTGTCGGGTAAAGACGTGTGGACAGCTACACTCCGCAGTGTAAGCTCTTAATAAAGATGGGCTTTTGTCCAGGAACAGCAAATAGAGTGATAGTTTTTGAGTGCAGGCCTATGCTGAGGAAGAAGAGCAAAATGTACATGATTATAACTTTAGTAATGGCTTATTTTCTTACAGATAATGAATCCCAATTTTCTACATTTATTTGTCAATCAGTTAAGTCCGTTCAGCTGTTTTTGTGTGATTAAACTACAAGCATCCAATCTTTGACATTTATAAAATTACTAAATTAGATGTTATGTAATCCGCGTATTTTCAACAATAATTAGTGGCAGCTTTTTTGTCTCTTTCACGTATTGATTTTCTCGTAAACGCATGCGCGCTACTGCGCTGCGTCAGGGGCGGTGCAACATCAAGCCACGCCCTGACGAAAGTTGCGCAGAAGCTTTACCGCTTTAGTACCTAGTCAGGCTGACGCATTGGCGCAGTATCGGTTGTCGGGTAAAGACGTGTGAACAGCTGCACTCCGCAGTGTAAGCTCTTAATAAAGATGGGCTTTTGTCCAGGAACAGCAACTAGAGTGATAGTTTTTGAGTGTAGGCTTTTGCTGTTGAAGAAGGGCAACGTCCTTCGGAAATCCGAATATTCAGGCTTTAAGGTAAAAAAAAATTACGCATAGGTACTTCAACTTTATCAATCAGTTAAGTCCGTTCAGCTGTTTTTGTGTGATTAAACTACAAGCATCCAATCTTTGACATTTATAAAATTAGTCATTTAGATGTTATGTAATCCGCGTATTTTCAACAATAATTAGTGGCAGCTTTTTTGTCTCTTTCACGTATTGATTTTCTCCTAAACGCATGCGCGCTACGGCGCTGCGTCAGGGGCGGTGCAACTTCAAGCCACGCCCTGACGAAAGTTGCGCAGAAGCTTTTAGCGCATCTGCAGTGCAGCCTTTAGCGTTGAGGTACCTGGTCAGGCTGGCGCATTGCCGCAGTATCAGTCATCGAGTAAAGACGTGTGATTTGCTTCACTCCGCAGTGTAGGCTCTAAAGATGACCTCTTGTTCAGTAAAACTAATTAGACTGAGTGTTTTTGAGTGCAGGGTTATGCAGAAGGGCGACGTCCTTCGGAAATCCGAACATTCAGGCTTTAAGGTAAAAACTTTTACACATTCTTCAACTCTACCATTTGGCAGTGCAGTTTTTTGAGAAAGCAATTGGTTTCGAAATCCAAAAATGAACTTCATCATGTTCTTGATAATGCAGTGTTTGATATTGAGAAAATAGAGAGATAATTGTACCGGGACATATGAAAGCTGTTTGTACATGCTCGATTTCACCGAAAGAAATAAATAACTGCAGTGCAAGCCTCTAAGTGCGCATAACGTACTCATGGTCAGACAGAGGTCATCAAGAAACTATCGTATTGATCGGACAGAAAGTTGCGCAGAAGCTTTAAGCGCATCTGCAGTGCAGCCTTTATCGCCTTAGTACCCAGTCAGGCAGACGCATTGATGCAGTATCGGTTGTCGGGTAAAGACTTGTGAACGGCTACACTCCGCAGTGTAGGCTCTTAATTAAGATGAGCTTTTGTTCGGTAAAAATAATTAGACTGAGTGTTTTTGAGTGCAGGGTTATGCAGAAGGGCGACGTCCTTCGGAAATCCGAACATTCAGGCTTTAAGGTAAAAACTTGTACACATTCTTCAACTCTACCATTTGGCAGTGCAGTTTTTGGAGAAAGCAATTGGTTTCGAAATCCAAAAATGAACTTCATCATGTTCGTGATAATGCAGTGTTTGATATTAAGAAAATAGAGAGATAATTGTACCGGGACATACCTAATTATGAAAGCTGTATTAACATTTTCGATTTCTCCGAAAGAAATAAATAACTGCACTGCAAGCCTCTAAATGCGCATAACGTACTCATTGTCAGACAGAGGTCATCAAGAAACTATCGTATTGATCGGACAGAAAGTTGCGCAGAAGCTTTAAGCGCATCTGCAGTGCAGCCTTTATCGCCTTAGTACCTAGTCAGGCAGACGCATTGACGCAGTATCGGTTGTCGGGTAAAGACTTGTGAACGGCTACACTCCGCAGTGTAGGCTCTTAATTAAGATGAGATTTTCAGTAAAAAGTGAGCGCCTTGAGTGATAGTTATTCGGTGGAAGATGCACCACGTCCGTTGGAGTTCCGAATATTCAGGCTATTAGGTAAAAGAGACTATAACTATTAAACAGACTTTAAGTATACTCGTATTAAAAATTAAAAATGCACATCATTATGTCTTTTAACCCTTGGTATCCCTTTGTTACCTCCAGTAAAGATTCAGTAAGATTCAGAAATATATCAGAAAACGGGACTAAATTTGCGCAGAAACTTTAAGTGCATCTGCATTGCAGCCTTAAGCATTTAGGTATCTAGCCTGACATCCATACAATAGGGTATGATGTTATATGATCTTATTAAATTCTCTGGGGTTATCAGAATGTTAAAATCGAAGTCTTTCTTTGGCTATATTTTTATTGTCTAGAAAAAGGAGTTCTTTGTTGTCGTTTGTTCACTTTGGAATGTTCGTCTACCACTTATTAACTATAAATTTTTCGTCATCACCATGATGATACGGATGTGGATTTTTGAGAGCTTACATCGGATACGGACAAACGTATGCAGATCTTTAAAAAAAACCGCGGAAGTTTTAGAAATGTGACTTGATCGAGATTGTTCTCCGCTATGATTCAAGAAAATCTGACACTTTCGGTGTCTTCCCTCGTGTCTTTAAGAGAGCCTTAGTACATCCTTCTTTCAAGGACGGTGATGGAGGCAATGACATTAATTACAGGTCCATATTGGGACTCTCGGCTCTCTCAAAGATTCTAGAAAGGATATTAAACAAACGCTTAGTGAAATTTCTAAATACCTACAATATCTTCTCTAAAAAATTCATTTGGGTTCAGACGTGGTATTTCTACAGAGGATGCCGTTCTGGAACTTACTAATAATATAAAATATAAATAACTTTGACAAGCGACGAAAAACAGCTGTTGTGTTTCTAGATTTATCAAAAGCTTTTGATACAGTCTCCATCCCGATTTTTTTATTCAAACGCTACTCAATTGGAGTTAGAAGTCTCGTTCTGAAACTGTTTTCCATCTATCTTAGCGACCGTTCACAACACAACACGTAGTCATTGATGAGCATTACAGTGGTAAAGATTCTCTTAATTAAGGCGTCCCACAAGGAAGTGTCATCAGCCTGACTATATTTCTGATCTATGTGACATATCCCTACCAAGCTGTTTAATAATTAATTATACCGACAACACGGTACTTTTAGTCCATGGTCTTAACTGGGAATAGGTTAGCGTCCACTGTGAAAACGCACAGCTATTGCTGCTCGACATTATAATATTATCAGCTCCATTCTAAACAATAAACTAAACAAACATTTATCATTTTGCCCGCTCCCTTCTTTTAATGCAAATTAAAATGTGTTGAATGTCTCCTATCCGTGTCGTACCAAGATACTGAGGATTTAATCACAGTTCCTTCATAAATCACCACACACATAGGATAAATTACACACACTCCTACTCACACACACTTACCTTCATGCACACTCTCACATGTATATATACAAACCACACATACACCACTTATACTACCTGACTAAACACACCATAGATACATACACGGTATACGGACACGGTTTGTCAATTAGTCAGTAACATTTGACTTTACTTAAGAACTGTAGTTTATTCTAAATTTTTCAATTTGTTCATTAAAAAAATTGTAAATTCTGATATCGGAGGTGGCTACCCACGACACAGTTTGTTAACTACTGCGGTTAGCATCGTTTGTTGTTGTTTTTAGCCATTAAGTTATTGTACAATAAAAGAGTTTGAATTTAAAGATTATTATTGTCGGGATTAAAGTTTTTTTTTTATTTTAGTTAAACTGGCTTCGCTAGGTATTATACAAAAAAAAATGTCTAGGATTCAGGAATTTATTCTTGCTCTAGTATAATTTTATTATAACTCTTAAAATATATACCTAACATATATGTTAACATACTCATTACTCATTTATTATAACTTGTAAGATAAGTACCCATCATCTTGACCTTGCATTTCACAGGCCCACTTTGAGAAGTGGCACGTACCTTATTGCGTGTGCACGGTTATTGTGGGCAAAGTATGGTGAGAAATGAGCCGGCGAACACCCTATATGTGTTTGACCGCCAATATCATCAGACAAATATTATAACTGAAGTCAAAAATGAGTTCTCATGAATAAAAACGATGACAGAAACATAATACGTCGTTTCTTTTTACAGAAGGGCGCAATAATGGAGCAACCAGGCTCCATTGCGGCAATGGTGGCCAAGGCTATAAAAGACGGCATCCCCATCCCTCAGCCAAAGCGCCGTCGTGGGAGAGGCGCTTCGGACGCCGCCATGCAGTCGAGGAAGTTCCACGTTTACGTCGGAGCTGAAGACGACAGCGGCTTCGACGACGATTACATCGGCGATGCTTTGTGGTACAAGTTGCACAAGCACGATGAGAAGGAGTATAACCAGCATATCTTCAACGTGTTTCATCAAGACAAGATTCCTACTCAAGATCGAAAGGTGATATTACTATTTCTTTATATTTTATCTAACATAATTTTACCACACTAGCTTTGAATATTCTACTATCAGTTTATTGCTCTTTCATTATTTGAGAACGGACCTTGAAAATAAGGCAGGGAAGTTATTTTCACCATGCATAAGTCCTACCAATATAAATGCATTAACTACTAAACTGATTTTGATAAAGTTTGGAATTAGTATAGCTGCATTAACACATAATTTTCATCTGCGTCCTTTTTCATCAAAGCACGGGTGAAACCCCGGGGCGCAGCTAATCAGACTTATTAGGTTTTACTAAAAATATAACCTTCTTTCGTTTATACATACCTACATACATGAAATTAATGTAGATACTTTTTCGGAAAAACAAATAATTTTTTGTAACCTTTTGTTTGAGGTAAACGTCACTACAGTACATTACTACTATTTGGTAGTGGTAGGACTCTTTTGCAGAGCCCGCCTGGGGAAGTACCAAACGTTTGCCAGTTATTCCACCGCCAAACAGTAATGTGCAAACATTATTGTGTTCAGGTTGGATGGGCATTGTTTCCAGTGAAATTACAGGGCAAATCGGAGATTAAACATCTTAATATCTCAGGGTGACGAGCGCAGTGCTGTGCAACGCAGGGTCTTGAATTCTGCGAGTTCAAAATTCTGGGTGGCGCAGACCTGATAAGGGCAAACGTGATGTTTCACATCAGGCGAGCGATTTGCTCGTCTCGTCACTCAATTACATAAAAAAAACGCAGCTAATCAGACTTATTAGGTTTTACTAAAAATGTAACCTTCTTTTGTATATACATAGGTACATACCTACATAAAATGTAGATACTAGGTATTTCGGAAAAAATAATTAACCTTCTGTTTAAGGTAAACGTCACTACAGCTGTATGCATGCCAGACTACCCCAGTAAAGCTGCTGATTCCGCCAAGCGGACGAAGCAAGCCAAGCCCGGACTCGCCAAAGCTCCAAAACGTAAGCAAGCCAAGAAACGTCTAAAGACCGCTAAAATGTAATTCTTCACAATTGTCAAATGTTCTTTCAGCCTTTCACCCCATGCTTCGTTTGATATTAACTTGAGTTCGTCTCTGATTTAAAGTAAATTTGGATCACATTTTATCTTTAGGAACAAGCTCGAGGAACACACAGAGTAGCGTATTTGTACAAGCCGCTATGGAATGTTAGCGTATAGTCGAGTCAGTAGGATTTCCACAAAGGATCACTTAATTGTGAAAGTGCCGACTAATACCTATTGCGTCAAATGGTGATGAAAGCGGAAAAGGATAAGACTGCAGCTTTTTGAAATTTTAGCCTATAATACACATCATATTATTATGTTATAACGGTCACAGAGTCAATTCTAGCGCTACCTCGTACTCGACAGTCTTCTAAGCGGTTTAAAGCAAGCGAATCGGTGAAAAAAAAAATAATACCGCAGGGGCGGCTTTGTGGCGAGCCGACGGTGAGTGGCGACACCGCGGACCCTGATTCCTTGGGGCTGATTAGGCCCCTGACTCCCAGCTTGCCTTAACTGGCCGTTTGGGGGTGGAAGTCGCAAGAGCTAAGAACCTAAGCTCCATGGTGGAAGTGTCAAAAGCATAAGTCAGAAGTAGCTCCCCCCAGCTATAATGCAGCACACCTCTCAACACCTTTAGCCTTACCACGAGAATGTTTCCACCTCGGCGCTAACTTTCAGCCTGTAGGGCATCCTTAAAGTGCTGCCATTACAGTGGGGGCATTAAGTGGAATGCAAGCCATCAACCTACCTCAACATGTTGACTTAATGAGGCAAAGTTGGCAGGTGCCGATTTCTCATTCCATAAACCGGTACCAGATTCCACTAAAAGTTCACAACAATAGCCCCGAATTGTTCACCGCTACAGTAGTAGGCACTACAGTTTAATGCCAACCATACACTCTCAATCAGTATAAGAATTGTTTTGGTTTATCAAGGTCTTTTGGTGTTTGCTTCGGCTGAACCAATGCCTTTCCATTATCCAGGCCCAAAATTAAGATAAAAAAGATAGAATCATTGTTTATTTCTGATAAGATGTCAAAGACCCATGTTTAGCCTACAGGAGGTCACGTAAGAAACTAACACACATACAATTTAAATTATTCTGGGGCAGTTGGGTAAAAACTAATTCAAGCAGAACCGTTTAACTAAAAAGAGTATATCTAGTGTAATTAGGTTAAGAGTTATTTATTTCGCCGTGGGAGGACGGGGTAGGCCTATCGAACACTGTTCTTGCACCAATTTTTCGCGGTCTCTTGTTCACTTCACTTCTGCCTCTTATATCACTCACTTCTTCTTCGTCTATTTAGTGAGCGCTGGGCCTTAGAAAGAATTTCCTCTCCGTCGTCGGGCAAGCGAATCGTAAGAGGCGATGAACCCGTTCTAGCGAGATGTACCGCCACATTATCACCGCAGGCGCAGAGGTCTACTAATAGTCCGCCTGAATTTTGAGCTTAACATCTGGGAAGCGTTATGGACTATGGCCATTATTTTACATGTAACGTGTTGGTTAACTTACATTTAGATGTTGATGTTACATCTAGATGATTTAACAGTCTAGGCTGGGTTTCCTGTCATCAAAACGACCTATTCACTTTTTTGGCCCGATAGCAATTTGTCTTATCAAACCTTTCCTGTCTTTCCTTACCTAAATAAAACCTAACACCTAAAATTGAACCATTACAAAAACCTTCATGTCATGACTCTTCAAGCTTTATTCCCCTCTACCCTTACCAATTAAAACACCCTACCTTTCCTATCCTTAGAATTATATCATCCACAAAAAACCTTCCTATAATAGACATTTCAAAACTAAAACCATTTTTTACCATCACTTCCTAGTCCAAGACAAATATTTGTTGCCTAGCTCTTCAAAATAAGTTGATCAGGTCTTTTTGGTGGTGGGAATAAACGTGGTATGATCTCGCTAAATTTTGTTGCTCGGTTTTTTTGGGCTGTTGCTGTTTAGGGTAGACTAGGATGAACTAATTGTAAGAGTTATCTAATGTGTTCTTCTTTCGCTACGATTTTGTTATATTAGTTGAAAAAAAATTGCACATGAAAAAAAGTATCAAAAAGCATAAAAAAAAAGTTATTTCGGAAAAACAAATATGAGTTAAAAAAATACAAGTACAAAAAATGTAATTGTTTTGTTTGTTAATTATTTTCTTGTTTATTACTTCAGCAAAATAAATATAATTTTGATACTTTTTATAAAAAAAAAAAACAAAAACAAAAAAATTAGAGTCAAGCTATTCTCGTTGCAAAAGAAATCTCTGGTTTCTTGCATTTATTGTGGACATTAGTTATGTAAGGTAGGTAGATCTTAATTATAGAAATAATAACAATGGACATTCTGTTATTATTTCAATAATTAATTAGTTTATTTGTATTTTATATAAGTGTTGTCGCAATTTTCGTAACTAAAGTAATAAGTATGTGTTCTTTATTAGGTGTGTAAGATAGTAAGGTAGGTGGATCTTAATTATAGAAAAAATAACAAAATGGAAACTCAATGAGTAAACATTCTGTTATTATTTGAATAATTAATTACCATGGCTTAATTTCCTTTTGCGTAAATGTTGGCACGCTATTCTTGTTCCACGATATGTCTTCCACTATTTTTGGGTACCTAGTCGGTTTCTTTTTAACACGCTTTTATTAGCTTCACCTGTATGTTTGTATGTTTGTATGTTTGTATGTTTGTATGTTTGTATGTTTGTATGTAACCGACTCCTTTGAGCGCGTTTTTGACCCACTTTGAACGGTCAGATTTCTTTCAAACTTTGTAGATATATCGAGGACCGATGACAATACACTAAACAAATCGTGTTTTTTAGTTTTTTTAACTATTAATTTTTTTAACACGCTTTTTCTATAAAGTTTCTTTAACTTTTAATACCGTTTAACTTACAAATGGTAATTTCGTCATTCGTGTCAGAGAACAGAGTGGCGCAGTGGAAGCGTGCTGGGCTCATAACCCAGAGGTCCCTGGATCGAAACCACGCGCTAGAAATCTTTTTGCTCAATATTTTTTGTTACGCATCAATTTTATTTTATGAGGTCTGAGGATCGAAACCACGCGGCTACAAATCTTTTTGCTCAATATTTTTTGTTACGCATCAATTTTATTTATAATTTGCTTGAGCAGACGGCCAAAATCGGATAACACCAACACATTTGTACATATTAAGGATGGTTAATAGTTAGCAAATCGAACTAAAAAGCGAAAAATAAATAATAGTTAAAAAAAACTAAAAAAACACGCTTTTTATAAAAAACCGAACTAAAAAAATAGAAAATAAAATTTTATAAATTTAAATTAAGAATAGGGTTGAAAATTTCAATAAATAAAAATTAATAATAGTGTAAATAAATAAATATATGTATTTTATTTTTAAAAAAGCGTGGGGTGCTTTCTAAGATATTATCAAAATGCTAATTAATCACTCTACTCATGTCTGTCAATACAAAATGTATCTACAAAATATATAATATCTATTGACCCATGCACCCCACGCTTTTTAAAAATAAAATACATATATTTATTTATTTACACTATTATTAATTTTTATTTATTGAAATTTTCAACCCTATTCTTAATTTAAATTTATAAAATTTTATTTTCTATTTTTTTAGTTCGGTTTTTTATAAAAAGCGTGTTTTTTTAGTTTTTTTTAACTATTATTTATTCATTATTTCATTATCAACGTTTTAGCCCCGTTGTATTTCACAATGTCTTCTTCAAGTTTGGCTGTTCTTCAGAAACGTTGTGTCTTCCACTAATTTTGAGGAGTCAGTTTCTTTTTCATTTTTCATTATCAACGTTTTAGCCCCGTTGTAGTTCATAATGTCTTCTTCAAGTTTGGCTGTTCTTCAGAAACGTTATGTCTTCCATTAATTTTGAGAGTCGGTTTCTGTTTCGTTTATTTATTTTCACCATTTTATCACCGTTCTAGTTTACAATGTCTTCTTCAAGTTTGGCTGTTCTTCAGAAACGTTATGTCTTCCACTAATCTTTTTAGTCATTCTCTTTTTGTTTCTTATGTACATAAAGTTAAATACCTACTACAATCATTTATTTGAAAAAAATAGGCCCTAATTTTTAGTTATTATTATTATTACATCTTTATTTTTCAATAATTTATTGTATTTAATTAATATTTTCATACACTTGTGTTTTATTAGGTATATTTTTTAACACTTTGTCCTTCCAAGATAGGTTTTCGACTATGTTTTACATTAAATTTTTGTTTTGATTATTAATTTGTAATTAAAAATAAATTAAATGCATCACTACTTCCGTTAATTAGTCACGTTATTCTTCTTACACTTTGTCTTCCACTAATTTAGGGTAGCCATTTACATTTATTTTGTTTAAAAACAAGTTCCACCTTTATTTCATTGATTATTTCATAAATACTTTAAATGTTTTAGTAACCTTCTTCCCCTCTCTTGCGCGTTACATCTTACACCAATTATTGTTGTTTAATAAATTTAATTACCTTTCACTTACAAATAAAGCTCTACCTTCATTTCACTGAGATAAATAATTTCAATATTTTAGTATCACTTTCCCCCCTCTCGCACGGTTATACCTTCAATGAATTATGTTCAATAACTTACTTCGAAAAGATAACTTCCATTTTTATTTCATTAAGATAAATAATTTAACAAACTTCCATTTTTTTATTTCATTAAGATACTTAATGGAAAAAACTTCCATTTTTATTTCATTAAGATGAATAATTTAAAAAAACTTCCATTTTTATTTCACTAAGATACATAATTTCAATAACTTAGTAACCCTCTCCCCTTCTTCCACGTTTCATCTAAATTGAATTATGTCCAACAATTTTACTTCGAAAAAAAAACTTCAAAGATAAATAATTTATAAAACTTCCATTTTTATTTGACTAAGATAAATAATTTAAAAAACTTCCATTTTTATTTCACTAACATACATACTTTCAATAATTTAGTAGCCCTCTCCACGTCTTCCTCGTTACATCTTTATTGAATATGTCCAATAATTTTCTCCGAAAAAAACTTCCATTTTTATTTCACTAAGATACATAATTTTAATAATTTAGTAACCCACTCCCCTTCTTCCACGTTTTATCTTAATTGAATTATGTCCAATAATTTACTCCGAAAAAAAACTTCCATATTTATTTCATTAAGATAAATAATTTCAATATTTTAGTATTTTAGGAACCCTCTCCCTTTCTTCCACGTTACACCTTAAAATTACTCCAAAAAAAACTTCCATTTTTGTTTCATTAAGATACAATAATTTAAAAAACTTCCATTTTTATTTCACTAAGATACATGATTTCAATAATTTAGTAGCCCTCTTCCCTTCTTCCACGTTACATCTTTAATGAATTATGTCCAATAATTTACCCCGTAAAAATACTTCCATTTTTATTTCATTAAGATAAATAATTTAAATATTTAGTAACCCTCTCCCCTTCTTCCACGACACATTTTTAATGAATTATGTCATATAATTTACTCCGAAAAAAAAACTTCCATTTTTATTTCATTACGATAAATAATTTCAATATTTTAGTATTTTAGGAACCCTCTCCCTTTCTTCCACGTTACACCTTAAAATTACTCCAAAAAAAAACTTCCATTTTTGTTTCATTAAGATACAATAATTTAAAAAACTTCCATTTTTATTTCACTAAGATACATGATTTCAATAATTTAGTAGCCCTCTCCCCTTCTTCCACGTTACATCTTTAATGAATTATGTCCAATAATTTACCCCGTAAAAATACTTCCATTTTTATTTCATGATAAATAATTTAAATATTTTAAGTAACCCTCTCCCCTTCTTCCACGACACATTTTTAATGAATTATGTCCTATAATTTACTCCGAAAAAAAAACTTCCATTTTTATTTCATTACGATAAATAATTTCAATATTTTAGTATTTTAGGAACCCTCTCCCTTTCTTCCACGTTACACCTTAAAATTACTCCAAATAAATTCTTCCATTTTTATTTCATTAAGATAAATAATTTAAATATTTTAGTATCCAGGCTACCCTTCTTCCACGTTACACGTCCTTTCACGTTCCACGTTTTTAAACTAATTTGGTCGATTTTTCAAACGAATCGGTGAGAAAAAAAATAATACCGCAGGGGCGGCTTTGTGGCGAGCCGACGGTGAGTGGCGACACCGCGGACCCTGATTCCTTGGGGCTGATTAGGCCCCTGACTCCCAGCTTGCCTTAACTGGCCGTTTGGGGGTGGAAGTCGCAAGAGCTAAGAACCTAAGCTCCATGGTGGAAGTGTCAAAAGCATAAGTCAGTAGTAGCTCCCCCCAGCTATAATGCAGCACACCTCTCAACACCTTTAGCCTTACCACGAGAATGTTTCCACTTCGGCGCTAACTTTCAGCCTTTGCTGCCATTACAGTGGAGGCATTTTGATAAAACCCCCCTTCTTCCACGTTATACCTTAAATTATCTATGTCCAATAATTTAATTAAAAAAAAACTTCCATTTTATTTCATTATGTTAATAAATAATTTAAATAATTTAGTATCCAGGCTACCCTTCTTCCACGTTTCATTTTTAAACTAATTTAATTTTTTCATTATTTATTAACGTAAAATTATACACTGTTTTAAGAATAAGTACTTATTTGTTTCTTTCGAAAAAATGTTTTATCTGATTTTATAATTTTGTTATATTTACTCGTTATTCTTTTAAACTAGTGTACTTAATTTTTTTTTAGTTAGGAGTTGTGTGTTTGTTGTGTTTTATGTGAGTTGTGTTTTAGTTAGGAGTTGTGTGTTAGGAGTTCATGATGCCCCATAATTTTCAACTTGTTTTCTTTTATTCGTAATTCGTCTTTACTCTAATTCTACTTCATTTAGACAATCAAGGTTATGGTGGTATTGTGTGATTGTGGCGAAGTGATGCTGTAGAGGTGGTGAGATGTTTTGGTGGTTCCGTTGTGTCGTAGTCGTTGGCAAGATGTCGTGGTAGTGCCATGGTGTCGTAGTGGTGCCATGGTGTCATTGTGGTGGTCTCGTAGACCGAGTAGAGTAGTAATGGGTATTCTGGTAAAAGCAAGCGAAAGTAACTGTTGTCGCTCTAACTTGTTATTATTCAGTTTAACCCAGCAACACAACACGCGCTCAGACGCGTGTTAATCACGCTGTCTTCCACAGTTTTTGTGTCGTCTTTTTCTTTTCTGACTCAAAAATTAGATAAGTTCATTATTCATTTTATTATTTGTACCAAATAATTAAACTTAGTTGTTTGGTCCCATACTTGGTCTTTATCACACTGATATGTCTTCCAAATTGATGTTGTCATTCACTGTTTGTTTCTTAGGCAATTTAACTACCACCATTATATTAATTAAGTTAAATTTTCAATATCTTAGTTACTCTATTCTTCTTAAATTTTTGAAAAATTTAGTGGGCTTATTCGCCATATATTTTGTTCTATTCAAAATTCTTCAACTTTCATATAATATGTTACCTTATTTAGTTCTGTTGTCCTTCAAGTTTTATTTTCATTTTTTTATTATAATCCTCTATCTATTTATTGAGATAAACTATTCCGTTATTTCGGTTGCTCTGTCCTTCTTATATTTCTTTAATTATTTATTTACTTTTCTCCATCAAGCAAAAATGTTAGCGCTTCATTTCTGGGATTTGATTTTAAATTATAGTAGTGATAGGTTAGGTTAGTAGTACATAGTTGAAGTGGGAGGACTTTTGCAAAGTCCGCCTGGGGGAGGACCACTACCTTGGCCAATATTCAACCGCCAAGCAGTGGTGTAAAAACCACCGTGTTTCGGAGTGAAGACCAAGGTTCCAGAAAAAATTACTGGGCATAATGAGATTTAACATCTAATATCTCAAGGTGACGAGGGTAGTGATTTGTTGTGAAATGTGTTAGGAGTTGTTGTTGTAGTTGGTTTACCTAGCGGGACTTGCCAGTAGGCGAGTGATGGCGAGCTCACCTCGTCACTTAGTCTCGTCACCTCATCGTTAAAGTTTGAAATATTAAGAAGCTATAAAATGGAAAATAATGGATGAGGTAGTAGATAATACTTAAGTTCCCATAATTTTTTTCAATTATACTTATAGAAAATTATGGGTACTTTAAGTCATAAATTTAGTCTGGAAGGTGGTCGTGAAAAGATGATTCACGTATCGAGTTTTCTAATAAAAACATGATATGGTGACAGCGATGTCACTTTAGCCTGTTGTTATTAGAATCCAGGAATGAAACAACAACACGCGTTTAGACGCGTGTTAATCACGCTGTCTTCCAATTAATTTACTATTTTGTTATTTAGATAAGTTCGATAATTTGTCCATCATTTACTTTAGGTAATTATGTTTTTCTTCTGGTCGCGCCGATTCTACACGTTCACGTTTTCCTCTACGCGTGTTTTTTTTTATAACTAAGGAAAGTCATGTTCAATTTTGAGTGTCAGGTGAGAAGTAAGAATACTTACCTATTGTTTCTCTCCGTTGCCGGAAAGCAAATTCTAGATGTTGTAAAACCCGGCCTTATCAACAGCGCGGTACCTTGCGGAAGACTAGGTTGCGTGTATAAGCCTGTTAAGTGTCATTCGCCCGCGGCTGTTGAAAAGGCCGCAGTGCTCTATTTCAAGCTTCACAACGATCGAGGAAACATTTACTAAGTTGCCGACGGCCTAATCTTTCTTATTAAAAAAACACTTCCTTTTTGCCCTAAGGAAATTTCCTATCATCTATAAAATCACCTTAATATTTAATTATAATATCATTATTCATCTCTTAATCATTTTTGGATTAATCAGAATTTCTTCTTTTTAAATTCTTCTTCTCATAAACTATAAAATCACCTTAATATTTGATAATGAAATCATAATTAATTTAGCATAATCATTTTAGGGTTAGTCATTATTTTTAAATTAAAATTAAATACTTATCGGGGAAAAGAAAGAAAGTCGGCATGGATTGAAAGTGAAATGTATTTTTAAAAGGTTTGAATGGAAATTTTATTCAGTTTGAATTTAGAACACAGACATTTTGTTTGATAGTCAGTAAATTTCTGATTCATTTTAACGTAGATACGCTAGAAAATTCAGTTTGATATGTTGATGTACGTTTCTTATTTGTGGTTATTAAGAAGAGTCATAATGGATTTGAAGAGTAAAGAAAGGAAAAAAATACCAATCAGTAACTAATTTCTAGAATTTAGAAAATAGAAATTTTGTTTGATAGTCAGTAAATTTCTGATTCATTTTAACGTAGATACGCTAGAAAATTGAGTTTAATATGTGAATGTTCGTTTCTTACTTGTGGTTATTTAAAAGAGTTATGATTGATTTGAAGAGGAATAGGAAAACCCGATAAGTAATTAATTTATTTAATTTAGAAAAATATACATTTTGTTTGATAGTCAGTAAATTTCTGATTCATTTTAACGTAGATACGCTAGAAAATTCAGTTCAATGTGTTAATGTACGTTTCTTAGTTGTGGTTATTAAGAAGAGTCATAATGGATTTGAAGGGTATAGAGAGGAATAGAAAAACCCGATTAGTAATAAATTTTTTTAAATTTAGAAAATATACATTTTGTTAAATAGTCAGTAAATTTCTTATTCATTTTAACGTAGATACGCTAGAAAATTGAGTTTAATAAGTTAATGTACGTTTCTTACTTGTGGTTATTAGGAAGAGTCAAGATGGATTTGAAGAGTAAAGCGAGGCATAAAAAAACCCGATAAGTAATTATTTTTTGAATTTAGAAAATAGATATTTTGTTTAATAGTCAGTAAATTTCTGATTCATTTTAACGTAGATACGCTAGATTATTGAGTTTAATAAGTTAATGTACGTTTCTTATTTGTGGTTATTAAGAAGAGTCAAGATGGATTTGAAGAGTAAAGCGAGGCATAAAAAAACCCGATAAGTAATTATTTTTTGAATTTTAGAAAATAGTTATTTTGGTTAATAGTCAGTAAATTTCTGATTCATTTTAACGTAGATACGCTAGAAAATTGAGTTTAATAAGTTAATGTACGTTTCTTACTTGTGGTTATTAAGAAGAGCCAAGATGGATTTGAAGAGTAAAGCGAGCCGTAAAAAACCCGTTAAGTAATTAATTTTTCGCCATTGCAAAAAGTAATTACTTATCGAGTTTACTTATCGGGTTTATCGGGTATGTGACACATTCTTATTATTTCATAAAAACACGATAAATAATTAATTTTTCGTCTTTGCGAAAAATTAATTTCTTACCGGGTTTACTTATCGGGTTAGCGGGTATGTGATACATTTATTATTTAATGAAAACACGAATAAGTAATTAATTTTTCGTCCTTGCGAAAAATTAATTAATTACCGGGCTTACTTATCGGGTTTATCGGGCATGTAACACATTCTTATTATTTCATAAAACACGATAAATAATTAATTTTTTTGGCATTGCGAAAAATTAATTACTTAGCGAGTTTACTTATCGGGTTATCGGGTATGTCATACATTATAATTAGGTCATGAAAACACGAATAAGTAATTAATTTTTCGTCATTGCGAAAAATTAATTACTTATCAGGTTTACTAATCGGGTTATCGGGTTTACATACCCGTCACGTGTGATACATTATTATTTCATGAAAATCATCTTAATTAATACTTCTTTATAAATCTCTCTTATAATTTCCTGTGGGCAAATCATCTATCGGCTTTATAAATACTTCTACAAAAAAAGAGCGTAAAAAAAAAATATAATTTAAAAACAACCCTCTTTGTTCTAACTTTTCTTTATACAAAAACCTTACACTTTCGATGTCAGGAAGCGAATACTACATCTTGTATGACCCGGCCCTTCAATAGCGCGGCACTACACAGGACTTGAATGTAGTGAAATCTTGGCGAGGTAGAGATATATCTTGTCTAACAGTCGTATCTGTTGTTTATTACCTTGTCTTGACAGACAATTAAGACAAGTCTTATCCGCCTCCGCGCCTGTTGAAGACGCCGCGGGTTGCTATATTACATGCTTTACTACCAGTGAGCATTGTCCAGTTCGCGGAACGTCATAAAAAGTCTTATAAAATATTTCAAAATAATAATTCGTCCCAACGCAAAATGCATACTTTCTTACTACAAAATCTGGCTATTTTCTATTTTTTACATCTAATCTATTCTGGCATATTTTCTCCTTAATTTCTTACAGAGGGAAACAAAAAAGTTTGCTAGGACGGTTAAATATATTGACCCTGGAGCCGGGGTACAAGAATACGACTTCGGTATCCCCTGCCTATCGTAAGAGGCGATTAAAAGGGGACCGTTGGGCTTGCGGGTGGTTACTTTTTAACAAAATTCAACATTATTTAAAAAAAAAACTTACCACGGTTTACATTTTATCTCTACATCTTCATTTTTTAAAGGTTTCAACGGTAAAATTAAAATTCCAAAATTTTGAAAAAATTTTCTTTCTCATATTTTTCAAACAATTGAGTATTATTTTATCATTTATGTCCTTCGGTGTTCTATCTTCTAATCTTAGTTATTAGGTAGGTATACCTTAGTTGATTGATTTTCAATTTATTTTATCGTTATTAAATTTTGAAATATGTAGGTATATCTAATTGATATTCGGTAAATTTCTACATTTCGATGATTCACTATTGTGTTCCTTATTTTTGGTTCTGGAAGGTCATATTGGATTTTGAAAGTATAGCGGAGAGTTTAGCATACTCGCTTATCTTCGCTGTTGGGAAGCAAATTTTACATCTTCATGACCCGGCTCTTCACCAGTGCGGTACTACTCAGGACTTCAGTGCTGTGTAGTCTAGGCGGGTTTAAAATACCAATTGTCTAACAGTCGATTCTGTTGTTATCACCTTGTCTTGCCAGACAATTTAGACGAGTCTCACCCGCCACCGCACTTTGAGAAGACGCCGCGGGTAGCTATATCACATGCTTCACAGCCATCGAGGGGGCAAATTTAGGATTGTTTTACGTGAAAAAAAAAAGTGAAACCCCTATTGAATGCCATAACTCTTGCTTTACTCAATACAATGGAAATCTACCAATTAACTTCTACTTACCCTAATCTATATCTCTGGTGGGATAATTATGTACTTATCATGACTTTAATTCTATTTATTTATCCTAAGTTGTCCCAATGCAAGGCAAAATTTTTTCCCCATTTCTTCTTTCGGTCTTGGGCCAGCGTCAACTGGTCTTTTAATTATTTGTAAACTTTTTAAATATTTCTAATTGATATTCGGTAAATTTCTACATTTCGATGATTCACTATTGTGTTCCTTATTTTTGGTTCTGGAAGGTCATATTGGATTTTGAATGTATAGCGGAGAGTTTAGCATACTCGCTTATTTTCGCTGTTGGGAAGCAAATTTTACATCTTCATGACCCGGCTCTTCACCAGTGCGGTACTACTCAGGACTTCAGTGCTGTGTAGTCTAGGCGGGTTTAAAATACCAATTGTCCAACAGTCGATTCTGTTGTTATCACCTTGTCTTGCCAGACAATTTAGACGAGTCTCACCCGCCACCGCACTTTGAGAAGACGCCGCGGGTAGCTATATCACATGCTTCACAGCCATCGAGGGGGCAAATTTAGGATTGTTTTACGTGAAAAAAAAAGTGAAACCCCTTTTGAATGCCATAACTCTTGCTTTACTCTTATTACAATGGAAATCTACCAATTAACTTCTACTTACCCTAATCTATATCTCTGGTGGGATAATTATGTACTTGTCATGACTTTAATTCTATTTATTTATCCTAAGTTATCCCAATGCAAGGCAAAATTTTTCCCCAATTTCTTCTTTCGGTCTTGGGCCAGCGTCAACTGGTCTTTTAATTATTTGTAAACTTTTTAAATATTTCTAATTGATATTCGGTAAATTTCTACATTTCGATGATTCACTATTGTGTTCCTTATTTTTGGTTCTGGAAGGTCATATTGGATTTTGAATGTATAGCGGAGAGTTTAGCATACTCGCTTATCTTCGCTGTTGGGAAGCAAATTTTACATCTTCATGACCCGGCTCTTCACCAGTGCGGTACTACTCAGGACTTCAGTGCTGTGTAGTCTAGGCGGGTTTAAAATACCAATTGTCCAACAGTCGATTCTGTTGTTATCACCTTGTCTTGCTAGACAATTTAGACGAGTCTCACCCGCCACCGCACTTTGAGAAGACGCCGCGGGTAGCTATATCACATGCTTCACAACCATCGAGGGGTCCAATAAAAGTTTTGAAAAAAAACTTTATTTTTTTCACAAAATTTAATTTAAAAAAAAATCTAATGTCTGTTTACATTTTATCCCTTCATCTTCAGTTTTTAAGTTACATAATTTTTTTTTAAATTATTACAGACGTTTATTTAAGATGCTGGCTAGAATTTGAAATGAAATATATATTTTTTGAAGGATTAGGTTAACGTTACAATTTATATTTCAAAATTTTGGAATAATTACCCTGGAGTCGGGGTATAAGAATACGGCTTCGGTATCCCCTGCCTATCGTAAGAGGCGATTAAAAGGGGACGTAGAGGAAAACGAAGAACGTTGGCTAGGATTGAAAATTAAATGTATTATGTTTATTATGTTGAAAAAAAAAGTTTAAAACATACTTTTCGTCGTCACAAATTTATTTTCACCATCAAAGTCTTCCAATCTACTGCTATCTCCCATATACCTAAAAAAAATAATAAAAAAAAGAAAAAAAAAGAAAAAATTAAAAAAAAAATTAAAAAAATCAAAAGATAAAAATAGTTACTTTTTATTAATTTATGTTTTCATGTACGTAATTTTTATATAATGTTTTCGTAAAAAGAGTTATATTTATTAGATTTAAAGATTTCAGCGATTAGAAAGACTATTATTGCTTAAGCCATAATAATGTTTCTCTTCGCTGTCGGGGAGCGGATTTTACATCTCGTTAGACCCGGCTCTTCAACAGCGCGGCTCTACACTGGTATTTAGTGTAGACACTGTACTTAACATCGAGTTTGAGATATCTGTTGCAAACGTCGTTGATCACCTTATCTCGCCAGATAGCTCAGACAAGTTTCACCCACCTCCGCGCCTGTTGAAGACGTCGCGGATAGCAGTATTTAAAGCCTTACTAAATTAAATTAGGTATCAGTTTACCGACTGTCGTAAGTGTCGTTTTTATATAAAAAAGAAAACCCCTTCTCGCCTTATTCTATTACTATATCAATCTACTATCTTTCTGCACATCTATTCCTATCTATTTCTTCATCTTCTGCGACTAAATTCTCTTCTTTTCTTCTTCTAGGGGGAAAAACAACGGTTGTTGGCTAGGAATGGTAATGAAAGGTATATTTTTATATGGGATAGATTGAATAGAATATAGGATTGTTGGTTTGGGGTTGCAGCGCTGGTTTCCATCTTGTACGAATCATTAGCTCGTGCGTTGTTTCTCACTTCTGTGAGAATCAATTCTATCGCTCAACAGCGACAGCAGCTGCAACTCTGTAGACTAGGCGCGGTAGCAGACGGCGTCACCTGTGGGCCTGTGGGTGTCGCGGGTATCGTGTTACCAACCAGTGGTATCGTAAAGTTCGACATGAGTTTGACTTGTGTTCTCCCTATTCTATCGCCGGGTTTCGTCGTGTTGTTGGAGGCGTTCATATAAATTGCGTGCGAGGTAATGCTAGAATGTGACCATCGATAAATTGCACCAAAATTACTAAAATATTCTTGAATAAAAGATTTTTAGAATAAAAGTTTTCGTTTCTAAATTTAAAAAAGTTTCGTAGGAACTCTTGGATCCCAATGCCTCGAAAAAAATTGTAACAAGGAAATAATATAAATGGGATAACGATTTATTATGGGCAAAATTCAAAAAGCACGAATGAAAAACAAAATTTACTATTGTTCATTTGAGTTTTCTAAGACTAAAGCCCCGTATTCATGGTAAACATTTGTTTAGTAACATTGTTGATGAACGGCAAGAATGTTGTTGGAAACACGGGCGAGAGCTTGTCCACATGTCGTTATCAACTCTACAACACGCAGTGTTGCCAGCAACATGTTGACAGCAAGTCCGCAACACGTTGGTTCAACTTTGTTGCTAAACAAATGTTTACCATGAATACCGGGC
This sequence comes from Alcis repandata, assembly GCA_949125135.1. NCBI lineage: Eukaryota > Metazoa > Arthropoda > Insecta > Lepidoptera > Geometridae > Alcis > Alcis repandata. The sequence continues at coordinate 12,390,552 of OX421221.1, read as the reverse complement.
TTCAATTCCTATATTTCCGTTTTCCTTGCGATTAAAGAATTTCTAAGCACTAATAATAATATAGACGTCTGATGTTGTAATAGTTTGTGATGTAGGTATATTTAGCCATGCACTATTTTAATCAAATATTCTAACTGTAGTAATCAAGATTTGTTGTCCTGTCAAGTTCAAACAAATTTGTCTGTCTAAATTTAAAATTACAATAAGATAGTTAGCTGGTAGGTTTAAGGCAAAATGTTCATAAAAACTCAACAAGAAAAAGAAGTGAAAATAATTTTCGACATCGGCTTAAAGGAGTGGAAATTAATAACGGGATGGTAATCAATAAAGTCGTTTATCTTTGGAATAAATAATTCCATCAAAGTTGTATGACAGTTTTCATATTCAGTATTCATCAGTTTACAGTATTCATGGTAAATATTTGTTTAGCAAAAAAATTGAATCAACGTGTTGCAGAGTTGCTGTCAACATGTTGCTGGCAACACTGCGTGTTGTAGAGTTGATAACGGCATGTTGACAAGCTCTCGCCCATCGAGCGTAATGGCGTGTGGACAACCTATATTGATTTACAAAGTTTCCAGCAACATTCTTGCCGATCATCAACAATGTTGCTAACCAAATGTTTACCATGAATACGGGGCTTAAGCCATGAAGAAACGAATCGTCTTGTTTTGTTTCGATGAACGTTGCACAATGTAATATTTTTATGTAGACCTATATATATCATAGGATTTTAAACTAACTATACTATTAAAGTGTCTAATTATGAACTAAAAATTAATCTCTGAATGTATCAATAATGTCACCTACTTATATAATAATGTCTTGATGTAACCTGCTATTTAACTAAGTGTCTATTCAATGTAGTTGCCATTTAGGATAATATACAATTAAGAACTCGTAATGTTAAAACCATTTGATATAAGAACCTGTCCTACGATACGATCACCTGCTCTTAAATACAGTCATATTAATTAAGGATACTTAAGTGATTAAAACTAAAATACAGGTAATACAGTTACCTATTACAATATGTTTAGAACCGATTAAGAGTTTAGGAAACCATTTTGGATATTAATGTAATAGGATTTTTGGTCTAACAATTGGATATCAATGTAATAGTTTTTTTGGTCTTATAAAATAAACGACACCTACAATGTTTAATGTTTTATTTGCAATTTTTTATTTCCTTCCTGCGATGCTTTTTTATTTTACCCGTCCCACCCCGCCCATCTCCGCCCCGCCCCGTCCCGTCCCGTCCCATCCCGTCCCGTCCCGTCCCATTCTATTGCCCCGCCTCCTGCCACGCCCCCTGCGATGCCCCACCCACTGCCCCGCCCACTGCCTTGCCCCGCCCAGTCCCACGCACCCCTGCCACGCCCCCTGCCTTGCCCCGCCCACTGTCACGCCCCCAGCCCCACCCCTGCCTTGCCCCGCCCACTGCCACGCCCATTGCCTTGCCCCGTCCACTGCCACGCCCCCTGCCTTGTCCCGCCCCCTGCCTTGCCCCGCCCACTGCCCCGCTCCTTCCCCTCCCCCACACCTTCCCATCCCCCTCATAAAAAAAATTAAAAAAAAAAAAAAAATAATAAAAAAATTAAAAAAAAAATAAAAAAAAATTAAAAAAAAGAAAATAGTTAAAAAAAAAAAAAAAAAAAAAATCCTTTTATTCCTTGCAAAAAGAGAACATTGTGAGAACACAACAAGTGCTATTTGTCATTAACATAGTTTTTGTGAGGTTCATCTCAAATCCTACCTCCTTACTAGCCCTGTTTAGTGATTGGATCATGGCTTGTACTTGTGAACATGATTCAGATACAAGCACCAGGTCATCAGCAAATCTAAGATGGCTGAGGTATTTTCCGTCTATATAGGCCGCTCGTTTCCCAGTCTAGCATTCTTATTATAGACTCCAGGATGGCTATGAACACCTTCGGGGAGGTCGGATCGCCCTGCCTCACTCTTCTTTCTATGGGGAAGCTTGGCCCGACTCTTTCTAGTTTAACTCTACCCGTGTTGTTGTTATAGATGCTCTTTAGTACCTGGATGTACTCCTTCTCTACACCTAGTAGTTCTTGTTCTAGTAGTGCTCTCCAGATGCTTGTATGGGAGACTGTATCAAACGCTTTTTTGTAGTCTGTATACGCTATATATAGAGCCCTTTGTTTTAATGATATTTCTTTATCAGTAGTTCCAGAGTGTGAATATGGTCTATACTTGAGAAACTCTTTCTAAATCCCGCTTGTTCGATTGGTTGTTCTGCTTCCAGTGTGGTGTTTATTCTTTGGTTTATGAGCGAGGAGAATAATTTATATAAGCATGGCAGTAAGCTTATAGGCCTATAATTTGAAACGTCGCAAGGGCGTCTTCCACGGTGACAAATCGGGTTCGATTCGGGGTTCTTCCGCCTCCCTCTTGAGGGGGTGGTCGGGATCCACTTCGACACTTCAGGTCGTTCGTGGGTCTGGACCCTGGGGCACGTAGACCTCCAGGGCAATGTGGGAGGGTGTGCGCATCAAGCCCTTGAGGGGGCGACGCGCCGCACCCTCGGTGTGGGACAATTACTTGTCCCGTGGGTAGAGCGACTCCGGGATTCCGAATCGGAATCAGGGGCGTGCCGGGAGGGAGCCAAGGGGGCTCACTTCTCGTGGTGCGAAGTGCGGCCCGGGGAGTGACTCACCCGGGCATCTTGCTGGTGCGTGGGGTGAAATTTCTACAGACGTAGAATCTTCAGGACGGTCCTCCCTCAAGCCCGGTTGGGCCGAGGGGAGCCCGTCCCTGATCGGCTCGCCCGGGGAGGCGACTCGACCTGGGCGTCTTGGCTGGCAGGTGATGCGGTCCCGTAGGTGCGGGACGGGAAGTCCACGTGTCGGACAATATGTCCGACGGAGGTATAGCGAGTGCGGCGCGCTCCCTCGACGCTCGGAAGCGGAGGGTGCTCGCTCGCGGATGCACGACTGGGACGCCGCCCAGTCGTTGTAGATGCCGATGTATGTTCAACCCCGCCCATTTCTGAGCGGGGGGCCTGTCGTGTCCAGTGCCGGAGATGATCCGGCGATGATGTGGCCACGCCGGTCGTTCCGCCGAGCACCCTGTGCGTCAGCAGCGCGCAGGGGCCTTCACTGAACTATTCCCCAGATAGCAGGAGGCCCCCGGCCGCCGGAACAGGGCGCCCGCGTACAAGACCAGCGCGGCTGATGAGTTGTGCGGCTCTCGACGGGCGCTCACCATACACCCGGAGAGCCGCGTCCATGGGGGGGCGCGTACTGTCGCGCGCCGCGTTCTGGATCGCGGCGGGAACGGACGCGTGCGCCCGAAGGCGCGGACGGCGCATAAGCGCCGGGAATCAGATGAGTCAATCCGGGATGCCACTTGTCAAATCAGGTGGGGTGGGCGAGGGCCGGACAAACTACCGAATGCCACGGCCCCCGCCAGGAAGCCTCCAAGGGGCTAGGCACCGGGTGCGCTTGGGCCAGTGCGGGGCGAGTAAACTCAGCCCCTGTAGAATCCGTACGGCTGGGCGCTCTAATGCACTTGGGCCGTGGGGGGTGTACGGGGGCGGGCACCCTCCCGAGTGCCGCCGCCCCGCGTACCGTGGAATCAATGGGGCTAGGCGTCGGGTGCGCTTGGGCCTGCTGAGCACAGCTTCTCTGTTCCGGTGGGCGGGAGGACCGAGTCGACTCCCGCTAGTTGCCGTTCTTCAACTTCGGAGGTGGCGGGGGAACGGACAAACTCCCGAATGCCACGTTCCCCGCCGGATGGATCTTTCGATCTTTAAGTGGCTAGGCGCCGGGTGCGCTTGGGCCAGGGTGCGGGGCGAATAACCCGACACGGTGGGCCCATTCGCGTGTCCCTCTGACTAGCAGAGGGCACAGCGTGATGGCTTGGACGGTGGCATTGCTGCCACCAGGGGGGTTTTCCTTGTGCTCCTCGCCGCATATGGGTTGCGGTCGGGAGTGCAAGGAAAGGAGGAGGGTGGACGCTGGAAGCGTGTGCCGCATGGGGCCCCCCAGCGGCATACGCTATCGGCCTACATAGGCCGGGATCTCTCGTTGCCGAGCGTGGTGAAAGCCGTGCTCGGCGGCGAGAGATCGTGCCAGGCCGGGGTCTCCTTCTGCGAAGAGGTGATGACGCAGAAGGAGGCCGCGGAGCGGGTCAGAGAGGACGACGCCCGATCTGACCCGCTCCGGCGCAGACGAGGGAGCGAGGAGGCGGTTCGCCCGTATCCTCGCTCCTCTGCAGTGGGGTTGCCGGGAGAGTCGGGGGACTCTCCCGGCCTGCACGACCCCACACTGACTGTCTGGGGGGTGATCCTGGGGAACAGGGTCACCCCTCCATATACGCGGGGGGCCCTAATCGGGCCCATCGCCGGGGCGAGGTGGCGATTGCTAACGCGACCCCACCTTGCCCCATCTCAGGCGGATGCCGAACACCCCAGTGGTTTTAGTGGGTATGCCGCCGCAGGGCGGAGACTCTCACATAACCACCCTGCCTCCCCCGGGGCGGGCGTGGTATCCATAAAGGATTTCCACTGGGTAAACAAAAAAAAAACAAAAAAAAAAAGGGTGCGGGGGCGAGTATTCTCAGCCCCTTGTGGTTTGGGTACTTCGGTGGACGGGGGGAAATTAATCAACCCCCGTGCAGGTCCGGAGAGGGCGTCGTGCGCGGCGCGCAGTTGGCCGCCAGCGGGCGCAGGAGGGCGTCCCCACCGGCGTCGGTGGCGGCCGGTGGCGAGCGGCGACACGACGGACGCCGAGCTGGTATCTCCGGCTCGGCGGGGATGTACGGCGGGCGAGGCGAGGCGAGGCGTCGCGCTCGTCCGGGACGAGGCACCGAGCGCTCTCTGGGCTCTGCTCGCACTGTAGGCGATACGAAAGGTCAGCTAGGTGAGACTGCCGGTGGACCGGAAGAGGCCCGGCTTCGCCCGATCAGCGACTAAGGCATCGGCCTGTGAGCCCAAGATTGCGAGTCGGTGCTTCGGAGGTTGACCAACGGCGTCGGCGGCTAAATGAGCATCTCCGCCGAGATGCCAGGGAAGCCTCCCGACGTCGCTGGTGTCCTCAAGCACGGCCGCGGTCGCGCGGACGTGCTTGATTTCGTTCGTTCGTTGGATCTTCTTCCCTCCGCTTGCGGGGGAGGTCAGGAAGCAGTGCGATGTATGCCATCTTTACTGCGGCCGGACTCTGGAGGCAACTACCTCCAGGGAATCTTCAGGAGGGTGCGCGCATACGCCCTTGAGAGGCAACGCAGCAGCACCCTCGGTGTGGGACAATTTCTTGTGCCCGTGGGGTGGAGCGCTCGGGGGGCCTAGGGCCGCGCTCTCGAACGCGTCTCTCGGAAGGCCGAGGTCCGCGCTCTCGAGTGACTCCGGGGTAACGAAGCGAATCGATGGGTGCATGCCGAAAGGGAGCCAGGGAGCTCGCCTCTCGTGGTGCGAAGTGTGGCCCGGGGAGTGACTCACCCGGGCATCTTGCTGGTGCGTGGCGTGCTTTCTACGTCGTAGGATCTTCGGAACGGTCCTCCCTCAAGCCCGGTTGGGCCGAGGGAAGCTCGTCCCTGTTCGGCGCGCCCGGCGAGTCCACTCGACCCGGGCGTCTTGGCGTGCATGGTGATGCGGTCCCGCGGAAGCGGGGCAGGAAGTCTCTGTGTCGTCCGTGTTGTCCGACGGAGGTATAGCGTGTGCGGCGCGCTCCCTCGACGCTCGTCGGAAGCGGAGGGTTCGCGGTTGCACGACTGGGACGCCGCCCAGTCGTGCGTAGTTGCCGGTGTGTGTTGCCGTCCCGCCCACTTCTAGGCAGGAGAGACTGTCGAGTCAGAGGCCGGAGATACTCCGGCCGCGTCGGTCTTTCCGCCAGGCGTCCTGGCGTCAGCGGCGTGCGGTGGCCTTCACTGACTATGCACCAAATAGCAGGAGGCTCGCGGCCGCCGGAACAGGGCGCCCTCGTACTGGGCCGACGCGGTTGATGTGGGCTCTCGACAGGCGCTTGCCAGGCGCCCGGAGAGCCGCAGCAGTGAGGGAGCGTGCTGTCGCGCGCCGCGTGGAGAGGCACAGCGCGGCGGGAACGGACGCTTGCGCCCGAAGGCGCGGGCGTCGCTTATAGCGCCAGGTAGCAGTGGGGTCAAGTCCAGGATTCCACAGTCTTGTCAGGTGGAGTGGGCGAGGGCCGGACAAACTCCCGAGTGCCACGACCCCCGCCAGGAAGTTTCAAAGGGGCTAGGCGCCGGGTGCGCTTAGGCCGGTGCGGGGCGAGTAATCTCAACCCCTGTATATTCCAGACGGCTTGGCGCTCCAGTGCACTTCGGCCGTAGGTACGGGGGCGGGCACCCTCCCGAGTGCCGCCGCCCCGCGTACGTGGTAGCAGTGCATAATTCAGTTTCGGTGTACGGGGGGAAACAATCGACTCCCGTGTAGTTGTGGTAGCAGTTGTTTCGGTGTCGGTGTACGGGTTACCACTATTGGGCGTGGCCTGTCAGACTTCTTTCTTATCCTTTAAAAAAAATGTCTTGTCAATTATTTATTCTCTTAACCTAAAGTAGGTACATATTAATACTTACGACTAAGTATCTAATTCATAGCGTAAGTAGGTACATCTGCTTGTATTACGAACTTGTGAGAGCGAGAAACACGCGGCCGTCTTTTATCCCTCTCGCTCCTCGTAAATATACGAGGCGGCCGTAGCACGAGTCAGTCCCCAGCCGATGCTCCACGCAGGTCCACGTCGCTCGCCGCACCCGCACCGGAATGCAATGGAATGGAAGCCGAGTCGAGTCCAGTCCAGTCGAGTGGAGTCGAGTTGAGTTGTGTAAGGTAGCTTGGGGTGGGGTGCTAGGTCGGGTAACCTCCACGTGGTGCACCCTGGGCAACAGCGTGCGGTAATACTGCAGCTTTTATGCACTATTACCGCACGGTGGCCAATGACCCGACACGGTGGGCCCATCCGCGTGTCCCTCTGACTGGCAGAGGGCACAGCGTGATGGCTTGGACGGTGGCGTTAACACATAACCCGAGGTCCCCCCGGGCCGAGGGTATCCATAAAGGATTTCCACTGGGTAAACAAAAAAAAAAAAAAGGTAAGGTAGCTTGTTTACTAAACGAGGAATAGTGTACGGACGGGACAGGATAGAACTGGAAGGGACGGGACTGAACGGATCGAGTGGAGTGAATAGCATAGGATTGGAGCAAGCAAGCAAGCACGCATGCAAGCAAGCTGGCTAGCAAGCAAGCAAACAAACAAACCAACAAAATAAATAAATAACGATCGACTGGTTTTTTCATGTTCAGAGTAGCAGTAGATACTAAAGTAGAGTAACAGTCATAGTAGCAGACGAGCATTCATAGTTTATGTCAGAAATCAGAGAGATTAGGTTTAATAATATATTTATCTACTCTGCTATCATAAAATTCAAATTATGAACTTCAAAACGAATCGAAACGAACTTTCAAAGTAGTTTAAAATGTAGTTAGTCTGAAAGAAATTATCGTATTTAAAAATTTGGTTTCTGACACAGTCATAATAATCGTCGTTCATGAGTTGTGTTTGCCAAACTGTATTTCTGAAGAACCGTATGAAGAGCCGTCTGTCACCAGGCTACTATCTCATGAACCGTGACAGTTAGACAGTACAGTTGACATTTTCACAGATGATGTATTTCTGTTGCCGCTATAACAACAAATACTAAAAAATAGAATGAAATAAAGGAAGAAGAGCTAAAGCTGAGCTAGTTGGGATTAAGGGAGCTCCCATACAACAAACGTGATTTTATATCGTTTTACAGATCGTCCCACTCGCACTTGGCCGGTTATTTTAGACGTGCAATGTCCACAGTAACGTCCTTTTTTGGCGAAGATTCTTCTTCATCACCTGTGAGATAACACATGAAATTGTAACGAACATTGTTAATATTACTCTAAAATTAAAATAATGAAAGCAATTTAGAGAAGCGAGTATTAGTTGCTTCATCAGTTTAGTCAGCTGAGTAAATAACCTACTTAGTTAAAAAAAAGTAAATAATTATTTTTTTCAAATTCGTATTTTTAGTATTTCTCTACTCGTAATAATATTATATTATATTATATTATATAATATTATACTTATTATAAAAAATACAATTTCAAAATAAAAAAAAAGTTTATTTCGCATTTTTTAAGAAAAAAAAAATAATGTAGTTTATTTACATTTATCTAAAGTATGTAGGTACCATTTTGTTCGATAACTTTTTGCCATCTTGTAGGTAGGGACATGATCCCATTGCTATAGAAATTTTGGGACTTCTGATCAAAATACCGTTACTACCGGTAACGGTATTTTGATCAGTTACGTTTACGTTACTACCGTTACCTCTGGTACCATTATATCATTTCAAAATACCTACAATAATAAAGTTTAAGTTAATTTTTTTATTCAGAATCTTAATCCAATGCACTTTACAATACATACTCAAATCGGTCAAATACTCATACAAACTAGAATGATTTATCGTGAGTATCGACTATCGAGTACCGAGCCGTACATAAGGCTACATCACTACGTAGGTACGTCGCGATGACAAATGTCAAAACGGGCCTCTTATTTTGTGTTGACTACAGTTGTCGCTTTTTTTTGGCGGGAACGTGGAAGAGACATGTTGCTTCATTTTGTTATTTTACTAAACTTGTGTAATTTTGAGTGTTAATGTTTATTTTAAGTGGGGAATATAACCATTAAGTGCTCGAGGACGTGCACGAGTGTGGGCAAATCATAAAATGCAGTGAATCGTGTCATTCCGTGTTGCTTCCAAAACTCCTTAGAAAAGCCTCTAGTAAAGTCTCCACTACTTTACTGGGGTACACCGACCATATTCTTATTAAAAAACGGACACTGGCAGAATTGCGGCTTACATAGCCGCAGAGTCCAAAACATAAAAGAAGAAGAAGAAGAAGAAGACTAATAGTTGTCATTCTCTGTAAAACAACCACGATACAACGTTTTTACCAACATAATTATGCTATGTCACAAGCAGGTACCTATCATTTTTCATGATACATCAAATATACTATAATAGGTAGTCATCGCTGTAGGATTCCCTGTGTCGCGATGACTACTTCTCTCCCAGTGATATTTTTGCATTATGTGAATAATAGAAGGATGATAAAAAAAATGTTTTCTGTGTAAGTTTCTAAATAATTATATTAATTCATTATTATATTTGTTGCAACATGCAGTGTATTTTAATATTGTTAAGTTGGTAGTTGGTGTTATGTATTAGAAATTAATATAGTAAAATAGTACTTAGCAATACGACAAAATACGCCTATTTTCTGAGGAGGTAGGGGTCAATAAACGGTCACTGTTACCCTACGATCCACTCGCCTCTGTGACGACGCAAACTGCCTTTCTAGGATTAATTAGTCTTTTGAGAGAATGGATCTAGGATTATAAATGTCTTTATACTTCGGCCTTTATTGATAAGGTTGAGTTATGAATTTTAATTTTATTTTAGTATTATTTAAAATGGTTACTTACTAGAAGAAATGTAAAGAAGGCTGACCCCACCGCCGTGTGGGATAGGTACTCGTACATAGCCAGGAAGAGAGAGACAGATTGTGTTCTGTTAAAAATATTTGTTTGGATTAAAAAGTAAAGTTCCCTCCGAATTTGCAGCGCCCTTACAGGACATTTAGTTTGGAAGAACATGTGTGTACTGTACAATGTATATCTATATATATAAAAGAAAGTCGTGTTATGTTACACTACTTATAACTCAAGAACGGCTTTACCGATATGGCTGAAAATTGGTGAGGAGGTAGCTTAGAGCCAGGAAACGCACATAGGATACTATTTATTCCTATTATACTATTTATTTCTGTTAAATAAATTCGATAGCATTCAAGTGTGAATTGACATAAAACATCAGTCACTATAAAACGAGGTATAACAAAAAAGAATCAGACTTGGAATAACAAAACGACTTATTATACTCTTTGCGCAAATGACAGCTATGTAATGGACGTATGGATGACAATTTAACAGCTAAACAGATTTTGACGAAATTTGGTATGAAGGTAGCTTAAGCCCTAGGTAATAAGTAGATTACTTTTTACCCCAGAAAATTGAACGGCTTTCCGCTATTCTTGCAGGACAGCGGGTGAAACCGCAGGGCGCAGCTAGTAGCCAATAAATAAATAAAAAAATATTTATTTACGGATATTTTATTTTTGTGACGAAATAAAGTTTATTTCTAACTTAAAATTCCGATGACAGATACTAAAGGGATATTGGTACATGTGAATTAACCTTCTTTGGTTTCTTTTGTCAAGCTATTTCTAAATCCTATCCACAAAATATTGAATTTTATTGCCGTTCATTCACAATTAAAAATGAATTTTAGCTCTGTTTTCATTTGAACACTTTTAGCATTGTGTGAAATTAGATTTTTTTAGCTGTGTAATATTAAACCACATCATAAACTTTATTTCTTTAAACTATTTTAAAAGTAAAAAAAACAGATAAGTAACATTAAGTTTTTTTTTTATTTGTTTAATTTTTTATTTATTTTAAGTTTTGAAACAAGTCGATCCTAACTATGCTACCCCGCTACTTGGAGACCCCGTCACCTTGGACCTACCACCGGAGTCGACGAGACCCAGTAATACTTAGTCGAGTTACCAGACTTTTACACCTTTTAGAAAGATTAACTTTTTCAAATTATTTTTAAATATTTATTGTTTCGATTTCAGCGCTCAATCAACGTTTTATTTAGCATTTTGATCCTCATGATATTTCTAAAGAGTTGTGCAACGAGAAAAAACATCCCTTAACTTAATAAGTTGATTTTGTATAATTTTATTTTCGCTCATTTTTTGTTGTTGCTGTTTTGGATGACTCATTCATGTTTCCTTGGCATTTCGCCATCGAATTGCGCACGAAAGGTACTCATTTTAATTGATAGGAAAACATTTCTTAGCATTTTATAAGTTATTTTGGATGGTTCTTTTTCAAAAGGTTTATTGTTCTTATTTTGCGCACGTGTTTTTCTGTATTTCGCCATATAATTACGCACTACTTGAGGTGCTCATACAGGGTTACAACGAAAAGGTATGCTAAGCCGAAAAGGGTTAATAATTTAATAGTGGATTTAAAAATATTACTATTATACTCATCGTTATGGACAACTTTTACTATGGAACCAAATCGGAAATCGCGAAAAAACAATCGGCAGTTAAGTAGAAAAATGACACTGTACAAAATGTATGGAACAGCTAATTTTTTTTCGTGATTTCCAGGTTGGTCCGATAGTAAAAGTTGTTTATAATGATGAGTAGGTATAAGATACTATAAGTCTACTGCGGCCTAGCATACGATTTTACAACGACATTGTGAAAGTCGCGGCTCGGACCTGGATCCGACTGGCGCAGGACCGAGGCAGACGGGGTGCTAGGTCGGGTAACCTCCTCGTGGTGCACCCTGGGCAAGAGCGTGCGGTAATACTGCAGCTTTTATGCAGTATTACCGCACGCTGGCAAATAACCCGACACGGTGGGCCCGTCCGCGTGTCCCTCTGACTAGCAGAGGGCACAGCGGATGGTGTGTGGTGGAGTGTGGAGCGTTGGAGGATACGGCGCTCCACGCTTGGCTGGTGGCAGCAATGCCACCAGGGGGGGTTTTCCTTGTGCTCCTCGCCGCGTGTGGGTCGCGGTCGGGAGTGCAAGGAAAGGAGGAGGGGATCGCTCGTTGCCGGGCGTGGTGAAAGCCATGCTCGGCGGCGAGAGATCGTGGCAGGCCGTGGTCTCCTTCTGCGAAGAGGTAATGTCGCAGAAGGGGCCGCGGGGCGGATCGGGGAGGACGACTCCCGCAGGATCCGCTCCGGCGCAGACGACGGGGAGGGAGGAGGGGGCGATCCGATCATCGCCTCCTTCCCTCTCCGTAGTGGGGCCACTGGCGGAGGGTCGGGGGGCTCTCCGCTGGCTTGCACCGGCTCCACACGTGTGGGGGCGGCCTTGGGTGACCAGGGCCGTCCCTCTCTTGACGCACGGAAGACGGGGCCGAAGGGCCGACCCTGGCTGAGGGTGGCGGAGACTCCGAAAGGGAACCGCACTGCCCCCGGCCACAAGGGAATGAGGTCAACTTCCCAGTGGTTTTAGTGGGTATGCCGCCGCAGGGCGGAGACTCCCACATAACCCCGGCTCCCCCGGGTTAGGGGTATCCATAAAGGATTTCCACTGGGTCAACAAAAAAAAAAAAAAAAGGACCGAGGCAGACGGCACAGTGAGAGAGAGGCCTGAACCCAGCAGTGGGTTAAAGAAGGCTGTGGATGATGATGCTGTTACGGTTTTATTGTAACCTTGTATAAATTAAATGAAAAATATTTCTAAACATTGCGAAAGTTTGAATTTGTATGATTTCTGTTGCACAAGGGTTGCTTGTTGTTAAAGTTTGGATCACGCGGCTACCTACGTATGCCCAATTTTTTCGGGACTGAATTACGAACGAGGGTATTGTATTGTACTCTTGTATTTTCTAATTAATAAATTATTTCTCAACTAAAAGTTGCTTTTTTCTGCTTCCTTTACAAATGTTACGAATGGTTTGGTAAAGGAATTGTTTTTCCTGTTTCGGATCACGTGGCCTCGTGTTCAGTAGGATTTTTCCACTTCGCCCCCTCATAAATAAGAGCTTGTGTAATTTATAATAAGCTGGGTCACGAGGAAAAACATGATTTTTGGAAAAGTACGTCATTTCTGAATCCTTTGAAAGATTTGTTTATGTGTTTACATTATTATAAGGCGCGTTCAGACTCGTAATATTGCACCGAACAATACATAATATTAGGTCTTTACCTATGAAATTGGCGTTTTGTATGGAGAAAATAAAATAGACGAAAAAAATATTTACAATGTGTCTGTTTTCGATGTCCGATACTTTAAGGAGTTAAAATACAACTAATTTTATCGAAAAATCACGGATCAATATTTTTTTCTCCATCAATAAAAAAATGGCAGCACTTTAAAAAAATCATAGTGAAGCATAGGTGCTTGTATTAATTGAACAATATCTACCCAAGTAGAAGACTTTCAAACACAAAAAATGCTTCGCCAATATTTTTTTTTTAAGTGCTGCCTTTTAATAGATGGAGAAAATAAAATTTAATCCGAAATTGGTCAATAAAATTAATTGTATTTTAACCCCTTAAAGTATCGGAAAACGGACACATTATAGGTATAACATACCTACTAAAGAATAGGTATAAACGTCAAAAAAATACAGATTACAAAAATATTGATGCGTGTATTTACAATAATACGAGTATTATAGAAAATCTATCGGGCATCTTGAACAAAAATTGCAAGTGAATTTCAGAATTATAGAATTAGCTTTTGTCGCGGAGTTCTCAATATTTTGAGTGACAGCTACTAATTTATTACGCAACATGATAAATATATACATCATCATATGCAACCCTTAATCCTCCCTCCCACTGCTGGGATACAGGTCTACCCTCGAAGGGTGATTAGGCCGTATTCCACCCCGCTGGCCAATAGTAGTCATATCTGTATTTATTTTACTAATGTGGTTTATTTTATTTTTAAACTAAATTAGACTGCGCAAAATTTCTGGGAACTCAAATGACGCTTTAAGCTTTTGAACTTTACTTCTTCAGCCTCTCATTCAGCTTGGGACAGTACCATATCAAACTCCGTCCACACTACAGAATTTTACTCGCGTACAAGTTTAGTATCATGGTTACAAAGTCCTGTTCTAGCAAAATTTTCAAATGTAACCTTCCCTCTTAAGAAGTCACGAGGCAAAACATTTAGTAACTTTCTGAAAGTTTCAACTTTTTTACCCTTTTGAAATATTTTATGCTTAAGCAATGGGACAATTTGTATAGCTTCTCGGTACAACAAAACAAAGGAGTTGGCCGATATTGACGTCATTCGAAATTAATAATTAATAAACTGTATGTTCAGTGTGCCACCTGAAGATGAAATCGTGGAGTTCAGATTTTTTGCATAAATAAAGCTTACATATGGGGCCGTATGTGAATTCACCAACCCGCACTTGGCCAGCGTGGTGGAATACGGCTTAATCACCCTTCGAGGGTAGACCTGTATCCCAGCAGTGGGAGGGTTAATGGTTGCATATATGATGGGGCCATCGGGTAAGAAAAAAAATATTAGCCGGCTTCGCTTCTACCTTGTCACCCTTGAAAATATGTTTTAAAAGTTTCGACAAATTAATCTTAACTACAAGGGGGATGCTCAATCGTTTCAAAGTTAGAAAAAATAGTCAAAGAAGGATGGCGACGCGTGACCCAGCTGAATAAAAAAAACCAGGCCCCGTTCATTAAAGTTATTATGATTGTTTTATATGATAATATTTTTCTAATTATTTTATAGGTCTCGTATATTTTTTGAAGTACGAATAGACTCAAAAGTTCAATTTTTTAATAAGTAGTGGCAGGTTCGTGAAATAAAACGCAATACGCTGCATTCTGTCAGTCCTATCAGTAATGTCAACTAAAACTACAATAGTAAAAGTTGTTCATAATGATGAGTACTATGAGCCCTTTTCGGCTTAGCATACCCTTTACGAATAGCCCTGTATAAGTTTAAGTAGTAAAACACAGGTATAAATACCTAAGTTTTTTTTTGTTCGATTTCTTGTTTAAAAAAGGTTTATTAATTTTTGCTTTTCGGTTTTTAAAAGCAGTTTGTTTTTTTTTTGTCAAAAAGTTTTTATTTTATAAATTGATTTGATTACGCTGCATCGATTGGAAAAAAGAAAAAGGGCTTAGCCGATGATTTGAAAGAAATATTTGAGAATAAAAGCCTCAAATAACACCGTGTTATTCGTAACGGAAGTTGACGAAATCAAACTAAAATGATAAAAAAGTACATGTATCATAGTCAATGCACGGCCAAAAAAAGGATTTTCACATACATTTTTTCTTAATGTGCGTGACTAATATAAAAATTTCGAGACTTTGGCTGTCTTCTTTATTTACTTATTTATTATTAAGATAATGTTAAACATAACAATTCGTAGAAAAAAATATGCTAAGAAATAGGTGTTTACCTAAAAATTGGGTCCAGAAATGGGAACCTAAAGTTTGAAAGCCAAGCAATGTGCATGTGTGGGTGTGAATGGTATTAATTTGAACATTTCTTCCATGCATGGTTCATTTTATTTCATAATCTGTGAAATAATGACCGCTCCTTATCTCCGACAAAAAAGTCTGAATCAATTCAAGTAGATAGGTACCTAAGACAGAAAAATATGGCGTAGCTTCTTATTTAAATTCTAATTTTCTTTCTAGTTTCTAACTTAAAAGTGATTCTTATGACAAGAATACATAAAATATAAGGGTATTGCTCCAATGGTCTTGGTTGTATCATCTCAGTTCCATTACTTGTATTTTATCGTATTGATTTGTGATGTCTTAGATGCGATTTAGAGGTCCGCGCGCGTTTAAAATTCGATAGAGTATCCTTGACATGCAAGAGTTTCGCTTCGGCAGATTTATTATGTTTATGAGGTGGAATCTATTACTAGTAGCTGTGATACATCTGTCACAATAGTACCTACCTTGTAAGACTTTGGCAACCTATTATTCGTTAAAAGTAAGCCCGTGTCCCGCCCTGGTGTCCCTGTTTTCAGGCCGCTTCAAGACATGGCTTGGCGGTTGCTGCTGTAAGACAAGCACCCAGGACCAGCCAATCCGAACCACGACAGCGCTCAGTTGTAAATGCTACTCGCGGTCACGCATCCGACAAAATGACACGGTCAGACAGACTGTTTCAAAACAACCATAAAGACAATTCGTACAGTTTGAGTGGCCCAGCATCAGTGCTTTTTTGATCGTATGAATGCTTTATTTCATTAATTAGGGGAAGAGTAAAGAATAATTAACTAAACCTTTCTAACCTTAGTATGCGAAGCAAGTGAAAACTACGCTATCTGAATGAAAACTTGTTTATTCAATAAATTTTATCTAAAGGTAGTCGCAGCCACCACTACGTTTACACATACACAATACACATTTAGTAAAAATAAATATTATTCTAAGACATGCAATAAATTGTAAATATACATATTTTTTTTAATCTAATATTTTGATGTTATTTAAATTTGTATGAAATGTAACTAGCTTTCAAGTCTTTACATGATTGTATAAGTATCTAAGTCCAATTAAAATATGATGTAAAATAATTATCTATCATTAGATATATAATACTTATTGTCTATGTTTGTCTGTAAGGTAAATTCGCTCGATATCTATAATTTAACAGCACCACAAATTCGCTTACATTATTCGTGCGTGGGCCCTGCAATACAGGTTCACCTAGTGTAAGACTCACAAGCACTGTTCACTTTTACAAACAGATTTTCTCAAATTAGTTTACTTCTTTAAGGTATAAGATTAAATGTATTTTTCATTGTATAATATAATAATATAATAGATTTATAAATATGACTATTTCGAACATAACATCTTTCATAACTTAAAAAAAAATTGAAACCTGCGTTAGGTTTTTTTACAATCTAACAGTCTAACACAGGCCTGGCGTGCCGACCGTCGGAGAAACGTTACTGACGCGCAAAGTGGCGATAGCCGCTCAAATCACAAGGTACACTCTCATATTCCGGTGTATATACCGAAATGGATCCTTCGACCCGGTCGTCCGGGTACAGCTGCTGGTCGATGATCGCGCCAGCCCCGTCGACAGAGAACGTTGAACACGGCCGCACCCAGTGACTGTCTTCCGCTAGCGACATGGCCTTTGCCAGCGTCAAATCTTCAACGTTCATAGCAAACAGCTTGTTCCGCACGTCCCCCGGCAACATTCCCATCACAAACTTGTCCAGGAGCAATTCTTCTTCCAGTTTGAAAGCACAAGGTCCGGCGAGCTCGCGCAGCCTTGTGGCCCACCTGGAATTCGTTTCTTCGGGATGCTGTTCCGCTGCATAGAACTTGTATCTCGCTGGAAACCCGATGCGCTTCGGAAAGAATTGCTTATCTAGTAAGGCAATGACTTCTTCGTAGGATCGACCCTCCAACTCGTCAGGAAGGGAGAGGGCGTATGCCAGGTGGAATGTGTTTTCACTCAGCGCCGATAAAAAGATCGCTTTCCTTTTTAAACCATTTGTGTCTGTCCCATCGTTTAAGTTATTAGCCACGAAAAACTGGAACATACGAAGTTTAAAACACCTCCAGTCCTGGTTGTTGTGATCGAAGCTCGAAGGTAGTGGGGTTAACTTCGACATTTTTCCTTCAAGTTATCGCGTAAGTAGCGGAGCAACCGACTGCTATGGCAGCTGAATGTACACTGGTTTTTTCAGGGTACAATTTACCTTTAAATATGAAACGAAACAAAGAAACGTAAACGTAAGGTTTCGTTACGTAGGCGTAAGGAAAAAGTTTGCCAATGGGGGAACACGGGGCGGTGTTCGAGGGGCTATATTGTATTAAATGTTACGTGATTAAAATTACAGTTGTTGTAATGACGTCTAGCAAATCACATTTATTTAGAGGTACCTACATATAACACAAATACCTATCACTGTTTTTCCGAACCATGGTCCAACCGCTATGTCCAACTGGTTGAACCACGGGAGAGTGAAACTATCCATGTTTGCGTGTAAAACTACTATGAACCACAAGTTCTGTACATGTAAAAAGTAAAAGTATAAGAGATATTAAGAGAGAACTATAAAAAGAAACTGCATTGAGACTGGATTATCACAAAACAATCACCTAATTTTTCGATTATTAACCGACTTCAAAAAAGGAGGAGGTTATCAATTCGTCTGTATGTTTTTTTTTTTTATGTTTGTTACCTCATAACTTTTGACTGGGTAAATCGATTTTGATGATTCTTTTTTTATTAGAAAGCTGACACTTCCCATTTGGTCCCATTTCAATTAAGTCCAGTTCTGATAATGGTATCCATGAGAAAACCATATAAGTCTTAGCATTAAGTACGTGCGCGACAAATAGATGAATAACTCAATAGTCGGTCTTTTGAAGTCGGTTTTTGATTTTTGTTTTGTAAAAATAATGTTCTTGTTTTATAAAAATAGTTTACTTTTCAAATTTAAAATTTTAAGCAAGTATCGTAACATTGTATTAGTTGTAAATTAAATTATTATTGTCATAACCAGGTTTTGTCAGCCAGAATATAGTTTTAGGGATGTGGTAAAGGATCGTAAATTGATTGTTTTACGAACGACGACAACTTTCGAAAATAATGGCTTTACTGAAGAGGGAAAAGACTATGTGTAACTAATAATGACGAAAGACAACTCTTCCTACTAATCCTACTATCCTATCTTGTTCTACTATCCTACTTCATACTATCCTATCCTACTAATATTAAAAAAGCAAAATTTTGCAAGAATGTATGGATGTATAGATAACATACTTTTGATAGATTTTGATGTGCATACTAATTCTGTTTTGGTATCATTTGGGCCCATCTTACTTGTACCTACTACAACATAAATATGGATGGGTTTGTTTTTAAGCCCCAGAAGTTAGAGCTTAATAAAATGTTGTAGCCCAGACCAGATATTTAAATTCATCATTCAAACCCGGGTTAACTCGCAACAAGGTGATGCTGTGTGTGTGGTGGGATTGGAAGGGCATTATTCATTATGAACTGTTACCACTAGGCAGGACCATCGATCTCTACTGCGAGCAACTGATGAGATTAAAGCAAGAAGCTGGGAGAAAGCGGCCGGAATTAATCAACAGAAGGGGTGTGGTTTTTCATCATGATAACGCTAGACCTCACACATCTTTAGCCACTCAGCAAAAATTAAGAGAGTTTGGCTGGGAGGTGTTAATGCATCCGCCGTATAGTCCTGACCTTGCACCTTCAGATTTCCATCTGTTGCGGTCTCTTCAGAATTCTTTAGGCAGTGTCAGGTTAACACCACGAGAGGACTGCCAGAACCACTTGTCGAGGTATTTTGATCAGAAGTCCCAAAATTTCTATAGCAATGGGATCATGCCCTACCTACAAGATGGCAAAAAGTTATCGAACAACTATACATACTTTAGTTAAATGTAAATAAACTATATGAAGAAATGTTTTAAATTTTCTTATAAAATGCGAAGAAACTTTTTCCCCAACCTATTATTTCGTGATATTTTCCAAACCCCCTCCCCCTCTCGATCGTCACGTGATTAATGGACGATCCCTTATATAAATACATGAATTAATAATTGCGAAAGTTTGTATGTGTGAGTGTTTGTTACTATGTATCTCTGTAAATGTTTAACCTATTTTGAAAAAAATTTGAAAAGAGAAAGCTAATGTCCTGGATTAACACATAGGTTACTTTTCATCGTCACCTATTCAACACCGCGCGAGTGAAGCCGTGGGGTCCAGCTAGTTAATTAATAAATCTCACACTGCCACATCCGTTGGATACCAAGATTACCTAAAGATAGGTACCTACATATGTAGGAAGGGTCTCCACTCTCCACCGTGTTCACCCCAGCAGGCGCCCGCCACCCGCCACCCGCCGCCATCTTTCTGCGGTACACATTAGCTCCATTCCTAAGCTGAAAAATACGAATAACAATCACGAATACACCCGAAAAAGTTTCAGAAGTCAGGTGTTTCAATAAGTCACCAAATTATGCTGCTATCTGTTTATAGCCAGCATGTCGGTCGGCATCACTTGCTGGAATTAGTTAACAATTGCCGAGGTGCTTCTACCTTACCCTACCCCGTATATTTTCATAAATATATACCTACTATTCGAGAGACTCAAAGCAGTTTGGCAGATCATTTAGAGTGAAAACTACAATTATTCGTTCGAAGCACTATAATTATAGTGTCTGAAAATACTGCGGTTGGTCAGAAACAAATCCAAAATGGCTGTCTGGAGTTAGTCGATCTTGTACTATAAAGGTACTGAATGCAAACCACCAAACAAACATAAGAGGTCCCCAGCTCTTTTTCTTTCGATTTCTAAGATTTGTAGATGTTATTTAGCAAAGTCCGACGAGTCCGTATGCTTTGCCACCAACCAAAAAAGGCATTTACTTAAACTGAAAACGGAGCTATTTTTAGACCTCGCGCAGTAAGATGAAAACTTATTTAGTTATTATCTAAAACAGCCCTGAGAGCCTTTGCCTCGAATATAACATCACGTACACGTAAAAAGGTCGATTGAAACAATTGAAAATGACCCATAACACACCTTAGGCATTACGCTTGTATTAGGCCAGTCATTGTTACGTAACATGTTTCATAACAAAATGGCGGACAACCTGACTGTACTTCGAATTTTTCCCATACAAACGTGGACCACCCTGACTCCCTCCCTACTTTATTTTTTGGAAATCATGTTCGTTGTACCGCCCCTAAAATTTTATCTTTATCCAGCCCTCTGAGCCTGCTGGCAAATCCGCCACTGGGCACCCCGAGAGCCTCATTAAAAATTAAATTTCTTTAGAAAAATTGGAACATGTTTAATTAAAGTTCGCCATCCCTGGCTTAAATCATAGTTAAATTATGTGAAGGGGGATATATTATGGGCGGTAAATGTATCTACTTATTTCATCAGAATATTCGATAAAATGGCGACTATCACAAAGGAAAGAGTGAAGAGAAAGGACTCACGTATAAGTCGTACTTGGCCACCAATCACTCCTGACTCCACCACCATCACATCCGGAGCACTTTAGTACTTGCACTTTTGATATACACAATTCGCAGGGATGACTTACGAGTAAAGTCACTCATTTTGATTAAAAATCAGGAGCACAACCGCATACGTCCCAGCCGCTATTGACAAACTTGGCGCAGTGCCCCAGTGTCGCCCGTCCCTTTCTATTGAAAGGGACGGGCGAGGTCTACAGTCAGGATGAAGGGAGATAGACAATCGAAATTTTCCACTTGCCACACGACGCAATGATAAAACAATAAATCTATGAAAGTAAACCAACGAAACAATGAGGAACACAAACAAAAGTAGTAAACACTTTAAATATGCATACGAGTATATCCCCATTAAGAACAATTGTTATGTTGCGTAGAGCTTTTGTGATCACGAGGGTTGAAAGAAAATCCACACTGACGTCAAACGTAATGTGCGCACTGCGCAGGTGCCACCGATGCCATACGATGTTAGGGATACTTGATTTGGATATCGATTGGATTCGGACTGCGTGAGTCATGCTTATCTTCTTATTATCTTCTTAATATATATTATACTAGCTGTTCCTTGCCACGCTTTGCTGTGGATAAAAAAAAAAAAATAGCCTATGTTACTTTGGGATAATGTAGCATTCGAATGGTGAAAGAATTTTTGAAATCGGTCCGGTAGTTTTTGAGTTTATTCCACACAAACATCCAAAAATACAAAAATATTTAGTAGAACAACATACAGGGCTATTAGGAAAGGGTATGCTAAGCCGAAAATGGCTCATAGTACTCATCATTATGGACAACTTTTACTATAGCACTAACGAGAAATTCGCTAAAAAATATCACCTGCTCCATACATCTTATGGAATGTCATTGACATTTTTCTATGGAACAACTGATTTTATGTTGCAAATATTTTGATGCCATAGTTAAAGTTGTTTATAATGATGAGTACTAAGAACCATTCTCGGCTTAGCAGACCCTTTCCTTGCAACCCTGTATACTATGAGACCAACCCTTTGAAATCGCGAAAGGAATATCAGCTGTTCCATATCCGCTTGAGGCACCCCCTCCCGCGGGTTTTTTTCCGTAGAAGCACCGGCGCGTCATCGTTTGTTTATGTTACGTCACGCGCCGGGCGGTCGACCACTTAAATGGTTTTTATGACTTAAACATTCGAACAAGGACCCACTTGTAATTGTTATCTTAGAGCTGTTGTATACACGTGTCGAATGACGAATGTTATCATAACATTGGTTGGCCTGGTATAGATATAAATCAGCGTATAACCGCTTACTTTACAAAAAAACATGGACTTTGAAGTTTACATATTTTTACTAAAAAAAGTAAAGCGATAATGTATGTTTTATACTATTTAGATTTAATAATAGACTCAATCTGCACTTTGTCACAAAATAAGAATACATTACTCACCTTAAAAGTATTTAATATCAGGCATTTAAAAACCAGCGAAAAAAAATTTTTCCGCGATTTTTTTTGTTCCCACTTCACAACACTTGTTTACATCTTGTCGTAAATTGTCATTTCACAAAAACAACTGTACACAACACTTCTACGATGATTGTTTCACTATATTTTAAATAGATCTTAACATCTAACACAGTAAATAAAATAAACTTTGAGAAATAAAAAACACGGCCGTCTATGATGATGACGCAATGAGGCCTTGGAAGAATGACTGAAGTCGAAACACTAAAACACTTGTATACCTTAAAATATATTGTTATCAGCCTTGTTAACAAGTATTTAAAGCATAATAACCAAGAACACCACCAGAACCAGCATAACTAACGTTTTATTTACGTAAAACCCGTCGATGCACCGCCGACCGCGCAAAGTCAACACAAACTGACTTCGACTGACGGAATAATATTTAATTTTTAATCGAATATCCACCGAGTTTAAAGTTGTTCGACTACGGCATAATGGCACATTCAAGCGGAACGAGATGGCATTCATACTTATAAGTCTTTTGCCTTAGTAAAAGCAGGATAGAGACTTTTTCTGAGTCTGGCGCGAAATAAAAGTTTGGGTACTACAGTACCCATGGTGCTACTACCGACTTTGCGATTTTGGGTACTGTAGTACCCAAGGTGCTTCAAGCGGATATAAAATGTCAGTGAAACTCGACAAAATGTATGTAGCAACTGTTTTCGCGATTTTTTTTAGCAATAACCTTACTTTTTTTTTATGTCATTGAGTGACGACACGAGCAAATCGCTCGCCTGATGTTAAACGTCACGTTTACCCATAACAGGTCTGCGCCACCCAGAATTTTGAACTCGTTCAAAACCCTGCGCGGCACAGCACTGCGCTCGTCACCCTGAGATATAAGTTGTTTAATCTCCCATTTGCCCTGTAATTTCACTGGAAACAATGCCCTTCCAACCGAAACACAGTAATGTTTGCACATTACTGCTTGGCGGTGGAATATCTGGCAAAGGTGTGGTACTTCCCCAGGCGGGCTCTGCAAAAGAGCACTACCACTACAAAAACTGTAAATGAGAAGTTAAAATAAAATAAACAGATACTTAAGCACCTGTTATAAGTAAAAAAAAAAACCAGCGTGTGAAACCGCCGGGTAACAGCTAGTTACTTTTTCTCTCCTGAAAAGTAGCAAAATTCAACCTAGAGATTTCTCTACCACGCTGCCTTTCTCTATGTAAAGAAATATCTTACGAGCCAATAATGAAGAAGGTTCCATAATTAAAGTCATGCATACTTACTTAAATAAATTATTCCAAATTTAATTGCAAACACGTTAGGCCCCGCCCTATCCCAGTGTACTGGAACCTTGCCAGCCAGTACCCATTAAAAAGCTACCGAATGTCAAATTAGATTACTTTTTTATTATTCCAGCCAGCATACTTTTCTGTCATAAGTGGAGGATAAATGAAGGATAAATGGAGGAACTATTTTTTTTCTAAGAAAGACTGTCATTTTTGTTTTGGAAGTGCAATAGTGGCGCCTCCATTGAACTATTTTTTGACTTCGGTGTTAGGTTTTTTTGGAACGGAATTTCTGCATTCCATGCTCAAGGCCCGCGATAAAATCAATGCAATAGCTTAAAAAATTTAATTATTAATTAATCATATACTGGACTGAAATTTGCTAGGCAACCCATAAGCAATATATTTATTGACATATTAAATCTATACTAATATTATAAAGAAGTAAAGTTTGTGTGTTTGTATATTTGTTAAATTGTAAGGGGTAATCTCGGGATCTACTGAACCGATTTTAAAAATTCTTTCACCAATAGAAAGCCACATTATTGCTGAGTGTCATAGGTTATTTATAAAAAACCGAAAAATAAAAAGGCTTTTACGTGGTAGTCCGTTTTGCAAAGTGAATCGGAGAAAAAACGGTCCGGACGGCGCACGATGGCTTCGGGCTTAATTAACATTATGCCCAACGAAGTGGGCACGGGTCAGCTAGTTACATATAAAATACGTTTCATTCAATAAGCATCTCGGTGAAGGTCAATGTATAGCGGGATCTTAGGCTATAATAAAATGTAGGAAGTCGAGTTGCACGTAATGGTCTAGTGGGTGAAACAACTGCTTAACGGTAACTGTCGGTTAGTGAGTTATAGTAGTCACAAAATAAGAGGCCCGTTTTGACGTTTGTCATTGCGACGTAACTAGTGATGTAACCATACGACTCGGTACTCGATACTCACGATAAATCAATTCAAGTTTGTATGAGTATTTGATCGATTTGATTTTGTATTGTAAAGTACATTGGATTAAGGTTACGATTCGAAAATTTAACTTAAACTTGAATATTATAGGTATATTGAAATGATACGAAATGGTGCGAGAGGTCAATTTGTCTTTAATTTAATATTTTTAGTTATAATAACATTCATTCAATAACAAAAAAATGAAAGTGATTGAATCTTCATTCAATAATTTTCTTCGGATGATGAGCCAAAATCACCAGTTGAGCTATCGTCAATTCAATAATTAATTGGTTACAAGTTACAACACTAATATTTGAAAAAAGAAGACAGAACGTAACTGTTTTTGAGAGTTTCGTTATAATTTGACATTACATGCTACCATAAAGTATGCGCGAAAAGCGTTCCAAGTTACATTCTACGGTCTTTCTCAAGTGTCAAAACGGGCCTCTTATTTTGTGACGACTAAAGGTGAATGAGGATCAGTTGAATCAATCGAACAAAAGATAGTGATGGCGTAATTTATAAGCTTTGTACTTATCGATGTACGAAAGATTGTTACTTCTAGATCGGCCATGAGAGTAAACTAATTTGTTAGTGTGATTTAAATGTATTTTGAAGTATAAATGTTTGGTAAGTTTAATGACAAAGTCTTTTAGGGTTGGCAATTCTAGGTATCCGTAAAGTTTTTGAAGGTTTTTTCGGAACGGGGTGTTGAAAATGATTCTGAATGCTTTATTTTGAATTGCTTGTAGTTTAGTGTGAGAACCATATTGATAGTTGTCACCCGAAAAAACTGGTGCTAGTCATCGTACTTTTTGGGAATTATCAGTATGCTCCGTACTTTAGGTGAAATTTTTCTCAGTGCAGAAACCTTCTCCGATTATTATGTCAATTTATGTCAGATGTAGTAGTAAAAACTCCTTGTGATAAGTTTCTTTTTATGCGACTTTAATATGCCAAATTTGACCTGGAAAGTTTCCGACTGAAACTCTTTTCATATCGCTGACAGTATAGTATATAGGTTTATTCATAAAGGGTATGCTAAGCCCAAAAGGACTCATAGTTCTTATCATTATGAACAACTTTTACTGTTCCATACACTTTGTTGAGTGTCATTGACATTTTTCTATGGAACAGCTGATTTTTTTCGCGTATTTTAGGTTGGTCCCATAGTAAAAGTTGTTCATAATGATTAGTACTATGAACCCTTTTCGGCTTAGCATACTCTTTTTGAATAACCCTGTATAGTATCCAAGGCCCGGTACAACAAAACTTTTTTGATGAATTAACCCATGCAACTTATCATAATAACATAACATCTTAATACAATAACATTTTTACTTCTAATAATAGATTGCTTGATTTGATACTATCCAATAATGACGTAATTGTCGCTCGTTAAAACCCCCTATCTAAACTCGATGCCACCCACCACCCGGTTCTTTGTCTATTTCTGTCGACTTTAAAGTCAGCGCGAAAAGCGTTCAAAGTTATATTCCAGGATCTTTCTCAAGTGTCAAAACGAGCCTTATACCTATTTTGTGACGACGCGTGTTTTTTTAACCGACTTCAAAAAAGAAGGAGGTTATCAATTCGACTGTATGTTTTTTTTTTAATTTTGGTAACTCATAACTTTTGACTGGGTGAATCGATTTTGATGTTTTTTTTTTTATTAGAAAGCTGACGCTTTCCATTTGCTCCCATTTCAATTTAGTCCAGTTCTGATAATGATATCCATGAGAAAACTATATAAGTCTTAAATTTGCATTAAGTACGTGCGCGACAAATAGATGAGTAACTCAATAGTCGGTCTTTTGAAGTCGGTTTTTGTTTTTTGTTTTGTAAAAATAATGTTCTTGTTTCTGAAACTAGTACCGGTTAACATTATCTAGCGTCATGCCGAATTCAGACCACTGGTTGTTATAGTTCCTACGACATACAGACGGACGGACGCACGGAGTCTCGCCATAAGGGTTCTTCCCCGAAGGAGGTTGAGAACCTTAAAAAGACACCTAACCTACATATTTTACTAAACCCGATTTTAAATGTAACTTTGCTAAACTTTCAAAGTAAATATTTACATTTACATATACGAGTACAGTACAACAAATGCAGAGACTGCGAAGACCTTCAACGAGGGCGCGAGTTTCGATGCTCGCTACCAGGATAACATAGCCGAGAGAAGGTTTGAAACTGTGGAAACGTGGGGGCCGTGGGGCCGTGGGTGTTGGGCGTCGGTGTGGGATGGCGATGGTGTACAAGCGCTACAATGCACAATTGCACATAAAATAATAACACTATAACAAGTACCTACGCTTCAAACTCTGATAGATTGGTTAAGCACTCTAAACCTCCAGACAAAGATACCTAAGACTAAAATAATGCAGTTTCACAATTATAAAGCTACTCTAATTGATCTCAATGTAAATATTGCCGGTTCTTTTGTTGCTGAATACCGAAAATTATTAAAATTATATGGTTTTAGCGTACCTACCTATTTATGCTAAACAGGGCCTTACTTATAAAAAATTGAGAAAGAGCCCGCAATGATCAGACCTTGGTTATTTTATAAAACCTTGAAAGTTTTTCTTTGTATGGCCCTAATACAGATATAAACGACGCCGACTGTGAAGTTTTTGATAAACAGGTAGCCAATACAGAGCTTAAGAAAGCTTAAGACGCCCCAAATGTGTCTTCAGGCGCTGCACCGACACCAGGAGATCATATCTACCAGGCAGTGTTCGGGAAGTCTGGAATCTAGGTCAATATTGAAGGCTGCGGGACCTGTGTACCTAGCACATATTATTTTGGCCGTATGTTAAGTTTGTATTTACGCCCGAAAGAGGCGCTGTCCCATTTTGCAAACATTCATCTATCGAATACTCGCTACGTATTTTAAGTCGAAATTTGTGCGAAGCATTTTGCATCTCCGACACAGATAATTCTATTAAGGTTGTTCGATTTTCATACTAATCTATTTGTACGTTCATGGGCGACGAGAGTATAATTTTACAATGAAATGACTATAGTTGGCTTTTAAATTGGTCTTTATTGGCGGCATTTTATCTTTAGTTGAAGAAAACAGTAGATTAATAGTAGAAATAACATCGAATTTTAGTTCATTTTTATCAATGTGTGAGTGAACACAGAATACATAATAGTAATTATACGGCAACGGTGCGCGACGTTGCCAGCTCGTGGCATACGCGGGTCACGCGCTGTTGCCGCTCTTCTCTGTCTTCGTTCTTTCTAAAGAATTCGCTCAGCTCAAAAATCAATTATTGAAATATTGGACATTGTATTGCCAGTATTTGAATTTGGATAAATTATAGGGAAATTATATTATAATACAAACAATAAATAATTATAATACTATGATGTAAATACTATTAAAATATACCTACAACATACAATTTATAATTATTTTTTTCTTTACAAACGTCAATCGTCAAGTGATGTTCGTTGGTAAGTGCATCATTTGGGAACATCTGGACTGATTTGGTAATTTTTTTAAATTTAGTTATATACTCCTACTTAGATTTTATGGAATGAAAGCTTGGAAGTTGTCCAGAAAATTTGTATGTTTTTTTTTTAATTACGTCGGTAAATAATATATACGTGAGAGGAGTGTGGAGTTTTAGTTGTTCCAGAGTATTTACAAGAAAGTGTTACCTCTAAAACAAATCATTATGAGTTCCAAAAAATTACTTAAATTATATTTATTTACTCGCATGGTTATAAAAAATAGTAGGAAAACATTATTTTAAAATACGATAATTTTCATGGATAATTTCAACTCATGGCGTTGGCAACACTGATTGCGTAAGTATACGCGCGTTTACGATTCGATTTTTCTTGAATTCTTGTTTTCAGTGTTTTGTTTATATGATACCTATATCAGAGGGCCATTCTATAAAGACTTTATCCGCTTGAAGCACCGCGGACACTGTAGTGTCCGATTTCAAAAAACCCGTAGAAGCACCGCGGACACTGTAGTGTCCGGATTTTTATTTCGCGCCAGACTCAGAAAAAGTCTCTATCCTGCTTTTACTAAGGCAAAAGACTTATAAAGTATGAATGCCATCTCGTTCCGCTTGAATAGGTCAATAATTTGAAGCAGCAACATTATAAACTCAGTGGATATTCGATTGGAAAAAAAATTATATTCCGTGAGTCAAAGTCAGTTTGTGTTGACTTTTTCTGGGCGGCGGTGCATCGACGGTTTTTATGTAAATAAAACGTTAGTTATGCTGGTTTTCTTGGATAATAAGCCTTAAATTCTTGTTAACAAGGCTGATAACAATATATTTTATGGTAAAACAGTCTTTTGTGTTTCGAAATCGGCGACAAGTGTTGCATCATCATCGTAGATGGCCGTGTGTGTTATTTCTCAAATGTTATTCTAATTACTGTGATAAATGTTATGATCTATTTAAAATATAGAAAAACGATCATCCTAGAATAGTTGTGTGCAGTTGTTTTTGTGAAAGAACAATTTACGACAAAATGTAAACAGTGAAGTGAAGTGGGAACAAAAAAAATCGCGGAAAATTTTTTTTTCGCTGGTTTTTAGATGCCTGATATTAAATACTTTTAAGGTGAGTAATGTATTCTTATTTTGTAACAAATAGATAGATTGAGTCTATGATTAAATCTAAATAGTATAAAACATACATTATCGCTTTACTTTTTTTAGTAAAAATATGTAAACTTCAAAGTCCATGTTTTTTTGTAAAGTAAGCGGTTATACGCTGATTTATATCTATACCAGGCCAACCAATGTTATGATAACATTCGTCATTCGACACGTGTATACAACAGCTCTAAGATAACAATTACAAGTGGGTCCTTGTTCGAATGTTTAAGTCATAAAAACCATTTAAGTGGTCGACCGCCCGGCGCGTGACGTAACATAAACAAACGATGACGCGCCGGTGCTTCTACGGAAAAAAACCCGCGGGAGGGGGTGCCTCAAGCGGTTATCGATGTTTTACCAAAATAAACCATGGAACCACGTACATCGCAAAAAGCTTTCAAAAGCCACCAATACTCTGGTCCCAGGAAAAGTCGCAAACGGATTCGTGCGCAAATGAAACGATATCATGGAGAAATCAAAAGGTTAGTACTTTTAGTACAAATACGTACCTACTTGTTACTCTATTAGAATTACACACAAAGTTATCGCAGTTGATTATTTTCGGCTAACTTTCTAAAACATAACCTCTCTAAAGTTTCTAATTTACTTGTCGCTAATAACATT
This sequence comes from Alcis repandata, assembly GCA_949125135.1. NCBI lineage: Eukaryota > Metazoa > Arthropoda > Insecta > Lepidoptera > Geometridae > Alcis > Alcis repandata. The sequence continues at coordinate 12,360,942 of OX421221.1, read as the reverse complement.
ATTGCTTGTTGCAGTCGAAATGATGTGTGGTGCAAAAAGATGAAAACAGACGATTCCAGTGTGTGTTTCATCAAATTCTGTGTAAGTGAAACTACAATTTTCAAACATATAAATGTATGTTGAAATGATTTCTAAGGGTCTTGATTAGAATACTTTTGGGTTATGGACTGTGGGAAAAGACTTATATGTGAAAGACCAGGGGTGGGTACTGAACTCCTTTCTTCTTGGAAAACAAGCATTCATCCAACTATGACATTATAAATACTTATTTAGCTGAAATGTGTATTGTCTCATTTTATATTATAATTGTTTTATACTGTATTTTTTATATAAAGCATAATCCAAATTATTATTCAATTAATTTCAGGGGTTATAGAAGCAGAAGCGATGCGATGGAAGCTTGCAAATGAATAAAAAACACAACTTCTACTATCAGGTTGGTAGTGATTAATTATATTTAGCAAAATAAAATAAAATTGAATAAATGTAATGTGTGAATAAATGGGTTATTTTTTTTTCAGATCCAGGGACAACTGCGGGTTTCCGGATTGGAAAAATGTTATTTTGTCGGATTTATTTCTCCTACTCAAGACATCACCGTATTGGAAATCGAGCGCGATGAAGTTTTCATCAGCAATATGTTACCAAAGCCGGAGAAATTTTATAAAAATTGTGTAGGTATTGCCCGAAGTTGTCCTACAAAGAGTGCGCAATAATCAAAAATGTTTACACATTGCATTGCGGTAGATGCGATTGTGCAGCCAGAGGAAGGCAAGAAAGTTGGTCGTGAAAGATAAAAAAAAAACATTGTAAATAGTTAAGTACGGAAATATAAACAATAAGAAATACATACATAATTATATCAACTACCTAATTGTTTTTTATTTTACCTGATATAAGGAATACGAACACACTTTCTCTTTACAGTCATAATATGTACAGAATAAGGTTATTTTAACTTTTCTAATTATACCATAATTCTGAATAAGAAAACATTTAAAAAAAAATTACAAGTGTCCTGTCATTATCAAATTATGCGCTTACTAAGTAACAGTAATTGATTTTTATTTAGAAGACAAAAAACATCGCAAAAAAAACATGCTAGGTGCGATTTGAACTCGATATCGCGGTATCTAATACCGGGACTTCTAACCACTGGTCCAAACTATGTAATGGATAGTATGTCGAAATTAGCGCATAGTTGGAACCACGTTCGAACACAACAAGAGCCTTGTCTCTGTGTGAGTGAGTAGTCTGCCGCGGCCCGCAATATTGCCCGGTACAAATTCAGTTCTTTAAAAAACGAAAACACTACTGAAATATAGCTGAGAAAATAGCAAATAATTTATTATTGTCGACAAATATATTACCATGAAATAATATGCACATTTTCATTTATAAAAAAATAAAATACGTCAAATTAAAACATCAGCGCCATCTATTGGCACTGATGTGCCTAGCTAACCGCAACCAACCACCTTAAGGACCTATTTATTTATTTTATTATTCAAATTTAAATGAAACACTACCGCTACAAAATATAATATATACCTAATTAAAATCATCAATATTCATAAATTTCGAAATAAAATAAGTTTGTAAAAGCCAAGTGGAACCCTGGTGTCAGAGTTTTAGGCCGCCTGAAACCTTTGACCAAGCTTGTCGGTTGTACTTTTTTAAAGAAACAATAACAACTGAATGTCGGTATCAAAGTTCGTATGACTCTATTCGCCTCAGCATGCAGCGCGCTGCAGCGATGCACAAATTTACTGCGCCGACACCAGGAGATCATATCTACCACGTAGTCTTCGGAAAGCTTAGAACCTAGGTCAATACTGAAGGCTGCGTGACCTGAGACTCTATTCTTGGACCCTCGAGATTATTTTTGTTACTTTCACTTTCCTGGCATTTCTAATAACGACAGTGACCGAAACAACATCGCTATAGCAAGAATAAGAGCTCTATATCATAAGTATCACCTTATTTTCAAATTGAAATAAAACACAACCACTACGAAAAACATGCCTACCTATACCTACCATCATTTGTTGATTTCGAGAGAAACTGTGCCTTACTCGTAATTACCTTTTAATAGTCCTACGAATAGTAGACCTTGCAAGCACAAACTTTTCTGATTCCAGTATAAAATCGTCTATGGTTTTGTCGAAGAATAAACCAATGTCGTAGGTTAAGTACCAACTGTTTCTAAAAGTTTATCGATGTGGCGCTGCACCAAATTCCCCCTTTTTGAGGGAAATATTAGGTCCTTACCTATGGAATTGGCGTTTTGCATGGGGAAAACAAAATAGATGAAAAAAATGATGTAATATATTTAATGTATCAAAGTATGTTCCATTGCCATCTACGCACTTCTGCCATCTACCAGGTAGTTCATTGATTGAAAAACAAAATAATGACTGTGACATATCTCTTATACACATCCATATTATTATGTTAATTATTATAGCTTGCTAGAAACACGTGAAGCTTATTTGCCTAAAATAGGCTAAGTATCCACACAATCTTGGTTACAAAAAAAAGCTGTACAAGGCAAGAGTTAAGAGAGATCGGTCAAAGTTAAAAAACAAGGCCGCCACGCCAAAATATTAATTGATGGTAAATTACCTAATTTTGTAACTGAACTAAATTCAAAGAACTAATTAAGTTTTTTTTAAAGTATCCGTTCTACAAATTAAAGTACTTAGTACAAAAAATGCAGAAACTGCTAAGTGCATCGCAAATGCATTGCGATGCACCGCAGCTGCACCGGAGTTGCAATGTTTGGATGCGCGCTACCACGATATCATAGACGACAGAAGGTTTCAAACTAAGGAAATGAATGCAATGGGCGGAAAAGCGAGGTCCCCACCTACCCCCGTGGGGTGGTCGGGTGACGGTGGTGGGTTGAATTAAGGTGGGTGTAGTGTAGACTAAAGTGGTGGAACATGCAATTTGCAGTTTGCAAATACGTTTCCCCCTTAAAACCCTCCCCTCCACCTACCTTCCTCCTTTAAACCTATGATACCCTGGTAACGGGCTCTGAAACTGGAGGCCAGGTCAGGTCAGGTCAGGTCAGATCAACCTTTAAAAATAATAAAATATGAAAAAAAAATAGTAGGATGAAACCCATTGGAAATGGAGGAGAATATTATAATAAGAAAATAAGAATAATAAAAAACTTTTTTGTAAAAGATAAAAATAAAAAAACCAAAAACTGGGGGTTGAATTTTTCACATACGTTTCGAAATCATGGGAATAAAGTGTATAGGCAAAAGTTGTATATCTTTTTATTACCTACGACTTTGCCGTTTCACTTTTTTCCGCAGGACTTGTAGTTTCAGGTTCGAGGTCAGATCTCGAAGGCTGATTAGGCCATATTCCACCACGCTGGCCAAGTGCAAGTTGGTGGACTCACATACGCCATTGAATTTCTTCTCCGGACGTATGCAGGTTTCCTCACGATGTTTTCCTTCACCGAACAGCCTGTAAAATTTATTTTTTACTAGCTGACCCGGCAGACTTCGTACTGCCATACAGTACTTCTCTATGGTACTGCCTAATTAAATATAAACACTGCACAAAACACTATTTACAATTTTATACTTATAATATACTAGCTGACCCGGCAGACTTCGTACTGCCATATAGTACTTCTCTATGGTACTGCCTAATTAAATATAAACACTGCACAAAACACTATTTACAATTTTATACTTATAATATATTACAATTATAGGTACGAATTTGTTTCGTGTATCAGTTGACAAAAGCAAACTCATCCATGAAAAAAAAACACTAACATTGACTGTTTGTTGTTGTTTCAACTTTTTTTTTATTTGATATGACTTGGAGTCAAATCCTTCGAAATTATAAAACAAATGAATGAACTATTCGATTTCGTTTTCTTTTTTTTGTTTTATCTGTGCTCCAACGCACACTGTTTTGATAGATATGATTGAATTTGAACTTTGTTCAGAGGTAATAAAGTGCAAATTGACTCTTGGACGTTAGGAACATACCTACATTGCTTAAACAACAGCGAGTGCTTGCAATTCAATCTGAACTTTATACAATAGCAATAAAGCTCGTTTTAGTTAGAAAACGTTTGTATGGGAAAAAGAAAAGGGCTGTTTTAGGGTTTTTCAATATTTCTGAGAGATTTTCTTAATATTTTTTTCCGTAAGAACCTTCTCCTAATAATAACAAATACAACAAAAAAAGAATTAGTGAAATCGGTCCAGCCATTCACGCGTGATGCCGTGACCAAGGAAAACGGGTTTCATTTTTATATATATATATATATATATAGATATAGATATAGATAGATATAGATAAAAGATAGATAGATGGAACAATCCTTGACGGCTACCGAGAAATTAAAACGGACACTAGGGCCGACACACAGCCATACGCACCCGTTTCTATGAACAAGCCTCTTCCCAGTACTGCTCTCCTAGTACTCGATGCTGACAAATACCGCTCGCTTGCACATTGAACAAGCGCAACCGAGTTATCTGCAATTATAGTGGCCAAAATGAAGAACTAGAATATTTAAGGCAGTTAAGCTACGGAAATACGACGGTGGCTCCTTCTTATAAACGCACCGGATAGTGTTGTTTACATAATTAAAATTGTACGCCAGGCTTTTCCATTTTGTTCTGTAGGTATTAAATAATTGAAGCCGATATTAAAATAAGTAGGGTAATAGATTAATTGACTTAAGGTATAAATATACTCGTATAAGTATATGCGATCATACATTTTTATCGAAAAGTTACTACGTACGAGTATTTATTGACAGACTTTATGCTCGGTGCCCGAAGGTAAAAATCTGTATCGGTGGACAAAATTATACTTGGACACCTACATACTTAGCGTGTGCTTGTACTTCGCTTACTTAGCTAATGATTATTAGATAACGGATGATTTGTTTCATTATTTTTAAAATGATATTCCTATGACAGACATGTTCTTGTTCATAATCAAACGTTAAAATATACCGTCATGCTATTACTTTTTACATTCAAGGGCTTAATTCCGAGAAAAGCTGCTAAATAGGTTGCAATAGCCCATCCTCGTACAACATACATATTTTATTTATATCAATATATCAGTGTTTGTATGTGTGTAACTTGTGTAACTTTCTATTTATCAAGTAATAAGATTCATAAACTCGGTTTAAGCTCCGTTATTAATGTATTTGGTATCCTAGATAAACTTAAATACGAGCCTAAATAGTGATAGGTAAATGGATAAACTGATAGACCTGTATGATTTAATAGTAGAGCCATTTCCATAGACAAATGACGTGCTTTTCTTTTCTGACACACATACGACCATTTTTTTTATTTTAAATTCCAAGGACAACATGCAGCCTAACTATTTAAGGGGAAAAATTGTGTAGGTAATTATCTTAATATAATTAGATTTCCAAAAAAAGGACACAAGAAAAATATACATTTTTTTATAGCATAACTGTAGTACGAGTATGCAAAAGCATACAAAAATCCTAAAGAAATGTAAGCATTACAAAAACATGCTCTAAAAATAGTTAGAAGAATGAAACGTATGAGTGAAATAATGGCTGAACGGTAGTAAACTCAAGTATGAAAGAGAAAGCATAGATTGAAAGGAATGAAAGAGATAGCATTAGGAAATCTTAGATGTAAGAAAGAGAAATAAAACACTTTTAAAATGGACGTTTACTGAATTGTCTACTTTACATGGCGCGCGACAAAAAACGAAAATAAATAGTTTTAGCAGTGAAAGTATGAAAATAAACAAGAAAATAACTTATTAAACGTACGCGTATGAAGTTTAATAAAATCTCACAAGTTTATGTATGGAATTAAAATAGCTTAGATCGATAAAGACTGAGGTCTGTCGTGATCTTCCTACCCTTGTTATTTTCTGTGTAGTCGGTACAATAGTAAACAACCTTGTATATTCTGAAGTTTATATCAGTCACTATGTCACTAATCAATTTTTTATAATTACTTAATCCAAAAGGGTCCTCCCCAGATTCAGTCGCTTTGTGCCAGCTCAGTCGAACTAGCGGATCGATATTTGTGTCTTGGAGTACTAGGGGATGAGAAACTGCAAAGAGTTAGTTGAGTTTCACTTTCCTGAATGTCGAGTTCAGAGTTCGACTTTGAGGGTATCGGGATACAAGGGAATAAGAAGTGGTAAAGAGTCGCCGTACGCAGTCGCTTTGGTAATAAACGAGCTGGTTATTGATTTTGACGACATCGAGGTACCAGGGAATAAGAAGTGGTAAAGAGTTGACCAATGAAGCCGCTTTCATAACAACCGAGCTGGTTATTGATCAGTTTTGTAGGTATTGAGATACGAGGGAGTAAGAAGTAGCAAAGAGTTGTCGTATTCGCTGTTCTATTATCGCATTATTGTCTCGGACCGGTACCGTCCAGTCCTGAAAACGCATTATTATTCATAAGATGAAAAACAGGGCTCTAAATAAGTCTATTTACAATAATTACTAGATCTATTTACAGCCCGGTTTTTCCTTTACATTCCATTCTTTTTTGTGATATCAGTATGCAGTGCCTAGTAGTACCTACTTGTTTATCAGTATCGGTACTTCAAGTACTACGAGTAAATAACTAACTACTACCTAACTACATATAACTCACTGCTAGTACTAACTCAGTGCTAACATGCAAACTTCACCTCATACCGTGTCATATTCGTATCGTACTAATAGTATCGATTAGTAGGCAGCCATACCAAAGAAAACTTTTTGCTGAACTGTCATCGTAAGAATCTTTTAAAAAGTATCATTTATTCAGAACTCTCGGCTGCTACGAATAACATAATATATCCAAATAATATATAATTGTAGATATTGAGATGAAGTGTGTCAGCCGCCTGAAGGACGCGGACATGACTTGCTTGTGACAAATTACAACTGATATCGAGATCAAAGCTCGTAGAACCTCGCTACTATAAATTCACCTAAGTTCTATCTACGCTGTATTTTAAAAACACAATGTAACATTGATATTTCTATACGTCACTAATCACACAAAAAAAATAATGAAAAATTGTTTACTTTTTGCACACAAATTTAAATGCTAGTTTTTGGAAGTGCCCTTTGCAAGAAAAGCACATTGTACCGTCGACATTTTAGAAAATGCATTTTCCGGGCTTTCCTAAAGCTTGCAGTTAGTCACTGTTAAAATGCTCTAACAACTTCTAGCTGACGTGAAATGCTTCGCGCGAAAACGAGACAGACAATTTTAAACAGTGCAGGCTTTAAAGGTAAGACTCTCCGAGATTAAAACAGCGGCGAGTGAAAAGACGCGCGCCAAAGTCTTCTGTGGACTTCCAATTACCAGGAGACCATAACTGCCGCGTGGTGTTCGGAACGTCCAAATCAATATTGCAAGCTGTGCGATGTGTGACACCCTTAATACAGAGTTATTCTCGAAGAATGTTCTTAATACAGAGTTATTCTCGAAGAATTCCATAGAAAAATGTCAATGACACTCGACAAAATGTATGGAACGGCTAAAGTATTTTTCGCGACTTCCGGGTTGGTGCCGCAGTAAAAGTTGTTCATAAAGATGAGAACTATGAGCCTTTCTCGGCTTAGCCTTTCCTTGTAACCCTGTATACGCAACAGACGATACGGTCACTTTTTGGATGGGTGACCGTGAGTTCAATTTACAACTGAGCGCTGCCGTGTATCGGATGGCACGTTGAATTGTAGGTAAGTGCCGGTTGTTTGTCCTATAACAACAACCGTCAAGCCATATCAGAGGCCTTCAGGTGGCGTATCAACTCTGACACTAACCTTTTTAACCTCCGACGCAAAAAGAGGGATGTTATAAGTTTGACTGCTGTCTGTCTGTGCCGCCCTACATAAAAGGGTGAACCGGTTTGCGGGTTTTTCATTTGAAAGCAGGTTTTCTAGCGGTTGTATTAAGATAAGTTTTATCAAAATCGAGTCAGCCGGTTGGTTGGGGTCTTTTAAATTTTTAATTTTAACCGTAAGTTTTATTCAAATTCAAAGAAAACTCTTTGACGCTACGAAAAACATACCTAATCACAGACAAAAACATCTTTACCACATCATTCGTAGATTTCGAGATCAAGTAATTCAACTTTTAGGACCTTAGTTGGTAGTTGTTTAAAAGTAAAACACTTAGTTGAGAGTAAACGAAGGAATTAATTTATTTATAAGTAATGCCATATCCAAACAAAATTAAAGATAGGTACCTACCTAGAATTACATGATTAAACGAACTCACCTGAAGTGAAGAAGTTCAATCCTTAATAATTAATTTATTGTTCTGTCTTCGTCTTCCGAGATTTATTTTACGTGTAGAGTATTTTCAATGTTGTTAAAGCAAATAAAATACAGAAATATTGAAAAGTAGCTAAGTATTTATTGAATAATCAGGACACTTTATACAATTTGTGAAAATAACGCATTTGCAAAGGTTGGATCATGATTTACAATTGGTCTTTTGTAAAAATTTGCAAATACTGCAGACTGCTCTGTCCAGCCAGCAGTTCGCCTGATTACATCACAACTAACACCAGCTTGCTGTGGAGCTGACGTGGCCGCATGACGAGTGCTATGAGCACCGAAAACTGATGTGTCAAGACCACTTGCGATTAAAATTTGCTTAATCCATCGTCCAATCGTTTGTGACAATGCCGCATGAAAAGGCTTTTTGAACGTCAAAATAAGATTATCTGTTAAATTAGTGCTATTAGAATCAATTCTATTTTTATAGAATAGCAACGTCTCTGCCGGAGCTTTGTCTAAAAAAGGGATTTGCCTGCAGCTGACGTTTTGGTTATATCCGTTACAACAATAACAATTCTGTCATTACTTATCCTAATGTTAGATTTCTTGATCAACGATAGGGTCTGGCATCTTTGTCCAGTAGCCAAAGCCAACAACACGACCAATTTTTTACTTAGCTGTTCCAAAGACAAGGCTTCGTTAACTAGCCCGATAATAAATAATCTAACACGATATTTGGGTTCCATACACTGTAGTACTTAAGAAACGATGGTTTCATTTTAAATACTCCTTTGAAAAATCTTTTCAGTCGTTTGACTTCTCCTACCTTATTTCAAGAAATAAGGGACAAAGCCGAACGGTGTGTATTTAAGGTCCCATAATTATGATGAGCCTTTGGCAAGACATTCAGATAAAAAATCTAAGACTTTGTATACGGAGATTTCAATTGGGTCGAGATTTTTCCCTTTACAATGATGCCACCATGCCTTGAGACTGGACGCGTATTGTGATATTGTGCTACTAGGCAAAGATGAGATCATAACAGTCAGCGCTGAAGACGGGACTTGTTGTCTGGTAAATGCTTCCCGGATAAGATACTCATAGCCAGGGAAAGATGTCGATGTAAAGGGTGAACTTCCCCGAAATTAGATAGAGTAGAAATTGATCAGGGGGAAATATTATTGTTTTACTAATAGTTAAAGATTTAAATACTGGAAACCATGGTTGTGATTGCCAATTCGAAACCACAACTATGCCAGTAGCTTCATCAGCAGTTATTTTGTGTACGAGTAAAACCTTCAAAATAAGTGCAAATGGCGGAAATGCGTAAAAAAACATATTTCATTTTAGGGTACTTCTTCGAAATTTTATTCTTCGACTGATTCATCTGGCCAAAATTTTGTTTCACTTTCAGCTCTGTCCCACATGTTCATATGTAAAAAAGGTAACTAAAGAACATATATTTCAATGAGGGACTTGTTTTTATAAAGTAGTTTTCAAGATATCTACGTTCAAATATTTTGTGCTCAGATGAATCAGAATTTGTATTACAGATGAATCAGAATCCGAACTAAAAATGAAAAACTTCATGTAATTTCGCTCCGTATTGACGAAAATGCACTGCAGCTTATTTTGTATTGAAGGTTGGCTTCAAGATACTTTTTATGTAGATTCTGCATACTGTCATTAAGATATCGCTTCTGTTTTCTTACTTTTCCTTTCGTGGCAATTTTTTTTTCCCGCGCACATTCTACTATTTTCATCTTCTTCAAAATACATTGTGACATTTTTTTAAATTCCGGTAGCATAGGGTTCGACAATCAGCTGTTTCCACATTTTTCTGGGGTATACTTTCATGTAGGACACTCCATTTTGCTATACTGTAATGTATACCCGTTTCACTGTCTCTCCACTTTTAATTACGCTAACAAAGAGACGTTTAATTTTATATGATAGGATTGAGATACAATTTTACTAGCAATTTTGTTTCATTTTATTCAATTTACACAGTGTAATCTATTTTAAAGTATGTTATCATATAACTTTTTCTGACAAATTGTTTTCTGTAAAGAAACAGAACTAAGGTACAGGCGCCAATGATGGCCCACTTAATTTCAAAACCTCGTAAAATCTTGCAGATAAGTTAAGAAGAGAAAAAACATAATGGAAGTTGTAATAAATTTATTTGAGAAACTAGATATCTAAAAAAGTAGTACAGCTTTTGGCATTTTAACATAAATGTAAACACTTTTTAGAAACTTGGTATTGGGCTATCTTGGGAAGCTGGTCGCTGAAGATGGCCCGAAAAATATTAATGAAAATATATGCAATAAGAACACTTATACACTTTTAACATAAAACATCACAATAAAAACACATCCTTCTCATAACATTATTCATAAAAGGTAAAAATTTTCCAAAAATTTAAATGTGGGCCATCTTAAATCTATCAAAATAAAAATCAACTACTTACTTATAAAATAAAAACAAACTACTAAATAAAATAAAATTTGACTTTGAGATCAACTTTGACAAACTTATCAAAAATAAAAATAAATCATTTTTTTTAATGTCATTCATAGGTGCCCACCTATGAATGACATTAAAAAAAATGATATCTAAGAAATACTGAAAATTAACTTTGAGATCAATCAAAATATCCTTAATTAATTAAAACAAATTAGACGCCACTGTCTTTAATTGAGTGTGTACACTCCTAAAAAAAACTGAAAAGAATCTCAAAAGTGAATTTACTTTATTAGCTTAATCAGAACATACAAACACTACATTTTAATAATCCTAGAAAGGCCCGGGCTAGATATGTTTGGAAATTATATTATGGGCCATGATAGGAAATTACACCCGGGTTGAGTATAATCTCGTAAAAATACAAAAAAGGAAATAAAATAATAACACTCATCTGTTATTCGCTGATAAATAGATTGAATAATTATGAATTTCCACAGTTTAGAGCAAAGAGATTTGTTTTAAATTTGTTAATTTTCAACAGGATTTAGATAATGGAGATTATAAAACGTGCATCGTCTCGACATGACCAAGCAAACTGTCATCTGTATTCAAAATGGCGACGCGCCGGTAATGAAACACACTTGCACTATTGTCTATGGTACTAGTAGTATAAATCCGCGAAATTTCAAATGTTTCGAATAATCATTACTGTCCTAGGAGCCGGGCCATCTTCGGCACCTGTACCTTATATAATTTTCGAACTAGTAAGTAGTTACAGAATTTAAAAAAAAATGATGACATGTGTACAATAACATATTATGTGTACGACAATTAGGTTTTGACAAAAACCTTTGTCTATTACTTGCTACTTACTCGGTAACTATTTTGTAATTATAACACTTTGACAATTAAGCCACTATTGTGGCGACTATCTAATACGACAAGTAAAGGAACAGAAAAACCTAGACAAAGGCTTCGCAAATAGAGCGAGGGTACATAGGTAGAGGAGGACGGAAAAAAAACCTAACCCAACCTATAAACAAACAAAATATTGCGTCAGCCAGCGGGCGAAAATAGTAAAAGAATATCAAACAATTACTTTGTTGCGGTCGGGTATGTTTTAAAATACCTACGCGCGAAATCTTAAATCTGAAAGTATACCCAATGTCAACTCGGCCAGTGACGTCACAAATGTTAGGTAAGGGTACGCTTTATTGAATTAATTATTTATTTCTGTATTTGAAAAATACCCGACGGCAACACGATCTCTGACGTCATGAGCGTTGTGTGAAGGTATAGATTTCATATACGCATCGGCATATCAGTAGTTATACGACGTAGCTGAAGAACTAAAATTGACCACAAAACAGTTTTGGCGCATTTGAAAAAACTGGGTACACAAAAATACTCGATAGGTATTTGGGTACCTCACAACCTCACTGAAAGAAACCTAATGAACCGTGTACTCATTTGTGATTCTTTATTACGTAACGTAAGAATCGCAAAAAGGTTGCAACAGGTTTCATTAGTTTAGTGAACGCATGCGGAGCTGAAGCCAAACCAAATGGTAGGTAATACTAAAAATTCGTACATTATAGAATCAAAATAAAACCTAAGGTATTTTGTACGCTCACTGTCGATACAAACTAAATAATAAGCCTCTTGGAGGTCTAATTTTATCTTAGAAGCAGTTCTTATGTCTCCCATTTTAAAGTGACGGGAGCACTAAAACTTATTCATTTTTTTCAAATTCAAGATCAGTCTCTTTTCAACGTTAATTTTTAAGGAACAAGAAAAATTGACACAAATTGATCTGCGGATGGCCTACATTTTCTTATAACCCACCGACTTGAGTAATCTTGAAATTTCTTTATTTACTGATGTAGGTATATTTCATCTGATTTTGCAAGTGAAATATTAGGACATTTTAAAGTAGTTTGATAAGGTACTTCAGAAAAGGGTATCCTATAACCACAAACAGTACTTAATACGCCTTGATCTTTAGTAATATTTTTCCATGCGCTATCAAAATATATAAGACAACCGCCATGTACCTGCGGTTCTATTGCTTGCGTTTGTAAGTCGACGGTGCAGCATGCTTGCGATTCGTCGGCGCCACTGATTGCGTGGAGGTCGTCTGCGCTGGCGGTATCGCTGACGAGGGGTTGTTCAGGCCCGGTTGAAACGGAGTTCGCCGCCGGTATTGTTGGTATTCATCGATCTAATCCGACTTCGGTGTTGGTATTGTTGTTGGTGCGCGCGCGTCTCGCCGGTTCGGTAACGTAACGTAACGTAACGTAAACGTAACGTAACGTAAAGTAACGTAAACGTTTTACACTCATAGCTCCCCACTAGGAATAAATCCTGTGTCGGGGATGCCACGGAACACACACAAAGACAAGGACAACTAACACCCAGACCCAGAACAGATATTTAAATTCATCATTCAAACATCTGCCCGGCCGGGAATCGAACCCGGTAGGGCAGACGGAACGGTCGCTGTTGCTGGTAGTGACGCGCGGCGCCTTTGGAGTACTAGCCTTGTATTAGACGTCGATGTAGGTAGCATCAGTTTGCCGGTCTCCTGTATACCCCGAAAGCTCTTAATAAATTTACCAAGCTTCTGACCACACGGAAAGAAATTTTTTGTCATTAATAACAAAAAATTTGGTAACCAGCTACACAAAAATGGTGACTACATAACTAGTTCTACTAGTAGCCTAACCTCGTTTTGTAAATTTGGATTATGTTATTAATAATGAAAATATTTGTATATATTTGGCTAAACTAATTACATGTATATGACCAAACTATTTGTCAGCTATAGATCAGATACAGCCTATACGTTACCTCACTAGTCTGTTATTAGTAGCTTAACTATTTTGTTATCTCTATGTGTATCTTACCTCACTAAGTGTTATTGGTAGCTAAACTATTTAGTTACTTTCATGTGTATCTTGCCTCACTTAATGTTATTAGTAGCTAAATTGTTTAGTTACTTTCATGTGTATCTTGCCTCACTAAATGTTATTGGTAGCTAAACTATTTAGTTACTTTCATGTGTATCTTGCCTCACTAAATGTTATTGGTAGCTAAACTATTTAGTTACTTTCATGTGTATCTTGCCTCACTAAATGTTATTAGTAGCTAAATTGTTCAGTTACTTCCGTGTGTATCTTACCCCACTGAGTGTTATTGGTAGCTAAACAATTTAGTTACTTCCATGTATGCCAAACCTCACTAAGTGTTGTTGGTAGTTAAACTATTTCGTTATTTCCATGTGTATGTTATCTCACTAAGCTGTTACTAGTAACTAAACTATTTAGTTACCTCCTAATATGTATCGATACTACGATGTTATTAGTAGCTAATCTATTCTGTTATATGCACCTTCATTTAAAAACAAAAACAATACTTTTATTTTTTTTAAACAGTATATTCAAGACAAAAATAAACAAAAGAACCGAAGAAACCGAAGAAACCAAAAATTATTACTTATACATATTTATGTATTACTTACTTATATTTATTGTAATTTTTGGTTTCTTCATTTAAAAGTAATTAAAATTATGTAAATTGCAAAATAATCATTAAAAAAAGACGTTATTAATAGATACGTACATATAGTCTGCGGCATTTAGCCTACAATTTTAGGTTACAGGTAGATCAACTATATCTGACCATATAATCATATTAGATATCATATAAATGCAAAAGTTTGTGTGTAAATGTGCAAGTATTAAAGTGTGTTTGTTCCTTCTTCATGTCGGTTGCAACGGCTGAATGGATTTGAATGATTTGGATAGCTTATATGCTGGATTAACACATAAGAAAATAATCCACCGTATAAACTCATTCAGCCGTTGCGACGTAAAGAGGGAACAAATACACTTACACACAAACTTTCGGCATTTATTACATTAAGTAGGATCTATTTTACATATTATGCAGTAAATATTTTATCAATCCTCCACCACACTAATAATTCTGAGCTCGCTGTGTTACATACATTTTACCGTTAAACACAATATTAATGTGATTGGGTATTTAACTAATTAAAGAATTCTGATACATAAATATATCTTTTGTGCATCTTTTAGTTTTTGTACTTCAAAGCAATATAAATTAAAGTCAAAATCAATTGTTAACAACGGTGTACATTCAAAAACGCGGTTGGTGACGCCGCCGCGCCGCCGGTTCATCCATTGTTTTTTGTAGCTTTTTTTAGATACATAAATTGAAAATTGAATTAAACTGACCGTTAGATCGTTAGTCCACCACACTGAACACTGACTGATACAATAATATGTATCTCTCACTTGAATAAGAGTTTGTTTGTTGATTGTTCCACGCCCCAGAAGAAACCAAACCAAATAGTAAAATATTGTCCGTCCATCCTATCATGTACAGGCAGGGCAACTAAACAAGTATGAACATTTGTCTCGCCGTCCGCGCGTCCGTCGCCCGAGCTAATCCGAAAGAACAGAACAATAAAAAACGTTGTGTTACACGCAGCAAACTTTTGATATAGTTTTGCGAACAATAGTTAAAAAAACCTGTAATTTACAAACACAAAATTGTTGAAAGAGCATTGTATAAATTGTATGTAATAACAAAATTTGTGTATCTAATAATAACGTTTGATAAGTATTTAGTTAAATATCAGAAAGACTATTTACAACCAATATTTTAGGTTGTTTGATGTTTGTTACAAGTAAACCAACAGTCCATTTAAGTTTTATCTAAATAGTTAGTTTATTTTATACTAAATTCAGTTTTGCAGCTGTAACGAAAGTTAGCTTTTGTTAACAGTACATAGAAATATGTCAATAATTAACTAAACTTTATTTAACAAAACTCGTTTTGTACGTCTTAATTGAAGCAGACAGCTAAATTTAAACAAAATTTGATTACTGGCAGCTTTTTTTCAAATTACATAACTAGTTCAGCTAATTTGTTTTTTCAGTGCAAACAGGTGGCTATCTCGTTTTCGATCCTTGAATGATTCGATAAGTGCCTTATCGAACATTGGAGTTAAAAGGGAGCGCCTTGTTTCAGTTTCGGAGTAATGGGAGTCTGCTAAAATTTTTGCCATATCTGATAAATTTTTAAGTACCTCGGGCGTACCTATGGACTTCGTCAAGATATCCGACATTGTCCTCCCTAATATTGTAAATGCGCAGCCTAGCTGGCTCTGCTTTGACATTAGCCGTCCATCACGGTTTTTAGCAGATTCGTTAAGGACTGCTGAAATTTCAGGGTTCAGTATGGGAGGCTTTATGAGGGGGCAATTTTTAGGAACAGGATATTTTTTTAATAAATCATCCCTGACTTCTATTTTCAGCCCAGATTTAAGAGTGGGTTCCCATCGCTTTGCTAGGTCTTCTACAATGTCAGGTCCCCACTCATCACATTCCATTTCAACTATCCCCAACGCCTGTAGCAGTTCTGGATCAGCCAACGGGAGCACGGCGGCTTCCATCGGCGATTCGTTTGCACGGTGGGGTTCCGGCTGTGTCAGCAGTGCCGATACCGCCATTTCTGCAAGAAGCTCGGGCGGCGTCGGCGAGTCGGCGCGAAGTGAACGGGACGTGGCACAACCCGGGCTGCTATCTCGGGACCTGCGGCGGCTTCGCTGCGAACGCAGCGAGGTAGGTGCTGACGCAGGCGTCGATTCTCGCACATCTATGATAAAACATAGAAACTGGTTAATGTCTCGCATTAACTCGGATTAGGTAGCCATTGGACAATATCTCGTATTGACTCGAGGCAAGCAATATACGAGTAGCCTAACATCTCGTGTTAGGTCTAAAATATTTTTTTTTGTGGGTAGATAAGTTACCTTCAGAACAAACCGCTGCCCTTTTCTTGAGTTTATTCTCGTATTTCTGGATTTTCTTCTTCCACTTATCTTCTTTGCTGCTTTTTCTTTTAGGCATACCTCTTTTTTACGAAAAAAAAAGTAGCAGTTAGTTTTCCTATTTTTTTTTTGTCTACGTGCGGTGAGCGTGCGTGCGCGGGAACGAATGAGTCAGATGGCAGCAGAACATCTATGAATAGATTGCTAATGTTGCTATCACCTTTTTTCCTTTTGGTGCTTAACTATGTGCGAGTGAAATGAGGCGTAGCCAGAGCTACTACACGTAAAATAAATCTCGGAAGACGAAGACAGAACAATAACAGTTGAAACGCATTTAATAACCAGTGGCGGGGCTAATATTTACAAATACAAAGTCCTATGAAGCTTTCTCGCTCAAGCTGGTCGTTTGGCTCGCTCACGAGTTCGCTCGCTCACGCGCACGAGTTTGTAGCGACTCATGTCGCTACAAACTCGTGCAAGGCTTTGCGTAGGCCCTAGTGTTAGAGTTTCAGGCCGCTTGAAGTCCTCTTACTTGGTTTGCAGATTATTGTTTTTAAAACAAACAAAAACAGCACTAATATCGAGTTTAAAGTTTGTACGACCTCGCAAAACTATTGGCCAAAAAAGAAAAAAAAAAAGAAAATTCCCGTTTAAGAAAACCTACAGCTCACTCTTTAGCGGGACGACTTGTTCAAATAATGTTGTTTATTTTTATAAACAATACTATTCCTTTCTATTGCTGATTAGATTACAAACGAAAACTAAACATAACTTTTATTGGAGCATTTCCTTTTATTTATTTTTAGGCATATATTAATCGGTAGCTAATAACTTCTAAAACCAAGACAATTTGGTCTGTTAAATGACGGAAAATCAAAAGGTGAAACTCATCTGAAACTTGATGGACGTCATCAGCGAAGTTCAGCGAACGCCGGCACGGTACTACCAGGGACGTTGAAACACTTTGATCTATCTGGTTAATTTTCAAGATACAAGATTTTTTTTGCAGAATGCAGGTGATAACAGGTCTTATAAAATTAAACAGACCGATACGATACCGGGCGCCCGGTATAAGGGTGGGCCAGAGCCCCCAGGTAAGGGGATGGGCAGGGTGAGACCTAGTCCATTGAACCTACCCCTCCCTAAAAACAGCGAGTAAAACCGACCTCGACCGACAATGTGCAGTGTGGCAATGCACCGATACCAGGAGATCATAACTGCCCGGTGGTGTTCCGGAAGTCTAGATCAATTGTATTGCTGGGGCTTTATTCTTGTGAGTGTGGTATTATCTCGGTCACTGTCACTCTTATTAGACTACTTAACATACTAACATATTTTGTTCAATGTACATGTTCTTGAGTGTCATTGACATTGGTCAATCGATTTGATGTGGATCAGCTGAAATTTTTGCGCGAATTTCGGGTTGCTCCTTAATAAAAGTTGTTCATAATGATGAGTACTAAGTATGAGTCCTTTGCGGCTTTGTATCGATCTGAAAATAACTCCGTATAAATAACGAAACGAAAATTGAACGAGTAAACCCCATAAGAGTGTGGCGTTTTGAGTAGTCAACAAATTTACTTTTATTTTATTTTTATGATAATGGGAGACGAGACGAGCAAATCGCTCACATAACGCAGGCCTTTTATTTTTATTTTTTTTTTTTCACCCGGCGGTTTCACCTACTGTTTTTTATACTTTTAGGGTCGATACACATCTGACGGAAAATGCGTCGCGTATTATCGGTCGCGCTTGATCACACTCGACGCACTAGCGCAACATCGGTTGAGTGTGAAAGGTTGGATGTTTTATTATATATTTCTCTGTTCTGGCGTTACGCGACCGATAATACGCGACGCATTTTCCGTCAGATGTGTATCGACCCTTAAACCTTCCCTGTATTAGAGAACAAAACCAAAAAAATGAATATTCAAATCGGTCCAGCCATTCTCGAATTTTAGCGAGACAATCGAACAGCGATCCACTTTTAAATATAAAAAGAAAGGAAAAAGATAAAAAACAGTTTTCTGTCTTGTCCACAGAAAACTGTATTGCACGGTGTGGGGCTCAAACCCACGTCCTGAGACTACGAGTAAGTCTCATGCTCTTATCGACTGAGCTAGCCGGGCTTGTGCTACACACATATACCGCCATCTGTTCATCACTCGTCAATTTCACCACTTTGAAGGGTCAATAACAATGGTCCGGAACAAAATAGTAATAAGTGTTTAAGAGTACCTACGCCTCACTATGGGCTCTATATGTTGGATATAAAACTGAAATTTGGAACGGATGGATCCAAACTACATTTGTTACTTATAAGATTAGTGAATGTAAGTTTGTTTGTTGCGCTTTTACGCAAAAACTACTTAACCGATCATCATGAACATTGTACAATTCTTGGAGGTATTAGGTATTAACATAGAATACTTATTACTCTAAAAAAAAATTGACCACGGGTGAAACCGCGGGGTGCAGCTAGTAAAGAAAATATGGATGATTAATATCGTGGGCTTAGTGCAAGAAATTATTAACCATAAAAGTCATTCATAAAAAGTAGCCTAGGTATGTGTTAAACCAGATTCAGACCATTAACAAGCGCTCAGCCGTTTTTGTGTGAAAGAGCAACAAACATACTCACAAACTTTCGCGTTTATAATATAAGTAGGATAGGTATATATTTCTTAATATACAGTAATCTCAACAAGTGACTAACTGTATTCTTTTGAGATTAATAAAGTATACCAAAGTAGGTAGGTACCTACCTTATTTTTAAGTAAACGAAAAATCAGTGAAATTAACTTTTTTTGTGCGTTAAATTATGTAGCTCTAGCCGCGCCCCCCGGTTTAACTCGCGTTTTCCGTGATAAAAGTAGCCTATGTGTTAATCCAGACCATGGCCAACCTTCATTCCAAATTCCAGTAAATCCGTTCAGCCGTGAAATAGTTACAAACATACATATTTCCATACTATTACATTGTAACAAACTTTCACGTTTATAATATAACTAGCTGACCCGTGCCCACTTCGTTGGGCATAATGTTAATTAAACCCGAAGCCATCGCGCGCCGTCCGGACCGTTTTTTCTCCGATTCACTTTGCAAAACGGACTACCACGTAAAAGCATTTTTATGTTTCGGTTTTTTATATAACCCATGACACTCAGCAATATTGTGGCTTTCTATTGGTGAAAGAATTTTTAAAATCGGTTCAGTAGATCCCGAGATTACCCCTTACAATTTAACAAATATACAAACACACAAACTTTACTTCTTTATAATATTAGTATAGATATTTAGTAGGATTAGCTAGAACTCAGTCCGGTGTTTACGTACTGCGCCCGGAGAACAATAGGCGACGCGCGAGCGACGGCCTGACGGTGCCAGTGAGCCCAATTTTAAAATTAAACAATACCTAAGTATAAACTGATTCAATTAAAAAATATTATGTGATAAAGTTTACACAATGTGTCCGGTTTCGAATGTGTTTTTTTTTGCCTTTAGTGGTATGATATTATGTACGGTAAATTTAAACGACAAATCGCCCCTCATAAGTAGTTTTTCCTTTATTTATTTCTTTCTCTACTGCCGGAGTAGACACGATTTGAAAAGGGTCATATTCAAACTCTCATACCTTTTTCATTACAGAATTTTGAACTCGCAGAATTCAAGACTAAGAATTAAAAATACATGTATGATATTTGTATGTTTGAGATATAAAGGTAGGTATATTCATAAGTTTAGTTTCTGCGTAAACGTTAGTACTTAGTAGGCGTTAGGTAGTCATATCGAAACAGAGATTCACTTCCATGATGAGAACTTTCATGATTTTATTTTGGCCCGTTCGCAAAATTGCCAGCTTTGTTTAAGCCGCTGTTCTCCAAACGATCAAATAATCTATGTGAGGTTTAACTATCGAATTGTAAATCGTATATCGTACTCTTTTCGAAAGACATCGTGCCATGCCACGAAGCACCTCTGTTAATGAAGGTAAGCTTGCTTCTAATTTACTTATTCTAAATTAGATTTCCAAGTGATTTGACGTTTATAATTTTCCCACTCATGGTCATTGGATTGAAATGGGCATTTTTTTGTTTTTAGCTGCGAATATAATATGTATAATTTGTTTTAGATGTAATATAGGAACTAAGTAATTTAGATTGCAGCCAAGTGTTTAGTAGGTAAGATCATGTCGTGCTTTTTGTTTTCATTTGGTCAAACACAACTTAACCATCTTCAACCGTTTCGGAGATATACCTAGACCCTCAAATTTCGTATGGTGGCCATGTTTTTTTATTGGCGGCAACGTTTTTTTCAATTTTTTCAAAACGTCCGAGGTTTCGGTGAAATTTTTGTGTTATCGCTTCGGCAAAAATGGTTTTAGTTTTCGAGATAATTAGTAGTCCGACCTCAAAGATGTGACTTTTGAAGGTTTCGGATTTTCATCTACCCACCTTAAGTTTAGTACATCTGTAAAGTATCTTTGAGTTAGCATCAAAACCAAATTATTTGTTCGTACTATCTTTACCGCAACATTTCACACTTATAGGGATTGATTTTCTAAAAATGGTGAAATACTTGTTCATTATTGAATTTGAACTTTCTAGGTCATCTGGAACATGGTTAGAGTTTTAGTCCATAGTTAGGTCAGTGATAAAAATTACGATTTTTGGACGTTAATATCTAAATAACCGTTTAAAAACCGAAATTTGGAGCACATTATGTACCTATCTCGCAAGTCTTAATATATGAGCCAAATTTGACACGTTTATGTGAAATAGTTTTTGAGTTATGAGGAGGTCAAAAGTGGCTCCAAATGGTTCGTGTAATATTACACACGGTGCTGCTCGCCAGTTCTGTCACTTGAACTTGGCTTGACACGGTACCGCGTGTTTAAATAGATGTGAACTATAAAGTTACCAGCTTAAAAGAGACTAATGTCATCGGCATATATGTATATAGTAACTAGCTGACCCGGCAGACTTCGTACTGCCATACAGTACTTCTCTATGGTACTGCCTAATTAAATATAAACACTGCACAAAACACTATTTACAATTCTAAACTTATAATATATTACAATTATAGGTACGAATTTGTTTCGTGTATCAGTTGACAAAAACAAACTCATCCATGAAAAAAAAACACTGACATTGACAGTTTGTTGTTGTTTCAACTTTTTTTTAATTTGATATGACTTGGAGTCAAATCCTTCGAAATTTTAAAACAAATGAATGAACTATTCGATTTCGTTTTTGATACACTGTTTTGATAGATATGATTGAATTTGAACTTTGTACAGAGGTAATAAAGTGCAAATTGACTCTTTGACGCTAGGAACATACCTACATTGCTTAAACAACAGTGAGTGCTTGCAATTCAATATGAACTTTATACAATAGCAATAAAGCTCGTTTTAGTTAGAAAACGTTTGTATGGGAAAAAGAAAAGGGCTGTTTTTAGGGTTTTTCAATATTTCTGAGAGATTTTCTTAATATTTTTTTCCGTAAGAACCTTCTCCTAATAATAACAAATACAACAAAAAAAGAATTAGTGAAATCGGTCCAGCCATTCACGCGTGATGCCGTGACCAAGGAAAACGGGTTTCATTTTTATATATATAGATATCGCCATACAATCCAATTGTGTGTAAATCGTTAATGTAGATAAGAAACAGCAGAGGCCCGAGAATAGAACCCTGAGGAACGCCATGATTGGGAAAACTCTCGTTTCCGTCTATTTTGGTAATCTGATACCGGTTTTAAACACACAATTGAAAAATATTGAAGGCCTAACCAGTTATTCCAGTACTCTTCAACTTCGTTAGAAGCTTTTTATGGCTGACTGTGTCGAACGCTTTTTTCTTAAAGTTTACGTTTGTTAATATGTTTACGGGATATGAAATAAAAGAAAGTTTCTAAATAATGGTGTATTATAGGTATGTAATGCTTAAATATAATCACTGGACTATTTTATACAATAATAATTATTTATTTTTATTATTACATTCCTACCACAGATTATGTAAGTAGAAAGCAGATATAATGCTGCGTTAGATTCAGGTGAAGCCAAAAACTACTGCCACGGGCAGGCGTTACGTACACGGGCAGTTTTTGGCTTCACCTGGATTAATAATTAATTAAATAAATAATTAAGGCAGCACTATATCTGCTTTCTACTTGATCTGAGACTACTACATACAATACGACATTACAATTTGCTACGATAATGTTTTATAACAATTATCTTATACGAGTTTTTACAAGTCTTCAAAAGTTTGTAGTTAATCTAAGTAGCGCAAGTTTTTCTATAAAACTCTATCTAAGTACATCCTACAGAACATTATATAATTACTTCTTTGCAAAATAGATAAAGAAAACAAATGAGAAAGAAAGAGCAAGAGAAAAAGAGTCGGACCTCGGTGTGTGAGGCCCTTTAGTCGTGATGCAAGAGTCTGGCAAAACTTGATAAGATTCGTTAGACAAAATTAGGTAAAATAGAATAGAAAAACTGCCCATAAGCCAGAGGTCCCGGGTTTGATTCCCGGCCGGGTAATTGCTTGAATGATGAATTCCAATAGTTATCTGCTCTGGGTCTGGGTGTTAGTTGTCCATGTCTTTGTGTGTGTTCCATGGCATCCCCAACACAGGTTATCATAGGGAGCGTGGAACGTTATTTATTTAATATTTAGCTTAACTACTCATTTTTGAAGACTTGTTTGACATGTGTAAACCCCGTTAAGAGACTGTTTTTGGGCAACACAATTTTTTTCTTAGAATTAATTTTCACTTTCAAAAACGATTTTTCTAAATATACATGTGTAGTTAAATTTTAATCAGTTAAACATGCGTAAAAGGCCAAAAATCACATTTTCGTAGAACACAGCGAGATTCTTTAATAGTAAAATTAATCGTACTACCTATTTTATTATCTATGCTTCTTTATCTTTGTTGAGCCTCTACCGTAGACCTGTAATGGAAAATTTAAAAACGTTATTAACTGAATGATCTTTTAAGTTAGTAAAAAGTGGTAGTTTATTCATCGTATTAAAATTCGTTCCAAATTTTTTGCAGCTTTATTCGGAACATTTCTTCATCATAATTACATCCACACATACATTAGAAGTTGTTAAAACTTTAAAAAGGAAGTTCACAAAAGAGTTTATCTATATAAGGAAAAATAATGGTCCATACTAAATAGGTGTTTTTTTTTTATATACCATTTCAAAAGAAACCGGGGCATAAGTGTAACTTACCCTGGAGTAGTCTCCCGTCCCGGCCACGATTGGTGTCCGTCTAAGGTCCTGTTCCCTGAAAACGAAACGCTTATCAACGAGATGACTCTAAAAAAAAATCATGATAAGGTAGTGTGGTTTGTAAACTTCCTACGATATGGTTGTAGTAAGACTGCACCGAAGGATCAAGAATGTCTGTTCATTGAGTCTTAAAACGTCGGCAACGTATCACTAATGCATCCGGTGTTACAGGCGTGCACAGATGAAGGGAATTGCTAAAAAAAGTTTTTGTACAGGAATGGGTATGGATGTGGTATCCATTTTGTTAGCAGCCAACTGGATCACTTTTACTGTCTGCCAAACTGAATTTGATAAACCCGTGTCTTGGAGTATCACACCGTTGTCAGTTAGTCAACTGCCTAGTAATAATAGGCAAACAATGCTGTGTTCCAGATTGAAGTCGGTGGTTCCAGAGAAATTATGAAATAGCGTCTTTGGGACATGGAAGGAGATCGGTGCCGCAAAGAGGTTTGAGCTATTGAAGCTAAGAATTCAGGGATACCATCACACGAGCTCCTTGCTTGCTAAACATTTACAACTCATTAGATCATGATACACATTCGCTATATGATATTAAGACTAGCTGAAAATCGCTTAAAATGTCTACTCAAAGAGGGCCTCACTTATAAACGGTGCTTAGCAGTTGCTAAAATCCACAACTGTCATTTAATTTCTGCGCAATACAAAAAAGTGCGCAGTACTAAGCAATGTCACTTAACTTTACGAAAACTACATAAGTGAGGCCCAGAGAGTTTCACTTATAAAAGGCTTGTTGGTGACTTACTATAAGCAGACGCTTAAAGTTAGTCACCAGCTTCCTCCAATCAATCCACTAGGTTATTTGGAAAGGCTATGATAAGTTGCTCCATAAAAAAAAAATCACTCTCACGAAATGTTTAAGATACTTTAATTTTTTTTGCGGTTTCGGGACGGGTCTTATATTATAAGTAGTTCATGATTATTGAATACGGCGAGAGTGTAACGGGCCACAACATGGCGTATCCTTTCGAAATAACCCAGTATAACGGGTAAGTAGGTTGTACTTACAGATTTTAGCCTCAGAGATTCTGTTCTTCCTGCGTTCGCGCGGTACCTGCCGCCGCTTTGAGGTCGCAGACCTTACCAGGCTTTCGATTATCTCTTCGTCTGCTGTCAAGTCTCCACTAGAACACAATAATATATTTAGCCTACCATACTATAACATAGATGCCTTTACCTGTGTACAATCATTAGTTGACCTAGTTACAAATCAAAAACAAAAACAATGTTCGGATTTTAAGTCTGGAATTTGAAGGCTTTTGAGAGCCGTACCAAAATACTTTCTGATACAAGACTTACTACAATGTGTCTTTGTTTCTTTATGCACTATGGAATCATTTATCTGAATGGGTCAAAATATTGTCTAAGGTAGGGTACGAAGTCCCTTGCTTCAGTTACTAAGGTACTCACTTGACCGAAATGCTTCTATTGGATTGGGTTTGTAACTTTCTTCTGCCTTTAGTCAGGCTGTCTGTATCGGGATCTGTCTTCAAGAGTTCCTTCAGAGCACTATCCGCTGTGTGGTCGCCATTCTTATTGGAATAGTTGCCCACCTAAAATAAAGAGACAAGGTGTGAGAAGCCACGACTAGCCGTGAATTTAAATATCTGTTCTGTGTCTGGGTGTTAGTGGTCCTTGTCTTTGTATGTGTTTCATGGCATCCCCGACACAGTGAATCGTAGTGGGCTGCTATAAGTGTGAAACATTGTTTCTATATAAAACTAATGATTTCTCTCAATCCAAAATCGGTCAAGTTTTGATGGTAGACGGTCACATGAAAACACATACATATACATCCGGAAACCTTAAAAGCAAACGTTCATGGGGGTAAAAAAGGACTATATCAGGGATCAGTCTATGATACAAAGTGAAACTTACATCGATGATCATCTTCCCCCTAGTCTTGTTTCTCTCCCTGTGGTTGGCTCTCTTTTCCAACTGCTGCAGTACCCGCTCTCTTGTAGTGCGGTACTCCAGAGCAAATTCAGCTATCACCTTCAGAAACTCAGAAGGTTTCGTCTTGGTGGTATCTTGGGTAGGTACTCCGAGGTATAGAAGGAACTTGCTGTACCTGTAACAACAGAGTGTGCTTGCAAGTTTAGACTCAGCGAATTTTCACTTTGATAGCATCGCATGAGCTTCACTTAGTTATCTAACTACATTACCATACTTACTATTCCTTTGGGCTCTCGTAGTTTTAAAGATGTGGCTATACCTAAAATCGCAATGTAAATCTAGAGAAGAAGGATCATTCGCAAGGCGTGTCATCGTATTCTTACAGGGAGGTATACCATGTGGGATTATAGCACACGTCCTCAAGAAACAATACAATTTAGTGATCATTTGTAAGTTCACGTGGTCTCACCTGGCCATCACCCTCTTCTTGATGACTGAAAGCAAAATGATCCTCTCAGCGGCATCAGTAAGGAACTCGTTTATTTTAGTCTTGAATATCTGCGAGCTGTCGTGCTTAGCGATTCGCTTCATATGGTCCCAGGAAGCTTTACAGTCAGACTCAAGCTTCTGGAGATTCATATTTAGATTATCAAAGTCCACCTTCGAAGCTCGAATTACAGGACCTACCTATAATTGCGAAACATATATGTTTATTTTTGTGATAATTATTAACACGGGAATACTCACGTAAACATTTGAAAAAAATGAATTGAATTGATGAATTGATTTGAATTGTATTTATATTGATTAATTCATTTGATGATTCAGTTCAAAAAAGAGCCAGCATGGAGCTGGTTTTGCCTATATCTAAATCAAGTCAATTTATTTTTAAACACAAACTATAAGAATCTGAAAACTGTTTAAGTTTGAGAGCGCAAATAAAACTTGTAATTTTTATCCGGGAATCATAGCAGTTTTAGCCCAAATAACTTCAATAAATGTTGTGTAGCTTCACCTATTGAGAAAATAATTGTGTATAGGTACTTCTAGAGTCCTTACCTCACTAAAGAAGTCGCTGCTATCAGGAAACTTGTCAATTATCATTTCGCAGATGTGATATAGCAACGGATGTTTGTGGACCGTATCTTTGACTTCCATGACCTTCGAAAGATACTCCAACCGGAACCCTTTCACCATGCTGCCGTTAAGAAAGCTGCCCACAGAGCGCAGGGTGGACAAAATTATTTTGAAAGTCTTATTAGATTTGAGAAGTTCGATGCCTTGCTTCAAGTCCATTAAGGGTTCTGCCACTTCTTTCTGTAAATATAACAGAAAATGAAGTATTTGTAACTTTAAACTATTTTGGTATTGAAATTAGAAAATGACTATACTATGACAACTTTTCTCACCTCAAGATTATCATAATCTAGCTTGAAGACCCAAAGTTTCAGCCTTGACGATAGCTCATTGATGGAAGCTAGCGCGAGTAAGAACTGCTCAGCACTGCCCAGAGGCAGGTCAGGGTTTGCATACTGAAACATTTTATACACTATCACTTAAATTATTCAATTTATTGAAAAAAATCACAACAATTATATTTTTGGTATGTGGCTTATAGTTAAACCATTATTTAGTTTAACCGTCTTCTTCAATGTCAAACGAAACGAATTTTAAATGTATAGTACAGTGGACGTACCGTAAATTCTTAGCGCGAGTCTAAACTGCATCGCCTTATCTTTTGTCTCCCTCTATAAGCTAGAGGAAAAGCGAGACAAAAGCCATCGCGATTTAGTTCAAGCTCGCGGTATGATCAAAGGCCTTCGTAAGCTTTTTGAGTTACACCTGACGTATTTATTATTCTTTTGAAACAAATCCACAAGATTACAATCTATTTCCAGTTTCATCTGACAAAAGTAGAACAACCAGGATTTTTTTCTTACTTATTCTATTGGTAAAATTGTTTTTTTTTGTACCTGTGCCTCTTGGATCTTGACTTTCTCTTCTTCAGTAGGTAGCATAGTCAGGAGTTTTTCAATACCCTCTCTACCAATCACATTAGCATCCATTTTCATAATGGCAATTTTAATGGTTTGCGCTGTGGGGAGCTTCTTCATTGCGATATTAATTGCATTAGACCGCTTTGCGTTTAAGATCAGATTCCTCTTTGGTTCCATTAGCTTCTAAACAGAAAAGGTAAGGTGTTATTTGTGAATGTAAATCTGGAAAAAATCTCATGAAATAAGTAAACATATTTATACTATAAAGAATATTATCAATTAGGCACTTACTTCCTGTGATATCCAATTAGCAGCAGCAGAGATGAGCATGAAAGAAAGACAAATAAATAAGTAAGGTTTTTACTAATGTAGGTACGAAAATGAAATTCATCACATAGCGTATCAGAATTTTAACAAACCTTAATTATAAGATCGTTAGTTCTTGATTCAAATAAATGCTCCAACATTCCTGTATCCAACTTGATATCCGGAAGATCGTCCCAGATAGACCTTCCAACTTTAGGCTTCATGGGAGGTGGCGCTGGGTTTTCTTGAATCTCTTTCCAAAACAATTTCACTGTCTTTTTATTTTTCTTGATTGTTGAGCTGTCGGAATCTTTTGATATATCTGATGAAATCTGTTTTGGTGGAGCCGGTACATTAGCTTTTGGAAAGGGAGGGAAACAGGCAGGTAAAGGAGGAGGGGCATTGACTGGAGGAAAGAGCCCAGGAGGTGGTGGAGGAGGACCGTTCGAAGCACTAATGGCCGGCGACAGCATATCGTCATCGGAGTCGTTTCGGAGATCAGAGAAATCCAAGTCACAGAGGTGAAACTCGCGATTGTGGCAGCCTTTCCTCAGCTCTTCCCAGTGAAGATCGTTCTCAGACACCTTGATATCGACGAGTTTGGGCGATTTCTCTATTATAGGACTTTTAATTACTTCTGAAAATGATAACAAGAAATGGTTGAAAATGATAATAAGTTTAAAAGAACTATGAAGTTACTAAGCATCTATGTCAGAAAAATAATTTTATTAATATAAGTACTTTCATTGTGGTCTTGGAGAATATAACAATATACTCGTAGGTATAATAACATTTTACGTGTGAATGTGATATTGACTTACTATTATTTTTTGATTGACTTAATGTGTGTACAAATTATTCAAAGTATACAATATTTTTCAAAATTGGTATTTGCCTAAACTTGGTAGGTTACACATTACTCGTATGTACTAAATCTCACCTTTTGACTGTGATTTAGCTAATTCTTCTTTGGCTTTTGAAACTATCCCGGCCATGTCAGAAACCCTTAACTGTTTCTCTTCCGGTGTAGTGGGGGTTACAGGGCTCGTCAACCTTTGTGCCAGGTCCTTAATGCTGTGTTCTCTATTCAGAAGGACACCTCGGTCATCTTTGGTCTCTGCTGGTATTTCCATCTGTTTCTTTTTGATCGCTGCTAAAGCATCAACGGCAGTGACGCTGTGCCCTAGAGTACCATTTTGGATCCTCTGTTTGAGACCAGAAGTGTACCGCTGGTTTCCTAAAATCATGAATATTTTTTTGGTCACAAATAAATGTGTTCAATTAAATTGGTGATCGAAAGAATGTTCTAACTGCAAGCGATTTAGTAGGGAACAACTAGAAGCGTGCAAAAGGAAAACGAAATTAGTGTGTTAGGCGAAAACAAACCATTTTTTAAGACATCGGCTAGATTGTGATTCGTAGGAGTTCTGTTGATATACGGCTCTTCTTCATCATGACCGTTGACTCCGTTCGTGCCGTTGGTACCATTAATGTTACCATTGACTTGAGGCTTGGAATATGTTCCATTGCTGTAGTTTCCATTGGTGACACCATTGGTAATCGCATGCCCATTGGTGTTAACAAATATACCATTATAGATGCTGCTATTAGAATTGTTTAGCATTTCTTGTTGTCTCGCAAATCTGTCTCGTCTTCTCCTTAGGGCTGTGCTTAGATCCTTGATTTCTTTGTTTTCGATTATTGAAGGTAAGAAAGAGCACCGGAAGGACACCTTCGGTTCCGGCTCAGGGGTGATGACAGGAGTCTTTGCTGTTTGTTAGTAGAATGGCATAGTTAAAATTTATGAGGAAGCAGAAAATGTATTTAGAATGTATCTGACTGAACAAGACAAGATTCAAAAAAGTAGGTACCTAATAATTAAACGAAATGTAATAGACTTGCGTACTATATAATTATAAAATACTATTGTAGAAAAAACAGCTGATCGATTAGCTGATCGATAGACAAAATGAGAATTGACATCAGACAAAATGTATGGGCCAAGCTTACAGAAAATACCTTTTTTTCAATCAATTGAATTGGTCAGTAAAATAAAAGTTATTCCTTAGTCGATTCAGATAACTAACCGAAGATGAAAGTTAGTTATGTATCTTGACTATATTACATTTTTTAGAGCTTTGGCATGACCACTAACTTGCCTGTTGGCAAAGACGTGGTCGCTTCAAAGAATTTTCAAATAAGCCACGTAAATGTAAATGTGTATAATTATATTAGTGAAACTCATTAACCTGTAACTGATGGCATGCTAAAACGAAAAGGTAAAAGATATAGGGTTCAGAAAATACACACAAAATTAATAACGATGCCTAGAGATTAGAATATTTCAATTGATTTTAACTGATTTGTTCGTTACTTTTATAGTTTTGCATATTATTGACCGTCGAAACCACAAGTCTGCGACCGCCGTAGAGGTCAAAGGGTTCACAATTAGTCAAAAAGAAAACAAATCTAATTTAAAGGCATCAGGGAAGTTAAATATTGCAAACCTTTTTCTTTCATTTGCTGTTTTTTCGACATCCTTCGCTCCGATGCGTTCAGGTTGAGACTTCTCCTCCGAACAGATTTTATAACCGACTCGTCTAGTTGCCTGATAAAAAAAAACTTGAATATAAAAGTATACTTATTGAAAAAAAATGTGTACAGAATGATATAATGGCAGATGTTACGAGTAGTTTGTTGGTTAGTAAGTAGTTGACCCGGCCTTGGAAAGGCAAGCGATTTAACTTCTTCTAGTTGATTATTCTGGACAATCGGCAACCTATGCTCAAATCTTTCTACAAATTACGTGAATCTATTAATAATACGAGTATGTGTATAATGACTAGCTGTTTATATGGTAGCAGTTTTTGAATAAGTAAACCTATAAAATTCAATTCAATTCTATTGCAATGGTTATTCCTGGTTTCTTATTTATAGGGGTCATTCCCAGTTGTTACCCCCTTCAAAGTCCCCAGTAGTGAAACCGTTTTTAGATTTCGTCCCAACTGTCACCCACCACTGATGACATCCCCACCGCGCTGGTGACATTAGGGAATGGTAATTTGCCACACGGGCAAAAACTACTTTTTGATTTTTAGTTTTTTTGTTATTTTAGCATGTTTATAATTTAAGATGTAAATATATTTTAAAGCTTTGGGAATGCCATATTTTATATTTAATCGTTCCTAGTGACAAAGTTATCGCAAAAATAAAGGTCTAAAAGGGTACTAAAAGAAAAAGAATTTTAGCAAAGAGAATTTTAAGAAGCTAACAGCTGCCAACCTTCATTAGTGGAGAGGCACTTAGAGAAGAAGAAGAAAAGGGTACTAAAAGGGTGACAAGGAAGGTAAAACTCACTTTAGAGCTGTTCCACTCTCGTCTCCATCCTCATAGAGCAGCACAGCTTCGAAGATCTGTAGTTGGCGCAGCAGATCCAGATCGGTGCCTTGTTTGGACATGTACAGCTGGATGATGTCGTCCATGCCTTGTTCTTGCAGGGAGTCGACCTAGATAATAAACGTTTTATATACCTACTACCTGAGTATACAGGGTTATATTATATGAATAATAGTTTTAAAAAAAAATTATTGTGTAAAATATGGGATGAAAGTTTTTATGAAACTTGGTTAAAGTATATTAATACCTTTGTAACATACGAGTATACTTTAATTTATAACCACGATTGAGCTTGTCTATTAATTTTTAAAAATCTTACTCCAAAAAAAAACTAGCCGTCTAATTGAGAACATCTTCTTTTGGAAGTCGGTTAAAAATGAAGAAATGATATGATGTCTGATTTCGTACCACGCGAAGTCGCGGGCAAATGCTAGTTTTAAGAATAAGGAAAAAAAACAAGCAACTTATTTTCAAGTATACCTGATCATAGTATGTGTCCCTGTCTGGTACATTGTTGAGGCATCGGTTAATAAGTGTCGTAGCATAAATCAGTAGCTCTGTGTCTGAGGCGTCAAAATCCTGCAAAAAACGTCAAATTAGAAACAAAACAGGGAAAAATGATTTGTCAAACAAAAAAAAAATTAAGTCCAAAATCTCAGTGTAAACAGCATTAAGTTTTTGCAATTTTTTTTTTGTTCGTCATTTACTAAACAGTCATTACTAGAGTGAATAGGTTGTTTAAGTGTGCGTGCTTCATCTTCGACCACATTGTCGCTTACCAACAGGCGAGTTAGTGGTCAAACGTAAACTTATGCGAAAAAAAAGAAAAAAATGTCCAAAGACCATAAAGCCGTAACAAAAGCCAACAAGTACTTAAATTTCAAATTACCTTCAGTATCTTCATGATGTTGTACCACGGCGGCCTTCCGTTCTGAGCGTCGACCGTCACGATAGCATCTATAAGCAGCATGGAGTTCTGCTCGGTATACTCCACGAAGACCACGAGCAGTTTGAGCGCGGTCTTCACTTCGTGGCGGAATGTGCTGCATATCAGGGAGTACAGCCACTGTGTGCAGCGGCTGTGACTCATCACACCATGCATCCCATCCACGTACAGCAAGATCTAAGGGACGTTAACGGAGGTTTACCTAATATTCACTGTTCATATTATGCATTGAATTAATGATATGTAATTTGACCACCTCGTGAGTACTGTGCAAATAAATGATCTGATCGGAATCGGAGTCAGAATCGGAATCGGAATCGGAATCGGAATCGGAATCGGAATCGGAATCTGAATCGGAGTCGGAGTCGGAGTCGGAGTCGGAGTCGGAGTCGGAGTCGGAGTCGGAATGTATGTACCGCTACTTCGGCGCCGTCATCTCGTTCTCGGTGACGTGACGGTGACGGCGGCGGTGGACAAACGCCCATAGGCTGATGAGTAAACTAATATACCTAATTTCAATTAATGCACTGACATCTAGCTTATAAATTCTTGTTCAATAAATAAATCTGAATGTGAATCCTAAGCTCGTAATATACAGGGCTATTCATAAAGGGTATGCTACGCCGATAAGGGCTCATTCATAGTACTCAACATTTTGAACAACTTTTAAAATGGGAACTTGAAAAAAAAAAACAAAAACGACTTGACTCGACTTCGGCTTATTAAGAATTTAACATTTATTAAAGAAGTGCGAGTTTTTGTTCAACAACATCCAGAACGCTTTGATTTTCAATTGGATAATTACCTTGAATCTTGAAAGAAAAATGTAAATTACACTCGACAAAATCTATGGAACGGAGGACTTTTATTTTGCGATTTCAGGATTTGTGTATTTTTGTAGCTTATACCGGTTCCTTATAACCCTATATAATATAAAAAAGTAAAAGTTGTTCATAATGATGAGCACTATGAGCCTTTTTCGGCTTGGCATACCCTTGAATAACCCTTTAATTATAGTCCTGCATACCTGTCCGAGCGCCCGTAGAATGTAGTCCAGGTAGTTGTGATCCGCCATGTTGCCGACCTGCATGAGGCAGTCCAAACCCTTGTTGGCCACGAACTCGTGTACCAGGTCCTTGTCCGATTGAAGGAGCTGTTTGAGTGTGAAGAGAGCGCGCCGGAGCTCTCTGCCTTGGGAGTGGAGCAGCCGTTCTAAAAAAGGCGACATACCCTCATTTTTTCCGGCAAAACAAAATGTCCCTTATTTCTTCCGGCAAAACCCTTAATAACTTTTTTCGCTACAAACACACGACTCATGTTTTTCAAAACCAGAATGGTTTCTTGCTTGTCGCATAAATACATTTAAAAGGTGTTTTCGTGTAATTTAGGTCGATTTCGATAAGGAGCCCGATCTGCTCCGTTGTTCCTGAAACCTGCTGCTCGAAGAAATGGAATACAAAACACTAAACTTTTTTCAAAAACGATCACTTTTTTATCCACACCCATGATACTCAATGATAAACCAACATGATACACACCCATGATACACCAATGATTTTTATTATACGAGTACTCATTGATCCACATAATTTATTTAATTTTTTAAATCTTTTCTACTTGGAACTCGTTCAAAGACTAAACTACAGAATAACAAATCACTACGTCATGCTAACTGTAACAATCGTATACGTATGACGTATATGTATGACGTGTATGACGTAAATTTCTGCTGTCAGTTGTGTGAATCAATTCGACATAAAAAAAAACACTTCTATGCTGGTCAGGTAGAATAAAAAATAAAATAAAACGTAAAAATGTTTTGAATTTGAACCACCGCACTCGGCGAGCTATCGTTCTACCGAAGCATCGCACAAACTACGGCAAAACAATGCTTACGAATGAAGGAGCACGGCTTTACAACCAACTACCCTCATATATAAAAAATGTTAACTCATTTCACGTATTTAAGAAACAATTAGCTCGATATAATTATCGATGATAAGTTGTTGTAACAACACGAGAAAAGAAATGCGTGAAGTGGGTAAAAATGTGTTTTAAGTGCGACGACGAACGCAATTTTTTTTTATTGTTAATCCATGTTATCACTTAAGTGACGTTAAATTGTCTTCGTGATAATAAAGTTCTTAAACCTAAAAAAAAAAAAAAATAACTGATGTAACAGAATAATAAAAAATACAAAATAGGTTTGATCTACTCACCAATAATGGCGTGTACCCGTACTGATAGCTGCGTCCGCAGGACAAGCGCATTTTTACGACTGAAAAGTACAAAAAAAATAGTAAAATGAATGAACGAAGGTGCAAGAAAATAAATTTAAATTAAGTACATAAATTAAAAAATAAATTTAAAAAAATAATTTAAGTCAATAAAAGGCGAGTATAAAAGCACAAACTGAGAAATTGTGAGAATATGTAAAATTTGTAATAAAATATATAATATTTATCCATTTATATAATGATATTTATAGTTTTACCTAGGTACCTACTTTCCTATTGACGTCTCAGTTTGAGCGCACATACCAACCATTTACACATCTCAGATATCCATCCCCTTTGTGAGTAAACACACATAATTATCAAATATCACTTTCAGCACGCACTCATTCAAAAATCATTTATAACGCACATCACATAGGTATATGTCACAGTCTTCATTCTATGATCGGTAAAACAAACAACCATAAAAAAAAACAAACAACGCTCACTCATCAAAATCGACCGCATCTTTAAACTCTTCGTCCTCTGACATATCATCCTCTGACTCCAGAGTCCTCAAGAGGTCTTCTTCAATGCCGGAATCGACTGATAACTGCACAAGCACTCTAACCTTGCACTCTCTGGCGGGGGATGGGTCTCTTTGCAGAGACACACACTGTGTGAATATTTTCCCATCACTTCGAATCATTTTCCTCGCCAACCGATGTTCGCTACAGGCTGATTAAATTTTCTATTTCTAAACTTTATATGAAATTGATTACAAACTTTATATGATTACATGTTGTTTTTAAAACTAATTAAGTACTGGTGCTCGTGCCGCTTGGAGAGGTTTCTTAAATTTTATAGCATTTTTCAAAATTCTTCGTCGAACACTGATTCTTCAAAGAGATCATTGTAGAGAATATTTATCACGCATCGAATGCAGATGGCTTTTAAGAGATCCATTTTGTAAAAACAGTGCATCGACAGAAAAATAACACTTGAGTATTTTGCAAATGGTTTGGTAGTTCAATGGTTTTATGTTGGGAGCGGGCTGCGCGTCCCGGCGGCGGTCCGTATGCTACTGGCTGCCGAGACAACTTTATGTACGAATGACGATACGCAATATAATAAATGATTACTTGCATCCATTCCCTCGCTCAATCAAACACATCCTCTTCCGCGAGTCGGTGTTAGCTTTATTGCCCGTAGGTATTGTTTAGCCTGGGAGGATAGTGAGCCCGGAAGCCACCCAGGCACATAGGTCCTTTCCGAGAGCGCAAAATGATAAAAGTGTTGTTTTGGGTCGATAAGTAAAACTAGGGTTTAATACACCTTGCAGTCCAAAGATCCGACGATTCGTTATTGTAATGAAACAGCCTGTGACGCAGTGACGTTCATTGTTCCACTTTTTGTGTCATTTCGCCTTCGTCGCAATTGAATTCGCATCGAAAAACATATCACACTCACGGTTTCGCTCGATCAAGTTTTCTATTCTTTCTATTTAAAAATACGTACGATATAGGTATAAACTTGATATAAAAAAAACATACTCGTCGAATTGAGAAACGTCTCCTTTTTGGAAGTCGGTTAAAAATAAATTCCAGTCGTGGATATCCATCCAAAAGCTAATCAGGTTAGAGGTTGATTGACTCGGCTGATCTGTTGAGACCGGCTGGTTCGTATAAGCCTTGAGCTATACAGGGTTTTAACGAAAGGGTATGCTAAGTCGAGATGCTCACAGTAGGTACTCATAATTACAAATTATTTTTGCTATGGAACCAGCCTGCAAATTACGAAAAAAATCAGCTATTAATGACACTAGAAAAATGTCAATGACACTCGACAAATGTATGGAACAGCTGATTTTTATTGCGATTTCCGGGTTAAGCCCATAGCAAAACTTGTTCATTTTCATTGTGATAAGTACTACCTATGATACCTTTTCGGTTTAGCCTACGCTTTCCGTATAACCCTATATATGCGTGTCGCCTGAATTGGTATAACATCATAAAGATGGACTGGTGATGATCAGATGATGAATAAACAAGGAGGTCTAACTGTTAGACTAAATTAGACTGAATTAGATTACCTTAGAATTAGCGAAATTTACTATATTTTGCCCTGGTCGTGTCTAAGACCGGCATTTACGCAACCAAGCGAGACTTTTATAGGGATTACTAGCTGACCCGGCAAACGTTGTTTTGCCATATAAATTAATAGGGGTTGGTGATAGAAGGGTGAAAGTTTAGGGTTGTATGTATTTTTAATGCCACATTATAAAAAATAAAAAAATAAAAATTTTGTCCAAAAATAAAAAACAAATGTTAGGGGTGGACAACCCTTATCACTTAGGGGTATGAAAAATAGATAGTAGCCGATTCTCAGACTTACCGAATAGGCATATAAAATTTCATCAAAATCGGTCAAGCCGTTTCGGAGGAGTACGGGAACGAACATTGTGACACGAGAATTTTATATATAAGATAACAACCTTTTTTAGGCTCACAAGCTTTTTAGTTGAAACTTTTTTTTTAAATTTGCATTTCTTTAGCTTTACTAGCATTTATTTAGTTCTATCCGATCCGCTGACTGTCTGTAATGGTTAGCAAGTTAAATTTGACCTACTTTCCTGTTTCCGATTGAGCTGAGAATTTTCATGTTATCATATTATAAATATTTATAATTGGATGAGAATAGAGTTATGTTATGGCGTTTATCTGATGATGGAGTTGTAAGATGGCCATTTGGCCATTTAAACTAAGTATAGTAAAAACGATGCAACCCTATCGAGTTTGGGATCCTTTGAACCGCCTTTACGAGTACTTTGTTATAGTTTAAATAACACGGGAACACTCACGTAAATATTAAGTCGTTTACTACGACTAGTTTCGATCACATTCGGTGATCTTCATCAGGCGAGTAAACGGTGGTAAAAGACTTAATATTCCTGTGTTATTTAAACCAAAATGTCTCAAAACTACGTTTTTAATTTAAAAAAATATTTTTCATAGGTTTCAGGAAATGCTTATAGTGGCTTCATAGCTCGGCTAAACGACACGCAAGCAACAGATGGTTTACCCGGTTAACCAGCTTGTCCCGTGCGTTACAGTAACCCAAATAAATCTGAAGTCGAATCCGGCGGTGGCTATTTCTATCCCGGTAAATAGTACAACGACCTTTGGGACTCGTAAGCGACACGGTCAGTCTTCGGATGGGTGACCGCGGGTGGCGTTTACAACTGAGTGCTATCGTGGGTATGACAGGTTAAGTTGAGTCCCGGTTGTTTGTCCTGTAACAGCAACCGTCAAGCCTTATCAGAGGCCTTCACGCGGTCTAGCTCTGACTCCCGTACTAACCACTCGGCTTATACGAGTGCGAGCTTATTTATTTTTGGGACTCGCTTCCTTGACTTATAAAAGGAGAAACAAGGGAAAAAATATGTTTTTCCTTATTTCGCTTCGAATAGGTATTTATCATCCGTGGGTGAAACTGGGTCGTCCCGGGTAAGGTAAACGTACCGAATGGACTGAAAAGCTCGAGACGTAAATAGAACTACTTGGCCCTAGAAGATTTGTGTATGACTACTTTTTTATGGTACTGAACCTTCTTTGGGAAATAACCCTTAAAGCGAGACTTCGGTGTCCGTCTGTCTGTATATCACAATCGATTATCTCAGGAACTACAAAAGCTACCTGCTTGAAATATCTCAAAACGCCAAATAATGTAAACCACAACATTTTTTAATTTCGTTGTGCCTATGCCGAAAAACTGATGCAGTACATACACCTATCATATTAGTACAAATAAATACCTACGCAAGTTGCACTCAAATTCTTTACAAGCTCTAATTTAATAAAACTTACAATTTATGTACCTATGTTAAAGTCAAATGCATTTGAATTAACTGAGTTTGATATTATTTCAACTCCGTTGACAATGCAACAAAAGCTTTTTGAGAAAATACATTTTTTAAATCTAGCTTCCATGCGCTTTGACATCTAAATAAGGAAAATTGTCTGACAGATAATCACATCCTTTATCAGCGTGTGACGCTCAATGATCGCGTGCAAGGGCGAATCCATCACGTCATGTGCAAGTACTAGTTAACTAGAGTGGCAGAGTCCTGCAATTTGCCAATCATCGCAAGTCACCCCTCATCCTGGATATCATACTTGTGAGTAACCAAAGGGTACCGCCGGGACTCTAACACTGCGTTATCTCTGCCTGCTTTGAAAACTATCACTTTAAAGTTTGTTTGAGGAAAATTTAAAAAAAATATATTTTTGGAACAAATACAGAGTTATAAGAAAAGGTATGCTTAGCCGACAAGGGCTCACAGTGCTCATCATTATAAACAACTTTTACTATGAGACCAACCCGTAAATCGCGGAAAAAACAGCTGTTCGTTACATTCTGTCATTAGGGTCATCAACAACATTATCTTCAGTCTGTAATCAGCCACTGCTGAGGTTAGGCCTCTGCTCTTGTACTCCACTTATCCCGGTCTTGTGCCAATCTTATCCGATCCGCGATCTTAACAATGTCATCAACTCAAAGTGCTGGTGGGCGACTGACGAATCGCTTACCAGATATATAGGTACTCGTAGATAATCATATTGGTTTACCAAAACAGGGTAGGTACTTAAGTGAACGAACTTTTATTACATTGTTATCGCAGTAGCACAGGTACCTATAAAATTCAGAGGTCCGGAATTATGTAACATTCGTCATATTGATTTTGTTCACATAGGTAGATAAGCGGCCTACTACCTGCCTGGCCGTACCAAGCTTGATAACAACGAATCGATTGACATCGACATTTAACAATTGTATGAAAAGTTTAGTTGTTTAGTCGTAAATACAAACATAATACACACACCATTTTTGTCCTACAGATCTCGTCTAGTGTCATTCATAGATATTTTTCTAATAAAGAACTTTAATATTATTCTTTGACCCGTATTAAAACTTATTCATGATGATGATTACTTAGACCTTTTCCGCTTTTTTCCCTTTCTTTATATCCCTGTATACAAGCTTTCACGTTTACAATATTTTTAATAGGATCTGTTGTAGTGGCTTTTTGACAAAGTCCAACACAGCACTGTATGTACATGCCTTTATAACTCAACACTGTGCTTGTTATACTCAGGGCTCCTACAACACTAACCGATTATTCAATAAACCAGTGTGGGAAAAAGATTTGCATAAAGCACTGGCTCGGATACAAAAATAATAAAAAATGGCCAGTTGCGAGTCCGACTCGAACTGGAAATGTAATTTTGTATCATCGTACAAGATTAATAGAAACTATCTATTGGTAATGCTCAGACGATTTTCAAATCTCTGCGACAGGTTTTCTAATGTTTTTATTACAAGACTACAATGTTTTTCAAATTGACAATACATATACCTATTTACATTATCCTTGCTCAGAAAAACCTTAGTAACCTAAATCAGGTTTTTCTGATATATAAATAGGTATATGTATTGTCAATTTGAAATAGGTATATGTACCTACTACGTAAGAGGCAATAGGTTCTCGTCAAACGATATAACAGTTAATTATGTTAGGTTTGTTAATGACATCTCAAAACAATAGTAGTTTGAGCCCGTGAAGGGATTTTGGGAGTTACTCGAGCACGGCAGACTTATATATTTTATTTATTTATTCAAATTATTCTGATAACACCTTAATTATAAAGATAACTTGCATTATAAGGATGGATACCTTACATAAGTACCTCCAGCCAGTAAGAGCCCTTAATAAAGAGGGCTACGCTCAGGCGGGCCGCTCAGAATAGTAAAAAAAATCGATCGTCTGAACTACTCGAGCACGTCAGACGATATGGGGGATTAATTACCTACGTTGCATGGTAGTATTTTTTTTATTTTAAAGGTTAATATGTATTGTATTTAAAAAAATACAATCTGACGATTTCCGCAAGACGAAAGTAGTAAAAATCAAATAATTGGTAATCAGATAATCGAGTCATTCCCGCTCGGTAACACCCCGTCGTTCACACTTGACGATCGGGAATGGAAAGTTCCGCTCGTTCACAGTGTTGACGAACGCTACTTTTTGTTTTCCGCTATTAAGTATTATTCAATGTCTATACTCAATGTAGTACAAGAGACAAAATGCAAAAAGAATAATTTCAATGAAAGCTAAGCTTGATTTCGAAAATGTTTTAATTTCGTATTTTACGTGTCCCGAAACGAAACCTATGGTCTTGATTTCACTTATTGTATGATTTCATTTTGTATGAACCTCTTTATTTATATAGAGGTACATTCATTCCGCTCATAAGATGACACAGCAGATTATTATTGGTTTGAAAAGCCTACGTATACATATTTGTTTACTGGCATTAATTTTTGCCAGTGATTACATTTTTGTTTGTATAATTTTACGGCAAAGTTAAAAGTAAACAATTCTGAGACGAATAATATCAAAAATAGTACATATTCATACAACTAGACAGACTGCCTCTGCATGAAATACATGGTAGATAATATTGTAAAATTACAGTTGTTTTTTTGTCATATGAAGTTTAAAATAAACAATATTTGTAAACAAAATTGATAATTTTTCGTACCTTTATTGGTTTTTTATTAAGGTAAAAAAAGTATTTAAAAGTTTTCAGATAACCAATACCCCTCGTATTATTGTAAAATTTTTGGACACTGTGGCTGGGACATCATTATGTAGGTATCTTCGGTATGAACAAATTTGAAAATCTGTAGACGCTTAAAACTGAAAACATGATAGGACCAAATAATTTAATTTAACCAATCAATTTATTCTTCTTATCATCTAATCTACCTATTCTTTTAAGTTTCAGCCGTGCTCAAGTAACTACACATTTAGTATCACGGCCTCCCCTACTATACCTGCTACTTCGCGTGCACACGAAACAGCTGTTGAACAGTTGGTGAAGGTCGCGCGGTTAGCTCCTTCGAGTTTTCTATAGGTATGAATATAAAAATGAATACCTTTCCCTTAATCATCGCATCACGCGAGAACAGATGGAACAATTTCGCAAATTCAATTGTTGTGTTAAGTAGGTATTGTCGGGAGAAGGATCTTATGAAAGACAAAAATAAGGAAGTTGAGCGGAACTTTAGAAAATTTAAGACAATTCGAATTTACTACGTCTGTCATAGCTAGTGTGCATATAATATTAAACCTAAATTATTGACGACCTGTTTGGCTCAGTGGTAATATATCCGCCTTATTAGCGAAAGGTCCTGGGTTCGATTCCCGACCGGGCAGATGTTTGAATGATGAATTTAAATATCTGTTTTAGGTCTGGGTGTAGGTTGTCCTTGTCTTTGTGTGTGTTCCATGGCATCCCCGACACAGGATTTATCCTTGTGGGGAGCTAGCTAGCTTTAAGTGTGAAACGTGTAGATATTGGTTTAGTTTCGTAATTTTATAGAGATATTTTTTGTCTTAGTTTTAATTCGATTGGCATTTTATGCATTAAGTCGGTAGCATGTAGTTTATGCGTTCGTTGGAAGAGGTTAAATTTACCATAAGCGTTTTTAACCCTCGAAAATCGACGTTAGATTTTTTTGATGCTTCCGAAGCAAAATGAAGGTTGTTACAAGTTTAATCGCTATGTGTGTCTGTGTGTGGAACCGTAGCTCTCAACGGATGAACCGAAATGTATGCGGTTTTTTATTTCAGTTGTTTCGAAGTTAGGGTTTTTTAAATTAAAAATTATTGTTACTAAATATTGGTTGGGTTTTTGTGTTGGTCGTCCGGCGGCGATATGAGTCGACGACATTGTGAAAGTCGCGGCTCGAACCTGGATCCGACTGGCGCAGGACCGAGGCAGACGGCACAGTGAGAGAGAGGCCTGAACCCAGCAGTGGGATAAGGAAGTCTGTGGATGATGAAATCTAGATGTGGATAGTTTTTAGTAAAATGCAAGGCACTAGGCACAAAGTGACTAGGTACCTACATACATACGGTTTAGGGAATTTAAAATTTCAGACCGAAAGTACCTATTGTTCAACTGATAGTGCAAAAGTAAATGAACTTTTGGTATATTGGTATTTTCCTAAGTATAATACGAAAGGTCGTCGTATTATTTAATTTTAAGTTTTAGATAATAAATTAAATCAGGCGCTACTTCGTAGAAGGTCACCTTCAAATAACTTATTTCACTAGCAGCTATTTTAAGCTTTCATTTCATTTGATATTCCAGTAGAAATAGAAATAAAATTACAACTGTCTGCCACCCCAGACAGACGGTGGAGGCTTAGTATTAGGGTTATAGGGGAGACCGGGGCAAAACGAAGCTCGGGGCAGTACGGGAAATGGTCTCCTGTGCATGTTTACTACATCTATGCTGACCGATGGTAGTACCATTAGTTTGCCATTTAGTCGCGTCACACGTGTCAGCGAGAACGAACTGTGTTGTTGCTACACAGAAGTCATCTCAACGATAAAATTGTTTTCACGGCGGTTCTTAATTATATTAGTGCATGCATATCAGATCTATCCGCATAGAGGTAAGTATTTGGATTTCGTAAAATTCTACCTCTATATAATTAGTATAACGCACTAAGGAATGTATTAACTTGTAGTTCAAGCATTGTTTATGAAAGAAAGTTGAAGAAGTTAGAATTGCAAAGTATCAAAGCCACGTGGCGTTGCTTGGGGCAAACTGAGCGGGGCAAAATAGGATGATGGACGAAGAGGACATGAGGAGAAAAGTAGCAGCTTTTCTGGCTGAAAAATTGATTTCCTTATTGATCAGCTGCCAAAGTCGACATTAGAACGCAAAGTAAAAAAACGTTGCGAATCTATTGGATGCAACAACGGATTCTGACATGAATGATGCTGTGCTAATAGAGGCTTAAGACTTTTTAAACCTGTCATAAATAAGTAACAGTAAAAACAGGTAGCAAAATAACTAAAAACAATTATGCGTGCTATGCTGGAACCCATAATTCTTAAGCTAATTTTGCTCCAAGATATTTCCCATTTTGCTCCAGATACGGGGAAATATGGGAAACATAGCGTTACTATTTAAAACTCTGTTTGTAGAAAAACTAGACATTTTTTTTTGTGAAGGAATAAAATGTAAATAATAGCTAAGAATATAATTGTTGTTTCAAAACAAGTAGATTTCAAATAGAGATCTCGATTTACTTTTTATATTACTTTATTCTTAGCTATCCCGTTAAGCCCCAGTCTCCCCTACCGAAAGGGTGGCACCCTTTGAATGCAGAACCCTCGAAGGGGGAGTTTTAGGGGCACTCGCCGGCCTTGCGTCGGACAAGGCTTTTTTGAAGGACGAATGACGGTCGAGTAATCGATTGTTGAATTTTTGATTTGAATATTCTAACCTGTCCTGCAACCCTTCAAGCTCCTCATCCTGCTCTCCCAGCGTGGAGTCCAGGTCCAGACAGGGCCCGTAGTCGCCGTCCTTGAACACCTGCAGTGTCGCGTCATCCAGCTGAAACAACGCAGGCCTGTTAGATCCTTAAGCATTTCAAAATAGCCTTTACTCTAAAACTCTTATGACGAACCGATAACAGCCTAAACGAATGGTTCAAAAACATTTGTTCTGATCTTTTTAAGGAAGCGCAGGTGCCGGTCTTTAATCTAATGATAGATATTCATCTGAATATACATTTTATACTCTGTACCTAGATGACAATAATTATGTGGTTTGATGCTCATTTCTTATTTATGTGATAAGGTGATAATTCTGCTTATAAATAAAATTCTTATTCTTAAGACAGGCTTGTGGGCGATACTTAGCTTAGATTTACGTTACACATTTATTGCTACTGAATCTGTATTATTATTTTTAAAATAAATTGACTGTTTTTTTATAACGCAAACATCCTTGTTTAGCCACCAACACGGCTGTTACGCGACGATGTCGAAGATATAGCACGCAGATTTGGATACCTATTCACTCTGACATTGAAGATCATATCTCTTAGGGAACAACGTAGCCGGAAGTCTGTTCCATTGATTAATTTGTTTTTTCTTTTTCAGGAAACCGGAGTT
This sequence comes from Alcis repandata, assembly GCA_949125135.1. Taxonomy (NCBI): domain Eukaryota; kingdom Metazoa; phylum Arthropoda; class Insecta; order Lepidoptera; family Geometridae; genus Alcis; species Alcis repandata. Next base: position 12,316,209 of record OX421221.1, on the reverse strand, counting down.
CCATGTAGGAAGAATGGAAGGACTAACAAAGCATTTCATATTTTTGAAAATTCGCTCTTGAAAATGTTTCCTCGAGAGTGTGTGAAGCTATCGCCAACCGAAGGTTCCCGTGCTGCCCGCGTGTTGAAGTTGCGTCAACTAGTTTCTTTTAAATTGAACTTCAGTATTTTTGGTGGTAGTCATTGTTTTATTAAATATTTCGGGATTAATTATGATTCTTTTTTGTATAAATGATATTACTTTTATGACTAACACGGTTGTTGTTATTGGTTGTTTATTAGTTAAGTGAATAAGTGATGGATAGATACATCATGTTACTTGGCTCAAGTTTGAAGGCTTTAGTTGTCAAATCTTTGTTTCCTAAAAGTATTGATGTCCTTGTCTGATAGCTTGCAATGATAAAGACAGCTATATTTCAAGTTTGTTTAGACCTGTCAAATAAAGTCTTCAAACTTGGGCCTAATAGCCTAGTGTCAATAAAGAGTTATTTATTTTATTGTATTGTATGTCCGGAACCCGGTGACTTTCCTACCCTCGCAGACTAGGAATCGAGGTTGGGTCTTCGGCCTCGCAAATACAAAGTTTAAACTCAACTGGATAAATGGGTTAGGTATGAAATATGCATCGACAAGGGGACAAAGAAATATGTACCTATTCATTTATTTCATTTATGTATTCATACGATTTATCACATTGCTAAACTGTGAATTGGCCCCTTTTCAGGCCAGCTCTAGTCTTTCATAACAGTAACCAGCAAAGTAGATTAGCATAATCGAGATCTGCCAAACGATTCGATTAATACATAAATCATGTTCGAAATGTTTTGAATCGACGTTTCTGATTCGTACAGCCAAGGAATGGAGCAAACTGCCGGCTTCCTCGTTTCCTGAGAGATACAACCTTGAGCTTTGCAAGGTCAGAGTGAATAGGTATCTTCTAGGTCTGCGTGCACCCATCTTCGACCGCATCGTCGCTTACCATCAGGCGAGTTGGCGGTCAAACGCGGACTTATTTAAGTTAAAAAAATGTCTGGGAAAATTGGGTGTGCCGTACAAACAAATACACAACCTTAGTCGACACTGAAGTCTTACGTAAGATTTGCCTTAATTATTTTGGTATGAATCCTTAAAAATGTATGGTGAAGTAGAAAGAGTTAATTCAACTCAAGTTGTGCGAAATGCCAACAGTACACTAAGAAAGCAGCTGGGCGGTCTGGGTGGCGCAGACCTGCTATGAGCAAACGTAACGGTTAACATCAGGCGAGCGATTTGCTCGTCTCGTCACTCAATTAAATATAAAATTATTATAATAAAAATACCTTATGTACTGTGACACAAATGAACATGAGGCGGGCGCTATCATTGTTAGACTAAAAACAGTTCAATACATTTTATCATGGACATTTTCTTTAGAAAGCTGATTTTTTTTCACGATTTCCCGTAGTAAAAGTTGTTCGTAAAAATGAGTACTTTGAGTCCTTCGGCCTAGCATACCCTTATCTTAAATCCCTACACCTGTATTTTACTCCGTTTATTTCTCATTATAACGAAAAAGTAAAAAGTCGATAGCTGTACCTACACTTCAACCGGTAACAGGTAATTTTCGGCCAACTATTTAGTTTTCCATTTAACTAGTATTGGAGGAAATGGTTGCTAACGCCATCTCTAGGAATCGCAGTGAAGATTGGTTTCGCGCTAAAATATTATTATTTTGCACATAGAATTTCCTATCAGATAATTTCCGTTACACATTAATGGACCTATTGCTTGGGTCTACTAGAACGTCTAAAAGTAGAAAAGCATGCTCGTACTTTATAGATAAATAAATAATTGTTATAATATCTTAATGGGTAATAAAAATATTTTGATTTTGATTTTGATTTTGAGGGTTGCTAACGCCATCTATAGGAATCGCAGTAAAGACTGCTTTAGCCCTAAAATTATAAGCACTCAATAATTCCTATATGAGACTTTCCGTAACAGATTAATGGACTTATTGTTTGGGTCCACTAGAAGGTCTAAAAGTAGAAAGCATGTTCGTATTTTGTAGATAAATAAATAATTGTTAAAAAATCTTATTATGTAAAGGGTTGCTAACGCCATCTATAGGAATCGCAGTGAAGATTGCTTTAGCGTTAAAATAATAAGTATATAAATTTGCAGAATTTCCTTTACAGATTAATGGACGTATTGCTTGGGTCCATTAGAAGGTCTAAAAGTGGAAAAGCATGCTCGTTCTTTTGTAGACAAATAAACAATTATTGTTCTAATATCTTATTTATCGTCATTTTGTCCTGATACAATTTGTAGAACCTCTGTGGAAGTATTCTGAAACTAAATTCAATCATGGTAGCTCTGTAGGCAAAGCTTCACAGCAGTCTGTGTAGATGGCGCTAACATTAGCTTTAATCTGTGAATTTGAGCCTTATTCACAGATGCACCCGAGATGTTTTGCCGTGACTTCATATCTCGCTTTGAACGGAATCGCGGTTTTCTAACGCAAAGTTTTCTTCTCGCATGCTAATTTGAAGTTTGCATATACAATTATACATGGTTATACAGAAAGGGTAAGCTAAGCCGAAAAGGGCTCATAGTACTCATCATTATGAACAATTTCTAGTATGGGACCAACCCAGATTCGCGAAAAAAAATCAGCTTTTCCATACATTTTGTCGAGTGTCATTGACATTTTTCTATGGAATAGCAGATTTTTTTGCCAATTCCGGGTTGCTCCCATAGTAAAAGTTGTCCATAACGATGAATACTATAAGCCTTTCTCGGCTTAGTATACCCTTTCTGTATAACCCTGTATGTCAAACACTATTCCTTAAAGATTCCATGCTGATTGCAGATATACTACGGCGCGGTACGAGTTTAAAAGACCAGACAGAATAGGGTCCAAGAATACTCCCCCAGTGATCTCCACGCCAGATGGCGTAGAAATGAATCAAACTACAACGGCTGGGTTGAGAACGACCTCGCGTTCAAGCGTACCTAGTTCGCGTTAGACTCAATAGATGGCGTAAATTCGTTTAAGTCTATTTGCAACTAACTACACCCGGCGGTTTCACCCGCGGTTTTTTTTTATAATAGTAAAAAGTATCCTATGTTAGTTCTCTAATACATCCAAGAATATGTGTACAAAGTTTCATGATGATCGGTTAAGTAGTTTTCACGTGAAAGTGTAACAAACAAACTTACATTCACATTTATAATATTACTACGGCTTATATCGTAGTTCGAGGTTATATCATAATAATATCAATTCATATCCAAATGTCCATTTGACATTGACTTAGAAATAGTTTTTTTAATGGTTAATTGGACCCAAGTTTGAAGGTTTTTTGACAGATCTAAACCAACTAACCGACTAAAAATATAACAGCTCTAAAATTAATGCTATTTTTGTCTTGTAAACAGGGTTATTCATAAAGGGTATGCTAAGCCGAAAAGGGCTCATGGTACTCATCATTATGAACAACTTATACTATGGGACTTACACAGAATCCGCGAAAAAAAACCAGCTGTTCCATACATTTTGTCGAGTGTCATTGACATTTTTCTATGGAACAGCTGATTTTTTTCGCGAATTTCTGGTTGGGCTCAGGGAAAGTTGTTCATAATGATGAGTACTATGAGCCCTTTTCGGCTTAGCATACCCTTTATGAATAACCCTATATTGTCTATACTAATATTACTAGCGACCTACCCCGGCTTTGCACGGGTATAATATAAAGTATAGCCTATGTTACTCAGGGATAATGTAGCAATGTAATGGTGAAAGAATTTTTGAAATCGGTCTAGGAGTTTTTGTGTTTATTCAACACAAACATACAAACATACAAATCTTTCCTCTTTATAAAGAGGAAAGATTTGTATGTTCTCTTTATAAAGCGGAAAGATTTGTATGTTTGTTTGTTTGTATGTTTGTTTGTTTGTATTTTCACCAAATTCTTTCACCATTAGATTGCTACATTATCCCTGAGTAACATAGGCTATACTTTATATTATACCCGTGCAAAGCCGGGGCAGGTCGCTAGTATCTAATATAGTCAAAGACAGCGATAGTTTAAATTTCTTTTAGGTAATGTACGCCTGACTTACGGCAATTTTACCTCAAAAGTTATTCGACCGCTCTGCGACGTACACGTACAGTATCGCAACTGCAAAATCACTACGAAATATGAAATCATGAACCTAAAGATGACAAATATAATATGATCAGTTTTAAATGCGGTTATTGAAAAACAATGAAGTGAACGTTGAAAAAAAAAGAATCATCAAAATCGATTCACCCAGTCAAAAGTTATGAGGTAACAAACATAAAAAAAAAAAAACAAAAAAAACACAGTCGAATTGATAACCTCCTCCTTTTTTGAAGTCGGTTAAAATTACATTTCATAGGAATTAATTTGGTGTTGTTGCAGACAGTGATTTGTTTTTCTTTTACTGTTTTTTGTTCTTTTGAAAAAATATTAAGTATGGTCTCTATTTTAAAAGCTAACCAATCGATATCGGTAGATGTAACACAATTGACGTACAACGATTTATCTAATACTAGCGCGGTGAGTCAAATCAAAATATACGTCGAGAAAAGTTGCTGTTGCACATGTTTTGTCGAGAGTCAAATTTTTGCTATGGAACAGCTGATTTATTTTCCGCGAATTTAGGGTTGGCAAAAATCCCATGGCAAAAATTATTCAAGTGAGTATACTACGAGCTCTTTTCCGCTAAGTATACCTTTTCTTATATCCCTGTTTGTTAGATGTATTTACCAGTAACGTATGCTATATCAATTTTATTCTAAGATCCACACAGTTGTTATGCAATCGGCGAGTTTATTTTTACAGCCACTTATACCCGTCACGTGTTAGTTTTAACAACACAAGCTTAAGTGATTCTGATGTCACAAATAAAAAGCCTGGTCGCATTCTGGCAAGTGTGATATTATCTTCGTCACTATCGCTCTCACTAGACATGTGATGAGAGTGAGAATGATGGCGATAATCTCGAGCACCCGAGAATAGAGTCCCGTGCTGTTGATGTCATTATAGCATTGCTGAAGGAATCGTCAATAAAACTACTAATCGAATGGGCTGATTACACGTAACGAGTACAGAGGCGAGACAACAAATGGCATACTTTTTTTTTACAATAAACTAGACATGCGTTTGACCACTATCTCACCTGATGGGAAGCGACGATGTGGTCGAAGATGTAGCACACTTGCCTAGGAAATACCTATTCACTCTACTTTTAAATAGCCCTGGGTTGTACTTTTTCGGGAAGACAGACGCCTGCAATGAGTTCCACACCTCTGCCGTTCGTATTAAAAAGGTGGAATGGAAACGCTTAGTGCGTTTGAACGGAATAACTCGGCCGACCAAACAAATTATGGTCCTAGTGACTGTCTCGCCTCGTCAAACTGTAGAATCGAGTACTCGGCCGAGGGCACTGCTTCGCCACTGTACTCGTTACCTGTAATCAACCCAGAAGCGATGTAATGGCGTACTGCAGGGTTTAAATAAAAGGAAATAGTGATAATTTTGTGGAAAACTCTGTGACTTGATTACAAAATCAAGAAATAGGTAATATGCAATGTAAAATCTCGACTTTTTTGTCAGTGTACCAATTAGGTACATGAACATTTTAATAATTATACTCTTGGAAAAACGGCTACCTCCATTTCCTACCAATTTTCAGTTACATTTACAGTTACCTGAGTTACAACCATCCAAACATATATAAACTTTGACTTCCTACTATCCTATAAAGTAATAAAAGAGTATGTGTGTTGTTTTAACCATGGATTAATATTTAGGCTACTTTGTATCCCGGAGAATACTATTATTAGTATATAATTTATGAGATGCGATGATGATGATGTCATAATATTTTTTGTATTATGATATAAAAAAAAACTATAAATAGTGGCATAAACAAAGTCTTAATAACGGTAAGCATTTTAGATTCTAGATTAAGTCGTAAGAAATCGTGAAAGACAGCCTAGACTAGGCACAATTATTATTGCATGGACTCATCATTTTCCAACCCTTACCCCACTACGAGTACGTAGGTACGTAGGTTATTGAATTGTGAATCGGTTTCTTATAAGCAAGCATGCTCCATCGTAGACCGCATCGTTGCTTGCCATCAGGCGAGATGGCGGTCAAATGCAAGCCTATTGCTAAATAAAATAAATTAATAAATTTATAATTATAGAATATATTATAAATTAATAAAAATAAAAAAAAACGTAGGTTCAGTATTGATCGGTGAGTATAATGTACAGTTCCTCCATTCAATGTACACCTCCAGACTTACATTTTACAAAAAGTTTTCGTAAGTTTAGGTACTTTGTCTCCACAATACGGGCATTGCGCCTAGTGTGTGGGGCCCGGGGCCGCAGCCAAAGTTATGGAAATGTATTGTTTATATATGTAGTTAGTTTTTTATTATTATTTTGAGTATTTAAGTTTCCATTGTTTGTACTTTATTTTTTGGTTTAAATTATCTTATCTTTTTCATCTCTATCACTCGTCATATCTGAATACACTCCCTTCTTTTCCATATCATCTTTCACACATTCTATCCATATTTTCTTTGGTCGTCGTGGACTAGGAAACTTTTGATTACCGCTAAAATCTGTTAGATAAAGATGTTATTCCGCTTACTCATAAAGTTCCGTGCGAAATGCTAGGATCCGCCTACGTGCACAAGAACGATCACCACCTATGTATGTATCGTGGTTATCTATGACGAAAACAATTTCTTTATAGATAACAGAGTATCAGCTACGATAATTAAGCTATAAAGTAATTGATAGACGTTTATAAATAGCCTGTAGGTATGTACCTTGTACCTCAATGTTCTAACTTATCAGATCGAAACGGGTCAATGATCTCGAAAGATATTCCTTTATTCGGTTTGTTTCTTGGATCTTTTATGTTTAGAGGTACAATGACAATTAAATGCTGTTCGATCGGAAATCAGAAATATTGATTAACTATAAAAACATTGAATTTGACGTATGCAGGTTTCCTCACGATGCTATCCTTCACTGAAAAGCCAGTGGTATGAAATTTTATAGTTCCAAAAGACGTATTAGTACGACTCCCGGCTGGACCGTAAAGGCTTGGGATGTATTCTCACCGATCATCAGCAACCATTAATCACGGATCTCACTGATCAACCACGGACTATTATACCGGGAGATGATGACGCTTTCCCGGTCATTTGTACCCAGAATGGCGACCCTTCAGGGGTTTAATTATGTAATGACATCGATCTATCCGACTTCGGTGTGTAATGACGAAAAGTAAAATGACAGTCATAGCGTGGCGGCCCAATCGTGGGCACCAAATTTATGTCACTATCTCAGGTCTATATCTGGACCGATTTGATTAAAACTTCCTACAGGGTTACGGACATAAGGAAATCATTCCTTATAAAGCTATAAGAGAGGCCGAATGCCAAGCAGCACCGCCCTGGGTATGAAATCGAAGTACCTGACACCAGCCAATTAAGTACTTTTAAAATAAATCTAACAAGTTTCGAGTTGTGAAGTAGAGTGTATTAATCAAATATTCAAGAACCCGCCGCAGAGTTATATTGCCAGTAGAATTAATTTGAATACTAATATACTACTTTATTTTTGGAAAGAGATCGCATGTGTTTCCAATTAAGTAATTTACTTTGTTTACTTTCCAAACCTGCATGCCGAAAACCACAGTTGGACAAACATTGCGTCACACTCACGACTACTCAGTGCGTTGATTCAGAACCCTTGACCTTGAAACCTAGCCGTATGTCCCTTACTCGAGAGGCTAGTGTTGACATCTTTGCAGTGTCTGGTTTAGACTCACAAGAATTTCCCGCAGTTTGTTTCACGTGAAGTTATGTTTGCATCATCTGGATAAAGAAGCAAACCAATAGTTAATGTGTTTCTGTTATTTCTTTAGCAAGGCAGTATTTTCCTTAGTTTCTAAACCTTTGATAATTCGTTCTTTCCCTTTACAATTAAATGGTCAACGGTAAAAGTAGCTGGCTAGTTTCTACTGCCTAACTCTTTACTTCGCTCTGGACTAAAACAGCCCTCTCCATTAAATTGGTAAATTGCTTCCTTGTAAACCTACTATTTTAATTTACTTTTTTTTATTAACTCTGAAATGATTGAATAGCTTTTGATGCAACATATACCTAAATAATGATTAAGGGTGCATAACTGCATACCTACGCGGTTTTTAGAACCTGAAAATCCATAGACCTGCGTCAGCGATGCGGGAAAAGGGACAAGATGCGAGAGAGTGATCCGCGTGGCTGTGTTCAAGTTTTTACGTTTTTACCCGACTACAGCGAAGGAAAAAAGAGTGCCATGTTTTTGACCGGTACGTATACATGACCGGACATATTATGACCAGTATGCTCATCTGTTTCTCTTTTATTTATGGGGTTTAAAATATTAGGTTTAAAAATATTATTACCATAATTACAATTTAATACTTTTCTTTTATTTTATTTATTGTTATTTTTTTATTCAGTAATAGGATTGCGTTTGGCCGCCATGTCGCCTGATGGTAAGCAACGATACGGTCTACGATGAAGCACGCTTGCCTAGAAAAAAACGACTCACTCGCGACTTGAAGACTATCAGATTACATCTATCGGGAAACACCCATTCGGGCAGATTTTCCCGCTTTCGCTCCCGCTTCCGTTCCCGCTTCCCGCATCGCTGGCGCACAGGTTTGGCCGTAGCATTAAAGTAGATGAAAAGCAATAGGTATTCCAATTATTCTTTGAACGAATTCAAATTGATGCAATATCAAACTAGATAGTTTAATCTACTTGCAGATTTAATCTAGAGTACAATGCGTATCTATTTGATAATAGGCGCAGCTGACCTAGGTACCCGTGGAACGGAACCGTTGAATACGGGGTTATTAGGAAAGGGTATGCTAGGCCGAAAATTTAAAATTAAAAAACATTTATTGTGAATGGTTATAAGATTCATAGCGGCAAAAAATTATTTTCATGTAGTCATATTAATATGAAAATTAAATAATTTTACACATTGTGTCAAAGAATTACAATTAAAAATTGAAAAAGTCACAAGAAAGAGATAAAAAATGTAAAAAGAAAAGAGCCAATAGTAAGTACCTACTCGTCATCACGAACAACTTTTACAATGGGAGCAACCCGGAAATAGCGAAAATAAATCATCTGTTCCTTAAAAAAACGTCAGTGACACTCAACAAAATGTTTGGAACAGCCGATTCATCTTATATGTAGCTGTTTTTTCAAATATTTCTCTAAATAAACTCCTTTTGTCCATTTATTAGATTGATTGATTCTAGATGGACCAACCCTATTACCCTACCATGTATATGCTATGCAGTATGCAGGCTAGGCTACCTCAAAACCTACCTACCTGTTTTTGTAATTTTCAAAAATTCAAGAATTTTGTATTTTTGTTTTATTATTCTTTAAACTACATATATTAAAATTTGTTTTTTTGCTCATCGAGCACCCACGGTGAATGTTATGTACGCCGTACTTGTACACATCAGAATTGTACCTTGTCAATACTCTTAGAAATATGTGTCAATGTGTGTGATGTGGCTGTGCTATATAAATAAATAAATAAATAAATAAAACAAAACACGATTTGGTAGCTCTTTTCCAAATATGCGACTATGCAGGCTAGGCTACCTCAAAACAATACACTAGGTAGCTCTATTTCAAGCGTTCTATAAACGTAAGCCCATTACTAATAATACTTGGTTACTCACTTGGTATTCGGCTAAAATTATCTGCGTTCTGAATAGTTCGCGGCACCTAGTCTCAGGTGTAAGTCACCGGCGGCGGCGGTACTTAAGGCGGAGATAAACGGTTGCTAGCTATCTCTTTCGCACCTTTTTAACCCCCGACGCAAAACGATGGTGTTATAAGTTTGACGTGTCTGTATGTGTCTGTGGCATCGTACCTCCAGAACGGATGAACTGGTTTTGATTATTTTGTTTAACGGTTATAATTACAGTGATAACAAACATTCACACAAACTTTGGCATTTATAAGTAATTGAATTATAAATATCTTAATATATATAAATTACGTGTCACGTTGTTTGTCCGCTATAGACTCCTAAACTACTTAACCGATTTCAATCAAATTTGCACACCGTGTGCAGTTCGATCTAACTTAGGAGATAGGATAAGCTCACATCTCAATTTATAGTAAAAAAACATGAAAAATTAGAAAATTTAAAAATACTTAAACCATAATTTAACTTTAGCGCTTTGGACAATGTAAACTTTTTTAATGTCACTTTTGACATTTGACATAGAATTGACGCAATGGTTTTTTCTACCGATTCGAATTAAATAGTCATCGTTAAGACAGGACAACGTCTGTCGAGTCAGCTAGTATTATATTATATTTCATTACAATGCAAGGCAAGGCAATACAAGGCAATACAAGGCAATACAAGGCAATGGGCCCAAGTTTGAAGGCATTATTAAATTTGACAGATCAATTTTTCTAAAAGTATTGTTCTCCTTGTCTAATACGTTACAATGACAAAGACAGATCTATATATTTTTGAGTAGTTAAGATCTGTTAAATAAAGCCTTCTTCGGACCAATGGTAGGATAAAATCACTGAGTGGAAATTTGAATAATAGCGACGCCTTAACAGATATAACTCTCTGGTTTCAAACAGACTGTGCTAAGATTGCTCGGCTCAAAATTTACTGCCCTGGAATTGGCACGAACTACTGGCCAATTAGATAATAAGTCTTGTTGTCTTTACGCTCTACAGTCTAGACCCTAGACTCTAGGGTATTATTTTGACGTGACAACGTCTAATAAATCGATGAACAGCGGGTGCACGCATGAAAGTGTCCCGTTACGCTCATTGTAACGTCACGATCGGAGCGAGAAAAGTACGCAATCATTTCATCAATGTTTTGTTATGACGTCACGTTAAACTATCGTCCGTAAACCGACTTTACAGACAACCATTTTTTTTTGAGAGGCGATTAGATATGATCGGTCAACGGGTTTTGTGGTCTGTGGTTGGAACGAAGAATTTTCGTTAAAGACGTGTTCTGTTCCGGTGAATGAGACAGTGTGTTGTAAAATAATCTTGATCATAATCTTAGAGTTTAGGTCGAAAGTGTGTCAACTAGTGTGTTTATTTCGGTAGGATATTCGGTCTAACACACTTCACACTAATGATACAAAATGTTACTCTCTAATACTGGGTTATGAGGAAAGGGTATGCAAGCACATGAGGGCTTATAGTACTCGTCATTATAATTTTATTTTATAGTGGCCTATAAAATAAAACCTACCTTGAAATGGCGATAAAATCAGCAGTTCTCCACATTTTTTCTAGTGTCATTTGACATTTTCTGAGGAATAGCAATTTTTTTCACGATTTTTGGGTATACCTATACCATGGTTTTTGTCTAAGCATATCCTTTGCTTATAGCCCTACACAGTGAGTATATTAAATTATAATAGTATACAGGATTAGTGAGAAAGGGCTAAGCCGAAAAGGATTCACATTCTCAACTCAAATAATTTGACATTCATAAGCGTACATTGACGTACCCATATTTGAATAAATAATTTAAATTTTTACGTAACTTTTTTTCATCCTGCTGGAAAACCATGTTTACCTTTGAGGAGATGAGGCCGCACTCATTATTGTTATTTTTTTACTATGAGACCAAATCGCAAAACAAATGCGACATCAGGCGAGCGTTTTGCTCGTCTCGTTACTCAATAGCATTAAAAAATAGTTTCCGTGAGAATTAAACGTGATTCGTTCCCAGGATCAAGGAGTTTAATTATTTTTAAATTATGTTATCGTAAGGTATTTTTACGTCACTTGTTTTCGATTCTTCTTCTAATAATAGATTATTCCTACGCGTGTGAAATGAATCTTTAATTGTTATAACTCTGTTCTGATAAGCCTGAACATATTTGATCTATGTGCTGTTAGGCAACTATCCTACTAATATTTTAAACTATCTTAAACGCGGTTTCACCCGCGTTTTCCCGGATAAAAAGTGGCCTATGTGTGGCCTATGTGTAATCCAGACCATAAACAACCTGCATTCCAAATTTCATGTAAATCCGTTCAGTCGTTTTTGCGTGAATGAGGAACAAATATATGTACATACATTCTTACAAACTCTCGCGTTTTTTGTAAAACATTTTTCAGTAGTATCGTAGTTCCCAAATGGTTAAACCGATTTTGATGTTAAATAAAACATTGGTTTAGTTTAATGTAAACGTTTCACACTCATAGCTCCCCACTAGGAATAAATCCTGTGTCGGGGATGCCACGGAACACACACAAAGACAAGGACAACTAACACCCAAACCCAGAACAGATATTTAAATTCATCATTCAAACATCTGACCGGCCGGGAATCGAACCCGGGACCTCTGGCTTATAAGGCGAATAGCCGCTGAGCCAAACAGGCCGACTTAATTAAGTAACTTAACAGGCTTTTAATATTAGTAGGAAGTAGGATAGTAGAAGAAGTAGGTAGATGTCAAAGTTTGAATGTCTGTATGTTTGTCGCTCAATCAATATTATTCACACTTAGATGATACTGATTTAACAATTCTCTCAAGTATACTGCACACCGCTGAGAACTTAGTCGCGGACAACCCGCGTTACTGCACGGACGTCAGCGCGCTGCTTTCGAGAGCCTTACACACGCGCATGTCACGTTACAATACGCTGTAACCATTACAAAATAGGGGGCGTCCATTAATCACATAATGTTTTTAGCAACTTTTCACTTCCCCCCCCCCCCCCCCCCAATTGTTTTTTAAGTAAGTACAGGGTTATCAGGAAAGGGTACAAGCCTTAAAAGCATCATGGTACTCATCATTATAACCAACTTTTACTATGCGACCTTGAAATCACTAAAAACAAATCTGAAATTCCATGCAATTCGAATTGTCGACAGTCATTGTTATTTTTCTATGAAACAGTTTTTTTCCGCTATTCCAGGGTTCAACTAAATAATCATGAACCCTTTTCGGCTTAGCATGCTCTTTCATTATAACCCTGTAGTTAGTAATATATAATTAGTATAATTTTGTGTGCTTACTGACACATTTTAATGAATCACTAGACTCTCAGTCAGTAGATCTGAAGCAAAGATCGGTAAAACCACTTTACGAGGCCCAAGTTTTCCTTGTTGAACTTACGGCCATTCTGAAATGGATTTATTTTTGTACAAGCTGCGCTTTGCGGTTTCACTTGCGATTTCAGTTTCATATAAGTGTAAGAGTGTATGTGAGTAAGAGAGAACTGATTGTGACAATAAGGGGTAAAAACAATTAAGTTATTAGATAAAATTAAAATTACCTTTGTACATGGTTATAACGAAAGGGTAAGAAGCTAAGCCGAAAGAGGCTCATAATAGTCATAATTATGAATAACTTTTATTATGAGAACAAGAATATTATTTTTACAAAACAAAAAACAAAAACCGAGTTCAAAAGACCGACTATTGAGTTATTCATCTATTTGTCGCGCACGTACTTAATGCAAATTTAAGACTTATATGGTTTTCTCATGGATACCATTATCAGAACTGGACTAAATTGGAATGGGACCAAATGGGAAGCGTCAGCTTTCTAATAAAAAAAGAATCATCAAAATCGATTCACCCAGTCAAAAGTTATGAGGTAAAAAAACATAAAAAAAAAAAAAAAAAAGGTAATAAAAAAAAACATACAGACGAATTGATAACCTCCTCATTTTTTGAAGTCGGTTAAAAATCCGGAATTCTCGAAAATATCGGCTGTTCCATATATATTTCGTCGAGTATCATTGGAATTTTTCTATGGAACAGTTGATTTTATTCGCGAATTTCGGCTTGGTCCTTAAGTAAAAGTTGTTCAAAATGACAAGTAACTATGAGCCCTATTCTGCTCTAACCTTTCTTATAAACCTATATACCAAAAAGAGCTGAGTGATAAACTACGTCTGAATACATTTTCGCAAATCAACCGACCCTAGACAAGTCGGAAAAGTATAGAGATAAAAACATGAGCCAGTATAATGTTTCCGAAGACGATGTCGAAGATAGAGCAAAGAGAGTAAAAGCGAAGAAGGATGACCCCACCACCCGGAAAGATCGCTCTTAGCGATAAGGTCGCCAGTTTTTGCCCTAGTTTTAAGTGTTATAATCCTATTGTTTGTATTTCTAGTGTGAACAATAAATAGTTTATCTATCTATCAAAAGGAATGCAAACACACTTTTCACTTTTTGCACGTCAATTCGACTGTGTCTGTGAATTGAATCTATATTTATAATAATAAAAATGAAACCCGTTTTCCTTGGTCACGGCATCACGCGTGAATGGCTGGACCGATTTCACTAATTCTTTTTTTGTTGTATTTGTTATCATTAGGAGAAGGTTCTTATGAAAGAAAAAATTAAGAAAGTTGAGTAGAACATTAGAAAATTAAGATTTAGTTAAGACAGGACTACGTCTGTCGGGACAGCTAGTACTACAATAATAATTGTACAAAATTAATGAATTCATCTATGATAAGGTTTTTTTACGTAAATTGTGTTTAGACTGCAATATTTTTACATACAATTGCAATTATTATATATTTTTTTGTCATTGCATTTATTGTAGGTATTTTTTATTTATTTCATAAAAACATTGTAACTGATATTCCGAAGTGTACATGTACCCATATTTGAATAAACGAATTGAAATTGAATGGATTAATGAAAGACGAACAGTCGCAAAGCGAGGCTTATTATGCAAAAATCTACTATCATCTCAATAAGGAGTTTATTTACTCGTACCTTATTTAACAGCTGTAAAGAGAGAGTCCAGAGAGCCTAGTGCGACTCTTTTTCACTATTCAATCGCATTAACGTAAACTGCAATTAGTATGGAAATCGTTGTAGTTCAGATCATGAACGCTAGGTGCTACAATTTGTATGGTTTTTATTCCATACAAATTGTAGGTAGTTTACGTTAACGCGATCAATTAGTGAAAATACTCGAACAAAGTGCTTGGAACACCACACCCAACCAGCAGTTACACTTACCCTGTGCGGCGCTTGCAGCAGGCGGTGCACGGCCGCTATCTGGTACGACAGCGGTATGGTGGTGTTAAAAGTGTGGTAAAGCGGCCTCGGGGGCTCCCGCACACTATACTCCATAAACGGGTCCAAATCGTTTATGTATTGCACCCGGCATACGAAACTTTCAGCCCCGTACTCCCGAATACCACCCCCCACTCGATTTTCACTCATTTTCAACAATTCGATCATTTTAAACACTAATTTTTAATTATTTAAATCACAGTCCAATCACATCTTTCACTGAAAATTAAAACACATTCCTAATTTATTTTTTAGTGGCATCTAGAGAAGCACAGTCTTGTTCCTCTTTCTTTGAATTAAAAAAAAGTTTGACGTTTATATTGGCGGTATTTGAGAACGTGAGGTTTTTATTCTTTTTCCGTGAATTCGGCCAGTGCGCGTAAATGCAAACGTTGAACTGAGCGCGCCGGAGACGGCACGTTTTCGCCCGAATCGCCAACCGCGATAAGCGTGCAAGATGCTATGTTTTGATTAGGTTTTTTTATTATAGAATGGAAAGGATGCGGTTTCGTAGCTGCCAACGCTAACGAACCCGATTCGATTATCGGAGTTTTTGTAACGGTACCTACTCGCGATGAAATAAAAATAAAAGAACGACGTATACCATGTGCGAATATAAAACGCGTCAGCGATCTATTCCCGTGTTTTATTGTTTATCTTAGGAACAGGTAAACAGATACGGCAAGGTCTTAGCTTGGTTTTGTTACACAATTTATCTTGGAATAGATAAAATGGATGTGTCGTAGGATGACCTACTGCGGACTGCAGTCGTTTATAAACTCATGTCATAATTTCTGGAATCTATTTTTGCTTACGTATGCAACGGTGGATGTGGTGTCGGTTATTTTCGGCCAGTACGATCAAGTGCATTTGGAAGGTGATTTTCAATTGGGTTTTTATTTTTCTTTTTGATAGTCAACTCTTATAATTTTTAGTCAAAATTTACAGAAAAAAACAAAATAAAAAAATGGTTTATCTTTAATTATATTTTCTGTGTTTTATTCGCTTATATTGACTTTGATAGATATACGTTGATTCTGTAGAAAATAAAATATATTATAATAATAATAAAATACTCAATAAAAACGTTCTAATTAATAATTTTCAAAGATCCCTAAATTTTTAAATGACTTTTAAAACGACCCACTTACGTGAAATACTGACAAATACGTAACATTGTTATCACATTTCATAACATACCTCCTATTTTACAAACATCTCCACTACTTTCTACCACTGAAGTTAAGCAACGGACGACACGGGCAGTTTTAGGATGGGTGACCTCGGGTGCCATTTACAACTGAGCGCTACCGTGGGTCGGATGACATTAAATTTCAGGTCCTAGTTGTTTGTCCTTAACTACAACCGTCAAGCCATGTCAGAGGCCTTCAGGCGGCCTAGCTCTGACACCACGACTATCCACTCGATTTATACGAGCTGACTCACTTTAGTAGCTATCTTACTATAGTAGGTACTTTAGTAGTTAACCGATACATAAAAACTCAATTCAAAAAACCTCTACAAGGGCCGTACCGCAAACTCTTATGGGTTGATTACACGTAACGAATACAGTGGCGAGACAGTGCCCTCGACCGAGTACTCGGTTTATATAAAATATTTGACGAGGCGAGACAGTCACTAGAACATTGATTTGTATGCTCGGCCGAGTGTGCCCATTTACTGTCTCGCCACTGTAAGTACTCGTGTGTAATCTTTAGCGCGAGCCCTAACTGACTTGAGCTGGTTTTGTCACGTTTGTCCCCTAACTGACAGAGCGAGACGCGATCAAGTTTAGGCTCACGCTAATAGTTTACAATACGGCCCAAGCCAATAGCCAAGTTGCGATTCTATAATCGAAACGATATAGAACAGTAGGAAGATGTATGGAAATTGTAGATTCTACTAGCTGACCCGACAAACGTTGTTTTGCCATATAAATTATTTCTAGTGACTATTAAAAAATAGGGGTTGGTGATAGAAGTTTGAAAATATAGGGTTGTATGTATTTTTTAATGCGACATAATAAAAAAATAAAGAAATTAAAAAATGTCTAAAAAATAAATAAAAAAATTTAGGGGTGGACTACCCCTAACATTTAGGGGGATGAAAAATAGATGTTGGCCGATTCTCATAGATACCGGATAAGCACAAAAAATTTCATCAAAATCGGTCAAGCCGTTTCGGAGGAGTATGGCAACGAAAACTGTGACACGAGAATTTTATATATTAGAAGATATTCTATGACAGAAATGTCGTTACCATACATTGCCGTAGTTTTCTATAGCTTTTGCTTTGTTCTAAATACTATAAATTTTTCACATTGATTTACATTGACATAAATTTGTTTTTTATTTATAATTTGTTTTCTTTTGATTATTATTTTGTGTCGCTACGTCTTGGCGCTGCTGTGAGTGCGATAAGTTACGAGTATCTATACTAATATTATAAAGAGGAAAGATTTGTATTTTTGTATTTTTGGATGTTTGTGTGGAATAAACTCAAAAACTACTGGACCGATTTCAAAAATTCTTTCACCATTCGAATGCTACATTATTCCAAAGTGACATAGGCTATATTTATTACCTGAAAAAATTAGGGATCCTTACTAAAACTTCTTTAGTGTCCACCCGTGCGAAGCTGGGACGAGCCGCTAGTAAATAAATAAATAGCGTTTCGATAATAGAATTGCAACTTGGCTAAGGGGGCTGGCTTCAATATTGAACAATCTAAAGGCAAAGTATGAAATTACTTAACACCCTGCAACCGTAATACGCAACGAGTGAATCATTTTAGTGTTTTGCAATTGCAATATTTTGAGCAATTAATCATGTCTTATCGCGTTAGAACCAACTGTGCCAGAACTGCAGGGTTATACAGAACGGTATCCTTAGCCGAAGAGGGCTTATTATACTAATCATTATGAAACAACATTTACAATGGGAGCTACCTGTGGGCCTAGCACAACTTTGACGTAAAAATACGTAGTGAGTATTCGATAGAAAAGTGTACGCCATTTACGACTGTCAAGTGTGCTCCTGACGGGTGTAAATGGCGTACACTATTCTATCGAATACTCGCTACGTATTTTTACGTCAAAGTTGTGCTAGGCCCACTGGACCCTCCTCCCCCTCCCCATTTTCACATTTTTCTATAGAAAAGTGTCAATATTACTCGACAAAGTATGGAACAGCCGATTGTGTTTTCGCGATTTCTGAGTTGGTCCCATAATCTAAGTTGTTTATAAAGATGAGTAATAAGAGACCTTGTTGGCTTAGAATATCTGTTTTTCCATCTCGAAATAACCGCTGTAACTACTACGGTCTACTGTTTCTAGCTGAATGAGATAGCTTATACCACATTGGTAGGTAATACCACCTTGCAATAAGCGAAAGGGGTTTCTAACAATTATTGTTTAATAATATACTGTTAGGTAATAAATAAATAAAAAATACACAGACATAGTAGGTTTTTCATCCATTCGCGACTGAAAACAGTGATTTTATCAGTGACTTGTACTTAATGTAATATAATATGTTTTTTTTACAAGTGTATACAAAGCCAACTCCGCTATTTCATTGCAATTTGTTTGTGGTCACCATTCCCCGAGACCAGTGGTGCGAATCTCGTGTCATTTCTTTTATTCGTGTTCTACGGTAGGTTATGCCTGGGGTATGATTTTCGCGTGAGAGGGTTAGACATGATCTGTCAACTGGTTATATGGTATGGCCCGTGGCTGGCTATCACAAGGCGTGCTCCTCGTAAAAGAGAAAGGAATCTTGGAGTTTATGACCTTGTGTCATGACCATATGCGGGGGAAATTGGCGTTTATTACCAGGAGAGAGAAGAAAAATAATGTTATTTTTGGTGATTTCCCACATTTTCCAGGATTTTACTTTGTAAACTTAAGGAGTTTGAAACACTTTGTTTTCAAACGCTTGTAATCCTATATAAAGATCACCGAATGTTATCGAAACTAGTCGCAATATCGGCTCAATAAAACGCGAGTTTTCTCATGTTAAGACAAAATGGTTCTTCCAAGTGTTAATTATAACCAATTTTCCAATTTACATTTCTGTGATCGTCATTTTTTAACGTTCCAAAATCAAAGTTATTGTTTCGTGTCCCCAATCTAGCGTGATGAATGGTACGGAAGCGCGTGCGCACGGGTCGACGACCCTTTCTAGAGCCGAACAAACTGCTGCCTGCACTGTGGCCGGCCTGGGAAGACCATGGCCGGTCGACGCTGATCACAATCATGGGATTCGAAGATTAAGATACTAGGATGTCTTTTTGACGATTTGGGAATCCTCTTTGCTGCACTGCATGGATGGACTACCATAGACAACTGGAAAACGTATTAGGTCTATGAAGGTAATCAAGCCATTGTTGAACAATTGAACGAGGTTGGTAATCAAGCTATTGTGAAGGGAACAGTTACTGTTATTGACATATCAGTTTTTTCTAAAAGTATTGATGTCCTTGTGTAGGTTACAATGACAAAGTCAGATTTATTTTTGTTTGGTTAAGTAAGATCTATCAATGAAAAAAAAACAACGATTAAGAAAGACAATGTTTAAATAGTTTAAAAATGTAAATGGTGCTAGTTTATATGCAATTAATATCTTATTATTATATTAAAACGTACATGTGATATTTAGGTGATGGGAAATAAAAAGGCTTTTATAATTAGGATCTATCAAAAATGTTTTCAAATTTGTACCACGGTACAATTAAATTTAAAAAGAAAACTCCTGACTAGAAAAGAGCTGATAAGTCGTGCACATGCATTTTGTAAAATTTGAATGTTAGCAATACACAAACGTAGTGTGCGCGTTACTACCTAATGTTTCTTAACTTGGTGCCTTTGTCGGAGTGGTCGACTCAATTTCACGTATTTTTTTTAAGTGTTTCCTTGTTAATTATAACATAATGTCACTTAACAAACAAACTTGGATCAGGAATAGAGGTTCTAGTGACACATCATGTAATAGGGGGTTTTCTCGGCTATTCGAGACTATCTCTGTCACTCTCACTATCATGCCATTTCTAATAAGAGCAACAGTGACCAAGATAATGTCTCACTTGCCAGAATGGGGTCCTTGTACAATGTTGGCTTTTAGCAAAGTCGTGCTAGTCGCGATCACGACCGCTGTCCGTTTGTAAGTGGACAACTATCTGCATACATTTGATGCGTAATATTTCTAATTCAATATTCAAGGCTTTAGTTATACAGAGTACAGACGACCTGTTTGGCTAAGTGGTAGTATATCCGCCATTTAAACCCGCTTTTAAGCTTTTAGGACCCGTCGATTCCCGGCCGGACAGATGAATGATGAGTTTAATATAAATAAATGCTCTGGGTCTGGGTGTTAGTTGTCCTTGGCTTTGTGTGTTCCATGGCATCCCCGACACAGGTTATCCTAGTGGGGAGCTGTGAGTGTGAAAAGTTATTTTATTTTTACTAGACGGTGCTTAGCTGTTGCTAAGATTGACAATTATTGTAAATTAGTACGCGCAGTACTAAGCAGGCGATAGACCTGGCTGATGTGGTAAGGTTATAAATTCCTTCACTCCTCCCCCATCAAACTCATTGCTTGTTGTATTTTTTTAGTTCCAAATTTAAATGAATTACCTAAAATATTTTCAGAACACGAAATACTAGATCGATGTTTCAGAATTAACAAAAAAATTAATACACGTGATATCTAACTACATCTTCCCACCCGCTTGTGATATTTCGTGATGTTTTCCCAACCCCTCCCCTCCTCCCCCCGAGCCTCACGTATGCCTTACTAATGGACGATCCCCAAGGAACTCAAGAGTTCAAGATGGCGCATTTCCCGTGCTTTCTCGGCTGTCCACATTTCGCGTTGCACAACGTCGCTGGCCGCATATAGCTTGCCAGAATGCGTCGCTTGCGCAAGCCGCCTTCAGAATAGAATACCGCCTAATGACGCCTATGAGCTGTCAAAATAATGAAACCTGTCATATATTGGAGCGAGCACAATGCGTGCCGATATTCAATGAAGTATACGAACTTGAATCGGTCTTAGAGTCTTAGGTATACAGGGTTATTCATAAAGGGTATACTAAGCCGAAAAGGCCTCATAGTACTAATCATTGTGAACAACTTTTACGATGGGACCAACCTGAAATTCGCGAAAAAAATCAGCTGTTCCATAGAAAAATGTCAATGACACTCGACAAAAATGTATGGAACAGCTGTTTTTTTTCGCGAATTTTGGGTTGGTCCCTTAATAAAAGTTGTTCATAATGATGAGTACTATGAGCCCTTTTCGGTTTAGCATACCCTTTATGAATAGCCCTGTAAAGCCCCACCCGGTACGCTGTAGAGGCTACTGTGGCTTACAGCGTTTAGTCACAAATCTGTTTTGTGATTATTTATTCATAAAAAAATTGGTTTAAGTTTTGCAACAGGGCGCTACTGGATGACACGTTAAATTATAGGTTCCGGACACTTCCGGATGTACGTATGTCATAAAACAACAACCTAATCTAAATATGGGGGCTCCCAAGTTTCAGTCATACCGCACAACACAATTCACATGAAAAATCTTTAAAAAAATAACGTTTTTCCCAACAACACAGACCTGACCATAGGGAAACGTGAGCGTTTTGCTCGTCTCGTCACAATAGCATAAAACAATTGTGAGCAAAAGTTAATTGAATGAAACGATTTGACTCCACATTTATTACGAACTGCTGGAGTGTGGAATGCTCTGCCTGAGTGGGTGTTCCCCACTGGTTTTAATATAGGTGTCTTCAAGTCAAGGGTATCGGTATCATATAGGCAAGCGTGCTCCATCGTAGACCACATCATTGCTTCTTATCTGGCAAGACCGCGGTCAAACGTAAGCCTATCATAGAGCAAAAAAAATTGTTAAAAAAAACTAAAATACACGCTTTATTTAGTGTATTCTCATCGGTCCTCGATAAATCTACAAAGTTTGAACGAAATCTGGCTGTTTAAAGTGGGTCAAAATCGCGCCCAAAAGAGTCGGTTATATACAAACATACCTACAAGTGAAGCTAATAAAAAGCGTGCAAAAATGATACTCCGTTGCTATTCAGGCCGAAAGAGTTTGGCGCATTTCTAATCATCTAGCTGCTAGATTCTAGCAGATAATCTTAAAACGCCTGAACCGATTTTCGTGAATCATGGCTAAGTACACTCATTATCGAGTCACCTTTAAAAAAAAGCAATATCTACCGCTTAATAATGTTTCTTGACAGATACACCGATAAATATACGTATACAGATACACACGTTGATCTCATACCTAACATAACACCACTCTTTTTCCGTCTCGGAATAAAAACTAAAGAAAAGACTAGACAAAACAAATTGTCAAAATACAACCACGTCGATAAATCGTACTTTCTCTAAGGAACTGTTTAATATATACACAATTTATTATATTCCGAAGTGGCATTAGCGTTATATTTAGTTTTTATCGGTGCGCGGGTCAGGTCGTAGTTTTGCATAGCGGTGAAAGGTGTTACGTAACATTATTCGTTAGAACAAGATCACTATGGTGCTATACGTCGTCTCGTTTTGCTTGTTTGTAAACGAGTCCTGGGGCCACTTTTTGGCTATCTCTTTATATGACCTTTTACATATTTAAAGGATTGTAAGGTCGAAAAGGGCTCATAGTACTCATTATTATGAACAAGTTTTACCATGAGACCAGCCGAGAATTCGCGAAACAAATCAGCTGTTCCATACAATATTGTAGAGTCATTGACATTTTTAGCGGTTTTTTTTCGTGATTTCCAGGTTGTTCCTATAGCAAAAGTTGTCCAAAATGCAAAATTCGGCTAAGGCCTGCGCTGCATAGATATCTTTCTTTACCTAAGTACCACATAATTTCACCACAAGCATATGTTATCATTGCATCTATCTATATAATATAATATATATATAAAAATGAAACCCGTTTTCCTTGGTCATCGCATCACGCGTGAACGGATGGAGCAATTTTGCTAATTCTTTTTTTGTTGTGTTAATTATTGTCAGGAGAAGGTTCTTATGAAAGAAAAAATTAAGGAAGTTGAGCGGAACATAAAAAAAAAAATAAGACAATTCGAATAAAATACTCATATAGTTAAGACAGGACAACGTGTGTCGGGTCAGCTAATAATATATAAGCTATAATAATAATGCATTGGTTATTTAAGTTTTTGAGTTTTAAATCTTAAATAATACAGTTCTTTGTATTAATAATTATTAATGTAAGTATTATTTTCTATGTGTAAGTCACATTTGTGAATTAACCATAATATTCAATGTTATATTTAACGTCAATAAATATTTCTGATTTCTGATAGAAGACCCCTAATGGAGTAAATCAAATGACCTCAAAAAAGGTTAACCAATTTGACCTACCTCCCTCAAGTCAACTAACTCATTGATTAGTGGATCAGTCGTCAATGTCATGGGGTCCCGACAACATCTCCGCAAAATGCTGAACAAATATTTAATGCCCGATCAGATAATCGTGTTAGTTTAAACACTATATTTCTGGACCCTATGTATTGTTTTTGCTATTCAGTACTAGGCTTGCGTTTGACTGCCATCTCGCCTGATGGTAAGCAACGATGTGGTCTACGATGGAGCACGATTGCCTAGAAGAAACCGACTTGAACAACACACTCGTAATAGTGAAAATACTGTGCTACAAGCATAAACACTAATTCTACGCGACTCACGCGCTTCTTACACATAATAATAGCATTGTTATTCAACAGAAGAGAGGGTTCAATTAACTACACGAGATTCCAACACGTATGTTTTGGCTTTAAATAACTTTTTAATATAGGTATATACGAGTAATTGTTGTGTACTATATGTTTTTGTAAGGTGTTTCTGAAGATTGTTGAAGAGGAAAAACGTTGTATTATAATAAACAACACAATTGTCTGAAACAAACGGGGATAAAAAAAATCAATATGGGTTCTGCTCAATTTTGAATCAGCAATGAGATCTTATGTGGAGTTCACTGGGACAAATTTCTTACAGAACATAACAAACATGTTACTCACTGCTGTATGTTTACGTTTATAGATTTTACTCTAAAGCCACGGCTACAGTTTGCTATTATACACGACATATCACCGCAGGGGACCCGGTTTGACACTTTATAATGTATTACTTGGCTTAACTCTGTAGTATTTTCTGTCTCGTTTATTCATGACAAGATAAGAGATAGCATAGCACTAGCGATTTGGCTGAACAACTGACACGGCAATCAGCTTAGCTAGAGCGCACTTTGAGAGAGGATCTTAGGATATTTTATCCCAAAAAAATAAGCAGAGAAATGCTCAAAACCGCCAGGCACAGCTAGACAGTTCGTATATATAGATCAATTATCACCATTCGTTGTTTAGATAATAAGCGGGGCGTGTGGGAAATCTCATATTTTATTGACGTTTAAACAAGATTATAAGAAAGGGGTACACTTATCGATTGATTTTGGAATTGGGTCAATACTACAAGTTGTTCATAATGATAACTGATTTGAACTGTTCCGGCTTAGTATACCCTTTCCTAATAACGCTGACTTTAATAAATTTCTCGCTTCAAAAGTTCTGGGATGCAATTCTTGGGCGCTCAAGATTATTTCATGACTTTTATAATGAGAGCGACAGTGACCGAGATAATATTTTGCTTGCCAGAATAGGGCCCAGTTCGATTGCCAATCAGTTAGTTCAGTACATCTACCATGAGTTTTTAGCCATTTTACTCGCTATCGACCGCGTTAACATTTTGTATGGCAAATTGTACAGCGCCCCTAGCGGTTACTCGTAGAACTAAAATCGGCACCATGAGTCGCTGAGTAAACATCGTATCGAGAACTAAATGTCAGCGTGTAACGTTTTTAAGCCGTTGCCATACAAAATCGGCACCATGAGTTACAAATTTGACAGATGCCATCGAGAAATACCGTCTCGAGTGTAGTTAACTTACTCACTTACAAATTGTAGCGTGAAATTGTTTCGATCCTCCAGTTTTTGTAAAAGTAAATTTAATTTAGAGAGTTATATTGTCTAAATAGTGTCGATAAAACGTTATTTTACATGAAACTTGAATGTTTAAGGCGCGAACAAGAAAAATCTTAAGCTGGCATGAGAATGATACTTGAAAAATTTATTATGAATTTATTTAGGAAGACATTTTTATATCAAAGAATATGTATTATGCTCCATAAGGATACTTTTGAGGATTTATTTCGTGACTATACAAGATTTGAAATCCACACAAAGGATCTTATTGGAAACAAAGATAGGTACTTACTTATGGAAGTTTCATTTTAGTTATAAATCATCCAAAAATGTACATTCCACGACTTTGCCGGTTTTATAATGTATCATCACAGTTATCACCATTATATTTTAGGCAGTTCAATTTACGCCGGCGAGTACCTAGCTACGTAAACAAACACTGACGAAATCTAAAACCATTGCCCATTGGACACGCACTTGACCTTGGCCGTATATTAACCAAATAAATTTAAAATCACTAACTATTCAGGCTTAAGCTCTCTTCTATGACGCTTTCAATTAGCAGGGTTATTTTAAAGTACTAAGATTTTTTCAATGTATCCCTTACTCCGTCTTTAGAGTATTAGTTGGAAAGAGAGAGCAATAATCGGTGTGAAGTTAGAAACGGTGTAGTGCTGCCAACATAACGATATCAAAATGTACTCGACAGAGTGAGCTAACTCGAGGAAGCAAGTTAACTTTTATGGAACTCATGGTGCCGTTTTAAAACAAAACAATCCGATGCGCGTTTATTCGGTCCCGACTGAAGTAAGTTTTCGATGGCAACTCATGGTAGATGTACAGTAGGCATACCTCACACAGTTGGCATAATCGCGTGTGACCAGAATGTTTTAGGCCTGTTTTAGGCCGTCTTTAGGCCGTGCTGCTGTGGTGTACCTACTTCCGGTGTCGATGTGACTTCACCGAGCCGTTTTAGCGAGTGACGCAAGTAGAGAGCGATTAGTATCCTTTCGATCTTGTGGCAAGCGGTCAATGAATTCCGATGTTGAGTCGCGCGTGATCATCAGTCCTTCCGCGTGAGAATCAACCGTATCTGACTGGTGTTATGGTATCATTTCGATGTGACGTGAACAATTGTGGTGCCACAAGAGTCGCTTAAATGCGTTCGCTATGAGTGCACAGATTGAAATGTTACCCTCTCGATGACTTTCTGGCATGCGTCTGCGGTTTTCAGTACGGTACGACTTCCCGCGACCGATGCGATGGTCCCCATTAGTCATGACGCTCGTGCTGTAGCGCAGTCATATTCTATTTCTGTTGGGGACTCAGTTGCAGCGTCCCAATTTAGCTATTTATATCGGAGAGCGTACTAAGTAAGCTCGTATGGGCCAAGTGGCTAGCATTGGAGTAAGAGTTTTAAAACCGCCTGAAAGGCCTGCAGTTTAAGGACAAATAACCGGGACTTACAATATAACGTGTTTTCCGTCATCCGACTCAGTTGCTTCGCTCTCTTCGCTCAGTTGTAAATGCCGCCTGCGGTTACCCATCCGAAGACTGACCGTGTCGTCCGTTGTTTAACTTCGGTGATCAGTTACGAACTCCTAGTCCGGCTACGCCACGGCCGCTACTAAGATACTGCGCATGGAAAGGATTTAGCGACGTAACGCCACGTGCTGGGCTGCTAACGAGATTGGCCATGACTGTACTTGGCTGCGGATATACCTGTTACGAGTGGTGGGTAGCGGTGACTAATGAGATTTTTCTACAAATAACACAAATGTCAAAAAGAATGAAGGGCAAAGTTTCCAGCGAAATTTCTGGGCAAATATTACACTCATGTCTCAGGGTCCCGTCCCGTCGGGGCTGCGGGTAGAAGTTACCGCGGCCTCGGCGTCACAAGGGCGTAGAAGGAACATGGGTGGTTTTTGGTCAGTAGAAGTCTGACACTCCCTTCCGCTCTGCCCAAGAGTGGGAGGGGTCATTTGATGATTTCCCACCCCCCCAAAAAAAAAAGGATAACAAGCGCAGTGCTGTGCCGCGCAGGGTCTTGACATGTTAAAAGTCGAAAACTCTGCGTCGCACAAACCTGTTGTGGGCAAACATGATGTTTAACATCAGGCGAGCGATTTGCTCGTCTCGTTACTTAATTGCATAAAAAAGCAAAGAACGTATAAAAAGTTATCGTTAACTCATCAGCGACTTATAACAACAAAATTAGCTGTTGAACCACAGAAAATGTTAGGGCTTTTTTGCAATTAAGTGACAAGACGAGCAAATCGCACGCCTGATGTTAAACATCACGTTTGCCCATAGCAGGTCTGAACCACTCAAGAGTTCCATAGTAAAAAAATGTTCAGAAATATGAGAAAAAAAATTGGAAATGTGCTGAGTATATTCTAAGCTACCCTATAAATACAATTCAGACAATTTACAAATGCGTGTGTTAAACTAAAAGGTACGGTGGCGCGCGTCTTCGCAAATTGGCCGGGTCTCGTACAGTCTTAGCGTAAACGGTCCTAGCCGGCATCAGAACATCTTCTTCTTCTTATATGTTAAAATGAATCGCTGTTCGTTTGTCAAACAGCGAATATTTGTGGAATTTCAGGGAAGGTTTAAAAGTAAAAAACAGCGGGTAGAACCGCCGGGTGCAGCTAGTAACCAATATAGATAATAATATGCATGTAGAACATCAAACAATAACGTTTGTAATTCATAAAGCGCGTTGTGTAAAAATATTGAATAATAACAAACTAGCTCCTGGCATTGCAGACTAGTAAATTACAATAGCACGTAAGTATAACATTATTAGTCAACCAAAGAGGTTTATTATTTCATTGGTTTGGACTTAGTTTCACTTTTGTTTAATTATTGACCTCCTTTATAATTAATCCTTTCTTTATGAAGAACTAGCGACCAGCCCCGGCTTTGCACGGGTATAAAATATAGCCTATGTTACTCAGGGATAATGTAGCATTCTAATGGTGAAAGAATTTTTGAAATCGGTCTAGTAGTTTTTGTGTTTATTCAACACAAACATACAAAAATACAAATCTTTGATCTTTATAATATTAGTATAGACTAACTGCGCCCGTGGTTTCATTTGCATTTTCTGGAATAAACAGTAGCCTATGGTAAATTCAGGATATAAGTTACCTTCGTACCAAATTTTATTCAAATTCGTTCAGCCGTTTTTTGAGTGATTGAGTAACAATGAACAAACTTTTCCGTTTGTAATATTAGTGGGATGATGTTAAATGCGGAAGTTTATGTTGTTTTGAGTTTTTAAGTGATCTAGTTGTGTCAGAGAGAAACATAGCATTTTTTACTTTATAAGTACCTAATAAATAACATAAAAGTAATACTTAATAAGTAATCCCCATCGTAGAATCTATTACCTAATCTGTGCTCCCACAATGAGGTATAGGGTATAAGGGCAGTTGTTAATAAAGCTAATCTGTTTTCTTGACTCGACACTGAAATCAACAAAATTGCATTGTAATCAGTCAATGAACCTTCATGCTTCAAAAACGCGATTTTGTTTTCACTTGCGCCAATAATTTAGTTTCATACAAGGTCACAGGTCAATGTTAAAGCTGGACCACAGAATACGCAGGAGTTATGCAGTTAACGGTAGGAATCATAAGCTTCAAGATCCTACTAATATTATAAACGCAAAAGTTTAAGAGTATGTTTGTTGCTCTTTCACGCAAAAACGGCTGAATGGATTTACATAAAATTTGGAGTGAAGGTTGTTCATGGTCTGGATTAAAACATAGGCTACTTTTTATCCCGGAAAACGCGGGTGAAACCGCGGGGCGCAGTTTGTACTAAATGTATTCAAAATTGCTGGCATCTGAGTTTACCGCTACGTTATTTTGCCACAAGCCAGCTGATGAGAGAAATCTGCTCTACTTGAGTGATAGCCCCGCCACAAGCACTAAAAGGGAATCATTTAATGACCGTCAGAAATAATTAACGCACATCAAAATACCCCTACCAAATCAACGAATGGAATAGTTGAAAAAAAATACTACTCTATAAAAACTGACCATTCGAGCCGTTTAAATTATCAAAATTAAGTTATTGTATCGGCATCTAAAAGGCAGCTAAAAGTGGTATAGAATAATAGTATAAAGGGTTATAAGGATAGGCTATGCTAAGCCGAAAAAGGCTTTGTGAAACCAACTAAACTATTAACCCCAAAAGTTGACAAAACTTTTACAGTTTTTCAGTGTATTTCATAACAAATAATCATACCTATAGAATTCTCATAGGGGCCTAATATCCATAAACCAATGCACTTGATCAAGTTAACCCTGTCACCCACATTTCGAAGCTCATTTCGCTATAACAGTAATCTATAGATCCGCTGATGAGCGCTACCGGTGCGCGATGCCTCTCATTATCGTTGGCATACCACCCTGGTTTACCAACAGTCCCGTAAGTGGCACCTATTCTCGACCTCGCGAAACGTACAAAAGATGTATTAAAAAACAAAACTTGACTGCGTATTGTAGCCTGCCCCCTAGCCAAGTTGCAATTCCATAATGTATGAGAATGACATTTCTGTCATAGAATATAGAATCTATAAATAGATTATGATTATAGGTTACTAACTGCGCCCCGCAGTTTTACCCGCATTTTCCGAGATAAAAAGTAGCCTACGTGTTAATCCAGACCAAGAACAACCTTCATTCCAAATTTCATGTAAATCCGTTCAGCCGTTTTTGTGAGGAAAAGTTAACATACAAACATACATCCATACATTCTTACAAACTTTCGCGTTGAGAAGCCAATGAAAGCATGATACCTAAACCAGAATGTCTGTACTAATATCACAAGTTAACAGTTCCCTACAAGTAAAGAGATAAAGTTTATATGCTTGTTTGTAAAAGATCTCCGAAACTAAAAGTCCAATTTTCAAAATAACTTGACCAATGGAAAGCCATACATCCCTAAGTGCCGTAGCCTATATTTTATAGCCTAAAACCTGGTCGAACGCCAAGCACCGGGTCCCAAACATCGTCAACGTATAAAGCTATAAGTAGTAAACCTGCATTCATTTTCGAGGAAACGGGCAGTAAGTACCTGACGACACTGGATGCACCGGTTATGTCTAGGAATAGACGGTTCTCGTTTCATGGGAAATGCATGACAATCGTTTCTAGACCAGATGCGGGTCGAGGAAAAACTATGGGAAATAGTTGCAGGCAAGTAACGGACAGGTGTAGTAATACTTAGGGTGGTCTACACGTCAAAGTGAACATCTTTTGTGACACAAGTTTGCTTTTGAGAAAAAATATCGAGTCTCCATACAAAATAATTCAAATATGTAGTTTATTTGTGACCAAGCTTAGTATTAATAAATTAAAATGTAACCCATACGCCCTCGAACTAGCAAAAACTGTATTACAGGGGTCGAATTAGTCACGTGATCAATCTTCTATGGAGATTCGATAATTTCTTTCTCGAATGTAGAAAACCTGTGTTCCAGAGGAGGTTCATTTTGCCGTATAGAAAAACACCCTTAAGTATTACTACACCTTTCCGTTACACCTTGTAGATAATAATATTATAACTAAAATCCTAAAGTCTCCTGCTTCTCAGTATGCGCTTAGCCTTCCGTGGTCCAGTGTAAATTGACCCCTTTCTATTTCAGTGTGTGAAACAACCAAGGTTCAAGTTACATTGGACGTTGTATCGCTTGATTGCGTTTTAGATAACGTCCGTACGTTGAAATCCTAACTAATATTTTAAATACGAAAGTGAGTTTGTTTGCATGTTTCGCTTTCACAACTACACAACTGATCATGAATTTTTGCATACATTTTGTAAGAGGCATACAGGGTTATTCATAAAGGGTATGCTAAGCCGAAAAGGGCCCATACATTTTGTCGAGTGTCATTGACATTTTTCTATGGAACAGCTGATTTTTTTTGCGAATTTCGGGTTAGTCCCATAGTAAAAGTTGTTTATAATGATGAGTACTATGTGGCCTTTTCGGCTTAGCATACCTACCCTTTGTGAATAACCCTATATACATATGTAGAAAAGGATATCGGCTGCGTTTCATCATCATCATCATCATCATTACCACACACGTAAAACTGTGGAACGCAGCTAATGTTCCTATAATTCAAATTCAAATACATATTTTTATTTGGGACAACAAAGGATCCATAGTTTGTTAGTTGTAATAATTATTTCACAAAATTATTAACCCATTATTTCATGCTTGCAAAAATGTGTGAAATAAATGATCATTATAATTTATTGCAAGTTATTACATTCCGTTAGGTACTCATATAACACGTATCTATATACCTATTTGCGTGTAAACTGATATAATTTGGTGACGCAAGTAGGTTTATGCAACGAAGTAAAATTTGTGTTGTTGAACAAATAAGTCTATTATTTTCGCTTTTCAGGATTAGCCTCGTAGTTAAAAGTGGTTCATAACGAGTACTGTGAGTATTTTCAGCTTAGCATACCCTTTCCTTATAACCCTGTATACCGAGCCGTGGTAGCTCAGTGGGAGAACCGCCGCTTCGCATTCTTGAGGTGGCGGGTTCAAACCCCGACTCGTACCAATGAGTTATGCACGAATTTACATACCACTGGCTTTTCGGTGAAGAAAAACATCGTGAGGAAACCTGCATAATGTAGTTCACGCAAAAAGGGCCGATTACCGGCCTAGTTGCGGAAAAAGAGCCCGCTCTTTACCTTTTAAAGTGGTGGTATGTAAATTCGTACATAAGTCCTAAAGAACTCATTGGTACGAGTCGGGGTTTGAACCCGCCACCTCAAGAATGCGAAGCGTCGGTTCTCCCACTGAGCTACCACGGCTCTCGAGCCCGCTCTTTATAACCCTGTATACCTTAGCTGGTTAGTGAAGACTTATTCAGCTGAAGCGAATTACTAGTTGGCAGTGTTGGCACTTTCCATGGCGCTCTTCCTTTCTTCTACATTTAATTCTAAATCGAACAAAGTATCTGTGTATTAGATATATTATACACTAGCGGCCCGTCCCGGCTTCGCACGGGTAGACACTATAAATATATTAAGATGGATTTCTTCAATTGATACTTTAACAACAACTTTATTTATCTGACAAAAAATATCTGATGAAAACTTTTTTAATGTAACACTAAAGTAACTGACAAAAATTGACAAATGGCAGTTTTTAATAATTATACGTCAAATGCGGCTGACATACCGTAAGCTGTTGATATTCAAGAATTTTTAAACTCAATTAAATAAACCATGTTCAAAAACTATAAATTGAGATGTGAGCTATCCTATCTCCTAAGTTGGATCGAACTGCACCCGGTGTGCAAATTTGATTGAAATCGGTTAAGTAGTTTAGGAGTTTATAGCGGACAAACAACGTGACACGTAATTTATATATATTAAGAAGATATAGAATACACCTCCCGTGCGCCCCCCCCCCCCCCCTCCAAATACTAGCTAATTCAAATGTACCTTCTTATTTGTAAAATAAATGAGCACGTTTACTTGTCACTAAAACAAGCATAGAACATGAAAACATTTATTACCTGATGCCTATTTTGAAGAGTAAGATGTCTCGGTCCCTTTCGCTCTCATTAGAAATATCATGAGAGTGAGAGTGACGGCGATAACCGAACGCCAAGAATAGACCCGTGAGTCAGTTTGAACAATAATTTGGTTCTCAGTCGGCCTACTCAGACGATTACCGTGTGCAGTTCCCATGTCCAACTACGAGTAATATGTATAGTATAATACTGAATCCCCGTTGCAGAATAAGGAAAAACAATTGTTTTGTGTTATTTCTCCTCTCCTTTGCGATAAAGAAAATATCAACTTGAAAATCGCTGTAAAATACAGATAGTTCGTATTTTTTTTATTTTCTACCTACTTTTATAAAACAATCTTACTTAATATTAAAATGTTAACTCAGACCAATACGAAATTAACCTTAAAATAGGCCCAAGATTGAAGGCTTTTTAAGACAGAACTAAATTTTCTAAAACTATTGGCATCCTTGTCTAATGGCTTGCAATGATAAAGACAGATATATTTTTAGTTAGTTTAGATCTGTCTTAAAATGCCTTCAAATATCTAGATAAAATGCAATTTAAAGAAAAGAAGAAAAATGAAGATGAAAGATGAAGAGCGAGTCCTACTCCTACTCCCTCTCAACCGGTTTTTTCTTTTTTAAGTTCCTTTAGGACACCAAGTAAAATTTGGGGCACGCGGCGTTGTTGGTTGTAATTAGATAATTCGGCACAAGGACGTTCGATTAGACGCGACAGACAGACGCCAGAGTTTTATTGTTTTAATTGTTAATTGGCAAGTTATATCATAGGCAGTGGTAGGCTGACACATCAGGCGCCCTCCTTGGCTCGGACACGAGCTGAATATTGCCAATTATTAACAAATACAGTGATTTAATGATATTAGTTCAACTGGAAAGTCTACTCGGTAAGACTACAGGGATGAGCGGTACAAAGGCCTTAATAGACATACTAGTATAAGAACATTATTTTTACAAAACAAAAAACAAAAACCGACTTCAAAAGACCGACTATTGAGTTATTTATCTATTTGTCGCGCACGTACTTAATGCAAATTTAAGACTTATATGGTTTTCTCATGGATACCATTATCAGAACTGGACTAAATTGAAATGGGACCAAATGGGAAGCGTCAGCTTTCTAATAAAAAAAGAATCATCAAAATCGATTCACCCAGTCAAAAGTTATGAGGTAACAAACATAAAAAAAAACATACAGACGAATTGATAACCTCCTCCTTTTTGGAAGTCGGTTAAAAACCCCCAGGTGGTCTATTGGGAAGAATATTCGCAGTAGGTCAACTGGTAAAACTGAGATTTGGTGGAAAATATATCTTAAGCCGAAAGAAAAGGGTAAACACACATAGGTAATCACGTAATTAAAATTTGACAACAATACAATCTAAAAGTCGTAATAGAATGTTAATAAAATAATATATGTAGTTGACCGTGTCCGTGACATACCGTGACTACATAAAGATAGACAGACATACGGACATACATCTCAAAGCGGTTACTTTTTTCTACTTTGGTACGGAACCCAAAAAAGATACTTGTTTGGATACCAAACTCTTTTGGTCACCCACCCAATACCAGACCTGAGACCACGAACGTTTCGTAGTCGCCCGAACTACATCGTAGGAAGACTATGCCTTACTGGGGCCTTATTCTATCTAGCCTTTCAACTACCGCGCCGTGGTAAGATATCATTATTTGATTATTTTTTTTTCATATAATAAATAGGCTTGCGTTTGACCGCCATCACTCCTAATGGTTAACAAAGATGCGGTCTACGAAATACAACATAAATATAATAATATAAGAAAATTATCAAGAAATCGTGCCCTATTTGCAAACTTCAAACAGAACTTTACTTTTTTAACAGAACAACTTCATTAGATTAGATAACAGAAGAAAACTTCGACCGAGTTTGCGTTTAAAGCGTGGTATACTGGTATGACGTCATACGTTTATGGTGAGACGGAATTCTGAGTGGTGCAAAATTTCGAATTTATTATGTCAAATCTCGGAAAGATTTGACATATTTCTCTCCGAAGGCGGAACACTTTTCGAAGACAATCGTCGAATACATTCGATGTTCGGATAGCTGAATCAGAGGACATTTACACTTTATTACAATTATGATAATTGAGGACAATTATGGGCAAACGTGACGTTTAACATCAGGCGAGCGATTTGCTCTTCTTGTAACTCAATGGCACAAAAAAGACATCTGTGAATAAGGCCCTGCATGTTTGCTTTACTGATCAACACATCGCCCTTTACAAGTAATTATTGACTTTATTCTTTTTTTCACAGGGCTCACATTCCGTCACCGCCTACGCTTGACTTATTTTTCCCACGTTGCCTATTTATGCATAGGCATCCAGTCGGCCATCCTGCTCATCGTGACCTTGGCGGAAAGGGACGGGAACAGGTTCTTGCATATCACAATGTTGCCTCTTTAGTATGCAACGTCACTCTTAAATAAGTATGGCTATGTTGGATGTTGCTCTGGACTGCCGAAAGTAATTTAACGTGGTTCAAAATATGTAAGTTTTCTAAATTTTTATGCTCCAAAAATATATTAGAGAAAAAAAATACAAACACAGCGAACACAATAAGTCGTACTAGTGTTTAGGCTTCGAAAGCGATTTTTTTGATACCTACATCAAAATTTACACCACTGTCCCTCATGGGTTACCGTACCGTAACCGTTAACGTAACGAGTACCTACAGTGGCGAGACAGTGAATAGACATAGGTACTCGGCCGAGCAAACAAATGATGGTTCTAAATGTTCTAATGGCTCGCTTCGTCAAACTGTTTACCCAAACCGAGTACTCGGCCGAGGGCACTGACTCGCCACTGTACTCGTTACGTGTAATCAACCTATTATGCAGTGTCGTGGTATTAAATTATATACCTACTATTTTGTAGTAGATGATGTTCAGTATTTTTTCTATGAAAACTAACGTAAGTGCTATTTATAACAAATCTAGCTGCTCCCCGCGATTTCACTCGCGGTCAAAAAGTTAACATGATTTTTCCGGGATAAAAGTAGCCTATGTGTTAATCCTGACCATGAACAACCATCATTCCAAATCTCGTGAAAATCCGTTCAGCCGTTCTTGCGTGAAAAACCGACAAACATTCATTCTTACAAACTTTCGCGTTTACAATATTAGTAGGATGTTTTGTAGTGTTTGTCCGATGTCAACACTCTACGAGTATATGAACTTGTAAGTAGGTAAGTACCTACAGTCTTTTTTATATCAATTTTTATGAATAAGCTACTTCAATGCAGGTAGAATAACTTGCAAATAATATTTCAGCTACACAAGCAACATAATATTTCAATAGGCTTTGAAACAGCATTGGCTGGTTATTTTATTTTATATTTGCGTGTATATAACATTTTAGTACTACCATAGTCCGTAAAGATCGTAGTGCACTTAACAGCTCCGCACTAGACCAGCACCGTTTCGCCTCTCAATTGAGTGATAAAAACGAACCTATTTAGTGCGTAATAAAGTCCATTTCACTGTTGCTGACCACTGTTTCTGTTATCAACTTTAAAATCTCAGATAAACTTAGAGAAAAAGATAGAGCGCGAACTTATCTACTTTTGCGTGTTTGTACAAGCTTTAAGTTATGTTACAAAATATTAAATTGTGATGTTTATTTTTGTCTGGATTGCTTTTAGCAATAAGACCGTCTACGGTGCCTGTTGTTATTCTGTCTGTTTTGTGCTTTATATTTTTGTGGTAACAAGAAAGAATTATTGTATTATTTGCATCATATTGTGAGGTGAGACGGAATCAAGAGAGAGTTATTGCATTATTTGCATGAGGAGATGGAGGATTGGGAGATGAGGCGGTGCTGATGCTGATCCAGTGCAAAGCCGATTAGTGAACTATGACCTTCTCTAGTCTAGGAATCGAACTTGCCATGAGATAATAGCTATTTTGAGTCACTATTATGGATTTACCACGCCATCGAAACTGGTTTCTATCATGAAATGTTAGTAACTTCGGATTTTATGGATTATTTGATATTGTAGACAGAAAGTCTGTGGGTTTTTATAAACAAGATGTGCTTTGGATCATAGTTTCTCCTTGAAATACAGGAGTTATTCACGTAATAAAAATCGAAGCAAATAAAAAATTAAGAAGTTTTGCTATCTAGTATTTTGGGCTTAAAGCCTCAAATTAGAGATCGTTTAAATCCTGCTAATCCTAATCCTACTAAATATTAGGCCCAAGTTTGAAGGCATTTTAAGACAGATCTAAACTAACTAAAAATATATCTGTCTTTATAATTGCAAGCCATTAGACAAGGATGCCAATAGTTTTAGAAAATTTAGATCTGTCTTAAAAAGCCTTCAAACTTGGGCCTATTATGAACGTAAAAATTGGAAGAATGTAATGATGTTTGTTACTCTTTTACACATAGACAGCTTAACGGATTTACATGAAATAATTACGGTTGTTCACGGTATGGATTAACGTATAGGCTACATTTTATCCCAAAAAATGCGGATGAAACCGGGGGGTGCTGCTAGTATTCTAAACTTATATATATTTAAATGGAACGATTACTTACCCAGTTTCGATTCTTAACCCAGTTTTATTTTTAAATACCTCAAGGTAGCTTTTTGGTTTGAAAATAAATTCAACTTAACAATTAATTAATTCTTCAGTACAAGATATGCTACGTGGACTACATACGCAAACCAATAAGACTATCTCGTTCAGTCTTGTATGTCGATTTTTTGCCTGACGAAAACCGCAACCGACGGGACCGGAACCGGGACGGAACCGGTTTTCAGCACCGCACATTACAGCCGGGCCCGGCAACCGGTCCGCTAACGCTACTGCAGCCTTTGGTAAATAAAGCTTTTTTTATCTTTATTTAATTAAAAGGGGTTTTGTCAAAAATAACTATTTATTTTTGATGACGACTCTAATTATACAGAAAACCGAGGTTGCTCTCAGTTCACTCCGTCCAGTGATTAATTATCCAAGGGTTTTGTCACTCATTGACTTGTAACGATACTAATATAATATTACTAATTTTGACAAGTTTTCTTATTATATATAGTACCTAAATCTGGTAAATTTCGGATTGAGAACCTTTACTCTTCATTGTTTTTCATCGGTTAAATAACGGCCGTATCTTATCTCATTTTTTTAGCTCAATCTTAGTATAAGGTTGTAACTAAGCATCAAATTTTTACAGACCTTTGTCTTTATTAGACTTGAGTATCCACTTTTTGTATTAGGTATATATTTTAATGCAATTAGTATTTCAAATTATAATTATTAAAGATATCGCAAGCTAAAATAAAACTGCGAAACTATATTATTCGCAATTACTTTTGTGAATTATTTATACAGGGTTATACATAAAAGGTTTGCTAAGCCGAAAAATGGTCATAGTACTCATCATGAACAACTTTTACAATGGATCAACCCGAAATTCGCGAAAAAAATATCAATGACACCATGAGCCCTTTGCAGCTCAGCATACTCTTTCTGTGTAACCCTGTTTACTCATTTTGATTTTACTCCTACTCTGAGAAAGTAATAAAAAGAAACTATGAGATACGGTAAAAAAGTCAAGATAAAAAAAATAAGTTAAGACGAAGATCACCAGTTGTGAAACTTAGGCTCAGAGTTAAGCCCTAACTATTAGCAATTAAAATGGTGGCATCTAATGAATTAACAAAAGAAGAGAAAGGTTCATACGACAGGTTTCACCACTTGGAAAGTATTGAGGACTTTAGCTGTAGGCGCACTAGGTTTTAAATGCAGTCTAGAGAATGCCCATTTTATTACGTTTTATAATTAAGTACCTACTTAGCTGAAATGGATACGCTATGGAACTCTCAAGTGACTTCATGTAGGCTATAAAGGCTTGCACTATTAATAGTACTTATTACACTGTTTAGTACCCTAGCATAAGGCTCGGCGTATGCTGAGACGCAGGTGACACAGACCCAAGCAGTATGCGCGTATGGGTTACGTAACGAGTACAGTGCGAGATAGTAAATGGGCACACTCGGCTGAGCAAACAAACCCGTCCTAGTGACTGTCTCCCCTCGTCAAACTGTTTATTCAAACCGAGTACTCGGCTGAGGGCACTGTCTCGCCAATGCATTCGTTAGGGAGATGCCACACGAGCGCTGCCGCTGCGCTGCATCGTCGCAGCGTTGACGCTCCGTAGTGCTACATATTACAAATCTGCCAGGCATGCCACACGGTGCGCTTAAACAACGTGCGTCGAAACAAAGTACGCGCAGCGCACAAGAAGTGTGGAAGACGAGGCGGGAAGGAGTGCTGCAGTGCAACGACGCTGCGACGACGCAGAACAGCGCAGTATTGTTTAGAACAGCAATAGAATTTGTTTATTCGACGCTGCGACATCGGAGAAAGCTGCAACGCTCGTGTGGCACTTATTGCGTTGACGTCATTGCGTTGCTTCGTCGCAGCGCAGTGACAGCGCCCGTGTGGTATCTCTCTTACGTGTAATCAACTCATTAGCCTGTCTCTGTCGAAAGATGCAGAAATGCAGTTTCTATTTACGCTTGACAGATGGCGTTGTTCCATTGTTCGCTTTACAATTCCTATTGAATTCGTATCTACTACTATAGTTTTTTTTTTTTTTTAAAGTTTAAACAAGGGGTTCAAATCGTGTCACGTGACGACCTCCGGCCACCGTAGACGCGGGCCTGTGGACGGTGAGCTATTGGACTAGCTCGCTGTCCGTCCGTCTTATGACGACACAGGCCGTGTCGACGGCGCGTTCGTGTTCCACGCGCGCCTCAAAGAGATGTCAGCAACATGGAAGGGGCCCGAAAGGGCCCATGCCCGTCGGGGCTGCGGGTAGAAGTTACCGCGGCCTCGGCGTCACAAGGGCGTAGAAGGAACATGGGTGGTTTTTGGTCAGTAGAAGTCTGACACTCCCTTCCGCTCTGCCCAAGAGTGGGAGTGAGTGGGTCATTTGATGATTTCCCAACCCCCCCAAAAAAAAAGGGGTTCAAATCGTCGTCTTTACTCCATAGATGTTTGTTGTGTCTGTCTGTATGTAGTGGTAGTAGTGGTAGAGAGTTTTTTGCAATCCCCACCTGGGGAAGTACCACACCATTGTCAATCGTCATTGTCATTCAACCGCCAAGCAGTGCAAATATTTCTGTGTTCCGGTATAAAGGACAATGTTTCTATCGCAATTTCAGAACAAATAGAAGATTAAACATCTTATATATATCTCTGGGTGACGAGCGCAGTGCTGTGCCGCGCAGGGTCTTGAATAGTTAAGAGTTCAAAATTCTGGGTGACGCAGACCTGTTATGGCAAATGTGATGTTTCACACCAGGCGACGATTTGCTCGTTCGTCTCTCAATCGAATGAAAAAAGAACAACAATGTTGCACCGCAGTGCAAGGAAAAATTATACCTTATTGGATGTAAGTATTTTAACTCAATTAAAGGAGTGTTAAACTCGCACCTGCTTCAGCACTAACCGCTTTAACCGCTTTACTTGCCTACGCCGCTGCTGATTTAACCCGCTTATAATTACTAGGTCAGACACCTGCTTTAGGCCTACCCACCACCCCGGCTAAAGTGCACCCTATATAGTGCATCCTGTATACAGTATACTACATCTTATATAGTTACAATGAAACTGCACTACAGCAAAAATTCTAGTGCCTTAGGTCGTGTTCTACTTTAGGTATTTTTATTCCATTCTTGAAATTTAATATCAATACATACATACATATTATCACGCCTCTTTCCCATTGGGGTAGGCAGAGACTACATCCCTCCACTTGCTTTAATATCAATAATGTATAATATCTAGTACACAGGGTTTTAACGATAGGGTATGCTAAGCCGAAAAGGGCTCCTAATACTCATCATTACGAAAAACTTTTACTATGGGACCATCCTGGAATTCCCGAAGAATAATCACAAATTCCGAGTTGGCCCTTGTAAAAGATGTTCATAATGAATTAGACAAGAAAATCAATACTTTTAGAAAAATGATATCAACTAAAGCCTTCAAACTTGAGCCGATTAAATAGGTAGGCAAGTCGGCATAGGCAGTTAGGTATAATCATGTACTTCGTCACTTTTTTTGTTTTACCGCGGCGAAATGTGTGCAACATAATAAACGCGCGGCAAGACTGTAAGACTGTAACCCTAAACCACATCCGTGAAATTAAAACTGGCTGCATAATTGAAAACGTATTCATGCGAGCGAAAGGCTTGACCGACACGAGCATCGCATCGTAGCCTGCTCAGTGGCGCTGAAGGACATGCGGACAGACAGCCGTCCACGGAAAAACTCCTTTCAGCACCGGAAGCTTTGATAAATGATTTGCCTGGAACCTCAAACCGGAACCTCTTATATCTCAGGGTGCAGGCGCAATGCCGTGCCGCAGGGTCTTGAATTGTAAGAATTCAAAGTTCTGGGTGGCGCAGACCTGTTATGCGCAAACATGACGTTTAACATCAGGCGAGCGATTTGATCGTCTCGTCACTCAATACCATAAAAAAACCTGAAAAACGGTTCCGTTCTTTATGGTTTAGCCGTTTGGGAGCTACGATGCCACAGACAGACACACAAAAACACATTGCGTTTATAAAACACGCTATATAAAAATTAGCGCTCATTAACACTGTCAACGAACGCAACTTTATTTTCCCGATCGTAAACAGTTGACGACGGGGAGTTACTAAGCGGGAATGACTCTTTGCATCGATTTTAAAACAATAGTGCTTGGTACTAGTAGTACCTAATACTTAAATATGAATGCCTACTAGCTTTAGGAATTGTACGATGAACAAGAACTGAAATCGATAGTCGTCGCATTGAAAAACGTCAATTACGAAAATTATTAGCATTGAGCATTCGTCCTTTTTCTAGGAGCCTTTGATGTTTTTTTTCTTTCTTTATCTATTTAATAAAAATTAAATGTTTTCTATGGTCAGCACATCACTGGGCTATAAGTACTGATTTGACTAAAAAATTTTGGTCTTCAAAAAGGCCATGAGGCCATAAATAACCTTCAAAAAGGGCCTCTGTTTTTAGCCAGGGAGACTCCTAGCCAAGCTGTTGCAATTCTATAATCGAAACGATATACAAATGTAGGAAAATGTATCCGAATGACATTTCTGACAAATAATACCTATAGATTTTAAAAATAGACTAGCTGCGCCCCGCGGTTCCATACGCATTTTTCGGGATAAAAAGTTGCATGTGTTAATCCAGGAAATATATATTATCCCAAATTTCATTCGAATCCATTTAGCTGTTTTGATTCAGTAACAAGCATACAAACTTTGCACATGTTGCAACATGTTTTTTTCCAAATAAGAGGAAAACATTTGAAATATTGCTACGGTCTATTGTCATCACAGATGTCTCTAGCTCTAGCTGTAGTCTGATCACTAAACGGGTGCGAAATCCCGGGTACCAAACTAAAAAAAAAAACTCTAAAGGGCTCTTGCCGCCCCCGAGCCAATACAAACTTAATTTATAAGTAAAATAGTTAGTGAGTGTCTTCAAGTCGCGAGTAAATCGGTTCCCTCCAGGAGTTCCGGGTAAGCGTGCTCCATCGTAAACCGCATTGTTGCTTATCATAAGGCGAGATGGCGGTCAAACGCAAGCAAGAAATTTAAAAAAAGCAAAAAAAAATAAAAAATATGTCAATTTGAG
Source organism: Alcis repandata (assembly GCA_949125135.1). Taxonomy (NCBI): domain Eukaryota; kingdom Metazoa; phylum Arthropoda; class Insecta; order Lepidoptera; family Geometridae; genus Alcis; species Alcis repandata. The sequence goes on along the minus strand of OX421221.1, from coordinate 12,273,751 downwards.
AACGTCTTTCGTTAGTTTTTCGTCGATCAAAAAGTGAGAGGAACTTGAAGCTTTTTAATACGTAATAGGTATCTATTTATTTCCGTAGATTTGCATAAAGATGTCAATAACCTAAGCTGTTTTTAAACTCTCTAAACTAAAAGCCATTTTATTATACTTTATCTATCTGTCTAGAACTTAGCTGGTCTAGAAAGTGTTTTGTCTCTTATTTCTATCATTTATTTTCTGGGTATTAAGTTTAATTTATTCTTTGGATATTCATTAGATATATTATGCAGTGCTTTGTTGCATACTTATTTCATAACATCAATTTTAAAATTTGCTATTATTTTAAATTTGTAATAGTTGAGCCCAGTTTTCACCCGCGGTGATGAACACTGACTGAATAGCCATAAATGTTTTTAACAGCATTTTTTTCGCGATTTCAAAGTTACTCCAATAGTAAAAGTATTTCGCATATAATTATGAGTATAAAGCCCTATTCGGCTCGCATACCCTTTCTTTATAGCCCTGTAGAAGTAGACCGGGCTTGAAAGAGTTATATGAGTTCTATCTAATAAAGGGCGATTATAGGCTGATAATGAAGATGATAAAGTATACTAGCTTGCTTGCTCTTAGCGATAAGTTCGCCAGTCATTGCACTAGTTTTAACACTTTGACTGCTGAAAACACATACTTTGTGTTTTCCTTTGTGCAACGCGAATACACGCCAGGTGCGTAAAACACAACGCGTGTGATTATTAGCAGCAGTTAAAGTGTTAAGTATTATGATACCTTTTGTGATAATTTCTGGTGTGAACAGTAAAGAGTTTATCTATCTATTTTAGGTACTATTACCACTAGCTAGCCACTTTTACTATCATACGAACATACCTTATACATACTATCATGGCTTCACACCTGCATAATAATTATGTTACCTCAATGTTATCTCGAATGAAAGCTGCCTTCGAACAAAGAGGGTTGTTTCCATTATTTGCCCCTTTGTTTGGAGGCGTAAGGCCATAAAGCCACAGCATAAATATCAGTTTCTACGTAAATACAGTGTTATCGGGCCCAAATGACCGGACGTTCGAAAAAGGTTTCAAAGAAACGAAAACGCTGGTTCAATAGAATTTTGATTTTTTTTGGACAGGTAGCAAATTAAAAATAGCAGTAAAACACATTTATACACAATTTATACCAATAACAAGTGGTCAAACGTAATAAATAAATAAATAAATAAATAACGTTTCACACTCATAGCTGCCACTAGGATAAATTCCTGTGTCGGGGATGCCATGGAACATACACAAAGACAAGGACAACTAACACCCAGACCCAGAACAGATATTTAAATTCATCATTCAAACATCTGCCCGACCGGGAATCGAACCCGGGACCTCTGGCTTATAAGGCGGATATTACTACCGCTGAGCCAAACAGGCCGTCAAAAGAAGTATTTTTGCCAAAATCCCGGTTGAATACATCACAAATACGGTTTTTTCTCTACTGTTAGATAAACCAAATCACGTCCAGACGTCCCGAGTTTTTAAGGAATCGCCTCAAAAATGAAAACCCCAAAATTCCCCCACCTACCTTTTTTATTCCCCAAAATTTCCCCGAGAGCACAATTTGACCCATAATCGCGAGAAAAACCCCCAATCTTGCAACCCTACTCTTGGGCTATTGTACAGAAACTGTTTAATTTTTCGAGACAACAAGAACATTATTTTTACAAAACAAAAACCGAGTTCAAAAGGCCGACTATTGAGTTATTCATCTATTTGTCGCGCACGTACTTCATGCAAATTTAAGACTTATATGGTTTCCTCATGGATACCATTATCACTTTATCAGAACTGGACTAAATTGAAATGGGACCAAATGGGAAGCGTCAGCTTTCTAATAAAAAAAGAATCATCAAAATCGATTCACCCAGTCAAAAGTTATGAGGTAACAAACATAAAAAAAAAAAATAAAAAAAAAAACACAGATGAATTGATAACCTCCTCCTTTTTTGAAGTCGGTTAAAAAGTCGTTTTCATCATTATCATCACACAAAGGTGAATCTACGGCAACGCAGCTAGTTCTTCCCACTAATTTATAAATGCGAAAGTATGTGTGTTTGTGTAAATGTTTTTTTTATAATATTTATATGTTTAAATTTTTATGTTTTCTACCACATATTTCCGTAACTTATGCCTACTAGATTTAGATAAAGTTTGGAACAGAATTAATACGCTATTATTCGTCATCACCGCAGGTGTGAAACCACAGCAAGCACTAGCATTATCGTATAGCACGTATGTGTTACGTCTCAGATCAAGTAAATAGGCAGATAGAGTCCCCGCCTTAGATCCAAGTGAAGCCAATAACTATCCAACGAGTACTGCCCGTGTACGTATACTTAAAGCACGGATAAAAAACTACCTGAATCAATCGTCAGTTCTTACGTCAGTTGATCAGAAAATGTGGAATACATAAAATAAATAAAATGATGATAAATAAATAAAACAGCAAAAATCACACGAAAGTAAATAAGACGTCCGATGGAATAACTTTCCACGTGTCTACTTATCGTAAATAACATCTCATGGAACATACAACCATCATAATTTTTAGGTCATAATTTCGAATACAAACGACATTGGGGTAGTTTTTACGCGTTACTAAGTGCGTGAAATTTACTTACATGGGTAGGTAGGGTAGTTTTTGGTTTCACTTGGATCTAAGGCGGGACTCCATCTGCCTTCCTACTTGATCTGAGGTGTTACGTTCTGTTGGTCATCTCGTGCCGTGATATGAGCAAATTAACGAAATGTCGAGGTTAGACTAAATTACCTGTTTTGATAATCAATTTACGTGCGATTGAGTCTGATGTTTTTATTAAAATAAACTAGAGCTAGCACTCAGCTTTACGTGTATTGGAAAAATATCAAAACTCGCTTATTCTTTGTTACAAATAAAACGGGTAGTAAGGAAGGCTGACCCCACCACCATGTGGGATACATGGCCAGGAAGAGAGAGAGAGACAATTATAACGGGAATCCTCACGTAAAAATTAAGTCGTATACTGTGACTAGTTTCGGTCGTATTTGGTGAAAGTTTATCAGGGCATTACTAGCTTTTTAATTGATCAAAATCGTTTGCGAAAATTGCTTCAAATTGACAATAAAATAAAATTGTTTAGCCCGAGTGGTTAGTTTTCAGGCCGCCTGAAAGTTATTGTAATTATTATCATTGACTTGTATTGACTACTTTTAAGTTAACAGGCATAGTAAGCGCGGTATAATCAAAGAGGTAAACCTTATGCGTATCATTTTACAGCTCAATTTCAAATGATAAAGGAATGGCTTAGCTTGGCATCGCGGTTTTGCGTGCTATAAAATTCTATCATGCATATTATGATATACGGTTCATATTTCAATGCGTTTCTTTGGTCGTGCCGCTGCCGCTCTATCAATCGCTAGAACCTTCCGCGAAATGGAATAATTTAAATTAATTTACATAAAATATCTATATCCAATAAAATTTTCAAGATCAGGTGAAATTGAATAAGTTTCCGTCACAGAAATATGGATTTGTCTTTGTCATGAAACAATTATTTTGTATTAGGTTTGGTCAATGTACGTCAGAACAACGTATGAGTAAATTGTTATAGAAAATAATATTCATTGGTGGACACAATCATCGCTTCCATTGAAAAAAATCGCTAACAATTGGATTAAACGTTATCAGATTAGGAAAATAGGTAGATGTATAGTAAGTACATGTTTATACAGGGTTATAAGGAATGGGTATGCTAAGCCGAAAAGGGCTCATAGTAGGTACTTATCATTATGAACAACTTTTACTGTGGGACCAACTCTGAAAACGCGAAACAAAAGTCAGTTGTTCCAAATAAAATGTCGATGACGATTTTGATAACTTGTCTATGATTTTTTTATGCATATTTCAGCTTTGGTCCCCTAAAGCGGCTTATAACGATGAGTACTATTAGCCCCTTTCGGCTTAGCATACTCTTTCCATCTAGCCCTGTATATTCACGAAGACAATAAAATATACGAAGTAAGTAAAATACGACTAAAAAGTTAAAAATACTGTAACTTGGCTCCGGAAATAATATACCCAGCGACAATCGCGTATCAAAGACGAATCTAACGACATTTCGCTCATCAAAATCGGTTCGTATAGAATTTACGAAGAAGCAAAGAGACGGATACACATACAAACAGGTCTAAAACATAACCCTACCCTCCTCTTTTAGCGTCGCCACAGTCGGGTAAAAAATTGCTGGAAGCGTGATGATTTTAGCAACGTCCAAAAACTTTAAAGTTACGTAAGAAACCAAAGTATTTTGTATGTATGTACCTTATGTATCATAAAAAAGATAAAATGAAATAGATAAAGATCAAATAGAAAAAAAAAAACAAGAAATTAGATTAAATTTTTAAATAGACAAACGTGTACAATACTAGCTGTTCGCATGCCACGCTTCGCTGTGGACAAAAAAAAAAAAAAAAAAAAAACATAGCCTATGTTACTTTGGGATAATGTAGCATTCGAATGGTGAAATAATTTTTGAAATCGGTCTAGTAGTTTTTGAGTTTATTCCACACAAACATACAAAAATACAAATGTTTCCTCTTTATAATATTAGTATAGAAAAGGCGTCATACGAAATACGATAATCAAGATTTGCAACTTTTCGATCAATTCCAAAGGTAGGTAGGTTATGTTGAGGTCTAAGAATGTGGGCGGTTTTTTAATTGGTATGCATAGACACACTGGCTCCCAAAGACGATTTGTTGGTAGCTCCCACTCTCACACTGTTTTTTAGGATCTTAAAGTCAAAATACCGATTGTGCATGGTTCACTAGAGTTCATAAAACTCATTAAATTCACAGATGCCGATCGAAAATTTGACGGCAAAAACTGTATGAAATTAAAATCCAAAATTTATGTACGACAAATTAAATTACAAACAGAGACACATGATACATAATGTACATAGTTTTTCAAAGTCTATAAACTAAGTTAAAATACGATTTTCAAAGGCATTGTTTTAATCTAGACTCTAAATATTTTTACCTGAATTCCCAAAAGTGAGAAAATGTTCTTTGTTTTTGTTTGTTTGTTCCTAAGTGACCTCCTATAATACAGGCTTTGCTTTTGAAATTGCGAGGTGTCGATAAATTGTATGGTATCCGTATCCGGAGTGTCCTAAGCTAACGTTTTTCATTTGTTTTTTTCTTTTTTTATAATCATATTTTTTAGTTTATGTTCATAAAAATATAGTCAAAACATTGAAAAAAAAAACAAAACAAAGGAGTTCTATAAACAAAAACAATAGCAAAAATTACCGCAACTGGCCATCGCAGAGCTCACCGAAAAAGAAGAAAACAAAACCGGCTTCCAAGGAGTCCAAAAGTTACGCGCGAAAACTTTTTTCAGAAACAAAAAACTGAAAATTAATTCACTACCTTGCTGAGATCAAAACACAGTCTTCGGAATCACGGTAATCACTGCATTACTATGTGATTATTGACGTCAGTGCCACCGCAACCGAGTGAGTACCGTGGTGGCCAGAGTCATAAGTACTACTGAGCCACTAAGGTGACGGAGGTGCAAGCCTGCAGGCCGCCCCAGGTACTATTTTCACGTCATACAACCCTGCTAAGTTGAAAAAGGCGAATATTTATCGAGCCTACTTCGTTTAAGGCAACTTCTTAAGTCGAGGGAGTACCGTAGTATTTTCATGCTATTATAACGCTGTTAAGTTGAGAAGTGGCTAGTTTTTGTTAAGTTCGGGTAAAGATAGTGGTCACGGCTTAAGGCGGAGTTACATTGACGGAACATTGTGTCAGATTGTCCGGTAGAAGACAGAGATGAACACTGAATTGGTGCGAGATGTCAAAGAGTAACTAGTGACGTCGTCGTTCATTATAGTAAAAAAAAACGAAATTACATTTTTTTTTATCTATATGTTACCTTATTAAACGCTTACCCATTTTTTACCTCTCCTTTTTTTAAATGAGTAAAATATAAATTAATGAAAAAGTGAATATGACAAGATTAAAGAAAAATTAAGTTTTAAAATTACCACGAATCTCTCATTTTATAAGTACTGCATCCTAACTTGATCTGTTTAAAAATATGTCATGGTTTTAGTTACCCCACTAGCACAGCGACCCACAGTGTGTCCTGGCCTTTAACACAAGTAAACTACCATCGGCAGAACCTGTAGGAACGCGCGGATCCAGATCAATTTTAATCAGTTACTTAAAATTTACAATTTTAGTATGTTTTTTTTCCCATACTATTTATTTTTGAATCCGTGTTAATCCAATTATAGTTAATCCAATCTCAAAAACTCAATGCACAAAATAACACTAACAGGTCGAATTAATGTCTCGTTATCTTTACACAAAAGCTGTCAATCACATCTGCGCTTAAGCCTCTTTGGGCATGACGTCACCTTTTCGAAATGCCAACAACGAGCTATCGCCGTCCTTGTCTCTATCTCACGGGAGTAGCGGGTGTCGTCGCCTCTCTTATAGCTGTCTCTGTCTCGCGCGCTTCTCCCACAAGCGCGGGCGCAGACCCGATTCAAGGATACCATGCACTCTTCAGTTCAGTGCTCCCGCATCGAAGCCTTAGCCAGTGCCACAGATTAGATAATAGTTGCCCAGTGCGCAGGCTTCAGTACGTTTCACTTTAGGGAATAGGTAACTCTGACTTAATTAAATATAAACGTAGATAAAGTTTTTGTTGGCTTTGATGTTATGACTAGAAAATAAAGACGTTAGGCAGCAGGGGCGGATCTTGAATTTGTGGGGCCCTGGGCTAATACTGCTTAGGGGCCCTACCTAATTACTCAACTAATTGCCATTTTGACAAGAAACTGTTTTCTGTAGTGATGTAGGTATATGTAATATATGTTACATATGTTGAAAGTCAACTTTGACTCGATCTAAAAAAAAAACTAAATTATCCATGAAATTCAAACACTTCTAAAAACATCTCTTGTTATCCCTTATTACAAAAGTATCCAACACGAGTACAAAACTTTATCGCTTTGTGAAAAAAAATTAATGTTTGGGAAAATGAAACAAAAACAATAATGCAAAAATATAATCAGTTTTGTTCAAAAACAGCTCCTCTATTCGCGATGCATGCCCGTCATCTTCGTCGGATTTTTACAGTCGTAGTTTTTAATTTCATCTCTTCTTTCATCTTCGCAAAAGCGGCATTGATTCGCTCAATAAGTTGCTCTTTGGTGCTTATTTGAACTTCGTACACTAATTCTTTAGCACGTCCCCAGACAAAGAAATCAAGTGGTTTAAGGTCTGGGGAACGTGCGGGCTTTCGATGAGGCCACGTCTTCCGATCCACGTGTTGGGGAACACATTGTCCAGGTACTCGCGTACAGACGCCGAGTAGTGCGCCGATAATCTGGCAAATAATGGGATATTTTCGGTTAACGTTTATTAACCATTATTTGCTAGATTATCTTAACGGGGATAACTACATGGAGTTTGGAACTGGTTTGCGACTGGCCGATATACGAGTAAGAACGCCCCATGATTTTCCAGCAAGACGGCTGCCCAGCGCACTACTCGACGTCTGTACGCGAGTACCTGGACAATGTGTTCCCCAACACGTGGATCGGAAGACGTGGCCTCATCGAAAGCCCGCACGTTCCCCAGACCTTAAACCACTTGATTTCTTTGTCTGGGGACGTGCCAAAGAATTAGTGTACGAAGTTCAAATAAGCACCAAAGAGCAACTTATTGAGCGAATCAATGCCGCTTTTGCGAAGATGAAAGAAGAGATGAAATTAAAAACTACGACTGTAAAAATCCGACGAAGATGACGGGCATGCATTGCGAATAGAGGAGCTGTTTTTGAACAAAACTGATTATTTTTTGCAGTATTATTTTTGTTTCATTTTCCCAAACATCATTTTTTTTTCACAAAGCGATAGAGTTTTGTACTCATGTAGGATACTTTTGTAATAAGGGATAACAATATTGATAGATTGATAGATGCGCACACGGGTTGATTGATCGCAGTGTTGCCAACCTTATGATCGGATTTTTTTTAATTCTAGATAATTTTTATTATTGACAATATCGTCTATTGGTTTCAGTTCGGTTGGGGGCCCTCTGTATTCGCGGGGTCCTGGGCTGCAGCCCAAAAAGCCTTTAAGTAGATCCGCCCCTGTTAGGCAGTAATCTTACTAATAAATGTTACTAAAAAATCCTACTAATTTTATAAATGTCATGTTTGGTTGTTTGTTTCTCAAACACGCAAAATCGGGTCAACGGATTTGGATGAAATTAGTGCGGATAGCTTATTCCTTGGATTCACATACTATGAGCTACTTTTTTATCCTGGAAAACGCGGGATACGACTAGTAAGTATATACTTTAGAAAGTACAACAACTTTACTAAATCTTATTTTAAAAAAGTCATTAAAAAAAATACCTGTTTCTAATTTCAATATGCCGTACAACATTTTTAAAGTAGATAGATAAGATTATATAAATTTGCTAAAACTTAAAAAATCAACTTTATGTTAGCAAAGGAATTAGGTCAGCTCCGACTGCACATCCGGTGCGCCTGATGGCTATAAGCCACGCTTGCACATTTTAGCATCATAACCACACATTTTTCACCAAATCGGCTCATTGTACCTTCCCTTTTATTAATAACGTGGTTTGCCTTGGTGTACTAACATTCTTCTGTCTTTCTATATTGAGCTTAAAATTTTAAGTAGAGAAAAATTATAACCCGTATTACTTTCAGGACGATTAATCATCATGATAATTATCCCCGTTATCGCCCACTGCTGAGCATATGCCTCTCTTCTTGTACTCCACTCATCCCGGTTCTGTGCCAATCTTGTCCAGGTTCGACCTGCGATTTTCGTTAACATCTACCCAACGAGCTGGACCGACCGACGCTTCGTTTATTAATACGGGGTTAGAGCTTAAATAAATCCTTGAATAAATGGTACATCCTTGTAAAATTATTTTTACACAATTACTATTATACTTTACATAAATATATTTTTTGACAATTTTTTCTTTGATTTCCATTATGACATTTTTGACTGTATTTAGTGAAACAGGTCATTAAGTTGACATGACTGTTAACTACACTATATATGCATTTATTGTAAAATTAAGTATTATTTTATATTTTGTTATGACCTGTAATGAATAATACCAATAAATTGATTATGATTATGATTAATACCACCTCCTTGCCTGAGCATGAATTCTCAGGACTTGCTGCAAGTTACACGCGCAATAACGAGAACTTCTTGAAGCTACAACTACAAGTTTCTACACTGTACAGATAACGAAAACCGACCACACTTGACTTTCATGATTTTTTCTCAGTCTTGACCTCAGATCAAATAGAAAGGCAGATAGAGTCCCGCCTTAGATCCTAGTGATGCCAAAAACTACCCTACTGCCCGTGTATGTAAATTTAGTAACGCATAAAAATGACATTCGGGTAGACATATAGATTCGAAATCATAACCTAAAAATGATGATACGTTTATGTGTTCCATGAGATGTTATTTACGAAAAGTAGAAGCGTGGAAAGTTATTCCATTGGACGTATTTTTTACTTTTGCGTAATTTTTTTATTTTTTATTTATTTTATTATCAAAGGAAAACTAACGGCTCGTTACAATTGTGAAGATAAGAATTTAAGTATGGAAGGCCAATTAAATTAAAATTATCTTCATTTTATTTTAATTTTTTTTTTCCACGTTTTCTGATCACTGACGTAAGACGACGATTAATTCGGTTAGTTTTTATGCGTCAATATGTGCTTGAAGTGTGTACACGTAGTAGGGTAGTTTTTGGCTTCACTTGGATCTAAGGCGGGACCCTATCTGCCTTTCTACTTGATCTGCGGTCTTGACTGACAAGTTTTTGCGAAGACAGCTGACGTTATTAGCCGCCGGCAATTTATTTTAATAGCCTGTGTAAATATTTGTTCTCATTCGGCTTGAAATAGTGTACCCTTCGCTTCGATAGTCTTAATTAATAGTTGTTTTGCTATATTGGAGCAGCGTTGACAACTGTTGACAAGGCAACATCGAGACGACATTGAGGCTAAGCGTATACTGAGACGCAGGTAACGCAAGTCCGCGCAGCGCAGAGTAGAGCTTATTAAAAGTTAAACTTTTATTTAACTTGCAATGTATGTAACTATGTTTGTTCGGGTGGAATCTTGCAACTTAATTTTGAACCATTTCTCGATGTCCGATTGAGCTGAAATTTGGCATGTAATGCAATAAAAGCATGTTTTTAAAAATATTTCTGAAATTAATTTATTATTTTGTAATGCATGAACATAATGAGAGCTGCGTACGCTGCGGTGTAGGCACGTACGATGCTGACATGTGTCGGTCCTGCTCTGCGCCCTATGTCTCTCTCGCCTGGTCTGCCCTTCAAAATCTGTTCTGTGCAGTGCTGCGTCACCTGCGTCTCAGTAGGTATACGTTTAGCTTTATGCTTGTACATTAAAATAAACGGTCGATCGTATGTAGGTAAGTATCGATACTGGTTTCTCAATAAATGGTGTTTTTAGACCTTTTATTAAGATCCATCTGGAGACATTCAATTCCTAGGATTCAGCCTTGTTCTTCAATCATAGCGTGCAAGCATTACTTTGTTTCGAATTGCTCAAGTACGAGTAGATATGAATATGTGAGCGGAATCTGACGGCGAAATCACTAATTAGTTTCGAGATAAACGCATTTAAATTTTGAAATTGATTCAAACAGGTTTAGAAAGTGTTTTGTTATAAAAATCTTAAAACTCCACCTAAAAATATTTCGTTTGTACTAAAGCCCGTAGTGGGCTCAAAAAACAAAAAGTTTGAAATCCGATCAGGTCTCTTTTCGCTTGACTGCTCACAATAGTAGGGCTCTGTTGCAGAGCCCGCCTGGGGAAGTACCACACCTTTGCCAGTTGTTCCACCGCCAACATCGATCAAGACCGTGTGACCGCCAAGCAGTAATGAGCAATGAGCAATTTGTTTCGGTTGGAAGGGCAATATTTCCAGTAAAATTTCAGAGCAAATGGGTGACGCGAGCGTTTTGTGCCACGCAGGGTCTTGAATTCTAAGAATTTAAAATTCTGGGTGGCGCAGGACTGTTGTGGGCAGACGTGACGTTTAACATCATGCGAGCGCTTTGCTCATCTCGTCACTCAATATCATAAAATATAACAATTATAAGTATACGCCGCTAGTGTTGCAGGTGTTCATAGGCGACGGTTCTGCTCAACATCAGGTTGGGCGTCTGCCTGTTTGCAGCTCTTGTTATAAAAAAAAAGTAATTTTTAAAAGTTGCTTACCTGATCTTCGTCCCGGCAGTCTATGATGTCACTCCTGAAAAAGACATCATCATTATCATCAATTCAGTTGTCAACACTCGTGGCGAGGAATAATTACCCAATTTTAATGGATTATTGAAGTCAAGCTACTTTCGACATGGTGACTGTGAGTGGTATTACAAAGCGCTACAGTGATTTAGCACAAGACAGATAATTACATTAAAAAATACGTTTATGTCCTAAAAGTTGGACATAGGTAACAAGGGTTTTACTTAAAAAGGGTTTATTGTTAAACATGTTTACTGTTGCCGAATTAAGTTTTACACCTGCGTTTTAGTATAATAGTGCTCTACATGGATTCTACTCATAACATTGTCCTCAAGTCGATAACATTGTCCTCAAGTCGCGAGTGAATAGGTTTCTTCTAGGCAAGCGTGCTCCATCGTAAACCGCATCGTTGCTAACCATCAGGCGACATGGCGGTCAAATGCAAGCCTATTATTAATAAAAAAAACTAGCCTTCACTTATTAATAACACATAAGTAGGTTAATATTGAAATAATTTTAAGCTTTAACATCTTCGGGGCTTCAGATGGCCTATATTTTAATTTCTGACACAGCCCATCCACAAAAAAGCGCAGAAAGCAGCGCCTGTGAAAGTCAAAGTTTCCAAGCTTGCTCGGCATGCTCGTGCCGTAGTTGGAAAGCACTTCAAGTGACTTTGGAATTCGGTCGTGCAATGACCATAACCATTCCGAGTGCGATCGTATTAACTGAGCCTATTTAGACTGGGAACATTGGTACGATCACGGCTTCAGTGCAATGCAATCTGTAGCCACATGTAATGGGAAAGCCGTTTCGTGTTAGACCAATGTAGTACTCTAATTAACCCGATCATCCTGAAGATAAACACCATTTATTGCTTTTTAAACTTGGATTAATGGACTAGGATAGTAAATAAACGACAAACTTTATTGTAAGTGTTTACCAATATTATGGATGACGTTGTTCATGATGATTAACCTATTTTAAAAGGACTTTATGTTTTTGGAACAGTTCTTTTATTGTGTAAGTTTTTCTCACCTGGATCGCACCTTCTTGATGACCGGCCGCTGCGCCGTGCTGTCGTGGATCCGCACCTGCGTTGGGTCGATCTCCTCGCACTCATCATCGTCATATACCATTTGCCCCGTCCGTCTCGCCAGAATCGAGTCCATAAAAGGGCTGTAGATTTGCCCTGAAGTACCGAGAATATCATCTATATCCGTGTACCGCGAGATATACTTCTCCGCCTTTTTGTTGTATGAGCTGGATGAGCCCATTCGCCTAAACTGTCTGTTGTTTTCATATGGAGAAGTACGACCTCTGTAGTCTTCGCTATCGTCTGGAGTTTCTAGCCCTTCAGGACTCCTCCTGTCGCCGAGAGGCTCATCATCAGGCAAATGCAAAGGAAACGGTGGTATGTGAGAAGGAATAGAGTAGACCTGAACTTCTTCGGAGTCGGAAGATTCGCTTTCCTCTTCAGGTGAGGGAGGTGGCAGTTTCTCGATGCCCTCTGGAATGTTCTTGTCACTGCATAGCCACCATGGTCTTTCACCTGATTCTACGTGTCTTATACGCCTTAAAGGAAAGCTTCCTTTAGAGCCAGATTTGCTCAAACTCTGCGCATCTGTCTGATTACTGTTCATTGAGTTTTCGTTACTAGTGAGCCACCAGTCTTTTTGGTCTCCGGATTCATTGTGGCGAACTTTGAAAAAGTTGAATTTCTCACTTTTATCGCTGTCACTCGATGATTTTCTGGGCGGTGTTAATCGTTCTATTCCTTCAGGGATATTGGCGCAACTATCGAGCCACCATGGTTTTTCTTCTTCGACGAATTTACATTTTTTGCCAGATCTGCTAGCATCCGAACTTCGTGTTGAGTTTGCGGGTATGTGATTGCTACTTTTGTTTTCACTATTTGGTTCAAGCCACCAAGCTCTTTCTCCTGATTCAATATGTCTAATTTTATGAGGAATATTTTTATCTGATGCTTTCATGCTTTCGTTGCTGGATAGAGTATTCTTTTTACTATTCAATTCAGAATCTAGCCACCAAGCTTTCTCTCCTGATTCCAACGGCTTTATGCCTTTAAATTGAACCATGTTGTCATCATTTGAAGCAACAATGTTACTGGTATTATTTTTGCTTTTACTTGATTTTTCACTTTCAGTGATTAGATTTGAAACATCTTTGCTAGTAGATTCTGATTTTGATGTATCCAGCCAACGGCTGTTTTCACTCGATTCCGGTTGTCTCATTTTGAAGAGATTTGTCACTGGAGCTAATGCTCTTATAAGGAATGATTTCGCTTCTTCTGTTCCATTTTCATTTTGTGATTGAGGAGAAGGCTGTCTTCCTGATCTATCCATCGATAAGGATTTTTCATCAGCTGATGTTCTAGAAATATCATTCGTTTTTGATTTAGATAACATTTCATCTTCACTGATTGATGATTGAGTTGACAAAGTTATGCTAGACTCAGGACTATTACTTTCCCGTGACTTGGAATGTTTTAATTTTGATTGACCATTTACTAAATTACCACTAGTAGAGCTTTTTGGTATACTTTTTGATGCTTTGTCACTTACTTCACTAGCTTGATCTGAATCAGTAGAGCTTACAGATTTACTTCTCTTCTTTACAACTTTTTTCTTTGAACTGGAATCTGTCAGTGAATCGGTACTAGATTTTTTCACTTTTTGTTTCTTAGTTTTAGTACTACCCTCAGCTTTTGGCGCCTGTGGGGGCAATTGACTATTTGTTATTGTTATTTCAGGAGAAACTAGCTCCGTAGCTGATGGACTTTTAGCTCTTTTCAGTTTTAAGTTTACGTTTATAATAATTTCTGATGTATCATCTCCCTTGTTTTGTTCATAAACTGATGTCACTATTTCTGGATTATTGTCGGGCTCAGCACTGTTTTTGTCTCTAGCGTTATCTGAATATGAATTATCAGTTGGTAGTGGTTCTCTACTATGACTTCGGCTACTCCTGTCATTATAACTGTTTGGTGCACTAAGGTTTGAGTACTGTGTAGAATATCTGCCAGCGTAGCCAGTGTAGCTACTTGAATTTGGAGAGTAATAAGACCAGTTGGACATGCTAGTCCTTGCGGTGCTGCCAAATCGACTAGTCCTGGTGGAGTCATCTAATCGGTCAGATTGTATTTCTTTATCAGCGGTTTCTGGTCTTCTTTTCAACCTTGTGACTGTTTTTTCTATGGTTTTTGCCATATCAGCTCTTCTTGATCGTACATAAGATGACGAACCAGGCGGAGTTGGAGAAGTGTGACGTGTAACTATACAAATTGTTTCAGTCTCATCGTTCCCCTCATTTTGAATCATATTTTGATTTGTGGCATTTTTGTCGTTTTTATAATCTGGCTGTTCTTCTATAATGGCTATTGGTGACACCGATTTTTCAACTTCTTTTTTAGGAACTTCCATGTGATTCACTGGAGATACTGATGTTCTTTTTGCTGTAGGTGGACTTCTCAAATAATTTGTAGATAAACGATTAGCAATGGCATATCGGTTTACAGTGATTTCAGGTTTAGTGTCAGCACGGGAAGAAGGTCTAGAGTAATTCGATACTGAAAGATCAGGCTTAGAATCTATCCGAGTAGCTGGTCTTGAATAATTTGATAGACTTGTATCAGCTTTAGCATCTGTTCGTGAAGATGGCCGTGAA
Organism: Alcis repandata; assembly: GCA_949125135.1. NCBI lineage: Eukaryota > Metazoa > Arthropoda > Insecta > Lepidoptera > Geometridae > Alcis > Alcis repandata. Next base: position 12,258,671 of record OX421221.1, on the reverse strand, counting down.
TAATTGGAAATATCAGATTTGGGATCGGTTCTAGACGGTCGTGGATAGTTTGATATTGAGACATCAGGCTTAGAATCTATCCTCGTGCTTGGTCTTGTGTAGCTAGAGCTTCGAGGATACAACTTGTAGCTCGACAGGCTATTGTAGCCCGTAGACTTGTCAGTCTTGCTTGGAATGTCTTTGTCTCGATCACCTGGGCTGGTGTCTCGGTTTTTGTCTTTGAAACTTTTAGCCGTTCTTCTTTCAGGACTTAAATGTCTGGAAGGTCGAGTGAGGCTGTACTTAGACGTGGAAACCGGACTAGGATCTCTGCTTTTATTGATTGATGGCACACTGAGTTTCGAATAGTCTTTTTTCTCATATTTAGATGGTGGCTTCTCAGTTTTGTTGTAATTTGCATATTTGTTTGCAATGGCAGTGATAGGTGACTCTTTTTCTTTTTCGTTCTTTTCGGTTGACAGTACTGGGATGCTGGATGATTTGTAGGACGGTGTGGTGGTATATTTAGCTGTGACAGAGGTAGGTCGGTCTGAGGCCGTGGTTGGGCTGCTTTTGGCTGTATCTCGGCGCCCGTACGATGACGTGTCATACTGAAAATAAACAACAAAATGCTAATCAGGACCTAGGAGGCAACAACAATATAGTTTAATGTTACTAATATAACATAATATAAAACGGGTACGCATAGACTTATCCGCTAATAAGGTATACTCAAGTCTACAAAAGCAATATCTCATAGTTATTTTTTATTATTGAATCTACTGCCGATCTCCTTGTTTCTTGAGAGATACAACCTTGGGCTTTTCAAAGTCGAAGGGAATAGATATCTTCTAAGTCTGGCGTGAATCATTTTCGACCATATCGTCGCTCACCAACAGGCAAGTAGGTAATCAAACACGGACTTATTCGGTATAAAAAACTCTAAAATAAGTCTAAAAGAGAATAGTAAGTCTGGTGAGGAAAGTAATACTAGGTTTAAACAGACTACAGCTCGCTACATAATAGGCAAGCGTTCCGCATACTATCAATGACAAAAGTTTATCAATAACGTTATTTGTTATGAAGGTAATTTAGACACGCGGTCTGTCAAGCCAAGTTCAAGTGACAGAACTGGCGAGCAGCACCGTGTGTAATATTACACGAACCATTTGGAGCCACTTTTTAACCGACTTCAAAAAAGGAGGAGGTTATCAATTCGTCTATATGTTTTTTTTTTGTTTGTTACCTCATAACTTTTGACTGGGTGAATCGATTTTGATGATTCTTTTTTTATTAGAAAGCTGACGCTTCCCATTTGGTCCCATTCCAATTTAGTCCAGTTCTGATAATGGTATCTATGAGAAAACCATATAAGTCTTAAATGTGCATTAAGTACGTGCGCGACAAATAGATGAATAACTCAATTTTTGTTTTTTGTTTTGTAAAAATAATGTTCTTGTGTTATAATTAACACACATTTTTGTTATAATTAACACGAGAATAATCACTTAAAAACGAATTCGACTAGTTTATAGTTGACGACTTAATTTTTACGTGAGTATTCCCGTGTTATAACAAAAATGACACAATTTGTTGTTTCATTACAGATAGTATTACATGATTGCATATTTGAAGATTGGATTATACTCGTAAATCAGTTGCAGTAAACAGCACCAATAACATGTTCACTCAACAGTATCACAAATTCACAAATAAAGCTGTTCCCTCCACGGCTATAAATAGCGGTGAGAATGCGTTTACATACGAGTTCGCATCGGGATATCATACAAACGGAGGATCTTGTTGAGTCCTCGGTCTTTTACTACTAGGATTATTTAATTTTGTACTTTATGAGTTCTACGTTCAGACAACCTAAATTGAGAAGACTGGTTTTCGATAGAATTAGCCAGTAAATTCTTATTCAAAATGGATATACAATTAAAAATAAATAATATGGGTATAACAATATACTCAACTATGGCTCAAAGTTTGAGGCACTGTTATAAGAACCCAAATAGGCCCCTAAACTACAGGGTTATAAGGAGAGGGTACGCTAAGCCGAAGCCGAAGCACTCATCAACGCTAAGCCAAAAAAAAGTTCATAGTGCTCATCATTATGAACAACTTTTCCTATGGGACCAAACCGGAATTCGCAAAAAAATGATCAGTTGTTCCGTAGAAATATGTCAATGACACGACAAAATGGAACAGTTTGATCTTTTTCACGAATTCCGTGTAGGTCCCATAGTAAAGGTTGTTCATTATGATGAGTACTAGGAGCCCTTTTTCTCTTAGCAAAATACCCTTTATTTTTATAATCCACTAACCCAGTACAGGTTACGTTCGCGACGAACTGAACTTCGGAACACCTGTATCTCCACAACTCTTCGGTCAATTTTGCTCATATTTGAACTTAAAAATTATATTGAAATGTTTAACTGTAGCCAAGTTATAGTTTTAGAAATGCGGGGTTATTTTCAGCTCGAAGCAAAGCCAAAAAGGGCTGATAGTAGGTATTCGTCATTATGAACAACTTTTACTATGGGACCAAACCGGAATTCGCGAAAAAAACAGCTGTTCCATACATATCGAGTGTCGTTGTTATTGTTCTATGGAACAAATGTTATTTTCTCGCGAGTTCCGCTTTAGTCCCATAGAACAGATAAAAGTTGTTCATAATGATGAGTACTATGAGCCCTTTTCGGCTTTGCATCGAGCTGAAAATAATCCCGTATACAAACATAAACGCCAATTCAAGAGACCTCACATCGTTAGGTCATAAATTACTACTTACATAGTTTCTGAAAGACATTTTCTGCGAACAGTCAGCTGCTTTCCATGAGTTGAGGTATTCGTAGCTTCAGTTTGGGCTTCAATTCTGAAATGTAAAAAAAAAACTTTTTTAACATAATTTAATTGTCATTACATATTATTTTTCTTTTTTGTTTTTATGCTCTGCCACTGCTGGGCAAGAGTCTCTCCAATTTTTTTCCAGGTTTTATCCATGAATAAATAGTGCAACGGACATAGTTATTGTGATTTTTGTTTTCGTTTCTCATAGGATACTCCTAACTCAGTAGCCAATATTTAGACTTTGAAAATATCCAAGCAATATTAGACCTTAGAACTAATAACTAAAGTATCAAAATCGGATGGACTCTAATAGTTTGCCTAGGTGACCTTGTAAAACGTTATGCATGATATAAAAATTAATTCACAATCCGTCCTTAGCCAAAAAGACAAAAAAAAACACGTCCAATATTTTTAAACACCTAAAACATACATCGTTTGTTTTTCTTCCTTTAAAAATTATGTGTCCGATACAGATTGCGAGCAGAGTCAATGAAAAGATCGATGATCAACGTATTTCTTTCGATCACGTTCGTACTATTTTCGCTTCTATTCCTATGACATACGGTCCAATATGGTTTCAAGTAGAAGTGTAATTATCAAACGTGGTCTGGACATGGTGCATAAATCAATCGAACCGACGAAGCAGGAATTGAACTCGATTTCTAGTTTTAGTGCACGAATAGGTACTCTCACTTCAGAGCTTTTAGACATTTCTAGAACATTTTTATATCAATACTTAGTTGTATCTATTGATAGTTGTATTGAAGTAGTTGCAAGTTAGTTAAAATTTTAACCCCCGACGCAAAAAGAGGGGTGCTATAAGTTTGACTGCTATGTATGTCTGTCTGTGGCACGATACCTTCGGGTGAACTAATTTGGATCCTAAATATTGTAGTGACGATATATTAAATAGACTATAGAGTATATATATAGTAGTAGACCCTAAATACAAGACTATCATTCTTGTACTATCATTTATTACTAGCTGTTTCACTCGCGGTCAAAAAGTTAACATGAGTTTTCTGGGATAAAAAGTAGGCTATGTGTTTATCCTGACAACAACCTTCATTCCAAATTTCATGTAAATCCGTTCAGCCGTTTTTGCGTGAAAGAGAGACAACCATAGTACATTCTTACGAACTTTCGCGTTTATAATATTAGTAGGATTTGCCGTAATGATGAAGTAAGGAAAATTGTACTACTTTTAGGTATACGTAAAAGTACTCGTACGTATATGCCATGCCTTAAACATTTAATATAAAAAGGGAAAACTAAATACATTTTTTTATATTTCCGTCGTTAATACCCAATCGGAAACGGATGTGGCTCGTGGAATGAAAAACGAAATGCACAAGAGGGCTGGCTTGCGGCCATAATGTGCATAGGAAAGCGGCGGTTATTCCTGCGTATGATTATTAACCTGTCATCCAAAATTAGATAATACGATTTGAAGAATGCCGAGACGGGCATAACGCTTGTTTGTACTGGACAAAATGTAGTGCCGGCTTAACTTGTAGGCTAGTCTATAATATGAATAATTATATTTGGTTTCAGAAATATACAGCCGTGGTAGCTTAGTGGGAGAACAGCCGCTTCGCATTCTTGAGGTGGCGGGCTCAAACCCCGACTTGTACCAATGTGTTCTTCGGGAATGTACGAATTTACATAACACTGGCTTTTCGGTCAAGGAAAACATCATGAGGAAATGCATACGTCCGGAGAAGAAATTCAATGGCGTATGTGAGTTCCAGGAATCCGCACTTGGCCAGCGTTGTGGAATACGGCCTAATCACCATATCCCAGCAGTGGGAGGATTAAAGGTTGTATAAGATGATGATGACGTTGACAGGGCTATAAAAAAGGTATGCTAAGCCGAAAAGAGATCACAGTACTCATCATTATGAACAACTTTTACTATGGGACCAAATCTGAAATCGCGATTAAAATTATCTGTTACAATGAAAAAGGTCCATGGCGCTCGATAAAATGTACCTATAGCTGTTTTTTTTCGCGATTTCAACAGGTCAGGATGTGGTATGCATATTTATTTATTTATTACAGTATATTTTAAAACAATAATTGCATTGAAACCTAGTCGGGTTTGAAAATGGTTTGAAATGGTTTGAAAATACAAAAAAAAGACCCGTATTAATTTATTGGTTATGTTGGTTGTCCGGCACGAGATGGATCGACGACATCGGAGTCGCGGGTCGAACCTGGACCTTAGCATGTCACCGAGGCAGCTGCATCGATCAAGTGTGTAAGACTTCAGTGGGCAGATGGCTAAACCGGAGAGAGTACCCAGCAGTAGGAAAGAGAAGGCTGTGATGATAAAAATGTGATGTCAGAAAGTCCGGCCACCAAACTGGGCTAAATCTGGTTCTTGGGCCAGTCAGTTTCCAACATCTACAATAACTCGTTGACAAAAAAAAAACAAAATTATTTAATAACTAGCTGCACCCCGCCGTTTCACCCGCGCTTAAAAAAATAAAAAGTATCCTTTGTTACTTCTAATACCTTCAAGAATATGTGTACTGTACAAAGTTTCATGATGATCGGTTTGGTAGTCTTCGCGTGAAAGCGTCACAAACAAACTTACACTCACATTTATAATATTAGTAGGGATTAGACCAACGAGTAACAATGTGACAAGTTTGATGTGACTCGTTGGGAACCTCTCCTGTTTACACGTTCAAAATTTTTAGCAAATCAATGGTTTGATCAGCAAAATCAATGTTGATTTGACACTAGCGGTCACACTACATTCTCAGAATTTTAAAGAAAAAAGTTTCAATAAACATATGGCCAGTGATAATTTGTGAAATAAAAACTGTCCCGTGTTAGGGTACTACTAAATAGTTATAATCATCACAAAATAAGATGCCCGTTATGACGTTTGTCATTGCGACGTAACTAGTGATGTCACCATACGACTCGGTACTCGATACTCACGATAAATCAATTCAAGTTTTTATGAGTATTTGATCGATTTGATTTTGTATTGTAAAGTACATTGGATTAAGGTTACGATTCGAAAATTTAACTTAAACTTGAATATTATAGGTATGTATATTGAAATGATACGATATGGTACGAGAGGTCAATTTGTCTTTAATTTAATATTTTTAGTTACAATAACATTCATTCAATCACAAATAAACAAGAAAAAATGGAAGTGATTGAATCTTCATTCAATAATTTTCTTCGGATGATGAGCCAAAATCGTCAGTTGAGCTATCGTCAATTAATTGGTTACAAGTTACAACACTAATATTTGAAAAAAGAAGACTGAGAACGTAACTGTTTTTGAGAGTTTCGTTATAATTTGACATTACATGCTACCATAAAGTATGCGCGAAAAGCGTTCCAAGTTACATTCTACGGTCTTTCTCAAGTGTCATAACGGGCATCTTATATTGTGACAACTATAGTGATAACACACGTGCAAAAAAACATGTTGCTACAGCTAGTAAGAGTGGTAGTCGCACGATTGACGAAGGGAATTTTTAGCCAGAGATGTTTCGCGCATTGTTACAATAACATTTTGAAAATAAAAAGCAATGATTATAGAGATTTATATAACTAGGTAACACTAATCTGACGAATGTCTTAGTTGACCGAGCGAGCGAAGCGTCTATGCAACAACTGGCCAAATTTGCCAAAGCGAAACTGGCCAAAGCGTACGTGCGTACGTAGGTCGTATTTCTCAACAAATCTCGACGAAATTTGGTATACCTACAGGTTCAACAATTTTATAGATTTTTTTTGTCGTCGAGATTATTGATTGAGAGAGTTTTTCCCTCAAAAAGAAGGGAAATTCTCTGCAGTGCCATTTACCGGCCGATATTAATAAAATTTGGCTGAAGTATAAGGTACCTAATTCTAAACAAGAATTTTAAATAAAAGTAAAAATCAGTCAAGAAATTGTCGACATAAAACACTGTGACTTTTTTTTTTTTTTTTTATGCCATAGGTGGCAGACAAGCAAACGGGCCGCCTGATGGTAAGCGATCACACCGTCGCCTATGGATACCTGCACAAAACTGTCGCACTGACTGACTGTTTTTACTGTCGCAAAAAAGTTATCGCGAGGTCTACTGTTCGCAGAACTACTAGTTATTGTGTTGCGACAATTAAAACATGATAACCCTACATCGAAAACAAACAAAAGTGTAGCGTGTTTCTACAGAAATTACACAATATTTCAGCTGCGATGAGAATAGGAGGCTATTCGTGTCACAGATCTTGGAGACCTGTTGTCTACACTTGTTACTCTAGTAACAATACTAGAAAAAAAGATAATTTATTTCTAGCCAGGAACATTTTACTACAATCTTGAGACGATTCTCATTCCTTCTATCTAATATTAAAGACAGCGGTCTTTTGGATCAGTTTGGTTTTTGATTTAGGTTTTTTTACATTATAAAAATTTTAGTCTCGTTAGTTACAAAAAAAACGCAAATTGTTGATCTCAGCTTGTACGAAACTACCACTTGTTTGCTTTTTGAATGGTTTAATTGAATAGTATTCTAATCTAATCTAAGTCTTAACTAAGATTTCTTCCAACTTTTTAACAATATCGCATAACGCTCTACAACGCTATCTCGCATGATGGTAAGAAATGATGCGGTCTGCGATGGACCCCGCTTGCCTAGAAACCGACTCACTCTTGTCTTGAAGACTCGTCTATACTATAATATATGTGTTTGTATATTTGTTAAATTGTAAGGGGTAATCTCGGGATCTACTGAACCGATTTTAAAAATTATTTCACCAATAGAAAGCCACATTATTGCTGAGTGTCATAGGCTATATTTATTACCTGAAAAAAATTAGGGATCCTTAACAAAATAAGATCAAGTAAAAAAATTGCAACCAAAAACCTAAAAAAATAAATAAAGTATTTAATCTTAAATACAATATAAATAAAATGGGACAATAAATAAAAAATAAAGTTACGATAGATGAGAATAAAAATACGTTTATAGATAAAAATGTAAAAAATTATAAGAGAAAACATAAATAGTAATTTAAAAAAAATCTACTTATCACACCCCCCGCATAAAGACGCATTTAATCTACGTTTATCCCAATTTGTTTAAAAAATGAATATCCACCCGAGCGAAGCCGGGACGGGCCGCTAGTATATTATAAAGAGGAAAGATTTGTATTTTTGTATTTTTGGATGTTTGTGTGGAATAAACTCAAAAACTACTGGACCGATTTCAATAATTCTTTCACCATTCGAATGCTACATTATCCCAAAGTGACATAGGCTATATTTATTACCTGAAAAAAATTAGGGATCCTTACTAAAACTTCAATAGTGTCCACCCGTGCGAAGCCGGGACGAGCCGCTAGTATTATATCAATCGAAACTGAAGGCGTCTAGGTTGCTGTGAAATTTGGTCATCACCTTGCCAATAAATTCAGTAGGTATCCTCCTTTACTCTTTTCTATGAACACTGAGCATGCACAGATCATTCATACTTTGTCCTAAATTAAACAAAAATACCTTTTAATCTTTGCGCTCGCTACGTTCGCGCATTACTATTAACATACTTTATAAAGGGCACGATTATTTTCTCTAAATTGATGGAGAACATCTCAAAATTTGTACGCAACACAAATAATGTGTAATTTTCGTTGTAAATATCGATCCGAAATTAAGTAATCCTGGCGGCACCCGTGATGGCGTATGTGAATTCCAGCAATCTGCACTTGGTCAGCGTGGAGGAATATGTATGGCTCAATCACCTTTCGAGACCTGTAACCCAACAGTGCAGTGCAGTGCGGTGGGAGGATTAAAAGTTGGAAATGATGACGATGATGATTAAATATAAAATTTTGAAATTAGCAGTCATATATAATGAAAATTTTACTAAACACAAACTATTTAGGTATAAGTATTTCGTTGATTCCTTTCTATTTGATTATCTGATTAGTTATGACGGTCTCCATTGGAAGGCATTGTTTCCAGAGAAATTTCAGGGCAGTTAGGAGATTAAACTTCTTATATCTCAGGGTGACGAGCGCAGTGCTGTGCCGGTCTTGAACTCTAACTCTAAGAATTCAAAATTCTGTGTGGCGCAGACCTGTTTATGGATAAACGTGACGTTTAATATCAGGCGAGCGATTTGCTCGTCTCGTCTCCCATTATACTAAAAATAAAATAAAAGTAAATTTGTTGACTACTTTAAATTTTCGTTATTTATACGGAGTTATTTTCAGCTCGATACAAAGCCGCAAAGGGCTCATACTTAGTACCCTTCATTATGAACAACTTTTACTATGGGTGCAACCAGAAATTCGCACAAAAATATCATCACATCAAATCGATTGACCAATGTCAATGACACTCAACAACATGTAGGTACATTGAATAAAATGTACTTTCGATCCATCCGTTCCAATTTTCAGTTTTATATCCACCCTATAGAGCCCATCATAGTGAGGCGTGCTTTTAAACACTTATTACTAATTTGTTCCGGACCATTGTTATTGACCCTTCAAAGTGGTGAAATTGAGGGGTGATTTTAACAGATGGCGGTATATGAATGTTGTATATGTGTATGTAATTTCAACACTAAAGTACAAGCCCGGCTAGCTCAGTCGGTAAGAGCATGAGACTTACTACTCGTAGTCTCAGGACGTGGGTTCGAGCCCCACGCCGGGCAATACAGTTTTCTGTGGACAAGACAGAAAACTGTTTTTTATCTTTTTTCTTTCTTTTATTTAAAAGTGGATCGCTGTTCGATTGTCTCGCTAAAATTCGAGAATGGCTGGACCGATTTGAATATTCATTTTTTTTTGTTTAGTTCGCTCTCTAATACAGGGAAGGTTTAAAAGTAAAAAAACAGTGGGTAAACCGCCGGGTGCAGCTAGTATACGAATAAAAACAATATGTGAATTTTTTTAAACATATATTTTTAATGTTTTTTTGGACTAGCACTGTGCCCGCGACTTCGTTCGCGTGGAATTTGGACTTTGGGCAGCATTTTTTTAATTTTTTTAGGCTGATTTCCACTAATCCCACTAATATATCCCTCAAATACCTATATATATTAAATATTCTTACAATTTGTACTTTGACAAAAATCGTGAATTTGCAGTTCTTTCTGGTGTTTGTGCAGTCGATTTATGAACACGGCCATGTATGTTTAACTAACCAACTCTATTCATAAAAATAATTATATATTTCACAAAAAAATAACGTTACAAAGTTGAGTAGGAAATAAAAACAACCACAAAACTTTTGCATTCTAATTGACTATACGAGTATATCACGAGCCTTGACGATTAAAATAATCAATTAAAAATCGTGAAATGTAGAGCGATTCTTATCAATAAAGATGGTTACCTAAATAGGTATTCGGTATTCCACTCAATTAATTTTTGAACAACAAATCTGTTGTAATAAATACCTGTTAGTTAATTAGTCTGACATTGAACTAAATGTCAGTAGATTTTGCATTTTGAAAGAGCGCTGCGAAGCGTTGTTTTGTGTGAACATAGTGTTCTTGAAAGTGCAGTCATTATAAAAAAATTTGCAAAATGGTCTATATTTGACGGAGTTATGCCCGAACATACATAAAAAATACAAACATCCGAATTGAGTATCTCCTCCTTTTTAGAAGTCGGTTAAAAATCCAAACTATGTTCCGGTTGGAAGGGCAATGTTTCCAGTGAAATTTCAGGGCAAATAGGAGATGAAACATTCTGTCTCAGGCTGTCGAGCGCAGTGCTGTGCCACGCAGGTTTTCAAATTGTATGAGTTTAAAATTCTGGGTGGCACAGACCTGTTATGGGCAAACGTGACGTTTAACATCAGGCGAGCGATTTGCTCGTCTCGTCACTCAGAAGCATGACATTAATCACATTTGTACTACTTGATGTTCTTAGGAATAGAGCGAACGGACATAATCAAATGGTAATATAATTAATTTTGTCATTAGACTATTTAACACTAACTAAATTTGTAATTTTTGTCTCATTCGTAAAGGGCTCTGGCGCCTGTAATACAGTTGTCACTATTTCAGGTATCAGCCAGTTACAAATATACATAGTATATTTACATATACATATACATATACATATACATATACATATACATTCATAGTACATAATTATGTTATACCAGCTATTTAATATATTTAATAAATTCCAGGCCAGTTTCACGTTACCATCAGACCTGTTTGTTTACATTACCTTGTGCCGTTTACGTGCACTAATCGACGCAGTATATTATGTATCTATTTATATTTTTATTTATCTTTACCACACGATTACTGGAATAGGAAACCATAACTATTATGGGTATAAATAAAGGAGCGAGCAGGACTATGCAAATATTACTGTGTAGGATAATGTTTCCAGCGATATTTCAGCGCAAATAGGTGATTGAACCCTTCGTTACCCATGTTTCTACCAGTAACCTATGATAGAAATTAAAAAGAAAGAAAAAAAAAAGAAAGAAAGGAAAGAATTGAAAGATTTGACATATTCTTTCCGAAGGCGGAAGAATTTTCGAGGATAATCGTCGAATACATTCGATGTTCGGATAGCTGAATCAGCCTGCAAAGTTGTTGTTCATTCAATTTGTCTAGAAAAAGACTTAGAGTTAATTTAATACCGCACGTTATTTTCTATAATTACTGTTGAGAAATTCTATTGTCAGGATAATTTGCAGCGAAACGGTGCGTTCCAGATGATTAATGGCCTCTGTGTTTTTAATGTTAGTAAAATAAATAACGTTTCACACTCATAGCTCCCTACTAGGATACCCTGTATCGGGGATGCCATGGAACACACACAAAGACCAGGACAACTAACACCCAGACGCAGAGCAGATATTTAAATTCATCATTCTAACATCTGCCCGGCCGGGAATCTAACCCGAAACCTCTGGCTTAATTGGCGGATATACTACTTAGCCAAACAGGTCGTCAAAAGGGGTAAGGAATAGGGATGCCTTTACTTACACCAACCGATTGGCTGTCAATCCGTTACCATAACACGCAGTAACTATTACCTAATCTGTGTCACAACGAATCAATTGTCGTTAACAGCTATTCTGTCAGCGATCGACTGTCAATCTTATTGATGTGAAAGCACCCTATAAAATAGTATATATAGTACCTATAGTTCCCGCACGGACAATACTGATCGACCAATCGCATCATAGTCCCGATCTGCGCGCATCAAACAATCGTCGAGCTGTAAGATTTATTTCTGTCTGTACATACAAAAATAAATGGCCTACTGGTTGCTAGTGTCAAAGACTCGGGTAAGAGTCGGGTTGTTGCCTCGCAAGAAATGAGGGCGCCGTTCTTCCCTAAGGTGTGTTCGACACAGGTGCCCACGCCAGCTCTCTGTGTAATAAAAATAGGACAGAAAGAATAAAAATAAAATGTTTTTGCAGACCAAACCAATTACTAGAAAAAACTAAGACTAAGAAGAACTACATTTGCCTTGAAAAGGTCACTATTAGCGATAAAGCCGCCAGTTGTCGCGCTAGTTTTAAGTGTTGTAATCTTTTTGTTTTTGATTTCTGGTGTGAACAATAAAGAGTTTATCTATCTATCTACATTCAAGGGCAGCCTTATCGCCTGAAGCGATTGCTTCCAGGCAACCTTTGGATGGCCAGGACTGACTGGATTACTTCGCAATCAAAGATTTTATGCTGCTCAATGATTTAACGTTGTTCTAGAAAAACAGCTGATATTGAAATGAGCTCGTCGCAGCGCCCTAAATACAACTGGCGGCATCTAATATTGCTGTGAGCTACGAGTAGTTTATTACACTGACTCCGATTAATTGCAGTACTTTATCTTCACATAGGTATATGTATTAAAAATCAATTGCTGTTCGTTAGTCTTGCAAAAACTCAAAAACGGCTTGTCCGATTTGATTTTCTTTTCTTTTGTTCGATCTAATAGTAAATAATAGTAATCTATACAAGGTGTAACGGCAACGTGTAGTAATACTTAAGGGTTCTTCTACACGTCAAAGTGAACAACTTCTAGAACACAAGTTTGCTAAATTCGAGAAAGAAAATTTCGAAACTCCATAGAAAATTGATCACTTGACCAAATTTTTGCATATACCTATAAAAATTAATCTCTATTTCCCTTGGTCATCGAATCACGCGTGAACGGATGAAACAATTTCGCTAGTAAAATTATTTTTTGTTGTGTTAATTACTGCCAAGAGAATGAAAGAGAAAATTAAGAAATTTAAGCGGAACATTAGGAAAATAACAATTCAAATTAAATATTCATAGTTAAGACAGGACAGTATTACAGTATTACCTCTAAAAAAATCTGATGAAACCGGGGCGCAGGTAGTTTTGTAATAATTTTGAGCGTAACTGAAACCTAGGTTCATATTATATACGTACATAATTATATTTACCATTTAGATTGAGGGTTCCCAACGAGTCACAGTGTTACTCTTTGGGATTTTTTTCCCAACGAGTTAACACTGTTTAGTATCTAAATATTCGCATGAGCTCTTTTATATTTCTGTCACAGTTTCGCGGTCGTCAAATAATTTACATCATACGGTAATAAAATAGAAAGCGATAGGTTTTATCAAAATAGCTGCCGAACTCTCGTAAATTTGTGCAGTAACAAATTTTATTTATGATCTGATCTACATTTGATTAAACAGCTGACTTATAAAACAGATACGTTGCCAGATGATTGACCGAACGAGCGAAGCGTCTTTGCAATAACTGGCAACATTTTCTTTCATCTGTCCGGATGTTTGTTTGTTTGTATGTTGGAACTCGCGTAAGGAGCGAATTTTTCATTTTTAATAAATCTCGACAAAACTTGGAATATATAGGTTTCGATTTTTAAGATTTTTTTGTCGTCGAGGTTGTTTGTGTATTTTTTGCGTCTCACTTAAAATATCATGAACCTATCCTACTAGTATCTATTATAAACGCGAAAGTTTGTGAGTATGTTTGTTGCTCTTTCACGCAAAAACGGCTGAATGGATTTACATGAAATTTGGAGTGAAGGTTATTCATGGTCTGGATTAACACATAGGCTACTTTTTATCCCGGAAAACGCGGGTGAAACTGCGGAGCGCATCTAGTTTAATATAATATGTCCACTGCCGGACATAGACATATCGAAAGAACGTCACTCGTCACAATCTTCTGCTTTATTGTTTGACTAGCTAGCTGTTCCCTGCCACGCTTTGCTGTGGATAAAAAAAAAAAAAAATTAGCATATGTTACTTTGGGATAATGTAGCATTCGAATGGTGAATGAATTTTTGAAATCGGTCCAGTAGTTTTTGAGTTTATTCCACACAAACATCCAAAAATACAAATCTTTCCTCTTTATAATAGGTATTAGTATAGATTACACATAACGAGTACAGCGAGACAGTGCCCTCGGCCGAGTACTCGGTTTGTAAACCAGTTGACGGGGCGAAACAGTCACTAGAACCATGATTTGTTCGCTCGGCCGAGTATATTGGCCGAGTATTGGCCGGCCAAAGCGCTTGACTCCACCTTTATTGTGCGTACTGCTAGAGAGTGGAATGCTCTGCCCGAATGGGTGTTTCCCGGTAGCTATAATCCGGGTGTCTTCAAGTCGTGAGTGAATCAGTTTCTTCTAAGCAAGCGTGATTCATCGTAGACCGCATCGTTGCTTACCATCAGGCGAGATGGTGGTCAAACGCAAGCCTATCATTCAATAAAAAAAAAGGTATCCCCATTTACTGTCTCGTTACTGTATTCGTTGTAATCAACTCATTACGCATGGATCCGCTTGCCACCAGTCACGCAGGTCGTCGCTGCGCCCGTTGCAATCCCATTTGCCAATCCGTGTAAATTCATACTCATTTATCCTAGGTAATTATTTATTACAAAATGTCAGGCGTCAGTCTTCACACTCTCACTATCGTTTAGGAGAATTAGAGCGTACAAGCACGAGGCAACGGAGCCTCTTGCTATGTCACTGATCTCAAACTACTGTAGAGACAGCTCGTGAGTCACCGCTTCTTGGCTGGTGGCCACGTGAGCCGTGACGCTAGTATTGTTTACCTGGGGACACACCTAGTTGGGAAAATTCTACTCATTTATTATTCTTATTATGAGCCTGAGATGTCCCAATGATGTCCAGTGTCTTATTTTGCGCACTGCTAGAGTGTGGAATGCTTTGCCCGAGTGGGTGTTTCCCGATAAATACGAGTATAATCTGGGTGTCTTCAAGTTGCGAGTAAATCAGTTCTTTCTAGGCGCGCGTGCTCCATTGCTGACCGCATCATATCTTACCATCAGGCGAGATGGCGGTTAAACGCAAGCCTGTAATAAAAAAAAAACTTTTTCTGTTAGGCCCTGACCTGAGGTATGACAAGCCAATCCATCTAGGTCGTCCCACTATCGCTTCCTAGGTCTGCTGCAAGTGCGTTTCCGGTCTGGCATCCACTGGGTGGCAGTTTTGGCCCAAAGATCATCCGACATGCGGGAGACATGTTCAGCCCAGTCCCACTTTAAATTAGCATCTTTTTGGGTTAAAATTCTACTGTTTTACTAATATTAAAAATCTTAAATTTTGTACGATTGGATGCTTCTATTCTGTACTCAATTCCGCAAAAACGAACAAATTTGGACGAAATTTAGTATGAGGGTATTGGTAGCTCATATCCTGGATTAACATTATAAGACACTTTTTATCCTAAAAAAACTTGGTAGCTGTAAAATATACCTATAGATAATAATGAAAACTGTATGAACTTCGTAAACACGCAGGGCGTTGCTTCTAAGATATAATTCATAATAATAGCTGCCGCCTGCGTATCTGCCTGCGTTTTGGCTGCAGCGGCTGATCAAAAATATCTCATTAAGAGTCACTCAATGAGACACATCTGTACTCATTTATGAGTTACTCATCCATAACGTCAGAGTTTGGAGAATTTTCTGCACCTCCCACAATTCGTTACCCGACTACTCGACAACAAGGATAACGATTTCACGCTTTTTGCCTACTAAACTCATTTGTTTTATTTTGTGATCTACACATTATACTAATCCATCAAGGGTTTTCTAATCTAATGTAGTTAGGGTTATTCTTTTGAAATAAAATTCAATATTAAACTAAATAACTCCAAAATAAACAAAATCCATACAATGTTAGCGAAAACTAAAGTTTAAGTGTACAAAACTCATACAGTGACCATTGAAAACTAGACATTAAAGCAAAACGTTTCTTTGATATTAGGATACTTGTAAACTAAAGCATAAGTTTGCTGATTTGTAACAAAGTCGCATCCAAACGTTTATTTTTATTTTGAAACTATAAGTCACCTTAATTCTCGGGCGTTCGAGATTTTCTCGGTCTCATTATTTTTCAAATAAAAGCGAAAATAACCGAAATATCACTGTTTGGCTCAGCGGAAGCATATAAACCCGAGGTCTCGGATTCGATTCCCGGCCGGGCAGATGCTTGAAGGATGAATTGAAATATCTACTCAGGGTCTGGGTGTTTGTTGTCTTTGTTTTTGTGTTCCATGATATTCCAGACATAGAGCATCCTAGTAAGCTATGAGTGTGAAACGTTTATTTATTGTATTTATTTGCCAGAATAAGGCCCAAGGTTCCTGACGAGCACTTAAATATAATCAAAAGAATCGAAACTGTCGTACAATACACAAAATTACAACATTAAAGGTGGAAGAAAGCCAGTTTAAATCACGCCAAAAATATCACATGCTAATTTTAGGTTTCGGAGACTCGCTGAAATGTAGTAGTGGCTTCAAGTGGCGACCGGGTGGCCTACATACTCGATTACACACTAACAAACGGCAGGTGAGTGTAAAGTACCACTTTTTCAGAATTAAAAAAATTCACGGAATGGATTTTAAAAAGGGAAAAAAAGGGATTGGCGTTTATCTTTGAAGTAAAGGGGGACACTCGGCCGAGCAAACAAATCATGGTTTTGGCGACGGTCTCGCCTCGTCTAGTTGTTTATACAAACCGACTACTGACTTGCTGGGAAGTCAGTGCTCTCGGCCGAGTACTCGGTTAGAATTGAGGCGAATACCGACTCGTAACGTGTAATCAACACATTAATGAAAGACTTTTTATAATCGGAGCAGTAGTTTCGAAAATCATCCTTTAAAAATTTACTAACTTTACTCTATATTAAATCTACTATATAAAAATAAGTCGGGTTTTCCTTCCTGACGCTATAACTCCAGAACGCACGAACCGATTTCCACGGTTTTGCATTCGTTGGAAAAGTCTCGGGCTCCGTGAGGTTTATAGCAAAGAAAATTCTGGAAAAATTTCAACAGAAAAGCGGGAAAATATTTTTTCACGCAGCGGCGCCATCTACTTAAAATATTGGTTTGTAGTACATGCTATGTATCAGAGACAATGTCCACCCGTGCGACGCCGGGATGGGCCGCTAGTTCTATTATAGTTTTCACATGTTTTAACACTACGGTACACGCGCTCCTTTTTTTTACTTGAGTACACGCGTGGCTTACTATATTAGGCCATTTTAAAATATCAATAAATTGTATATTTATGATTATTTGACTAAAATAATAAATGGAATGGAAAACTTATTTATTTTACTTAGTATTACAACATTACAATTTAGATATTATATTTAAAATAGTGAACAATTAGCAATTTACTAAATATCTAAGAAAAAGTAACAAAATGGCACTTCTGAGATCAACATATTTTTTTAAAATTAACACTAAACTTAATTACTAATTTCTTTATTTTCGTAGCATTCAGGACACACTACTGCTTGGTGATCGGGACAAATCCATTTGTAGCAAGTCTTGCACCACTTTTTTGTCGACCGAATTCGGGCTCTCGAGCAGAGTGCACATCGACCAACTCGTCCTGTCTTTGGTGTCAAATCGAGGATCGCGCGGGGTACCTGAGGTTGCGACAAATATACCAGACGAGGCTTACCTGGAATCGCTAGTTTCTAGCGCGCAAAAATAAAAAGTTACCGCAAAAAGAATAACCCTGGTCTACTATAGTAGGCCAGGCGTGTACTCTAGTGTTAAACTAATTTATTCATCAGATCGTAAACAAAGAACTAATTCTTCCTAAAAAAAAATCTATTTTTTATCTTTACTAGTAGTTCTAGATAAAAATGTTAATTAATATTTTATTAATTAACATTTTTATCTCACTGGTATGTGAAGTATTTAATAATATAGGCCTATGTTGAATGAATTAAATAAATTATCTACACTAT
This sequence comes from Alcis repandata, assembly GCA_949125135.1. Taxonomy (NCBI): domain Eukaryota; kingdom Metazoa; phylum Arthropoda; class Insecta; order Lepidoptera; family Geometridae; genus Alcis; species Alcis repandata. The sequence goes on along the minus strand of OX421221.1, from coordinate 12,240,598 downwards.
AATACCATAACAATAATATTATAATGAGGAACGATTTGTATTTTTGGATGTTTGTAAGGATAAAAACTCACAAAGTACTGGGCCGATTTCGAAAATTATTTCATCAATTTAAAGCTACATCATTGGCAAGTATTATAACATAGACTATATTTCATACCCGTGCAAAGCCGGGGCAAGCCGCTAGTATAATAAATAGTAGGTAGTAATTATGTAACAAGAACATTATTTTTACAAAACAAAAACCGAGTTCAAAAGGCCGACTATTGAGTTATTCATCTATTTGTCGCGCACGTACTTCATGCAAATTTAAGACTTATATGGTTTTCTCATGGATACCATTATCAGAACTGGACTAAATTGAAATGGGACCAAATGGGAAGCGTCAGCTTCCTAATAAAAGAAGAATCATCAAAATCGATTCACCCAGTCAAAAGTTATGAGGTAACAAACATAAAAAATAAAATAAAAATAAAATAGTCGAATTGATAACCTCCTTCTTTTTTGAAGTCGGTTAAAAACACCTTCCCCTACGTCCAAACGAGGAAATATTTGGGTTTTCGGAAGCGAGGCCCAGATGGCTTCAATGAGAGTGTTTACGAGCTGGGGAAGTATGATCATATGTAAGCTGGGTCACCCAGATATGTTTGTAGTTCTCGAATCGGTACATCCGGATTGGGATCTTATTGTTAGAAAGAGACGGATGCAGCCGACTTTCGATTGACGTCGTTTTTTAAAACAAGTTTTCATTGCATTAAATCGTCATCGGAGTTACATACGTATACTAAATTTCAGCTCAAAGTTTCATTTGTACCTAATTGTTTTACTGTTATTTATAATCATTTTTCGATTTTTTTTTGAAATATCTATATTGTAATAAATAAAATTGTGAATTGAATACTGTGTGAAAATTATAACTTTTTGAGAGCGTTTATAACAGAAATCTATATCCACACCATACCATACTCTGGCGAGGGAGACATTATCTCGGTCACTATCGCTTTCATTAGAAATGTCATGAGAGTGAGAGTGACGGAGATAATCACGAGTGCCCTAGAATATCGGGTCCTTGAAGAAATAAAATTACTCCTACCGTGACATAGGCATGGGTTATTCCCAGAGTGCTCCAAAGGTTTCAAAATACTCCACGAAAAAAACATCAAAATAATAAATCTATCTATCTACTCTGAGAAAAATGGCCATCAAAATTCCGATGGATTCGATTCACCTAAATAAAGTATAGAGCATACTGATAATAATCACTAAAAAGTACGATCATTAGCACCAGTTTTTACGGTAACAACTATAATATAAATGGTTGTCACCCTAAAAACTAGTGCTTGTACTAGTTTTCACGGTGACAACCATTCTATTCTATCTAGAGGTATATTTATGAAAATGAATCTCTATTTCCCTTGGTCATCGCATCACGCGTGAACGGATGGAACAATTTCGCTAATTCTTTTTTGTTGTGTAAATTATTGTCAGGAGAAGGTTCTTATAAAACAAAAAATTAAGGAAGTTGAGCGGAACATTAGAAAATTAAGACATATTTAGTTAAGACAGGACAACGTCTGTCGGGTCAGCTAGTTAATAATAATTTTGCTTTTAATCTGCTCCATGGCATTCTCAAAATACTCCACGCCACTTGTTTATTGTTCGAGGGAAATCCTCTAATAATAATAGTATGGGCATACAGGCAGACGTTGCTAAACTATGTTATAACGGGTTTTTAATTTGCTAGGGATCCCTAAAAATTGAAAATCCTCTGCCGAATTTAGCTATTGATTGATTCATTCAACTATAATTACTATTAACTTTTAACACCTTAAGCTAAGAGACAACTCAGACAACCCTAAAAACGTCAGAAAATTAGCTGGTCCATAGAAAATTGTCATTGACACATAATAAAGTGTATGAAACAGCTGATTTATTTTTTGTAAAAGTTAATCTGTCTTATAAGTACACTAGCTGCGCCTCGCGATTTTACCCGCAACCTACGAAAACATTTTTTGAGAACAAAAATGAGCCTGTTAATTTATTAATTTAGGCTACAGTAGGTAACCATACCAAATTTCATACAAATCCGTTCAGCCATTTTTACGTGATTGAGTAGCAAACATCCAAACAAAAAAAAAATAAAAAAAATTACATATATAATAGTAGCAACCTTATCCGCGACCAGGTTAGAATTTTGGGTCAGGTTCGGAATATACAGTTTTTTCATCTTACTACACCCTAAGAAATGCTGTGGAAACTATCCTATATGAGTAACGATATACTACCTCTATACCTCTATATACGATAGTTGTGGCATCGCTCTACAAAATTACGCATAGAACACGCAGCGCCGCGATCACAGACTGTTGGTTGGCGGCTATAAATACTCGCAGCATTTCGTTGCAATGGGATATCCTGACATATTATTTTTATATCCCTGTGTACGCGTTTACGAAGCGAACCCTTACTTTTGAACTGACTTTGGAAGTCATGGGTTTTGATATGTTTGTTTCTGTCCGAACGAGGCAGATAAAGAAAAACATAAGTCGCAATAGTTACGGTAGTTTTTTAGGATTCCGTGCCAAAATGGTATAAATAAGCTTTTTTGCTGAGAGTCTAGCATCGGTCTATCTGTATATCATATCCTCTGTCTGTATGCCACAATTAATATATCCTAATATTGAAATTGCGAAAAAAATAATTTAAGAAAATGAACAGTGTATTTTTCAGGGATGACGCCATAGTGAAAGTTGTTCATAATGATGAGTACTGGGGGAGCTTGTTTGGCTCAGTAAACTTTTTTCTTATAGTTCTAAACGAGTACCTACATATGATGTAAAAATACACGTAAAAAGCAATTAATTATACCAAAGCATCTACAGAACCACGTGTGAATTAATATGACCATTTCTCTATTCCAAGATGTAAACAAAATAAATTACAGAGTCGGCGCGGGGCTTATACTGGCCAGGGTTGCCAACTATAAGCCCATAATACCAACAAGCCTGTGGAAATGTTTTACGAAGCATTATAGGTAAGAAATTGCTAAAACACAATGGGCGTCAAGGCTTGCAATAATAGGTGTCAAGGTCGTTTAAATATATGGAATACTCACCTAAGATACTCTATAGAAACGTCTTGGTTTACCAAACATTTTCCGTATAAGTAAAAAAATACAATTAACATAATATTTTGTTTATTCCGAAATAAAATATATTTGAATTTGAATATTTTCAGAGTTGCCAAAATGAGGGATCTAAGAACGCAGTTTTAATTGACGCCCGACAAGCGACCCAAAAGGGGACAGAAAAAAAAATATTGTACCTACTAATCTAGGCCTACAGATCGTTCTTCCGCCTCGCAGGTTTGGGGTGCGGCTCATATAAAAGTAAGTTAGTATGCTCTAGAAAAAACTAGAGTCAAATCGTTGATGCGGTTTGAATAACTCCAATGCCAAAAGGTCATTGAACGAGCGTACATTCTGTTTGTATTGAAAAAATTCTTCAGATTTTTGGATACAGCTTATAAGTAAACATTTAGCAATAATTAAATATTGTGTGAGATTTTTTTTATTATTTTGAGTAGCTTCTTGATCCCGCAAATTAATATCTCGATATCTAGCTACAGGTAGATACATTTTTTATTGATCACACCAGAAATTACAAACAAAACGATACTTAATAGCACTTAAAATAGTGCTACAAATGGCAACCTTATCGTTAAGAGCGACCTCTTCTAATGACATAAGTACTTAATAATGATTTTTACACGCTATTCTATGCATGGCTGTAATGATTGGGAAAGTTTGTATGTATGTTGGTACGTTTGTAGAGAGCAATCGCCGGAAACAAACCGGTAAAAAATCACTAATAAAAAGCTACACTTTCCCTGAGTGCTGAACGAGTAAGCTACGGGTAAGTTTGATAGCCCCAAATCTTCGAGGCCGAAGTACAAGAAACACCGGGCACAAAGTCGCTAGTAGTAGCTAGAAATTCCTATCTTAATATATATAAATCTCGTGTCACAATGTTTGTCCTCAATGGACTCCTAAACCACTTAACCGATTATAATAAAATTCGCACACCATGTGCAGTTCGATCCAACTTGAGAGATAGGATAGTTTAAATCTCAAATTATAGTCGCAATTTTAATTTATTGCAAATTATATATATACTGATAATTTTTACTATAAATTGACAAGTTAGCATCAACATACTACGGTTGCTATAGTTACGCAATGGCTTTTGACAGGACAACGTCTGTCGAGTCAGCTAGTCTTAATATATATAAATCTCGTGTCACAATGTTTGTCCTCAATGGACTCCTAAACCACTTAACCGATTATAATAAAATTCGCACACCATGTGCAGTTCGATCCAACTTGAGAGATAGGATAGTTTAAATCTCAAATTATAGTCGCAATTTTAATTTATTGCAAATTATATATATACTGATAATTTTTACTATAAATTGACAAGTTAGCATCAACATACTACGGTTGCTATAGTTACGCAATGGCTTTTGACAGGACAACGTCTGTCGAGTCAGCTAGTAAAATTATAAGGTATCAATGTAAACAATCTAATAAGTAAATGTAAATATGTTACAAGCCACACATCCTTCATCATAATGTTACGCAAACATTGCAGTTCTCAGATAGACACGCTTCTGTGACTCTAGATCAAACGGCTTGATACTCATTACAAAAAAAAACCGGCCAATTGCGAGTCGGACTCACGCACCGAGGGTTTCGTACAAACCTGTAGGTAGCCTGTAGTTTAATAATTTAATTTAATACGTAGAAGTATTAAATTAAAATTAATATCAATATGAATTTTAATTTAGTACTTCTACGCGTTCATGAGGAAAAGGTAGTAAGTTTAAAATTATTAAAAATATATTTTTATCTTACGATGTAACTAAAAATTTACTTTTTTCGCAATTTTTCCTTTATCTGTGCTATAAGACGTTGCTTCGTACCAAATTTCAAGATTCGGAGTTCACGGGAAGTACCCTGTAGGTTTTAATTCCCTTGCGAGTGTCAAAAATTTGCGGCATAAAAAGATGTATCTTTTGATTGCGTTGGCCTAGAAGTCTGATTTTTTCACAGCTTAAAGGAACAGTAGAATTAAGTATTTGATATAAATTTTAGCTTGATACCTTTACGCGTTCCGGAGAAAAAGGATCTTGACAGACAGACAGTCGGACGGACGGACAACAAAGTGATCCTATAAGGGTTCCGTTTTTTCCTTTCGAGATACGGAACCGTAAAAATAACAAAATCTAAGTATAATTAGAACAATGGATATCGGTCAACGCCGAAAACAAACCAAAGCAAGGCTTTAGTAATTAGTTTAGTAAACTTAGCACTTAGGCTGCAGTTGTTGTAAGTCAAATTAAAAATTGTTGTGATGTTGTTAGTTTGTCGATATGTAAAAAAAATATCAATTTAGTACCTATCATAATTATGTCAAGACATGATTTTGAGATATACCTAATACAGATAAAGTCATGTAAGATTTTTGTAAGCGTGATGTTCACATTTTTAATTGTTTTTGTTGTACAGTGTAAAATGATAAATACCTACTCATATGAATGTGATTAAAACTGAAACACGTTTAGTCTTATTTCCTCTTAACGTTAAAGTGGCATGACGGGCCATCATTCATTTTAAGTTAAATCACATTCATTATAAGTTACATGTATTAAATATTATGTCACAATGTAGGCTCGAACAAAGTTACAACAAAAACATAAAAAATAAAAGCTTTTATTAAATTGTCATCGGTCACGTGTCACACAGGTAAATAAAGGTATTACAAGGCAAGTGGTTCAAAAAAATCGAACAAGTATAACTCGAAATCGGTGTTCAAAATTCAGTTGCAATATTTTACCTTTACTACTAACTAACAACTGACAACAACTAACAAACAACTTAACAAGCTGAGTTAAAAGTACTAAATTAATTATGAACTTGACATAGATCTTGATTTGATTTGTTTAATACAAAAGAATTATGAGAAGTGTCTCGGTATATCACGCGGTTACCATTGACCGAGCGTAGTAAGATTAGTCTATTTAAAATTAATTGGTGTATTTAAGTATCTTTATTTTGTTTGTATATTTGTTCTAGACGATTTGCTTTTTCCTCACAACCTTGATTATATAGTTAAAACTGAACGAAATAAACAAAATAATTATTTAACTTAACTACAATATTTTAAAACTTCGGAAAACTGTGTCGTATAATGTGATATGATATAACATGACGAAATGTTAATTATGATAAATATATGTTATTTCATTATTCTATTTATTATTTAATGTTTCTTCTTGCACTGCTTAACGAAAAGAAGTTGTAAAAGTTTGTAATAATTAAGAAAATCTTGTAATTGTAAAAACTCATGGACCGTGGAGTCTGTGGTGTCTGACGTCTTAAAAAAAGAGTGTTATTAAAAAGTCATATCAAAAGTTCTGGCTCGTTGGCCACGGAACTAGACTGGCAACACTAAAACAGACAGCGGCTAAATAATGTCACTTTTAAGAGAGCTAAAAATAACCGTCGGAAGCTAGGGTAAACATCCGCGTTTAGTCTCGCCGAGATTGTATCACTTTAAAAAGTTATTGACTTCCATGAACATTTCCTGGCATCAAATACGGAGCACCAAGTGGACTGAAACGGGGGAAATGGAAACATTGATCCTGAGATGACCTGTCATACACTCTAATATTATTATGTTTGCGTAAATGTAATGAGAAAGTTTATCTATATGTTTGATTCTCCTTCACGCTGACACGGCTCGACGGAATAGGATAAAATGTGGAAGAGAGATAGCATATACCCTGGATTAACAAACATGTTACATGTTTGTTAATCCAGGGCTAATCCAGGGTTAATCCTACAGTAGGCTGCTTTTAATCGTCATCATCATAATTCGTGCGGATGAATCCGCAGGGTGCGGCTAGCAAATTATAATGCCTGTGCTGCAACTGCAACTAATTGTTAACCGACTTCAAAAAAGGAGGAGGTTATCAATTCGTCTGTGTGTTTTTTTTTTATGTTTGTTACCTCATAACTTTTGACTGGGTGAATCGATTTTGATGATTCTTTTTTTATTAGAAAGCTGACGCTTCCCATTTGGTCCCATTTCAATTTAGTCCAGTTCTGATAATGGTATCCATGAGAAAACCATATAAGTCTTAAATTTGCATTAAGTACGTGCGCGACAAATAGATGAATACGAGTAACTCAATAGTCGGTTTGAAGTCGGTTTTTGTTTCTTTGTTTTTTGTAAAAATAATTATGATACTAATGTATGTATTACAATAAAAAGTTAGTTATTGAAGTACTGGTAGGACAACGAAATTTTTTATTGCGTAGAAATAGAAGGACCACAGACTGATTGTAAACAACGATCAATGCTAATTTGTTTGATCATTGATCGTTGATTTCACTAAGATTTTATTTATGCTAAAGGCATAGTTGGTTTAGTTTTATTTAGAGAGTTTAATGTTGATTGTATTAATTTTACCAATTAATAAATTATACTTTATTATAAATAATTATGTACTGCAAAACAGTGAGTGTGTGTGTTTGTTTATATTATACACAAGCTACGCCCGACCGTTTCACGGGCTTTATTAAAAGATACTATTTTTAAACAAAAAAAATAATAATTTTATCAAGCTTTCGATTTCTTTTGAGACTAACGAGCAGCGATAGATTTTTATACTTAGTAACATCTTCTTTCTTTTCATCTTATCATAAGAGAAGAAAGAAGATGTAGATTTTGAATTTTATCGGAGAGTAATGTTTACAAAAATGATAAGTCAAGTTCGCAGAAAGAGTAAAACTAAACAATAACCTTTTGCTTCGTCGTAGTCAGGTAAAAATAAAAAAGTCTGCGCATTTACGAAACTAGCCAAAAGCGAGTTGTATATTTGTATTGTATTTTATTGCTTGTTGTTTATTTATTCCGACTGTCTTGATTTTTTTAAACAATTCAAGACACACATTGTATTGTGTATTGTGTACGGTATACATTTATATGGAGAATATATTGCCTAGACAAACCCGATTGGGGTTTTATTAATGCAATCGTATATATGGAAAATATTATGTTGGTTTGTGTACGAGTACGGTTCAAAAACTCAAAAAGTTCTGCACCGATCGAGCTGAAATTTTAGCATGATATTTATTACGCATCAAGGATTGTTTTTATCTATTTTTTATTTTTATTATCCACAGCGAAGCGTGGCAGGGAACAGCTAGTTATTGTATAAAAATAAACTTTTATATTGTAATAAATTAAAAAATGAGGAGATAAAGTTACGAAAATAGCTAATGATAAAAGCCACGAAAAATATCCGCAAGTGTTAATTTAAATTGTTGTATTTACCTTTTGAATAGACTTAGACGTAGTATACCAAACTATTTATAAAAAAGTGGTAACGTAGCTGTAAAATTAACCTTTCAATGTAAGAGAATTCCAATTTCTTTCAGAATAATTCAGACTACTTAACTAGTGTTATTTCTTTTGTAAAAAGCTCTATAAAATTAACAAAAACTGATTGTGTACATGAATTAAATAGCAAAAATCCTAATGCAAGTACTAACGAATAGAAAATACTTCCTAAAAACCGAGATTCAGATTAGTTAGACACGTCCACTTCGTTTGTCCTTGCACCGGCAAAACAAAGTGTCGACACAGCGTTTATTATTAATACACAGCACCGTAGTATACTAAAACTCTGCGAAATAAAACGACTACCATTTCTCTAATTAAGTATCACTATGGAAAGAAACGCTTACATTTCACGTTGCACTATTGAAAGCACTTTTTCTGAAACTATTTATCACAATATTTCACGACACATGAAACAGCTTCAATGTTTCTGGTTGTAAAAGTGGAAAGTGGACTGACCTGGTGGCGGGACGACGTGCGCGTGCGCTGGGGCGGGCGGCCGGCGACTGGGCGGCGGCGTCTGGGCGGCGTGGAGCCGGAATAGACACGTTTAGCCGCCCTAGCACGAACTGTTATCGAGAATTCGGATTTGACCATTTTCTGAATAAATGAAACCCTGTTTAAGTTTAGTATGTTTGTTTGTTTCAGAGACGTACCTAAGGGTGCTGCGTGGTTACCTTTGCCATAAAAGCTTATAAGAAATGAGTATACTTTGCCAAAAAGCTTCACAGTGCATTATGAGCAACTTTTATCATAAGACCAACCCTGAAATCGAGAAAAAAAATCTTCTATACATTTTGTCGAGTGTCGAGCGTCACGAAATCAAATAATCCGCCTAAATTAATAGCCTCAGAATAAAACCAATGTAATATTCACTGCTATTTCACTCGTGCGTATTACATATTCCTTAGTAGTTTTTCGTAGTTGTCATTGTCTTTGTGTATGTTCCATGGCGTCCCCGACACAGGGTACCCACCCTAGTGGGGAGCTATGAGTGTGGAACGTTTGTTTATTTATTACTAGCTGCGGCCCGCAGTTTGGCCCGCGTTTTCCGGGATATAAAGTAGCCTATGTAGTAATCCAGACCATAAACAACTTTCGTTCCAAATTTCATGTAAATCTGATCAGCCGTTTTTGAGTGAAAGAGTAACTAACATACTCACAAACTTCCACGTTTATAATATTAGTAGGATATATAGAAAATTATTTTCTTAGTTAATGTATGGTACAACTAAAGTTAATACAGAACATGGCTAGTATTACACCTAGAATATGAAGGTTTTTACTGGATGTGGTAATTTTCTCACTTTCATTATAGGAACTTTATGGATCTTTTATGAATCTTTCATCCTGTACTTATATTATTGTGTTTATATGTATTAGTTAGTATATTTTTTGTAAATGTATCTTATTTAAGTATTTTTATGTACTCTTTTATGTTGGTTTACCAGATAAACCTACAAACTAAAAACTTTACCTATAGATACGCTTCCTTACTTTATTGCACACACTGCTTTAAATTAGTTATAGATTAGTTATCTATTTTTGTCTACGTATCCTCTCCATCCTAAGGTTGCATATAAGAGATCGCTCGTAATGATAAAGCCGCCAGTTGTTGTACTAGTTTTAAGTTTTATGATCCTTTTGTCTGTAATTTTTGGTGTGAACAATAAAGAGTTTATGTATCTATCTATGTATCTATTTCCTTAACAAGAACCGCCACATCAGACTTTAGGCGGCCTAAAACCTCTGACACTAGGGCTAGGTACTCAGTCTATACGAGTTTAGGTACTTACTATTGATCCGTACTTCCTGTTGCAGTAATTACGATAAAGGGACTAAAGTGGCTAGTACGCGGGTTTAGTACCTAACTACCTATATCTATTTTCAAAACAGGACAAGTAGAAAGACGTCCTTTTACCATCCCTACACTGTCGATTTCCCCTGGATACGTATAAAACGGTTCAAGTCCACTTTCCTAATCCGTACAGCCTGGGAATGGAACAGACTTCCGGCTTCCTTGTTCCATGAACATGTTCCATAATCTTGAACTTTTCAAGGTCAGCGTGAATACTCGTAGGTATCTTCTAAATCTGCGTGCTCCATCTTCGACCATATCGTCGGTTATACCAACAGGCGAGTTGGTGGTCAAATGAGGATTTATTCTTTAATAAAAAAAAAACCTTTATATGTATACCAGAGTGCCTAGTGTATGGAACTGTAGGTCATAGGAACTATGTAGGTGGTGCGGTTTATTTTCCATACTAATTGTAATTTACGTCAACGCGATCGAATGTTGAAAAAAACTCGCACTAGGCACTCTATGTTAATAACATCACAGGCCGAGCTAAGATCGAGTATAATTTGACAATTAAATTCACAATGTGACCACCCCTCAACATACCCCAGCAAGTTGCAGCAGCTTGACTGGACGGTGGTGGCTAGTTTGCTGTTTTCAAAAGTTATGGAGCAAACACGGCATTGGCGTTTACGTCTTTTGTTGCTATTTCTTAGAAAAAGGAGACGGCATGCAAACATAGCAAGAGAAGAAGCTGATGCCGTATTATAGCAGTATACAGCTGTACATGTATGTGTATAGAGCGACTCATATTTCTGTTAAATCGGCCAAAAGAGAGAACTAACATAATCATCGTAAACAGGGGACATTTTTTTAATTCAGCTATAAGGCTTACGTTTGATCGCTATCTCGGCTGATTTTTTTCACGCTTTTTATTGGATTCGTTAGATTCACTTGTATGTTTGTTGGTATTTTTGTAACCGACTCCTTTGGGCGCGATTTTGATCCACTTTAAGCGTGTTATTTAGTTTTTTTAAGTATTAATTTATTTTGACTTAATTTCTGTCAAATGTTTGTGTGTGCCTGGCATCACAGACTCATGTCCGAGAAGCACAAAGCTGGTTAATCAAGCTAGCTTTTCAAGCTAGGATAGCAAGCCAGGATACTCGTAGCAAGCTAATATTGGTAAGCTAGCAAGAACAAGCTTGCTACCAAAACTGCGTCTAGCTTTGTGTTTACAGAGCTAGTTTTATTTCTAGGCTAGCAAGCTTACTAGGATATTACTATGGAAACTAACCAGAAGAAAACAGCTCGCGAGCGCGTCACGCTTATAATCTCCTAATGAAGATCACCGAATGTGATCAAAACTGCCAGTAAGGAATACTTTGCCCGAGTGGGTGTTTCCCAATAGATATAATTTGGCCTTCAAGTTGCAAGTGAATCGGTTTCTTCTAGGCAAGCATGCTCCATCGTAGACCGCATCATACCATTTGACGAGATGGCTGTCAAACGCAAGCCTATATTATAGTTGAATAAAAAAAAACTAGACTTATTTTTTACGTGAGTTTTTAATTATAACAAAATCTAGCTAGGAGAGTTTCTTACGATGGGATTATATTTTCAGCGAGCCAAGACCGCATACCTACCTACTAGCTAATTTAGCTTAAATACTAACCTCGTATTTTGGGCATTAGCATACAATCGCTGCCATGAGATCCGCTGGTGATCTTTGACATCCGACAAAGACATAATATCAGAAAATGCGTTAGACAGAGTAAGACGTAGACAGTATTTTCTGTGTCTAATACAGGGTTTTAGATAGATAGATAGATACACTCTTTATTGTTTACACCATAAATTACAAACAAAAGGATTATAACACCTAAAACTAGTGCGAAAACTGGCAGCCTTATCGCTAAGATTGAGCGATCTCTTCCAGGCAACCTTAGGATGGAGAGGATAGATAAAAATATAAAAAAAGGGGTGTGCAATATTGAAGAAAACTGTCCTATAAACCTATATAAATAATAATAATAATAAATATTTAGAAATACATTCAAATACTAAAACTAGGTACCTACATTTGCGGAAATATAATACCTATACTAAAACATAAAAAAAAAATTAAATAATAATATATAAATATATATAATAATACTAATAGGGCAGAATAAAATACATACATAATAAATAAAAACAAAACAACAATTAGGGTTTTAGGGAAGGATTTAGATACGCTAAGCGGAAAAGGGCTCAGCAAAATGTATGAAACAGCTGATTTTTATTTCGTAATATCCGGGTTGGTCCCGTAGTAAAAGTTGATCATTAATTGACTGAAAAATAGACAGACACAATGATCTTGTAAGGGGTTACTTGATGTACTATGGAACTCTAAAATCATCATGCTACACAGCTATAACATTATGGAACAATACAAGGTGTAACGGAAAGGTGTAGAAATACCTAAGGGTGTTCTTCTACACGTCAAAGTGAACAACTTTTGTGACACAAGTTTGCTAAATTTGAGAAAGGAAATGTCGAATTTCCATACAAAATATTTAGTGACATAATTAATTTTCTATGGAGATTCGATATTTTCTTTCTCGGATGTTGCAAACTTGTGTTCTAGAAGTCGTTTACCTTGACGTGTAGAAAAACACTCTTATCCTTTACACCTTGTATATGATATGACTAGCTGTGCTCCGCGGTTCCACCCGCGCAGTCTTGATTGTGATAAATACTTAGTGGAATATGCACTCAAAATTTCATCTAATTCCAACAAGCCATTCAGTGTGAACTATCAAAGCGATAACTAACAAACTTTATGATTGTTTTTTTTTTTTTTTTTTTGTTAATGTACAATATTAACAGGATAATGGGCCCTAGTTAGATGGCTTTATTTGAGAGATCTAAATTAACTACAGTTATATCTGTTTATGTCATCATCACTATCATCAGCAACCTTTAATCCTCCCACTGCTGGGTTACAGGTCTACCCTCGAAGGGTAATGAGGCTGTATTCCACCGCAGGCCAAGTGCGGATTGGTGCATTGAGTACTATGAACCCTCTTCGGCTTAGCTTCTTTTTATAACTCTGCATGTACTCGGACTTTTACCTATAATGTGAAAGCGAATCTCTTTCCCGTGTTTTGATCTACTCGTACCTACATAGTACGCGAAGGATTGTTTTGTTAATTCTTACTTACCATATAGGTAATTAAACTAATGGAAGCGTAGAGATTTTCGAGAATTCTGAATAGGAAAACGGTAAGTAAGGACTCATCTCAAGTAAGGTCTATTCTAAAGGTGTATTCCGTCCAAGTAGGTACATGCAGAAATAAAAAACTATATTCTTTTTTAAGTTTTATTGCTTTTTTTGTTTCTTTAACATAAATAGCATTTATTTTTAAAATTATTAAAAGTTACAGTTACAAACGTACAATATGCATTGCACAATTAATAAATAATATAAAATTATTCTTTAATTTAAACTACTGCACCTCGCGGTACAAACAATTAGCGCCGGTTGACCTTAAGTAGAAAAATATTGAAAAAAAGCTTAGAAATTGTTTTTGGTTCTTTTTATTTGGTGTATGATTGGTTTGTGACGGGACGAGGGGTCGTCGTGTAGGCTACGGTGTGGAGACACGTATAGGGCGAGCCTCGGCGGCGAGCGCCCGTCCCGTTGCGGCACGGCAGGCGGCGCTGGCGTCGACGGCACCGCCACCTGCCGCTCGGCACACTTAACGAACGACTAGGCTTATACCCGACCGGAATTGCGCCCCGATATCAACTGGTGGAGAGAAATGCTGCGGGGCGAGGGAGGGACTTTTCACTCCGTGCTGAGAGCGCGGGACTCCTGGACGAGGTAGACTTGGGAGCCGGGCACGGTGGAGGTGGTGACGAAGGTGCGGTGCTTGGCGCGGATGAGCGACAGGTTGCTCTCGGCGACGTCGGCGCGGTCTTCGGCGGCCTCCAGCTCGCGCTGGAATCGTCGCACCCGGGTCACGCTCTGGTGGGAAACACCCTCCTGGAACATAATAATAATGATTTCATTAATTTCAGAATTCAAGTTCCATACAAAATCTCAGGTTAAATATAAAAAAAACAATAACTAACACTCCGGTAATAAAATCAAATTGGTGATGAATTTATAGTGAAATGCAAATACTACCGTTTTTCTAATAATATGCTATTTGACTGATTTTATGAAATCAGCGTTATAATGATAATAAACACCATCGTCTTGATTCATACCTGTTCTTGCAGCTGCCTCTTGTAGATGTTGACCTTCTGGGAGGTCTTCTCGAGAGAGTCCTGAAGGAGAACGATGTTCTTCTGGTCTTCTTCACACTGGATGATGACTTCCTTGAGGGAACGCTCCTTCTTGCGCAGGATCTTGATGGTTTCAGCGTGTCTCCTCTTCTCTTCGTCAAGTTCCAGCTCCAGATCCTTCATGCGGGCTTCGAGTTTGCTGATGATGCGCTTGCCTCCAACGATAGCGTTGGCTTCGACTTCCTCAAGGCGGATGGATACGTTCTGGACAGAAAAAAATAAAATGAAAAATACATAAACGTTTCACACTCTTAGCTCCGTACTAGAATACCTAACCTGTCCCGGGGATGCCATGGAACACACATAAAGACAAGGACAACTAGCACCCAAACCCAGAACAGATATAAAACTTAGAAGCAAACTTTTTACTTAAAACTGAATGACTTCCAAATATATTGACCGGAAATTACTGACTCTCGGTTGCGCCTACTGTTTTGGCAATATTTATTAGGCTGCAAGAACACAGTCGAAAATAAGTAGACTTTGAGAAAGCTTTTAAAATTACCTTGACTTCGATCTCGAGGGACTTCTTGATGGCTTCAATCTTGACAATCCTCTCCTGTTCCTCGTGCAAGATCTCGACGGTGTGTTTCAGCTCAGTCTGTAATTTGCGAAAATAATTTACGGCTTAATTTAATAAGAAAAATTACAACCAATCAATTACATTTCTCCGTTTCTATGATACTTCAGAACCATGCTCCAGTACATGGTACAATATTAGACCATGCTTCAGAATCCACCCTCCCGCATTTATTTCCATACCAAAATAACAACACTAACAAAATAACAACAACAAAATAACAAACAGCATTGACCATAATATCGCCGGTCGCCCTGAATCTAATACCGCTTTACAATAATAGAATTCTGACAATACTAATCAGACGTGTCAATTTGGATGATAACCAAAATGTATCACCGTTGTCAACATTCAACACATGCACCAGTAGTGATTAGTCACCAACTATAACATTGTCCTGTAGCGTGTGTGGTGCCAAGAGATTAGGCAGTGTTGAGTGAAGAGTGAGGAAGCGTTCAATGAGTCACTGAATACCGCTGGTGTCGTACTTTTAGAGCTATTTTTAAAGAGGGGACGTATATTTTTATCCTCGACCAAATAAGCGTAAGATTAGTTACTCATATGTATGTATGAGAAAACTGTGGCAGACTAGTATTGGGTGACTGTACTTTTGGAAGTGCTATGAATAAAGTCTGAGAGAAAATCACCTCAACAAACGTTATTAGTATAAATCTTAGCGATAGTTTAATTCAAGAATTAGGCTAGCGCTTAGCGCAGTTTTTTGTTTAGCAATACCCGTGCTTTGGTGAACAACCCCCAACAACTTAAAATCATGAAAAGACAAGCTAACTAATTGGTTTCTGCTAAATGTTATTGTTTTCAGGAGTATTTATCAATATAAAAAATAATCATGTGTCATCATCATCATCTGCCTACCCTTATTTATCCCACCTACGTGGGGTCGGTATAGTATGTACACTTCTTCCATTCATCTCTATCATTCGTCATATCTGAATACACTCCCTTCTTTTTCATATCATCTTTCACACAGTTAATGTGTATCATGATTAAATAATTTTTTTATGCCAACAAGTGACGAGACGAGTAAATCCCTCGCCTGAGATGTTGAACGTCTCGTTTGCCCATAACAGGCAATGATCAAGGCATGATTATTTTAGCCCTTAAAAATTACCAGTTACAGGAATCAGTCCCAAGAAGGCCATGTCAAAATACCCTTAGTTCCCAAGTTCTCACCAGTTACAAGAACCAGGCCTAAGAAGGCCATGTCGAAATATATTCGTCAGAGTAGCCAAGTTACCTGGCAGCGCTGGAATCGCTCGTCAGCTACACGGAGCTCTTTGGTAATCTCGTCGTAGTCGGCAGCGACGGCTCCCAGCTCCTGCTCGATCTTAGCCTTGCTGCTGGACAGGTTGACGTTGATCACGGTCAGCTCGTTGATGCGGGTCTGAGCCTCTTCGTACGACAGTTCGAGGGTGCGCTTAACGCGAAGGGCCTGCGAATGCGAAGTAAATTTAAGCCGGTTGCGGAAACCCAATATCGGTTACGGGTTTGTCAGATTGATTATAATATATAGCTATATATATTTATACGTTTAAAGATAGATAGATATACGTAGATAGATTGATATAAGGATGCCTGGAAGAGATCGGTCTTAGCGATAATTAAGGGCGCCAGTTGTTGCACTAGTTTTAAGTTTTATGATCTTTTTTGACAGTAATTTTTGGTGTGAACAATAAATAGTTTACATCTATAATATTTATCATAGTTTGCAACAAAATAGTATATAATTACTCTTTTTTAAATTTCAATTCTGTCGCCTATTCAAATTGGCTTGAATTTGGCTTTACTTTGGTGATCTATTTAGGTTTGTATTGCAATGCCACAATGAATACCATTTTGAAATGTTTCCTGCATTGACTTTGTTATTTTTGACACTGTTACAAGACTGTAAATGGTAAAACTTGAAGGAATTGGTTACCTGTTCGTAGTTGCCACGGATCTCCTCGATCTCGCCAGTGAGGGACTGTATCCTGCGCTGAGCGACGCCGTACTGGTCGAGGGTCACTTGGAGTTGCCTCTGGACCTCGTCGTAGTGGGTCTGGATCTCTGTGAGCTGGAATGAAGGGAAAAATAGGTAAAGCAAACAGATTCCGTGGATATTTATAACGGATCTATATTGTGAGTGATTTAGGAATAATATAATAGTTTGATAAATTGTTTGTCATATTAAGAAGTTCATTGCAAAGGAAAAGCTTTAGATAAAAAATATGTACACACCACACATATGTGTGTATGTGTGTGTGTATGTACATAAGCTGATGGCTTTTCTTGTTTAATTTGTAAAGAGCCTAGTTTACCTGCAGGGATTGCTTTTTGATGGTCTTCTGCAAGTCAATGTTGGTTTTGTTGGCCACATCAAGGGACAGCTCCAGCTCCGTGATCTGGATCTGCAGCTTCTTCTTGATCCTGGTGACCTCGGTCTTCAGCTTGGTCTCGGCTTCTACCACGCGGGCGCTCAGCTGTTCGATCTCGATGCTGGTCTGCTTGCTGGAGACAAGAGATAAAAAGTTTTAATACAGAGGTTATGATCAATAGAGGTAGAATTTCATACGCGATCCTAAAGTCTATCTACGGAACCAACGCAGTATTTGATGTTTTTTGTCTTGAAATCCTTTTGAATTCGACTTTGTTTTAGTGCGCTAAAACATTACCAGCTATACGCACACAAGAATATTAATTTTGTCTATATACATCTTAAACTGAACAGTCCTTTTCAAATAAACTGTCTTGTCCTGTTAGGTGAGCAAAATACGAGTGTATGTTATCATGGCAGATCTGATAATAGTTATTGTTCTTCATTAGTTTACCTTTTGTCTATGCACAAGTTAGTGCTCAGATGCTCAAACTGATTGAGCGTTGCTCTAAGTTCGTTAATTTTTTCCACGTAAGAGGTATCGATGATCGGGATTTCAGTTCTTATTACAACGCATTTAGTTACAGGCGATGTGGCCCGGATTGTCCGCACTGTCTCCGTAATCTGTTCCGACAGCTGCGCTTGCGATGAACTTGACAGATGAGACTGCGATGCTACTTTGGACATAATGCTCTCTGATACCTTTGCCAAGTTTCGATCTATCACTTCTTTTTTAGCGTTAAAATCCATTTTCCTACAGGAGCCTTGAGCCACATTCCTTCTGCTTTCATCCAATAGCACTTGTGCTATAGCGCCGGCAGATTTCCCTCTGTACATAAAAGCTTTACCTCTTAGCTCTGAACCAACATTCACAGCTTTATCGTAAAGTTCAAGTTCATTTTCAATTTCTTCGAGCCTTTTCTTTTGCCTCTCGGCTTTGAACTTTTCTCGATTGACTTTCGTTCTTTTCGCTTTTACGGTAACACTTTCGATACCCACATGTTTCCCAACATTTGCTGCTGCAGCTGATGCCACCACTGAAAATGGTGTTCGTTTTCCCACATTATACGTGTTGAGTTCTTGTTTAGCATGCTCTGCAACTTCCTTCGAGATCCGGGATACATCTTGTTCCGAGTATCTTTCGACCGGTCTGTCGGTTCTGTACTTTTCCAGTCCCCGTTCGTTGTTCCACGGCAAATGTGGAGGCGTTGCTGAAGCACCGTGCTCTTTAGCACTGATGTAATCGATCATGGGCTGGTAGAAATTGATTCCATATCCATAGTTGTTTTCGTACACCGCTGTGGGTGGTCGGTTCCATTTGTTATAGTTGGGCACTTTAACCGGAGGCATCATGCAACATTCAACTATCAATTTGAAACTGCAATTTTTCGGGATGTTACTCTTCCGGGCGTGCGCCGTAATGGCTTGAGTTCGCGTTATTGAAGACGTGAGAAAATTAACTCTGTCTTTTGTAGATATTCTCTGCGCCTGTGTGCCAATACTCACGCGATCATTGCATATACTCACCAATCAAATCGGCGGCTAAATATAAATGAAATTCGTGCCAATAGTTCGGGTTTATTCAAAATAGTGGACATAAACAGCAGAATGCACTGTCAGGACTGTGTCGTAAATACTTGGTGTTTACGCATCTGTTGATCATTGCATGGAATAATTTTGGTCTCCTATTTACTTATTAAGTTTTAAGTAGCAGCCTGTATGGCAATTTTGGTCGTATAGATTTTGAAAACGATAGATCAATCTGTTTATTGGCATATCTCCCGACAGATTTAGGTCACGGTTGATAGCTGTCTGTCGCAAGTTTGTGTGACAGCATTCACTCAACGCCGGGAAGGTAGTGGGGCTGCGGTGACGAGAGCAGGGTTCAGCCCTTAGTTCCGATTTGGCGATCGTTGGTGGATGATCTATAGTCGTGTTCAGTCTGAGATAATATTTGCTGTGTAAACAACAAACATGTATTCTTGTAAGTACTATAATCATTTTGAATTTTCTCCTTCATCCAAATAATTTCGAATATTTACTCATCATGTTGGCCAACTTTGCCTACCCATACCAAGTCATATAATAACTCAAATTATGTGTTTCTTGTATCTAGCTGTTGTCAGCTATAACGACTTGCATTAGACAAGTTTATCTTCAAACCAAAAACTACACTTACTACTTACTTACTGTCCAAATATAAGACAGTAAGTAAGTATGTTTCCTAATTCTTTATGTTACTAGTTCTCCAATCTCCATGTACCAGCTAGATGAAAGGCACTTACCGGATGGCCTCGATCTCCTCTTCCTTCTCCTGCAGCCGACGCTCGGCCTCGTGGCGGAACTGACCCAGCTCCGTGGCCAGCCTCATCGCGCGCTGTTCCTCAGCCTTGCGACCCTGGAGAATAAGGTTGAATTTAGAATACAATAACAACAAAGATAACAAGGTACAACAAGGTATGGTTACCCAGTAAAACTATAACTTGTTGAGCGATAGCTAGGTATGTTTTTTTTAAAACGGAGTATTAGTTTAAAAAAATAACTTATTATAAAATAGAAACTAATTTTTGCAGTAATAAAAAAATATATATACTGGGTTTTGTGTCGGTTTATCGATTGATGTATTAGTGTTTTGAGAGAGCTTTATTATTTTGTTTATGCCAAATGCGAATTTTTGCGAGCGTAACATATTTTGTGTCGTTTTTAGTCTGATCCCCTTTTAACTGAACTGTACAAAAGGGCGGCAATGTTTTTGGATGTTCGTGAACATAATACTTGTGTTTCTATTACGTTGTAGTTAACAGAAATACCGATTGAAGTGAGCAGGCACTGTATGTCGTTTGCTTGCCTACACCTAGTCAGGTTTTGTTTTCTTTTATATCAGTTGTGACGTACTCGTATGTCACTACGTCCTTGCACTGTGCCCTCTAATTTTTCCGTAATATTTTTTATTACCTATTTTAAGTGAATGTATGATTTGCAGTTGTATAACATACGAAAGCATTTCGTGCTCCATAAATCCGTCTCGTAGCTAAACTTAGAGTCTATTCGTGGAATGAGGCAGGACTCCTGGCAACTCTTGCAGATTAAACTGAACCGTTGCCAACTGCTACTATCCATTTTACACGAACGAGACCTATAGTTACCTAATTGTTTCTTGGTTAGACAGATAACTAATATATTTATAGAATACCTGCTGCGCCCCGCAGTTGCACCCGCGTTTTTCGAATAATAAAGAGCCCATGTGTAAATCCAGACCATGAACAACCTTAATTCCAAAGTTCATGTAAATCCCTTCAGCCATTTTTGCGTCAATGAGTAACAAACATACATTCTTACAAACTCTCGCGTTTATAATATTAGTAGGAAGTAGAATAGGATAGTAGGATTCTGAAGCCGTAAGTCATCTATTCATTCATAGCATTTGTAGTTATGAAGGTGTTCCTATTGCCAGAATTTGCCCTTTCAAGGCACACAGTGCACAATGCGCATGTATAAAGAATTGAAGACAAATGGATTTGTTATTGTACAGTTGCATTACATAACTTTTGGTGGATTATGACGTTCTGTATGTAAAATTAGCAGTGCGGTGAAACTATGACTGTGCTGTAATCGTAGTAAATTCTATCTAAATCTTTGTAAGTTTCAAAAATGTAAGACAAAATGTAAAATGTAACGTCACTTAAGAAACGCCTGATTGTCCCGTTTAGAATCTCATGGAGCCGGAATCAAACAAGCTAGTCGATGGCCATTGGTTCAATTTAAAAACAATCTTTCACTGGCTAAAAGCTCCTCTACCACAGCGCTATAAGCTATAGCTATAGCTCTAGCTATAATATTAGCTAAATTTCTGCGATGCCAAAGACCGAGCCGCACATCTCCAAACATCAACTACACGCATCAATAAGCCCCAAGCATCAACTACATGAAAAAAAAAGGATGTCTTCAACCAAGACAATATCGACTTGGTCAAGACAATGGCTGTTTCATAAATGGGGGAAACAATATTATATGCTATAGCAAGTTTTATTTGAAAGATTTTTATAGGAGCAATACTCTAGAAAGTGTTACAAGAGTTTTGGACGAGCTAGAAGATAAGGAGATATTATTTGCACTTACAGCCTCAGCCTCCTTGTAGGCAGCGGTGAGTTCCTCTCGCTCGTTCTCAAGACGGCGCAGCTCGATCTCGAGCTCGTGAAGACGGCGGTTCAACTCGGTGAGGTTGGAACGGGCGTCGTGCAAGTCATCTGCGACAAAACCACGTGATGAGCAAATACAAACACAAATAATTTATTCGGGATCAATAAATATAACCGCAGGTTTGTCCCCAATCACAATGGTGATGATATACAGAGTTATACGGAAAGGGTATAAAACAATCTAAAATTAAAGCCGAAAAAGTCTTATAGTAGGTAGGGACTCATCATTTTGAACAACTTGCGGTTTTTTTTTTCGTTATCACACCCGGAAATAGCGAATCTATCATCACTATCTATCATCTCTGATGAACAGCTGATTTCCTGGTTGGCCCATAGTAAAAGTTGTTCTTAATGATGAGTGCTCGTACTATGAGCCCTTTTCGGGTCAGCATACCCTTACCTTATAACGCTATTTATCTATACTAATATTTTAAAGAAGTAAAGTTTGTGTGTTTGTATATTTGTTAAATTGTAAGGGGTAATCTCGGGATCTACTGAACCGATTTTAAAAATTCTTTCACCAATAGAAAGCCACATTATTGCTGAGTGTCATAGGTTATATAAAAAACCGAAAAATAAAAAGGCTTTTACGTGGTAGTCCGTTTTGCAAAGTGAATCGGAGAAAAAACGGTCCGCGCGATGGCTTCGGGTTTAATTAACATTATGCCCAACGAAGTGGGCACGGGTCAGCTAGTTATGAGATAATAATTTGAATATGAGGTGAGATAATGAATAGGAATCGTTTTCTAGATAGTTAGATATTATCTCGGTCACTATCGTTCTTACTAGAAATGTCATGCTAATAAGAGTGACAAAGATAATCTCCAACGCCCAAGAATATGGTCTTAAGACTATCTGTCAGCTGTCTGTGGAGATCTTAGAGCTAATAAATATACTAATAGAATTGAAAAAAAATATAGTTTAAAAAACTAAAAACACGCATTGTCATCTGTCTTTGACAGGTGTACAAAGTTTGAATTAAATCTGATCATTCAAAGTTGGGCAAAATCGAGCTCAAAGGAGTCGGTTACATACATACATACATACAGGTGAAACTAATAAAAGCGTCGTAAAAATAGAGCCCATGGTGTTTGGTGGTACTTGTTTGTATCTTCGTGTGTTCAATGGGGTATCCAACAAACGGAAATAAAACATATCTAGTTAGTTAGTGGTGCTAAACTAGTCATTAATCAAATTAATTAAACATGGTACTGAATAATGGTAATCAGATCAATGCAAGTAGTCTGAGAGTTTATTTAAAAAGAGGAGATACGAGTATGTTGAAATGCATTCAATGAAAACAAAGTACTCGTAATAAACAAAGGAAGGTTAAATCAAATATCGTACACAAGACAAGCTACCTGCTAGTAAACGTAAGCTTTTCTAGCCCTCCCCCACGTAATATCCAAAATTTGGCTGTCTCGGTTCATATGCATTTCCAAATGTACATAATGACTGGAGTATAATGGGCATGAAGTACTAGTCAGCAACTACTGCTAAAAACTTCATCATAGGCAGATATGTCAAGAAAATGAGAGTTAAGCTGTTAACACAATTTTTCACCTACAAAAAAAGATGAAAGAAAAGAATTGTAAAGAAGATTTCCCCATCATAACCTGTTAATTTGATTTGGATATGAAATTGAAAGTTTAAAACTTACCACCAAGTTTCTTGTTCTCGCGACCGAGAGCGTCCTTCTGCTCCCTAGTCTTGTCGAGCTCGTGGCTGATGCGCTGGATCTCGGTGATCTTGATGCGGAGGTCTCTCTGGCTCTGTTCGTAGATCTGGACAGTCTCTTCCAGGCGCGACTTGATCTCAATGTTGACGCGCTCCAGTTGCTCAGTCCTCTTCTGGAGCTCCCGAGCAGTTCCGTTGGCCTTCTCCAGGTCGATGATGAGGATTTCGACCTGAAGGAAAAACGTGAAATATATTATTACTTTTACTATCCCATTTAGATTAATTATTTGGCTTTAACAGGAACTTCCTGACTGTTCAATATTGGATGACTTCTAACGACAAGACCAGCAATGCTAGTCCACATCATGAGTAAAATCATAGACAATATTGATAAATACGAGTACAAAGGAGCTATAATTATGCTGGCTTACAATGAGACCATGTATTTGTATCATATACACTCACAAAGATCACAAATAAATATAGCAAGGGATTCAGTATTAATTTCACGGAAAAACAAGATGTTGCATCAAATCAAAACTAGCTCCTACTTAAGGTGCGGATTGAAAGACCTGCGTCGACAAGACAAGACAAGACATTTTTTCAAGCTATAATTTTGTGCCGGTTCAAAAACTTGTAAAAAGCTTACTTCGCTCTGCAGACGAGACTTCTGCTTCTCAACATTGTTGATCTTAACGATGAGAGTCTCGATCTGTTCTTCTTGCTCCTGGATGCGAGCGGAGTACTTGCGACGCAGCTCCTCGATCTCCTCAGCCCTAGCGGAAGCCTCAGCCTCGAACTTGGAGCGCCACTGCTGGGCTTCGCCGTTAGACTTGACCAACTGCCTTTCCAGGTCCAGACGGGCCTCGGATTCTTCTTCCAGCTGGATGCGGACGGACTCAAGGTCGATCTCAACCTGTGGCAGAAAAACAAATTAGGACTCGATTATGTTCATCAATCGTTACGGAGCTTTGCGAATGTGTACTAAAAAGATGTCGTAAAATAATCAGAGCACAATAACGTTGAATTTAAAGTGAACTAAATATGACAGTTATTATAATAACTGCGGCCTAAAAATAAACAATGAAATAGTCAAACTAACTGTAAGCATTACTGAAGCATTTAATTACTTTAGTTTAGTTCACGTAAACCTTTGAAATCAGCTTTTTTATCCATATCTGAAAATAATTGCTACCTGATGGAGGTGGCACGCTACTTAATTTTTTCGATTTGTAAGAAAATAATATAGAATGGGGGTAGGTACTCGTATAAGATAGTGGTTCTGTTTTTCTGTACCTGGTGGAGGGTAGCCTCGAGCAGAGAGCGCCTCCTGTCTTCGTCCTCGAGCCTGCGGCGGGAGTCCTCCAGCTGGCTGACGAGCTGGCTCTTCAAGTAGATGACGTTCTCGATGTTCACCTGGAATCCAACAATTTATATCAAGTTAGTCATATAATTTTTTTTTTATGTAAGATCTGTAGTTTAAACGGGTTTTATTTTTTATATTATTTATTAGGCTATCGTTTGAACATTATCCATGACACTATAATGATGATTCTCAAAGTAGTGCTTAGTATTTAACAAATTTTATTATGAGAAGAAGTGATCAACTGTACTATCGTTACTTGAATGCCTGAAAGACTGAACTTGGAACTTATTCGCGATCAAGATAAAATAGATAGATGGATAGATAAATTATTTATTGTTCACACCATAAATTACAAACAAAAGTATTATAACACCAAAAACTAGTACAACAACTGGTGGCCTTATCGCTAAGAGCGATCTCTTTCAGTGACCTTAGGATGGAGAGAACAGATAAAAAAAATTGAAAAACGGAGTGTGCAATATTGAAGAAAACTGAAACTGTTAAAATGTTCATAAAACAAACCCACCTTAAGGTCCTGAACTTCCTTGATGAGCTCAACATTCTCCTGAGACAGGCGAGTCTTGTGCGAGGTGATGTCCACAATAGTGCGGTTCAGCTCCTCGATCTTGATGTAAAGTTCGCTGATGTTCACTTCGAGCCTCTCAACGGTTTTCGAGATGGTGATCTTTTCCTTTGTCACGTTCTCCACCTGGGCCAGCAGTTCGTAGACCTCAGCTTGGAATTTGGACTTCTCCTTCTCAGCCCTGGAGACAAACAGAGACGTCATGCAACCTCGTGGATATATACATAAGATACTGATGAGTATGGGTGATATGGGAAATGCGACGCACAGCTATTATCGCAATATCGCAAAGCTCTTACTCTAAATAGGACACGGATCATGGTTAAACGTATTGTCAGGCTATCTGCCCACCTAAGTAGTAGAGAAAAATTAACCTATAAAATTTCTGAAAACCATGTTAAGTCCGCGAAATTCTTTTGGTTGAAAAATTCTCTGCTTTGGTGGACAGGCAGTCTTAGAAGGAACGCGTCCCCACCTGGCTTTGTTTTTGGTAAGCTGGTCGATTTGGTCCTGGAAGTCGACCACGATCTCCTGGTGCTTCTTCTTGAGCAGGTGGGCGGTCTCTTCAGACTCCAGATGGACATCCTCCAGGAGTTTGCGGAGCTTGGTCAGTTCGGTATCGCGTTTCCTGTTGATCTCGAACTGAAAAACGTATTGTTTCGTTTCAAAATACGCTCCTAATACCGTCAGATTAGGGAGCACATTTAATTAGTAAGAATGAACATAACTGACAGAGTAGATTGTACATAATGTGTCACAAAAAGGTGTGATAATACTTAAAGATATTCATCCTTGTCAGATTTGGAATAATACACCTAAATATCAAAATCCTTCAAGAAACAAAATTAAAAAAATAATTTTTCGCATGTTTTCGACAACCCTAATAAGTGCTCACGCTTACTGATTACGCTTTTCACATCGTGCTCATACATGAGACTTGAAGCCTCTATCAAGGTCGTACGCTTTAAGGGTTGCACCTTGCTAAGTTTATGTAAAGGTTTAACTTGTGATAGTCTGTAATCGAAAATGGTGATGAAAAGCAGACCTCTGAGGGTGAGTTTGAAATTAGTCTCGGTATGGACTATTTAAGTATTGTCACACCTTTTTGTTACTCCTGATATATCCATAGCCATGTTAATTTTTCCAATAAAGTAACATGACATACATTACATTAATAATAACATACATTCCATAAATTAAATTAAATTAATTAGGATCATTAGAATCCTAATTAAGCTAATGTGTTTCCTTACATAACTTGAGAAATATTTACTGTAATATAGCTTTTATTACATTTTCATAGCAATTGTTTTTGTAACGAAGCTATTCCAAAGTAAACAAAAATTACTTTAATAATGTAACAATACAGTTTTCTTTACATGAAATAATTTCCTCATTCCTTACTTTTGTGTCACTTATAGACATTATTACTCTAGTTTACAGTTTTTCTTTTACTCTTCAACATAATGTTTGTTACATAGTTACTCGAGTTCCTGAAAGAGAATAACAAAATCGCAAAGCATACACATTATATCGCTAATGCATACAGTTTAAAATCGCATGGCAAGGAAAAGTGGTTTTTGGAAACGATAGGAATCAAGTTCTTCTATTCATCTGCTATATCATCCACTCATCAGTTCTTCTTTCTTCTTTGATCTTTATCATCATCTTCTCAACTTCTTTCACCGAGGTTTTGTTACCTGCAATCTTTCGCATACCTATATTCTTTGACATTTTCACTCAACCATTGTTGCAAATATATTTTTATTTTGTTGCTTGTTGCTTTTATTTGTTTTCTAACATCATGACTTTATCTTCACAATGGATTGGATGTTTTGGATCTTTTGTGTCAATGTGATTTTCTTCTCTTTACGTTTGAAGAATCTTTGCTGTCTTTTTCTAATGCTTCTTTTCTTTGTGTCAGCATTTCATCCCTTGGTGGACTAATGGTTATATATGATTTCTAGCCATATATACTAATTGTTTTGCTAAGTATATAATGTATGTTACCTGGCTTTCAGCTCCGCCTTCAGCTTCCTCAAGCCTTTCGGAGAGTTGAATCACTTGCACGCTCAAATCTGCCTTCTCCCTCTCGATCTGTAATTGATAATGATGGTTATAGCTATTGGAATAAAGAGTAAGTTTGTTTGTTATTCTTATTAGTATAAATTGTGGACAAACGCAGGTTAGTAGGAATATGATTGATGTTGTAGGTATTCGTTGTTTATGTATTTATTTTCAATGCATTATTAAGTTACAATGCTTTTATTAAGTTTCAATGTTAATAAAATTCATGATAAAACATTTCTTTCATGATTTTTTTTTTTTATAAATTATTCAGTTTCTTTCTTTGAAAAATAATTTTATTGAGTATTGCTTACTTGATCATTATTTTGGATTTTTAGAGAACTTGTCAAAGCAGTATGTTTGAAAACTTTTGAATTATTATGATAACTACGATGACAACTTTGTTCTCATCATTCGATGGTACAGCACCGCGCCGCCGCCGCGTCGTTACGGCCAGTCTACCTACATTATGCAACAACGCGCCACCTAGTCACCGTCCTTCGCATATTTCAGTATTGTACTAAAATAAGAAGCGGCCGTGTCTCACGGCTCTCTGACTAACTCGGATATTTTCGCCACTAATACTGCGGCTATTATTATATTTCAATATTGTGGCATTCTCAACGGGAACGAGCATCATTTGGCCCAGTTTCAAAAGTGAGACCGGAGAGCGAGAAGTTGAGATTTCAGAGAATGCTTTCGCGACTGGGCTAAATATATCACGGTGGAGGAGCGGCGGCGCGCGGCGGGCGCGAGTCGGCGCGGGCGCAGCGGCGCGAGCGCGCGTCGCGCCTAGCGCCGCCCGCCTCGCTGGCTCGTCTCAGTACAATGCTCAAAAATAGAATACTTTCGATTATATCACCCAATGAAATTCACACGTTAATTGATCTATCAGAATGCTGCACTTAGTACTGTGGCATGAACGAATTTATTTCAGGTTTAGATTTTAGATTGATTTTAAAATTAAAATTTTTACCAAATATTTTCTTTGACACAAGTTTCGATGATTGACTTTACTAACACAATTATTTTTTTGCACTTAGTTACCGTAATTTAATCGTTTGAGATTTTAGAAGCATAAGTCCGTTTTTTACTCAATTACCACTTCACATACACATAAAATGTTATTAGTTTATGAGTTAATGATGATCAAGTGGAAGGGATGATAAAGTGGGAGTTCCGAGCACTTTCACTGGTCGGGGTGAGAAGGGAAGCAGCAGAGCGCAGGGCGGGCGGTATTAATAGGAGCGGCCCGCCCACACCTGCGGGCGCCCTGTATGGCGGCGCGCGCGCTCTCGATATCACATTTCGCGCGCTCAGGCTTACCCTCTGACGCAGCTCCCTTTCGGATTCCAGATCATCGTGGAGAAGACGAATCTTGTCCTGAAAAATATAACATACTGTATGACGGTCCCCAAGGGGTAGGCACTATATCACTAGGCACTGCACTGCACGGAGGGTCCGGTACCTCCAGCCTGGAGAGAGCACTCAGGTCGGCGCTGTACTCGATGTTGACGGTGTCGGTGGTCCCGCCGCCGCTGCTGCGGTACGTGTACTTGGAAGTCTTTGCCACGGAGGAAGACATGGTCGCTGTTCGTCTCTCGGTCGGCAGTCGGCGCTACGTTACCGGTCGGGCACCGCTCGACTAGTGAGAGCGGGTGCGGGCGGCGCGCGCGCACGGCCGCCGCCGCCCCCGCCCGCCCGCCCCGCGGTTCCAGGGCGGCCGGCCGGCTGGAGCTCGCGGATCGTGTTACCACCCCCGCGCACCCCCCCGCTCTCGGCCTTTTATAGACACGCCCGTCCACGACGCCGGCGCGACTCTCTTTTATTTGTTTTGCCCAAAAATTTGGCGAATCCCTTTAGTCCTGGGAGAGTGAGCGTGTAGAAGCAGAGAGGGCGCCACGGCGCAAGCGCAGCCCGCGGCCGCTTCCTGGCGGATTCCTGCCGGTCCCTGGCAGCGGCGCCGCGCCCCACGCCCGCACATTTCCACCGCTATTCGCCTGAACTTAACAATGAACTTCTTACACTCTTTAAATTAAGCCCGAATGTCGCTGCACTATGTTTACAAACATTAATTTAATCTTGGTACTTATAACTAAGCATAATATATTTATTAACGTGAATGCATTTAAACACGAAACTGCTTTCGTAAATTCCTTCATCCTAAACGCCGGCGGCTCCCATACATTTACGTTTAATGTAAACACTGAATGGCTCCTGGTTCGTTTTATCTCCGCAGCTATCTTTTTAACGATTTTTCATAGTTCCGTTAGATGTTCGAGTATTATATTTTACGTTAAGATTATTAGCAATATTAGAGCGACGCTTGTCGTAGCGCTTCGTAGACTTTGGCGTAGACCTCGTATATATCAGGTTCTAGTTCATTTTTTCCTACAAATGACTGAAAATCGTTGAAATATAAATTATCTAAAAATAGAAAATACCATTCAAATTCAGTGAGTCGATTCATGATGCAGAAAGATATTTTTGTGCACTAAAGTATAACAGCTAGAGAATATGTGTATTCAAAGGTTTGGAAAATCAAAATTTGGATTAAAAAGTCGTTTCGGAAAGAAAAATTAATCTTGTCAAACGCTACAACGTTTGCCAAATGGCGCTATGTTTCACTATAAAGACATGATAATTTAGTTTGGAGAGTAAAAGTGATATTTTGCCGACATTGCAAGGTCACTTTCGTCTGGATTCATTGAACCGGAGGAGTGGTAATGTGCCAACGGTCACCACCAGTAGGTACACCAAACTAATTATAAAAGACTGGCTGCGTATTGCAATTTCACTTGCACAGTGGTCAAAATCGGTTTGATGATGATGATGAAAAGTACCCTCTATTATTTTCTATTGCCCTGAAAATGTGTATGCAAAATTTCATGCCGATCGCTTGAGTTGTTAAGGCAAGAAAACTTAACGAACAAACTAACTCACTTTAGTATTTTTAACATATTAAAGATTTGATCTTGATTTCGTCGCAACAACTGTGACCTATGAATCACTTTCATCCATCTTTTGTCAATTACCTTTTTGTCTAAATGACCTTGACTAAATGATGAACCCAACCGTGATGAAGATAGACTATACGAGATAAGAATATAAGATATCATATAATTATCGTATGAGATATCATATTGGTTGTTCTGTAAATAGGACATGTAAGAGGTTTTTTACATCAAAATTATAACAATATGTGGAACGTTTTTTATGCTATTTAGTGACGAGACGAGCAATTCACTCGCCTGATGTCAAACGTCACGTTTGCCCATAAACAGGTCTTCGTCTACCTACTGAAAAACAGCAAAGTCTTGAAAAAAAGCATTGCTAAACTTTGCATCTACCTACGAGTAGTTATAAGTTTACATTTTTTTATCGTTGACATTTATCAAAGCAAGAGTAGGTACACGAATACAATTGCTTTGACTTTGTTTTTCATTTATTTTCTACTTTGATCTATTGGTGCGAAATCTGCGAGTTCACACCTGCGTACGCCACGAGCCGTGCTCGCTACGCGCCTCAAATAGCTGCGGAGTGGACGCGTCACATTCTACGCGCGTGCACATGTTCTAGAAATGCAGGCGAACCGCAAAGGGTCCAAGGTAACATGAGCTTGCAAACCATCGATCAAGTGTAATCCGACTGCGGTGGCGCAAGCCTTAACTGGATCGCCCTGGCCTTGAGACGAACACGATTCAGCGAGCTTTAGCTAAATTGTGGTAGCTTCTGGTTGCTTTCGTAACGAGTACAGTGGCGAGACATTGTCCTTAGCCGAGTACTACAAATACGAACAAACAATTCATCGTACTAGTATATCGTTTACGGTCTCGCTACTGTACTAGTAATGTGTAATCAAACCATTTCGGCTCGCCCTATAAGCTAAAAATAGCAAGACAAGAACGATTTAGTTCAGGTTCGCTCTAAGAGCTCATGGTAGGGAGAGAGGGGGGGCTGTTTGCTTTCTCTAAGGGACATTAGAACTGGCACGCAACTTGCGAACCGCTCGCGAACTAACTCCGGCACTGGTGCACGGACTAATGGGTTGATTACACGTGACTAGTACAGTGGCGAGACCGTGCCCTTGGCCGAGTACTCGGTTTGTGTAAACATTTTCACGAGGCGAGACCGGCGCTAGAGCTCTGTTTTGTTCAGCCAAGTATGCCCATTTACTGTCGCGCCACTGAACTCATGACGTATATTCAACGCATTAGTATGCATACTATTATATTTTCCTAAGATGCTTGCGCACTGTACTGTCCGTGCAGTTCGCAGGTATGAATCCGCCTTAAGAATAATGTCGAACATTCTCAAATACGTGGTGATTCACGGGACCTACCCACTTATAACCAGCGAGGTTAGTGTTGCTCATACCTATCAGTTATTTAAGTCGGGTCCAGCGTATTCTGGGCCGCTCGAGATTATACCGGTAATTCTCACAGGCATGATATTTCTGAAAAGAGCGTAAGTAACCAAGATATTGTCTCATTCGCCGGAATAAGGCCCTAGGTCAGAGCTATTTTTCCCTGGTTATGTAGTTCGTGGAAGTACTATATTTTTAATCGCAAACTTGTCATGTTAGAGGCCTTCAGGTGGTCATATCGGCCTAGAGGTACCTATATGATTTTACATTTTAAAGCTAAGTAGTATGAAAGTTAGTCATTATTGGCCATGTTACATCTACAAGAGATGATCATTGTGTATCGTCTGATCGGGGACATCTGCGCTCGTGGCTATACAGGGTTATACATAAAGAGTAAGAGAAAGAGTAAGGTGGGAGGCAAGTTGTTCTTCCGTTAGTGCCTAATCTCCCTTTAACAGGCTAACCCTTCTAGCCAGGTACGGACGGTATGGAAAAGTTAGTAGTGCGCAAATTTTATCAGTGTTTTTGTTCTTAAGCAATGTTCTCAGTGAAGTTCATTATCATCATCATCAGCCCGTCATTGCCCACTGCTGAGCATAGGCCTCTCTTCTTGTACTCCACTCATCCCGGTTCTGTGCCAATCTTGTCCAAGTTCGACCCGCGATCTTCGTTATGTCGTCGACCCAACGAGTCGACCCAACGAGTCGTCCGACACTTCGTTTACCGGTACGTGGCCACCAAAAGTCAGTCAAGTCAGACAGTCAGTCAGTGGTCAGTGAAGTTAATAAAGGCATATGTCAAGAATGAGTAATGGGTTGATTACACGTAACGAGTACAATAAATAAGTGTACTCAGCCGAGCGAACAAATCATGGTTCTACTGACTGTCTTGCCTCGACAAACTGTACAAACCGAGTACTCGGCCGAGGGCACTGTCGCTACTGTACTCGTTACGTGTAGTCAACCCATTTATTGGTTTAGCCCTCTTAGCGCCACCAAATACGTTAAAATCCAAATTATGTAAATATCCAGGAAATTTGTGAAAATGGTCGAAGATATAATCTAGAACAAACCAGGAACTACAAGTGTTGAGAATTAGCGTAACAATTTCAGCTAAGTGCCTTTGATATTTGACGTATCATCTCCTTAATAAAGATCACCACATGTGATCAATATTATTAGTCGGGGTAATTAACTCATGTAATAATACGTAAGTGTAGTTATAACAAAAAGTGACTTGTCGTCTATTGAACCATCAGTACATCATCATCAGTCGGCCACAGAAATACGTTATTAGTGAAAATTTCAATTGTACCACTATCGCGGCTCATGAGACAGCCTGGTGACGTACGGGCAGACAGACGGACGGGCAGCGGAGCCTTAGTAATAGGGTCCCGTTTTACCCTTTGGCTAAGGAACTCTAAAATAGGAGTAATTTATGAATTTTCAAATCCCACCAGAAACATAAATGTAAAAAAGGAGAGCCAAGTTCAATACAAAAATTATGCTTGGCTGTGGGTTTCGCCGCAAAAAGAATGGAGATCTAAATGAATGCCAAGTTTGATGGTCAGTCCTGAAAGTTATTTATGACAACATAAAATATCATTTTTCTTATAACTTAGGATAATATATTGTAGCCTAAGATTTGACTTGGCTAGTTCTCATATACGAATAACAGGTAGGTATATTGTCTACACTCTCTTGAATGTTAGAGATAATAGTGCGCATTGCCCATTCATTATCTGCTACCTTTTTAATACGCTTCCTGTTTATGCATTAATACTAAATCCCAGTTATAACGCAATAAATACGAAAGTCGACTATACTCTTAGTTATAAGTACTAAAACGGAAATATATGGATTAAAAAAAATTAAGGATGGTATTCAACTCGTTATAGTCGTATATTCACGTGAAGACCTTAAAATCCACATAAAGATAAGCTGTTATAAGTTTTGATTGCTGATTGCTGAGGCACCAAGTATAAGTTAAGTGTTCCAAAATTATAATAAAACTAGCGGCCCGTCCCGGCTTCGCTCGGGTGGATATTCATTTTTTAAACATTTTGGGATAAACGTAGATTAAATGCGTCTTTATGCGGGTAATAAGTAGATTTTTTTTAATTACTATTTATATTTTCTCTTATAATTTTTTACATTTTTATCTATAAACGTATTTTATTCTCATCTATCGTAACTTTGTTTTTTATTTATTGTCCCATTTTATTTATATTGTGTTTAAGATTAAATACTTTATTTATTTTTTTAGGTTTTTGGTTGCAATTTTTTTACTTGATCTTATTTTGTTAAGGATCCCTAATTTTTTCAGGTAATATAGCCTATGACACTCAGCAATAATGTGGCTTTCTATTGGTGAAAGAATGTTTAAAATCGGTTTAGTAGATCCCGAGATTACCCCTTACAATTTAACAAATATACAAACACACAAACTTTACTTCTTTATAATATTAGTATAGATGATACAAATTTACCAGTTTCTGATTTATTCCTTTGTATTCACCTTTACTTATCTTACTTATCTGTATGCCATATTTGAACTTTCTAGGTCATCTGGAACATGAGAGTTTTGGTCTAATGATAAAAATTACATTTTTTTGGACGTTAATATCTAAATAACCGTTTGAGATGTGTTTATGTAATTTGGAGCATACGAGTATGTATCTCGGAAGTCTTAATATATAAGCCAAATTTGACACGTTTATGTGGTTAGTAGTTAGTAATAGTTTTTGAGTTATGAGGAGGTCAAAAGTGGCTCCAAATGGTTCGTGTAATATTACACACGGTGCTGCTCGCCAGTTCTGTCACTTGAACTTGGCTTGACACGCTACCGCGTGTCTAAATGTCAAGTTTAAGACTAGAATAAAATCTCTATTTAATAAAAGTCGTGTAATACGATCACTTCATGTTCCCTATCTCACGTTTTTAGCTGTACCCCTAGAAAATCGTCCTAAACAGGTTTATAAATGTAAAACATGAGTAGTCCCGAAACCACCCACAAAACCAAACATTCGAGCTTTCAGGCGCCGAAACTGAAACCAATATCTACACATGCGCGCGCGCATAATCTCGCGATAATTTCAGCGATTCGCAGCGTTGACTCACCGCTGGAGGGGGAGGGGGGGGGGGAGGGGACGCGGAAAGCTCTCGGCCTACATCGTGCAGGTACCAAATTAAACGAATATTTTCCCACCTGCGCGCGTTGATTTGGGACGCCGCACTCTCGAGCGCACAAGTGGCTTTGTTTCATATTTGTGCTGGATTATGAGGTTGAGATGGGATGGTAAAACACGTCTTAACTAGCTTACTATTCAAATTAACTCTCAACAGATCGGCAAACGTAGAGTAGGGTGCCCTGCGGCCAGGTGGAGTGACGACCTACGTAAGGCGGCAGGGAGCAATGGACAAACATTAGATAGGCTGATGATGAATTCTACATTCATCTTGGGACACAACTAAGCGCACAAACTAAGAAGTTTTTATCTCGCTTCGCACAGATAGCTTTGTTTCAGATAACATAATTATATGCAGGATTACAAGATTACTATTAGATTACCTACTTACGAGTATAATAATATGTGTTTCCATTTCACATACCTATGCAATTAAATCTGTAATAATAAAATAATAATTTTCATTCTCCAACTTTGCATTCGTTTTTGTCTACTATTCAACCTCACCCTGAAATCCTAGGAGGACTCATTTTCGATCGCACTAGTGGGTTGAATTACTCGCAGATGCAGGACCTTTGACGAAAACTATTTTTTCTTTATGCAGGATTATCAGATTGGGATGAACTATATCGAAGCACGTATGATAAATCCACATAGAGTACTAAGGTGAATTCATTGAAATTTTGATGTCCATTAAAATAAGCTAAAATAAAAAAACTAAAATAACTAGAACAAAGAAAGAAGGATGGCGACGCGTGACCCAGTTGAATAAAAAAAAAACCAGGCCCCGTTCATTAATGTTATTATGATTGTTTTAAATGATAATATTTCTCTAATTATTTTATAGGTCTCGTATATTTTTAGAAGTAGGGACTCAAAAGTTCAATTTTTTAACAAATTATTGCAGGTTCGTGAAATAAAACGCAATACCAGCGTATTGCGTTTTATTTCATTCTGTCGTCAGTCATCTATCAGTAATGTCAACTAATGTCACGTCATTTTCAGTAGTCAACCGTCATCCCGACAATCGTGTTATTCTAAAGGCTATACACCGGCACCGCCGCCGACAGGCCGGCGGGTATTCAAGCCGCCGGGCTTGCTGCACACACGACCCGGCGCCGGCATGGCCGCCGGGGTGTAATGGTGCTATACGGCATGTGCCGGCGGCTTGCATATGCCGGCGGCATGGCCGCTCGGCAAAAACCCGGCGGCACTGTGTGTAGTAGCCTTAACCGAACGAAGTTTCCGCAGTGTTTGCATTATTTGTTGATTTACCGAAGATTTGACCTGATAATATTCCTCTCTGACGACTCTGCTTTTCACGAGACACACGGCATTCCCTCTGGACTAAAGATTTGCAAGTGAAGTTTGATCTTTGTTGAAAATGGCTTTGCGGTGTATAAATTGCCGGTTACGCATAACTCGTATTCAAAAACATTAATCATGTAAATAAAGCTATTAGTGAAACGCATTTTTTAGACTTATACTCGTATTTAAACCTGACGCAATCACAATACAGCTGCGTTTACAGTAGGTATGTAGTTATTTAGGTAATAATCATAATAACATTATAGGTTAAGTACCTACACAATTTAACCTTTGTCAATTATTTTCTCCCAACTTCTGTACATTAAATACTATTTATATACATATTCTTGTAGCATAAGTTATCATTGCTAAAAGTATCTCTAATGAACGTAGCTTGCAAATGTTAAAAAGGCTGGGTAAATCAATGTATGGGACGTCGCCATTGTTCTTTATGATTTTTTTTTCTCAGTGTATAATTACCACAGATCGGGGCTACCATAAGTCGAAATGTCTAATTTGCCCAAGATTATTTCAAATAAACAAAAACAAACGAAATATTTATTTTTCATTATTATTTTCATTTTAATTCATCCCAGTACAAATACTTTGTAAAGCTAGTAAATGGATCCCCTTTCCAAGGCCTGCCAAATAACTATACAGGGTAATTCAGGAAGGGTATGCTAAGCCGAAAAGGGCTCATAGAACTCATCATTATGAACAACTTTTACGGGGGCACATACACGGAATACGCGAAAAAAACAGCTGCTCAATAGAAAAATCTCAATGACACTCGACAAAATGTATGGAACAGCTGATATTTTTTCGCAAATTCCGGTTCGGTCCCATAGTAAAAATTGATCATGATGGTGAGTACTATGAGCTCTTCTCGGCTTAGCATACCCTTTTTGAATAGCCCTGTAGAATACTTGAAACTTTAACCCTCTGTTTATATCCGTCCGGATTCCTACACGCATTCGACGTGTTTGTGTTACGTACGAAGTTGTTTTCGCGCCGCCTGTACCAACTCGTGAAAATAGCTCTATGATTAATATTTCTCAGCGATCCACTGAGAAAATATCCCGTGGAGAAAATATCACGACATTTCACTGAGCGGTGCGGTTTGTTCGCGATCTGATCTGTGCAGGCTGCAGCGATAAATCTGTGTTTTAATGAAATCAAAAATAATATCCTTTTTTAATGTTGGTAATTTAAAAAAAAAACATCGACTAGATAGAGTTAATAAGCTTAAAATGACGGTACAGATTTTCTTAAATCATAGCTTTCGATTAAGAACACTTTCGATCAATTCACTTTTGAAACAAAAATAATTATTTTTACAAAAAACAAAAACCGACTTCAAACCGACTATTAAGTTATTCATCTATTTGTCGCGCACGTACTTATATGGTTTTCTCATGGACACCATTACCAGAACTGGACTAAATTGAAATGGGACCAAATGGGAGGCGTCAGCTTTCTAATAAAAAAAAATCATCAAAATCGATTCACCCAGTCAAAAGTTATGAGGTAACAAACATAAAAAAAAAACATACAGTCGAATTCATAACCTCCTCCTTTTTTGAAGTCGGTTAAAAAGGCATGCCAAGCCGGAAAAGGCTCATAGTAATCATCATTATGAACTATAAATGAGCAACTTTTACCATGGAACCAACCCGGAATTCGCGAAAAAAATCAGCTGTTCCACAGAAAAATGTCAATGAAACTCGACAAAATGTTTGGAACATCTTTTCTTCGCAAATTCCGAGTTAGTTCCATAATAAACGTTGTTCATTTTGCTGAGTGCTATGAGCCCTTTTCGGATTAGCATACCTTTTCCTAATAACCCTCTATAGCATAATATGTAGTGGTGAATTGGGGTGCTAGGTCGGGTAACCTCCACGTGGTGCACCCTGGGCAACAGCGTGCGGTAATACTGCAGCTTTTATGCAGTATTACCGCACGGTGGCCAATAACCCGACACGGTGAGCCCGTCCGCGTGTCCCTCTGACTGGCAGAGGGCACAGCGTGATGGCTTGGACGGTGGCGTTGCTGCCACCAGGGGGGTTTTCCTTGTGCTCCTCGCCGCATGTGGGTTGCGGTCGGGAGTGCAAGGAAAGGAGGAGGGTGGACGCTGGAAGCGTGTGCCGCATGGGGCCCCCCAGCGGCATACGCTATCGGCCTACATAGGCCGGGATCTCTCGTTGCCGAGCGTGGTGAAAGCCGTGCTCGGCGGCGAGAGATCGTGCCAGGCCGGGGTCTCCTTCTGCGAAGAGGTGATGACGCAGAAGGAGGCCGCGGAGCGGGTCAGAGAGGACGACGCCCGATCTGACCCGCTCCGGCGCAGACGAGGGAGCGAGGAGGCGGTTCGCCCGTATCCTCGCTCCTCTGCAGTGGGGTTGCCGGGAGAGTCGGGGGACTCTCCCGGCCTGCACGACCCCACACTGACTGTCTGGGGGGTGATCCTGGGGAACAGGGTCACCCCTCCATATACGCGGGGGGCCCTAATCGTGCCCATCGCCGGGGCGAGGTGGCGATTGCTAACGCGACCCCACCTTGCCCCATCTCAGGCGGATGCCGAACACCCCAGTGGTTTTAGTGGGTATGCCGCCGCAGGGCGGAGACTCCCACATAACCACCCTGCCTCACCCGGGGCGGGCGTGGTATCCATAACGGATTTCCACTGGGTAAACAAAAAAAAAAAAAAAGGTAGTTGTGAATTCAATGATACACGCTTTTATTTTGCAACAGAATTAACAAAAACCCGTCGACTATTAGTAAGAACACGTCGAAAAACGTGACTGAGTTTAACAAATTAATGCTTCGTAACAGCAGTTTATTAAATGACATTGTTCGACGTAATTATTAGTTGGGCTCTGCAACAGTGTTAGCACGACGAGTGAGTTATCTCTGTCACTTTTGCTCTCATTAAAAACGTCATAAGAGTGAGACTGACAGACAAACAGTGAGCGAATCGTTATGTCACTGGTTTTACATTTCACCCATTTAACAATGTGTTATAGAAAATTAGAGCATTTACCAAGTCGTTTAGATATCATATTCGCGTGAAATTAACTGCCAGAAACCGATAAATTTTTATTCGAGACTCTAAATTTAGGTACATACGTGTGCGCAAAAAGCTCTAATTTTTGCATTTCTTCATCTATTCATCAGCTACTTGACATATATTATGTACTTCAAATACTAAGAAAATAAGACTTATGTTACAAATGAGCTAAAACGACCAGCCCTGTGCTGGCTCCAGTAAAGCACACATTTATTCATGCGTCTTTCACTTAACCTCACTCTTGATAAGTATTAATGGAGTCCGATCTAAAATCAGTTACAAGGCAATGCAAATAGGGTATATAGTTCCATACACACATAATCCACCTCACATCACTTATTATTACCCTATAGGTACAGGTAAAACTTGACCGTTGTTTTTCACAGCGATAGTGTATCCGCCTTATAAGCAAGAGGTCCCGGGTTCGATTCCCGGCCGGGCAGATGTTTGAATGATGAATGTAAAAATCTGTTCTGGGTCTGGGTGAATTGTCCTCGTTTTTATGTGGGTTCCATGGCATCCCCGAATTCCCCGATACAGGATTTATTCCTAGTGGGGAGCTAGGAGTGTGAAACTTTTTTTTTTTTTTTATAAAATGCGGTAACTGATATTTTCCAATAGAGACTGTCAGTTGTTTGCAAACCATGATAGCGGCTCTCACACAAATTAAGACACGCGGTAGCGTGTCAAGCCAAGTTCAAATGACAGAACTGGCGAACAGCACCGTGTGTATATACAATATACATAAGTTGGTGACATACGCAGTGTGTAATGACGTATAAGCTATTAAAATTTAGCTGAAAGTTTCAATGCGACATGTTTATTAAATCGTCTAGATTTAAGAGATGACTCAAAACTGTAGTGGGCTGCAATTACTCATTTTGCGAAATTCTGAATGGGAAGCTTTATGAATATTCTGCCAGTAAAAAGTAGTAGTATTTTCATGCTTTTTGTAACTTGTAATGTGTGTCAGATAATGTTGACAAGTACAAATACTTGGGGTCATGGTTAACTGACTTGGGAAATGGCATGGCATGGCATGGCATGAAAATGACATGGACATGGGAAAGCGATACATAGATCCGTACACGTATCGAAATAGCTCGAGCTGCATTTACAAACATGCGTAAGGTGCTGTGTAGTCGGCCGTTAAACTGCGAACTAGGCTCCTTTAATGCCACATCTGGCCCGTAGTTTTGTATGGATGTGGAAGCATGGACGATGAAAGCAGAGCTCCGAAAAAAGTTGAAGCTTTTGAGATGTGGTCTTACCGCCGCATGCTTCGAATCAGTTAGACGGATAGAGTTCAACCAACGTACCAATGTAGAGGTTTTAAACCGTATGGGAAAGAAATTGAAACTTATCCGAACCATCAAACATCGAAAGGTCACCTTGGACATGTGCTGCGACCTGACCGGTATCAACTTCTGCAGACCATAATGATGGGCAAAATACCGGTGAAGTGTGAGGTCGGAAGACGAAAGATGTCGTGGCTCCGTAACAAAAAACAATATGTGAATTTTTAAAAACACTTAGGTAACTTATTATATATTTTTTAATGTTTTTTTGGACTAGGGAGCGTTCAAGTATTATACGTAACGCAATTTGGGGGGGCGGGGGGGTCTCGTAAAACGTTACGATGCGTTACAGGGGCGGGAGGGGGTCTTTCTTACAACACGTTACGTAACATTATTTCTATTGTTATATACTCTCTTAACATGAATAAGTGAAAATTCACTTATTGCAAGTGAAAACCGAACCAAACGGTTAAAAGGCAATTAAAACTATACCAAGAATAAAAACTATAACATAACTTATTGCGACTTCAGGGTAAAAATGATCACTTGAGAGTTCCGTAACGTTTAGAGGGGGGGGGGGGGGGTACAAAAAACGTTACGGAGCGTTACAGTGGGGGGAGGGGGGGTCAAAAATCTTCAAAAATTGCGTTACGTAATACTTGAACGCTCCCCTAGCACTGTGCCCGCGACTTCGTACGCGTGGAATAGTGACTTTCTAGGTCATCTGGAACATTAATTCGTTAGAGTTTAAGTCTATAGTTAGGTCAGTGATAAAATTACGATTTTTGGACGTTAATTCGTATCTAAATAACCGTTTGAGATGTGTTTACGAAATTTGGAGCACATAAATGTATCTTGCAAGTCTTAATAATTATAAGAGCCAAATTTGACACGTTTGTGTGAAATAGTTTTTGAGTTATGAGGAGGTCAAAAGTGGCTCCAAGTGGTTCGTGTATTATTACACACGGTGCTGCTCGCCAGTTCTGTCACTTGAACTTGGCTTGACACGCTGTAATGCATATTTTTTCAACCTTGACCTCATCATTATTTTTCAATAACCGCATTTAAAACTACGAATATTTCTATATGTCCTACTTTTTTTTAAATAAGATTTATATTTCTTGTCATTAGTTTCATACATCTCAACCGGGAAAACACGATTGTATTCGGAACATTTCGGATGAATTCGGCTACAGTTCGGGTCGCATCGGCCGTAAACGATTACGTTCGACGAATCACGCAGTCAATCCTATTATTATTATGAACACGAAAGTTTGTAAGAATCATGTTTGTCGCTCTTTCACGCAAAAACGGCTGAACGGATTTACATGAAATTTGGAATGAAGGTTGCTCATGGTGTGGATTAACACATAGGCTACTTTTTATCCCAGTAAAATGTATGGCTCCCGTGGGATAGGTTTGTTTCAATTAAGTTTTAAAATCATCTCTTCTCCTCTTTCATTTAAAGAGAAATTATACATAGGTATACATTTTTATAAATTGTTAAAGGTAGTTAAAAATAACAGATACATTGTCAGTTTGTCAGTATACTGTTCTCTAGCATTAAGTACTTTAGTTACATTTTGTCGACAGTCATAGACATTTTTCCATGGAACCGCGATTTTTTTCACGATTCCCGGGTTAGTCCCAAAGTAAAAGTTGTTCATAATTATGAGCACTATGAGCCCTTTTCGGCTTAGCATACCCTTTTCGTTTAACCCTGTATATCCATCCTTACTTCAGACTTGATTATGAGCTTAAATACTATCGTTAGTCTTTTATGACTTTTCCAATGTCGAAGTGGCATGCGCTTGTGCAATATGGAACTCTCTCGAACGCCTCGAGTCAGCATTCCTGAAGTCATCGGCTTCGCACGAAATAAAGTTTATTTTAATCTTTACGTTTGAAACCGCCGTAAAGCGAGTCAGAGCTGCCTCTGCCAACAATACGCGGTTACGTCCGTGACGATATAATGCATTATGCAGGGTTATAAGGAAAGGGTATGCAAAGCCGAAAGCGCTTATACTATGGAAACTAACGTGGTTTTCACACATTTTTGTTATAATTAAACACGGGAACGGGAGCACGCTTATAGTGCTTATCATTATGAACAACTTTTACCTTGGAACCAACTTTGAAATCGTGAAGAAAAACTGCTGTTCCATCGAAAAACGTCAATGATACTCGACAAAATGTATGGAGCAAATGATTTTTTTCACGATCTCAGAGTTGGT
Source organism: Alcis repandata (assembly GCA_949125135.1). Taxonomy (NCBI): domain Eukaryota; kingdom Metazoa; phylum Arthropoda; class Insecta; order Lepidoptera; family Geometridae; genus Alcis; species Alcis repandata. Next base: position 12,197,700 of record OX421221.1, on the reverse strand, counting down.
CTTAGTAACAGTTGTTCGTAATGATGAGTACTACGAGCCCTGTTTGCTTGGCATACCCTTTCCGTATAGCCCTCTATACCTGGTTATGAAAATGAGCGACCATATTCTTTACCTAGGTGTGCCCTCAACAAGTACAATCCTATTTCCTACTTCCAATATTATAAAAGCGAAAGTTTGTAAGAATGTATGTTTGTCGCTCTTTCACGCAAAAACGGCTGAACGGATTTACATGACATTTGTAGTGAAGGTTGTTCATGGTCAGGATTAACACATAGGCTACTTTATCCCGGAAAACTCATGTTCACTTTTTGACCGTGAGTGAAACCGCCGGGTGCAGCTCGTACAGTATAAAAAAACACTTATTTGTATTGACGACGTGTTTAGCTCAGCGGTAGTATATCCCCCCTATAAGCAGAATCTCTGTAAGATAGCAAGAACATTATTTTTTACAAAACAAAAAACAAAAACCGACTTCAAAAGACCGACTATTGAGTTATTCATCTATTTGTCGCGCTTAATGCAAATTTAAGACTTATATGGTTTTCTCATGGATATCATTATCCGAACTGGACTAAATTGAAATGGGACCAAATGGGAAGCGTCAGCTTTCTAATTAAAAAAGAATCATCAAAATCGATTCACCCAGTCAAAAGTTATGAGGTAACAAACATAAAAAAAATGAGAAAAAAAAAAAAAAACATACAGACGAATTGATAACCTCCTCCTTTTTTGAAGTCGTTTAAAAATTTGTGAAAAAACTATAGTTACAGAAATGTTTTTTCACACGACCTCACGCTCTAAGCGGCATACGTTGATTGAGGTTTGGGACTTAATAAAATGGCAGCTCAAATAAGGCTGCCAGCGCTGCAATAAACACGCTAAGTCTGGTGCTATTGACGACTTTTTGTTTTACCCCATTTTCCATCTTCCCCTCACTCACCCTACGAGTATATTGAATTTAAATTTAAACTAGCTGACTCGACAGACGTTGTCCTGTCAAAAGCCATTGCGTAACTATAGCAACCGTAGTATGTTGATGCTAACTTGTCAATTTATAAGTAGTAAAAATTATCAGTATATATATAATTTGCAATAAATTAAAATTGCCACTATAATTTGAGATTTAAACCATCCTATCTCTCAAGTTGGATCGAACTGCACATGGTGTGCGAATTTTATTATAATCGGTTAAGTGGTTTAGGAGTCCATTGAGGACAAACATTGTGACACGAGATTTATATATATTATTAAGAAGAAAGATATGGATTTAAATTATGGTCTAGGTGTTAGTTGTTCTCGTCTTTGTGCGTGTTCCATGGCATCCCTGACACAGGTAATCCGAGTGGGAATCTATGAGTGCGAAACGTTAAGACTTATTTTTAACCGATTTCATCAAATATCACTCAACTCTGAGCGCTGTAAACAGATAATGTAAACTGGCTACAGAGCGCAAAAGATACAAACTCAGCCCGTAACTGTTTTGTTTTTAATTATTATGTTTTTTTTTTTCTGTGCTTATCTATACTTTCTATACTAATATTATAAAGAGGAAAGATTTGTATTTTTGTATGTTTGTGTTGAATAAACACAAGAACTATGTACTAGACCGATTTCAAAAATTCTTTCACCATTAGATTGCTACATTATCCCTGAGTAACATAGGCTATATTTTATACCCGTGCAAAGCCGGGCAGGTCGCTAGTTAGTAATATATTTATTATTCGTTTATTTTAGGTAGTTTTAGTATTAAAATGTATTTTATTTGAATGTATGTATATTATAATGTATGTATATTTATTTTATATGTATATAAAAGTATTTTTTACTTTTTTTATGTAAGTTTATATGACAGTTTTTTTTCTCAATATTGCACATACCGTTTTTCTATTTTTTTGTCTATCCTCTCCATCCTAAGGTTGCCTGGAAGAGATCGCTCTTAGCGATAAGGCCGCCAGTTGTGGCACTAGTTTTACGTGTTAAAATTTGTTATCTTTTGTTTGTAATTTATGGTGTGAACAATAAAGAGTTTATCTATCTATCTATCTATCTAACTGCATACTTCTGGAAATTGAAAAAGTATTAAGAAATAAACACAAGGTAATAAATAGTAAGGGTATTCTAACCGAAAACGGTTCATAGTACTCATCATTATGGACAAGTTTTGCAGCAACCCGAAATTCGCGAATAAAATATCCTCTGTTCCATCTAAGAATGTCAATGACACTCGACAAGATGACTGGAACAACTCATTTTATTTCGCAAATTCCGGGTTGGTCCCTTAATAAAAGTTTTTCATTACGGTGACTATGAGTACTTTTCGGATTAGCCCTTTTTAACCGACTTCAAAAAAGGAGGAGGTTATCAATTCATCTGTACCTATGTTTTTTTTTTTTTTTTTTTTTTCGTTACCTCATAACTTTTGACTGGGCGAATCGATTTTGATGATTCTTTTTTTATTAGGAAGCTGATGCTTCCCATTTGGTCCAATTTCCAATCAATTTAGTCCAGTTCTGATAATGGTATCCATGAGAAAACCATATATTTGCATTAAGTACGTGCGCGACAAATAGATGCATAGCTCAATAGTCGGTCTTTTGAAGTCGGTTTTTGTTTTTTGTTTTGTAAAAATAATGTTCTTGTTTTTGTCTTCACTTGCTTCACTTGTATGTTGTAACCGACTCCTTTGAGCGCGATTTTGACCCACTTTAAAAGACCAGATTTCGTTCAAACTGTGTAGATATATCGAGGACCGATGACAATACACTAAACAAAGCGTGTTTTTTAGTTTTTTTTTTAACTATTAATTATTTGTTTTGTAAAAATAATGTTCTTTTTTATAGCCCTGTATATCATCACAAAGATCATCATTAGCCTTTACATAGTAGAGTAGTTTATTGCTGTTTTTCGCCCTGTTTGGCTCAGCGGTAGTGTATCCGCCTTATAAGCCAGAGGTCCCGGGCTGGATTCCCGGCCGTGCAGGTGGTTGAATGATGAATTAAAATATCTACTCTGGGTCTGGGTGTTCGTTGTCCTTATCTTTGTGTGTGCTCCATGGCGTTCCCGACGCAGGTTATCCTAGTGGGAGCAATGATTGTGAAACATTTATTTATAGGCCTCTTAAAAATGCCCATCCAAATTCCGCTAAAAGAATGATAAATTCACATAAAGTACGGAGCATACTGATATCATCAAAAAGTACGATGATTAGCACCAGCTTTTACGGTGACAACTATCATAATATATGGTTGTCAGTTGTCACCCTAAAATTTGGTGCTACTTAGGTACGAGTTTTTACGGTGACAACTACACTATGAACCCTTTACGGCATATCATACCCTTTCCTTATAACTCTGTTTAGCAAAGTGGCCTTACGGCGACAACTTTCATAAACTAGTCCTAATCATCGTACTTTTTGGTGATATCAGTATGCTCTACTTTAGGTGAATTCATCTGGAATTTCGATAGCCATTTTTTCAGTGTAATTCACGGTGTTCTGTTTTAGACGGCTGGCCAGCCGCCTTAAAGGTCGACGCTCCACCTGCCCGCATTTTGTACTCTAGATTTATCAATATCTACTCTGGCCTACAACCTAGATATACATTGGAGGCCTACTATAATCTGCGATACTTAGAATACGATGACTTAGAATACGAAAATATAGTTATGACAAGAACATTATTTTTACAAAACAAAAAACAAAAACCGACTTCAAAAGACCGACTATTGAGTTATTCATCTATTTGTCGCGCACGTACTTAATGCAAATTTAAGACTTATATGGTTTTCTCATGGATGCCATTATCAGAACTGGACTAAATTGAAATAGGACCAAATGGGAAGCGTCAGCTTTCTAATAAAAAAAGAATTATCAAAATCGATTCACCCAGTCAAAAGTTATGAGGTAACAAACATAAAAAAAAAAATAAAAAAAAAACATACAGACGAATTGATAACATCCTCCTTTTTTGAAGTCGGTTAAAAATATCATTGGTCAATGGTCAATACAGGGCTGTAAGTAAAAGGTATGCTAATCCATTACTCATTATTCTGAACAACTTTTACTAAGAGACCAACCCGGAAGTCGAGAAAGAATCGGCTGTTCCAAACATTCTGTCGAGGTTTGTTGACTTATTTGTATGGAATGGTTTTTTTTTCTTGATTTTCAGGTTGGTCCGATAGTAAAAGTTGTTCATAATGACGTACTACGAGCCTGTTTCGGATTCGCATATTATATTTCGCTATAACCCTGTATTAATTTGTTTTTTGTCCGTAGAACCAAAGTTTGTGCCAAATCGCTAGCACAAACCAAGCGACAGGTTTTCCAATAAAGAAATGTCTTACCTGACCTGATATACTCGTAGTTTAATTACATTTTATAAACTAACTTATAGGTATAAAAAAAATAACTAACTTATACCAGCTCTCAAAGTTCTCAAAGTTGCAATTCTATAGATAATCGAAACGATATAGGAAAGTAAGAAAATGGGAACGACATTTTTATAATCTATAAAATAGTTTCTATATCCTATGACGGGGAAGACCTTTGCCCAGCAGTGAGACAGGATAGGTTAGATAAAAAAAAAAACACAGAAATTACATCCCATACATTTTTCTACTTTTCTAAATAGTTTCGATGATAGAATTGCAACTTGGCTACGAGTCTACGAGCTGGTCTTCTTAAAAAGCTCCAGTCAAAGGACCAAGAACTGTAGAAATATAAACCTTACTGTCTTACAATAAAGTTTATACTTGAATATCCACCGTTCCACGCGGCAGCTCGCAAGAAGCATTCTCTCTAAATACGAGTATCATCACTTACCCCATCACTAGTATTGGTGCTAAGCTAAATATTTTTCCCATGTTGCGCGTTTTTCAACGAACTGGGACCCTATTCTTGGTCGCCCGAGATTATCTCCCTCACTCCCACTCTCATGCCATTTGTAATAAGAGCGACAGGGACCGAGATAATATCTCGCTCGCCAGAATGGGCCCCGGTTCCGCTATTTTGTTCCAAGCCAGCCGGAGTTGATGGCCGCCTCCTACGCACTCTATTTCTGAAACCCAGGAATGTTTACACCTTAGCTTCGTGGATGGTGGATGGAAGGAAGATCTGTGTTCTGATTTTTAAAAGTTTAACTGAATTTGGTTTACTCATGTCTTTTCAAAATTTTTTATTTTGTACGAAAACTAAACTTAATGGCTAAAACAGAAAAACGATGCTCCCGCAGTAGGTACCTACTCTTAGTTATTGAAACTGTGTCACGACTAGCAATGTAAAGTATCAAAAGATACAGAAGACTCTGTCAGGTCTTCGGATGGGCTTTGAATAGCGTAGTACTTTACTGCAGGTAAAATTGTACTGAGAAAAATGCCCATCTAAATTCCGCTAAAATAATGTTGAATCCACCTAAAGTACGGAGCATACTGATATCACCAAGAAGTACGATGATCAGCACCAGCTTTTACGGTGACAACTATCATAATATATGGTTGTCAGTTGTCACCCTAAAATTTGGTGCTACTTAGTACGAGTTTTTACGGTGACAACTACACTATGAACCCTTTACGGCATATCATACCCTTTCCTTATAACTCTGTTTAGCAAAATGGCCTCCAAAATCTTTCGAGGCAGTAAGTAGCCAACATGAACAAAAAAAGACAAAATCGTAAAAAAATCATGATATGTCCGAGAGGTTACTTTTGAATTGCTTGCATGAGTATTTATGAATAACCGGATTATACTTAGGTAGTCTAAAATAACCTACCGCTAACTGTGTAACTCCAGGTGCTCATGGTAGTGTCGCGAACGAAACAGCGGACCTTTCTCAAATTTACCAACGATTGAAAGGTCTGTAACAATATAGGATTATTCATAAAGGGTATGCTAAGCCGAAAAGGGCCCACAGTGCTCATCACTATGAACCACTTTTACCAGCTTTTCTTCTTTCAAGGTGGAGCCAAAAATAATCTGAACGCCCGCTAGATTGAACTGTTTGTCCTACGGCAACAATACAAGCCATGTCTGAGACCTTCAGGCTCCCTAGAAACAGACACCAGGGCAACACAGACTATACCTTACTTACTTTTTTAAATGCTATCTGTACTATATTAAAAAAGTATACCTACCTATACCTATATACATATAGTATACATATAGGGTTATTCATAAAGGGTATGCTAAGCCGAAAAGAGCTCATAGTACTCATCATTAGGAACAACTTTTACTACGGGACCAACTCGAAATTCGCGAAAAAAAAATCAGTTGTTCCATAGAAAAATGTCAATGACACTCGACAAAATGTGTGGAACAGCTGATTTTTTTTTCGCGAATTCCTGGTTGGTCCCATATTAAAAGTTGTTCATAATAATGAGTACTATGAGCCCTTTTCGGCTTAGCATACCCTTTATGAATAACCCTGTATAGTTCCCAGCTGATTTCAGCCATGGTGACCACCGTTTTTGTCAAGATATATTGAGGCTGAGTGAAATTACAGGGCAAATGGGAGATTAAACAACTTATATCTCAGGGTGACGAGTGCAGTGCTGTGCCGCGGAGGGTCTTGAATTCTGCGAGTTCAAAATTCTGGGTGGTGCAGACCTGTTATAGGCAAACGTGACGTTTAACATCAGGCGAGCGATTTGCTCGTCCCATCACTCAATTACATAAAAAAAAGGCTTCGTTCGTGTGCCTGCATGTGGCTATAGTACCCTATTTTGGCCCTGAAAGTGCGCAAACAAACGCTGCACGTTAAGGTACCATTTTTATAATGATAGACTATATTTGATGATCAAAAAAGTAAGTAAGATCTGCTGGTGGTATGATGCTGGATGTGGAAAAGCACACCTAAATCAATGGCCAATAGGTACAGATGCTTAGGTTCGTTAGACTTGCCTTAGTATTAATTATACAGTACATATTAACAGTGACCTCGCGGTGAATTTATGTACCTCTACAAAACCTTTACACCATTTTCGATTTAAAATAAAATTTCCTGAAGATTGAATTAAAGGTACGCAAGTCGTAGACAAAGCAACATACCAATATCAATTAGTGTTCACTTATATTAAGACCTTGAGCTATATTACCTTGTTACTATTCCTAATTACCTTATTAATCGATTAGCTGTGAATTGTATTACAGTTTCCAGCTTGTCGTGGGCTGAGATAGCGAGCCCTAGAGTCAGTTTTTAAGCTACCCTTATGATCGTTTTAATAGTCAAGCTTCACACAGCGCAGCAGACGCAGTAGTTTTCTCGCTAATTTCGGTCACCCATCCTGAAATTGACCGGTCAGCCGGTCACCCATCGATGGACGGTCTCACCGTCACCTGTGACGCGTCGGAAGCAGCTGCTTGGTTACACGAGTGTAACAGGTGAGAGTAGGTGAGGAAACGCCATCCCGCAGGTCGCGAGACTTATATTTAGAGCGCTCCACATGTGAGTTTCGCAACGTGCGCCGACAACGCCGGCCTTGCTGCACACTCAGATCAAGTAGAAAGGCAGATATAAACCCGCCTTAGATCCAAGTGAAGCCAAAAAAACTACTACCCGTTTACGTATACTTGAAACACACATTGACGCATAAAAACTACCCGTATTACTATTTATTTTTCTTGTCTACGGTCTCTGAGCAACTGACGTAAGAATTGACGATAGATTCGGGTAGTTTTTATGCGTCAAATGTGTGCTTGAAGTATACGTACACGGGCAGTAGGGTAGTTTTTTTGGCTTCACTTGGATCTAAGGCGGGACTATATCTGCCTTTCCATTTGATCTGAGGCTGCACAGAACTACACAACAGAAGAGCTACCTTTATTTTTACAAGCTTATTCTACGAGCTTTTATTTACAAGCATTTACCTAGCTAAGCTTGTCCTGGTTGTTTTTTGTTTTTTGGGTCAAATCTTGCAACTAAATAATGAACCACTTCTCGACGTCCAACTGAGCTGAAATTTAGTATACCTGTGTAGCTACGATGAGAATGCCATGAAAGCTAGACTTTAAGGTTTGAAGATTACATTTCTTTCAGGAGAAGGGCCTGCCTTCTGTTTTTCCGTTGCAGAGACTGAAGCGCTCTTTTCAGTCTTTTTCTTCATCGGTGTATGTGCAAGAATGTATGTAAGTGTAGGTGCAAAGTATGTGAATGTGCAAGTATGTGCAGGTTACATATTATCGGGACACACTCGAGCAGTGGACTGATGATGATGATGATGCTGGTGTATTGCCGTGGCATGCAACCTTTCGAACTCCAATCGAAATCTAAATGACTCGAAGTAAATAAATCTTGAGTGATTGGCATCCCATCGTTTCCTTATGCCCGACGACAGCATCAGAGCCATGCGATGCCAACAGTGCCAAATGACGTCACCGCAACGTCACAGTGCCCCAGTACTATGAATTGCAATAAAAATAGATTTTATTATTGACCAGGCCGTTTTTATAATGTGACTAATAGAAACGAAAGCTTTTGGTCTGGCATGGCAGGGAGAGTAATATGAAGACCTGAGTATTTAGGGTTGATAGGAAAGGGTATGCTAAGACGACAGGGCTCGTAGTACTTAGTTATTATGAATAAGTTTTACTATTGTACCAACCCTGAAATCAGGAATAAATCAGTGTGCGATGGAAAAATTACAATGACACTCGACTAAATGGAACAGCTGGTTTTTTTTACTTGACTTCGGGGTTGTTTTTATAGTGAAAGTTATTCATGAATAATAAGTACTATCAGTCTTTTTCGGCTTAGCATACCCTTTCCTTATAACCATTTATAGGTAAAACGAGACTATAAAATATTAATAAATTTTAAGCGCCATCTGTGTAAACTAGTTCACACTACGTTGTCTAATGTGCCGCTGGAAGCGGTGCACTATTAATACAAATGGAGATTAAAATTAAGGCAGCGAGCTTCATTATTGCTCCGTTAGATGGCGCCATAAAAATAAGACAGAAGATTTATAAAACAATGGGCCCAAGTTTGAAGGCATTTTAAGACGGATCTAAACTAACTAAAAATATATCTGTCTTTATCATTGCAAGCCATTAGACAAGGATGCCAATAGTTTTAGAAAATTTAGATCCTTCTTAAAAAGCCTTCAAACTTGGGCCTTATGTTTCTGTAAAAAATTATTCAGGTTGACATAACATTGTTAGGACGGAATCGAAAAATAAGGTTATTGTTTTGTGATAATCCCAGACGAATGACGCTTTTACAAACATAATGCTCACAAGTGTTATTTTAATCACGGTAGGTACACTAAATAGAGTATAGAATCAAAAGTATTTTTATTATTCATACTATTTTCGCAAAGTAATGGGTTGACTACACGTACGAGTGCAGTGGCGAGACAGTAATTGGGCACACTCAGCCGAGCAAACAAATCATGGTTCTAGTAACTGACTCGCCAGTCAAACTTTTTCTACAAAACCGAGTACCCGGCTGAGCACTGACTCGCAACTGTACTCGTTACGTTACCCTATGAGTTTTAATTTGCAATGCAAATAAAAAAAATGCAACGACGGCGACGCTCGATTACATGTACGGAACAGCTGATTGTTTTTACTCGACTTCAGGGTTGTTTTCATAGTGAAAGTTATTCATGAGTAATAATGAGTACTATCAGCCCTTTCCAGCTTAGCATACCCTTTCCTTATAACCCTTCACAGGTAAAACGAGCCTATAGAGGTAAAATATAAATAAATTATAAGCGCCATCTCTGTAGACTACTTCACACTACGTTGTCGAAAGTGCCGCTTGAAAAGGTACAAGATACAATAAATAGAGCTTTGCTTCTGTTGCGCTAGATGTCACTAGAAATATTTAATATTTTTCTCCTGTTTACTGCTCTGTACACTAAAATAACGTAAAGTTGTTCGTGATCGAGAATGAGATAGCGGTCGCATGCTGTCCTGTATGTACCTACAGGTCAAATCTTACAACTGAATTTTCAACCACTGCGTGACATCCGATTGAGCTGAAATTAGACAGATAGATAAACTCTTTATTGTTCACACCACAATCAAAAGGATTACAACACCTAAAACTAGTGCGACAAATGGCGGCCTTATCGCTAAGAGCGATCTCTTCCAGGCAACCTTAGGATGGAGAGGATAGATGCAAACAAGAACATTATTTTTACAAAACAAAAAACAAAAACCGACGTCAAAAGACCGACTATTGAGTTATTCTTCTATTTGTCGCGCACGTACTTAATGCAAATTTAAGACTTATATGGTTTTCTCATGGATACCATTATCAGAACTGGACTAAATTGGAATGGGACCAAATGGGAAGCGTCAGCTTTCTAATAAAAAAAGAATTATCAAAATCGATTCACCCAGTCCAAAGTTATGAGGTAACAAACATAAAAAAAAAAATAAAAAAAAACATAGACGAATTGATAACCTCCTCCTTTTTTGAAGTCGGTTAAAAATAGAAAAACGGGGTGCCCTGTACACTAATAATGTAAAGTTGTTCGTGATCGAGAATGAGATAGCTGATCGCATTCTGTCCCGTATGTACAGCCTGTACTACAGGTCAAATCTTACAACCGAATTCTCAACCACTTCCTGACATCCGATTGAGCTGAAATTAGGTAAATGGTGCAATTGCGATGACAATGCAATTAATAGTAGTTTTATCTACTCTCATATCGTAAAATTCAAACTACGAACTTCAAAACGAATCTAACATACTTTAAGACAAAATATCATGATGGAAATAAAAGTTTCATTAGATCACTATTTCCTTAACAAAATAGTGTTATAATGTTACTTTTTTTGTTATTACGATACATTTTTCGAAGAGAAACTAGTCGTAGTAGACGACTTAATTTTTACGTTTTTTTTTTTTTTTTTTTTTTTTTTTTTTTTTTTAGTATTTTTTTAGTAGTACCTATTCCCGTGTTTAATTATAACAAAAATATTACGATACAGTTTCACACTCGGCTCTTTTGGCACATTTTAACTATGTATTACCTAAATTTAGCGCTTGCTCGTGACAGAAGGGGAGGTATTAGTAAAACAATTATTTAACTCTCACAGCGTCTCTTCGATATACTAATAGTATACGGCGGACTGCCATGAAACATTATTCTTTGTTTATCTTAACTAATTTATAGTAACAATCTAGTATTCTGTGGCGCAGGGCACCATTCACAGTTACTACTACTACTATTACGTATTCTGTGTCATTGTAGGTTTGCCAGAGGTGTGGAACTCACTGCCGGCGTCTGTCTTCCCGAAAAAATACAACCCAGGGCTATTTAAAAGTAGAGTGAATTGAATAGGTATTTCCTAGGCAAGCGTGCTACATCTTCGACCACATCGTTGCTTCCGATCAGTTGAGATTGTGGTAAACGCATGTCTAGTTTGTTGTAAAAAAAATAATAGTTATTTGTTATACAAGAGTGCAAAGTTGCTTTTTAACCGTGTGTTCAATTTTGATGAATTTTGAGTGGAAAAGCTCATTTGCGCATTATGAACAGTTTCAGTCAATTCTGTTGGCGTCATACATACTTCCTCGTCGCTAGAATCACTCATTTTAGTTTTTTCACTTGTTTTCTAGTTTCTTGTTTTTAATATAAGGTTTAACAATGACGTGAAAAAATGCCGCGTAAAGAACCGCGTACAAAGCAAATTGAAAAAAGAACACCAAGAAGGTTCCGAGTCTGAGTTTTTAACAAATTAAAAAAAAGTTGTATGATATATTCGGCACCATAGAGGTAGCAGTAAATAGGTTTAATGTTTTTTTTTAATTCACAAACTTAGTGCACACGATGTTCTAAATTCAATTTACTTTATCCTCTCTAGAGAATAAAAACGGCTTTTCCACTCAGATATTGAAGATTAAAAATACTCTTTCCGAGATGGTGGGATGAAAAAACTATTAACTTCACAAGCTAATTGGTTTTGTACTGTAGCTACGTATCATTCGGCTTGCACATTCGCTTTTTTGCTCCAGTTGTAATATAATAAACATAAATGTTCATTTAATTTTAAACTCTTTTGTTTGTTTTTCAGAAAAGTTTGTTCCTTTTTCGATTATTTGCTGTCCCTAAAGGTCTTGTACAGTCATCAACATGTACTGTTTGAAATAGAATCGGTAGCTTTTCTATCTACATCTTATTATATACAATTCTCGTGTCACAATGTTAGTTACCATACTCCTCCGAAACGGCTTGACCGATTTTTATGAAATTTTATATGCATATTCAGTAGGTCTGAGAATCGGCTACTATCTATTTTTCATACCCCTAAGTGGTAAGGGTTGTCCACCCCTAACATTTTTTTATTTTTTGAACATTTTAATTTTTTTATAATGGGTTTATGTGGCATTAAAAAATACATACAACCCTAAATTTTCACCCTTATATCACCAACCCCTATTTTTTAATAGTCACTAGAAATAATTTATATAGCAAAACAACGTTTGCCGGGTCAGCTATTAAATAATATATATATACTAGCTGACTCGACAGACGTTGTCCTGTCAAAATCCATTGCGTCAATTCTATGTCAAATGTCAAAAGTTACATTAAAAAAGTTTACATTGTCCAAAGCGCTAAAGTTAAATTATGGTTTATGTATTTTTAAATTTTCTAATTTTTCATGTTTTTTTACTATAAATTGAGATGTGAGCTATCCTATCTCCTAAGTTAGATCGAACTGCACCCAGTGTGCAAATTTGATTGAAATCGGTTAAGTAGTTTAGGAGTCTATAGCGGACAAACAACGTGACACGTAATTTATATATATTAAGAAGATATTTATGTTGGTTTGTGTACGCTTCAAAAACTCAAAAAGTTCTGCTCCGATCGAGCTGAAATTTTAGCATGATATTATAATACGCATGAAGGATTGTTTTTGTCTATTTTTTTTTTATCCACAGCGATGCGTGGCAGGGAACAGCTAGTTGTGTATAATCCTTGTTTTTAGGCCCATTAGGTCATTTAATTTTTGGTAATGATCAAATTCATTTTATTATAAAAACTTGTATGTTCGGGAAAACCAGTATTTTGTTGGATCGATTCTAGGGTTTTGTCCTTTCCGAATTTCCGATATGGCATTGCTCATCGTTGAAAATTCTAGTCGGATTAAATGGTTTAGGTGGTGGGTGGTATGGCGGTGGTTTTTTTAACCGACTTCAAAAAAGGAGGAGGTTATCAATTCGACTGTATGTTTTTTTTTATGTTTGTTACCTCTTATCTTTTGACTGGGTGAATCGATTTTGATGATTCTTTTTTTATTAGAAAGCTGACGCTTCCCATTTGGTCCCATTTCAATTTAGTCCAGTTTTGATAATGGTATCCATGAGAAAACCATATAAGTCTTAAATTTGCATTAAGTACGTGCGCGACAAATAGATGAATAACTCAATAGTCGGTCTTTTGAAGTCGGTTTTTGTTTTTTGTTTTGTAAAAATAATGTTCTTGTGTTACAAAGTATTTCAACTGAGTGTATTAGGGGAAGACTGAAAGTAGCGCCAGTGACAGAAAAGTTGACAAGTAAGTGATCGTCTATCGTGGTACGGGCATATTATGCGAAGAGAAGAGGACGACCAAAGAAAGTATGGATGAAATTGTGTGAAAGATGATATGAAAAAGAAGGGAGTGTATTCAGATATGACGAGTGATAGAGATGAACGGAATAAGTGTACAATTGTACATACTGTACCGACCCCACGTGGGTAGGCAGATAATGATGACGAAGTATTTCAACTTTTTATTTGTTTTCTTAAAATTCTCTCATTAAGATACCATTTTGTATTGTGTATTATTTTAAACTGTCCGGATTTTCTTGAAATCTTCTCTATAAATTTACTACTTTTTGATCTGTTTTAATGTAACTTCCAAACAAGTGACTTCATCATTTAATATCTTCTTCTTTTCCATTTCATTTTGCAATAGGTTTCTTCTCAGAAAATCCACCTATTTTATGCTGCTTCCTTTCCAATATTTATTGCAGTTGTCTTGTTCAGTGGTTCAGTTGTCTTGTATTTATAGCTGTTTTATTTTGATTATTCAAGTGATTTCTCGCTGAAATAAGACACGATACGGAGATCTTCATTGTGCACTGAGAAAAACGTTCATCTAAATTCCGCTAAAAGAATGATGAATTCACTTCACTTCACACAATTCATCAAAATTCCGATGAATTCACCTAAAGTACGGAGCATACTGATATCACCAAAAAGTACGATGATTAGCACCAGTTTTTACGGTGACAACTATTATTATGATATAGGTATGGTTGTCACCGTAAAAACTAGTATTAGCACCAGGTTTTAGGGTGACAATCATATATTATGATGGTTGTCACCGTAACAACGTGCTAATCATCGTACTTTTTGATGATATCAGTATGCTCCGTACTTTTGGTAAAACCATCGGAATTTTGATGGCCATTTATCTCAGTGTGTCTTTGGGTTTTTAAAAAACACAGACATGTCACTAATTTAAACTGCTCATGTTAATTTACCAAGCCCTTTTTTTTTTTTTTTTGTTTACCCAGTGGAAATCCTTTATGGATACCACGCCCGCCCCGGGGGAGGCAAGGTGGTTATGTGGGAGTCTCCGCCCTGCGGCGGCATACCCACTAAAACCACTGGGGTGTTCGGCATCCGCCTGAGATGGGGCAAGGTGGGGTCGCGTTAGCAATCGCCACCTCGCCCCGGCGACGGGCCCGATTAGGGCCCCCTGCACCCATGGCGGGGTGACCCTGTTCCCCAGGATCACCCCCCAGACAGTGTGGGGTCGTGCAGGCCGGGAGAGTCCCCCGACTCTACCGGCAACCCCACTGCCGAGGAGCAAGGAGACGGGCGAATCGCCCTCTCGCTCCCCAGCCCCGCTCGCTCGCACGTGGTGGGCAGTGTGGTTAGCACCACCCACCCCGCCTTAAGCCCACGTTCCTTTCACACCCGGCCGCAAACCTCACGCGGCGAGGTGCAAAAGGAACCCTCCTCTTTCCCTTGCACTCCCGACCGCGACCCACACGCGGCGAGGAGCACAAGGAAAACCCTCCTGGTGGCACCGCTGTCACCGCCCGAGCGTGGAGCGCCGTTTCCTCCAGCGTCCACCACACTCGTCACCGGCGGCAGCAATGCCACCGTCCAAGTGTGGAGCGCCGCATCCCCCGGCGTCCACCACACTCAGACCCTCCTCCTTTCCTTGCACTCCCGACCGCGACCCACACGCGGCGAGGAGCACAAGGAAAACCTCCCTGGTGGTTCGAGCCATCGCTCAGACCCCGGCTCATCCGCTGTGCCCTCTGCTAATCAGCCCTCTGCTGCCAGAGGGACACGCGGAAGGCCCAACCTCGGGTTCCTCTTCGTTTCACCGGGCAAGGCGGCCCGGCTACTTATCCCCCCCGCCACGGAAAGGCGGGAACCCATTCGGGGGGGAATTTACCAAGCCCTATGCCAATCAATTATATCTTACTGTATTACTGCCTGGGGTGGCACCTTCCAATTACACCTTATATCAATTAAGCGATCCTAGAGATCGATAGTAAAAGTCGTGACATTCAAGCCTTATCGTTTCCCATTAGTCTATAAAAAAATTGGCTGAATTGACAAAGAGCTGAAAATTGGTAGGATTGTTTAAAATTTTACTTGTACTCCGGGTTAGAAGGTCACCAAAAGTAGAGAGAAATTGTCCTTTTTTGGCCTGGCCTGAAATGAATATCAATATATCTCGAAAACCATGAGTCCTATCAATATGCATTTAAGGGCAATATTGTAGATAATGTTATAGTGAACATACTTGTTCTGAACTGTTTCCTAGTAATTAAACTATTTTTGAGAAAATCGTGAAAAACACGTTTTGGTGACCTACCCGGAGTAAAATTTTTTGCAAGTATCGTATCGATGAGAACTTTGTAGATTTCATTTATGATGGTGTTTTGAACAATCCTACCAATTTTCAGCTGCGTGGGAATTAATGTAACTTCACTTTTATTTTTTGGTCTAATCTGACCCCACTACTACAACAAATCTTTTTACCCAGTGTAAAGTTCTTACAGTCAGGCAGCTGTTTATTCTTAACGCTACTGTTTCACAACACATGCACACTCCATATTAAAAAAACCTTTAACAGAGGCGTCGGCCAGGCGACTCCGAAACGTTATTTTCGTTTTTGGGAGTATATGCTACACTTAAAGTGTCTGAAAACAGGTTTTTGGTAATGGCATGGCAGCAATACGAAAAGTTAAAAAAAAAATTATCCGTATTGCTATGATACAGGTCGGCTAAATTTGTTGACATTTTCAAAAATGCGCTCAGGCTATGTGCTACGCGCAAAATGTCTGAAAACAAACTTTTTCGTAATACAATTATAAAATCTATGTATATTTTCACTATCAGACGTATTGCTATAATACCGACTGCCTTTTTTTTTTGACACAGCAGAAATGGCCTCCCACGCAGTTGCTACAATTTCGACCGTTACTACACACCTAGTCGGGTTCAGAATCATACAATCTAACGATTTTATAGGGTTTTTGCCGTATTGCTATGAGACATGGTTTTGGTCGTGGGCTCTCGTACTATTATATTAAAAACAAGAAACTTGAAAACAAGTGAAAAAACTAAAATGAGTGATTCTAGCGACGAGGAAGTTTGTTTGACGCCAACAGAATTGACTGAAACTGTTAATAATGCGCAAATGAGCTTTTCCACTCAGATATTGAAGATTAAAAATACTCTTTCCTCGCTGAGGTGGAATGAAAAGTTACGTGTTGCACTCGAGTGCAAAGATTTTTCACCTCGTGCTCTTTTGATTCCTTCGCTTGCTCGGTCATCAAAATTGAACACGCGGTTAAAAAGCAACTTTGCACTTTTGTTTAACAAATAACTATTATTTATCAATTTTTAAATTAAAAGTTAATGCACAAATCTAGCCAAAACGGCTAGCTTTGCAAAAATTACTCGATTTGTCGAATAAAAACAATTTTATTTGAATAAATAGGCTTAACACAGAAAGAAGGCCTATGTAGGTTATGTCCAAATGTCACATATAGATGATATATATGTAAGTGGGCGGGGGCGGCATATTTCAGTGTTTGCCCCGCCTAAAAGAAATTGAAGATACTCGTACCTTTTTCATCTTTTATTAACTCGCTGAGTTTCGGTCTTTACTATGCCAAAAACCTTTTCGCATGTGCAAGCGAAAAGTTGACAAAAGTTTTATCGCTAATCAGATAAACGATAAGGCAACAGCGCATCATTTTTTATCAATACTGTGTAGAATGTTATAAAGAATTTACATGTCTCGAACAGTTTCCTCGTTGCTTGAACCATTTTTGAGAAGCCGTGAAAAACCTGTTTTGGTGACCCTACCCGGAGGAAAATTTTCTTGACGTATCGGACCGATGACTTTTTAGATTTCATTTATGATAAGGGTTACCATATCTCAGGATTTTTCCTGAGATTTCAGGATTTTTTCGACTTTACTCATGATTGCGGCCGGATTTTGCAAATCTCGTGATATCTCAGGATTTTCCATAAAACACAGGTTACATTTTAATGATCTATTTAATTAAAAGTTAAACCAACTAAAAATGATCTGTGCGGGGTGCGGGGCGACGCGACGGGCGGTGCCGCCGCCACCCCCCGCCCCGCCGCTTTGAGTGCGATGTGCAAGTTGGAACAAGCGAGCTAGATCCGCAGTGTATAAAACGATAATAATGCGATTTTGAGAGAAAATTCTCAAACTTCATAAAATCTCAGGACTTTTCCATGGAAATCAGGACTTTTGATTTTCGATCTTTTGATTTTTTCATCTGGTAGCCCTACAACCCCCACCTGAGTAGGAAAACGGTAAGAGCGTACTAGCTGATCCCATTCATCTCTTATCTCTTATATATATAAAAAAATGAATCGCTGTTCGTTAGTCTTGCTAAAACTCGAGAACGGCTGGACCGAATTTGCTAATTTTGATCTTGAAATATTTGTAAAAGTTCAGGGAAGGTTTAAACGGTGAGAAACATGAATAATAAGTAAAGAAAAATACTAAAATCGACAATTTAATTTTCCAGTACAAAACTTCCTTCCTACCTGTGAAACATTTGAAGTTCGTCCTATCGGTACGGTAAACTCGGGATGTCCGATCTCTTTTGTCTTTTTAGAAATAAAATTAATGTCACTTGGTTGTCAAATATTTATAGGTGTGTTTAGAAATTGGTCCGATCTTTTTGGTCTGCTTTGTTGGATTTTTTTTTTGTTTTGTTTGCTCTAATACAGGGAAGGTTAAAAAGTAAAAAAAAAGCGGGTGAAACCGCCGGGGGTCAGCTAGTACCTACATCATAATTATTGTGTGTTTTTAACAATCCTACCAGGTCCTTGTAGTGGTAGGGCTCTTTTGCAGAGCCCGCCTGGGGAAGTACCACACCATTGCCAGTTATTCCACCGCCAAGCAGTAATGTGCAAACATTACTGTGTTCCGGTTGGAAGGGCATTATTTTCAGTGAAATTACAGGGCAAATGGGAGATTAATCAACTTATATCTCAGGGTGACGAGCGCAGTGCTGTGCCACGCAGGGTTTTGAATTCTGCGAGTTCAAAATTCTGGGTAGCGCAGACCTGTTATGGGCAAACGTGACGTTTAACATCAGGCTAGCGATTTGCTCGTCTCGTCACTCAATTACGTAAAAAAAAAAAAAAAAAAAAAAAAAAAAACCAATTTTCAACTGGGCGGGAATTACAGTTCCCGCGAATGTCTAAATTGACTCGACTATGGGTTGATTACACGCAACGAATACAGTAACGAGACAGTACTCGGCCGAGTACTCGATATAAACATTTTGACCGGGCGAGACAGTCAATAGAACAAATTGTTTGCTCGGCCGAGTGTGCGCTACTGTCTCGCCACTGTACTCGTTACGTGTAATCAACCCATAAGCGAGGCTAAATGCCACGCCGTTTTGAACCCCCGATCCCGTACTACAACGAACGGCCTTCAACCGCCGCCCCAGATTCTAGAGCCCGGCCATGAGCTAGTCCCAGGCTTCTATTCCTGGCTCCGGTCGTTGACCCGTAGTGTGAAAGCTGTAAGATAGAAGCACGTTTATTCTTGTTACTGCCCAAGTATTTTATAGCGTTTTGTTGTAAATGCTTTTAAGTATTACACACTTTATATACACAGCAAATTAAATCAGTTACACATGTACTCGTATACCAAATTTCAGCTCAATCGGACGTCGGGAAGTGGTTAAAAATTGAATTGCAAAATTTGTATCACGTCCTGTCATAATTTGGATAAGTTGTAACATAAACGTTGACAAGCATTTGATTTACGAACCCTAATAGAAACTCGAACATGAGATAAGGAAAGCGGAAAACACGGTGGGGAAAACGAGGGTAAACTCGACCCCTATGGGTAATTCACCCTCGAGACACTCAAGTGCCCACCCCCGAGAGACCTTCAATGTCCTTGTCCATGAAAAACCGTGCTTTGTTACCCGTTTTTGTCATGTGTCATAGTTTTAATTATATCTAGAAAATAACATTTTTTGGTTTTTTTCTAACTTCAAACGTTTTTCTTCTTATCTATTTGGATCGATTTTTCGGCCGTTTCTTGAAGTTTACCCTAATCTTCCTTTGTCTTACATGACCCCATTATTGAAGCGAACAAAACTAACTTCCAAATAATTTCAAAACAATATTTTTGATCTATAAAACACCGTTTAAGCAACTAATTGTCTCTAGACGAACGTAACGAGCTGGTTTTTTTTTTAAATTTGGCTTTAGAGTGAGAAGGCTATTTTAGGGGCGGGCCCTTTCCCATAAAATGGTATTGATCGAAATTTCACCAGCGATGGGAATATTCTCCTCTCTCAGACGGTTCGTGCGTCATAGCTTTTGGATCCACCCCTCGACGGCCGTTGAACCTATCCCAACCCTTGCGGCTCTGACCCGGTCAGGTCTGGTTTTGTCCTACATCGGGATATGGTGTCCTACTTCCATCAGTTGCGCAATGGCTCGTGTCCTGTAAGCATGTCCCTGTGACCACGGTGCTTTTTCCGGAAATTGCGAAAAAAAATTTTTTTTTGGAAAATTGGTAAATTGTGTTTATATTAAACTAATTCATTTAATAAATTTAAAAACGGTTACGGGACAAAAAAATTAAAAATGGCTTTGAAGATTTAATTAATTATTAAATATTGACAAAATATTTTTTAGCGAATTAAATTTTCTAGCTGTTGAAATGCTAGTGGTCAATAGAAATCATGTTTTGTCAATGGTTTAAATTGAGTACTTCAGTGTTTCCGGCAATAAAACTTAAAAGTGACTTAAAAAAAGAGTGTTTTTTATTTAACGTAGAGACTGAAATAAATATTTTTTAAAGTGTCAAAAATATTAAAAAAATTGTATTTAAACGTTGTTAAAAAATAACTTGAGCTACCTACCCCAAAATAGTGAAAGAAACTTAACTCTAAAAATTAATTTTCGCGTATTTTAATTAAAATAGATTCAAAAAACAAAAAAATACTGTTTCTTTAAACCAAGTGTGTGCTTACCCTAAAATAAATCAATGCGCGTAGTAATCGATGCTGTGAATTCGATTATTACTGGCCTTCAGCAGCGGTTTCATTTCCCCGTACGACGCGACCTAGTTTATTTTACTACAAGTTTTTTATTAAAAATTTGCTAATGTACAAATTAAATGTGATGATTAAAAATTTAGCTTAAATTATATAAGTTTTGATTGAAAATCGATTTTTGTTCCTTTTAAAAAAAATAAATAAAAAAACAACAAAAAAACTCAAACTATAAATAAAAACCGCAACGAGATCGCTTTTTTGTGGGTAGCTCAAAAAACCAGAAAACTTTGTTAAAAAAAACTTTAAAAAAAAAAACAAAATTAAAAATGAAAATTATTAAAATCTGTGACATTAAAATTAAATAAGCAAAAATAGAAAAATATTTAATGGGTTAGTAAGTTCATAATTTTAATAGAGCAAGATATTTTCAGAAGCCGCTCGCGATACGAACGGGCCAATGTGTAGACGGTTGGCGTAGGTCATGAAGCCGACGCCGACGCTCAGCATGTGGTTGCCATGGTTACTACTTTTGTGGTGTGCAAGTATTCCCCAGCCGGCAGTTGCACGGCATCCTTACCGTATCCTCCAACGGATAGGACTAGGAGGTAAGAACTACTTAACAGGTTTTCTTCGTATTCTAAGAAACGGTTCTCAATTCATCATATTTTTTTATCGATTCATTTCTTCATTTTTGAATCGATTTGAGTTATTTAATGATTTAAAAAATATGAGTTCTTAGGAGTGACAAAGACTTGTGACAATGTGGAGGTATTATTGATACTTTAGTGTAAAACACCAATTTATTGACTTTTAAAGTAAAAAGTACAAAAGTTCAAAAATACATTAAACGAGTAAAAAGTAGGTGTACAACTTTGCTTCCGCTGTTTTTTTCCCGAAATACGAGGCTTTATTGTAAAAAACTGATTATACATTTATAATTCAAAGTAGGTATTGTCCACCACTGGCCACTATTTTCTCCCATCTTTCGGGCAGCGTACGAATCCCGCGTTAAAAACTGGTCATCTTGTGAAGCGATCTACGAATTGATCCAATTGTTTACTTCTTCATAAGACCGGAAGTGCTGGTCAGCCAGGCTGTGTGCCATTGATCGAAACAAGTGATTGTCCAAGCGAGCAACGTCTGGAGAATACGGCGGGTGGGGTAGGACTTCCTATTTCAACGTTTCCAAGTATGTCTTGACCACTTTCGCAACATGGGGTCGAGCATTGTCATGTAAAATCACTTTTTCATGTCTCTCGTTGTATTGCGGCCGTTTGTCTTTCAATGCTCGGCTCAAACGCACTAATTGCGCTCGACAACGATCGCCTGTGATTGTTTCAGTCGGTTTTAATAACTCATAATACACTACGCAGAGCTCTCTCTCTTCTTGTCCTAAGTCCTCACATCGGGGCAGAGGGCAGACACAACGTCACGCCATTCCTCTCTGTCTTTTGCCTTTCGCTTCACTTCACTCCAAGTCAGGCCGATGTTTTTGGCTTCCGCAATAATCGAACGCCGCCATGTTTGCTTAGGACGGCCAGGTCTGCGCGGGCCCTGTGGATTCCAGTCCAAGGCTTGCCTGGGAATGTGATCAGAAGCCCTGCGCAAAGTATGGCCGACCCAGCCCCATTTGCGACGCCGAATCTGCAAATCGACAGGACCTTCGTGGCACTCTCTCCATAGATCTATATTGGCGATAATCTCCGGCCAGAAGATCTTCAGGATTTGCCGTAGGCACCGGTTGATGAAGACTTGGAGTTGTCGTGTAATTGGTTTACTGACTATCCATGGAAACCACCACTTACCGCTGCAGCCATCTATTGCAAAACGGCGAAAGCAAAGTCGCACACCTCTGTACATCTATCCACCATGTCTATCTGATGACATATAAGTGGTATACTAATACACGAACCGAACGAAACGAAAGAAAATTCAAATCACTCCAACCATTTTCAAGTCTATGTGGCACCAACGCCTAGCGATTGATTTTTGGGTCTAACTTATAGACATTGCTTGGCTATAACTTAGATTGGCAATTGTCATTTAACTTGAGCGCTATATATCAACATGTAGTGCGCAGAGCTTATTAAAGTCTGACTTTCTTCTTGACTTTAAAAAAGCTTTATAAGTAAGGCCCTTAAAATTAATTTGTTAAATATTTACAAAGATAAAGAAAATCGCGGGCGAAGATTGGCACAGATTTGATTGTTGTCCGCGTGGACAATAACTGGACAGGCCCCTCATGTACATTTAAGATTATAGATACTCAACAGTAACGACTATTAACTGAAACTGAAGACTTTGTGGACTTGAAATTTATTTTTCTCATAGTAGTCTAGATTTTGACGATTTATTCAGTGAGAGCATAGAGATATCTAGGTGTGAATAAGTTAGTTAGCCCATACATTTTTCAGCTCTTTTAGGAGCTTTTTGAGACCTTCTTTTTATTCTTGCAAACAGAACTTGAGATAGAAGACAAAATTTGGCCTATCATAATAAAGAGAACCTTCCGTAATAATGAATGGTTTGTAAAACCTACTCGATTTTTTCAAATGCAATTTACATATTCAAGAACTTTTGAAATAAACTATAAAGGACTTTTATGAGAACTTTTATAATACAGAAATAGACACGGAGAATTTAGTTTGACTAGAAGTAAGCTAATTTTTAAAAACAAGCTTTTATTGTATTGTCTTCAGAGTCACACACACACCAAATCAGCTCAATTGTACATTGGGAAGTGGTTCGAAATTAAGTTGCAAGAATCCACCCGAACAAAAAAAAATAAAAAAAATAATAAATTAATAAATAAATAAACATAGTTAAGTACATAGTTACATACATTGCAAGTAAAAGAAAAGTAAAACAACACGATTGATTTTAAATAAGAAGTCATTAACGATTTCTCTTTAATTTTGTCGCGGTTGAACTGGAAAGTCCTCGGCTTTTAAATTCCGCCGCCGCCCGTCGACTCGGGCCAGCTAAACGTCGCGGCTTAAATGCCTTATTTATGTAGGTACTCCTACAACAACTATTAAAATTTATATGGCGTACAGTTGTCTAGGTGTTAAACATAAAAAAAAATTGAAATATACTCCAAAACGAGCTTTTATTTCGTTGTCATCGGAGTTAGATAGGTCCATGGAGTTTCAGCTCACTCGGATAATGGGAAGATTGACCCGAAACACGAACAGGCCAAGCTTTATAAAAGAAGGAGCTTCTAAAAATACCTAAATTAAAATTTAAATAAAACAAAAATTTAATTTAGTTAATATATAAATAGTTACATAGATCCAGCTAATTTCAATGAAGGTTAAATGAATGACCCAGAAATGACTTATAACAAAAATACAAGAGCGGAAAAGCTTTAGCTTCAATTTTCATCAGCATCATCATCCACAGCCTTCTTTATCCCACTGCTGGGTCTAGGCCACTCTCTCACTGTGCCATCTGCCTCGGTCTTGCGCCAATAGGATCAAGAATTTCAATTTTCCTAAAAATTTACTAAAGATTTGTCTTCGATTTCCTCGCAGCTGTCCGTCGGCTCCGGCTAGCTAGACGTCGAGATTTTAATGGCTTATTTCTAGTGCTCATTATACAACTACTGCTAAAAATTGGTATGGCATATATTTTTCAAGGAATTTTAGCATAAAAAAAAAGAATTTTGTTTCCTAAAAACCGGCTTTTACTTCATTGTAAGCTGAGTTAGAAAGGTCCATCAAATTTCAGCTCAATCGGATATTGGGAAGTGTTTGAAATGTAGTTGCAAGATGTTATAACAAAATGTTGTAACAGATTGAAAGTAAGATACTTCCTATTTTTCAAACCCCGACTCGTACCAATGAGTTCTTTGAGACTTATGTACGAATTTACATACCACTGGCTTTTCGGTGAAGGAAAACATCGTGAGGAAACGTGCATACGTTCGGAGAAGAAATTTAATGGCGTACTTATGTGAATCCACCAACCCGCACTTCGCCAGCTTGGTGGAATACGGCCTAATCACCCTACGAGGGTAGACCTGTATCCCAGCAGTGGGAGGATTAAAGGTTACATATGATATGATGACTTCCTATTTATATTATAAATCTGAAAATTTGGGTGTTTAGAATTGCTAAATTACGCAAAAACTACTGAATGGATGTGGTATGAAGATAGCTTATACTTTGGATTAACGTACAGGCTACTTTTTACAAAATGCAAACAGGCCAAACTTAACGATTTCTTTTGATTTCCTCTCAGTTAAAGCGAAAAAATAGTCTCCGGCTTATAAGTTCCCGCTGTCCGTCGGCTCCGGTTAGTTAGACGTCGCGCGTCGCGACTTTAATGGCTTTTTTCAAGTACTTATTGTACAAATGCTGTTAAAATTTTGTATGAAATTTATTTGTCAAGGTATTTAGCATCAAAAAATTAGAAATCTATTTCAAAACAGGCTCTTTTTTCATTGTCATCGGAGTTAGATAGGTCCATCGAGTTTCAGCTCACTCGGATAATGGGAAGATTGACCCGAAACACGAACAGGCCAAGCTTTATAAAAGATTGTAATATGAGCTTCTAAAAATACCTAAATTAAAATTTAAATAAAACAAAAATTTAAATATAGCAGTACCTATATGGGATTAAAAACAAATATAAAAAGTAGATTTATAATAGGTAGGTACACCAACAGTTTTACGAGTAACTGCAGACTTCCGCAAAAACCGAATTTCGAAACCTCACCTTTGAGACATTGTGGATCGGAGAATGTTTAGTAATATGCGTTTAGGGTAGGAGGTTCGTGTGAGCACTCGAATTATATTATTACTACGAGTATTTACCTCCAAACGGTTCAAAAGAAAGAAGTGAGTAACTACTGATACCACAAAATACCTAATACAACAGACCATAACGGCTCGAACGGATCTAGACACGCGGTAGCGTGTCAAGCCAAGTTCAAGTGACAGAACTGGCGAGCAGCACCGTGTGTATATTACACGAACCATTTGGAGGCACTTTTGACCTCGTCATAACTCAAAAACTATTTCACATAAACGTGTCAAATTTGGCTCATATATTAAGACTTGCGAGATACATATGTGTTCCAAATTTCATAAACACATCTCTAACGATTATTTAGATATTAACGTCTAAAAATCGTAATTTTTATCACTGACCTAACTATAGACTAAAACTATATCCATGTTCCAGATGACCTAGAAAGTTCAAATTTGGCATACAGATAGGTAATTAGGTGAAAACAAAGGAAAAAATCAGAAACTGGTAAATTTGTATCATTTTATTATAATTTTGGAACACTTAACTTATACTTACGAGGGGCGGCTGAAAAGTTCTGAGCCTAAGGTACTTGTAGGTACTTAAATCACTCGATATTAAATCTCTATACCTGCCTAGTTTTCTTTACAAAAAGTAATGATATCCCGCCAAAAACATAAATGTAAAAAAGGAGAGCCAAGTTCAATACAAAAAGAATGGAGATCTAAATGAGTGCCAAGTTTGATGGTCAGTCCTGAAATTCTTATAACTTAGGATAATATATTGTAGCCTAAGGTTTGACTTGGCTAGTTTTCATATACGAATTACAGGTATATTATAGGCTTCGCAAGTTCTAAACCTGTTACTTGTCGGTTCTTATTTTATTATTTCGAAAATTTGGCCTGCTGATAGAAACTAGCCATCGAACATAATAATTCGTATATGAAAACTAGCCAAGTCAAACCTTAGGCTACAATATATTATCCTAAGTTATAAGAATTTCAGGACTGACCATCAAACTTGGCACTCATTTAGATCTCCATTCTTTTTGTATTGAACTTGGCTCTCCTTTTTTACATTTATGTTTTTGGCGGGATTGAGTTATCTTTGGTTATCTACCTTCTATTAGTATTACGTATTCTGTGCCATATTTTACTATTGACATCAGAGATGGCGCTAGTACCTAGTTTTATAAATTCTGTGGACCTATAAACTTCCTATTCATAATTTAAATATCATTTTTTTTTATGTGCTTATGTTTTTTTGCTAAAACCACTTAATTGAAATGAAATGGTAAGATAGCTTATACTCTGGATTTATATAAAGGCTTTTTATCACGAAAACTGCAAGTGAAACGGCGGAGCGAGCCGGTAACGAAATAATCCGGCGGCTTTTGTCTCCGCTAACTTTGCTTCCGCATCCGATAGGCGTATTCGAGCGACGCGTGAAATTCCGAAGGATTGACTTCGTTTCCCTGGAAAATGAGGCCTAATACTAAATACTCAGTTATTTATTGCCTCAGATCAAGTAGAAAGGCAGATAGAGTCCCGCCTTGGATACAGGTGAAGCCAAAAACACCACCCTACTGCCCGTGAACGTATTATAGACTACCCTTATTACTACTAATTTTTCTTAAAGAGGAAAAGAAGTCTTCGGCGAATAAGTCCCACTGTCCGTCGGCGCTGGCTAGTTAGACTTTAATGCCTTATTTCAAGTACTCATTGTACAATTACTGTTAAAAATTTGTATGAAATATATTTGTCAAGGTATTTAGCATCAAAAAATTAGAAATTTATTTCAAAACAGGCTTTTATTTCATTGTAATCGGAGTTGGACATGTCCATCGAATTTCAGCTGAATCGAATATTGGAGAGTGTTCAAAATTTAGTTGCAAAATGCTATAATTATGCTTTTTGTCCTTGGGAAAAACGACTTCCGAAAAACCGAATTTCTAAACCTCACTGATTAGGCATAACGGAACGGAGAATGTATAATATGCGTTTAGGGTAAAAGGTAGTTTGTGTGAATACTCGAATGTTACCAATTATCTCGAAAACGGTTCAAAAGAAAGAAGAGACAAGTCTGTTAAGTTTAATATCAAAACAAAATTCGAAAAAATCCACGACTTATGGAAACTTTGTGATAATATAAGGATTAATTAACACCTTTAATTCCCTGACTAATAGGAAGTAAGGATAACCAAAGAAAATCTCTCGGTGTCTGCCAATAGCTAACAGTTTTAACTGCCGACTTCCGAGAAAAACAAATTTCAAAACCTCACTTTTGAGACATTGCGGAACGGAGAATGTAAAATATGCGTTTAGGGTAGAAGGTGGTTTATGTGAGCACTCGAATATTACTACATATTTACCTCCAAGGCTCCAACACGATTCAAAGGAAAGAACGTTTCACACTCCTAGCTCCACTAGGATAACCTGTGTCGGGGATACCATGGAACACACACAACGACAAGGGCAACTAACACTCAGACATAGAGCAGATATTTAAATTCATCATTCAAACATTTGCCCAGCCAGGAATCGAACCCAGGACCTCTGGCTTCAAGGCGGATAAACTACCGCTGAGCCAAACAGGGAACCAAATAAACCAAATCAGTATCCACGAATACAACAGACCATAACCGCTCCAGCGGATTAAGTTATCTTTGGTTACCTACCTTCCAACTTCCATTAGTATTACGTATTCTGTACCATAAATTACTAAAAGCATCAGAGATGGCGCTAGTAGTAATATATTATAAATTCTATGGAATTACCTATAAACTTCCTATTCATAATAATATTATAAATCTCAAAATTTTTAAAATTACGCAAAAACCACTTAATTGAAATGAAGTTTGGTATAAAGGTAGCATGCCCTCGATTATACGGGCTTTTTATCACGAAATAAGCAGGATAAACGGCGGAGCGAGCCTGTAACGAAATAATCCGGCGGCTTTTGTCTCCGCTAACTGTGCTTCTTCTGCAGAATATAGGGGTATTCGGAGTGACGCGTTAAAGTCCGAAGGATTGACTTTGGTCCCCTGGAAAACGGAGCCTAATACTAAATACTCAGTTATTTATTGCTGAGTTTATTGCAACCATTATGTTAAGAGTAAATGTAGGTCATAATCTTAATTATGTAAATGACGACCTGTTTGACTCAGCGGTAGTATATCCGCCATTTAAGCCAGAGGTTCCGGGTTCGATTCCCGGCCGGGCAGATGTTTGAATTATGAATTTATGTTAAATACCAGTTCTGGGTATGGGTGTAAGTTGTTCTTGTCTCTGTGTGTGTTCCATGGCATCTCCGACGTTATACTTACTCGTATTATTTAAATGTATTTGTAATTAACATTTTTTAAGAAGGTATAACTTAACCCTGATTGGTCAGAGCAATATTGTGCGAGGCGTATTTATTCCATAATTGATTCGTCATTTAGAAATTCTTCTAAGTCGTAATAAGTTACATTAGTTTGTCTTTAAGGGCTTGAGATTGACTGATAGACAGATAAACTTTTTATTGTTCACACCAGAAATTACAAACAAAAGGATAATGACACTGAAAACTAGTGCAACAACTGGCTTTAGTGATTTGAACCTTGTCTTCTATTACTCTAAGCTGTATTCGCAATTTACGGTATATATTCTGTTGACCATTTATAGGTTAGGGCCAGAGCTTTACTCATTTAGAAGTTAGTATATCAGTTAGGCCTTGCACAAAATCTAACGTGAAATAATAAAGAAATGCACGCCATTTACGCCAGACAGGTGTAAATGGCATACATTACCTTGTCTTGCCTTCGCCGTTCTTTTACAACAGCACCAGACGCACGAAAAAGAGGCATTCATACGGTGGAAAGTACGAGCGGCAGAGGTATGGAACTCACTGCCCGCGTCTGTTTTTCCTAGAAAGTACAACCCGGGGATGTTCAAAAATAGAGTGAATAGGTTTTTCCTAGGCAAGAGTGCTACATCTTCGACCACATCGTCGCTTCTCATCAGGTGAGATTGTGGTCAAACGCATGCCTAGTCCGATGTAAAAAAAAAAAGAAAACATTGTGCTATCGAATACTCGCTACGTGTTTTACGTCAAAATTTATGCTAGACCTGCCTACTGTCCGTAGTTCATAGTTTCGCGTAGTCCTTTGTGTGGGACTCTACTTGTGTCGATACACTTGGCAAGGGTATCAGGATTTCAAGTGTATTGATATCAAGTGTATTGTATCGAGTATCCGTAAACTCGGAATAAGGCTAGCGCGGCGCAGATCTATGGAACGCCTTAAAAGGTTAGGGTTGATGCAACAAGCTACGGCAGGAGGGGGCAGCTGCTCCCCCGGGCTTTCACGGAAGACGTGATAAACCGTTTTGCCTAGGACCCTCGAAAGTTACTTTTTGAATAGGCTTTATTTAAAATAGCCGTTGCATAATAACAAATTTATAGAATACTAGCAACCCGGCAAACGTTGTTTTGCCATATAAATTATTTCTAGTGACTATTAAAAAATAGGGGTTGGTGATAGAAGGGTCAAAATTTAGGGTTGTATGTATTTTTTAATGCCACATAAGCCACATAGTATAAAAAAAAATTGTCCAAAAAATTAAAATAAATGTTAGGGGTGGACAACCCTTAGGGGGTACGAAAAATAGATAGTAGCCGATTCTCAGACCTACTGAATATATAAAATTTCATAATAATCGGTCAAGCCGTTTCGGAGGAGTATGGTAACTAACATTGTGACACGAGAATTTTAAATATAAGATTATTTTTTTAAATTTAAATTGATTTATTTGACTAGGTCCTTAAAATAACTGATTTTCCCCTCTGGCCCGGAACCTGGGTACGCCCAGGAGCGGTTGTGTGTTAGTTTGTTAGTTTTTCAAATATAAAGATGATTTATATGCATGAAATATAATTGGATTGTGCATACATTGGGATGTGCATGCACAAGAGGTGTTTAAATTACATAAAAGAGCGATTTCAAGCTTAACACGCTCGCGGTCGCGTCCAGTCTGCTGGCAATAATTTGCGGTTTTACTGGGTTGCCAGATTGAGAGCTTTTCTCGCGATTTTAGCAAAAAATTGGCTCTTGGAGAAGCGGTGTCTTAAATTCTGCGTCCTGCGGTTTGACCTGCCTTTTCCGAAATAAAACGTAGCCTATATGTTAATCCAGGGTGCAAGCTATCAGATTCATCCAAAACCGTTCGGCAGTTTTTGCGTGACTTAGGCAAACATCCCAATATCCAAATTTTGACATTTGTAATATTAGCACGATAGTAGGATATAGGTACATTAGGTA
Organism: Alcis repandata; assembly: GCA_949125135.1. Lineage (NCBI taxonomy): Eukaryota > Metazoa > Arthropoda > Insecta > Lepidoptera > Geometridae > Alcis > Alcis repandata. Next base: position 12,167,113 of record OX421221.1, on the reverse strand, counting down.
CACATCTAAATACACTACCTTAACATACAACCTAAAAAACCAATCGAACTATCATAAGTATATCGTACAACCATCCAATACATCATTTCCGTAAATTAACCTTAATCATCTTATAATGAGCTTCTTATTTATCTTATCTGATGACAGGGCTGGCTACTTAATTCATGCGTTATTTTTACTTATCCGTACTCGTAACTCACTATACGATACCATACCTATCAATTCACTTGCAAGACAGCGGCTAGTCCGCAAATAGTTTTAGAACTTTAACTTTGACAAGCTCAAAACTTGAAAAAATCGAGAAGTTTTAATCATTTCGTCGATTTTATACGTCAATCGATACAGTCAATGCAATGTTTTAAACATTTCCGACTTGCAACCTACAACGGCAACCATACAAAAGTTCAATGAATAGATAGACCCCAAGCTTACCGGGACCACGTGAAGAGTTCGCCCGCTCGATCCCGGCACAAGTGCAGGCGTCTCCCCCGTCCCCCCGGGCCCCACCCTCCCTCGCCCCCTCCCCCGCTGGAAGGCTCTACCTGCGTGCGCGCCGCAGCCTCTCAGCCAGACCTGCCACTAAGCGGCAAAGATTAGATCACGCAGATGTGGACACTGTCAAGCCGACAGATGTTGCTTCTGTGAGGAATCTTATACACGAAATAAGTATTGCTTCGAGCATTTTCAGCATTATTATTAATAGGTAGGTAACGAAGCCGTCAAAGCACTACTAAATTACGAAAAATGTGAATATGCAACAAAATTTTATTGTACACAGTGCATATTGATTTTATCAAGATAATAATTTGCTAAGTTTGAATTGAAAGATTTAAAATGCAAGATCATCTCCACATCATCATTATCAGCCCGTTTTCGCCCACTGCTGAGCATAGGCCTCTCTTCTTGTACTCCACTCATCTCGGTTCTGTGCCAATCTTGTCCAGGTTCGACCCGCGATTTTCGTTAAGTCGTCGATCCAACGAGCTGGAGGTCGTCAACGCCTCCACATCACATTGTATTAAAATTCCTTTCTCCGTCACTATCAAACAAAACCGTTGTAACCAAAAGTAGGCATTTATAAAATACGTCCACAAGCTTTGTCGCCACTATCGCCTTGCTTTGCGGTTGGCTGCGCACACGCACACAGTCGCTGCCAAGTTGTCAGACGGAACGCGGCACTCGAGTGAGCCGGACGTAGTTGGCGCCGACTACGGATCGTAATGTTCTTGTGAAAAAGTTGACACTCTGTGACAAAACTGTGCTTCATGTGACTGTGACAATGTGGGGATTTTTCGTGCTGCTAGCTGTCATCGGTGGCAGCGCAGAACTGCAAGGAATACAAGAAAGAGGTAAGTAACTCATAAACCTTTTTTCTCTTGCTTCCACAGCCTTTCTAAAACATTTTCAAAGTACTCAAACTGATAGATACCATATCGGGTTTTGTAATTGACTCTTTAATTGGCAGAATGTTAAGACGTTTCGATCCAGTTTTGTGTTTGTACAAGTGAAAAGAAGCAAGGACGATTGTCTGATTTGTGAAACAGACGCTGTCGAGCATAGCTCTTGCTTTGCGACACAAAAGTAAACAATCGTTGGAATACAAATTTAGATAAAAGCAGCAAAGCCGTTTTAGCCTTAGTCGATTGTTTGGTTAGTTAGATGCATTTGGGTGGCCTACAATCAGCTATTAGAGGCCGGAGAGTAGCTCTATTATTAGGCAAACAACCCTAGCTACCTTACTAGTCTCAAAGGTGATACTGTGTCACTTAGGCATGTCTAGAAAAAATGTGCAGTAAAAAATGTCTAGAAAAACGTATAAACGTAAGTAAGTTACTTCATGACTATAATTATATCTTATTATATCTTATAGAGTACAATCCAGACGCTAAAATATACAAATAAAATGGACACGTTGAAGACTAGCTACTTCATTTTATAAATGCTTTAATCTAGATGAGATTATGAAGTTTCTGTTCTGAAAACATTGAGTTGCCATTTTGTCTCACAAGAACAGTTTTGTACAGCAGGTACAGCAGGTTTTTAGATGATCTAGTTGAAATAGTCAAATAAATAATAGTTTTAATTCTAAGATGTTTAATAACCGAAGTGTTCGGACAAGCTGCATTTTTTCGAAAAATTCAGCTGGCCTGGCATTTTATAGGTAGGCTTGTAAGGCATAAGATCGTAGGTTTTTTATTTTTTTTAATAATGATTTGCGTTTGATGCCATCACGTCTGATGGTAAGGAGTGGTTCCCAACCAGTCACACCAAAACGAGTCACTGGTCGACTGGTTGGGAGAACCCTCCATGGTAAGCAGCGATGCGGTCTAGCGTCCAAGCACAAGCTATTATATCCAAGCTATAAAATATGCACCCTGCGAAAATGTTATTAAACGAGTAATATTAGGTATTTTTTCTGTTTAGGTTTACGTAGTTTTATTAGAAGTTGTTTTACAAAAAAAGTTAGTCAAAATATTTTATTTAGTCAAAATATTATAAACTTTATTTCTGCTAAAAAGACAACGATCAAAAATATTTACAGCCAGTTACGTGTATTATTACCTATTGTTGTGGAAAAAAATCACATTTGACTATAATATCAGTTTAGTACGTCTTATAAAACGAAAAACTTGAACCTCCCTTTTGTGTTGCCGTCCGTAATCGGGTAGATACTAGATGAAACATAATGAAAGTAAATTTTACAAAAGTTTACCCTTCCCCACCTAAATTTGAAAAACAAAAGATACTTCATGACTTGTGTTTAACATGACTTTTGTTTAAGAAATTACAAAATGTTAAAACTAACTGCTGCAACTAATTTGGTTCTACCATTGTTGTAGCTATTTTTAAAATTACAATCATTTTATTTCTTTAAAAACGTTAAAATAACGTTCACTGTAGATAACTATAATAGTAACAAAAACACAACACTAACTCCACTATGGATTTTTATCCGAAATAAATATATTAGTGAAAGATAACAAATTGGCATAAACAGAATATAAAATTTCAAATAAAAAATAGAGCTGATATTTATGATTTTAACTTTTGATTTAAAAAAATTGTATATTGATAAAAATTAAATTCAAATTGAAACGTTTCAATTAAATTGAATATCATTGTGAAAGAAAGAAAGCCGCGATCATAAGCTAGTTTACTAATCTTCATCTTCTTAAATATAAATCTGAAACGCTGTTCGTTTGTCTGGCTAAAATTCGAGAATGGTGGGACCGATTTCGCTAATTTTGATCTTGAAATATTTATAGGAGTTCAGGGAAGGTTTAAAAGTAAAAAAAAAAACTGCGAGTGAAACCGCCGGGTGCAGCTAGTCTTATATATTAAAATGAATCGCTGTTCATTTGTCAGGCTAAAACTTGAGAATGCTTGGATCTATTTCGCTAATTTTGATTTTAAAATAGGTATTTGTGGAAGTTCAGGGAAGGTTGAAACCGCCGGGTGCAGCTATAGTAGGGGAGCCCACGATGCTAAATGGGGATATCATCGAGCGTCATAGAGACCTATTGGGTTGCAAAGCTTAGATGATAAGAAGAAAAAATGTTAAGTGATATATACCTTTTCATCGCTGGGGGAAGCGGCTATAGATTTTTAAATATGTAAAAAAAAACTGTTGCATGGGCATCTTCGAGCGCGTCAGATATTGATAGCATCAATGCCTTACGTATTTTTAATAATGTACGTATGTTAATCTGATCGTTTGCATGATGCGGGTGGTTGTATGTAAGGGTTGAAAATGAAAAAAAAATAAAATTAATCGAGCGCGTCAGATTTTCTAAGGGAGTGTTAAGTGCACCAAAAAATAGCTCTCATTCACTAATCTGACGATTTCGATGGGACGCAAACTCGCGGCCATTTTCATAATGTGCAAAAAAAATTCGCCATTTTGAAATACTCAAGCGCGTCAGATTAAGATATATAATGGTTCATCTTTATGTTCTAAACGTACTGTTTCATAATCTGACGATTATCTAGAGGAATTCGCCTGATCTGACAAAAAAAAATTAGAAAATCGGTTCACCCTAAAGGCCATCCCTGCAACTTCCCGCTAATTCCATTCTTGGGCGCTTAAAATTGTACTTTTTGAGCTCAAAATATATTTTATGTGATATTTTGAGCTCGCTGAGTTCAAAGAACCAATATTTCTATTCATTAGCTCTTCCAGCTCAATAGTCTGATAGAAGTTTCATAGAACACTATTTTTGGAATTTTCAAACCGCAATAACTTTTGAATGGATCAAGCAATTTTCACGCAGTTGGCGGCATTCGATGAAGTTTTAATTGATCGAACCAAAAATTTCGGAGTAATCCCGAAAAAACACTTTTTCGGGTTTCTTTCGTTCACGATATCTCTCGAACGAATCAACCGATTTTGACCAGCTTGATGGCGATCGACGTGATTTTTTAAGCTCAAGAGCGGATTAGTTTTTGAAGTTGATCGATAAAGCCGTTTAAAAGTTATTCCAAAAAACCACTTTCAAAAAAAAATTATTTTTTTTGAGATTTTCCAAAATTTCTCAAAATCTATCGGTCCGAATCGGTTCAAATTCACAGGAAATCTAATTTTGAGGAAACTCTTCAGAACGCCGTTTAGTAGATTCCGATCGGTTTAGTCGTTCAAAAGTTATAAGCGAGTCACATAGTCACACACACACACACACACACATACATACAGACATCGCGGAAACATCGAAACAGGAGCATGTGTTTCGGAGCTATTTCCCGAAACTTCCGGTGCATTGTCATGTTCCACTACACTTTGCTCTTGTAAATACTGAAAGTCTCGTGGTATTTTAATTGCAGTAAATAATTTATAGCACTGTGCGTGATATAAATCATTTAATGATGATTCCATCGACAATTTCGAGGTTATCAAAATATGTTCCTCGAGATTTTCGGAAAACCGGCTTGCTACGACGATATTCCAAAATATTTACACATTTTTTTAATGTTTCTACTGTAAATTTAATTGTTTTTTGTAAGGTACTTTCACCACAAAATACACATTTTAAATTAATATCACTCATATTAAATATTTATAAACTTTAATTCACATAATATATACTCGTAATATTACAATATTTAGCAAAAAGAGCCGAAACGTTGGAAACACGTTGTAAACAGTATGCCACGAACGAGTCTTTATGATCAGCTGTGATGGCGTCATGGCAGCAGAAACCAGAGTGGGGACGGAGTGAGAGAGTAATAGATAGAGAAAGAGTTAGAGAGGAATAGAAACGCGGAGAAGGAAATGTAGGCATCACGCAGCTCCACGCATTTAACTTTATCGACGAATTTTTGTTATTTCGGCTTGCGGAAATCATCAGATTATATATTATTCGTTATTCTTGAATTATTTCCTTTAAAACAAAAAAAAATTTAGCTACGCTCGAGAATGTCGAGATGACGTTTTTTTTTTACAACTTTGCTGCCCTCCCCTTTCTTTACGTCACTCTCAAATTGTCAGATTAGTGAAATATACACTTTTTAGGATGTAATTAACTCTACCCTACCTTAATCTGACGCGCTCGAGAATTTCTGATGGTCAATTTTTTTTTACTAATCTGATCCTGCATCCTTCACGGGCGGCCTTATATTTGGGCCTCATGTTTGGTGGAGGTACTTAACCGGGTACAAGGTATCCCCCTGTATATCAATCTGCCGCGCTTTAGCACAACACGAAATCCCCGCTTGGGCTCCCCTACTACTAGTAGGTAAGCTAATAAATTTAAAGTTTACTAATACAAAGGGCTTCTGAATAAAGATCAAAACCATCGCCTAAAGTCCTAAATACCGTTACATGCAGTACGCCGTAGATACATTACCATTCGCTTCGTAAAACGTTAGTAATGACCCTTTGTTTGAAACCAGCGTTGTACCATGAAATCAATCATTACCACAGATTAGGTACATGTTATTATTACACATCAACGTGTACTTGAAGCTACCTATAATACCTATATAATTATCTAAAACTGTATTAGTTGCATACTCAAGATACAATTGTAGCTATCGAAGTAGGTGTGTATGCTACAAAAAAATGTTTCAAGACCCGCTTTAAAGGCATGTCTACTGATTTCAATTTTTCTACGTCAAAGTTATTCATTTTGACGTAGAAAATCATCTTTAAATTAATACTACACCATTAAAAACACCTTGTATATTAATCAGATAATGCCTTTTATAGAGATTGACATACTTAATTCCTATTGTTTGAGATTTGCGTAGAAAAAAAAGGAGAATTTTTAAGTTTTAATAAACAAAATAGAAAAAAAATTGCGTGATCAAAGGCGAACGACTCAATTTCGATTCGATTCGGGGGTACAAACAACTTTTTGTCAAAAAATAAAAAACTGACCAAAACCGTAATCACTTCTGTTTTTATTTAGTGCTGGCATACGTTTTAAAAATATGCCAAGTATAATAATATTATTAATATTAATATTATAAGCTATTTTTAACTCCAAGTTATAAGTTGCCAAGCTTGCGTCTGACCGCCATGCGCCATGTTGGCTGATGGTTAGCAAAGATGCGATCTAAGATGGAGCGCGCTTGCCTAGAAAAAAGCGATTTACTCTCGAGTTCAAGACACCCATTTTTTGCACACCAGGCTTTATTCAAGTACTAGCTAGTGGGGTGATGATGAAAAGTATCATATGTGCTAATCTAGGGCATAACTCATCTTCATTCCAAATTTTATCAAAATTGGTTCAATGGGGACGGAGATACGAGTAGGTACATAGTAACAAACACTGTCTCTGTTACTCACACATGTGTACTTTCGCGTTTAAAACATTGCTAGCTGCGCCTTGTGTTCGTTGTTGTAGCGGCAACAGAAATACATCATCTGTGAAAATTTCAACTGTCTAACTATCACGGTTCATGAGATACAGCCCGGTGACAGACAGACAGATGGACAGCGGAGTCTTAGTAATAGGATCCCGTTTTACCCTTTAGGTACGGAACCCTAAAAAACGGTGCAATACTGTCACGGCCTAAGTGATGAGTTAACAAAATTATTCACAAAGAAACTCAAACTTCACTAATATTTAGAGCATTAGTTATCGCTGCATGAGCTTATCAGTCACTATCAGTATTACATTGTTTACATCAGTATCTATTATTCTTAAGTTTGCTTAATGAAAAAAATGTGGAATGAACTAGGAGTGGCCGGAAATTATAAATAGATACAGTCCGGCAAGGATGTGCATATCGTTCAAAACTATGCTGTATGTACAGCGTACGATAAGTCTAAATTAGAATGTTTTTTTGCAAACATCGCACTTTTTTGCCAATTAGCGTCTCTCCTAATGAGGGGTACCAAAGTTCGTCGAAACTTGACGAGGGGATTACATTTAAACCATCTGTTTTAACGACTTGTCAATATCATTTTTATCTTAGGTATATGTAAAAATGAATCGCTGTTCGTTTGTCTGGCTAAAACTCGAGAACGGCTGGACCTATTTGATTTATAATTCTTTATAATAACTACGTCTTCACAAACTTTCGCCTTTATAATATTAGTAGGATGTACGAGATACAGAACTCACGGACATTTGTCTCGTTAATTTTTAACATGTGTGGCTAATAAAGTGAGCTGTTTTCCGTGTTCCTAACGTCGGACACTTAGCAGTGGCTTCACAATTGGCTAATTATGTGCCAAAGAAGCAATTAGGGAAACTGGCGTTAAAACAATTGAAATAAAACTTCTTTTAGTTTGTCATTAATATTTCTAAGTACGTATAGAAACCAAGCAATGGAACGAACCGTCCTAAGCCCTACTTTGAACAAGACTATTAAACTAAACCACGTTAATAGCGAATTTTCGTTTGTTAGTAGCATACATTTTTTTTAAAACAAAAATCTATTCTTTGGCGTATTTTGTTGAATAATTCGCGTTAAAACATACTTACGGTTACAAAAAACGATAAAATAGACTGAGGAGGGCTCGTAGAGGTCTGTAGTAAACGAATTTTCGTTTGGACTAGGATACTTTTTTTTTAAAAACAAAAAACATTGTTTTCCTTATTTTGTTGAACAATTCGCGTTTAAATATACTTACCGTTACTAAAAACGATGAAATAGACTGAGGAGGGCTCGTAGAGGTCTGTAGTAAACGAATTTTCGTTTGTACTAGGATACTTTTTTTTTAAAAGTAAAAACCATTATTTTGCGTGTTTTGTTGAATAATTCGCGTTCAAACAAACTTACTGTTACTAAAAACGATGAAATAGACTGAGGAGGGCTCGTAGAGGTCTGTAGTAAACGAATTTTCGTTTCTACTAGGATACTTTTTTTAAAAAAGTAAAAACCATTATTTTGCTTGTTTTGTTGAATAATTCGCGTTCAAACAAACTTACTGTTACTAAAAACGATGAAATAGACTGAGGAGGGCTCGTAGAGGTCTGTACTAAACGAATTTTCGTTTGTACTAGGATACTTTTTTTTAAAAAGTAAAAACCATTATTTTGCGTGTTTTGTTGAATAATTCGCGTTCAAACAAACTTACTGTTACTAAAAACGATGAAATAGACTGAGGAGGGCTCGTAGAGGTCTGTAGTAAACGAATTTTCGTTTGTACTAGGATACTTTTTTTTAAAAAGTAAAAACCATTATTTTGCGTGTTTTGTTGAATAATTCGCGTTCAAACAAACTTACTGTTACTAAAAACGATGAAATAGACTGAGGAGGGCTCGTAGAGGTCTGTAGTAAACGAATTTTCGTTTGTACTAGGATACTTTTTTTTAAAAAGTAAAAACCATTATTTTGCGTGTTTTGTTGAATAATTCGCGTTCAAACAAACTTACTGTTACTAAAAACGATGAAATAGACTGAGGAGGGCTCGTAGAGGTCTGTACTAAACGAATTTTCGTTTGCACTAGGATACTTTTTTTTTTAAAGCAAAGAACCATTGTTTTGCGTATTTTGTTGAATAATTCGCGTTTAAATATACTTACCGTTACTAAAAACGATGAAATAGACTGAGGAGGGCTCGTAGAGGTCTGTAGTAAACGAATTTTCGTTTGTACTAGGATACTTTTTTTTAAAAAGTAAAAACCATTATTTTGCGTGTTTTGTTGAATAATTCGCGTTCAAACAAACTTACTGTTACTAAAAACGATGAAATAGACTGAGGAGGGCTCGTAGAGGTCTGTAGTAAACGAATTTTCGTTTGTACTAGGATACTTTTTTTTAAAAAGTAAAAACCATTATTTTGCGTGTTTTGTTGAATAATTCGCGTTCAAACAAACTTACTGTTACTAAAAACGATGAAATAGACTGAGGAGGGCTCGTAGAGGTCTGTACTAAACGAATTTTCGTTTGTACTAGGATACTTTTTTTTTTAAAGTAAAAAACCAATATTTTACGTGTTTTGTTGAATAATTCGCGTTCAAACAAACTTACTGTTACTAAAAACGATGAAATAGACTGAGGAGAGCTCGTAGAGGTCTGTAGTAAACGAATTTTCGTTTGTACTAGGATACTTTTTTTTTAAAAGCAAAAAACCATTGTTTTGCGTATTTTGTTGAATAATTCGCGTTTAAATATACTTACCGTTACTAAAAACGATGAAATACACTGAGGAGGGCTCGTAGAGGTCTGTAGTAAACGAATTTTAGTTTGCACTATGATACTTTTTTTTTGAAAGGGTGCCAAGTTCACACAGTAAAGGTTTCTGTGTGAACGTGATAATTGGTAACATGACGGGGCGCAGCTAGTAGTTAGATGATAAATCTACTTACGTACTTCTTACTTATTTCTTGCGATCAGTTTGAACTGTGTAATATTGCTAGATTATAGATAAAATCAGGAATGAGATTATCCGACAAAGAACTAAAGTAACCGACATAGCTCAGAGGATTAGCAAGCTGAAGTGGCAATGGGCTGGCCATATCTGTAGGAGAACCGACAACCGTTGGGGTAGACGGGTTCTAGAGTGAAGACCACGGACCGGCAAACGTAGAGTAGGGCGCCCTGCGGCCAGGTGGAGCGACGACCTGCGTAAGGCGGCTGGTAGCAAGTGGATGCGTGAGGCAGAAGATCGTGCCTTGTGGCGTTCGTTAGGAGAGGCCTATGTCCAGCAGTGGACAAACATTAGATGAGCTGATGATAATGATGATGACGAAGATTACTCTACTTGAGATATGCATTAGTCACAGGTATTAAGTCTACAGAAGTGGTTCTCAAAGTACATCCATATCGTACCCCCTTAAGAGCGTTGGAGGTGCACAGACCTAATTTAATACCAAACAAACATCATCCCAATACATTGCAAGTGTTTTACAAGCTTTTAGTTAACTTGCCGTGTGTCTTAATACTAACGAAGTATCTGTCTGCGTGGATCAAATCTTGCAACTCAATCTGGAGCCCCTTCCCGATGTCCGATTGAACAGAATTTTATGTGCGTCAGTGTAAGTTCGATGAAAATACCATAAAAGCGTACTTTTGGGATTATTCCAGGTTATTGATTTTACAGGCGTAAACTAGCACGCAGCCTTTACGGCCGGGGAATGACCTAGATTTAATCTAGAACAACGTTTAAAACGTCAGTTGAACCTGGAAACAGGATAACACACTACAGTAACTCTCTCTTGCTTGACACCACAAAAGAAACGAAATAGTAAAACCTTTATGAGAAAGGTACAAAATCCTTATAATAGAAAACTAATGAACATAAATACTCGTAGATTGGAAGTAATGATAGTTACGATTGTGATTCTAAGATGTCGTAAAGTTAAACAATTTAGGTAATAGTAGGTTTAGGTTTAGGTAATTTAGGTATAATTTGGGTGTCTTCAAGTCGCGAGTGAATCGGTTCCTTCTAGGCAAGCGTGCTCCATCGTAGACCGCATCGTTGCTTAACATCAGGCGTGATGGCAGTCAAACGCAAGCCTATAATTGAATTTAATTAAAAAAAGGTGCTGCTAGAATATACTTGATTCCCAAAATATGCGGTAATTGAAATAAGGTTAAAACCCGTTGCCTATTTAGTTTGCCGTTTTGACAACACAAAATGCAAATCATTGGTAAATGTGGTTGCTTGTTTTGATTATTGATGAGTTTCCTGCATTGTTTTGACTACCTATAAATAATAGAGAAACAAAATACTAGTCATGATATGAAAATGTATGGTAATATAAACTAGCACGGCAGTTAAAACAATAATTTTACTTGTGCCGTTCAAAGAATAGCATAATTGTGTTTTAAATGAGTCACAACGCAGGTTTGACTGTTTACTCGTATTTACACTCTTGTAACTCAATTTTGAAGCACTTGCCGATGTCCGATTAAGGGAGATTAAGTTTGGTATCCGAGCGTAACTCCGATGACAATGCAATAAAAGCTTGTAAAAGCAGGTAGTCCTTCTCAATACTTTTAATAATGACATGTAATACTCAACAATAATAATAATGCTTTGTGTTTTCATACAACCGACGAGCTTGTATGAAAACACTTATGAAAGTAGAAGAAGCGAAAGACATATGTCAGGATCGTAGCAAGTGGAGGGATGTAGTCTCTGCCTACCCCAATGGGAAAGAGGCGTATGTATGTATGTATGTAATACTCATACTGAAAATCGCTGTGAATACAACAAATAATGCCTATTATGATACAGGTACGAGTAGTTCGCGGCGAACTGAACCCGCGACCTCTTACTTATCAGCCCAAACTCTTGACCGCTTTTGCTTATAATTATTTGAGCTCGAAAACTGTATTTAAATGAACTACTTAATTGGTAATTTAAGATCGGATTAGCCGTAGGTACTCAAGTTATCGTCGGACAAAAACAAGAACATTATTTTTACAAAACAAAAACCGACTTCAAAAGACTGACTATTGAGTTATTCATCTATTTGTCGCGCACGTACTTAATGCAAATTTAAGACTTATATGGTTTTCTCATGGATACCATTATCAGAACTGGACTAATTGTAATGGGACCAATAGGGAAGCGTCAGCTTTCTAATAAAAAAAGAATCATCAAAATCGATTCACCCAGTCAAAAGTTATGAGGTAACAAACATAAAAAAAAATAAAAAAAAAAAAACATACAGACGAATTGATAACCTCCTCCTTTTTGAAGTCGGTTAAAAATGCACATTTACAATTGACGATTTTCCGTAGAGTCTGAGACCTTGCTTCGCTCAGTCAACTAAAAGTTTGCGGCGAACTGAACCTCGTTCACATATATCTCCACAACCCTTTAAAATTTTTAAATCGTATAGAAATGAACTATTTGCTTCCAAAATTTCATGAAGATCGGATAAACGATACTCAAATTACCGTCGCCATATAAGCGCCGCATATAAACGTCCATACAAGCGCCGTTTTATTCCCCTAGACTTTGAACCTAACTTCCCTCGGTCACTTACTTATGCATCATAAATAAATAAAGATTACTATAAATACTTGCACGTATCAAGCTACTTAAACAACAAAGAATTTAACTACTGTTTTGATACTTCTCACCGACGCAATGCCTTACTGCGTCATAAAATTTGTTGTCATTCGTTTTACAACAACACAAAACTAAGATTTACGCGGAAATAAGGTAAGGTCACGTCCGACGCACGATATTTACGGAACTCTTCTCAGCTGGACACTTGGCAAAGTGGTCGCGGTAACAGGTTGACACGTAACGAGTACATTGGCGAGATAGTAAATGTGGCCGAGCAAAGAAATCGTAGTTCTAGAGACTATCTCGCCTCGTCAAATTGTTTACACAAACCGAGTGCCATTGTAAAAGTTATTCATAATAATGAGTACTATGACCTATTTTTGCCTTACCCTTCCCTTATAACCCTGTATAGTATCTATAAGGCTTAAAAAAAATAAAATAAAAATAAGCCTTTATTGCTGAGTTACAATTTTTAACTTTCCTTAATGACCTATCACTAGCGGTCGGTACTGTTTTCCCAGCTTGTCTTTCGACAAAGGCCTCCTCTAAAGCTTTCCACTTTTCTCTATCTCTCGCAATCCTCATCCATTCTATAAGACTTATTTGCCGTCTAAGGTCCAGCGAGTCGATGTGCCTCAAACTATTCCTGTTATCTGGCTTGAACATTAGCCTATTAATGGTATCTCCATTGTTGTAGATGTACCTCCCTAAAGCATTTCACGATTTCGAATTTAAATTTCAATTCACGAAATTGTGCACTCGACAAAAGTCCCTATTTAATGTTGAAACCCATTGAGGATAATTAGCGCGGAATGTATGAATTCACAAAACAGTACAAAATTGTTAATTTTCAATTCTGGATTTTGCAGTAATATTATCGAAATGTAACGAGCCGCCAGATAGTTATTTTAACAATGCAACAATTACAGACAGCTTTACGTGCCAGTGGCTTATGAAAACAGTTATTGGAAACAGTGACTGGCGCTAGTAGCTATTCTGACTGCCACTATCAGGACAGTGCTGTCTCGACAGCGATTTAACGATATCAACTGTCTGTCTGTCCGTCTTATGAATAAAATCAATTTATTTTAGGTAACTTTTACCCACATCTTATAACAAAATAATAATTAAACAACCTTAGTTTGGCGTTGCTTTGACTAAATGTCGTTTAACTTTTAGATTGACGGTAAAACAAAACCGACGGCGTTACGGCAGGTCCTGTGTTGTGGTATTTCACATCGCTTGCTATGTCGGTGGTTGGTATTAATTGTGCAAGTAGTCTACTGTATTGATGGATGCCAGTGTAACAGTAAGGCTTTTCTCTCGGAGCCAGCCATAAGTTACCTGATTGGGATGCGGAATATCGTATACACTGAAAATGCATAAATATTGTGTTAACCTTATTTTAGGGTTAATGTTTGCCTCAGCGGTAGTATATCCGTCTTAGAAGCCAAAGGTCTCGGGTGCTAGTTGTCCTTGTGTTTGTGTATATTCCAAGGCATCCTCGACACAGGGAATTCTAGTGGGGAGCTATGAGTGTCGAATGTATTTATGTAATTTTTATGTAGTAGGTGCTATATTAACCCTTATAGAAGGTTGGCCTACATTTGTGGTAAATTGGTGTACTGGTATGCTACTCTGTCGATCTCATGCTTATTTGTTCTATCGACCAAATTTACCGAAAATGAACTTTAAATGCAGTATTGTTATGACTTAAATTTCAATCCTGTTGGCATTTAAAGTTCATTTTCGGTAAATTTGGTCGATAGACCAAATAAGCACTGAGACGACGCATTGCCGCCTACGGCGCTACCACAATTCAATATTTTATATTCGAACCAACAAGTCGAGTTCTCTTCAAACATTTCGTTCGAATTATTTCCCTGAAACAAATTACAAACGTTTACTATCCGTTTGTTTTAATCGTATCAATTTTAATTACATATCGAGCTCACTACATTTATATGAGATACTATACGATTTTAACGAGTAATAATAAAATTAATGCCTATATAGTATAAAGGACAAAGTCTTTCATCCAATTTGCTAATCGAACTAGAATACTGGCAGCTTCCCTGATTTCACGAAAATGAACAATGAAAGTGCATCATCATCATCATCATCCACAGCCCTCTCTCTCCCGTCTCCCCTCTCTCTCCCCCCTCTCTGCCGATAGTGCATACAAGCATAAAATCAATATACTCGTAGCTCTGAGATCCAATTTGAATTAGTCAATGGCAAAATTAATTGAAGCATTCCAAACATCTCAAAGCATGAAAACAAAACAATTCGCAAATCATGCGTACCCTTTGGAACGGTATTATTAAATTCTGCCAAAGGTGAGTCTAGTCTACCTAGCTATGGTATTGTCTGGGATCAGCGCGGGTGTCACCTGCAGGCAGATCAGAAACTCCCCTAATGGAGTGCTCTTTGCGAGGGAGCGACGCTTTGATGGAATTTACGGTGGCGGATAATTAATATAATGTAGCTTTAATTCCATGGACTCGCCTCTGTGCACGTACTGCACTTTGTTTACCAGCACAAATTGTGGTTTATCATAATTGGATTGAATTCTGTATTGGAGCACTTCATTACATAACATACGCCTTTGTTCTGTTTGATGGAGCTTAAAAATGTATATTATTTTCATGTCAGAGAAGTTTAAAATAGTTTTTTATTATGTGATGTCATACTAGGAGAGCGGAGTGTCACATATGTTACGAGCTGTGATATACGTGTGACGTAATTTATAGGTGGTTAGGCCAATACTAGTCGTAGTGAGAAGGCTGTGGATGATGATGTATGGAAGTTTGTGTGTGTAGGTTTAAAACCAAACAACCCTAAAGGCAACCCTTTATCGTAATAATCTCTTAGAATTTACTTAATTAAACATGGCTCGCAAAATAAAAATTTGAAATGGAGTCGGCTCGAGTGGATTCCCGGGATATTGCAGGCGCAGTTACGTAAGAGGCTTAGCTTAATTGGACGATTTTGATGTCATTTTCCTTGATGCGATGTTATTGGTTTGCACTCCTTTGGCAATTAATTACTTTTTACTTTATTATAAAATTTCAGTGTTATTAGAATAGCTGCTATCCTGTTTTTATCTATCTATCTATATAAAATGAATCTCTATTTCCCTTGGTCATCGCACACGCGTGAACTAAGTGAGTTGTGTTAATTATAGTCAGAGGAGCTGGAAGTTGAGCGGAACATTAGACAATTTAAGACAATTCGAATTCAATATTCATAGTTATGACTGGACAACATCTGTCCGGTCAGCTAGTGTGAAATTGAAAATATTTTTGCAAGTTGCGGCCGCGTGAGTGCCATTTGAAAAAAGCCCTCGGGCGCAATACTGGTAGACAAACAGCACGGCGCAAAATGAACGTATTATCAGAGATTTATTTAAACGTGGTTTAAACAGGAATACAATGGGATAACGCAAAAAATTAAGTACCTACTGCACTTCCGGTGCTCAATAAAACGGAAGTAGCGTTGAGTGTGGAAAAAACACGAAGACACCCCCAGCACATCCCGTGAGAGACTACAATACATGTGTGCGTGCTTTTTTAGTTCGATTCCCAATCGGATGCTCGGCGCACCCACTTGATCATACCAGCTTACTTGTGTACCAGTACTTGTAATTATATGTTTTAGTAAAATACACTCAAACCCTTTGTCTTTTTTTGATACAAGCTCTTTGTAAGCTTTTATTTAGGTGCCCTGATTGTTGTTTGTTTCTTTGTTGGGGTCAAATATTGCAACTCAATCTTAAACTACTTCCCGAAGACGCAATAAAATAAAAAATAAATTATATGATATAGCTGCGCCCCGCGGTTTCACCCGCGCTTTTCGTGATAAAAAGTAGCCTTTGTGTTAATCCAGATAACTAACTTAACAACAAAATTTCATGTAAATCCGTTCAGCCGTTTTTACGTGAAAGAACAACAAACATACACATAAACTTTCGAGTTTATAATATTAGTACGATTTAAAATGCTGAAAACTTGTTGCAAGAATAGAATATCTCACAAAAATCGTTAATTTTAGATAATTATTACTAAGTCTATGTGTTAAATAAAGTAAATCTGTTCCAAACACCAGATTCCGAACCAGTAAACCGTTTCAGCGTCGAAGTAACAAAAATTTTTTCACATTTTCAGGTTAAAAGAGCGTTCAAACAAGAGTCCTTTGATTTGTCAACATCCAGTCAAAGCCTTTTTCACGGTAAAAAATGTCGATTAAATACACACGCTTTTTTACCGCGTAGTTCGGTTTATGTTTTGTTTATTTTATTGACTATGAATCTAAAGGATAAGAGAACAAATTTCTTTGTTCTAGTTATTTTAGTTTTTTTTTTTATTTTAGCTTATTTTAAATTTAAGTTCAATTTTAAATTTTACAAATTTACAAAATAAAGAGGGAAATAAAAACTCATCTGTCCGTAAAAATTCGAAAGAATTTACATTTGTTGCACAATGGTAAGTTCGCGTTGCTTCTCAGACGCACGTGAATGTATCAAAGTCCAAGATTCCCTCCTCCAAGCGCGCCACTCAGCGGACTCTTGTCAACGCTACGACGGTACAGACAAAAAACGGGGGAAATCATTACTTAAACTTTTCCGTCTTGTTTTCCCACGACATATCACGTCAGCTACAAATTGTCAAATCATTTCGAGCAGTGATCAACTTGAAGCAATATTTATAAATAAGGCCGTCTGTTTATAGAATCAAACTTAAACTCTAGTACATTTTCCTCCGTTTATTGTAAAGAAGCAGTAGGTCATGCGGTCATCGTCATTACTCATGATAATAAATTACAAAGAATTATCCCTATTTATAGCGCCTTATGTTTGTGAGAGAATCCGAAAAGAGCCTGTCCAGTTAGTTACTGATCGTGGTTATTAAGGACTAGTTTGTTACGCGGCTTTGCCTGCGCAGCTTACATTACCTAAACAATGTAATATTGTTTCCTACTTTAAAACCCTCTGGTTAATTTAAAAAAAACCCACACAGATATTCAAAACACATTTTTTTATACATTTTTAATTAACCAAATATTCTCAACTATAACTTTAAAAACAAAGGACTTTTTAACCCATATTTTTCCTGGTAAGAGTTGTATCTAAAAATCATTTCTTATAGTACACTTCTTATCAAGACAAATACCCCCTTCAAACGATAAGTCTCTACAACAAACAACTGTACCACTTCTTGTAATTACTGACTTTTCTGTAGACTGTACGTTGTCTGACAGTCAGTGCGTCAAATTTATTAATGTATACTTGTAGACTCTATTCATTATTAATTACATCATTATTTTGGATGACATACTTGCGGTTTTAAATGCCTAGTCCTTTGCGGTTTTAGGTGTAAAATTATTTCAAACAACTTTTACTACGCGACCAATCATTACTGAAATGTATCCCTTCGCATATGTAGTATTCAGCCTTGACAAAATTATAGTTAAATAAAGTGAACTTAATAACAAGGAAAAATATGTTGGTATGAAAACGAAAAGCTAACTGGTACAAAAATATGAAGTAAATAGTCTAAAAGTATCTACACATACCTACTTTTGCTTTCTTTGTCCTTATCTGATAATTTGTTCTTAATCGGCAAAATATTTAAAAGTGACGACATTCGACGCGATGAATTTGATTTTTTATTTTCACAAACGGCTCCTTATGCCTTCAAACATGAAACCGAAATCTATGTAACAAAAGAACATCGATAAGAAAGATATGTTTAATCTAAACAAAAATTGTAGACGAGAAAAATATATCCGGCCCTTTGTTACCACATCACGCTAAAACGACTGAACAGGTTTGAATGAAACTTAGTATTGTATTATAATTATTTTTATCATAATTAACGGTTTATGTAGGACAGCGGGTGAAACCTCGAGACGCAGCTAATATTAGGTACCTAATTATCGACTGCCGGAGTCACGAGTCAGCTAGCTTCTTTATGCTGACCAAGAATAATTATAGCTATGTTCAAAGCTTATCTTCGTCAGCAACAGTAACGTTTGTTGCGATGTGCTCCCATTTTGTAAAAAATATTAACTACATACTCAGATTGTTTTTGCAGTAGACTCCATCAGCGGTTTTGTTGAACGGAACAGAGTCATCATAATTCCTCAATTAGCTACAATAGAAAATGAGTCGAACGACATCAGGCATAAGTCACAAATTCGTCTGAAACTAATAAGAGGAGTTACGTCAGATGCTTCTAATGATTTTACTGATGCGTACGTCATCATTTTTATCAGAGTATGTTCGTCACCTCGTCAGTGTATGTATGGGAATTGAGTTCAGCCTAATGGTTTAATGTTTAAATGTTTAGGCAACTGATGTTATGAGAATTGTTGGCGCCCGTTTTGGAAGCGGTGACTTTATTTCAATGCACGTAACGTTGATGTTTGTTTGGCTAAAATCTGCACTATTACCGAACGGATAGAACTAGCTGTTCGGTTTTATCCCCTATTAAAAAACGTATTTTCAAGAAAAAGTTGTCTTAATCTCTCCTTATGGTGTATTTCTCTGCTAAACTTCGTAAAGTTCCATTTAATCGTGAAAGAACAGACTGATTTTAAATCTAATATTTTATAAAAATTGTGTAAAATATTTTTACAAGTATTTGAGTAATAAAGTTGTTTCTCTGAAATACCTGACGTTGAACTAAAGCAGCTAACATAACGTCTACTATTAAAATACCTGGAACAGTTTTACAAGTTGTTTTATGAGCTGAAACTGTAAATTAAAAATAATAGAGGTCCAAGAATACCTCCTCGAGAAAAGTAGTTTTTTTTCTGCTGTTTTAAAACTTTCTTGTAATTGATACATTGTGCCACACGAATGTCATTCACAAGAATCAAAGAGTACAAAACTTGTACTTTGTTGACAAAATATCGTGGCCAGGCTATTGTTCACGCTGTACTGGCCTGTGGTGATCATTTTTTATTTCAATACCTTTTGTTTTATTACAAAATACAAGATTGCACACTAACCTCAAAACTGTAAAAATTGAGATAATATTCCATTTTAACTCTCTTCGCTAGCCCCACCATAGTATTTAATCAGACTATACTATGCCAAGCTATGTCGAAAGCTTTCGGAAGGGGTCACAGCCTCCACGGCGAGCAAGGGGACTCCGAAATCAATGCTCGGCACTCGGCAGTGCATAATAATTATCTATCTATTCAATCATACCGTGTTGGGGATTGATTTAGTCTGCGTCCGCTGTTTCATTCTGTTACTATACTTGATTCAGCTTTTTAGATGTCTTGGAAGATTTCATTTTATCTGCTTGTATACTACCTACCGACTCACTCATTCAAATCGATAGTTAATCGAAGTTTTTAACTAACGTTTCTCATATAATCTTTCAAAATAGCAAAATTGGAGCACACTCAATCATATCATTCGAACAATATTGTTAATGTGCATTGACCGGGTATGACCTCTGAACTGTAATAATGAAGATGTCAACAAATTATGTAGAAATACTATTCCACGAAAATTTATATTCATAAAAAAGGTACTAAACTTGATCGATTACAGACGTCACAGTCACGTTTGATTCATCATAAGCTAGCTCGTGTCATTGCACTATTATATTATGCCTATATATATGCTGACAACGACAAAATGATTTTGCTGGTCAACGTATTTATAAATACAAATGATATAGAAATAAAACATTAAAGTTTAACTGGCAGTTTTGAAAAAATAAGTAGAGACAGCAGTGTTAGCATTTACTTGAATTACACTTCGTCATGTGAACTGAGTGCATTACCCATAGAAGCCTAAGGCACTAGTCTAATGACCCGACGATAATAAATAATCACTGAAATACGATAATGGTTGTGCTAGCATCTGAGGTGCCCATCTTTTAGCGTAAATGTAGCGGTTGTCTAATGTTTGCCCGAAGAATATAAGCAATAATTCTCAAATGCCCGAATTTTACTTGCCCGAATTTCATTTGCCCGAATTGTTTGTTTACCATAAAAGTTATGTGACATACTCTTGTTTGCCCGTACATTAGATTTAATAATGATACGAGTGCCATACGTATTATTATCCATTTTATTAATTGCAATAATATTATTTAACAGAATATTTCAACGCCATACTAAATTAATTTCAAATACATCTAAGCCCAAAAAAAAAATCATTAAAAAAAAGCCATTAAAATTGTTTTTATTTCTGATACCTACTTATCACTATAATCGATCCATGTCGCTTCCGTAGAAATTAACCTAACGCCTTTGTCCTAAAAAGCGATTGGCTTTCTAGCACTTCGCCGGCCGCTGCCGCGGCACGCTCGCTACGCTCGCTCGGCTCGTGCGTTGTTTTTCATGTTCTAACATAACCTAACCTAACCTATTGATCGTTTCTATTTCTAATACCTACTTATCACTATGATTGATCCAAGTCGCTTCCGTAGAAAATTAACCTAACGCCTTTGTCCTAAAAAGCGATTGGCTTTCTAGCACTTCGCCGGCCGTTACCGCGGCACGCTCGCTACGCTCGCTCGGCTCGTGCGTTGTTTTTCATGTTCTAACCTAACTTAACCTATTGATCGTTTAGTTTAAACCGATCTTATGATTTTTTTCTAGAAGTAATTTCGATGGCAAATGATATTATGGCATATGATAATTACGCCTTACAATGATGATAACAAATGATATTATTGAAATTGACTTTATGGAAAACAAAGTTTCTAGCACGTGACTAATATAGTAAACAATGAGTATAACATATAAAATTATGAGAAACAATATTATGTCTGTTGACCAGTATAGCAGATAAAATTATGGCAAATGAAATTCTAGCAAATGGGTGTATACCAAATGTAGCACCTACTGTACTACACTACTACCATACATGTATTAAGGGTTTTCTGCTTACTCAAATGCACTAAAAATCGGCTGCAAGGCCGGACGTTAATGGATATCGGGGCGGCGCGACTCGGACGTGCGAGTGGTTATGAGAAATGTAATATTGCAAACGGCACGCCAATTTCAATATCTTATAACTCGCATGCCGTCTGCTCCCTTCCCGTTGTCTGCATTGTGGCCACATTCACTGTTCCGCGCCATCATTGTTTCAATTCTATGTTAACAACCGACTGATTTCATTAGACCGCCATTTCAATTTATATAGCATATTAAATCTATTTGACCTATTGACAATTTTAATTTTAACTACCAATGCAAATTCAGAGCGCAATTGTTTTATTTTCATCCCTTTGATATGAGGGGGCGTCCGTTCTGTAATGAAGTATCGGATTTTTGCACAAAACAACCCCTAATAAAATAAATATCAATGCAAGCATAGATATACATACGGAGAGTCTGTTAGCTACGGGAAAACCAATCGAATGAGCGCGCATTCATTTTAGGATAGATTATTTTTATTATTTCGACTGAAGGATGGATTAAATAAAATATTCTGCGGGAAAATTACTTTGGAACTCTAAAATGATGACTATTGCCTGATTAAACTCACACAAGAGCGAGAAGGTATATATAGTACCTTTTGGTATTGAAGACTACCACCACACATATAGATAGAACCAACATACTTAAGTTTTAGCTAACTTTTTTCTGACTGACTTGTTACGTATTTGATCGTACTTTATCTTAGTTGTATTTTCTTCCTAATTACGAAAACGGTTGTGCTCATTATACTCATACCAGGTCCAGACGAAACAGAATATAGTACAACCGTTGTTTCATAATTGCATACAGAAACATGACTTCTAATGAAGTGATATTCTATTTTAAGTGTGAGTTACGTTCATTCTGTGCTGTTAACCCTACCTTTGTATTCCGAACTTTTAGAATACACTCGTACCGCTGTTACCGATACATATCTATGAAGTACTGACCTTGTGAAGCGTTAACTAGGTGCGACTACGACGCTCGAGCCGCGGCGTCTGGTTTATTGCGAACAATTAAAGCAGAAATATGCTTTGATACTTTAATTAAAATTAGTTGTTTCTTATAAATTAATAAGTAAAGAGACTTGCGACGGCTATCAGTTACGTTGGAATATAAGCCACTTAATACAAAGACAAAACAACCAAAGACTGGCAGATTCTTTTAGGCTATGAATTTTTAATTTTAATTTTGGTAATACTTTTAATTCTCTTTATTCTACAAATTTGTAAGGATGTTTAAAATGTTGTTACACAATCACACTGATGAGATTTGTTATGGAGGTAGCTTATTATATCTTAGATTAACTCTTTGGTTACTTTTACTCAGAACGAAACATTTGTTTACGTCAAGTAAACGTAATAAACGTTTCTCACTCATAGCTGACTAGGATACTCGTAACTTGTGTCTGATTCTCCTAGTGGGGAGCTATGAGTATCTATGTATGTGCGTTTATAGGATGACAGACTGTTTGTTTGATAATAACGAACGAAAGGTTTGTAATTTATTTGCAGAGGTTTTAGACGGATGCTTCAAAGGTAAAAAGCCAGGGAACGCCGCACTGAAAAAGAAAAACTATGTTGACCGTTATCTTACGCTCTGACCGATCCAGATGCGATTTTCTGCAAAGGGTTCGTAATTTATCAGCGACGGTACTTGGATAGTTATTACGGTAGTTACTTACTACAGTGAACTCTTTCCGCTCGTAAGAAGATTTGATTCGTTGTTTTATGAGCGATCATTTCATTTTCATTATAAAAAGCCTTTCACCCCGGAAATAGATACAAATCCAGCGACACTCACTAATCAAAATTGATCGAGCCGCTTAATCTATCACAGAAAACATAGACAAGAATTTCCGTTGAAATAAACTCTCAACGAGCCCAAAGAAGTCCTTTAATTTCTAATTATTTCCAACAAAAATGAAATAAGAGAAGTTTAAAATAAAAACAAAATATTTTTTGAAAACCCACATGAGTTTTCATTGGATAAAAGGACTAGTTAAATTTTTAAAACCC
This sequence comes from Alcis repandata, assembly GCA_949125135.1. NCBI lineage: Eukaryota > Metazoa > Arthropoda > Insecta > Lepidoptera > Geometridae > Alcis > Alcis repandata. Next base: position 12,143,731 of record OX421221.1, on the reverse strand, counting down.
TCCGGCTGAAATAAGACCCAAGCTGCCGTTGTCTACTCTGAAACAAACTAAAATTGACAGTGCCTGTAACTGATTAAAAATTGATATTCCCCTGCTGTTCATTCGGAGCAGCGTATTAATTCGGCGAACCCCGAAGCTCAAAAGGATAACGTATTCAAAAGCGCGTAACGAGTTCATTTTTAATAGAGGCAACTCGGGTTACTCTATTAAAACTACCCATTGTTTTGACGTACCCTAGTTCATCCGCTTCAGGGTTTATTCTCTTAAAGCCAAATGTTATTCGAATCGCAACGTTGAAATTTCCGATTTTTTGTTAAATGTTGGAACTGACATTTCGCTCGTTCGCGAGACGGTCGATTTTCCCAAATTTGCAGTTTTTGAGTATGATGTAGTTAGTTCATATGTATTCAGTTCATACTCAAAAACTGCAAATTTGGGAAAATCGACCGTCTCGCGAACGAGCGAAATGTCAGTTCCAACATTTAACAAAAAATCGGAAATTTCAACGTTGCGATTCGAATAACATTTGGCTTTAAGAGAATAAACCCTGAAGCGGATGAACTAGGGTACGTCAAAACAATGGGTAGTTTTAATAGAGTAACCCGAGTTGCCTCTATTAAAAATGAACTCGTTACGCGCTTTTGAATACGTTATCCTTTTGAGCTTCGGGGTTCGCCGAATTAATACGCTGCTCCGAATGAACAGCAGGGGAATATCAATTTTTAATCAGTTACAGGCACTGTCAATTTTAGTTTGTTTCAGAGTAGACAACGGCAGCTTGGGTCTTATTTCAGCCGGAGGGTTTTAAAAATTTAACTAGTCCTTTTATCCAATGAAAACTCATGTGGGTTTTCAAAAAATATTTTGTTTTTATTTTAAACTTCTCTTATTTCATTTTTGTTGGAAATAATTAGAAATTAAAGGACTTCTTTGGGCTCGTTGAGAGTTTATTTCAACGGAAATTCTTGTCTATGTTTTCTGTGATAGATTAAGCGGCTCGATCAATTTTGATTAGTGAGTGTCGCTGGATTTGTATCTATTTCCGGGGTGAAAGGCTTTTTATAATGAAAATGAAATGATCGCTCATAAAACAACGAATCAAATCTTCTTACGAGCGGAAAGAGTTCACTGTAGTAAGTAACTACCGTAATAACTATCCAAGTACCGTCGCTGATAAATTACGAACCCTTTGCAGAAAATCGCATCTGGATCGGTCAGAGCGTAAGATAACGGTCAACATAGTTTTTCTTTTTCAGTGCGGCGTTCCCTGGCTTTTTACCTTTGAAGCATCCGTCTAAAACCTCTGCAAATAAATTACAAACCTTTCGTTCGTTATTATCAAACAAACAGTCTGTCATCCTATAAACGCACATACATAGATACTCATAGCTCCCCACTAGGAGAATCAGACACAAGTTACGAGTATCCTAGTCAGCTATGAGTGAGAAACGTTTATTACGTTTACTTGACGTAAACAAATGTTTCGTTCTGAGTAAAAGTAACCAAAGAGTTAATCTAAGATATAATAAGCTACCTCCATAACAAATCTCATCAGTGTGATTGTGTAACAACATTTTAAACATCCTTACAAATTTGTAGAATAAAGAGAATTAAAAGTATTACCAAAATTAAAATTAAAAATTCATAGCCTAAAAGAATCTGCCAGTCTTTGGTTGTTTTGTCTTTGTATTAAGTGGCTTATATTCCAACGTAACTGATAGCCGTCGCAAGTCTCCCCATTTAATGGTCACATGTCGATACTCATTCAATATGCCTGGCGTGTCTCGTAACGAAGTACATACACACCCTAACATATTTACATATGTCCAAACAAACTAAGTAACTAATGCTCTAATGATATGGTTTTGAACACAGCAGTGATCTTTGCTCCATCTTTTAGGTTGTAAACAAATATTTAATCAATGAGTCACCCTCCCGGATCATAAGTTTTGCACTTCACAAACATTTTCCCCTCGCCGAGGGGCTTCTGTGTGCGAAGCACCTCTTTGACATAATATTACGTAGCTAGTATTCGATAGAAAAGTGTGCGCCATTAACGCCTGTCAGGGGTGATTCCAACGGGCGTAAATGGCATAGGTACACTTTTCTATCGAATACTCACTTCGTATTTAAACATCAAAGTTGTGCTTAGCACACTGAAGATGTTCCGATGTCAATAAGCTTAATTGCATGCTCTTTACAGAGCAACGACATTATGTCTGCATTGTATGTAGCATAAGGATTAAAAAGGTATTATTTCTCCATCCATTCAACGTCCATTCCAAGTAGGGAAAAGTTTATTACTACTTATTGCTTAAGTCTACTTTCAAAAACGAACTCGCCTTTTGGTAAGCGAAGATGAAAATTTTGTTGCGCGAACATATTATATACCTATAGATAGACATGTTTGGCGGCGATGGTTGGGGTTCCCTTTGAGCATTTCACCCTAATTACTGTATGCTATGGTGTCGATGTTTCGTCCGTCGAAATATCTATTAACTGCTATGCACATGTATCGTACCTGACTCTCGGGAGTGCGGCGATATGCGGCGATCTCACATTAGTTGCTATTTTTGAAGTTTATTCGCTCCGTCGGTCGTTGTTCTTACAAATTAGAACTTATAATAGTAAGCCTAAGTAATAAGTAGTTAATACTAGGTAACTAAGTTGTTAGTACTTAGGTAAATTAGTACTTAGGTATAACAAGTTTAATTTGTTCGCCTTCAAGTTTTCGAACCCGAATCTATTCCAACCTGAAATCAAGATCTACCATTTGTCAAGCGCGAGTCTCGCGTGCTCTCCATTGAGGCCAAAGGCATTGAATAGAAAACAAAAAAGCCTCTCCACGACAAGCCATGACCAGAATGCACACAATAGATTGCCATTGCTGACACAAAATGACGCGGAGACAGCAAAAAGGCAGACAAAATGGATCGTTTGGTGTTATTTCTCTTCTAGAGGTTGCAACTGGTTTTCTGGAAAGCTTTTCGGTCGTCAATCATCTGACTGTGTGATTTATTCACTTACTTTGGCTAGGTCAAGACGGAGTATTAAGTTTTTTTAAAACATTACTTTACTCCGACCAAAGTAAATGTCCTAAAGTCTAAGAGGACAAATCGGTGTTTGAATTTACAGTTCCAATCGCTCGGCTTGAGTATCAATATGCCGGTCTAATTGAAATGTACGTAAAAAAACTATTTTACTACAATTTAAATTTAAATATGAGCAAAATCAGTAAAAGGAATGTATGTGAAATTTTAGAGTATGCGAAGTTGTTCGCCACGAACAACACTGTTTATGAACAGATCAAAACGAATCTTTTTTGAAAGCTGCGACTGATCCCTCGGACGTGTCCACTGTCCAGACTTGGAGTTGCTCCCTAATCCCTTAAACGCTGTACGCTCCATCGTATTATGCGTTATATCAAATGGAAGGACTGAAATTCAAGCCTTTTGAGTGGCCTGAGATGATAGAGAGATTAACAGTCATTATAAACGTTCTAGGAAATTTTAATTAAGATGAATAGCATTTCACGATTTAGTTTTCTTTGTGTTGTTTTATCTGATATAATAATATTTAATGGGTCAAGCAAGTAGATATAGGTACTATAAATACTAACGTGGTTGGATGCATTTAGTTCTAATTAACACGCGCCTTATCACGGGTTCGGACTAGATTCGTTCACCGATTGTTATCTAAACTGGTCGAGGCATTCGACTTACGAGAGTAGTACCCTGTTCATTGTAATGAAGTAGGTAGATAATATTTTACTTTGTACGGTTACGGTATACTTTTATTGTAATGTTAACCAGTTAATTAGTTGTTTTAACTCCATTAATAACGCGCTATGTTGCATCGATGCAGGTTTTCGAAGTGTATCCGAATTTACATTAATTTATTTAAATCTTTCGGAATTTCGAGTTTCCCACGGTTTGAAATAAGTTGTCAAGAAACAGGGTTTATGAGTTTACAACTGTTTTTTTCTTGATTAAACACAGTTTTTCACTATAATGACGTTCGAGAGATTTCATCTCACTAGTGGCATATCTGTTCTCTGAGCAAGCTTTCTAGGGCTAGATAGATAGGTTAGGGTCTCGCCAAGCTGATGTTTGAATAGGAATGTTGTTTTAATAGTTGTGTTGGTAAATTTGTGTTTTACTTTTACTATTACCAAAATGTAACTTTTACAAACAACCGTTAACTAATAAATAATATGACTAGTATATGAAATACTAGTCATAGTAAATGCTTGACTTTAACAATCATTTAACAAAGTTATATTACAATAATAATTGTTTCTCGTCACAAATGAGTCAATTATGTATTACTTTCTCGTTTTGTATATTCTTCGTTTAATGTTCAATGATCTTGTTAATAACTTTTTTTATTTGATTCGCGTTCTAATCTGATCATCATCGTTTTAATTTTAGAAAAGAAAAAAAATAACTTACTAACTGAGTGTATGCCAATGATATAATATATCAAACGTTACAACTAAAGTTTTAGTTAGTAACACGAATAGCAAATAAATCGTTTTGTCCATTGTCGTTTGTAAAATAAAAATTAGCCACATAATCGTTATAATCTATTATTTGTAAAAAGATAAAACAGTAATTCCGCCAATTTTTGCACCAGTTTTAAGTTTTGTGATCCTTTTTGTCTGTAATTTAAAGAGTTTAACTATCTATCTAATTCGTATTTGCTAACCGTTGGTTGTCAAGTGAAAAATTGTGAATTATTCTACGGAATTATTGGAAACCATCTATAGAGAGCTGCAGTTGTGTACTTCTGCCGTATCGATTAGCTGCCCTAGTAGCCTGCACTACTCCCACCCGCCGTAAACTTCCCGAGGGCTCACGCTCAGACACATTCAGATGTATTTATTGAACTACTGATACATTGTAATATAACTTGTAAGCTAATTAATGCACTAATTAATATTATCAGTTTAACCCTCAGATCAAGTATAATGTGTTCTGAGGTTTAATCATATCGGGCATTCAAAGACAAAGACATTGTCGCTGATCATGTTTTTTAAAACAACAAGGTGGTGGTGGCCTTCCTGCATCTCTAGCCACTGCACTAACTACACCGGCACAGTGAGAGACAAGAAAAATGTTTCTATTACTGTATTTTTACTAAAATGTATATATTTTATTATAGGTACTCGTAACGGTTGTCTTTTCGATTTTTTCGTTTAAAGTGACTGCAATATCTCATTACATTAATATTAGGTATTCTTGTACAGTGACACTAAGGCAGGTACTAATTAACGTAGATATATGTAGAGGTAAAAAGGCAGTTCCAGTCAGTTTGTAAAGCTTTGTTGTTCGTCTGAAGCTTCACTATTATTTCCTCTCACTGGATACCGTATCTTGTGACGTTCCCAACTACAATTTGATTCACGGCGTCACGTTCGAGCTTTTACAGAAACTTAGTTATCTGAAACACAGGTCTCTGAGCCTGTACCGTAGCAAGCGCAAGCCTTTGATATCTGCCCTTTGTTCACTCCAATGTAGAGGAACAAATTGGCATTGGCGCTACTGTATTTGAAATCGTTTGGTGACTGTACAGCATTTCGACGTTTAACTCAATCTTCATGGCTTTGAAAGGAAATAGTTGAAGCAAATGCAACATTAAATCTCAAATAGACGTCTCGAGATTTGATGCTGCATTTGCTTCAGTAACTTGAGTTTCTAAAGGTAAAGATCGCAGTTGAGAATCAGCTGGTTCAAGTTCTTTGGACAGTTATTTATAAATGTATCTTGATTTGTTTCAGGTAAAAACATTTGCTTGAAGTTTTCAGCTGCGGTGGTAAGCTTTGGTTTTCTTTTCAGAATCCGCTTTTACGCATTACGACCTTTCAGAGATGTTTCTTATAAGAGATCAGCGGTTATTAGTTGTTTCTAAATATTCGCGCATTTAAAATTTATGACGATATCAAACCAACACTTAAAATAATTTAAAATAACGTTTTGTACAATTTTCGTTTCAATATCAAAGCATTTCCAAGAAAGATATCCAGGTGATTTTTGTTATACCTATTAAAATAATTTATCTGTCAATAGTATTGTGAAATCTTCTCTCATTGATTTCGTACCCGATGGTGAAAGAGTACGCCGACAACCATTAAATGTTATTAAGAGCCTTAATTATAAATTTATAATATCATGTCAATGAAAAATAATACTTTCATTATAAAGTCATCAAGCCAAAGTTAGATATGATAGATATAGTTCAGATGATGTGGAGAAGCTGTTTGTGTGAGACTGGTAGCGTATCAATGTATTGTTATTCCGTTGGTTTAGTAGCAACAAAACTACTACTAAGTCCATATTATTACGATATTAATACCGCGGTCAGTCTCATGTTAATATTGTTGTAGTTGGAGCAACAAATGGATCTTGCAAAGTTCCGCGCAGTTATTGACTAAAATGCAACGAGTAGAACTGAAATATAAAGCTGCGCGGAGCGGCTTTCCTTTGAACAAACTTTTGTAGCAGTGTAAACTGAAAGCAAGTACCGAGAGACTGAAATAATTGAAGTCTGATTGATGTAAAAAATCTTAGAGGTTTTTACAAAATACAGAATATATAGTAAGTAGGTACTTACAAGATTTTTATAGTCTTTGCTATGTTTGTTAAAACAACCTTTCAGGCTATGTTATGAAAACCATAACGTAAAGCTGATTCAACAAAATTTTGTCCATGTATGATAACATCTTTTATAACTGAGAGTAGGTGGAATTAATCCTACAATTAGAGTGGCACCACTTTTAGGGTTTTCCGTCCGAGGCGGAGGGTTGTTATCCGGGGCACGTGTGTAAGGCACTGAGTCTGCAGGGGTGCCGGAAACGTATTGCCAACGCGACTTTTGTCAGGGTGAATTAGTGCCTACTGGTACAGTCGTCAGTAGACGACTTTGCCTACCGTTGTTGTACTAAATTTACTTGTACTGTATTTTTTATGAATGGATTGCATTTATTTAACTTAGGGATTATTTGACTTTAACAAAGTTCCTCTTTATGGTTCAGTACCAAAACAAAATAAATATTGTGAGACATTTTATGCTTTTGAGTAACGAGACGAGCAGGTCGCTCGTCTGATGTTAAACGACACGTTTGCCCATAACAGGCCTGTGCCACCCAGAATTTTGAATTCTTAGAGTTAGAACCAATAAACTAGCAAACTAAAATTTAGCACGAACCCAAGAAATGTAATTCCACAGTTTGTATCAACGTTGTCGAAAATGAATTATCTGATGCTGGAAATAAAGTCAAAATAAACGAGAATACAAAATTTCAGCTCAATTGGGTAAAGATTTCTGCTTCAATATTGAGTTGCAAGATTCTACTCAAACAAAAATATTTACATACATTCATACATTGCAAGTAAACATGAATGCGATTCAGCAGACTATCGTTTGGAAAATCGCATCAAAAGTACTCAAAGGTCGTCCAAACCAACACACATATCGATCCGATTTTCCTTTGAATATTTCCCCGCAATTAGGATCAACAGGGTGCCGGCGTTCGGAGAGTTAATTTCAATTCTCTGCTTTCCCCTCACTCCTTTATGTCTGGAACGTGTGAGGCTGGACCTCTCAATCAATGGACAGGGGTTGCGGCATAGATAAATAAATATATTACCTAGGTTGCGGGTTGCTATGTTTCGTACAATTTTGATATTGACACCAATAGACTTTTCACGTATTATTTCACTCTGTTGCAAACAAAGCATAAATAAATAAGAGCATATATTATTTGCCTTGTGGATTTCGAATAAGTTTTGGACTACTATGACTACGAATTACTAACTAAAATAGTTTCTATAAAAATGTCCACTTTGATACAAATAATGGTTTTTCTGCACAAATTACGAGTACCAAGTTAAACTTTTGCGCTAATGAACTAACTTGAAAAATGTCAGATAAACGTTTAAGTGTATTTTTAGTCACGACGGATCGGAGAAGGTATATGCTTAGGATGAGATGTTCTTTGTGACTCGATAGTCAATTTCGACCGTTGCGAGGGTTATTTCTCACATTGAACGGCAAAGTTCAAGTTCAAAGATGGCGTGACTACAAAATTGCTCAAATGTGTTAAAGTTGCACTCTGGCCCTGGCGTGCATGTTCTGATCGCAACCTAGCGTCGAGTGGAATTAACGGAGTAAAACTTTGAACAACTGGTAAACGTAGTAATTGCTGGAGCGTAGGTCTCCATTTGATCGGCTGGCTCGCCGCCGCGCGGCCCCATCAATCGGTCACGCTCACTTGCTCCTAGCGTGAGGCCATGTATTACTATCTACGCGCTTAGGCTGATGCCTGCTTCCTATGTTTCAAAACATCGATTCTTTATTTATCGCGAATAAGACTGCGTTTGACCAACTCGCCTGCTAGTAATCGACGATGTGTTTGAACGAATAACTGAAAAACGCGCTCGATGCTAAGAAAAACTACGTACTATAATATTACTTTTGTGATCGTAGGTATATTTAGGTAGAACTAGTGCTCAAATAATGCAAAATAGTGCGCTTTTATGTTAGTAGTAGGTGTCGCGACACGTCCGCGGTAGTGGTTCGAAGTTGGAAAGTCACTAAATAAAATAACAGTGACGCCATTAAATCGTTAAAAATATTTGTTTTACTATTTAACCATAAACGGGTATGGTAATCGTTAAATGTAGCCATTTTTTATGCTGAAGTATGTGAGAATAGCGTAAAATCGACCTAAAATTTGATCAGCTTTGAGTACTTTTTAGGGTTACGTTTTAATTCGTTCATGAGAAGCCTCCCATGACGGCTGATTGAATCGGCACTCGCTGTCGCATCACATCCAAAGCCCAGCGCATAGACTGTACTGTACGCACACCGTTTGAACGATTGCTCTTGACATGTTGTCTGCCGACATAATCGGTAACTTGTATACAATACAAAATGTTTATGAGAAATTGCGACGTTGCAAATTAAGAGTGCAACGTTTCGAATAGGGGGTGAAATTTTAATTTCAAACCGTTGTTTCGTTTTTGGAGCTTGATCGGGTAACTAAATTGAGTAATAATAAATTTGCGATAATCATTAAGCATTTTTAACGATATTTAAATTTCGCGCTAACCTTTCTTGTTAACAAAATTTATGACTGTGATACTTGGATAATCAGTATCAGAATTAGCAAATATTTAACTACTCTCAACAACTCAATCTATAATCGCCCTATTGGGTAGATCAACCCTATAAGAGTTCGCCGTATTCTATTACGCTAGCTAAGGGCGGGTTGGAGGATTCGTCCGTATGCAAGCTTCCTAACAATATTTCACGATGTTAGCTCCTAGCCAATTTAAAATCCCGGTTTACTGCAGGTTCAATTAGTTCTACTCTCTACCTGGTTATTGCTAAATTACGTTCATCCCTTTTCCAATAGCCAGAAGCCGTCTAAAATACGCGTTTCCTAGAAAATTGGTTTCAAATCTCTATTAAAATTCAGCGTTAGAGAATAAATCGCAGACTGTAATGGATCCATTTATGAGATTGATTCAATACAGGATTTCTACCTATGCAGATTAACTAGAGCCTTTGAAGTGCACGCAATATTGTGTTTCTAAATTTATTCGCTACCGTACGTTATATTTTACACAAATCAGAAAATCCTCCTGAACTACGGCGACCTCTGATTGCTTATAATGGATATTACAAAATTGAAACTTCATTTTTAACCGACTTCAAAAAAGGAGGAGGTTATCAATTCGTCTGTGTTTTTTTTTTAATGTTTGTTTCCTCATAACTTTTGACTGGGTGAATCGATTTTGATGATTATTTTTTTATTAGAAAGCTTACGCCAAAATTTAGTCCAGTTTTGATAATGGTATCCATGAGAAAACCATATACGAGTAAGTCTTAAATTTGCATTAGGTACGTGCGCGACAAATAGATGAATAACTCAATAGTCGGTCTTTGTTTTTCGTTTTGTAAAATAATGTTCTTGTTAATCCTCTCTAAGCTGCTTGACAGATTTTTCACTATGAGCCTATCCAGCGATACGTAGGTATACCGCTAGGTTCGTTTCGTACATTCGTATTTCTGTCTGATACTTCAAAAACCAAGCTCTTTTGCTCCTATTTTAGTAAAAAACTTGTACACAAAATTATTTATAACTAACAGGGCAACAACAGCAACTTAAACGTAGTACATACTCGTAGCTTCGTAATTAATATAAAACGGGCAGTTAGACCGTGATTACGCAAGAATAAGGTCATACAATAGATTTCATCTATTCTATTCACATCGTCACGATATATAATTTAAAAAAAAACTATTGTGGAATCATTTGAATAAGTACGAGACCCGGTGTTTGTGAGAACTTTGTGCGAACTATTTTTACAGTTCCCACAAGATATTAATGTAGAATTGACATTTCAAATTCGATTTCGAAGCCCGGTGGCTTTTGTCGTCGCGATTTAATTAACTCTGCGGTGCGAGGTCCAAATAGCGGTGTACTATAGAATTTAATTAATTGATGAAATTACACTAACTCGACTAAGCCGTGACAATGGTCTAAGATCTGGAAAATAATTAAATTTCAATGGCTTCGTCGAAATTAAACGACAATTTGTCGATCAACAAACTTCCTTACTTACACTGCAGGAGCTGCGTAGATAGCAAAGCGCAACCTACTCGGCAAGCATTTCTCAGAAATAAATCTCGTATGTTGTTTGCGCAGTGGGGAATTTTAAAAAGATAATTTATAACCATGCCCGGACAGTAAAAAACCCAAAACTCTTCATATCTGCTGAGGTCATGTGGTCCACAAAGTCGAGTAGATTACGTATGATATTCTACGCGACGAATTACGTAACTTACCTACTTAGAAAACAAAAGCTTAATTTTTTAATATTTCTAAAACAAAACTTAAAACTAAACTCAAAACAAAACTAATGTAATATAACTCACGAACAAATATAACAAACGTCATATTTTGTCGTAATCATTATAATTATGACTAAATCAAATTATTGGTTTTTACCAATTTAAGTTGAATATTAACTTAAACTTTCTTATATACCTACGAGCAAGTAGATTGTGAGTCAGTTCCATTACAAAACCATATAATATCGCTTTATTTAAATAAATCGTAATGAGGTACATAATATGGGCTCCGCTGACAACCTCCGCGGCTTTAGAGCGTAACCGCGAGGGTTAAACGCACCGATTCCGACGCTATTCGCAAATTGTCATTTATTAAGGAATGGCGCGCGCGCAGCCAAGACGAGCTCCGCCTCTCTAAATATGTAGAATCGCATCGTGTAATTTTGCCATGACATAATTATGCCGCGAAATGCCTTGTTAACTCCTTTGGAGGGTAATTTCATGCTCTGCGACAACCGACATCGATGATTATATCAATGTATTGTACCGGCAAAGTATATTATGCCAGTCTTTGTGTAGAACACCTAGTTGTTCTACTTAATAGAAACAATTAGACGGAGCTTTATCAATAGATAAAATAACATTTGAACTCGACTAAATCGTGAACATTTTCATGATACAAAAAATATACATCTAGCGACCTATAGTCAACAAAATTGTTTTTGTAATCCTCCGGTAATCCTACCGGGTTGTCGGAAAAATCAACTAGTACAGCGTTCGTTTTATTGGAATCGACAGGCTTTCCGGGTGGTAATTAAAGTTCATCCCTGCTGGACATTTGACGCCGCATAGTATGCCTAGCCTATACCTATCCGTAGAAATTGGTCCGTTTCTATACTCACGTTTCATTGAAAGCTAACTCTAATAAAGCCATATGAGAGCAGCACTTTTCGGGTAAACATTGAGGTATTAGGTAGTTATTGCGCAATATTGCAATATTTTATTTTCTCCATGCCTCTGCATAGTACTTTTAAATATGCGAGAATTCCTAGCTTATATGAATAAATTATATAGGCGAAAAGTTTCGAATAGCTTATAAATAGTCGAATCAGATTCGATAAGTTAAAGCGGTGAGTGCGAACGGGCGGCGGCGGTGGCGGCGGAGCGGGCGGAGCGGGCGAAGGCTGCAGCAGCGGTGGCTGCGGCAGTTGCGGCGGCTGCGGCAGCGGTGCGGCGCGGCGCGGTGCGGGGTGGGGCGACGCAAGTTTCAACCCGTCCGCCGCCGCACCGACGATCAGGCTATTCGTGAAAACTAGCAATTATCTGTTGCTTCCGCGGCTTCACCCGCTATTAAGCTATTAAACAGGAATCTACATTTTCAGGGATCAAACATTGGCTGTTTTAAACTTGGGTATAAACTACTTTTATACAAAATTTTATACCAATCAGCCGTTTTGCGACATTAGGTACATCAGCTACAAACATCCAAACTGTAATTTATAAAAAAAAAATATAGGAAAATAATCCTTTTCTTATTTATAAAAATTCGTTAGTCTCGCTAAAGGTCAAAACGGCTTAACCGATTTGAATTTCTCTGTTTCGGTCGCTCTAATAGATACAGGGGTGGTTAGAGAAAAAAGTGTTATTATTACTAAATAGAAGTTAAAAATAGTATACACATTTCATATCTATACTTCTATACTAATATTATAAAGAAGTAAAGTTTGTGTGTTTGTATATTTGTTAAATTGTAAGGGGTAATCTCGGGATCTACTGAACCGATTTTAAAAATTCTTTCACCAATAGAAAGCCACATTATTGCTGAGTGTCATAGGTTATATAAAAAACCGAAAAATAAAAAGGCTTTTACGTGGTAGTCCGTTTTGCAAAGTGAATCGGAGAAAAAACGGTCCGGACAGCGCGATGGCTTTCGGGTTTAATTAACATTATGCCCAACGAAGTGGGCACGGGTCAGCTAGTTATAAATAAAACCTAACAGTTGTGTAACTACATTTACACTAATAGCTGCGGTCCACTTCAAAACGAACCTCGACAATATTTGACTGTAGCGAAATTGCAAAAGTTTACCTCCGCTGGACCTCAGACTCGTGCTCACTTAATTGTAACATGACAACTATTTGTTTAACGCTAGACTTAACCGCTGATTAGATTAACATTAAACTTACGAAGAGTTATCATGAGCAGTTCATTATACATTTAATCGCCTTGTCAAGTTTTGGTGAACTTTGGCCTTAGTTATTTAGATTAAAAAAACCAGTGGTACATACTTCAAGTTGAGTGATTTATTAATTCTAATGGCTTTGAGGGTTCCGTACCAAATCTGTTAAACAGTTTTATGGTGAGACAATTTAGTGTCAGTGAGTTTGGCAGTCCATTATTTGTTCAACTAATTTTCTCACGGACTAAAAAGCACTAATCTAGATGATCTTGGTACACCTCTAGTTTTAGACACAAATTTTAAACTGCAAAAAGGCAGCTAAAGATATAGATCAACTAAAAAAAAACAAAAAAAATTACAATTATGTCTATAGGTACATATTATTTGCAAAGTTTCCTCGATGTAGGCTAGCTTTATTTGTGCGCTCTTCATGCAAAAGCGGCTGAACGGGCTTGTATGAGATTTGGTATGGGGGTTTCATAAACCCTGAATTAATAAACAGGCTTTTATCTCAAAAAATTACGACTCCTGAAAGGATAACAGGCGTAACCTCAGAACGCAGCTATATTTGGAATAAAAAGGAGTTTGCCTCGAATTTATTAAGTTAGTACCAGATGATACTTCTTTCCTGCAGTGCAATATGGAACTCTATCAATATAAAATAGCTTTGTTCAGTTTAGTTTTTATTTCGTAACTAAAATCTAGCATCTTACCTATCTATCTTCTACTACTATCATGCTTTAAACTCGACTAGACCGTGAAAATGTTTTAAAGTTTGCCGAACAAAGTCCGTGTGACGTAAATACGAAACCATTTCCAGGGTTACATCGAGCCTGGACATTGACCCATCGGGGTATCGATTGATATAATATGCGCTGCGCTGATGTAGTGCCGTTCGGAATTCATAACTGAGGCTGCGTATTCAGCCTCACAAATGGAAAGCTTAAACTCAACCGCAAAATATTAGTACTGTATGAAACAAACACCACTGGATGTTTGTTTGTTTCATACATTACCATTAGGGTTTAGGTAAACTAAAGAATTGATAATTTATCTATGCTTTAGCTCAGAGGCTATTAAGATTATAGCACTGAATTTGGTACATGCTCAATTAAAGTAGTCACTACTTGGACAAATAAAATAAAAAAATAATTATTAAAAGCTCCAAAAAAAAATTTTTAGGTAAGAAGCGTACTTACGGATCCCTAAAAAAAGTGTGCGTCACGATTTTCATACAAAATTCGATGATTCATATACATAAGTATAAATTATGTACCAATACTCTGTATGTACCAATACCTACCTTGCTCTAACAAATAAAAATCTGAATCTGAATTTGAGATACTCTAGAACTCTTAGATGCTGTGTTATTACTTATTATAAATAAAATGTTTGCACTCACCTTATGTCAGGTGTGAAAAGGTTCATAATAGCTCACGCCGTCGCTTAGTAATTTTGTAGAAGAACTCGTTATACCGATCTGATAACACATACTTTTTGAGGAAACGACGCAATCGACGTCCGTTAGTCTTTGGGAACTAATTGGTCAGTTTATAATTTCACATTTGACTTGTGAAATTAAATTAATAATGTTGTGTAAAACGTTCCGCTGGAAGGCAAAACATAATTAAATAAAAGCTTTTAAAACGGCGGTACCTCAACGTCTCATTTTCACAAATCTTTGCCCCTTAAACTTAAAAGTATACAGGGTGTAACAAAACGATGTGATATTACTCAAGCGCATACTGACATACATAATATTTAGAATTCACCCACAAGGACTCGTAATACTCACCCTGATAGAATACAAGTCGAACTCCACGCTAGCTCGACTAGATTCAACTCGAATGGCTTATTAGTTTGAATAGCCTTGACTGACATAGACCGCGCGTGTGAATGAGAATTGATAAGAGCGTCCAATCTCTGCTAGTAGTCAAGGAAACTTTAAAAAAAAAACTAGTACCTATAAAGTTTTTTTACTAAAGAAATACATAGTGATTTTGAAATTGTTTTTTTTTTTTTGCATGATCATCATTCAGTATTGTCACACTTTTCTGTGACACATTGTAGAAATATTAATAATTAAAATAAAGCACTCATCTTACAGAGTAGAATAACAGAAAATAGCTTTTCCATAAAATTCTGCCATAGAACTGGTTAGGAAAACGACTCGTTAAATCTACAGTAGAAGTTGTAGTTGTTACTATTGCAACTAGATCCCGGAAAGAAAATCTTCTTGGAAGTTACGCAAACATCCTCAAGCCAATTAAAGACCATGAGTCTACCGCTGACGCATCCCATTGATTAAAATGATTCAAAACCATAGACACATTCATTATATATTTTTCAGTTCAAATCAGTTGACACCGGTGACTATCAGTTCGGCTTGCTCATTCAGAATCGAGATACGACTAGCTCCCTGCATCTGTTGATAATTCCTCGGCGTACATTTCAATAACACCAAACACAGAAACAGTGTGCTATGCGCCAAAACAAGAACACAGACTAAAAGAAAGAATTTCATATTCCTAACGAGATTACATTACAGCGGCATTAAAACCGGCAAGCTTTCAGAAAACTTGCAGCAAGTACAATCTGCAAGTGGTAGTACTCGGGTGTCCTTAGGTATTCAGGTATGCAAAATAGTTACCGCAAGCTAAGCTACGGTATAACGAACATGCCAAACTTGAGTTTGGTTTCGCTGAGGAGCTTGTAAGCGAAGCAATAGCAGACTGCAATGGTCGTTATTGTTCCGACCAGGCTGCAGACCCAGATGCAGCTGGCTTCGAAGCAGATCGGAGTTTGGGGGGGCTCGTATTTCTTCACAGCTATTTTCCGACGCTGAGACTTACTTTTTTTCGAAATACTGCAAAATACAAGTTATTTAAAAAATATACTTTATTACTCTCATATCGTAAACTTTAAATTATGAACTTCAAAACGAGTCTGTAATGATTTACTTTATAAGATTCAATAATCATTATGAAAAAAAGTTTCATTATAACACTATTTCCCTAACAAAATAGTGTTATATTGTAACTTTTTTAGTCTTTACGATACAGTTTTACACTTGACTCTTTGGCACGTAATAACTATTACCTAAGCTGCGTAAGCACATGCGCGTGGCCGCCTGGTTTTCGCTCCATCTCAGGCCGCCATAGATTCCATTTAGAAATTTCGGTGGTGTGTTTAAAAAGTATGTCAATATAAATTCGTATTAGAGTTTGTAATTCACCTTTTATGATATAAGATTAGATAAAGTGTATGAAACTGCACATAACTCAGTATTAAAACACTCTTCTTTTAATACCCCTCATTATGCAACAGTTTCATAAACTACTATTATTGTTTTGTAATCGAAGTTACAAAGGTGTTCCAAGTTTTAGCTCAATTAAAAATCGGGAAGTGTTTCATATTCAGTTGCAGGATTTGACCCAAATAGGGCAAGCTAAATGATTGAAAAGACTGATAGTATTTGATTCATAAAAAAATAGTTAAAAAATATTAAGGAAATAATTTAAATCGGCTGGTTTGAAGCGTATAAAGTTTAAGCGAGGGGATGTTTTATCCTTTTCCCGTAAAACGCGTACTGATGAATGATTCTCGTCCAGAATAACTTTTTCGCTAAAACACAATTCGATTAAATGACTTGAATTTGTAAGGGCACAAATATACTCAACTACGAGTACTTAGTTTATTATCACAAAACAAACAAGAAAAATTCAGTATGGACTTTGCGCAACCGCCATATTTTTGCTTTGCTAAATACAACCCTGTCACATACAGTTTACGACTAGTGATCGAGGTATCAAACGCTTTTAAAAAGGGGGAAAATCTGGCTCCTCACGTTATATGAATTTTGGCGCTCAGTGGATTTTTCGAGGCTTCCATGAAGTCAAAAGAGCGATTGAGCGGGATGGACATTAATCCATCGTTAACCATGTATCATCAGCCATCCATCTATAAAAGAAAATAATTTAAAACCAAATATCTTACTAAATAAATAAACTAATTTTAACAGCGGTGTCGCTAAACAAGAAAAAAGTTAAGTGTCAGTAATGATAAAACCAGCTGATCATTTCTGAAATAATTTGCAATATTTAGAATGAAAATTCTTAGCGCAAAGACTAAGAATAAGAATACTTTGGAAATCATCTCCGCTCCACTAAAGTGTGATATTTTACGAGATGTAATAACGAAATAAGGGATTCTCCACAGTCCACACAGACAGCGGTTACACGCTCAAGCGTTCCACGTTCGCGGGCGGGCATTATTTTAACGCAAATACCCAACTTGTTCGCGCGACCGCTTTTTGTGCTGAAAACCCTTTGACGCTTACTGGAACACAATGTCCCGGAAAATCAGCACTAACACTACTAAGCTACTAGAGGTTAATAGTGAGCTCTTAGTAAGCAAGCTTAATAAGAATACTCTGTATATGGTAAACATTATTTATACGGAATCGGGCAATAACCGTATCACGTCCCCTAGCACTTGATAGGTTTAAATTAAAAAATAGCCGATGCCCGGGGCTTAGATGTGGACCAGTGCAGTGATGCTTGCCCTCGCAAATACAACATTTGAACTTGATCAGATGAATGGAAGGAATATCAAACTGAAAGTAATAAATAAAAAAAACATTTATATCATACATATTTTTATGTAGAATGTAGATACATCAGCAGCCACAGCCTTCTCTCCAACTGCTGGGTATAGGCTTCTCTCTTGATAAGCCGTCTGCCTCAAGCACATACCCATCGGGTTCAGTATTGACTATAGACCCGCAATTTTGACTACGTCGTCGATCGATCGTTCCCAGTCATTTTTGCTAGTGGCACAGAATAAAACTAGCTGGAATGATTCTCCCGCTCATGACTGCGAGCGACGGGGGAGGTACGAATGGAAACAGCGGAAACATACTGACCCATCTCGTCGTCAGACGACCAAATATCCGCTAACAGACATAGATAATGTGGATATTCTAGGTAGAAAATTAACTTACTGCTTTTTTTTATCGGCACTAGGGTTGTATGACAAGCCGTTTAACTGAGCCATGTAGAGAATAAAAAATAAAAACAGCATCAGAGTAGCCAAATATACGAACACCTCCAAATACCAAAGACTGGATGTGAAAATTATCTTGTTCGTTTCAGGCATTTTGTAAATAGAAGCACAAAGAAAACAGAAGCTCTTAGCTATTAAAGTGATAGAGAAACCTAAATGCTTACCTAAACAAAGTGTGACAAAAGTGTTTTATTAAAAATCGTGAACGTGATTTTTGTGATATAGGTAGTTGACAAGTTGTTGAAGACTTGACACATGACTTGGCATACTCCTGACATGTGACATGTGACATTTAAGCATGAGTTTGCCCGAGGGAGTATTCATGTTCTTTAAGTATCCTAGTTGTGTATGTACTCAGAAGTGACCTCTTGGAATGAGTTTTTTTTTTCAAATAGTACCTACTACCATTGGCTTCTCTTTTTCTATCTGTCTATGGACTCTATGGCAAAGTTATCTCCAAAACCCATCGAGACAGTAGCACAGCAGCAAATATAAAAATAAACGAATAATTTGCGCTCGCTCGTTCGTTCGATGCAAATTGTATTTTGTTACAAATGCTCAAACATTTCAAACATCGGCATATATTTTGTAGCATACAGAACTAATTATGCTTATGTGATAAAAGTGGTGTAAGAGAGACAATTTTAAAACTGAATTCCATGCTGAGTACAGTGGCGTGCAGCCTCTAACATAATACAGGGTTGTAAAGAACAGGTACGGAAAGCCAGTTACAGTTCTTGGTACCCATCATTACGAACAACTTTTACCATGGGACCAACCCTGAAATTGTGTAATAACAAGCACAATCTACAACTAGCTGTCTCTATGTTTCTTCATAATCAAAATGAATCCACCTAGGAAAATATTTGAATGAAAATTCAACAAACTCAACTCACGAAGGTGACTCGAGAATCTCACTCAACAAAATTATCAAGTTATCGAGATAACGCTTCCACTTAACGATTTAACTCGAGCAGAATATATCTGGAGCTCTATTCTCGGGCGAGATTATACCGGTCAGTTTCTCTCTCATGACTTGTGTAATTGTGTAATGAAAGAGACAGGAACGGAGTAAATCTCGGGCAAGCAAGAACAACGCTCGTAATATCTCTCAATGCCTAGGTACAAATGTAATATTGGTTGAATTGAATTGTGGTTTGAGCAGGACGGAGCAGAACCTTGCAGTGTACTAATATTGGTTGACTGGAACCTGGTTATCATTTCATGTCGCCGACGGTGTGCACTGGAGTGTAAATAGAGTCCCTAGTTCGCTGCTTCGGCGAAGTAATATCATAACCTGATACCCTACAGGGCGCTTGTGATATCTCCATCGGGCTCACTCTCATGATGTTTGCAATGAGAGCGATAGTGACCGAGATAATATCTTATTCGTCTGAATAGTTAGTTGAATTCTGAATTCTGAGAATGTATGCTTGGACTTCCAATTACCTAATTAGCTTCGGGAATCGGAAGTTCATATTGAAATAGTTGATGCGCTGCGAAGGAGTTCTCATGAAAAACGGGGCTAGATTTTAATTAACATGTTAATTACGGAGTTCTTTGAGAAGTTTATCAAGGACTGTGTAGTACCTATGTTATTTAGTATAGAATATATTGAGAATAACTGCTAGCAGGCTATAGGATATTGCCCGCTTTGTGCTTATAGTCACCACGGCACGAGTACGAGTATATCGCAGTGTCCTAAAAAACCCAAAAAATAAAATACCAGTTAGTACTTCCAAAAATGTTTTAGTGAGATCTGGTATCTTTCAGCGTAGCTCGACTATTGTTCGCGCGACCTATTCGTGACGGTTTTATTTATTGATGTTAGTTAAACGACTGCCACATAAACTTTACATGCAACTGTTACGTTTTCTGCTTCGAGTTTAAGCTCATCATGACTTAACATGGCCTTAATTTAGGTTTTAATATTCGCAAAACCAATAATATAATAAATGAATAGGTTGGAAGTACATTGTTATAGCCTGATAAAATTGACGGATTTAACTATTGTAGTGGTGCAATGTTATATTAGCACACGGTCGTAGTGTGCGTTAGCTTTTAATGGTGTGTGCTTCTGACGTCAGACAGTGCGTGCAAGTGAAAAGGCATTACTTGGCAAGAGCAGTGCTGCGCTATGCGTGCGACGTTGCCGCTCTTCGGACACAACACCAAAACCATCTCTTCTCTTTTAAATAAAAATGAACCGCTGCTGTTCGTTTATCTGGCTATAACTCGAGAACGGTGGACCGATTTCGTTAATTTTGATCTTAAAATATTTGTGGAAGTTCAGGGAAGGTTTACAAGAACAGCGAGTGAAACCGCCGGGTGCAGCTAGTAAAAAATATTTCTAATTCATGCGAGGATTCAACTCAGTGCTGCCAGAATCTTACGAGTGTACTCGTACCTAACATTTTGAGTTACTTAATACAATTTTGCGTTACTTTCTTACTGTTTTAACTGTATGTATTATTTTGAGCCCTATATATTATAATAATACCATAATTTATTTGCGTTTGCTTGCAAAGAGTTGATAAGATACGGGTTTCAATTTAACGACATTAGTTATAATGGTCATTAGGACATTAGGTATAATGGTAATGGTATTAGTTATTAATGTTATGTTACAACATTGTAACATAACAGTTTTTCTTTTATTATTATTATTTAATTATATAATATGAAAAATAACAATTATGTAAAGTAAAATGTAATTAACAGTGTACTTAACTAAATTAATCAAAAGGAAGACACTGACACTTCTATGACACGGGTTCACCACACCCAGTTTGGAAGGCTGTGATTGTAAAAATAGTGTGCATTTCTTTTCTGAATAAATTATTTAGAATGTTTTCAGTCTTCAAATATTCAATTTTAATTTCAATTCAATCGCGGGTGGAATTTACAACTGGGTGCTACTGGGTGGGGTGAGGCTTTATGTAGGCCCTGGTGTTTGGTTCTACATTTCTGAAACAACAAGTGGCTTTCAAAACTGACACTAGAGCTGAACTCGATTGCTTGTTAATGTAACGTCCTATCTATTACATCATGAGTTGCTTTTATAAATCAAAGTTTCCAATAAGCTTATGAAAAGATTAACACTAGTATTTCCACCGGACGAGCCAAGTGCTTTATTCAAACTTCACATTACGAAGTTTAAGGCAGCCAATCAAATAAGAAACACTCTTGTAAAAAAATAAGTTAATTTTAAAAATATTTTTAATTACAAGCTTTTATTGCATTGTCATCGAATTTACACACACCGAATTTCAGCTCAATCGGACATCAGAAAGTGGTTCAAAAGTTGAAAGATTCCACCCGAACTAACATATCTACTTACATATATACATACGAGTACATTGCAAGTTAAATAAAAGCTTTTAAAAAATTCTTGTCCGTAAACGAGCGATGCAAACATAGAGCCAAAGTAAGTTTGTATTAGTGTTGTAACGTATAATAAAATAAAATACGATCATGAAGACGCATGAAAACGGTCCTCTCCGGCTCGCAGCTGCATTGGGTCAAGTGATACTGACCCTAAGATCTAACCAGGCTCATTTAAGACACACACGCCACGTCAACTAACACTGAGCACGACTAGCCTATCGAACATTGCCAGGCTACCTCTAGCAATGCTCGTTATGTCTTTAAAGGCAATGAAATAGTCCTGGCAAATACAATCAACCTCTGACACAATCGCTGGGCTGGTAGCGGTGGTGTTTCCACATTGGTCGGGTTACGTATCAGAAGTTCAGAACAGATGCTCGATATCGAAGCCATGCGGGGCACCACGTGTTGAGTTTTCTAAGCTCTCGCGCTCCCGGGAGAAACCGTTTTTGTGCTGAGGAACTTAATACAAGTCTGATTTTTTCTGTCGTTTTACATCCGATTTCAGCTTTCTCACGCATTTGGAGGTTGGCAGGAAGTGAGAGGTTTTAAGTGAAACTTTGATAAATTTCTTAAAACCCAAGTTTTTAAATCAGCGCTTTTTTGAGACGAAAATCTTTTATGTTTCAGGGCACAATAAATAAAACGTAGGTAGATATTTTCCTACTCTCCAAAGAAGTAGTAAAAAAATAATTTATTAATAAGTTTTTTTTTTCGATAAATAATGTTTAAATTTCAAGAACGTCTCCAGTATATTTAGTTAGGTTAGTTAGTTAGTAGCTTTTTCGGGAAGTACTATCAGATATTTTGGCTTCATAAGAAGAAAGTTTTATTCTCGGAACAATGGCCGCCCGGGTCGGTCCGACTTCAATCATAATTGCAATTGACATTTTTATTGATATCAAATTGACTTCACTTTCAATTCAATCACGTTTGTTTAACATGAATAGAATGAATTTGAATTGAAACATAACTACACTGTAGTTTGGTTCCGTGTAAGAAATAAACATGTAACAGTATATTAGTATGTATTTGCTATTCAACGAGGTAATGTCTCCAGCCTTTTGGGTACCCTACCCGCGGATAAAAAAACCTTAGGTCCTGTTTTTTATTTGTGATCTCATAATATGTTTATGCCTATTTATGTTATTTTTCAGTAATAAAAGTTCTACAGTAACTCTAAACAAAATAATATGCCGAAACAGCGTTTGCACCAAAACAGACAACTGTGTCAATACATACGTATTAGTGCAAATACAGCAAATACATTACTGAAATAATGACGATGTGTCTGTTTCTCTATTTTTTACCATTTGCGGTTGCGAGCAAATTGTACACCTAGTTACAAAAAGTCACAATTATTTTTTTAAAGATCTAGTCATGACTGCATTGCACCCAGTGATGACTAGAGGTAAGTCGAGTCTCACCGGTTCTAGTCTCACACTTCCGAGCGAAAGCCGAGCGCCAGTAAAACACGTACGACTTTATGAAATCGTAAACGACAATTAATTCGTATTGTTCTACAGATCAGGCACTTTTTTTTTTTTTTTAATGTAATTGAGTGACGAGACGAGCAAATCGCTCGCCTGATGAAACGTCACGTTTGCCCATAACAGGTCTGCACCACCCAGAATTTTGAACTTGCATAATTCAAGACCCTGCGCGGCACAGCACTGCGCTCGTCACCCTGAGATATAAGTTGTTTAATCTCCCATTTGCCCTGTAATTTCACTGGAAACAATGCCCTTCCAACCGGAACACAGTAATGTTTGCACATTACTGCTTGGCGGTGGAATAACTGGCAAAGGTGTGGTACTTCCCCAGGCGGGCTCTGCAAAAGAGCCCTACCACTACACGTCCATTGTCAGTTATTTAATCACATTATTACACAACACCATGCAACGTGATATTATTAGTTACTTACCTTAACAAAACATGAGTTAACAATAGTAAAATAATAAACAACACAAACATAATTATTTTGTTTATTTACCCATGGCGCTATGTTTACGATAGCAAGAGCTTGACACGAATTTAAATTTAAAATAAAATCTATGCTAGTCTTTCCGCGCGAAGAGCGTCCGACGTATCTGTAGAGTTGGTCGAATTGAGGAACTAAAATTTTGTACGGGCAGCTATCCATTTCGTTTACAGAATGCGATGATGGCTCCCTCTCGTCGAGTGCACAGTTAAATTGGCCGAATTGTAAAGTGGCACATGTGCGCACTACATGCGTGGTTCCCACTGTGCAGGCGTGGGAAACGGTCCCATCTTGCGGCGACGGCCTTTTTCAGCGTCTACTGGTTTTTTTGTTCTGTAAAAGTATTAATATTGCATATCGAAAGGGTGTATCGATGTCTCCGTGTCCTCAGAAACATTTTTTGTCGGTAAACTTGTTTCCTTTTACGTACAAGTAAGGGAAATATTTGACTTCGCTTGCGAATAAAATAAATAATGGATTGCGTATCGAAAATTACAGTCAGAATCTAAGATATTTTTACCTGGTCAGAATTGTGAAAAAAGTTAAGTACGGCAAAAAGTCATGATCATGATAATGAACCAAATTTTTATCTGTTAAATGCTAAAGAAAAATCGAAACTCTATAAATATGTAAGTAATAGGTAAGTACAAAACTCATCTTAAATCTTCTTTACGGTGATTTTTAGTTTTTTGAATAGCTCCTAAAATCTGAATTACAGTTAAAAAGTATTCAATTACAAGCTGTTTTATTATTCTAAATATTAAGTACCTATGCCATACATCTATCTACCAGGTTATTCTTAATCTTAAACATTAATCTCACCTAAAATAAAAACCTACATTGTTCGATTAAAAATATTAATTAATTGATTTTAATTGATACTCACTAAAATCACCAAAACTATAACATGGGTCAGTATAACGGAAGTCCGCTATACAAAAAAACTGCCTGACCATTTCACATTCTATATCAAGATCAGACTCAACAGCCAGAATACAGAGTAGAATATCTGCAAAGAAACTTCTGCAAATATTCTTAGAATAGCACAGAAATAGGCACTCGTGGACCGTACTGATAGTCAAATCAGAAATCATTTCTCATTTGATTATCGCTCGCACGACATACTTCAGTTATCGGGGTGCTGTGATACGCCTCCGCTAAACAGCTAAACAGTTTCTTTATAATGTTTCGTACTCGGTATTCACATTTCATTGAGGAAGACCATTGAATGGAGGCAACGCTCTATAATCTGACGAGACGGTCCGTACGCACGCGCCCCAGGACTGACCGGGATGCTGTGGTACGCGTCTCTATTGCTCTAAACGTGATTTACTTCATGTTTGCTCACTGCTATTCCAGTTTGTAAAACTTCGATTGCATGATAACTTCGATATTTTATTGAAACGTTTTTAGCTTACTGACACATAAAAAAGCAACATTGCAGCCCAATTTATCAAACAAGTTATTTAAAAAATATATTTGCATTATCATCGGAGTTACGCAGGTACATCTATTTCAGCTGAATCGGACATCGGAAAATGGTTCATAATTCAGTTGCCAGATTTGGCCCAAACAGGGCAAGCTTAATAAAAGCGTGTGAGATTGATTATCAATTCGGTATCCGTTCAAAAAATTCTGTACGCTGAAAAATTTTTGTGGCTGCCCACAAAAATTTTTCAGCGTACAGAATTTTTTGAACATGTGGACATGTGAACATGTGAACATGTTTTTGAACATGTGGACATTGACAGAACAATTTTAATCCGTTGGCTTTCGACGTCTGGTTAGCGAATCAATGGAAACCTGTTGGCACGGTGGTCTGTGGGTTATTTTATTGTTTAAATAAAATGAGTAACAGACAAGCGACAGACCATCTGTTGTACGTGTAACGCTAAGTAAAGCGGTGCGCAGATTTTTAAGTCGAGAGTGAATTGAATTGTTCTAGAGAAGCGTACTCCAGCCTAGACCGCATCAATGTTCACCATAAGGCGCGATGGCGGTCAAACAAAAACCTATCATAAAAAAAATAGTTGCGGGCCTAGTAGTGTTGGGCAGCCTAGGGGACGCTCAAGACTCCGTTGAGACGGGCCGCTCGCGGACCGCTTTCTCGTCCAGCCGGCATCCGGCCCGGAACCGGCTTTATTGTGAAAGGTCCATGCCCGGTATCCTAGCAATTATAATGCAAATTCAATATCTCCGATAATGACCGTTGGACGACAGTTCCGGAGCTTACGGTGATCTGCTTTATGACCAGTCACTCCAAAGTGAGATTAGCGTCCTCGACTAAGTGTTATAGTTGAATAAGAAAGTAATTATGTGACGAAGTTAGCTCGAATTGCAATGGACAAATAATGAAACAATTTTAAGACTAGAAATAAAAAAAAAACCTAAATATACCTAATACTCATTTGAAATAGCGTCAAGCTTAACCAGCTCAAATTTAAAATGCAAGCTGGGCCTGGGTCAGGAATAGAACCTGACCCAGGCCCAGTATAAGCCTAATTAAAAACGTTTTCCGACGAATTTTTTGGGGTAAAATGTATCCAAATCTGAGCTACTCATGAGTATATTGAAAATTGCTAAATAATTTGCGGTGACAGTCTCAGCTAAGGGTTTATTTTAACCCGGCGTGAATGAGGCGAAAAATTGTTACACCAGCTGTGAGGTGGGTATGACATACCCTAATATAAGTACCTCTAGAATTGTCGATTTTGAAAACTGAAATGACTTTAGAATAATACTTCTTACATTAATATATTAATTATCATTAAGAGAATAAGGTAATATGATAGATTAACCCAGTACTAGTTATAAAAGTATATAGAGGTATATTTCTATAAAAACAAAATACCTACTATTTTTATACACACAAATCAACATGATTTCGAA
Source organism: Alcis repandata (assembly GCA_949125135.1). Taxonomy (NCBI): domain Eukaryota; kingdom Metazoa; phylum Arthropoda; class Insecta; order Lepidoptera; family Geometridae; genus Alcis; species Alcis repandata. Next base: position 12,117,371 of record OX421221.1, on the reverse strand, counting down.
ACTATGACATAATATCCGAAAATTTGGAAATCTGAATACACAAAATTAAAGAATAAATCTGTCTAATGTAATTTAGCTTCGACATAACATAACATCAACATGAAACATTCTAATATCTTCTTATTATAAAATCTATTCTTTTTCGAAGCAGTTTTCGCAAACAAAACAAGCATGCTCCATACATAATGGCTTTTCGCATGTAATGTAGGAATGCTTTGTCTTTCCGATTTTGGCAGTAAGGCATTTATTTCACAACCTAAAACAAGTAAATTTAATTATTGTATGCATAAAATTAGAACACAACCAAAACACAAAATAGTTACAACGACTATGAGGTCGGGTATTACGTACCCGGTCTATGTCTGTACTCGTGTAGTTCACTCCACTGCTGGTGCATTACTGTTACTGTTGCTTAAAATCAGTCCCCACACTACTTACAGCTCCAGCAGTCAGCCGAAGTCCAGGAATAGCACATTTAAGAAATATTTAGTCTTTTACAACTCGGTGGGTATGAGATACCCGACCTCACTCACGCCAGGTTCACTAAAAGCATTTCCAAAAGGAAAATAATACAGAGTGACATTAGTGTACTATAGAATGTTGGATCTAAAACCATCAGACGAAAAGCGACCCTAAAAGGTTTTAACTACAAAATAATTTTGCAATGGTACTGCACGAGTCCACCAGTTACAAGATTATTAGAATGTCTAGAGTGACACCATAAAACGCTAGTGGTTACCTCTGTTAGCTAAGTGTTGTATACGAAAAGCATCTTTATGTCGTGGTTTTAAGAATTATACTTAATATGTGAATGCTGATTTAGCGAGGTTCTACGTAGAATGCAAGGCACGTGCGTGCACTTGTATACGGTACGGGCATTCGATAGCTTTTGCTCCGTATGGGCTGCATTCAGATAGTTTTAGTTATTTTAGGATCGATCAATACGTAAATGGGCAAGGTTTTTTCCGTTTACAAGCCAACATATATTATGGCAGTGATCAGATGACTCGTTCTTGTAACTTTTAGAAAAGTTGTCTGTCGTTTGTAAATCGAATCATCTACTTCCTATGTTATTGGATAGTTACGGGTACTAGATATTATCAGCTCCAAAAATCTGAATTTAATTTAAGTTCGATAACAACATCTTCCTCACGATACGTTCATGGTGAGATGTAAAACAAATAGTAATTGTGAAAAATTTTTGGATGAGAGGATGATAATTTACAAAACTTTATCATTTAAAATTTTGAATCTTAGTTTCTGAGTTTCTTGGATAAAAACCAGATTGAATAAAAACTAAGACTAAATAGAATTAGATAATAATATGGTGGTACAAGGGCGGCCTTACCGTTTAAAGTAGGGGTCGGCAACCTTTTGGCAGATGCAGGCCGCATAGTGACAATTTGAAATAACGGCGGGCCGCACTTGTTCATAAAAAACATTTTTTTTTGTTTTTAATAAAACAATTAATTTGTGCGTGCACATTTGAGATATTGTTGTTGTTTGTTTTATTTGATTTATTTTGTTGATCAATTTAGGATAGATTTTTACGCGTTAGACGAAAATTACACATTATGCGCGACGCGTACAAAGTTAGAGATATTTTCAGGTCAATTTAGAAATACTCGTAGTCGTGGCTTATCCTAATTATATTACAAACGCGAAAGTTTGTGAGTCTATTTGTTGCTCTTTCACGCAAAAACGGCTCAACGGATTCACATTAAATTTAGAATGAAGGTTGTTCATAGTCTACTTTTTATCACGGAAAACGCGGGTGAAACCGCGAGGCGCAGCTAGTACAAAATAATGCACGAACAAAGCGAGCGCAAAATTTTGACAGGTTTCGTTTAATGTAGGACTAGTGAAAGGCTATACGTATTAGGTACATAATCATAGTTTAATAATAAAGCGTGTAAAAATAAGGCGTCTCGGTGCGTGTGGTCCATAGCATTTGCTATTCTTACGGAGTGACCAATACATTACTGCCCATACACAGCTCACAACTCACAACTCACATTTCTTTTGATCGTGTATAATTTCAGTGTATTTTACATATGACTCTAATAAATTCATTGATTCGACAAAATTTACTATGATAAACGCGCAGGGCATAGTGTAGGTAGATATAAAAAGTTTTTTTGGTTGATGAGCAAGTAACAATGTGTGTAGTTGTGCTTCTTCATACGTATTGAATAATTGGGTGTAGAATTGATGTTTATAAACAGACAGCGTCGTTGGCCATTGTTTGTGTCCAAGTGCTCATGTTTCTTGCTGAATGTCGTTTGGTTAAATAACTAATAAACGGGTTGGGTTTTATAAACTTTATACGAGCTGCAACCGGCAGTTTCACCCGCTGATTTTTTTCATTTATAAATAAAATTGAGTCGCTGTTCGTTTGTCTAGCTAAAACTCGAAAATCGTTGGACCGATTTCGCTAATTTTTATCCTGGAATATTTGTGGCAGAACAGAAAAAAAAACGGCCAGTGAAACCGCCGGGTGCAGCAAGTTTGTATATTTAAGAAAAGAAGATTCATCAGTGAGCGCTTACCTAGTAATAGTGGTGGTGGTCGCCCTTTCTTTATTATGTTCCCGCTGCGCTGTTGATTCTCGAGGGCAGAATTTCGGGGAAAGGAACATAAAGTAAATAAATTACAACGAAAAATAATAATTATTATAAAAACTTTTGCTATTGGCGTCAGTGATTTAAAAATAAAATACTTAGAAAATAATGAAAAAAGCATATCAAACCAAGTATAGTCGTAGTATTACTATAGCCGTAGTGTAATTCATTACAGAGTTTTAAAGAAAGGGTAAGCTAAGCCGAAAAGGGTGTATAATACTTATCATTATGAACAACTTTTACGTGGTCCAACCCGGAATTCGCGAAAAATCAGCTGTTCCATATAGAAACAACAGCGGATTTTTTTCGTTGATTTAAACCCCCTGTAGTCGTAGTAATAATTTTATTCGTAGGCAGTTAGATGAGTCGTAGGTATGTTCATAGTATATAGGCATGAGCTCTGTCTCCAGTTCTAATAAATAATTGATACTCCACAGCTAAACACCGTTACTAGTATTACTTCTCACAGCTTTTTGTTACGATATTTCATACTGAGCGAGTGTTCTGATGTTGTCTCACGGGTTTACCGTTCGAATCGATGTGCTACGAGCACCTCGAAATGCGAGCTGCAGTACCCGGAGCATAAAAGCTATAAATAAATACGAAGTATGACACTGAAAAACCATGAAGTTGTGCCAACCTTTTCAGGGTAAATATAGCACCGACATATTTTTATTGTTTGGTTTCTTGGGTAACTCATATGCTTTGAGGACCTTTGAGAAGATATATTTAATACTAGCTGGCACCCGGCGGTTTCACCCGCTGTTTTTTTTTAACTTTTCATCCTTCCCTGTATTAGAGCAAACAAAACAAAAAAAAACCAACAAAACAGACCAAAAAGGTCGGACCAATTTCTGAACACACCTATAAGTATTTGACAACCAAGTGACACTACATTATATTTCTAAAAAGACAAAAGAGATCGGACATCCCGAGTTTACCGTACCGAACATCAAATGTTTCACAGGTAGGAACAGTTTGTATTGGAAAATTAAATTGTCGATTTTAGTATTTTTCTTTACATATTATTCATGTAAAGAAAAAAACCGTTTAAACCTTCCCTGAACTTTTACAAATATAAAATATCAAGATCAAAATTAGCAAAATCGGTCCAGCCGTTCCAGAGTTTTAGCGAGACTAACGAACAGCGATTCATTTTTATATATAAAAGAGAAGAAGAGTCTTGTGGCAAAATGTTTTAATAACTGTTTTATTGAAGTAGATAAATTTGTAATTTGTTTTATCTTAGGTGACGGTTGTCCCTTTGTTTTTTTTATTCACTGTAATGTCACTTTACTAATACATATCCATCTTCTCTTCTATATAGAGGTTTGTTAAAATTAATATATGTATATATATCTTCGCATCACGCGTGAACGGATGGAACAATTTCGCTAATTCTTATTTTGTTGTGTTTATTATTGCCAGGAGAAGGTTCTTATGAAAGCGAAAATTAAGAAAGTTGAGAGAAACTCAACTTTGAATGGGTTCAGCTAGTACGCTCCTACCGTTTTCCTACTCAGGTGGGTCCTGCTCATACGTTTTCCATTTGATGCTGTCGTCCGGTCACAACTGAGTGTATCCCTCCATCATTCAAATGTTCTTTCACACAGTCCATACAAACTTTTTTGGTCATACTTTTCCCTTCCATTCTATCCACCCACACTTAAATCGGTTCAGTAATTTGGTAAGTTTACCAAAACTATAAGGCGAAAATTTTGATGTACCTAATTAATCTTCTTCTTCTCTTATATTTAAAACTGAATCGCTGTTCGTTAGTTTCGCTAAAACTTGAGAACGGCCGGACTGATTTTTTATTTTATTTTTTTTTGTTTTGGTCGCACAGGGAAGGTTTAAATGTAAAATAAAACAGCAGGTGAAACGGCCTGGTGCAGCTAGTTTTACAGTTTTACTGACAGACTTCGTTTTTAGTACCAAATTCTTGTACTTTTAGTGTTCCTGTAGTTAGCAGAGTGGATACAGAAGCATCGCTTCGCATCGTTTTCGCTTATTGGCGGATTAGTTAAAAATAAATGAGCTTGTTTTTGTCGAGTTCAGTACTGCAATTACACATAAATGGAGGCACCGTTAGGTCTGTAAAAAGTGGTCAGCCGCCAGAGCAGTGTACCCAGTTACGGGAGTACGGTATAGGTAGCTTTAGAAACGGGCCATAAAGGGACAAAGTAGGTAGTCAGAGTAACTATCATAAAGGTGGGTCTACAAACGCACGCGCATGCTCATTGCACACAGGGCGGTCCGCGTGTGTCTCATATCTCGGGAACCTTTGGACATGTTTGCGGGTGAATGTTCTATCTATGAAATAGCTTGAGCTGACTTACTACGGTAAAAGTGACCCTTTACAAAAGTTTTTAATTTTTTCATGGCTCTATCTTTCTTCTTAATATATATAAATCTCGTGTCACAATGTTTGTCCTCAATGGACTCCTAAACCACTTAACCGATTATAATAAAATTCGCACACCATGTGCAGTTCGATCCAACTTGAGAGATAGGATAGTTTAAATCTCAAATTATAGTCGCAATTTTATTTTTTGCAAATTATATATATACTGATAATTTTTACTATAAATTGACAAGTTAGCATCAACATACTACGGTTGCTATAGTTACGCAATGGCTTTTGACAGGACAACGTCTGTCGAGTCAGCTAGTATCTATATAATAATATATATAAATGTTATGTGGGTTTGTGTACGCTTCAAAAACTCAAAAAGTTCTGCAAATTCAAATCCAAATTCAAAATAATTTATTCAAATATGGGTACAGGTTGTCTAATGTTTGCCCGAAGAATATAAGCAATAATTCTCAAATGCCCGAATTTTACTTGCCCGAATTTCATTTGCCCGAATTGTTTGTTTACCATAAAAGTTATGTGACATACTCTTGTTTGCCCGTACATTAGATTTAATAATGATACGAGTGCCATACGTATTATTATCCATTTTATTAATTGCAATAATATTATTTAACAGAATATTTCAACGCCATACTAAATTAATTTCAAATAATCCAAGCCCAAAAAAAAATATCATTAAAAAAAAAGCCATTAAAATTGTTTTTATTTCTAATACCTACTTACTCGTATCACTATAATCGATCTATGTCGCTTCCGTAGAAATTAACCTAACGCCTTTGTCCTAAAAAGCGATTGGCTTTCTAGCACTTCGCCGGCCGCTGCCGCGGCACGCTCGCTACGCTCGCTCGGCTCGTGCGTTGTTTTTCATGTTCTAACATAACCTAACCTAACCTATTGATCGTTTTTATTTCTAATACCTACTTATCACTATGATTGATCCAAGTCACTTCCGTAGAAAATTAACCTAACGCCTTTGTCCTAAAAAGCGATTGGCTTTCTAGCACTTCGCCGGCCGCTGCCGCGGCACGCTCGCTACGCTCGCTCGGCTCGTGCGTTGTTTTTCATGTTCTAACATAACCTAACCTATTGATCGTTTTTATTTCTAATACCTACTTATCACTATGATTAATCCAAGTCGCTTCCGTAGAAAATTAACCTAACGCCTTTGTCCTAAAAAGCGATAGGCTTTCTAGCACTTCGCCGGCCGCTGTCGCGGCACGCTCGCTGCGCTCGCTCGGCTCGTGCGTTGTTTTTCATGTTCTAACCTAACCAATTGATCGTTTAGTTTAAACCGATTTTATAGTTTTTTTCAAGAAGTAATTTCGATGGCAAATAATGTTATGGCATATGATAATTACGCCTTACAATGATGATAACAAATGATGTTATTGAAATTGACTTTATGGAAAACAAAGTTTCAAGCACGTGACTAATATAGTGAACTATGAGTATAACATATAAAATTATGAGAAACAATATTATGTCTGTTGACCAGTATAGCAGATAAAATTATGGCAAATGAAATTCTAGCAAATGGGTGTATACCATGGGTACATCAATGCACACTTATGAATGTCAAATACAATTTTTACGAATAAATTAATACACAATAAATTAAATGTCAAAGAAAACAATATTATTAGAATGTCAAAAAAAATATATAAATTATTGCAATGTCAAAATATCAAGGTATAAAATAACTACAATAGTAGGTATAATCAGTCAAGACACTTATGAATGTCAAATACAATTTTTACGAATAAATTAAAACACAATAAATTAAATGTCAAAGAAAATAATATTATTAGAATGTCAAAACAAAATAATATATAAATAATTGCAATGTCAAAATATCAATGTATAAAATAACTACAATAGTAGGTACTACTGCACCGATCTAGCTGTTTTAGCATGATATATTATATAATCCACATCAAGGATTGTTTTTATCTATTTTTTTTATCCACAGCGAAGCATGGCAGGGAACAGCTAGTATTATATATAATATATTTTTCATTTTTCAGATTGGATTGAATTTAATTTTCTATTTTCCAATCTATTCGAAAAAAAATTGATGTGGCTTATTTAATTGCACATACTATAATAAGTTTCATCAAAATTTGATGAATAGTTTTCGAATGAGAAGTCGATTGCCTTTGTTCGAACAGCCCGGTATAACGGATTCTGTTAAGGAGTCGTTTAATGACATCTCGCGAACAGGAACAGTGCTCAGTGCAGTAGATTAACATTTTAGGATCAACGCGCGTAAAATGTGATGCGTTCACAGTCATTCGTGGCGCATAGCCTGCACGGTACGTGTGCGTACGCAGCGCAGGTGTGGACCAGCAATAATCTACGGAAAAGTTTCTACAGTGTGGAAACTTAGTATTCCATTTGCGGTAGTTGGGTGACAGAAGATCTTAATTTCTGGATAGATAGGTAGGTACTAACACATTCTTACAGTTTTGCAACACAAAATATCCTAATGTTTTGCAAGATTCAGTGTTCATTTATTTTAGCATTGGCATCACTTTTGTTAGCGAGACATCTCGGAGGAATAAGACTTATAGGTATCGAAATTGATACAACAAAAAAAGGATAAGCGAAATTGTTCCATCGGTTCACTCGTGATGTGATGACCAAGGGAACTAGAGGTTCATTTTTATAAACTAATACAATTTTATAACTATAATGTTAGTTTGTTCGTTTCAGACAAATCTTGTAACTGAAATTTGAATCACTTCCTGATGCCCGATTGAGCTGAAATTTGCCTGTATAGCTCCGATGAAAATGCAAAAAAAAGCTTTCTCAACTGTCCACAATGTGAATAAATATGTCTTTGAATTTTAAACATACATGTAATAAGCGTTTTGCTCGTTTCGTCACTAAATAATATAAAAAAATTATTAAAAAATATTACAAACGAGACATCAATTTCATATGCGCACAAATAAAAGTAGATACAGGACAGGGGCATCCAACGCGCACGATTTACAAAACATGCGCTCTTTGTTACAAGAGCCGTAATAATGTACAACGTAACTGCAGTATGGAAGGATTGACAAACAGGCGCTGCTGCGCTGCTACTTAAGGCTCCAGAGTACTACTTCTCATTATGAACAATTTTGAGTATTGGAATAACATCAACAAAGGCTGTGCTGTTCCATAAAACATAATCAAAGACACTCAACAAAATAAATGAAACACCTGATTTTTTACAAGTTTTTAAGGTTGGCCCCATTGTGCAAGGATGAGCCCTTTTCGGCCTAGCATAGCTCTTTCCCTTCCTTAAAATAACTACATAGTAAGTAACCCTTGCTTCAGATGCCTATCCCCGTTTCACTTCACTAGATTTATCTTTGTTACTGTCATCGGAGTGAAGTTAAGCTGATTTATGTCTTATTCACAGACACTGCCCAAACGTAACTCTGAATTTGAAATAACTGGCAAGACCTTTTATACCGTCTTTAATGTTTTCCCGTGCTTGTACTCTCGTAAAAAAAGAACGTTTTTGCGTGTAAATTTAATGTAAGATGCCATACTGTTACTACTAACGTCAACCAAGTGTGACAATGTCACGTTTTGTATGTTAACATTCACAAAGCAGCGTTTAGGACGTCACTTTATGACGTAAGCTTAAGGCACTCTTATCGTGTATCTTGTATGCATGTCTATTGTCTATGAAGCTCATATCCATTAACCAGGAGAATCGGGACCATCAGAGCCTGCCTAGCACGGCGGGACAAATAAAATTGTCTTTGCACTGTTTTTATGCTCGCACAGGTGTAACAAAGCTGGAATAGATATGTTGGTATGTTGTTGTTGTTGGATATGTTGGCGGTGTTCTTAATTAAGGTAAGAAGAATAGAATAGACATTCATGGGATATCTTCACAAGATACTTACTTGGCTGTGGTTCAGCAATCAGGAGCGAGGTGGAACCCACGGTTTACCTGTTACCAGCTGGCCCAGCAAGCGCTTGATAATGCATTCGGAATTTCCAGAGAAACTTTTCAGGCTCCTTAAAACAGCTACTCCCTAACACCTTTACGCAGTCCATGTACAATTGCTAGCAATCCTGAAATCACCCGTCTACCACTTGAGCTAAGCCACATGGGAGTCCAACCCTAAGTCGCCAAAGTAAATTACAATTTATCAGTTGTCCAAATCAAACAAACCCTAAATTATAATCTGGAACTGGAACCCTATTCTTGGGCGCTCCAGATTACATCTTCGTCAGTTACACTCTCGTGACATTTTGAATCATCTCCACACAAAAATTGACAAAAATTTCCGAACAATTCGGCAAGTGTTCAGAATAGTGGCTTTTTGTAATAGTATCTATGTATGTGTTTCTGTGTATGTTTAGTGTTTCTAGACCGGTGAGTAGTGTGTATGGTAAGACGCCTGTAGTTGATCGTATGATCGGGACAGTCCTTACAGAGTCTTCTTTCCATTGTGTTTTAATTTATATTGCTAAGTCAGTCTATTTTGTGATTTTATCGGTGTATTTAGAAGTGAAATTGTGTTTTAGGAATGGCTGTCAATGAGGTAAAATTTTTACTTGGAGAAGGAGACATTTCTAAAGAGAACGACAGTGCCCGAGATAATATCTCGCTCGCAAGAACAGGGTGATCGCCTAACTCAATTTTTGTGCATCTCCCTAGCTGAAATTCGTAACTATCGCCCATCAAACATTAACCTTCAGCTTGCCTCTAGCAATGCTAGTCATGGACTGATGTGAGTGCGACATCTGTCAAAATGAAAGGTGCCAAATAGACACATGAACTACTCGTACTTACCCTAGCACTCAATGTTGATAGAAAATAAACACATTTTGAAAGAACAACATTTAATTATATCATTTAGAAGCTAATAAGGACATAATTCTTTAAAAACTACATTATGAGCTTTACATCTAAGCTATATCTAAGTTATTTTGTAGTTAAGTGAAATAAATATATTATTACTAGCTGACCCGGCGACTTCGTAACAGTCGATTCTTTATTTTTATTTTTTAATACTTATTCTGCTATTCTGGACACTGGGTCAGCTAAGATAAAAAAAAGAAAATAATAAGTCAACAATTACATTATGTCAAAAAATACACATTATTAAACACTTTCTTTTAATACTCACTAAAACACACAATAAAAATAACAATTTCAGATTTTTTATTATAATAATAATATATAATAAACCGACTTCAAAAATGTAGGAGGTTCTCAGTTCGATTGTATGTTTTTTTTGGTATGTTTTTGTTTTTGTCGAAAATTTGCGTAGCGAAATGTAATGTACAAAGAGCCTAAGTCTATCAAAATTGATGAAAAAACAAGACTACGAAATCTGTCTTCCGACAATGAAGGTCACACGTAATACACCTTAATCCTTATTATAATTATTACAACGTCATGTTGCAATACAACAACGAACGTAATCGCATTGTGATCACAGACAGTTAGAATTTCTGCCACAGATCGCATCCTTACTGTAAGCCGTTAATCCATTGATCATCATTTTCGGCTATGACAATTACTTGGCCACTTAACCATAACGACGTTACGGTAGGTAAATATCCAGATAGCCTTTAAAAGATTCAGCCGAGTATCGTTAATTTGCACCTAAGAATAGAAGAGTTCCGTTACTTTGTCATGGATACCATAATCAGAACCTAACCAAGTTTTCACCAAACTACCCTTAAAGTACATTCTTTCAAATAAAACAATAATCATCGAAATCGGTTGGCGTGATATTGAGTTATTCATCTATTTGTCGCGCACGTACTTAATGCAAATTTAAGACTAATTCCGTAGTTTTTTCATGGATACCATTATCATAACTGGACTGAATTGAAATGGGACCACACGGGAAGCGTTAGCTTTCTGAAAAAAAATAATCATCAAAATCGATTCACCCAGTCAAAAGTTATGAGGCAGCAAACATAAACAAGAACATTATTTTTACAAAACAAAAACCGACTTCAAAAGACCGACTATTGAGTTATTCATCTATTTGTCGCGCACGTACTTAATGCAAATTTAAGACTTATATGGTTTTCTCATGGATACCATTATCAGAACTGGACTAAATTGAAATGGTAGGTACTAAATGGGAAGCGTCAGCTTTCTAATAAAAAAAGAATCATCAAAATCGATTCACCCAGTCAAAAGTTATGAGGTAACAAACATAAAAAAAAAATTAAAAAAAACATACAGACGAATTTATAACCTCCTCCTTTTTTGAAGTCGGTTAAAAAAAAACATACAGTCGAATTGAGAACCTCCTCCTTTTTTGAAGTCGGTTAAAAAGAGGATAAACATAGGCGTACTTCGCATTCTTTGCAATCTTTTTTTTATATAATTTTTTTTTATCCACATCGAAGTGTGGCAGGGGGGAACAGCTAGTTAGTAATGTATTTAAATGTATTAGTATAGGTATGTATTTATATTTTCGCTAATGTAGGTAGTTTTAGTATTAGAATGTAGAATGTATTTCGAAGTTTATTTTTTAAATATATTTAAGTGTTTAGTAGGGTAGTTGACAGTCCCCTCCGAATTGGGTTCCCGCCTTTCCGTGGCAGGGGGGATAAGTAGCCGGGCCGCCTTGCCCGGTGAAACTAAGAGGAACCCTAAAGGTGGAGGCTCGGGCCGGCGCCCTGGACATTCCGGGAAGCGGCGGTCTGGGCCTAGGAGCCCTCCCGTATACCTCTCCGTGGAGAGGGAACGTGGTAGGGCTCGGGGTCGTCTGCGGACGACGAGGGGGGGCACATTGTGCCCTCCAGAGGGGTAGACTCGGCCGGCGTCCTGGACAGTCCGGGTAGCCGCGGTCCAGTCGCCGAGAGGGAGAGAGCGGGAGAGAGAGAGGGACCCTTTCTCTCACCCGCTCCGCAGAGAGAAGAGCGGACATGGGGGCGAGTCAGGCCAGAGGGGCCAGTAAGGCTCGCACTCCGTCTCCGCTAGGAGGGCCTGGAGTGGCGGGTGCGGGGACACCCGCTGCTTCGCATTGGGCCCTCCAGGGTGGTCGACGCGTCTGATGTTCCGACGCGTCGCCCCGAAGTGGGAGGGGGTGGCCACCCCCTACCCGAGGTGGGTCTGCCTCACGGCGGACATAGCCTGGGCGGGGCTGCGGTGATTTAATGGGCCCGCGGCTCCGTCCATCGCCTGGAGGAACTTCCCAGGGTTTTTAGTGGGTATGCCGCCACTAGGGCGGAGACTCCCACATAACCACCCTGCCCTCCCCGGGGCGGGCGTGGTATCCATAAAGGATTTTCCCTGGGTCACAAAAAAAAAAAGGGTAGTTGACAGTTGACAACAAAATATTTTGAAGATTTCTATTTTTTATGGTAGCTGAATATTTATAAATGTGAAAAACCGATCACATTGATTAAATAAATCATGATTTTATTTAATATTTTTAAGAAATAAAATTCCGAAAATACTGTCACTAGTCACGTGACAACGAACGCCAATGAACAAGCGTGACGTAATAAGTTGTAACACAAAACAAACTTGACATTACTTGACAATTCGTGGTCTTATTTAGAAATTGTATTTTGATTTGTTTTGCTCTTAATTCAACTTAATTAACTTTATTCTCACTAGAAAAGATCTTGGTACAATGGAAGCAGGTTTTATAAAAGCGAATAACAGTAATTTGTCCAAGATCGACGTTGTTATGTTGGTTGCATTTTTCGCAACTAACACTAACTCTTGCTCTACAGAATTTCGAAATGTCAAAACTTCAGTCAACAAAACATCAATATAATGATAGAACTACAAACTAGTCTACCGATAACCATTCAGCAGAAGTATCTAATACTGATCATATAATATTATAATGTATTTAGGTTATGTTTATTTAGATTCGACACAATATTTAATTTTCAGATCATCTCGTGCGTCATATTTTATGGGGATGATGCAATTAGTTATGTGCAAAAAAAGTTAAAACTTACATCGAAATGATCTTCACGAAAATACATTTTGGAATCCGAAGCTACATTAATGTCCCGTCTTGCAAACTGTAGCCACTTTTTAAGCATTTGTTCCTTTCGAGGCACATGTATAAAGTTTTTTTGGTGTTTTGATTGTTGAACATTCACACTGAGGTTACTATACAGTATTTATAAAACTTGAGATCCATTTTATTAGATAAATTTGTAAAAACTTGTTAATCACTTAACCAAACAGCACTTTGTTTTGGAACCTGTGACCTAACACGAGTCGCCATGACAGTTTGACGCGTTTTGTTGGGGTAATGTCAAATAGTTCATAAAAATGTAAAATAAAATATGTTACAGGTATTATTTTACTGAAATATTAATATTTCAGTTAAATTAGGCCATAAGGCACCCTATGAATTATTTTTTCAAAATTAGTCAACTACCCTATTATGACATAATTTTTGTTTTCAATATTCCACACCCACAAACGTTAGTTTGTAAGTATATAGGTTTTTGTCTTATTATTTAATACTTTCTCAAACTTTTCTGATTCACTGAAAGGGAGGACGAGGGAGAGTTTCGGGGTTTCTGTAGACCTCTGTCGCGGGAATGGCAGCAGATACATCAGGTGTAGAAGAGGGCTCATCAGGGGGCTCCCTCGCCTTACTCCAAATACCAGTATATTTTTCACCCATAAAATCCGATACAAGAATAGTAAGTGGTATTGGGGGAATTTCAGCTGACGGTGAATATGCAGGCAATAAAGCATTATAATAAGGGGCTGCTTTTGTAAGTGATACAGTACTTTTAGGATATTCGTAAAGTGAGCAGCCGTTATTCCATAGATTTTCAAACTCATTGTAAAGAGTGAAGGCTTTTCGCCCATGCATTATCACTCCTCGTGTTAAATCTTTTCTTATTTTTGTTTCATCGCGATTATGCGGAGTACTAATTGCTACGGGAGTATTTCGCCTCTCTGTTTGGTTCGGCACGCAGTCTACTAGTAACAAACTTGCGGAAATCTTAGTGTCTGCCGGGACTGTGAAGATGAAGACACGACCATGGAAGAGTTCTAGCGTTCTTAAAACTTCCTTCATCTTCTTTTCTTGATATTTGCCAATGATTAACCTCATATTTATGTTCGTAGTTCTTATAATTACTTTTAGTTGCGTTATTATGTCCTGAATGGCAAAGCAGGCTACGTCGATCGAGTGCTTCGCCGTCTTCACAATGGATGCGACCACTGCAATACACTCTTCTTTTGTGGTCGTCTCGCTAAAGGTCACCATCAAGTCCTGTACTTGACTCGTTTCCTCTTTGTACTCCTTTAAGGACGACATAACGACCGCTGAAACAAAAAAATATATATTGTTTAAGGGTTTTGAGAGGTCTCTTGTTTTACTAATGGGTTAACGACTACAGAGTACAGAGGCGAGACAGTAAATGGTATACTCGGCCGAGCAAACAATCATGATTCTAATGAATGACTCGCCTTGTCAATTTTTTTATACAAACCGAGTACTTGGCCAAGGGCACTGTCTCGACACTGTACTCTTTACGCGTAATCAACCCATTACGTACTAATTTAATTTTTTGACATCAAAATGAACCGTATGGCGCTCGCTCCTGAGTATTGGTCTCCTCTTTAGCGCGTCATCTTTGTAGAGCCTCTGCCAGTCTCTGTCTCTTATTTTTTTTTACATTTGCCAACAATCTAGGCCGTGGATTGTGGTCAGGGCGGGAATCATTTCAAAGACTAATTTAAGCAATTCAATGTATTTTTCTGTCATAAAACATGTTTTGTAATGTCAAATAGTAAAATAAATCTGTCGAAGCAAAAACTTGCATGTCGAGAGTTCTGAACTAGTTTTTAAACGAGCGCGGACCCCTAAAATCACAACTAAGACAACGCAAATCACAAATCAATACGATAAGATACAAATTACGGAACAGAGATGAAATCACTAATATTTTCGATGATATTTCTTATATTTTCATAATTTTAAAATATGAAACCATAATATTGATTTTTTTTTCGGTTTATTTCGCATAATTATCTATCTATTGGAATTAGTTCAGATTTTTTTTTACAGAAATTGAAATAAAATAATATAGAATAGTTTAAAAAACTAAAAAACACGCATTGTCATCGCTCTTTGACAGTCACAGAATTCGCGTACCGAGTCACAGCAGCTGTGACTCGGTACGCGAATTCTGTGACTACTGCTGTCTAAGCTGTGGTTCCCCACGGCTACTGGTACATATTCTGCTACGTGCCGCGTTTGTCAAAGAGCGATGACAATGCGTGTTTTTTAGTTTTTTAAACTATTCTATATTATTTTAGCTAAGCTGCTTAGCTAACAGTAATCGTAGAAATCGCGTTCGGAGCAAAAACACAATTTATTAGCTTCAAAAAATTATTTTAATTTATTTAAAAGTATATTTTTTTAATTTTTTGTATAATAATTTATTGTCATCGATCCTCGATATATCTACAAAGTTTGAACGAAATCCGGCCGTTTAAAGTGGGTCAAAATCGCGCCCAAAGGAGTCGGTTACAAACATACAGGTGAAGCTAATATAAGCGTGTTAATAAACAACTATTTCGAAATTCAAACCATTCGTTTGACAGGTACGCTACATGACCACATACTAGTAGCTTGATTTCAAAGTCTTAGGTCTCATTTTGAGGACCCAATTTTCGGGTGAAAACTTATTTCTCATCGTGTGTTTTTTCTTCCAATTATAATAACATTGTCTATCGTCATATCAAATTTCAAACCATTTCATTATTTTATCAATTCAATCAATTTCATTATTTTGAATTTGATTTTTTTTCCTCTCAATGGACGTGAAAAGTCGAGTGTAGGTATAACTCAGGCATAAAACCCATTGTACCCTCGCCATTATATCCGCCCTCGCCTTTGGCTCGGGCTAGCTAAACGTCTCGCGGATACAATCCGGGACGTCCGGGTTTCAGGGTATCCTAGTAAGAAGCTATGAATGTGAAACATTTTTTTAATGGCTTGTATTACGCCCTCTTTGTACAATCTACTATTGTTTAATCTCGATCAGTATACAGAGAAGTGGAGCTCCGAAATCGCAACAGCCTGCAAAGGGGGCGCACTGTGTCGAGTGAAGTCATCTCCGTGTCGGCAATAGGGCTAAGAAAAAGCGGGTGAAACCGCAAGGCGCAGCTAGCTAATATATTTTCGAACGCCAACCAACCAACCAATAAAAATTACGCGAAATCGGGATCACTTGCATTTTATTTGATTATTATTGACTAGTTAGAATTATTCCCACTACGCCGCTTCTCGCCACGCCGCGCCGCTCGCCGCCCGCCGCCTCAAAAGCCATGGGCCACCTTTGGGTACGGAATCCTAAAAAGATCACGTGATTAATGAACGACCCCAAAATCGCAAGCACGGCCAAGTGAATGTACCCCCGAACGCTAACATAATAAGATCAAGTAAATATTTTTTTAGGTTGCAACCTAAAAAAATAAATGAAGTAGGTACTTAAATTTAAACACAATACAAGGTTATTCATAAAGGGTATGCAAAGCCGAAAGGGGCTCATAGTACTCATCATTATGAACAACTTTTACTATGGAGCCAACCCGAAATTCGCGAAAAAAATATCAGCTGTTCCATAGAAAAATGTCAATGACACTCGACAAAATGTATGTATGATTTTGATTTTTTTTCACGAATTTCAGGTGGTCCCATAGTAAAAGTTGTTCATAATGATAAGTACTATGAGCATTTTTCGGCTTCTGTATAACCCTGTATAATATGTATATGACGACAAAAAATTCGACTTCATTTACCTCTTCCTAATATTTCTCCCATGAAAAGTTTATACCTACTTCGGGCTCCTAACGTATTACCACCCTAAGTATTATTACTAAAAACTCGTACGAAACGCTTTAATTCCACCTATAGAGGTATTGTGCGAACCGCTACGGTGTGGAACGCTTTGCCTGAGTGGGTCTTTCTCGATAGAAATAATCTAGGTGCCTTCAAGTCGCGAGTGAATCGGTTTCTTCTAGGCGAGCATGCTCCATCGTAGACCGTATCGTTGCTTACCAACTAACAGGTGAGATGGTGGTCTGAATAAAAAAAATCTTTGTTAAAATATTTGATAAAAATGTTCGTTAAATCAACATTTTAGATGAAAAAATTACAAGTCTATTTATCTCTTCATGAATTTGCACCCATGAAAATTGTACAACTACTTTGGGCTCCTATTCTAACTAATCGCACAAAACTCATGAATCCAACCTCTGCGGATATAAAGTCGAGGATAAAATGGGTTTTATGCCCGAGTTTTACACTCGACTTTTCACATCGATTGCGAGGAAATAAATTAAAATATAATAAAAAATATATTTATAAAAATAATAAATTAATTAATTTAATAATAATGAATATAAATTAAAAAAAACACGACCAATTAATTAAAAAAAAATATAATAAAAAAATATTAAAAATATTATTTAATGAATATTTTGGAAATTATTTAAAAAAAATTTTTTATTAAAATTTATAATATTTTTTTTTTCATATTAATACCTATGATTTTTTTTTTAATTTAAATTATTTTTTTAATTTTAATCAAATTTACAATTTAATCAATTAACTTAAAAATTTTAATTTTTATTTAAAATAAATGATTATTTTTATATTATTGTTTATATAATTGTTTATATTTTTGATTTTGATTATATTTAAAAAAATTAAAATACAAAGAAATATTTAACGCAAACTTATGTACTAACCAGGTGCTAACCAGGTACGCAAGTTAAACTTATGACACTTCTGTTTCCGTCGGCGTTTAAAAATTAACAGTCGACATTAAAATAAAAATACAACAAAAAGCTACATTACAATAAAGAACATTAAACAATTTCAAAAGTAAAACCAGTTTTTAAACAAAAAGAACTAAATCAAAATCGGCGCAGCCTTCTGGGAGCCACGAATCCACAGGCAAACCCAGGTACGCAAGTTAAACTTATGACACTTCTGTTTCCGTCGGCGTTTAAAAATTAACAGTCGACATTAAAATAAAAATACAACAAAAAGCTACATTACAATAAAGAACATTAAACAATTTCAAAAGTAAAACCAGTTTTTAAACAAAAAGAACTAAATCAAAATCGGCGCAGCCTTCTGGGAGCCACGAATCCACAGGCAAACCCAGGTACGCAAGTTAAACTTATGACACTTCTGTTTCCGTCGACGTTTAAAAATTAACAGTCGACAGTAAAATTAAAATACAACAAAAAGCTACATTACAATTTTATTATGAAACATTAAACAATTTCAAAAGTAAAACCAGTTTTTAAACAAAAAGAACTAAATCAAAATCAGCGCAGCCTTCTGGGAGCCACAATTCCACAGGCAAACAAAGAAACGCCTGGAATAGATCGCGCTTAGCGATAAGGCCGCCAGTTGTCGCAACAATGAACAATAAAGAGTTTATCTGCCTATCCTTTAAACGCACGTTAAAGTTACAATTTGGGGTCAATTAATTTAATCCTCCAATAATCCATTAATTTAACATTTAATTATGAAATTACTTCTATATTCCCGGTCCCAGCTAGTCTACGTTGAAAATTTGATACCAATAACAGTTGAACATATTAGCCCCAAGTTTGAAGGCTTTTTAAGACAGATCTAAATTTTCTAAATCTATTGGCATCCTTGTCTAATGGCTTGCAATGATAAAGACGGATTATTTTTAGTTAGTTTAGATCTGTCTTAAGATGCCTTCAAACTTGGGCCTATTAGCTACTCACCTCTCACGACGGTATTTGAAGTCATGGGGCGCGCGTTTGCGTACATGGCTTGATCGGAGAAAACCAGCAATGAAGTTTTAAAAGTCTTCACAATTCCCAGAAGCGGCCAAAACTTGAACAATATTTTCAGAAAAACAGTTAGTTCACTATTTAAATGGCAATCTTTCAGCCAACCCGTGATTGATCTGGAGAGTAGCAGACGGTGCGCCGGCAGCAACTGACCGCGCCGGAATAACTGAATCTCCCACCCCTTTCCGAGTTTATATATTGCAGTTACCTATATTATGTCTGGGTCTAGGCTTGTAACGGCTCCGCACTCCCTTTGCATCCTTCCACCCCCCGGAAAAAGGCCCCACCCAGATTTCAATGTCAGAAGCCGCCCGTGTACCCGATCGCAACACGCAATAAATAAAAATAGAAATAATGATGAAATAACGTTCTGGGTTTTCTCGTAAAAGTATAATCAGAGGTAATTTCTTACGAGCCTTATCTTTCGGCCTTAACTCCATATTTTGAGCGTTTAAGATCGCTCAAAATATGGAGTTTGACTCCATATTTTGAGCGATCTTAAACGCGATCTTAAACGAGACGAGCAAATCGCATTGTGATTACATTATAGGTGGTTGCGAAATTTATTAGCCGATCGTTTCATTGGCTCCAATGTTGTAGGTATACATTGGAAAGAGACAAATATTGTTTTGGCGTTTCTTTTAACCATTAATTGGAACAAGTACCGAACTACCGTGAAACGGTGGCGGGGCGCATATCGGGGTTAATACAGTCCACCGTAAAACGATGGCGCATGGCGGAACGCTTGAAAGCTACTACTTGCTACTGGTTTTCGGTCTAGGACAAAAAGTAAGTTTTACACGACACGACACGATCAAAATTTTTCTTTCGGAAAATCGTACCGATGACGTCACGTATGAGTATCCAGGAGATCAAATTTAGTTACTTTTCAAGATTTGCCTGGTTGACAAACGATCGCAGGAGTAATTGAGAACAGCAGCAGAGGAGATACATACCAATAGACCAATCTGCCGCTATAGTGAAAACATTGTCATAAATGTGTTGAAAACATTAGCTTATGTCTTGTTCTTTTCCAGGATTTGCTATTGCCTAGATATGATAGTAATGGGCTGTATGTATTGCCCGGTCACATTATCTCGAGACCTCGCTGGAATGCGAACCTCCGCCCGTTCTCCTTTCACCTCCCCGCGCTCGCCACGGCGCGTCAGTACGGTTAGCACTTTCGTTGCCGATACGCGTCGACTTATTTTCGTGGTATATTTTTAAACATTTCATTGTTACGTTTGGACGTTTACGACGACGCCAGGTCTCGAGATAATGTGACCGGGTTATATATGTTAATACTTCGTAGGTTTGGTATCACAACGTCAAGTTTCAAAGAAGCTTTTTTATGTAATTGATATTGATTGACGAGACGTGCAAAAAAAAAATCAGTGCTATAAGCCCCGGATCTTAATTTTTTTTTTAGGCGGGGCAAAAACTGAAAAATAATAATTTGGGTACGTATCTTTCATAGCAGTACATTTTACTGGCGTTCCGTATATTAAACACCATTTTCCAGCTTTTCCATTACAATTACGATTTTTTTTTATATTTCCTCGTCCTCCTGAAACCGCTGAACACTGAAATTAAAAATTAAAATCACAAGTTCACCATAGAACTTGTAAAAACCCTTTATTCGTCTTCCAGAAGTAGGTATATTTTTTTTATTTCTCGCTTTGTATACACTTTTCAGCAGAGCGCAGAATCCTACGTTTTCAACTTATAACAGAGGTAGGTCTACTAGAAACTGGCACGCCCCGGGAAAGATCAATACACCGTCGGGCGCTCGTATTGGCCGCACCTACAGTGCGCGCGCTACTCAGATCAAGGAGAATGCTGATAATTATAATGTTGTCTTACTTATATCCAACTGAAAATCATCATAATTTTAGGTTAAAATTTTATTACGCTTTGTCTCAATGGCTAAAAGGTTTTTGCAAGCTAGACCAGTCTGTAGTTATAATTGCATTAATTGGATATTTGATATGGAAAAGGTCGCGTGTCGAGCCCTCTCTTGACGAAAACAAATGCCAAAATGACATTTTGTAATTTTTCAATTTATGCACAACCGAGCCTACAATTTCACCAGCCAGTCGAAACCAATGAAATGAATATTTTTGTTGTACAGTATAAAGGAGACTATTCCAGCTACCACCCCAGCATTTTCACTGGAATTAAAATATGAGTAAAAAATGCATAACGCGAATTCAACGGCACCGAAATATCAAAGGTCGCAGTGGGCTGCAGTAACGACGGCACGTGTATGCGGATTATTGAATTTACTAAAGGTCACCAGAGCAGCCTCAAATGCAGTGTCCTAGCAGAATATCAGGTTCCGGGAATTAACTTAGGTCACCGGAGCAGCCTCATGCAGGGTCCTAGCAGAATAACAGGTTCCGGGAATTTACTAAAGGTCACCGGAGCAGCCTCAAATGCAGTGTCCGAGCAGAATACCAGGTTTCGGGAATTTACTTAAGGTCACCGGAGCAGCCTCATGCAGGGTCCTAGCAAAATACCAGGTTCCAGGAATTTACTAAAGGTCACCGGAGTAGCGTCAAATGCAGTGTCCTAGCAGAATACCAGGTTCCGGGAATTTATTAAAGGTCACCGGAGCAGCCTCAAATGCAGTGTCCTAGCAGACAGAATACCAGGTTCCGGGAATCTATTAAAAGTCACCGGAGCAGCCGCAAATACAGTGTCCTAGCAGAATACCAGGTTCCGGGAATTTACTTAGGTCACCAGAGCAGCCTCATGCAAGGTCCTAGCAGAATACCAGGTTCCGGGAATTTACTAAAGGTCACCAGAGCAGCCTCAAATGCAGTGTCCTAGCAGAATATCAGGTTCCGGGAATTTACTTAGGTCACCGGAGCAGCCTCATGCAGGGTCCTAGCAGAATAACAGGTTCCGGGAATTTACTAAAGGTCACCGGAGCAGCCTCAAATGCAGTGTCCGAGCAGAATACCAGGTTTCGGGAATTTACTTAAGGTCACCGGAGCAGCCTCATGCAGGGTCCTAGCAAAATACCAGGTTCCAGGAATTTACTAAAGGTCACCGGAGTAGCGTCAAATGCAGTGTCCTAGCAGAATACCAGGTTCCGGGAATTTATTAAAGGTCACCGGAGCAGCCTCAAATGCAGTGTCCTAGCAGACAGAATACCAGGTTCCGGGAATCTATTAAAAGTCACCGGAGCAGCCGCAAATACAGTGTCCTAGCAGAATACCAGGTTCCGGGAATTTACTTAGGTCACCAGAGCAGCCTCATGCAAGGTCCTAGCAGAATACCAGGTTCCGGGAATTTACTAAAGGTCACCAGAGCAGCCTCAAATGCAGTGTCCTAGCAGAATACCAGGTTTCGGGAATTTACTTAAGGTCACCGGAGCAGCCTCATGCAGAGTCCTAGCAGAATACCAGGTTCCGGGAATTTACTAAAGGTCACCAGAGCAGCCTCAAATGCAGTGTCCTAGCAGAATACCAGGTTCCGGGAATTTACTAAAGGTCACCGGAGCAGCCGCAAATGCAGTGTCCTAGCAGAATACCAGGTTCCGGGAATTTACTTAAGGTCACTGGAACAGCCTCATGCAGGGTCCTAGCAGAATACCAGGTTCCGGGAATTTACTAAAGGTCACCGGAGCAGCCTCAAATGCAGTGTCCTAGAAAAATACCAGGTTCCGGGAATTAACTTAAGGTCACGGGAGCAGCCTCATGCAGTGTTCTAGCAGAATACCAGGTTTCGGGAATTTACTTAAGGTCACCGGAGCAGCCTCATGCAGGGTCCTAGCAGAATACCAGATTCCGGGAATTTACTCACCGGAGCAGCCTCAAATGCAGTGTCCTAGCAGAATACCAGGTTCCGGGAATTTACTAAAGGTCACCGGAACCTCAAATGCAGTGTCCTAGCAGAATACCAGGTTCCATTTTATTTCATTTATTTTTCATGATTTAAGTGGAATACTTTCAGTTAGTTTATTTTATATCATAAATGAACATTTAGCCCCGGGAAAGCTCAATACACCGTCGGACGCTCGTATTGGCTGGGCCTTAAGTTTTTCCCTAGAGGGGCGTGTACGTAAATTTCACGCACTTAATGACGCATAGAAACTACCCGAATGTCAAAATGTCATTTTGTCAAAATATTATTTATATTGAATTATTATTTAAATAGCTAATTAAATTTACTGCTAAGTAAGGCAAGCAAAATATTACTGGCTCTGCTGTTTCTTGGCAGTCTAAGTAATACGAGTATATTCTACGAATAACACTCCATTTGTTTATTACTTTTGAAATTTGTGTTACTATTTAGGGTCAACACCCTTGACGTGTGTGAACATTGAGTAGTGCTGTTCCCCTGATTATAGAAACATTATGGGCCCAAGTTTGAAGTCTTAACTTGACAGATCAAAACTAACTAATAGTAAATTGTATTTGAAATTGCAACCTATTAACTAGGACATCAATACTTTTAGAAAAACCTCGTCAAATATATATTTATACTAGCTGACTCGACAGACGTTGTCCTGTCAAAAGCCATTGCGTCAATTCTATGTCAAATGTCAAAAGTTACATTAAAAAAGTTTACATTGTCCAAAGCGCTTTATGGTTTAAGTATTTTTAAATTTTCTAATTTTTCATGTTTTTTTACTATAAATTGAGATGTGAGCTATCCTATCTCCTAAGTTAGATCAAACTGCACCCGGTGTGCAAATTTGATTGAAATCGGTTAAGTAGTTTAGGAGTCTATAGCGGACAAACAACGTGACACGTAATTTATATATATTAAGAAAAATAAATAACGTTTCACACTCATAGCTCCCCACCAGGATAATACTGTGTCGGGGATGCCATGGAACATACACAAAGACAAGGACAACTAACACCCAAACCCAGAGCAGACATTTAAATTCATCATTCTAATATCTACCCGGCCGGGAATCGAACCCGAGGCCTCTGGCTTAAAAGGCAGATATATTACCACTGAGCCAAACAGGTCGTCGAATATATGAAGTGATAATGACCACAAAGTAACGTAATCTTATATTTTGTTTTAGAAAAATAGATTTGTCAACTAAAAAAAAACCTTCAAACTTGGGCTTATTCATAGACGGAAGGTTTTGGAAATGTTCGCGAGCGGTCAGCGAGTAGTTCGCGTGTAAGTTATAATGTTTTTCGCGAACACAAACAGTGCATGCGCATTCGCAGTCGCATACATTTTAAAACATATGTGCGCTCGTAAAATGTGGCGCGTCAGCCATTCGAGGCTCGTGGCGTGCACATGTATGCACCCGCCTTTCGTGATTGAAACCGTAAAATTTGGTTCATATGATGAAACATTTTAATAACTAGTCAAAAAAAATTGTAGAGCATTTATAAAAAATATATTGTTATGAGTTGTTATTTTTATTCATAAACTGGATGCGCACCGCGGTTTCACTCGCTTTTCTTCTTATAAACCAGGGAAGGTTGTATTAGCAAACTTAACAGTAAAATAAATATTCAATTCAAATCGGTCCAGCCATTCTCGAGCTTTAGCGAGACAGCGAACAGCGATTCATTTTTATTTCACTTTTGTGAATTTTCGAAAGTAGTAAAACTTAAGTTGTTCGGTTTAAACATTTTAGACTGCCTGTTGAAGGTCTTCAGTTCTTTAGAGTTTACCTTCTCCGTTCAATAGTGGGCTTAAAAAAAATATGCTAATCAGACATCAGGAAGTGGTTCAAAATTAAGTTGCAAGATTCCACCAGAACAAACATAGTTACTTACATACATTGCAAGTTAAATAAAAGCTTATAAAAACAATTGCTCCATAGAAAACTGTCAATGACACTTAACAAAATGTACTTAGTGTTTTTATATATCCAATGCGCTTAATTAAATATCTTACAACCGCTCATATCCGATATAATTTTGAATGTAAGTATATGTACCAGTTGATGGGCCAATTGATTTAACTATGACCCGCGGAGTGACACCTCGCGACCCCTATGCCAACAGCCACTCGAACAAATTAAGCTCACACTCAAAATATAACAATTGCATTGAATAAACTAACAAACAGACTAGGTACTTTTCGTGATTATCCAACAGTCCAACAAGGTCCAACAGTCTCCAGCGACCCATTTACTCTTCTTTCCTTCTATATATAAAAACTAGCTGCGCCCCGCGGTTTTACCCGCATTATCCCGGCAAAAAGTAGCCTATGTGTTAATCCAGGTTATAGTCTAAGTTTTATTATAATAATAACAAACTGCTACACGTCAAATAACTACAAAAATTGTACAATAAACAATAAATTATATAACCCAAGCAAATTACATTAAGTAATTATCTTATTGTTTTTTAACTATCTACAGACTAGGTGAGCTACCTTCAAACCTAATTATTTTCATCTAAATCTGTTCCGTCGTTTTAGCGTGACAGAGTAACAAACATCCATACATACAAACTGTCGAGTCTAAAATATCCGTAGGAAGCAAGAAGCAGAAAGCAAAAACTAGTTTTAAAGAAAATGTATTTTATAAGGTCTGGCGCCCCATTTCACTCCTTTAAGGGTATTAAGGGTAGAATATCGCAAATTTGTTTTTTAGTACATAGGAGCCTATATTGGACAGAAAATATACCCTTTTTCGTAGGTCTAGGATCAGTGGTTAAGGCTATGCGTTAATATACCGGACAGGTGATGTCTGTCCTTAATTATTTATTAGTGTCTTAATTTAATTTGCAGTCGTAAATTAAAAGTGAATCAGTGTTCTATTTCCTTTTTCCTTAACAATTGCCACAACTGGCAACACTGTACGATAATGGCAACTAAAATAATTCCAAATTGTCGGACGGGCGAGCTTTATCCTTTATTCACGACAATGTGTTTTATGTAGGCTAATTATAATTGTAGCTTTTTGTAACAAAAGCGCTAGAATACTACAAAATGGCGTTTAAATTTTCATTCAATAACCAAATATGTAGTTAGCAATCAGCAACCCAACCACGTATCTCCGCTTCATGAAAACCATTAGTTTTGAGTTGCTATTGAAATACAACGCAAAAAACGCACGTCTTCTGTCCTTGTCTCGCCCAAGCACTTCAGTGTGACCGTCCTTTTCGATCACCGTTACTGAATGCCAGAATGTGGACAAAAAGTTCGTTCTATGCTCTCTTTCAAAAAAATCTCATAGAGTACCTATCAGACGCGTCGAGAGAGCATTGAAGGTTTTTTGTGGACCACAATTTTTTGGAACAAACTTGGAACAATTTCGTTTTTTGTTATGCTCACTTGAAATTACGAGTGCGATATATTATTATACATATTTATATATATTAGTTGCCTTGCTTTTGATCCTCTTATTATTCCATCTCCGTACTACAAAATAAATAGTAAAACTCGAACCACGTCACAACAAAACAATTTAAAAAATCAACAAATACTTAAAGTAGGTTCTATCCATTTTTTTACCTTTTGATTGTCACACGTACGTATGTAACAGTAGTAAATCAATCGTCAGATTGTCATCCATGAACCTAGTATGTATGTATAAGTATACAAATATGTATATATAAAAAGTAAGCTATTAAGTTTGACCGCTTGTATGTGTCTGTCTATGGCGCCTCTTAAGCGGGTGAAAAGATTCGGATGTAGTTTTTTTTTATTTGACAGCAGGTTTTCTAGTTGTTCTTAAACTTCATAAATATGATTTA
This sequence comes from Alcis repandata, assembly GCA_949125135.1. Classification (NCBI taxonomy): domain Eukaryota; kingdom Metazoa; phylum Arthropoda; class Insecta; order Lepidoptera; family Geometridae; genus Alcis; species Alcis repandata. The sequence continues at coordinate 12,090,872 of OX421221.1, read as the reverse complement.
TCAAAATCGGTTCAACCGTTTCAGCTTTGGGGTTTTTTTAACATTTCTATGTATCTTAATATTCTAAATACATACTAAAAGACTGCTATAAATAATTGTTTGAGACATACAGCCACCATAAAAAGGATAACTGTGATTATGTAAGACACATGATTACTCGTGGGTTTGTCGAGTAACACCAATAAATGTTTTGATAAGCACCGTAACATTACTCGTGGGTTTGTCGAGTAACACCAATAAATGTTTTGATAAGCACCGTAACATCACTTGAAAATTCATCAGAAGTCCCGAACACTTGTAGAGCTAAGCAAGATCATACGTGACCAAACTCTATCTCTGTAACAAACATAAAACAGCGTATTATCGACCTTATGGGACCTAACAAATTACGTTTTTATCAAACCTAGCCTGGATTCCCATGTGCTACAGCGAAACCATTTTGAACTACAAACTGAAAGCAATAAGGTCTTGTTTTAAAATACCATGATAATGTTTAGTTGATAATGATAATGTTTACCTTGCAAACAATACTAGTTCTTAGCTGTAACCTTTAAGGTTCAAGTTAGAGGCTACAAGCGAGCACTTTCGAAGAAATAGTTTGGCTCGCCAACCAAGTATTTTTATGCCCTTGTTTGTAATTTGTCATCGGCGATTTCTGGGAAGTTACTGGACTATTGGCTTGAATGTCATTCGGTTTACTATTGTTCATTCGCTTGAATCGTCTTTGTTGAAGGTTCTTAACGATTCTGTGGAAGTAAGGCAGGTATGAGGTTACGGGCAAGTACTCGTATCGTGCCTGTGAAATGAATATTGTACCATATGTCTTTGCGGTTTTATAGCCGAAAGTAATACAAGATTTTGAAGTTAGTGAGTTTTGCCTTTTATCACAATAACACCCTTGTAAATTAACAATACTTAATTAAATCAGTCGAGTTCACTCTTTGAGAGCTGTATGATATAGGTATGTCGTACACCCCTTTGGCATTAGATGGTGTTAAAGTTTTCATTATCTAGCCACAGAAAGTGCACTACCATTTATTTTGCTAAGCTTTATTTAAAACAGTTCAGCCGCTTAGCTGAGAAAAGTTAACAGTGTTTTACATACCATCAAAAAGAGAAGAGTCGTAAAAATTGGGATCCCATAATATAGTCTGAATATTACTTTTACTTACCCTTCTCTTTTTCCATATTGCAACTTTATAATAATAATATTCATCAAAATATAACATATTCTCGCATAATTTTATGGTTGTCAGCAAGAGAAATGAATCAATATCATAGTAAAAAAAAAACAACGCCAGCTTCCACCCCCTGAATCCGTGTTATCAGGCTACTGTTATGTAGAAACCGTCAAGATTCGTCGACCTTTGACATGTGCCAGGAATTTGACCAGTTCTCCAGCGTGGTCAGTTACGTGTTACGATGCATCCCACACGAGACACCCACGGCTGTAGTAAGCCTTATTTGGCGGGTGACGTTGCATACGGAAGGTTAGTTATGTCATTGCTTTGTTACCGGATACATCAAAGAGAAGCTCACTGATTCTGGGAATCTAGTAAAGCGATATCGTTTCTGCATCAACCTCTATGGATCATGATGTTAAACATGCCTTAAATCAATATTTGCAATTCAAGCGTCTTTGATATGGAAAAATATTTCGCGACCCTCTCGTTTCCTTAGATCTAACTTTTAAGTAACCATTTCTAAATGCAACATTTTGAACTGCACATCAAATTGAATGTGACTGCTATCCAGTTCTAAGGTGTCGTGACTCTCCGAACGTCAACAAACATTGCCCTAAATGATACTAATTTATAAAGGCGCGAGTTAAATGAGATCTAAGCCTAAAACAGAAAGCCAACGTAAATCCGACTTATTGCCCCACCGTCCTACTGCATACGTCGTTATATTCCATATTTCCATTACAACAAATTAGCATCCCCTAACGCAGACGCCGGGCGGCGCGTCCGATGTTTCGGCTAATGGGATAAAACCTTTGTTCAGTACTCAGTTACTCACTCAATCACACTCGATCAACAGCTACAGACCAGCTGCTTATTAACGCCACACTCTTGTCGATCCGTGGTCTGCCTTAGGCTTGTGTCAGTATTCCTACACCGCCTAAAAAGCGTGTTACATGGCTTAGTGGCTGTTTTAAGACAAAGAACTAGGGCCTACAATTTATAGCATCACCTGATCCATCGTAGCTTGGTTAGTTGTTAATCAGATGAGTGTGATAAATAACCATAAGCGGTTGTTTATTCAAAGACAGACTGTGTCATAACTACGAGTAAGTTATGCTTCATTATCAGCGTTACGGTGCTAAATGGAACAATGCATTATATGCTCGTTTCGTGAATTTCCAGCTTTATCTTCCATTTGTTTACGGGCAGGTTAATTGCATTGTACTCTAATAGCTTTGTTTTGGCTGAAAGTGCATCCAAAAATTTATAAACAGATGGGATGTAGCCGTCCGTATGTTTCGATAGTTTTACCTTTGATGTTAAAAGCTTTTGATATTGCCAGGATTATAATATTAAAACAATCAAACAGGCCTCCGGGTAAATTGCCATGATTTTACTGGGGAGCGGGAATTTACCAATTTCATATTGTATTCACTAAAGCCTCCATGCGTAGGCATCGGATGGTGTGGTTATATGAAGGGAATTACGATATCCATTCCATTTAGCACTTGCCCGTAGAGCAGAGTTTAAACTGATCCTATTATCGTCAGAAGCTTTTATCGATGGTTTAGATTTTAGCTACTACATTTTACGTTTAAAATAATCTGTATGTTAAAAGGCTGCTTTGCCTAGATACCTACACTTACCTACTTCTTTATATCAAGAGCAATGATTCCTACTATGGCATTTCTTTGGACATAACTATAGGTAGAATTGTGCCCATTTCCCTTCAACTTTAGCTGACTGTAGTACAGCACAGCTACTTCAGCGTTCATAGAAGACTTTGACCCACAGATCTCAGAAACTTGGATCTCTATGCTTTGACCTCAAAAAACAGCTCGAAGCCAAAGTTTACAGCCATATCTTAGTTCAAAGCAATAAAAGTTATACATACGAGTAACAGACTACATACAATACTTATACTACTTATACTCGACGACCATGCGTGACTTTATTAAGATTTAAGACATCAAATGTCTTCTCGACTACTATCATCTATTCTATGTGCCGACTTAGCCTGACACCCACACATACACCTGCCGCATACGCACGCACATATGCTCACGAGACAGGTTCAAAATCGTGGTGGGGGTAGTGTGTGAACCAGAGCTTCTTGCATTTATAATACGAGTACGACCGTACTGTTTTGATACTTTCCGTTTTGAATGAAGTTAAAACAGACAAATAAGCTTATGGTGATACTTATTATTCTCAGTTAAGTTATTTTGACGACGATTCAAAACAGTTTGAATGTACAATTGTACATATATTATAATATGAGGGCAATAGAAGTTACACTCGTAAGTTTATTATGATTTAAGATCCTAATTCTTACTTAAGATTTCTATTGAGAATAAAACAGATTATTATAAGCATAAAATAAGATATAATTAACAGAAAGTTTTTTTGATATTTTTACTTCAAAAAAAGTCTTGTGGTATTATATATTTTTTTTTTATTTAAAAGTATATTTCAGAATTTCGTTTAAACATTTTATTATTATTAAAATACTAATTTGTTTCTTTTGTTCTATTTCAGGTAAGTCAGAATCAGCCGTTACACGACCTGGAATTCGCCAAGAGACTCTTAGTCTCGTAGTCCTGTTTAGGTAAAATACCTTTTAGGACCCAAGGAAGCAGGAGTACTTTACTTATTAATGTAATACAAGAGAGTTATTAGGGAAAACTTTATTCCTCTTAATAGTGCCTAGGACTTGCCAATATTCGGTTAGAATTTTAAACATTAACTGAACCAAGATAACTAAGTAAATTATTGCATAAAAGTTTGTTAACTGGTGACATTTTGTTCCAGTCGTAACGTTTATAATTTATTTTTATTTTAAACAATATATTTTTTTATTCACGCGACAGCAGACCATTTCATATAGTAACTCTACACAGCAAGTATCAACCTTGTTAAGTCTCGCGTTGATCTCATCTCACGTGATCTCAAGTCATCCAATACCCGTAACCGGCCAGATGCTGTGTTTTTGCAGAAAAAACACGGTCCTAAAGAAAAAAATCTTTTTTGCCCAAAATTCAACGGTCGACACATGGCGTACCTAGCTACCTCCGGATGAGGAAACTCTAGCGAGGAAACAAAAGACGCACGTTTTAGCCAATTTTAGCGCGACCTGGCTTCCTTCTTTCCGCTCTCAAAAAATAAACCAGAAATTGAACCCAAAATCATGAAGTCCGGATGAGTTTTCTAATGGTCGGATATTAGTCATTTGTAAAATAGGTATTGCTTCGATTATTGCAGAAGCACCTCTAAATTAAGGTTAAGGTTGCCTGGAAGAGATTGCTCTAAACGATAAGGCCGCCAGTTGTTGCACTAGTTTTAAGTATTACTATCCTTTTGTGTGTAACTTCTGATGTGAACAATAAACAGTTTTTCTATCTATTATAAATTATTATTAAACCTTAAGCATCAAATTGCTATATTTCAAACAATTTAAAATATGTATCAATTTTCCGATTGTTCCACATATTTTGTCAGACGCTTTGGCGCTGCTTACCTCATAGTCATAGCCGAAATGGCTCAATATTATTAATTTAGAACGTGTGTAAATAAAAAACTCCTTACACATTCGAATATTTGCAGTCTATGATATTTTTACGATTTTTTACTTTGATATTTTCAGTATAAAATACCTGACGAGCGTTCCTTTACAGTTCTGAAGTGAGGTAAAATGCCTGAATTCAGTTTTAACACAATTTACTAGTTAACGAATAGAAAATCCAGTCACGTGAATTCACAGATAGATAAATTTCAATGTCTTTAATGTTTCCTTCAATTTTACCTGCGTCGGATGCTCTGGACATAATTAAACGCGCTGGACCCGAAGATTCACAAGATCGTCCAATAAAATAATGTAACCAGCATTATAAGCAGTGTTCTTAAATTAGCCGAAAGCCGGTTTGCTGCCCATTCACATGAATGGGCGAGGAAAATAAGAATTCTGCGACAAGACATAACGATGAGCATTTTGTCCACCAGAACCTGTTTTTGTGGAATGAGATGCAAGGCGAACGAACCGGTATGCGTTTAATGTTAACTGTTTTAGGATGCTCGGCTCGGGAAAGTTGTCGCTACTTGTGTTTTATCTATTCGTAATAATTATGTGTTTCACAATAGGTTATGGTAACGGTGCTAATTTAAGTGCTTCTCCATTAAGGGGCAGACTATTACGCGCCGCTATTTCATTTCCACATTTCAACATTATTGAATATTTAAAATTACTGAATAAAGTTATAAAAGTTCCAATCGGTTAATTTGATAAAAATAATGTTTAAAAGTTTCAACAAAAATATAAGTAGGTAAAACTTAGCAGGCTAGGTTAGTAGGTTAGCTTAACTTGAAGATTTTTTGCCCAGTGTAAGTTTGCAGTTCTGAGTTGCATTGTAAGTTACAAAATCACAATACGTACACGACCAATAAGTTATGTTTTGTTATCAAAATACAGTACCAATAAGTTATGTTAGACATATGTAGTATGAGAGAGAGTTATTTCCCGTCCAGCATAATTATTTTTACAAAAAAAAAAAAAAACCGACTTCAAGAGACCGACGATTGAGTTATTCATCTATTTGTCGCGCACGTACTTAATGCAAATTTAAGACTTATATGGTATTCTCATGGAAACCATTATCAAAACTGGACTAAATTGATATGGACCACATGGGAAGCATCAGCTTTCTAATAAAAAAAGAATCATCAAAATCAATTCACCCAGTCAAAAGTTATGAGGTAACAAACAAACAAAAAAAAAAAAAAACATACAGTCGAATTGAAAACCTCCTCCTTTTTTGAAGTCGGTTAAATAACCTCAAAGTTGGGATGGCATGATGGTAGCTTATACCCTGGATAAATACAGCAGCTACTTTTATTCCAGAAAAACGAGGGTGAAACTACGAGGCGAATGAAATTTTGAAACGGAGATCTGAACATTGCGTCTCCCTGATTCTATAGATACGTTGAAATTTCTAGCTAGTGCTTCGCACTGTAGTGTGTCTCTGTCTATACGTTAGACGCGCATGTGTGAGTTACAGGCTCTCTAGAGTAGGGCAAAAGCGTCATTTACGTCGGTTCTAAAATCGATAAATGCTCTCTCTCTCTCTCTCTATACGAGAAAGGATACCTAGGCAATAGAATGCTCTGTCATCCTCTCGCCGATGAGGAGCGCCACACGTGCGAGTGAAACAAACCGTGTCATAGCTCGTCGAGATCTTAGGCGGCAGGAGGGATAAATGGGTTCTAGCATTTCTACATCTACTTAGAACAGCTAGATTGACTATGATTCTGCGTAAAGTTACAAGAAAAAGAGGGGAAAATACAGAAAAAATAAACGAAACAGGTTAGCAACTTTTGCACTTAAATTATAAGTTGTAACATTATTACAATACTAGCTGCGCCCCACGGTTTCATCTGCATTTTTAGCCTCTATGTTAATCCACGGTACAAGCTTCATACCAAATTTTATCTAAATCCGTTCACCATTTCTTGCGTAGTTGATAAATAAGCATCGAAACATACAAACGTTGACATCAATAATGCAAACAAGTACTGATCTTTATTATGATGAATGATCAAGGATCAGTGTTGAGCAATTATCATGTCTACGAGTATGTATTGTAATAATTCGTATTAGCATTCACCCAATGGTGTCATGTCTGATCGGAATGTAATATGCAAAAACAATGACAAATAATCCGTAATTCTGTAGGTATTCCAAATATCTTCTGATTATAAAACTAATTTAGAATCTTGTCACGTATTATGTTGAATATTCCAATACTTTAGAAAATGTATGCAGAATTTTAATCAAAAGTAGTTTCACAAGTATGTATCATGTTTCGTCTAGAAATTAAAGTCTTGACTATTTTTAACCGACTTCAAAAAAGGAGGAGGTAATCAATTCGACTGTACGTTTTTTTTTTTTTATTTTTTTTTTTTATGTTTGTTACCTCATAATTTTTGACTGGGTGAATCGATTTTGATGATTTTTTTATTAGAAAGCTGACGCTTCCCATTTGATCCCATTTCAATTTAGTCCAGTTCTGATAATGGTATCCATGAGAAAACCATATACGTAAGTCTTAAAGCATTAAGTACGTGCGCGACAAATAGATGAATAACTCAATAGTCGGTCTTTTGAAGTCGGTTTTTGTTTTTTGTTTTGTAAAAATAATGTTCTTGTTAAAAATTCATTTATTTATAGGTCCATTTATTTAACACCGCGGTCCGTGAGTTTTGTTTATTAAAATTAAATTAAGTCTTAAACACTGCTTAAAGTTAATCACTGCTTAAAATGGTCTGACAACTCCTCGCTGCTCTCGGTTATAGGATAATGGTTTGTAAGTCGAAAGGGGCTCATAGTACTAATTACTATCCATTTTGAACAAATTTACCATTCTGAATTCGCGATAAAATAACTATTATATTCCAAAGAAAATATATCTACTTTATTATATTTTAGTAAAAATTCTTCATTGTAAAAATTCAATCGAAAAGGGCTTATAGTATTCTTTATGGCCTTTTCGATTTAGCCTACCTACCTTATAACAGAGTCAACTACAAAACACTGAAGACCTTCTACTATAGTCAACCTGAAATACTAAAACCGGACAACTTCTGTTCCAAGACTTTTGAAAATTAGCATAAAACAGCTGTTTCATAGAAAAAGTCCATTGACCTTGGACAAAATGTATGGAAAAATATTATTGAGTGAATTTTCGAAGATCGTACTACGAAAATTGCTTGGATCACTGAAAAGAGGCCACCTGCAAAAGGTCAGATGTTTCAGGGTTGGCCCTACATTATAGATCTTACAGAATGCCAGTTGTAATGTCACTTTGACTGTAACTCTGCATAAATCTTCTTCTTCTTAAATAAATTGCTTCTCGTTTGTCTGGCTAAAACTTGAGAACGGCTGGACTGATTGTTTGATTGTTTTGATCGTTCTAATACAGGGAATGTTTAAAAGTAAAAAAACAGCGGTTAGAACCGCTAGGTGCAGCTAGTACTTTATAAACGTTAAAGAAGGACAGTTGTAATTTCTTTGACTGTTGTTACACTGCAGCACTTAATATTGTTTTCGTCAGAAGTGGGATCTTCCCGAGCGGCGTCCATTGCTGGTAATAGTTCACTGCATGCGAGCCCGTATCACGATGCTCATTTAATTACGGCCCCCAATGTCAAGTTGGGGCTAGGGCTGCCTCCTTCCATACGCCATTGTAATATTCACATACTCTTTACAAGCTTTTATTTCGTTTGTTTTGGTTTTTTGGGTCAAAAGTTGCTGCTGCATTATGAACCACTTCCTGATGTCCGATTGAGCCATTTGACATACGTGTGTTACTTCAATGGCATTGCAATCAAATATTGTTATATAAAAATACTTATTTAGAACTAGCTGCGTCCCGCGGTTATACCCGCTATTCGTAATTTTTTTGTGTACCTAAATCCAGTCTTTTATAAGCTACGGGCCAAATATCATCAGTGCCGGTTTCTTTATTAACGTTTAGTTCAACAGCTATGTAGTTTTACGAAATAAGCTGGCAATTTAGAAGTATGTGTTTCGTGCCAGACCTCATACCGGGCTAAATAAGTTTTGACCATCTTCCACCACGCCGCCACTTAACAGCTATCATCAATAGAGCTTTTCTTTGTCAAATAAAAAAATAAGCGCCAGCACGCAGGATTCAATACCCAAACCGTCATGCTTTGAGCCAAAACTTTGAGCTTCGTCTTGCACTCACGCCTCCGCCGCCGCGCCGGCGCCGGCGCCCCCAATACCAGTTCGTGAGAACACTGACTGACACTAGCTTTCCTGGTCTGTGGTAAGCCACATAAATATATATAATTAATATCTACCGCATATTGCAAATCAGTGAGAAAAGCTTTTTGTGCAAAGAAGACTTCTAAGATCTCTCTATCCTTCAAAATTTGATACTGGTGTCAGAGAAGCAGCCCTAGTGTGCGCTACGTCACTGCCTACAATTACAATTGTTTATATTGCGGAGAGGATTGTACAGCTGCTCTCATGATTGACCTCATTTTTAAATGATGCCTGGCTACCTGATGATTGTTTTTTTAATTCATTTTTACAGAACTAACTCCATGTCGAAAGATAAGGTAGTTCATAGGTGTTGGATCAACATCACCATTGTTATCAGCCTGTATTTGGCCACTGCTGAACATAGGTCTTTCTTCTTGTTTCCTCTCATCCCAGCCCTAAGCCAATTTTATCCAGGTTTGAAGTACTTCAAAAAAAAATCGTTAAAATAATTCATTGATATGTGTAATTTGACAGAATGAATGTCAAGTAAATAAAATACAGAAATGAATTCCGCAATTAAACATTAAACACTTCTCGCCTTCTTAACTTAATAATACAAACTTTAAACAAGATGAAATATTTCAAATAAAAACATAGTATGTCTACAGATAAAAAGCAAAGCTCAAGTTACTACAACCATGTTAGAAAGGATGGTACAAAGTTACACTCGTTATTATAGAAGGTGTCAAAGGATCCGATATCCCTAAGAATGCGATGTAACCTGATCCGCAGCCTCCGACCACCATGAGGTACCTTTTTAACCGAGCGAAGCGTGCCAGAGCATAGCGCAGCTTATGGGTTGCTAACACGTGACGCGTATAGTAGCGAGACAGTAAATTTGCACATTTGGCTGAGAAAACAAGTCATGATTCAAGTGACTGTCTCGCCTCGTCTAGCTGTTTATACAAACAGAGTGCTCGGCCAATAAGAGCACTGCCTCGCCACTAAACTCGTTACGTGTAATCAGCCCATTAGAGTCTTTTGGTAAAAGTCAGCTTTTGTATGTTTGTCTGACGAAAACTTGATGGTAGTAGGTAAATCCAATCTCCATGAATTTTGCAAGCAAGTAGTTATTTTAAAGTTGATAACATGAGCAAAATTGGTGAGGGGCAAATTTTGACTACTATCCAATATACTATAGTTCCCTTATATCTCCACAACTCTTCGATCAATTCGGAAATTTGAACTTGAACATTGTATTGAAATGAACTACACTTGCAAGAATACATTGGAGATCAGATTTACCGCGTTCAAGTTATCGTCTCGGAGTATTATACAAACATTTAAATGTTGTATTTCCCAATTTGTTCCCTTAAATTTTGAGCCCTTATTTATAGGTTCAGATATGACATTCTATTTTCCTTGGCATTATATGATTAGATTTCACTCTAGATTCTAGATCTTGGCTCAAGGCTACAGTGAGCTTATTGGATTATAAAAAGTGATTACACAAGTAAACATCTTTTATCTCAGGGTGACGAGCGCAGTGCTGTGCCGCGCAGGGTCTTGAATTCTGCGAGTTCTAAACTATGGGTGGTGCAGAGCTGTTATGGGCAAACGTAACGTTTAACATCACTCAATTACATAAAAAAATAACAAATAACAAAATTACAATCTTAGGGCATAAGGTTAACTGGGCTTATTAACTCTCTGCCTCATTCTAAATCACTAAATACAAGTCAATATAAGTCAGCCATTCTCAATTTTTTTCCTCAGGGAGCGTATCCATGCGAAACCAGAACTTACCAAATATTTAAATGAGGAACTTTACAAATATTTAAATTGCCTTTTTACAGTGTTTGGCATGTTCCTTATTCGAGAATGCAATTAGCTACCTCATCAAGATTGAAAGAGTAGCTCCGGCGTAGGGGCAACGGCCTACGTGCGCCGGCGCACAATTTCATGCATCACTTGACAGATATTCGATTACAACTTTCTGGCGGCCCTGCAGCTTTGTGTGTCTCCTCCTCTCCTCCTCCTCCGCTTTGTGTCTCTCCTCTTAATATAAATATGTATTAGGTATTTGATTTATAAGATTGGTTACAAGATTGATTATAAGATTTGTAAGATGCGGCTTACAGATTCACCACACACAGGCCTTTTTGTTAATCCTGGGTATAGCTTCATATTTCGTGAAAATCCGTTCGGCCGTTTTTGCGTGATTGAGCAACAAATATTCAAACAAATTTGACACTTATAACATTAATAGGATGTTATTGTCACCCGAATTCAAAACCGAGCAGTGTTAGAAGTTTGACGTCTGACTGTCTGTCGGATGGACCGATTTTGAAGCGGATTTTTAAATTGAAAGATTGTAATAGTTGAACGGTTGCTTTAATATTTTTTCGTAGACTTATTTTACTTGCGCCAAATAGATGAATCTGGTACTTGTTAAGTGACTGGTTAGTGTTAGTAAAATTCCAAATTAAATTTATTAAGCTTGTGGACCAGGGTTACAAAGATGGTTTATAAAATATAAGTTCTCCAGACCGCGCCTGTCAGCGTACAAGCAGATAGGTGGAATGAATAATTACAATAAAAACAATTCAAAATTGGACATAAGATAATAAAAATAAAAATGATTAAATGTCAAACTTATAATATATCAAATACTACATCATTTACATACCTACTTCTATAAAACGTTTACAAATATTTAAGAAAAACGTCATGTCGGTAATTAATTTACAACCTTTAAACAATTAAACAGATTTCCATTAAACATGGCTAAAAACCTCCGCAATGAAACCTGCTTTTAAAAAAAACCATCAAATCGGTCTACTCGTTTGAGAGCTACGATGCCACACACACCCTGACATTTATGTGAGTGAGTATTTAATACGCAATAAAATATTTTAAATTAAAAATCCCAAACAAATTTGTAAAAGCTTCTGCCTTACTTGCTACCACAGCTTAAACTAACAAAGTGAAGTTTTGAAACAGCTTTGAACTTAAAGAAAATCTACAAATTATCTATATTTTTCAATTTATTTATCAAATAGAGCAGTTTGTACTACTTAGTTGTATTGAGTAAGTCATAAAAAACATCATTTCGATAATAAGATAAGCCAATTTCTGCGAAGCGAGTTTTCCTGCGTAAATTTTTATTTGTTCTTCTTGGAATCCAGACAAACAACTTAGCCAATCACGAAGTTTCGTGTTGCATACTTTTATAAAACACTGCTAGCGCCATCTATAGTAAAAGAATAAAGCGAGCCCAATTCCCTTTTAAGATATTGTTCGTACAGCGCCATCTAACAATTTGGGCCAGAACTAAAATGTACAGATCGATAACGGCCGGCGCTTGTCGATATTTCGTTACTATAGATTGCGACAGATGGCGCTTCATGTAGTATTCAAAAACTTGGAAAGATGGCAGCACTGATGAAAATATTAGCTTTCAGAATTATTTATTTCTGTATCATATTTACATAGTCTTCACGTAAGAATTATTCATTTGAAAATATTTTTTTTGTGAATATGACAATAAAATTATTGAAAAACAAAAATAAAATCAAAGCCGAAGTAGTCTTATAGCTATCTACTCAACGTACCTATGTAGGTATACGTACGTATTACCCTTAGAATAATAACACCGTATTACCATACTGTTTGTTTACTTCGGTTCGAAGTGCATTCAATCCATGACATCATTCACAATTTATGCAGTTAACTTATTGGCTGCAACGCGTTATTAATTCTGAAATCTAATGTCACGTCGTTCCCGCTCGTTAGTTCTTATTACGATAACCGTAAAGATTATAATTGAATGGCGCTCTAGATGGCAGGCTCGCTTGCTAAATAAGGCGTCGATCTATGATTATACCTAATGAAAAGATTCGAAGATCACGTCATACGGCGGCGATGCCCATAAAAGGATCGATAAGCGTACTTGTTTACATTCGTTATTTTGATTTTAAGATTTTAGTTTCAAATGTGCATGTTCGTGATGTTCTAGATCTGAATGGACATGTTTTATTGCGTTTCTAGATTATTTGCACGTTTCTATTTCGTAACTATCTATTTTTGTGTAGGATGGAGGTTTTCAACAACATATTAGAAGCGCTCGGGTTATCCGCTATTAAGCATTTTTGGTGGAAAAAATCGATTCATCTTTCATGTCCTTACATTATTTCTGTCTATTTAAAAACCTTTGAAAACCCGTTCATTACTAAATAAAATATAAAAATATATTTTAATTTTGTATCAAACTCAGTTTTTTTTTTATATTTCGTATTACCTATTCAATATGGGCATATCTTGTTTAAATACACATTTCTACATTTTATTCGGTCTTCAGATGTAGTGTAGTTTGAAAAAAACCTTACTAAGAAGTAACTTGTCTTATTTTTACACTTGAGTATTCCTTTTCTTACACAAAAGACTTCAACGCGCCGCATCTTTTCTTTTGCCGCTATTTTTGTCTAAAATACGCGGTTCCTTGTCAAACATTATAGTGTAGTTTTTATTTATGTTTTTTTGTTTATAAATAGCTGTAAAGAAAAACACCTTGTAAAAAAACCAATAAAAGAAATATGTAAGTAATAGTAAGTATATAAACATTTTATTTTATTTAGAAAAAATAGCTATTTTTAATTTATAGACCATATACATAATATATTTATTACATCGTATTTATTGATTACCCTATTACAATGTATTGACTTTAAATAAACCTTATAACTGTAAAGAGAAATCACTGCGTGGCTAAAACCTCAGCTACTAAAAGTGTAACAACGTACCTAAGTTATACCTAACCCCTTTAAAGCGTAAGAAAGGTCTAGAATATCGTACAAAGAGCGCGTTCGGTTTCTAAGAGCAGCCTCCGACGGCAACATCTCGAGACATCGTCGAAATAGGTGGTTCAATTAACTTCTAATCCCAAGCGAGGGCGTTAACACCTAATAAGAAACATTCAGAGAAATAAGGAAGGCAAAACCACATGTAACTTACGCTATTACGTGCGGGCCAGTGCGCCGGCGCAGCCTCCGAGTGGTGGCAACATTGGAATGCCATAACTCAGGCATACCACCCTAACGGTACGTGCGATAGAGACAGCGCCATGCGCGCGAAGGAGAAGCCACACCGACATGGTTGAACGACCGATCAAATAAGTTTCGTACGCAGCTATATCGTATGCTATACGTAGGTTTTATTTCTTCTAAACGTGTCGAAGGCGCATGCGCCGAGACCGATTTCCAAGCGCCATTTTCACGATGTGGATTGGCGCGAAACTTTTCCGCAGCCGTTATTTTTTGAATTTGAAAAGGGAACCTTAAACCTTGGAATTCTGAATTGATAATGGAGCTGAGTTTGATGATTAGACACGTATTTAATTTTAAATGATACTATGGAGCAACCAGTCCCAGCTTTGCACGGGAATGTCAATATGAATAAAGGTATTAAGTATACTTTTAAAGTTCCCAAAGAAAAAAAACATAAATAAATTACAATGTCAAATCACATCAAAGTAGTTTACGAGTAAAAAATCAAGGAGACACCAAAAAAGAAACTTCGTTTTGTTCAACATATTTAGGTAAGTACCTATACCTACGTAGCTGCACATTACTTCGTCAAAGTCAGTATTTATCTCAGTCGTTTGGTATGTTGGTAGAACTTCATCAGCTCATGGTGGCTCGCTTCACGTCAGAATTCTTCGAATATTGACCCCATTCCCAAACACTCTTTCCGAGACCACGGTGCAACGTTAAGGAGACCTTGCGATATTGTTTCCTTAATCTCTCTTTGAACTGAACCACAAGGCGTTCTACAGAGGTATCACCAGGGGTATCACCATCATATACGCGAGTGAAAATTGAACTGTTGACTATACCTATAGACTCTTCTGCGTCTCATTCCTGCAGAACTGTCGTTCGTTCTTTTAAGTTTCCGATAGTATAAATATAGGATTTAAAAAAACAAAACCAAAAAGCTTCTCAGGCCACGGCAAATTTTTTCCGGGCTCTTGCATGAGTAATAACTCCATCCAAAGAACAATCTAGAAACGTTAGGTGAAATAACATTTTGTCCTAAGCCTATAATTTTGTCATGGTTCTAACCGCGTATCTCAAAGTGTCTACTTTAGCGTGGCCTCTCGGCACTTCACAATGAAAGGCAGAAGGGTTCAAGTTAGAGTGGCTAGAGTGACCACACAAGGCAATGTCGTGACCGGAGCTCGAGGGGATGCTTCGTGCCGTGATAGTAAACTCTAAGTAGCTCCGCAATTAATATGTTTTAGTATAGTTATGTACTTTCCTTCAAATCACGAGATGGAGTAAGAACACGACCGCAAATAGGGCTAGACAGAACTGTTACATGTACAATATACCAAAGGCCATTGACAATGCGTTATTCCTGAAACCTTAAGAAACGTTAGCTTTTGCCGCATTTGTTTTATAGAGTGCCTCAGTTTTTACGCGATTTTATAGCTTCACCCGCGTTTTCCAGGTTAAAAAGTAACGTATGTGTTAATCCAGACCATGAACAACCTTTATCCCAAAATATAAATCCGTTCAGCCGTTTTTGCGTGAAGGAGCAACAAACATACTCACAAACTTTCGCGTTAATAATATTGGTACGATTCTATTTCTGAATCCTTACCAGTGTATTCGTTATGCTCGGCAATCTATAGAAACGGAATATTAAGAAATTATATTGAAATAGATGAAATCAATAACGCATTTTGGAAGTTTTAACATACTATTTGCCTAGCGCTGGCGAATTGGGTTCTCAATTATCATGTAGGTATGAACTGATTCATTCAAAAATGTAGCCAGCAAACTAGTTCCTAGAAATGTCCATACTCGTATGAACATGCCAGTTCTAGGCGATCTAATTAGCATTATCAGTACTTGGCAGTATCAAAACAACATACGGCCATCTTAGAATCTATGACGTGAATGGGCTATTTCTAAATTCACTACAACCTTTTTTTTAGGCTTTTCAACCTTTTTCATGACACTGACCTATTTGTAAAGAAAAATATTTCACAACCCTCTAACTTTCGCTGTTTTTTTAAACGTTTGAATAAAAACTGTTAACTAGAATCGTTCTATTTCTAGTTTTAAGACTGATTAGGGGTTGCAGTTACTTAAAAAGTTGCTACGACCCCTTTAGAAGAACTAATTTATCCTACTT
Source organism: Alcis repandata (assembly GCA_949125135.1). Classification (NCBI taxonomy): domain Eukaryota; kingdom Metazoa; phylum Arthropoda; class Insecta; order Lepidoptera; family Geometridae; genus Alcis; species Alcis repandata. Next base: position 12,074,711 of record OX421221.1, on the reverse strand, counting down.
AGTTTTCCGCTACGGCATTTTATCTTCGAGTCCTATACGGCAAATTACAAAAATCGTACAAAAATAAAAAGGCTTGAAAATGTATTCCTTTTCAATTATGGACGTCGTTGGCGCACTACCCCAGTGAGTGTTAGTACATCGGTTACTTTAGCGCTCAAAAATCCGAATAGGCTACGCGACCCCCCAGACTCATACGTACGTTTAAAACCGCTACATTTAACGTCGTCGAAATGTTTTGGTTTACATCTCATATCGATGGCATTTACAAAACCAATACTTCAATAGAGTCAGTCTAGCAATGTAAAACGACTCCGTTTTCTTTGTGCTATCTCATGCAAGTAGAATCAGGCACACATGAACTGCTTCGTTACTTTATTGTGGTGTTCTTGTATCTGTTACTGATCGCGAGTTAGGAGTCAAAGGGCGCGGCGGGTCGAATGCATTTGGAGACATCTACTAGTGGTTAGGGTAGGGCAGTTTTTTTTTCTTCACTTGGGTCTAAGGCGGGACTATATACGCCTTTCTACTTGATCTGAGGTTGAAGCTTGGTGAAAATTGAGCGGATTGGAGTGATGTGGTTCTAAACGTTTTCAGATATCTTAGGCAGACTAAGTGAAATCGACGGATGTGTCGAGTCGAGAGTCATGGCTATTATACGAAGAATCAGCATGAATTTGATGTGCTATAATTAAAAGACTGGTTACTAAATATTCTAAGCGTATTCATAGATAGATTGGGTCCTAAAACAGGCCAAGCCTTGTTCGAGTCCCGCTGCACTTGTTCCCCATGTTTATTCAGATTTGCATAATGTACTCGTACAAAGTACTTAATTTAATTAGTGGGACCACGAGTCATAGATCAATTTAAGCACGATCTTTCTTTGTTATAATAAATCATTTTTCATTTTCATTTACAAAGATTTCTTTACTTTGGCTATATCTTTAAGTATGTATGTATTATAGAAACGGACGAGGCTTTAGCGCAGTAGCTCACACCCTAACCTTAACATGCTACTTTTGATCCTAGAAACCGTAGAGTGCAGCTAAAGATTTTCTTAAGAATTTCTCATAAAGGTTTTTCCCTCGCCAAAAAGACACAGGGTCACAGACCTCAGTTATCTCACACACTATGGTCCCAGCTTGACGTAATCAAATCATCATAACCTACCAACCAAAGTACCTGTCAGTCTGAAAGCTCACTGATTTACAAAATAAGTGCCCAGCGACCTTCGCCTCGGCCGAGGTCGTCCATACGAGCCACAAATAAGAAAGAAACAAAACCACCAAAGGAAAAATAATAGTCTCACGGCAAGGGTTCTGTACTACGTAGATAGGGTTTTCAAGTAAGGCATAATAAGAGTAAAACGGCTTAACAACTAGGTACATAACAAAATAGAAATTGAATAGGTGTACAAAATTATTGTATTTCATTTACCTATATGAAAAGCTACACTAGAAAACCATGTTTCGCTAAAAATATATTTCTACCTTTTTGACTCTTAGAGTTTTAAACATAAACTACGCCGCTGTAATTATGAAATTAATTTCATAACTCCTCAAACCGTATGAAAGAAAACGTTTTGTAGACAAGGTTATCAAACTCCGTCCATGGGTCCGTTTTTTCCATTACACGGATCTGTAAAAAGTAAAAAAACAAAATCAAAGGAGTCAGGAATCGTGCGTACCCGCGCCGTGTTCGCCCAACATCAATTTGTAACTGGGACCCCATTCTTGGGCGTTCGAGATTATCTCGGTCACTCTCGCTGTCATGGCATTTCTAGTGAGAGTAACAGTGACTGCGATAAAGTTTCACTCGCGAGAATCGGGCCCCCGGTCGTAAAATAACATGGATCTCGCTCGGGGCTGAACTCGGAATTGCCCCTACGCTGAGATTCGCCGCATATAAGTGATAGGTTCCTACTTTGTACCTCTACAATTCAGTCTACTTGTGATTATAAAACTTTTTTTATACGATGACGTTTGACCGCCATCTTGCTTGATGGAGAACAAAGATGCGGCCTACGTTGAAGCACGCTTCTGTAGAAGAAATAGAGGTAGATTCACGTACGACTTGAATATTTACCCATATTATTTGTAGGTTTAGTACAATACAACAAATCATAGACAAAAGTTATTTTTTTGTAATTTTTATTATTGATTGCATTGTTTTGTATCTATCGGGAAACGTGCTTATTAGACTATAGATAAACTCTTCATTGTTTAACACCAACAATTAAAAGCAGAGACAAAACTTAATTACCCTTAAACCAGCCATCGCTGCTTCTAATGGAATGTGTAAATTACTACGCAGCGTGAATCAAATCAACAGTTGCTTGCATGCTAATGAAAACAACTTTTTTTTTCACAAAAAGCCAGCTCGGCCCTGTAACTTAGTTAAGCACTATAGCTCTCTCCGCTCCAACGACATCAAACAAAATTGTTATAGAGAACACAAAAGCTAATGGCGTAATTAAATTTTGCGCCGAACTTTGAAATCTCCCCTATCCCTCTCTATCTATCCTACACCTGCCTCGCGTTTCACGACCTATTCGAGGCTGCCCTTTTACAAGCTTTTATTTAGCTCGTCCTGTTTGTTTTGGGATTACGGGTAACACTGAATTATTAAGCAGTTCCTGATGTCTAGTCGAGCTGAATTTTGGATAGCTGTGTTGCAACTATGATGGTTTTGCAATTAAAGCTTGTCAATTTTTTTTTATTATTTTGTTCCAAGTTTTTATTTCACTTAACTTAAAATTGAAGTTGGTATGTATGGGTAAAATCTTGCAACTGAATTTTAACCACTTCCTGATATCTGATTGAGCTGAAATTTGGTATACCTGTGTAACTACGATAATGCAATATAAGCTTGTTTCAAAAATATTTTTTAAAATCGAAATCAACTTGACTTGAGACCTTTGACCTTGACCTTGAGATGAGTTTTATTATGTCATTATGAGGACAGACATTTAACCAAGTATCTGTTTAACCATTCAATACAACCAATCATTTAACCACGTATCCAAGTACAATCTGTCTTCCAGAATAGCTTGAGTAAAACCTCGACCCGAAGCCAGTTTATTAGTGTAATTGTCTCTTTTTAGGAATGCTGATTCGATACCAATGTAGGTAGTTAGCGGTTCAACTGAAATTATACGTATCGTCCTCAATAAAACTCATTTCAATCCTTTGATTCTTTCCCAAACCATCAATTGTAAAGCGGCGCAACAAAGAACTGCTTTGACCTCCACGTTCAGTTCAAAAAATTATTTCCACGCAAAACAATACTCTAACGCATTGCAATAAGAGCTCTCAAACTAAAACTTGGCGATAGATCCGTTTATGGTCAACAACAAAGAAAAATATATAAACACTCGCGGCCTGTTATTATAAGATATTTTAAGGATCTATTATCGAGATAATAGGTAGAAACAGTATATTATCGCCCGTGCCTATGTCTGATATCAATCCCGTAGGGTACCAAAGAAACATGTATTGCTTACAGAATTTAAATATACCAAAAATCAACCATTTATAGGAAAATATTGTATTGACGTGTCCGTTAATGGTGACCTAGCTAATTATTACGGTTATGAGCACGAAAGTTTAAGTTTTAAATCAAATCCTACTTTTGTTTTAAAGGTAAAGGTTTTAAAGGAAAACGTTATACAAGTTTACAAGTACTGATGCCTAAAAAAGCCCATAAGCCGAATGCAAAATGAATATTGAATTTTGTATTTTGCTTTACGCTTTGTATTTTATCTCTATTGGGGAGCACGGCATGAATACGTCACTACGCAAAGGCATTCAAAAAACAAACAAAACCTAAAAATAACACACAAATAAAACAAAAGCAAACACAACAACGAATTGGCTCAAAAAAGTGGTTTGCGATAGGATTGAATGTCAAACGGTGTCGATGTCTGAATGAAGTGTAGTGCAGTGTTGTTACCGCGCTATCTCTGATGTGTGGCGCGGTCCGGTAGTCGAGAACAATTTGTCATTCCACCGTTTTCGCCGACATTTGGTTTTCGCCGCTCCACCGTTTCCGTGTTTATCAGTACGTAGATCGACTGCTACATACAGTATCGAAACTGCAAAATCACTACTTTTTCATTGGACCAATTATACAAACATTTATTATGCTTTTTGGAAAATAATTAATAAAAAAAATCGTTAGTTTTTGGTATACCTAGAGGTAGGATAAAATTGATTTTACACATTTCAACTTTTTAATTTAGATCAAATATTGACTTGAAATTGCTCTCATGTGCCTTTTGCTATTTGTAGTTTGAATACTGTAGGACTGTACTGTACTGTAGGAGCAGCCGAGATGTGTCAAAGTTAGAATATGGATAATATTAATATTATATGTTGGTTTCTCGCGAAACAAAATGGAGAGATAATTTGTTCACAGCCCGTGCTGTGAGCCTGCTGATGTGGGTATTGCTTTGAAACCCATCTTCGAGTTTTGCCTGTCAGCTGGAGAACATTAGGGCAATCTTGACTCTCGAGGCCGACGCTCTAAAGAGCGAGGTGGTTCTGCAGCCAACCATTTCCGTATGTCGGTCGAGTACTTATTTGTCGATAACTAGCTGCGCCCTGCAGATTCACCCGCGTTTTCCGATATAAAACGTAGTCTATGTGTTAATCCAGACTATGAACGACCTTTATTCCAAATTTCATGTAAATCCGTTCAGCCGTTTCAGCGTTCATTAGTAACAAACACATACTTTCACCTTTATAATATTAGTAAGGTTGTCTTCAAGCGCAGTATTGATAAGATTTAAATTTAAATCCTGTTGGTTAATTATTTTTTTATTAGACCAGCGTTTAGGCGAGACGCCTAAGTTTCTTAACCAAGAGCACCGCCTCTTGCTGGCACTTCTTTTTCGGCGACCCATTACATATTTTATTACCTATGTCTCAGTGTATTTCTTGCACTGCACATGTTTCCCTAGTGTAATGCACCTCGTTACTGCCCCAATTAGTCTCTCCCCGCTAATTAGGCAGTCTTTGTTCTCGTATCCCGGTGAAATTCCTCCGGAACGTGCCGCCCTGGTTAGAAGTCCGACGCGACGCCAACCACTTATAGAGGTAAGGTATACATTCATTGTACTTCAGTTGGTGCTCTACTTTTAGGGTCTTATTTAAAGCCTGCTTAAAGTTAGTCACTGCCTAAAAGGCTCTGACAATTTGTCGTCGACGTGGAATTTCGCATGCAGAAATAAGACGCAAACTTTTAAGCAATGATTATGTTTAAACAGGCTTTATAAGCCAATCTCCTAGTTCTTAGCCGATTACATCGTACTCGTAGAAGTCAATTTAGCGTTAAAGTGAGTTCAAAGCTCCACACAAAGTAAAAAAGCAAAAGTAAAAGTGTGGAACTTTAATGAAAAAGGATCTAAGTAATTTTGTACATTAACTCACAAACAAAAAGTTTTTTAATTTAATTGAATGTTTGGTTTCAAAAATCATAAATACCGGCTGTTTATTCGTTGCTTTTAATCCTCTGTAAATCATAATTTTCTTTGTGTGAAACAATATTAGTATTGAAAGGAAAACAATTAGAATCTTTGCCACATATATACGACACTTTCATCCCTGAAAAACGGTAGAACCCGAAAAATTTGAAAAATTTCGACTAAAAAAACACGGAGCATTACTATGTGCTATAAATCTGTCACGATGTTTCGAGAAACATTTTGTTTCTTTTATTACAAAGCGCCGTTTGCTCAGGAGAGCAAACCGCTGATGGAGCAGATATCCCGGCTGAGCATTCCTATAGTTAGGGGTCGTGAGCGAGACAAGCAACAAGAAGCAAGGCCACAGAATAATTGATAGTGCAAGCGGCGAGCGCAGCGGCAGCGCTATCGCGATCAACGTCTTGCCGTCACACGAAGACCTTATTCAGGGTTCTGTACCCAAAGGATAAAACAGGACCCTATTACTAAGACCACTGACCATCCGTCTGTCTGTCCGTCTGTCTGTCCGTCTGTCTGTCCGTCTGTCACCAGGCTGTATCTCATGAACCGGGATAGTTAGACAGTTGAAATTTTCACAGATGATGTATTTCTGTTGCCGCTATAACAACAAATACTAAAACAGAATAAAATAAATATTAAGGGGGGCTCCCATACACCAAACGTGATTTTTTTGCCGTTTTTATAGATAATGGTACGGAATCCTTCGTGCGCGAGTCTGACTCGCACTTGGCCGGTTTTTTCAGTGATATACGAGAATTGTTTAAAAACCAGCCTGTAGGCTTTCTGTCTGTTAATTTAGCCTCTAAAATAATATGTAACATATAACGCAAATAAAAAAAAATAAAAGAAAGAAAAGAAAAGAAAAATAAAACAGCGAACTGATACAAACATGCAAGTACGTACGTATAATGAACTTGGGATTCTCGGAAGCCATGCGTTATGGATAGAAAGTGAATGAGACAGGTTCCAAGTGGCCGGCCCTGAACTTCCTGTGCATCATAAACCGATGCCTCCACAACTCTACATAAATCACATACCGATACCATTTCGTGTTCTTTTCTCAAACGTACTTGGACAAGTTCCTTACTTAAAAACGCTGCATAGCAATCGCTTGGATTGTCAAATGTCTTTAAAGTTATACTACTATTTTATTGTATTTTTTTTTTCTTATTGTGTTTTTTTTTAACCGACTTCAAAAAAGGAGGAGGTTATCAATTCGTCTTTTTTTTTTTTTTTTTTTTTTTTTGTTTGTTACCTCATAACTTTTGACTGGGTGAATCGATTTTGATGATTCTTTTTTTATTAGAAAGCTGACGCTTCCCATTTGGTCCCATTTCAATTTAGTCTAGTTCTGATAATGGTATCCATGAGAAAACCATATACGTCTTAAATTTGCATTAAGTATGTGCGCGACAAATCTATATATATAAAAGAAAGTCGTGTTATGTTACACTACTTATAACTCAAGAACGGCTTTACCGATATGGCTGAAAATTGGTGAGGAGGTAGCTTAGAGCCAGGAAACGCACATAGAATACTATTTATTCCTATTATACTATTTATTTCTGTTAAATACATTCGATAGCATTCAAGTGTGAATTGACATAAAACATCAGTCACTATAAAACGAGGTATAACAAAAAAGAATCAGACTTGGAATAACAAAACGACTTATTATACTCTTTGCGCAAATGACAGCTATGTAATGGACGTATGGATGACAATTTAACAGCTAAACAGATTTTGACGAAATTTGGTATGAAGGTAGCTTAAGCCCTAGGTAATATGTAGATTACTTTTTACCCCAGAAAATTGAACGGCTTTCCGCTATTCTTGCAGGACAGCGGGTGAAACCGCGGGGCGCAGCTAGTAGATGAATAACTCAATAGTCGGTCTTTTGAAGTCGGTTTTTGTTTTTTGTTTTGTAAAAATAATGTTATATTGTATTATTTTTTTTTTCATATTGTGTTTTTTTTTATTCAAAATTATTGTCATACTTGTGTAATACGAAAAAAAAAACGTTTCACACTCATAGCTCCCACTAAGATAACCTGTCGGAGATGCCATGGAACACGCAAAGACAAGGACAACTACGACGAACGCCTGAACGACGAATTTAAATATCATCATATCATCATATGCAACCTTTAATCCTCCCACTGCTGGGATACAGGTCTACCCTCGAAGGGTGATTAGGCCGTATTCCACCACGCTGGCCAAGTGCGGGTTGGTGGATTCACATACGCCATTGAATTTCTTCTCCGGACATATGCAGGTTTCCTCACGATGTTTTCCTTCACCGAAAAGCCAGTGGTATGTAAATTCGTACATAAGTCCTAAAGAACTCATTGGTACGAGTCGGGGTTTGAACCCGACTCGACGAATTTAAATATAAGAGTAGATATTTAAATTCGTCGTTCAGGCGTTCGTCGTTTAAATCTGTCCGGCCGGGAATCGAACCCAGCACAGTCATGATTAACCCGCGCTACTAGCGGTACGCGTGCTTCACGTTCCGTGACTGCACCCAAATTTCCGCTAAAGATTCCTACGCACCATAATTCTAACAAAATTAGACCAAAACAAAAAAACGTAACAAATAGTCGAATTGAGAACCGTCTCCTTTTTGGAAGTCGGTTAAAAACTGGAAGCCGCGCAATATGTCACGCCATAACATATAAAAAATATATCAGTTCTATTAAAAACCTCGAGCAAAGAAACTTTACCATGATTTAAAGTCGGTAGATACAATATGCAAATCAAGTGTCATTAAAGGTGGATTTGGCGTGGCCGCCGTTTATCAGCAAGTCAATATTCAGGTAATGTTGGCCTATGCTAATAGGGCCGAGACTGGTCAGCACTGATGCACACTACAAGCGAGGATTTAAAATTATAGCTTCGTATACAGGATTACACAGAAAGGGTATGCTAAGCCGAAAAAGCTCATAGTATTCATCATTATGAACAGCTATTATTATGGGACCAACCCGGAATTCGGTAAAAATATCAGCTGTTCCATAGAAAAATAACAACGACGCTTGACAAAATGTATGGAACACCTGATTTATTTTTCGCGAACTCAGGATTAGTCCCATAGCAAAAGTTGTTCATAATGATGAGTACTATAAGCATTTTTCGGCTTAGCATACCCTTTCTGTATAGCCCTGCATTCAATAATAACAGAACTAATTGTCAGGAGTTTGTACCCGGTGCACGCGCGCCCCCCCCTCCTGCTATTAATCTAATTGTATTATATCTATTACCTTCGCTAGCAATAATTTGTTACCTAATCCATTTGTGATCAAATTATGCACCATTTCAAATCAATTATACCCAATTATTGCACAGTAAGGGGTGGTATGGAGTTATGACCGCATTCACTACCAACAAACATAAATTAATTTTTAGGTTTCTAAACCTTCGGGGACAAACCCATAAGGCGAAACTTCAGTGTCTGTCTGTCGCAGCCAATTATTAAAAACTAGTTGTTCCCTAACTGCCACGCTTTGCTGTGGATAAAAACAATAAAATAAAAATATATAGCCTGTTACTTTGGGATAATGTAGCATTCGAATGGTGAAAGAATTTTTGAAATCGGTCCAGTAGTTTTTGAGTTTATTCCACACAAACATACAAAAATACTAATCTTTCCTCTTTATAATATTAGTATAGATTAAATTGTTAGATAATCATTATGATCCTGCATAAATATTTTACATAATATCAGTCATATACTCTCTCGTTACTTGTAAGTAACGAGTGCAGTGGCGAGAATATGCGTTGAGAGGTTTCAGAGGTTTCAACCCATGAGCCTTTAAAGGTATACTCTCTCTCAACCTTTAATCCTCCCACTGCTGGGATACAGGTCTACCCTCGAAGGGTGATTTAGGCCGTATTTAAAGGTGTAATACAGGGTTATTCATAAAGGGTATGCTAAGCCGGAAAGGGCTCATAGTACTCATCATTATGAACAACTTTTATAATGGGACCAACCCGAAATTCGGGAAAAAAATCAGCTGTTCCATAGAAAAATGTCAATGACACTTGACAAAATATATGGAACAGCTTATTTTTTTTCGCGATTTTTGACTTGGTCCCATAGTAAAAGTTGTTCATGATGATGAGTACTATGAACCCTTTTCGGCTTAGCATACCCTTTATGAATAACCCTGTATAGGATAAGTAGCTGGGGCGCTATGCTGGCGTTTGCGTACTATCGTGGTCACTGCCTCTCTCGTTGCAATACTCATAAGAGTGAACAAGACAGATCTAATTTTACGCGTGCACTCAGATTACGTGTCGTGGAACATTATAGCTAGCACTGGTCAGTTCAACCGCAGACTGTCAACTTGGCGCCATCAAGTAACCGCGTAAATTATTAAAATAAACTTTAAATCGCATTATTGGTGATCGGCCATCCGATCTGTGTTTGTCAGTGATAACACGACACCAACCATCTGTTATCAGTGAATAAATACTGCTCCCGTAGGATATGATAGTAGTTACGCAAATAAGAGACTGATAAACATATTCTACATAGATAAGGGTTGCCAGTTGAGATTCTTGGAACCTTACAAAATAGCAGATTTTGTAATATCGTGCCATTGGGACGTAAATTGTAATAGACATCATCATCATTCACAGCCATATTTATCCCATTACTCTTAAAGTTTTTACTTGTTTTATGTTATTAATTGTTCAATTAAAACTTTTTAATATACGTAAGCGGGGTGTTTTAAAATATCTGCCAAATTTTAAGGTGTTTAGTGTACTTACTACATCATAAACGGACAACATGGGACGCGAAATTTGCATAACGTAATATATTACAAGCTTCGATGTAACTTGCAATACAACTAAGGGTAGAATCTTGAAACTCATTTTTCAACCACTTCCCGATGTCCGACTGAATTGAATTTTGGAAAACGTGTGTAGCACCGAGGAGAATGGTAGAAAAGCTTGTTTTTAAAATTAACTTATTACAAATAGTTTTATAGTTAATTTGTTGTCATTTTGAATATTCTACCCAAATGTTTCCTACACAAAAATAATTCAATCAGCACAGACTTATAAACTCCTTTTTTAACCGACTTCAAAAAAGGAGGAGGTTATCAATTCGTCTGTATGTTTTTTTTTGTTAGTAACAGGTTTAGACTCCATAGGTTCTAGTAGTTCGTGGCGAACTGAGACCTCACAGCATCTAAATCTCCTCAACCCCACGACCGATTTCGCTCATATTTGAACCTAAAAATTGTAATGAAGTACTTGTTTGCCAAATATTATCAATATCGGATGAACCATACTCAAGTTATCGTCAGACAAACATACATACAACCGATTTGTTCCCTACCCTCACTTCGCTTCCCTCACTTCCGAGATCTCACTTCATTCGGTCAATACAGGGTCGCACTCGTTTATGTTTACACTGCCCTCATTCGGTCTCACTTAGCTACATAAAAACGCGACACAGATGGTCAGGCATTTACAGCTCATACTTGAGACGCTCAATCGTAATTTTCTAATGGAAACTATAACCCAGGAAGCTGCAGTTTACTTCTCTAAAGGCAATATAATTATATAGCTATGCACTCTATGCTGCAATGACGGGAAGCCCGAGCCACCTAGATTTCCTTTGCCCATTGATATACCTACTTGTAACTTACATTATCCTCGTCTTCGATTAAGATTGATATAACTAGTATTTCTTTGATGAAAATGATTTTTTTATGTAATTTATTTTCATTGTTGTCCTGAATACAAAGTTTACATAGTCATCGAACTCACACAAAATTATAAGCACGTATCAATAAAAATAAAGGCTCAGTCGTTTGTCGTAATAAATTAAATTAACTCATGTAGTAGCTAGCCTGATTAGTTTCGATCACATTCGGTGATTTTCATCAAGGAGATTACAAGATGCTATGCTCTCGCAGTCGTGTGCAGCCTGGCACTGAAAAAAAAACACGAAACCACATTAGTGTTCAATAGAGTAGAATTGTAAAAAATATGCTTTAATTATTGTAGTTCCATATATAAGTTCACTTTATTATTACTTATTAGTATAAATGGTTTACTAAATCTTTAAATTTGATCAGTTCACCGATCTTCAGCTTGTTTGTGAAACAGTGATAAAATAGCCTGAAAAAAAACCTAAGAAATAAATTTTTAAAACAAACTTTTATTGAATTCTCATCGGAGTTATACAGGCATACCTAATTTCAGCTCAATCGGACAACGGGAAGTGGTTCAAAATCATGTTGCAAGATTTGATCTAAACAAACAAACTGACATTGCAAGTTAAACAAAAGCTTGCAATAATCTCTTGGCGTCTCATTGTCCATTTTGCAAGTTGACGTGTTAGCAAGCCGAGAATTCGTTAAGATCTTCGTTTTGTGAAATACGAAATCATATCTCGAAAATATGCATCAAATTCTAAGAATGTTGAATAGAGGTTCGCATGATGTGCGAATTCCATAGTTGGTGTAGGCTCGAATCGCCGTCGGCCAGCGTTTAGCGTGAAGGGTTATCACCCACAGCCCTTGTTTTCGTTTTAATGTCTATCTCTATTTAAAAAGGGGAAGGGTGAGGTAAGGGTCATTAAATTGCACAAAAAATCTAGGAATTTGATATCAAAATTGGATGAAAATGCAATTTTATGTAGTTGGCATTAAACTATTTTTGAAGTGAAAACTTCTTTAGCGGCGTTGTACACTTTTTGGAATGGGTAAAAACTGTTAAACTCGCGACAGGGTCACGTGACCTGATCGAAAATTCGTAAGACGGATCGAGAGTAGACAGCTAGTATCCCCCTCTCTTTCTACGGCGCGGCGAAAATGTATGCCTGCGCCGGCTGTTTCGTTTAGGTGGCGCAGGGCGCTTGCGCGAATGTTCTAATTTGACAGTTATAGTGTTGTGACCTAGTGATTATAGTGGACACGATATCGATTCATTTTTCTATTAAAATAATTAAAGCAATTCGTGCAAAATTATTCCCTAACCATTCCAAAATATCCAAAACGCACAACGTTAATACTTAAGTTTTCACTTCTGCCGGCACTCCCGGAGTGCAACCCGTCGTTTTTTTATTTTAATAATGTCGACTAAGACTAAAATATTTATCTCAAATAATAGAATAATAGATCTGGTATATTACATCGATAACGAAAACGATTAAGAATCTGAAAAATGAAATAAGATAGTTTAGCAGTCGATTTAGTCTACATTTGACTGGTTTCTATAATATGAACCCAGTGGGTTTCCACCAGAATACAAAACATACTAAAAACAAACTGTATAATACGTATAGCCTGAATTTAAAGGTAGCGCCCTCAGGGTCCGACACGAGCCGTATTCGTGTAAAAAATTAGTAATTTTCCGCACGCAACATGTGATTTGTATTTTTGCAAAAATGCTGGCTATCACCGATCGTGAAGCTGGACTTTTGTAAATTGGGTTCAGTATAATGTAGAGCACGAGTCTTGAGTCGTTAGGGTCAACTCAAAAGACATTACAGAATGGTTCCAGGGAATACTCACGCATTTTGTGTTCCATAAGGCAATGTAAAAAGTTAAGTTAAGTTACAAAGTTAACAATGTAACCGCTACGTAAATTACGCAACAAGTATGGTATACAGCTTCTTACGTTCTTGTTTTCTGTAAAATTTGGCTTTATGTGCTAAGGTTTCTCACTGAAAAATGTTGGGTGACAAGACTTTCGTAACTTCTGACAAGTTGACTAGCGTCCATCTGTCTAAAGATATTTTCTGCCGGTTTACGTAGAATCCTAAGGCTTCACGTCACCGTAACGATACGATAGATTGGAATATTTGTATTGCCAATTCACGTTGTTTCAGTTTTAATTTACAGACGAAAGCGTCGCTGACCCAAATCTCATACATTTGGTATCGTGACGCTGATGATAGTTTCTTCGATAGAGTTCGTGCCAGCCATACTGGCCATGTTTATTTATTGACAGTATCCAAAAACCACGTTAGTTTCAGTTACCACAGCTCGTTACTTAATCAGAAGACATTAAGCAAATTAGAAAGCCCAAGTTCGATTTCCTGCCGGACAAATGTTTGGATAGAACTTCAATTTTGGAACTTAGAATACTTCGAAAAGGAAATATACTCTAACTGTCCCTGTAACTGCACAAGTAGAGTGGTTTAGTTTGCCGAAAACTACTTTAATTTAGGAGTCGCATCCACCTACAGGTAATTAATTAATGATTCCTTTAAAACCGCAGTTTTAGTTCCGAAGTCAAAGAGTCCAGCAAACATAACGGCCGTCTTATCAGCCCACCTATTTAGCTATCAGTGTCAACGACTCTTGGATCTAAGGCGCAGCACGTATAGAACGTTTGTTCATTATTACAGGGCAAATAGGAGATTAAACATCTTATATCTCAGGGTGACGAGCGCAGTGCTGTGCCGCGCAGGGTTTCAAAATTCTGGGTCTCGCTGACCTGTTTATGCGCAAACGTGAAGTTTAACATCAGGAGAGCGATTTACTCATCTCTTCTCCCATTATCATTAAAAAAATATATCATCAGCAGCGTTGCCTATTCTTCTGCTAGATAAGCCTTCTTTCTGGTTTGTCAACCTGCTCCAGTTCTAGTTTTTGTCAATACTATCAACTGGATTTGTCTGTGTGAAAATAAAGCGAAAAGCAGTTTGTTTCCTATTATTTAACTAAACTTTAAAAACTAAGACCAGAAAAGAGATGATAATCTTCAAACGACTGAACAGTTTTCCTTGTATAAACGCTAAGAACATACTACTGAACTGAATCATCTATTGAACAAATAAAAACTTGATCAGGATTAATTCAGAAGTTTGGGAGCCATAAACAGTCACACAGACTCACATTAAACGTTTAACACTTTTATGCACTGGGTAAAAACAAGGCATATTTTTATTACAATATATTATTCAGCTTGCCCCTTTTGTTATTTTTTTTTTTGTAATATATCGCTACCGAATAACGAAAAACTTCCCGATGTCCGATTGAGCTGAATTTGCAATAAAAGCTATTAAAAAAATGTTTAATTACTTGTTGACTATTTTAGGCTGAACCTTACGACTGCTTATCTCTTATCTAGTTCAAATCATGTTTGAGGTCATTACTTGGCACTTAACTCCTGTTTGCGCATTTGGGATTAATCTACGAGTATGTGTATAAATGCTATCACATACCGAAGGTAAGTAGCTAGCCCTGCTGTTAGCTGTTAGGCCTGTGGCCAGTTAATGACGGTGACTGCGCAAAGCATTTACAACTGAGCATTACCATGTTTAACATCGCACCTTTGACAAGATATTGGTTGTCGAATCTTTATCAGAAGCCTTCGTACTACCGATAAACTATGGCATTGTTAGGGTTGACTACTCGGCTCATACGAATTTACTAAGCCCTTCTCTTGAGACCATTAAGATAATTATATCGCTGCAACCACTTTACAGTTCTTGGATATCGTTAAACCATCGTATAAACACTATAAACGGTTCCATAGAACGGTTCCAGCGTATTACACCGACCCGCACCAAACCAACTGCGCCTAACTTATGTATAGAGCTTACTTAAACTTAATCGCTGCTTTAAAAAAATATCTTTTGTTTTTGTACGAGACATTTACGTCAGCGAAAAGTTGTTGGAGCATTTTAAGCTATGACTAACTTTTATAAGACTTTATAACAAAAACCAATTCATCGAAACAAAGTGACTAATGCACACTTTGTCCTCTACCTACATCAAATTTGAAAAATTAGCTTAAAAGTTGTGATAATACTTTACGAATTATATTTCTCGATATCTCACTAGCGGCACCCCCGGTTTCGTTTATAAGTGGTTTATATGTTAATTCAGAGTATTCGCTACCTTTACAAAAATTCATCCAAGTCCGTTAAATCGTTTTACGTGATTTAGCAACAAACACCCAAACAGAGCCGTTTATAATAATAGTGGGATTATATCCTAGAAGTCGTATTGATGATCTAAAATACACATGCTCGTAATTTAAAACAAAAGACATTTTAATATTATGTAGTTTATGAAACTGTTGCATAATGAGGGACATTAAAACACGAGTGTGAGTTTAAGAACCGAACCGCAGGCGATGGTTTTATTATTTATATATTTAACTTGCAATGTAATTTTGAACTACTTCCCGATGTCCTATTGAGTTAAAATTTGGTATACGTAGGTATGTATTCGATGACAAAACAAGATGATAATAAAAGCTTGTTTTCCAAGCGGGTCGAACCGCGGGGCGCAGCTAAGCTCTACAAAATCTCTCATCTGGAGAACTATACCACGCTATACTCGTACCTACATTTACACAGAAAACCTGTGTTGCTACAAGATGATAGTAATCGAGGGTTCTTGGAAACTCTCGGAGGCTGTGCAGGCGGGCGACAAGGACGCCGCTACACGCCACCTGAAAGAGGAAAGAGTACAGATGTATACTGGATTGCCTTCACGATTCCCGGTAAACGGGCACGTTTGCATTTTGTTTGAATGTCTAACTCTTTCTTTTAGATTATATTTTAGTAAAATTACTTAGTCAAAATATTAAATGGATTTACAAAAAAATAGACGATAATATAGTTGGCGTAAATGTTACTGTGTCGTTGATTTTTTAACCGACTTTAAAAAAAGGAGGAGGTTATCAATTCGTCTGTATGTTTTTTCTAGTATACTTTCGTCGCCAGTGGATATGAACACTTAAGTATTACGCTCATTCTGAGTAAAAAATTTAGTTTCAAATATCTTTTCACATCTCCTTCGATATAATTAATGCAAGCAAAATTTATGAACGATGAATATTGTAAATAGATGAATTCAGGCACCTTTTTTATTATTTTTGTCCTACAATCACATGGACATATTTAAAAGAAACGAATGGTCTGATGTATAAATCTTACATCATAATTATGTGATGCACACTCAGGATCTGTAGTTGTAAATGTCTACCAAAAATAACTTACCTAAATCATACTTTAGATAGGTTTCATAATTCTCTGATACGATGTAGGTTTGAATCATAGATTTATTTATCAAACGCTTCTCTTTACAATTTTAATTAGTAAACGCAAACTATGATTAAAATACATCGCTTACATCTATCGCAAATTCGCATTCACTGATCGCCAAAGCCGGAAGTATTATATGTGTGTATGTGTGTGATATGACCCCATCGAACAGAATGACGGTTGTTACTTGGTAGTTGGTACCTAGTACTTATAATCATAACAACCTGGGTAATAAGGAAAGGGTATGCCAAACCAATCCCTGTACTGATAAGTATTAAATCGGTCAGCATTTTGATCATAATTTCTGATCAAGCGGACTGCTCTGTGTGGACTCCGCAGTATCTGCTTTCCTAGATCCCTTGCAACACTGTTGCTACGCAGGATTATAGTCTCAGCTATGGTACACATAAACAAAGGTTTACCTGAACTGTAGGTACCAATCTTGTACTCAATGACGTCACCGCCTGCCCACGACTCGAAATGCGCTAACGCATAGAACCTTCCGACATCACAATCTAAAATAAACCTAACCTTATAACACATAACGTCGAAATTCAATTAATTTATGTTAAACTTGAACACAGGCACGCGTCGATTGCGACACTGCCGCAACTCCATTTTGAAAACGGTACTTGGAGGTGTTGATGAATAGTGACCCTATAGTTTGGGAGATAAAATTGAATTTCATCTGTGGCAAGGCTATAGCTGTGAGGTTGAGGATCATCCAACGCGACAGCCACAGATTAAGTAATAGCTACTACAGCCTACACTACATATTAGGCAACATCGGTGGAATGAGTAGATGTAAAGTCGCCGAGTTTCATGGCCGCTCTAGGGCCTATTCTTCCAAGTCAGATTATCTTAGTCAAAATTCAAAATAATGTATTCAAATATGAGTACATCAATATGCACTTATGAATGTCAAATACAACTTTTTACGAATAAATTAATACACAATATATAAAATGTTAAAGAAAAAAAATTATTAGAATGTCAATTTTTTTTTTAAATAATTGCAATGTCAAAAAAACAGTCTCACGAGATTTCTGTTGAACGCGACACTAACCGAGAGAATATCTCACTCGCAAGATTATTACTAGGCCAGCATCGTAGCCAATAGATATTCTGTGGTCATACGTAGTTGGGTGGATAAAGCCTAAACCTGAAGCTTACAAAGCTAAAGTTCTTAACGCATACCGCGTTCAAAAAACAAATTTAGTTCAAAATACGATAAATTTTTAATCGTAACATCGCGGAAAAGAATAATCTATTGTATTGTATAATCGAGGTTACAATTTGTTTTCAAAGTCATTTTGCAAGGCGGACATTTGGCTCAGTTGACGGAGAAGTTATTTCTATAAGAAACCTAACATAAGTCCCTCAGTCGCTGAAACTTTACAAAGTAATAAACTAATGTGTGCAGAACGAAAATTGCTGTTGACAAAATCCAATACTTTTTTTTATTTGGAAGTTAATTGGACTCATTCTGATAGAGATTAGTTATATTGCTTGATATTTATTGCTTTCATCATTAATTCACACAAGTTCCTAATTACTGCCGATATATGGCGCTGGTCTAATTACGTACTCGTAATAACCCGATGCACAAACTAATCCACGCTCAATCTATTCTACTTTGACATCTATCTATTATTATATCTCAATTACGTAGTCGGTACATTCAGGGAGTACGCTAGTGATTACACCGTGAATTAATCCACCAGTGTTACTTAGGTACGCATCTCAATACGTCTCTGAGTCTATTGAATCAGTTTGATCCTTCAGACATAGGATCACTAAGATTCTGTGACAAGATAGTGTAACTGGGCCCTATTCTGGTGCGTGAGATTATGTCGGCCTTTGTCGCTCTCCTTAGAAATAGCAGGACAGCGGATTCGAGATTATCACGAACGGCCCAGAATATCACAAAGGTTACGAGTGTCTTCAGTAGAGATAAATCTATACTTATTTTGTAAAGAAGTAGTTTGCATGTTCATTGTGCAAATGTATGTGGATACCTGTCCAATATTACTAGTTAAATTTAAACAAATATTTTGCCACTGTAATACTCGTACCTATCTTTGAATGCTTATCCTGATATTTGGAAGGCCCCAGGCAGGAAGCTCTCCGAATTCGCTACCGATTATAAATTGCATTTTCGGCTTAATGTTTTCGCAACGCATATAAAGCCGCCAGCTTTTTATTATTGTTTGTATTAAATTGAGCTCTGTTTTTATCTGATAATATATTTATTTCAGTTTTGGTTGCTTGCTTTTTAATAATAGTTATGAGTAATACACACTGTAGCGCCGGGTCTGGGAATGTAACTTAACTTGCAATGTATGTATCTAATGTTCGGGTAGAATCTTGCAACACACTTTTGAACCATTTCCCAATGTTCTATTAAGCTGAAATTTGGTACATGAGTGTTATACCTATAATTCTGATGACAATGCAAATAAGACTTGTTTTAAAAAATAACATAACCAACTAAAAACTTATTTCTATGCCTACTGTATTCCTCGATCTTAACCTTTTTTCTTTCTACTAACATAATAAGACACGCGATTTTATGTATCTCCGTAACTACCGAACCGAATTTGATAGAATATAACATAGATAGATTCTGAAATAACACACTTTTCAAAATCATTATTTTCTTTGATAATAATCAGTGCGCAGGTGAAATCGTCGGGCCATCGATCAAGTATCGTAGGGCGCAGGCGTGTGCGGGAACGAAACGTTTAATCAAACGCGACTAGCAAAATGTCTGGGATCTGAGAGCTCTGAACGCAAATAAATGATACCTATACCGATACCGATACATAGATACCTATAACCGCTTAAACGTGTAGTATAAACTGATAGATCGGTGGCGCCAGAAACGTCATTCTAGAGGTATAATCTACAGGTGTCGTAACACCGGCCTCATAGAATAATATCGAGGTTATAATTATAAAAATCTATTAACTTTTTAATGAACATCTGTTATTTTTGTATTGAAGTCTTTATTAGAAATTTACTTTTATTCCCGCATTATAAGTTATGATAGTTATTTCGCCGAGTTTTTGGAAGTTCATTTCGTGGTCAGCTATACTAAAAAAACAAACTAATTAGAAGAGTAATACAATTTTATAGAAATTACAGTTCTCAGTCGTAGGGGCCGCGAGATAAGTCACCCATCGACATAAATTAAGTTTATACAGGGTTACAAGGAAAGGGTATGCTAAGCCGAGAAGGGATAATAGTACTCACGATTATGAACCATTTTTACTAATCAACCAACCCTGAAACCGCAAATTAAATCAGCTGTTCCATTGAAAATGTCATTGACGTGCAACAAAATGCATAAATTCTACGATTCCTTTTTTTATCCCTATTTCAGTGTTGGGTCCTTAGTAAAACTGGTTTACTGAAAAGTAGGTACTGTGAGCGCTCGTCTGCTGGGCATACCTTTGTCGAACCCATCGTTCTGGCTCAACGTAATTTCTTGGATCTACAAAGTAATCCAATTAGTAGAAGAGTATTGCCATCAGACGCGGACAGAATTTCCAGATTTGATTTCCATTTTGTCAACCAAGCTACGAGTTCAGTTGCATTTTAATTAAGTTCTGCTTAAACGATGTTGAGAACGATTCATTTTAGTAGATACTGAGATAAAGATAGAAAAGGGAATGTCTAAGAATTGTTTATCTGTGTTAGCTAGCAATATAGATAGATAACA
Organism: Alcis repandata; assembly: GCA_949125135.1. Lineage (NCBI taxonomy): Eukaryota > Metazoa > Arthropoda > Insecta > Lepidoptera > Geometridae > Alcis > Alcis repandata. Next base: position 12,054,482 of record OX421221.1, on the reverse strand, counting down.
ATTTCAAATTTTTGTGATATTTCTTAATAAAAAGATACATTAGTGGTGATGATGATGATGATGATGATGACATAGTGCTTTGGTCGTATCAAAAATATTTATTTGTGTTTGTTTGTTAAAGTTATTTTACTAGTACCTGTACATTGTTAATGAGAACCTATTGCCTAGACAAACCCGGTTGGGGTTTAAAGGCAATGATTAATTAAAAACATACTGTAATATGAGTGAATAAATAAATTAAAAAAAAAATTACAAGCAAGCGACGGCCCACTTACTGGTACTATATTAAGGGCCTTACTTATAAAGCCTGTTTAAAGTTAGTCACTACTTATAATCTCTAACAACTTCTGGCTGACGTGATATGTCACGTGCGAAAAAAAAGGAAATTCTTAAGCAGTGTTTATAAGAAGTAAGGCGGAAAGTTTATAGTTTAATTTTGTTCGAAACTGTAGAAGTATCTATATACACCAGAGCCTATAATGCTTTGTTAGTGTGACCGGTGCGCACGCGCCGCAGCCCACGTGACTTTCTATACGATCTCGGCGACCCCCCTCTGACCTCTGCCACAGATTAAATAATATCACGTCCAGAATCGGAGATAGACATAAGATACAAGCATTTGGTCGAAGATTATCTTCCCAATAAACTCAGTTTGTCTCTATCGCGCAAAACATACATTGTTTAATAGTAAAATGAAATAAACTTCTAAAATGTTTCAGAAGTTCGTTTGTGGATTTAAGATCGATACATTTTAATTTCCACAATTTTTCACAGATCATCATTTTTTATAAATTAAATTGATAAAATAAATTCCTTTTAAGAAGTACTATTATAAATTCTTATTTCATAAACTTCCGCTTCGGCCTGTGTTTCGGACGGGCGGGCGCGTAGGCGCAGGTCGGAAGAAAAGCCCTCAAGAACCGACGCGGCGAACTGAAGGAGGTTGTAACACCACTATGGTATACTTAACTATATTATTGTTAGATACTTCTTCTTCTAGAAAATTCACACTCACAGCTCCCCACTAGGATTCCCTGTATCGGTAATGTACAATTTACAAAAAATATACCTACAACCGAAAGTAAAAATGAAAACGGAGTTTTGATTTTAGTACCAAGAGCGCCGACTGCATTTAAGCGTAGAAACAACTTCTTTGTGCGCACCAAAGTCGGATTTTGCGCGAGAAATAATAAGCTGAGCTAAATTATTACCTCTCATATCACCAGCGGCGTCGACTTTCGTGGAAATACGAGCTTAAAAATTTAAATTAAAACTTGTATCTTCAGAAAGTTTTCATAAGCGCATTTTGTTAAAATAACTGCAACCCTCTATGTAACTCGGCAGTTCCTGCTATTCTCGGCATCTGAACGAAATCTGAATATAATACATTTAATGCTTCTTAACTTTAAGCCCAAACACAACTGTGTAAAGCGTTTATAGTCACCACAAAATAAGAGGCCCGTTTTGACACTTGAGAAAGACCCTAGAATGTAACTTGGAACGCTTTTCGCGCATACTTTATGGTAGCATGCAATGTCAAATTTTAACCAAACTCTCAAAAACAGTTACGTTCTCAGTCTTCTTTTTTCAAATATTAGTGTTGTAACCAATTAATTTCTGAATTTCACGAGCTTTATTCGTCGTATTTATCGTCTTTTTATTTGTTTTCAAAACTAAAAAGATGAAATTCGTCAAATTTTAGTTATAATTTTAAGATGACAAGACTAAATCGTCGAAACTAAAACCACAGAGAAACTTGTGGAAGCTTTGTGGACTCTCCTCGAGACTTTATCGATTTTAAACTCAAAAGTCAAGTTCAATTTCACGCTGTACATTTAGATTGCAATGGCTAATCAAACCAAGTAGCAATTCTATGATCCGTCAACGCTTATAGAAAACTAACACAATACTCGTATATGGAATGACATTTCTATGATCTTTTATAAATCCAATGAATTCTATCGGCCGCTTCTGCAAGCAGTGCCAGACTGAACGCGACTTCAAGCGCTTCACGCTTGTAATTACTCCTGGAAAAAGATCACCGAATGTGGTCGAAACTAGTTGAAGTATCAGACTCAATAAAACGTGAGCAAAGTAGTGGTAATTATGAACAAAAGTGTCATAACTACGATAGTTTTCAAAGTAAAACAGTTAGTGACTTTTTCTAGTTAATGGCTTCTTGCACTAAACCGACGCTTTTTTATTCTACTACAGAAATTCATTCAAATACCTACATTTTCTTACTTTTCTACAACGTTTCTTATCATAGGATTGCCACTTGGCTAAGACTGTGTTATAACAAAGTAGGTTATACACTAAGCAAACACGGAAATACCACGACATTCGTTCAAAAATTTTTAATACCGGAGCATGTTTTATTTCTCAGTGAGTTTATATAAATAAGATTTTTGCCTTGAATTGATAAGCGAGTATGCTTCGCCTAAATCGTACAACGGACCACTGTTCCTTATCCTTGCGCTTATCTCCAGGTACGACCTTGAGGTTATGGAGATTGAAACTATTTATACCGCACTAACAGTTGGCGACGGTTTTACACGAAATCAAAAAAATTGCCTGAGCCTATCTTGATAAAGCTTGAGTAATAACTAGATAACTAGATCGACCCATCTATATTTACTAAATCAATAAATTAATTTCGAAAATGGTATCCAAAAATGCTATACTTAGCAAACATGCGACGCAGCTAAGACATTTACTCGTTAAACAAAAGTTCTATTCCAATTTTTTGTACTTATTTTTTTATATTTTTGGTACCTACAGACACACACGTAGAAAAATGTTACTCCGAAACAGAATTCCCCGCTTAGCCTCGCTGTATCAATAAAGTATTGTACATATGCAGGCCGGAAGGTATATAAAAACACCTAAATAGGCCATAGGATTAAATAAATACTTTACCGACTTCGCGGACTTTTGGTTTCAAGTTGTAAACAAGTTTTCATGTAACTTTATTAACGCCGTTTTTCTGGTGCGTGGTTGGTGACCTACCGCATCGCAATTGCACCCACCTAATACGTACGGAATATTCTTATTGATTGAACAAGTATTCCTTTCCCTTTTTACTCGACTGTCCAAACGGTGCGTAATACAGGGTGATAAAGAAATGGTATGATAAGCCGAAAGGGGGTTATAGTAATCATCATTACGAACAACTTAACGGCTTGACAAAAATTTAAATTCTTTAAAACTTGCAATTTTGGTAAAAATTAAATAAGCGAATCGAATACCGCCGCTAGTTTGAAACTACAGATAAAAAGGGTCCAGAATACCCCATCATTTCTCAACTGCAGGTCCGGCTACCCCCGAGTCCCCCCACCGACCCCACGTTAGGGGAAAACACAAAGCATTCTTTGACGGCGGCGCGGCTTCCCGCCGCGCCTGTGCCGGACTCACCACCCCCAAATCAAACAATAACATATAAATATAAATACGTAAGTAAACGTTTCACACTCATAGCTCCCCACTAGGATAAATCCTGTGTCGGGGATGCCATGCCACACACACAAAGACAAAGACAACTAACAGCCAGACCCAGAACAGATATTTAAATTAATCTGCCCGGCCGGGAATCGAACCCGGACCTCTGGCTCATAAGGCGGTTATAGTTACTGAGCCAAACAGGCCGTCAATCGTTTATTTCAGATGCTAGATAATTATCTCCGTCTGTGAAGTCAATATCGCAGATTGTTCACGTAATACAAACGGCTATGAAATAATTAGCTGCCATTAATTTTAATTACCCGCAAGTAGAATTTGTCTGACACCTACTCAGCGCTCTGACTAGAATAAAAGAAAAGCATTACACCCACTGGCTGCTTTATTCTCCACAGACTGTTTTATACTTCGCTAATTATGTAATTGCTTTTGTTACGTCTGTGACACTATTTCTTAGCGCCAGCGCCATACTAAGTACCTACACAATATACAGAGACAAATAAAACCTGGAGCAGCCGTAAGAGTTCTTTTTTACTGTCGCTTTTACAACACTTTTCAAAAATCACCTGTAAAATCGCTATCAGAGATAAGGCCGCCAGTTGTTCGCTAGTTTTAAGCGCTTTTATCCTTTGGTTTTTAAATTTTAAATTAAGCAAAAAAGAACCAAATTAAAGTAGGTAATTTGAAAAACTAAAACTAAAAACCAAGTTGTTCCCGTGTGGCAAGGTTTGTTAGTAATTTCTAGTGTGACCAATGAGTTTATCTATCTATCTATCTTTTCATCAAATAGTGACACTTCAGAATTCTACAAAACACTTATAAGTATTCAAAATGACTTTTCTCTCTTTTCTTTTAGTTATTAAAAACTTTAATTCCAACTTATGATTGGGTTCTTTTAGTTATTAGAAACTCTACCGCCAACTTGTAATTGGCAACTTCTACGCAGAAATTCTGTAGAAGTTGTCGATATAAACGGCACAAAGTCTTGGAGGAAACCTGACAAGTTGCTTTTAGTTTTGTTTGGAAAATATTTCTCTCTTTCAACCCACGCAATATCGGTACTCTTAGTAATAGGTACTCTTTATGTTATGCCTTTACATTTTCAGTCTATTTTGTATAAAATTACATACTACACTACACACTTGTGACACTTATTGAACACTTAAAAAATACAAAGTGAAAAATTAAAAGCGAAAGCTGTATATTTAATTAAATTATTAAATTATTTATTTTACCGTTTTTCCATTCGGTTTTTGTGACGTACATTTGTGATGTGAGCAAAGAGTTTTTATTTCCTATCTGACCTATTCTACCTGACATTACAGTGATTGATATCTACGTATCTATAGTATCTTGCTTGATGGACTACACCCCCGATAGTTGTTGATTACCGAAGCCTATACAAAGTGTCGTACGGTCGTATGTAAAATTAATTGGTCTCGGTAACAATACGCAGCACATCCCTCACAGACTGAGATGAAGTAGAAAGGCAGATATAGTCCCGCCTCAGATCCAAGTGAAGCCAAAAAAACTACCCTACTGCCCGTTTACGTATACTTCAAGCACATATTGACGCATAAAAACTACCCTTATTACTACTTATTTTTCTTGTCCACGTTCTCAGAGTAACTTACGTAAGAATTGAAGATTGATTCGGGTAGTTTTTATGCGTCAAATATGTGCTTGAAGTATACGTACAGGGGCAGTAAAGTAGTTTTTTTGGCTTCACTTGGATCTAAGGGCTCTATCTGCTTTTCTATTTGATCTGAGCTCACAGATAGCAATATTCAGTTTCAATTATGATGTCTTGAGCAGCGCATCGATCGAATGTCAGCCTACACATCTGTTATGCTTGAATGACGTTCTAGTTAATGGCCATGTAAGGGCGCGCCTCATGTGTGTTTATGCAATATTGGAAAACGTTACACTTGCCCACATCAACCCAGAATTTTGAACTCGAGACCCTGCGCGGAACAGTACTATCGTCGTGTTGAGATACAATATGTTAAGATGCGCGTGTTTTAATTTAGATACTACACAAAAACCTCGCGAAACATATTTTCGCTACACATTTTCATTGTTGAGTCGGATGTTTTGGTTTCGTCGAAAAATGTGTACGTAACATTCGTATCAAACCGAGTTTAGTGCAAAGGTTTTTCAGTAAAACACGCGCAGGAAACGCGCTTTAACTCCAACCCTCGAACTAAAAATCGGAAACAACAGAGGCCAGCCGTGCAGGCCTTTGTGCATGTGACACTGTCATGATGTCGTGTACTAACCGAAGACCAATATTGCAGAATATTAGATTGAGTCTAGACGTCCGGAGATTGAATTTGTAACCTATTGTCGTACACCTGGTTGCTTATAAATATGGATAAATGTACTAGCAGTTTTAACAGCATTTTCCGGGATACTGTAGGGTTTTCTGTTTCCATAACACTTTTTACTCTTTTCTTTTCATATCCTTGTAACTGTTATTACTTTCCTTAATCAGTTTTATTCCTGTCCTTGCGTGCCACTATTTATTTCGTGTTCTTTTATAATATCCTTTCTAAATTATTCATATTTCTGTATCTTTTATATTATTTGTTTGTAAACATTGATCTGAAAGCTGTCTAGATGTTTTTAATGTCATGTAACTTTTTAAATTCTATCTGTCAATTCATTCTCATACAGTTCCTATTTTCTTTGTATAGAACCTATTTTCAATTTTATGATTTGTATCTGGCTGCCTATCTTTCTTAATATTCAAATTTAAATTTCAGAATTCTTTAGATCAATTTGGAAGGGATGCCTGATGCTCGCGCCACACTATGCTCCTCGTCATGCTCCTCGCGCTGCCGCATCGCTGCCGCGATGTTGCCCTGTCTGTCCACACACTGCTCTACTCGCGCGATTAATCGCGCGATTAATCGCGCAATTAATCGCTATGCGCCGCACTTGTCTATTCGTCGTTGCTACACAATGGACGTTGAAACTGTGGTGGCAGCGAGTGCGTGTATTTTGTAGTATAGCTAATTATATCTATGTTATGCTACAAAGCAATATACATCGTCGGCGTCGACGTCTAGATATGTAGCAGTTACCGCAATTTTTCTTTTATGGAGATTTTAACTAATATCTATAATTATATATTTTTTTGTAGTAAGCATGTCTTCAATTTAAACAAGAAAAGTTGGATGGAGTTAAATAAAAATTTGAATTCAACTTAATTTTGTTAGGGTAGACTGGGTACGGTAGTGACAATTTTGAATTAACGACCAAAGATTTTTTTAGTGCCTTTAATTTTTACGAAACATTTTTTTTATAGTAAAGTAATAATTTATCTACAAATAGATCTACAATTTTAAAGGGAACATAAATTAATGTTTTTTCTTCCGACCATTCTCCGTTGCGCGGCGACGACATGACGAAAACAAAGACGTGCGTCTCGCGTGAGCGCTCGGCACGAACTGCGGCCGCGCGAGTATGTGGACAGTCACTCGCGCTCGTATTGCCGGTCGTACTCGCGGTGTGGCGGGCGAGGACGAGGAGCATGACGAGTGGCATGACGAGTAACGTGGCCACACTACGTCTCTGCCTACTTTCCTCGCTACTTCCCACGCCACTCGTCGAGTGTGTGGCGGGCGCATGAGAACCGCTCTGACAGCGGGGAGTTCTGATTTGGTTTTGGATCGAGGAGGACGTGAATTGGCTTGGAGGGCCATAGTCTGAACACGCTTGAACCTTGAAATCTGAAACAGGAAAAAGTCCTCAAGCCTTAAATCTTTTCTACTTACAGTGGTGAACAGGTTTGCAGTGCAATAACCAGAGTCCCCTTTTACCCAAATTGATGAGCTCGTGATCCTCGGCGAGCTTCACGACTGTCTCCAGGCCTCAGTAGCAGGCCTAGCGCTACACGTGGGCTTGGCGGACCTTCATCCTGCGGGCTGTATCTTAAGCCTTTCTCCAGACCTCCTCCTCTACCGTATAACTTTCCTTGATCAGTGCATCCCCGAGTGTGACTCCTTCAACATTTTTTATAACCTAGAGACTTTAAACTAATATATGTACTTTTAAGCTGTCTCCTATCTTTCCTTTTACATCATCTCGTAGGAATAGGGAGGTAGCCTTAATAACTTGTGCTTTACACCCTTTTGCCTTAATAAGTAAAGGGGTGTAACGTTACAGTTTGGCGCCCGACTTAAAGAACCCCCCCTTTAATTTCTAAATTCCCTTTAAATTCCTTTTTCTAAATTCTAAAACCTACTTGCTCAAGTATATTAATTTTCTTTCGTTTCCTTTCAGACTTCTACTATCTACATCCTGGTTTGTGAAAATTATTTTATTTGGTGACTTTCATATACTTTTCAGCATTACTCTTTACGTAGAACACTTTACAGTACACCTACAACATTATACCGCACCCTACACACAAACATCACTTACGGTTTTGCTAACGCAAACCACATCCATTCTTCGCTTGGGATGTTTTAAACCCTAGTGGTTACTCTCAAGTGGGGTTTGGCATACTATACGGCGTGCTACAGGAGAGTATCCTGTAGTAGACGTTCATGCAGGTTCTCGAATAAACCTTCAGAACTGAAGACCTGACATTTATTACACTCATTTACTTTTTACACTCTTAGCTTGGCTCCTATTGACGTCTTGTATATTTTAATTTTATATCTTATATCTTTTTTTTTTTTATTTCTTATAATTATTTTCCCCGTCTTTTCTAGTTTTTGGCCGTGAGACTATTTCATGCGGTTCTATTTACTCTGATTGTTCTAAAACTTTTTAAACCATAAATCTTTAACTTAAAACCTTCTTAAATATTCTATTTTTATATTTTATACACTGTACACTCTAAAAACGCTGCACATTATGACATTAGACGCAATTTTAAAGAATTTAATGTCGGTGATACAGTCTGGCGTAAAAACTACGTTCAGAGTAATGCTGTGCTTATTTCAGTTCTAAGTTGGCTCCCAGATATGTAAAATACACAGTTATTGAGAGGTTATCTCCTCTTGTTCTTATTCTGAGAGATTCTAATAGCTTAATTGGGAAGTGGCATGTCAAGGACTTGAAATCTTAATTATAACTTTATTTTTATAATTCTATTTTTTTTTTTAATCTGTAATAGTTTTCTGTAAATACTTCCCAAGGAAATCTAAGAAGTACACAACGCAACTTGACTTTAATTCTTTGGCAATTCTTTTAATCTTTAATCTATATCTTTAATCTATATCTATATACTTTTAAACTGTAATTTTACAGTTTGTAGACAGGGCAGGTACTCTTGCCTTTCTTAGGTTCAACTTGAACCCTATGCCCTGCCTATAATTCTTTTCTTGGAGCGGTACTCAAACTCTTTAAATAAGCCATATGAGCTATATATATTCCCTTGACTTCTTTTCTTCGGAGCGGTACTCAAACTCCTTAAATAAAGCCATATGAGCTATATATATATATATATTTTTTTTATTAATGGGTTTTCGAAAAGGTGCGGGTAATGACACCTAATTCAAATAAATAAGCCTTCATTATTTAACTGAATATTTCCTTGAGGAGTATGCGTCATCGAATGTGAACCATATCCCCTACATAAGATAGTATGTGAGTGTCTGTAGAAGTGAAAGAAGTGTGTGAAAGTGCAAGGTTTTATTCCTAACAGCAAAATTTTCTCCAGTCGAAAATTTTCCGGGGTTTTTGGGGAAATGTAGGGTTTTCTGTTTCCATAACACTTTTTACTCTTTTCTTTTCATATCCTTGTAACTGTTATTACTTTCCTTAATCAGTTTTATTCCTGTCCTTGCGTGCCACTATTTATTTCGTGTTCTTTTATAATATCCTTTCTAAATTATTCATATTTCTGTATCTTTTATATTATTTGTTTGTAAACATTGATCTGAAAGCTGTCTAGATGTTTTTAATGTCATGTAACTTTTTAAATTCTATCTGTCAATTCATTCTCATACAGTTCCTATTTTCTTTGTATAGAACCTATTTTCAATTTTATGATTTGTATCTGGCTGCCTATCTTTCTTAATATTCAAATTTAAATTTCAGAATTCTTTAGATCAATTTGGAAGGGATGCCTGAGAACTGCTCTGACAGCGGGGAGTTCTGATTTGGTTTTGGATCGAGGAGGACGTGAATTGGCTTGGAGGGCCATAGTCTGAACACGCTTGAACCTTGAAATCTGAAACAGGAAAAAGTCCTCAAGCCTTAAATCTTTTCTACTTAAGTTACAGTGGTGAACAGGTTTGCAGTGCAATAACCAGAGTCCCCTTTTACCCAAATTGATGAGCTCGTGATCCTCGGCGAGCTTCACGACTGTCTCCAGGCCTCAGTAGCAGGCCTAGCGCTACACGTGGGCTTGGCGGACCTTCATCCTGCGGGCTGTATCTTAAGCCTTTCTCCAGACCTCCTCCTCTACCGTATAACTTTCCTTGATCAGTGCATCCCCGAGTGTGACTCCTTCAACATTTTTTATAACCTAGAGACTTTAAACTAATATATGTACTTTTAAGCTGTCTCCTATCTTTCCTTTTACATCATCTCGTAGGAATAGGGAGGTAGCCTTAATAACTTGTGCTTTACACCCTTTTGCCTTAATAAGTAAAGGGGTGTAACGTTACAATACAAAAGGCCGGTAATAACATTAACCCTACCTCCACATCGTTGGTAGTTATAGGCTACGAGTACGTCCATAGGTACCAAATTTCATCCTAAGTTCATCATTTTTTGCATGACTGAGCAATAAACATGCAAACATCAAATCTTAGACATTTACAAATTTAGTCGGACTTGTTTAGTGAAATGATAATCTAGTAGCATATTAATAGCTTGAAAAACCAATTTGTAGCTTTTCCAAATAGGTGTAGCTTTATAGAATAAGGTTGACGTTAAACGCACAATACATCCTTTATGAACGCCAGTGCGGGACCGATCGCTCCCATATTGAATAAGAATAAGATCGAGATTAGATGATGCGATATAATTGCCGAATTATCAGAAACGTACACAAATTGGTTTGTTTGCCTATACCTACCTATATTGTATCGGGGTAGGGTTACCATATGAAAATTTAAAATGTCCGGGCTAAAAGCCGGACACATTAATAAAAGTCCAGACATTGGACTCACGCTCCTTTTATATGCAGAGTTATTCAGAAAGGGTATGCTAAGCCGGAAAGGGTTCATAGTACTCATTATTATGAACAACTTTTACTATTGGACCAACCCGGAATTCGCGAATCAGCTGTTCCATACATTTTTTCGAGTGTCATTGACATTTTCCTATGGAACAGCTGTTTTTTTTACGCGAATTCCGGATTAGTCCTATAGTAAAAGTTGTTCATAATGATGAGTACTATGGGCCCTTTTCGGCTTAGCATACCCTTTCTGAATAACCCTGTACGTATGTCGACAATTTTATTTCGCCTATATATCGCGCACTGCGCTTGTGCACATTACGCGAACGGGGATAGACTGATTTGATACTGCTCGTGTAAGTTGTATTACTAGTACCTATTCCATTTTAACACAAACAGATGGACAAAATAAAAATTCGGACAAAGATCTAACAGAAGCCCATAAGTCCGGACATATCCGGACAAATCCGAGGATACGGTTGCCCTATATCGGGGTCCGACTCCGATTTCGTATCGTACAATCTGGATACACTCTAACCCTCCGTTGGCAAGCATCATTCCGCTTGATGCACCAGCTAATTGTAGACAGATTAAGTAATAGTTTGGCTCTGATCACGAGTTCAGTTGCATATTGATGTTTCATTATCTTGTCTCGATTAATTGCAGTGGGTTACATTAGAGAAAACTTGAAAATGACTCGAATGACTTGTTTTTTTGCCTGTATATAAGGGTAGTTTATGAATACACTAGCTGTTCCCTGCCACGCTTTGCTGTGGGTAAAAAAAATAAAAAAAATAAAAAAAAAATAGCATAGGTTACTTTGGGATAATGTAGCATTCGAATGGTGAAAGAATTTTTGAAATCGGTCCAGTAGTTTTTGAGTTTATTCCACACAAACATCCAAAAATACAAATCTTTCCTCTTTATAATATTAGTATAGATATTAGTACACAAACTAACAGCCGGATAATATTAAAAGTTGAAATATCAATCTACATATATAGTGTGAAGTAAAGATTAACCGGATCAACTGGTAACTTATAAATTTTAAAAATGATACAATATTCTTTTTATAAATAATTTTACTTGTATCTTACAGAAGCTTGGTGTAGCTTTCAGTAGCACTGAATTTACCAAAAAAAAAAAAAAAACTAAAAACAAAACCTATTTATTATAAATACTTTTAAAATAATATTTTATCAGTATATTCAGCATTAATTTCCGTTGAAAAATACATTGAGGCTGTTGGATAAAAAATCACAGCCGCTATCTCATCTTTCATACGTTGGTGCATCGAATATGCTACGGATATTTCGAGAGAAGGTATACCTAGGTATACGAGTACAGTGGGGCTAGCACAACTTTGACGTAAAAATACGTAGCGAGTTTTCGATAGAAAAGTGTACGCCATTTACGCCTGTCAAGTGTGCTTCTGACGGGTGTAAATGGCGTACACTTTTCTATCGAATACTCGCTACGTATTTTTACGTCAAAGTTGTGCTAGGCCCACTGAGCCTTTAAATTTGAAGTTACGTCAGACTTACTTTTCGCCTAGAGTCAACTTCTATTTAATATCCATGTAGGCCGCGCCCACATTAACCTCGTGGTGTTGAAAAAAACGTGGGCCACTAGTAAACACAGCTTCACAAATCAACCTGCAGCTTTGTAACGCTTATACATAACGAAATAAGGTCTATTATATACTAAATAGTTACATAACTTATGTGGCAACCCACGCATCCCTCAAAACTTTTTATTTCGCAACCAGCAAGGATAGCCAGCTTTCGCTTTGCTCTTTTGTGATGCTAGTAAAGGAGATAATCAGATTGGTTTTTTTTTTGTTATAATCACTATTTATTTGATGGAATAAATAGTGATGGAATATTGATGGCACAGAAAGAGATAGACCTATACCTCACATATCCTCTAAATTACGTACGAACACTCCAACCTCTGCTACCTAGCAGTAGGATAAAAAAGGCCGTGGATACTGGTGATGGTTACAGTGCATTTTATTTTTATCAATTACCTCATTATATTACCGTCGCTAAATGCCCCATTTGAAGTAAAACAACAAAAGCAAGACAAGTATAAAAATAAATGTCATAGTGGTTACAGTGTCATGACGAGAGAATATGAGGTCTGGTCGCGTTAGTCTGAAGGGAGGCGTCCAATTGAGATAAGAGGCTAAGGCACTAGGCGGCATTCATAAATTACGTCACACGAATTTGATGACGTTTTGATCCTTTCCCCGTTCTTGTCACAGCTGGTCTTTGTGAGACTCCCTCCTCCCTAGTGTGACGTCACAGAATTGTATCAGAGATTATTAATTAAAAAAGCGATTTTACTATAAGGGTATTAGATTTAAAATGATGACGTCACATAACTGAGGACCACTTGGCCCTTGTCACACAATGTCATACTTCGTCACCCCTCCCCCACTTCCCTCGAAGTGTGATGTAATTTATTTACTCATTACGTTTATGAATTACCTTGTCACTACTTGTTAAACGGGTTTTTGATGGACCAATAATTACTCAATTTTAACTTACGAAGTAAAAAGTAAGATTATCCTAATTTAGTACCATATATTAGTCAGCCAAAATTTCGAGTCTATGTTGGTCAAGATTTTGGAGGCTTAGTAGATAGAGTTAGGGACTAGTGAGAGATATTGTCGTCTTTTTCATTGCGGTCATAGAAAAGGACGGCAACACTTTAGTTTTTATTTTACCATTCAAAACTTTTTTTACAAAAATGTTCTATAGCAAAATCCTACTACATAATATTATAAACGCGAAAGATTGTGATTTTTTTACTCTTTCACGCAATAACGGCTGAACGGATTTACATGAAATTTGGAATGAAGATTGTTCATGGTCTGGACTAACACATAGGTTACTTTATCCCGGAAAACGCGGGTGAAACCGCAGGGCGCAGCTAGTGTAAAATAAAGCTCTTTCCAAAATAGAACAGTTCTAAAAGTTACATAGGTATTATAAGTTTGGTAAAGCAGGATAAATTAATAAACTACTAATAATGAATAAATACACACTAACAAACTGTTTTCTTTTTTCAGGTATGTCCAACATATTATCTTCGACTGAAACTCACCAGATATACCGAAAACAGCAAGTATAAGTTTATATCTTTATATTAAGCGGAAATTACAAAGCACCTTATCGGTGTTTTGTACAACTGGCAATTCCGCCAATCACAAAAATTTCAGGATAGCTGATTTCATATTTTTACAACTATTTATGAAGCGTTTAGGGCGCCCTAGCACCGTATTTAATTATACATAGCTTTTCAGGGTTCCAAACCCAAAGGGTAAAACGAGACCCTATTACTAAGACTACGCTGTCCGTCCGTCTTACTGTCCGTCTGTTACCAGGCTGTATCTCATGAACCGTGATAGTTAGACAGTCTGTTGCAATTTTTACAGATGATATTTATTTTTGTAGCCGCTAAAACAGCAAATACATACTAATACATCTGTCAAAGTGAAAACTAACTTGTCGAGGATTCTGAACCATCGTGTTTAAACGAGCGCGAAAACCTAAAATTGCAACTGAGACAATAAAAATCACACAACAGAACAACACAAAAACACTTTTTTATTGCCCTGTACATATTTGCAGATTTTCATACCTACTTTTTAATTAAGGTACTGCTTTTTTAATTTGATGTGAAAATGAAAATTTAAAAATAAACCGGAGTCAATAAAATCAAACAACAACAACGTCGGGGATGCCTTGGAACACACACAACGACAAGGACAACTAACAGCCATCGAAAAAAACAATATTTTAGATCCATTCATATTTTTTTGAGTATTGACTTGAGACTTTAAAGCCAACATGATAAGATACAAATTCAACAATTGGAATCACATGAACAAGACCAATGCAGCAACAGCAAGACACTTTTATTGTTCATACTTTAGTAATTTTAAGAAAAACTATAAAGTTTGAAAACTTTGCTATATTTTTCCTATCTAGTTCTCTTAATTACCCATTTAGTTAAATTAATTCCGATTTTTTTCGTCCGTAAACTTCGGAGATGAATGGGGGTTGTGGTCAATTTTTCACAGATTCAAAAATAAACTGCGCATGGTAAAAATTTAAAAAAATGTTTTGAAATGTCTAAGTTAATACTTTAAAAAAAACTGATGGGCATAAAAATACGGGTTAATCCAAAATAAACGACTCGGGTAAACTCAACTGGTTTAAAAACATGAAAAATGTTATATGATCTCGTCCATCTTCAGTATCCCGGCCATCTTTTATGATGTAAAATTTATAATATCAAGTATCAGGTTTATCTACATCTACACTATGTAATATTATGAAGATTAACGTTTGTATGTTTGTAATGAGCAAACTCGAAAACTATTGGACCGATTTTAAAAAATCATTTGTCAATTTAAATCATTATTTGTTTGTATAAATTTGTCAATATAAATCTCCTTTAAGTACGAGCTAGTAACATAGACTAATATTTCATACCCGTACGAACCCGGGGCAAGTCGCTAGTCTATACTAATATTATAAAGAGGAAAGATTTGTATTTTTGTATTTTTGGATGTTTGTGTGGAATAAACTCAAAAACTACTGGACCGATTTCAAAAATTCTTTCACCATTCGAATGCTACAATATCCCAAAGTAACATAGGCTATTTTTTTTTCTTTTTTTTTTTTATCCACAGCAAAGCGTGGCAGGGAACAGCTAGTAATATTATAAAGAGGAAAAATTAGTATTTTTGTAATGAATAAACTCAAAAACTACTGTACCGATTTTCAAAATACTTTCACCAATAGAAAGCTGCATCATTAGCGAGTAAAATAGACAATTTTCTACCCGTGAGAAGCCGGGGCAGGTCGCTAGTCTATACTAATATTATAAAGAGGAAAGATTTGTATTTTTGTATGTTTGTGTTGAATAAACACAAAAACTACTAGACCGATTTCAAAAACTCTTTCACCATTAGATTGCTACATTATCCCTGAGTAACATAGGCTATATTTTATACCCGTGCAAAGCCGGAGCAGGTTGCTAGTGTGATATAAAATTTATAGTATGAAGTATCAGGTTTACTGATGCTTATCTTTTCGAGTTACAGATGACATCTTGCAAACTTACGATTCGTTTGAGAACAGAGAACTGGAAAAACTACACGACACTTACTCATGCTTGTAGCAGATTAAACAGTTAAATACATTCATATCTACACTAATAATATAATAAAGAGAAAATATTTGTGTTTTTAGATGTTTGTAACGATTAAACTTAAAAACTACTGAACCGATTTCAATCTAATATTAGGAGAGTATTTTTGTCATACTTTGAAATGAACTTACAGCACTTAGGTATTTTCTAACACAAATTACTCGTATAGCCAAATCATAACTTCGTTTTGTGTTCTATCTTATTTATGACCAAGTAAAGGGTCGAAAAGAAATATTTTGGGCATCAAATGATTCATGTTAAGTTTAAAATCGGCCTGTGTAGGCGTTTGATACCGCACATAACTTTTGCAAACTTTTTTATTTACCTTTTAAGACAGGAATGCCCATCGAAGCAGAAATCAAAGATACATATTTTTATATCAGGACATCAACCTTAAATTTTATCATTAGGTAATATTAATTAATATTAATACTCGAAAAGTTACACAGATGAGATGAGATTAAGCGGAAATTTTAATACCTGTGATGTTTTTAATGTTACAAGTTTTTTTTGTGGACGCCGAAAACACGATCGTTTACATCGTGTTTACAGAGCGATCTCGACTTTTTTCTCTGACGTTATCTCGTTCGAGATGGTACCACTGACAGTTTTAAAAGCCTCAGTGGCGAGGGCCGACCGTCGTGTCTGAGACTCGTTTTATTTCCCCGCTTTAGGGACGGTCACTCAGAATAATGGTACAAATTATTAATAATCAGCATTTATTCGTCAGCGCGTCGATAAAAACCCTTTTAGGTAGGTTGGTGCTTAAGTATTTTGTGTTTTCGGCGATAATGTTGATGGTTTTGTTTTTAATTTTTGAAGCGGAACGAGGCACGGTTTTTGATTCGTCTTTTTAAGTACCTAGTCGGTGGCAAACTGAGGCTAAACAACCCTATATCTTCACAATCCTTCGAGCGATTTTGCTCATACTTGAATTTCAAAATTGTATTAACATGACAATTGGTCTGTAAAATTTCATGGAATTCAATCGCACTCAAGTTATCGTTAGACAAACATACGAATAAACAAATGCTAAATAGTCCTCTAAACCAACTTCGCTCTTTCAAAAACCTTTACTTCGTCAAAAATACAGGATACTCGTTAACTAATATTTGACATATTTTATGACTGAACTTCAACTTTGGACTTTGACTCATGTATACTTCACAGCTCCAGCAATGTCGCGTTATAGAGAACATCAAACGCAGACAATTCATACGTCTTGCTTTCTTCACTGACCTGCAAATATTAATTGCCGAGGTTTTCAAATAGGTCGTGTAACTAGGGCATCTATTTGCAATTTTGAAAGCAAACTTGCTTACAATTACGATGAAATGGCGCGCAGGGTCATGAATTCTGCGAGTTCAAAAATCTGGGTGGCGCAGACTTGTTATGGGTAAACGTGACATTTAACATCAGGCGAGCGATTTGCTCGTCTCGTCACTCAATTACGTAAAAAAAGGCAAACAAGTAAACTAAAACATAAAATTAAACAAAAAATGCAGTCGGTAACACACGTTTGCGTTTCGAGGTTGACGTATTAAATAAGTCAACTACCTACATGATACAAAGTTTAAGTAATATTTTGTAAACTTGCATGTTACTATCCAAAAGTTGTTCCATTTTATTGAGACTTGATTTTCACTTGATCGGGATCTTGACTGCGACTCCATTAAGCCAGATTTTGGAAAGCTACAAAAATAGCTTCAAAGACAGTAATAAACATCTTACTCGTTTAGAAATTCTAGTTCTGTATATGCAAATAAATGTGAATGGTATGCAACTATAAAATGGACCTAATTGCTTCTCCGATGAAATTAAAATCAACATTTCCAGTATTATAATAGATTTATTTGGATATACTTTATAAACTTATATGATATAATGTAAATGAGTGGTGGCGCCAGGCGACCATAATTTTGTAAACGTACCTACATTATCGCTCTAATCTATTTAAATGTAAAATCAGATATAAATATGCATTAGTCCCTGTCTGTCAACAATGTTCTAGAGTCTCGAGAACTTTTACGGATTTTTCACCTCAGTATTGTTAACCGAGCGAAGCGAAGGCTCTAGGATACAAATCGTTCGTATCAAACTGTGAACTTGAAACCTATTTTGTTATTAAAAATTGTATTAGATGAACCTACTTGCATACAAAGTCTCATGAAGATTAAAAGGACAGTAGATAAGTTGTTGTACAATAATTATTTTTACAAAAAAAAAACAAAAACCGACTTCAAAAGACCGACTATTGAGTTATTCATCTATTTGTCGCGCACGTACTTAATACAAAGACTTATATGGTTTTCTCATGGATACCATTATCAGAACTGGACTAAATTGAAAAGGGACCAAATGGGAAGCGTCAGCTTTCTAATAAAAAAAGAATCATCAAAATCGATTCACCCAGTCAAAAGTTATGAGGCAACAAAGATATAAAAAAAAAAAACACACACAGTCGAATTGATAACCTCTTCCTTTTTTGAAGGCGGTTAAAAATATATGAATACAAAGACAAACGCTGGTTTGTTTAGGTACTTAATTCTGAAACTTTTCGCGCGGTCAAAAGTGTTTATAACTTTGATATGTCTCCCATACAATTTTCCTTAGTGCGATTTTACTTTTCCAGCTGCTTCTATCTGTCGGGACAGTAGCTCGGTCAAACAGTCACAGCGCACACACACACATGTGTCACACAACGAGGTCTCGGTGACCTCTATCCACTTGCCCTCTATTGTGTTAAAAACATTAACATAGGACAAAGTCCTGTGAATACGAGTACTCGTATACACAAAAGCGAATGCTACCAGTAAATGTGCCCCGAAACACCATTTTTTTACAAAAACAACGTACGTTTTTCTTGAAATTATTCTCAGGTAAAAAAACTTAGCCAGCGCCGAATCGTTCCGAATTCACAATTCACATGGAATTTTTGGAATAGAGTATGAGCCGAATTTTAAATATGGAAGACATCGAGTTCTGCCTAGAATATCTTACTGAGAAATCTACATTTGATTTTAGCCAACCGTAAAAAAGCAGTTTGTAAATATATTTATACTACGAGTAACGTATACCTAATATTAATTTCAAAGCAATTTCAGACTGCTTCAAACCAACTGAGGTCGGTTCAATTGAGGACGTTATGATGCATCGCTAACTGATAATAGAAATAGCAGGTTCCACGTCAAATGACAAAAGCAAATCGATTGGAAACCAAACATTAACATACTTTCTAGAATTGGACGCTATGCAGTAGATGCAACGCGCCGAAGTAGCGGTTGTTTCGAAAGAAGAGAAGAATGCCCAATTTAAATACGAGATGTGGCATCGTCACGTTCTAAACCGAATCTACGCGCTATGTGTGAGCGAGAATACAAAGTGGCCGGCGGCCGAGCGAGCCTGCGATACAAGTGAAAGATACAAAGTGGTCGGTTAACATCGGCACCGCGGTGATAATTAGTTTTCGGGGGGCTAGCGGTCACGAGTTCGGACATTCCGACGTACTGCCGACTCATCCGTGGGCTTATCTCTACAGATACAGGTGTTTTTGTACCGAATCTCTATACAAATCAGTTTGCCCGTCCGACGGCTGGTAAAAGATTTTAGAACGTCGAGTCTTTAACGTGAGCCGTGGAATGTTCCATTGCGATTAAAATGTAAAGGCGCGAGCGAAATTTAATTTTAATCACTTGATAAATTAAATGAGCCCAACGTCGACCGCGACTCGGACCGCGTTCCGCAGACGCAGCTTATCCTGCCGGTTCTCAATGGGGGTGATGTTCCAGAGGCGCTCGAGCGGCACTCTCTCGACTCCCGGGAACTTGTCCGCTATAGATATTGAGCCGTTGCAATTTTCTGAAGTCATTAGAGGTAATGAGGTCAAGCTGGCCAAAAAACCGAACTTGCCGTATACCCTCAATTCTTGATCGAGGGTGGCCCGAGAAAACACTTCTGAGGTGTCTAACCCCATGTCTTGAAGATAGTATTCTAAAGCTGAGTAATACATATCAACCGCTTCTATGAAATCTTGCTTTATTGTGGTGTGGTTGCTGCACATCATGATCCAGTAGGCGAGGTCAGTGGCCAGGGAGGTACACCTCACGATTTGGAAGTCGATCATCACCATTCTGTCTCGCGAGTACAGAAAGTTCGGGGCCCACGAGTCCCCATGACACAGTACCGGATTATTGCCTCTCGCGGTCACCGTAGCTATGTACTGCCCGTACAAATCCTGACTCAGAACTTCGTTAAACTTTTTATAGTAGACGCTATCTGCTTCTTCGAACTCAGCCATAACTTTTCGATCGACGTCTATTGCATTTTGGAGATACGTCGAATACCAGTCACGATTCGCCTCGTTGAAGTACAGTTCGGGTAAAGAATTCGCTATTTCGGTGAACTTTTCTGGGTTTTTTATCCGCAAAGCCATAGAAACGGCATGAAAGTGCGCCAGTGTTTTTAGGACCCGATTTTTTTCTTCTTTTGACGGAGTTTCGCTTACCGAACAACAGTCGGACTCCGAAAGATCTTCGAGTAGTATGTAGTCGTCGATGCCGTCATGGTGGAAGCTGTAGCATATTGGAAGGTGAAGACTAATACGCTCCTTGGCTCCCAGCGAAGGTTGCACTTCGCTGATCACGGGTAGAACTCTCGCGAAGAAGTCTACTTCTCTCTTGAAGTATTTATTGCTGTCTAACGTTTTCCGAAGCAGAGGGTCCGCAACTAGTCCTTTGACGACAAAACTTGCGGAATGCTGTAGTCCTGTCACCCGGACTCTGTAGACGGCGCTCAGCAGACCCTCCCCCGCGGCCGCCGCTCTACTCACTTCAATACGTTTCACCGTGTCCTGGCTACCTGTCCTGGTCTGGAACGCCTTATTGATCACCTCTTCCGTGAGGCGCTTCGAAATGTCAGCGAGCGCTAAATTGATCATTTTGCACGATACTTCTTAACAGGCGAAATGACGCTGACGAAATATATTTAGGGACGTGAATCAGACCATTTTATCTAAAATTGTCTGTGTTATCTTGTATCTTATCACACGTAAATTACATAATTAAATCTATTGTAAATTAGTCGAGTATTCTGGGACTTATATTGAATTTCAGATATTGTATTCTTGAGTAATTGAATACAAGCAAGGGTGATTATATTATTCCACGAGAAAAATAATGAGTTTTTCTTAAAGGGATGGGCCAGCTGGCTTCTTAATTTTAAAAGCTCGGTAAGCCACATGCATCATTACATTTAAATGTGTGTGTTATTGTAAACTGGATAATGGACATGCAAACATCAGATTTAAAAGAGTAAATTTCGAATTTCCCAAACCACATCCCGCTGTTAAAATTAATGATCAAACGAACTTACCAAGTGAAGTTCGATCACAATTATGTGAACGGCTTCATTCGACGCGATTTTGTTTTTGTTTACATATTGTAGTTATGTCTCACGTACTGGCCCTCAACACGGATTGTTTAGAGATTTTATTCCCCGCTTTCAAAGTTTTTTATTCTGGTAACACTAGAGATCGTCCATAGTCGTTAAGTTCGTTACTATCGTACCCCCACCTCACTTCAGAGCCCAGAGGGGAGCCATCGGCCGGTCGAGCTTCATTCTGTTTAGAGCAATAGTTTTACTAACTACTTATTTTGTGACCGGTAATGGAAAAAATTACCCATAAATTGATTATGATTACCAATTATTAATTTCACATTTCATTATTAGGGTTAGGGCATTTATATACATTGTATATAAGTACTAAGTAGGTTACTTAGCTAAGCTATTTATGGGAGGGTGTATATATTAATCGCGTCGAATGAAGCCGTTCACATAATTGTGATCGAACTTCACTTGGTAAGTTCGTTTGATCATTAATTATGTTTCACGGCTTCATTCGACGCGATTTTGTTTTTGTTTACATATTGTAGGATGTTCAGAGAAAATTAGTGAAATGTGAAACAAATTTTTCACAAAATACAAATACATAATTATGTATATCCTTTTATATGATGTTTATAACCGAATCGATCCCGCCACAGACTGTTGGCATGTTGTGAACATTTAGCTTAAAATGTTCTGAGCATCCATCCCAGCATGTCAGTTTTGAAATAAATTTCGAACCGTTAGATTTTTTATACTACGCTAACAAAATATGATAACTTATTTGAGAGCTGGATCTGTATCTATGCTGCTTCTTCTACCTATATAGGTACATAAAATCATAATGTATGATGATACAATATTCCCAGAAGACATTCCCAGTGTAGGTGCTGGACGATACTGCGACATGTCGCCAGCACGAGAAAACTCCAACTAATGAAGAACTAATAAGATAAATATTATTTTATTGGATTTAGTGGTGGAGTCCGTCTATCGTTAGATACGGTTAGGTTTACAGTCTATTTAAAAAAGTTATTAATACTAATATTGAAAAACTTAATAAAATTAATAATCAAAAACCTCTCCCACTAATAGCATTAAAAAATAATTGTAATTCTGGCTGATAACTGTGACTATGTGTCATATCAGAAAATGTAATCCAAGATTTAGTACATAATAATCAGTTATTGTATTGTATTAGTGACATTATTTCTGTAAAATCAACGAAATGGGTCCTTGGCTAACCAACTACGTTGTTTGAGTCATATAAACCAATGTATGGGTGTGCAGAGTTCGTGTGATAAGACATCAGCAAGGACATTCAAGCTGGTAGAAATTGAAGTTAAAACTTACAATGTCAAAAAAAAAAATAAATAAATCCCAAAAAAAAAAAAAAGAAATATAATGCTTACATGCACTAGGATAAATTCTTATTGTCTTTTAGCATTATTCATAATATTTTGCGAGTATATCACATTACTGAAAAAAACTCAAGGGATCTTTAATCTAAAAATAATGAATTGCTTAATGTTTAAGCCAAGTTTTTGTACATATAATTGTTTAATTTATTGAAGTTAACTTGATTTTATTTGACTGAATAAATGACGATATCAGCATTTGACAGTGACACTAATGATCCATCAATGAGTTTTAAGTTAAGTAAACATTGTGTAGGTACTTTGATTTTTTCAAACAAAATCCAACATTTATTTTTCTTGAATTCTTAAGCCTTAATTATATTACTAGCTCGCATTACTAATATCGATTTCTGGTCGTCATCATGGCGATACTTTATCATAACTTACATATCTTCTTGGAGTCTCTATTTAAGTAAATTAAATTTCAGCTACGATAAAAATAAAAACAAAAAACATTTTTGCAATTAGGATGAGGCACCCGGTCTACAAGAATTTGCGCAAATTCTACTCCTTTTGACATTCTAATAATATTGTTTTCTTTGACATTTAATTTATTGTGTATTAATTTATTCGTAAAAACTGTATTTGACATTCATAAGTGTGCATTGATGTACCCATATTTGAATAAATTATTTTGAATTTTGAATTTTTTGAATTCCTCTCAGTAGCCGCAACTGTCACACGGCGGTGGCAGTGATGGTTCTATTTTCTACTGCTAACAAACTGTGCTCCTCCAACCTGGTGGCGCGGGCGTCTACCAATGTTCAAAGTTAACTCTCCTAATATAAAGCCGTCGCCTAGTGAGAGCGGCTGTCACACCAAATTATGAAGTGAATCGATTAATCGG
Source organism: Alcis repandata (assembly GCA_949125135.1). Classification (NCBI taxonomy): domain Eukaryota; kingdom Metazoa; phylum Arthropoda; class Insecta; order Lepidoptera; family Geometridae; genus Alcis; species Alcis repandata. Next base: position 12,031,012 of record OX421221.1, on the reverse strand, counting down.
ACCAAGTGTATTTGCATTTTTGTAACTCTGCTTATCTCTGTTTTACTTAATGTGTATCAGCAATGAATAATTGAAAATGTGACATTTACCATTTACTTAAGAAACCCATCGTGATAGACGTTTCTCGTCGTATAAGAATACATAGAGTAGCATACAGCGTAAAAAACTAACCATGTGACAAAATATGTGTCCTTGTATGATCTGAACTCAGGAATAAATTTTTATATAATATACATAATATATTTTTTCTTGTGTTACCCTTCTTTAACTTAATAAAGTATGGTATAAGACTGAAGTGTCAGTGACACATTACTTTACTTTTGAAAAAATTTGTATCCAGCAGTTTCCTAACTTGAAAATAATAGTAACATATAGCTCGGTGCTCGGTGGTATTTTGAATCATACGGACAATCCTCCTAAAGATATTGATAACGAAATTATCAAAAATAATGTGTTAAAATAATGATCAATAGGTATATCAATTTATGTGGCAAACGCACACAGTTATGGTTTTGTAGAAACTGTTTGTTCATATAATAACTAATAACTAGAGGTATAAATGTACCTAAAAATAAAATAAATTAAGGAGTAAAAATAACAATTGCTGACTTGGAGAAGTATAGCACAATGTAAACTGTTTGCCCAACTTTTGCATAGTACCTATAATGCGGTGTAAGACACCCATATCGTATTTAGCAGAAAAAAAACGTGTCAAAACTTCGTTAATTTTCATAGCGACACACATCGTAGAATACTGCATCCTACAAAAGTTACATAAAACGTAGTGTAATTCAGACTTATTTATTTATTGATTTTTGTTACTTTTAAGTCCTATGGATGTGATAATCCTAAATAAACGTATACTTATTGATATGAATTTTTATTTAATAATTGTGTGTCGCATCCCGTAGAACACTGTACTGCATCAACTAGTGAGGTTATGCATAGTATAAAACAACATAAACACGGCGCGTCTCGTAGGATACTGTTCTGCAGCAACTTAAAGAAGTATATTGCACAGTAATACTGTATAGCATAAACTAGAATGTTCGTTCTAGAATTATAATGCACAGTAAACACGTCGTATCTCGTAGAATACTGTATTGCCTCAAATTAAAGAAGTGTATTACACAGTAATAATACCTACTAGGTATATGTATAGCATAAACTAGAATGTTATTCTAGAATTATAATGTAAGAACATGTTCGTAATGTGAAAAAATACTTTAAAAAACAAGAGCAAAGCAAAAGCTTTGCAAGGCTTAGCATAGTAGAATGTGTTGTATAAGCACATAATAATTATATTTATACTCTTGTCATGTCCCTGCATCTACTAGCTGTTTATAACATAATTTTTAGACAATATATTAGCCCGAGTGTAGCGTAAGCTATGATTAAGCAAAAATAACGTTAATATTTCATAAAGGTTTAAATAGCCCAACTTGAAGTCAAAATTACAGAAGTACAGCCACAACAGTAAATAAAAATAAAGTAAGTAAGTGTAATAAGTATATTTAAGGTGGTTTGAGCACATAATATAATAATAAGCACTTTAATAGCACTTCCTGTAATAATAAGCATACACTGCACAAAATATAACTAGTCAGTTTTCCGTTTGGATATGCAACTTGTAACACTTTGCAACTAACCAAGGCTAAGCTAAGCTGTAGCTTAGTAAAAAACTCAGGGTTCTTGATGTGAAAGTATCAGCACAGACGTAACGGTGACGCATTTCTTTACCCAAGGCAAGAAAATGCGAACTACCCTACTTTTCAGAAAGTTTCGTTTAGTCAGAGGTTTTGCGTATGATGCATGTTAACATGTGTGACAGTATCTGCTCCGATGCTCCGATGCGACAGTATCAGCTCCGATGAGATGGTATCTGCTCCAATGCGACGGTATCTGCTCCGATGCGACGATATCTGCTCCGATGCTCTGCTCCGATGTTGCAGCGACGCATTTTCTCACAAGCAAGAAGACGCGGACCAGCCCTTCTTTTCTTAAAGCAGGCATAGTCACACTGTGTAAACACACACGCGTCACTTCTTCGTCATTTTGATGCGACGGGATCAGGTCCGATGCGACGGTATCCGCAAGACCCATGTAAAAGGGGGTACAGTGCAGAGTGAGGCTGCGACCCAAAGGGTACACTTAAGCCATTGTGTAAAGACCCAATGTAGAAAGGGTGCAGTACAGAGGTTGTCATTTTTATGCGACAGTATCCGCAAGACCCATGTAAAATGGGAACAGTACGGTGGACAGTATCCGCAAGACCCATGTAAAACGGGAACAGTACGGTGCAGATTGAGGCTGCGATCCAATGTAGAAAGGGCTCGCTGTCAGATGAGACTTCGATGATTTCTCGACGCGCCAATCCTTTATTTCTTCGTCGCTTTTTTCCGCTACCCGCTACCCGCTTTCGGTTTCTCCATTGCAACTTGTTTTAGTTTGCGTGCGAAGGCCTCGGCACGGAAACACGGAATGAAGCTCGACCGGCCGATGGCTCCCCTCTGGGCTCTGAAGTGAGGTGGGGGTACGATAGTAACGAACTTAACGACTATGGACGATCTCTAGTGTTACCAGAATAAAAAACTTTGAAAGCGGGGAATAAAATCTCTAAACAATCCGTGTTGAGGGCCAGTACGTGAGACATAACTACAATATGTAAACAAAAACAAAATCGCGTCGAATGAAGCCGTGAAACATAATGTATTAATAATTCGTATTTTTTACGAAAAAATAATAACTACAATAAACGCATTGAAAGCAAAGTTTGTTGCAACAAAGTTGATTACGGCTGTACGTTTACAAAACTTAATATTGCATAACATACACGCAGACACGCACAGAGTGTCCAGAACAAAGCACATTTTCGGTGGTAATATTAATTTTAGCCTAAATGCTTAAGGCATTAAAGATTTCAACTAACAGGCAACAAAAATCTAGCAATACGGTACCAAACTTATAACTATAAATTAAATGACAGATACAGATTGGTATACTTCCTTTTTTTCCTTTTGTTTTAACTTTTTACTAATTTCACGAAAAATGTGTGATTATTAAAATGTAAATCGATAAACCAACACGTTAAATTTGTACTATGGTAATTACGTGGGTTTGAAAAAAATTGTTATTTTGTTTTGTTTTTACGAACGCTTCACGCTTACTCACCTGATGAAGTTCACTGTATGTGATCGAAACTAGTAGTGAACGACTTAATATTTACTTTAGTATTCCCGTGTTGATTATAGCCGAATGTTCCATGTGTATTCGTAAATCTATAGATATAACTTTGTAGGTGTGTATCCATTAATTAGAGCTCGATGGGAGCTGTAATCTGGGGATTGGATGTCTACGTACAATGGGTAAGTAGGTGAAACCGCAGGGCGATTACTAGGTTCTAAGATTAGGCCAGCGTGTATATAGATACGAGTATATAAGGTGGAACGCAGAGGTGTAATAATACTTAAGGGTGCTCTTCTACGTCAAAGCGAAAAACTTTTGTGACACAAGTTTACCAAGAGAAAAAAATGTCAAGTCTCCATTCATACAAAAATAATTTTCACGACATCAATTGTCTACGAGTATATTTTCTTTTTCTTATTCAATATTTTCTGTCTCGAATTTAGCAAACTTTTGTTCTAGAAGTTGTTTATTTTGACGTGTAGAAAACACCCATAAGTATTACCTACTACACCTTTCCGTTACACCTTGTATATAGATATTTATAAACACAGATAGACACGTGCATACATCTCTTCTTGTCCTAAATCCCCGCATCGGGGCAGAGGGTAGAAACAACGTCACGCCGCCATTCCTCTTACCGCTTGGCCACGGGACGAATATTCGCACCGCGCGAATATTCGCATCGGCGAATGTCCCGTGGCCAGGCCCTTATTAGTCTTATGCCTTTCGCTTCACTTCGCTGCAAGTCAGGCCGATGTTTTTGGCTTCCGCAATAATCGAACGCCACCATATTTGCTTAGGACGGCCAGGTCTGCTTTTTTATTAAAAACTAATTAATTAGAAGCCAAAAATAAAATTGCTTTAAATACGAGTACTTCAATCATCAAAATCATACACTTACGAAAATGAAAAAAAAATAACAAATGTAAGTACCTCTCAAATCTGAAAGAATCATCGACATAAAAAAATTGGTTGACAATTGACATCAATGAAAAAAAATTTTGAATCATTAAAAAATTGCAACGACAAAGGATAAGTAGGTAGGTACCAGAGTTGAACCTAGACCTGGCATGTGGCCGAAGCAGATGGTAAATAAGGGAACAGCATTTAATAATTATGGTTTTCAATGCAATAAATTGATTGAATTTGAAAATAATAAGTAATTACTGCACAGCACTGTGAAAGAGGAGGCTCCAGATAATTATGATGAAGACGCAAATCAGTTAACAATAGAAAAAAACCCGCATGGAAACACTACAAACACTACGTTGCACAAACGAACACTCCGTACAGATGTAGTCAAACTGTCAAGATACGTTATTTAACCAGTTGTGCAAACGTCTCGTTGAATCCTACTCAAATACGCATTACAATTGTGTTCAAACTATTCTTGGCTTGCTGTTTAATAATTATAATAAACTAGCGGCGCCGCGGTTTCACCCGCGTTTTCCGGGATAAAAAGTAGCATAATGTGTAAATCCCGACCGTTTTTGCGTGAAAGAGTAACAAATATACATAGATAGACTAGCTGACTCGACAGACGTTGTCCTGTCAAAAGCCATTGCGTCAATTCTATGTCAAATGTCAAAAGTTACATTAAAAAAGTTTACCTACATTGTCCAAAGCGCTAAAGTTAAATTATGATTTAAGTATTTTTATATTTTCTAATTTTTCATGTTTTTTTACTATAAATTGAGATGTGAGCTATCCTATCTCCTAAGTTAGATCGAACTGCACCCGGTGTGCAAATTTGATTGAAATCGGTTAAGTAGTTTAGGAGTCTATAGCGGACAAACAACGTGACACGTAATTTATATAATATTAAGATTAAGACAAATAGATAAACTCTTTATTGTTCTCACCATAAATTACAAACAAAAGAATTATAACACACATCCATCCATACATTCTTACAAACTTTCGCGTTTATAATATTTTGTAGGAGTAACACTAGCGACGCCTGCGGTTTCACGACATATCATGCTTGGATTCATTCCTTGAAAAAGATCACCGAATGTTGTCGAAACTAGTCGCAGTATCCGACTCAATAAAACTCGAATATTCCCGTGGTAATAATAATTTTCATAACAAACTTTTTGCAGTTAATGTCTTCTTGCACTAAGCCGACGAGTTACACTTTTTTTAACCGACTTCAAAAAAGGATGAGGTTATCAATTCGTCTGTATGTTTTTTTTTTATGTTTGTTACCTCATAACTTTTGACTGGGTGAATCGATTTTGATGATTCTTTTTTTATTAGAAAACTGACGCTTCCCATTTGGTCCCATTTCAATTTAGTCCAGTTCTGATAATGGTATCCATGAGAAAACCATATACCTAAGTCTTAAATTTGCATTAAGTACGTGCGCGACAAATAGATGAATAACTCAATAGTCGGTCTTTTGAAGTCGGCTTTTGTTTTTTGTTTTGTAAAAATAATGTTCTTGTTGCTTGATACACCCCAAGCTTATAACATTGTTGATCCCAATTCCTATATATTATTACTTATTATATTCGTATTATATTACTTTTGTTATTTGTTTGGTCTTATTAAGACAAATTCTACTTATTCTATTATCGTGAAGACCGCATGAAACTCAATAATTCAGTTTAGCGGTAAGAGTGTAACTCGAAACCTCTGTTGTGGTGTTGTGATAATTATTGCCTAAGGCTAATTGGGTGATGGATAATGGATACGAGTTAGAATTACACCTGGGGATAGACAGGCTACCTGAGAAGATCACATTAGACAATTAATGGCTATCAATAATTGCTGTATTTGGTTACTAATAACCAATAGGGACTAGTTCTGCGAACAGTTACTATGTCTACTGTAGACCTCGCGAGGTATGCGACAATCAGTCTTTTATATCGACAATCTTTTGATTGATTTCACTCGTTATCGAAAGTCTGGTTTAAAATCAGATACCAAATACTTCTGCCGAATTTTCCAAAAACTGCCAGGGAATTGGCGCCGCAGCAAACTCCCCCTTTTTGAGGGCATTTGTTGTAGGGTAAATACCCTACAATTAAAAATTCCCGACGACAGCGACAGTAAAAACTATAAAGTCGTAAAACCTACATAGACTGACTGCTATATTCCAAATTAACTCGAGATTTAGTAAAAAATACGCCCTATACACGAGTACCAACGTCTTATTAAACGAAACTTATTTGGAAAGAAAATACATTTTTGCTGCACTTTCTAATGTAAATGCCAGCAACTTGACCGATTGTGATTTTCATAACTGTATTCGGTGAGTACCTTCAAAAATGTCTGAATGTGCGAGCGAGATAGCGCTTCGCCAAAGTCTGGGCTTAAGTTACCCCATTAAGGGACATACAGTTGCATAGGTAGTTGTAATAATTACAGTCCTTTGACACTTATAAGAGTAGTTTATCAAAGGGCCGTCCCCACATTTCCCTTCGTAGCGTATAGCTAACATACATATAGTACAAACATCCAATTAGTTTCAAATGTCTCCTACGCTATTATTAGGTTCGGTTGACAAATTAGGGTTACTATTCAATATTCGAACCTAATTCGGCTGGTTACACAACTGTCAAACAAAGTGTCCAGTGGTTAGTACTCTGTCTAACCTATTGCAATTCGGGGATTTTTTTTTTGTGTTTAATATGAAAGTTAATTTACTAGTAACTGGACGAGTACAATGTTAATGAGAACCTGTACATTAATGATATTGCCTAGACAAACCCGATTCAGATTTTGAGGCAAAACAAAAAAATACCTTTTTTGATCACTTTGATTTCTTTGTTGTTACCGGGGTTGAAGAAAAGAAAAGATGTGCCAATCTAAAAGGGCTGCGAATCAGCTTTTAAATCATTTATCTATAACGAATAAACCACGGAACATATTTTAGCTCTGCTTAAATTAAAATTGCCTTTGAAAATCCGCAAAATTAAAAACTGCGTTAAAAACAGCGTCAGACTTCTGTCCGGGTAGAGCTTTTAAGCTGATTTGGTCTCTCTTTTGTCGAGAACCGCAATTTTTTGGGCATGCTTGTCAGAGGTGTTTGCAGTGGGATTACACGCACACATACACAGCCTGTAAGTGTATGATAGGTACGTTAGTACAGATATTAATTCGTGAATACTGCAGGTAACAAGAACTAGAGGTAATTTGCAGTTAAATCAAACTATGGCCTAGAATGACTTTTTTATGAAACCCACCTTTTCATAGCAAAATTATTATAAATGCTACTCATAGTAAATTGAAGATCGCCTTTTTTGGACTTGGGTTTTACGTTATTTAAGTAGCCCAGTTTTCTCGAAATTCACACTTTATCTCGCATACATGACATCGGTGAATAAAACACAGTCATATCATTTCATGTAGACTACGAGTATAATCAAACGGTTGATGGAAACCATTTCCCAGGGCTTAGTATGGCATCGACAACCTTGTAAGCACTACAATGTGGTAAAACTGCATTGTAACTGGGTCCCGTCATTTGTAACCACAATGAAATTATTTACTCGTTATTTTTATACAATCTTAATACGTAAAGCTATTATTAATGTCATGCTGTCCGCAACTGTTCCTTCGATTATAAGTATTACGCATCCGCATTCTTCGGACTAATACTATATATTAATAGTAATAATGCCGCATATCACGACTTAAATAAACATCATTTTGTGAAATTGTAGAACGTCGTGAGTACTTGTTTCACCAAATAAATGTAGGGAACATATGATTACCATTTTGTTGTACTTCAAGCGTGACTGCAACACTGTGTCACCGCGAATTGATGGGCTGAACAAGTGTCGCTCTGTGACACTGTTGGACATGCATCTAGAAATGAATGTACGACAATATATCATTACTAAGTATATAGGTCGTATGTAGAATGTTATTTCAGCCGTGACTTGCCTATCCCACTGCAGGGCAAGCGCCTCCCTTTCCGCCTCCGACTCCGACTAACATAAGCAGCCACCATCTTTATCATCACCGAGAAACGTGAGTCAGAAACTTCGGTGGTTCAATGGAGCTTGTTTGGATGAACACGGTACTTTTTTTTCTTCTAATAGGATTTTGGCGTTGCACGTCTTGTGCATTAATTAGCGTCATGTAATTTTTGCTTTCAAGTTTAGATTAGAAAATAAGTCATAGTTACTATCACTGTCAAGTAGGTATAGATCGTGTAAGTTAGAAGATCCTCAGTAAGGCGGTGAAGACTTTACACGAGCTTTCTATAAAATTTTAGAAACAACATGAAAAGACGCTTTTAACTACATGTTCCACGTACCTATGTTACATCGCTAAGAAATGAAAAGAAATGCTACATCGCTTGCATGTTTTAAGAATCAGCTAAAAAAATATTACTTGTCGCAATTGCCATTTTCTCAGTGATTATTTATTTATTATTTCTCACAAATTGTTGTTTTGTGTAGTTTTTTTATTTATTTGTTGTATTTTATTCTTCCCTATTAGTATTATTATATATTATTTTTATATGTTTTAGTATATTTTCGCAAGTATGGGCAGTTTTAGTATTTGAATGTATTTCTAAGTATTTATTATTATAATTTTTTATGTAGGTTTATATTTATGACACAGTTTTTCTTCTATATTGCACACCCCGTTTTTATATATTTTTTATCTATCCTCTCCATCCTAAGGTTGCCTGGAAGAGATCGCTCTTAGCGATAAGGCCGCCAGTTGTCGCACTAGTTTTTAGGTGTTATAATCCTTCTGTTTGTAATTTATGGTGTGAACAATAAAGAGTTTATCTATCTATCTATCTATGTCAATAAACACTTAATAAATATAGAAATAAAGAAACGAATTAAAAAAAAATGTACAATTCTACGACATATTTTATTCACATTGGCAACAAAACTTCAAGTATATCTTTTCAACTCACTTAAAAAATATGTTCTTAGTTTTTAACACATACTACGCGACGCGGTGCAACTTCTACAAGGTTGGCAGTCAATAAAACGAACATAACCAAAAAATAATTCCCTACATAATGAATATTTCCGACCTCCGGTGTTACCGTTACCTAAATTAGTTGTTATGGCGTCGAACAAACCTCTTAACAGGCCATAAAACAAGCGGATTATTGAAAAAGATTAACAATAAAAAGGTAACACAAAATGGCCGAGGTTACCTGCGCTGCGCGCCTGGCTTAACTTTTTTTTTGGGCTATGGCGTCTGACAGATAAAGCCCTGTAGACACGAGTATAAAGACAAAAGCACGCGTTGTATTTTTATTTTATTTTAATCGTCCATTTCGATCCTCGGCTGGTGGCATAGGTTTTTATAAGGGACTCTGTAAGATTTAGCGTTGGTCGAACGGTATGGCATGTTGTAGTTAAATATGGGTTTGATCGAAACTTCGCACTTTCTTGTTCACTAACCTGTTTCTGCCATAAATGGGTTGGTGTTTTATTTTCTCAACAATTTACTTTGATAAGCTTGCACGTATTATGAAGATAATAAAAGCACTTAAAGGCTTAACCTAGCTTAATTTTAACACCACTTATATCTTCTTACACTTGAGAGTTATTAAAAGTATCATTTGTTTTAGTTTGTTATTTGAAAATTGAAAACAATTCCATGTTTTAATGCGTTCCAATAAGTTCATAAGCCATAGGTAATCATTTTTTTAAAACAATCGTAGTTTACCGAACATACTATTATTTTCATTGTTATAAAAAGAAGAACGTATTCTATTTTTATTTTATGAGAAATGATCAGAAAATCTTCGAATTTTTGTGGCACGCAGCTTGTCTAAGACTTTAAACAACGTCTACAATTTAGACGGTGTTTAGAGTAGACTCTACATACTCAATTTCATCTAATACGATGTAGGTAAATACCCTTATCTCTAATCCTAAAAATAAAAAAAGCATCCAACTGCGAGTCAGATGCGCGTACGAAAAGTTCCGTACCATTACAGTCATGTCTGTAATATGGTAGCCCTCTTAAAAAATTGTTTTATTCTATTTTTTAGTATTTGTTGTTATAGCGGCAACAGAAATACTTCATCTGTGAAAATTTCAACTGTCTAACTATCACGGTTCATGAGATACCGCCTGGTGACAGACGGACAGAGGGACGGACAGCGTAGTGTTAGTAATAAGGTGCTGTTTTACCCTTTGGGTACGGAACCCTAGAAACATAATAAAACACCGAAATCGTAAGACACCGTGAGATCCAAACCGAATCATCCATCTCGCAATTCAGCTGAAATTAGAGACAACAAACCTGTCATCAAAAAAATCGAAGAGTTTGGTCTCACAATACGATTCGCGCTGAGATTCGTTCGGGAACTTTGAAAAAAAAACTCTATTGTGTAGATTGGACGAACAAGCAATGCTTTTGTTCACGGATACGCTTCCAAGAGCATAATATGATGTAAGAGACTGAGTTTTTCCCGTTTATTCCTTTGAGAACTGTCAAAGCAAAACTCCAAACTAGATCCCGCTCGCTTCTCTCGAAATTAATTACTGTTCCATCCTATGGCTCGTTGCTTATTTTTCACAAAAAAATCTTATTAAGACTCACTATCGATAATTAAGTTTCCAATGCTACGGGTCTTATGCAGGGCTAAAAGGAAAACCTTCCAATCCATAAACATAGACACGTAGTACTTACCATAATGAAAAATTTTACAATGGGATCAACCCTCAAGAGGCAAAAAAATACAGGTGGTCTATAGATGTCAATGATACTCGACTAATTGAATGGACGCTATGGACAACGGATTTTTTTTCGCGATAACTGGTTTGACTTAAGTTTAATAAGAGTTGATCATAAGGTTTAGTACTTAACCCTTTGACTCGGGTGACACCTGTTAAACTCTACACCGGTAAGCTCGGACGCGTTTTGGCGGGAAAACCGCCTTCATAGCAGACGTTTAGAAAAATTACGAATCTTTAAAAACTATCAAATATTTTTAATTTATGTAAAAAGCAGTCCATTATATGATAACGCTGCTACATTTTAACGTTAAATTCAACAAGATTTAAATTTCAAACAATTTTAATTTATACAAAAACATGGAAACAAAAAAAAATTCGTTTTTCAAATTTCATTTCATTCATCTCATTTGTATCCAAAAAAACTAACATAATATTGTATTCACTGCTTCATTATTGTAGTGAAAAGGTCTACACATATGCCATGATCAAAATTATAATAGGTTTTACTTACCTTTTACAAGAAAACAATTGATAATCACTCACAAAACTTTGCGTCACGACAGCACGAAAATGGCGTTTTTCGAAATGGCCGAGTCGACGACTGCGCTTTGAAATATCGCTATTATTATACACCAAAATAAGGAGGGTTTATTCATCTCTTTGTTTCTATACAAACCACGCCTATTTAGTTCGTTCAAAACCGATCTATACACCTTTTTAAAGAGGGTAGCGCGTACGTACAAATGTGTACGTTTCCGAGCCAGCCGTGGTCGAGTTTGTCGAGGACAAATGTGTACGTTTCCGAGTCAGAGGGTTAAGCCATTTTCGGCTAAAAATGCCTACTCTTTTCTTATTACTAAATAACCAACTAGTAACCGAAATCGGTTTTCAACCTAGAGCTTACTGTCAAAATTATATGTGTCAAAAGTTCGAATCCGGGTAGACTAGAGGCCAATGTTTTAAGCCTCGGTTTCAAGCCATAACTACGCAAGCACAATGATTATCCAAAAACACGGTGTAGGTACATGAACAAAAGAACGATTAAAACCTTGATAGTCCTTCTTATGATGGATAGATTTCGATCAAATATACCTCGATCGCCGAACAGTCGGGGGTAGCAGATGCCCCTCTGTTCCCAAATCTAAACCACGATAACACTCTTTAATATTAACACCGCATACTTAAAATACAACTTCGCGTCTACAGACAATAACGAGCTCTACGGAGAAACCGATAAGATTGAAAACAGATCTTTTCTTTTGAAGGTTGTATAACGTAAAATGAAGTCTCTAACTGTGGTGTCAAATCAATTTTTATTTTATTTGCTTGATTTTACGGTCTATAGTGTGGTTCGGCTCTCGAAGGTTGTATATCATAAGTAAGGAATCACCACCCCGACCCAGTGGGATACTAACTGAAACTCAAGAATGCATTTTTTATTACCTACATTTATAATCGTCCACAATTATGAACAGCTCTTCGTTTGGTATTAATGATGTGAAACATAATTTTTAATGTTTCTGGGAGGCGGCGGTATTTTGTTTTGGGCCGTAGATGTGACTTGTTTACGAACCTTCAAGATTTTTGTGTCGATGCCTTAAGCGTTTATGATAGGCAAAATTGCCTTCTTTTAACCCGGATTTTGTCAATAATACTGTAGCAATCAGTTTGACATAAGTACTATGTCAAAGTTCAAGATAGGCCAGGTGATGAGGTGACCCACTATGTATGAGAGAACACAATTTCGAAAATTGTCTCGAAAAGAATTGCTAAGTACTTCTAACATACATGAAAAAGGCTCTCTCTCTGTAAATACTTTAAATTTTATCATAAAAATTCACGTATTATTTAAACACCTAATCGCTGACTCGCTATTACCTACTTTTATAAAACCAACGTACGGAACCCATAGTGCGTTTGACTTTTAGACCATTATTTAATTCGTCAATATCAGAATCGACCTGACTTCGCGTGTCGGAGTTTGCAAGTGTGATAGTTGCGAGAGGGATAATGAAGTGCGATGAAGCGGAGAAAAATTGAAATTTGAACTGCGTCTGATGGGCTCTTAAACTTTGATGATTATAAGTTTGTGATACTATACTGCAAGCAAGTATTAAACTTGCAGTTTTAAATAACCACGTTTATTAAGATGGTAGTTGCAGTGCTTATTAAAACTTGCTGAGGCTGCCTATTGTTTAGCTGTTAATTTATCCTTTATCTCTTAATACTTTAATGTTTAGTAGTAGTAAATCTAAGCTCTTCAAAATCATTCAAACTGCAATCAAGAATCATAAAAGCACTTGTCCGTTTTGTATTAACAAACACTACTGTTTGAGTTTATCGTTTAAAGACTACCCTTATAACTTACAGCCGACTTTTAGCTTTCATGCCATTGGTTTACGGTTGGAGTCAGAGAGTCCACTCGGATATAATGCAGCTACCTGCAGGCACAATATTGGAAATCAGAATTCCATTGTACTGTTCCAATATTCAAGTGTCGGACGCTTCGGAGCCAGGACTTCATAGAGGAGGCGCGGTACGCTTGACTGGCGATTTGAAATCAAGAGACTCTTGAAACTTTGTATCGAAGTGGATATTAAAAAAAGACTTGTTGTGCCCCGGGGGTTTACTCGGAGGAAAACGGTGATTATTTAAATGGAGCCTATACTTCTTCTATTACTAGTTAATTCAAGGTATGTTACGCAACCCCTATTCCGGGGTAGTAGATTTGGGTTTAGTAGTTCCAAAGATACGTGGTGACAAATATTCACACACATACTTTCGCATTTATATTATAGTCGTCACAAAATAAGAAGCCCGTTTGGACGTTTGTCATTGCGACGTAACTAGTGATGTAACCATACGACTCGGTACTCGATACTCACGATAAATCAATTCAAGTTTGTATGAGTATTTGATCGATTTGATTTTGTATTGTAAAGTACATTGGATTAAGGTTACAATTCGAAAATTTAACTTAAACTTGAATATTATAGGTATATTGAAATGATATAAAATGGTGCGAGAGGTCAATTTGTTAATATTTTTAGTTACAATATTATTCATTCAATCACAAATAAACAAGAAAAAACAAAAGTGATTGAATCTTCATTCAATAATTTTCTTCGGATGATGAGCCAAAAGCGTCAGTTGAGCTATCGTCAATTCAATAATTAATTGGTTACAAGTTACAACACTAATATTTGAAAAAAGAAGACTGAGAACGTAACTGTTTTTGAGAGTTTCGTTATAATTTGACATTGCATGCTACCATAAAGTATGCGCGAAAAGCGTTCCAAGTTACATTCTACGGTCTTTCTCAAGTGTCCAAACGGGCCTCTTATTTTGTGACGACTATAGTATGATAGGATGCAATGGAAAATCATGAAAAATCACATCCAGGTGACGTTAGAAATCGAAACAAAAGAATTCGACATGTAGCCTCTGCACACACACTTCTATGTGAAGTAGCTTCGGATTTTTTACAGCCTCTTGTTTTTTTCAATTGAGTTGAAAAGACAAAAGAGAGATAGGGAAAGATGAAACAACCAGTAGCGAATCGAATGCACGTTTAGTAATAAGGCGGTAGAAGTTTAGAAACATAGTTTTAGTCTTTTATTTAGTTTGTCTCACTATTTTATCCAGCCCAAACTCAGCCCAAACTAAGACATTGAGTTCAGAAGTTAAAGAGAAATAAAATTTCCCAGAGAATTAGCATTGCTATTTGCTTTTACAACGAGGAAACGTTTCGCTTACACCACCACCCTTTCGGCCAGTTCTTCTCATTTCACTTCACTTCACATCTTATACACTTCGCTTCACGTGGATAGGTCAAATGCTCTGTCATTTTATTTATTTGCAATGCAATATTTTATTTTTATATTTCTTTGAGTTCTGCTCTTATCGGAGGTTTGTTTGTTGTTACTCTTTATTTTTATGTGGTTATATCAGGTTAGGTTTTTCAATATGAATGAAGGTTAGGACACATACAAAACTTACAATCTTTTATACAATAACTAATTACACCAACATACAACAGGTAACAGGTTAGAAATGTAATAATTATATTAATTATTGTACCTACTCGAGCTTGTGGCGTAGCCTAACTAGGTGTTTGGAAACTACCTCGGAAGTTAAGCAACGGACGACACGGTCAGTCTTCGGATGGGTGACCGTGGGTAGCATTTACAACTTACCGCTACCGTGAGTAGTATGACACATCAAATTGTAGGTCCCGGTTGTTTGTCCTTAACAGCAACCGTCAAGCCATGGCAGAAGCCTTCAGGCCCAAAAGCCACTCACGCACGCACATCTCACACTCATTAGACACGATACAAAGCGACGCAATCAGCAATAATAATTACTAGATATTTTTAATTTCATTTTACATGTATTTTTCGGTAAAGCAGCTTATGAAGCTGAAAAGTATTATAACTAAAAGCCACAACGTGCAAACTGCAATAGTTGATCCCCTAAGTAAGCCGTTATCCGAAAAATACATTCGAAATTCATTTCATTTCATAATTTCATATTGCAATGTTGTAAGTGGGGAAAGGGTCCGCTGAGGCGAAAAGAGCTAATGGTACTTTTACAGTCCTCTTTTTACAATTCAAAAATTGAATTCACTCGGGAACGGCTGGACCGATGTGATATCTTTTGTTTTGTTCTAATACAGGGAAGGTTTAGAGTATAACAGCGGGTATAACCGCCGAGCGCAGCAAGTGGTAGAAGATAAGATGCATTCATTCACATTGATTTATTAGGTAATTTTTATTTTTTTGAATCAATGTAATATATGTCAGCAAATATTGTCTTGTATCAAAATAGATGATAGCTTTTAGTTTTCCACAGTTGCTGAATAAATTGGCCATAACGGATTGATTACGCGTAACGAGTACCTACATTGGCGAGACAGTAAATTAGCACACTTGGTCAATTATGGTACTAGCGACTGTCTCGCTTCGTCAAACTTCTTATACAAACCGAGTACTCGGCTGAGGGCACTGACTCGCCACTGTACTCGCTACGTGTAATTAACCTGCAGACATACATACACCATATTAGTACGGAACTCGGTACGGAAAATAGAAGTTCATGAGATACAGACTGGTGACAGACGGAAAGACAGCGGTGTCTTAGTAACAGGGTCCTGTTTTACACTTTGGGTACGGAACCCTAAAAAGTAGCCTTTGTCTTTTTCAGGACCCTTTCTTTCTTGAGTAGTTCGCATGAGAGCGTAACAAACAAACTCACTTTCGCATTTGTAAATTAAACTTAATATTATAGCGATTACGTCATAAGGTAAACTCACAGGCAAAAGCTTTATGTTTATAGCTTATATTCGTGTTGGTAGAGGAGATCCGTAGGCGTAGACTAGAACCTTACAGTTCATTTGAAATTAGTCTTTATTTTGAAGAGGTAAGGTACCATTTCGTGTTTAGATTACATTTTGCAGTGGGCTGCAAAACTTCGGGGCTTTAGGTAATTGTTAGATTAGATTGGTATAATATTTAATGTAAACTATATTACCTAGCTAGTTTACATGTAACAAATTATTGAGTAAAGTAAACGCACAGTACTCTAGGCACATTAAAATAGAAAGATGGATCTTAAAAGAAAAAGGCAGTTTTTTAAGGAAACTAGTTAAAAATAGGTAGTTCGGTAGGTACATTAAAATTAGATTGAAAATGTCACAATTTTTGGAGTAAAATCAGCGAACATGAAAACAATAATCAACATAAATAAAAACAAGAAGTAGTAAAAATAAATAATTGCAATCATCAAAATTTCCTAAGCCTATATTTGGGTTTAGATCCAGAGTGCCATATGTGCACTTGTCCAATGTCCTGCATTATTGGACAGTCCAGGTCCACCCGTCAGGCGAAGCTGCAGGTACGAGTAGCTATTGGGAAATGTAATAGCAATACAAGGAATGTGGGGTCTGTACTCCGGCGTACTGCACGACTTAAAAGCATTTCGATCTTACAAAGTGCTCACATTGCTGTTGCAGCGTAGATAGAGAACAAAGGTTTGTTAGAAGGCAGGGTTGCCAGATTGGCTTATATCCCCAGTTTAGAGATTTGGCTTTTGGTGAAATTTTGGGAAATGACATCGTTAAAAAATACTCAGTACTTTGGTAGTTTTGTCTATTTTACACTAAAGAAACAATATCTGTGATCCATTCTGACGGGGTTTTTGACAAAAATAGTTGTTATTAAATCGTTATTGGTTAAAAGTACTTTTGTTTTGATCAAAATAATTAGTAAAACAAATAATTAATGGTGATGATTTTTTTAGTCCGTTTACAAAACGATTTAGGGGATTTTTCTTCCAAATAGGCCAAACAAAAATCCAAAATCTGACCTGGCAGCCCTGTTAGACGTAGCCCTGTTAGAGCGTAATGGTTATCGCGTGTAGAGTTGTGACCGTTTGCTGTGGTTTGCGGGTTGAAGTGGTAGAGGCTAGATCTACCTTTGTCGAGGGCTCATAGTTAAATGCGCGCTAGCACGAGTGGCTATACTCTAAGCTATACTCGTATCAGTGCACACTCTTTTATCTAAGTAGAGTAAATAATACAATTATTAGTTTACCATGCAGCGTAAACGAGTTGGTAACTAGCTACTTGTGATATTACTTAAGTTAGGTAAGATAAACAATAAGCGTGCCTCGGTTTTCGTTTAGGTTTTATTAAAAATGCATAGCGAGAATTATTAAAAAGGCAACAGGTCTTACAAAAGACTTGAGAAAGACAAACGTTAGACAAAGGATTTTGTTTTGAAGTTTTTTTGAGTATAAACGACAAACAGACTGGGAAAAAAAGACAAACTCCTGCTGCCCTATGATATTAATTTCCGTTTTAATAAAAGTGGTGGAGCCAGTTTAATTTCTCTATCTTTTGTCCAAGTTTTAAATTTTAAAGAGTGATTAACATAAGTAGTTTTTAAACACCTAACGTGTGTGTTATAGAGGGGTAGAAAATCCCATATCTGAAACCAAGGGTACAGGTTATCATATTTACGGGTAGAGGTACTCATTGACGGGTAACGTAGGGTAATTTAGGTTACAGGTAGGCGATAAAAAGGCTAAGTACATATCCAAGTCATCAACAAGATAATAATTAATAAATACATTAATTGTTTTCGAATTTGATCAAAGGTGTTGAGATGCCGGCAAAAAGCATTAATGCTACGTAAACGGCCGTCGGCACGTACTGTTTTACCGCTTTGAGTCTATCCTTAATCCTTGGTTATTGTTGTGAAACTGAGCTCATCTGTTGGTCGATTCGACCGATTATCATGAAATTTTGTTTACACTTAGGTAGTCTGGGTAAACTGCGATGCTCCATAAAACCAATAAAGCTTCGCGGTTTACGGAAGCGAAACCTGGATTTGTTAATTAAAATAGAACGGGAAAGGCTTGAACCTTTCGAAATGTGGAGTTGGAAACGCATGGCACGAATCAACCGGACAGATAAGAGGACCAATCAGGAAGTGCTAGATGTATGATGAACGAAAATAAGAGTTTATACCATCATTAAAAATAGAAAGGGGCAAGGTGTTTTGCCACCTTGTACGACATGACAAACTAATGAGAACTATTTTAGAAGGAAATATTGAAAGAAGGAGAGGACTAGGAAGACCAATTAGAACGGTTTTAGACCAGATTAAGGTGAAGGCAGATGTCATGTCGCACAGCGAGCTAAAAGCACTTGCGGAGGACCGCCAAGCCTGGAAGTTGATCCACCGACAAGAGCAGTACTCTTTAATTTGAATGATTTGCTCTATTATGAAGGGTTATTGTAGTTTTTTTTAACGGTTTTCCAAATTAGAGCTTTAGTAAAACATCCAAACCTACAATCTTCGACAATTTTGATATTAGTAGGATTTCATCATAAAGCGTATCAGTGAAATCGCCAATGTATTCTATAATTAGGTGATATCACCCACGTGAACAAAGTTGAAATAGTGTTCTTATTTCCCGTCGAATTTATACAGCCGTGATGAAATCGTCCATGTAGATGGCCACTAATTTATTTATATCGATGTAGCGTGCTCGCGTTCTGCATTAAAGTTTCGTTACAAGCAGTTTTTACCTTTGCGGACGCTTACCTGGCCAGCTCTTACCTGTGTTCGAGGGCCTGCGCGCTTTACGAACTTGTAGACACGGCAATATGCGTGGATTAACAAACTGACGCGCACTATCGGGCTCCTCTAGAATGCAGCTATTAAGTTAATGTATGAATTTGATTTTGGCATACGGGATATGTAGGTCGGATCGTGTTAGAATAGCGAGTATTATATAGGTACATGCGATTGAACAGAATACACTTAGAAAAATGTTTAGTTAAGTTTACTGAAGTCTATCTGTAGGTAGTAGGTATGTTAAACCTGGTAAGGATCTTATCAATTATGTAGATACAAACTTACAAGATGCGGCCCATTTGAGATCAAGTTTAACTTCTGGTTGTGATATTAGAATTGTATTATAGGTATGTTATTTAAATAAAATAAACAAGCTATCTTTTAAGCATTTAACGGAATAAACGGTAACTCATTAGCCACGTTATATAACTGTCAAAATTTGGTTCAACCGTTCAAACAGAGAGCAAATAAGTCATAATACTGGCAAATTTCAACATAATTATTTATGCTAGTGTGAACATTTGTACGGAAAAATAAGAATGAGCGCTTAATTTCCCGCCCAAACAGCGAGGCACGGGCCGGTCTTGTAAGGCTTAGGTCTGTGCGGCGCGGGCGCAGGCCGTGGGCCGTGAGGGCGCGGGCGCCAGTCCACGATGTGCGCCGGTCGAGGGCGGTCGCGTGTGTAGTGTAGTGATGGCAGCATGGTCGCTGCGCGCCTGTTCCTGTGCACCCTGGCGCTGCTGGCGACTCTGTCGCACGCCGCCGCCGTCAAGCACCGCGCGCGACAACACACCCACCACTCTAGGCACTCGGAATTTGTCAAAGGAAAAAGTAAGTTCCAAACTCTTATGCCAGTGGGAGGACTTGCTCAACTGACAACCCACTTCTTACAAAAATAAAACTAAATGTGTTGCTCCAATGTAAAATATTGGCGCATTATAATTGCTTAAAAAGCTTTTGAAGACGCTGGTTTATGTTTTCAATGTGATTGTACAGTGAATATTTTAAAGAGATAAAATTAGGTAAATTCTTTGTCTAGTGAGAAAACTTGCCCTAGTTACGGCAAGCCCAACGTAATCCACTCCTCTTTAAACTTAGCTAGCAGCGCCCCTCGTACCGTGGCGATGATGATGAGAAGTAGCCTACGTCTTTTTTTGTTCCCCTGAACCGTGTCTGCAAAATTTCGTGATGTCCAGTTGAGTAGTTGAAGCGTGAAAGCGCAACAAAGATACAAACATACGCTTTCGCGTTAATAATATTTGTTTGAATTATAGTGGTCCGTGCAAAGCTTGTATGGGACGAAACGACGAACTAAGCCTTTTGAAGGTTTCCCTTTTAATACGTGAAGCTTATAAATCATACACGACGAAGCCATGGCTGTGACTCTGGACATACAAAAGCCTTTGACAGGGTCTGAAGCCTTTGACACAAAAACCTTATTAGCAAATATTACTCCATGTTACGGGTTACCTGTTGGTCTGCACTTGAATTGCAAACTTCTTGAGGGAACGATCGATTCGAGTAGTCGTTGATGGCTGCTCGTCTGATTGAATGCCTATTAATGCCGGGGTACCTCAGGGGTCTGTGCTCTCCGCAACTTTATTTCTGCTGCACATTAACGACTTGCTTATACCTGGTATCTTTGGGTACGCAGATGACAGCATAGTTGTGGCGAAGTATTTTATCAGTCCCAGGGCTAAAAAGGCGGAAACTATGGCGTTGAGCAAAAACATGGTTGAACGAATGAATCAGGCTCTTGCAGTCTCTAAATGGAGCGACGAGAACTTTGTTTCATTAAATGGTAAAACCCAGCTTGTCTTTTTTCCGCCAAAAGTGTCAGTTTACATTATCTCAGTCTCCAAAAAGCTTCAGTCTGGAACACCGCCGTAAGGTAGCGCGCCCGGCGTTTTTCTACAAGACAGTTAGGTATTTTCAGACTTTATTAATTACGATAATTTTTCATAACACCCCACATTTAAATTTAAAATGTATGGCTTGAACCGTATCAAAAAGCAGTTATAAGCGTGTACGAGCTAATCGCTGGCTTAAAATAAACAAGCCTTATCTTAAGGCTAAGGCAACAATCCTGCTTTATTTACGTACTCACTTACACGCAGTTGCCCCTACTAGATACGTAAGAAGGATAAAAGTATTAGATAAAACGTCACTCTTCCAAACTACGACTACGTACAAAATTACCATCTGGAAAAAAACAAAACGAATACAGTTATCGAAAGAATCAACAATTTAACCGTACCAACAAATTACTTATAAACACTGCTTAAGTTAAATTACATTATTTAATACAGCGGTCTTGCTTTTTAAAGTTGACTTAATTATGTCAATCAGAGCAACTTTAAGGAAGCTTTGATTTTTGTTTTGTTTTATTATTATTTAACTTCAAATAAATTAATTTTGTATTTGACTTTAAACAACAAACGTAAAGTGTTTTCAAAGAGGTATTCCAGTTTGATACAACCCTATTTTTCCAGAATAAAGCGCTCGTACAACCTTTGATATTTTCCCTTCAGTTCTCAGTCTTTGAAGTTGCATTGCAGCTTCGTGCTGGCGTTGGTATGACGCTTTTTCAATAGACGACCCCCGACGGTCTTTCTCGTCTAGTCCTGACAACAAAGGCAATATGCATTATGGACGTTCGTTTGAATTTTTTTCCTTTTTATGCACTTCTTGTAGCGTTGGACGCTCGGAAAAAATCATATGTGAAGGTAGCACCGTCTCGGTTAGGTAATACTGTTATGGTGTTATCATTATTTTTATAAATAAACTAACAGAGCTTTAGGCGGCTGAAAAACTCGAAAATCAGAACAGTGTTTAGCTTATATTTCGGCCTATATAAACCTACTTATGGTCGAGACATTGAGAAATCATCAATACATTCTACTCGTATTATATTTATTGTAATATAACCATGCAAAAATTAAAATACGCTTATTTGTACCAAAAATATAAATTAATAATCTTATTATTTTTACACTACACTACTTTGTTACTGTACAATGCCACATTCATAGTTAGTTGCTTTCATAGAAGTCATGAATAAAAGTAATTGCAGAAGAAATCAAAGAAGTCTTTTGAGCATTCTTTGAATTTATTGAAATGGTACATTGTAACTACTAGTAGTTTTAATAAAGCTTAATTGTAAAGCCTGCTGCTAAACAAAACTCTACACTTCTACAGGGCTATTCATAAAGGGTATGCTAAGCTGAAAAGAGCTCATAGTACTCATCATTATAAACAACTTTTACAATGGGACCAACTCAGAATTCGCGAAAAAAATCAGCTGTTCCATACATTTTGTAGAGTGTCATTGACATTTTTCTATAGAACAGCTGATTTTTTTTTCGCGAATTTCGGGTTGGTCCCATAGTAAAAGTTGTTCATAATGTTGAGTACTACGAGTCCTTTTCAGCTTAGTATACTCTTTATGAATAACCCTGTTTACCACTCTATTCTGACAACTTCTAGCTGACGTGAAACAAACATACATACTCACAAAGTTTCGCGTTTATAATATTAGTCTGATCAAGAAGTCCGGTTCTCCACCGCGTTGGCGTTGAAAGACCATTGTTCCCCTACAATAATATTGTTATACTATACTTTCGGCGATACATGGTTTTCTCAGAAGTTGGAGCCTAAAGCTATAAACTTTTGGACGAATGAGGTCAAAACTAAAATAAGAATTCTTAATTCTAGTCTACTAATATTATAAATGGGAAAATGGGTTTGTGTGTTTGTTTGGTACGTTGTACTCAACCAATCATCATAATATTTAGCAGACGAATTTCAAACGTACAGAAAAAGACATAGACTACATCATAATAATCAATAAATATTATAACCTAAAAATCCCTATAACCCGGTCTTAACTGCCTTATTTTATTGCTATTATACTACCACTTCGCTTCTAAACCCAAGTGTCGTAATTTTTAAAAAACAAAAGACAATTTATAAAATATGGCAACCGCCAAACCAAATAATTACGAAAATCATAAACGGCGCGGTTAGTGATTGTAAAAACATGTTGTTAATAGTCTATTACCTACTTTGCGATTGGAATGTCGTAAGATTGCTTTACGTCCCAAACGCGCTACGAAAACTAGAAACGACGCATTTGTGTTAGAAACGGTATTCGCGGTTCCATTCAAACAATCATCTGTGTATAATTGGGCAGCGTCATTGCGACCAGCTTATTTGTAAACTCGATGGGGGAGCCACCAACGTAAGAACCAATAAACCCACAGTCTCCCGTAAAAATGTTAGTTCTCTCATTTATCCATCTCTACATCTAAGTTTGTCGGTAAAATAAAGATTTGAATTCAGATGCCAATAAAGAAACATGTTAAATGAAAAGAAATAAAAAAACGCATTTTTTCCTATTGATGATTATCGTTTTTTTGTGTCAGACACCTGACAGTGATTATGATAAAAACTTTAAATAAAACGTTATTAAATAGCTGTTAGCGTTTAAAACTGTTGATTTGTAGTTATTTCTGTAACGGCTCTTATTGAGGTGACTGTTATGTACGTAGCTAATAGGTTGTTCTGCAAATCACTACGTTACCTGTCTTAGCACAGAATAAATGGTAATGGTATTGCAACATTTTCCTACTGATATTTGCCGACTTCAATTTCAAAGTTTTGCCGACCTAAAGAAAAGGGATAACATTAAAATGATCGCATTTTGTAAGTTTTACTGTAAACCACCAGGTCTAAGGGCCTGGCCACGGGACATTCGCCGATGCGAATATTCGCGCGGTGCGAACGGCAAAGCGTCTAGCGACTGAAATAAACTCATAGCAATGTACTAAGCCGCCGTTCGCACCGCGCGAATATTCGCATCGGCGAATGTCCCGTGGCCAGGCGGTAAGGCTAGGCTAGGCTTATAGGCTAGCGACGTGGTACGTGATTAGTATTTGTATTCTGTTAATAACTGCGGTTCAAGTTATTTTCATCTTATAGCCTGAATTTCTAGTATTTCCTTCTATTGAGACTGGTCCATGGCTGATCTATTGAGACCAATGTCTTCTCACCAGAGACGTTGAAAGGCGGTCAAAGATTTAATATTGCTCTTCAACGAAGTAACGTTAAATTTTGGCCACTTTACCCGCAATAGTGACTTGAACTCTGTTTTTATCTGTAATTCTATCAATGTTTATATAGTTTTATGTTACTCGTTTCCTACTAACATTATAATACAAAAAGGTTGGGACCAGATTAATTGATTGCACTACGGCATTTTATGAGAAAAAATATCACAATGACATGAAAAATTATATCTACTTAACACAAGAACATTATTTTTACAAAACAAAAAACAAAAACCGACTTCAAAAGACCGACTATTGAGTTATTCATCTATTTGTCGCGCTCGTACTTAATGCAAAAAGACTTACGAGTATATAGTTTTCTCGTGGATACCATTATCAGAACTGGACTAAATTGAAATGGGACCAAATGGGAAGCGTCAGCTTTCTAATATAGTAAAAAAGAATCATCAAAATCGATACACCCAGTCAAAAGTTATGAGGTAACAACATAAAAAAAAACAAAAAAACATACAGTCGAATTGATCCTCCTTTTTAACCGACTTCAAAAAAGGAGGAGGTTATCAATTCGTCTGTATGTTTTTTTTTTTTTTTATGTTTGTTACCTCGTAACTTTTGACGGGTGAATCGATTTTGATGATTCTTTTTTTATTAGAAAGCTGACGCTTCCCATTTGGTCCCATTTCAATTTAGTCCAGTTCTGATAATGGTATCCATGAGAAAACCATATTTAAGTCTAAAATTTGCATTAAGTACGTGCGCGGCAAATAGATGAGTAACTCAATAGTCGGTCTTTTGAAGTCGGTTTTTGTTTTTTGTTTTGTAAAAATAATGTTCTTGTTTGAAGTCGGTTAAAAACTTGGTCGTAACCAGGAAAACATAGCGTCAACAAAGTTATGTACACAAACGTATATTTATCGGTAATAATGAAGTATTTGTGGCCAAGGAGAACGAGTATGCTCGCTCGCATACGCGGTCTCTTTCTTACATATCCGTTATGACGAACATTACAGATTTGAACATATAGGTACGAGTACATAAACGACGTATTTTTGAAATAGAGTCTTAGTTTTACTTAGTCTACTACCATTGTGTCTGACTGAGTATTTATATAAGTTAATAGTTTCCAGGAGTTTTCGGACAATAACAATAGTGTTTCGTGTTTGAAGATTTATTTAATAATTTGATCTCAAATTCTGACTGCGGAGCCTCGTCTGGAGGACGAGCGAAGAGCATACGCTGTTATTATAATTTTACACCTGCTTTACACGTTTATTTTTATTGAAAAAATGGCGAAAATCTGTAAAATAGCGATTACTGAAACTATAAAATTCTCTTATAAATATTTTGTGAGGCTCGGTAAAAACACTGGAAAATTAGTGTCGTTGAGTTACTATGTTCTAGATACTGAGAATGGCTCAACACTTCGCCGCAATATTCCAATTCAATTGAGTTACGATACTCGACTACACTATGTCACTCGGTAGACGCTTGCAGTGTAAGTCATATTGTGTGTTGTAAGTTATGTACATCTGCATAATTTATATCAAGGAATGTACTATGAAACGCCTCGATAATATTTATGCAAACGAGTTTTATTTTTCCGGCGAGTGACAATGTAAAATATGGCACACATGCCACTAATAACCGGGAAATCACAGCGTACTGCAGTGTTATCTCTAACACGTAGTTTATAATAGGTCAATGACAAATCACATCGTTTAGTTTTCATTAATGAAACCTAAAAGTAGATACCTTAAACATACAGAGACTTAAATGAAATACAGATTTAGATTTATTATAAAATATGCCGATCAAATTCGGAGAAACAAATAAATAATCATTGTTTCACCGTAAAGTAAAAATAGAATGGAATTTTAGATATACATCAATTTAACCCACCGTAGTTGATTCAATTAATAAAATTCAATCCTATTTATACTTTCAAAGCTCGAAGGAAACATGTCAAGCGACTTTTTGATTCATAGACAAAAACCATTTAGAATGAAATAGATGGTCAAATGTAATGGCGATATTAGAACATATTTAAAATATGCAAAATACTTGTATTAAATAAATTACCTAACAGGTTTTCCGTCCGTTACAAAGCCTGTATAAAGATGCAGCGCTACTCATTTTGAAATTTAAGATCAATCACGACATAAATTAACGTTCATTCTTGCTGGAATGTATTATACGAATAGATGAAAGAATGTGGTTTTGCATTAGATGATTTGCTAATTAGCTGGTATTTAAATTGTTAGGACTTTAATTTGTAGGTGGTTATATATTTTATAACTACATATTCTATTCAGCATTTGATCTCCATCTTCCCTGATGGCAAGCAATGCTGCGGTGTACGACGAACCGATACATTATTGACTTGAAACACCCTTCCTAATATAATTTATTATAAATATCAAAGTTTAGATGATATAATGTCTACTGCACAATCACATAACAACGGCTACACTTGAATGAAATTAGGTACGATGCTAGGCTTACCTACACCCCGCATAAAGCCAATAAAAGGCGGGTGAGACCGCGAATCCAAACTAGTTACATTATGTATATTTGCCTGCGCAAGTCATCAGGCGTCACAATCGTGTGTCATTGGATATTGGACGTATTTGGCGGTTCAAGTTTTTAATAAGTTCCTCGTAAGACGCCTGGTTGAGCCCACGCAGTGGTATTGGGTATTGCAAGAAGCTGAACCTCGCTCAGCAGGCGCGTGCGACGAAATCTGGTCACTTCTTTTTATGGAGACAATCGTATGGCGCGACATTTTACCGTGCGAAATAGCACAATGAAAAGATTTAAACACCATGTTGTTTAACGACAAAATCGCTTGCGTTGGCCTTTCTATCGCTTTCAAGCTTGCTAAACCAATTTTGATTAATTTTCGGCACGCATGGATAAAGTATAATGTACACGGCTTTTTATGACCTATTTTTTAAGTGGTTCAAATCAAAATTCAGTTCCTAGATTTGACCCAAACAAACAAAGCAAGTAAAAATATTAAGACAAAACAATAAAAAATATGATATAATCAAATACCTGGATTCTCCAAACATAAAATTAAAAAGCTGGTTCAGACGCAGAACATTCTTGATCAAACATTAAATTTGAAACATCGGATTAACGTCCATTAGATATAATCGAGTTATACCTAATTATATGCAAGAGTCAAAAGGCGAGTTTCTTGACCCGAGACGAATTCTCGAATACTCGCATCGATTCCACTTAGGAATTTAACGAACTCAAAATGCTTCGTAGTTAAAATTAAAACCAGAAACTGGGACCCTATTTTGGTGAGCGCGACATTATATCGCTCACTGTCGTTTAGAAATGTCATTAGAGAGACTGACGGAGATGATCTCGAGCGTGCAAGAATAGGGTCCAGAGATTTTAAGTTTACGACTTCGATACGAATATATCACGTGAAAGTTGACAGAATATTAACCTATTCAACGTATACACGAATGGTTCCCAACTAGTGGTCCCCTAGAACTAAAAATAGGTTCGTCATATCCCTACAAATGTATTGTAATATATAAATGTGAATGTAAGTTTGTTTGTTACGCTTTCACGCGAAAACTACTTAACCGATCATCATGAAACTTTGTACACATATTCTTGGAGGCGTTAGAAGTAACAAATGATACTTTTTATTTAAAAAAATTACCGCGGGTGAAACCGCGTGGTGCAGCTGGTATTTATATATTTTATTCTCGTATTCATTTTCTTCCTTGTAAATTAAAAAAATGTCAGAACAGTTTTATTTTCAACATTGTTATGCTAAAACCAAATGAAAAATCAAAGTGGTCCCTAGTCAAAAAGAGTTGGGAACGACTGGTTTAGGATTTATGATATTATTATACTTACTAATTGCTGCTCTCCGGTTCGCTATCCTAAAGCAAACCGGTATATTTTCGGAAAAAAAAAGTTTTAACCTACAAAAGTTTCCATTTATCAATTTTTCCCAAACAACCGTTTCAGAGATGAATAGGAACAAACGAACACGCACATACTTTATTTATTTAAATATTTTAAACGTTTTTGTTTATTTATAATAGCTTTGTGTTTATATCAGAGAATCTTGTATACTTGATCCGAGGTTCAAATAATAACAAAAACGCCGTTTTCAATGAGAATACCTTCATTAGTCAGTCTCAAGTCTTTATTATGCGTAGCTTTTACGTTAAGCTAAGCTAAGGTTGTCTGGAAGAGATCACTCTTAATGGTAAGACTGCCACTTGTTACACTAGTTCTAAGTGCCTTCCTTATCCTTTTGTTTGTACGTTCTGGCGTAAATGCTAAAAGTAATATCTACAAAACTATCTATCTAATGGAAAAGATTTCAACGCGCTAACCTAAACTTTTTAACTAACTATACAAAAGGAGGGTACTGCATTTAAGCTATGTGTTTTTATGTAAGGAACTTTAGGATGTATTTTATCTGTTTGTATGTAATTTATTCAATTTAAGAATTAAGTCACAACCACTATCTTCTAAATTGGGTTTAGACTTTGGGCATAGGTGCATAGATAGGTACTGTATGGAATGCTTGAAGTCAATGAAATTCAAATCAGTAAGAAAAATCGGTATAATCCGAAACATGTCTGTAAACATATTGACGTAGCCCTATACGTATCTACTTAATTCAGAATCAGAATAATGTTTACAATCTAAATATTTTTTTTACTAGCTGCGCTCTGTAGTTTCACCCACTATCGAACCTGACCGTTAAATTTGTGATAAAAGATATCAATTTCTTAATTCAAGATATAAACTACTTCCATCCCAAATTTCATTCAATTCTGTTCTGCAGTTTTAAGAAATAAACTTTCAAACATCTAAATATTCAAACATCAAAACAAACTTTCTCATTTCTAATATTTGTAGGAAGTATGATTTATTCTAAACAGAATTTCTGTTTTTTTACATCAATACGTATGTTTGTATTCTATTGTCTATATAATGATCATGATTTGTTGCCATGTAAGAGTAAAGATTCCCAACTTCATGCCTGCAGAGTGCAGATCTATGCGTGATTTTTGTACTAGACTCAATTTCAACCCTAACTTTTGCTTGAACATGATTAACGATAAACCACTTTTGTACATTTGACAGATTCGTCGTTTCTTGGTCGACTTAAATTGACGTCGCTAAGGTCAAGGCCTAAGAACTATTAAAAGTGCTATGTACTCGTACCAAGTGATGTTTACTTTAGACTCGTACAAGTTACCGCGCGAGCCCATGTTACTAAGGTTACACTTGGCTACAGCAAACATGACGCAGCTAAGCAGTCTCTACAGATCTGTAAAGTCCAGTAACCCTCGATGGTCAGTATTTAGATGGGTGTCCACTAGGCATTTACCAGTTAGCATTATCGAGTTAAGTAACACTCGCTCTGAGAAGGACAGGCCATTCAATAAAAATAAGCAACCGATACCGAGGTATGGCACGCGCTTTCATTATATGTATTTATAATTACTTATGAGTAGAGCGTAGACTATAATAGAGCATTCACTTTCCTGGAAAACTCAGCTTTACTTTTCGAAAGCATAATCCCTAACGAGCATATTGCCACGTTTGCTATCCACTGCATTGTTTCCTCCTCCGCGGTAGAGGATATAGCGAAGAGACGCAGCAGTCTACGCACCACAATAAGGGATTGTAGTGAAAGGTCGAGTTACGAGAACGAAATGGTCGGGCAAAACTGGTTCCAAAGCTACAGAATTCAAGTAACTGGATAAAAACATCGGCCTGAGACAAACCAGTCGCGGGCAAGGCACGCAGCGCTCTGACTGATTGCAACAGAACGAGATGTCCGAAGTTGGGAGGATTGTCACCACTTGTAAAAGTAGACTATTGAGAGGCCACATGAAAGTGACGAGTGGTCGACGTGAGCTTTTGAATAATTGTTGCCTAGATGTTGTTTCATGCCAGTTCAACCGAGAGCAGCATGCCGCCGCCGAAGTAGTTCGTGTATACAAACAAACTACAAGCAAATGTAAACTCGTAAACTAATAAAAATAAATCATGAAAACCGTTTTTAAAAATGCAATTACAAATACATATATATTATTAAGAAAACGTATGTATTCTCAAATATAATATTTAAAAGACCTCTACCCACCCATGACATAATTTTGCAAATATAATTTTATTTCTAGAATTTATACAATTACACGTACATAAATCGCCTAATCTGAGCATACCGCTTACATAAGGTTTCTAGGTTTTTAAGGCTTTGAGGAATGTTAGACCCTTTGTTTAGAGTTCTGCATAAACGGGGTCCGTGTTTATTTTACACAAGGAAGTGATCAGTCGGCCAACCATCTAAGAACAGCGCAGGTCATTTATCCTCTAGTTTAATAATTTTCAGAACTCGTCAGCAATTATTTCCTATTTTCCTAGAGATAAAATCAGTGAGCACGGGCCGATGCTTCCACGCTTGTTTGCTATCGCGCATATCATCGAGCACAACTAGGTCGACCGGACACTGCTGCCCACACATAGCCTTCCCAAATATGATGGTCATATACCGACGAACCACCAACAGTTTATAGGAGCTTTTGAATTCGGTTAGGTTATTCAGGCCCCACCAAAGGCTCTGGTTGTGACACCACGAATGGCAGATCTCGCGTATGGGTGGCATTTTCGAAAGTTTCGCTCGACGTTTTATGATGGGTATTGTTTCGTTAATATGTATTTGAATGTGCAAAATGCAAACGTCGAAAAATTACTTGTTTGATTGAACAAACAGGCAGCAGATGGAATTGATTTGGTCTGTAATGTAACCCGCAATTAATTTTAGAATTAAATCACAGCTCAGTGCCACGTGGGACATATTGTAGTTATAAGTTCTACGGCCATATCGATCGCAAATGCTTCGGGCCCGGCTTTACACTTACAAATATGTGGATAAACTTTCTAACCAGGCTCCTTACCAAAGAAAAAACCAAGCATTCTTATGTTTATAGGCAAATTACTCTAGAACCAACGCCTAAAGCGCCATCAAAGAATACACTCAGTCTTTGGCAGACTTAGCAAAGAATTTAGACTTAGAATTCTAGAACTAGAATCACTGAAATGTTAGCCTAGACATAAATTAGAACCGTCCACGTTTGAATTAACGATCGTATTAGCACTAACTCTTGAGTAAAGGTCACCGACTCCACACCGCTAATTTGCTAGCAACATCTCGAAGGTTCTTTACTCCAACGCTAAACATGTAGGAGCTCCTTACAGATTCGAGATTTGAGCAATATCGTAAGTAGGAAATGTTAATTGGTATACTATATTCAATTTATACATGTCTGGTATTGTCGGGTCTCTACATTTGGATAATACAGTCCCTCAGAGTGACATAAAAGACAGAAAAAAATGTTTCAGGAACTACAAAACAGATTGCCTACGATTTAAGCAATAAATACAATTTAGAGCAGAACTTATCTCTTAACAAATACATTCAGAGATAAAGGTTTAAAGTATAATTTGAAACACGTGCGAAATCGAACTAGTAGTTATTTGGTTATTTGACATGCGTAGAACGAGCGATTAGTTAATACTGCGTAGTAAAATAATTACTTCATAGGTATGTATGTATATGTATATTAGTCAACTTTAGATACATGAAGTAGCAAGTAGCACAATATGGGGCCCTTAACTCTTAGCATTATACTGGTCTTCTTATTTGTTCAGGCGATAAAGCTCTTAACTCGTTTATCAACTCTAAGAAAATGTAAATATGCTCTACAGTCCTGTCCGTTCCTTTTAATACACTCCAAAAACTAAACTAAAAACGGATCAAATGACGGTACGGATCAGTTTCTGGGATGCACTCAAGAAAAAAATCTATTATTTAAACGAGCAGGTAAAATCTACCTTGCTCGGGTGTAATCTTATTCTTATGGAACTTAAAAAAAATCCTGTGTTCTTTATCTCGTGCTCACGGGCCTGTCCTTCTCGAATACGAAAGTCCGAGGTTTGCAACTTATGGCAAATTACGCAAGTGATACCGTTGCAAATACTTATATCTGACCAAGTTTCAATATAGAGGCGGCTTGTTACCTACACCTTACGCAAATTGCGGTTTGCTACTGAATCTCAAGGATTGTATAATATTACAAACACATTTACTACCGACTACTCTAATGTTAACAAACTTTTTCTAACTCAATCAAACACCAACATTTATTTTGATCTGAAACAGAAACAATCGTGTATTATTGTGCGCTGTAAAAGCAAGCACAACGGTAAACTTGGGTGAAGCCACTAAATTCTAACAATCTCACGTGTTCGTTTTACATAAACGGTTTTGGTGGACAGATCGTGTGGCGCGCTGCGCTCGCGCTGCGGTGTAAGACGTGCCGTCGTTAATAAATCACATATAGCGGGGTCGCTTGTAGCGTAGTAGAGAAGAAACTCGCTCTAGAGCCCGCCCACGCGAGTACGCCTCTTCGTTAGGTGCGCGCTCGACTCCTAACTCGAACGTTAATCCGACATTAAAACATACGTTGTTTTATTAGATATTGACGAGAGCTCAATTAGGCAACGCTGACTTTACATATAAATCCACGCGTGTACCAGCCGCTTACTACTAAATAAATGTTATAATGTTCGTTTCTCTTTATTTTCAGTCTGTATCGGCACGAATGGTCGGATGTCGGTGCCCTCAAACCGCGACACCCACTACCGGAACCTCCGCGACCGCTTCACCAACTGTACCTATGTAGACGGTAACCTCGAGCTGACGTGGCTGCAGAACGAAACTCTGGACTTGTCTTTCCTGCAGTACATCCGCGAGGTGACTGGATACGTGCTCATCTCGCACGTCAACGTCAAGCAAATCGTCTTGCCTGAGCTACAGATTATCCGAGGACGAACGTTATTCAAGCTCAACGTCCGAGATGAAGAGTTCGCGCTTCTCGTCACTATGTCCTCCGCATTTACGCTCGAGCTGCCCAAGCTGCGGGACGTGCTGCGCGGCAGCGTCGGCATTTACAAGAACTACAACCTATGCCACGTGAAAACCATCAACTGGGACGAGATCATTACTGGAGTGAATGCTTCCTATGTGTACGTGTACAATTTTTCGGCGCCGGAACGTGAGTGTCCTCGCTGCGATCCATCCTGCGATGCTGGCTGCTGGGGCGAGGGCGAAAAGAATTGCCAGAAATTCTCCAAGACGAACTGCAGCCCGCAGTGCGCTCAAGGCCGTTGCTTCGGCCCAAACCCACGAGACTGCTGCAACACATTCTGTGCCGGCGGGTGCAAGGGCCCGCTCGCAAGCCAATGCTACGCCTGTCGCAACTTCTATGACGAAGGCACATGCTCTCAAGAATGTCCACCAATGCAAATCTATAATCCGACCACGTACTCGTGGGAACCGAACCCGAACGGGAAGTACGCCTACGGAGCAACATGTGTGAGAAACTGCCCCGAGCACCTTCTAAAGGATAACGGAGCCTGCGTAAGGAGCTGTCCGACGAGTAAAACTGCCGTGAATGGAGAATGTATACCTTGCAACGTTACTTGTCCTAAAACTTGCCATGCTGAGAAGCCGATCCACTCGGGAAATATCGCAAGCTACAAAGATTGCACTATCATAGATGGTTCCATAGAGATATTGGAGATGACCTTCACTGGATTTCAGCAAGTCAACAATGACTACTCGTTCGGTGCTCACTACGCGAAAATGGAGCCAGATGCTTTGGAGGTATTCAGCACAGTACGCGAGGTCACAGGCTATCTGAACGTGCAAGCACATCACCCGAACTTTACGAGTCTCTCCTACTTCCGGAACCTGGAAGTGATTGGTGGCCGTCAGATGGTCGAGAATCTCTTCGCCTCTTTGTACATCGTGAAGACGTCTCTCAAATCACTTGGTCTAAAGTCACTAAGGAGAGTGAACTCTGGAGCGATTGCTATTATGGAAAATAAAAACTTGTGCTTCGCTGACAAAATAGCCTGGAACAAGTTAGTCAAATCTCGGGAACATAAGCAAGTTATACAGAAAAACGGAGACGCTGCGCTTTGTGGTGAGATAGTACAGTGATACATATTGTGAGGATCCTCAGTAGAGTCATAGTTGTAAGACTGCCTGGCGAAATTATTTATTTTTATTTCAACTTTAACTGTGCGATTTTTTTTCTTCCTTCAAACTCCCAATCTTTAAACTTAACTTAACTTTAAACTCTTTCCCCCTTCAATAAAACACAAACACTAACTTACTAACAGCCTATGCCACAGAAGTCTGCGCGTTTCTTTGCTCTTTTGATGTCCTTGAGCAGAAATCCAAGGTCACTTTTTGATTTCATTGAGTCACAACCTCGAATTCAAACCATTACTTATGATCTACATTGCTCGTTACTTATTATGTTCCTAACGATAATTTATTCCACAGAGAAGTTACACTTGGCGTGTGACCCTCAATGCTCGGCAGATGGATGTTGGGGCCCGGGGCCGGACTTGTGCCTTTCTTGCCAGAACTATGTCGCGGGCTCTACCTGCTATCAGAACTGCAGCGTCCATCTAGGGTAGGTGTCCTAAACAACATGTTGCTTTACCCATAAATTTTGCCTACATCAATTCTACTAGTACCTACTACCTAATGTCACTTTGAGCAAAATTTATGGGTAAAACTCTTAGTAAGAACTTTTATTTATTGCCTGGCGAAATTAAAACATACTTGTTATAATTGAATATTATGACATTTTAATAAACAATATGAAACTACATTTCATATGTTCATTATTTCGCCTGTACCCACCGTCAAATCTCGAGCCTTATTACCATAACAAAACCAAGTGACGTGTGGGCAGCGCTCTACCGGTTCGACGCACCGAACACCACTGTGACCTGATTGTTCCCAGACGTGGTAGCAGCTGTGTATTGAAAGGCGCTTGCAAAATGTAAAGTAATAAGCAATTGTATACGTTACAGGTTGTACAAAAGCGGACCGAAGACGTGTGATGAATGCCATTCGGAGTGTCTGGATGGATGTACGGGGCCAAGTCGAGCGAACTGTACGCGATGCAAACACGTCCGGGATGGACCATACTGCGTTGCCGCGTGTCCGGAGACCAGATACCTCTCAGAAAACGGAACTTGCCAACAGTGTCACTCCAATTGCCATGACGGCTGCACGGGACCCCTGAACATAGTCGGAGAAGGCGGCTGTAACTCTTGTAAAAAGGCTATCCTCAGCGATGAAGGTACTATTGGAAATTGCTTAGAAGAAAACGAACCCTGTCCGGATGGATACTTCAACGAATGGGTCGGGAACATCAAAGAATTAGGGGAAAGAGTTACAGTTGTTTGCCGAAAATGTCATCCCCTTTGTGTAAAATGCTCAGGCTTCGGAATACACAAGCAAGTGTGTACAGTTTGTAATGGATTCAAAAGAGGCGACCAATGCGTTGACGAATGCCCACCGGATCATTACATAGACACTGACGCGAAAGCGTGTTCGCCGTGTTATCGCGAATGTAGAGGATGTACCGGACCAACCTCAACAGACTGCCTCAAGTGCCAGAATCTCAAAATTTTCCTTGATGACTCAGGCTCTTCTAAATATCCCGCCTTCAATTGCACGGAAACTTGCCCTGAGAATATGCCTAATAAAATCTTCTACGATGAGCAGCAACAAAATCAAATAGATGAGCCGTACTGTTCAAATTTACCCAGCGGTCTCAGCGCCGCCGCTGCCAAGACGCCGACTGTTCTAGTTATCATATTAGTTCTTGCCGTTATCGTACTGGTGGTATTAAGTATCGTCGGGTACACTTGCAGACAAAAAGTTATAGCAAAGAAGGAAGCCGTCAAAATGACGTTGGTCCTAACAGGCTGTGAAGACAACGAGCCACTTCGACCAAGTAATGTCAGACCAAATCTAGCTAAATTGCGCATTGTCAAAGAAGGCGAGCTTCGCAGAGGAGGGCTACTCGGGTTTGGAGCATTCGGTAAAGTGTACAAAGGTGTCTGGGTCCCTGAGGGAGAAAATGTGAAGATCCCAGTTGCCATTAAAGTTCTACAAGAAGGATGCAGTGCCAGTGCAAGTAAAGAATTCCTAGAAGAGGCATATATAATGGCGAGTGTAGATCATCCCAACTTGCTGCAGCTTTTAGCTGTTTGCATGACCAATCAAATGATGTTAATCACACAGTTGATGCCACTAGGCTGCTTACTGGATTACGTCAGAATTCATAAAGAAAAGATAGGATCAAAGGCGTTCCTTAACTGGTGCACTCAAATAGCCCGTGGTATGGCTTATTTAGAGGAGAAGAGGTTAGTGCATAGAGATCTAGCCGCGCGAAACGTTTTAGTACAAACACCGAACTGTGTTAAAATAACCGATTTCGGCTTAGCCAAGCTATTAGATGTGAACGAGACCGAGTACCAAGCGGCCGGAGGTAAGGTGCCAATAAAATGGCTTGCGGTAGAGTGCATTAAGTTTAGGAGATTTACGCATAAGAGCGACGTATGGGCATTTGGCGTAACTATATGGGAGATTCTAACCTATGGAAATCGCCCATATGACGACGTATCGACCAGAAGGCTACCAGATCTTATAGACAGTGGCCTAAAGCTTAACCAGCCTAGTATCTGCACGTTGGACGTCTACTGCATCATGGTGTCTTGCTGGATGCTGGATGCCGAAAGCAGGCCCACGTTCAAGTACCTCGCGGCAAGGTTTGCGGAGATGGCGAGAGATCCCGGCAGATACCTTGTCATTCCAGGCGACAAGTTCATGCATCTCCCGTCCTACTCCACTCAGGTAATTAAATTTCATGGTTTCCAAAATTAAGAAATCTAAAATATTTATTGACTTTATTAATATCATTGAATATTACAAGACAGTTTAAGTAATTATTTTCGAACTAAATTAAAGCTAACTAATTAATGACTTACACAAAACAATGATATTACTAGCGTTAGGTTGCAAAAAAATTAAGACAAAAACGCATTGTCAGAAACCAAATAATTTGCTATTCCTAATACGAGTACGTCTCTAAATATATTCAAAAGAAATAACAATATGTTTATGTGTTTTAGGAGGAAAAGGAGCTAATAAGCAACTTATCGTCAACCATGGAAGGACCTGAGTCTCTGGTTGAAGTGGACGAGTATCTGCAGCCAAAGTTCAAAACTTCACCAACGACAGCCCCGAACTCCGGCACAATGACGGCGAACGAGACGCAGACCAGCTCACTCAACGCATGCAGTTCCACGTCGTGGGCCGCGTCCCCTGGAGCTGAGGGTCTACCCGACGGAAACTCTGCTACTGGCGGCTGGGACCGCCCACGCACTAATCCAGAAGGATTAGATCACAGGCACTACTACAATAGCGGTGTCTATGCTGACACAAGATACTGCAAAGATCCCATGAAGTTACGACCCGACACTCTTGAAGGCAACTTCGACAGCATGTCAAAGGTGAAAGAGGCCCAGGTGGGCAACCTGAAGCTGAACCTGCCGCTCGACGAAGACGACTACCTGATGCCGCTGCCGCAGCACAACCACACAGAGTCCACTTACATGGACCTGATAGGTGAAGCCGGGGAGGCGCAGGAGAAGGAACTACGCTTCAATGGGATCGTGGGGCCGAAGCGATGCGTAGACAACCCAGAGTACCTGATGTCGGAGGATAATGTACCTACGCAGACGTTGGGTATACCAACGGAAGTGGCAGTGGGCGAAGGCGAGGGTGAGGCGCCGCCGCTCCCCCCTACCGGGTACGCGCCCCAGCGCTCCGTCGAGGAGGAGTCCATGTCCGACCACGAGTACTACAACGACTTGCAGCGCGAGCTGCAGCCTCTGAACCGAGACGAGACCACCGTCTGAATCGATTCACATTTACTACATTGGCACAGTTGTTAAGGTGCCGTTAACCTTCATGTGCTGTTAGCAGCTACTCAGTGTTCTTTGTGATCTAGTTGGTGTTGCTCTCAGTGTTGCTCGCCGCTCAAGGCTGATCTCCCGCGTAGTGACTACCCCCGTGCCATTCTGCGATGGCTAGTGTTACATGTACGCAGCTCGTTCGTACGACACATATTAGAGGTACAATTTTATTATAGTTAATGACATTGTTAATTTTTATCCTTAAAAACTGTATAGGCATTGTTATTTTGTAAAAAATATGTTTTATTGTGCGTCTCGTGATGCATACTTGTAACAAGATTAAGTTATTTATTAATTTAGTTTAAGGATGGCTATGTTTAAGTTCAATTAAGCGTGTTATTTTAATTTTAAATCTGTGATAATTAGTTTAATTCTGATGTAATGTAACCAGTGAAATGAAAATAGAGGCAGATGCGTTTCTGAAGCCAGTCGTCGGCTTAATTGTTGTCAGAATGTATTAAAATATATATATATATATATATTTTTAAGGCCAATTAGAAGAAATTAACTTTATTTAAGAGTTTTGTCATAACAGTGATAACGAAACTAAATTGTCAGGACTTCTCAAAGTTTTAGTTTTAGCTTCAAATTGACTTATGCATTTATTTTACACGCACATTCCGTAATACATTCGTTTTTAGTGCTCTTTATCAAGTTATACACATTTTTTAACAAATTCAATGCAACATTATCTTGCCAAATGCAATATCCAACTTGCTTTTATTCCACTTGCCATTTCAAGACGTTTATATTGTATCAATAACAATAGGTCGTTATTTGTGGCAAATTTAAAAAGCCATTAGAAATAATTATAAATCTTAGCAGAAAATAAGTTTATCTAAAGCTCAAATCTTCATTTCAATTGCAAATATTGTAAGTGTTTAATTGTGTATAGATTGTAGTTGTAGTGTAAACCAAACTATGCCATTTCAATAAATTTAGAATTAATAAAATTATATATTAGCGTATCATAGTTAAGCTCTGACTTATAAAATGTGTATATTTTTCGATTACTTAATAACAATATAATTTTTTAAAACATATTTAAAATATATTTTTCTTTATGATGATGATGATATTTAAAGTATATTTTTCTATTGACAAATATATATTTTATGTATATTTAAACCTTAATGCACGCTGATAAAGCTCTAAATTGTTTGTGCCATTTTAATATGATTTCATTGTGTTTTTGGATATGTTCACAGAAATTATTCTATTCTCACTTACAGAGTTGTGACACTGAGAAAAATGGCCTTCAAAATTCCGATGGATTCGCCTAAAGTACGGAGCATACTGATAATCACCAAAAACTACGATGATAAGCACCAGTTTTTACGCCGACAACTATCATAATATATGGTTGTCATTGTCACCCTAAAAACTGCAGTTTTTTTTTCATGGGAATTTTGATGGCCATTATTCTATTTTGCTATAATCCAGTTAAGTGAGACATGGTCCAACATAAAATAAACTAAACACTGTCTATTTTACTGACCTTCTAATCAATAAATGGGTAAACTTACATTGGACTATACTTCACTTAACTACTTTATAGCAAAATCATGCAGAATAGAGCAATGTTAGTAAAACGCTGATACAAAGGTGGGTCTGAAAAAGACCGGAAGGGTACGAGTACGTCTACTATATCTACGCTAGGTACGACTAAAACGAAGGACCTAAAGCATTTTTGTGAGCTTTTTCTCTGAATGTTTCTAAATGAGTTTATTGTATTTTACGTTGAAATAAGTTTTAAATGGCTAACATTATTGTTGTCTTGTAGATAGTAGGGCGCCAAATTGTTGGTACTTGTAGGTACCGTAAGAAATGAAAATAAAAATTAAAATGATATCATGTTGTTTGATTGTGTTGCCTAAAATCGATCCTTACGTATGAATCCTTCCTTCCAGAGTTAGGAATGAGATTATATATTTTCTACTAGCTTATACTAGTTCTTTAGGAGACCTTAGTTGGTAGTTGGTTAAAAGAAAAACACTTAGTTGAGAGTTTAAGAAGGAATGAATTTATTTATAAGTTATGCTATATCTAAACATAATTAAAGGTACCTAGAATAATAGCTGGAAGGCATTTAGTAATTTAATAACCAATAGCGGCTAATATGTATTTACAAATACAAAATACTATGGTGCTTTCACGCTCAAGCTGGTCGCTTGGTTCGCTCGCGCCTCCTAAGTATACAAGATCGGCGTCGCTTCTCACATTCCAGCGGTGGCCGGTGCAGTGAAGTTCTTCGTCGGGTCTTCACTTAGTATGTAGGCTGGCTTGAGACGATCGATCGATCTATATCGATCGATCGTCTCAAGCCACGCCGCACGAGCAACGTTCGTGCGTTCGTTCGTTTCGTTCGTTGGTGAGCGACGATCGGGTAACTGGAGGACAAAAGTCTTGTCGTTACGTTGCAAAACTTTGTAGGGACCAACATATGGTGCTTGTAGCGCCTTGTTAACTGCGTCATTCCTCACAAACACAAGCGAACATGTTTGTAAATCTCAATGTACGAAGATAGGTCGTAGATTTCCGTGCGCTGCGGTACATAGACTTGGTTTCACCGAGTAGATGGTAGCACGGAGTTGAGTGACGAAATCGTAGTTTATTTCTTGCTCGTGTGCTGTCGGCGTTGTGAAAAAATCACTCGGCAAGCGTTGACTATGACCGTAGGTCAACTCGGCAGCGCTGACGCCCGTGTCAGTTCGTGTAGCGGCCCGAAGTTCAAGCAAAACTGTAGGTAACTCGTCGATCCACGTTGTATGTTTAAATAGACGAGTTTTGTGTGCAGCTTTGAGTGATCTATACCATCGTTCGATTTTTCTGTCGGACTGTGGGAGTCAGGGTGAGCTAGGGTTCGCTTGATACCCATTGTCTTCATGAGCCTGGCGAATAGTTGTGACGTAAAACTTCTAACCTGGTCTGTTGTTAGGTTTTCTGGCACGCCGACGTAGGTGAAAATATTGATACTGGGCTCACGGTGCACTTTAGTTTTTTGGCATTCTATGCAATGTTTCGCCCATTTGCTGACGTCGAGGTTCATAGCCGGCGAGAAGAAACGATGAGACATAAGCTTGCGCGTTGTTCGTACTCCTGGGTGACTCATCCCGTGGATAATGTGGAATGGAGCTCGCTAGAATTCTTCTCGTCGTCTTCGTCGTCTAATTTCCATGTCGTGCCCACCCCAGTATCAGTTGCAGGCTCGGTTCTTGAAGTTGTAGACTCGTACGTCTACCTAGGACAAACAGTCCAGTTAGGTAGGTCCAACTTCGAGAAAGAGGTCAATCGCCGAATCCAACTCGGATGGGCAGCGTTCGGGAAACTTCGCAACGTCTTCTCGTCCCAAATACCTCAGTGCCTAAAAACAAAAGTATATAATCAGTGTGTGTTGCCAGTGATGGCATATGGATCAGAGACGTGGTCTTTAACTATTGGCCTGATGGAAAAGCTCGCAGTCGCTCAACGAGCCATGGAGAGGGCTATGCTCGGTATTTCTCTACGAGACCGAATCAGAAATGAGGAGATCCGTAGACGAACGAGAGTAACCGACATAGCCCAGCGGATTGGCAAGTTGAAGTGGCAGTGGGCTGGCCACATAGTGCGCAGGACCGATGGCCGTTGGTGCCGGAAGGTCCTGGAATGGAGACCACGTGCCGGCAAGCGCAGCGTAGGACGTCCACCCGCGAGATGGACCGACGACCTAGTTAAGGTCGCCGGAAGACGCTGGACGCAGGCCGCTTCCAACCGGTCCCGTTGGAAATCTATGGGGGAGGCCTATGTCCAGCAGTGGACGCCCTACAGGCTGGTATGATGATGATGATGAGAATTCTTCTGGCAAATAGTGTCGAATAAGCGAAGTCGAAGTTTCATAGTAGATCGCTATTTGCGTGTCGGGCAAGGTAACCGGTTTTATCGTTAAATTGCTCTGCTGCGCAAGTTTCTGTCGTCTTTCTTTTGAGCTTCGGCGATCTTGGAGTAATCGAGTGACGAGTCATCACGCTGTCAACTTGTATCGAAAAACTTCTTTGAAAAATATCCAAGTGGTTGTCATTTTTCATCATGTACATGTTGCAGAGCAGCGCATGCCCGCGCATGTATCAGAAACGTCGCTAAAAATTGCTAGCGTTGCGTTATGAGAAGGATGCGCGAGTAAAACTGCGTCTTGAATGGCAACTTTGCAAGCTTCGAACGCTTCACAGGCTCCTTGATTCCAGCTGATCTTCGTTTTATCTTTTTTCTTGACGTTGTGCAA
Organism: Alcis repandata; assembly: GCA_949125135.1. Lineage (NCBI taxonomy): Eukaryota > Metazoa > Arthropoda > Insecta > Lepidoptera > Geometridae > Alcis > Alcis repandata. The sequence goes on along the minus strand of OX421221.1, from coordinate 11,988,777 downwards.
GTAAGCATGTAGCGGTGCTTGAATTTCCGCCGCTTCAGGAATGTTCTTACGTACGGTAGAATCAACATGCTGAGGAAACGCCTGAGCTCTTCGATTGTAGTCGGTCTTGGGTAGCTGCGGATTGCTTCGACTTTTTTGGCAGGCGGCTTAATACCATTTTTGCTCATTGAAAAACCTAAGAAAGATACCTCAGGTTTTCCAGGATGTCGTGGTAGAATTGATACACAGCGATACTTCGTATTTTAGGTGTATTTCTTGCTTGGACGAATGAACTCGTAGATAGGTTGGTCTTGCCGTTGATGATTCTTCTATTTTTGATGTCAACTATGAGTTGATGATGTTTGAGAAAGTCAGCTCCGATGATAGGTTTGCCGACATCCGCAACGATGAATGTCCATTTATCGTTGAGTTTAAGCTCGATTGTTTTTTCTCCGTAGGTACGAGTAGGTATGACGGTGTTGTTGGCGGCGTACAGCTTGAAATTGAGTTGCGGACGCTGCCCTTTTTTCCGTGGTAGGGTAGGACAGATATATTTGCGCCTGTGTCGATGAGGAAATATAGTCCAGAGTTCTTGTCAGTTACGAGTAGGCGGTAGGAATGCTCGTTATCGCCGGGTCCCGCCTCAGCCAGCGTATGTTCTAGTTTCCCGGCTTGTCATTCTTGTAAGAACATGGCGTAGTACAGCGGCGTGCTTGTCCGCTGAAACGCCTGTGATAATAGCAATACGGCACTGGTGATCCGCCGCGCGGACTTCGGCTATAGATAGATAGATAAAATAAACTATTTATTGTTCACACCATAAATTACAAACAAAGAGATTAAAACACCTAAAACTAGTGCGACAACTGGCGGCCTTATCGCTAAGAGCGATCTCTTCCAGGCAACCTTAGGATGGAGAGGATAGATAAAAAAAATATAGAAACGGAGTGTGCAATATTGAAGAAAACTGTGTCATTTAGACACAGTTTTCTTGTCATAAATAAATTTCAGGACTGACCATAGAACTTGGCACTCATTTAGATCTCCATTCTTTTTGCGGCGAAGCCAACAGCCAACAGCTAAGCATAATTTTTGTATTGAACTTGGCTCTCCTTTATTACATTTATGTTTTTGGTGGGATTAGTTATAGAATAGAATAGAATAGAATAGAATAGAATAGAATAGAATAGAATAGAATAGAATAGAATAGAATAGAATAGAATAGAATAGAATAGAATAGAATAGAATAGAATAGAATAGAATAGAATAGAATAGAATAGAATAGAATAGAATAGAATAGAATAGAATAGAATAGAATAGAATAGAATAGAATAGAATAGAATAGAATAGAATAAAATTTATTGCATGTAACGGTCTCCATTGGAAGGCCTTGTTTTCAGAGAAATTTCAGGGCAAATAGGAGATTAAACATCTTATGTCTCAGGGTGACGAGCGCAGTGCTGTGCCGCGCAGGGTCTTGAACTCTAAGAATTCAAAATTATGTGTGGCGCAGACCTGATTATGGATAAACGTGACGTTTAACATCAGGCGAGCGATTTGCTCGTCTCCCATTATCATAAAAATAATATAAAGTAAATTTGTTGACTACTCAAAACGCCACACTCTATGGGGTTTACTCGTACAATTTTCGTTATTTATACGGAGTTATTTTCAGCTCGATACAAAGCCGCAAAGGGCTCAAACTTAGTACCCATCATTATGAACAACTTTTACTATGGGAGCAACCCGAAATTTGTGCAAAAATATCAGCTGATCCACATCAAATCGATTGACCAATGTCAATGACACTCAATAACATGTACATTGAACAAGTACTTTGGATCCATCCCTTCCAATTTTTAGATTTATATCCACCCTATAGAGCCCATAGTGAGGCGTGCTCTTAAACACTTATTACTATTTTGTTCCGGACCATTGGTAGAACCCTTCAAAGTGGTGAAATTGAGGGGTGATTTCAACAGATGGCGGTATATGAATGTTGTATGTGTGTATCTAATTTCAACTTTAAAGCACAAGCCCGGCTAGCTTAGTCGGTAAGAGCATGAGACTTACTACTCGTAGTCTCAGGACAGAGGCGTCTCTAGCCCATGTAGCGCCCGTGTGCAAACATTACCCGAGCGCCCCCTAGTAAGCGCGTGCGCGTGGTCAAAATGGAATGGATACAAAGTACAAGTAACAGCACATCAAGTTGCCACAAACTGTCAAATTTCCCCAATGGATTAAAAAATCTAAGATCTATGCCGCCCCCGCTCACTTATATTCATTTTTACCTTTATCATCTATATTAGGGGTCGGCAACCTTTTGGCAGACGCGGGCCGCATAGTGACAATTTCAAATAGTGGCGGGCCGCATTTGTTCATTAATCAAATAAAAACGTGTTTTTTTTTTCAATAAACCAAATACATAATTCAATTTTGGAGAGCTTTGTGAATCAAGTACCCACATCACAGTGCTTGATTAAGTAACTTCAAATCTCATAGTAGTTTTTATCAATCGGCATTTGGATGTTATGCGCAGCAAGTTTAAAAGGACAAATAAATAAATGCGCGAGCGCAGCGAGCGCGAAACTTTTCGAGATGGTTCATTAATTCAAAACATAGAATTTTCACGAATTAAACTTATAACACAAATTAAACACCATGAATACGCGAGCGCATCGAGCGCGAAAATTTGAGATTTTTAAATCAATTTACAATAGATTTAACGAAAATTACACAACACTCGCGTCGGGTAAAAAACTTGAGATATTTTCAATCAATTCGGAAATAGTTGTGGCCTTTATAAAATAATAGTAATACGCGAATGAAGCGAGCACAGACATTTTAAGATCTTTTGTTTTTAGGACGGGCTATTACGTAACGGTGTGTATTTAATAGATATCATAAATCAAGAATACGCGAGCGCAGCGAGCGCGAAATTTTGAGCTATATTCTGTCATTTTGAAACTAAAATTCACGCGCTAGGTCATACGAAACACTAAATAATAAAGATGTGGAAATGATTTAAGACGTATTTTTAGCAATTCAGAATATATTTATTGTACAAGAGGCTGTTTACAAACGAAATTACACTTAGTAATGCGTAAACAGAGCTGAAATAATGCATCCATCGCTGTTCTTTCTGTATTAAGCTTATTTATTAAAATAAAACCGTTGAAATTTGACAAATCAATTAACTCCGTTTTGGATAGCTTTGTGTATTAAGTTTTGATTTAAAAATTGAAAAATAAAAATGTTTTTGCAAAAATTTGCTCTGCCCAAAAACAGTATTCGATTAATAAACGGAAACTACAAAAAGCCTTTGTATGTCGTACGCAGCATGTCTAAAAGCACAAATAATCATATTAGGTAATAAAAAATTATTAGGCATTTTTGATCAATTCAGAACAGATCGATCATATTTGACAAGCTATGCACATAATGCACAACGGGAATTAAACAACAAGAAAACGCGAGCGCAGCGAGCGCAAAAAATTGGGACGTTTTTAGAAATTTAGGACAGGCTGTTTACAAAGGAAACTACTACTAAGTCTTACTCCGCGCTTTGGGTATTGGTCGAGTTGATATGGACATGACTGTACTTGTACTATTATTTATTCCGTGGTCAAAGTTTAGTAAATGATGAGAAGTCTATTCGTCTGTAAAGTGTGAATTTGGCGCCCCCTGCGCGGCCAACGCGCCCGCCGAGTGGGGCTCCGTAGCGAGCGGCGCTCGGCGCCCCCTAGGACCGCTGCGCCCGTGTGCAACGCACACCCTGCACAATAGGTAAAGACGCCGCTGTCTCAGGACGTGGGTTCGAGCCCCACGCCGGGCAATACAGTTTTCTGTGGACAAGACAGAAAACTGTTTTTTATCTTTTTTCTTTCTTTTTATATTTAAAAGTGGATCGCTGTTAGATTGTCTCGCTAAAATTCGAGAATGGCTGGACCGATTTGAATATTCATTTTTTTGTTTAATAAAAAATAGGTATTTTTTATTAAATAAAAAAATTAATATTTTTTATTAAATATTTATAATATATTTTTTTTATAATAGAGATTTTTCTATTAGAGAGCGAAAAAAACAGGGAAGGTTTGAAAGTAAAAAAAACAGTGGGTGAAACTGCCGGGAGCAGCTAATAAAGGTACTTAAAAAAATATAAGTGATTTTTTTAAAACACATTTTTTAAAATGTTTTTGGACTAGCACAGTGCCCGCGATTTCGTCCGCGTGGAATAGTGACTTTGGGCAGCATTTTTTTAATTGTTTAGGCTGATTTCCACTAATCCCACTAATATATCCCTCAAATACCTCTATTAAATAATGTTCTTACAATTTGTACCATGACAAAAATCGTGATTTTGCAGTTTGTTCTGGTGTTTGTGCATTCGATTTATGAACACGGCCATGTATGTTTAACTAACCAACTCTATTCATAAAATTAATTAATTATTTAGACACGCGGTAGCGTGTCAAGCCAAGTTCAAGTGACAGAACTGGCGAACAGCACCGTGTGTAATATTACACGAACCATTTGGAGCCACTTTTGACCTCCTCATAACTGTTGAGGTTGACACGGCCGCGACATGAGTAACGGATGACGTCTCCACCATCTTATGGAAGAATAAACACTTTGACTGCGGAAAACACGTCATACCCTGTGTTTTCATTTGTCCAACGTGAATGCGGCTACACACGCCAGGCGCGTAAAACACAACGCATTTGACTATTAGCCGCACTTAAGGCAAGCGCATGTGATTATTAGCCGCAGTTAAAGTGTTAAATACCTAATTGTAGTAGGTAGGTATTGGACACTCAGTTTTGTTTAAAATACGATGGCCTCCCCTATTCAACTCTAGATATAATTGGATCGAAGTATTCGTTGTAAGGCAAGTCAATCAGCAGGGTTACATAATTGTCTAAAAACGAAGTATATTTGTGAGATAATTTTTTATTTAAATTGTTAAGATACCAAACAATATCGTTTACTCCCACCTGTTCTGTTGACAGAACTACTGGGATTGTTTTTCTACCTATCGTATTGAAGTTCTGATATACTAAACAGATAATCACTACGTTAACTCAGAGTATTCAAAATTATATTAAAATAGAACGTGTTAATTCGAGAACGAAACATCACGTACTCGTACCTTACCTTGTAGTAAAGTGAAGTAGTAGGTACTAATATTATAAATGGGCCAATGGCGGGTTCTCCGAGTACTTGAAACGCTTCAAGTGCAAGGAGAATCCGGCATGTAATATAATTATGTGACCCCGAAAAGGGAGAGAACACACTACACATTATATTGGAGTGTCCACAGTTTGGTAGAGAACGACAGGATTTGGAGTATAAGATTGAAATGAGAGTTGATTTGGGAAGTGTAGCAAACATTATGAAAGAAGAAAAAACTAGAGAAATATTTTTGGGATACTGAACAAAATTAGCAAACAAAGTGATTAAAAGGAATAAAACTAGATAGCAGAAATACCGCGTACCTATATAAAGAGTAAGTTATTACGGATATACTCCCGGTGTTTTTGAACATAATTATTATGAAATCTTAAAATTTTATTGTTAGAAATTCAAAATTGAAACGCAGTCTCAGAAACCCACACAGGAAATTGGAATTAAAAAACTATAAATGTCAAAGTTTGTATGTATGAATCAGGTACGAATTTTTGTTAGTATCTACCTGTGTGTATGTATGAGGGTACAGAACTAAAAGAAAATACACTGGAATAGATTTTCAAGATTTATTTGCTTACTAGTTAAGTACATGTCAATTAAAAAAATATATTTAGATCTAAGAACTATAATTCTTACCAGATGGACTTACATACATAAGGACTATTAACAAACACCAGGTATACGAGAATCATGTTATATTCGAGATTTACAATACAAAGGCATTATAATATACAAAAAAGTAAAAATAATGGGGTAGTAAGTACAAATTCGATCCATCTTATTCTATAAACATAAATATCGTTCTAAAATAAATAAATTATAATACCAGTTCTTGAAACCGCATGATTGGAATAATATTTGTTAAAAAAATAATTTAAAACAATTTGAGATTTTCATCTCCCATACAAAAATCTTCGCAGTCAGATTTTAGTAAAAAATCTATATTTATAAAAATAAATCTCTAATTCCCATGGTCATCGCATCACGCGTGAACGTATGGAACAATTTCGCTAATTCTTTTTGTTGTGTTTATTATTGGCAGAAGGTTCTTATGAAAGAAAAAATGAAGTTGAGCGGAACATTAGAAAATTTAAGACAATTCGAATTCAATATTTATAGTTAAGACAGGTCAACATCTGTCGGGTCAGCTAGTAATATTAAAAGTTCAAAATTCTCAGCCAGAGAACTCACAACTTTGCTTACAACCAAACTAAGTTTAGACAGATTCAATGGACTGAGATGCGATTTGACAGCTTGAAAATTGACAGAAATTAGACAAACTAAAACCAACGTAGGTATAACCCGGTCACAATAAGAGGCTCCCGCTACCCCTGTCACCTCTCCGCGCACTCCCCGGTGCGACAGTGCGACTATATAAGGCTATACGCATTCCAGCGAGGTGCACAGATATTGTGACCGGGTTTGTAACTATTTAAAAAAATTATAGAAATCTGTAAGCTACAATGGCTAGCACGAAGAAAAAATAATTTACATAATAAAAGTTATTGAACAGTCATTTGCATTAAATATCCTATGTAGTCTACATTTTAGTATATTTAACGTCTATACGGTATAGTAAGACTTAAGTAGTTGCCAGATAAATAAAAATTAATTAATGAATAACATTATGCGTTTTTAAGAATAAAACGCGAAATTTTGAGCGGCTGTCCGGACGGAAGATCAATTCAGTTCTACGCAGCTTTTAAAGCCCAACCTGCAGTGGCTAATACTTACATAATTATATTGAATCTATAAACATATATTGAATCTATAAACAACCTGACGAAAAGTAGACCTTAACACTTTAACTGCTGTTAATAATTACATGCGTTTGTTTTAAGCGCCTGGCGTGTGTAGCCGAGTCTAGTTTTTCAATCTAAGAACACACTTGCTAAGGCCTTTGTTTTATCCGGCAAAGACAAACACTAAAGGTGGTATTTTGTTTAACATGTAATAATACAGGGTTATTCATAAAGGGTATGCTAAGCTGAGAAGGGCTAATAGTACTCATCATTATGAACAACTTTAACTATGGGACCAACCCAGAATTCGCGAAAAAAATCAGCTGTGCCACACATTTCGTCGAGTGTCATTGACATTTTTCTACAGAACAGTTGTTTTTTTTTTTCGCGAATTTCTAGTTGGTCCCATAGTAAAAGTTGTTCATAATGATGAGTTCTATGAGCTCTTTTCGGCTTAGCATACCCTTTATGAATAACCCTATATCTACATGTTAAAAAGTATGCAAAGCTGAAAGGGGATCATAGTACTCATCATTACGAACAATTTTTACTAAGGGACAAACCCGAAATTCGCGAAAAAAATAAGCTGTTCCATAGAAAAATGTCAACGACACTCGACAAAATGTATGGAACAGCTCATTATTTTTTCGCGAATTCTGGGTTGGTCCCATAGTAAAAGTTGTTCATAATGATAACTACTACGAGACTTTTCGGCTTAGCATACCCTGTATATAATAGTGTTAAACTAGATTACTTTACATATAGCCAATATGACAATCTTGAAATTTTTTACGTAATATATGTATATTTCATTTAAATGTCGTGTAGGCCTTACTTATTATTATAATCATGATTATAAACCAAAGTACATCAAATATAACTTTAGGTGCACTTCCCTTACACCCTAGCACAAGACGGTTGACGCACAATAAAGTTGACTGTTGGTTGGTCAACCAACCAACTTAAACCGTAGCGGTATCAAACCAAGATAGAAAGTTGGTTGCTTGAACCAAAGTTTCAGGTTGGTTTGTTGAACCACCACAAACCAATGTTGAGAGTAGGTTGCTTGAACCAGCGCTAACATTGGAAGTTGGTTGCTTGAACCAAAGTTTCAGGTTGGTTTGTTGAACCACCACAAACCAATGTTGAGAGTAGGTTGCTTGAACCACCGCTAACATTGGAAGTTGGTTGCTTGAACCAAAGTTTCAGGTTGGTTTGTTGAACCACCACAAACCAATGTTGAGAGTAGGTTGCTTGAACCACCGCTAACATTGGAAGTTGGTTGCTTGAACCAAAGTTTCAGGTTGGTTTGTTGAACCACCACAAACCAATGTTGAGAGTAGGTTGCTTGAACCACCGCTAACATTGGAAGTTGGTTGCTTGAACCAAAGTTTCAGGTTGGTTTGTTGAACCACCACAAACCAATGTTGAGAGTAGGTTGCTTGAACCACCGCTAACATTGGAAGTTGGTTGCTTGAACCAAAGTTTCAGGTTGGTTTGTTGAACCACCACAAACCAATGTTGAGAGTAGGTTGCTTGAACCACCGCTAACATTGGAAGTTGGTTGCTTGAACCAAAGTTTCAGGTTGGTTTGTTGAACCACCACAAACCAATGTTGAGAGTAGGTTGCTTGAACCACCGCTAACATTGGAAGTTGGTTGCTTGAACCAAAGTTTCAGGTTGGTTTGTTGAACCACCACAAACCAATGTTGAGAGTAGGTTGCTTGAACCACCGCTAACATTGGAAGTTGGTTGCTTGAACCAAAGTTTCAGGTTGGTTTGTTGAACCACCACAAACCAATGTTGAGAGTAGGTTGCTTGAACCACCGCTAACATTGGAAGTTGGTTGCTTGAACCAAAGTTTCAGGTTGGTTTGTTGAACCACCACAAACCAATGTTGAGAGTAGGTTGCTTGAACCACCGCTAACATTGGAAGTTGGTTGCTTGAACCAAAGTTTCAGGTTGGTTTGTTGAACCACCACAAACCAATGTTGAGAGTAGGTTGCTTGAACCACCGCTAACATTGGAAGTTGGTTGCTTGAACCAAAGTTTCAGGTTGGTTTGTTGAACCACCACAAACCAATGTTGAGAGTAGGTTGCTTGAACCACCGCTAACATTGGAAGTTGGTTGCTTGAACCAAAGTTTCAGGTTGGTTTGTTGAACCACCACAAACCAATGTTGAGAGTAGGTTGCTTGAACCACCGCTAACATTGGAAGTTGGTTGCTTGAACCAAAGTTTCAGGTTGGTTTGTTGAACCACCACAAACCAATGTTGAGAGTAGGTTGCTTGAACCACCGCTAACATTGGAAGTTGGTTGCTTGAACCAAAGTTTCAGGTTGGTTTGTTGAACCACCACAAACCAATGTTGAGAGTAGGTTGCTTGAACCACCGCTAACATTGGAAGTTGGTTGCTTGAACCAAAGTTTCAGGTTGGTTTGTTGAACCACCACAAACCAATGTTGAGAGTAGGTTGCTTGAACCACCGCTAACATTGGAAGTTGGTTGCTTGAACCAAAGTTTCAGGTTGGTTTGTTGAACCACCACAAACCAATGTTGAGAGTAGGTTGCTTGAACCACCGCTAACATTGGAAGTTGGTTGCTTGAACCAAAGTTTCAGGTTGGTTTGTTGAACCACCACAAACCAATGTTGAGAGTAGGTTGCTTGAACCACCGCTAACATTGGAAGTTGGTTGCTTGAACCAAAGTTTCAGGTTGGTTTGTTGAACCACCACAAACCAATGTTGAGAGTAGGTTGCTTGAACCACCGCTAACATTGGAAGTTGGTTGCTTGAACCAAAGTTTCAGGTTGGTTTGTTGAACCACCACAAACCAATGTTGAGAGTAGGTTGCTTGAACCACCGCTAACATTGGAAGTTGGTTGCTTGAACCAAAGTTTCAGGTTGGTTTGTTGAACCACCACAAACCAATGTTGAGAGTAGGTTGCTTGAACCAGCGCTAACATTGGAAGTTGGTTGCTTGAACCAAAGTTTCAGGTTGGTTTGTTGAACCACCACAAACCAATGTTGAGAGTAGGTTGCTTGAACCACCGCTAACATTGGAAGTTGGTTGCTTGAACCAAAGTTTCAGGTTGGTTTGTTGAACCACCACAAACCAATGTTGAGAGGGTTGCTTGAACCAGCGCTAACATTGGAAGTTGGTTGCTTGAACCACCAATAACCAAGATAAGTTGGTTAATGCCATTAACTTAATGGTTCAACTAAAGTTGAAAATAATAGCATACAGTAGTTTATAGATTCAACCATTCTAACTTGTCTTCGTCCACGTGAGATGTACCCGCTGTCACTCAGTCTGTCACTCTCACCCACTAGTACTCTACTTTTGGAACCATATACTCAGGATCAAGGTCCTTGCGCACAACACTGTCTTTCCAAATCAGAATTGGATAGACAGTTTGTTACAAAAATAAGACACCTAATAAGTTAACCAAAAACTTGCAAAATATAAATAAAAATCTATAATTTTAGCATCGTATTTGCATAACTAAACTTGTCAAATAGATCCATTCTTCTTTACTAAAGGATTCTGGTTGATTTTAACATAGTCCGAGCATGAAATTTGCCAGACTTAACACGCTATACACTTCATGTGGGCAAAACAAGTATTCCTAAACAAAAATAAAAAAATATATAAACATTTTAAGTACAAAAACTAGAACATCAAGTACCACAATATGGAATATAGTATAAAAATATGTAAAAAAACACCAAAACTTAACGTACCTACATATAAATTGTTTTGGCATGTTAAATGCAGTGGATAAGTCTGTTGTCTATGGTATAATAATATTCTGACTTATTTATTGACTTGTTAATGAAAAACGTTGACAGAAAAAAGTATTTCTTGTTTATAATGAGCTTGGGGTGTGCAGACGTCCATAGACTCATAACTCTATGTCAACCCCTGAAATACGGGTTTTACTCGTTCGGGGGCCTTTGGGTTACATTACAATTTATTAATAGCTTGGTCACAAATAAACAATTTGATTTTTAATAAGCTTTTCCATACACTTCGTTTAGTATCTTTTGTTTTTAAATCAAATTAAATTCTATAATGAAATTTTTCTATGTAACAGCAGATTTTTTCACCCTGTCCTTTAACCCTGTATACGAGCTTTCAATGGACCGAAAGCTTATAGGCTTAGATTTAGACAACTTTAACAATTTCTACCGAACCTAGTTTCAGACGAGTACATTCGTAGGAGTCGAAAAGAACTAAAGTAGAAAAATTAATTAATTTGTTATTAATTAATTTGAGAAAAAAGACCAACCAACTGAAGACTAGAGAAACCAGTTAGTCATTAGAGAAAGCTCTAATAAGAAGTCAGTGAAAATAAATTTGAATTTCTGTAAACAGTGTAAGAATATTATTATACCACAAAGATCCCATTAAAATATTAAATGTCCATACAAATCTTGCATTTTATCCGTGGGAAATCGGGAATACACAGGTTTCATAAAAACCCTATCTAATTTGTAAAGACATTACAAGGGGCCGATACCTTTGTTATATCTCCGCATCTTACGAAAATAAATAAAAACCTGCTAAATCGGTAATTTTCCAGGAATTTTCCAGGGACATGTGATAAAATTAGTTTAACTAACACTTCAAACGTTTTTTTAACTTGAACAAGTCCGCGTTTGACATCCAACTCGCCTGATGGTAAGCGACGAAACGAAGATGATGGACGCAGACCTAGAAGATTACAGGCCTTTTCATACAGGTAAAGGTATGTATAGGTTCTAGCCGAGGTGTCCCTGGAGCCGGGGTCTTAGAATACAGCTTCGGTATCGATCGGTTTTGGTTGGTCCCATACTAAAAGTTGTTAAATGATGAGTACTAGGAGTATGACCCCTTTCGGCTTAGTATAACCTTTCCTTAAAACCCTGTAGTATTAGATTGTATTACAAGAGAGCGGAATAAAAATTTTACGGTGATGCCGCTTATATTGAATTCAGAGAGCAGTAAAGTAAAGAGAAAAACCATAAAAACGTGTGATTTTGAGATAAACTGTGACTTAGGTATCGGGCTTAAAATGTGTTTACATCTCGTCGTGTTTTGCGGAAGGTTCGCTGTTGTCCTTCTTATTCCGCCTGTTGCGTCGATGTTTGCTGTTGGACAGGATTTCATACGCTTGCTGGATCTCCATGAACTTCTCCTGAGCAGCGCGATGCAGGGACTTATCCTTCACCTTGTCCGGGTGGTGTTCGCGGGACAAACGGCGCCAGGTGGAGGTGATTTCTTGCTGGCTCGAATCTGGGCCTACGCCAAGGATCTGTAACAATACGGTATTTTATAGTAATGAGCTGCGCCTCGCGGTTTCATTATGGTCAAAAACATGACATGAGGCACGATTAACATGAGTTTTTAGGGGTAAAAAGTGGTCTGTGTCAATCCAAACCATGAAAAGTCACACTCGTGTAGCAGTGTTACTCGTTGGGGAATAAAATCCCAACAAGTAACACTGTGACTCGTTTTGGTGTGACTCGTTGGGAACCCCTCTAGACCTTCATTCCAAATCTCATGTAAGCCCGTTGAGCCGTTCCAGAATTTAGTGGTAACAAACGTACAAACTTTCACTTATATAATATCAGTGAGATGAGATTTTTATTTGGAGTAATGGAAATAAACTCAAACAACAGAGTAAATGTCAGACAACGGGCTTCCACGATCAGAGGACCGCCCAGCCAGGAAGTTATTTCACCGACAAGACCAACACTCTATATTTTGAATGAGTGAAGCGACTTTTGACAGCAATACAATTTTGATAGCCGGTAACTTTAACACACACATAAAGTAGCCAATTACGGCAGAATAGCAGACGTCTAGAGACCTATTTACTAAATCAGAAGACATTTTCGTTTACATTTACATAAATAGCAACTTGTTAACAACTCTACTAGACATCAATCAAATCAAACACCTTTTCTGTGGGCTCGTAGCCTCGCTCCATTATTTTAAGAAGTTGGGTTGGCTCAGGTGATCGCTGGCAAGGAGGAAACAGACAATGCAACCCTTGCAGGATGTCGGTGCGGGACCTATCGCCCCCATATAGGATAAGGATTACTGACTCACAGTGAAAAAATGAAACTGTATCGTAATGACAAATAAAACTACATTATAACAAATTCGTTTGGGAAATACTGTTATACTTAATGAAACATTTTTTTTCAATTATGGTATTGTGTTGTAAAGTATGTCATTATAGATTCGTTTTGAAGTTTGGAATTGGAATTTAGCGATATGAGACTAGATAAATAAATAGATTAAGACAATATAATCTGATGATGTATAATACTCACTCGGTATGCGTTTTGCTCTCCATGCGGATCGGAGAGATCTATGATCTGTTTCCACACCTCGTACCAGCCGTGGTGCTGGGCGTAGTTGTAGGTCTCCAGCAGGCATTGCTTCACGTCTAGCCACCTGGAATTTCACACTCGACTGTTAAAAAGAAATAAAAAGGTGCATTGTAAAAATAAAACGTTTTGAAATGTCCAGATTAGTACTTTTCATTTGATAGTGGTATCAAATGAAATACATGACCACATGGCTTGGTTTTAAAATTGTAGGTCCCCATTTTAGGACACAATTTGTGCAGTATATGCTACTTGTGGCACCTATACGAAGTTGCTTTACAGTTGTAGTGATTTGTAGCGGTCAAACCTTTTTTCGTTCCGTGGAAGTACAGGTAACTGCACCACAGAGACAGGCAGAGAGCAGCGCACCATACCAGGTTTAAAATACATACCAAGGGCTAGTGAAGAAGTGGTGTAGAGCTTCGTAGACCGGCACTTCGTCGCCTTCGCTGTCAGTGATGGTTCCGTGGAAGTAGAGGTAACTGCACCACAGAGACAGGTAGAGAGCAGCACACACGCCCAGAATCACGATGCGCCTGTAATTTCATAACAGACGCCATTTCATGCACCGCTCAAAATCGACCACCACATTAAATATAAGTGTCTTTAGTTAAAATGAGAGTATTTTTGTTTTGTAGTTTGGTTTTAGGTCGCCTGAAAAGCCTGACATAGCTTAGCAGATATTGTTATAGGATAAAGAACTGGGCCTTTAATTTTACGTGCCATCCCTTCCACAGTAGCGTTTAGTTGTAAACGCCACTAGCGGTCACCCATTCAAAGATCGTGTCGTCCGTTGTTGAACACTAAGTTGAGCTACGCTAAGTACTACGTTACTAAGGCCTTCCTACCCTTTTTTCATTAGTCCCTGTGCTGAGCTATAATAGGATATTCCTAATGTTTGTCGAGGTCGTCCGTGCCGAATGTGTTTGCGATCTGGCATCCACTGGGTGGTAGTTTTAGCCCAAAGATCCTCTTAATTATATGTATTACTATTATGTGTGTAACTAGCTGTGCCCCGCGGTTTCACCCGCGTTTTCCGGGATAAAAAGCCTATATATTAATCCAGACCATGAACAACCTCATGCCAAATTTCATGTAAATCCGTTCAGCCGTTTCAGTGTTCATTAGTAATAAACATACTTTCACTTTTATAATATTAGTAAGATAAGATTACTTGAGTAAATGTGTAGTGCGCGGCTTCCTGCGCCACTCCTTAGAGAGCGAGTCGAAGGCCAGAGCCGATGTGAGCACCATGACCGTGAACCAGACGGTTTCGTCGTAGACGTAGTAGCGCAGCGGGTAGGCGAGATATGCGGCCACCAGCGGCCATTTGAGGCTCCCTTGCTCGCGCCCGATGTTGCCCACCGTCCACACACCTGGAAGAATATAGTTATAAATTGTATATAAGAAAATTAAAGTAATAAAACAAATAATTTGAAAACATTTTTTATTTATCTCTCTTCAGCATATTTTCGAATTCCAAAATGAAAACGAGGTTTTACTTCAAACAAGCGTAATTTAGAATACAGACAGACTCGTAATTATATGCATAAATTTAAGTTTTTTTACATTTATTTATCCCCACAGACTCCAGGGCTGTAACTTATGTTAACAAATTAAAGTGAAATTATTATTTGTAAATCATTACAAGAACAACTTTAAAACAACAGCGTGTTGTCTGTAACTGGAACAGATTGCCAGAAAATGTCATATCAACACTTTTAAAAATAAATTAGACTTATAGGTCAAAGGAAATTCTGCTGACGGATAAATACTGACTGATAATATCGACACTGCAAGATATAGGCAAATAAGGTTATGCTGCTTGCTTATCATCAAATAATGAATTATATGTTGTATGTAGTGCTTGCAGTTTTAATACTGAATATATCTACAACTTACCAAGAGCAGCAACCAACGGAATGAGGAAGTTCAAATACTTCAAGTTGATGCCCCAGAACTCATCCGGAGGCACTGCAAACATCATCATCTGGCCCCAAGAGTATCCAACCATGAGCATACCAGTGAAACGGTTCATTGAGAATGGTGGCTGAAACGTGAGAACAATGAAGTCAGTTACACAATTAAACATTTGACACCCCTAGCTCTCCACTAGGATAAATCCTGAGTTAGGGATGCCATGGAACACACACAAAGACAAGGATAACTAACACCCAGACCCAGAACAGATATTTAAATTCATCATTCAAACATCTGCACGGCCGGAAATCAAACCCGGGACCTCTGGCTTTAATTTATCAAAAAGACGTAAACAGGCGTAAACAAGGACTTTCAAAAAGTATTAACTGTACAAAATACAAACAATGTAACTACATAAAACTTATGTTAGAACTTACCAATGTGTGGCAAATCATTTTATCACTTCCATTTTATGAAGCAACAATCGGCATGCAACCATAAAAAAATGTTTAAAATAAAAATATTTTTCGAAACTTAATGGTAAGTTAAGGATTTATTATCTTTTAAGTTAAAGTAAAAACTTGCATAGTAAAAGCACTGCAGTTTTACCCGCTATGTGTTTGAACTGCAAATATTTATGACTTATATTTTTAAGTATTCCTGTGTTGTGTTGAAGTATCATGTTAATTCTAAATGAAAATCAATTGATACACGGCTTCCATTAGCAATTTGGCTGTTTAGATGATTTGCTTATAAGTCAAGAAAGCTGAGCATTTCATTTGACATTGAGAAGATACAGCCGTTACATTGGTAGGCTTCTGCATGTTTTACGCTCTAAGTTTTCATAGTGCATAACTTGTAGCATAATACACAACCTTGCCGAGAACCTACAAGGCTTTTTTAGCATGCCTTACCAAGTAGCAGTGCCTTAACATTGGGCAAATTCTATACACAGCAGAAAAGAAAAAAGGAGAGAGAAGATTACCAGTGAATACAGTAAACTGGATTTTGTTTGAAGAGACTGCATCATTTTAGTTATAACAGCAATAATTTAGTAACAGCAAATTAACTGCAGCTGAGGATGAAGCCACTATTATATACAATGAACTATGAACTATGATTTGGGGCAATGAAAAACATAATAATATGAAAGCTTAGGTGCATTGAGAACCATGCAACCCTTTTCTATACTTACAACAAATACACCACTCTGCATTGTCACACCTGAAGTATTAAAATACCAATCTAAGGAAGGAGGTACAACATTTTAAAGGAAATTTTATTAAAACCCATACCGTTATGATAGAGAAAGAGAAATCTAGTTACATTTCTGACCTCATTTTGAAGGCTCACCTTTTTGTTGCGAGACATTCTTCCTACGAGCTCCTCCATGTGCTTGGGGTGTTCGTTGGCTTCTCGAACGTATCGTGGGATCCTCAGTATTTCGTTCAGCCATCCCACTCCAAAGCCTCCGAGTGTCGTCCACCACACGAAAGCATGTCTGTCTCGCCGCAAGTAGAAATGGTGGACACCAAATATACCTCCGAAAAGCCAGAGAATATATGCCACTAATACAGACTTTTCACTGGACATTTTGCTTCCAGTTATAAATATTTTCTCAAAAACTTTATTTGTGTCAGCCAACGTTACGCTTTGGAATCACTTTTACAGAGTTATGTGACGTGTTTTATTATTATTCATCGAGATTAAACTCATGAAGTGTAATAGTTTAACTCTTCATTAAATTTAAATTTTACTGAAGTGAGGCAAACTAAGCTTTTTCTAAAAATTGAGCACGATTGAATTTCAATAATTTAATTTCTCCCACGAATACAACTCAAACTCAGTTTGAGTTGTAATGTCATTTCGAAACTCGGTTTCGAATTTCGAAATGACATGTGTGACGTGTGACAAACACAAATCGTAAACCTGTTGTTGCTGTGCAAACAAATGTCACTGTCAAAATTGACAGTAACATTTCTTTGACAGTTGGTTTTTTTATGGCTACTGCCTCGAACTCAGTCTATGGCCTCGAACGCTGAATGAACGCTGAACGGATTTACATGAGGAATGAAGGTCGTTTAAAAAATAGGCTAGATACACATCGGCTCCTTTTTGTCTTGGAAAACACGAGTGAAACCGCGAGGCGCAGCTATCATATTTATAACTAATATTATAAACGTGAAAGTTTATGAGTATGTTGTTGCTCTTACACGCAAAAACGGCTGAACGGATTTACATGAAATTTCTGAAATTTGAAATGAAGGTTGTTCATGGTATGGATTAACACACTTTTTGTCCTGGAAAACGCGGGTGAAACTGCGGGGCGCAACCAGTTATTTATATATTAATATAAATAAAAAGTATGAAGTTGGAAAACTTCGCTATATTTTTCCTGATTAAGTAAGTAGTTCACGTAATTACCTATTCAGATTTTTTTTGTCGGTAAACTTCGGAGAAAACGTGGGGCGGTCTGTTTTTTCCAGTTCTTACCTACCCACCGTCCACCTCCTGAGACCACCTGGGTGAACCGTGGAAAGTTTTCACAGATTTAAAATAAAATGAAAGGGTGAAAGAAAAAGTGAAATCTCGGCAAAAATTTGACATAATTATTCTTTCCGAAGTCGGAAGACTTTTCGAAGACTATCGTCGAATACATTCGATGTTCAGATAGCTGAATCACAGCACAGAACCCTAAAAACATAGTGTAACTTGTAACCTATTGAATCAGCTTGTTTCATTCAATCTCACTGCTCTATCTACCTTAATAAATGTAATAAATTTTTACTTTACTTAAAGTACCTTGGTTAACCTAACATTAAGGGAACTTAGATGAAATGATCGCCATTCTTTATTTTATACGCAGATAGGAAACTACTAAATAGGTAGGCAATTGTAAATAAAAATATATTTTTCTTATTTTAAGTTTAATGTAATGAATAAATATATTATTACCCTAATAAGACAGGCTAAGTCTACAAACCAAAAACATGTTCGTATTAATTACATAGTTAGCAATTTTTTTGTTAGAAGAATAAAGCTTATCTTCCAAACATAGGAGTACAACGAAATGTTTTAAAGAAACACACACAATGATTTATATGAACTCAGAACTCACAAATATTTTTTGACATTGAATGTAATTTAGGGTAACACAATGTTGGTATGGTAAGTCACATTTACTAAGAATTTATTCATTTTCTTATATTTAAATTATTATTTAGAATTTTATTAGTAAGAATTATAACTAATAAACTTCCATCTATATTTATTATATAACGTACAATGTAAACATGATACAAATTAGTCACAAACACTAAAGCGGAAAGTCAATTAACTTAATTACAAATTCAATATAAATAATCAAACTTATAAACTAGTGAATGAAATAATTGAACAATATTAGATTATGATCTAGATTATAATTTGATAAGAATAGGTATATAAAAACACAATGATCTAAATGATTAGTGCACATTACCGCGACAGAGGTTTACAACCGATTGCCACTAGATATTAAGAACTCTACTTTCTGGGAAATCGTTAGAGAGTTAAACAACATCACAGCACACACACACACACACAGCACAGTGGGCTTATCGAACAGGCATTCTACTTGTAGAATGAACTATGAACTTGTGAATATTTTTCGACCTTAAATTTATAACTTATAAACTAATGAATTAAATAATTAAACAATGGGCCCAAGTTTGAAGGCATTTTATGACAGATCTAAACTAACTAAAAATATATCTGTCTTTATCATTGCAAGCCATTAGACAAGGCTGCCAATAGTTTTAGAAAATTTAGATCTGTTTCAAAAATCCTTCAAACTTGGGCCTAATATTAGATTATGATCTAGGTTATAATTAAATTGATAAGAAAAAATTACGTAAGAATATTATTTTCGGCTATACCTAGTCAACACAAAATAAGAGGCCCAGTTGACACTTGAGAAAGACCCTAGAATGTAACTAGGAACGCTGCTTTTCGCGCATACTTTATGGTAGCATGCAATGTCTAAATACAACGAAACTCTCAAAAACAGTTACGTTATCAGTATTCTTTTTTCAAATACACATTAGAATTGAAACCAATTAATTACTGAAATTCACCAGCTTCATTCGATTTTAATAGTAATTAAATATTAATCAGCTGGCTCAGCCGGGGGAGGTTTTGTTAATGATGTCTTACTCGCATTCGAGTCTAAAAGTACACAAGAACATTATTTTTACGAAACAAAAAACAAAAACCGACTTCAAAAGACCGACTATTGAGTTATTCATCTATTTGTCGCGCACGTACTTAATGCAAATTTAAGACTTATATAGTTTTCTCATGGATACGATTATCAGAACTGGACTAAATTGAAATGGGACCAAATGGGAAGCGTCAGCTTTCTAATAAAAAAAGAATCATCAAAATCGATTCACCCAGTCAAAAGTTATGAGGTAACAAACATAAAAAAAAAAAATAAAAAAAAAACCTACAGACGAATTGATAACCTCCTCCTTTTTTGAAGTCGGTTAAAAAGAATATCACGAAGAAATAGACACAAATAAATTCACAGAGTCGTTGGTTTACTAACTTTCGCTTTTTTTTAATTTTTTGTGATTGAGTGAATGTTATTAAAATATTATATTAAAGACAAATTGACCTTTCGTACCATTGTATCATTTCAAACACCTACAATATTAAAGTTTAAGTTAAATTTTCTAATCAAAACCTTATTAAAATGAACTTACAATACATAAATACTTAATCAAATCGATCAAATACTCATACAAACTTGAATCGATTTATCGTGAGTATTGA
Source organism: Alcis repandata (assembly GCA_949125135.1). Taxonomy (NCBI): domain Eukaryota; kingdom Metazoa; phylum Arthropoda; class Insecta; order Lepidoptera; family Geometridae; genus Alcis; species Alcis repandata. The sequence goes on along the minus strand of OX421221.1, from coordinate 11,968,755 downwards.
ATACCGAGTCGTATGTAACATCACTAGTTCGCGATGACAAATGTCAAAACAGGCCTCTTATTTTGTGTTGAATAAAGTTACTCGAGCATTATTATAATTCATTTAAATAAATAAAATAAAATTAATTTAAATTAAAATTAATTATTCCTCTGATAATTAATTTCCACTTTGAGAATCTTGCAAAGAGGTACTTTAATATTGATTTGGTCTATCAAAGAACCTTCAAAAGTAAAGCGTTTAATAATACTTTCTTTGAAATTTGAACTATTAGAACCTGACATACTTGGTTTCTCTTCTTTGAAATTATCAGCAACTACAAACTTTTTATTTACTCCAGCATATTCGATTGGCATCAATCCGAAATCGTCGTTCAATAGTTTTATTTCGGTGTCATTTTTTTCATTCGATGATTTTTCTTTAATGTATTTACTTACATTTGAGCTTGGAGTTGTTTCTTTAAATTTTTTGTTGACACACAACGCCTTAATTCCAAGAAGTTCATTTTTAATTATTCTCGGTGTTATTTTCTTATAATATTCTTTGTTATTCTTGGTATAAGTTTTACAAACTTTTCTTTTCTCGGTCTGCGGAGTATCTCGAGTCAAATCTCGCAGTGATTTTAGAGGAACAATTTTTTTTTTAGTGTAGGTTTTAATCTGACTTTTCTGGGGTACAGAAGAGGGCCTCGGTAAATTCTTGTTGTCGCTCTCAGTCACTGGTTTAACTGGTTTTTGTTTAAGTTCTTCGAGTTTTATTCCTTTACTTGTGGAGTATTCAACTCCAGATAATTTATAAACTCCTTTCGACCATTCTTTACACTCATTGAGTGACATCCAATCTATTATATCTGCTTTTATTTCCTTAGCTTTATCTTTAAACTCCATCACTTTGCCACGGTTAATTTTACAGTCAGGATAGACAATCGCTAGCCTTTGAATTATGGCTTTTGTAAACGATTTGTCACGTGAGTGAAGGGTAGTAGGTGGTCCAACTTGGTGAAAGAGATCCACCAAATGATCTACTACTTCGACCTCGTTATTTGAACAAAGCGGCCGCAAAAACACGCGTCGTATCTTCACCGCCCTGTAATGCATGACGACCTTAAATTTACCGTCTGGAGTATCAGACATGTCGATCAATTCCACATAACCATGGCATGGCGTAAAACTCTTAAATCGAAGATTAGGATCTTTTTGGATGACACACGCTTCACACAACTTCATGAAAGTAGTCAAAGCTCTAACGGGCACGTGGAGGTTTTTGTTTTTAAAATAACTTTTCATTTGTTTTCGTGCACCGTGTCCTGTTAAGTTGTCAGCAGCAGAAATAATGTCAAAGTAGTCCTCTATTGGTATGATTTGCATTTTGCTTCCATGGATATCGATTTTCAGCACCTTATTGCCATCTATTACCTCTATTTTGTACCTCCGAGTAAAGCTGCTGGTCATTGTTTCCATGTCCTTCAGCTTTCGTTGAATCCAATCTTTGGTTCTCCACTCATAGGGACTTCTTGCAGTTTTAGAATACATTGAAATTTGATCCAAATATATTTTTCGTCTATCATCGATCTCAGTGGTTGTTGCCATTTTTAATATCATAAACGACTTTTTTTAAAAACCTGAAAAAAAATAATTAATTGATATAATGTAATAGGCATGTAATGTGCCTGTGCATTTTATTTGAGCAACATTTACAATTGCGTAACATTTAAAGATTTATGTTAATGAGGGGAAGTTAATTAATGTTAAAAATATGACATTTACTTTTTGGGTGAAACAATAGGAAACCCTATTTAACGTGACATTGGGGGAGTTGTGAAGATTCTTCACAAGAGCCACAAACAAGAGTTGAAGTTAAATCTCGTGTTCACATTTAAGAAGAGTAGATTAATGTTTGTTCTCTCAGCTCGCACATTCACATTTAAGTATTACACATTTAAGTATCAAGAAATATAGAGAACATGGAGGTCCATTTAAATAGATTTCTTCAAAATTATCTTTTTTTGTAACATTGAGAAGTCATAAGAACCAAGACAGGTACATACCTAAGACGTGTGCTTAGAAAATATAGTTACCCAGTAAGTAGTGCATGATACATGATATTTTTTTACAATTAAATACACCCGATGTAAGGTGCAACACTGAGTAAGTATATTTATTTTGGATCTTGTAACTTGATATGCCTTCATTCTAAGTCTTTCCGATATATTTTCTTTATAATTTCCTAATTTTTTATTAGTATGAAGAAATTTTAGTTAACGAGTGTCCCCTTTTATTAACACTCTGCACAATGTATGGTATAGCTGATTTATTTCGCGAATTTCGGGTTGATCCCATAGTAAAAGTTGTTCATAATGATGAGTACTATGAGCCTTTTTCGGCTTAGCATACCCTTTATGAATAGCCCTGTATGTAGTATGTCAATAAATCATAAATAATTAGTTCTAAAATACGGTTACGGTTGACGTACCTACAGTTCCAAAAATAAACGGATTTTTCATACGAGCTCCATACAAATTATTCCTAAAAGAAATATAAGTCATTCTTTCATACGCTAAATAAACTTATATTACATAATTGAACATAGTCATGCTAAACAAGAGCCATTCCCAACACAAAAAGCCGCAGTTAAAACATGAAATCCCTAAGTCTATGGGAGTCGAAATTCAGTGTGTGGCGGCCATCTTCCTACTAATGGACGATAGTACGCGATTCCCTCGCAGACGTTAAAATTTAAATTTAAATTTCAGTAGGCTCGGAAACGTACACATGTGTACGGACACGCACCATTTTGAAAAGGTCGAATGAGAATCGAATGAGAATCGAATGGGCGTAACCTTTTCAAAATGGTGGCTCGGAAACGTACACATGTGTACGTTTCTGAGCCTACTGTGACCAACGGTCAACGTACAAATGTGTACGTTCGCGAGTCAAAGAGTACGCGAAAATTTCTAAGTATGATTGTTGCTCTTTCACGCAAAAACGCTAAACGAATTTACATGAAATTTGGAATGAAGGTTGTTCATGGTCTAGATTAACACATAGGCTACATACTTTTTATCCCGGAAAACGTGTGTGGAACCGCGGGGCGCAGCTTGTATTTTATAATTTTCCTAGAAAGGTCCATAATTGATCTAGGTACATTTTAAAAGCTAGGTGTCCCTCTACCTCTTACCGTTTCTGAGATACGAGAGGGTCAATTTTTCAAGAGCCATCACATCACATATATCCGATTTGAGCGATAAGGAGTCATTTTTCAAAGTGTTTCTTGAGATTCTCAGATTTAGCGACGCGACGTCGAAAGCTTCGGGAAAATTCATTTATAAACTTGTGATAGTATGATCTACTGCTGACCGAGGCTTCATAGGAGAATTTGTATTTTTTTTGGCCTGGTCTGATAAGAATATCAACAAATCTTGAAAACCAAAGTCCTATCAACACGCATCCAAGCGCAAATAATAATTAATTTGTAAATAATGTTATAGAAGACATCTTTGTCTTATACAGTTTCCTTCCTCGTAGCTCGGGAAATTACACTAAAAGTATTTTTTATAAAAAAATATAATAAAATTTAAACTTTCCTTGATAATATTGGTATAATATTATTATGAATGGGTTTTTACGTATACTTAATTTTAATGATTTTTATTTGTATTTCTTTTTTCTGTATAAAATAGCCGTGATATAAGTAGACAAACCGAAAAACTGGTATACCTGTAAAGAAAGGCACACTAAAATGCTGATTGTGCGAGCAAAAGAGCGCGGAAAACGTCAATTTTTACACCACTGGGTTAAGTACCTATTTGGAAAACACAGTCAATGATATTCGAACAGCACAAGCACACAATAACTTAACTCTTGTTTGTGGCTCTTGTGAAGATTCTGCAACTCCGCCAATGTCACGTTAAATAGACTATCAGACGCGGTTAAATTGGTTTACTTTAAACTGTTCGGGGACGTTCACATCAATACCGAATACCAACTTCTTTATAGTCATGCCGAATAATGCCGATCAATAAAACGAACATCCTATCCTAATCCTAGTCGTGTGTCGTTCGGGAATGAATCCTTCCTATAAGGTACTTCAGTTAGTTTCGTTCTTTCTCTAGTCCCGCGACAATTCAAATATTTCGTAGTTCAGTTGAATAGTCCACCGTCTCACCGGCCGCGAAACGAAACCGGAACATGCACGAGTGCAAAGCGGACTCCGGTGAGAAATTAATTATAGTGCATTGGCCTATCACTTGACACTCTAATCAAGCGAACCGATTCAGTAGATATCAATTACTGGTTTTTTTATATGCCAATAACTTATCAAATAAAGCAATAACTTGTCAAATAGCAAAAACTGTATTTGGCAAAAATCCTGGAAGAATAGAACACAAAATCTTGGTTCTTTAGTGTTAGATAGACCAAAGCACGTCCAGAGTACTACTGTATTTTTGAGAGAACACTTATAAATTATAACCCTCAATTCCCCAAGCCAATATTTTTTCCCCATGCATATCTTCAACAATTATAAATCACTAAAATTTCCCCTATAGCCAAATTTTTCCCCAAAATCACGAGAATAAACTCCAATCTAGCAACCCAGATACCAACATGAAAATGAGGTGGCGAATGACAGCCTATAATCTGAGAATGACAGTTTGTTAAGGCACGGCTGCCAGAACAAAATTTTTAATTTTCCCCCAAAAAAAAGCTACAAAAACTCTCTATTTTAGAGAAAAAACCAAAACAGTTTTGGCCATATTTTGTGCACCGAGAAAAGTAACAATTTTGTCCTTGCTACCTTTTTAATTTTATTTTTAAAAGTTCCTTACCGCCTCCTTTAGTTTTTTTTATTTTTATAAATGTCTATCTAAAAGCACCTTTGAATATTTTTTTCGTTTTTATATTAAAATGAAGTGGCGAATTTGAGAGCGTTTATAAGCTGTACCTAAATGATTTCAATTTTACAAAGACTCGTTCAGTGCTTCTATGTTTCGTCTCTATGTTTTTTCAGTTTTCTGTGGATCATTAGAACCGGAAGTAACATTTACACCAACACTCATAAACTCGCTATGTCAATTCTATTCTATTTTGTCGATGGTCAATGTCGATCGCAAAAATTATACGTCAATCAAATGAATCAAATGGTGTAAACGCAAATGAAATATTTTCTCAAATCATTCTAAAAAAGTGCTTCTGACCCAAAATGCTCATACTATACGGAAGAATAGAATTTTGAATTCACCACAACTACTGCCACAGTCTATTACTGTGCGTGCACTAAACACAAATCCATTAAAAATGTTTTTGCGTAAAATACACTAGACGTCCTCGCTAGGGGCAAGATTTCCTTATAGCACGGAAATCGGTGGTGGAAACCACCGATTTCATATTGCACATTATGAATTTCGAGGACAGTGCCGCCGGGTACGGCACTACTGAAACCATTTATGGCACGCACGAAGACTCACACGTCGTCATGTCGGAGAAGGTACAGACATTGGCGGGGAGCATCTATCAAGAGTTTGAGCGGATGATAGCGCGCTACGACGAGGATGTTGTTAAGACCTTGATGCCCCTACTTGTGAACGTGCTAGAGTGCTTAGACTCGGCGTATCAGACGAACCAGGAACACGAAGTGGAGCTGGAACTGCTCAGAGAAGACAACGAGCAGCTGGTGACGCAGTATGAACGCGAAAAGGCGGCGAGAAAGCACTCGGAGCAGAAGGTTAGTTAAAACCATATTTAAAGAAAAAGCATAAATTAAACAAATAAGACCTTCACACAGTCCAAAACAGTTGCAGTTTGGTGCAGAATTTATTGAAGTTAAACTCTAAGCACAACCCATTGAACTAATCTTATTACCATAAGAAGTTTTGTATTCTCATCATGCCCCATAATTTCTTGAGACAACCTATCTAAAACATGGTCTTACTTATAACACTAATGATATAACTAGCGTAAGCAAAGTACATCTTCTTTCAGGCTCTACAAGAGGCATACCACTACTTAAATGTTCAAGTTTAGCAATCAGACCTTGATACAGTTTCCTTTGTTTTTGCTACGCAAGGCTGTTTCTCAAATGCAGTCATTGCATGCACTACATTCAATGCAGTTATGAATTAATAATAAATGTATTGTAAGAACATCACATTGAGTGTAGTTTGAACAGTTTATGGGAATGTGTCACCCGTTCTGTTTTCGTGATATCAAGGTAAACTACATATTTGAATATTTTACATTATTCTCATTTGAATTTCTTGCGTAATTATCTGATTATGTGTTACCACAGTAGAGAGTTATAAGGTCTTTGCAGGTATGTTTTAATGTAAATAAACTTAAACTTGATGAGGATAGAAAAAAAAAAAAAAAGTTTTTAACTAGTGTATTATCTGTTTGTTGTGTGAGTTGTGTAGCAAGCCCCGGTCCCAAAGTTAGTATGCCATCCAGAAGCATCTACCATAGTCTAATTCTGTTGTTTCTTAAAAATGAAAGTGAAACCTACACCAGATCCCACAGATCTATTGTACATTCTTCAAATTTAGGAAAATGGATGTAGTTTTAGAACAAATAGGTGGATTTATTCATAGATTGCGAGGGTTAAAGATCAATAAAGTTAACCAAGTTAACATTGTGATTGTTTACTTAACTTCAAAACTGTTTTGTGCTCTTCGTTTTCAACTTAATGGTACAGAAAATAAAACTGGTTATTGGATGATGTTACCTTTTAAATATGTAGCAAGTTCCTTGTATTTGAAATTTTACTAAACTAGTAATACAATGTAAATCATATGCTATATTACATATTCTTATGTCCGATATTCTTTTGCTTCTGGTTTTTATTTTCTATGATATGGAATTATCTTTACTAATATATTTAAATAATGTCGATTGTAATTGACCAAACAAAGCAAAGGTCTCGGAGGCCATAAAAAATATTTTTTTTATTTGTATACTATTTGTAGGTCTGTTTGTTTCTAAGTTGTGAAGAATTGATCCAATCACCATAAAATTTTATGAACATGTACGTACATGCCAATATTTACAATTTGCAAGTTCACCAAATTGCTTGGCTGAGTACATGTTTCCTGATAGATATAACCTGGGTATTGTCAAGTTGCTTGTGAATCTGTTTCTTCTACATAAGACTTCTACATATGACTTACCATCAAGCGAGATAGAGGTCAAGCACAAGCCTATCCCAGAGCATTAAAAATTATTAGCATAATCAGTCAAGGGTTGTCAAGATAAATGGCCACAAGATGACAAGTAACAACTGGGGTAACAAGTAATAATAACTAGATTCGTTATTTTTTTGTGCAGCTGCTGGAGGCCGAGGACCATTATGAAGGCGAGAGGAAGGACCTGAGTGGGCGGCTCGAAGCACTGGACAGCATTGTTCGGATGTTGGAGCTGAAGCATAAAAACTCACTCGACCATGCTAGCAGACTCGAAGAAAGAGAGAATGAACTCAAAAAGGTATTCAATTTTACTAATTGTTATGAAAGATTCAATTGTTATTAACAAAGGTGACTAAAATTAAGGCATAGCCTAACACAACTACACATACTGTAATCATTGCTGGGATACAGGTCTACCCTTGGTACGGCTGTGCCTTTGCTCGACATGTGGGATATTTTGATTCTACTATATCTTGAAAGTCCAGCTTAGCTTAATCGGCTTAGAGTAATCCTAAATAACACGCTTCAAAAGTTATATAGTACGCCATACTCGGACAACTGCCAGAAATTATTGTAGTTACGTGAAAATATTTTCAGACTAGCTGCATCCTGCGGTTTCGTCTGTGTGGTGATGTTCAAAAGTAGCCTGTCTTTCTTTACCCCTTCCAGAGTGTATGCTAAATTTCACGATGTTCAGTACCTACAGTAGTTAGGGTGTAAAAACGTCACAAACACACTCACTTTTACATCTACAACATTAGTAGGGTTTTTCATGTTGTGTTACAGACTTAATAATTGTCTTTAAAGTATTGCAGTCTCTTTCGTGTTTCATATAATTGTCTTTAAAGTATTGCAGTCTCTTTCGTGTTTCATCTGATGCACATGTGAGTAAGAGAAACAACATGTAATTGGTCAACAAAATAACTTCCAAGATTACATTATCTGTTTTAATAGAGCATAATTCAACTAAGTGGAATGTTTAAGGTCATTGCGTTTTAAATAAATATACACATGAATACTAGCTGCGGCCTGCGGCTTTACCGATTATTATTATCCATGAATACATAATATGTTGCCTACATTTTAGTAATTTGTACAATTAAGATGTGTCCCTGGTTATGACAATCTTCTTTTCTTAAATATAAAAAATAATCGTAGTTCGTTAGTCTCGCTAAACTCGACGGCTGGACCGATTTGAACATATTTTTTGTTTGCTCTAATAAAGGGGTGGTTAAAAGAAATTAATAATAATATAGTTTAAAAAAATAAAAAACACGCATTGTCATCGGTCTTTGACAGGTGTGCAAAGTTTAAATTAAATCTGAACGTTCAAAGTAGGGCAAGATCGAGCTCAAAGGAGTCGGTTACATACACACATACATACATACATATAGGTGAAACTAATAAAAGCGTGTTAAAAAAGCCGGTGAAACCGCGGGGCAGCTGGTACATGATAAACACATTTTTTTGCATTAATTATTATGTTAGTGTAATTATCATTTGTTAAGTTATTGAAGATTAGATAAGATCTCTGGCTGATAATATCCTAAAATGTTTATTTTAACTTTGCTGAATAATTAACGACCTTATTTTGGTACGCGCAAAATATAGGTATGTAGGTTATCAGTTCCTTAAGTGAGTTAGTTTATTTGTTTGTTAGGCTTTAAAGCCTATACTACTCTACAGATCATCATGAAATTTACATATTACATTTACATATATTTATATAATACATTACGTTGTCAGGGGACAGATAGATCGAAAAACTCTTTATTGTTCACACTCACACCATAAATTACAAACAAAAGGATTATAACACCTAAAACTGGTGCGACAACTGGCGGCCTTATCGCTAAGAGCGATCTCTTCCAGGCAACCATTGTCATCACCGCGCGGGTGAAACCACAGCGTATCTTTTATTTTTATGATTTATTTTATAAAATAATGTTTTATAACTGAATCAAACTATTTAAGTAGTCGTACTAATATGACATACAAACAGACTCATTTGACAAAAAGTATAGACAGTTGTTTGAACAGCTTGTCTTTATCAACAATGGATGTACAATTTACTCACTGGTAGATAATTCTGCACTATATACATAGTGTACATTGATCATGCTGGACATGACTGTAATTATAATTATAATATCACAGTCGGGAAGTGGCAGCCTGGCTACCTTACAAAGGTATTGTAAACCGTCCGTAACTGAACATGTATTCTATCGCGACGAAATAAAAATCAATTTTGCATAAACGTTACTCAGGTGAAAGACAAGTAAAATTACGTCATGACGACGAAATAGGATACGGATGAGTCGGAATAAACCAAATGAAGTGAACTTAAGCTGAAGCAACGAAAATTGATACTATTTAAGGTGAACGCTGACTTGGCCGCACCGCACGCGCCGCAGTCCCCGCACGCATCGCATTTGTTATTGACCTCGCACACCTATCCGCGCCGCAGTCGCCGCACGCATCGCACTGGATTTCTTTAATTCAGTTTCAATTTTTAATCAATGCGCCGCAGCGTCCGATGCGGGCGGGCCGGCGTTAGTGACGTCATCAGCAGCGGCTCGGGGAATTCGGGCGCGTCAGGTACTGCGGCGACTGCGGTGCGGGTAGGTATGCGAGGTTGCATAGAACTTCATATAAAGAATTCGAATGCGGGGACTGCGGCGCGTGCGGTGCGGCCCAAGTCAGCGTTCACCTTTACTCGCATACGATGCTACGAGTATACAGTTACTTCAGCCATCAAGTAAGAGAAATGTTTGCGGCAGGTATCAGTACTAGTATAAGTATCAATTAGAAAGAAATCAAGAAGGCGAAAGGAAGAGCGAGACAGCAGCGGATATTATGATTCATACAAATGCAATAAAAGTGCGCCATAACGGCTAAACAGAAGTACATACAATTTATTCTAGGAAATAGTTAATTGTCTGATGCTTTATTAGTCTAGTTTTAGTCTAGTCTAGTCTACTGGTCTACACTACTCCGATCCGAGCTGTCAACTGCAACGACTGCATGCAGCTAACCGCAACTGCACGACCGTTTAGTCTGTATTTTTTATGAAATGGATACCGAGCGTCGCAGCAGCAAGCCTGTGCTGATTGCAGGTGCTGCTGCGGTGGCGCTCAGAACTCATTTCATGGAAATATATACACGCCAGTCGTGCAGCTGCGGCCAACTGCATGCAGTCGTGGATAGCGGATAGCGGTCACGACCGCGACTCGCGGCTAACCTCCACATTCGCCTAAAGCATATTCAAAGTAAGTTAGACTCAATCTACGGCCTCCTTTGCTGCTCGCGGTTTTACGCAACCTCCGTACGAGTAAAATGATTACAGACTGATTATTTACAAACAGTATTCCGTCATTCGGCTGTGCAGTAATTCATTAGTCACCAGACACGTATTACCTGTGTACACTTATGTGTAACTGTATAGGTAACATCAAACGTAAGGTATTCGGTATCTTCAAAGGTGTTGACAAATCTGAACACACCTATTTACATAAGCATGTCTAACCAATACTGCCAATTCTGAAGGCTTTAGTTAATAGATCAAAACTATTTGAAAATGAATCGCTGTTCGTTTGTCTGGCTAAAACTCGAGAATGGACCGATTTCGCTAATTTTGATCTTGAAATATATTAGATCTCAGAATATAATTTGTGGAAGTTCAGGAAAGGATTAAAAGTACCAAAAAAAAGACAGCGGGTGAAACCGCCGGGTGCAGCTAGTTAAGAATAAGATCGGATCAGTCACCACGACTGTAACAGTACTAAATTCTTAAGTACGTAACTACATAACAGCTAAACTACGCTGTGTAATTTACAATGGTTGTATTATAATACATAATCGAGTATTATTTAATTTCGTTATGAAATCAGACTTTTATATTTATGACGTCAAGCCACTGGTTTGTCGATTTTAAATTTGTCTATAAAGATAACACATGTATCGCATTATCGGGTAGGATGCCCCGCGAGGCCACGGTTCCGCATCATTGCATTGCAAAGCAGGTGGAAAACCGTTCTTTATTGTGTGTACAAGACGGTAATGATTTTCACGCCTTCTCTTATTTGCGCTTAGGTTAGGTTACAACAAACTCAAATGAACGTTTCACTGTTTTAGGTTAGGTTGGATGAATGAGGTACGAATATCATAGTATCGGACCAATTTCGTCTGACATTCTTGTTCGTCTCAGGGTCACCGAGTTCTAAACTGACGGCTAACTTGAAGTGTGTTGGGCATTATCTTAAAATTGCACAACATGACTCCACCCACCTCTTCTACCTTCGCAAGCGTAAAGTTTCTTTTAACATCCTATATAATTTTCAATGAAAAGTAAATGGGTCTCTTCAATTGGAACCTATTTTACTTAATTTAAATAAAATCTGACTTATTCTACTTCTGTGTAAAAATACCTTGTGCATATTGTAAGGTATAATCAACTCAGCGTTCACACACCGCCTCGAAAATTTGTAGACTCATCAATCTGTTATTGTAGTCGTTACTTTAGAATGAATAACAATGCAATTCTACCGAGGTCGCGACCTTGGCGAGGAATATAGCCAGGGCTCCCACGCTGCTCCAATCTTCCAATTACGATATTGTCAACAGTATACCGACAGGAAAAGAAAGTATAATGTTCGTACTACGGTCCGTAGAAATAGCGCAGTGCTCATAACATATTCATTTTGTTTCAAACTCGGCCGACAATCCTATGTGGGGCAGTCCAAAAATATCCGAGATACAAGTATCTTATGTCCGTTCTAATGATTCTAGACTTCTCTCAAATTAGTTTACCAAAGATAAGGTAACAAACAGACATGATAGGATTGATTGAGCTGGAGAGATTGCTTTTAGCGATAAGACCGCCTTATGTGCCTTTCTCTTATGTATTTCACTATTTTTTGACTTGAGTTTGTCAATAAAGAGTGACTGTATTGATTGCAAAGACATTAGTCATGTTTGGAATGAAAGTCGCCGCATAAGTCGATGTGAACTGACACGGATTTATTCTGTCGTTTCCAGGAGTATGCGAAGCTCCACGAGCGATACACGGAGCTGTTCAAGACGCACATGGACTACATGGAGCGCACTAAGCTGCTCCTCAGCACCGCGAGCGACCGCAGCGAAGTGCGCGGCCGGCTGGGCCTCAACCCTGTCGGACGATCCAGCGGTAACTACGACTTTTGTGCATTGTCACAGTTAAATAAATAACGTTTTACACTCGTAGCTCCCCACTAGGATTCCCTGTGTCGGGGATGCCATGGAACACAGAGAAAAGGACAACTAACACTCAAACCCAGTGCAGATTTTTAAATTCATCATTCAATCATCTGCCCGGCCGGGAATCGAACCCGGAACCTCTTGCTCAAAAGGCGGATGTACTACCGCTGAGCCAAGCAGGTCGAGTTATAGATACTATTTTTTCCTTTTACACCTTATTCTATCATCTCTCCAATATCTATGCTTTTCTATGAGTATTGTTGTTGTTGTTTCACCGTGCTCGTCACAGCACGACTTAAATCCTCCGTTCAAACTCTTCAAGCTGTTCCTTCTTTCATGAGCGGTGCTGCACTGTTGAGCTTCTCAATTTCAGTACCTATACAAAAAGCTTCTAAACTAAATCTGGTTTATTACGCACGGAGATTATCAGCGTCGACTATCGCCATCAGAGCTGACCTATCGCACGCTGAATTTCAAACCTTACCAATAACTCTCCTAAACAAACTCACTTTACGATATTTATCAGTACTACGACTGCCAACTTCCAGGCCCAATATCCTTCGGCTTCGCTTCGCTCGAGAACTCGATGCACGCAGTGGAGCAAACTGAGAGCATCACCGGTAGTCCCGTGAGCCTTTCGTCGTCGCCGCCGACCCCGCCGTTGGGCTCGGAGCTAGCTGCGGTAAGGACGGTGGAGAGAGCCCATCAGACTGACCCGATCACGCAGCAAAGCCAGGTTAGTAAAACTAATGCTCTCTTCTAACAGGGGGAATTCTCTCTTAGTATTTCCTAGTTTCCGAGTTTCCCAGTCCGGTCGCTATCTGGCTTCTGTTAGAAAGGGAAAGAGATACACTACCTTCGCCACGTAGCTGAGTCAGGTTAATATTTCAATGGCCTAACAATGAGCAGGCGTCTATGGAGTCATTGTACTCGTCATCATGAAGCTATCGTGACTCGGAGCTAGCCGCCGTGAAGACTAAAGAGACCACCGACTGAGAATTAGGTTAGTGGAACTGCTACGACTCAACGTAACGAAAGTCTAAACTAAATCGTTTCTAACCCCTATAGATACTCTGAATAAATACAGTTATAGTTACCCCCCTTCCAAGAATTAAGTGCAGATAATGTCTAACGGTCCGTGAGTGCGGCAAAGCTTAAGACTGTTTGCTCGTGGTATAAGGGAGATGCCACACGGGCGTTGCCGCTGCGCTGCGTCGTCGCAGCGTTGACGCTCCGTAGTTCTACATACAAATCTGCCAGGCACGCCACACGGTGCGCTGAAACAACGTGCGTCGAAACAAAGCACTCGCAGCGCACAAGGAGTGAGGAAGACGAGGCGGGAAGGGGAAGGGGGAATTAGAAAATCATCTACGTCGACGCTGCGAAGTCGGAGAAAGCTGCGTTGTCGCAGCGCTCGTGTGGCACTCATTGCGTTCGCAACGCAGCGACAGCATCCGTGTGGCATCTCTCTAAGTAAAACGAAAATAGATTATACTGTTCTAATCAGAAAGACACCAAAATATTACCTACCTATTGCTTTCTGCTTGTGTTTCTTTGTTTCACCAAATCTTACTTATTACTTGTTTTTAGCGTCTCCGGGTTCATCAGTTTCATTACTATTGAAGCCAATAAAATTCATCAAGCGCAAGTCAAGCAGTTGAATTAGTTTTTAACAATATTCTTCAAGCTCAAGTCAAGTTGAATTCGTTTTTTATAAATGAAAATTGCATAGTCGTATACGTAAGGCCTCGAAAGAAATGGACGTGTTATTAGTGAATGGACTTTTTTTCTAAGTTTTTTTTTAGTTTTTTTAGTGTTTTTAGTTTTTATATGGTTTTAGTATTGTTATTAAATAAATATTTATTTTATTTCTGTAGTATGTCAGTTTTTTGCTGTGTTCTTGCAACTAGGTTTTAGGAAGGGAACTTGTAGGATTGTTAAGGTGCAGTAATTCGGTAGGCCAATTAATCTTCTGCCCTGCTAGTTGTAGAGATGCTAGGGCTGAGTTTCGGTTGCGTTGTAATTAGTGTTGGTCACAATAGCTAGTAAAGAGTGTTCTGAAAATGCAGCCCTTTCTTCTAATCGAGAAGAAAGAGATTGTGGTGCAGATGATGATCATGCAGTCTTACAAACTTGTACCATAATCTAAGGGTACCTAAAAGAAGCGTGACTTCGTGACCTATAATTAAAACCTACAATTGGAATAGACACACAATCGAATGCTTATATAACCCCTTACATTCCCTTATGAATACTACTTTATTTGCTTAAAAAATACATCTTGGATATACTTATTAGCCAAACCACTAACAGGCCCCGTCTGCAAATACTTGCGTTGTTGCACGCATCCTCTTCGCAGTCACAAGACAGTGAATAGTGCAGGCCGCTGAACTTGGACTGGATACAACGCAACGGTCTCTCGTAAACGTACGCACATTCTCGAATGACGATTACGTCTTGTGACGATGTGAAGTAGTGAGCTTGAGAGAGTACCCGGCAAACGGGAGTCGATCTATTGGACTTGGTCAAGCAATCCTGTAGATATGAGCTGTTCAAGTTATGTCCCCAGCAACCTTTGTCGATGGTAGTAGAGCATTGGAAGCATTTTAAAGAAAACGCTTCTTTGTACAACACGAGCAGCATTAAGAGGGCGTGAATTGGGTATTTCATTTTATTTATTTAGGTAAGAATCGAAGCATAATCGAAGTATAATAATATGGTTTCTTTTGCAAAATGATTGACGTTTCATTGACGTTTTTGACGCTGTCAAATGGTCATGCTCTGCAAGCTCTACGTATGTTCCGATGACAGAGGTCGCATTTAAAAGTGTTTATTGTATTTTATGCGCCTAGGTTTTTATGTCTTGTCTATGGTATGTTCAAATCGCGCATATTAATACTTGTAGTCACAAAAGTTACATGTAGGAGGATGTCAGGCGTTCTAAAAATTCTAGTTGAAATAAAGGCCGATTCATTATAACCGTTTTGTAAGAACTCTAGTTAAAACAAAGGTTTATTCATGATGATTGCACCAGCAGCAAACGTAATTGCATCTGTGGCTCTCGCATCGGTTTATATAGCCACGAGCGCAGATGTAGCCAACCGGACGCTACAGAATAATCATCTGCATAATATAATCTTGTAGTGGTAGGGCTCTTTTGCAGAGCCCGCCTGGGGAAGTACCACACCTTTGCCAGTTATTCCACCGCCAAGCAGTAATGTGCAAACATTACTGTGTTCCGGTTGGAAGGGCATTGTTTCCAGTGAAATTACAGGGCAAATGGGAGAAAACAACTTATATCTCACGGTGACGAGCGCAGTGCTGTGCCGCGCAGGGTCTTGAAATCTGCGAGTTCAAAATTCTGGGTGGTGCAGACCTGTTATGGGCAAACGTGATGTTTAACATCAGGCGAGCGATTTGCTCGTCTCGTCACTCAATTACATAAAAAAAAATAATAATAATAGATGCAGCATGATGGCCAATGATGATGACGATTCATCATAATGTGTTTGGTTTTTTCAGGCGACGTCACCAGTAGCTCCACTGCCCAACGCCAGCAAATCGCAAACGAAGAGCGAGAAGCGAAGCGGCAACACGCTGTACCAAGAGCTTGCGTTTCACGACACTGACGCGAGCATGGCGGACGGCGACGACGGCGCTGATATTACGGGTATGTGCAAAATATATGTGAATGTGATGAATGTGTGTGTGTGTGCATATGTGTGTATGTGAAATTACAGGGCAAATAGGAGATTAAACAACTTATATCTCAGGGTGACGAGCGCAGTGCTGTGCCGCGCAGGGTCTTGAATTCTGCGAGTTCAAAATTCTGGGTGGCGCAGACCTGTTATGGGCAAACGTGACGTTTAATATCAGGCGAGCGATTTGCTTGTCTCGTCACTAATTACATTAAAAAAAATGTTATTCGACTGCAATACGGCTGGTTTTCAGTTGTCTGTAATCCGGATGGATAACTTTTCACTAATGGCTCCCCACTAGGATACCCTGTGTCGGGGATGCCATGGAACACACAAAGACAAGGACAACTAACACCAAGCCCCAGAACAGATATTTAAATTCATCATTCAAACTTCTGCCCGGCCAGGAATCGAACCTGGGACATCTGGCTTATAAGGCGGATATAGTACCGGTGAGCCGAACTGGACCCCAAACAGAATAAAACGTGATGTGTAGTTATCTCAAGAAATAAATATGAAAAGCCTAATACCTTTTCTTACCTTTCCTGATTACACCATAAGTTTGAGTCCCATCAAAAGAAGTTCCGTGGATGTACAATACAATACTCTATCTCTTTCTGGCTAAACGTCATATCCCACATGGTGGCGGAATCAGCCTTTTTGGCTTTCCTCCTCCACTTCGCTCTATTCTCGTCTTCGGAAACAAAATTCGCTTATATCGCTACATCTACTTAGCTTGTCTTGTCAAAACTGAAACTATACGTTCAAAATAGTTTAATCTCTGCGTACCTAAAACGCAATAGACCCAAATCGGGTTTGCCTAACTGTAACGACATAATATACTTGTCAGTAATAAAACAGCAAGCTTTTTGAGTTAGATTTTAGGTTCTTGTCTACAAAAGTCTGTCTTTGTATATGTGTGTTTAACAATAATGTTAATACTACAATAATTCGCTTCTCGTTGTAATACTACATCTGTGTGCGTTTTCCCATACAGGTAGTTGGGTGCATCCCGGAGAGTATGCGTCATCAGGTACGACATTGTCAAATCACTGTAATCGTAGTAGACCTATTTCATTTATTTTCCAATATATTTCTTCAAGTTTCAAACTAAAATGATCGTCATATTTTAATTAATCATAATTATTTTGAAATATCTACTAAAATATAATTGATTTATATACTTAAAAGTTTCTTCAGCATGTCTCATCATTTGGAGTTTTTTTGGAATTTAACAAAAGTAAAATCAAAATTGATCATCTATTTCTATGGGACCAATCGGTTTCAAGGTTGTTATCACGTTATTGTTTTATAATAGTCGTTATATCCGCTTTTAGCTTTATGTAAATATAGCTAGGTTATAATTTATAACACTTTGTAGTAATGCCACTTATATTTGTTACTTCTTAGATGCTTGCTTCTTTAAATATTAATATTCCTCAATTTAACTACTTGTCGAATATTCTTTAAAAAGGTTTTATTTTTAAAGCAAAGTACTTTTAAAATCAATTGAAAGTCTTTACTCTAAAGAGGATTATGCTACACCGAGCTCGCGCTATGCTAGTCATACTAAAAGTAAAGAATTGAAATGTGAACCCTCTGTAAAGTAATGTAAAGTAGAATTTTAAGTAACAGACGCCAAATGCACGAATCTCACGGCTTAAGATTAGTTTGCCATTTGAGATTCTACTGTACTTCACGATATAGGGTTCATATTGCTTTTATCAGCTGGGCCTGCTGGCCACGGCAATGTTAAATTCGGCTTCAAAATTAACACAGCGCATAGTTTCAAAATTATACTCTGTTATATTTGCCAGCAATACATTAATTACAACAGCATCAGAAACAGTAAATAGAATCATGTAAAAAATAAATGTGAGTGGTACTATTGTAAAAGTAATACAATACATAATGTATAATATTCTCTATAAATAATGACATACTAATACGTTGTTCGTTCTATTTCATGCGTTCTAACAATATTGTTGCCTCAACGCATTGCAGTTAACGATAACTACTTCGGTAAGTGACCCTTATAGTGCCTGGCAGGAAATATGGCACCTCGGAAACAGAAATGACAAGTATACTCGATACCAATGTATCGAGAAAAAGTCGAAAATCGGGCGAATAACACTTGAATCGAAATAGAAATATATCAAAATTTTTAATCGAAACATTAATCGTATCAAGTGGCGCGTAAACTTTTAACGTAAAAATCTGTTTTAAAACTCGTATATTGAACAATAAAATTAATTTTGGCAAAGCCAAAGTACAAATTGATCAAGCACTTGATTTACAATTTCCGGCGGGCCATATTTCTTGTGACATTACTATGATTACATTATTTACCTATTTATTTCATTACGAAACACTCATACATAAACTATTGGATTATCAAACTCCCGTAGAAAACATCGGAATATTTTAAATATTTTGAGTACCTCCTTATTTGGCAAGTGGTTATAGATTAATTCTATTAATTTGACTGTGAGAAATTTTAAGTAGTTCGCTAATGAATGTGTGTTCTCTATTCCTAACACCAATTTTTTGTTTATAGAACTCTACAACGACGTCGAACATTTGGCTTTTCTAAATTTAGTTATAGAAACACCAAAAGTGTCGTTGTCCTTTTCTAATAAGCTCTTACTTGAGGTTATTAGAAAAGGAGAAAACGTTGGACGTTATTGTAGATGTTTTGTATTTTTTTATTGGGTAGTATATCCTCTGAATGGTATCAATTAAATTTTAATAGTACACCAACTGGTACGTCACAATTTTAATTTGCATTTTATGTTGCTAGAACATTTTATGCTCATTATTTGCGATTAAAACTTAGTTTGCACCAAAAAGGT
Source organism: Alcis repandata (assembly GCA_949125135.1). Taxonomy (NCBI): domain Eukaryota; kingdom Metazoa; phylum Arthropoda; class Insecta; order Lepidoptera; family Geometridae; genus Alcis; species Alcis repandata. Next base: position 11,949,799 of record OX421221.1, on the reverse strand, counting down.
AGACCGCAGATAAATAAAACTAATTCTCGATGCAATGATATACTCTCCAAAAATAAATGTAAAAACTAGCCATTGAAACCAAAGGAAATATATTTAAAACCGGTTTTCATAAAAACCTATGAGTGTAAGGTCGTTTTCTCACTTGTCGATGCATTCATGAGCATGACACACAAAGCACTTATTAAAAAAATCTAAATAGGTATGGGCAAGGAGGTCGAGAACCTGATCCTCGAAAACAACGAGCTTCTCGCCACCAAGAACGCTTTGAACGTGGTCAAGGATGACCTAATCGTGAAGGTGGATGAGCTTACTGGGGAACAGGAAATTCTGCGTGAAGAGGTGTTCAATCTCATCGGAGCGAGAGAAAAGCTCAGAGAGCGGGTGGGAACGCTGGAAGAGGAACTGAGGCATTTGAAGGTAAGCAAGGTTAGAAGTTATTCTGTAATATTTTTCGTTTTAAACACCAATAAAAAAATTGAAAATGATCTAGAGCAGGGATGGCGATCCAATGAGAAAATATTTTAGGCATGCTACCACCCAATTATCACTAGGCAAATTATTTGACGGCGCGTCTAAAGCTTCATTACACATTTTTTTTAGGAAAAAATGGCACGTAGAGAGTTAAAAATTTGAGACTGCTTGGAAGTCTTATCTTACAAACCAATTTGTGTCAACTTACTTAGGTTAAGTACAATTAAAGACAATTTATCGGAGTACACAGCATCATCCCCATGCAGTCCACGTCAACATTCAAAACGAAGGACGCCGTGTATACTAATTAAACATCAACCATATATTAAGAACCATACATTTTATACTTGGCCCTTTCTTTAACTGTGAAATGGTAACATTCCAGGAGACACTGAGCAATAATGCCGGCGGCGGTGAGAACGAAGACGAGGCAGATGTGCCCATGGCACAGCGCCGCCGCTTCACTCGCGTCGAGATGGCACGTGTGCTGATGGAACGGAACCAATACAAGGTTAATCTTGCTTATCCATCCAAATAGCTTTTACTAAATGCTCTAAAAACACTGAATACTTATCAACACAAACCTAACTTACCTAAACGCGATGGGGCTATTTTGTTCCGTTAAAAGAGTTCTTATAATGTAATAAATCATTTATTGACCAAAAGATTAATATAAAAATATATGACACAATTTGTTGTCTTATTAAAAATAGTATAACAGGATTATGTATATTTAAAACTGGCTGACACCTGAAGTAGTAACAAAATTGTGTGTGACAGAGCTCTCCGAAATAGAAACTAGAAATTACAAATATTGATATAGTCTAATGACGAAATTATTTTATATTTAATTACCTTCCGACTTCACCATCGAATCGTGCTCACCTTCTAGCTTAATTATAAATATAGTTTTCGTCAAGGCAAATCCAACGAACCCAAAGACGACAGTTATTTTGTTTCGTTGGGAAGTTCCTGTAGTCACCTTCGACTTCAACATCACATCCTGGACTCCATCTAGGTAGCTATATAGTACTTGTCAAGACAAATCCAACCAATCCAAAGACGACAGTTATTTTGTTTCGCTGGGAAGTTCCTGTAGTCACCTTCGACTTCGTCATCACACCCTGGACTCCATCTAGGTAAATAGGTATATCTGAATCTGAGTCTGCATATAGTACTTATCAAGATAAATCCGATAAACTCCGACATGACTGCTATTTTGATTTGTTGCAATGCTTATGGTCACCTTCCGGCTCCATCATCAGAACAGTTTTATATTACCATATTATTTCATTGTTATCGGAGTTTTACAGGTATACTAGTATCGTGGTGAACGTCGGCAAATGGTTCTTTGATTATGGATAACTGGTTTTCTTAAAACAATATTTTCTACATTTCAGGAGAGATTCATGGAACTCCAAGACGCAGTCCGCTGGACGGAAATGGTTCGCGCGAGTCGCGTAGATTCAACTATGGATAAGAAGAACAAACAAAGCATTTGGAAGTTTTTTAGCAATCTCTTCAGGTACTGAACATTGTATTATAGATCTTATTATAAGACTTTTAAAGTCATGATATTTTCTCTTTTTAGATTTGATTTTTAGACATGATAATAAAGTTCATAGTGACCTTTTCTACACAAAACTTGCATCTGCAAGTGAACCCTTTTTGGAAAGTTCTTCCTAAAACTGGACAAACCTCATGAAGATAATTCTACAGTTATTTTTTGTTGTTACTGGTGATAAGTTTAGCTGAGTTATTATCTGGCAGCTAGGACCTTTAAGACAAACTGTAGGCCTGGCACAACTTTGACATAAAAATACGCCCGTCAGAGCTCTGACGGGCGTAAATGGCGTTTCGTTTTTTTTAAATCAAATACACGCTACGTATTTTTACGTCAAAGTTCTGCTTCTTCTCATATAAAAATAACAAAATAGTTTAAAAAAACTAAAACACACGCATTGTCATCGGTCTATGATAGGTGTGCAAAGTTTGAATTAAATCTAATCGTTCAAAGTAGGGCAAATAGGTCCAAAAGGGTAGGTTACAAGCATACAGGAGAAACTAATAAGAGCGTGTTAAAAATGCACCAATTGATTCCTTAAAAGTCAAGCTTATTTATCTGACCTTAGAGTACAAACAGCTCATAACATGCACTGATACATTTCTTAAAAGTCAAGCTTATTTATTTGACCTTGAAGGACAAACTGCTCATAACATGCACTGATTCATTCCTTAAAAGTAAAGCTTATTTATTTGACCTTGGAGAATAAACTACTCATAACATGCAGTGATTCATTAATTAAAACTCCTATCAGCAATCTTTTGTTGCAATTAGATTATCAAATATCTGCATCATAAAGTCATATTTTGCTTGCGCAGCCATTTTATTTTGTACGCTTTTTTATTTATGACCCACATTGCCTTGAGCCAACGGAAATGGAAAAACCAGTTTATCCATTGCCAGCAAAAAATATTTGCCATGGCGTCTATTGAGCAAGTCAGCCAATTCGTTTTGTAGAATACTTCTTGGGTGAGGTTGAAAAATCGTAAATAGAAAAAAGAGATCAATGCTAAGCAGTTATGCGCAAATTGTAGTGGTAGGGGATATCTGCCGAGCCCGCCTAGGGGAGTACCACACCTTTGTCAGTTATTCAACCGCCAAGCAACAATGTGCAAATATTACTTTACCGGTTTTGAAGCGCAAGGTTTTCAGCGATATTTCTAGGCAAATAGGAGATTAAGCATCTAATATGTCAGGATGACGAGCGCAGTGCTATGATCATTTATTTGCAGAACATGGTAGTACACAAAATACATAATTGCATACATTGGTGTTAATATTATTAGTTTACAGTCTCATCATGCTCTTGCCACGTGTGGCGTACAAATATTAGTATGATTAATAAATTAGAATTGATTAAATGATATGACGCGCAGCGTTTTGAATTCTAAGTTTGTGCTCAAGGACAAAATTTTGGGTGGCGCAGACCTGTTGTGGGAAAAAGTGACGTTCAACATTAGGCGAGCAATTTGCTGATCTCGTCATTCAATTTCATAAACAAAAGCAATGAAACCATAAACCCTGGATCTGAATGACGATTATGAAAGAAATGAAAGAAAAACTGTTTATTTATTTTTTTATTTGTTAAGTTGCGTTTGACCCCCAACTCGCCTGATGGTAAGCGAGGAAGCGGTCGAAGATGGTGCACGCAGACCGAGAAGAAATGACGATGAATGATGATTGAATGAGTGATGTTAAATGACGATGGAGAATGAATTTTCGTGTTTGGTGCTTGGGTTATTTAATAATACTGTTATCTGCATTGGCCATGGTTGTATAGGTAATGTTTTTTTTACGCGCGGCGATTACACTGTCTATAATAAGAAGAGGCATATGCTCAGCAGTGGGCAATTACGGGCCGAAAATGATGATGATGATTAAAAAAGAGCCTATATGTCATGGAATATAGAATCTATATATAGATTGTAGGAATGTCATAAATAGATCATAGAATATTACAGACATGCGTTTCGATTATAGAATTGTAACATGGCTAGGGGGGCTGGATTAGCATATCTTAAATGTCAAAGGTAATTTGTTACTCAATCACCCAAAAGCGACTTAACGGAGATTGATGGAATTTGGAATGAAGGTCCGTGATTGAGTAATAAACAACCTTTGACATTTATAATATTAGTAGGAGACCGCGCTGCGCTTTTACCTTTCTTGTAGGGACTGAGAAAGATACCGTCACGTAAAGAATAACATATTTCTGAGTAACGTTTTATTTACAAATACGAACTACTTAACCTAATTCCTATAGTAAATGAATAGGAATAAACTATCTCTCAATGACTCAAGTTTTACATTTATAATATTAGTATGATAACAACGATAGTACCTCTATAGTTTCCCAAACCATAATCTGGCCAAAGTTGGCATGACTACGTCATTGTACAAGTACATCATAACAGATCACGATAATCAAGGCGCGTCATATTCTGCCCCTTAACACGTTCAGTACCACTACGATTTTCATGATGTCTTCTCGGAAGCCGCCTACAGTTTACGGTTGGCGGTTGAATAACACTGAACTCGCCATGCGAGTCGTCTGCACTGGAATAAGATTTACGTGAACTCTCTGGGCGAGTCGATGGCACCGAACGTGTTAATTCATTCATTGAACTATCAACGCTTACTACTTACAAAGGAACTTATCGTTAATCCAGGATATAAACTCCATACCAAGTTTCTCCCGAATCCGTGAGCAAAAACAAGCATACAAACTTTTGCTACATTAAATAAAAATCATTTATTGTCTGAATACATTATGATACCTAAAATTGACAAGTTACATGATAATCGATAAATAACTAATGTTAACCATAAATATGTTGCATCGGGCCTCAAACTAGGCAAAACTTGAATCTTGGGCACCTTGAAATTTATAAAATTAGTGACATTTAAATGACGGGTTTTAGTAAAAAGTTTGCATGGCTGAGTGGTTAGCCCTTGTGTCAGAGTTTTCGGATCGCATGAAGCCCTCCACCATGGCTTAGCCTTTATGTTGACAAATAACAAAGGCCTTCAATTTTATGTGTGTTCTGAACTGCGGAACCGCTCAGTTGTAAATACCTCTCGCGGTCACCCATCCGAATACTGTCCGTAACCGTAGTTTAATATCTCAGTCTAGCAACGGCGGTTCACTAAAACTGCGATTTTATGTATTGAATGCCGCCCATCCTTCTGCTGGTCGCTAACTCCTCACAAAAGAATTTCATAAAGATCGATTAATTCGCATATAAATATATAGAGAGGAAAATAGAAAGTAAAATGTAGCTTAGGTGATGATACAGGGTATATGCTACCTTCATATCAAATTTAAGTCGTAAGTTAACACGTTCCCAGTCCCCTGTACTAATCAATGGTTTACATCATCCGTACGTTCAAGAAGGTTTTCCATGATTTTCGACAGAATTTTGCCTAGACATGTAAAATACAATATAAATTATCTATCTATTAGTATATCAAGATCAATACCGCAACTTTGTCGTTGTTTTTTGGAAATAATATCCTTTAATTACACATACAAATTTACTTGGCATAAAAGTAAATCATTGTACAATGAGTACACGGGCTTGCCGTAACCCATCCGTGTACAGGATAGCGTACACTGGACTGTGAACGTGTTAAGTCGTTTTTGCGTGATTTAGTAACAAATGCAACCTTTTACATTTATAGCTTCGCTAGCTAGCTTCGCTCGGCGGTTTCACTTGCGCGGTAATGAATAACAGGGATAATGAGGATGAAAGGTTACTATGTGTTAATCCAGGTTTTAAGTTTACTCCATACCAAACTTCACTAAAATCCGTCCAGTCGCTTTTGCGTCATTTAGTCACAAACATAACTTTTTACATTTATAGTACTAGCTTCGCCCGGCGGCTACGCTTGCGCGGTAATGAATAACGAGTACAATGATGATGAAAAGTTACCATGTGTTAGTCCAGGGTATAGTTTTACTCCATACCAAACTTCACTTAAATCCGTCCAGTCGCTTTTGCGTGATTTAGTAACAAACATAAACCTTTTATATTTATAATACTAGTTTCGCTCGGCGCCTACACTTGCGCGGTAATGAATAACAGGGATAATGAGGATGAAAAGTTAATTGTGTTAGTCCAGGGTATAGGTTTACTCCATACCAAACGTCACTTAAATCCGTCTAGTCGTTTTTGCGTGATTTATAGAAATAGCTTCGCCCGGCGGCTACACTCGCGCGGTTATAATATTAGTAGAATAAAAAAGACTGCGTAAGTTCAATAGACGTCACTACATGTATTATTTGTATATGGACATAAGGACAATATGGCAATGTATAACACAGTATGGCTGCATCCGCTATCATAAAGGAACCTTCAAATTTTTGGGGACAAAAATAGCCCATGTGGTTATACAGGGAAGCTAGCTATTTCCATTCCAAACTTCACACAATTTTTTTGTTATAATTAACACAGAAATACTCGCGCGTAAATTAAGTCGTTTACTAACTAGTTTCATACAAACACATATCTGTCGAGCTGTGCAACGTAATAATAAACATACACTCACTCTCTAGTTAACTAACTCATACACGCTCTAAGTCATACATTCACTTATTAAGTCCCTCATTCACTCATTAAGTCCCTCATTCACTCACTAAGTCACTCACCCACTGAGTTACAGTGCCACAAGTTTAAGTTGGCGGTGGCGATTTGAGGAACTAAATCGGCCACCTTGAAAATTCACTTTGACACTTCCGAGTTCATAGTAAACATCGTTGCGAATATTTTTGCTACTATTATATTTGCTACTGTGCTATCATCATGCCTAAAGTGATAACACTTTAGGCATGATGATACACTGACATTGAACACAGTGGCGCACAGCCGCGCCAAGTTATACTTGCCGGACTGTACCTACGCTTTCACTTGTTCATTCACTTAGGTACTCACTCACATACTTTTACATTTATAATAGAATAAAATAAATTTGCGTTTTCCATCAACTTACCTGTTGCTAAGCGACGATGTGGTCGAAGATGAAGCACGAAAAATTTGAAGATACCTACGAAACAAATGGATAAACACTCGAATAAATGATGGGATAATTGAACGTGTCTCCTAAATTCGCGGAAGCGATCAGTTGTAAATTCTACAGGCGGTCGGTCATCCAAGGCTAATTGGGTAAAAAGTCCCTTTACTTCGGGGACCTAGGCTTTTTTCTTCAGTTCCACCGGTTCAAGTTTGTATTAAGACTGCAAAGTCCTACGATAGAAGTACCACACGTCTGCCAGTTATTCTGCAATAATTACTATGAAACCTTTACTATATGGCAATATGTCCAATCCACTTACAGAGCATGATGAAATTTTAACAACAAAAAATAATTTTAGACTTAATCTTATTTTATACGATAGGGGGGCGATAGATCCCGCACTGGCGTTCCGCATAGGGTGCGTTGTGCCTTTAATTTCAAATGTAGATAGTTAATATTCAGGGTAGCACAGTTTTGGGCAAGCTAACCATCAGGTTTGCAATTTTTATATTTTACTTGTGAAAAGCTATTCAAAGTTGGAAGCAAAACACATATACGAGTACGCATGTATATGTGTGTATGAAACAAGCTTTCATCTGTTTTCTCGATTTTTATCATCAATTTTATGAATTGTTTCCCACTATGTAAGCTAATTTAAAGACGTGTTAGATATGTAGCAGCAACTCCAACTATCCCCCGATTTTATACTATCAGTGGTCTGAATTGCCTCCATGAAATCTTAGTCTCTCATTACAGAGACAAATTGAAAGACGTACACTTCAGAAACTCTGTATGTTTCAGCACGGGCGAGCGGCCGCAGCGTCCGCTGTCGACGCCGCACCTCCGCGCGGTGACGGCGCCGCAGCCCGCGCTGCGCCACTCGCGCACCCAAGCAGACTTCCTGGAGACCCAGCTCAGTGACCACCACCACGCGCGCCGCCATGAGAGATCTGAGCAGTTTAGACAGGTCAGTACGATATGTTGCAGTATAGGCTGATGAACGTGGTTAAGGGAGCTTGGCAGGTGCTGTTGTAACTTAGTAGTTATTGCTTCAAATAACGTAAAATTCACACAGTTTTATTATTATGGTAAAATGGAAATAGTGTCAGAAGCATGATTTCATTGTAACTAAAAATGATTGATTATGCTAAAATTAAGCTTCGAGATCTTACAGAGTTTAAAGATTTGTGTTCTATTCTATTCAAAATTCTTTATTTGGGATTGGGAAGACAGCAACTGTAGTTCCAGTTTTGATTACGTTCATTGAGCCTTGTCTTGTCATGCTGTGTTTAAGGTTATGTGTTTCGCCAATCTTCGTGTTTCTATGTTAGAGTGAACGACTACAGCGCGACCAGACCGTCAGAGTTGCACAGTCAGGCCAAACAAAAAAACTTCTTGCTTTGAAAATATAAGTTTTACTATTAAGATCTTAACAGACGAGTTGGTGGGTCGATAATGGGTTGCATACTCGTTTCCAGTTCAATAACACGAAGGTTGCTGAAGCGCTGAACATACTTCCAGCAATATAGTGTCAAACACTGAAGTGATTCCAAAACGAACGCACTATATGTAACTATACTATACTTTTATAGATGACCAGTTAAAGCACTGTTTTCAATGTCTATTTCGTTATTATTTTTTACTGGCAGCCTTACTTTGAATCCAGTTCTGAGTCTGGGCATATTTGCCGCGGCGATTCGTTTTGGAACCATATCAGTGCTTGCAAGTCTTTGAGGCACCTGAATTTGTCAGCTCGACGATAGTAACTATGAAACTTGTTGGAGACGTTGGCTATTCTTTGTTACCTTTACCTTACCGTCGCTAGTGTATAAATCGTAAACATATAGATAGATAGATAGATAAACTCTTTATTGTTCACACCATAAAAATACACACCATATCATATAATCGACGTTTTAATTTAGCCATATATTGGTGTCTTTTCATGATGGTAATACAGATCCTAAATTAGGGGTATTAGTTCTATTAATGGTACTGAGAACACAACAATATTCATGATGGTAATACAGATCCTAAATTAGGGCTATTAGTTCTATTATTGGTACTGAGAAAACAACAATATTCATGATGGTAATACAGATCCTAAATTAGGGCTATTAGTTCTATTAATGGTACTGAGAACACAACAATATTCATGATGGTAATACAGATCCTAAACTAGTGTTACTAGTTCTATTAATGGTACTAAGGATATAGCAATATTTATGATGGTACTACTGATTCTAGATTAGTGTCACTAGTACCATCAATAGTACTAGTCTCAAAAATATTTGGTAGATAGATAGGTACTAGTGACAAAAAAGGCGAATATCCGTGCCATGAGCACTGATGAGTTTTATAGTTTTAGTGCTATCCTCTAAAATTAATTAGAGAGTATAGTTTGCTGACAACTTCAAGTGCCTAAATAACACATCATATAACGCACGCTGTACGTAGTATCAGCATGCACTTTGTTCCCATCATAATAACAACCATGACGTAGTGATAAGAAGAATAGTGATAAGAAACTATTAATTTCTTTTTCTCGTAACAGTATGGCATTGACTTAGTTAGATTCAAGGTCCGTGAGTTTCGGAAATCGGACTAATTTTCGCTAGGGTCTAAATGAAGGAAATTGAAGCGGGACGGAGGCAGTAACAGCTTTTTACGTTAGGTTAAAAAGCGGTTACATACAGCGTCTTGCAGTGCTTCTGCAGGGATATTCTCGCAGAATTGTATCGATTCTATCGCAATACATCCGATCCAAGGAATATTTAAAAAGTTCAGTGTTTCTATCCTCAAAATACCTAATTATAACGGGTTTCATAAACTTTTTTACGTTAAGTTGCAATTTCAATGCAAATATTACCATAGTGTGTTCGGTTTTACAAGGTAGCAGGTAAATCATCCACCATTCATATTGCTTTGTATTTAGTTTGCTTTAGTCTAGATGCTTTTTGTTTGTACGCTTTAGGGTATGCCATATGCATGCTATTTTTACTAACAAAAAAAATACATATGTATAATGTATATGTATATCAAATGCGTCCATTACGGTCTTATTGCTTTGCTTTTGGCTGCATGTATATCAAAGTAAAGATTTGTAATTTTGTTAGGCAAAACAGAGACCCAGAGGGCTTTCGAGAAAGATTTAAGTTGCATGATCTTCAAAGGCGGGTCCATTCCTGCGCACGCGCATTTTCTTTGAATACTACACTCGAATGGCTTTGGCCGAGTCTCATATTTCACGCGCGTATGTTCCTAACATACTCGCGAACATTAAGAGGACATTATAACTTGCATTCTAAATACTAAGTTCGTTGTACGTGGACATGTCCAAAAGTCCATACTATGTTGCAATGATGAACGTTAAGCGCACAGTTCTTCGCGTGTACAGGTGTGGACCCGTCTAGATGCTAATCCATTGTTTTGGATACACGAATCGATTAGCAACAAGCATCTTGATCTCTCCACTTTATAACATTAAAAACTACTGAGTATCACTATTCTACATACAATTTTAACATTCCCGGATCTATATTTGAAACAGAATGTCTCCCATGCCGGTCTTGATGCTACTCTCTTGCCGAATTTCATCAAAATGGGCTCACCTATACAAAGTAAACGAAAAAACGCCGGACCAGACGTTGCTTTCGTATTTGTGGTAGAGTGATTAATTATTATGGTATTTCGTTATACCAGATTGACCCAGCATTCCTATTAGATCGCTGTGTTTGGTTACCTAAAAGCTTTCTGTTCGCAATTTCTTTTGTTTGATCCTTCCCCTCAACCCTTCCTTTCTTTTTTTCAGTTGAATGAGTGATCGACAGCAAATATCGAATTTGTAGAAGTTTATATGAACAGTGTTATTAGTTATATCTAGTTATAAAATCAAGTGATAATAGACTTTACATGTTTTTGTAATGTGAATTTATTTTAGTTTGCCGTTATTGTGTATGTTTAGATTTATTGTGACGTTTGCTAAATAAATTGTTTTAAGCTGTAGCTGTGTGTTATTTGTTATTGGTTTATGGTTTGCTAGCTTAACCCTATAGACAAGTGCATAAGCTTTTTGTGTCTACGACGCGTAGGACACATAAACCCTTCGAGAGGCGTTTATCGTTCAGTGTACACATGCCATTCGCTACGTCATTCTTGTTTTAAATATGTAGAAATGAACAAGCTTTGTCTTTTTGAATTCTGCTTTACGTTACTGAAGCTAAAGCTGAAAACTGAACTGAAGAATAACTGTCCCTAAAGAAAGCTTCTGACCACAATGAAACTAAAATGGAGGCCTTTATGGATAGGCAATGTATCAGAGACCTCAAGAATTTTTACCATATTTCTCTAAAATTCCAAATTAGATTGAAAAAGCATAGCTGTTGAGTTGATAGAAGATTATCTCAGAACCATAATTCTTTCATAGCGGAGTTTATACAAAACTAACTTAATGCAAACTACTCGTAACTAGTGATTTTTACAACGTTAAGTTACAACGTTACTTTAGGTTAAATTTCGAAAAAATATTAATAACGCCTATATTCAACCTATGAAAAATATTGTTCATAATAATAACGTCTATAAAAACACGAGAAAAGAAAATAATATTTGGCTGTCACATACAGACGCAAGAGTCTCACCATAAGTTCTTTCCCGAAGAAAGTTCAGAGCCTAAAAAGATTTTTGCTCAAAAAGAGCTGAAATAATAACAGTGATACGTTACACGTAGGTCCGAGCCCACGTACGCAAAGAGGACGGACGTACGCACGCGTACGGATGGAGCTTGCCCGGTAAAGGGGGAGCGGGGGCAAAGGGGCCCAGTCCGTGCACCTCCCTCTCGTCCGGGGGCATCCCCGTCCCCGTGCCGGTCTTCTGCAGGTTAGTATGTTTATTATACACGATTTAAAAAGAGTATGCTTAGCAAAAAACAGCTCGTATTACTCATCAATATGAACAACTTTAACTAAGGGACCAACGCGGAAATCGTGAAAAAACAGCAGATTTTCTCGATTTCTGGTTTGATTTTCCCACTGTGAAAGTTGTTCATAATGATGACAGATAAGGCATACCCTTTCCTTATAACCAATCCTTTAGTATTTTTTATTGCCAACCCTACCCTTAAGGATGCCTTTGCCCTGCAGTGGAACTCTAATAGCTTAACATAATAATATTTTTATTGATATTTTTGACTATAATCTTGATGGGAATTATGGATCATACTCATAAACCTCAAAAATTTGCAGCAGTAGGAAACACTGAGAAAAATGGCAATCAAAATTCCGATGAATTCACCTAAAGTACGGAGCATACTGACAATCACCAAAAGTACGATGATTAACACTAGTTTTTACGGTGAGAACTATCATAATATATGGTTCTCACCCTAAAAACTGGTGCTAGTACTAGTTTTACTTACTGATGCTAATCATCGTACTTTTTGGTGCTTGTCAGTATGTTCCGTACTTTAGGTGAAATTTTTCTCAGTGTATGGGAAATTGTAAAGTGTCGTTCTGCCAGGCCGATAGCGGAGAGCGAGCCCCGCATGACGCTTCTCTGTGCAACGGGCGTCAACTTGAATGGCGGCCGGACGCCGGACGGCGGCTGTATGGTGGGGGAAAGCGTGTTCTACGCCAAGGAAGAAGAGAAGGAGAACATTATGTCTTTGGGTAAGTAAACAAACAAAACCACAACTCAACCTTTAATCATCCCACTGCTGGTCTACTCTCGAGGGGTGACTAGGCCGTATTCCACCACGCTGACCAATTGCGGGTTGGTGGATTCACATGCGCCATAGATTTTCTTCTCCGGACGTATGCAGATTTCATCACAATGTTTTCCTTCACCAATAACTGTGGCTGAGTACTTAAGACAAATGACCAGAGTCTTTACTATGAGTTCGTAGCGCGAGCTTAAACTAGATGGCCCTGGCTTTTGTCTCGCTGTCAGCTAGAAGGCGAGACAAAAGCAAACGCAATTCAATTCAAATTAATTTTTTTATTGAATAAAGTGTACATTAAATCAAAATCAGCTCATGGTACGTTCCCTGGGTATACAATTTAACGTTTTTTCTGTAGAAAATAATTCACACTTATTTCCAGCGCTAGAGATGAGCAAGGCGCAGTCAGTGCATTCCCCAGAAGTGGAGCAGATCAACCGGCAGCTCCAGTCGACGCAGAGCGTAGAATACATCGAAAAGAATCTCTCATCTCTAGTCTGGATCTGCTCCAGTACGCAAGCGAAAGGATGCGTCATGGTAAGTCGCTCACCACAATACCACTAAAGCCACATATTCTTAACAAATAATGTGTTGGAAAAAATAGTTTTTGAAGCACCGCGAAGATGTTCTGAAGAATTATTCGAGCTAATACCGGCGTCCCGGTTTTACCACCGCTTGGATGCTCATTCCACTATGATTGATAAGTGAAAATGGCACACTGTGCAGTCTTTTTTGCCACACCTGCAAAATGTGGAACGAGATCCCTATACAGGTATCCCGGAGCAACTACAACATTAGGTTCTTCAAAAGGGCTGTTAATAGAATCTTAAAAGGTCTTTAGCGTATACGTGACGCGTCAGATGTTTCAGGTATCCACAAGCCATCAGGCAGCTCGTTTGCTTGTTTGTCATCAATGGCATAAAAAAAAACCAAATCGTTTGTAGGGAATACGTGTCTTTAGCCGACGGCCTGGCCGCCACGGGTAACGGTATTTGCGTGTGAAAATGCACTAAACCATAGAATTAGTCAATGATTAAAGTCACTGGGTTAGACATCTGCCTACCGGTGTGATGCTACAGCATGTTTTAAACAACTTTATTTATCAACAGATAATCGACGCGAACAACCCAGCGGAAGTGATCGATTCATTCCCGGTGACCGACAAGCACATCCTATGCGTCGCGTCGGTGCCGGGAGCCGTCGAGGAAGATTACCAAGAGTACGAAGAACGCATGAACGACACAGACAGCAAGCGGCCTTCTGTAAGTACAGCATTACTATTGAAGTTAACGACGTTTTCAAATCGTCTCAGCTTATACACTATTCTCTAAATGTTCTTTCTATAGTCAACACAAAATAAGAGGCCCGTTTTGACATTTGTCATCGTGACGTAACTAGTGATGTAACCATACGACTCGGTACTCGATACCCACGATAAATCAATTCAAGTTTGTATGAGTATTTGACCGATTTGAGAATGTATTGTAAAATGCATTGGATTAAGATTCTGATTATTAAAATTAACTTAATATTGTAGTTGTAGGTATTTTGAAATGATACTATGGTACAAAAGGTCAATCAATCACAAAAAAATCAAAGAAAAAGTGGGAGTAAGTAAACCACCGTGAATTTATTTGCGTCCATTTCTTCGTGATATTCTTTCGTACTTTTAGATTCGAATGCGAGTAAGCCATCATTCACAAAACCTCCCCCGGCTGATCTAGCTGATCAATATTTAATTACTATTAATCGAATGATCTTGGTGAAATTCAATAATTAATTGGTTACAACACTAATATTTGATATAATATTTGACTGAGAACGTAACTGTTTTTGAGAGTTTCGTTATAATTAGACATTGCATGCTACTATAAAGTATGCACGAAAGCAAAGCGAAAGCGTTCCAAGTTACATTCTAGGGCCTTTCTCAAGTGTCAAAACGGGCCTCTTATTTTGTGGTGACTATAGATATCAAACCACGAGGCAGCAAGTAAAGTCTTAGTAAAGTGCGCTTGACGCTTGCATTATTCTTCCGTCAGTTTCTTGCCGTAGAATTAGAATCTACTGTAAAATGATAAAGTTTATACCTCAGTTTAACTTGCAGGCAAATTTTTGTCCCAGAAAATTTAACGGTACCAGTAGGATAGCGGGTGAAACCGCGAGGCGTAGTCAGTATGATAATAAAGATCTATTTTCCAGTCTTTATTCTGCGTGGGTAAGAGCGATTCTACGGAGAGCCAGTCGAACGGCCTACCCGTATCTCTGGGGAACAACGAAAACGGCGACAAGGAAGTCATCGTCGGTAGCGCTAGACTGGTGAGTATTTAATGTTCAGGCTTTCCTGATACGCAGGTGACGCAGCACAGCACAGTCCTAATTTACAAGGGAGAGCAGGCGAGACAGACAGATCGCGAGGGCAGGACAGACACATGTCTACGTTGTATGTATATACACCGCAGCGCACGCAGCTCTGTTAAAAGTACTGACTTTCATACATTACAAAATCTTGTTGTTGTTGCGTGTACCTGCGCCACCTATGTCTCTGCATACGCTTGGCATCACTGTCCATAGTTCTTTCTAACGATAAAAAATTAATAGTTAAAAAAACTAAAAAACACGATTTGTTTAGTGTATTGTCATCGGTCCTCGATATATCTACAAAGTTTGAAAGAAATCTGACCGTTTAAAGTGGGTCAAAAACGCGCTCAAAGGAGTCGGTTACATACAAACATACAAACATACAGGTGAAGCTAATAAAAGCGTGTTAAAAACAAAACACGACAATACAGAACCCAACAAAACTTCTGCCAAGTAATTTCATAGAAAAATGCCGTTCTCGTTTACTTACCATATGGATTAAATCGAAGTGGCTATCCCATTTAGGTTCTGTCCCATTTTTGATACACTTTTAAAATATAATACATTCACAATAATTTTTTTAATTGAAGTTCAACACTTATAATTATGTATTTCTAATAACTAAGCTCCACTAGTCTCTCTACCTAATATTTCAAATAACTAACTTCTCCGTGTAATATTTCGAATAACTAACGTCTCCATGTAATATTTCAAATAACTAACGTCTCCATGTAATATTTCAAATAACCAACGTGTCCATGTAATATTTCAAATAACTAACGTCTCCATGTCATGTTTCAAATAACTAGTCTCTCCATGTAGTATTTTAAATAACTAACGTCTTCGTGTAATATTACAAATAACCAACGTCTCCCTGTAATATTTCAAATAACTAATGTCTCCATGGAATATTTCAAATAACTAGTCAGTCCGTGTCATATTTCAAATAACTAACTTCTCCATGTAGTATTTCAAATAACTAGTCTCTCCGTGTAGTATTTCAAATAACTAGTCTCTCCATGTTATTCCAGGTTCAAGCGACGCTGCTGACTCCGCCCGGGACGCCGGTGAAGGAGCCGGAGGGCGATGCACCCGAGGAGCCCGAGCCCCACGTCAAGGACGCCGCTGACGAGAGCCCACCTCTTGGCTCTACGCCTTTGGCTAGTCAGTTTTTTATTTTTATTAATTAAATTAATAATTGTATTTTGTGCCATGGTATCCAGACAGGGAATCCTAGAGGATTCATTGTTGTCTTTGTGTGTGTTCCAGGGCATCCCAAACACAGGGAATCATAGTGGATTCATTGTTATCTCTGTGTGTGTTCCATGGCATCCCAAACACAGGGAATCATAGTGGATTCATTGTTATCTTTGTGTGTGTTCCATGGCATCCCAAACACAGGGAATCATAGTGGATTCATTGTTGTCTTTGTTTTTGTGTGTATTCCATGGCATTCCCGACAACTAGTGGAGAGGGTCCTGTTTTACCCTTTGGGTACGGAACCCTAAAAATTACGCAACGTTATGTTTTTGTTCAACTTTTTTTGTTCTTCTCCAGACGAGGTCGGTCCTGGCTCGCCCGAGCCCGGCGTTGACGCGTTCGCCCAAGAGCAGTCGAATGCTGAAAGTCGCTGCGACATCCAGGAGCGCAAAATGTCCACCGTCATGGCCACTATATGGCTCGGTACCAAGAGCGGAAACCTCTACGTGCACTCTGCTATGGGAAACTACAGCAAGTGCCTTGCCAGGTATGTACATCTTTTTTATGCAATTGAGGGATGCGACAGGACGACAGAGACGAAAATGGCTGGACATTAAGAAGTGGACCGGACTGAGTTATCAGCATTTGAAAATGACAGTATGGGATCGCAAGAAGTTAAGCCTACTGACCTCCGAACTTCAATATTAAGATGGCCCTGATGATGATGATGAGTGATGAGACGAGCAAATCGCCCGCCTGATGTTAGTGTCGCGCTTGATCATAACAGTTCAGAGTCATCAAGTTTGGTTTCAACAATTCCTACTCGTAACCTTCAGACATTGATAAAAAATTATGTTTGCACACTAATATTTATTTAGAGGATGCTTAACTAGCAAGTGTGTCATCATATAAATTATCTGCTAATATTTCCTAATTTAAAGACTCGCGCCTAACTTCACAGCGGCCTTGAAAATTTCAATCGACTCGTACTAATTTTACCACAAAAACGAATGTGATTTCACCACATTTTGATATAATTAATACCGGACTACTCACGTAATATTGAGTCGGCACACCGACTAGTTTCGATCACATTCAGAGATATAGAGTGATCACAAGCGTGACGCACTCGCGATTGCGTCCAGTCTTACACAACACAATAACTCTTTATTCTCTCTCTCTTTTCTCCCCCTTATTTCTTTCTTCATTCTTCTTTTCTTTCTTTTTCTTCTTTTTTCAATACTAGCTTTACTCACTTGCTAGAGATAGGAAGAAATGGCTTAAAATGGAGGATGTCTTTACTCGAAGAGGGGTCCTTCTTCCAAAATGTCGAGCGTGGAATGTTCTGCCCGAGTGGGTGTTTCCCGATGGAGTGTTCAAGTCGAGAGTGAATCGGTATCTTATAGGCGAGCGTGCTCCATCGTAGACCGCATCATTGCTTCCCATCAGGCAAGATGGCGGTCAAACGCAAGACTATCATTGAAAAAAAATGTTAATAAAACAAGTCAACGTATTTGATGAAAAGAACAATAAATTTTGTTTATATTTTTTTTACTAATAAACTGTACATTTCAGGGTGAAGTTGAACGATGCAATTCTCGCCATAGTGGCGTGCTCGTCGCGCTGTATCGTTGCTCTTGCCGACGGCACCGTGGCGATATTCGCGCGCCAAGCGGACGGCCAGTGGGATTTCACGCAGTACTGGGCTATGGCGCTGGGAGACCCTAAGTGCTCTGGTAAGGAGGAAGGTTCTCTTGAATGGAGAAGTTTGCTAAGTAAACAGGTTAAAAGTGTTTAAGATGAGTTCTTATTCTTATTCGAAATGGGAGCGATAGCGTCACTGGCGTCCCGCAAAGGGTGCATTGTGCGTTTCCACCTTGCCAGCTACAGCAGCAGCCCGAGACAACCCAGCTACTTATAATATAGGAACGAGGCTCTGGGCAGCTGGCACAACGGCTATAGTGGCAAAGTTGATATGATTGTTGTGATGATAATGCCAAAGCCACTTCAAGCAATCCGGTGGCGACTCTGATCTTCTCTGTGGCCTCACAATGCCAGGGCACATGCTCTACAGTTTCGTTCTCCTGAATGCATCCACGCATAACGGACTTTCTTTAACTCCTAGTTTGTACAAAGATGGGTTCGAGAGACATCGTGCGGTCACGTGAATGGAGAAGTCTCTCACTAGGAAGGTTCTAGAGGAAATGGTGAAGTAATTTTCAGGCAGGTTCCAGAGTGGTGACAGCGGGCTCACGTGATTGGGAAAGTAGTTATTTTACAGACGGGTTTCAGAATGGGGACTGCGAATCGACAAATGTTGAGTGCAAGTGAGATAGCATGTGGATGCTTAGGGTAGCAGATCATGCCATGTGGCGCTTCTTAGAAGTGCCTATGTCAGTTGACAAACGATAAATATGCAAATGATGATGATATTTTAAAGCTTAAAGCGTAGGTAGCGTAGCGTAGGTGAAATTGGAGTAAAAAGAATAATGTTTTAAGAAATTAATTTTATTTATCAGCTTTTGTTATTTATTACTCACCAAAATCTAGCAGCAAGAATACAATTAAAAACTAGCACAACTGGCGGCATTATTGCCAAGAAGAGCTGCTCTTATTATTATTTTGGTCTTTTATGTTTAACCTTTTTCTGTAACAGTCCGGTGCCTAAGCGCAGTCGGTTGCACAGTATGGTGTGGCTACCGGAACAAGGTACACGTGATCGAGCCTCGCTCTCGCCTCCTACTACACTCGCTTGAGGCTCACCCTCGCCACGAGAGTCAGGTGCGGCAGATGGCGTGCGACGGTGACGGAGTCTGGGTGAGTAAGACGACTTGTTCTATTTTCAAACGTACAAGAAGATTGTTCAACTAGTGCATAAAACAAGCAACAACAAATAATTGCATAAAACATTTTGGCCGAGACGTTCAATCAGACGGATATTTAGGCTGAAGAAAAAATGGGGTTTCACTTTATTTGCGAGGAAATTATATTGTAAAATTGTAAGTATCTCTATAATTAAAATAAATGTTCCATCCTTCCTTCTTTTATGAAAGAATATTATATTACAAACTGATTTTCTTTGGCCAAAGTAAAAAGTAAACGTTTTATGCACTTTATTTTTTTTATAATTTCTACGTAGTTCTTCCCTACGATACAATATTGCGACAACAATGCACTCACCTTATTAATTCACCACCAATGCTTCTAGGTATCAATCAAGATGGACTCCACCTTACGGCTGTACCACGCCCACACCTACCAACATCTCCGCGACGTCGACATCGAGCCTTACGTGAGCAAAATGCTCGGCACTGGCAAGCTGGGATTCTCGCTTGTCCGTATCACTGCGCTGCTTATCAGCTCGGGCCGGCTGTGGATCGGGACGAGCAACGGTGTTGTGATCTCTGTGCCGTTGTCCGAGGGGTCGAGCAGGGACTCCAACGGCACCTCGTCTAGGAACGCTTCAGGTGAGAGCCACAGCCCTAGTCCTAGCCAAGTGGCTTTTCCATGATAGAAACGCTATGGAAACTTAAGAAAATGTGTTGGAATTACATTTATTAAATTAAAAATAAGAAGATAAAGATGATTTATTTTTATTTCCAAGAAAGAGTACAGTTTACAATAGAAACTAAAGAATAAACTAACTCTGTGTCAGAGTAACAGATAAATTTCCATATTTGGCTGCGGCTTTACACTAGGCACAAGTCCCGTATTGTGGAGACCCTTAATACGATACATAATTGTTTGTGAAATTTCTGGAGGTATTCTAAATCAAAATTTCAGTTTGAATCTTAAAGTTAATTACTACAAAAACAGCTTCGAGGCAATGCCAAATAACGCGCATCTGTTGTTTGGGGTTGTAGTGTGTCTGTGCTTGTGTAATCTATTTATAGATTCTATATTCTATGACAGAAATGTATATTCTATACATTTTCCCAGTTTTCTATAGCGTTTCGATTATAGAATTGCAACTTGGCTAAGGGGGCAGGTATGGAGTGAAAGAAGCCCTTTTTTAGGGCTATGTATCCACGTACGTATACGACGTTGTGGTCGAAAATAAGCACGCAGATTAAGATGATACCTATTCACCCTGACCTTGAAAAGTCCAAGATTATATCTCAGGGAACAAGGAAGCCGGAAGTCAAGTCGGAAGTTTGCCAGCCCGGAGAGGTGCTTGTAGACTTCCTTTTTAAAACGCTCCATGTTGTAGTTCGGCGAAAAGACCTTCAGTGGTAGGGCATTCCAAGTCCGCGGGATAAAAGTGCGGTCAAACCGGATAGTGTGAGATTTCCAGCATTGCAATATATGCTGATGAGCCTTTCGGGATCTGCGGTGGTGGAAGTCCGACGCAGGAATGAGGTCAAAAAGCTCCTCAGAGCATTCCCCAAAAAACAAGCGGTAAAATTTAATATGCAAAGGGAGCCCACGTCCCTTCGAAAACTGAGTGGGTAGAGTATTGAGCATTGAGGTATTAAACCAGTCGTGTGAATATTTCTAGCGCAAGGCACGGTGGGCCGCGCGCGCTCCGCCAGCCCCACCGGCAGCATCCCGTGGTGCTCGATGGCGCACGCGCAGCTCTCGTTCCACGGGCACCGCGACGCGGTCACGTTCTTCGTGGCCGTCCCCGGGGGCCCGGCCGACCCGCCGCGCTCGCCTCCGCCGCCGCCGCCGCCCATGCTCGTCATATCCGGCGGCGAGGGATACATCGACTTCAGAATAGGTAAGACTGTTTAAAATAAACCTCGTTTTTAGTTCTTACAAAAAAAAATACGAAACGCTTCAAAAGTATTTCTTTATATAATTACAGTCTAGCCTCAGGCTAATGTAGTTTAATTCGAGTTCGGAATAGGTGACACTTTTTTTTTGAAGCTAAAGATTAAAGTATTCTTTTTTAAGAAACGATTTATAGCATTTCTTAATAAAATTACAATCCAGTCTCAAGCTAATAAGTAGTTTAAATCTATGTTAAATTTCTAGGTAACTGATTATTATGAATGTGTCCTATAACACGTTTCTTACTTACATAAACCAAAGTTGCTTGAGGGTTTTTTTAGTTAACCTACAATGTCCCACTGCTGGGCTAAAGTCTTGAGAGAGAGCAGTTCTATAATTATATTAACGTTATATAACTTAAGAGTTATACAACAACAATAAAATAAGTCATTATATTTCGAATTTACGTAAGTCAAGTCAAGTGTTAGACGAGGCATTTAGTATCGAGACGCAATTCAAGTCTAGTTTCAACAAGTCGTTTTGTTTCGGATCAACGTCATTCATATCAAGTTAAATAATAAACTGTAATTAGGTTTAAATTGACTCCAAGTGACACAAATTCATTCCAAGTGATATTATATTAAAATCCAATAAAATTACTCATGTATTGTTTCACAAGGAATTAAACACAGTTTTCGCCCTTAGATATCTATAATTACTCCAGAGTGGATGTATTGTGCTTAATGCCAACATTTAAGGACATGGTTTTGCAAAAACCTTGAATCTCGTAGTCTTCTTTTTTACATTATCAAATATTTTTAATGGAACTGAAAGATTAATGTATTTCTACATAATATTTTTATATAGCCCTTATTTAAAGTGACTTGAACTTGAGGCAAACCAAGCAATATGCACGTTAGCGTCAGTAAATAGTACATAGTACTCATCCCATCGGAGCTTTGTGCTGAGCATTCCAAGTCCCAGTTTCACATTCCCCTAATTAAAACAATCTGACAGATAAATTATAACACACTGACGGACATAAAGTACTGTGGATGTACAAATTTGACGCCGAAATGGTTCAGTTTCTTCTCATCTGTGTTTATAGTTAATCCGTCGAGTACCACAAATCAGGAGATGGTGTAACGTCGCGTTTAATCCCCGTAGCGCTTTTAATACGCTTATAATCTACAATCATGCTTTTAACTAGATTTTTTATTTTAGATTTGTTGTGTTTTGTGCCTATTGTTTGATTTGATTTCCAGGCGCCGTTTTTCTATTAAAATGTTGTACTTATGTAAAAATATTGCGTTTTCTAACATTAAATTTAAATTTTTTGTTTATGAACGAATTTCGGTTGTGTATAGTTATCAAAATAGGTATGAAACGTACATGGTACCAGCTGCGGTCTGTTTATTTTTAAAGGTCCAACATTATTAGCAAACATGGTGTTTTTTGACCAATTACAACTCGAGCATTTCAAACTGCTATTGGTCGAAATATCTCATTTATGCTTACTTAATTGGACATCTTAAAAGAAACGGTCTGTATTAGATGGCGTAGATTTGCTGACAATGGGCATGAATATTTTACTTATTAAGTACACATTATATCAAGTCCCGCCTCGATAATATAAAAGGAAACAGACCCGTATTATCTTTTGCATGCCTGAACCCATCATAAACTAACCGCGTTAACCCAATCATTTCAGACCCATGGAACTGTCAAAAATTTAACCCACAATCCTCTTACCCTATCCTATCACATTTTCTACTCTCACCTAACCGTCCGGTCACAGACAGCATTTGACAGACTGACAGTTCCAAAGGCCTTGTTGTAATTGCGTTTTACATTCAGTGACATTTTAGTAGAAAAACACGCCTCGAATAGGCATCGATGTTTCCAAGCTCCAACACGATTATTTTGTTTTGCCTCTATAGAAGAGCACGTGGACGACGTAAGAGATACAGCGTCCCACCTCATTGTGTGGCAGATTATCTCGACTTGTACCTGATAGAGTTTAAGAGAATATAGTCTGTATTACAAAGGGGTACGTGATGTTTTTGTAAGAGCACAGCTTGTGGCGTAACATACTAACATCACTAACTGGCACGGCATGTTGCGGTGCGAGGGGCGGAGGTGGTCTTACGGCTCTTTGATTTGTTGCCAGAATACGGAAATTTAGCTTTTTTGCACTTTTTATTCTGAAAATGGAGTGAATTACCTACTGCCTTTTCCCAATAGCTATAAATGGTTAAAAGTTACAAATCATTAGCACCCCAAACGTTTTAGTGTTCCTTCGTATGTAAATATCAAATTTCACGAAAATCGGTTTAGCTGTTGGTTACAAACTAATAGACAAACAGAGACATAGTTACTTATGCATCCCTATTTATAAGCAGTGGTGACCACTTATCCTTGACTTACTCGTTGACCGCTCGCTTGCTTGTCACTAATTTAAAAGATCCCGACGAACTAAAAAAAGAAACTATTTTGACAACAAATCTATGCAAGGTGCTTGTAAAACCATCCTCTGCTAGCTTACATGTATCCACTCATTTCTTAAGTTCACTACATAATAACTAAACATTTAATTACATAACAAGGTAAGGCTATAGAGAAGTATATACTGCTACAGTTTATGTACTATTGTTTAAAGTATATTCGCTAACGTGTATATTGCTAATACAGTTTGTAAAAGTAATTGTAAATATTAACAATTATTCTGTAACTTATTGTATGTTTTGTATTGTCATTTTATATTATTTCTTCTAAAACTTTTTATTAGTTTGTTCTTGTGCATACTTTTGAGCTAGTTTTGTCTATATAACCGCAATATGAATGAGTTTGCTGCAGTTATATACAATATATTTAAGTATTTCTTACCGACTTAAATTACTTAATCGACAGAAATTAACATTAAGTTAACAAAATACCTAAAAATATATTTAAAAACAAGCTTTAATTTCATTGTAATAGAAGTTACACAGCTCTACCAAATTTCAGCTCAATCGGACATCGCAAAGTGATTCAGTTGCAAGATTTGAAATAAATAAACATATATTTCAAGTATAAAAGCTTGAAAAAATACGGAAAATCCCCGTGAGCAGATTTTCTACAATCGCATTTACTTTGAAGTGAAAAGTAATCGTTTTGTTAAACAACAAACAGAGTTTCAAATTCGAATATTTCTACTCAAGACAACATGGATCCATGATGTTTGTAAACAACTTAGAGACGAATTCTTCAATTTATTGAACAACTGATACATTGTAATTTGTGAGCTAGATGTTAGTGCATTAATTGATATTATCAGTTTACTCACATCAGGCATTCAATATTAAAACGCACACCGATGCTATTCGTTTTCTAATGCCAGTCCAATTCGCAGCGGATTCCGAGATGGAGGACAGCGTGGTGGTGGCTGAAGACGGCTCGTCGGGGCACAGCTCGCTGGCGGAGCGCGCCTCCAAGAGCCACCTCATCGTGTGGCAGGTGGCCACCGCCTAGCGGCGCGCCGGCCGCGCGCGTCTCGACTCCGACGACTACGAGTTTGTGTGCGCGAGCACCAAACCCGAGCTCGTGTACGAATAGCGGCCTGTAGCTGGGGGCAACACTCGTCGCGTACCGAATTACCACCTTACGACACTTACCACCAACTTACCACCTCTCTATCACTACATAGCTCCCTAGGTTTGATTCTTAAATCGAAACGCTGTGGAAAACTAGGATTATGGGAATGGCATTTCTGTCGTTGAATATTAAATCTATGAATGGATTGTAGAAATGTCATTCGTAGTTTTTTAGTTTTCTATCAGGTTTCGATTATAGAATTGCAACTTGGCTATGGGGCTGGGCTCGAGTTTGAAGGCTTAATTTGACAAATCTGACTAATCTAATCTTCTGAGCTAACTAATAATAAATCTGTCTTGTTATCGATCGATTAGATTAGATAAGATAAGAACATTAATACTTAAAAAAAAATAGAGATGTCATGCAAAGGCTTCAAATTTGGACTCATTGGATACCTACTAGTTGAATACAGCCGGTCGTGAGCGGAATCGTACTGCGCTCGTCTCGCAAGGCACTAGCACTTTGCCTCGAGGTCGGCCATTATACATTTTTTTATTTACCCTTAACACTGACCACAGTTTTCGAAAGGCCCTAAATCGGGGTTCTTGCATTTGTGCCGTTTTCAATTTCTTACCGCAACATGCGTTTCTGACGAAGGTTTGAACGTTTAAGCTAATTGAGATATTTTGATGAGTTTTCCACAAGTGTATTGAGATGTAAATATCTATTTGAGATGATGTCTAACGTTTTTAAGACATTGGCGTGCTTGAAACTTGTACGGAAACTAGTCAGAAACGCATGGTGCTCGTTACACACAGTTACTCTCACAAATACAAACCAAAGTCGTCTAGTTCGTATCGTAGTGCAATAATGTAGCTAACAGTTGCCCCCTTTCCCCGGCCGGCGGCGTATAGGCACTGACGAGAAGTGTTTGATCAGTATTCTCCATTAGAGTTCGGTTGCGTTCAGCAATTAGGAATTGATTTGTGATAAGGTAGTTGGTCTTTCGTCATTACCTTCATTCGGCTCGGCTCCAATGGACGCGCGTAGTCGATCACTATTCATATGCAGATATACTATTTCATGAAGACTGCACAAGATGTGGCGTGTACGGATTACAACGCGGGACTTAGAGCTTATTAGCTAAGAAGCATGGTACAATAAAACTTGCCTTAACCTACTTCGTTAAGACATTCTGCAGAACTAACGTTGTCTGTGATTAGCTGACCTGTCGCCAGAAGCGGTGGGACCTGAAAGATTCCGTCTTCTCTTTCATAACGCAAAGTACGAGTAAGCTACTGAAATGCTTACACGCAACAACCAACAAACAACAATGAAATGGAATATCTGCATCACAGCAGCGACCCGCGATACCAAACAAACACCTTATTCGTTCTACGGAAACGAGATGACGTAGCCATATTCTATTTTGTCACGTTACGCACGAACGAAGAGTTGATAGTTGTATCGCGGCGCGTGTGCCTGATAGTGTCGTGAAATGAAAGCGCGTGCGTTGAGTCCGGGCTTCATTCACGAGTGTTTTGTCGCGTCACGTACTCGCACGTCATTTCGGATTCGAAGCGGTGCACGGCACTGCAAGGACTATGTTCTATACTCGTATATTCTGTGTGCTTCACTTACGCCACGCAACGCTCCGGCAAGCATTGCTCACGACTTGCGAACACCTTACCACCGGTGACGCCGCGCCACATTTTCAAACGAACCTCTCCTAACTTCGTCCAGTAAATTGTACTTACTCGATTTATATTTCGAATAACAGCAACAAATGAATTGATTTCGTTGAAATGGAGTTGTCAGCGTCACCGGGAGTGGTAGTGTTCGTGTTATTGTATCGACGGGTCGGCGTCACTAGTTTTCATTTATATTTATGTCGATTTCTCCGCGGCGCGGCGGCCCGTCCAAGCTTAATCTCATTTAGAAATAATGTACAAGATGTAACCACCAAATAATACATGTTAGTAGTTGTGCGTAGTTAGATTTAACAAGTTTGTATGATTAGTTAAGGGACATTATACACGATACTTAGATGTTATGGAATTTCTCATTTATTTGTTATTTTGATGTAATTAATTCATTTGGGCTGTGGTTGTCATCTGCATCACAAGTTTTTTTAAGTATAATTTTAATGTATTTTAAATGTTCGATGTTCGTGTTTTATTATAATAACGTAATAATA
This sequence comes from Alcis repandata, assembly GCA_949125135.1. Lineage (NCBI taxonomy): Eukaryota > Metazoa > Arthropoda > Insecta > Lepidoptera > Geometridae > Alcis > Alcis repandata. The sequence goes on along the minus strand of OX421221.1, from coordinate 11,922,994 downwards.
CTAATATATACAATTTTATTACAATGGATTACTATTGAAATTGTGACTGATGCTGATCAGCAGATTGATAACGTTACCTGTCAATCAATCAATCGTCTTTGTTCCGCGCTCATGGCAGACTGCTGTCGCGAGTGGCATCTAACGTTATCAGCCTGCAATGTTGTTGAGAGGCATCTTAGAATTTTTCATATATAACACTGTAGTTTCATTATTATCCTGGTGAATATCAATAATCTTATAAGCGTCTATCTTTACTCTAACCAAATAAGTAATGTTTTTAAAGGTATTTCATTGACTACGTATTGTATCTTAGCGTTCGTGAACAGTACGCTCGAGTTCATTTCAGAGCCGTGCACGTGCAATAAAACTCACTCGCTTGTAACATGTAATGTATCTTAACCGTAACAATCCGAGACCCGCTGCAAAGAGATGGGGCGAATGCTCCTAGCTTGTTACATGAGATACATTGCACTTCGAATCCTTATAAATAAACGTGAAACAGCTTTGGAGCCGTCTTTCATCTTTCTCTCTTCCCACTTTTGAACTCGATCGAAAAAGACAAAAGACTCCCAGGCTACTCTACGTTTATCAATAAGGAAGTGAGTACGTAGCTTTGTATAGTTAAGTTAACACGTAAAACCTCGACATCGATTGTAATCTTAGCGTGTTACTCGTATCTCTCAATGGTGCAAACATATGTCTAGTGTTAGTTACGAGCAGTTTTAGTTTGTATTGTAATGCCATACGTAACCTAGAAAGCAATTAACTGACCTGGCCCAATGTAAATTAAGCCCTTCTCCAGCTGAGAGTGCAATAATATAGGGTTCAATTTACATTGGGCGGTATATCGGGTAGCTGTTTTTTGGCTTGCGCATGGCAGTTTTAGTCATCTATTCAATTTACACTGCACACTAAGGGACAGTACTTGCGCGTGAGTTTATTAATCAGAAATGTTACCTGCAATGACCAGTTCGCCATGTTCCATACATAGAATTTTACCAGTTTACAGGTTGGATCGGAAAATGTTGAGCTTTGTAAAACAATTTTTTGCCAAAATTAGCAAGATTTTATACATGATAGACTTGTAAAACAACTGATTTTGATACAATAAACTCACACGCAAATTAACTATCAATTACATATTACATAATTTAATCTTTTAAGTAATAAATTACGTAGTGTTCTCAGTCAAAATGTTCACATTTTTAGTATAGCTATTGCAATACAAGAGAACGGCTGTGATTGCGGGGAAGCCTTATTTTTACTTACGAGCTTGTTTGGTGTGTTGCGCATGCGCAAGGCCAACAAAATCACGATATTCTAATGCAGTTTAGTTATATATATACATATAACTAGCTCAAGCATTGCAATAATTATACGATACTGTATTAAGTAAGTAAAATAGAAAAGTAGCCATTGTCAACGACATTTTTCATATTTATAAACGTCATAGTCCACTGAGTAATGTTAAAATAATCATGTTCTAATATCGACATAATAAATCTACGTGTATGTAAATCCAGAAAGTTCAAAAGTTCATAATGCGGTCTTGTGACTGTCGTTCATGTAACGTAAGGGGAGCACGCTCATTGGGAAACGTGGCGGTGATGAAAGTGAAATGTTAACTCTGCAGGGTTAAAAGGAAAGGGTATGCTAAGCCGAACAGGACTCAGTACTCATCATTGTAAACAACTTTTACTATGGGACCAACCCGGTATTCGCGAGAAACAAATCAACTGTTTTGTTGAGTGTCATTGACATTTCTATGAAACTGCTGATTTTTTTTCGAAAAAGTTGTTCATAATGATGAGTACTATAATCATCACAAAATAAGATGCCCGTTATGACGTTTGTCATTGCGACGTAACTAGTGATGTCACCATACGACTCGGTACTCGATACTCACGATAAATCAATTCAAGTTTGTATGAGTATTTGATCGATTTGATTTTGTATTGTAAAGTACATTGGATTAAGGTTACGATTCGAAAATTTAACTTAAACTTGAATATTATAGATTGAAATGATACGATATGGTGCGAGAGGTCAATTTGTCTTTAATTTAATATTTTTCGTTACAATAACATTCATTCAATCACAAATAAACAAGAAAAAACGAAAGTGATTGAATCTTCATTCAATAATTTTCTTCGGATCATGAGCAAAAATCGTCAGTTGAGCTATCGTCAATTAATTGGTTACAAGTTACAACACTAATATTTGAAAAAAGAAGACTGAGAACGTAACTGTTTTTGAGAGTTTCGTTATAATTTGACATTACATGCTACCATAAAGTATGCGCGAAAAGCGTTCCAAGTTACATTTTACGGTCTTTCTCAAGTGTCATAACGGGCATCTTATATTGTGACAACTATAAGAGCCGTTTTTGGCTTAGCAAACCGTTTCTTAATAACCCTGTTTTATATAGTTTTTAAAATCAATTTTAGATTCAATAGTAACAATACTAGATCAGAATACTTGCTTCGAGATTTAGGTAAATTGAGACTTACAGGCGCTCAATGCTTAAGAAAATCGAGTGCTCTCTTTGTCACTTTTCCACTATAGTGAGGTGTTAAGGCATCTCGCCGACAGGTTTTAAGGTCACTTGATATTGCCACAGTGAAACCGTCCTATACCTAACTACTAAAATATTAACGAGATATAGGAATCACGACACGGGTTTTTATCACCGCCACGATTCCATCAGCGTCCTCCTGGCTGCATTTAATCAGTCTCGGTCATTGCTGGCCGTCGATCGAAGGATACAGCGAAGTATTGATCCAAATGCTTATATTCAGCACAAAACATGCTGCATTGCTGCTTGTTTTATAGCAACAACAAATGCATCATTGCAATACAAAGTTATTCATAAAGTTCATGTATTCACATGTGAAATGACGTTTAAAATACAGGGTTATTCATAAAGGGTATGCTAAGCCGAAAAGGGCTCATAGTACTCATCATTATGAACAACTTTTACTATGGGACTAACCCAGAATCCGCGAAAAATATCAGCTGTTCCATACATTTTATCGAGTGTCATTGACATTTTTCTATGAAACAGCTGATTTTTTTCGCGAATTTCGGGTTGGTCCCGTTGTAAAAGTGGACCGTAATTATGAGTACTATGAACCCTTTTCGGCTTAGCATACCCTTTATGAATAACCCTGCATTTTAAACGTCATTTCACATGTGAATACAGCAGTGTCTAATACCAAGGAGATAGCATTTTTTCAAAGTTGTCAAGCTTTTATTGCTGACATCAAGCATTTGTATCAAAAGAACAGTCAGGAGATTAATTAAAGTAGGTGAGAATGTTTGCAAGACGCTGGTCGAAGGATTTTTCTGATTCTGTCTTTTAAATTGTAAAATGGTATTGTACTTAGTTTAGATTACTCGGTCTCGTAGTTGCTAGTAATCTATATATATTGTGAAAATTTATTTTTACTTTTGAATTTGTATTTCTTGTATTTAAATTAATATAATAAGCCTAGTTTGTTACAATGTGATTATGTTTCTACCGTCAATTGTTGGGTACAATGACTGCGGAAACTTCATCGCGTAGAATGAAGATCTGTCAGTGCAGTGGCCTTTTTTCGGTCTCCAAATATACGAATCAAGTATTGACATCTATTTGGCTTATATAGTTTCTATCGAACTTCGAAGTATTTGGCCACTAGTATGTAATGAATCGTACATTTCTCAATAATTTTTACAACTTTTGCTTATTTCTCTTGGCCAGTTCGCCTGCGGCCAGCGTCGTCGGCTAGTCCTAGTCAATAAATATCGACATTGGTGTAAAGTTAGCTAGGCTTACATTGTTTTGCTATAGATATAATGATAATACGTCCGACAGATGGACGTCAGTTTGCAATGTATATAGTTATTGTGTATGGTACACGCGACCGCTAGGTTTTCTTCTTGACGTGGTTTTGTGCCAAAAACTTATAATTCAATTGATATGTATAATTTAAATGTAGAACTAGTGTATTTTTTATTGTTCGTTAGGCCTGTGTGCCTAGCACAACTGACGTAAAAATACGGAGCGAGTATTCGGTAGAAAAGTGTACGTTAACGCCTGTCAGTGCAATTCTGGTCGTAAGTGGCGGACACTTTCTTGTCGAATACTCGCTACGTTTTTTACGTCAAAGCAGTGCTAGGTTCACAGATTGCACAGCTATGTGTAGTTGTCTAGCGCGTACGATGTAGCCGCGAATGGCTCTTAAAAAGTTATGAGCAGAATGATCCACGTCTCTGTGAAACGATGTTCTATACTGTAAGTGTATGTTCCTACTAGAGCTTCCAGGACAGACCGCAGTCAAATCGTCATAGCTGTGTAATTAGCCTGAGATTGTATTTCTTACAAAAACGCGTCGAGAAGGAATCAGGACTGACAGAAGCAGAGTCTAACCAATCCGCCGGAGTGCTTAAATTCGATGTTTATTATATTACAGCAAAAGCTTGGTGTAGAACGATTATAACGATTGTATGATATTTTTGATTTACAGAACCAAAATGTAATTTGTGTGAATTTATTTGTACCTATTTTTGAATTAGTTATTATTTTTTATACGATTGAGTATACACTATTTATTGTGACATTATTTTCCAACGAAGTTTATTTTTAACTTAAATTTTATTTTAGCAAGCGTGAGGCAGGTCTATTGACATCAGTGCAAATTTTCATATTTTTTACATTACTTAGTAAATTTTATTTATTTTTAATTAGTAAGATCAAATTTATTTTCATTTATAATACATTTTATTTACACGATTGTCTAATTAATCTAATATCGTATTTAGAAGATTTATGTTGGTATGTGTGAGGGTAAACCGCAATTGTTTTAAACATAAGTAAAACCATAATAATAATTTGTTATTTACTTTGAACCAAATATAAAAAGTTCAATATTTTAGTCAACAGTATATATATAAATAATAAAAAAAAAGTATGAAGTTGCTGTACTTGCAATTATGAAGCTGTAATATGCGCGTCATCCTTACGCTAATATAAGTTATTCCCAACACTTAAACGGCTGGACGGAATTGCACGTAAGTTTGACTAAAGATAGCTTATGCCCTGGGCTAACACAAGATGTTAACGCTATAATTCATCAGCGCACAGGTAAAACCGTGGGGCACAATAAATGATTCAATATTTTTAACCCTGCGCCTGATACAGTACTTACTCGTATAATGTTTGTTAAATACGATTGTGGTTCACCCTATACCGAGCTGTACCTGTGACCTTTAACCATTGTAACCAATATTAATATCAGTCGTTTAGCGAGACCTCATTGTTTTACTCTTGTTTGTAATATGCTATCAAATAAAGGAACGCTGGAGATATTACTGTGTTTTTATTAGAGTTACAGCGCTAACTGTAGTTTGTGATTTTGGCACTGAACCTCACGTATAACTATTACGAAAGACAAGGTAGACAGAAAGTAAGGCAGCAGGTAAGCGTAGGTTGAGACGCAGGTGACACAGCACGTAATAAGTTTTGCAGGGCAGAGCAAGCGAGACAGACAGGACATACAGAAGGGCAAATGTCTGCGTCCCTACGTTGCAGCGTACGCAGTAAGGGCTAGCATAGCTTCCGACGTAAAATACGAGTACGTAGCGAATATTCGATAGAAAAGCGTGGCGACCGTCAAGGGACCTGCGTCACCGGCGTCTCAACATACGTGTAGCCAAATGTCAACCGTTCACGCGCAGTAATACAGTAGGTACCTACCTATCAATGCAGTAGGTAGATAAAAGCGGCGGATGTCGTTCATATATGACACTTTACCAATCACGAATTGATTAATTTAAATTGTTCCGTTTGTGCCAATATAGGCTTCAAAAACACTCAATTTGAACTTGACCTTGCCACCAATAAAAAGTTAAAAGCACTGAGCTAAGGTCATTACGAAACTCGAAAAAAGGGTTAACTTATTTAGGAAGTCTCCATTTTATAGAATTTCTCTAAATGTTTTGTCAAATCTAGTTAGTTGAGGACTGACAAACTGTGAGCCTGGCATAACTTGCGACGTAAAATACGTAGCGAATATTTGATAGAACAGTGAACACCATTTAAGCTCGTTAAGGGCGCGACTGACGGGTGTAAGTAGCGTACCTACACTTTTCTATCGAAACCCGCTTTATTTTATATTTTTTCTATTTTACGTCAGCACTGAAGTTAGGGTAGGCCCAGGCAGAAAACGAATTTGACACACACAAAGTGCATACGTAAGTTCTTGGTACTTCAAAGATTCTTCAAAGTAGTTCTTGCGTTTCAAATAGGTACAAACGACTAATTAGTACCAAGCATTTGAAATGTAAAGACAAAACTTCATGATATAATTATAACTACTTTGACGACCTGTTCTGCTCAGCGGTAGTATAACCGTCTTATAAGCCAGAGAACCCGGGTTCGATTCAAAGCCGGGCAGATGTTTGAATGATGAATTTAAATATCTGGATGTTAGTTGTCCTTGTCTTTGTGTGTGTTCCATGGCATCCCCGACACAGGTTATCCTAGTTGAGAGCTATGAGTGTGAAATGAAACTTTTAATTTCATAGTTCCACATGATTCCGTTACTTTATTTCTTAGTTTTGATAGGAAATGTGCTCTAAGCGCGCTTAGAGTCAATTCGTTCAAAAAAGGTGTAGTAAGGTAAAAAAACCCGTAAGAGCACATTTCCTATCAAAACTAAGAAATAAAGTAACGGAATCATGTGGAACTATGCACACTTAGATGAATTTTTTTTTTGATGTTGGGGGGGAGGGATTTTAGAAAGATACCCGGCTGCTTTTGGGAGCAACCGGGTTATGTGAGGTTACACCCACTAAAACCCCCACGGTGGCGTGGCCAGCCTCTGTGCTCGATACGGGGGCACCAGGGTCTCTGACGAACTCACACTGGTGCGCCCTCATCACGTTACCTGAGGCACCATTCGCAGGACGTTGGTCCTTTTCCTTGGATGATCTAATCTAACCCTACGTGCATGTTATGAACGACTACAGGTAGCTACTATCATTGCGTAGGGCAACGTGCCAATTCTTCCAAATACATTTTTAATAAGGCTTTAGACGTGTCGTTAAATAATTTGCTTTGATAATTGGGTGGTGGCGTGCCTAAAATATTTTGTCGCGTGCCATTGGTTCGTCATCCCTGACGTCGGGCTTCGGCAGGAAATAAAACACCTGTTTATATGACAATAGTTTATTAAGGAACAACGTAATGTAATCTAATGACTAGACAAATACAAAACACGCAACAAATCTGGAAATGCCTTTGGAATTCTATACATTACGAATCTAAAAAGAAACACTGTTATTAGATCAAAAGTCTGGGCTTTAATCATAAACGTTGCTTAGCAATTGCTTAGATTGACAAATGTCATTTAACTCGCTTAACTTTAAACAAAGTTTATAAGGAAGGCCCAAAATGTCATCCTTTTAGGCGCTGCCACACAGCAAGCGGTTTAAAGTGCGTACATTGTATTGTATGCGATGTCTTGGATCCTAAGACAGCATCAGATCTCGACGTTACTAGAACTCGAAAAAAAAACATACAGTCGAATTGAGAACCTCCTCCTTTTTTGAAGTCGGTTAAAACCGCTCGTTATGGGCTCGGCACCTTAGATAGCAGTGACCTGACATGGTGGCCTATTGCTGTTTGCTGATTTTTAGGTTACGGACGGCAGTAAAGTTTGCTAGGAAAATTCATTGCTGCACATAAAATTAAGTGTATTACCTACATACTTTGTGCCATAAAAGAAACGGCAAACACATTAATATTTAAACATTTTAAACATGTTATTTTAAACATTATTAAACACATTGAACATTATAAGGATTTGAACATTAATGAACATTTTTGCCAGTAAACAAATTAAAAAACAACATAGAATGCCCTGTTTCAAATAACTAAAGTTACAAATAGAACATCATTACTCGTTTTTTAGGTATTAATTAAAATTTCAAAAGTTTGTTCTGGCAGCCAAATGGCTACGAAAGTAAAGTAGATGAATTTCACGTAGGTCACGGATCTTAAAAACTTACAATGTTGTAATGCAGAAAAAATGTTGAAACCTACGAGTATTTATGTAAGTCATACAATTATTATTTTGCTAGTCATGCGTGAGCTAGTTTGTTGTATTTGCTGCGAGTAGCTCAGCAGGCTGATTCAGCTACGATTGTCTTGGGAAAGAATTCGAAGACGAGAATTTTTTCGCGATTCATAACGTCAGAACGTGGTCGGATTTTTTTCGAATTTATATGTCAAATCGGAAAGATTTGACATATTATTTCCGAAGGCGGAAGACTTTTCGAAGATAATCGTCGAATACATTCAATGTTCGGATAGCTGAATCAGCTTGCAGAAATGACATGCAAAACCGTAGGATCAAAAACGACTGTTTATTTATTTATGCGTAAAACCAAGCAAACTTCGCACTTTTTCTGCACTTTACATCGTTAAGTACCTACCTGTAGGCACTCGTATGTAGATAATTTTACAGTATTTCAAGTAATTTCAATAGGCTATTTGTTTGTCTCCTGAATTTTGTGTATTTATTTTAACAGTTATCTATTACATAAAATAAAATTGTCGCTAATTAATTTGAATGAAAAAAGCCAACCTACGTACGAGTAACACAACTTAAAATTAAATTATCTTCCACATTTATAAATAAGCATAAGTCATATTTATTTTCAGTTTTGGAAACTACACTACTAGATTATCAAGGAATACCTAATTAAAAAACAACACGAGATTATTGATTATTATTATCATTGTCTACAAAATGGTCAAAATATTGATGGAGAGGTAATGACTACATTATTTTAAATTTATTTTTCGTTTGACCAAAGTCATACATAATTACGAAATGTATTAGAGGTAAAGGGCCCAAGTTTGAGGATTTTTATGGCAGATCTTAATTTTCTAAAACTGTTGACGTCTTTGTCTAATAGCTTGCCATGATATAGACATATACATGGTTTAGATCTGTCATAATTATAATCCCTTTAAACTTGAGTCCAATAATAGCAAATTATAAAAGACGTCTACACAAGGTGATACACTTCAAACTGGATGACATGAGGGACTAATAGGACAAACAAGATTATTCAGTTGAACGGTGCGCACCTGCATGGTTGGTGTGCGTGTCATTTAGATTTATTCTCACCTGGCCAGGTGGCCATGGTCTTGGTAATCAGGGCTGGATTTATGGGAGGGCAACAGGGGCAACAGCCCCGGGCCTTCACAAAAGAGGGACCCCGCACAATACAGACTTCAGAAAGATTTTTTTAATTTCGACTAGTAAGTAAATACTGGTAAACATTTTTCCTTTTTTTGACCGATTTTAAAATTCTTGCATCAATAAAAAAAGCTACATCATTAGCGAATAACATAGACTACATTAAACATACCCGTGCGAAGCCAGGGCAGGTTGCTAGTATTTATCTATGTGTGTTAAATACTAAAAGAATCTACTTGGTTTCACAATAAATTATTTATTGAAAAACACGAGTGAAAAAAAAATTGTTTTCTTTATTCGAAAAATAATTTGGAGCCAGGGGGCCTCCACTCCTTTGTTGCCCCGAGGCCAGACCTCTAAATCCGGCCCTGAATGTTAATTATTTATAAATAATCCATACCCAAAGACGGTTATTTGCGAGGGGATAAAAAACTTCGCACCACGTGTAGACCGTCTAAGCGTCAGTGGATCCAGCTTGGGTCGAAGTTTGCCACAATTTGGTAACTTGTAGCAAGCTTCGACAGCTGAAGTTTGAATTGGATTACACTTAGTAACTTATTACTACTCTCTGCAGAGAAAGAAACCTCGATATTGTACCTATCTCATTCAGTTGAAACTCACCAAGCAATCCAAATAAAAGCAATCTAAGATTAGAGACCTAAAACTAATCCCGTCGCCACTGTACTATTATTAATTCTGTACCATGGCTCACAAATTTAATATTGGTTCGTTTTAAAGCAAATACAGACTTCAGACGTTTCATCAGAGTCGTTCGCTTTCGTTCTAGCTCGCGAAGAATTCGAGCCCGTTCTCACTCTTGCTGAGTTTTAATGGGCACAAAGGCTCGCGCTGGTTTTAGCTCGGTCGTCTGTGTTTACTGTTTAGCCTGAATTCTGACAAAGATTTTTATTTGGAATCTACTGTATTAAATACAAGTCGAAACGATGTAGGTTGTTTCGTAGCACTAACTAACATACCTAACCAAAATAGTTGATCTACACCTAGGTTATACTCGTACACCTACACATGCAGTGGACCCCTAATAGTTTGTCAAATGGGGCTATTTAAAATACAAGACTATTTTTGTAATTAATAGGAGATAAGACGAGGAGAAGCCATCATTTTAATTATGTAGGTACTATTTTACTTATATTATACCTACCTAAATGCGAGTGTAAAGTATCTCATTGTAAAGTTACTAACCAACTGCCCAGAAGGCGGATGTTATTTGGGTGTATAAGTATTTAGTAGTATAAGTTTCTATGTAACCTGATTTACCTACTAATAACACTTGTTATTTATAAGCTATCAAATGGTTTACAACAGTTATAAAGTTCCAAAGTCATTATTTAGAGGTACATAGGTAGGTAGATTCTCAAAGTTTTTAAACAGCCCCATTTCAAAGTAATTACAATTTTGTTAAACGTGTAAAGCAGTTTATAAACTTACCTAATAAAAATCCGAGTAAATAGGTTTTGATAAACTAGACAACACTACACTTAACAACATTATCTCACTGGGTTGTTACGCGTACGAGAAACGTATTTGTTACACATGAAAGAATAGCAATAGAATTTAGTAGTTTTACTTAAGGTGGAACGAGTCCCTCAAGGCTTATCAAATTCAAATTTAGCTATAAGTAGCTATGAGTACATTTTAATTTATTCATTGAAGGTCGGAACTGTGTGAAAACCAGTAAGTTACGAGTACGTATATCAACAAATTACAATTGCAATGTTCACCTAAATTCGATTAGGTTCAGTTAAAACAATGCACTAGGCTTAATTACTTTTAGACAGTGGTTTTTAGTTTGCTCGAACTCGAAATTCGAAATAGGCTCGATAGTTAGGCTAATGGGCGAGTATTGCTGGTGTTACTCTAACAATAACGTTCAATTTCGAAACCCGTAGCCAGGAATTGAGATCGGAACAAACGAGAGGTTTCAGTAAATTTAAAGCAGATTTTTTCTTAAAAAAACCGCAAGATTAAATTAATTTTGCGCGCGGAGCGTTCCACCTTAACTGGAAACATGAAACTCGAGGAAAGTTCTGAAGTTGTTATTGCATTTCCTAATAAACATTGCTTAACTTTAACGAAAGTTCGTTGAATGCAATTTTAAGTATTCTAAACGAATGTTTGCTTAATATCCTACTTACTAAAAACTAAATTTCATTGTAAACGCCGTTATGATTCCACAGGCTTACCTATCTAATTCTATTTCATAATAATTAATATTAGTAAATTATTAATACTTTATATTCATGCATGTTGTATACTAACTTTGTAGGTATTAATAATATAAATATTATAATTGCTTATTAGGAAGGAATTAGTGGATAAAAAATTGACTTTCTACTCATATAGGGAATAAATTCAAAATACTAAAATAGTAAAAACATTAGGATTTTGTTAAAACTGACTAGGTAAATGACTAAGTTAGACGAAGACGTGGATAATGGATTTGCTATAGTCAAGTTAAATAATTGTCGTGAGTTTTTAAAGAACGCATTCACTCATTACGTAATAATTAGTTATGGAAGTATTCATAGTCTTGAAGAAAATTATAAATCTAAAACTTTTGTTTTTCATTTCAAGTTAAACACGTTGGTTTTGTGAAAGCATTATCACAAATCTAGATTAATAGAATCATGGATAAACTACGACCTAAAGACTAGCTCTGAGGGCCATCTCAAAACTAGCACTGGCCAGCACTTAGCGTTTATGGAGAGATAAAGTTTGAAATAAGAAAACAGTTTGGGTTGGTTACACGAAACGAGTACAGTGGCGAGACAGTATGACTACACTCGTCCGAGCAAACAAATCATGGTTTTAGTAACTGTCTCACCTCGACAAAATGTTTATACTTACAAACCGAGTACTCAGCCGAAGTCACTGTCTCGCCACTGTACTCGTAATTCAACCCATACGAAGAATTTTATGTATTTTTATTAAAAAATATATTTGTTATGTTAGTTTTCTTGTCAAATTTATCTCTTTATTTGCAAATGGGTTTTAAAGATGTATAAAAAGCATTCTTAAATGTGACCATTTATTTTCATGCAGTTAAATATTTAATGTGCAAACGAGACGGAGTGAAAATTGGTTTTCAACTCTTTACGTGTTTATTAACCTATAACAGTTAATTAAGTATACTTCGACATTAAAGATACAGGTAAATATTACTTAAAAATATTACCTAGACTTATGACTTTGTGTTCTATGCACTCAATGAGCTATAACACTCTATTAGGAACAAAAGGAAGTATATTCAAACTGTCAATAGGAAGTATCAGTCTATTTTTCTTACTCTTCCAAAAATGCACCCAAACGTATAACAAATAAGATTATAATTATTGGCCAAAAGCCTTATGGATTATTTTTATAAAATATTATTTTTGGTTGACTCTTTTATCTACTTTTCTTTTACCAAATTTTACAGCGTCTTTTCTATTTCATGTCATACAACTAATGTTGCATGCAAAGACCATAGGTGATTCTTTGTTCATTGTTACATGCCAAGATCGTAGGTGATTATTTGTCTATTGTTGCATGTTTTGACAGTTGTATGTTGCTGTCATAGTATATAACAGTTAGTACAGCAGGTTCCTATTGATCGAAACAGTTGTATTTGCGACACTGCGACGAAAATCGCAGACTTTTCGTCGCAATATGACAGTTTGTTTAATTAAAAGACAAATATTAGTAAAAAATGCGTGGAAAATGCAGCTAAATATATTATAAAGGTGTAGTAGGTGTTTATGTACTGAAAAAATAATCTGAATCGGGTAAAATTTACAAGAGCGTGTACATATAGCGTTTTTGTCTGTAATGTTTTGAGGAGATGCCTTTCCCGCAAAACTTATGGTATAAAAATAATTTAAATGGGATTCTAAACTGTGTTGTATTTTAGTTTTACATACACGGGACTTTTGACATAAAATTGATTTAAAAAAATACTCCGGCTGACATAAAAAAGCCACGCTAGTTGTCATAGTGAAGTTGTAGGTACCTATTGTTAGGCCTGACATAGGTTCAGCCAACCAGCCTATTATGTATTGTTTCGTAACTGTTATGACGCTGCAAAATTGGTTGAATAGTGCTACACTACTCTAGAAATATTCCGAACAATGTTTAACTTGACTTCAACAGTTTACTACAAACAAAACTTGGTTGCGGCATGAAAACTTCCACTCCCACGAATCAACACTTCTTGCAACTTGGTCATTAATATAGCTACTTAAAGTTACATATCCGCTATTTGGTGTCAATTCTCACCAAGTTATCCCAACTTGGAAGTACTAATCCTAAGAATAACCTGAAGAATCATCAATCACGTCGAGTTTTAGTACAAGTGAGATAGATCTATGCCTTAATAATTAATGAACTAAGTTAACTATGTCGTTATGACGGAAGATCAATGAGGAGATAGTTTTATACTTAAAATTTATATTTGGCTGTCTGGAAGTCTGCTGATTCACACCTACCTATTAAGCGGGTAAGTCGTGCATTCCATTATCAATTACCTTTACATCTTTCCTGTTGTACCCATTCCGTTAAAGGCGTAATTTAGATAAAATCTTTTAAATGTTAAACCTAAATGTCACATCTCACTTGGACGAAAATTCGTAAGGCAAAGTTATTTCTATTATAATATGTGCCTAAGCTACGCCACACCTTGCCGCTAGTCACTTGCACGAGCTACCTAACTTGCGTCACATCACATGGTATAATCACAATCTTCTACTCTACCGACTAGTGTTGCTCTACCGACACTATTGCTAGCTTATAGCCTTCTCTAGGCGAACTATGCTAGCTTACGCTACGGACTCCATCATCACCGAAGCTTTCACTCATACATAAATATTGCAAAAATATCTCCGGATACTCTCCGATACCGAAAACAAAATCTTGCAGCGTGCTTATAAATATAAAATACAATTTCTCTAGTAAATAAAATAAAACCGCTTAATCTAATGAACAGTCTAATAAAAATAATAGCTTAATTAATGTTTGCTTTCGATGCAAGTTAATACAATTTCGTCCGAATATTGGATATTGGATATCCGACGACAAAGAGATATCCCCGACAAAATCTACACGTTTAAATTTTTCTAAAACTAAATAATTATGCAGCACAATTTACTTAACAATAAAAACAACAGCCGCTTCGTCGGGGACATCTCGAATACAATTTAACCCTAAACATAATTCGTTGTGCAAATAAATGCTAACTAAACATTCGTTGTAATACTTCGATTTATTGCTATCGTTGTTTCTCTATTATAATATAATACTCGACTTTAGCCTAAAACAATCCTTTCTCAGAGCTACCGTAGCTACGAGGATGTCGTATATCGACGACAAAGTTCCGAGCGTACCTACTTAGTATCTAATAGTCGTTACAAACCTATGAATGTATTCAACTCTTAGGCACATAATCGCGTCAAATCGCGAGGCAGATCCGAGAGAAGATAGAACAAGAATATTAAGGGGAAAACGAGCATAAATATACGTCTTATTAGGAATCTCAAATACGTAACAATCTCGATAATATTCTGTAATGAGCCTAATAAAATGTTATCTGTTTCGACACGCGGTGAATTACCAAATATAGTTATATTTTACATAAAAACAAGGCAATATCTGTAAACTGCAACGTCAGCTTTCGCTCGGCGTAGCTGAGAGGGGAGTCAGCAGCTCGCCGGCAAAATGCTGAGCTTGGATTAACAACTGCGAAAAGTCCACTCTTTTAAACTTAGCTGTACATTGATCGCTCCGATATGAATTCTCTTGTCAACGAACGAATCCTGCAGGCTGATTCAGCTCTCCGAACATCGAATGTATTCGACGATAATCTTCGAAAAGTCTTCCGCCTTCGGAAAGAATTCGAAGACGGGATTTTTTTGTTATTCATACTCGTATCGTCGGAAAGTGGTCGAATTTTTTTTCGAATTCATATCCTTTTTTATGTAATTGAGTGACGAGACGAGCAAATCGCTCGCCTGATGTTAAACGTCACGTTTGCCCATAACAGGTCTGCACCACCCAGAATTTTGAACTCGCAGAATTCAAGACTCTGCGAGGCACAGCACTGCGCTCGTCACCCTGAGATATAAGATGTTCAATCTCCCATTTGCCCTGAAATTTCACTGGAAACAATGCCCTTCCAACCGGAACACAGTAATGTTTGCACATTACTGCTTGGCGGTGCAATAACTGGCAAAGCTGTGGTACTTCCCCAGGCGGGCTCTGCAAAAGAGCCCTACCACTAGAACTTCCGAAGGCGGAAGACTTTTTGAAGATAATCGTCGAATGCATTCGATGTTCGGAGAGCTGAATCAGCCTGCTGGACGGCTTCGTTTCGTTGAACAATGATAACAACTGTCCGACCAAATCCTATTAGACAATATAAATCTTAACCCAACATTTAAAACAATCCGTAAGCAATGCCGAAATACCTTTTCCCATTAAGTTGGTCGATTCTCATACGATAAGTTAGAAAATTTAGATAAATTTAGTTGTTTTCCGATTTTTTTTGTACCATCCGATAAATTATTTCCCAAACGAAATTTAAATTGTAAACATTAAGCAATAAATTCATAACGAAATATAATTTAAAATCCTATATCACGATTGCAGTCTACCAATTAGCCATTATAACGTTACTATATATTAAGTCACATTATTATAACTAATTATATTATAATATATACTATTAATATATAAATATATCCTAACTAACTATATATTTTATCGATATTGCTTTCTTATTGCTTTTTAAATACACTAGATATTGCTTTACGTTACGGCTTAAATTAACTATTTACCTAGACTTATCATTATTGTTAAGTACGTATTGCTATTTTGGACAATTTTTATCACTGCGAAGGACACAGCTTGTTTCCAATGCTATACAGGGTTATTTTAAATGTGTAATCTGGAAGATCTCGAATGCAAAATGAGTTTGAATTTTTCATGTAAATACAAAAGCTTTTTTTTTGTTAGGACTCTAAATGACAGTAACTTAACGCGGTACTAAGCATGGAACAGCGGGATAAAACGTAAGGGATCGTCTATTACTCACCTGAGCCTTGAAAGGGAAAAAGAGGGTTCGGAAAACATCACGAAATATTACAAGGTGTAGTTAAATATCACGTGTATTTATTTTTTCGTTAATTCTGAAAATTTGAAAGATAATTTGTACATGAAAAATACTCGTGATTTTGGCGGGAAGGGGGGAGGGGGATAATTCATAAACTCACCACTTAAAAAGTTGCTGAAAACATTACGTGATTAATGGACGACCCTTGACAAAAATTTGCACATTTTTTTTTATTGAATTTATTTAAAAAGACAGTATCGAGTTAACGAAAGAAGAGTGGTTGAATACAATGGTTAATGATTTTTTTTAAATGTAGGGATATATAAATTGCATAAAGCAGGAAAGCTGCTAGCGAAAGATTTTTAGTTAACTTAAAATGACACTGTATGCTGAGCACTATGACTAGATAAACTTATAATTGAACAAATACATAATTTGTTCAATTATAAGTTTATCTAGTTAGAATTGTAGATGGTTTGTTATGGATATTTAACGATGGAATTGAAACGCTATATTTAAACATGAAACCAGATGCACGGCAGAAAATCCCGTGCATTCAAACATTATTAAAATTTGGACTGAAACTTCACAATATTGTAATTTAACGTGTGTTTAACAAATTCAAGTGCTACTATTTCTTTTTCTATCTATTTACAAGCTATGGTATTTCTTCTCTGGTCTATAGTTGTTATGGTTTCTTTACACATATACTTAACAATAAGTTTATACTAATATATTCTACATAAGGTTTCTACCACTACAAAATATTGTAAAGAAGAGAAATTTGGTACACAAGGACGTTTTTACAATCTTGTATATATTTTTGTGTATAAGTTGGTTTTGTTACATAACCGTTTATATTACTAAAGTTATAGTTAATATATATATTTGAATAAAATATGTATTTTCGTTTTTACGTTATATTAAGTCCAATAAGCCAATATTTTTACATATATAATTATGTATAGGTAATATTTTCCTACTAAATATATACCTACTAAAGATGGGGCTACTAGGTTATATAGAATAGTGATACTAAAGAATAGATTAAGGAAGGGAATACGCGAAAAGAGTACCTATATAGATTACAGATAGAACTATAACTACATAGTAAGGTTAATATACTAGGATAAGGGAAGGGAAGAAGAAGAGCACATAGGTAACACAAGGGGATAGATAAGGAATACCGACTACCAATATTCCACTAAGCATATTTTGTATATAAAATTTGGAATCATATATTTTCGATGTTTTTCCTTTCAATAAATATCTTCCACTTGGTACTCCAAAGCACCAACCACTAAAAATCTACAAAACCTTATTAAACTGTACCTAATTAATATTGCTTTTAAATTACTTTATATTGCTTTTCACGCGCAACCTTTGTCCGTAAAGCCTAAATTTGTAAAAATATAAATATAGTTCTGTTGGGCGATATATTTATAAGAATGAAGAAGACTAGGGATGTCTAGGAAGGTAACATGTGGCACTACACTTACTAAATAGGAGTACGGTTAAGAGAAGAGATAGATAGAAAGATACTACTAGAGTCGAGTGCCTCCTAGGCGGGAAGAGTTTTCTATTTCGTTTTAAAATAAAATCTGTTCTTTGCAAGAAACGTGCGTCTTTACCGAAACATATTACCCAAACTACCCTAAATTTATTCGGGACTAAAATATTATTAGCTCGATTTAATAATTAACGTGACTTTTGTAATTGAATTTGGAATTTAAAAATTCAAGAACTGTAATCTTTTAAAAAGATTAAGCTTAATTGACAGGCTTAAAAGAAATTCACGAATGATGAATTGACGTGAGGCACCAACAGTGGACTAAGGGAGCGTCGGCCCCGGGCGAGGGTCGTGATCGGACCGGTCGCGGGGTGATCGTGAGATTCGGAACATCTCCGAGTGATGTCGATCCCCGGAGAGTATCATAATAGGTGTCGTCGCGTCGGTGCGAGCTCGGGGCCGGCGCGGCTCTACGCTACTGCTACGGGAAAGAGAATAGAAGATTACATTACAAGTCTGCTGCGTCTCTCGACAGCGGTGCGCGACTTTTTCCTACATTATTATTGCTTTTCGATACCCATTCTCCGAGCACCTCGTGCTCCTCGCTAACCTACGGTCTTAGCCTAACTTACGGCTAATTTACCTTATTGCCACTTGACTCCTCACACGCTCCAACTAAAGGCATGCTCGCTGTGTTGTCGCGTAGCCCTGTCACTCTGCCAAATCGCCTCATCAACATACTAAAGCACACTATTACGCCTGCTGCTAAGTTTCAAGGGACTTTATAAATTTTGAGTCAGGTGAGTCTGAAACGAATTTAATACTCGTACATACTCGTATGTGTATGTATTGTAGTAACTCTGAGTGTATGAGGAAACTTAGTGTTGCAAATAGTTTGTTATAAACTGTTCAAAGTGATGTTTTTACGATGTGTATATGTTTTTTTTTTTTTTTTAGAAATTTCATCAAGGTGAATAAAATATACATATATTTTTAAATGATGTCGATTTAAAACTTTAGTATATTCGATGAGTCGTGGTGAGTGACAGGGCAGAGGCGCGCGCGGACGCCAGTAAGGCACTGTCGCGGGCCGGCGCGGGCGCGACGCCGCGCCGCCGCCGCCGAGCCTCTTTCTTCATTACTTTATGGTTTTATAATGTACAACTTTGTTTTGTCGATGCAGCCATAAACTTTCACTATGGTTTTAGACGTGAATGTGCAATAGACGCGCCTTATAATGATTGTATAGCGTAGGATTTAGCTTATAGGATTTGATTTTATTTATCGGCTAACCGGCAATGTGGAAATGAGTTCACCATAAACTAAATCTGGTCGATGAATAAATGGTAATTAATGATTTATGAAAAGGGCAGCCTTGGGCGGGCGGCGGCGGGCGGCGATTAGCGCGGCGGGCGCGCCGCTACGGACGGATAGAGTCGGCGAGTCCTCCGGCCGGCTCGCGTCCGGACTCGGCGCTCGCGTCTCGACAATCGCTTACATCCTAGTTCTCTCTAACCTACATTGCGCTTGTAAAAATCACCTACAAAAGATATTAGTTTCATTCACATTTCGATACTTCTATGTATAAGGGTATAATTATATCGATGACTATGTACATCATTAGTTTATAGGGACGTCTATCGCCGCTTCGTCGCGGCGCTACGGGGTCGTACTTTATTCGTTGTATGCGAAACGTTGCTCGATTGGGTGGCGTGCCTCCGGGCCGGACCGAGTCCGACTCGGACTGGCGCGCACCTCTTTCGTTGTAAAATTACGTTAATCTAACAAGCTAAATTCATATTAATACTTTACGTTAAGAGTGAACCGTTGGTTCCGGTCCCTGGTCGGCAGGCGGCCGCTACCCGTCAGCGGCTTCAGGCGTGGGCGGCGACTCCCCTTCTGCGTCGTCGTCGCGCGTGCACGCCGACTCCTGGTGTTTGTTGAGGTAGCTCTTCAGCGCGAACGTCTTGTGGCAGCGTGTGCATTCGAAGTTTTTGTCCGAGGAATGCGTCTGCATGTGCGCGCGCAGGTTGGACCGATCCGCGAATGCTTTGCCGCAATGTGCACAGCCGTATGGCTTCTCGCCGGTGTGAGAACGCAGATGGCCCTGCAGCAGCCACGGCCTTGAGAAAAGTTTCCCGCACACGCCGCACACGTGGGATAGTTGATGAGTGAGCACGTGCATCGCGAGCGCCGGCATCGAGACGTACGCTTTGCCGCACTCGCCGCACCGCTTGGCTGCCTGTGAATCCAGCGACCGATGCGTTTGTTTGTGCCGTGACAGATTGGAAGAAGTCGCGTACCGCTTACCGCACTCGCTGCACGTGTATTTGGACTTAGGCTCCGGTTGTTGAGCACACTCGAGCGGTGCGTTTGCGAAGTTTCGTCGCTTAGAACGGCCGTCGCTGACGAAGAAAGCGTCGTATGTATAGGCGACCGTCTCGCGCGAGCGGTCCGAGTTGTGTGGAGGTGGCGTAGACGGCGGCGAGGCGGGTGGCGAAGTGGGCGGTTCGGGCGGCGCCGGCTCGGGTGGTACCGGCTCCGGCTCGATCGGCGGTGGTGGTGCGGTCAAGAACACGGCATGTTGGCTGAGGTCGAGGATGGCATGCGCCGCGTTGAGGTCTTCCTCGGCGCGGCCGAGGTGCGCTGCCGCCGCGCGCTGCTCCAGGCAGTACGGCCGGTAGATGTCCTTCTTCTTAGGTGGCAGGGAGAGCAGCGCGCCTGTGCTTGTGTAGCACATGGCGCTTGACTTACCGCTCGCCGGTGGCGGTGGCGGGGGTGGGGGCGGAGGGGGTGAGGTGGGTGACACAGGCGAAGAGACGTGCAGTTGCAGGAAAGGCGTGTCGGAGTCAGAAGCGGAGAGCTGTAGAAGAGCGTAGGAGACAGAGTGAAGTGCCGGCTGAGCGCCGTGGCCCGGGCTCAGCTCGCTCGGGAGCTGCGCCGTGAACTGAGTGGAAGGCTGCTCCTCGGTGTAGCCTGCAACAAAGAGAGACACGCTGTTACCACTGACACTTTTATTGCTCACTATCAAAAAAATCAAAAATAGTTACTTATACCTACTCGTACAATGGAGCTAGTTAATCGGGGTACAAAATTCTAATATCACTTAAGTTATTACTACGCTCAACAATTAATTAACTTCCAATAAAACTTAGTTGAATAAATCCACAAAAACATCCAGGAAAAGACGAGCTCTCCCCAGCGGACGGCGGGTAACCACGAAAACGCCAATAAGGCGTCGTCCCAGTAACTAATTAGCTTTGAGTTCCAAGTACGATCCGGCAGACTCCGCAAACGCTCGACTAAGCGGAAAAAAAACGAGCCACGCTTTGAGAACGTTTTTAAAGGAAAGATTACGAGTAAAAAAGCGGAATGCTCATACAAAGTCCGCATCACCAGAAGTGAGGGAGCAGCGAGGTGGCGGACGCTTGCAAGTGTTATTTCGGGAGCGTTACGCCTTCAGTACACCTACGCAATCGCATGCGGCAGCGAAACGACGAAAAAACTGTAAGTTGTATGGCAACGTTTCGCATGTGTTATGTCTCGCTCTACTATATAGCTAGATGAAATAGTTGCGTCCTTGTCGGTATTGTTTCGCAACTAACTGCGAAATGGCCGTTACACAGACGCAGCAGTTTCGCTAGTGGAGTTTCGCATCGCAAGGCGTCACCACGCGTTCTGTCGGTGAGGGCAGAATTTCGCACAATGGAAGCCGAAAATATTGAAATATTATTGAATTTGATTCGAAATTATCCCGAGTTATATTTAGTTGGGCATGTTGATTACAAAAATGCATACAAAAAAGAGGTGGCATGGAGGAAAATTCAAGAGAAGACGGGGATAGTTTCATGCACCCAGATTCTACGCTTTCTCTTTAATACCGACGCCAGCAACAACAATTCTTCCTCTTCAGAATCTGAAAGCGACGACTGGGACGACTCAGATGACATTCTGAAACGACATCTGCACCTACAGCCCACAAAAGCTACAATGACATTTCCTTGCGAAAGAACTGCAGTGTACTAACGTTCCGCAGATGTTTCGCTACCGCATTATTTCGCAAAGACTCGCAGCCGCATACGAACGCGTAGGTGTACTAAGGGCATTAAGGCGAGAATTTCTTTGTTTTGGTTTGCACTGTTCGTTACTCGATCATTTTTGGCTTATATTTTTCATTTGTCTTTTATTTCATTGTTATAATAACCTCATAAATTGATCTTAAGTATTCCAATTTTTCTAAATATTTATTGTACACCACAAGCAATCACGCTATTTTAGCGTGATAACGTAACAAACGAAAACACAAGAGATATCACAAACTTCCGCATATGTGATTTATGAGCGGAGTAATTTGTGGAGTGTGATGGATGAAAACGTAAAAATAGAGCATTTTTGACAAATTTGTTACAAGTAAGAAAGTATGGCCTTAATAAGTTGCAGGAACAACCTGTGGCGACCAACCTGTGGCTCCTTGCATTCCGACAATTACTCAGAATGTAATTGTCAGCCGCCCTTCCCTCGCTCCAACTTCAGGATAATGCCGCCGACCGTGGCATTACGAGCCCTCGTAAACTACTCTCCCCGCCTCACTTCCTCACTACTTAACTACTTTAAATCGTCGCGCTTTATAATTCAGAGGTGTACAAATGCCGCCTGCTGCGAAGTTTGCCGGCGGCGTAAGTCTCCACGTATCACTGACACATCCAAATAGCTTTGGAAAATAGCTTTGGAAAATAGCGGGGGGAGGGGGTGGTTACAAAAAACACGTTACAAGATAGACCTGCGAAGTGAACATTAAAATCTCCTCGAAGGAGGGTGTCCTTTTGTTTATTATAGAGGGTGGGACGGAGCCGTGAACCTTTCCTTAAGAAGCGACTGGTGACAGCCCGGCTACCTTTGTCTTCGTATTTCTGTTCCATTCATTTGTTTATTTCAAAGCACTTCTCCAGTCTATTGAATTATTAAAGTCTGTTAATGTTCCCAGTTTTCCTTTCTGTTTATTACTGCAGCGGAAAAGTGTTGCAAAAAATAGACGACGTTGCTTCTGGCGCACAATTTTGTATTGTTTCTTTTTGAGGCAGACACTTACAGTGAGAGCACAGACGTATCCGTATTTTCAATGAGAGCTTATTTATGTTTCTGATTTGCTTATCCTTTGTCTGTCACAGTAAACTCATTTAATTTTCATACGTTTATTCTGCACTTTAAGCACGGTTTACGGCGTCAACCGCTTTCCTGTAGAAAGCGTTAGGTATCATTTCGATTGAATGGTTTTGGTTTGGTGGTGGTTTTTGGTTTTGGTCCATGCAAATGGGTCTTGGTCTTGGCCTTTGGACACCAGAGAACGCCATAGATCACGATCTTGCGCTGTCTCGCGCCAGTCCTCGGTTTGGATTTCGCAAAGGTTGGATAGCACGGCCTCAATCCAGGGGCATCTGGGCCACTTGCAACTCCAAGATTCGCTTTCTTGACCCCCCCCCCACCCTTCATATTAATGTTCATCAAAATCTTTTGTACCGTATCCCTAGTGCAATGTAACTAATATATTCACATTCACTGACAAACTTTTGCTATTATAATATTACTGAGATTTCATTTCATAAATACTTAGCACAAGTCAACAAGCAAAACGGAATGTGCACGATTATGGCTTTATTTTAATGAAATGTAAACGTTGATTTAAATGAAGGTAAATATTTGAATGAACGGGTTACAAGCGCCCCGGGCCGGCTAGACTGCGTTTTGGGGTGGCGAGAGGATTCCTTTTTGTATTATGAACAGAGTTTTGTGGCGTCCATTTAAATAAAAAGTTAATAGACAAAGGAGCTATCATACTTTAATTCATACTACTTCTAGTAAATTAAAAAGATAACGTTTATGTTTGTATGATTTGATTTTTTAAATTCTTTATTGACATAAACAAAAATAATATAATTTTTTTTTTTTTAGGTTTAAGAACTTTATTATCACGAAGACAATTTAACGTCATGTGATAACATGGATTAACAAATAATTTTTTTGCGTTCGTCGTCGCACTTAAAACACATTTTACCCACTTCACGCATTTCTTTTCTCATGTTGTTACAACAACTTATCATCGATAATATATCGAGCTAATTGTTTCTTAAATACGTGAAATGATACATGTACCTACAACGCAGCATTATTAGCTAACATACAATTGTTTGATTTCTAGGCTGATAAATTTTAGAAATTCGTTTATGTATATATGTATAATAACATAATTAATATTATATTGAATCTTAATCTGCTTTCTTATATATAAAAATGAATCGCTGTTCGTTAGTCTCGCTAAAATTCGAGAACGGCTGGACCGATTTTGCTAATTTTGATCTTGAAATATTTGTAAAAGTTCAGGGAAGGTTTAAACGGTGAGAAACATGAATAATAAGTAAAGAAAAATGGTAAAATCGACAATTTTATTTTCCAATACAAACTGTTCCTACCTGTGAAACATTTGATGTTCAGTAGGTACGGTAAACTCGGGATGTACGATCTCTTTTGTCTTTTTAGAAATAAAGAATAGTGTCACTTGGTGGTCAAATTTATTGTTTTGTTCAGAAATTAATCCGATCTTTTTGATCTGTGGTTTTTTTTTGTTTTGTTCGCTATAATACAGGGAAGGTTTAAAAGTAAAAAAAAACAGCGGGTGAAACCGCCGGGGGCAGGTAGTCTTATTTATAAAAATGAATCGCTGTTCGTAAGTCTCGCTAAAACTCGGGAACGGCTGGATCGATTTCAATATTTAATTTTTTGTTTTGTTTTCTCTAGTACAGGGAAGGTTTAAAAGTAAATAAAAACAATGGGTGAAACCGCCGGGTGCAGCTAGTCTTATATTAAAAAATTAATAGCTGTTCGTTTGGCTCGCTATAAGTCGAGAACGGCTGGACCGATTTGAATATTTATTCCTTACCGCTGGACGTCAGCTAATATCTATCTATTATATATGTAGGTATAAAAATGTTATGTTGGTTTGTGTACGCTTCAAAAACTCAAAAAGCTCTGCACCGATCGAGCTGAAATTTTAGCAAGATATATAACACGCATCAAGAATTGTTTTCATAATATTTTTTTTTATCCTCAGCGGTGCGTAATATTATTATTAAAAATTAATCGCTGTTCGTTTGTCTGGCTAAAACTCGAGAACGGCTGGACCGATTTGAATATTTATTCCTTTGTTTTGTTCGCTCTCATACAGGAACGGTTTAAATGTAAAAAAAACAGCGAGTGAACCGTGTGCAGCTAGTTTAATATAATAGAATAAGTTAAATATAATAATAAAAACACATAATAATAATAAAAAGAAAAATAGAATAAAAACAATCCTTGATGCGGATTATACATCATGCTAAAATTTCAGCTCGATCGGTGCAGAACTTTTTGAGTTTTAGAAGCGTACACAAACCAACATAACATTTTTATATATATAGACTATTCATTCATTCACCAGTTAGGTGAAGGTACTAAACTCGGATATCAGACTAGAGGCAAATTTCTATTCATTTGTAACATAATTCGGCCGTCGACGTGCCAGAGAATGTAGTTACGGAATACTTACCCACACAACAGTTCAAATATGGCTTCAATGTTGTGCGGAACTATGATTGAAACTAGCGTTCTAAATTCTACTCGACTGACACAGATAGCTAGCTTACTAACTGGAATTTAGTTAAGTACTTTAACTGTTACTATATTTACTACTAGCTGTTCCCTGCCACGCTTTGCTGTGGATAAAAAAAAAAAATAGCCTATGTTACTTTGGGATATTGTAGCATTCGAATGGTGAAAGAATTTTTGAAATCGGTCCAGTAGTTTTTGAGTTTATTCCACACAAACATCCAAAAATACAAAAATACAAATCTTTCCTCTTTATAATATTACTAGCTGTTCCCTGCCACGCTTTGCTGTGGATAAAAAAAAAAAAAAAAAAAAAAAAAATAGCCTATGTTACTTTGGGATAATGTAGCATTCGAATGGTGAAAGAATTTTTGAAATCGGTCCAGTAGTTTTTGAGTTTATTCCACACAAACATCCAAAAATACAAAAATACAAATCTTTCCTCTTTATAATATTAGTATAGACTAGCTGTTCCCCCTGCCACGCTTCGCTGTGGATAAAAAAAAAGAAAAATAAAATAAAATATAGCCTATGTTACTTTGGGATAATGTAGCATTCGAATGGTGAAAGAATTTTTGAAATCGGATCAGTAGTTTTTGAGTTTATTCCACACAAACATACAAAAATACAAAAATACAAATCTTTCCTCTTTATAATATTATAGTATAGATTATAGTATAGATAGTCGTTATTATAAGAAAATAAATGACTTTATTTCCAGATTATTACATCCATATGACTGAACTAATTAAATAGACAAAAATATCTATCTCTAATTTGTACAGGGTTATTCATAAAGGGTATGCTAAGCCGAAAAGGGCTCATAGTACTCATTATTATGAAAAACTTTTGCTATGGAACCTCAAGTCAGTTACAGTAATTGTGTAGCCTATTGCTACGAACGCAGACACATTTCGCGCCGTAGCCATTCGGCGTAGACAGTCTACGGTGCAAGCATTTGATGCTACGTAGACAGATTAGAATTCAGAAATCAAACGTTTCGTAGATCTCTACGTAAATAAATAATAATAAAAAGAAGAAAAAAAAAATGATAAAAAAGGAACAAGGATAAGGAAATAAGAAGTAGTGAGGAGTAACAAGTGAGGGATAACCCTCACTCGACCAGCGTGGCGGAATACGGCCTATTCACCTTTCGAGGGTACGAGTAGGTCTATATCCCACTAGTGAGTAGTGGGATGATTAAAAGTCGAGTAGAGAGTAGAGGGTTCATTTACATTAGATATTTACAAAATCAAATTTAAAACAATCTATTTACTTTAGGTCATGAGTGACGACGTCAATCGCAGATTTATAATTTCTAAAATTAGTTATTACAAATATAATTATGATATAATTTTATTATATTATGACTAGCTGCGCCCCGCCGATTCACTCGCGGTCAAAAAGTTAACATGAGTTTTCCGGGATTAAAAGTAGCCTATGTGTTAATTCTAACCATGAACAACCTTCATTCCAAATTTCATGTAAATCTTTTCAGCCGTTTTTGCGTGAAAGAGCGACAAACATACATTCTTACAAACCTTCGCGTTTATAATATTAGTAGGATAATATTCATTTTATACAAAAGCTGCTATTTCAGGAAGTGTATAATAATATCTATCATGGTATGTTTTAGTCGGTATTCTCGCGACGATCCGACACTGCCTGCGGTGGCCGCTGACCGTAGCCACCGAACCACGCTCGGCTCAACGCGGATTACTTATGTGAGACTAGCTCACCACTGTTATGCAGTTAGGCGTCAAAGCCGCAATTATCCACCGTCCCGACTACTGCTGGAGTCGGGTAAATGTGGCTTGCATTGACCATTGATCATTTAGTTGCCACCATTTATCGTATTATAATAGACTAGCGGCTCGTCCCGGCTTCACACGGGTGGACACTATTGAAGTTTTAGTAAGGATCCCTAATTTTTTCAGGTAATAAATATAGCCTATGTCACTTTGGGATAATGTAGCATTCGAATGGTGAAAGAATTATTGAAATCGGTCCAGTAGTTTTTGAGTTTATTCCACACAAACATCCAAAAATACAAAAATACAAATTTTTCCTCTTTATAATATTAGTATAGATTAGTATAGATTTCGAACGAACGCCTTAAAGCGTTAAAGGCCCGCCTTAAAACAGAAAGACTTTTTTTAGCCTTTTAAAACCTTTAGCTTATTCTTTTCTTATCTTGGAAAAAAGTTGAACTATTTCATACCTAAGAATAATATAAAATCGAAAACTAAAGGCATGAGCCGTTCCCTCGGCAATTGGAAAACTTTTTGAGTTTATCTAGAATCGCAATTTCCTAGCAAGTTCGGCCTTTGCTGAGTGAAAGGAAAGCCAACTCGGGTTCAGCCAAAGTTTCTACACCAATCTCGATAACTTTGAAAACTTATATTAGCATAGGCCAAATTAGTTGGTAGATGCAGCGAACTTTGTACAGGCCATTTGATTGTTAACACACACGATGAAGTGCATTTTTTGAATATAATAACATTTCATTTTTTCATGTGCTCTTTTTTCTTCAACCTTTATCCTCCCCCCTCTGCTGGGATACAGATCTACCCTCGATGGGTGATTAGGCTGTATTCCACCACGCTGGTCAAGTTTAAATGTGTAATTGTGTAATCTCTACTACAGTAAACTATTCTTCACGATCTTGAATGCCTCAATATAACCTGGTCTCTAAGTCACTATTTTTGGAGTTAGACAAGTGACCAACCGGATTCTCGAACATGACAAACAAGCTTTCGAGATTCGTTAAAACTTGTCGCTACAACTGTTCTCGATCTTAAGTTATTTTTAGAAGGGCCCGAGCTTGCCAACCAAATGGCCCTGCACTAGGCTTGCCAGACCGCCGGGAAATCCGGGATAGCCCCGGAATTTTGCCTCTTGTACCGTGTCGAGTAATTAGCACTTATTGTCCCGGATTCTGAAAACTTACTATTTTTAACAAAATAAACTAGCAACAAATGACACGGCTGCCGGTGAGCGAGTACGGGAGGCGTGCGGGAGGGCGCGTAGTATCCTCCCGCGTAGTATCTTATTATTATTGTTTTTTTTTCAGTTTATTACTATTTATTTTGTAATTTAGTATTAATTGTATACCAAAGTTTAAATTTGCTAATTTAAGCTAGGTGCAATTCTATAATAGTTTAAACGTGTTAATTTACTACCACAGTGCTTCATCTTAGAATTATAACTGGCGTTAATTACCTACTAAGTACATACCTATCTAATAAAAGTACGAGTATGTATTTGAAAATAAATGGCATTTTTATTTTCAAATACAAATATGAATCCTTTGAAAAAAAAATGTATGATATTTTCTGCTATGCCACGACCCGACATAGTTTTTCTAGAATTGTCCCGGATTTGTAATAAGATACTATCTATATACTACGGATAAGTTACTATCTGGCAACTATTATACTAACTATATTTATATCGGATATAAATATCCCTGCACCGATATAAATAGAGTCGTTGGAGAAGTGAGTGGAACAAATTGGGTTTTAATTAAATTAACATAGTGGAAGTGGACACTTGGACAGCTTTACAACCTTTTGCTGCCAGCCTACAAAATTCAGCTTAAATTTTTAAACGTCTTTATTAATAGTGGCTTTTGTTTTGTGCAAATGATATTGTTGGGTAATTGTATGTTTTTGATATGCGTGGGTGAACTGGGGATACTATAACACCCATTAGTTTTTTTAGTTAGCGTTTAAGCTTTGCTTCTCTTTTAGATTAGTTTAGCTGTTTAATTGAGTTGTAGTAACTTTTAATGCTTTGTAATAATGTGTCTCTTTTTTATACTGCACTAGAAAGAAAGAGAGATATTGATTTGACACGATAGTTAGTCTTCTTCTCTTATACCTAATAAAAAATTCAATCGATGTTCGTTAGTCTCGCTAAACTCAAAAACGACTTGGCTGAATAGTTTAAAAGAAAATAAGTTATTTTAAAAATATTTTCAAAAACAAGCTTTTATTGCAATGTCATTAGAGTTACAAACGTATACCAAGTTTCAGCTCGATCGGACATCGGGAAGTGCTTCAAAAATGAGTTGCAAGATTCCACCCGAACAAATATGTTACACACAGTACGAATGTAAATACATTGCAAGTTAATAAAAGCTTGTGAAACGCGGGTGAAGCCGCGTACTCTACTCTACTCGTATATTGTAATAAAGAGAAGCCAACTAAATAAATACATAAACGTTTCAGGTTTCGCTGGAGCACGTAACTAGACGTAAGTAAACTCGTCTCGAACCTTTGCAGCCTGTCTGTAGCACATCTACTCACATTTAATACCCACGATGCAGAGCAATGCAAAGGGGCTTACAAGTACTTAAATTTTGTAAGGAGGCAGTCAGTGAGGTCTAATGCTATTAAGTGTCTTGTGTGTTGAGTCTGTATGATAAGTTCATTCAAGTTTACAGCGAGCTTATGTTTGATGCACTAGTTTGAGATTTTCGTGAATGGTTTGAATTGTAAATGTACTTATACTCACTTGTTTGAAATATTCTGTTATTTGAAATACTTCAAAGTAAAGTAAAGTGAGTTAAAATGTTTCACATCCCTATATCATAATGAGATTCCGGTATTCATCTCCGCTGAATCAAGTAACTTTATTTTTAAAACCAGAATTACAAAACCATTTCAAAAGAAACTTTTCATAGAGCACAGGTACTAAAAAACTAAGCTCAAAGCTAACTCAACGAAGCTAGTTAACTTTGAAACATCCTTTGAAGAAGCAACTCCACGCAGCACGACGAAAGACTTTTTCCATAAAATATTAATGGTAGAACTATCTTAAAAGAAATTTTCAATCTAAAAAGAAGCAGGTACCTACTAGATGCAAAAAGCTGATCTCCCTTAAAGGATCCTTTGATAAAGTAACACGACGCTAGACTTTGTGTTCGTTCAAGTCAACCATTTATTTTTAAAACATTAATTACAGAATTTTCAAACTAAAAAGAAAAACAGGTAAGTACAAAACAAGGAAAGACTCGTCTCGTTTAACAAGACCTATTGAAAAACCAGCTCGACAGCAAAGCGTCGCAAAACTTCTCGCCTTCTAAACGAGTAAATTACTAGACAAGGCAACCTTTTGTAACTTTGCTCCTTTAATTTATAGTTATTTACAAAAAGAAATGACATAAGAGAATTTATTTTCCCGAGCGCTCTTACTGCAGCTCTCTGCGAAAACAATAGCATTGTTTCAAAACACCAGCCTTTAATGAGTAGTTTTTCTTTTGACGATTCATGTCATTATATTCAATTTCTTTTGTACAAAATAAATGGCGAGGCCATTTTTAAACAGTATTCGTTGAAGTAAGTGAATTTGTTGTGGAGAAATCAGGTCGTTGTCCATTATTATTTTTAAAACTTGTGTTTCTCGAGTATTCATGCATTTAACGTATCTATGTTAACGTGCGTAGGGCTAATCTTAAAAAGTGGTAAAACGTCACATTTTGTGTTATTTCGAAAACTTTCCAAAAGTAAAGCTTCTACCAAATTAGGAGCATGACTTCGACTAGGCCTAAGGACTAGATCGTGACTGAAATTATTGATTTGAAACTTCGCAGGGGCATCTACTATATCATCATCATTATCATAATAAGGCATCTACTTTAAGTAACGTTTTCAAGTAGGGCCCATGATTTCGAAAAACATAAGTTCCTGAAAAACCCGCGAGATGCTAGACATAATACAAATTAACAATTACCCGGTGCTTCACTCGCTAATAGACTACGTTGCAATCTATACCTGTAACTGAACCGAGCAAAGTTCAACCACGTATTCGAAAATTGCCCGAGGGATCAAACAAAGACTCGTTAAAACGGATTTTCCACAGAACTGCGCAAACAAGCCAAAACCAAAATGACAAAGGCCCGAGGTGCGGGATAAATAAGGCTGCACACAAAATAGAATATGAGAATGAATAATATTTGCGAAATTCCGGGAACTTTTCGACTGTCAAAGGACAGTATTTACAGTTGAGTTCACAGAGAAATAGGTGCAGGTGTTCATACCCGATCTGCAGTATTGTAAACGATGACACGTTCAGTATTTTCTTTGTAGGTTTTTTTTGCAGTTTTGTGAGTACGATTATACTGTTACTTGGTGTTACTGTTGCTGTGCTGTGGTGGGCTACCGTTGTTTGGATAACACGTAAAATGGTAACTTGATAATACATCTTACTATCGATACTAACGTGGTTTTGACACGTTTTGTTTTAATTAACAAGACAATACTCACGTAAAAAAATTTCTTATTCATTGATATATTACAAAAAAGGTAATAATATTGTAAATGGTAGGCACTCTGTTGTTTGTTCCTTAAAAGAAAGCAACGACGAAGCCATGCCAGAGGCTTAAAAACTCTGCCATCTTGGCTAACTAACCTTTTTTCAACAAAAGAGTTGTTAAGTGCTACTTTTAAAATGGGAAGCGAATTTTTACAGCAGGTTTTGGCAGCCAAAACCAATCGATGAAGAGGAACTCAATCCACCTAAAACACAAACCGTTACCGTTATTGTGCATCTGAGTAATGGATGAGAATACTTTTCAACTCATAACAATGGAAAAAAATCAAATTAAACCAAAGAAGGAAGCAAACTTTACATTGTCTTTAAGACTGATTCAACTACAAACATTCGTCAAAAGTTACTTTGGCGATAAGTTCGTGATCAGCTTATATTATCGTGTTCTTTATATTGTATTTACGAGTGTAGCGCGCTACATACGAGAGACGTTTGAGTTCTCGGCCCGAACAAGAAAAATATTTTTAAATGAAAAGTCTTTTTTTTTTTTTTTTTTATGTACTTGAGTGACGAGACGAGCAAATCGCTCGCCTGATGTTAAACGTCACGTTTGCCCATAACAGGTCTGCGCCACCCAGAATTTTGAACTCGCAGAATTCAAGACCCTGCGCGGTACAGCACTGCGCTCGTCACCCTGAGATATAAGTTGTTTAATCTCCCATTTGCCCTGTAATTTAACTGGAAACAATGCCCTTCCAACCGGAACACAGTAATGTTGGCACATTACTGCTTGGCGGTGGAATATCTGGCAAAGGTGTGGTACTTCCCCAGGCGGGCTCTGCAAAAGAGCCCTACCACTACAAAAATTACAAAAGTCTATTTTATTTTGCTACATACTCTCCTACTATTTAAATAAACTTATTTCATAAGCACATTGTTCCGTCCACGGACGGAGAATATGTATATTATAGACCACTCCTGCGCACACTTTTAGGTTGGATTAGATCACAAAATACATCTAAAAAGCATTAAAGAACAGACGCACCCACTTGTTTGACGGTTTTAGCTTGAAGAGAGAATGACGTTTTTATGGCAGTATTGCCAAGTTTACCGGAGGGAAATTAATATATATCCATCCGGTGTTGCTAGCCATGGCTAGGTGCCCGAACAAAATCTATCGACATATACTGAGGTTTAAACAATAAGGTGAAATCATCGCGCAATTAAAGTTCTTACTGCCCGCAAAGATCTACAATAAAACAATAAAGCAAAACAATAAACGGTACGAAGCCAAAACGACAACATACCGTTTTATTATTGCGACCTGTTAACCGTTCGGCAAAGGCTTCTAATTGAGTTAGGATGTTCTCTCAATACTCTACCGGTAATCGATTTTACTCGTTGGCCACCGTTCGGATCGCTGGCGGCGGCGGCGGCGGCGGCGCCGGTGGTGGCGTGTTAAGTTATTTAGCGCGATTCTGAAACTGATGCGATTTATTAACGAGCCTTTGATATTCAGATAGTGTTGCAGCGCTGCGTTACATTTTAGGCCTGCACGTGAGGTCAAAGGGTTCGGTTATTACATTATCTGACCAAATGACACCTCTCTTTCATTTTGTGGTCCGCTGAGTGCGTGCATAGTGCTGAGGTTGGGGCTGTAAAAGCGCCAGCTTTATAGCACTCGGGGACAATACAGCTTTCCATTTCCATTTTTTTTAATCGGTTCAGTAGTTCCGAAAATTTTCCTCTACAAACATACGTACATATAGATAAACTTTACCTCTTTATTACATTAGTAGCATCGATATGAGATGAAAACAAAGTTTTTTTGTCGTCGATGATTAGTAGGTAAGTAGGTATATAGGTAGATAGGCTTGCTATTGCTTGTACCATTTTGCCTGTCGTTCGTTTGTTATTGATTGTTCATTAAAACACTGCCTTCCTTTTCCGAAACATCAAAAAGAAAAGATACAGTTTAAGTACCTCTATACTGTGCTGTCAAACATATTCAGTTTCCAGTCAAAAATAATCGATATTCTGGAAAGTAATTAATTACGGGAACGCAAGCACTTTAAAATCAATTATCCCTAATTGAGATAAAAAGGTGCTGGCTCTTCACGTTCAGATATAACGAGAGAGCTACGAGCGCTAGCTCATATTATGTGTAATTAAGTGGTTAACGATGCTTCGTTTGTAACACGTTAAAGGCCTTAAAAAAATGTTTAAACGCTGGAAAATATTACTAAAGTGAGAACAAAACCCAGTTAAGGAAAAAGAAAACAATATGCGATATAGGGATTGGCTCGCTTTGTTGTGGGCTTCGGTTGGAAAATACAATATGTATTTTTTGGCTATTAGCCGATGTCCGCACATTCAATGCGTCGGGGTTCGGCTTTTCACCTCCACAACAAAAGCCTTTAATCGATTGAATAAAAAGTTTAGGAATGCAGACTGCACGGAGCCAGACGAACGTAAAACTTTAAAACATTTCATATTGAAATTTTTGAAGCCAGTGAGTTGATGAAATAAATAGTAGTTATAGCCGAACAACGATGTTTTAAAAACGGAGAAGAAGCTGCTATTTACATTATACATACCTACGTACGCATGTGTATGTAAAATTTGTGAAGAAAAGAAAAAATACTACTAAAAACTTCAAAGTGACAACCGAAACCGAAGATAAAACAAATTACCATTTTATCCATTTAAATAGAAAAACAGTCCTTATGAAATAAAACATTTTTTTTATCTCTCACGGTGCCTGTGTAATATGTGCATTTTCTAAAAATACACACGATCCGTAGCGATATCTTTGCTGGACTCTTGGATGTGTATATAGACTGGTAGTAACTACGGGAGCTCAGATCAAGTAGAAAGGGAGATATAGTGCTAGTAGATATAGCCAATTTCTGCCCCTTATACTAATAGGCAATTTGCTTTGAGGAGCTATGTACCTATATGCCATCGATCCCTTAAACTAATTGGCAATATGCTTTGAGGACCAAAGCAATGGTATATCAATGGTATTATGTAAGGAACTAAATACATGAATGTAGAATACATACCATATAATATGCATGTATACCTAAGTGTGTCTGTGTTAGAGAAAATCGTATTGGTTAAGGCGAGAGACGGGTGGAAACAATAGATTCAACGTTTCAATCTCCGCATCTCCGCCCCAGCTCCGCACATAAACAAGCACCTCGGCACCTCCGGGGGGGTCGTCCATTAATCAGACTCGAAAGGGGAGGGGGTTCGGAAAACGTTACGAAATATCACGAGGGCGAGAGAAATATCACGTGTTTTTAAGTTTTCGTTAAATTCAGAAAATTTTAATGATTTTTTTTTTCGTTTTTTTAGAAACTCTTAAAGAGTGTTTCTTAAAAAAATAACAATCTAGCCTCAGGTTAATAAGAAATTTTAATGTTACTTAAATTTCTAGTTAACTGATTTCAAAGAATGTGTCCAATAACACTTTTCTTATTGTTTCTATAAAGGCGAAGACACAATGTTCACGTGTTCTTTATAAGTTGTACTTGCACTATAACCACTATTTATGACTAGGTACACTAGCTCGAACGGCTTAGTTCTTTTAAGTCTTATAACTATGTCTCTGTGGTCGAGGAGCTGTATGGCCTCGAGCTCTCGACATTCACATCCACAATGAAGTCTATTTTCATTAACTTCTGTATACCTTTGTATTATTTTATCTACGAACTCGACGTGGAGGTCCCGGTGGAGGTCTATATTTCTTACATACCAAGGTGCATCTGTTTCCCTCAGTACTTTATTTTGGAACCTTTGTATGATAAGTGCGTTGCTTTGTGCGGTAAAACCCCATAGCTGGATACTGTAAGTCCAGACTGACATCAGGATTTGCTTGTATAAGTTGCTAAAAAAGATAATGTGATTAATAGACGACCCCCTACAGGCTTTGACTGTAAAATAGGTATATACCTAGGTATAAGTACAAGCTGCTGCCATCTATCTTTTCCAAAGCGGTAGGTATACGGTAACAGGTAGGGTATAAACCAGCGACGCCGACGCTGCGGCGGCGTCTTGGAACCCTGCCAACGAATATCTGACCAGGGTACCAGGAACTGTGACCTGGTTTCTCAAGCTATTGATGAGAAATTTGGTAGTTATGTTGAATTTAGTAAATTAGTGGGAAACTTGGAAAATTCCACTATCTATCTTCTATCTTCTTCTTCTTTTCTTCTTCTTATATATAAAAATGAATCGCTGTTCGTTAGTCTCGCTAAAACTCGAGAACGGCTGGACCGATTTTGCTAATTTTGATCTTGAAATATTTGTAAGAGTTCAGGGAAGGTTTAAACGGTGAGAAACATGAATAATAAGTAAAAAAAATACTTAAATCGACAATTTTATTTTTTTAATACAAACTGTTCCTACCTGTGAAACATTTGATGTTCGGTTCGGGAAACTCGGAATGTCCGATCTCTTTTGTCTGTTTAGAAATAAAAAATAGTGTCACTTGGTTGTCAAATATTTATAGGTGTGTTCAGAAATTGGCCCGATCATTTTGGTCTGTTTTGTTGGTTTTTTGTTTTGTTTGCTCTAATACTGGGAAGGTATAAAACTAAAAAAAAAAAACAGCTGGTGAAACCGCCGGGGGCAGATTTATATAATACTACTAGCTGACTCGACAGACGTTGTCCTGTCAAAAGCCATTGCGTAACTATAGCAACCGTAGTATGTTGATGCTAACTTGTCAATTTATAGTAAAAATTATCAGTATATATATAATTTGCAATAAATTAAAATTGCGACTATAATTTGAGATTTAAACTATCCTATCTCTCAAGTTGGATCGAACTGCACATGGTGTGCGAATTTTATTATAATCGGTTAAGTGGTTTAGGAGTCCATTGAGGACAAACATTGTGACACGAGATTTATATATATTAAAGATAAATCGTATCTCGCGGAAACTTGAAAATGGGTCGACCGATTTTAATTACTTTTTTGTTTTGTTCACCTCAAAACAGAGCTGAGGAAATGAAGCGGGTGACGTTGCGGGCGCTAGGCTTTGTTATTTTTTTACGCCACTAGTAAAGCAGTTAGTCTTAATACGAATACTGAGGCGGTTAGTCTTGTAGAGGTAGTATAGTAAAAGTAGGGGTTCCTTGACGTCCCGCCGTGGGATCAACACAATCAAAGATAATATAACCAGGAGACCCTGTGGAAAATTATCTTTGAAGTAGGTACACCTCACTGCGCCAAGCGTGGCACGATAAGCAACCACGCTGAAGAGAAAGCTCAAAATTAATTTGTGCAGACCGCGCTAGCACAAGCTTAAAATTCATACGAGTCGACTGAATAGTTTTGAGTTTAGACTGATTCGTAGCGCATATAGAAGCAGTTTGTTTCGTGAGAAATAAACGCGAGCTGTCTACCGGTTGCATGGTCTGTGATCGCAATCGATTCCTGCGACAACCCCTTAAGTTGTATGGTTTCACTACTTACTGCACCTCGGAGTGTAAGGATATTCATTCATTCATTGACTTCTACTACAACGTTTCTCTGTTTGCCATTGGACCAAATTGCTGCAAGCTCGAAAACTTTTTCCCTGAATGTAGACTACAAAAATTAAAAACGAATATCCTGACTCGAAAAGCTGAACAGTTGAACCTATTTTCATGAATCATATACCTGTAAATGTAGCAAAGAACACCTTTATCGAGTCTCCTTTCAAATAAAAAATCCGCATACAAATCGGTTCTCCTAGATTGAACCGAGTGAACCCGGGTGCCACAGACAGACATAGCGGTTAAACTTACAGCACCTCCTTGCGTCAGGGGTTAAACACTATTAACCCTTCTAATCGAAAACTGCCACAAGCAGCGACGAGACGCGTACCTTTATAAAAGCTCTCTTAGTTTATAAATCTCCTCGGGTATCTCGAGATATTATTACAAAGAACAAAGTCTTTTGTAATAAGGAAAGACTTGAGAATGCCGACGCCGCGCCGCGACGCGCCGCGGTTCAACAGCACAAACAAACGCCGTTGTGGGATGAGAGGCTCGAGTACGCCGCATTGCACCAGTTGAATCTCACCCCTATGCGACCCCCAGGGGGCCCGGTTCACACCCGAAGGGGAGCTATAGGGTACTTGTTGACGCCGCCTCGTATGCGACCTAAGTTTCGTCGACCTACGAAAACGCCATTGATTTTGGAGAAACATTTTTCCGATCCTTTGCGTTGCGTGCGCCGATTATACCATTCAGTCCATCGCTCATAATGCTTGCCCTCACTCAATACCGAACAAGAAAAGCAATGAGTGAACCTGCTCTATAGTAGGTACCTATTATAATTTCAAATTGACCGAGTAACTAATAAAACAGATTTAAATGAAACGATGATTAAGTACCACAACTCCGCGTATGATATCATAACTCTATCTTTTCTCACTCCTGCCTCTTATCAGCCAATTTGAAAGCCAATACGGTATCAGCCATCAAAACTATTTGAGGGTATTCTGGGCCCTTCGAAATTATCTCAGTCACTCACACTGTCATTGCATTTCTAATGAAAGCGAGACCGAGATAATATCTCACTCGCTAGAATAGGACCTTTAGATGCTTTTATAATCACAAAATTACCTATAATGTAATTCCTTTTACAAATAAACTACTTAACGTGAAAATAATTGATACGTATTACAGACTAGAATAATAATAATAATAATTGATACTTATTATTACTTTATTACTATTACACATCTATAACAACTTCTAGTTGTTATAGATGTGTAGTGTTTACTACACATCTATAACAACTAGACAGTCCTTCCCTACCCTAACTTTTATTGTAAAACAAAAATAAAATCAAAATCACACATGCCCATACGAATGTCAACACAGGTAACTGTCAGAACTTTGCAGACGAATATCAGAAAAAACCCGAGCTTTGTACCGTAAAAGTGTTTGCTGATAATAATCGATATTGGCGGTTGTTTTGTTGCAACAATCTGCAAATCGCTGGAATGTGTTCAAAGGGCAGAGCTACGCTGTTGTTTTTGCAAAATGACGCAATGACGTATTTTTGATGGAGTGGTTGCACTCGGGCCGCATTTTCCGAACGCGATTTTTGGCCTTTTACAAACACTGGTCAAAGTTAGTCGCTGCTAAAAAAACGTTTTGACAACTTCTCGCTGACTTGAAATGTCACGGGCGAAAACAAGACGGAGAATTTTAAACAGTGATTAAGTTTATGGAAGGTTTATAAGTACGGTCCAGTGAGTTTTACTTACAAAAGTTGCTTAGCTAAAGTAATGTAATAAAAATGTAATTGAAAGTGCACTTAACTAAATGAATCAAAAGAAAGAGACTGACTTCCAAGACAAGTGTTCCCCACACTCAGTTAGATTTTGTCTAAAAAAATAATTTTGAATTTTTTTTTTGGAATGCTTAGTAAAATTTAGTTATACTAACTAATGTCACTTAACTTTAAGAAAGTTTTATGAGTAAGGCCCTTAGTGCACTCGGCCGAGTACTCGATTCATATAAACAGTTTGACGAGGCCAGACAGTCCCAGAACCATGATTTGTTTGCTCGGCCGAGTGCCCATTTAGTACCTCCTGATTTATATTCATCCAACGTAGACCGCGCCATTACTTGCCATCAAGCGAGATTGCAGTAAAGGTATGATTGTATGTGTGTATGTTTGTAAAGGGTAATCTCCAAAAGTACAGCTCCAATTTTAAAATTACTTCTGCAATAGAAATCTTCACTATCCTGAGTGCTATGGGCTGTATTTTATAGCCCCAAACCCGCGAAAGCGAACGCCGAGCGACACTGGTCGCGAAGTCCTGAGCATCATCTACTCACTGAATAAACAATAACTTAAACAAATCAGAAATACCCGACAAAAAATAATTAAAAAAAATTAAAAAACACGCTTTGTGTAGTGTATTGTCATCGGTCCTCGATATATCTACAAAGTTTGAACGAAATCTGGCCGTTTAAAGTGGGTCAAAATCGCGCTCAAAGGAGTCGGTTACAAACATACAAGTGAAGCTAATAAAAAGCGTGTAAAAATAGTTAACAATCTTTAAGCGGCCGGTCAGATTTTCTTGAATCATAAGAACAGAACAGAACAAAAAAACCAAACAAATCGTATAAAATCGATCCATTTCTTTAGAAGCTACGGTAAAACAAATCGTACAATTTAACGACCCTGTCGACTCGAAACGTCATTTGATCGATCGACAATGTCAGCTTGCACTGTAAATGAAATTAAATAAAAGCTTGTAAAACGGTAAACGTTTCATTGTTTCACGGTGCGATAAACGAAGGCTTTTGATACAATACAGCAGTGAAACCGATCGCTGCTGGGATGGCGTTAATTAATGAAGTTAGGTTTGAAAAATTCGTTTACAAACTGTTTTTTTATCGTTTTCGTTTGGTGTATAGGGTCGTTTATTAATCACATGATGCTTTAGAGGGGTCGGAAAAATCACGAGATATCACAAAGGGTGTGTAGTAAGATACGAGTATCCTGCATTTACTTTTCGTTGATCACGCGAAACCGAAAGTTGTCTCCCTGAACATTTTTATTTTTTTGTTTAGTTTCGTTTCGTTACGTACCACCACAGAGGGATGAAAAAGTGGCGAAAAATCACGTGATTAATGTACGACCCGTATGTTGTATGGATTCCATTCACGTCCGGTGCGGGCCGGCCGCGGTTGCAGCTGATCGAACTAGAACGGCGAGCGTTGGAGCACGATAATTAAGTGGGTGATTGGATACCGTCTGATTTAAACGGTATTTGAACGAGCGTTTGCGATCGAACTGTAAACGGAAAACGGCTCTCTGTTATCCTTTTCGTGAATAGAAGAATGAAAACATTGAGGGTCTTACTTTACTTATATACTCGTACAAGGTGGCTAGACACTTTATATAGATATTCTAGGTTATTGACCGAGCTAGCGAAGCGTCTCTGCAACGACTGGCCAAAGCTTTCATCTGTCCGGATGTTTGTTTGTTTGTACTCGCGTACAGGTCGCATTTCTCAACTAATCTCGACGAAACTTGGTATACAGGTTCAATAATTTAATAGAATTTTTATGTCATCGGGACTTGTGTTCTAGAAGTTGTAGGTATATAAAGTTTACATTCGTTTTTACATACATACGTACATTTTTAGCCACACTACGTTTTAATATTGTGCACAGTAT
Source organism: Alcis repandata (assembly GCA_949125135.1). Classification (NCBI taxonomy): domain Eukaryota; kingdom Metazoa; phylum Arthropoda; class Insecta; order Lepidoptera; family Geometridae; genus Alcis; species Alcis repandata. The sequence goes on along the minus strand of OX421221.1, from coordinate 11,882,020 downwards.
GACATTTGTCAATCTTAGCAACTGTCGCATCCCTACTAATACCTATTATAAATGTGAATGTAAGTTTGTTTCACGCGAAAACTACTTATCCGATCATCATGAAACTTTGTACACGTATTCTTGGAGGTATTAGAAGCACCGAAGTCACTAGATCGATTAGAAGTAACATTGGATACTTTTTTATAAAAAAAAAAATGACTGCGAGTGAAACCGCGGGGTGTAGCTAGTTGCTTTTAAAGTTTTAAGATATTTACGGTATTTGTACGAGAGCCGTACTGCCGTCCTAACGAAAAGTGCAATAACTCGAGTTTTGAGCTGAATTGAGTTCAGCGCAGATTTCAGCAAAACTTGATCTTTATATTCTTTAGTTTTGACGGAACCGGTTTTAATCTATACAAATAAAAATGAATCTCTATTTCCCTTGGTCATCGTATCAGGCGTGAACGGATAGAACAATTTCGCTAATTCTTTTTTTGTTCTGTTAATTATTGACAGGAGAAGGCGCTTAAGAAAAAAAAAAGGAAGTTGATTTCAATATTTATAGATGATTATAGAAGTCGAATTCAATATTTATAGATAAGACAAACAACGTCTGTCGGGTCAGCTAGTACTAAATATAAATTGTACTTAATGATAGGCATACAAACACAATAAAAATGGAATCTTTAAACGCGTTTTTTTTTAATCAGCTTCAACCTAGTTATTGCACTTTTCGTTAGGACGGCAGCGTAGGTACTTGAACTCATTCAAGGTTGTCGCAGCTTCGTGAACTGAATGAAAACACGGAACAGAGATTTAGAATAAACAACAGATACCCACAATCATTTTTAATACATAACAATACAAATATGTTTTTTAAATCGCCTTGGTGCCTATCTAATTTTTTCCTTGGGTTTTTTTTAACTGTATTATTTGTTTTTTTGTAATGCTTTTGTCAAATTAATACATAAGTAAAGGTATCTAAAATTTGTTTAAAATACTTAAAATGTTATTTTCCATGATTTTGTCTGTTGATTTTTTAAATCTTCACTGATACGCGAATGAAAAAATTAATTAATAAATTGATGTAATAAAAATATTTTTAACAGTTTAATGCGCGTAAGAGGGAACCAACCACCATTTGTCGCCATCTTAAATGAGGTTTCACCTATTTCCATCTAGCGTTGAATTAGACTCTGACTGGGTCAACGATTTTTCTTCTCGAAGTTATGACCGAAATCCCGAAATCTAGATTTCGTCGCGACATTTGAAACATTGTGACGCTTTTAACTAAATAAGAAAAGCTCGATAAGTCTCGTTAGGTAATTAAAAACTTGTGTAAGAATCGCGAAAGTGCATTAGCATTATGCATCGATACGTAACGAGTACAGTAGCGAGACAGTAAATTACAAACTCGGCCAAGCAAACAAATCATGGTTTTCGAGATTGTCTCATCTTGTATGTTTATACAAACTGGCACTGTCTCGCCAATGTACTCGTTACCTGTAATCAGCCCATTACGCTAATTACAAATGCTACTCGCGGTCACTTTAGAACTACCTGATAAAGTCTCTCAGCCATAATATTTACAGCCACATGTTTTTAAAATAATTAAAAGAAATGCAGATTTGCATATTTTTAAATATATACGAGTACCTACCTAATATTTATTATTAGGTTCGGTTGGTTTGGTTATTGGGTAGGTGGGTTTTTTGTCCTTTCGCTACAATCACATTGTGCCGAATGGACAATAAAAAAAGCTGTTTACAACAGATTTATGCTTCCCAATCCCGTTCAAAAGACGCACATATCATAGCAGACAGTGCGATCAACCGTTTCACAAAAACTATTAAAACAAAAAAGTTAAAATTAAGTCCCCTATTCCTTTTTCGTAAACCAACACTAACGATTAGAAAACGATCAAAGCTCAAAAATCGCGTGTAAAGGTTCCAGTTGCTAGATCCAGACAAATGCGACAGACGGAATCAAAGCTTTCAGCTTGTTTGTATGCTGGCTCGTGCCGGCTTGCATTCAGCCCACTTTATTACGGCTAAGCTAGCTCAGAGCTGCATTTCTACTCGTATTTTATTCAGCGCTAATGGGCTGTTTCTGTTTGAACTTTTCAACTGTTCATATCCGCTACACATACTCGTATGTTAGGAAAATATTGAAGTTCGACGTGAATATGATTGCACGATAGATTTGCTTAGGACTTGGAAAGTCTGTTTGTATTATTTGTAATCTTACGGAACGTACCCATACTACGCGACTCGTTCGGGGGGGGGGGTGGATATTTTTAAAAATACCACGCTTGGTCAAAGGGGTTTTTTTACTTTTTGTTTGATGATACATAATGATAATAATGATGATGAATAATGATACAAAATGATTTAACAATCATATTTTTGAATTACTACGTGAAATCTCGAAGGGGGGGGGGGGGGGGGCTTAGCAAATACTATGGGTGGTCGCCGAGGAGGGGAGGGGGTTAAAACTTGTAAAAAGGGGTCACGTAGTATGGGTATCCCTTACTTGTTAGTAACATAACTGAAGAAGATCACATACTCGTATACACAGCAGTGGGTAGAAAATAGTTGATATAACAAAGCCGAAAATGGAAAACTGCGAAAACCTCATTTCTCCATAATGCTCTCAAACTCCGTGATGCTCGTGTGTGGAACTTGAAGTATTACACAATAACACGTATTAAGTAAACTTTTGAAATTCTGAAGCAAAGTTATGTGGATATTAAGCGCCGAGCTCGGCTTTGAAAAGTTCTACCTACATGAATTGTTATGAAACGTTTTCCCGATCTCTCACTATCCGACTGCGCTGGTATTCGGTTTGGTTGGTTTCGGTATTCCCGCTCGGTAAAATACTTGGCTCACCGGGGAATACGGATTCCTCAGAGTTCAAAGTTTTCTCGAAAACGTAGTTAAAACTAACTTAACGTAACTTTTTTTCGGATTTGAATAAACTCATAAATAGGTATATGTATTTGAATTAGAAATATTACGCACCCGGCGGCTTCACCCGCTATTTTGTTTTAGTTTTTTTTTTTTTTAGTTTTATACCTTCCCTGTATTAAGACAAACAAACCAAAAAAAAAATTATTAAAATCGGTCCTCGCTCTCGAGTTTAAACCATACAAACGAACAGCGATAAGAAGATAACTCGTAAAATAACATACGGGTCGGTTTGTTTATTTGTTTGTTCCGCTTTATCTATTCAACGGATGAACACGAAATTTTGCATACACGTTATTACGGGTACATAACAAGACAGGCTACTTTGTATGATCATCACCACGCGAGTGTAACCGCAGGGCGAAACTAGTTTGAAATGAGTTTTGGTCCGCGTTGCTGTTTCTGAAAATCATAGTGTTGTTATGTGTGAATATACCTACTTAAACTTTATAATATTAAGCTTAAATGTAACTTTTATTATTTACTAGCTGCACCCGGCAGTTTCACCCGCTGTTTTTTTAAATTTAGTCTTTTTAAACGGTTTTTTAAATCTTTCCTAAACTTTTACAAATATTTCCAGATCAAAATTAGCGAAATCGGTCCAACCGTTCTCGAGTTATAACTAGACAAACGAAGAGCGATTCATTTTCAAACATAAGAAGATAAGGTTTATTTATTTTAAGTCTTCACGCTGCGCTTATAGCAGCACCAGTATTGTAGATAAGCTCAATAAGCAAACAACAGCTTCAGTATTTTGAAATTAATAAACATATCTTGACCTCCAACCGTATTCCGTATTCTGTCCTTCTAAAGGTTGTCTGAAGAACAAAAGAATAAGGGCGCCCTTGCACTACCATATTAAATTCTACGAAATCTTTGGCTTTTTTTTAGTAATTTGGTTGGTTTTATCCAAGAAACTAAGAACTCAGAAACTGAGAGATTCAAATGTTTACACATCCTAACAAAATTCACATTTTCAAATTGATAGTAAGATGTACCTACGAGCCTTAATCTCGACCCGATAGACCAGTGCGTACCAAGTTTCGGGCATTCTGTTTATTTTAGTCTTCAGTTTAAAAGAAAAAGTAACGTAACATCTTTTACCTCCTAAGCTGGTGATCAAATTTATTAGAAATCTTTACTTTAAAACTTTAGCATTGACTACAAAAACTTATAACACTGTAGTTGCCAATGTGTCAAAATCGATCGATTAACATACCGCTAACTGCGAAATTCCAGACGCCCATGGTAGGGTCGCTAACGAAACGCTTACGCGTTTAACTCTTTACAACGCCATCTACTATAACCCCTCTCAAATTCACCATGAGGGGTCCGTAACAATGGTCCGCAACAACATAGTAATAAGTTTTCAAGAGCGCGTCAGACTATGGACTCTATACGGTGGATATAAAACTGAAAATCGGAACGGATGGATCCAATGTACATTTTGCTTGTATTGTTTTTAATCCTATGCTTTAATCAGAATGATTGCAAACTGTCGGAATAATAACGTTTGCGCTTTTTTAATATTGATGTTTTGTAAAAAGAACGAAAGTTCGATTTGTTGACTTCGTGAATTATGAGTAACGAATACGAATACTTTAATCACAAACTGTTTATGTAACAGTAATTTAATTTTATTGTTTTTTAATAGGAAATGATTAAAAAATCGAGTAAGCTTTGCTTTGCGTGAACTAAGCTTTGCCCGGTCCCTGTACCGTGCTTTATTAGAAACCACTAATAGTTTTAGTCATATCGAGCCCTTATTCAAATTCAAATACTTCCTTTTTGTATTGAAGCAAAAATATGTTTTCAATTCATGGAGCTAAACCTGTTAGAGAAACTGCCCGCGAAACGTTTTGGGTTTATCCAATAGCATATCTTAGTAAAGCAGTGTTCAACGCAAAAACAAATAGCCCCAACTAGCACCAAACTAAATCATTGAAATAAATTTATTCAGTCAATAAATTACGGGTTAATTTTACGGTCACCAGCTTGTCGAAGCGAACGATTCAATTATGCAAACAACCAAACAGGACTTTACTCGATTGCAACAGGACTTTATTAGATCTCCGATTTCAATTATGCAGAGGACTGATATTCAAATCGGTTTAATAATTGACTCACAGAGCTACATCCGACCGACCGGTCATCAAGGCGCGTCGGCGGCGGCGCTTGGTTTACTAAGGTGCATTTAAAACAACAGCGACAGTCACAGGCGCCAGCGACAATAATAGCCCCCTAGTTGCTTTTAAAACAACATAGTTGTTTTTCAAACAATAGATTCGTGCTTATTCGTAGTACTCTTTTTCGTATATTTTAAATACAAGTTGTGCACATCATATTTAAATACCAGTAATGCACTGGATCTACTGTCATTAGCGCAGCGGGCCGCTTTATTTCAAGCACGCTCTCGACGACGCGCGACGCCGCGCCGCGCCGCGCCGCGCGCCGGCCGCCGCCTGTCGCCGGTGCGTTGGAAGGGCACTTAATTCAGCGCTCGGCTTAAATGCTCCGGAATAAATCTAGGACCGTTGGTGCAGCTTAATATCACAGTATAAATTATTCAGTTATGCCACGGGATATCTCTGAATGTTGAGTTGGGACTCATTTTATTTTATTTGATTTGATGAGACTATGAAGATGGGATTTTTTTGGAAAAACTGGATAGAATAGGTACTATGATTTGCAACAGATTCTATTTGAATGAATTAAATTATACTATTTTTACATTAATTATTTTCAAAAAATATCTTATTTACAAGACAGTGGGATAGATAAAGCAATAAGTTTGAAAATAAACATTACAAACATTTAACTATAATACGTATACAGATTTTTTTATATATTCTCCCTTTTTTGGGTATGGTACAAAATATTTAGCAGTGTCTATTAAATATTATTAATTATTTATCATGTTAATATAACAAAAACTTAAAAGTTTTAAAATTGATCCCGATTAACCCGATTCCGCGTAGGTGACCGATTTTCCCAGTTGCATGAAATTGTTACCATGTTTCTCGTAAACCGAAACAGCAAAGTAGGAATAAGTTACCTTCACACTCAGATCAAGTAGAAAGGCAGACATAGTCCCGTCTTAGATTCAGGTGAAGAAAAAAAAACTACCGTACTGCCCGTGTACGTGTACTTCAAGCACACATTGACGCATAAAACTACCCGAATTAATCGTCGATTCTTACGTCAGTTGCTCAGAGAACGTGGACAAGAAAAATAAGTAGTATTAAGGTAGTTTTTATGCGTCAACATGTACTTGAAGTACGTAGGGTAGTTTTTTTGGCTTCACTTGGATCTAAGGCGGGGAGACTATATCTGCCTTTCTACTTGATCTGAGCCTTTACACTAAAAATCCAAATCCGTCGAGCCGTTTCAGCGTGAAGATCTAAAAAACATTTCTTTAATTCTGGTATAGCCTTTGTTATGAAGTTAGCTTAAATGCTATAAAGTTGTTGTTTTTTGACCGAGTGAGCGAAGCGAGCGAAGTTTCTTAGCGTCAACTGGCAAAATTTTCTTTCATCTGTCCGGATTTTTGTTTGTTTGTTTGTATGTTGGTACTCGCGTACAGGGCGTATTTTGAAATTTTGTAATTGGCCTCATTTATATACCTATAAATGTATCAGTTCTATAAACCTATAAGATTACCAGATCTGTTAAAATAAATAAAAAAATAATAAAGAACTTCAATTTCATCTTCACAGATATTTTGCGTTTTGTAATATTAATGTGAAAATGTGTTCTGTGTGTACGTTACACACGATTAAATCCCCGATAGGTTTGCTGGAAACTTAATTCAGCATTTATAAGCTCAATGATACAGCTTAACCACAAAGGCTGCGGTAGAAATGGTGAAATACATTACCGAAGTGGTTTGCAAAATTATTCCTGCCACAGTATCAAAGGCTTCGCGGAATCAGTAATCCCCTCAAGCTAACGCCACTGTTTAAACATTTTAATTTTTTAAACCTACTGGTTTTCGTATTTCCTTCCTGAATAAAAATTTAGAAATGTTTCCAGGGCAGATTATTGAATATGTATCTAACTATTACTAATATTACTATGTATCTATCTATTACTAACTATGTACATCGAGTACATAGCAATTTTATTTCCATCCTGTTTACTAGATGACCCAGAGAACTTTTAGGAAGCAAACGATAGCTTAGTCGTTACGCTGCATCTTTTGGCGATCTAGTGCAAAAGCAATACGATCCTGACGCGATATACTCGTATTGCCGTCCTAAGCCAAAGAGCGGTATCTTAAAAATAATCATGCATCTAAAAGCTTTAAAAATTACGTATGTGATGCGTGAAAAAACACAAACCACTTGTTTTTAACCGACTTCAAAAAAGGAGGAGGTTATCAATTCGTCTGTATGTTTTTTAATTTTTTTTTTTATGTTTGTTATACCTCATAACTTTTGACTGGGTGAATCGATTTTGATGATTCTTTTTTTATTAGAAAGCTGACGCTTTCCATTTGGTCCCATTTCAATTTAGTCCAGTTCTGATAATGGTATCCATGAGAAAACCATATAAGTCTTAAATTTGCATTAAGTACTTGCGCGACAAATAGATGAGTAACTCAATAGTCGGTCTTTTGAAGTCGGTTTTTGTTTTTTGTTTTGTAAAAATAATGTTCTTGTTTAGATACCACGCTGGGGTTAAGACGGCAGTATAGTCATATCGAAAAGTCTTAAAGTGGTCTAATCATAGCTGCTTTCAAGTCATATTGTGATGTACTCGTAGTTCAAAAGCTTCGAACCCCTTTGTACCACCTCAAATTGATATTTCGATTTTTCGGCGACCTTTGGGAGTTTTCTAGTTTTATTTTTCCATTGTTGAGGCGGACAACAAAAAGGACAGTAAAAAAACTAGTTGGTCGTTCACTTTTCGAGTTTTTGCGAGACTATTTTATAACACACGGCAATTATTTTTTCTTGAATATAGAGGATAGATTTTATACTTTAATTTTATACTTTTCTACTTATTACTCTCTGTAACTGACACAGTTTCTAAGCTACTAACAACCAACACTAACTAACTACTAAAACCACGGATCTTTATGTTGTCCGTAATAAAATATTTATATTTGAATTTGTTTACAAGAATAGTACAAGGACCAGTACTATTGTAGTAAAACAACAATAGTGACCACCACAACCTACAACCTATCTACAGCACCTACTCGTAGCGATGGTGACGCTGTGTTTCCACCCCGTCGTCGCGGCGGTCAGTTGCATTGTGCGCCAAACAATACAACAGGACCTTTGAGGCGAAGTTTGTCTGCGAATCATATCAGTGGTCGTAGCCGTATTCAACCAGACTCACCATTGACGGAAACGTCTAGGAGGACGATATATAAACACAGGGTTGTAATGAAAAGGTATGACAAGCTGAAAAGAGCTTAGGGTACTTTATCACGACGAACAACTTTCACTCAGACGCCAACTCTAAAATCACGAAATAAAACTACTGTCTCGTAGAAAAATGTCAATGACACTTCACAAAATGTATGGAAAAGTTGACTCGTTTTCAAGATTTCAGGTTTACTTCCATATTAAACAAAAATAACAATGAGTATTACAACCCCTTCTCACTTTAGCATACCCTTTGATCATAGTCCTGTATTGTATGATATGTTATGAGACTAGTTCTTGAGTTGGGGTTGAGTCAGCATTGCATTGTGTGTCTGGTTTCAATTTCCGCGCGAGTCGGGAAGTTGCGAGTAGGTTTAGATAGTGTAGTTGCCTTTTGTCGTTGTATACCTATTTGTGAACTTGTACGAATGTATTGAACATTACTTTTGTTTCGTCTCGGATACTGTTACAGTATCCGAGACGAAACAAAAGAAAGTAAAGGAGAAAGCTTCTTAGGTGGGAGAACGATATAAGAAAAATAGCTTTTGTGTTACTCGGGGGAGGATGATCCGGGATAGAAAAGAGTGGTGAGCTCTAGGGGAAGCCTTTGCGAGTACGGACAATCCCATACCGGGGGGAACAAAAATCAGAAAATAACTTAGCGCAGAAAAATATTATATTTCATTTAATACTTAAATGTTTCGTTTTATAAGATTGTTCAATAAACGGCTGTTAAATGTTATCTATATCTATCTATCTATATCTATCTATCTATATCTATCTATCTATATCTATATATCTATATCTATATATCTATATCTATATATCTTTCTATATATAAAAATGAAACCCGTTTTCCTTGGTCACGGCATCACGCGTGAATGGCTGGACCGATTTCACTAATTATTTTTTTGTTGTATTTGTTATTATTAGGAGAAGGTTCTTACGGAAAAAAATATTAAGAAAATCTCTCAGAAATATTGAAAAACCCTAAAAACAGCCCTTTTCTTTTTCCTATACAAACGTTTTCTAACTAAAACGAGCTTTATTGCTATTGTATAAAGTTCATATTGAATTGCACGCACTCACTGTTGTTTAAGCAATGTAGGTATGTTCCTAACGTCCAAGAGTCAATTTGCACTTTATTACCTCTGTACAAAGTTCAAATTCAATCATATCTATCAAAACCAAGGAATTTTAAAATTTCGAAGGATTTGACTCCAAGTCATATCAAATTAAAAAAAAGTTGAAACAACAACAAACTGTCAATGTCAGTGTTTTTTTTTCATGGATGAGTTTGCTTTTGTCAACTGATACACAAAACAAATTCGTACCTTTAATTGTAATATATTATTATAAGTATAAAATTGTAAATAGTGTTTTGTGCAGTGTTTATATTTAATTAGGCAGTACCATAGAGAAGTACTGTATGGCAGTACGAAGTCTGCCGGGTCAGCTAGTAGTCCAATATTGTTAGATACGTAGGTAATGTTTTTGGACACCCGGTTAGATATATGGTATGATCACTGTTGCTGAAATCAAGTTTGGTATTGTTGGTCATTTTCCATATTTTCTTCTTGATGCAGTTCGGCATATAATTTTAAAAATAAGATAGTTATTGTTTTAATGATTGTTATCATTGGATATTTAGAACATAAGTTTAGTTATATTATCTACTAGTTTTATCACGGTTAGTAGGCATTTAACGTATTGTAAAAGATAAGCTGGGCTTAAAGAAATCTCTATTCATCCGCTAAAGTTAAATTGGGTCTGAATTTGAATTGTTGGCCAGAATTAAGACCGGGGATTAGGGGAGGTCAGCGAAAACATGTAGAGTGACGTGAACTTCGTAATCTGTGAACTAACATTGCTGGCCGGACACGGGCTCCGGAAAAGCCAATCCTCGAGAGAGCCGGAAATCCAGAGCATGAGCGAGTCGAAACTCCGGCCATTGGTAAAAAATCTGTTAGTTTTTCTTTTCAATTTTTTCAAACTGGCCTCGTTTTATAATAGTTCGTCTAAGTATTCGACTTTTTCTACCAAGTTTGGTCGAAGCTGCAGCTAACAAATTCTTAATTTATTAATTCCATGCTGACCATTAGGGTTTTACTTTTAAACGCTTCATAGTAATTGCTTAAATTGACTATTGTCATTTAACTTTAAGCGCAAACTTTGTAATTAAGGCCCTCAATCCGGAACACTTGAATAATAGAACTGCCCACAGCCTCGCCGTTATACGGAGTTATTTTCAGCTCGATACAAAGCCGAAAAGAGTATTCATCATTATTAACAACTTTTATTATGAGACAAATCCGGAATTCGCGAAAAACATTTTGCTGTTCCATAGAAAAATGACAACGGCACTCGACAAAATGTTACCCGACTACTTTTTAACCGACTTCAAAAAAGGAGGAGGTTATCAATTCGACTGTATGTTTTTTTTTTATTTTTTTTTTTTTATGTTTGTTTCCTCATAACTTTTGACTGGGTGAATCGATTTTGATGATTCTTTTTTTATTAGAAAGCTGACGCTTCTCATTTGGTCCCATTTCAATTTAGTCCAGTTCTGATAATGGTTTCCATGAGAAAACCATATAAGTCTTAAATTTGCATTAGGTACGTGCGCGACAAATAGATGAATAACTCAATAGTCGGTCTTTTAAAGTCGGTTTTTGTTTTTTGTTTTGTAAAAATAATATTCTTGTTTAGGGTTCCGAACCTCCTTCAGGATAGAACCCTTATAGCGAGACTTCGGCAATTGTCTGTCTATTTATCACAGCCAACTATTTCATACAAACACTACCATCACATTTCATCTACTTTATCTTCAGACTGCGCTGACTGTCTGTCAGTCACTCAATTACATAATCCAGAAACAGAACGTGAAAAATGAATCAAAGTTTTTATAACACAGCACGGTAAACAGCTGTTTGAGAGTGCATGAGTGCATAGCAAACCAAAAATAATAATAAAAAATCAGATACGAGTACGTCGTGCAATGAAGCCTTCTAGTGAAAACAGACCGGCTCCAATATTGTTTTTAAAAAAAAAACTTTCATCATTTAAAAGGTCACCATTAAACAAAGTTTTGTTATGATAATTGCCACTATACCGGAATCGAATTTAATTCAGATTTTAATAAGAAATATAGATGAATGTATTTATTAACAATGAAATAATATGTCATGTTTGTTTTATTTCTTGTTTCTTATATATTGAACTATTATTGTTACGCGAATGACAACAGCAACCAATTTGCAAGTCAATCTAAACACAAAAGCCTGTTAGGGTTCCGTAACAAAATGATTAAAAGGAACTCTTGTGGCGAGATTCTGGTATGTGTTTGTCCGTTCGTCTGTCAGTCTGTCTATCACGGGCAAGTATATAATTTGGCCTTATTTGTGTACAACAAATTAAAAACGCTGTTGTCTTATCTATCTTACAGATTTTTTTAAAATACTTTTTATTTCTTAATCGATCAAACTATTGTTTTACGCATATAGCGTTTCAATCTTTCTCAAAATAAATTTTATATTTACTTAAGTTTATGTTGTTGTAAAACAAAAATAAAATTTATTACCTAAGTATCAAATAATGATGTAAAACCACTACGTTTTTTTTATCAAAAGCTTTTATTTAACTTTCCGTGCTTGTAAGTTCGTGAGAATCGAATATTGAAAGTTAAATTAAACCACTTTCTCACGTTCAATCGAACTGAAAGTTTCAGCTCGTTCGGTTTACCTGTATAACTCCAATGAGAATGCAATTGAGTTTTTAAAGATAGTTTTTAAACACGCTGTTTATAATTACCTTTATTTAAACTAACCACTAAAATAGTTGCAACATCAATAATTCCATTGAAATTTATACAAACAGCTCTCGAAAGCGATTTAACCGCGACACCTGACACAAATAGAAGCCTTCTAAGCGCCTAAATGGACAGCTTATCTGACAGTAACTGGACCATTGAATCCATTATGAATAGACTGTCTGAGTGCAACTAAATGGACAACTGTGCAGACCCTGAAGTCTATTTAGGTATAGGTAAAAGGCAGGCCAAGCGCCTAATTACTCGTAACTAAGCAATGACAGTGGACATGAAGATAGAGTTAATTTTGCTTCAGTTATGCTGTTGGATTTAGCGTACCCGGGGGTTGATAGCTCTAATGGAAAAGTTATTTCCAGCGGCACTTTTCATATTTGATGATAGTTCGTTTGTTTTAGAGATTTTAACTTTTTCAATTGTACTCGTATCGCAGCGGAGGTACGGATTTAGCTGATGGATTCAAATTGACAGACTAAAGGATTGTGATGTCGGTGTGAAACTTTAAAGTAAATTACAAGGCTTATAGAACTTTGTTCAATCTTTTATTTAACTTGTGATGTGTGTATAGTTCGGGTGGAATTTTGCAACACAATTTTGAACCACTTCCCGATGTCCGGTTGAGCTGAAATTTCGTGTGTAACTCCGATGACAATGGAATATATATTTTTTTTAATTTTATCTTAGTGCAAGTTTAGATTGGTCTAAAATCTTTAGAATTTTTTGTGCTGATTAAGACATTGCGCGCAATAGGAAATACTTTTCAGTATGATTTTTTTTTAGTAGGAACGATAAGAGGTCTCAATTAATAATAAGGTCAATTTACAAAATATATTATATAAAAATATATGAACAAGGTGTAGCGGCAAGGTGTAGTACCTAATACTTAAGGGTGTTCTTCTACTCTACACGTCACAGTGAACAATTTTTTGATACAAGTTTGTTTAATGCCAGAAAAAAAATATCGAGTCTCCATTCAAAATATTTAGTCACGTGATCCATTTTCTATGGTTGCAGATTCAATATTTTCTTTCGCGAATTTAGCAAATTTTGTTCGAGAAGTGGTTCACTTTGACGTCTAGAAGAACGCCCTTAAGTATTACTACACTACACCTTGCCGTCACACCTTTTATATTTGTTTGAAAATGTATGGGAAAATATATTGACAGATTCGGTATCCTAAATGTCGAACTAGACAGTTCCGTGTTACGGATTCATGACGCCCGTTCAGATAGCCTACTAGTGGCATTACTAACGGTTTGTAAAAAAAAGTAAAAATCTTTTGAGATTAACGGTTTCATTGCAAAAAAGATAATAATAACATAGATAATTTACTAAAAGCTAAAATAAATTTGGTAGGTCCCAGTCATCACATCACTCTTCTCATTAACCTAGCAAGCAGAATGTCTCGTTAGCAAAATGTTCGCTCCCATCCGGCAGAAAGCATGAAACTTGGCATGCAGGTAGCTTTTATAAGTGCTCTTAAATTCCTAAGTAGAAACACCTCGTTAGACGATTGTTTCATCCCTTGCCCTTTTTTGCATCACAAACATGCTTTTTAGAAATTTTCTCAAAAACGGTTTTAGCTTTGAGGACACTGTTCAAGACAAGTATGTTCTATAGAACATTCTCAACAATATTGCTCTTACTCACATGTTGATAGGACTTATGGTTTTCAAGATATGCTGATAATGAAAAATTTGGGAAAGATAAAATTTGGCTTCCCAACAAAAATGTTTTTAACACGCCAGGTATTAAAAACATATTTGTTACAATAAGTTGCTTCATTTGAAGCCAAGCCAAGTTCCAAAGAAAGTATAGATGAACTGTGTGGAAGATGATATGAAAAAGAAGGGAGTGTATTCAGATATGACGAGTGATAGAGATGAATGGAAGAAGTGTACATACTGTACCGACCCCACGTAGGTGGGATAAGGGTAGGCAGATGATGATGATGATGAAGTTGCTTCATTTAAAATAGGCACAGTCAATCAAAACAAATTAAAACATTCAGGTCACGCTTAATACAACCGTTTAAAATATTATAATAGTTCGTTTTCGTTTTAGGAATATGAGAGCAAAACTGGCGCATAACATCAACCCCAATTTTGTAATTGCATAAAGCGCCGATCGAAACCGAGCGCTCCTTCATTAGTCAATTTTGATTCAAGTTCAAATGCATGTGATAAATAACATTGGTGTTGTCAGTGTGGTTGTTTGACCTTTTGTACATGTGTACAGAGCGGTATCGGTTTTCCCGATTAGGTATATGCGTCGCATCGTCCATTCAAATACTTTATATAAGTACATACTAGCCACTCTCAACTCCTCCTAGTATATAATGTCAATGTATCACACCCCCCTATGAGTAAAGTTACAACTACCTACATTTCAGAAACACGGACTCGGACAGTACCTATGATTCGCATGATGATCACAATCTCATCAGCGGTAGCCACGTTCTGTTTGAGTCAATGCATTGTGCTCACACCCCTGGAATAAGTGGACTCTGTCTGCGCATCAGATCCGATTAAAATTGATTGACTTTCCGCATCAGAAAGCGTCGCCGTACCGTCCACTCTCCTAGCCAGCGGCAGTAATCTGCGCAAAATTTAACGCGGGCTAATTCGGATTGCGCTGTCATTACGTATCATTATCTTGGTTGGTTGGTTGGTCACCAAACTTTACTCGGAATACCGGGGAATCACTTGTCTCGGATACGAGACCTAGCTAGACCGATTGTTCCACCCCATAAACCTGCATAGCAAATTTCGTGTTACTTTTTAATTTATTTTTTAATTATTTAAAAATCCAACAACCCGCACTTGGTCAGCGTGGTGGAATACGGCCTAATCACCCTTCGAGGGTAGACCTGTATCCCAGCAGTAGGAGCATTAAAAGGTTCATATAAACTTGTTAAATCTGCTTTTGATACACATTTTTTTACAAGTATTGCTCGCTTAATGATACCTATTAGATTAGATTCCGAGGCTACTTTGTCATAGGTACCTATAAAAAATGACAAAAATTACAGGTATGGTATAGTGGTAGGGCTCTTTTGCAGAGCCCGCCTGGGGAAGTACCACACCATTGCCAGTTATTCCACCGCCAAGCAGTAATGTGCAAACATTACTGTGTTCCGGTTGGAAGGGCATTGTTTCCAGTGAAATTACAGGGCAAATGGGAGATTAAACAACTTATATCTCAGGGTGACGAGCGCAGTGCTGTACCGCGCAGGGTTTTGAATTCTGCGAGTTCAAAATTCTGGGTGGCGCAGACCTGTTATGGGCAAACGTGACGTTTAACATCAGGCGAGCGATTTGCTCGTTTCGTCACTTAATCACATAAAAAAAAAAAAAAAAAAAATATACCTTGATGTATTTTTTGAGGAAGTTCACGTGTACCAGGATTCTTAAAACAAAACTTTTTTTTGTTAGGGTGATCAATCCGGTGGAAAAGTCAGTTGCAAGTCTATTTCTATATAGTGTGAACAATAAAGAGTCTCTATCTGTCTAGTTTCACCTAAATAAACACTGAAACAATTACAAAACTGATGAATCTAAAGGACAACAACTGAAGATGAACAACTTACTGTTGAAATAGCGTCGGAACTTGAGACTGCATTGTCATCAAACTCTGAACAACGTTCAAAGTTTCAAGTCACCACCTCATCGGGAACTTAGTTCAAAATCGATTTCCGTACACCGAACAGCTAAACAAATAAGACAACAGTTCAGGAAGCGAAATAGATTTTATATTTATTTTAATACTGAAACATCGCGAAATGTCGAAGTTTTCTTGAAATTGAAATTGAATTGCAAGTTCAAGGCAAAAGGCAGCGAGAAGTCTTCCGCCGCGATGCGCTCAGATACGATGAACTGAAGCTCTTTTAAAATTTAATATTTGAGACAACCAACGACATTGCAACCAACTATTGGCTTTGCTTTATTTTGTCTGGCGAATGCTTTTAGAAAATGAAAATATATGTTTTCTAAATGGCAATCACTTTGGAAAATACTTGTAACTTTTTTGTTAAAAAAAATCAATGACCATCCTTCCTACTAAATATTATATACGCAAAGTTTGTAAGATTGTATGGATGTATGTTTGTTACTCTTTCACGCAAAAACGGCTGAAAGGATTTACAAGTAATTTGGAAACAAATGTTGTTGAACGTTGAAACGTTGTAAACGCGGGTAAAAATAAATAGATCATATTGAAAAAATCTGAAATCAGTCGATCAGCGAGAGATAAAAGCTGGTCGGTCAAACTTTCAAAAAACGGCCTATTGAGTTTTATTTACAAAGTTAAAAAAAAATACAAGCGAACTAAAAATCACCTTGTTCATTTTGCCTGCGACAAAAATACAGTTACAAAACTCGGGTAAATAAAATCCAATAATTTCAAGCAATTTTCAAAGTTGAAATGAAATAGAGTTTTTATTACATTGCAGTTGTTGTTACGCTAATTTTTTATTTGTTTATTGAATGGTTTATGTTTTGTTATAACTTACCTTTATTTTTTAAATCTCGACTAAGTTCTTGTTAATTACGTAAGTAGTCTTGATTTCTTTATCAAACGGCGCTTAGAAAACGGCTGTATTGTGGAAGGCAATGTTTTCAATCAGTTTGTACTCACTAAAACTCGCCAGCCAAATGTTTTCTTCATTTGACAAAGCATGCAAAGTTCGTTATGCGAATAGTTTGGTATTGTGTTTGGTGGACCAACATTTCAATGCTTTGTAGCTCTACTTGGCATTCATTAATTGTAGTTCCTAACTAACTAACTAACTTTGTAAGTTCGACGCCCAATTGTGTCTTTGACTATAGGACTCAGAAGTCTGAGTTAGGGGCTCTGAAGCTAATAAAAGCGATGTAGTTGCAATAGGCTTATATTTGTATTGTATTGTATAGATTTATTATTATGAAGCTTTTAGAATTATTCACATTTATTTGTATTGATAAAGATATAGCAATTGGACCACGGGTCGGGAACGGATCAAACGACCAAAGGGTTGGTGCTTACCTCTGCCAGAGAATTAGTATTGCTATTCAACGAGGTGACGTCGCTAGCCTTTTGTGTATCTACTTGCGAATAGTGATTTCATCTCTGTTTTCATCTGTAATTTTCTATTCTATTCATGTTTATTTAGGTTTATGTTAGTCATGATAAGTGAATGTTATTTTAATTGAAATAAATTATTTGTATTATTTGTGTTGTTTGTTGTTTTGTCATTTGTGTTTGGTTGAAAATAACATTTGATTTTCACGAAGAAGTAACTCCGTTTCATTTTGTGTCCAAAAAGATAAACATGTTTTTCAATCTAAAGGTCGAAGGACTTACACGACTCTGCTCCTACACCGCTCCCACCAAACATCACCGACTGCTCACGGTCCACGCGCCGTCCAGCTAGCAGACACCCAGCTGTCCACGCGCCAACAGCTAGCAGACACCCAGCTGTCCACGGGCCGGCCTTTCTCGCTTTTTTTTGCTGACTGCTAGCAGTCAGCGTGCGGACACCGCGCAGTCAGCGTGCGGACACCGCTCAGTTCGCTTGCTTACAACGTATAGCCAGAGAAGCGTCAACTAGAGAGCAGTCTGATAGCGGTAAGCTCGCTGTCAGCGAGCTGTCTGCCAATATAAACTATATCTAACGGGCACGACCTGAAGCTCATATTTGAATGACACTTTATTTGTCGGGTGGGAGCGGAGTTGTATAAGTGGGCTACGGCCTTAATGCGTCACATGAAATAAGATGCTATAATCATGCCTGACGAAACCCTTTATCAAAATAATTAACAAAGACATCAGCAGCCAAAATTTAATACCTCATACATCATCCGTTTACATAAGTGGAAGTACTATTAATTTAAATACACTATTTAACAAGAGGAAGCGTCTTTTGAACCAGTAATAAAAGCGACTTACATCCTTTCGTTTAGGTATACCTACCTCAGTAAACGATAGAAAACCGCCAAAGGTAACTAAACTACATAACAGACAAGCCGTTTGTGTACCTCTCTAAATAACAAGGTATTATCTCGAAAGAGGACCGTGCTAACGTATTAAAAGCGAGGGTCAGAAAGGCTGCAGTAAAAAGAGAATTCGACGAGACGAGGAATGCGGGCTATTTTATGATTTCGGTATAAAGAAACCGCGCGTTTGCGGAAAGCGTGCTCGTCCTACGATGAAATGTGCATGTATTGTGTACTCGGGTTATTCTCGCTGCTTTTTCTAAACTTTGGCTTTGGTTGGAATTGACTGTTTATCGCATATTAACGTTACCTTTTATTTGTGTTAAAAATATTGTGATGATGCAGGTTTCATTTACAACTAGCTGCAGCCCGCGGTTTAAACCGGTTTAAAAAGTAGCTTTTATGTTAAAACAGGTATAAGCTAAATTAAGTATGGAGATAGCTTATACCCTGTAATAACTTATAGACTATTTTTAATCTCGGAAACATAGAACATTCAGTTCAAATAACTTTATTTGAATGAAATAGTTTACGCCTTGGGCTAGCTGCGTCGCGATTTTCCCAGCTTCTATCCCCCCCCCCCCCTCGACTGCCCCTCCTCATTTGAGGAATCGTATCTTATGTCCCCTTTTGTAAGGTCCTCATCCTCGTTGTCACGTAGAACCGATCCAGACGTTTAGGTGTGAAAAGTAGGTAACAGATAGACCGGCGGCTCAATTTTATTCATGCATTTATTGACGGAAGCGATGCAAAAGAATCGAAATATCCTACTAATATTATAAACGCGAAAGTTTGTAAGAATGTATGTTTGTCGCTCTTTCACGCAAAAACGGTGGACATGGCTAGGATTAACACACACGTAGGCTACTTTTTAACACGCTTTTATTAGCTTCACCTGTATGTTTGTATGTTTGTATGTTTGTATGTTTGTATGTTTGTATGTAACCGACTCCTTTGAGCGCGTTTTTGACCCACTTTAAACGGTCAGATTTCTTTCAAACTTTGTAGATATATCGAGGACCGATGACAATACACTAAACAAATCGTGTTTTTTAGTTTTTTTAACTATTAATTTTTTTAACACGCTTTTTCTATAAAGTTTCTTTAACTTTTAATACCGTTTAACTTACAAATGGTAATTTCGTCATTCGTGTCAGAGAACAGAGTGGCGCAGTGGAAGCGTGCTGGGCTCATAACCCAGAGGTCCCTGGATCGAAACCACGCGCTAGAAATCTTTTTGCTCAATATTTTTTGTTACGCATCAATTTTATTTTATGAGGTCTGAGGATCGAAACCACGCGGCTACAAATCTTTTTTTGCTCAATATATTTTGTTACGCATCAATTTTATTTTTATTTTGCTTGAGCAGACGGCCAAAATCGGATAATACCAACACATTTGTACATATTAATAATGGTTAATAGTTAGCAAATCGAACTAAAAAGCGATAAATAAATAATAGTTAAAAAAAACTAAAAAAACACGCTTTTTATAAAAAACCGAACTAAAAAAATAGAAAATAAAATTTTATAAATTTAAATTAAGAATAGGGTTGAAAATTTCAATAAATATAAATTAATAATAGTGTAAATAAATAAATATATGTATTTTATTTTTAAAAAAGCGTGGGGTGCTTTCTAAGATATTATCAAAATGCTAATCACTCTACTCATGTCTGTCAATACAAAATGTATCTACAAAATATATAATATCTATTGACCCATGCACCCCACGCTTTTTAAAAATAAAATACATATATTTATTTATTTACACTATTATTAATTTATATTTATTGAAATTTTCAACCCTATTCTTAATTTAAATTTATAAAATTTTATTTTCTATTTTTTTAGTTCGGTTTTTTATAAAAAGCGTGTTTTTTTAGTTTTTTTTAACTATTATTTATTATTTCGGACAACTCATGTTAACTTTTTGGTCGCGAGTGAAACCGCGGGGCGCAGCTAGTAGGGAATAAATTGACGCTTGAATTTATGTGAATATTTTGTGTGCCCATGAATAGTCAGTTTTTACAGAGATAGTCCATTAGAACCATCGATCTCGACTTCGGTGATTAGAACGTTAGGATTGGGAAGGGAGGGGGTATCACAAATATCACAAGGGGGATATAGTTAAGTATAAACAATTAATATGCGCTTGAATATTTTGTATGACTATAAATAGTCATTTTTTACAGGGATAGTCCATTAGGACTATCCCTGTAAAAATTGACTACCATATAAACATATATACCACTTGTCGCGGTATTTTGATCAGAAGTCCCAAAATTTCTATAGCAATGGGATCATGTCCCTACTTGCAAGATGGCAAGAAGTTATCGAACAAAATGGTACCTACATACTTTAGTTAAATGTAAATAAACTATATAACAAATGTTTTGAATTATCTTAAAAAATACGAAGACACTTTTTCCCCAACCTATTATATAAAAATGTTATGTTGGTTTGTGTACGCTTCAAAAACTCAAAAAGTTCTGCACCGATCGAGCTGAAATTTTATCATGATAAATACGCATCAAGGATTGTTTTTATCTATTTTTTTTTAACCACAGCGAAGCGTGGCAGGGAACAGATAGTTTGTACATAAGTTCCAAAGAACTCATTGGTACGAGTCGGGGTATGCATTGGTTTCTATGCATTAATGTAGTTTACCCAATTATAGCGCGCAATTAACGGTAATCGCCAATTCCTATTATAATTAACTTCAATCACCAATTAGTAATGTATAATCTATTTCTCAGCACTAATATCGGTTTGCATACATAACTTGATCTAAATGCATGTGTCCAATTGCATAAATAGTTGCACATAAAGTTTGTCAACTCGAAATTCTCGACGTTATTACGTCAATAAATCATTTTTAATTAATATCTAATTATCATAAAATAACGTCGGGCATGATTTTCGACATCGTTCCAAAAACAACAAAACCAACAATAACAAACGGCTCTAAACGTGTAGTCCACTGTATATTATATTGAAAATGAATATTAACTCGCCTTTGAACTGTATGTTACTAATTTCCTAAAATATGGGTTTATTTGTTCAAACTTTGTTCAATCAGACACGTTTCATTTGAAATTCAAATAACAACTGGATTTATTTTGGTGAAATATTTTTAAGAACAATATTTTATCGTGGCATTTTTAAAATTTTATAACAAAAACCCATTGCGAATAAAAATTGCTAGTTGAGAATTCGGTAAATCAAGTACTAGGTAATCTTAAGATTTTATTAGACAAAGATACTTATAATATACGACTTTATGTTAATATGACTATGTTCCATTATTTATAGAAACGAATCTCACTTACGCTCAACCTGGGTAAGTACTCTGGCTCTCAGATGAAAAAAAAATTTTAAAACTTAGCCCAATTATTTTTCAAATTTCCATAATGCCCTCATAAGAGGGTAGTAAAATAAAGCCTATATCAAAGTGGCATTTTTCAAACTTTTTAAGGTAATATGAATAATGTTCTATTAACTACTTTGTCTGTAACGTGTAGTTATCGATCTTCATCAAAACTTCCGTAGCACACACCCCTCGCGAAGAAGGGGCTAATGGGCCCGATACCGGCCGAGTTCGGTCTCCACCGAAAAACAGTAACGCGAGTAGTTTTCCGGCCCCCGTTTTTGATTTAACACCGATCATATTACTATTCTATCAGTCTTGGCCATCCAAAGAATTGAAGAAATCGCTTTAGGCGATGAGAATGTTTTTGTACGACCGTCTGTAATCTGAATCTCTTTTTTCCGTTGCAATTATTTCTGCAGATTATTTTGTTTGTTTATCCTGTGTTGTTAGCGAGTTGATTGGTACGAAGCGGATTTTTAGCGACAAAAAAGAGCCGCGATCAATCACTTAGTGCCGCAATGTGGTCGGTAATTGGCGCCCAACTAACATTTATCAGTTTTACAGGAGAATGTTTGGCTTTTTATTCGACTGCAGTAAAACCAAAAGGACAGTTAACAAATGTATGTTTTACCTGAATGTAGTTACAGTACATACATATGTCCGTCTCTACGTTTTCTCGTTACTTCTAAACATCTGAACCAATTTTGATGAAAAACTTTTTGTTAGATCCGTCTTTATTGCTCAAGTATGTTTCAAAAATAAAATGCGGATTTTTTAGACATCCAAAATGTATGTTTTTCCGTAGTTGGACTGCAATTTTCCAAACATTTGAAAGCTTCTGGTACCATCAACGGATGACATTCATTTTAACTACACGGTTGAAAATTGCAACATCCTATGATTCACCAGGAACCGCCTAAACTGCTTAACGCTCCGCGAAACGTTAAATACGTGCTTTCCACGTAACAGTTTAATGAGGCTCTGGTACGTCTATTCGCTTTTATCACGCAGAGCCGGACGCCAGATGGTTCTTTACATTACTTTTACTACTCTTGCTAGTAAAAGGAATGCTCCTAAACACGCGCTACAATGTTCTTAATTTGTCAAATGGACATTTTTTAGTTTTGTTTGCTGTTTTGCTATTTTGTACTTTAAGGAAACGTGTATTGGGACAATTGCTTATTATGAGACTTTTTTCTTCCTCCTCTTGTGTTTCATTAGTCCCGCGTTTTTGACCGCGCATGGATGAAAAATATCGACAATGATGAAGAGGAAAGTAGCACATGTGTTGATACTAAGCTTAAGCTACCTCTGTCCCAAATTTCATCTGATTCCGTTAAGCCGTGTCAGCGTGAAGGAGTAACCGACGTCTAAACTAACTTTCCTAAATAACATTAGTTTGATAACACAACGAGCGTGTCAGTGAACGGGCCAGTCCTATTTAATCCACTGAATATCTAACGTAACAAACAAACCTAGAAAACGTATTAAAAAACATAAAACATCATCGACTAATCCGAACAAATCGGTCGAACTAAATTGAATAAACCGGACGGACGATAAAACTTTCAATTCAAAAAGTTGATGCAAGCTGGAAGCAAGCAAACAGGCTACGGTTGCGAGTCACTTGCTCTTTTTGCTTTGGCTGCAACACGTAAAAAGGCCGTAAGTTTTTTTGCCCGTATGTACGAGCAACGGACTCTACAAGTCAAATCAGATAGAGTACTAATACAAGAGAGTGGTCTCGCTCGCCGCAGATCGGGTAAGCTGTTTGCACGACTGGCTTTTATACGGAGAGCTCGCAAACTTCGTCGATCTCGAAATCATTCATCTATTATACGTTCGAGAGCGTTGCTCTTGTCGTCTCGACTTGGCGATCTTCTGCTAGCGATTTTAGCTTTAAGCGGCTTGACGACTGCCCTTTCTTATCCGGTCTACGAAGTTTATTCTTCTTCCTAGTCCTCTTTTCATTTTGAAATCTTTAATTGATTCTATCACTTCTTAAGGGCGAATGCGCTTTAGTATTCGTTTTTTACTTTAATATTTTTGTCGTGTTATTTTGTGACAAATAAATAAATCTATCTTTCTTGCTTTGTTTTTCTTTCTTTCATTTAAAATGGTAGCTCGACGTTGATCACAAGCATAGAGTACATCGCTGTGAACTCAGTCACAAAAGACCCGCGCTGTTGTACGTCCGTAGACGTCTCGCTACGGAGATACACCTACTCCTGCATCTCTGACACGTTAAAACCAGACAGTTCGCTGAACTTTACTAAGTTACATTAAGCCATTTCCGAACATTAAACAATTCCGATAACTAGCTAAATAGATATCCATCACTATACAAAGGTGCCATGAATGCATTAACCTGCGTGTTCCCGCAAAGGAGCAAAAGGAGGAGCAAAATCACCTCTATTCCCTAGGCAGTAGACATGTTATCCTAGACACCCGACTCCCCCAATCTATCGCCTAATGTAATTGCTGATTTCGCTGGAGTGCGCCGAGACAGGGTTGTGGTGCGGGCGGTTGTGGCGGACATGGCCTTTGTGTAGTCTCCCGCTATTCAGACTAGCGCAGACGACCAGGTTAAACTGTTGACCGAAGCCGGATCAACTTACTCGATCGTTATATTGTTTAATATTCAGTTACACCAGCAGAGAGGAGGGTCTGCATGAACTGGCTCTTCATTAATCAGTTTTGCAGCTTCCCCACATCGTAATTCAGTTTCGTTTAGTGACTTTTTATTTGCAGAGGTTTTCATTTGCTTGCGTATACTTATTTGTTCAACAGCTTCTAACTTTTAGTATTTAGGTTTGCTCTTTCTTGCACTTTTTTAAAGCTTTTTTGTTTAAAACTGTGTAAAGCTCATGTATGCAAACGGCAAAAAAAAAAGGTACGAAACTAAGGTGGTTGGGTATATCGTAGATGTAGATGTTGCCTGCGAAATGATTTTCTGGATAAAATATAAAACATCGTTTCTCATTTCAGTAACGAACCTACGAAAACCGTAGCAATACTACGACAACCGTAGCAATACTACGAAAACCGTAGCAATACTACGAAAACCAAACTAAACTACCAAAATCGTAGCACTGCTACGAAACAGTTTCGATAAAATCAGAGTATTTTCTAAAAGCGAAGCTTAAATATAAATCCCGAATTACACACATTTGTGCAAAGTTTGCATGTTTGTTGGCCAAACAAAATTAAACGAGCAACGCGATTTACCTTCGGAACACCGATGAGCGCCATGGGACTTTGGCTCACCTGTACATGTATGCTGATTTAACGACTCACATACAAGTAAGTACTTTTGTATGTTTTTTTGTTGTTACCTTTAATAGGATTTATTTAAGTTTGATTTTCATGAAGTTATAGGTTGAACTATACCTCTATTAATGTTATAAAAAAGGTAGCGTTTGGCAGTTTTAACAGTGTAATTTATAATTTCAAAATTTGAAAAGTTTTTAGATGTGGACAAATTTGAGTTATTGAATAGGTATTATTTGTAACAATGTATTGGCGTAACACAGAAAATTAAAAAAAAAGTATTACCAAGAAGCTAAATAAAGAAAATACAAAGTCTGGGATATAAACTAATTATATCTTAAACTAGACTCCTGAGCGAACATACGCCGTCTTTCACGGAGTCTATTCGTAACTTCTGCCATCCTTTATTAGTTTATTATCCACACGATACTTTGTGTAACGTATGCATCTTATTAACCGACTTCAAAAAAGGAGGAGGTTATCAATTCGTCCATATGTTTTTTTTTTTTTTTTTTTTACTTGTTTTTTTTTATGTTTGTTACCTCATAACTTTTGACTGGGTGAATCGATTTTGATGATTCTTTTTTTATTAGAAAGCTGACGCTTCCCATTTGGTCCCATTTCAATTAGTCCAAAATTTAGTCCAGTTCTGATAATGGTATTCATGAGAAAACCATATAAGTCTTAAATTTGCATTAAGTACGTGCGCGACAAATAGATGAATAGATGAATAACTCAATAGTCGGTCTTTTGAAGTCGGTTTTTGTTTTTCGTTTTGTAAAAATAATGTTCTTATATCCTACTAAGTTTTTGAACGCGAAGTTTTGTGTGCATGTGTTAATGTTTGTTTCCGCGAACCCGTATCTCCGTAAGCACTGAACCGATTTTGATAGGAAAGGAGATAGCTTATACCTCCAGTTAATAAATACACCAGTTTTCATTACAACCACGCGAGTGAACCAATAACAACAGCGGAGCACAACTAATGTATGCATAAATGCACTTTACTTTTGCACTTTGCACTTAAAATTTTGTCGTAAAATTGTTTGGCAAACATTTCGACGCGCGTCAAGTGCATATTTCCTCTTAGAACAACTTTGGACGCACGAACCATGTAAGCGTTTAAAATGTCAAAGCATCTAGTTTTCTGCTCCGGAATGGGTTGCATATCTTGAAGTTCATGAACAAACTCGCGAAACTTTTCCGTCTACTCAAGACTTTTGATCCAAGTTTTATTACTCGTCTAGCCGATGTTTGAACTTGGCCTGTCAATTCACGTTGCCGGCTATTTCTAGTTTGCACTGGAATTATGCAGTATTTTCGTTGATTCCATCTACATATTTTCCGTCTAGCCGTATTTATTTTAATTGTAACTTGTATCTCCACAACCCCTCGACTGATTTTTCTCATATTCGAACTCGAAAATTGTATTGGAATGAACAACTTGCATGCAAAATTTCATGAAAGTTGAATTAAACGACCCAAGCTATCTTCAAAAATATACAAGAACAGAAGTTTCAATTTGTTCTCATAAACTCTGAGACCACTACGCTCTGACAATGAAAAATACGCTAATAAAAACAATACTTGAATTTTTTTCCAAAAGGAAAGTAAACCTAAACGTTTTGTAATCCAAAGTCAAAATACCAAACTGCACTTAATTTTACCACCGTTAACTACAAAAGTATGTGCATTTAAATCCAAACTCCAAATACCAAAAACAAAACATCCTAACTGCCCCACTTAATTCCACCACCAACTACCGGAAAAGTACCCTATTCATGTTTACATTTAAATTCAGAACACCAAACTGCTAACTAATACCACCAGCGGTAACTATACTGAGCTTCCCAACTCAGTGCAGTAATTTGGGCTATCTCCAAATTTCACTGCAACCCTTTGAGTTCTTTCAATTCCGCGAACGTGTGAAGTAACAAACTACACACTCACTCAAACCAGTTCGCATTCATTACACGTGTGCTGTTTAGTATAGTACGTGTGATGGGGATAGACTAAAAGCCCAACGCAAAGCTTTCAGCCGACAAAGGGCTTATAGGATAATTTGAAAGCTCTATTCTCTGCATTTTATTTATGGATTTATAATTAATTAATTTGTCATTAATCTGCATAAACTTTCGAAAGGTAAACACATGATTTTAAATTTTGCATTCAGATTTTGTAATATTGTGAACCACAACGAAATTTTATGAATTACTAGCTTCGCCCGGCCGTTTCACCTGCTGTTTTTTACTTTTAAACCTTTCCTAAACTTCCTTAAATATTTCAAGATCAAAATTAGCGATCGGTCCAGCCGTTCTCGATTTATAGCCAAAGAAACGAATAGCGATTAATTTTTATACATATGAGATTTAGTACTATGGAAACAAACGTGATTTTTGTTACGAGTACATCTTTGACATCTTCTCCTGATGAAGATCACTGAACGTGATCGATACTAGTAGTAATAAACGACTAAATTTTGCGTGATTTTGCGTTAGTAGAGTTAGTTTATATTTAGTTATAAGGCAAATGGCTAGTCTTGGTGTCAGAGATTTCGACCGCCTGAAGGCATTTGACGTGGTTTTCGAATAAAAATCAACCGCCGTTCGTTAGTTTCGTTAAAACTCGATAACAGCTTGACTAGTTTTATTTTGTTTTTGTTTTTTTCGCTCGTATACAGGGGTGGTACAAAAGAAAAAAGGTGAAACCGCGCCGCCAGTTATTAAAAATACCTCGTTTATTCACTCGCCATTTCGTCGGACAGTTCTTCGGTTTTTTACCATACATTTTTAATTCTCAACTCTCCGGTAAACAAACTTCTGAAAAAATTATAACTCAGAAATTAAAGTGAAAAGTTTCCTAATGTGTCAAGATTGAATAAATCTTTTAAATAATATCAATAAATTTATTTCAGGCAATATAAGTTGCATTCAATGAAAGTTGTAGATAAAAGTTAAATTTAGAGGTAAATTACAGTTTAAAGGATTTCTCCAGATTGCATCTCCTTTCAGCCTTCCTTCAATAAATCAGCAACAGAACCGACGGATACAAATTACTTTTCTTTTCATTTTAAATGTGCTTATTACTTTTCCGCTTTATCCTTTTATAAATAGCGTCAGAAATGTCCTCCATCCCCCCTTTTCTGGCACATTCGAGAAAAATTTTTTTGCAGCCCCTTTCAGCCTCAAAACATTTCTTACAAAAAAACAGAGACGTAAAAAATCTCGGTGGCGATAGAATTTGGCCCCTGGGGCCATGTTTCAAGCCGAGTCGCAGCGAACTCCAAATGACATAAAATATATTTACAGTGATAAATCGATAAAGTTTACGCGTGCCACTTGTTCTCTGAATTTCTCAACGAGTTACATTATCTTTGCGTTTTCTATTTAGACACGTTTCCCATTGAAGGCCAATACAAGGTCGTCGCTTGTTAGCAACAGTGATATAGCTAAAAGGCATTGAAATCTGAGTGCTATATCGTGGGTGGCAAAGTTGAATTTTATACGAAGTGGTAATAAATTGGTCAACTTGCCCGTCATGGGTATGTAATGGACGCTAAGAGCATTCATTACTTATAAACGCTGCTTATAATATAGCTGTTGCAAACATTGACTAATCTTATTTAACAATACGAAAATGTAATGCGCTTATTCTTCATCTTTTAATTTATAATTATCTTGACATTTCGCGTCAGCGAGAAGTTTCTAGAGCATTTAACCGTTGATTAACTTCAAGCAGTGTTCATAAGTTAGCTCTAAGTTAAAAATGTAAGTCGACGTTTTTGTCAACTTATCAATAATACGAGTATACCTATTCATTTTAACAGAATACGTATTACTCAATTACCACCATGTTATATTCCGACAGACACCAGCTCAATTACCTTTAAAGCCTCTATTCTATCACTAATCCACCAGTCAAATAGCGAAAATGGATCCACATTTCAAAATTATGGATGAATTTCCGAACAATGCAAATTTAACGCGAACACAACCCTTCCACTTAAAACACGTGAAATTTGCTCGAAGTAGTTAATCCGGCTGTTCTGATTTTAATTGAGTATTAAATTAAAAACGCTACCAGTTATCACGGCTCAACAACACGAGTTTCCAATAAAGGAATTCATGATACATTTTCGAGTGAATTTTAAAATACTGGAAGTATTTTTAGTGGCGCGGAGTTTCGCTAAAATCCGTTATATGAGCAGCCCGTTCGGTAAAAGGCTTCGCATCTGGTTTTATCGAATGTTAAATTCCGGAAAGGATTTGAAAACACTACAAATACTTTAATTAACTATTCAATTCACTACTTTATCGGATAATAATTAACATAGTCGAAAACGATTACAACATTATGCAATTGCGAAAAATGAAATATGAAATAGAGAGTTCAAATATAATTCCAGTACTATCACAACAATATTTAACTACGATAGTAGTTAAGTAAGGAAGATCGTGAGGCCAAGTGGCCAGCCCTGGTGTCAAAGTGTTTAGACCACGTGAAGGCATCTGTCGTGGTTGTAGAACAAACCACTATAATGTAGTTGTTGATCTAGTTTTTATGCGTTATTAGTGGAGATGACAGTTGGCGAGAAATAGACTCGTACGGTAGACTAAAGCAGGTAAAGAATAGTATTTGGCTATGTCCAACAGAGGACAAACATTAGAGAGGCAGATGATGAAGATGCAAATGATAGAAACTAATAAAGCCACGGGACACACTTAGCACTATTTGACCGAGCGAGCGAAGCGTCTCTACATCGACTGACATGCTTTCATCTGTCCGGATATTTGTCTGTATATACTATTAATAAAAATGTCCGAGACAGCTATTGGTTTTATATTCGTCTGTATAAGAGGAGTGCCATAACATGAATTGTCATAAAATATTTAGAGACCATAAGAATACGAGATACTCGTAAGTTAACAGATTTTATCTTAGTGTCAACCAATTTTATGCCTGTTTTGGTGCGCCTCGTGTATGCGTTAGTCCAGGACCCCACCGCAGTTGGCTGAGTTAAGTTAAGCTAAGTTACTGTCATACTTTAAAACGGAACACAGTTTAGACAAGTACATGGAAGAGTATTCAGGTTGCTAGTGAACCTGTTTCTTGGCAAACGTGCTCCATCGTAGACCTAATCATTGCTTACCATTAAACGAGATGGAGCCATATGCAATTAGCATATGCCTAGCTAGTATGGAATAAAAATGTTTTAAAGTATCTAATTATCTTCAGAAATCAAAGTTTATCATACGTGCAGTGTACCTAAATTTAATTAAATAATGAAATGTGTAACTTTTAGACACCGTCTAACTAAAAAAAATTGATTATTTTAGACCGTAAGAGACGAGCAAACGTACGGACGGGTTTTTAATCAACGCAAAGTATTTCTTTCTTGCTGTATCTTATGCAAAATCGGTTTCTGCCTATTTTGCCATCTCAATTTTATGGGCTTGAATAGGTTCTTCTTGAATAAATAGTATCACTGGTTTGGGACTACAGCGTTTAACGCGTTAACGAAGTCAGCCATGGTTATTACAACTTTTTTTCTAATCTTGCTTTTTCAAAGCGTGCTCGCCCTACGGTGTGGCTGTGGCTTAACGAACAATTTACACGCTTGGATATTTTCGATTATCTACTCAATTACCCAATGAATATTAAAAGCGAAACATGTAAATTTAATTATTATATGTTGTAGTGAAATTTGAACGACTTTCCTTATTTTCAACGGGGAAATTTCGAAAATGGGTACATTCATTCAAAATTTAAGAGCGTTGCTCTAAGTCTTGTTGGTGGAGCAACTTCTAGGCTTGGCGGCAAGTGCTTTTACCTCGCTGTACGAGATGACATCTGCCTTCTCCTTAATCTGGTCCAAGCACGTTTTCCTTGGGTTTCCTGGTCCTCTCCTTCTTTCAATCTTTCCCTATTTCCCTATGATGGTTTTCGTTAGTTTGTCATGTCGGACAAGGTGGCCAGTGGCCCCTTCTATTTGCAATAACGATTAGTATTGAGGGATAGAGTGTTTTAAGCCATCTCTTTTGCGAAGAAATAAGAAAGCTAAGAAAAGAAATAAAAAAATAACAAAAAAAAAATACATTAAGATAAAAAATTTAATCGTTTTGATTATTGTCTTTTAATTTGACGGAAGGATACAAAGAAAAGTTTTCTTCTGTCGAGTTAGAAAATTTGAAAACGGTTATTTTACACTTGTTATCCTACGAGTACTAATATTATAAACGCGAAAGTTTGGGAGTATTTTTGTTGCTTTTTCACGCAAAAACGGCTGAACGGATTTACATGAAATTTGGAATGAGAGTTGTTCATGGTTTGGATAAAAACATTTTATAATTTTGAAGTATTAGCATTTTTTATTTCTATCCTGCCAAGTTGCAATTCTATAATCGATTTTGTTTTTTTGTTTGAAAGGTTAAATTAGTCGGGCGTGTTCTTAGCTATGTTTTGTCGGGAGGTTTTAATTTTTTAACCGACTTCCAAAAAGGAGAAGGTTCTCGATGCGACTGTTTTTTGCTTTTTTATTTAATGTATCTCTGATGCGCGATTTGCAAATACAAAGCTGACGACCCTATCTCTCCATCCTAGGTACAATTATTAACGTGATCTTGGCACTAGTTTCAGTCTCCATATCTCTCGTTCAATATGCATTAAGGGGCAATCCATCAATCGTGACGTCACACGAATGTCATGACTTTTGATCCCTCCCTCCTCGCTCACTCACAATTGTTCTCGTTTGTAATAATTACTCTACTCCGTGATTTGTGAAAATAAAATTGGGTCGTCAACATTTTTGAATTTGGATAGTAAAAAAACTCGTTTTAATACTTGGATTTTAGATTATGAAATGTGACGTCACCAAACTTGAGAGCCCCCTTCCCACTCATTGTCACACAATGTCACAATTCGTCGATCCCCTCCATACCCCTTTACGTTTTATGGTTGGCCTCTTTTCAAGTATATTACCTACATACATCATAATATATACTTGATAATAGATTCGGTGTAGATAGTAGCGCGTCAGTATGAACCAGTTATGTAGTTATACGATAAAATCCATCGTATAGCCGTATACAGGGTTATAAGAAAAGGGTAAGCTAAGCCGAAAAGGGCTCATGGTACTCATCATTATAAACCACTTTTACTGTTCCATAGAAAAATGTCAATGACACTCGACAAAAGGTATGGAACACCTCATTTTTTTTCCGAGTGTTCCTGAGGGTTGGTCCCATTATCCCATAGTAAAAATTGTTCATAATTATGCGTACTACAGTGTCCATTTCGGCTCAACATACCCTTCCCTGAAAACCCTGTAGATATACGGTGAAATTGATAAATGAGCTGTCGAGAGGATTCTTCGGGGATTTCAACCAACGAGCGCTTTTCGTATAAAATGTTGGTGTAATATTATATTATACTGAGATATTTTTAGTTTAACGAAAACTATCTTTGTATGCACTACGCAAGCTTTGTGGATCATGAGCTTAAGACTTTGAAATTTTAGTTTTTTGCGTCTCTTTTTTGCGTAATCTTCTTACTTTTAGATTTAGAAAATTGAACTCTTTATTTTTTTTTGTGTTAACGTGAGATCAAAGGGCTGGTGCTTACCTCGGCCAGAGAATTAGTATTGCTATTCAACTAGGTAAACGTCGCCAGCTTTTTGGGTACTTTACCCGCGGACAGCGACCTCTGTTTTTTATTTGTGATTTTCTATTCTATCTATGTATTATGTTATTTTGTTTTATGTGAGATTAAAACATCTGAAGTGTCTGTTTCTTGCATCTTCTTTTAGCCCAGCCGAATTAGACGAGAACCGAACCAAACCCAGGAAAAATTATAAGTAGAATTTTTCCTTCGGAATTCGTTAGAGAGGGTCACTGGGAGTCTACATTTCGTTTTTCGAATTCCCAGTGGTCTTGCATTTTCCGCCATCTTGATTTTAAGGGTGGTTTTTTAAATAACTCGTTTATTTTCAATTTTACACGAAAAATGGTTTTAACCAAAGTTGTTTGAAATTGAATTTCCTACAATTTCTGTCCTAATCAATTTTTTCGATCGAGGGGGTGGAATTGTATTAGCGCATTATCACTTGCATTATCATTGAAATCTATATCTATATAAAAATGAAACCCGTTTTCCTTGGTCACGACATCACGCGTGAACGGCTGGACCGATTTCACTAATTCTTTTTTTGTTGTGTTAATTACTGTCAAGAGAAGGTTCTTATGAAATAAAAAATTAAAGAAGTTGACCGGAACATTAGAAAATTGAGACTACTCAAATTCAATTTTCATAGTTAAGACAGGACAACGTCTGTCGGGTCGGCTAGTTTGCAATATTTTAAAATAAATTGTTGTTTCGACAGTGGTCGTATGGTAGGGACATTAGAGCATTCAAAATTGGAATGTAAGTTGTACAAAAAAAAAAAAAATTCGATGCATTCCTCACCTCTTTTCCGGGTGTTAAATGAAAAAATATCGATCCTACAAAAAATTGATTAGGACAGAAATTGTAGGAAATTCAATTTCAAACAACTTTGGTAACAACCATTTTTCGTGTAAAATTGAAAATAAACGAGTTATTTAGAAAACAAAAACCAACCCTTAAAATCAAGATGGCGAAAAATGCAAAACCACTGAGAATTCGAAAAACGAAATGTAGACTCCCAGTGACCCCCTCTAACGAATTCCGAAGGAAAAATTCTACTTATAATTTTTCCTGGGTAAAATAACAATTCGGCTGGGCTATTTTGGCATAGTCAAGAAGACTATATACCTTTAGAGTTAGTAGAACTTTTGATTTTCTTTTTTTTTTCTAAATGCATCGCCCCAACGGGGTAGGGTATGTACTTAGCTTACAATAAATTACATTTATGGCATGTACAAGTACATAGGGCTTTATTCGACAGATCCAAATTAGCTAAAAATAAATCTGTCTTCATCATTGCAACATATTAGACAAGGACCAATACTTTTCGAAAGCTGAGATCTGTCTACTAAAGCCTTCAAACTCGGGCCCATTTTGCATTGACATTTTCAAATTATTATTTATTTTATTTTATTAATTTACTAATGTTTATGATGGAAAGTCGATATAAGGATTTACTGTAACTAAATGTTCCATTACAAGTAACTTTCATAAAAGAAGCTTTTAAGGGAAGCTTTAACGGAAATTGGTTCCAAAAGTTTTGCCGAGCGCTTTGTCTAGTCTAAAATGTTTAAAAATATTTTTACGAGCCTGTGTTAAAATTCAATTTTTCTGATTCCAGCTGCAGTTTACAAGGTTCTAGTATTGACTATTTGTTCTACCGTTTGTTTAGTTCGGAAACGTTGAAAATACAATATTTTGTTCAAAGTAAACTTCCAAAGGCACAAATTTAATATCAATAGCTATGATCAAAATCATGTTTTAGTGATATAGGTGGGTAGTATGATAAGAAGTTGTTCTTTCCTGTAGAAAACTAATATAGAGCCATGTTTTAATCTAAATTGAATCTGCAACTGAGTAAAGGGAAATTCCGAGGAACCCGACGCAAGATATACGGATAAAAAGAAATACCGAGCTTTGACGTCATTAACATAAATTGAAGAATCTCATCCACGTTGCCAATGAATAGAATTGAGTCAATTTATCTAATGTTTAGGTTTGAGAGTCAATTTGTCTAAAATGGTTTTTACTTTATGTGTAAAGTTGGCCGTCGCAATCCAACCCGGGCTCCTCGGAGACTGCTTTGGTCTTTTTCAATCTCGCTTCTATGAGCCAATCCAAGTCTAGGTTAAGCTGATTACTCGCTTGAAGTATTGGGTATACAGGGTCTTTCTGAATGGTGTAGTAATACTAAGGTGTTTCTACACGTCAAAGTGACTTCTAGAACACAAGTTAGCTAAATTCGAGAAAGAAATCAAACCTCCATAGAAAATTGGTCACGTGATTTGGAAACTCGATATTTTTTTCTCGAATTTAGCAAACTTGTGTTCTAGGAGTTGTTCACTTTGAAGAACATCGTGTATTACTGTACTATTCAGAAATACCTTGTCGATGCTTTATTTTATTCATGACTTCGTTATTGCGATAGTTGTAATTATGTGAATTCTAGTCATCGGGAACCAATTGTTGTTTGGTTGTGGTTTGTAATTTGCCTCAAATAGTTTGCTTTCGTGGAACTGTGCTTTATTATAGACCACACGTTTTCTTCTAGTCGTGCTAATAGTCTACAAGTTCATGTAAACAGACTATTGTGATTTCAGTGAATGAATCACATGTCGACTTGTAGGTCCCGCATTCCTAGAAGCTATTCAGCGTAAGTGCTTGAAACTCTAGCTCTTGAAGGTTATTAACTGATACAAGCTCGTGTTTTCAAATACAATATGTAAGAAGCAGTGGCTTACTTCAGCTTCTTTTTATTAAATCAATTCTTAGCAAGAAATATTGCCAAATACTTTGTACTGTTTGAACATTTGAGGAAATATTTGCGAACATCCTGAATATAAATTTTTATTGTGCTCAGTTTCGTAGCAGTTTTGTAGCCTTCGACGTGTGTTCTCCAATTCATAAAGTTCGTGATGGAATTTTATTTCTTCGTAGTTATTTGTTGCGGTGGAATGTTATTCGTTTTGGAGTATTGGAATGATTTCAATGCATATTTTATTGGATTCCTTTCACTAGCGATATCAACGTATTTTAAAATTTTTGTTGCGGTTGATTTTACTTTCAAACGTTCGTATGTTTCTATCGTTTCATGCGCTTTAGGATGTAGTCGTTCAAAGTATACTGGAGCTGGCAACTGGCCAAGTTTTATTTTTCTCCATACCGTGCGTTCTCGCATAAGTTAAGAGTAGTAAGCCTGTGACTTCTAGTAATATAGTTGTTTGTATAGAGATCTTTTTTTTTCTAAAAGTAGTTAGTTAAAATTTCCAATAATGACATCTCGACGCAGGAGGCGGCGTGGTAAAAACGCCATTAAATTCTGCACCAAACAAATACCGAACCTCGTCGAAGCATGGCATTTTTAAGTGTATCCACCCAATTTGCTGCTGTCTCTCGCATCTCAGCAGAACTTATGTGATCTAAAGGAACAAGATAACGATGCAGCGACACCAGGACCCGTACTAATTGATAAAATGGAAATTCAATCTTTAGAAGCGTCGTGTGCACGCGGCCTCCTTGTGGGGCTCGGCGGCGCGACAGCGCGGCGGTGGTGGGACCTTGGCCAGGGGTGGAGAGTCTTACCGTTGTAGAGGAGCGTGGGCTCGGGGTCCCGGGGCTGCGGGCCCGGCGCGGTGGCGGCGAGCGCGGGGCTGCGGCCGCGCCCCTCGCCGACCACGTCGATCTCCTCATCGGACTCGTCCGCCAGCTCCGCCGCCGCACCCGCCTTCCACTTCTTGGCCATGAGGCAGCGCGGCATGGTGGCGCCCGCATCGGCCTCAGCGCGGCCGCATCAGCGAGAGACAGACGAACAGAGAGAAAAAGAGAGAAAAGAGAAAGAGCGGCGCCCCGGGCGAGCGGTATGCGGGCGACGTCGCACGCGACCTCTTGCGATTGTGGGGATTCCTGGGGACGCGTCTGTTTAAATAGGTGGGGAAGCAAAAAGGAGAGTGCGCGCGCACCCACAGCGATCGATGGGGCGGGGGTGGGTCGCCCACTGCCCCCACGCCAAACTTTTGCCGCGCCAACTTGAGCTGACACTTGACAGACACGCGAGCAACCAGTGGAAGAGGAGCCGCCAACTACCGGCACGCACGGCGCGGCCGGCGGCGCGGCCCGCAGCGGCCCGGTCCGGCGCCGCGCGGCCGTCTGCTCGCCCCCGCTCCGCAACTTCAGCCGCCAGACTTAGCTCGCACATTTCGCGCCCTTCCAATGCCTCGGTTTGTTTATTTACTTCTGTCACTGCCAGCTACACGTACTAGCGGAATCTCTAACTATTTCTAGTTTTGTAAAGAGTTCTGAAAAGTTTTGTAATTCGAGTCG
Organism: Alcis repandata; assembly: GCA_949125135.1. NCBI lineage: Eukaryota > Metazoa > Arthropoda > Insecta > Lepidoptera > Geometridae > Alcis > Alcis repandata. The sequence goes on along the minus strand of OX421221.1, from coordinate 11,845,281 downwards.
GACTTCAGAAGTATTAACTTTGCAGTTCTTGAAGAGCATCAGCTATCCTGACCTTGTTGCGTTTGAACTTGGAGACTTTGAACTTGCACTAAATGACCTCTAAAAGTTTCAGTGGCATTTTTCTTAGTATTTTATTGCACATAGCTTACCTGTCTTAGCAATTAGTAGATATTATTTACCCAGTGTATTACCTACTATTAGTATTATATCATATCAGTAAATTTCACTGTTATTCATTGCCGAAGATTGCATAAATAAGTAGGTAGTTACCCATTAATGATTTCAGTTGCAGCTACCAAACAGTCAAATATTGACCTTCGTTTAATCGCTGATTAGGTTCCTGTCAGCCTATCAGACTTGATTTGTTTTGTCCGCCGGTTCTGTCTGCCGGCGGCGGTCAACAAAATTAAACGGTCTACCTCTGGGAATATTTACCATCAGCCTCCACGCATATTTGCTCGTTAATTAATTTGTCATCATTTGTCTAGACTTTAAACAGGATTAGGGTTGTTAAAGGTCTAATTAATAGCTAATATAAGGTAAAGGGTAGACTTATTAAACCCATAGACATGAAAAAAAGTTAGGTTTACATCATATTAATGGATTAATGCTTAGACCTCAAATCATATAAGCCGACAGATCACATCTATTCACAACTATCGTCTCAAAAATACCCCGCAGGCTGGATAAAAATAAAATAAAAAGTTTTTCTATCTATATCATAACTTATTCAAGTCAATTAAATGACAGTAAGTTTTAAAGCCGACCAATCGTAAGCGCTTATGCAAACCACTTCCCGTGAAAGACGTGGTTAGTTTTATATTAAAGCGAATTTGTCTGGGTTCTTGGAAAATGGAACCATCCGACAATAGCAAACAGAAAATCCGCTCTCGCATACATTCCATCGAGAGTGAATGGAATATTTCTCTGAAACAGCTGATTCATTTCTCGCAATTCTGGGGTTGGCCCTTTAGAAAAGTTGCTCACAATGATAGGTACAATGATATGCTAGACTACGTCTAGTGTCTAACCACTTGTGCTTTTATGAATAAATTACCTTAAAGGTTACTATTAAAACCCTGACTCTGTCCAGTGTAAGAACCCTTAAAGGTATTAATGATAAGAGCACTGCGAGATTAAAGAAAACAACAATACGGTCTTTATATCCTTTATTCAGAAATAATAAACTACTAAGTAAATTGACAAGAATCGCTACGTGTAGTATTTCTAACATTACAAAGGTACGCTATTGTCACATAATAATATGTATGTGACTAAGAGCTAGTATAACGAGAAATAATGCGAAATTTTGATCCCCACTTAAAATAGAAGCTTCTAGACCGCTACAAACTAGTCAAGTAGCTTCCGACTGCTCCCCGGACAACAGATATTTCTATAGAAGCTTATAAAATTTGCATGAAAGTTACAATTTTAATAATAAAAAAAATCCAATAATTATTTTGTTTTTTTGCAATAGGTATGAAATAATAATATTAAAAAAAATGCATCTTTAAACAAAGTTAATTTGTTTATCAATATGAATAAACATTACTTGTTCATACAAATTTAGAAAACTTTCCTTCCAAAATTTAACAAAAGACCGAATTTATTGATAGGATCTATGCCCGGGGAGCCGTTAAAAGTTGAGATCATAAACATACAAAATGACAAAAATACGTCCAATAAATGCTAGAATAAAACATTCGCTAAACATGTTTCAATATAAGACGAAACAAATCTTAAACTACTTTTCTAAGAAAAAAATATTTGGTTTATGATTACTGATTATTTTATGATTACAAGAGATCGGCTATACTTCATAGCTAATAAATGCTTCAGAGCCGTTATCCACGAAAGCGAAGATGTTTATAACAAAACAGAGAAAGAAATATTGTAAATACTAACTTTGACAACAAATTATAAAGTAAAACCACGACCTACATAATGTATTTCAGAATTGTTACTGAAAGACAAAAAAATAACGGAACAGAAGTCAAAAAGGTGACTAAAAATTTCTAATAAAAGATTATGAAGTTGAGACGCCAGATAATCCTAAATACTTGGCAGGAGTAGTGTCGAGAAATTACCTACTCTCATTTATGTATTTATATTAAAGATCTTAACGTCGCTTCACTTTGTTGGATACAACTACAGAACTATTTTAATATTATTATGTGTATAGATTATTAATTAGACAAAGTTACAAAGGCGTTAGGCCACAGAGTTACAAACAATCGACAAACCCCAGTGTTAAACAGAACTATTCTATGGCCCGATGCACACAATGCGCCGAACTTGCGCAATTATTTACTAGCCGGCATTTATTGATGAAACGATACGACACCACGTCTCAAAGTCCACCAAAACAAATAGACGTATCCGTCTAAGTACGTTTTTAAATAAGTCCAACGATAACCTTGAGCACCGTTAATGCGATCTTCATTAACTTAACTTAATTTTATTTGCAGGCAACTGAATTACTTGCCTGCAAATAGTTTGACATCAAATTTGAGCAAGTGTTGGAAATATGCTAATATGAGCCACATGTGCAGAGGGGTTGTTAATTTAGGGTTCGTAGTCTCAGTTCGCCGCGAACTCAAGCTTAAAATTTTTGGATAAAGCTAGTTTGAGTTTAAAAAATTCACAAATAAATGAACGTGACTTGAATGAATTGAGTCCACTTCCGGGATCGTCGCCTAGCGCGAAGGAACTGGCTTAGAGAAAGCGGAATATGATCTCCACAAATACAAATAAAAGTGTGCGACCGTCCTTATAGGGGCGCCAGTTTGGTCGCAGCAGTACGTGGGATTTTATCGATCGACTAATCTCACGGTTACTGTTAACCATGAGATAGTTAGTCTTGTCCCATTTTTTCGACAAAAAACAATTAAAAACTGAAAATGTTTGAACGATCGACATAATGGCGTAGGAAGCAAGGGAGCACAATTTGTTTTGGCGCATGAGTAGCACGCGGTTTATCCCCCGTAGCTACTAAAGTACCCCTCCTGGCGAGGGCAGCGGCGTTTGTCCCGCAGGAAGGGCGCTAACGAAATGGCGAAGATAAAACAACTCAGCGCAATTTACTAACCAAAACCTAACACGCTAAAGTTTCTGGAACAATCGGAGAACGTGGAAGTGATTCGTATTGCTCAGTAAAAGCTTGCTTACGCGGGCATCGTGTGCAACGAGCTTATGTTATACAACTTTATTTATTACAATAGACGCAGATCAAAATCTTACAATGGTAATCAAACACTGAAAAACTACTACGAAAAACCCGATTTTAGTTACCACAGATGTAAGAATTACGTATTCACTAAAATAAGTTTATCTAACTGTTGTAGGTTTCTACGGGGCAATTTACATGGATTCCTTGCATATACGAGTAAGCAAATGGTTACAAGTTAGGCCTATATATTACGAGTATATACTACGAGTAAATGTTTGTTTTGTTTATTACAACAATGGATCACTACGCAAATGAAAGACACAGTTGGCTTGCCTGTTTTCTTAATTTACTTGATCTCTACGTATTAACACGAATGTCGACCAAGTGTGGTCTAAACTAAAACTAGACCTATTTTGAGTTACGAGTAAGACAAAATCGGTTACCTACTCGATAAATGAATATATTGTAATTACGCGTTACTTAAAAGTTATTGCATGCAATGTAATATAATATAATAGAGTAATTGTGTATGTAGATGTTGATTATATACTTATGAATATCATACAGAAAGTATAATTTATATAAGTCAATATGATTCCAAATGAGTTAATATTTTTTTTAATTTTCATCGTTGTCGTTTAAATTCGGCATTCTTTTAAATGCTTAGCTCTTTATTACTATATTTAATCTTGATTTGTGTACTACTGATATAAGTTTATATAAATACAGAATCTGTTCAAAATTCGTTGTGGGATTATAATTGATAAGCTGGCAAAATAGTTTTGTACGTAGGTACCTGGGGTCCAGTACAAATAACAATCGAAAAATCATCCGTACTTGGTCTCCATGGTTACAGAAAAACTATTAAACCTTCAATAATCTACGAACTATAATAGTTACTAATCTGTAAAATTACCTATTACGGATATTTGTAAACACTTTATATTGTAAGTCACCATAAAACACTTATGCATGAAGTTTTGATTAATATGTAAATAAGATTTTCGAATAATTCATACAGTTAAGTGCTAAACATAGCCAATAGCCGTCAATGGCAAACCGACTCACTACGAATATGAGGCTCAAACACACAATTATTGCTTTAGAATTCCATTAAATTACATCGACACGACACATATTTCTATTACCTTACAACTCATACTAATGCAATAAGTGCACACTTAACTGAAACATTTAATATTGTGTAATAATTTGATGTAATATATTAAAGTCAAATATTTCGACAATTTAGCTTGATATGAAATTTTAAGTACAATTATGGTCGAGAACTATAAATATAACAAGTACTTACTTACTAAGTAAATAGTTTTGTAAACATTAAGCCGAATTTAATTTGGTTAAAATTATTTTTACTCAAACAATTTCTATTTAATATATTAAGTATTTAATATTGCTTTTCGATACTAAACGAGCTATTCGATAATTATTTTTAATAAACATTGCTAGTTCCTATATTATTCTTTTTATCCTAAAAACTAAACATGCTTTGATCGTGTATTTGAACTACAATCTACAACGCTTGTGTTGAAAGACACATCTCCTTCGTTTGCCTTAATTAGGTATACTCATACTCAAGTCAAAAGAAGCTAATGTGAACAAAAACTGCACGGAGAGTCATTACCGTCCTCAAACCTGGAAAAGTCTCGTTCAAAGTTCGTACAATATACTGAACGACTCGTCAAGGATGGCTCCATGACAACAACGCTAGTGGCAAGCAAAAATAGCTTCTATTATCAGAAAGCACAAAACTAGTTATCCAGCGACGATGACGTCCACAGGGAGCAGGTCAAAAGCAAGTTAAAAGAGAATAATTCATAAAACGAAATTTAAATAAAGAACACAAAAAGAAGTTATTCATAGTAACACGGATACCTTATAAAAGTGCAGTTGAGAAACAAAGTCTAAAAATGGAAGTTTGCAAAAAGGCTTCGGTGCCGACAATCCCTAATGAAGCAATAAAACTAGAGCGACGCTTGCTGGCTCCACTATGCTTCTTTTTCAATCACATCTGAATTACTAAAACTTTTTAAAAATTAGATAACAGAATCGCTCATCTTTTCCTTCCATACATATAGGCAAGGTGAAGAGTCTCGAAAATAACTTTTTGAAAGTAAAATGTCTGTGTGGAAAAAATTACAATAAAAAGATTTCTTTATTTCATTTAGTGTCATTTACAGACATAAATTAGAAAATTGTTTAAGCAAACAAACCTTGGGTGCAAAAATTGATATAGGTTACTACTTACATCTGATGTAGGTATAGCACATTATTTTTATTCATAAATAAATATGACTTTAAAACAATTCAACTAAATGGTGTTTGTAAGCCAAGTAACTGACTAAATTAAGTATACCCAATTTAACAATAACTTTTTAAAAGAGTGTACCAAAAAGTTGTATCTCTAATAAACGTATACATGCTAGTTTGTTATAGACTCATTATAATATTGCATGTCTATGGAATACGAATATTTAATTTTAAGTTTATATTGACACAATACGTTGCAAATTAGAACAATTCTTCTCAGACACAGCAAATAAATTATGACCGAGAGTCAGGACAATCATTCTACATATTATACAATACGTTTACGTACCTAAGCTTGGTACTCATTTAAATGTGTAGTGTAGAGTATTTACATAAATATTTCCAAACTGCGTCAAACCGTCAAATAAGACCTATCGGCTGGAACACAATAATTTATTAGACTTTTAAATGCTTAGCTGAAAGTAAAAGTAAAAGGTACTGCAAAAAACCTCAAGTATGACTTATGGAAGATCTGTGAGAGTATCTGCGCTAATTAAAATGACCCTGCATAATATTAGACAAATGTGTTTAAATGTATCCGTGATTGAGTACCAAGCTTTATGTGCAACTGAGTAATTATGCCACGGAAGAATAATTGACAGTCCACTCGCGGAGCATGTTTCTGAAACATATTAATTGACGTTATTGACGAGCCGTAGTGATGATAGATGACAATGGTTGCCACGGAATTACGTTCCTTTTCAGCGACAGGTCAGAGATACATAAATAATCAACAACTTGTACAAAAGTTGATGGCTTTTTTAATTGCATTAAATTGACATTTTACCTTTTACAGCGACAAGCGTCACTATTTTTACATTACAAATGAGCAATTTATAATTTAGTATCACATCGATTAGGTAGTTTATACCTGGAAACCTATTCACGTATTTCGTAAAACCGGCTCAATAAAGAATTTGACTTTGGTTATTTCAGACCGAAAATTTTGTAAATTTTGTGTATGTTTTGCCGGCTTTTGTAAATAGGACTCCTTGTTTATATGAGTGTAATACATAGGTAGGTAGGTTCAATGTGTGTGACCAATCGATATTTTTCGTCTTTCGAGCAAACAAGATATGCAAATTCTACAAAGGATCGTGCTTGGAATTATTCTCTTCATTGCAGGTACTTACATACTCTGCGTACAGTAACCGATATTATTTGAATATGAAAACTTTTGATAACTACCAGGGTAAGGAGTTAAGGAAACGGCTTTTATAGAAATGGTAACAACATCCAAAATAGATTTCCGCCTCATTTTCTTTGACCTTTACTCTCTTCTTATTGCTGTTATTTGAGCAACTAAATATGACTCAATTTTACTAAATATTCCTATTTTGCTAATTAATCTTACTATAAACAATTATTTTATTTTATTTTTTAACACATGATATTACTATGTATGAAAATATTTCGTTGGGTACTCGTACTTTGGTGTTTTTAGGTTTGTTGTAAATCTAAAGTTGCAGAACCAACAGGCTCGTGAATGAAAATGTGTTTAAACTAATGATTGATTTTACTTAGATATTTTATATATATTATATTTTTTTACAATAAGTGACGGCTAAGAAGCCTAATGCACTAAAAGAGGCCATTTTCACGGTGAATTAACACTCAGGCAATCTGCAATATGTGCTCCACGCAACAAATTCCAGAACTCTTGACACGAATATATTAACCTATTTTGAAACGCTTCTCAATTCCAACATCAACCGGGGTGCTGTCATCAAAGTGGTGACGTTAAAAGATACGACGATACGCTGAAACTGTACTTACCCTACGTTACGTTACGACCGACAATTATCTATTCAATGTTCACCAAAAATGTAAATCTATAAAAAATACGCTTTCTTCGATACATGACTTCAATTCACATTCTGTTGGTTTCCAGACTTTTCGTTCCAAAGAAATAACACCTACGTGTATACGAAATAATATGACACATATTAAACATAATATACTTACTATAAATCATCATCATAGTTTTTGAATTCAGTGAACAAAAAAGCAAAAGTGGTTTTTAAAAACCATTAACAAAAAAATAAAAATAAACGAGAAATTCTAACCAAAATCTAAAATTTGGAATTTAACAACAAACTAAAACTAAGCAATTTCGAAATAATGAATTAAATAGAGATATAAACTATGTTCAATCATAGGCTCATAGTATAACGATCGAGTTGTAAGCGAAGGTACAAAAGGGCTCTATTCACAAAATTCGACATAACGGGTTTTGACATTGACAACTGTCAAAAACTTGTTAATACCAAAATATGTGAATAGGCGCCCCAGGCTTTGGGTACAAATTAACTATTATCCAAATTCAAAAAATGTTACACCAAAGAAGAGTAGAGCGCGACAAAGTTGCAATTGACACAAAAAATAAAATCCGCATTGACACCTTTCTCTTTGACCACTGACATAAAGTAGAAAAAAAATTGTTTGCTTCTCAGCTCAGCTATGATGAAATTTCCCGTGGTATTGAGGTGGCTATACATTACTATCGCGAAAATGTAAATGAAAAACGGAGCTAGTTAAATCAGTGGTTGTGCCACGGGAAATAAGCGGACAAATTACGCGTTTTCCTGCAGCGGAGTACCGCAAAAGAAAGAATGCAGGTGAAATAAGTATTACTGAGCTATACAGGGTACATGGATGTAACGGGGGAAGGAGTTTCAATTAAGTGTACGGCTTAAAGCACTTTTGTTTTAAAAAATCGGTTGTCTGTAAAGTCGGTTTACTGACGATAGTTGAACGTGACAACGTCATAAAAAAAACTGATGGAATGGTTTCATTTTTCAAAAGAAAATTTTAATTTTATTTGTTTGATAGATATTTTCTATGGATATAGAGAAGGAGGTAAATGGAAATCACAATTGAATTGATCAAGTTACTATAAGATAACTACTTTGGGCTCCTTACAAATCGCACAAAATTCATGAATTCAACCACGAAGTCGCCTTAAATGAGCGAGCGACGTTATGGGACAGCCTTTGAGGCGGCGAGCGACGTGGCGGGAAGAAATGTATAGGAGATGCGACGCGCGACGTCGTGGCACTAGTCCATAGGCGGAGCGACGTAGTGAGAAGCGGCGTAGTGGGAACAATCCTCACTGAACATATATTTAATATCGAAAGAATTATTCATTACCTTTATCGCCGCGATTATCGTTGCTATAAACAATTGACACCACATTCACTTTTCACTGCACTTCATACTTGACGAAAACATGTAAATGTATTATTGTATAGCAGCTGTCCGCGCGGACGCATTGCTCACTCAAGTAGGAGAGAGACAGATGTCGAACGCTGTCGAACGCGGAGGCCGATTGTGCCTCTTTGTCGCTCGTTGCGCGCTCTCGCTTGCACTTCAAGCCTTAAAGGAAACGCCTCAGAGCGACGGTAACGACGGTAACGCCGCATGCGTCATGTTTTTTCGTGCGTGCAGCGGCTCCATCGAATTATAAGACGTTGTCACGTCAAAAACATAAAAATTGATTGTACGTTCATGAACTTTATTTATATCTGATCTGACCGATCTACTGACTTTCTTCTGACATGTCAGTGACTTGTCTTGTGTTCTTTTACATCAACCATCTTTGCAAATGGGCGGGTTATTTACGAAACATTCTAAAATATTTCATAAATAAAATTATTTCCTTGTAGTTTAATGTAAATTTTAAATTAATTTAAATTTTAAATTTAATTTAATGTAATGTAAATTTTCAGTTTATCGGAAAAAAAACAATTTTTAGGTCCACGCAAGTCTAAGTTATCACTAGAATATTCCCGTCGTCTATCCAAAGACCCTGTATTATTAAGCTCTCTCTTCACTGCAAGTTAGTTTCCTTTAGGGAAAAGGGCTCGTTACGTTACAGCTCGTTGTTTATTCTTTTTAATCTCTCGCGATGCTTTAGAACTCGTAGTCCTCGTCTACTTCTTCAGCGCAACATTTTTGAACACCTAGCTTGTAAAAAGTTTTATTCAAACAATCCTTCCAAAATACATACCAACGTACGACAGTACGTTAGGAACGTTGACGTAATTTTTTATGTTACTACCGAATATTTTTATATAAATTTTATTTCAATTCGTGATAATGCACAAAAATTAGTTTCACCTAGGTGACATTTGGTCATAGTGTCTACCAGGGAAGCAGTACCAGCAGGGCGTGCAGGCCGCGAGGAGCCGGCTCGAGCGCCGCGGGCGGCCCCGCCGGCCGAGCAACAGTTTGGTCCTCCCGGCCTCGCGCGCTGCACGCCGCTGGTGCGCTACCCACTAACCCCTATTTATTGCTCTCTTTGTACCACAGCTCGACGGTTTCAATAAGTCTCTACGTATCACCGTAACTACTATTCTAATTCGTCGCACACGTTGCTCGACTTTACTCACCTACTTTACTATCATTACTCGTTTAACGTTACGGACTCTTGCCGTCAATTGACACCGTCTCTCATTCGAACTAAAATTACCGAAACTATAAGGACTTACTTTTCAACTACATACTTAAATTAACAATATTAGGTACCTTATTATTGCTTATCATTTTCCATCTTTCGTTACTCCGAGCACGTCAAAACGTTTCTCGTCTGAATTATACATAGGTGTAAAGAAGTTCATAGAGAAATGTTTTGTTTGTGTGGAGCGCGCCGAGCGAGCGCTTAGTTACCTTCCTGATCATCCTGGCTGCACGCCGCTTCCTGGTGCTTGTTGAGATAGCTCTTAAGCGCGAACGCCTTGTTGCAGCGCACGCACTCCCATCGTTTCTCAGGAGTGTGGGTCTGGCGGTGCGCGCGCAGGTTTGAGCGGTCTGCGAACGACTTGCTGCACGAGGGGCAGTTGTACGGCTTTTCGCCGGTGTGGGAGCGCAGGTGGCCGCGCAGCAGCCACGGCCGCGAGAACTGCTTCCCGCATACCCCGCACACGTAGCCCATACGATGAGTGAGCACGTGCATCGCGAGTGCTGGCATCGAGACGTACGCCTTGCCGCACTCGCTGCAGCGTTTGGCCGCCTGCGAGTCCAGCGACCTATGCGTCTGCTTGTGACGCGATAGATTGGAAGATGTTGCGTAACGCTTACCGCACTCGTTGCAACTGTACTTTTTCTTTTTTCCTTTGACGTCGGGCTTGGCGGACACGTCGGAGTCAGTGTCGTTAGTCTCCTGGGCGGGCGGTGGCGTCGGCTCCTGGGTGGGCGGCGGTACGGGCTCGATGACGGGTACCTGCACGGAGAGAGGTGCAAGTGGAGGTGGGGGCTTCGAGCTCGCTGCCGGCGCCATCTCGATCACGGAGACGGGCACCGCGATAGGCGCGCTTTCTACCGGCGCGCGCGGCGCCTCTACCACACCGCTGCTGTATAGCGGCTGGTAGTGTAGTGGAGCCATGCCGAGTGGATCTTGGTAAGTAATGTAGGTGCTCAGATGCGGCTGCGTACTGTACTCAACCTGTAGACAACAGACCCTGCTTACCAACTATCTTAGGGAGGACTTGGTCTACGAAAACAAAGAAAAATAAACAAAAAATCTAATTAAAAAGTACGTAGCAAAAAGACGAAGTTTACCTGTTGCAGAGGCGTGAGAGTCTGTACTGTAGTGGCGTACAGGCTATGGTGGGTGGGCTCGTCGGATATGATGTAGATGTTAGTGGGCTGGAGTGAGTATGTGTAGACCGGCACTATGGTCTCGGGCGGGCCGATCACGGTGAGCACGGTGGCGGGCGGCAGCGGCGGCACGCTCGCCGCCAGCGACAGCAGCTCATGCGCCGCCTCTGTGTCCGCGGCGCTGCGCTCGCTTATCACCGGCACACTCTGTAGCTCCGCGTATTCCGCTGCTTTTGCATTGTCTTCCGCACGGTATTCGACTTGCGCCTCATAATTTTGCAGTTCGGCATAACCAGTCGCACGTGGCTCGTCATTTTGCGAGTAGCTCTTAGAACAAGGCTCCGCATAATTGGCTGTTTGAGACTCGTTATTTGAGAAGTCTTGCTTGTAGTTGTGAAGCTCGGCATAGTCTGCCGCGCGCAGCTCGTCATCTTTCGAGTAGCTTTTCGAATGAGCCTCTGCGTAATCGGTTGTTTGAGGCTCGTTATTTGAGAAGTCTTGCTTGTAGTTCTGAAGCTCGGCATAATCTGTTGCGCGTGGCTCGTCATCTTTCGAGTAGCTTCTTGAATGAGCCTCTGCGTAATTGGGTGCCTGAGGTTCGTTATTTGAGAAGTTTTGCTTGTAGTTCTGAAGCTCGGCGTAATCTGTCGCGCGTGGCTCGTCATCTTTCGAGTAGCTTTTTGAATGACCTTCTGCGTAATTGGCTGTTTGAGGCTCGTTATTTGAGAAGTCTTGCTTGTAGTTCTGAAGTTCGGCGTAATTTGTTGCGCGTGGCTCGTCATCTTTCAAGTACCTTTTCAAATGAGACTTTGCGTAATCGGTTGTTTTAGACACGATATCTGAAAAGTCCCCCTTGTACTTCTGAAGCTCGGCATAATCTGTCGCGCTTGGCTTGTCATCTTTCAAGTACCTTTTCGAACGAGACTTTGCGTTATCGGCCGTTTGAGACACGTTACCAGAAAATTCTCGCTTGTACTTTTGAGGCTCGGCATAACCCGGTGCGCGTGGCTCGTCAACTTTCGAGTAGCTTTTCGAACGATACTCTGCGTAATCGGCGGTTTGAGACACGTTACCTGAAAAGTCTCGCTTGTACTTCTGAGGCTTGGCATAACCTGCTGTGCGTGGCTCGTCATTTTTCGAGTAGCTTTTGGACCGAGAATCAGCGTAATTGGTCGTTTTAGGCACGATATCTGAAAAGTCTCGCTTGTAGTTCTGAAGCTTGGTATAATCTGTTATGCGTGGCTTGTCATCTTTCGAGTAGTTTTTCGAACGATACTCTGCGTAATCGGCCGTTAGAGACACGTTACTTGAAAAGTCTCGCTTGTACTTTTGAGGCTTGGTATAACTCGCCGCGCGTAGCTCGTCATCTTTCGAGTAGCTTTTCGAACGAGAATTAGCGTAATAGGCCGTTTTAGGCACGATATCTGAAAAGTCACGCTTGTAGTTCTGAAGCTTGGCATAATCTGTCATGCGTGGCTTCTCATCTTTCGAGTAGCTTTTCGAACGATACTTTGCGTAATCAGCCGTTTGAGACACGTTACCTGAAAAGTCTCGCTTATACTTTTGAGGCTCGGCATAACCCGCCGCACGTGGCTCGTCATCTTTTAAGTGGCTTTTCAAACGAGTCTCTGCGTAATTGGCCATTCTAGGCACGACACCTGATAAGTCTACCTTGTACTTTTTACGATTGGCATAATCTGACGTGCGTGGCTCGTCATCTTTCGAGTAGCTTTTCGAACGAGACTTTGCGTAATGGGCCGTTTGAGGCTCGTTATCTGACAAGACTCGTTTGGACTTCTGAAGCTCGTCATAACCCGCCGCGCGTGGCTCGTCATCTTTCGAGTACCTTTTCGAACGAGACTCTACAGAATCGGCCGTTTGAGTCTCGTTATCTGACAAGACTCGCTTGGACTTTTTAAGCTCGGCATAACCTGACGCACGTGGCTCAACATCTTCAGAGTAGCTCTTTGAACGAGGCTCGGCGTAATCGGCGGTTTGAGGCTCGTTATCTGAGAAATCTCGCTCGAGATATCGGACCGTTCTTGGTTCTGCAAAATCTCCAATGCGAGGCTCGTGAACGTGTCTTGGGTCTGAATAATCAGTTAGCCGCGGATCAAAGTCGAGTTGGGGGGGTTTTGTTTGAGTCGCAGGAGTGTTGGTACTCCGAGTCGTGTCGTTGATATCGCTGAGCGGTGTGTCAGAGTAGCCGGCAGAGAAGAACGACGTGTAGGTAGAGGTCCAGCGCCGCGAGGCGGGGCCGCGCGCGTTCGTGCTCGTGCCGCCGCTATTCACTTGGTGCGCTGGTTCTGCATACGGGGCTGGACGTGGATCTGCACAAAACAAAACTAACATCAATCTAATGATAGTCCATGGGTATCGCGGCAGAAAAAAGGGTTTAGATAATATAAGGACCTAAAAAAAATTTTTTAAGTAAGCAAGGGTGCTATTTTGAATCCAGAGCGAATCGAACGATTACTTTTAACTCCCTTTGCAACGATACCCCTCTGGACAGGGTAGATAAACTTTTGTTTTCATCGCCGCTTTCCAAATAGGGGAGCGAATAGCGTATAGAATTTTAGCAAATTAGTATCGTGATATACAGATGGACAGATTGACAGACAGATGGACGTAGCCGAACGATAGGGTGGTCTTAATTAACTATGCACCCTAAAAAACAAGTTAAATTCGCACTTTTATTAGAACTATTCACCAAATTTTCAGGAAATTATAAGGACTTGATCGAGCGCAACTAAATAATGACTTAAATAATTTGTCTTGAATTGTGTTGCATCTAAAGGTTTTCGTTGACAGATCTAAATTGACTATCTTCTTCTACTTGTCGCAAGGAAAAAAAGCAAATCCTGTGGTGCGAATTGTAAAAGTTAAAAAGCCATTCAAACATAGCGAGCGCTCAGAATACAGGGTTATTCATAAAGGGTATGCTAAGCCGAAAACGGCTCATAGTACTCATCATTATGAACAAGTTTTACTATGGGACCAACTCGAAATTCGCAAAAAAAAAGAGCTGTTCCATAGAAAAATGTCAATGACACTGGACAAAATGTATGGAACAGTTGATTTTTTTTCGCGAATTTCGAGTTGGTCCCATAGTAAAATTTGTTCATAATGATGAGTACTATGAGCCGTTTTCGGCTTAGCATACCCTTTATAAATAACCCTATATAAATATCTTTGGCGCGAAAAATAAATAAAACGGGAAATGTTTACGTAATATGGACATGTAAAGTTATTTTAAATACAGGGTTATAAAGAAAGGGTATGCTAATCCAAAAACGGCTTATAGTACTCATTATTATAAACAACGTTAAGGCGTAATCCGGAAGTCGCTAACAAAAATCAGCTGATTCATATATTTTGTCCTTATTGACATTTTCCTATCGTGAATCTTCATATCGTAAGAAGTTTAGCCTACTAACCTCATTAGGCTAAATTTCTAGTGATCCGATGCTGAGCTTTTCATATTATGTCGATAACTCAGTCTGGTCCACTTCTTAATGCCATCCAGCTATTTCCGACTCCTTCCGCTCCGTTCCCGTTATTTTCGTCTGGGAAACTCCCCGGAATTCCGCCCTCGAGGATCAACCGTGACCGTGATATCGGTATCACGGTCACGGTTGAGAGTTTTGATCTGGATTTTGGTATTTCGGAATACCAAAATCTGGATCAAAACTCTATTTTCTCATACAAAGTTTGAAATTTAAAAATATTATATTTCGTGATTTTTATGGCAACCCTATTGGCTACTGCAAAAAAACTAATATTTACCCCTCGTGGCTCAGTGACTGCGCTTGGCACACTGGGCACACACGACATTTTGATGCTGTTATCAGGGTTGGACGCTTCTCACTAACTTTGAGGGTTGCATGTCGCGAAGTTTATGTTAAAGTTTAAATTGTGATAGTTTGTAATCTAAAACGAAAACTTACGTGAAGGACATATTGTGAGGTGAATTCTAATCACTACCTGCAGGTATATCTTATAATCTGTCTCGGCATAGTATGAAGAATAGAATTTTATTTATAGGCAGAACTACTATGTCTTATCACAAAAATAAGAAATGATTATCAAACCATATATTATCGTCATCTACATAGTATAAAATTTATATTCAGATGAATATCTTAAGTTATTTAAGCATATGGAATACGGCCTAATCACCCTTCGAGGGTAGACCTATATCCCAGCAGTGGGAGGGTTAAAGGTTGCATATGATGATGATGATTTAAGTATTAACACACCTTTCTGCTTTACCTGGTTTACTATTTGAACACAGTAAAAGTTTTCGTATCTTAGTTTCGTAGTTTCCTTTTCATAAAAAGTTTTCGTAAAGTGAAGTGACATTCGTTAGTAGTGCGCACTTCATTAGTATTGCTCTCAACTTAAGTGGCATTAGCCCATCAAAGCAACTGTTAAGCAGTGTTTATAACATACATAGGTAAGTTCTTGGAAGTTTATCTGTGTACGTATTTTGCATGCGAGCGTAAACACATTTAAAGAGCAAACATTAAGTTCCAGACTACAAGATCTTGTTAACATGTGACTGCTATATTTTAATGAACCTGTGCTCTAATGCAGGGTTAAAAGGAAAGGGTATGCTAAGCCAAAAAGGCTCATAGCACTCATCATTATAAACAACTAGCGGCCCGTCCCGGCTTCGCACGGGTAGAAATTCATTTTTTAAACATTTTGGGATAAACGTAGAGTAAATGTGTCTTGATGATATTTGAGCACGCAATTCAATGACAAATGTTACATTAAAAAAGTTTACATTGTCCAAAGCGCTGAGTACATATTCTTAAATTTTCTAATTTTTGCGTATTTTTTTTTTTTTCTTTCTTATGAACTTTCACCTGACAATAAGAAACACAACAAAAAAATAAAAAGTGAAATTGGTCCAGCCGTTCACGCGTGATGGCTTGACCAAGGGAAATAGGGATTCATTTTTATATATAAAGATTTTTACTGTAAATCCAACCCAGAATTCGCGAAAAATTGCTGTTCTATAGAACAATGTCAGTGGGACTCGACAAAATGTAGGGAGCAGCCATCGATCATAATCCGACTTCGGTACGAGCAGCGGATATTTTTTTCGTGAATTCCGAATTTGTCCCGTAGTAAAAGTTGTTAGGTACTGTGAACCCTTTTCGGCTTGCATACCCTTTCCTTATAACCCTGCACAAGGTTTTGAGCTTTTAATTATTTTTTTCTTAATGACTCTTCATAACTTAGACTGAAAACATAAAGGAAAAAAGAAAAAAGGAAAAAGAGAAGAAAAAAAAGGTTGAAATATTGTATCTTCCATCTACAATCTACAGCGCAAAATTGTTCGACCTATTTCAGAGTTATTGTTAGAGTTTTTAGTTTTCGTACATTCGATATGAAAAATGGAGGATTTAAATCGAACCATATATTTCACACCTGCAATATGGGGTGCCTTTGTTCGCTCGTGCGTCAATCGTCCTATGAAACATATATATATTATATACACATTTACACATATACGGCTTCCACTTCGTTCCATGCACAATGTGGGTAGTGAGAAATGGAAATAGAAAAGATGGGAAGACTCTTAAATCTACTTAAATCGAAAGTTCGCATCCGTCAAAGTTTGTTGTTTAGGTACTTTCCCGGACATAGCGAAAATAGAAATGACGTAAATTTAGAACCTACGTTGTAAAATGTATACTTAGATTTAGATATACGTATCTAATAATTTTTAGGCCTTTTTGTTTTTTAGATGTACGAGTACCTAATGTATATATTTGTAAAAACGCTGTGGACTACTAGAATAAAATATTATAAAAAAATTGCGAGATTATGCTCAAAAATACCTCAACGGCATTAAAATAAGTCAATTCTAAATGAGTAGTTAACTATAAAGTTATAAAAACGTGCACATTTCGAAAAACGGTTATTTTGGAAAGGGCTCATTCTTGGACGTGCTCGTTGTAGATATGCGTTTCGAGAAGTGCTCTTTTTTGTCGGGGTGAAAATTTGAGAAGTGCGCGTTCTGAACTTAACCCATGAACTACAGAGCATACTTACTTAAATAAAACTAGCTGCGCCCCGGTCCCACCCGCGGTCAAAAGGTTAACCTGAGTTTTCCGGGATAAAAAGTAGCCTATGTGTTAATCCAGACCATGAAAGACATTCGTTTCAAATTTCACGTTCAGCCGTTTTAGCGTTCATTAGTTACAAACATACATACTTTCACCTTTATAATATTAGTAAGATAAACCATAATTTATCAAAATTCGTGCGTTTGTCTCTCAAATAGTCAAAATAAACGACATTTGAATATCTTCTTGTTTGGTTCGCTTCAATACTGGGACCGCTACAAAAAAAGAAAATTAGGAAAACTCCAAAGGATCAGCCGAAAATCAAAATATAAATTTTAGATAATATGACGTCACCAGATCTTAATATGGGACTAGATGAGCCAAATAAGTCTTAAGTTGTTTTAAAAACATTTATTTACAATTATTAATCCATCCTGTAAATAACTAATTAATTCTGTAACTTCAAAATAAAGTAAAACAATAAAAGTATTTAGAAACAAAACAGGAGTATAACTGCTTTTCAAATATCTTTATATTGTAGCTACTGCTATAAAGATCTGCATTCTTGACAAATCTTAATATTATATAAATTACGTGTCACTTTGTTTGTCCGCTATAGACTCCTAAACTACTTAACCGATTTCAATCTTTGCACACCGTGTGCAGTTCGATTTAACTTAAGAGATAGGATCAACTTCTCAATTTATAGTTTTTGAACATGGTTTATTAATTAATTGAGTTTAAAAATTCTTGAATATCAACAGCTTACGGTATGTCAGCCCCGCATTTGACGTATAAATAATAAAAACTGCCATTTGTCAATTTTTGACAGTTACTTTAGTGTTTCATTTGAAAAAGTTTTTATCAGATATTTTTTGTCAGATAAATAAAGTAGTTGTTAAAGTATAAATTGAAGAAATCCTTATCTATACTTCTATACTAATATTATAAAGAGGAAAGATTTGTATTTTTGTATTTTTGGATGTTTGTGTGGAAACTCAAAAACTATTGGACCGATTTCAAAAATTCTTTCACCATTCGAATGCTACATTATCCCAAAGTAACATAGGCTATTTTTTTTTATTTTTTTTTTTATCCACAGCAAAGCGTGGCAGGGAACAGCTAGTCTTAATATATTTATAGTGTCTACCCGTGCGAAGCCGGGACGGGCCGCTAGTATGATAATAGATAAAAACCAATGGTAACGCGAAAGAAGTTGCACCGGGCCTCAAACTAGGCAAAGCCTACTCAGGCACCCCGGAAACCAGTTAGTAGAACCTGTTTCTCTCGCTGGGGTTTGTACACATTAACAATTACCCGTACCATTACTTGTTACAATAATAAACCCTACAGTTTGACTTTTATTTATCTGGTAATTAATTTAAGTCACTTATATTTACACATATACTCACTTTTAAATCTCACTGCGATTCTACAGAATAGAAGGTAAATTAATTCTGATGTGAAATTATTTGTAATATTATTTTTATTATATGGTAGTCTCCCGTTGCCTTCAATAAAAATCCGAGGCTCGTCAACGTCAACACTGCTTGTTGCAAATATTCCATTCAATATGTAGACAAGGTAAAACTCGTAAACTGCAATCAACTGACATAAAAGGACACATAATTACTCCTCCGGTATCCCCATGAAATTTTAATAACCAAACATTGCAGCGGTTATTAAGGCTCCCGTTTATAATTAACGCTGCTTTGCTTTTTTGGCTCTGCTTTCACTACAAAATGAATAATAATAGAAATGTTTAAAGCTCCGAGATGAAAACTCTTTGCACTACAAATAAATAAAATTTTAGCACCTACTCGTATCTCCGTTATTAATAAACGTCAGTAACTTTGCTTCTCCTTTTTAGTCGTTTATTTTAAAGAGAAACAAACAAAAGAGATCAAGAATGGATTAGATATTTCAAGGCCGTTCTAGCTGAGCCCAACTCTGACGTCGCATGAGATTTGTTTAACTGTGTGAGTCAACTCAAGTGATCAGCGGTCCTTTTTTCTTGTAATATGTCCCTTTACCTATTTTACCTTTAGGTACCTATTTTAAACATTACCCTGTAGGGGACTGTATGTAATCCACAAAAATTCCAAACCAAAAATAGTTTGTTGTTCAAATATACTTCAAGGCTACTGCGTGTTAATTAATATCTGAGTTTAGTTTCGCTCGCACTTAAAAAAAAAAAAAAAACATACAGACGAATTCATAACCTCCTCCTTTTTTGAAGTCGGTTAAAAAGCGAAATTGATCGCGTTATTACTTCTCCATTTCTCAACTTCGTTGTAAATTGCTCTAATGCCGGGGCACTAGACAGGATATCGCTTTCTCCTGCCTGTAGTAATAGTCTACTAATAGAGGACTCGGGCTCGCGGGTGGAGCTCCATTCATCCACCATAATGAGGCTGGAGAGGACAACAATATCAGCGAAGATGACCGGGCAGCTCAGTGGTGTAGTCTGCCCTATTAAGCAAGAAGTTTCAGGTTCGTTTCCCGGTCGGGCAGACGCATCAATGATAAATATATATACCTGCTGCTCTGGGTCTGGGTGTTAGATTTCCTTGCCTTTGAGTGTGTATGTGGTTTTTTTTGCCATAGGTGGCAAAGAAGCAAATGGGCCACCTGATGGCAAGCGATCACCGTCACACCGGAGGCGTCACGGATACGCTGCCAACCCCATGTCATGGCATCCTCGACACAGAGAAACGTAGTAGGGAGCTATCAGAGTGAAGTGTCAAAAAAAAAGAAGAACTGAAATGCGATGCTGAGGGCCAGGGTTTGTTTCTTTGGAGGTGTCGAGGCCCTTTGTCAAAACCCAAAGCAGGCAATCGGAGAAATTTTAGAAAGTATAATCCCACAAAGCCCGGCTGCACCCCATTGCAGCCGTGTGAAGATTACCCCTCATCACAAAATAAGATTTTAAAGTTGTCTACCCGAAGCACTCCGCCAATGTTCACCAATTAAAACGTAAGCCTGGCTTAACTGAGAGATACAAAACATACATGTAGGAATCATTAGGCTAACCAAACACGTATATCAAAAAGAATATCAGAATTGCTACAGTATTTACAAGTTAGGATCGTTTTTAAAATATTAAAAACATTTCGTAGATTCCGGGAACATGTTGTTTGGTTTGAGTGTTGTAAAGGCTTCCATTTTGATCAAATTTAGAACACTAGCAAATCCGTTGCATCCCCATTTCCAGCTACAAATAAAATGGTTTAACTCGTAGGTTTTCCTCGAACTGTAAACGAAGCTTCAACGCTCTGAAATATTAACAGTCATTGTGTACAAATAGGTGATTCAATAACCTGGCGGTAACGTGGCATTCAATTTGTAGAATATATTTGATTGGCATTGCAATATCAAACGCTGTACATATATGTCGTATTTTAATATTAAAAGTCGATGAAAATGTTAAAGCTGCTACTGCCAGACCTGATGTCAATCACAAAGTCGCTCAAAAGAGTTGCTTCCTATTAATTTCCTTCGTTGAACGTGAGTATAATCTTGTTGAAAATGCACCTGGCTTATACTTACCCATCCAACTCTTACCATAATTTCCGGAAAGCTTTCATAACAAGTAGTGCTTTGACGTGCATAATATTTATTAAGGTGAAACGTTTCAGTCGTGGCGGAAAATTGGAGTTCAAACTGTTTTATTTTTATTTTAGAGCTAACCCGGGTTACTAAATTAAGTAATATGTAATAGAATTTGCGACAATCGTTAGGCATTTTTTACGGTATTTTGTAGAGGTAATAAACAGTAATGCACCTGATTACTCAAATATGTCAATATTATCTTTGATCGCAAGTTTAACGGTTAATTGGCTTATTTGTGTTATTTCGTACATTACTGTTGATTACCTCTACAAAATATCGTAAAGAATGCTCAAACTATCGCAAATGTTATTCCTCTCCAGCGCCCAAACGTCAAATGTCTTTATAACTTAACTAGCGGCTCGTCCCGGCTTCGCACGGGTGGACACTATTGAAGTTTTAGTAAGGATCCCTAATTTTTTCAGGTAATAAATATAGCCTGTCACTTTGGAATAATGTAGCATTCGAATGGTGAAAGAATTATTGAAATCGGTCCAGTAGTTTTTGAGTTTATTCCACACAAACATCCAAAAATACAAAAATACAAATCTTTCCTCTTTACAATATCAGATTTAGTCTCCAAAAACTCCAAAAACGAAAAACCAGTTTGAAATTCAAATTTCGCGGCTGCAAAACGTTGCACCTTAAACGACGGGAAGGCCTTACCTAAGACACAGTTATTTTGCACCTAGTTCGAGGAGCTGTTGTGATTGCACCCGCGGTCACCCATCCGAAGACTGAGCGTGTAATGATCATAATCTTTGCTGACGGAAAGAGTCATACCTGACAGGGAGCGGTGTTCGTACGGCGTGTAGCATGGCGGCGCCACGCTGGCCTCGGTGGGGCTGCAGGGCGGGATACCGCTCAGCGGCGAGGTGCCCTTCTTCACCATGTAGCACCGCGGCATTATGAATCCCTCTGAAACAAGCATACAATCTCTTTACAATATGACCGTGTGCAATACCTACGTTATAGTAGACCTACGTAAGCCGAGTAGCTAGCCTTGCTGTCAGATATATTTTTTTATTCAACTACTTTTAGTTATACATAGTTTTGTTTTTGTGGTTTCAGTTTTTTAATTGTGATAGGCGTCTTTTAAGTTGCTATTCTACAGGTTAAGAGCTATAATTTACTCATCATTATAAACAACTTTTTCACTGGGACCGACCTTGAAATTGCGAAAGAAATATCAGCAGTTTCATACATTGACGAATGTCGTTGACATTTTTCTATGTAACTACTGATTTTTATCTCGATTTCAAGGTTTGGTCCTATTGTAAAAGTCATTTATAATGATAAGTACTAATGAGTCCTTTTCGGTTTAGAATACCCTTTCCGTACAACCCGGTATTTGTCTAACACTACTGTGTTTGTATACCTACAGTACTGTCCATAAAAACACACAATGAACTTGCAAAACAAGTTCGATTCGAACATTTTCATTAACAGTTTACCGTGTATATATATATTCGCTCGCCGTCAACCATTTTCCCGGAAGTAAAACACGCCAGACACGGACAATCATGTTTCATTGTGACCTAACTTAGCGCACCAACTTTTAACAATGTACTAAAAAAAGATGTTTAGAACTAGCTTTGAACGTGTCGACCTTATAGGACAAATTCAGTCCGAAAGTTGACACAAAAGTCTCTCCATTCAGCCGCAATTTCAGTTCTATATTCGACATTTCCTGCACGTGTCCATTTCCTGGAAAGTGGTATACCAGGAATACACGACGCTTTGATACAAACACATCTATTCATTGGAAAACATTACCGACGCTTTTTAAAATGATTTCCAATATTTTTGGACTATGCATTTTTGACGATAGCAAAGGTGTAGTAGGCTTCATGACGGGTCTTCCAATAGGGACATCCGAACATTGACAGTTGATAGCGGTGACATTCCTCGTATTCGTTTTGGGATCGAAAATCACAATACAATCTTTCACAATTACAATTCACGAATATGAAAAAAGTGGCGTTTTTAACTGTGGCATTTTTATTTGTTTTGTCATTTTTAACTGTTATTTCTACTACCGATTTCAAAACAAACGCGAGGATTGTTAAATACATCTGTAAAATTGGCTGTCATTTATTATTGTTTGTTTACCAAATCACCCTATCCAAAAAGGTATAGCGTCCAACAACATATGCAAATGAGAAAAGTGTTCTATCAAAATGGGTGTTCTGATAGGGCAATGTTCCACGCGCTTCGCCCATTTCACGGTTGCCATAGTCGTCCTACCGAGAGCTATAAGGTCGATGATTGGCCTAAACTAGATACCAACGACATGTATTGTGGTTTCAACAGGATGGCGCTACGTGCCACACAAGTCATGCCCCATTGGACAATCTGCACGAGCGAAGGCATCGTTATCTCACGTGGAAGCATCGATCAAGTATTAACTGACCACCAAGATCGTGCGATTTGACCCCGTTGGAACGAGATTTTTTTATAAAAAGGAAGAAGTTTCAATAAAGATAATGGCCGTTAGTTATATGGGTTAGCATGACAACCCCACTCCTTGGTGGTGGCGCCACTGTCGCCAAGCTTGCTGGTGATGTGACTGTGATGAGGTGCAGTCGTAAAGTGACCGACAAGATGGCGGTGCCAATAAAAATACGAAGGCTATAAATATAAAAGACTAGCTGCGCCCCGCACATCACCCGCATTTTCACGGAAAAAAAGTAGTGTGTTAATCCCATCGATCTAGTTAATCCGACTTTGGTGGTTAATCCAGACCATGAACAACCTTCATTTCAAATTTCATGTAAATCCGTTCAGCCGTTTTAGCGTGAAAGAGCATCAAACACAATCACAAACTTTGGCGTTTATAATATTAGTAGGATGAAACGTTCGGAACGTTAATCCTGTCCTCTGATAAACGAAGTGCAGCTGTGATATTAATTGTGAGTAGCTTTAATAAGCCCATATCCCATATCCATGAGTTCTAGTGTTAATTCCCTGAAACCCCTTTAGTTTACCAATAATACCTATATGTAACGTGAGTCGGAGCTCTGACTAGGAAATAAAAAAGCTTCTAAAGCTATCAAAGCAGTTTGTAATGACACGGGTAACAAAGGTTTTTTAGTGGAGTTTCTTTAGTCACATGTCTATGCAAATAAGCCACAAACCACAGCAGCGCTCAAAGCCAACATAACGCGTGCCATCGATTTATGCGCCAGAGTCGTCGAACATCGGACCTTTCGGACGCCGCGTCACCAAGCCACGGCGGACATTTGAACGATGATATCCAGTGACGGATTAACCCTTAATCAAATTAAGCAATTGCCTAGGGCATCACGTCTGAGGGGGCACCAGAAGAAGCACAAAAAAATCCGTCCTTAGGGCATCACGTCTCACTCTCACGTCACCAAAAACCACACCAAAAAAAGTTTCTAGGACTAATTTGAAAATTCGCGCGTTTTAAGTTGACATAGAGTCCGACCTAGAGTCATAACCCCACTCCCGCTTGCCCACTCGCTGCCCGCTAGTGCATTCGACAATTCGAATGCCCCGGAATTTATAACATTTCAAATTTTTTTAAATTAAAAATATTAAAAAAGGACAAAGATGATACAAGAAAGGCTCGATAATTTATCGATATTGTATATAGAGTCCAATATGTTAAAAACGTTAGATGTTAATACTATCTTGCGTGAATTCAATGCTCGGAAAAGCCGCAAGGCGCATTTCAATAAATAAATAAATTATGCTTTGGTTTTTATTATTGTCGCACCTACTCCACTTCTAAAGTACGTTACATCTCATCATCTTATTTTACAAAAAACTAATGTTTTAGGCGGTAAAGGTTTAAAGACCGATTCTAGTTGACATACGGATAGGGGGGCCCACAGGCATGGTTTGCTTAGGGCATCTAGTAGTCTTAATCCGTCACTGATGATATCCCTACCAATATTACAAATGTGAACTTAACCAATCATCATGAAACTTTGTACACATATTCTTGGAGGTATTAGAAGTTACATAGAATACTTTTTACTAAAAAAACGCTGGTGACAGCTAGTACTCCATAAATAATGGCATTGAAACGAAACGACGAACGAAACGAACAACTTGCTTTCAAACGAATAAAAAATTTCGATGAAATCTCACACACACTTTCTTGTATTTAGAAAGATTGAAAACGCTAAATGAAAGTCCCTACACAGGATAAGGCGAAACAAGCTCGTAGTACTCATCATTATGAACAACTTTTACTATGGGACCAATCCGGAATTATTGAGATAGTACGCAGTTACTAAAGCAGTAATTTGCAAAATGCAACCCTTAAAGAGGTGAAATCGGCTGATATAATGTTTGTACGGAAACTAATTACGGCTACCCATATTACACAGAGTCTCTTTGCACGCTTTGACTGTCTTTACAAGCTTATAGAATTCAAATCACTTATTTCCATATTCTTAGTCTCGTATTATTTATTATATTACTCAGCATTGAAGAGCGTCGCTCTTGTTAGCGAATTAATTACCTAGCTTAATGCGCTTTTAATTAACGTATTCGTGAAGTCATATTCATATTACATATTACATATTAGGAAGCTTAGAAATCTCTCACTGTGCATGCGAATTATTAACTCGGTTGCGACGAACCGAGAGTAGTTATTCAAATGTCGTCTCGGAGCGGGGCTTCTGTGGTCGTAAGATTATATTATTTCTCGTGGCCGTCCTACCAGTTGCAGGACGCGTCCAACAAGTTACAAGTACCTTTCGTAAGGCTTTGAGCTCAATTTACAGGATGTTACAGATAAAACGTCCTCAGATGAATAATTAATCCGCTTTATGTTTTTCGTGCTCGCAATTTTATCCGCTACGTTAAAATTGGATGAAAACATTTAAATGTTTTTTTTTACTTAAATTTGGCATAAAAACGTTTTGTACATTTTTTACTGTAAGCTTTTGAATGTAAATAAGATAAAATAAATAAATAATGTTCTATACTTAGTTGTTATGACCTTATGGATCACATTCACATTATATGGAAATATGACAATGTGTGAGTGTGTGTATGTGTATACTTCAATTCATAAGCTAGTTTTCCTTTCTGTAATATTGTAATGTATATTTTTATACCTTAGATAAAAAATTTTTCAATATTTCATTGTGAAAAATAACATTTTTTTTAAAGTGACCAAGAAACCTGAATACAATCTGCCTGGTACAAAGACGTATAACGACCTCTTGCAGCCCACAATCGAATAAGCTAAGTACGAATAGAAAATATCACTTGGTTACTAAACTTACTAGCATACCCCGAAAAACATCACCCTTCTAACAAAAATTGCAGAAATCGAGTCGAAAGAAACTACTTCCAATTGTACACCTTGTACATGGCACAAACTAGATTACTTCTATCCGTATACCATTGTGTGGCAGCGGATGCTCGGTCCTAAAGTTAGGCAATCGATAAAATGCAATCTTATTTCCTGCCAATACGGTACAAAATTGAAAACGAACGCAGAGACTCCAGTAAATAAATTTAGTCGAAGAAAATTTTTAAATCCGCATACAATTTGCGGAGGAAAATGCAATGACGGTATTGTAAAGCAAAGCTGAGCTAACTGTTATATATACTGTGGGTTTGCTTTGACCTGCGTCTAACTGATATGTTTAGAATATATGCCTGAGTAATACAGGGTTATTCTTAAAGGGTATGCTAAGCCGAAAAAGGCTCATAGTACTCGTCATTATGAACAACTTTGACTATGGGACCAACCCAAAATTCGCGAAAAAAAAATCAGCTGTTCCATACATTTTGTCGAGTGTCATTGACATTTTTCTATGGAACAGCTGATTTTTTTTTCGCGAATTTCGGGTTGGTCCTATAGTAAAAGTTGTTCATAATGATGAGTACTATGAGCCCTTTTCGGCTTAGCATACCCTTTATGAATAACCCTATATAGTAAAACAAAAGACAGAAAAACTACGTTTTTTTAACCGACTTCCAAAAAGGAGACGCGATACGATAGATTTGGAGTCGGTGCCAGCCAGGGACAGTTTTGCTGATTTTACTTTGACTGGCACCGACTCCAAAACTAACTGATTCTATTATTTCTTTAGTTGTTATTTAATGCTCTTTGCTTCAAACTAATTTAAATATTATTTTCTACTTGTTAGTTTAAGATTTTACAAGTAGTCTTGAAGTCGGTTTCTGTTTTTTTTTTGTAAAAAATAGTATCATTACATTTCCGAACCTCCTTCAGGATAGAACCCTTATGGCGAGACTTCGGCAATTGTCTGCCAGCCAACTTATTTCATACAAACAATACCATCACATTTCATCCACTTTATCTTCAGGCTGCGCTGACTGTCTGTCAGTCACTCAATTACATAGTCCAGAGTTAGAACGTGAAAATGAATCAACGTTTTTATAACACCGAGCGGCAAACAGCTGTTTGACATTGCATGAGTGCATTGCAAACCAAAAACAATAATGAAAAACCAGATACGTCGTGCAATAAAACCTTCTAGTGAAAATAGACCGGCTCAAACATTGTTTTCTAAAAAAACATTCATCATTTAAAACCACCATTAAACAAAGTTGTGTTATGATAATTGCCACTATACCGGAATCGAAATTAATTCAGATTTGAACAATGAAATAAAGTCATGTTTGTTTTATTTCTTGTTTCATAAATATTGAACTATTATTGTTACGCGAATGACAACAGCAACCAATTTGCAAGTCAATCTAAACATCAAAAGCGTTTTAGGGTTCCGTACCAAAATGATAATAAAAATATTTTTACAAAAAAAAACAAAAACCGACTTCAAGACCTACTAGTTAGTAAAAACTTAAACTAAAAAGTAGAAAATAATATTTTAATTAATTTAAAGCAAAGAGCTTTAAAGGACAACTAAAGAAATCACACTATCAGTTATAGTTTTGGAGTCAAAGTAAAATCAGCAAAACTGTCCGTGTTAAAATCTCCTCCGATTTCAAAATTTAGAAAAACAATGTTTATTTCTTGTATATGTTACGGCTACTGATAGAAGTTTATTTTCGAAGGCCAATGTCCAATCAATCCAAAAGTCCAAGGCCAATCGGCTAATGTTCGATAAAATGTTAATTTCCAACGTGACATTTCGTCTTTAGCCGCCTATTGTGCACATTAGCCAGAACGAAACCGCTAGAAATGTACGAAGTTAAACTTAAGTTTAGCTAGCTAATGTTAAGTTTATGTCCTCACTTTTCATTAGCCGTAACATACAATTGTCATACATCGCCTGCCTACTTCGATGCCCGTAGCGGTTGTTTCACGATCGTAGCAAACTTTACTCGAAGTTCGTAGCAGCCTACGGAAGTTCTACGGGCAACAATATGAAGGCAGGATATCAGGCTACGTCAGCTGAACTCTTGTTTCCAATTTCACACGCTATAAAGGTTTAAAAGAAACTATAATTATTAGACCGATCAATTGAAATGTCGGTTTATAGTTAGCAAAGCATTTAAATATAAGTTCTTTTCGTTCACGCTACTGGAAAATTATTTCCCTCGATCGAAACTGACAGGTCAATTGTTAGTATTTCCGTGACGGAAAGATTGCATTGTGCTGTGTATTCTGCCTTATACAGCTTTATTCATAAAGGGTATGCCAAGCTGAAAAGGGCTCATAGTACTCATCATTATAAACAACTTTTACTATGGGAGCAACCCGGAATTCGCGGAAAAACTATTAATTGTTTTATAGGAAAATGTCAATGGCACTCGACAAAGTGTGTGGAACAGCTGAATTATTTTTCACGAATTCCAGGTAAACTAACTATCGCGGGTTACAGTTTAGTTTTTGCCTTTTTTTTGAATAAAAATGTCAAAATTGGGATAATTTTGACATTTTTATTTTCAAACCTTCAAAGCCACTTACTCCTCTTTTCTAGGCGTTTCTGTTAGGTATTCGACAGACAGCGATTTAGATATAATAGTTGTACTCTCGTGGCCAATTTAGATCACTAATGATTTGGTAACGGCCAATTATATTTCCTCGTAATTAAACTTATACGTCAGAAATTGGCGTTAAAACCACACAAGTATTTGAAGTTAAAAGCGAGCTTTCATTGTATTTTCGAAGCCAAACATATTTTCACGTCGATGAATTTTCATTACAATTACCTACATTCAACTGAAAAGGTCTGCCAAATGTCAACTCAAATGGACGTCGGAGAATGGTGCGAAATTCAGTTTCAATATTTAACTGAAGCTAACAAACTTATGTACATTGCCATTCATATTATGAACAGGGTTAGAAGCTTTACGACTACATCTCTATTTTTTTTTTTAAATATAAAAATCATTTATTGACTAAAATACATTATGATATCTTCAGTTGACAAATTATAGTAAAAGATAAATACACAAATGCACAAATGGTACGCCTAACGAAGTTACACCGGGCCCCAAACTAGGCAAAGCCTGTATCTTGGGCACCCTGATAACCGGTTAGTAGAACCTGTTTCTCTCGCCGGGGTATTTGACTAGGCAGCTGATATGACTAGATCGCTTTGAGACTAAATCGCGATATGACCATATCGCGTTGGGTTAAATAGCTGTTCGACCACATATGCTTACGTCCTATTATCAGTTCGACGTAATATCGATATGATGTACAGTTGTGTTTAAAAGTGGCACCACTTGCTCAATGAGTGGCAATTGCAAACGTGCGAATGCAGCACAAAAGTACATTGTTGCTATTTTTTGTTCAATTTGAGAAAAGAAGCACAGGTCCAAGATAAAAGAAGTCAAAATGCTTTATTTGAAGGTAACCGAAAACCACAATATTTGACCGCAAATACAAAACCGAATTAGGCAAACTTGAGACACAGGAAATTACACCTATCGTATTTTTTAAAAATGTCAGACCTTTAAACCTTAAATTTAAGTAAAAGTAACATTTTGTTTTTAATAAAGCGAACTACTTAAAAACTTGAATGTTTTGATTTTCGCCACAGTTGTACTTTAGAAAACAAACGAGGATTAAGTCATTACGCTTTCTTGTCCTTTGGCGATGTAGTCCAAAGGCAATGTAACCCCAACGCGATATAGTCATATCGCGATTTAGTCTTAAAGCGATCTAGTCATATCTGCTGCTTAGTCAAATAGAGATGTAGTCGTAAAGCTCCTAACCCGAACAAACTAACCAACATATTTCAAGTTAAATATAAGCTTATTAAAATGACTGAAATGAACACCGTTTAACTTTGCGAATGTTGTCGCAAGCCAGAACTCTAAAGCAACGACTTAATTAATAAACATACATGAACTAATTGAAAACTTTTGCGTAGCTTCTTTACAACCCGTATGTGAGGGTTGTAAAGAAAGTTATGCTAAGTCAAAAAGGCATCATAGTTAGTACTCATCGTCGTGAACAACTTTACCTACACGACCCGCACGACCCTAAAATCGTGAGAAAGAAATCAGCTGTTCCGTCCTAAAATTATCGAACGTTTACTAAAAAAGTAGGTCTGTACAAAAAGTAAATTTCTATATTTCACCTTAAACAGCTAATTGTTTTCTGAACTTTCGAAAATTCTAACAAAGTTTGGTAAAATTTGTTGAATCAATGGACAGAAGCCGCCCAAGTGGTGTTTAGGGTTTAAGGGTAATAATATATTTTGAAATCTCGAAAACGGTTCTAATGTGTCCGATGAAGGTTGCTGTAAGTGTATTTTTGGAGGCAAAAAATCGTACCTCAACCTCAATTGAGTACCAAAAAGGTCACATCACAAGCTCCATCTTAAGTATAACTGACAGTCCTGACAGATCCTTGAGGCTTGTCATTACATTAATTAGTTCATTACGTTCATTAGAAGCTGACTTCCGAAAATCCCGGGCCTTTCTAAAGGCTAAAGGTTAGGCTATTATTAGGCGAAATACTTATGTAATGTGATTTAAATTTTGGGACTCAATTAACATATAATATAAACAGCTATAGGCGGCGGACGGAACCTTGTAGAACCCACTTAGTAGAACTGATTTCTCTCGATACTTTTGTTAACACTTTCTCAATAGACAGTCGAAACGAATCATACTATACTACTAATCGGGGCAAATTAGACCAAAAAATAGGAGTAAGCTTACATTAATTCACACCCAGCTGAAAATTGGTAGGATTGTTCAGAACACCATCATAAATGAAACCTAAAAAGTCCTCATCGATCCGATACGTGCAAAATTTTTTACTCCTGGTAGAAGGTTACCAAAACGGGTATTTCGTGATTTTCTCAAAAACGGTACAAGCTACGAGGATACTGTTCAAGACAAGTATGTTCACTATAACATTTTCTACAGTATTGCTCTTAAACGCATGTTGATAGAACTTATGGTTTTCGAGATTTGTCGATATTAATTTCAGACCAGACCAAAAAATTGACAATTTCTCTTAAGATGCCTCAGTCAGCAGTAGATCATATAACAAGTTTGTAAATGAGTTTTCCCGAAGTTTTAAACATTGTTGAATCCGACAATCTCAAGAAACACTTTGAAAAATGACTCCTTGTATCTCAAATCGGATAAATGATGATGATGGTTGACGGAAAATTGAACCCCTCGTATCTCGGAAACGGAAAGAGATAGAGGGGTACACCTGACTTTTAAAATTTAGATCAAGTATGGACCTTTCTAGGGAAATGATAAAAAAAGATAGCCGCCATACAAAAAAGTTTGACAGTCATACAAATAAACAAAAAAAAAGGAAATGCTCATAGCTGTGGAACCGCTGTAGATGGATGGAGTGTGCTCGAAGAAATATTATAGAGATTTATAACGACAATCGAGATTCAGCAACAAAAATCCAAGATGTCGGATTTCATATTTCCGTCAAATTTCAATGGACCTTCTAAATTATATAGTGATCCTAGGCAGGTGTAATTTTGGATCTGGAGGCTCTTAAGGTCCTTAAATCCATTCCTGAAATGATTTTTTTGGTTCGGCCATTTTTCAAAATGGCTGCCATACAAAAGAAAAGGAGTGAAGTTACAATACTTCGCACCCAGCTGAAAATCAGTAGGATTGTTCAAAACATCATCACAAATGAAATCTAAAAAGTCCTCATTGATCCGATACGTGCTAAAAATACTAAGGGTAAAAGGTCACAAAAACTGGTTTTTCACAATTTTCAGAAAAACAGTAAATTTTATCATACAATTAGCCATACCAAATTTTAGATCAGATAATTATCTACAAAAAATGACAATTTTTTTTCCTAAGAGCCACCGTTTTTGAAATATAACGACTCAAAAAGTTGAAAGAGTTGTAATCGTCATAATAATTATGCACACGTTTCCACGTCACCTTAGAGGTAGTGTGCTTAACGCGTTTTTTTAACGTGATTTCCCTGTGATTTTTTGGTCTGGTCTGAAATTAATATCGACATATCTCGAAAACCATAAGTTCTATCAACATGCGTTTAAGAGCAATACTGTAGAAAATGTTATAGTGAACATACTTGTCTTGAACAGTATCCTCGTAGCTTGTACCGTTTTTGAGAAAATCACGAAATACCCGTTTTGGTGACCTTCTACCTGGAGTAAAAATTTTTGCACGTATCGGATCGATGAGGACTTTTTAGGTTTCATTTATGATGGTGTTCTGAACAATCCTACCAATTTTCAGCTGGGTGTGAATTAATGTAAGCTCGGATGTCTAAATTGCCCCGGTTATACGAGTAACTTTCAATGTTTGTATGTTTGATGCTAAATCGCAAAACGGTTGAACGGATTCGAATGTTTGGAGTGAAGGTAGCTTATGCTTTGGATTAACATACACGCTTTTATCCCGGATAATGCGAGTGAATCCGCGGAGCTATACTATATATATATATAATACTAGTACCGACTATTAAGTACGTTAGTAGTTGTAGATACTATTTAATAGTATGTACGAGTAACTTCAATTATACAACCAGAAATAATATTAGAAAACTACTTTTATCTAAGCTATGACTGTCGGTGACAGCGTGTTATTTGAACTGCCACAGTTGCGATAACGAAGCAAAAGCTAAAAGACGGTGTTATCGGTTTTGCTAGCTTTGCTGACGTAAAATATAACTTATGTGTATCAATTTAAAACAGAATTTTCTCTGATAGCTAGGAATCGAAACTCTAAAGAATTTTTGTTGCAATTCACCGCGAAAATGCGCCGGAATTTTTATCTGAATGCCTACAGCGGATCGTCAGTGGTCAGTGGTTTGTGGGATTGTTCTGGTTTAAATTACGCCATTTTAACTTATTGTATTGAAAAATCCCCATAAAGAATATTTTTAATGTAAAAGTTTAGATAGATGCATGGATGTTTGTTACTCAATCACGCTAGAACGGCTGAACGGATGTGGATGAAATTTGGCACAGAGATAGATTATACTGCGACACAACCGAAATTACGTCACACGTACAGAGGGAGGGAAGAAGTTGATGAAGTGTGACATTGTGTGACAAGGAGGTGGGGGGGGTCTGTAGATTTGTGACGTGACACTTCATAATCCAATATCTAAGTACTAAGACAATTTTTTTTAATATAATAATTTCTAGATGTACAATTGCAAAAACTGTGACGTCACACCAGGAAGGGGGAGACTCACAAACGTGACCAACTGTGACAAGGACGGGGTAAGTTAAAAAGTCATAAAATTCGTGTGACGTAATCTATGAATGGCCTAAGTAAAAGATTACTGAATTTACATCGAAAGTTAAGATTATAGCAACTAGATGCGCCCCGCGGTTTCACGCGCTATACTAGAGGAACCGATGAGAGAAGCTATGTATGAATCCAGAATGTGAGATACCATACGAAATCTTTTGCGGTTTCAGCATACAGAAGAAACAAATACACTTATCTACTCCCTCACAAACTTTCACATCATTATTTACATACCACTGGCTTTTCGGTGAAGGAAAACATCGTGAGGAAACCTGCATATGTCCGGAGAAGAAATTCAATGGCGTATGTGAATCCACCAACCCGCACTTGGCCAGCGTGGTGGAATATGGCCTAGTCACCCGTCGAGGGTAGACCTGTATCCCAGCAGTGGGAGGATTAAAGGTTGCATATGAATATGAATTAGTGTGATAGCTTTATACCTAATTAATAAATCTCAGACATAAATAGAGCTAAGTAGGTCTCGAGGTAGTGCAAGGAAGCTACTTAAACTATAAATATACTTCATACACTTTGCCTACTTCGGACAGAATTACAACTTTATAATGCAAATTACAAGCTTTACAAGGTTGCAGTAAACAACGGTGAGCTAAATAGGAGTTCAAGTGAGAGCAAATTTCCACTCAAGCCCTGATTATACACTTCGTCCGCTTCACTGAACACGTATCGCAAAATTCTGAATACCGCTCCAAGCAAACGCTGCGATTGGCTCATTTCGCCGTAGATGAAAATAAAAACTACTCGTAGTAATACGAAAGAGGAATTGGCGACGTCGAACAGAATAGCCTCGAGCGGAATTGCATCCGCTTAAACCTGCACACGGAGCAAAACAAGCAAGGCCACCGGACGCGTCACTTTGACGCCCAATAAACCTCAGCGTGGGACGGACATTGGCAATTTTCACCTTTGATCCCGAATACTATCTCTAACACCAGTCGAAAGCAAACTGTTGGGAATTGGAAATTCAAAGATCGTTTCAAACGAATTTGTTTGCAGTTATGAGTACGCTTGACTTTGAATTCAACTTGATTCGGGAAGAAAATCTTGAGAAAGAAAATCTTAAGAAAAAGAAGCTTAAAAAGTTAAACTAAAATGGTTTAAAATAGGAAAGTACTGCAACTACTTTTGTTTATTTTTTAGTAGGGTACTTCGACTATAGTTTGATCACTTTAGGTGATCTTTTTCGAGGAGTTTACTCCCGTTTTATAATATGACAAAAGTAACTGTGCCTGCGGTTTCACACGTTAATTAACGGACGTATGAAGAAAGCGACATCAGCTGCACTAAAAATAATCTTAGGCCAATCGACTTAAAAAAAAAAATTCGATGCTTGGGCCTGACTCCGCTACACTTGCACATACAGCAAAAAGGATGGCTTTAGCCCTAAGGATCAAATCTACGAACCAGTGGAAAAAACGGGTCCCGTTACAACCCACGGCAGAGTAATCGACCGAACGAGGAGAATAATACCCAAAGCATATCAAAGTACCGATAAGATAGCCAACACACAGCTGGACCTCTTAGTGAGTTTCTAATACCCTCTAGAGATCAGACCGGGAAAAAATCCTCATGTTTACTATCGACAGCGCGGCGACTACCTACGCACTCAGAGGATCTGTGACAAGGTCAAGGGTAATCATGAAAGTTACCCAACACTTCAATCACTCACAACAGTAACAAGACAAGTACAGAACAACAAGCTCACTCATATGTTAGCACTCACACCCGCAGTATGTTGATGCTAACTTGTCAATTTATAGTAAAAATTATCAGTATATATATAATTTGCAATAAATTAAAATTGCGACTATAAAAATTTGAGATTTAAACTATCCTATCTCTCAAATTGGATCGAACTGCACATGGTGTGCGAATTTTATTATAATCGGTTAAGTGGTTTAGGAGTCCATTGAGGACAAACATTGTGACACGAGATTTATATTTATTAAGATATTAAGATTATAAAGAGGAAAGATTTGTATTTTTGTATGTTTGTGTTGAATAAACACAAAAACTACTAGACCGATTTCAAAAATTCTTTCACCATTAGAATGCTACATTATCCCTGAGTAACATAGGCTATATTTTATACCCGTGCAAAGCCGGGGCAGGTCGCTAGTCTAAAATAAATCAATTTCTGCGTAGCGATGTAATAATATCCCTAACTAACTACAGGCCAATAGTTATACCAGCTATTATTTAGCTAAATTGGTTATCGGCTTTTTAGCCCGGAATATTGTAGGCGTGATCGAATAAATGTTGAAACTCGGAAAAGTGGGAATAGCCGCGCTGATGTAACGTGAGACGTGGCTTTTAGGAAAAGCTTTATATATTTTAATGTTTTACAAATAGTTTAGTACTCATCACACGTCAAACATGAAGTACCTCTATATAGTCTTTCATCTAACAAAATCCCATGAAGTACTGCCAGTAATAAAAAAAATATACCTATAGTAAAATATATAAACTACAAAACACCCATTGTCATCAGTCTTTGACAGGTGTGCAAAATTTTAACTAAATCTGATCGTTCAAAGTAGGGCTAAATCGAGTCCCAAAGGGTCGGTTTAAACATACAGGCATACAGGAAACTACTAAAAGGGTGTCAAAAATGCCACCTCGAATGGACATTTCATTTCATTACTAACGTAATATTGAAACATTATGAAGTTAATAATGTCTGTTAATTATACCGTGTCAAGTTGACCATTTTCCGATATCAAACCACGCAGCTGGCAGCCCTAGGTGTCGTGCACGTGTCAAACAAATTAAGTGTATCACGGTATATCACATTAAACGCCGTGTGCATTCTACAGCTACCGTCCAAAATTCTGCTTTGTATTGTATGATATAAGGCTCACTTTACTAGTCAGAGCCGGTTCTCGACGAGCACTGTAAATTGTATTTCCTGTGTCTATTGTGTACGCAACAAACAAACGCTACGACCTGGAGCTTACGTTCGTGACACCCAACCGAAATTATCAAAGGTATCTGAAGCCCGACTAAGATAATTTGATATTGTGCGATATTGTACGGATACAACCTCGCACTCCCAACCGCAGTATACTCGTATCTTAACTCTGCCCGCAACAAAAACCTTTCGTTACTTGATGTCGCTGGAACTTATGGGCTGATTACACGTAACGAGTACAGTGGCGAGACAGTACCCTCGGCTGCATACTCGGTTTGTATAAACAGTTTGACGAGAGGGACAGTCACTAGAACCATGATTTGTTTGCTCGGCCGAGTATACCATTTACTGTCTGTACTCGTTACGTGTAATCAACTCATGAGCACAAGGAAGCGGCTCGTTTGAATTGCCTGACAGTACATTATGGTGCCAGAGAGTGTAGGTAGGTTGGTTGTTATAAACGAGCGGTAGGTATGTTATAAAGACGTGTAGATAAAGACTTCATGCTGCCAGTCCCTCGCATTAGATCTCTTCTGGCTAAGTTTCAATTTTCCTGCGTTTTCAATTCTCTGTTCCTACAATAATGCACGAGCGCTCTTGAATCAACGCAACTACGAGTATCTTGCAAATTACGCTTCCAGGGAAAAACTAAAAGATTTGATATTAAAACTTATCTGTACCTACTTCTTTTCTGTTACTTTCTTAACTGAGAAGCTTATGTATCAGTAGTTTTTTTTATGGAGAGTGGGTTGTTTTTCTTATGCCTACTTGCATTCAATCAACATTTTTGTGATTGGTAGGGCTCTTTTGCAGGGCCCGCCTGGGGAAGAACCACACCATTCCCAGTTATTCCACCGCCAAGCAGTAATGTGCAAACATTACTGTGTTCCGGTTGGAAAGGCATTGTTTCCAGCG
This sequence comes from Alcis repandata, assembly GCA_949125135.1. Classification (NCBI taxonomy): domain Eukaryota; kingdom Metazoa; phylum Arthropoda; class Insecta; order Lepidoptera; family Geometridae; genus Alcis; species Alcis repandata. Next base: position 11,807,999 of record OX421221.1, on the reverse strand, counting down.
TAATTTCAGGGTAAGTACGAGATTTAACATCTTACATCTCAGGTGACGAGCGCTTCAGAACTATAATCTTTAATTGTAAGACTTCAAAATGTTCATAAAAATATCAGTACGCTAAAAGTTATTGATCAAATAAAATAACCGCAAGAGTAAAATTATTAACCTCAATATTAACTATAATTACTTGTAAAGTAAAGTCATTTAATACCTACAGGCTATTTGGCAATAATGGTCGGTGCAAATTAATTCCTCAAAGTAGAAATGTTCTATTGACGTGATTCCGTTCAAAATACATGTAGAATTTCGGATCCAACATTATTTGTGGCATAGTAAACACACAGGAATATTTAAAACAAATTGATATTCGTGGAAAGATTAAAAAATACAATAATAATTTGAAAGTTAATTAATATTTTTCTTTTTGAACAAGCTTTTATGGTATTGGCATCGGAGTTACACAAGTAACATAGGTAAATACCAAACTTTACCTGAATCGGACATCGGAAAGTTTCAAAACTCAGTTACATAATTTGGCCCGAACATACATAATAATAAAAAAGCCGTGGTAGCTCAGTGGGAGAACAGCCGCTTCGCATTCTTGAGGTGGCGGCTTCAAACCCCGACTCGTACCAATGAGTTCTTTGGAACTTATGTAGGAATTTACATATCACTGGCTTTTCGGTCAAGGAAAAACATCGTGAGAAAACCTGCATATGTCCGGAGAAGAAATTCAATGGCGTATGTGAGTCCACCAACTCGCACTTGGCCAGCGTGGTGGAATACGGCCTAATCACCCTTCGAGGGTAGACCTGTATCTCAGCAGTGGAAGGATTAAAGGTTGTATATGATACATAATACCTATTTACATACAAATATTGCAAATTAAATAAAAGCTTTTGCAATTTAGAAAATAATTTTTAAAGCGTCGTTGTCGGAGTTCCACAAGAATACCAAATTGAAATTGTGAAATAGGTACTCAGTACACGACTATTATACGCAAAGGAGAGAAAATCTAATATACAAGAATAGAATCGATCAACACTGGCAAGGACAAAGTTAAAGTTTTAAATGAGTCTTAAACGTTTTTGAGGCTTCCTTGATAAATTAAAGAGGAAAATTATACCTGAAGGTGAAAGTTTCCGCGCTGGCGCTGCGCGGCGGCGTCCCTCAAAGTTGCGTTATGCACTTACCTACTTTAAGTCCTAACTTTTATGTTTAAAGTCAAGTTAAAATTCACTCAATTGATATTGCTACTTAACTTGTCACTACATAAATGAACTGTATTTTATAACGAAGTTGATATAGAATTTGAAATTTTTGGTTTATTTGTCCACCAGTTTTGACGGGTTGAGCTGTAATTTCCAATTTTATGACCTATGATAAAATTGATTGCGAAACAATCTTAATATATATAAATCTCGTGTCACAATGTTTGTCCTCAATGGACTCCTAAACCACTTAACCGATTATAATAAAATTCGCACACCATGTGCAGTTCGATCCAACTTGAGAGATAGGATAGTTTAAATCTCAAATTATAGTCGCAATTTTAATTTATTGCAAATTATATATATACTGATAATTTTTACTATAAATTGACAAGTTAGCATCAACATACTACGGTTGCTATAGTTACGCAATGGCTTTTGACAGGACAACGTCTGTCGAGTCAGCTAGTTATATTATGTATCTGTACGTGTACCTTTACATGTTAAGGTTGCTTGGAAGAGATCTTTTTAGATATAAGGCCGTCATTTACTTCACTAGTTTAGGGCGTTATTTTCCATTTAAATGTCATTTCTGACGTGAACATTAATGAGTAAAAGAGTAAGGCCGAGGCTATCTCTGGTGTCAAAGTTTGAGGTCATCTGAAAGGCCTTTGACATGGCTTAACGGTTGTTGTAGTGGAACAAACAACCAGGCCTACAATTTAACGTGTTACTCTAAACTCGGTAGCGGGAATTAGTAAACCCACTCACCACCACATATCCGAAGACTGAACGTGACGTCAAAGAGTTTATCTATTTTTGTTATAATTACGCACGTATTATTGATCCGGATACTCTGACAAACAAGAGTCCGACAAACAAAACAAATATAAAATTTAAAATGTGAATTCTTTGTCCAAGTAACATATGTAAAAAAATGTGTCAATGTTGTGTTAGTTTTCATTGAGCTTATAGATGCGTAAATTTTCTCGGTTGGTGTGGTTTGTCGGTTGGTAACTCAATTGTTCAGCGTTTCAGTACGCCTTGATTATGTTGCAGGAGCGATGAACACATTGAACACCGCCACGGCCATTGAATTAGAAACAAAGCCGGTGCAGGAATGGACACTCAAATTGACAGACAGGCTGTATGTGAGATAGCGGTGGCGGCGTGTCGTGCCGCCTGAAATGCAGACTCTGACGTGCCGCCTGAAATGCAGACTTTGTCGCGCAGCTATAATGCTCGCACATTTCTATTTCTACCTTTTGATTACCTTCAAAAGGTAGAAATAGAAATGGTTATGAAAAGTCGTAATTGGTCGAGTTGCGAGATTATTGCAAAGTTTCAGCAGATTTTTTTGAAATAAGTTTCCGTACCTACTTTAATTGTTTACAAGCAATCTTACTTAAGTATTACGCATACAATGAAATGCCTAATGGCTTCTGAGAAGTTATTTTTCAATTCTATTCTAATGATATTGTTGAAAATACGATATTAAAAATCAAAGTTATAACGTCACGTATAACCGTATAATTACGTTAGTAGGTACGTAATTAAAACTCAAACTAGTACTTTTTATACAATATGACACTATTAAACGTAATTGAATAATTATTTTAAAATTCATAATGAGATCAACGAATAAAAATATCCTAAAGTTGATCTTTCACAATCACGAAGTTAGTTACGCCAACCTTCATTTAAATTGTTTTCCGATAAAAAATTAACAAAATTGTCTATACTAATCAATACAAAATCTATCCTAATATTATGAAGCAATAAAGTTAGTATGTTTGTATTCATGTATATTCAGGGTTATACAGAAAGGGTATGCTAAGCCGAAAAGGGCTCACAGTGCTCATCATTATGAACAACTTTTACTCTGGGACCAAACCGGGATTCGCGAAGAAAAATAAGCTGTTCGAAACATTTTGTCGAGTGTCATTGAAATTTGTCTATGAAACAGCTGTTTTGTTTTTCACGAATTTGGTTGCTCCTTTAACAAAAGTTTTTCATAATTATGAGTACTATAAGCTCTTTTCAGCTAGCATAGCCTTTCTGTATAACATAGTAGGTACCTATGAGTGTAAAGTAAACTATTTTAGCAATGTGAATTAAGCCGGAGTGCACTATAGGCAACCTTTTAATCCCCAAACATAAAATCCCAAACGTAAAATCGATCGTCGAGCATCACCGGGCTCTTAAGTTCCGAGTTAGTACTTAATATTGCACTCAGACGAACATGAATATATTCTAACTTCACAAAGTTACCCTGGGCCAATTATTTAGATTTAACATAGCGCACACTCTCGCGGCCCCCTGTACCTAATAGCCACGTGCCTAAACGTCAATGTTGATTGAATGGGGTGTGAATAAGATACAGGGGACTTGTTTAGTCTAATTAACGCATTGTAGCGTGCAGTTTTGGTAACACGTTTGTAGTGCAATTTAACCGCTGGTCTAATGATCATTTCCCTTAAGTGTTTACTCATTCGAATAACGTTTTAGGTACTGAATAATAACAAAATTAATTCTGTGAAATAATGTTTTAGAGAATTCCGCGTAAACTTTACGGCGAGTGTTGTGCTTTGTTGTAATTCAAGTTATCTCAAGACTCCGCTGATATCAGACGCTCGTTTCTAGTACTATTAATACAACCTCGGTAATGCAGTATTATAGTTAGAAGAGGTTGTAATTATTATAAGGCTAGATAATAGAAAGATCGCGAAAAGTGGAGGGAGGGTATGGAAGCCTTTGTCCTTTGTCCTTTGTCCTACGAATAATATATGTCCTTTGTCTTTGTCTTTATGGACAGGAATAGCCTAATATTTATTTATTTATTCATAAGAACAATTATAGCCTCTTAGCAGGTCGAACCCAAGATGGTGCTATCCGTATGGTACATATAAATGTAAAGCAAACATAATTATTTGTAATACCAACTAAACTAAACAATAAAAGTATTAACCTATTAATATAAATAAAATAAACGTTTCACACTCATAGCTTCCCCCACTAGGATGTCATGATGTTTAAGAACCCTGTTTCCCTGTTGGATGTTTTATAATATAATAATTATAAGTTAGAAAGCTTGGTTTTCGTAAACAAACGTATTGTTTTTGATACACAGTATCCATTACCGAGGGTAGATAGATCCTCGTTGCTAGGCGGTACCGCGCGAATGTCGGTATCTTCCGCCGTGAGCTTAGACTAAAATAATTATTAGTCTAAGGCCGTGAGATTCATTTTTGTGCTAAGCATTAACTGCGCCCACGGTTTCACCCGATATACTGCAAGAACCGCATTTTTTCCTATATACTAACAAACAAAACCATAAATAATACTCCGTCAATCGACCATCAAGCCAATTTCGAGTTTTTTCGAAACTTACGCACATTTATCAAATATTAAGACATGCCTATAAATTATACTTCATTTATAATAAAAGAAAAAGTACCTAAATCTAATTTAAACTACTAAAAATCAAAGTGGCGTTGTAGTCCGAGTGGCAAGGTACCGATTCCGCGTTTAATTGTAAAATTATAATGTGGGTAGATCTTCTTATCTTAATATATATAAATTACGTGTCACGTTGCTTGTCCGCTATAGACTCATAAACTACTTAACCGATTTCAATCAAATTTGCACACCGGGTGCAGTTCGATCTAACTTAGGAGATAGGATAGCTCACATCTCAACTTATAGTAAAAAACATGAAAAATTAGAAAATTTAAAAATACTTAAACCATATAGCGCTTTGGACAATGTAAACTTTTTTAATGTAACTTTTGACATTTGACATAGAATTGACGCAATGGCTTTTTTTACCAATTCGAATTAAATATAGTCATCGTTAAGACAGGACAACGTCTGTCGAGTCAGCTAGTAATTATTAAATTTATAAAACATATAAGTACCTATTGACAATAATGCCATTGCATTATTGTCATGACTGTATTGGCAATATATATATCTATATATATAAAAATGAAACCCGTTTTCCTTGGTCACGGCCTCACGCGTGAATGGCTGGACCGATTTCACTAATTCTTTTTTTGTTGTATTTGTTATTATGAGGAGAAGGTTCTTACGGAAAAAAATATTAAGAAAATCTCTCAGAAATATTGAAAAACCCTAAAAACAGCCCTTTTCTTTTTCCCATACAAACGTTTTCTAACTAAAACGAGCTTTATTGCTATTGTATAAAGTTCATATTGAATTGCAAGCACTCACTGTTGTTTAAGCAATGTAGGTATGTTCCTAACGTCCAAGAGTCAATTTGCACTTTATTACCTCTGTACAAAGTTCAAATTCAATCATATCTATCAAAACCAAGGAATTTTAAAATTTCAAAGGATTTGACTCCAAGTCATATCAAATTTAAAAAAAAGTTGAAACAACAACAAACTGTCAATGTCAGTGTTTTTTTTTTCATGGATGAGTTTGCTTTTGTCAACTGATACCCGAAACAAATTCGTACCTATAATTGTAATATATTATAAGTATAAAATTGTAAATAGTGTTTTGTGCAGTGTTTATATTCAATTAGGCAGTACCATAGAGAAGTACTGTATGGCAGTACGAAGTCTGCCGGGTCAGCTAGTATTATATATATATATGTAGGTAAAGATAGATCTCAAACACAAAAATAAAAAAGAGTAGGTACTGCAGCCGCACAGCAGTTTGAACCTCGAGTTTTTGACGCTTGTCCCGTCAAACCCTTTGATCATTTAGGCGTGTAGACTTATACAACAAAGCCCGGATGCAAAAGCGGTGACAAGCATTCCTGTTCGTTTGACGACCATTGATTTGCAGTTTTACAAAGCCTTACCGTGTAAAAAATGTTTAAAACCTAATGTGGGTTTGAAAAAAAAGGTTTCACGTTCGTTACATTTTGTTATAATAATAAATAAATAAAATAATAATAAAAATCATTTATTTCAGGCGTAAAAAAAAACCCATAGGAAAAAAAAATAAAAATTAACTCACAGTAAAAAATGAAATTAAAATTAAAATTATAATATATTATATATATTATAATTATAATTATAATTAGCACGGGATTACTGACGAAAATATTAAGGCGTTTAATAAGAGTACGAATAGTTTCGATCACATTTAGTAATCAAAACACTTACGAGTAATGTTAAGTGTTAATTATCGTGTTAATTATAACAAGATGTTTTCGAAGCCCGTTCGTTTGAGTTTTATGTTTATGGTAAATACTCATACATGACCTGAGAACTCATTTAAAAATAATATGAAAGTTTGTACATAAATGTAATTTTTGTGTTTGTAACTCAATCACGCAAAAACGGCGAAGATAGCTTATACCCTGCATTTACACATAGGCAACTTCCTAATAATTGAATTCCTAATCTAAAATAAAATCTTCATATTAGAAACATTCCTCCAGGAATGCGGGTGTAACCGCGGGGCACAAGTAGTACATCAACTCAGCCTTTCAATCATCCCAATACCTACTGGGGTACCAGGCCTTCCCTCGAAGTGTGGCTAGGTCGTATTTCACCAAACGCGCGAGTTGCCGGATTCACATACGCCACCACTCAATTTTTTAAAGTACATAACGGGCCCAAGTTTGAATTAAGGCTTTATTTGAGCAAGTTATTAATCTAAAATAATTGATGTCACTGTTGAATACGTTGCAATTACAAAGATATATTTTTAGTTAGTTTAGAAATGTAAAACACCTTCAAACTCGGGAAAAATCTCGTTAAAAACTTTAGGTAAACTCACCAGGAGGCTTCATGGGGAGCCAGCTCAAAGGTATCATCTTGAAATTCACAAGCTACGATTGTCTACCGAACAGACAACGAACGCAAGCTAATGAAAAGTGCTAAAATATTCGTATTTATGAGAGCACTAGTCACACGTGCGTTCTGGGCGCTGGTCTCGGGCAATCTGATTGATTCGGATGCGCTCGCAGGGTTAAAATACGTGCACGCGTTCAAACTCCAGTCGGTCGGAGAAAAAACGAGATGAAAAATCACCTATCCGTCTAAATTTGCACAAGTACTCGTGTTATCGAATATATTAGGAACTAAAGGATTGATATAATCTTAATATATATAAATTACGTGTCACGTTGTTTGTCCGCTATAGACTCCTAAACTACTTAACCGATTTCAATCAAATTTGCACACCGGGTGCAGTTCGATCTAACTTAGGAGATAGGATAGCTCACATCTCAATTTATAGTAAAAAAACATGAAAAATTAGAAAATTTAAAAATACTTAAACCTTTAACTTTAGCGCTTTGGACAATGTAAAATTTTTTAATGTAACTTTTGACATTTGACATAGAATTGACGCAATGAATAGTCATCGTTAAGACAGGACAACGTCTGTCGAGTCAGCTAGTTTGAAATAAGATATTTTTAAATGAGTTGAACAGGTTTTTAGTGTGGTTTATATATTTTCTTCTTTTTATGTTTTAAAAATATATTTTCAGTTTTTAGTATACTTGCAGTAAGTGCACTCGTATAGGCCGAGTGGCTAGTAGCCCTGGTGTCAAAGTTTTTAGCCCGCCTGAAGGCCAAAAAATACTATTGTACTACTTAACTAGGATGTAGTTTTTAGGTTAGTAACAAGGTTAGCTTCGTGGTTTAACCCGCTTTTTATAGAAAATGTTGATTTTTTGGAATAAAAATAAGCGTGAGTGTTTATCTAGGTTATAAGCTTGCCTAGATTCTTGGGGATTAGTGACACAAAGCTTCCGGGTACTGGAAAATTCTACGCAGAAAAGGGAAAGGAACCATGTGGAAAAGAAATTGGAACCTATCCGTACTATCAAACAGCGAAAGGTCGAATATAAACTTCTGCAGACCATAATGATGGGCAAAATACCGGGGAAGCGTGAGGTCGGAAGACGAAAGATGTCGTGGCTTCGTACATCAGGGAGTGGACTGGGATAAAGTCGGTGGAACAACTGTTCAGACTCGCGCTGGACAAAGATAATTTTATGAAGCTGACTGCCAAACTTCATTTGTGGAGAGGCACTTGGAGAAGAAGAAAAAGCTTGCTTAATTCTATTCCGTTCAGACGTGTTTAAGCGATTAATTAACAAACATCGAAACATACAAACTTTGTGATCACTAAATATTATGAATTAATTATATTTAGATAGATAGATACATTCTTCATTGGTCACATCATAAATTACAAACAAAAGGATTATAACACCTAAAACTAGTGCGACAACTGGCGTCCTTATCGCTAAAAGCAATCTCTTCCCGACAACCTTAGGATGGAGAGGATGGATAAAAAAATAGAAAAACGGGGTGTGTATTTATGTGTATTACGAGCATACTTCGGTGATTACGAGTAGGTAACAATTTTGTTTTGTTGAATTTTTTTATTACTTAATTTTAATTTATTTCATCGCAATCGAAGTGAAAAGTAGGTGCGTAACTCGGTCGAAAAACCCATTTTATCCTCGACTTAAATCCGCCCTCGCCTTCGACTCAGGCTGGATAGACGTCTCGTATGAAACTACTATTGTTGCATAACGTCTCCGACCTGCGTCTTTTTTTTACAACAAACTAGATATGCGTTTGACCACAGTCTCATCTGTTCACTTATCTATTCACTCTACTTTTAAATAACCCTGGGTTGTACTTTTTCGGGAAGACAGACGCCGGCAGTGAGTTCCACACCTCTGCCGTTCGAATTAAAAAGGTGGAATGGAACGCTTAGTGCGTTTGAACGGAATATCCACCGTGAGAGGGTGTCACATTTTTGTACGACTGTGTCGGAAGAGAATACTGATGAACAAACAATAAAAAATATGGCTGCTAAAAAAATCGATTTCATTGTATATGAGAATGTTTGTCCGTGTATCTCCGTGTGAAACTACTAGACAGATTTTGATGAAATTTGGAATAGAGATAGCATATGGACGAGATTAACATTAGGCTACTTTTCATCATCATTAGTATGTAATATTAGAAGGGTACATCCCAGATAGCAAATTTAATTAGCAAATTACCTTCCTTTCTTACCTTCTCAATTTTACACGGTCGCCGGTCGCTATGTCCGCACTCTTCGTATTTACATTTTTGAGGAATCTTTTGTTTGCTCTGATTTGACCTCTGATCTTTGTAAAGATGTCATATTTTTAATTTTACAATATATTTTTCCTTTAATTTTACTTTATGTTGCTGAAAATATCCACTGGTTCGTTAGTAAGTTATTTCAAGTTAACGTTAGTCACGCTTGTAATTACGCCTTGAAAAAGACACCGATTGTGATCAAACTATTGTCGATTTAATCTTAGATGAGTAAGATTACTTGAAAGTTATTTCAAGCTGGACGGTAGTGAAGCTGAAACCGCTCTAGGAAATTGCATGAAATTTGAAATGGAGCTTATACTCTGGATTGGCTTCTTTTCATAATCATTGCCTTCACCGTCTTTAACAAAGCGCGCGGGTGAATCGGAGGGCGCATCTAATGGAAAAGTTAGGTTAGGGAATGTCTGTGTCAGTACCTCTGACAATAGATGTGTCGAGTGTTTGTATAATTTCCGACTTTCATTAATGCGCAGGTGAAATTGCAAGCCGCGTCTAATAGAAAAGTTTACCCATTTCCATCTAACTTATGTCCGTTTTTGTATTTCTGTACCCTTGACAATGGACAAGTCGAGTGCAAAATTTAAATTATTAATTAACGCGCGGTTTATACTGGAGGACTCTTCTAGTAGGAAAGTTAGCGTATTTCCATCTAACTTATGTCCGTTCCTGTCTTTATAATGGACGAGTCGAGTGGATGCAAAAGCTCCGTCTGTCATCAATGCGCAGGTGAAATTGCAGGCCGAATCGAGTAGGAATCTAATCTATGTCCGTTCCTGTCTTTCTATACCCTATATACCTATAGACCCTTGATAATGGTCGAGTCGAGTCGATTGAGTCGAGTGTATGCAAATTTAAGATTTTAATTAAGGCGCGGATGAAACTGGAGGACACTTCTACTCGTAGCAGGAAAGTTAACTTACGTCCATCTAACCTAATGTCCGCTTTTGTCCCCTGACAACAGACGAGTCGAGTGTTTCCAAAGTTCATGATCATCACGTGAAGGCGTAACAAGCAAACAAACTAACTTCCACGTTTGTATTAGTTAGGACTGGACGGTACGAAGCAAAATTTGCAGCTGCCACCGGTTCCTCAGAGTTATTCCGTGTTTTGTATTCATGTTATTCTAGGACGCGTACCGAGGCGGTTGTTCACGACATAGTCTGTCAAACATTCATAATGCGAGTTCCATAGGTCTCCAAACCATGCAATAAGCGCTGCTTACCGACGCTCCTCAACGGGCCGCCTCGAACTTTCCATTACAGCTGAGAAGCTGCTGAATGCTTCTGTGGGTTTACCGACTTACAAAGATATGCAGAACAATACAATGTTAATTTATTAAAAGAAAAGTACGAAAATTAAGAGGAATGGAAAAACGTAGTAAAACAACAAACAGTCGAATTGAGAACCGGCTTTTTTTTTTGAGTCGGTTACAAAGTAAGAGATTGACACAAAGGGCAGTCATATTCGTGCGAGACATCCTTGAGATGAGAGCTGATATGTGATGTGATTGATCACAGTGTCGACGTGAGATGTAATAGGTGAATAAAATATATTTCTTTTTATCATTGGCTTTAATTTTTTTAGAGGAGCGAGTAATTTGCTTTGCAAAGAATAGAAACTGTAAAATGTTTAATTTTTATTATTTTAGTTTGATGGGAATAATATTATAGAAGTGAGTAGATAAGTATTTGGCTTTTATTTATTGTTCAATTGACGGATAAGTATAAGATTAATTGTGGGCTCGTGCGTGTATGTAGATACCTATTTCATTAGATTTGCTTGTAGATTACCGTTTATGTGTTTTTTAATAAGCTTTGTTAAACTTACAAAAGTTAAGTACTAAAAAACCTTACTGTGATTTAGTTTCACTATCGTGCTAAGTTCGTCTTTATTTCGTAATTTAAGATTAAAAATGTTTTTTGTTGTTTTTTTGTCATGGGTATGTTTATATTTATATAGTTTACTAGCGGCCGGTCCCGGTTTCGCACGGGTAGACACTATAAATTGAGATGTGAGCTATCCTATCTGTTAAGTTAGATCGAACTGCACACGGTGTGCAAATTTGATTGAAAACGGTTAAGTAGTTTAGGAGTCTATAGCGGACAAACAACGTGACACGTAATTTAAATGTACTAAAACGTGTTTAGGTGTGTTGTTTTTTTTGAGCAAAACTAAAATTGAAAACTATAATACATTTTTTTCGTTTATATAATTTCGTCATTGATTGTTGTGATCAATGAAATCATAATTTGCCATATTATTAGGGTAATTTTGTATGTTTACAGGGTTATTAGGAAAATGTATAGGGGAGAAGTGGCATGAAGGAGCCAGGTTTTGAAAGAGCCACTTGCGTTATTTCGATAGTTTACGAACGAATTTGGTGGGTGATTTTATTTTTAAGTGGCAACACTGATTTCCCGTCACCCATAAACATTTGACAGTTCGCCGACACCAACGACCGCCGGTACATCGAGTCAAAGTTTTTGGCACTAAAAAGTAAGTATTTTGCTTCATTTAAGTTGTTTTTTGGTATTTTATTGTAAACAAAAATAGGTACATGGATTGTAGATTGAGGTAGTACATGTATTTGGCCTTACAGTTGCGTAATCAATATACAAAAAAAGCTTTATTAATGTTGTTATTGTGAAGGTTATATTATTTTTAAGAATAAGCTATGAAAGAGCCGGTGAATTTGTCTTAAAAGAGCTGGCTCTTTCATAGCCGGCTCTTTCATAGCCATGCATTTTAATTTTGTAAATAATATATAATAATAATAAATATATATTTTTTGGTGTATATTATAAAATTATTTGTTTCAGATATTGTATTGTGGAGAAGCCTTGTCCAAAAAAAACGAAAAAGACCTGAAAAATCGGTAATTGAAGAAGCCGTCAATGAAGTATTGCGTAGTTTGTAGTAAAACATATGAAAACAGTGATCAGGATTGGTTTCAGTGCAAAATTAGTTCTGGGTGGTTCATGAATCCTGTGCCATTAAGGGGAAATATAATTTCTTTTGCAAGACATGTTTCTAATTTTAAGAAAATTACACCTACCTGTATTACATTACCTAAAGTCTGAATCTTAAACTTAAGCAAACAGATAGTTAAGATTTTGAAGTTTAAAGTAAGCAACATTTTTTTTTAAGTTCTTTAAGATTTAACAGTGTTGTTTTTGATAGGTGATAATATTTGTTATTTTGTTTATATTTCAAGATTTTTATTAATAAACAATAATTTTTCACTAATAAATAGGTATGACTGAATAATATGTTAAGATTAAAGCGTTTGTTAGAATGACTCAAAATAATTGATAGTATTAAAAAGTTCTTAAAAAAGTCATTAGTTTTAAAAATTATTTGCTTGAATTGTCTTTTTATAACTTTCCAATAAGGCAATAATTATTTTTTTGCATAGTTATTGCAATTACATATTATATAATACAGACTGGCTCTTTCATAACATTTAGTGGCTCTTTCAATGCCTAAATGTTATGAAAGAGCCGAAAAACACATTTTTTTTAAATGAATATTTCACTGATTTCTGTGTTAAGTTTAAGGTTTTTTCATATGAAATTACCTACTTTAATAAATAAATAATAATTAGAGAATAAAAAATCATCATTTCTTTCATTAAAAGTTCATTCTTTCGCTTGGTTTAGAAAACTGGCTCTTTCATGCCACTTCTCCCCTACTACTAATCCGTAACGGGCTATTAATCATTATTAAGGACTGGTTTATATGCATTTGCATATTTGGATATGTAATTGCATATTTACCCCCATTTTCAGCGATCATTGCATATTTGGTATAAGAATGTAGTGATCATGCATTTAGTCGTTAGATTTACTAATCAATTTGCGGTAAGGGTGGATTCGACCAAAATTGAATTTATACGAGATTAATAACCATACCCGGGTTAAATTTATTCCATATACTATACTCGTTTTACCATCCAATCTGTAGTATCACTACATCCTACTAATATTATAAACGCGAAAGTTTGTGAGTATGTTTGTTGCTCTTTTACGCGAAAACGGTTGAACGGATTTACATGAAATTTGCAATGAAGGTTGTTTATGGTCTGGATTAACACATAGACTACTTTTTATCCCGGAAAACGCGGGTGAAACTGCGGGGCGCAGCTAGTTTGGAATATACGCGAAAATGTATTATCCGGCAAAAAAATATGTTCTACGACGGTACGGTGTACAAGCCTACGTCATGTCAACGCGCTTTTATCGTGTTATAGCGTGCAAAAATCCTGTCATGATTTTTTTCAAGTTTGAAGTTAACCTTTCGGAAAGTAATACAGTGTTTGAAATGCTAGTATGAGTAAGTAGATATACCTACGAAACTTCTGGAGAACTAGACGCATACTAGACGCCATTAAATATTCTTGGATTAACTCCGTTACACCCTGCGAAGTGGCCGTGCAGCAACTAATACCGAATAGGCGCGCTTTACTTGGAATTGCAAATGGGAAAATGCAAAATTGATTTATTCTCGATGAAATGGCGATTTAATCTAAGATTTAAATTTACTCTCGTTTGATCGAATCGCTTTAATAAGTGAAAAATTAACAGTTACAAAAAAAAATCTCCGTAAAGGTACATACGAGTACATCTTGCACTAAAAATAAATTACGTTTTTGCCGGTCAAATACTTTTCCAAACCTAAACCAGACTTATAATTATTTATAGTCTGTAAGGTTGTTTTAATTTTCAATAATTAGTTTTTTATAATTTTAAATATTTAGATTTTTGTTGATTTAGAGAAAAAAATGTTTTTTTATAAACAACTTATGATACTGAAATCGAGAAAAAAATCAGCTTTTCTAAACATCTTGTTGATTGTCATTGACATGTTTGTATCGAACTACTGACTTTTTTCTCGATTTTCGGGTTGGTTTTCGTAGTAAAAGTTGTTCATAATTATGAGGACTATGAGCCTGTTTTGGCTTAGCATACCCTTTCCTTATAACCCGTTATGTAAAAATATTGAGTTATTTAGCAAAAATATTTCAGTTCTATTTATTGACTAAAGTTATGTCGGAGCCGTTTAGAAGCCCTTAAAACATTATATAATGTAAAAGTTACGCCGACTACGACTGCTCTTTTGCAGTTCTTTCTTTAATTGGATTTGTTTAGCACGATGTTTTCTATTTATGTTCCTTTCTCTTGATTTCTCCAACCAATAAGGTTGGAGAAATGCAATTTGGGATTTTTGAAACTAAATTTAGTATGGGTTTATATTGGGATGAGTAGTTGTTTTGTATTTTTTTGGTAGGGTTAGTTAAGTTATGATATGTTTATAGGTTTTTAGTGTTTTATATGTATTATTAATAAGCGTGATGGTATGTGGGAATGTTATTTAGATTAACCATTAGGATGATAAATTGACTTTTAATACTTTTAATAGGACTAAAAATTGTTTGGAGTATGCAATTTGGACCCAATTTTTAAAGTAAATTATTAGGGCTACCTTAATTCATTTCTTGTTCTAAATTTGTTTAGTAGTATGGAGACACGTGTTACAGACACACATACTTTCACATTTATAATATTATTACTAGTTGTGCCCTGGGGTTTCACCCGCGCGATGATGAAAAAGGTGACAATGAGTAGCCTTTCTTAATCAAGGGTATAAGATATCCAAATCGGTTTCGTAGTTACGATTCACGTGGTGTTACCACGTGAATCGTACATACACACACACATACCTACTTTCCCATTTATAATATTCGTAAAAGAGTAGGTATAGGACGTAATTGTGTAGTCATGACTGTATTGTACAAATCTGCATCCCAATATGGACCCACTCACAGATACGAGGCAGTCGCTTACTGAATAAGTAAAACTTCATCAACAGGTCGATCGTAACCTGCGAGTTCGGAGCCTCTTGTCGCCACTCTTGAGATATGGCTACGGTGGCACAGAATAAATCATAGTAAGAGTACCGATGTGGGCTAGCAGCTGCATTTTTGCGAGAACATTTTCAAAGGCCACTTAAGCCGGAGACGGCGGGGATAATCTTGAAAATGCAAATTTCCTAGTCGAGATTTTAATAAAATAATCCGATGACAATAAAAATGTAGTAAAGAGATTTTCGTTTTAAATCTTCTTGACGAACGAGTTTAAGGATTTTTTTATATTTTATCTAGCTTTTTTTTAACTAGCAATGTTCGTAAGTATGTATATTATTGTATATTAGCTGCACCCGGTGGTTACACTCGCTGTTTTTTTTACTTTACCTTCCCTGAACTTCCACCAATATTTCAAGATCTAAATTAGCGAAAACGGTATAACCATTTTCGAGTTAAACGAACCGCGACTCATTTAGGTATATACTTAAGAACTTGATCGGTGTATAAGAAGAAGAAGAAGAAGAAAAAGAAGATACCTATGCTTGGTTCAAATATTGCAGCAGTACTTTGAACCACTTCCACATGTCCGATTAAGCTGAAATTTGGTAACTTGTACCTTGAATTGAATTTGTAACTCTGACGACAATACAACAAAAGCTTGTTTTAACAAAAACTAAATAATTAATAAATACAATTTAAAATCATTTAAAATATTTTATACTGTATTTTTTTCCAGTGATTTTATCTTACAAAGTATTTGAAATGTCAAAGTTTGTGTTTGTTAGTTACTCCACCACGAAAACACCGGAGAAGCGGTTAAATTTGGTATGGAGATAGCTTATATACAGATTACTTGATAAGCCACTTTTTATCCCGAAAAAAACAACAGTTTCAGTGTTCCCGCAGAGCGCAATATTTTCAGAACTGTAAAAATATACGAGAGGAAACCGACCACCAATAATCCTCCCCTTAAAGCCGTTTGCTCGACAGATTCAAAGCATATTTCCTTTGAATAGTCACCCATACATATTGCAGATTAGATCGGAAAATGCACGTGTAATACACACTCGTGTCGGGACGAGTTCCGCACAGCGCCGAGGCTCACAAATGAAGGAAGCCATCCGGAAACGATCTTTGTGTCGGTGCAGTGGGAACCGTCAAGGTGTCTGATTTGAACGCAGTGGGAATGGTATTTTATTTATTTGAATAATACAGTTTATTTCTAGCGCGAACAGTTTACGGTGCGGGCTTTGTGTTCGAACGTGAATGCCTATGTTTAGAAACTTGTTTTCTTTCTATCTGAGGTTGGTTATGACGTATGAAACTTTGTAATTCTTTGTGGTGTTGTAAAAAAAAACCGTATATGTATTTTTACTCTGCAAAGCTATGTTCTATGTGAAAGAGTTTATTTTTAGAAGAAGAGAATGAAAGAGTTTATCTATCTACTTATCTATAAAGAAACATCTGTTACAATGGAGTAACGTGACAGGACTGTTAACTACTCGAATTTAGCCTGCAATTGTATGTAATCAGGATATAATAGCTCTATAGTATCCATTCCAGGAACCACTACAGTTCAATTAGACTTACAAACAGTAAATTGCAGAAGGGTAATTTACAAATATACCTATGAAGGGTAGATTACCTTTAATAGCACAGTGGAGGTTTGATCGTGCGTATTAAGGAAGGTCCTTCTGTCATATTTAATGCTTTCCTTCGTGACCAATACTAATAATACGTATGAGAATTTGTTAATTACAAGCTTTTATCAGCTTTGAACGTATGTAACTGTTTGTTCGGATGGAAATTTGCAACTCAATTTTGAACCATTTCTCGATGTCCGTTTGAGCTGTTTGGTATAGGCACGTGTGTAAATCCGATGATGGTGCGATAAAAGCTTATTTTAAGAATATTTTTTTAATTAACTTATTTTGTAGTATGTTTAAGATTTTCAATGTTATAATACTTACATGGCTTGGCTGTAAAGTTCGGATGTTTGTATGTTTGTGTGGATGTTGTTAATACTCGCGTACAGGACTTATTTTTCAACGACGAATGATGAATCACGATGATATTTGCGACACTTGCTATTTCATAGATTTCATAGTTTTTTTTTTGCAGTTCCACTCAAAGGCCGATTTTGATAAAATTTGTCAGAAATATTTCGTACCTAATCCTAAAGAAGAATTTTAAATTTGATTAAAATCAGACAAGAAGTTGTCGAGATAAAGTAAAAAAAATGTGAGCCGTCAGGGGACGCCTGGCAGATGTGAAACATCGACATTATTTTGTAAAATTAATATGCAGAAAAGAACATATTGTGATAGGAACTAAATATGTCATAATGATAAAATAAAATATCTATTACGATTTTTTTTCCAGATAACGATTACTATTTATTGAATAAACATTTATTTTCATTAAATACAAAAATTTACGAATTTATTTCAAATCGTGACTACTTAATTCGTTTAATCAGTGACTTCGGTAATAGTTATATTCGATGTTGCCTCTGAGGCCGTGCGTCGCCACGGCATGCGTCGCCACGCCAGAAATCGGTTTTACGTGCGGCTATAGATGTTTCACATCAAAAAGCAAAAACAGTCGAATTGAGAACCGTCTCCTTTTTGGATGGCGGTTAAAAAGACTATGATTGTAGTAAAGAAGTTCTCGCGAGGTGTACTATTCGCAGATCCATTAGTTGAAATGGAATAAATAACTCGAATTTGAAAATTGGAATTCGTTCTTTTGTTACGCTCTGCCGGTCATCAAAAAGTTTCGAATTCACGTTATCAGGTCCACAAAAAAGTTTGCTACAGTTAATTGTAAATACAGGGTGACGAGTAAGCCGATTCCTGCCCGCGAGACTCATTTTCGGCGTCGAAAAAACGTCAGTAAGTATTTATATAAATTCGCCCATACTTCGAATGAAATAAA
This sequence comes from Alcis repandata, assembly GCA_949125135.1. Taxonomy (NCBI): domain Eukaryota; kingdom Metazoa; phylum Arthropoda; class Insecta; order Lepidoptera; family Geometridae; genus Alcis; species Alcis repandata. The sequence goes on along the minus strand of OX421221.1, from coordinate 11,789,904 downwards.
ATTCTCGCCAAAAACCTTAATTACAACGTGTAAAGTTTCCCGTTCTACTGAAATACACGAAATGAGCCGTGTAACGTTTATCGTTTTTTTCAAACAACTGTACCTTATAAACAGAAGAATGAAATTGATGATGTTCGGTACTCGTGGTGCTTCGTTTATGGTGATCAGTTTCCAAAACTAAGCTGTTTCTTAAGGAAATTTTAATTTTAAGAAAGGTCACCTCTTATTCCGGAAAATTCGATTTCCGTAGTACCTAGGTATATCGTATACTAGCTGTTCCCTGCCACGCTTTGCTGTGGATAAAATAAAAAAAAATAAAAAAATAGCCTATGTTACTTTGGGATAATGTAGCATTCGAATGGTGAAAGAATTTTTGAAATCGGTCCAGTAGTTTTTGAGTTTATTCCACACAAACATCCAAAAATACAAAAAACAAATCTTTCCTCTTTATAATATTATTAGTATAGATAAATTACATAGATAATTTCGTTTCCCCAGTTGCTAATGCGTTCTTTTAAGTAATTTCGAAAGCCTTTTAATGAATAAGGATTTGGACTTGCTTTGAAGCCTCAGTTTCATAAAGTAATCATGCTGTTCAGACGGAGCTAGCCGAGTTCATTTCGACATTTGCATCTAAATTAGTAATGAGCACAGACCATGGTAATGAGCCAGTGAACACTTTGACTATTGCCTTTGATAGAGCGCTGAAGCCTTAGTCCAGTAGGTACGATTATTGGCAGGTTTGCACGAGCACGAGATTGGTTCGTTATCTTCGATTACGGTAACTAATTTGTAACTAGGAGCTAGGGGCGCTGCAACCGCTGCGCCCGAGAAAGGGGTAGACACCACAATTCAAGTAACTGATAGAATTACGACAAATCGACTGGATCGGTTTTCGTAGCCAAGGAGGTGTGTGCCAATGAGACTGACATGGTATTTTGTCGAAATATTGTTTTAAATCTGTATAATTGTGAGTGAGTCACCGAAGTCGGACAAACCGACAAATCGACTGGATTGGTTTTCGTAGCTAAGGCACATATCAATGTGCCACGGAGACCGACATGGGAATTTTTCGAAATATTGCTTTAAATCTGGATAATTGTGATTGAAGAGGTGAGTCAATGGCTATAGCTTGTCATTTTTGAGTTAGTGCGCGTTTATGTCGATTATACCTATGTTAACATTCGATCCGTACCGCAATATTAGCTCTTATATTAATTAGCTCGATATATTATCGATGATAAGTTATTGTAACAACATGAGAAAAGAAATGCGTGAAGTGGGTAAAATGTGTTTTAAGTGTGACGACGAACGCAAAAAATTTATTTGTTAATCCATGTTATCACATAAGTGACGTTAAATTGTCTTCGTGATAATAAAGTTCTTAAACCTTAATAGATGCAATATTGGGACCCGCTAAACTAAGCCTTCGGTTGACAGAACTTATATTTTTAGGGGTTTACTAGCTGACTCGACAGACGTTGTCCTGTCAAAAGCTATTGCGTCAATTCTATGTCAAATATTGCGTAACTATAGCAACCGTAGTATGTTGATGCTAACTTGTCAATTTATAGTAAAAATTATCAGTATATATATAATTTGCAATAAATTAAAATTGCGACTATAATTTGAGATTTAAACTATCCTATCTCTCAAGTTGGATCGAACTGCACATGGTGTGCGAATTTTATTATAATCGGTTAAGTGGTTTAGGAGTCCATGGAGGACAAACATTGTGACACGAGATTTATATATATTAAGATATATCGAAATGACAATAACTAATAACCCTTATGTCGAGATTTCAGTGTTCGTCTGTGTATATCGCAGACTACCCCAAGAATTATAAACTGCAGCGACTAAATAAAAAAGTTTTTTGCTTGAAACAAGTATCTAAAATAGGTTCTACGCTTTCAAGTTGTGCAATGTGGCATTGTAGAAGTGATTTTGAAGTTTTTTTGCTATTCTTCTATTACTCTCAGTGTTTTTCATAACTACAAAAGATTGCGGCTGTTTACGGGTGAACGAACTATGAGGTAATTCAGGTTGACAAGAAACGAGCTTAAAGGAAAAATTGCAAAATTCCGTTTCTTTTCAACATTTTGTAAAGTTACGACAAATATTACGATTTCTTTTTTAATAACTTCCTAAACAGATTCACTTATTTGTCTTGAGACTATTCCAAGTAACGTTTGCATGTAAACGTTTGTAAATAACAATTCTATTTTTAAATTGGTAGTAATTTCCGTGTTCGTTTGAAATACTGTCCGGAACCCTCGTCTAGTTAAATAGTACTCGCTACTGGGCAAATTTATTCAGTTTCGAAGAAAAGCAGCTCTTTCAAACGGCGAGCAAGCCGTTACAGCATAAATAGTTTGCGCGGCAATCCACGGACAATTACGATGGGATACAATCGGACCTGCAATTTTATTTTATACGAGTACTAGCTGCCACCCGACGGTGTCACACGCTGTTTTTTTTAATATTTTTTACTTTTAAACCTTCCCTGAACTTATACAAATATTTCAAGATCAAAATTGGTGAAATCGGTCCAGCCGTTCTCGAGTTAGGCCAGCCAAACGAACAGCGATTCATTTTTAGAAATAAGAAGACTAGCTTTCCCGACAGACGTTGCCCTGTCTTAACTCTTAACTATGAATATTGAATTCAAATTGTCTTAATGTTCCGCTCAACTTCCTTAACTTTAACGTTTTCATTCAAATGAACTTTTTCCTGATAATAATTAACACAACGAAAAAACAATTGACGAAATTATTCCATCCATTCACGCGTGACGCGATGACCAAGAGAAATAGAGATTCATGTTTATAAATCTTAATATATATAAATTACGTGTCACGTTGTTTGTCCGCTATAGACTCCTAAACTACTTAACCGATTTCACACTTCAATTCAATTCAATTTGCACACCGGGTGCAGTTCGATCTAACTTAGGAGATAGGATAGCTCACAACTTAATTTATAGTTTTTGAACATGGTTTATAAACTTACGAACTTAAGAATTTTTAAACTCAATTAATTATAATTGAGTTTAAAAATTCTTGAATATCAACAGCTTACGGTATGTCAGCCGCATTTGACGTAGGTATAAATAATAAAAACTGCCATTTGTCAATTTTTGACAGTTACTTTAGTGTTACATTAAAAAAGTTTTTAACAGATATTTTTTGTCAGATAAATAAAGTAGTTGTTAAAGTATCAATTGAAGAAATCCTTATCTTAATATATTTATAGTGTCTACCCGTGCGAAGCCGGGACGGGCCGCTAGTAGTTATATAGATAGATGTTAGTGTAAAATTGTAATCCGATCTGCTGCTGTGACACCTGAAATAAAAACCTACCTATGCAGGGTACCTATATAAAGAAAGGATATTAAACCAAAAAGGGCTCAAAGTACATTTGATTGTGAAGAAGTTTTACAATGGGACCTCTGGAATCGAGAAAGAAATATACCTAAGTTGTTTCATACAATTTGTCAAATTTGGTATTCTATGAAAAAGCTCTTTTGGATTGTATAATGGTAAGGTAAGGTCTTATGAGCTCTTTTCGGATAAGCACACCCTTTCCATACAAATATATGGTAAGATAAAAGAACTGTCGTATGGTCTTCAACTCGGCCATACAAGCGATCATACACCATTATAGTCGAAGTGTGACGTACCTAACTATAACGCGCTTGCATCTTCATAAGCCGAATAAATCGTCGGCTTAGTCAAAAATGCACTAACTGAAAAAAGTCACCAACTCTTTTACTAAGAAAACTGACGTAGTTAAGACATTTCTGTTCATAATTAACATGATAATGCTCGTTTTATTGAGTCTGGTACTCAAGTATCTAGTAATTACAAGTGTGATTTTGCAGTTCTTGATTTATTTATTTTTTTATTTTGCTTCTTGCAGCAAACCGTAATTACATTAAACATTTGCCGATAAAAAGCGCGTATGTACAGAAAGTTTCTTGATGAGAACTATACGAAGTAGGTACACTATTTTGTTAACGTCTTACGGTCTTCATTAACTTCTTGGTCAACTTTTCGCTGGCGTGAAAAGTCACAAACCAAAACGTCCCAGTAATTTTATTATGTTTCTTACTATTTTATTGCTAATATTTAATTGTTTCAATCTTAGAGTAAGATCTTAGAATAACGCTTTTTTGTAAGTTTTAAATTATCTGATATTAATTTAATTCAATATTTGTATTGTATTGAGTTTCCAGAGCGCTAATTCTCAAACTATGTCTTTATTACATACATAATTACATATTACAACTGATAATTACAATTAAAGCGCGGACTCTACCTATAATAGCTTATAAATTACAATGTAATCCGTTTTCCTATTTATTTTATCCATCCTCTCCATCCGAAGGTTGCCTGGAAGAGATCGCTCTTAGCGATAAGGCGCCAGTTGTCACACTACTTTTAAGTGTTATAATCCTTTTGTTTGTAATTTATGGTGCAAACAATAAAGAGTAAATAAGATCTATCAGTTGTTCAATAAATACGAGTATATCTGAATCTAAATAAACAGTGGTTTTGTTGCCTTTGATGTAAAAATGGTTTCTATTAATTTTAGGCTAACTATTTACGAAATTATAAATGGTTTTAAAATTTTGATTCTTGTTTTTTATCTCCATTTTTTGAGTAATAAAAAACAATAAGTTGAAGAAATAAATAAAAAGTGTCTAAAAAACTGTGCCTTTAAATTATACTTTTTTTAATATATTCAAAAACCTGTGTACCTACTTAAAATACCTACAGGAAATGCTCAGAAGTATACGATAGGAAAAAAGTAATTTTTTTGTTGTGTTGTAAAAGAAACCAGTCAAGTTCTGTCAGAACATAGCAAACAGGTTATTTAAAGAATATAACCCCCCCCTTCCCTCCTCCCTCTTAAAAGTTCTGGCTGAGACGCATGCCTTTTCGTGCTACGACGCGGCATCAAAACACGTATTTATTGGTACATAAACAGATACGTATATAAACAATTGTAGTTTTAAATTTTCATTAATTAATATTTGATTTATTAAGCACCAAAACAAACACGAAACTTATTACAAAAACTTTTTTTCTTGTAGTTCTGCCTGTTTGACGTTAAAATAGGTACTTAATACGTAGGTATATAATAGAATAGACTACCTCTATATAGCCATTAGCCTCTTGGGAGGAGCTCCGCATATTGTAGGTAGGTACTCCTCCCTGCTTCGTAAACTGCGTAGCGTGTGTTTAGATTCGGCACTCAGTACCAAAGTCGGAAAACATGAATTAAATAATTAATTACGAGTCCAGAATTCTCATTTGAAGTGTTCTCCAGCAGGTAAAACAACGCAAGTAAATATTTCCCCATGAGACTTGTAGCCGGTAAAGTTTTACAGAAGCAGTAAAAGTGCCAAATCTTATTAAAACAGCATAAGTAAAAGTACTTACGTGATATGCCGGTGATTAACTCGCTCTCACATCGTTTGCGCCAAGAAACGAAAACACGCGAAAACCACGGCGAGAATGCTCAAACTGATACTTTAATTCTTCGAGGGTAGTTCCGGCGCGAATAAAGTTCAACGCGAGCAGCGGCACGCGGTCCGCCGCTGTAATTTTTTTTACTTTAATTAATGAATCGCATCAGTCGGGCAAATTGTATCATACGAGAAAATAGTTCAGAAAGGTATCGGACAACGCTGGCAACAAGTCAACTTTGAGGTTATGCACGAGAATGGATAGTGCTGTGCGGCAAGCGTGCGGGCTGGCCGACGGCTCAGGACGACACAGCAGCGACGTCGGCACGGCGCGGTGGGACGCACGCGCCCTCCTACCCTCTCCCCATCGATTTCCAAAAACTGCTCCACCCCACATAAGGCGCGGTTCTAATGCAGAGAACTGTCGAGTCGGCTCGGCTTCCCCTTCATACTTTTCTCTGACAGAGAGGAGGCCGTGTGAAGCGCCAGAGCGAGCGGCCGACGCGGCGCGGCGCGACGCGGCGCCGTAGGGCCGCGGGGCGCGCGGCCCTGCATGGGCGCCGCGCTAGCGCTATCCTTGCCGAGACGTATTCTAAGCGAGACCAAGTCCAGGGGGGTCATACAAGTTAATTTTTGGTAAAATTAAGGAATTGTTGCAGTATAAATAAATTAAAAAGAATTTAAAAATACCAATGATAAAAAATAAATAAATAAATAAGTAATAAAAATATTTTTTTTAAATAACACTCCACTAATAATAAAAAATTTACTAAAAAAAATAATAACTAAAAATAGACTGCCCTATTTGTACTATAGTACGCTCCCAATAATTCTTACATTAATAATACCTATAAAAACCAGCGTTTATATTTTTTACATGCTATATTTAGCATGCAATGTATGCTAGTTTGTTTGTATGTTCAAATCTTACAACTGAACTTTGAACAAAACAAACCAACACAACCTTGGAAACAACCTGCACAATACCCGAACGTACAAGACCAATCAATGGCCATTTGAATCCTACTATCCTACTAATACAATATTACAAACGTGAAAGTTTGTGAGTATGTTTGTTGCTTTTCACGCAAAAACGGCTGAACGGATTTATATGAAATTCGAAATGAAGGTTGTTCGTGGTCTAGATTAACACAGACTACTTTTTATCCCGGAAAACGCAGGTAAAACTGCGGGGCGCAGCTAGTTTAAAATAAATAATAATCAAATCAAAAAAGTTGCTTCATTACACTTAAAAAAATAAAAATATATTTATCGATTAATAGGATTGCGCTATTGTAAGCCATTAGGCTTACAATAGCACTTTATTATAAAGGTCACAGCTCATTAGAGCCACCCGGCACCCACCCCGCACCGCCTCGTCGCACGGCGTCCACTCGTTGTCGACAGGTGGTCCACGGGTGGACGCCGCGTTATCGCCAATAAATGTCGCGCGGTCAACCAGTGGACGTCGCTTGGTCCACGAATTTTCGAGTAGTCTGTTAACAATTGCCCGCGCGTTGGCAATGCGCAGTCAACGCAAGGCAAGCATGCGAGCAGCGAGTTGTCACCGAGTGGTCCACCCGCCGTCCGCGCGTGGAGGACTTACAACCGAAGCGATCCGGTGACGCTACGGGGTTGATAATAGTGAGCGCATACCCATACAAGTCCATAATATGGACTTGTATGGGTATGAAACGGCTAGTATTCTTTATATTATAAAGATTACTAGCCGCAGGAGGCGAGGCGGTGCGGAGTGGGTGCCGGGTGGCTCTGATGAGCTGTGACCTTAAACCTACAGGCGGCCTAATATCTCTGACAGCGCTAGCGGCTCGGCCTATGTGAACATACTTACTTTTACACTTTATTGACACCGCAACAAGAAAGAGCAAACGCAGTAAAACATTCGGCATAAAACGTTATCATTACGAGATCTTATCGCTAAGAGAGATCTCTTCCAACCAACCTTAAGCTGAGAAGCAATAAACTTATTAATTACTAGCTGCGCCCCGCGGTTTCTCCCGCGTTTTCTGGGATATAAAGTAGCCTATGTGTTAATCCAGACCATTAACAACCTTCATTCCACATGTAAATCCGTTCAGCCGTTTTTGCGTGAAAGAGCAACAAACGTACTCACAAACTTTCACGTTAATAATATTAGTAGGATGGACGGCAGGCGGCGCGGCGGTGTAAAAAATAAAAATATTTTTTTAGTAATTACAAGTAATGAGTGAAAAACCCCGATAAGAATAAGCTTAATCTTCAAACGACCGAATATTTTTTAATTATAGCTAAGAACACTCGATTCACTCACCCTTCAAAGAAGAAAAAATCTCTAACATCTCTGAGTTTGCGTCGGGGATTAAATGAAAAGATTATAGAGGAGTACGCTCTGAGATAAGCCGAGATATAGTTACTAGCCGTGGAGATGAAAATTCCATGCCCTGACAACGAGTATGCAAAATTTCATTTTCAAATTGAGTAGTTTAGGTTTAAAAGCGTGAAAAACAAACGCACTTTAGCATTTATAAAGATTACTAGCTCTACCCATCGGTTTCACCCGCTCTTTTTCTTTCAAACCACCTCAGTATGAGAGTGAACAAAACAAAACTATTCAAATCGGTTCAGCCGTTCTCGAGTTTTAGCGAGACTAACAAACCGCGACTGATTTTCATATATAAAAAGAAGAAGAAGATTGTATACATTTTAGTTATAATTAACAGTTTTTTTTTTTTATGTACCTAATTGAGTGACGAGACGAGCAAATCGCTCGCCTTATGTTAAACGTCACGTTTGCCCATAACAGGTCTGCGCTACCCAGAATTTTGAACTCGCAGAATTCAAAACCCTGCGTGGCACAGCACTGCGCTCGTCACCCTGAGATATAAGTTGTTTAATCTCGCATTTGCCCTGTAATTTCACTGGAAACAATGCCCTTCCAACCGGAACACAGTAATGTTTGCACTTTACTGCTTGGCGTTGGAATAACTGTTGTTATAGTGTCACTTGTGACAAACTATATCTGACATATGGAAACTAACGTGGTTTTCACACATTTTTGTTATAATTAAACACGGGAATACTCACGTAAAAATTAAGTCGTCTACGACGTTAACGAGACGCAACCGCAAGCGCGTCACGTTTGTAAACTCACCTGATGAAGGTCACCGAATGTGACCGAAACTAGTTGTAGTAGACAACTTAATTTTTACGTGAGTATTCCCGTGTTTAATTATGACAAAATATATCTGACATTTTATAACTTAAAATTAATCTAATTCATTCAAAACCTATCCATACAATACAACTTTGAAAGTAAAGTTACTTTTAAATTTGAAATTTATAAGTGACGGTGAGTTGACACTTGACTAATAGAGTAATTTATTGGCCTTATAACAGACTAGCTGCACCCGGCGGTTTCACCCGCTGTTTTTTTTTTTTCATTTTAACAAACAAAAAAACAACAAAATAAAAATTCAAATCGGTCTAGCCGTTCTCGAGTTTAAGCTAAACAAACGAACAGCGATTCATTTTTATTTATATGAGGACATATTATAATAATACATAGGCCCCATTCAATTTGGGTTCGAAAACAGTTAAATACGGCACTTTTGCTCACGAACAATCGTTCGTATGTATGACATACTACAAACGTGTACACATGCAAATCTCTACGACATGCGGTTTAGGCTGTGCGTTGTCTGTCAGTGAGTCAGGACCTGTTCCTTTATACAGGGTTATTCATAAAGGGTATGCTAAGCCGAAAAAGGTTCATAGTACTCATCATTATGAACAACTTTTACTATGAGACCAACCCAAAATCGCGAAAAAATAATCAGCTGTTCCATACAAAAATGTCAATAACACTCGACAAAATGTATGGAACAGTTGGTACTAAGGATACAAAGTTGTGTCACTTGTACCATCAATGGTACAAATCAATGGTACTAATAACACTAAGGCGTTTTTTTTTTTGCGCGAATCCGAGTTGGTCCCATAGTAAAAGTTGTTCATAATGATGAGTACCTACTATGAGCCCTTTTCGGCTTAGCGTACCCTTTATGAATAACCCTGTATATAAGATTAGCTGACCCGACAGACGTTGTCCTGTACAGACGTCTTTAAAAAAAGATGGACGAAATCGGTAACGGTGCGAAGAAATAATAATAGAGAATAGTCATAACGTTGCGTAAAATAATAAAAATAATACGAGTATCAATGTTGTTGTTGTTGTTAGCCGCCAGTTGTCGCACTCGTTTTATGTGTGTGTTTCAATAGTGGTAGGGCTAATTCAGGGGGTGATACGACCTGCACCGACGTCCCGCTTGGGGTGTATTGTGCATTGCCCCCCGACTGCCAGCTTACCCCAACCATCCGAGCTCCCTAAAATAACGGAGCACGGCCTGGGGTCGCTGGCATACCTCCTCCACTTGCATTGCGCCAGGTGTTGTGGTACTTGAGACTTGTTGTGTGGTTTCTTCAAGGAGCCTCGACCTTGATCTTATATCTTCCGTGGCCTCACAGTGCAACAGCGCGTGCTCCACGGTTTCGTCCTCTTGTAAACAGCCTCGGCACAGCGGACTGTCCGTAGCTCCAATTTTGTGTAAGTGGTAATTTAGCTCACAGTGGCCAGTGATAATGCCTATCATTGTACGGAGATCTGTCCTGGTTAACTTGAGTAGTTTGTTGGTCGCTTTGGTAGGGCTCTTTTGCAGAGCCCACCTGGGGAAGTACCACACCTTTGCCAGTTATTCCACCGCCAAGCAGTAATGTGCAAACATTACTGTGTTCCGGTTGGAAGGGCATTGTTTCCAGTGAAATTACAGGGCAAATGGGAGATTAAACAACTTATAATATCTCAGGGTGACGAGCGCAGTGCTGTGCCACGCAGGGTTTTGAATTCTGCGAGTTCAAAATTCTGGGTGGCGCAGACCTGTTATGGGCAAACGTGACGTTTAACATCAGTCGAGCGATTTGCTCGTAGTAAATAGTTTATCTATCTATCTATGTTTCTAATAAATTTAATAATACTAAACTACACAAGAAAGTAAAGAAAAACATCGCGAGGAAACCTGCATACCTACGTCCAGAGAAGAAATTCAATGGCGTGTGTGAATTCCAGCAATCCGCACTTGGCCAGCGTGGTGGAATAGCGTGGCGCGGTGCGTGGAAGACCTTCAAAAAAACCTGTATCCCAGCAGCGGGAGGATTAAAGGTTGCATATGATGATGACAGACGAAAGAAGATTCAGTCATAAAATTTGAAGTACCAAGATACTTACAAGATACAAGACAAGTTACTTTTTGCTCTTTATCCCGGAAAAAAACTTAAGTTTCCTGTAGAATAGTGCTCGAATCCGCGAAGCGAAGTTAATTAAGTTAGTTAAGTAATGAAATAAGGTTAATTTTAATTTAAAAATGTGAAGGGTTCTTCAGCAAACCCATATTAACTTTGTAGAGGATAAAGTCTCAGCTGGGATTAAGGATTTAAGCTTGGAGAAATGGTTTTTAGCTTCTGAAAGAAAATGTTGAGAGCTTTACTTTTATAAAGCCTGCTTAAAGTAAATCATTGCTTAAAGTTTTCCGTCTTGTTTTCACACGTGAGATTTTATGTTAGCGAGAAGTTGTCGGAGCATGTTAAGCAGCGACTAACTTTAAGCAACGTTTAAATGTAAGGTCCGTTTCTTTTAATTATTTCTCTGCTTTCACCGGCTGGTGAACTAAAATAACTGGTTGTCTAATGTTTGCCCGAAGAATATAAGCAATAATTCTCAAATGCCCGAATTTTACTTGCCCGAATTTCATTTGCCCGAATTGTTTGTTTACCATAAAAGTTATCTGAAATACTCTTGTTTGCCCGTACATTAGATTTAATAATGATACGAGTGCCATACGTATTATTATCCATTTTATTAATTGCAATAATATTATTTAACAGAATATTTCAACGCCATACTAAATTAATTTCAAATACATCCAAGCCCAAAAAAAAAATCATTAAAAAAAAGCCATTAAAATTGTTTTTATTTCTAATACCTACTTATCACTATAATCGATCCATGTCGCTTCCGTAGAAAATTAACCTAACGCCTTTGTCCTAAAAAGCGATTGGCTTTCTAGCACTTCGCCGGCCGCTGCCGCGGCACGCTCGCTACGCTCGCTCGGCTCGTGCGTTGTTTTTCATGTTCTAACATAACCTAACCTATTGATCGTTTTTATTTCTAATACCTACATAACACTATAATCGATCCATGTCGCTTCCGTAGAAAATTAACCTAACGCCTTTGTCCTAAAAAGCGATTGGCTTTCTAGCACTTCGCCGGCCGCTGCCGCGGCACGCTCGCTACGCTCGCTCGGCTCGTGCGTTGTTTTTCATGTTCTAACATAACCTAACCTATTGATCGTTTTTATTTCTAATACCTACTTATCACTATGATTGATCCAAGTCGCTTCTGTAGAAAATTAACCTAACGCCTTTGTCCTGAAAAGCGATTGGCTTTCTAGCACTTCGCCGGCCGCTACCGCGGCACGCTCGCTACGCTCGCTCGGCTCGTGCGTTGTTTTTCATGTTCTAACCTAACCTAACCTATTGATCGTTTAGTATAAACCGATTTTATGATTTTTTTCTAGAAGTAATTTCGATGGCAAATGATGTTATGGCATATGATAATTACGCCTTACAATGATGATAACAACTGATATTATTGAAATTGACTTTATGGAAAACAAAGTTTCTAGCACGTGACTAATATAGTAAACAATGAGTATAACATATAAAATTATGAGAAACAATATTATGTCTGTTGACCAGTATAGCAGATAAAATTATGGCAAATGAAATTCTAGCAAATGGGTGTATACCAAAATAACTACCTAAAGTGGATTAATTTTCGATTCTTAAGTGCGACGACGAACGCAAAAATTTTTTTGCTAATCCATGTTATCACATAAGTGACGTTAAATTGTGTTCGTGATATAAAGTTCTTAAATCTAAATTCTTTTGACTTTTCGGTTGTTTTTTAGGTTTTTTTTTTTCTTATATCCCTCCTGTATTGAAGCAAACGCTCTTTCTCTCTTCCTGTCTATAAATTCAATATATTGGACTGGTATGGTCAGCCTTCCTCACTTTTCTTCTCCACTTCGTTATCCTCGACATCGTCTTCGGAAAAATTGCACACACTCATGTCTCTCAGCACTTCATTTCCCCACTTTGTCTTGAGTCTTCCTCTGTATTATCCTCCAACATTGAGGCAAAGAGCATTGAGCATTGAGTTTATTAAATTTTCGAGTTTGTTTGAGACTCAAGCACTACCTGATTCTTTAGTTTTTTATCTTTTTATTTCTATAACTAAGAGCTCCTATGAAAACTATCATATTCAAGCTTTATTATAACTAACTAACGACTTGCGCCGGCTTTGCACGGGTATAAAATATAGCCTATATTACTCAGGGATAATGTAGCAATCTAATAGTGAAAGAATTTTTGAAATCGGTCCAGTAGTTTTTGTGTTTATTCAACACAAACATACAAAAATACAAATCTTTCCTCTTTATAATATTAGTATAGATATAAGAAAAGGACACGACACAATACCACGTGAGTGCTCCAGTTTTAAATACAACAAAAATAGTTTGTCTGTCAACAAAATGGCGTTATAATGGAAATCTCGAAAGCACTATTGCACTATTCTATTACTGAACCAGGTCTATTCTCGAAGGGTAATTGGGCCGCTTGTTAGCACGCTGGCAGATTTTAATAAATAACTCGCTAATGGCAAGACTAACATGGAAAGCACATATCGCTGTGCTTCAGGCCATATTTATAGCACAAAACCTTTGAGGCCGACAGACGGACAGCACTTCACCGAGCATCACCTAGTCGCATAATTTAGTACCTAGATATAATAACACACACAAAGACATATAAATAAAAAAGAATAGGTTTTTAAATAAGCTTCTATTTAAAGTAGTAGTTCTGCAGTAGATTTCGCGAGAACTTTTCTGCGACAATCAGTGTTTTATTTCAACAACCTCTTGACTGATTTTCTCATTTTCGAATTGATGTGAATTAGGTACCAATTTTTTGCAAAATTTTATCAAAAATCCCGACGACAAAAAAATCTATGAAACTGCAGAACCTGTATAACAAGTTTCATCGAGATTAGTTGAAAAAATGCTCTGTACACGAGTACCACCAACACAAAAACAAACATCTGGACAAATGAAAGATAATTTTGCTAGTAATTGCAGAGTGCAATTACACATTGAATATTACACGGAATGACACTATTCTTTTACTAAAAGCAAAACCTAAAACGATTACATCTCCACAAATAGAAGGTAATTTAGTTACATTTTATTCTAAAAATACTAAATATCACTACACTAATTCACACCTGGGGCGGTGGTGCGTGCGGCACAAGGTCCGTAATCATATCTAATTATGTCCTTAACTCATGTTCCAAGGGCTCCTATACAAAGTTGCATATAAACAGCTTTTAATTTTTTCTGTATACTCTTGACGGTAGTGATGCTCTCTTCGCTCGGGCAATTATCTCGAAAGAATAAAAAGCACTCTTTAAAAGCAAACCAACGAGCCCTTAAACATCTGCGCTTTCTTATTTCGTTTAGTTTCGGATCAGCTGTATAGTACACTACTGTATTATCATCGGAGTTACACAATACCGAATTACAGCTTAATCGGAAATCGGAGTGGTAAGAAAACTTGTAAATAAAAACTTGTTAAAACCCTGATCGCTTCCTTAATCTCTGAATGACTCTGAAACCTTTGTGACACGAAATTCCTCACGCAATTCCTTAATAGCTCAGAGCTAACTGATGTATCGGTAACTTCATAGCTATTAAAGCCTATACTTCAATTAGTTCATAGTTCAAACATATCTGTAAGCTGCTAGATCGAGTTACAAACTCGCACCAAACTGGCTCGATTGCACACGTTGTGGTTGTATCGCACTCGACTGAACGCTTAGTGCTCGCTCTCGGATCCAATTAATCAAATACTATGAAACCAGCAATATGTGTAAACAAGAACGTAGGTGTTTTGATATCGAAAGCAGTTCCTAGAACGGGGATGAAATTTGCTATACGGGAGTTTTTGGAAACGAAAAAACGATTTCGCTAGTTCTCGAAATCGAATGTAGCGATTTCGGTGAAATTTGCTATTTGGAAGTCATTGGGGACCAAAAGTCGATTTAGGAATATAGGTCACGAAAACAGCTCTAGCTATTTTGATGAAATTAGCTATACCTACTTAGTTTTTCAGGGCCAAAAAAATAAATCTAGCAAGGTTTCATCTCAGGGGAAACGCATTTTTTCAAGCCGTGCGCAGTTTCGCAGTTGCTCAGCCCTGGTACTAGTGACTACCCTACTAATATTTATGTTAAAGTTTGTGTTTGTTACAGAATAACAGAAAATAATTAGAGAATTAAATTAGAGAAAAACAGAAAATTACAGAATACCTAGTTTTAATTTTAACTTATTAAACCTAATGCTCAGATCATTTAGAAACTACTTGATACCTTAAGTAAGTAAGATACTTTCTACTTGATCTGAGACCTTAATGGGTACTATTTTTTAACCGACTTCAAAAAAGGAGGAGGTTGAATTCGACTGTATGTTTTTTTTTTTTTGTTTGTTTTTTTATGTTTGTTACCTTATAACTTTTGACTGGGTGAATGGATTTTGATGATTCTTTTTTTATTAGAAAGCTGACGCTTCCCATTTGGTCCCATTTCAATTTAGTCCAGTTCTGATAATGGTATCCATGAGAAAACTATATAAGTCTTATATTTGCATTAAGTACGTGCGCGACAAATAGATGGATAACGCAATAGTCTGTCTTTTGAAGTCGGTTTTTGTTTTTTGTTTTGTAAAAATAATGTTCTTGTAATCCTATTTGGTACGATTACTTATAACTGGTTCAGCAACCACTTTGTTGGCCAGATTGTCCTTCGACATAGGCCTCCTCTAGTACCTTCCATTTACCTCTGTCAGAGAGATAAATAGGTAAATGTATGTACATATATCTGTTCTGGGTCTGGGTGTTACTTGTCCTTGTCTTTGTGTGTGTTCCATGGCATCCCCGACACAGGATTTATTCCTAGTGGGGAGCTATGAGTGTGAAACGTTTATTTATTTTATTTATTTATACTTTTATGACATTTGCAGTTTTAAATGCGATATTTGGCGCTGCCCATTTAGGAAGGACCCCTAGAAATTAACTATCGAGTGGTTGGAGTACCACCTGTGGACCTAGCACAACGTTGACTTTAAAATACGTAGCGTGTAATATGCCATTTACACCCATTTACACTTCTATCGAATACTTTCCACGAATTTTCGTCAAAGTTGCGCGAAGCACACTATTAGATTGAACTGATGCCAAGTTTTCTATTGAAAAAGGCGAAATTGTAATTCCATACATACTTCGGCGACTGGTGAAATAAATACTGTGGTATAAGGAAAGCTGAAATAGGGCTCATAATACTCATCATTATAAACAACTTACTGTGGGACCAACCCTGAAATAGGGCTCATAATACTCATCATTATAAACAACTTACTGTGGGACCAACCCTGAAATAGGGCTCATAATACTCATCATTATAAACAACTTACTGTGGGACCAACCCTGAAATAGGGCTCATAATACTCATCATTATAAACAACTTACTGTGGGACCAACCCTGAAATAGGGCTCATAATACTCATCATTATAAACAACTTACTGTGGGACCAACCCTGAAATAGGGCTCATAATACTCATCATTATAAACAACTTACTGTGGGACCAACCCTGAAATAGGGCTCATAATACTCATCATTATAAACAACTTACTGTGGGACCAACCCTGAAATAGGGCTCATAATACTCATCATTATAGACAACTTACTGTGGGACCAACCCTGAAATAGGGCTCAAAATTCTCATCATTATAAACAACTTACTGTGGGACCAACCCTGAAATAGGGCTCATAATACTCATCATTATAAACAACTTACTGTGGGACCAACCCTGAAATAGGGCTCATAATACTCATCATTATAAACAACTTACTGTGGGACCAACCCTGAAATAGGGCTCATAATACTCATCATTATAAACAACTTACTGTGGGACCAACCCTGAAATAGGGCTCATAATACTCATCATTATAAACAACTTACTGTGGGACCAACCCTGAAATAGGGCTCATAATACTCATCATTATAAACAACTTACTGTGGGACCAACCCTGAAATAGGGCTCATAATACTCATCATTATAGACAACTTACTGTGGGACCAACCCTGAAATAGGGCTCATAATACTCATCATTATAAACAACTTACTGTGGGACCAACCCTGAAATAGGGCTCATAATACTCATCATTATAAACAACTTACTGTGGGACCAACCCTGAAATAGGGCTCATAATACTCATCATTATAAACAACTTACTGTGGGACCAACCCTGAAATAGGGCTCATAATACTCATCATTATAAACAACTTACTGTGGGACCAACCCTGAAATAGGGCTCATAATACTCATCATTATAGACAACTTACTGTGGGACCAACCCTGAAATAGGGCTCATAATACTCATCATTATAAACAACTTACTGTGGGACCAACCCTGAAATAGGGCTCATAATACTCATCATTATAAACAACTTACTGTGGGACCAACCCTGAAATAGGGCTCATAATACTCATCATTATAAACAACTTACTGTGGGACCAACCCTGAAATAGGGCTCATAATACTCATCATTATAAACAACTTACTGTGGGACCAACCCTGAAATAGGGCTCATAATACTCATCATTATAGACAACTTACTGTGGGACCAACCCTGAAATAGGGCTCATAATACTCATCATTATAAACAACTTACTGTGGGACCAACCCTGAAATCGCAAAAAAGCTTGGCCTTTCTATGCATTTCAGCTATTTTTAACCGACTTCAAAAAAGGAGTTATCAATTCGTCTGTATGTTTTTTTTTTATGTTTGTTCCCTCATAACTTTTGACTGGATGAATCGATTTTGATGATTCTTTTTTTATTAGAAAGCTGAAGCTTCCCATTTGGTCCCATTTCAATTTAGTCCAGTTCTGATAATGGTATCCATGAGAAAACCATATAAGTCTTAATTTGCATTAAGTACGTGCGCGACAAATAGATGAATAGCTCAATAGTCGGTCTTTTGAAGTCGGTTTTTGTTTTGTAAAAATAATGTTCTTGTTGCGGGTAATTTTTACGGTAAGACCAAATTTTATCCAAATCCATTCAACCGTTTTTGTGTTACTGAGCAACAAACCATACAAACTTTGAGATTTCTAATATTACTAATACCTAACCTATTGATAGATATGTAGTATCGGAACTGTTAAATCCTGTTTCTATCATCCGAAATAGATGTATTTGGATTTTAATTTAATTAAAATGTTCGCTAACGAAAAGGTACGGGAAATTTTACTCTAATAGCTCAACAAACAGCGCTTCTGTGAAAACCCCAGGAAATGCGAGAAATAGGTACCTACAGTACTAACTTCCAATCTATCAGCGAAGGCAGTGGCGGATGCAGGATGTTGGTTTAAGGGGCCTGAGCTAGGTTGCTAAAAATAAAAAACATGGGTAGGGTTTACACGTATTCGGGGTGCTTTTAGGAGGGCTTGACCTCCCCTCCCCAGGTATTAGGGGTGGTTTTTGTTTAGCCCCCTTAACCCCCTGGATCCGCCACTGAGAATAGGTAAAAGCTTTCTTCATTCCGCAGACGCCACTAAGAGAGAGCTAATCAATGTAATAAAGATGGAATAAATTCTGAAGTAAAAGAATTGGCGAAGTTGTGGCTTCGTGGCAAGATAAAACATTAGCAAATACGATTTGATTTTCAACTACCTCAATAAAGGGATCTTTTAAACTGGCAACAGAGAGTTATATATAAGTTTAACGCGTGTACCTGTGGCATCGTAGCTCTCAAATGACTGAACCGATTTTGATTTAGGTTCTTTTGTTTGAAGGGTGACTCGATCGATAGTGTTCTAGAAAGTTGGCTTAGTTATTTGAAGATTATTAGCTCTTTTTAACCGACTTAAGATGGCAAGATGACGGTCAAATGCAAGCCTATTACTGAATAAAAAATTTAAAAAAAGACTTCCAAAAGGAGACGGTTCTCAATTCGACTGCTTCTTGCTTTTTTGTAATTTATGGTGTGAACAATAAACTATCTATCTATTTAATTAGGTAATACTTGTTAAACGTCGAAAGTACCTGAATAGCACCTACCCCTACAAAAATCTAAAGTTACCCGTGAAATGAAATATGAGGAAAAACATTTTAGCTTACAAACTACGTATTCGATAGCAAAATTGATAAAAAATAAGAAACCGCCGGGAGGAATGAAGTCTACATTTTCGTTTTTCGATATGCAACGGGATAAAAAATAGGAAAGCGCTTGGACGTTCATGAAATCTACATTTTTCAACCCGCTTAGAAAACTCTCGCTTAATTTTATAGTGCTTCCTACATTCCTCCAAGCCGAGGATTATCTACTTTCTTATGAAAAACCCGTTTCATTGCGTTTACAAATTAATTCGGTTTTCTGTTGGTTGTTAAATCAAGGGTTTTAACAAAAACGATGGCCTTACTTACAGGGTTTTAAGGAAAGGGTATGCCAAGCCGAAAAGGGCTCGTTATACTTGTCATTATGAACAACTTATACCATGGGACAACCCGGAATTCGCAAACAAAAAATCAGCTGTTTCATAGATTTTGTCGAGTGTCATTGCCATTTTTATAAGGAACAGCGGACTTATTTTTCGTGAATTCCGGGTTGGTCCTATAGTAAAAGATCATATTGATGAGTACTACCCTGATGAACCTACCCTTTCATAACCCTGTATTACTAGGTGTGTTAATATTATGGTTTTTGCTGATAAAAACTATTGATAGTTTGGCAACATATAGATAATATAAAGTACAAATGTAGCATGGCAGTAATTGTTATTTGTTATACAAGAGTGCAAAGTTGCTTTTTAACCGCGTGTTCAATTTTGATGACCGAGCAAGCGAAGGATTCTAAAATTGAATCACGAGCGCAGCGAGTGATTCAAAATTAGAATCCTGAGCGTTAGCGAGGGAATCAAAAGAGCACGAGGTGAAAAATCTTTGCACTCGAGTGCAACACGTAACTTTTCATTCCACCTCAGCGAGGAAAGATCATTTTTAATCTTCAATATCTGAGTGGAAAAGCTCATTTGCGCATTATTAACAGTTTCAGTCAATTCTGTTGGCGTCAAACAAACTTCCTCGTCGCTAGAATCACTCATTTTAGTTTTTTCACTTGTTTTCAAGTTTCTTGTTTTTAATTTATGGTTTAACAATGACGTGAAAAAATGCCGCGTAAAGAACCGCGTACAAAGCAAATTGAAAAAAGAACACCAAGAAGGTTCCGAGTCTGAGTTTTTAACAAATTAAAAAAAAAGTTGTATGATATATTCGGCACCATAGAGGTAGCAGTAAATAGGTTTAATGTTTTTTTTAATTCACAAACTTAGTGCACACGATGTTCTAAATTCAATTTACTTTATCCTCTAGAGAATAAAAACGGCTTTTCCACTCAGATATTGAAGATTAAAAATACTCTTTCCGAGATGGTGGGATGAAAAAACTATTATGAATGTTTAAACATTTATTAATACTAACAAATTTTTAAGTAAGGTCACCTATGTAGCTGCAGAAAGAAAAAGCACACTATAAATAATAAAATTCTTAAAAAGAAGTTTCAGCATGAGGTTCATTTATAAAAATAAGGATACAATAGGCCCAAGTTTGAAGGCTTTTTAAGACATCTAAATTTTCTAAAACTATTGGCATCCTTGTCTAATGGCTTGCAATGATAAAGACAGATATATTTTTAGTTAGTTTAGATCTGTCTTAAAATGCCTTCAAACTTGGGCCCATTATTTCCTATTCGTTATTCAGTATGAGTATGTTCCAAAAAAATATTGTTAGAATATTTTTTTTTGAAAACGAAATACATTACGAATTGATACAGTAATCGAGACAAAATGTTTATTATTTAAACTTCGTAGTTATAATGGTTTGGGCTGTGATACGGTGGGACATATGCATTGCGTAGGTAATTATGCAGATAGTAAACTTATTGAGTAAAGACTGAATATTACAAACTCAAAAAAAAAAACTATCGGAATGTGAGTTTACCTTTCTTTACAGGCTTAACTATAATACAATTTAAATTTCAAAGTTTATTTATCTGCCAGAAGTAGCTTAAAATTTTGATAATCGGTGTTTGTAACAAAATTAAAATATTATGACTGGTAATACTTATTATAGTATTAGTTATCATATTACAATTTTAATATTCTTTCATAAAACGATTACTAGACAAATACTATTATTTAAGCCTTTGAGATACCCAACGGTTGAGGTATTTAAAGACTGTGGGGTCCTAAGTGTTAGACAGTTATTTTTACTCAAAATGTCACTCTCTGTACATAAATCTGTTCTTGCTGCTCCCGATTACGACGAAATTATTAAAAAAAGATGTCAAAAACTACCTTTTCCGCATGTTAACACTAGATTTGCTCAACGTTTCGGCGCTTTTATTAGAGTTCATGTTTACAATGTCTTAGACAAACACTGTGATTTAGTAGAAAAGACCGTCTATGAAGCCAAAAAGTCCATTTATAGCTTTTTGACTACTCTCAGTTATAAAGAGACGGAAAATTTACTTAAAATTGTTTCTTATATAAACCAACACCATATTTTAAGTTCTTGTGAATCACAACAAACAACAATTAAAGTCATACATTTGAATATATATATTATATATTTTATACATAATATTATATTACATATACGAGTATATATATACACACATATAAATAATGAATTATAAGAATTTGCACATAAATTTTAACACACATATATTTATACATTACTTCATAAAACTTATTTCCTATATTGTTAAAATATGTATTAGTAGGATGTTCCATAATTTAAATTTATATTGTACTAGCTGACCCGTGCCCACTTCGTTGGGCATAATGTTAATTAAACCCGAAGCCATCGCGCGCCGTCCGGACCGTCTTTTCTCCGATTCACTTTGCAAAACGGACTACCACGTAAAAGCCTTTTTATTTTTCGGTTTTTTATATAACCTATGACACTCAGCAATAATGTGGCTTTCTATTGGTGAAAGAATTTTTAAAATCGGTTCAGTAGATCCCGAGATTACCCCTTACAATTTAACAAATATACAAACACACAAACTTTACTTCTTTATAATATTAGTATAGAAGTCTATATAACTTGAGGTGTAAAATATTTTATTTTTGTTAAACCCTTAGCTGATCCCTGCGATACAGGCCTAGCCTAGTGCAGGAATCGCCGTATTCATAAAGGTACCTTATACTTCTCATAATCATAAGTTAGTTAGCAAGTTTTTCCTTTATATTGTCTGTTTTACTTATGGTTATGCTAAATAAAATTTTTTCATTTTTTTCATTTTTTCATTATAAATTAACCGATTCTTAAACGATAATACTTTTGACATCCAAATAGTTTTGTGATTGACATTCATTGAAAATTCCATGAGTGGCCACAACAAAAATTGTACCCAGCATTTTGTCATTTTTTCGTAATTTTGCGTCAGAAAATTTTACACAGAACCGTCGTTGACCGTGGTCGCAGGCGTACTGGCGGGACGCGCGGGGTAAGCCAACGAGATCAGGTACCACGCTGGAGTAAGTTTATTACGATTATAAAATGACCCACGAAATAAATCAAGTTTTTTTTGATGGAAAATTAGATCGACTCAAAATCTGTCGAACAAAACAAATTTCGTGTTGAAATTCATAATACTTTTCAAGATATCACCCAGCACCCAAATCTATCGAGTAATTATTTAGTAATGGTGTTTCTGTTCTGATAAATAAATTATTATAGAACTGAACTTATTAAATATAATACAATTACAGTTTAGGTAACAGTAGAAGTTTTTATGCTTGCTTACAGTCTTTTGCTAACTGCTGTTTTTGGGAAAATCCCGTCTTAATGTACCACATACCACACATACCTACTGGAATAAAACCACATAAATGTGAGATGAGAGATTATGAATCAACTTATAAAAGTAATCTCGTACATCACAAACTTATACATGCTGGAGAATAAATTTGCCAGTGCGAAAACTTGCGTATCGAGGGTTCTGAACTATTGTATTTTAATCGAGCGCGGAACTCTAAAATTTCATCTATGACCACACAAATCACAAATCGACAGTACGATAGATCTAGACACGCGGTAGCGTGTCAAGCCAAGTTCAAGTGACATACAAATTACGGAACTGATGTGATATGGACCAAGACCATTATAATTTTCATATTTTCGTAATTTTAAGAACACTTTTGAGTTGGTATACTTTGCTATATTTTTTATGGTTAGTGGTCGTAATTACCTATCTACTTGAATTAATTCCAATTTATTCTTCAGTAAACTTTGGAGTTAAAGGGTCGGGATGCGGTCAAGTTCTGTCAACACCACTACTCAACAGAACAGGTTCGAGTAAACGATTTCTTTCACAGATTTTGAAACGCAAAAAAAAAGCTAAGCTTGGTGGAAATGTTTGGATAACTACGAGAAATGAATACCTTTTTGTATAATATCAACGACCTGTTTGGCTCAGCGGTAATAGCTAGCTTATAAGCCAGATGCCCCGGGTTCGATACCCGGCCGGGCCGATGGTGGGAATTTAAATATTTGTTCTGGGTCTGGGTGTTAGTTGTCTATGTCTTTGTGTGTTCCATGGCATCCCCGACACAGGATTTATCCTAGTGGGGAGCTATGGGTGTGAAACGTTTATTTATTTTTTATTTTTTTATATGATACCCCGCACATCATTGATGACTGCATCCTGTGAGCCACAATCATCAAATCGTGGTAGTCTCCGTTTTACTATTATATACATAGGTTACATTACATACCATATGCCGAGGACTGGCCGAACATTTTCTTGGACGTATCCTATAGGTACACATAGCGAGTTGTAGTATTGTGTAAAAAATTAAAGACCGACTTCTTAAAATCAACATTGTTTAGGGTTCACGTATGTATCTATTGTATATACCTAAATCATAACTCCTGTGTGGCTCAGATTTTGATGTAATTCCCCTTTAGTTCCATGAAATAAACGCCGACACGGGGTGTCTATATATTGGGTTTCATCAGCTCGTGTTTATGCAATTATGGTCTTTATTCGTATCATTTATAGTCTTCATATCGTATGATTAGAGTTATGTTTAAATTTTGGATAAGTTTTACATTCATCATCATATGCAACCTTTAATCCTCCCACTGCTGGGATACCTACAGGTCTACCCTCGAAGGGTATTTAGGCCGTATTTAAGTTTTACATTACTCTGTACACTGATAAAAATTTCACCTAGTATTTAATACGGTACGTACCTAGTATCAGTACGGAGCATAGTGACAATTACCAAAAAGTACGATGATTGGCGCCAGTTTTTACAGTGACAACTATCATAATATATGGTTATTGGTTCTCACCGCAAAAACCACACCAATGGGAAATTATAACTGACGGGTGACGAGCGCAGTGCTGTGCCACGCAGGGTCTTGAATTCTGCGAATTCAAAATTCTAGGTGGCGCAGACCTGTTTGGGCAAACGTGACGTTTAACATCAGGCGAGCGATTTGCTCGTCTCGTCACTCAATTACATAAAAATAAAAACAGTTTTTAGGGTGAGAACCATCATCATAGGAATTTTGATTGCCATTTTACTCAGTGTAATTATTGGATTGGGTGTAATAGGTGACAGCTGCTGGGTATTGGTGAAAGAAAATAAAGAACGAAGAAGTACAAACGTATAGACTACTAAAAAACAGTAAAAAGAAAACTAATAAAACTTATGGTAAAAGTGCCAGAAGTAATGAAAAGGTTCTGCTGAAGAACTAGATTCTGAAAATATCATGGATAATCAATGTGTCGTGAATGGGAATATGAAGAAAACGATAATACAGATGAAGAAAATTAACATGACTAGGTGGTTAAATGCAGGGTGCTATATGCATATCGGTTCCCGAGGTAGGTAATGTAGGTATAGCCCACGCGGGCGAAGCCGTGAGCGGTAGCTAGTTTTGTAAACTTTTAAGGAAAATTTAAAAATACCTACCACAAGTTTGTGTCCATTATCCAGAAAATTATACGAAAAGATATCGAAGTCGTGACAATGGTAGGATGTGCATAATAGTGCGATCGTTCAAAGACTATATTTAAAGTAAACGATAAAGATATTAGTATAAGTGTATTACTAAAGCTCAAATAGACCAAGGGCGTTATCTATTAAACGATGCTAAGCAGAAGATTAACTAATGTCGTTTAACAATGTGCGCAATGCAAAAATGTAGTGCACCTTCGCCGTAAGAACATTATTTTGGTCCCTTGTTCTACAATCTACTATTGGCTGCACTTATTAATGAGTTGGAACTAAATGCGATAGCCTATTTTACTCGCCTTTCCTCGGGAACACATCATATCGTTTTCGAGTTGACGAGATGAACACCCAGGTGGTCTCAGGAGGTGGACGGTGGGTAAGAACTGAAAATAATTTGAAACTTGCAAAAGATTAAATAAATCTGTAACTTTTAAGTTATTGCTGGCAAAATTTCAGCGGTTTCATAGCTATTGTTTTATCGAACTTTTTTATTATTAGATTTATGAAAGTATTATAGACCACCACCTTACCATCCAGTGTAACGAAAAATATCATAAGAATAAAGTAAAGAGAAGATATAATTTTATTTTTTTTATAAACGCGAGAATACCTAAGCTTAGACAATAATTGGCTGTGACAAACGGACACCGGAGTCTCACCATAAGGGTTCTTTCCCTAGAAGGGTTCAGAATAAAATATAAAAGCGAGTTTATCTCTATCTAGCCCCAGCGTCCCTAGACACCCCCGTATTACTGTAGTATGTGTAAGATTGAAAATGAAAAATCTAGTTTCCGTTTACGCCCGATGAGAAATAGAGCTTGATCCATTTTTATACGGTTTACTATCGAATGAGTACAATGTACCTACGTACTATGTACAATACTTATAATTTGGTAGTTATTATGCTAGTTACAGGAATAGTATAAGTCCCACTCCTGCGATCGACAGATTTAACAAGTGCGTGCAAAGCTTGTTCACGTTTAGAACGAGTTCATAGGTTTCGGAAGGATGGCGCCTAAGGTGCGGCCTACTTTGCTCAAGAACACGTGTCGATGCCCTTGGCCAGGCAGGCCGCACCTGGCATCCTGCGGCGAGTAGCGCCCGACCCCGGGCCACACGACGACTCGCTGGTAGCCCGGCCCTCTGTCATACGAACTGTTAAACGCTCGCTTGTTCTTCTTGATCTCGGGTGTGGGCCGGTCTTCCGGGTAAGTAGCCGGCCCAGGATCGTCCGGCTTTCGCTTACACATGGCTATATCCACCAGCGCTGTACGACCCATGTACGGCAGCTCCCTCCCAGTTTTATTTAACGTGCCGAAGTGAGACTTGTCGTATTTATCCAGTGTCCCTTTCAGAGCGATGGGCCACGTTGCTGCCATTAACCTCTTCCTGGTAAAATGATTCTTAATAGAAGTGCCGTCTCGTTTTCCGGTGAACAGATCGTAGGGCCCGCGCTTCGTAATCGTTCTGTTCGTTGCATTCTCTATGGAATCTTTGTCTAAGACATTGTATCGA
The DNA here is from genome assembly GCA_949125135.1 of Alcis repandata. Taxonomy (NCBI): domain Eukaryota; kingdom Metazoa; phylum Arthropoda; class Insecta; order Lepidoptera; family Geometridae; genus Alcis; species Alcis repandata. The sequence continues at coordinate 11,763,654 of OX421221.1, read as the reverse complement.
TTGGGTGCGAGTGACCATTTCGGCGTGTGATCTTTGAACCTGCATGGCTCTTCTCTGTTCATAGTAAGCCTGGTGGAGTGCGGGCCGTATGGGGCCTTAAAGGGATGCTCTTTATAGTAAGTTCCGGGGCCGGGCAACTTGTTCTTAGAGCGACGAAAGCGCTGTGTCCGGCTAAAGCCGACATTCTTGCACGCGGCTTGGTATGCGCGCGGCCACTCCACTTCGTGCCACGCGGGGCCCAGGATCGACTTATTGTATGCATTGCTCTCGAGGATCCTCTGGTTTCTGTAACCTAAGTTTTGAGCCCATTCTTCTAGTTCCGCTTTGTACCTCCATGGGTCCTTATCAATTTTCTTAAACCTGTTGACTCGAAATATTTCAGCGAGTGACTGCGGGCTATAGAGGCAGGGGTCACAAGCAAGAGGTCGCTTCGCGTATAATACGTTCGGGTCGAGCCCCGGGTGTGCCCTGTTCCGTCCGAAACGCGGCGTGCTCACCCCGAACGCCGTCTTCTTCTGCACTGTTGCACTCATTTGATAACTACTAAATATTACAACATACCAAGTATACCTCTAGATAAATCAACTGTAGGTATCGAAAAATATAAACATGAAATAGAAAACCCTCAGATTTAAAAACTAAACAACTACTTGACAACTACACCGCCTTGATGTCAGTGAACCACCTTTATTTTGAAGTTCATGACAAAAATGGTACAAAAACCTTTTTCGTCTGTAATATACACCTACGTGAATTCCTCAGGTGATCTCAAGTGAATATCTTATCTTCTGGTGAATAGGTATTCACCAAAAAGAACGGTGTAACGGAACAAGGTGTAACGGAAATGTGTAGTAGTAGGTACTTAAGGGTGCTCTTCTACACGTCAAAGTGAACAACTTTTGTGACACAATATACTAAAAATATCGAGCCTCCTTACAAAATAATTAGTCACGTGATCAATTTTCTATGGAAATTCGATATTAAAATACCGAATTTCGAAGTAAACTTCTTGAATTTAGTAAACTTGTGTTCTAGGATGGTTCACTTTGACGTGTAGAAAAAACACGAAGAACACCCCTAAGTATTACTATAAATTTCTGTTATATCCTACTATAATCCTACTAATATTATAAACGCGAAAGTTAGTAAGAATGTTTATTCCTCTTTCACGCAAAAACGGCTGAACGGGTTTATATGAAATTTGGAACGAAGGTTGTTCATGGTCTGGAGTAACAGATATGCTACTTTATCCCGGAAAACGCGGGTAAAATCGCGGGGCGCAGCTAGTCTTGTATAATACCAATTCGGCTTAGCAGTGCAGGGCTTGCGGAGCACGAGAGAGTCGCGGGGTGACACTCTCTAGCTGCATATACCTATGCATAGTACAACCTTAACTAACAACTACTACAACAACTTTTACTATGGGACCAACCCAGAATTCGCGAAAAAAAATCAGCTGTTCCATAGAAAAACACACACACATGACACATGACACATGACACTTGACAAAATGTACGGAATCATAGTAATAGTTAATAGTTAATCATAGTAAAAGTTGTTCATAATGTTACGAGCCCTTTTCGGCTTAGCATACCCTTTATGAATAACCCTGTATAGGTAATTCCTTTATGGCCATCGATCTAATCAGACTTCGGTGTTTATGGCATATAAAACTACTGTATTTCTAATTCTGCAATTATCATCTCGGTTCCGTAAATTATATCTTGTAAGTACCTAGTATATAATAGACTGGAAATTTGTGTTGTCTTAGATGCGATTTTAGGGTTCCGTGCTCGTTAAAATACGATAGTTCGGAACCTTGGAGATGCGAGTTTTTGTTGGATTTATTTTTATTTGAAAGCAGCTTTTCTAGCGGATGTTCTTAGACATTATTTATCAAAATAGGTTTAGCTGTATTAACGTTGGGCTTTTTTTTATTTACAGTTATTTAATAATCAATTGTTATTTGATAATGTTTTTTAATGTTAAATGACTTGACAGTGTAACAATTTCGTAGTAACAACTCTAAGCCTAGTAGCTCCTAGTGACGTATTAGGTACTTTTTATTTTTACAACGTCCTCGACGGAGGTAGGTTCATATATTTGAATTTGACCACGATGTAGCAGTAGGCCTTTAGCCCATTTGTATAAGATAGGTACCCATCTATTTTTAAACATCCGGTAAACCAACGCTCGATTTAACAAGAACATTATTTTTACAAAACAAAAAACAAAAACCGACTTCAAAAGACCGACTAGGTATTAACTTATTCATCTATTTGTCGCGCACGTCCGATACTTAATGCAAATTTAAGACTTATATTATATATACATATACTTCTAAATCGATACCTTAATTTGCAAACCTAATAACTCCACTTTTTCACGAAAATGTAATTTTGATACCGGCAGAAACTAGATTTTTTATAGTTTATGGCACTCATTTAGATCTCCATTCTTTTTGAATTGAACTTGGCTCTCCTTTTTTACATTTATGTTTTTGGTGGGATACCATTATCAGAACTGGACTAAATTGAAATGGGACCAAATGGGAAGCGTCAGCTTTCTAAAAAAAAAATAATCATCAAAATCGATTCACCCAGTCAAAAGTTATGAGGTAACAAACATAAAAAAATAAATAAAAAAAAACAAACAGACGAATTGATAACCTCCTCCTTTTTTGAAGTCGGTTAAAAACAATAAAACGCTCACGTTATAAAAATAACGAAGACGTCATTGAAAACAAGTCTTAATTGAGTAACTTACTTTTCCTTTGTTTTAACTTTTTCTTAGTTCAGTCTTTTCTAAGGCTTTCCTTATTATACCTACATTATTTATTTTAACTTTTTCTTAGTTCAGTCTTTTCTAAGGCTTTCCTTATTATACCTACATTATTTATTTTAACTTTTTCTTAGTTCAGTCTTTTCTAAGGCTTTCCTTATTATACCTACATATTTATTTTATTAAATTTACATTCAAAAAACAAAAATACAATTAATACAATATTGCAGTATTGCTATGACGGGACGAACAACCCGCACCGAGACAACGCTATCGAGTTATCTACTCGTATGGCGTTATTTAACAGTAGGTAGTACTAATGAACAACGAGGGCACACTTAGGTACGCCTCAGTTCAAGCGTGTTCATTCCCACCATACCGCTAACAAATAATGAGGGAAAAGACCAACTAGGGTAGTTACCATATATTTTCTTATATAAATACGAGCAAATTTCCTTTGCAGCCGCTCCAACAATAGGGAATAAGTACTTCTTTTCGTGAGCGTCCCACCAGCGAATTAAACTCGAGCTTGCTCCGGACAAAAGCATAGTGTAGAGAAATAATAACACACCTATGTTAAACCTAGCCGACAGCCTCATCACACAGCCCAGGGATGTATAGGCTCGTTTGCAGAGCTCTGTGATGTGGGTATTAAATGTAAGTGGCGTGTCCAGTGTGAGACCCAGATCACGAATCTCTGTGGCGCGCTCCAGCGGAACCTGTGACATATTGTAGTTTTGAACGAAGGGCGAGCGAGATCTCGTAAGTTATTATTTTACATTTGGAAACGTTAAATTCTAATTTGTTCCGCTCACTCCACGCAACAACACTATCGATATCGCGCTGCAACGCGATTGCAAAATAATTTCAGATTGTCCGCGAACATAAGGCATTCAGCCGCTCTAACAACATCCGGCCGATCGCTAATCATGATCGTAAACTGCGTCGGTCCCATTGTAGGTACTTCCTTGGCTCACTTCCGACAGACATAGAAATGGGATCAGTATCCGAGGTGGTCAACAAATTGTTTCTTGTTGGAGAAATAGTTGCCATAAAATTTTACGAATTCGGAAATATGCCACATCAACCTGCCTACTTCGATCATTCGATCCATCGCCATCGTCGCATAGTCCACAAAGTTTATAAGATACTTATACGGTATTTATAATACTACTAGCTGCAACCGGCGGTTTCACCCGCTTTTAAACCATCCCTGTATTAGAGCAAACAAAACAAAAAAAAAATTTAACAAAACATAACAAAAAGATCGGACCAATATCTGAACACACCTATAAATATTTGACAACCAAGTGACACTATTTTTTATTTCTCAAAAGACAAAAGAGTTCGGACATCCCGAGTTTACCGTACCGATAGGACGAACTTCAAATGTTTCACAGGTAGGAACAGTTTGTATTGGAAAATTAAATTGTCGTTTTTAGTATTTTTCTTTACTTGTTATTCATGTTTCTCACCGTTTAAACCTTACTACTAGCTGACCCCCGGCGGTTTCACGCGCTGTTTTTTTTTACTTTCAAACCTTCCCTGTAGTAGAGCAAACAAAACAAAAAAAAAACCAACAAAGCAGACCAAAAAAATCGGACCAATTTCTGAACACACCTATAAATATTTAACAACCAAGTGACACTATTTTTTTATTTCTAAAAAGACAAAAGAGATCGGACATCCCGAGTTCACCGTACCGATAGGACGAACTTCAAATGTTTCACATGTAGGAACAGTTTGTATTGGAAAATTAAATTGTAGATTTTAGTATTTTTCTTTACTTATTATTCATGTTTCTCACCGTTTAAACCTTCCCTGAACTTTTACAAATATTTCAAGATCAAAATTAGCGAAATCGGTCCAGCCGTTCCAGAGTTTTAGCGAGACTAATGAACAGCGATTCATTTATGTAGATAAAAGAGAGAGAAGAAGAGAAGATTTGGAAATAATATATGTAGATAGTTAATGAGGCATTTTTTTTTGTTTTAACTTTTTTTTTAGGTCAGTCTTTTTTAAGGGTATCTATTTGGAAATCAGATAGTTAAATACTCGCTACATATTTAGGTACGTCAGAATTTGTGCTATAGGCCTACGTTATGCGGACCAGTATTCGATTATTCCATGATGAGAAACTCTACAATTTAAACCCTAGCTAGTGCTATATACCTAGTCATATTTGGTCATAGGTACCTACGAGCATCGAGATTCCAATCTATCGATCTAAAATCTGTTGGTGGTAATATTTTTATTTTTACTTATGAGACCTGCAAAAAGCAACGTTCTGTTGATGATTTAAGCTATATTGTACCTACCTAAAATACGGAAGCGCAGCCAAGGGGTTAAAAAAAGTCATTACCATATTTTTTATGTCTGTCTTCATTGAGGAACAAATCTAAACCAATTTTATCAAAGATTTCAATTTTGGTCATTTATCATTTTACATCATAGGTAATATCAAAGCACGAAACGTCTGTACAACACGATACATTAGTTTTGCTCCCCAATCACACATTACAAGTTTATTTCATTACAGTAGATACGTTTACATTCAATGCTTATTAGGTACAATTTTTTTTACATTCAATGACTATGTGAAGTGCGCATTTGTTTGCCTCTTGTTAAGCTCGAAACAGGCATTACAAAATGTAAACACTAATACAAACAGAATACAGTAATACCCCGCTTTACACGACCCCGTTATGCGCGGGTTCACTATAACGCGAATTTCAAATTTCGCGTTCAAATGCCTAGGGGGAATAAAATCTTCAAAAAAATTATTCAGGTTTTGACATATTGCAGACAATAATGATGACCGTGTCTTGACCGTGTCAAACAATTAAAAAAAGCGTTAGGTGTTATGAACGTATTTTACAAGAATGTAAAAAAAAACGCTACCCAAAAGACAATAGATGTATTTTTCCGTAAAAAATAATTAATACTGCATAAAGTGGTCTTAGTATTAAAGTGATTGATTAAAATGATTCGTATTTTTTTTGTATTAAATTTTTACTGTGTTTAATCAAAAACCTCGAAATACGCGAATTTCAGCTAACGCGATTTTTTCCGGAACGTATCCCTCACGTAAAGCGGGGTATTACTGTAATAACAAACATAATAGCAAAATAATTGCAAATATTTTTGCATAATTTAAGTATACGGCAAAATAATCATACATATCTCAGCGAATATTCATGAACCTATTTACAATCCAAAGGTAAAATCCTAAGCCAAATTCATTCATACAAACATTTTTCATTGATTATTCTAAAAAAATATACAATGTGAAGCATCTAAATTAATTTAATTAACGTTACACACCTAAAAGCTGAAAGTTTTACCGATAGAAATATAGAGTTAAGTAAAATTTCTGACCTAAAAGCGGACAGTACCTGCAAGACCGAAGTACCAATATTAAATTTACTAGCTGACTCGACAGACGTTGTCCTGTCAAAAGCCATTGCGTCAATTCTATGTCAAATGTCAAAAGTTACATTAAAAAAAGTTTACATTGTCCAAAGCGCTAAAGTTAAATTATGGTTTAAGTATTTTTAAATTTTCTAATTTTTCGTGTTTTTTTACTATAAATTGAGATGTGAGCTATCCTATCTCCTAAGTTAGATCGAACTGCACCCGGTGTGCAAATTTGATTGAAATCGGTTAAGTAGTTTAGGAGTCTATAGCGGACAAACAACGTGACACGTAATTTATATATATTAAGATTATTATAGGTTTGAAAGTTTATTTCAGTGGGTAAAATACGTATTCCATATATGATTTAAAGGAACGTCGACAGAGAGAGAGTCGAAGCAAGGCGGTGCGATCGTACAGCGGCACTCGCTGGCAACCTTGACTCTCTCTAGATACTCTGTTCCTAAACTACTACTAACTTACATTTTTTTAATGAATTTAAACGTCACTACTGATACTATTACTCTTGTATATAGAACATGAAGATAAAATGAAAGACCAGCTTTCTTTTCTACGACTTCGGAATGATTGTGTATGATGGCGTTCCACTGAAGCCGTTTCGGTTCGCTAGTTCTTATAAAATAATAATTTGGTTTTATTTTTAGGACAAACATGCTTCATATTAGTGGTCTTACGTTATTTTATTGTAAGAATCTCGCATGACGGGCCTTAAAATATTTGACTGTTTGTATAACACGTTTATAACGATATATGAAGGCGAAATACGACTCGTCTCAAAATATCTTACTACCATTTATTTTTACCGAATGAAAGCGTTAAAAAGATGAAATTGTCTGCCGCGTCGACGACGGAAGCTGTAAGTGTATGCAAGTAGTTGAGCCCGAGTCATGCGAGAGAACCGACGCTAGTAAAATACGCTTAAAACATCGATTATTCAAAATAGACACAGACATTTCACTCTTAGCCTATTTTATGTTCGAGAATTAAAGACAAGCCGAATATGCTAAAGAAACAAAACTTAAATAATTTCGATCACATACATACGTGTTTGTTTTGGAAACAATGTGTTATAATATTTTATTTTACTTATGTACTTACAAGAGTATCACTATAGTATTTAATAAAGATATATTATATTACTACTAACGTATGTGTTCTACCGCCCGCGCCGGCGACGCCGGGTAAGCTAAGTACGAAGGCAAATCAGAAACTTACAGCGTCCGTATAAATTCGTGACAAACAAACGTGCATACTAAAACTAGCCGTTGCGGCGGCAGACCACCTACCTGGGGTTCCGTTGGTCAAATTTGAAATAAATTGCAGTGCTATTCGTAATTAATATTTGATAAACAAAGTAGTATAGGGTAAAAAGATAATTGTAGGCACCGGGAAAGACCACATTTTAGCGTCCTCGTGGATTTTATCCAGCCTCTATTTCCTACAGTCAGTCTTTCAATTCTACGCCGCCATCTTCGTAGCATAAATAATAGCACAAGCTCTCGTGTATCTTTTTACCCGACTGCCTCAAGTTTTGTTTTATATTTTGGAAGAATTGAAAAAAAATATTGATCAGCGCGATTCAGTTCTACAACTCCCTAAATTTGGCAAGAGTATAGATACATTTTAAATAATACAAGCTATAAAGGAATATATTGTCATTATGTTATGTTTTACTGCAACAATAATTTATAAACGTGTGTATTTTACAACAGTAGACCGATAACAGTAGCCTCAAATTTTAAAACATCTTACAAATTCAATGGCACTGCCATAATGAACGTGGATGAGATATTAATGTACGGAACCCTAGGTCTAGAAATAGATTATGGAAACATTAATGCAGAAACCATATGATACGGTACATTAATATGATTATTCAATTTTAATTACTAATTTTTAAAGTGTTTCCACACTTCACTCTATAAAATAGTTGTGATAGACCATTCAAAATACAAAATACACGATAAAACTCCTGTCTATCGTTACATCGCTAAACTAGGGAACGAACGTACTGATTATAAATTCCTACCGATTGGCGTATAGATTATTAGTAGTATTCAATGGTTTCGATAATTATGATACTACGTTTAAAATATTTTTATTAAATAAGATAAAACTTAGTATAACTATTCCTAAGAGCGTTGTATGTCTTTTACTATCGGGCCACGCAATGTCTAGCGGCGACGACGCGACGAGAAAAGTATTGAAGTTTGAACCTTATTAAACGTTCGGCAGAAACACGCACCGCGTGAGAAGCATGAAGTCCACACCATTTGATATTTATTTAAATTCGGTTGTACACATTGTATCTATGAGCGGCGTGTGCTCAACCCAAAAACATTTGCAGCCTACACCAAAAAAAATGCTCTTTCTAAAAAAACAACCAGAGATTGAAAATACTGACGCAATCTGCAATTTCGTAGAAGATGAAAAAGTTATTATTTTATTACCTATCTAATCTTTTGAAAGTTATAAATTTCGATTAGTTATAAAATTATACAAGCTATGAAATAAGTTCTAATTTGACCAAAAACACCTGAAAATGTTCGTGCTCGCTATGCTCGCGCATTACATTTTTGGTGTATTTTATTATGTATGGATTCATTAATAACAGATACGCCAATGCACTAACATGATCATTATACCTCAATGCCGCGTCGGCGTCGTAACGTAACGTGTTCTATATTATATTCTAGCAGTTTACAAAAATAGTAAAACTGGAAAACGAACATAACGAAACATATTGCTCGTGTCAACGAAAGCCGAGATCAGGCTGGTGAAGTGCACAAAGCGAATCCCACAAATCCGATAAAGAATAAGTTAAAAGCTGGTGCTCCGCTAAAATCGGAACGGATTGTATGACATTAGAGACGCACTACTCACCAAGTCGGCAACGGCCCTCGTTTCGCGACAGTTATCAGAAAAATATGACATTTACAAAAATAGATGTATAGTAAAAGACAATAAAATAAGTAAAAATACAAAAACACACTAACAATGACGTCGACTAAACTTTTATATAAATAGTGTGTTATTATGTCGAGCGCGTCCGGATGGGAGGAGTGACGTGGGGTGGCCGAGGAGTTATCGCTGCTGCGTGCGGCGCACGGCCCGGCGCATGCGGCGCCCGGCGGCCGGCGCGCTGCCCACGTTGAACTGGCCGGCGCCGCCTATGCCCCCGCCCATGCTCCCGTCCATCGGCTGCTGCACCATCATGCCACCGCCCATCCCGCCCATTGGGTTCCCGCCACCGAAGTTGTATACGTTCGGTGGTTGCTGCTGTGGTTGCGCCTGCTGCAAATAATATACAACTGTGTTACACAAACTATAATGATATAATTAATCGTTAAACAACATCAAACACATTGACTACTAGTAAAATTGAGCACTAAGTAATTACATTAAAATATTTTCTTATTATATTTATATGTATACACTACCTACTGACTAATGAATAAATGGCTAAATGTGTAATTTAATTTAATCTAGACAATTTTATATCATCAAATAAAATAAAAATTACCTGTCCAAAGTTGAAAACGCCCGGACCAAAGTTAAACGCCTGCCCCGTAGGCGCGGGTTGCGATGGCGCACCGAACTGCAGTGGCTGGTTCGACGCGGGCACACCAAACGTAGGTAGCTGGTTTTGCGGGGGAGCACCGAACACCGGCGACTGACTCTGTGTGGGAGCACCGAACACCGGCGACTGGCTCTGTGTGGGAGCACCGAACGCCGGCGACTGGCTCTGTGCAGGAGCCCCAAACGCTGGTGTCTGGTTCTGTGCGGGTGACCCGAACACTGGCACCTGGTTCTGTGTGGGCGCACCGAACGCTGGCGGCTGGCTCTGTGTTGGCACACCGAACGCCGGCATCTGGTTCTGTGAGGGCGCACCAAACGCTGGCGTCTGGTTTTGTGTTGAAGCACCGAACGCAGACAGCTGACTCTGTGAAGTCGCACCGAACGTCGGCAGTTGCATCTGTGAGGGATTTCCAAACGCTGGCGGCTGGCACTGCGTGGGAGCACCGAACACAGGGGGTTGACTTGGCGCAGGCGTATTGAAAGCCATCGATTGGCTCTGTGCGGGGTTACCGAACTGAGGCACCTGTGATGGCGCGGGTATACCGAATGCAGGCGGCTGTGACGTCGCAGGTGCACCAAATCCAGATGGCTGGTTGAGCACGGACGCACCGAACGCAGGTGGCTGTGTTGGCGCGGGGGCACCGAATGCAGGTGGCTGAGCGGACGCGGGTGAGCCGAACACCGCGGGTGCAGGCTGCGCGCCGAAGAGAGTCACCGCCTGTGCGGGCTGCGGCGCGTTCCCAAACAGGCCGCCGCTACCACTTGCGCCTGAGGCCCCGCTCGACATGCCAAACATATTCTGCGTCTGTGAGTTGGCGGCGGGCGGTGCACCGAAGAGCGACGGCACAGTGCCGCTGGCCCCTGTGCCGCTTGCACCGAACTGGTTGTTCGGAGCACCGAACGTGAAAGGTGCTGCGCTCGCTCCGAATCCGGAAGTCGACGGAACGCTCGTAGTCTCGTTGATACCGCTCATACACGAAGCCATGCTATCGGTATTCTCAACCAGTGTGCTGCTTGCCAGTGTAGCAGCCGTAACCATTGAAAAACCTTGCTGCGTGCTTCCGAACGAGAATACAGGTGTCGCGCTGGCAGCATCGTTTTTCGGGTTAAATTGCGGCGTTGCGGTGGGTGCCGCCATCGCCGGCTCGTTGCCGCCGAACATGGTCCCAGCGGACGGGTTCGGAGCGGCTGCGGGCTGGGGGCTCGCGAAGAGCGCGTTTGAAGGCCCCGCCGAGGGGCCGCCGAACGAGAACGGGGTGCTGGCGACGCTCGTGTCCGCTCCTGCACGCGATTCACCACCGAAACTGAACGGTTTCGCCTTATCTACGCTCCTGTCTGTAAAACCGAACGTGGTGTACGCTCCTTTTATCTCGTTTGTTACGGTGTTATTTGTTATAGAAGTGGCAATGGGAGCCGCGGTGTTCTGCTGAGAATCGGCGCTAGTCATGGAGGTGGAAGGCCCCGAGAAAGATGGAAAGATTTTTGGAGTTGCCTGCTCGGATTTCGGAGGAGATAAAAATCCTGGGCGGAATGCAAGTGACCCTTGACCTAACTTTGGTTTGTCAATAGAGGGCGCGACGGCCGGTGACAACTTTTCTGGCGCCGCCTGCTTAGAACCGAACGTGAACGACATTTTAGGTTGCTCAGGCACAACACTGTCTGCCATATTTTCAAAATCGGTGTGATCTTGCTGAGTTTGGTGAAACATCTTCTCATCAGTCTTACCCAGAGACTTGTTGTTGTTGGCCTCTGTTTGCCCTAATGTAGACCCCGGCAATTTGGCACCCTGTTCAGTCTTGTTGGCTATGTTCTTTTCTTGTTCTTTTGGATCAATACCGAATTTGAAATGGATATTGCTCTCTTTAGGGAATGTGAACGGTTTAAGCGTTTTCTCCTTGGAGGGCCCCGCTCGTTCCATTTCACAGCACTGGCACTTAGATAGATTAGGGTTGTTCCGGGTGAGGCAGCCAGGGCACTCCCACCTTTTCTTCTGTTCACGCAAAATCTCTTGCAACTTCGCGTCGGGCGCCTTGGCGAACGGCGAATGGAATTCTGGCTTCAGCACAGGCACTGCGACCTCCTTCTCACTAAGCTTTGACGCCGCACCGCACGCTGCACATTTCTTTACACTGCTCTGGTTTATTATCCAGCAAGTATCGCATTTCCAATATTCTTCAGGCTGTTTAACGGGAGCCGCTGACGCTGTAGATTCCTTACCGTCCGGTTTTGAGCCGCCACATGCCGCACATTTCTTCACACTGCTTTTATTTTTTATCCAGCAATTTTCGCATTTCCAGTCCCCTTCCGGGAGCGGAAGGGAGATTGGGAGCGTAGGTGCCGGGGTGTGCTCGCGCGAGGTCGCGGACTTGCTCTCGTCCGGCTTCGAGCCGCCGCAAGCTGCACATTTATTCGCGCCACTCTTGTTCTTTATCCAGCAATTATCGCATTTCCAGTCATTTTTTTCGGTCTCCTTACAATGCGATGTTGAGGGCAACGACAAAGCCGGAGCGCTTTGCTCTTGCGTGCGCTTGTCGGCTGCCGACGACTGCTTGGCGCCGCAGCCTAGGCACTCGTCTTCGCGGGCATTGTTATTTTCCGAACACTCTGGACACTGCCAACCGTTCGGGATTTTAGGAGTGGATGTTATCACCGACGACTCTTCTTTATTTGCGATTATTAATGAAAGCTGATTTTCCAGCCAAGCTCGTTTCTTAATGTTCTGTTCGGTCTTATGGGGCGTTTCATTTGTGATTTGTGAATCTTGCGTCATCGCGACGGGACTAGCGGTGGGTCTCGCAAACTTGAATATAGAACTATCTGCCTTTATTGTTGGCTCTGTTTTGGTGAAGCTGGTTGTAATGTTCGCTTCGCTCGTCACTTGAGGCTTGCAAGTCGCAGGGAGTTCAGACTGGGCGGACGCCGTGGTGAGCACAGTCGTGACGCCTGCAGGTGAAGTGATAGAAAACTTGGGCAAGTTGTTCTTATCAATTTGCAGTACAGCCGTGGGCAATCGCACTGGCTCCGGCATGGCCAGAGGATCCTCTCCTCGGTTGGGTCTAGTTAAGCGCGTCTTGAGTTTAGGTGTGCTTTCTTTTGCAGCAGACCAGCTTGTCTCACTGCAACAAAATAATTATTAAGCCACCAACAAGCAAACTACATATTTCCTAAAACTTTAGGCAACCAATTGTAGCGATCATAACCCTGAATGAATATTGGTGGGAGATCCTATCTGTTTGTGATAGAAATGCTATAATATGTATATCAAGATGCAAGATTGCAAGAAGTTTTAGTTAAGCGGGTTGTTTTGTTCCCCGTTACCATCGGAGCCCATTTTATAATTTTGTTGATGCCCACAACTTGAACGGCTGTCACCCTTTTAGGTTTCTAGTTCGGAACCGAGGTTCTATACGCGATGCCGAAACTCGGAATCTACTATTACAATAACAATAAAACTTTTGTTTAAAATTATTTCGAGCACAGAACAATTTACATTTTTGAGTTATTAACTGCATAATATTTTAGATTTGGGTACTATCAAAGTTAATCGACCCTAGATAAAAAAACATCTTTACAATTGTTTTCCTGATAGTTTTCTATCCAATTACATCATAAAAGGTAGGCATTTGAATATGATGATGCAACTTCAAAATTTTGGCTAAGGCTTAATGAGCTTTATTTGACTAATTAGAAACATACCTATGGAAGGAAGCCTATTATATGTGTCTTGACACAGACTATACAACTTATTTCTCTGGTGTCTAAAACTGTAAACTGTCTTTTAAAATCTGTCTTGTGATGCAATAATCTATACTAATAGTATTATAAAGAGGAAAGATTTGTATTTTTGTATGTTTGTGTTGAATAAACACAAAAACTACTAGACCGATTTCAAAAATTCTTTCACCATTAGAATGCTACATTATCCCTGAGTAACGTAGGCTATATTTTATACCCGTGCAAAGCCGGGGCAGGTCGCTAGTGTCCAATAAAATGATGCATGACTATTTTACATATTTAATCAAAATTTTAACTCGGTTTGTATTTAAAGAACTCATAATTTACTATTGGACCCTGGCATTGTGAAAAACGAATATTTCAAGCATTTCGTTAAATTTCAATGGCATTTTTCTATAGAACAGTGAATATAGAATGTAAGTTAATCCGATAAGTCGAAGTTTTTCATAATTATGAGTAGTAAACACGAGTTTTCGGCTCAGTGTACCCCCGCATAGCCCTGTTCTCACCTTTTAGGGGTGTCTGAATATGGGTGGAAGCTTTGTAAAGTGCTGCTGTGTGACGCGATGATTTGGCGCGCTATTTTGTTGGTGTCCATCAGGCGAGAGCGCTGCTTCAGGCGCAACATCGATGCAATGGTTGGCACATTCAACTGTTGCGTCATGTATGCTGCAATCAAAGAAAAGAAACTAAGCGAATTTTTTTTGGTTCAATAAATAACCATAAAATAAGTTGCATGGTTTTACACTTCAACTTGCCTAGACATGAAACTACTCGTAAATAAAAGTGACATCAATATAATTTTTATGAAAAATATACTCACAGGGTGATTTGCTGGTGCTAGGTACGCTAAGATCGCTAGTGTCCCTCTCTTCCAGGCTCCTCTTGGTGATAACTGGTATCCTTTTAGCTTCAATCATTGGCGAGGAAAAATTCTCCAAAAGATCCAAGATTCTTCTGGTTGACGAGCTCAATTCGCAGTTCGGCATTTTTTTAGACTCCCGCACTGTTACTGCCTGTGACATATGAAACCATATAATAAGATAGGATAAGATAATAATGGGTAGAATTAGTCTTATCGTCTAAAATAAAAGAAGTGCATCAAACCGTACTTCGTCATGTACCTACACAGTATAAGTGTATATTGGGATGAATATCATTAATAATTTTAATTAAAATATATTATGCTGTAATAGGGCATTTATCAGTTACAAAATAGGAATTCATTTAAATAATTTTGGTAAGTATGGAATGTTATTCATTGTATTAAACTCTTGAGATCTTCGTTTATAATTACCTTATGTTGTGTAGCGACAGGGTAGTTGTTGTACACTGCAGCAGAGGCTCCTCCATACATGGTATGGCCTGGGTAGAACGGAGATCCATATAATGAAGACCTGAACCGCGGCTTTGCTTCAGTCGGCGGGGTGATGGCTCGTGCTGCGGCAACATTAATTCAATACAGAATGAAAAATGAAACAAAAACACTTCATAGAACTTAAAATATTCAAAAACATGCAATGATTATAGACCACTCGGAGACAATCTCATGTGGATATCACTAGCCTAATGATGTTTATAATTACCATTCTAAAACGCTTTAAGAAAGCTGCAATGAATCAAGAAAATGGATTTAAGAAAATGAAACTTACAAGAAGGTGTTATTGCCTTCATGTCCTCCTTGGGGTTTCCAACGCTTTCAAATATGGACTTTCTCTTGGTGGCTACCGACTGACTCGCAGCCGAAGGTATGAGATGAGACGTGTATGTAGTGTCTCTGTCTGGGACATTCAGGCTTACAACCTCAACGTTGGTCTCATCAACGTCGGTTATGTATCGGGTTGTCTCGTAGCTTGTGTCCCGTATCAAGGTTTGCCGCTCCGACGAGGACTGTATGCTGGTGTACAGAACATGATGGGTGTTATGAATTTCTGAAACGTCCGCGTGGAATGATGTTGGCTGAAAAGAAAAATAAAAACTAGAAACTAGTTTACCAAAACGTCTGAATCTCGAAACGTCTATTCTGAAAAACTTTCAATGTCCTGCAATTTACTGTGAAATGCAAAAAAATAATAAATCGTAAGGCTACTTGTTGTCGAGCGCTATGTATTTGAATCAGCATATATTATGCATGTGAGCGGAAAACTACGTGAAATCTCAGAATCGGTTCCTCGCGGAAATCCTAACCCTAACTAATATTATAAATGCTAAAGTGAGTTTGTTACATTGTCACGCCTTTAACCGATCATCAGAAAATTTTACAACACGTTGTCAAAGGTATTCATTTGAAATAACAATAGGCTACTATTTATCATGATTATATCATTGCCATTTTGTATCACCAGGCGAGTAAAAACACAGTAAATAAACTCGCCTAGTAACGGCTTGCTTCACGAGCGTTGCGTATTCTTTGACATTTAGGCGCAGAAGCCAAGTAAAATGAACCAAACTTTTCTAAAGTTTTTCATTGTGTCGAAACCGTGACCGAAATGTTAAAAGGTTAAAACGCCCACCCAACAACAACTTCTGCGTCAATGTTTCGTATTTACCTTAGCATGACTTGACTTGACTGAGAACTTGACTTTCATTTGTTTGTGAATAAATAATTCGAGAATCCATACTTCACAAGCAGTTTACAGTTTAGAATAATACCAATGTTGGGACCTCACATAGGTTTTGTTAGAAACAAATTAAATAAGACTGCGCGGACTGTTATTAAACAGCCACAACTACTGGAATGACATTAAACCACTTGAAAAGAGCCATGGTGCGAATGAAGCATTTTCCAACTATCAATAAGACTTTTCCAACTATCAATAAGACTCGCGGTCCCCACGCGAAGTACTACTTTTAATAGGTCTGAACGTCTGAAGCCTTCAACGTCAGCAGCAACAATTAAGAAAAAGAAGCCTCACCTGCATTTGTATGCACTGGGTGTACTGTTGCTCCAGCGAGTTGAAGCGCTTGCGTTTCGCAGGTGGTATCATCTCGGGCTCATCCTCCGAAGAGTCTGTCACGTCCGCGGTGGGCGTCGAGCCATTGCCGGAGAAATTCCGGGGGGTGGAGCTGAACCATTGCGAGATTCTAGCAGGCACCAGCCCCGAAACCCGGGATTTTACATTATTTACGAATGACTGGAAAAAACACAAAACATTCTTTTGAACAATGCTAAACACCTATAAACCTATATAACCTATATTTAGTTAAAATAAGGCAAGTTTGAGAACAAATTACTAGTTTAATATAATTGCACATTTTGATCCATGTATCATCTCCAAAGATTCAAAAGGTTGGCAGCTTTACGACTACCTCTGGATATGACTAGATAGCCGGTATGGCTAAATCGTTTTGAGACTAAATCTCGATATAAGTACATCGCCTTAGGGGCTACATAACTGTCCGACTATACAGGGAGTGGCGTAAAGAGTGGATAATCCTTTACCTACGGCTGGGAGATATCACGACTGTTCGGAAAATGACAATTTGTATTCAGTAAAAGACTCACGGTTTTCGAGTTAAAATTGGACACTTTTGAAAATTCGTGAAAAATTAGACTTCAAATATGTCCAATAACTCGAAACTTTAACGGAATACAAATTGACTTTTTCCGAACAGTCGTGATATCCCCCAGCCGTAAGTAAATCCAAAAATAAATCCATAAAAAGTTATCCACTCTTTACGCCACACCCTGTATATGCATATGCTATGAAAAGTGGTTCGACGAAATATAATGGATGAGACGTCACTCGGATGGTTGCTAATTTGCCTCTCTTGCCTGCATCTTATACAGGGCTGTTTTAGGGAAGCCGATAAGAGATGATGGTACTATGTTATGAATAACTTTTCAAGAAATCAAAATTCAATTTCTTTATTTGTACAGAAACTTACTTTTACCACATGACCAACTCGGAAATCGGCACAAATTTCATTATAGAACACAGGGTTAAATAAAAAAAAATCCTGAAATTAATCTTAAAACAGGCATTAATGAATTAGTCGATACCAGAAACCAGGTACCTGGATGACAGCAACGATAAAGAGGTATTTCACTCAAGATTCACAAAGAGTGTGATCAGGGGTTGCGAGGGGAAAACCTATTCCATTGTTTTCTTACTTTACCACTCATAAAAGCATTCGCCTAAGGTTTCGAATGTACCTAGAAGTCCAAGTACCAGAAATGCATAAACCATGAAGAGGTTCGATTTTCGACATAACTGTACCTTAGAAGTCAAATGACGACTTAGTCATTACTCGGCAATGCAATCTAGAATCGAGATCGCCACATTAGAATCTCGCGAGATCTCGGTACTTTCGAGATCTCAACTAGTTTTTAACCGACTTCAAAAAAGGAGGAGGTTCGCAATTCGACTGTATTTTTTTTTGTACATAAAAATAGCCCCTTTGGGGATGAAATGGCGTGGTAAAGATAATACGGAGAGAATTTGTTTTGATGCTACGTCAATGAAACTTTATAGATGTGCTAAACGTGGGTACATAATCCCCG
Source organism: Alcis repandata (assembly GCA_949125135.1). Lineage (NCBI taxonomy): Eukaryota > Metazoa > Arthropoda > Insecta > Lepidoptera > Geometridae > Alcis > Alcis repandata. The sequence goes on along the minus strand of OX421221.1, from coordinate 11,745,620 downwards.
GTAAAAATTCGGAACCTCCGAAAAATCACATCCTCGAGCTGGAACTGCTAATTATCTTGAAAACTAAAAACATTTTTACGAAAGCGCTTAAGATGGGCTTGTACCAAAAACAGCAGTTTCCAAACCACTGTATAAACACTTCTTCTGTTACCTAAACTGTAATTGTATTATTTTTAATATCTTCAGTTCTTTAATAATTCATTTATCAGAACAAAAACACGATTACTAAATAATTACTCGACAGATTTATATTTTTAAATCATAAGGTGTCTACACACCAAAGCCGCCGGCCCGGCGGCACGAACCCGGCGGGCAAGGCCGGCGGCCTCATTTTGAAATGACCAAAGCCAAATCAGGCCGCCGGCTTTGCCCGCCGGGTTCGTGCCGCGTAGACACATACTTTATGTCAGTAGGCTTGGGTGATATCTTGAAAAGTATTATGAATATCAACACGGAATTTGTTTTGTTCGATAGATTTTGAGTAGATCTAATTTTACATCAAAAAAAATCTTGATTTATTTCGTGGATATTAATGTTTGTATGCAACTAATAGACAAAGTTGTTAAGCATTTGCTTTCATTTAGGTATATACCAAATTAAATAACAGACTTAGTTTCATGAAATCTCACATATTTTTGCAGTGGAAGGACTGCACTTCTAAACTTGCAATTTTTTTTCATTTCATGTTTTTGATGGAATTCATTTGTCAGATTTTCATCTGTCATTATTCAAGCAAATTGAAATTGCACTGGAGGACATTCAACTAAAAATTCACCAAAATCTCAAAAGCAAAATCGAAATGGTCTAAAGGGCTGATTTACTGCATCTGGGGGTTTTTGGGGTCTCTGATTCTATTATATGATAGTTTGAGCCCTCAAAATAGGAGGGTTAAGTTAATTTTCTTGGAAAAATAAACTGTTCCTGAGAGAAAGTCTACGCGGGCGAAGCCGTGGGCAGAAACTAGTATAAATATATGTGTACACTTATCTGTAGACTCAGCCAAATGAGGAATTTCATGGTTTTTAATAATATTAGTCTACTTCTTATTCTCAAACAACTAGGTATTTGAATATAGAAAATTATCTATAACTTAGGAACAGTTTTTAGATTTATTCAGTCTTACCCCCACAAAAGTAGATATTTTTGATGGCTCTATTTTCTTTTAGGGGTGTTTTAAAAATAAAGTAAACCCACTTGAAAGAGATGTAGCCCATTTAATAGCACATACTAAGTTTCGTCAAAATCTGATGACTACTCTAAGTGCCATAATAAAAAAGTTATTTGTTTGAATTCGACCCATGAGAGAAGCACTTCTACGTTATCATTGTAACCAATTAATTGAATACATAATACTTTTGTTGGTTGGAAACCCTATTATGGGGCTGATTTGTCGATGAAATTGACTGTTTTACACACCTTTCAAATATTGCTAGTCGGTACTCAAACAGACTGTATATGCCTTTAAGACTTCTGTAGTGGTGAATAAAGAGTTTATCTCTTTATGTAAAGGTAGTTCTTATCAAAATTACCCCCCTAGGGATTTTGGAAATAACTTCTTAATAAACAAAGAGTATAGAGAGTTGGTGTCTGATTAATGGCATGTTATGTCAGTAGCTAGGTATGTACCCAGCGGCTGAAATTGCCCTCTGACCCAACACTGGTTGGCACCGGCGTGAGTAAGCTTTTACAAGACTGTAAAAAACACTCACATATTCATCTCTTTTTAATGAGTCCACTGATCTATCTGATTTTTAGCTGCTATCAGAGTTCCTTCTTATTCGTCTTGAAGAATCTTGTTGGTTTTTGTAGCGTATGGGATCTTGTTATATTAGGCTTTGGGATTTATCTAGAAAATTACACAAGATCTCACAAGATCAGGACTTACAAGATAGGCATTGCATTCCCTACCCTATCTGTTCTAAAGTGATCTAGTCATGTCTGATGTCTAGTCATATTGAGATGTAGTTCTAAAGCTTCTAACCCAATTCAAACACCTCACTGAGACAACTCAATGTTTTTGATGCATTTACAGTAGTGATGACATTAGGATATAAGGTATCCAGCCTATCCGGCGGCCTAAATACTATCCAGATGAATACTGGATAATGAGTATTATAAAAATACTTCCGATATCAAGAGCACAAATAAAATAATAACCTCAAACGATCCACGCCCATGTATGCGCTGCAACCAATAAAATAATAAATCAATGAAAGAAACAATTATCAACTTCGTTTATCAACAAAAACACCAAAATTGGACTGAGTCTATTCAAATCTATTTAAATTAATCATTTATGTTTTGAATTTATTCAGAGCACATCAATTACAATGACAGACTTTTTTATGTCTTCCATTGCCTCTTTTCTTTGCAAGGTTGCAGAAGCACTTGGGCTTGCAAGAAAAAATACAGTGCATTGATTATAAAAACATACACACTGTTTAAACATAAAAGTAAACAGCATGATAGATTTGAATGTGTAGTGTGGGAATTATTAGCCTTGCTTTGTGATGAAGTTTTTTGTTTTTTTATTTTGGCACAACAGAACTGATATTGAAAGACAGAAATAGGTGATTTGTCGAAGAACTGTATAACTCTTTGTTTCACATTAACAATAACTTCATAGAGTGGATCAGCCTTTAAGGGCTTTAGGCAGACTGTCTGTCTTTATATCCGAAACATCACAAGATTATCACAACATTACAGATAATTTTAAAAAGAAACAAATATTGGACTGTTAAATGTCAATGTTGAGTTGGATATTTGTTTGTTGATTTTAATTATACTTGTTTCACAGAAGTAGATAGAAAATGCATGCAGTTATAGCTATTTACATACATACTGATAGTACTGAGAACAGTGGACCGCAAAGAGTCTGAATGTTTGTATGTTGGTACTTGCATACAGGTGCAGGTACAGTGTACAGGTGGTATTCACTACATTCTGTGTGTTTTATCTCAACAACCTCTTGACCGATTTTACCCATATTCAAAATTTTTGTTTACAATTAGGTGCCATATACTTCTACAAAATTTTATCAAAATCGGTTGGTAAATGGCGTTGCATCAAATAAACCCCCCAATCCAAAAAATTACAACAAAAAAATTTTTAATCATTGGACCTGTGTGTAAACCAAATTTCGTCTAGATTTGTTGAGAAATGCGACCTGTATGTGAGTACCAACATACAAACAAACATCCGGACTGATGAAAGCAAATTTGGACAGTTGTTGCAAAGACGCTTTGCTAGCTCGGTCAATTATTGATCTAGTTTTATTTTTATTGATGATAGGCATGCATTTGTCCGCCATCTTGTTTGATGGTAAGCAATGATGCTGTCTATGATGGAGCATGCTTACTAAGAAGAATCCAATACATTTACAACTTGACAGATATATTTTATCAATCAGGGAATACCAATTCAGGCAGAGCACACTCTGGTGATTCAACTTAAGCTGTATTGTAACACCCAACAAAAATAAAAATGTAATTTAGCCTTCTACATCCTATTTTTTAACCCTTCAAACTGTAACTGTGGCTAGTAATCACATGCGCTAGCCCCATGCGCAGCTAATAGTCAAATGCCTTGTTTCATACGCACCTGGCGTGTGCACAAAGGAAAACACAAGGTATGTGTTTCCCACAGCTAAAGTGCTAGAAATCTAATTTGGATTTAGGGTTTTTGTTGTTTTACTTATTATGCATAAGAAGTATTGTCTTTCTAAAAAAACATAGTCATTCATAATGGTGATTAAACCTAACCTTTATTTTGAAAAAGTCTAACCAACAATAACCCACACAAGGGTGTACAGTAAGAAAAAACCATTCCCATTTCACATGCAAGGATTTTACTCTTATAATGTACAATAAAGTAAATGATTTCTTGAAAAGTGAGATCTGCTTGCCTTTACAACAAATATCTTGTACTTTGGTTTATATTTGTAGAAGTCATTTTACTATTACAGATTAGGATGGAAAGATGCACATAATCATATTATAAGGGTCCTTGTTTTACTACAGAACCCAAAAGAAATGATTGTGCTCTAACATATTGAATTGAATTTGTATTTTTCCAACTTGTGAAAAAAAGGCAGTAGCTTTGAATATTCAACTTCAACTCCTGTTAGTGGCTCTTGTGAAGATTACAGATGCGTTAACGCTCAGAGGCTTCGAAAAATTCTGAAAATGGATACCAGAAACTGACATGCTGCACACACTTAGCTCACAAATTCAGCCTAGGTTGTTGTATACAAAATGCTAAGATACTATTAGTAAATTCTCTTGAAATGTATAAAAATACACATCTACGCGTGTGGTCGCAGCACATAAGCATGTTCTATAGCGAAATTTCTTTCAAAAGCGGGAACTACATACATAAATAGGATAAAAGCTTACACGATTTGCCTCGCTGGGTTCACTGGCTGGAGTCCGCGAACGTTTTTTCTTAGTATTCGTAAACATATCACGAAAACTCATTTTATTGTCAGATTAATCTGGGTACAGATATAGAACAAATCTTGTCTAGAACAATTTTTCAACTAAATTTATTCACAACTGGCAAAAACGTGACAAATATGGCGGGCATTAGGGCAATGTAAAACTGAACTGAAAATGTCACTCATCTGAGATGGGTAAGGAGGCAATCGACACTATTCGCACGACAGGAAAAAAATATTATTAAAACAGCATGGATAACTAAAACGATATAAAACTATTTAGAGCAGAAAAACACAGTCAACGAATTTAGTCTAACGATTTCATACAAATTTCATGTCACTGATCAGTAAAGCACACAACTAACTAAAAGAGTTTTAGTGTTGCCCGTGGTATAATAAAAGATGGCTGTCAACCAACCTTGCCATTACGACCTGATCCAATTGCCATTACAAAAAATACTACACTTTAACATGCAACGCATGCAATGCGTGCAACGAGGCGTTTTTTTTAAAGTTCTTGGTTTTTTCTTATGGCCGGTTTACACTTTGCTATGTTAACACTGCAGGTGATTAGTGCAGGTGTTTAGTAATCAAGGTGTGAACGGAAGCGTGAAGTGATTAGTGTTAAGTGTAAAGTGCAATTAGTGCTTATTGATTAGTGCGAGTGAATAGAATCAAGGTCTATTTTTGCTGTTAAGTGACCTCCCCCCTTGTACTGTTTCACTCCCCTCTCTCGCAGTTCGCCTGTACTAATCAGTGTGTAAACACGTGTGTGTTAAGTGCGCAGTGTCAAATTCAAAGCGAAAATGAAGTGGACGGAACAACATACTTTAAAATTCGTACAAGAATACTTAAAGTATGAATGTCTATACAATGTAAAGTGACAGAAGTGCAACTCTTTAAATTGCGTTTCTGTCATTCGCATTGATCTGTAAAATTCAGCAGGATCTTCCTTAGCAATTTCTTCAAAAAGTTTATTGCTGGCTCCATACTGAGAACGTCTGGTAATCCATTTTCTTTGCCATAATCTTTTAGGCCTATTGATTTCAAAATTGAGTTCATTTTGTATATCAGATACCACAACAGATACAATCTCTTTAATTATTTGTCTCAATATTAAGCGCTGTTCATCTTCCATTTCTAGAGACACTATGCACAACGGACAGTACCACTACTTTGAGCTTCTTCCTAAACACTGTGTAAACAGAGATGGAAAAGACTACTTAACACTTGACATTTATCGCGTTAAGTTAACGCTTAACACTTATCACTTCACACTTCGCAAAGTGTAAACCGGCCATTAGGTGACGTTGTAAGTGACTATTTTTTTCTGTCGAACCAATTAGTATAGTTACCTTTTATCAATTCCCCAGTCTAAGAGTAAAAATTAGGGTTTCCAACGGGGAAATCCCGGAACCGAAACCACTGAGAGATCCCGGTTCTTTGGAAATTTTCGGTGCCTGCTATTTCCGGTTTTCTAAAGGAGCAAAAGATAATCTAACACGCAGATTACTGCATTTTATTAATTAAAACTAACTATTAAGTACTTTATTAACACAAGAAAACTTATATAGGCATGAACATAATATAATTTCACTAATAAAAGTTAGTTTTAGTTATAAAGCAACTTATCACCTTTCAGATAATGTCTGTGAAGATTTTCGTAGTTGTGGAGGCTTACAAAACATATTAGGATAATGGATAAACTACATACTACACATCAACCTAACAAGGAGAAATGGGCGTTCGCAGACTCTATTCTCATTCTGTATCTTGTCACGTTGTCTATTGGGTTTTGGCAATGCTCGCTTACAGAACTGTCAGCACTGAGACAGAGGGCATAACGTGGTGTCGAGCTACGTTAAGCTTCCCGCTAGGAGGAGCTACGTGGCGTAATACAAGTAGAAGAGGTATATCAGCGATTCCAAGCCGTGCACCGCTATATTTTAGGGTTTGGGTAAGCTGTCAATTGGGAGTTAGTGCACAAAACACCCTATTAAGCAGGACATCGGTGCAGGTCATATCACCCCCACTTGGAATCAGAGGAGCTATATCGCCATTGATTTGGGTGATGGTGGTAAATTAACTCGTAGTACTCGTTAACAAAGAAGAAATTGCCACTGTAGCGTACGTTAATGATCTAGTGATCAGGGTCTCGAGACAATACAAAAGACGATATAATGCAAAAGACTTTAAGTCTCTGCTCAAACAGGCCACCGACCACAGCCACTTTTTCATACATTACGTAGAAACATGCCGCACACGCGTTACTCGTTACACGGGCACTCGTTACTGCAGTGTCCGCGACTCGCCACTTGAAGTCACTGTGGGCCACACAAGACAAAGCGTCAATAGATATTGATGCATTCATATCCAAAATCCAATTTCATCAAATCCAATCATCTCTGGTCATAAAATGTGGCGGCTTCCGAACACCGATGGCTGTCACGCGATTCCACGACTGCTGTAAATGTGGTAGTAGCGCGTGACCGCTGTTACTGTGTTCGGTGGCCCATTTGCACGGAGCCTCAAAAACGTAGAGAATTGATGTGAACGCCAAAGCCAATCTGTAGACCCACAAATGACAGACACAGTTTTGTTTACATGAAAACCGAAGTCACTGAATCTCAAAACTCCTACACTGTTTGGTTCAAAATGAACTCCTAGTAAAGAAGTGAAATATCTAGGTTGGTTAAATAGCAAACTTTTGTGGGATAAACACTTAGAGCACATCACTACGAAGGAAAAACATAATAAGGCAGTGAACTAGGGCTTTAGGTAAGGACTGTGAACTCAAGTCACTGCTCTGCCACTGACTTTACACAGTGATAAGTTACGGCTGTCTGGTGTGGTGGACTCGCACTATTATTGCTATAGCAACCACGAAGTTGCAGCAAAATACAAAGACTTGCAAGCTCTATAGTCAGTGGATGTATGAAGAAAACGCCAATACCTGCGCTCGAAATAATCTTAGACTCGACTCTGCTTCACTTGCACATACAGCAGCAGGCGATGAATGCAGCCCTAAGGATCGAATCTACGAAGTTGTGGAAAAGTACGGGTCCCATGACAAATCACTGCAGAATAATCGACCGAGCATCGAGAATAATTTCCGAAAAATTAAAAAGTATGAACTGATCACAAAGCACAACATCTTAGTAAATATATTATATCATGACGTATCGTCCAGATAGCATATCTATATATATAAAAGTGAAGGTCGTGACTGACTGACACATGTACGCACAGCCTAAACCGCTTAAGCTACAAACGTGAAATTTGGACAAAAGTTTTATATCAAAAAGCGGACGCACACTAAGAAAGGAATTTGCCCAATTCAACCCTTAAGAGGGTGAAAAGGGGTGTTTAAGTTTGTATGAAAAATTTTTTTTTCTTTATGCTACGATTATCAAACTTTGCGAATATACTAAAGTTAAAAAAATAATTGACACCTATTTCAACATTTTTTAAAAATCAACCCCTAAAGGGGTGAAACGGAGTATTGAAGTTTGTATAAAATTATTTTTTTCCTAATACTTCGGTTATTTAACTTTGCTATTGTAATAAGCTAAAAAAAATATTAGATACCTGTTTCATTATTTTTTGAAAATCCACCCCTGAAAGGGTTAAACAGATAAAAGTGAATGTCGAGACTGACTGACAGATCAACGCACAGCCTAAACCGCTTAAGCTACAAACGTCAAATTTGGACAAAAGTTTTATATTAAAAAGCGGACGCACACTAAGAAAGGAATTTTCCCAATTCAACCCCTAAGGGGGTGAAAAGGGGTGTTTAAGTTTGTATGAAAAAAATATTTTTCTTAATGCTACGATTATTAAACTTTGCGAATATACTAAAGTTAAAGAAATAATCGACACCTATTTCATCATTTTTGAAAATCAACCCCTAAAGGGGTGAAACGAAGTATTGAAGTTTGTATGGAGATTTTTTATTTGATGCCGTGGTTACGAAACTTTGCAAATATAATAAACTAAAAAAAATAATGGACACTTATTTTTTTGTTTTTTGAAAATCAACCCCTAAAGGGGTTAAACGGAGTGTTGAAGTTTGCATGATTTTTTTTTCCTAATACTACGATTATTTAACATTGCAATTGTACTAAGCTAAAAGAAATATTAGATACCGGTTTCATTATTTTTTTAAAATCAACCCCTAAAAGGGTTAAACAGATACAAGTGAATGTCTAGACTGACTGACAGATCAACGCAAAGCCAAAACCGCTTAAGCTACTAACGTCAAATTTAGACAAAAGTTTTATACCAAAAAGCGGACGCACACTACGAAAGGAATTTTCCCAATTCAACCCCTAAGGGGGTGAAAAGGGGTGTTTAAGTTTGTATGAAAAAAATATTTTTCTTAATGTTACGATTATTAAACTTTGCGAATATACTAAAGTTAAAGAAATAATCGACACCTATTTCATCATTTTTGAAAAATCAACCCCTAAAGGGGTGAAACGGAATATTGAAGTTTGTATGAAGATTTTTTTTTTGATGCTCTGGTTACGAAACTTTGCAAATATTCTAAACTCAAAAAAATAATTGACGCTTAATTTTTTTTTTATTCAACCCCTAAATGGGTTAAACAGAGTGTTGAAGTTTGTATCAAAATATTTTTTTCTCAATACTACGATTACTTAACTTTGCAAATGTACTAAGCTAAAATAATACTATGTATCTGTTTCATAGTTTTTTTTTAAATCAACCCTTAAAGGGGTGAAACGGGGTATTAAAGTTTGTTTGGAAATATTTTTTTCTTAATGCTACGATTATTTAACTTTGCAAATGTACTAAACTAAAGAAAATAATAGATACCTGTTTCATTATTTTTGGAAAATCAACCCCTAAAGGGGCGTGGTAAATATAGTACAGAGAGAGAATTGTAATGACTCACTGACAGACAACGCACAGCCTAAACCGCTGGTCGAAGAAATTTGAAATATGGAGGGTGTGTTTGTCTTGATGAGTAAACGTGAACCAAGAAAGATTTTTTTGAAATTCAACCTCTTAGGGGTGAAATAGGGCGTTAAAGTTAGTATGGAGAAGCATTGTTTTTTGACGCCTCGGTATTGAAACTTTACAATAATACGAAGCTTAAAAGAATAACGAACACCAATTTCACCATTTTTGGAAAATCAACCCCTGTTGGGGTGAAATGGCGTGGTAAACATAGTACGGAGAAATAATTTGTTTTGATGCTAACTCAATGAAACTTTACAGATGTACTAAACTTAAGGCAGGTAAACAACATTCTGAAAAAATCTAAAACCTTCGGAAAGTCCAATCCTCGAGGTGGAACTGCTAATTATCTCGAAAACTAAAAACATTTTTACCAAAGCGCTGAGACTAAAAAGTCACCAAAACCTCGGACCTTTCTGGAGCCATTAAAATAACATTAAAAAAATGGCCGCCATACAAACTTTGAGGGCCTATATCTCCGAAACGGTTGAAGATGGGTGGGTGTTTGACTAAATGTCATCGGAGTTAGCTACTTGATGGTGGCGGCGAAAATCCAAATTTTCGGGGGTTTTTTGGGGTCCCTGCTTCAATTTTGTGACGCTTTTTACATGCTCTCAAAAAAGAAGGGTTAAATTAATTATTGGTTCCCGAGGTATAGTCCACGCGGGCGAAGCCGTGGGCGGAAGCTAGTATAGTATATACAGGTGGAGCAAAGAACTAGGTGAATACAGATTGCAGCTATTACTCGCTGAAACTCGGACTCCAGGAGTCCAAACAAAACCACGACATTGCTACAGGCGGAAAACCATGGGTTTATTAATTTTCTACAAGAGCAGTCTGGCGTCTTAGGGAGTTTCCAATGCCCTCTAGAGATTAGAGTGAAAAGTAAATCTTTATGTTCACAAACGATATACGCACTCTGCAGATCTGTCACAAGGTCATTAATAATTGCTGAGAGTCACACAACACTTCAGACACTCTCAGACAAGTATAAAACGAATGACTACTGCTTGTAAAATTTACTTTTGCGCCATTGGAAAACAAAAAATAGCGAGTATCGAAAATTCCGGGATCTCTCGGTTTTTTCGAACAAAAGTACCGAAAATCCCGGTTCTTAGAATCAGTACTGATTCTGGAAACCCTACCAAAAATATGACCATAACTAGCGGCCCGTCCCGGCTTCGCTCGGGTGGACATTCATTTTTTAAACATTTTGGGATAAACGTAGATTAAATGCGTCTTTATGCGGGTGATAAGTAGATTTTTTTTAAATTACTATTTATATTTTCTCTTATATTTTTGTACATTTTTACCTATAAATGTATTTTTATTCTCATCTATCGTAACTTTATTTTTTATTTATTGTCCCATTTTATTTATATTGTTTTTAAGATTAAATACTTTATTTATTTTTTTATGTTTTTGGTTGCAATTTTTTTACTTGATCTTATTTTGTTGGCGTTCGACACTCGACTGTCGTTCGAATAGCTGCGATGATCATGCATTTTATTCCGCTAGACGAAGTGAACGTTTTGCGGTACATTCCCTTGCCCGTACTTGCGATTTTGGGGTCGTCCATTAATCACGTGACCTTTTTAGAGTTTCGTACCCAAAGGGTAAAACAGGACCCTGTTACTAAGACTTCGCTGTCCGTCTGTTACCAGGCTGTATCTCATGAACCGTGATAGTTAGACTGTTGAAATTTTCACAGATGATGTATTTCTGTTGCCGCTATAACAACAAATACTAAAAATCAGAATAAAATAAATATTGAAGGGGGCTCCCATACAACAAACGTGATTTTTTTGCTGTTTTTATAGGTAATGGTACGGAACCCCTCGTGCGCTTGCCCGGCTCGCACTTGGCCAGTTTTTAGCAACCCCCCCCCCCCCTCTCGCCCTTGGTGATATATGGTGAGGTTATAAATTACCGCCCTCCCCCAGGCCAATATCACGTGTATTTTTATTGGTACAAATTATCTTTAAAATTTTCAGAAACAAACGAAAAAATAAATACACTTGATATTTCTCTACAAATACCCCGTCCTGATATTTCGTGATGTTTTTTTGAACCTCTTCTTCCTCTCTCGAGTCTCAAGTAATTAATGGACGATCCCTTTCTAGTCTGTTTGCAGCAAGGCACTGCGAGCGTTTGGCACTCGACTGTCGTTCGTATTGCTGCGATGATCTCGCATTCTTGTTTTGCTAGACGAAGTGAACGTTCGGCGCTACATATAATAAATTAAAACAAATGTAAAAGTATAAAAATACGAAATAAGTCACGAAAGGTTTAAGTAGGTAGTTCTGAAAAAAACTTTTGATAAATACTTACTATAAATAAAAAGTGTAAGAGTACGATGAAAATTAAACAGTAAAAGTTAAATAAAATAATTCATAAGTAGTTCTTAAAATAAGTTTTTAACTGGAACAAAAATGTAATGAGAAAAGTCAAAACATTCAATGTCGGTTGCGTGTTGCGTCCGCTGCGTAGGGGCACGTAATAGACGACCGCAGGACTCAGCCGCGCGGTAACCTATTTCATAGATGTGTGCAGTGCAGGTGTGCACGCGGCATTTATTTTTCTTCAATTTTAAACTCAATTCGTAATATCTTTTGAACGGAATGTCCGATTTAAATAATTCAAAAATAAATCTTTAGGTATTGAAACAGTCTTAAATACTAAATAGTTTATTCAGATAAGGATTAATACAAAGGTATTTAAAACATGGTCTGATTTTAGTCGGCATTTTTATCAACTTTTAAAATGTAAAAAAGTAGTTATAGTGACGTAACTACAATAGTTGGACATATGGTAACGCGACGTTTTTTGTAGTTATCAATTTGCTCTTTAATATTGTAGAACATTTTTCAGGTCTATCATCAATAGTTTCCGCAGCGTATGCGATGAAAGACTTTATAAGGTTAATTTTTTTACACTTTGGGTTACACTATTGAAGTTTTAGTAAGGATCCCTAATTTTTTCAGGTAATAAATTATAGCCTATGACACTCAGCAATAATGTGAAATCGGTTCAGTAGATCCCGAGATTACCCCTTACAATTTAACAAATATACAAACACACAAAATTTACTTCTTTATAATATTATAGTATAGATAATTAGAAAGTCTTTATACACAAACTTTTCTGGTAAAACTGCCGTGTGCCAATGTTTATTTTCATAAAAAAATATATTGTCATGCTCAGATCAAGTACAAAGGCAGATAGAGTCCCGCCTTAGATCCAAGTGAAGCTAAAAGCTACCCTACTGCCCGTGTGCGTATAGGTACTTTAAGCACATATTGACGCATAAAAACTTCTTGAATCAATCGTCAGTTCTTACGTCAGTTGATCAGAAAACGTGGACAAGAAAAATAAATAGATAAAGTGATGATTAAAATATAACACAGGAAAAATTACATAAAAGTAAAAAAGACGTTCGATGGAATAACTTTCCACATGTCTATTTATCGTAAATAATATCACATGGAACGCGTAAACATCATAATTTTTAGGTTATAATTTCGAATTCAAATGTCAAAATGACATATTGACATTCGGGTTCGGGTAGTTTTTATGCGTCACTAAGTGCTCTTTTTTTTGAAGGGTGATAGGTTGAGGCCTCAGGCATACACAGCCCATTGCCCTGGCTTCAGCTCACGGGCGGGGCATCTGCCCCGTGGTCACATCCTGGCCACGGTCCGCTCTAGCGGATACTCTCATGCGACTCGTATAGTTATTCCTGTAGTCCTGGAGTCATCTTCACCAGGTGGCACAATTTCTCGCGGGAGCGGGCGCGTACGTGTGGCGTCGGGTGCGTGTGTGCAGTAGTGCGATTGGCATTCCTTTTAAATACTCGTAGGAATAATTATTTAATCTACAGGCAACACTTGTCCCGTACTTGAACGACTATTTTATGTCAAAGTCATGTTAAAATGACATTGAAATTGACATCCAAATTTTGGATTTGTTTTTTTTTCTTGGATTTTATTGGCCACAACCAGATAAAATATGCACCATCATCACGCCGAAGTAGGTACCTATCGAAATAAGTCCAAGAGTTCCTCAACAGTCCTCGACAAATACTGGAGATTTCTCCCCTCCGAAGTTTTTACAGCCGTGAGAGGTCACGAACGCCGTACTAAAACAAATGACAAGTAGAGGGCCCCTAGAGATTATATATGTAGTTTGAGAAATAAATTAATAATTGTTAGGATAAAACAATTGTTAATGAGATTTTGAAGACAAATCACCATCATTGTCTCCTCAACCTACTAAAGATTGGGATTTACACAAAAATTTGCTTCACAAGAATTATATTTTAACCCTTCAAATATTCCTGTAGACCTTTTGTCGAAGGAACCTGTTTGATCACAAGTAAAAGAATTACTATTCTTTTATAAATATTGCCTAGATGCACAAAATGTCATCTAACTTCTGCACAACACAAAAATGAAGTGTACTAGCAGTACCAGTACTAGCACTAAGTTATTGGATTAGGATTCGATAACCTAGGTTGTTTTCCTTTTTTAGTGTTTGGTGTCGTACATCCTACTGATATTATAAACGCGAAAGTTTGTAAGAATGTATGTCAATTAGGGTATGCTCCCGGGAAATACCGATACTGGAATTCCCGGTATTTCTCGGGAAATTTACTCTTGACGCAGTACCGGTACTGAGATTTTTTCCCGGGAAATTCGAGAAATTTCGGTACTTACTGTCGATGATACTCTTACTATAACTTAAAATAAAGCCAATATTAAGTTCATTGCTGAATTGTCGAGGTCATATTATTTTAAAGTGCTGTTATTTTGACATTTGAACATAATTATAGGACGCGTAAAGTTAGCCGAGCCATGTTAGAAAGATGAGCTTATAGCCAACGATGGCTAGTTGTGATCGTTGACCGGTTTAGCGTAGACGGGCGACAGGCGCGTTAGGTTGAAGCGATGAGCTTCTTGGTTCATTTCTCAATGGTCTCTAAACGTCTCAAGGTGGTAAGTACTCGTATATTAGGCCTATGCATCTTTTAGGTGCAAACAGAACTCCATGAACGCTCGAACTTGTGCTTTGTATAATGACAGCAACTGTTACAGCGGCAATATACCAGTGGAGCATAAAACAAATTGCCTCTCAACGTAAATAAGTGCTATGTCATGAACTTTACTCGATCTACCCACCCCATTAACTTTAAATTTACCATCAATAAAAAACCAATCAATAGAACTCAATCCTTAAAAGACTAAATCTAAAAGGTAGGTAGTTATATTTGACCCGAAACTAAACTTCCTAGAACATAATTATGCAAAACCTTATAGCAGAATGCTTGAAGGGGTTGGGAGAGAGTACAGAAACTGGTTAAAGACTATAACGAAAATAATAAGATATAAATTCCGGAACTTAGGGTCACATGATACTTATAGACCAGTGAAGTAAAACCCTTTTATTTTTCATATTTTAGTTATTTTAAGAAAAACTATTAAGTTGGGAAACTTCGCTTATTTTTCCCGTCCAGTTTCACCTAATTACCTATGAACTTGAATTAATTCAGATTTTTGTCGTCGGTAAACTTCGTAAATAACGGGGGTGCGGTCATTTTTTCACAGACTGAAGGGGGGCACATTATATATATAAATAGCTTTGAAATTTTAGGTCCCCATTATAGGACCCAATTTTCACGTACAGACCTATTTTTCAGTAAGCTTTTTTTCTGAAACTTGTAGCGGTTAACACTATCTAGCGTCATGCCAAATTTCAGACCGCTAGCTTTTATGGTTCTTGAGAAAATTGGCTGTGCTGTGACATACAGACGGGCGGACGCACGAGTCTTGCCATAAAAGTTCTTCCCCTAAGGAGGTTCAGGTTTGATCCGAAGTGTCCCAGCACTCTTTTATATCAGTACTAGCTGCACCCGGAGGTATCAGCTGCTGTATTTTTTTGTTATATTTTTTAACCTTCCCTGTATAAGTTTATGGAGCAAACAAAACAACAAAAAATGTTCAAATCGGTCCAACCGTTTTCGAGTTAAAGCCAGACATACGAACAGCGATTATTATTTTAGAAAAATCCTGTTGCTGTTCCTAGATACATTTTGTCGAGTACCTATCATTGACATTTTTCTATGGAACAGCTGATTTTTTTTCGCGAATTCGGGGTGGTCCCGTAGTAAAAGTTGTTTATAATTATGAGTACTATGAGCCCGTTTCGGCATACCCTTTATGAATAACCCTGCATAAGAAGAAATAAAGAAGAAGAAGACAAGAAGAAGATAGCAACGAAAATCGAGAAGGAGACGACTTTTTGTCAATTAGCCATCAATCACTACATAATAGGCCCCATTCATTTTGGTTTCGAAAACGGCTGAATACGCCACTTTTGCTCACGAACAATCGATCGCATGTGACATGTACTACAATACTACAAACGTGTACACATGCAAACAATTTTCACATTTTGAACTATTATTTTCTCGGACAAAGAATATAATTATTTGCCTCAGAAACTAAAACAAACGCGAGGAACTAAAGTTGTTGCACTCAACCGCTAGATGGCGATAGTGGTCAAGTTAGATCGCGCAAACGTTTGGTTCGCTGATAGGTATGGACCTGTTAGCTATTGCGGTACTCAGTAATTACCTATTTTGAATGCTAGTCCTGTTTTAAGTCGCAGCTGACTAAAAACACAATTGTTTTTGAGAAGGTTTGCACATGTGTATACACAAGTGATGCCTTGTAATTCAATTAAATACTTCGGTACTCTTAGTCGTAGTATAATGCTGGCCATACACCATACTTCCTATCGTCCAATCGGCATGACGCTACCGATTGGATCAGTTAGAACTGACCGTGTGTGGGAGTGGATTGGCATTATTTGGCACTAGCTTCCGCCCACGGCTTCGCCCGCGTGGACTATACCTCGGGAACCGATAATTAATTTAACCCTCCTTTTTTGAGAACATGTAAAAAGCGTCATACAATGGAAGCAGGGACCCCAAAAACCCCCAGATGCCAAAACAGATGCTAAATCAGCCCCCTCGAATCATGTAGAAAAAATAATGGCGGCCATTTTGAATCATTTGGATTTTTGCCACAACCATCAAGTAGCCCTTGCTAACTCCTATGACATCTAGTCAAACACCCACCCATCTTCAACCGTTTCGGAGATATAGACCCTCAAAGTTTGTATGGCGGCCATGTTTTTGAGGCGACTATGTTATTTTTAATGGCTCCAAAAAGGTCCGAGATTTTGGTGACTTTTTAGTCTCAGCGCTTTGGTAAAAATGTTTTTAATTTTCGAGATAATTAGCAGTTCCACCTCGAGGATATGACTTTTCGAAGGTTTTGGATTTTTTCCTGATGTTGTTTACCCGCCTTAAGTTTAGTACATCTGTAAAGTTTCATTGAGTTAGCATCAAAACAAATTCTTTCACCGTACTATCTTTACCACGCCATTTCACCCCCACAGGGGTTGATTTTCCAAAAATGGTGAAATAGGTCTTCGTTATTTTGTTAAGCTTCGTATATTTGTAAAGTTTCAATACCGTGACGTCAAAAACAATGCTTCTCCATCCTAACTTTAACACCCTATTTCACCCCTTTAGAGGTAGAATTTCAAAAAATTCTTTATTGGTACACGTTTACTCATCAAGACAAACACACCCTCCATATTTCAAATTTCTACGGCCAGCGGTTTAGGCTGTGCGTTGTCTGTCAGTGAGTCATTACAATTCTCTCTCCGTACTATATTTACTACACCATTTCACCCCTTTAGGGGTTGTTTTTTCAAAAATAATGAAACATGTATCTATTATTTTTATAACTTAGTACATTTGCAAAGTTAAATAATCGTAGCATTGGGAAAAAAATATTTGTATACAAACTTCAATACTCCATTTCAGCCCTTTAGGGGTTGATTTTCAAAAACAAAAATATACTTATGTCTATTATTTTTTTTAGCTTAGTAAATTTTCAAAGTTAAATAATAGTAGCATAAGGAAAAAATATTTCCATACAAACTTTAATACCTCGTTTCACCCCTTTAAGGGTTGATTGTCCAAAAATAATGAAACAGGAATCTATTATTTTTTTATCTTAGTACATCTGCAAAATTAAATAATCGTAGCATAGGGAAAAAAATAATTTCATACAAACTTCAACACTCCATTTAACCCCTTTGGGGGTTGATTTTCAAAATCTAAAATAATAAATGTCTATTATTTCTTTTAGCTTCGTATATTGGCAAAGTTTCGTAACCACAGCATCAAAAAAAATTCTTCATACAAACTTCAATACTCCGTTTCACCCCTTTAGGGGTTGATTTTAAAAAAATGTTGAAATAGGTGTCAATTATTTTTTTAACTTTAGTATATTCGCAAAGTTTGATAATCGTAGCATAAAGAAAAAAAAAATTTTCATACAAACTTAAACACCCCTTTTCACCCCTTTAGGGGTTGAATTGGGCAAATTCCTTTCTTAGTGTGCGTCCGCTTTTTGGTATAAAACTTTTGTCCAAATTTGACGTTTGTAGCTTAAGCGGTTTAGGCTGTGCGTTGATCTGTTAATGTTGATGCGTTGATTCAACACTCTGTTTAACCCTTTCAGGGGTGGATTTTCAAAAAATAATGAAACAGGTATCTAATATTTTTTTTAGCTTATTACAATAGCATAGTTAAATAATCGAAGTATTAGGAAAAACATATTTTTATACAAACTTCAACACTCCGTTTCACCCCTTTAGGGGTTGATTTTCAAAAAACAAAAAAATAAGTGTCAATTATTTTTTTTAGCTTAGTATATCTGCAAAGTTTCATAACCACAGCATTAAAAAAAAAATCTTCATACAAACTTTATTGCTCCGTTTCACCCCTTTAGGGGTTGATTTTTAAAAAATGTTGAAATAGGTGTCAATTATTTTTTTAACTTTAGTATATTCGCAAAGTTTGATAATTGTAGCATTAAGAAAAATATTTTTTTCATACAAACTTAAACACCCCTTTTCACCCTCTTAGGGGTTGAATTGGGCAAATTCCTTTCTTAGTGTGCGTCCGCTTTTTGATATTAAACTTTTGTCCAAATTTGAAGTTTGTAGCTTAAGCGGTTTAGGCTGTGCGTTGATCTGTCAGTCAGTCACGACCTTCACTTTTATTTATATTGATGACAGTTATACTTGACGGAACAATCGAATTTCGACTCTTTTGGCTTGATCATGGCGATTGGATCATGCCGGTTGGACCGTGTATGGCGGTATAGGTAGAGATAGCGTTCCTCATAACAGTGTCTTGCTTCTCAATTAGAGGAGTAACTAACGTTAGAAGTTTCGTGTATGTTTCTTCATTCATTCGTAAATAATTACAATAATCTTTAGGCGTAATCCTCAATTCTTAAGAATTAAACGGTTTTCTTTTCATTAACCACTTTTTGCACCACTCTGCTCGATCTTTTCTTTTTTTTTGTTTAATTTTTACGAGTAAAACGTCCAAAACGGCTAAAACATCGTCGTCTGTCACCGGTGACGCCATGGCTTCAACAGAACGTTGCTGCCGATTGGACAATTCAAACGTTGTGTGTGTGGTCTCTATGGACAAACTGCAGATTGGATCAAGCTGCAGCGTCATGCCGATTGGACGATAGGAAGTATGGTGTATGGCCAGCATAAGTTTAGATAGTTTTCGAAATCTATCCAAACTCCTACTGAGGGTACGGGACAGTACGAGGGTACTTAGATGCCCTTATAGACTTAGGTACCATGTAACAAACAGTTCAAAATTTATCTAAAAAAAGTGGCTTTTAAATATTTCATATTTTATGACTTGAATGAATTTGTGAATAGAGATGTACGAAAATGACATAATTAAAAAAACAATTTTAAATTTGACTTTTGATGTGGAATGAAATCATCAACATCACTCTCAACCTTTTATAATCCCCCCCCCCCAAGGGCGATTAGGCCATATTCCACCACGCTGACCAAGTGCGGATACGCCCTAAGATTGAAGACTATTGACAATTAATTAAAATTATGCGTTGACTTAAAAATAGAATTAGAAGTGGTTAATTTGAATTTTGTATTTGACTGTATACATTTTAATATTGAATCAATGTGAGTAAATACTATCGGACCAATCTGGGATTCGCGAAAAAAAACAGCGGTTTCATACCTTTTGTCGAGTGCCATTGCCGATTTTTTTAGCTAATTCTGTGTTGGATCCACTGTAAAAGTTGTTCATAATTATGAGTAGTATGAGTCCTTGTCGGCTTAGCATACCCTTTCCTAGTTTTGTACTAGCTTCTGCCCACGGCTTTGCCCGCGTGGTCTATTCTTCGAGAATCATGTAAAAAGCGTCCTATAATAGAATCAGAGACCCCAAAAAGTCGTTTTTGGGGTCTCTGATGCAATAAATTAGCCCCCTTGGACCATTTCAAAAAATGGCGGTCATTTTGAATCCGCCATCTTGGGTCTTCGTTTTATAAATAAATAAAATAAGCCTTTATTGCCGAGTTACAATTTTTTACTCTCCATAATTATCACTAGCGGTCGGTACTGTTACCCCAGCTTGTCCTTCGACAAAGGCCTCCTCTAAAGCTCTCCACTTTTCTCTATCTTTCGTAAATATTAATACACTATTCAGAAACATCATTTATGCATGGAATAAAATACACAAACAAATTACATTTTAAACATATTTATTGTTTATTATTACAGTTAAAAAACAATGTAAATAACACCATTACATGTTTAATTTCATTAAATTGCTTCTATTTACATTAAATGTTTTCAGACACATCCTTTAATACCTACTGTAACAGTATGTATAAAATCTTACAGTACTTAGCGATAAATATTGCACATCGACCTTTGGAAAGACAATCGGCTTAATAGAGCACTATCTCTGTCGCACACTACCTATGTGACGTTTTGTCAGTCGTTCAAGTGAGATAGAGTGCGACAGAGATAACGCTCTACATAGCCGAAATTTTCCGATTGTCTCTTTCCAAAGGTCGATATTGATGCACTATTTATCGCCCGGTACAGTATTTCATAATCTGATAAAAATGCAAAATTGCTACCTTTTCATCACTGTCAAGTGATGTTATTGAAAAAAAACCAACTACAAATTGTAGCTTAGGACACTTTGAAGACAAATGAATCTACAATACAGTCCCATATGTCAAACCATTAAGGCAGTGGAATGCAGGTACTCCCATGCTGAGTAGACAAAGCCGGTATGACATGCTGATTGGGCAGGTACACTAACACTAGTTAGCGCAGTAGCACTTACTATTTATATTTTTTAACACTTTGGCTGCGACTAGTAATCATATGCGCTAGCCCCAGGCGCGGCTAATAGTCAAACGCGTTGTTATACGCGCCTGGCGTGTGCAACACTTGCGTCGCGCAAAGGACAACACAAGGTATATGTTTCCCGCAGCCAAAGTGTTAAGTGGCTTTGGTGTTTGTGTTTTGAGCTCAAAATTCTGGGTGGCTGACCTGTTATGGGCAAATGTGACGTTTAACACTTTCACAGTCCACCTTACAAAAACAAAATCTAGTCCCTCGAGTCCACTCCAATATTCATTGTGCATGCATTCATTATCCCATGCATCCTTTTGGATACATGGACTCCACGGTAACCCTGTCTTCGTATCCATGTGGATACCGTGGACTGTGAAAGTGTTAATATCAGGCAAGCAATTTTCTCACTTTGTCCTTTAATTATATTAAAATAAACAATAACATAAACATGGTGCTCTGTTCAAGAGCTGTTTTTCTAGCAGGAGTTTAACAATGTCTTGATAGAAATGTTAGTCACAGTGGATGTGACAATAATAAAATTCAAATTGAATGTTTGGATATATATGCTTTTACAATTCTTACGTCATCTACCGGACGATCATTTTTATCACACTCCACCAATCCGATTCTCTTTACTACTTGCATGCCTGATTGTACTCTGCCAAAAATTGTGTGTTTCCCATCCAACCACTGGGTTGGAGCCATCGCTATGAAAAATTGGGAACCATTGGAGTCTGGTCCTGCATTAGCCATAGATAAGACTCCCGCTCCCGTGTGTTTTAAATCTGATGTAATTTCATCATCAAAGGTACCCCCATAGATAGACTGCCCTCCTTTACCCGTGCCTGTGGGATCGCCTCCCTGTATCATAAAGTCTCTGATGACTCGATGAAACTTTGTGTTATTGTAATAACCTCTTCGGACCAGTTCCATGAAGTTTCTGCAAGTGATAGGCGTATGTTTCCAGTACATTTCAACGATGACAGGACCCATTCTGAAAGTAATAAATTTAAACATTGTTTATATTTACAACAAAAAAAAAAATAAATGTTATTGGCTTTTTTTGACAGATCTAAATTTTCTAAAATGAGTTCCTTGTCTAGTTGGTTTAGATCTGCCAAATAAAGCCTTCAAACTTGGGCCCATTACACCATTATCCTGTTGCTCGTTTTGAGATCGAAAAAATTTTAAAACGCCACTTTTGTTCATCATCTTTCGTACGTGTGACCTACGAACGTGTACACACGATTTTGTAATTTTTAACCTGTTTTTGACTTAAATTTTTGCCACGGATTCCAAAACGAACGCGAGGTGTAATAGAATTTTGATTTTAACATTTAAATCTAGGCTTGCTTACATACGTAGTTTCCAAAACGGCTATAGGAGGCTGCCATGATCTATCCGGTATACCAGCGTTTCCGTAGCCAAGCGATTTACTCATTATTTCTATGTATTTGAAACTATTTAGAAAAGAAATAAAATTATTCGTTGTGTTCCAAAGGTTAGGTAATATTTCCAATTACTTTAAGGTAGATATGTAATAGGTGCTTTATTTATTGTTGAACCTAACCAATAAACCAAAAATACTACCAAAATAGAGAATGCACGAATGAATGACGTTTTGTAATACAGATTACATTAAATTACACTGCCAGACGACAAACACAGACGAAAAATTCAAGAAAAGTGTTGCCATAACGATTATTTAATAAGAGGATTATTATTTATTATTATTTTCAGACGATTTGAGGGGTTCCCAACGAGTGACGATTTCACGCAAAAAAAATTGATTGCGCTAGATTTGGTCAATTTTAAATTAATTTATGCTCACAGTTCATGAAACTATCACTGATTTTGTAAGATATGCTCTGGTTTTATTTCACATTAGTGTCATTCCACGGTAATTGAAATCACGTCCGAGAAAAAAACTTCTTATTTTACGCATTATATTACCTTCACTTGTATGTTTGTTTGTAACCGACTCCTTTGGGCGCGTTTTTGACCCACTATAAACGGTCACATTTCATCCAAACTTTGTAATACATAAATAATAAAATATAATGAAATGTAAAATAGTAAAAAAAAAAATAGGTAATAGTTAAAAAAAAGTAAAAAAAACACGCTTTATACAGGGTTATTCAGAAAGGGTATGCTAAGCCGAAAACCCGTTAAAGTGCTTATAATTCTGAACAACTTTTGTCTCAGCAGTTTCAAGAAAAGCTAGTAGTTTTTGAGATACAGGTCTTCAAACATTTCATAAGAACATTGCAAGTGCAACCCTAGCTGGCAAGGTTAGCGGCCTGAATTAGATCACAAAAGATGCCGCCGCCGCGGCCGCTCGCCGAAAGACGAAAGCGCCACGGCCGCAACGACCGCCAAAGCGGCGGTCTCTTTTGAAAAGAAAGAGAAAAATTACCGCGCCATCTACTTACCTGCTCTATAAGCCCTAATTTTTGAAATGTATTTTTAGAACTGCAGTCTGTCACTGATTTTCGATTCGTAACGTCGCGTGTATTTGAATCATTGAGACCGGGTTTTTGCGATTAGTTTTGTTTGTTATTGTTAATTTATTCTGTTACTGTTTATCTTAGTTGTTTTTGTTGTGTTTGTGTGAGAAGTTTAATTTTATTATTAGTAGTGTGTTGTTATTAGCTGTAAGTCGAAATGGCCATACACTCCAATGAAGAGTATTACAAGATTACAACGTGATGTTATGCGTAGGGAAATGTGATGTGATGTGATTAGACGTCTGGGTGCTGGTCTGGGTACTGAATACTGATGGGGTTCTTGTGAACGGAGCAGGTGAGTAATTTAGTAAGTTTGGTTTGTATGTAGGCTTTAGAATGTTAATCTATTGCAAGTACTTAAGTATTATCGTTTTATACATTGCGGATCTAGCTCACGCGTTACAACTTGCACATCGCACTCAAAGCGGCGGGGCGGGGGGTGGCAGCGGCACCGCCCGTCGCTACGCACGCAATTAAAGATATCTTTAAAATGTAACCTGTGTTTTATGGAAAATCCTGAGATTTGCAAAATCCGGCCGCAATCCTGAGAAAGTCGAAAAAATCCTGAAATCTCAGGACGATATGGTAACCCTTGCCGCGGCCCGCGCTTTTTGTCAGTCCAAGTCAGTCAGTCAGTCAGTGAACTGTCCATTTTATTGTAGAAAAAGACCAAAGATTCCATCCCTATCAAAACGTTCCTACTTACGCATGCATTAATGATAAATATACTGCCAATGCAACAATTTTATTCTTTCTTCAATTTCGACTTTCTTGTGTTGAAAATTGCAAGTCAGTGCAATCTCCAATTATCAACGAAATACGTTACAGTAAAAAAATAATTACACGTTTAATGAAACTGTTTATAGAATTCACGATTGTGGTACAGAATGCACAGATGGCGCTAAAACCAATCAGCAAGTTTGAGGTTCATAGCAGGTTCAGTTCAGATGTACGAGAAATCACGTACCTTTACGATAGTTAGCAGTCTCAAGTACGAGAAACGAGAAAAAAAAATCTCGTACACCTTTTTTACGAGATTATAACAATGTTGCTCATATTAACCAAAAACATTTATTATAGAAAAAAATATATCCATGCCACAAGCGATCGACTTAGCACATCACTAAATTCATTACCTCATCAGTAAATGTATCTCTATTTGTTGTCCTGGGAATCACCGCCAGATCAACGCTAGATGTATTTTTTGTTATAATTGTCCTTGCGCTCATGTGTTGGCTTCTTATTTCTCTATTTACATTAACCGAAACGTGAATGGAGCTGGAGCAGTGGCGTAGCGTGTCTTGGCGGGGCCCCGTATAAAAAAAATATTTAGGGGCCCTTATGACGGGTAAAGATTTCTCACAAAAGAAAAGAAAATGTTTGCATAAAATAAAAATAAAAATTTATTCATCATAATTATCATCTATCACTTTTTCCAAAATTTTTACTGACAATTCAAATTAAATATACACTCTTCTTGCCTTTTTTTCGGCAAACTGATTTATTAGGTCCTAACCTATGAAATTGGCGTTTTGTATGGGGAAAACAAAATAGACGAAAAAAAAGATATAATATTATAATATATTTTTTCTAAAATTATCGACTACTTTGTTGTCATTTCTGAAATAAAAATAAATTTCAAAATTTAAATTAATTTTTGCTTACGCACGTCGGGGGCCCCCTTGGCCCGGGGCCCCGTATAATTGATACGGCAGATACGGCGGTAGCTACGCCCCTGAGCTGGAGCAACTACTTACTTCAGTTCTATAGTGGTAGGGCTCTTTTGCAGAGCCCGCTTGGGGAAGTACCACACCTTTGCCAGTTATTCCACCGCCAAGCAGTAATGTGCAAACATTACTGTGTTCCGGTTGGAAGGGCATTGTTTCCAGTGAACTTACAGGGCAAATGGGAGATTAAACAACTTAATTTATATCTCAGGGTGACGAGCGCAGACAGCGCAGTGCTGTGCCGCGTAGGGTCTTGAATTCTGCGAGTTCAAAATTCTGGGTGGTGCAGACCTGTTATGGGCAAACGTGACGTTTAACATCAGGCGAGCGATTTGTTCGTCTCATTACAAAAAAAAATACAAAATTTATTTCTTAGGTTAATAACTTGTATTATTTTTTATATCTAGATTTTGGAAAAAATATGAATCATTTATAGTAATGTTTTTTTCATTTGGCGGTCCCAAACTTAAGGAATATGCTTAACCCCAAACTAGCTAGTAATAGTACAAAGTGTAAATTATGGTCTATAGATTTTTAAAATTCATAACTTTTACGAGATTATGTTTTGAAAGTACGAGATAATTATGTGAGAGCCTGGTACGAGAAAAAAAAATCGGCATCTGGCAACCCTGGTGAACAAACTATAGGTCGCAACGGGCGACGCCCGTACCCTTATTTACCTAATCGGAACACGTCCATACAATACTTACTATAGTAGTAAAGTTTTAAAGTTTTTTTTAGAGGTTATCGGGAGTTAAGTTGGCAGTGCACTTTAAAAACAAATTCAAATTATAGCACACACTATACGTGTGAACTAACTTTTCGTGTCGTGGTCAACCGTCAGCTAGCAATGTGGATTGAGGTGAGTAATATTTCGTTCAATTGTTCACCAAGTTGCAAAGAAGTCGGCAAAGGACGTGCTATTTTGTTAAATCCGTGTTTGATAAGAATATAAGTGCAAACCATCGTAAGTTGGAACTATTCAACCGTAAATAAATAACACCATTTTGGCTTTAGCGTGCGAAGCCACGGAAAACTACTGCAGGTAATACAATCAGTAAACTGGCAAAAATAGCAAATGATAGAGTAGAACTTATTCTGCCTTCGATAATCGTACTTTATTACGAGTTACGACAGAATAGTGCTTACGACATTTCGTATTTCCGCTCTATTTTGAATAAAGGTACAATGGATACGGATAACTCTGTTTACTGCAACGTAGGACCAATTACATCACTCGCACCGAACGAGGTCAGCAGTTAGTAGATACAACAACTCTTTTTGAAAGTATGACTAAAATTAGAAGTTACTAATTAAAACTTATTAGATAAATTATTTAAATATAATAATCGAACATAAGAATATTTATGACAAATGAGATTTATAAAAAAATGTAATATATATATCATTGTTTGGGCTAGATTTGTGCATTTTTATGGGAAGTTGGGAAGATTTTTCGAGTTATTATAGCTTATTACCTACGTATGTACTGTGTTTATTTTAAGTAAGTAATTTAAAAAATAAAACTAACAATAAAAAAAAAACCTCTTCATTTCGTTGTTTTTAGTGTTGGATTCAAAACATTAAAAATAAAAATAATAAGCTCAGCAAATCTGCATTGGTACATATCAAAATGACAACCTCCTCTTTTGAGGTATAAAACATTAAAAAGAAGACGAACACACTGACAGATTTAAGCATTCTGACTTGATGTCATGTTCTAATAATACTTCAAGATTGTTAGAACAGTCAATAATTCAAAAATTTCTAATAAAAAAGGTGTCTGGTCTGGTCAATAACTTTTATTGAACTCAATTAAAAATAGTTATGTGAAACAAACAAAGAATAACTAAGGCATGACTCAGGCTTAACTCAGTGATTTTATATGCTTATCTTAGTTTTTACTTAAGATAAAACACAACTACAACAAAAACTCAAAATAACTTTCCTTTTTTTTCGAATACCATTTCTAATAGGAAGTGACTATTTGTACGGGTACTGGACGAATAAATATAATTTATTAGTCCATTAATTCAATCTTTTTGTTAAATTAAGAATGAATTGGATGATTAGCTTTATGGTAACAAGCTATTAATAGGAATCTTAAAAATAGGAATCCAAGTATGCAGCGCGACGCGAATAAAACGAATAAAATAATATAAAAATTCAATTTGAAATTTTGAAGACGCTACTATTTTTCAAAGTTTGCAAAAATTTTGAAGAAAATTGATGTTATTTCCAAAAAATTTACTAATCGTGTCCGGTTAGGTTGTTAGGTTTTTTTTTTTTTTTATATGGTAACCGTATTAATAATCATAAATTGTTCGGTACAGTACCCGTATTAATAGACTCAGCCAATAAATATAATTTATTCGTCCAGTATCCGTACAAATAGTCACTTCGAATTGTTCGTACAGTACCCGTATTAATAGATTCAGCCTTTCTAATACATCCCCTATTTAGCCATTTATTTATGAAAATACATATAGTAAAGTAAAAAATTATTCCACAAAACTGTACACTGGTGGAATAAGTTATTGTATATTCTCAACTGTCTATCCTAAGGGACATTTGATGTAGTACTTGTTATAAAATCGATAATTTCTTAGAAACAAAAATAACTAGACAATAAAAAGCTAAGCAAGCAAACAAACAAAACAGTACAATTATTTATTGATTTTTTATTTACTTATCATGTAAATAAAAAAATGGCATGTCAATGTATTATAAATGCATAATTGTAAAATTTATATTGTTATTATTATCTTCATAATATTATTTTTTAAATAGTGTTCTAGTTTGTTTAAAAAATAACAGTTTAAGGTAAACAGCTTAAAAATGCTATTTTCTGCATTTATATTATTACTAGCGACCTGCCCCGGCTTTGCACGGGTATAAAATATAGCTTATATAGCCTATGTTACTCGGTGATAATGTAGCAATCTAATGGTAAAAGAATTTTTGAAATCGGTCTAGTAGTTTTTGTGTTTATTCAACACAAACATACAAAAATACAAACTCTTTATAATATTAGTATAGATAAATTAGTGAATTAAAAAAAATACCAAAAATATAATTCAATATAAACTGTTACGTTTTGAGAAAACGCGGGTGGAACCGCGATTCGCAACTAGTTATTTTATAAAAAGATAATTATGATTAATAATTTATTGACCAATGGGTGTAATTTAATTAATTTTTTATTTTTATTTGTTTACAGAATCATGGCAGAGAACAATTTCCCAAGTCTTTCGGAATTTCATGATTACGAGCCCAACTTAGAATTTGATGACTCATGGATGCAATCTGCTATCAGTAAGTACTTCACATATCTACAAATCCATATATAGGGTCATTCATAAAGGGTATGCTAAGCCGAAAAGGGCTCATAGAACTCATCATTATGAACAACTTTTACAATGGGACCAAACCGGAATTCGCGAAAATAAATCAGCTGTGCCATAGAATCCCATCCAAAAATGTCAATGACACTCAGCAAAATGGATGGAACAGCTGATTTTTCTTTCGCGAATTCTGGGTTGGTCCCGTAGTACTATGAGCCCTTTTCGGCTTAGCATACCCTTTATGAATAACCCTGTATTTATAGACATTACCATATTGATATATCAATGCGCAGCCTAAACAGCTAGTCCTAGGAACATGAAAAGAGAGTATGTTAGGCTTAAAAATAATTATCATTTTGAAAGATAGTCATTTTTACGTAAAATGAAATTTTATTATTTTTAATATCTTCAGTTCTTTAGTAAAGTTTGTACAAAAGCAAATTTACAATTACTAAGTAACTACTATTTTGTATTTTCATATATCAGCATAATATGTTATATGTTTTAAAACTAAATATCTTAAAAATTATTTGTTTTGTTTAAAAAGTTCTGAGTAAACCTTTATTCGTACAAACCATTAAATGGACAACGAATATTTATTACAATTAAAATAACAAACAGAACAGAAAATCATAATATAAAAAAACAGAAAAAAATAAATAAAATGATTAGTGGATAATTGTATACTTGGTTACTAACACAAAGACTTACATGAGATTCAGTCGGCTATCCCGACTGTTTTCAAACACATTTGGATCCAGCATAAGCTCCTCAGCTTACTGCGTCGTCACCAGACTTGTCTGCTTCATCTCGATGACCATGACGACATGGTCTCCACGTCGCTGGCAGCTTTCATTCCCCATCTCTATTAAAGTTTGGCCGCCAGTCGATTCCGATGGCCTTGACACTTCCTGATTCCTTTCTGAAATGTTTTAAAACCACGTTTTAGTTTTCATAGTAAGATAATTTTATAATTCAGATAAGAAATATTTTATGAACAACTGATACATTGTAATTTATAAGCTAGATGATCGTAATCTACATACTCCGGCGCGGTGTGACCTTGTTGGCTTAACCCGCGCGTCCCGCCAGTACGGCGGCGACAGGTCTGTGCTTGTGGTTTTACAAAAAAAAAAAGTATTCTGGGAACCCGGCAGTACGACTCGAGTACCTGTTACGATTACGCGTTAAGAAAAGATGCTTAGTAGTGGGAGATTAGGGCTGATAAAGAATTTAATCTAGCTCCTAATAATTTAAAGATGTGTAAACATTGTTATTTTCCCCGTTAATCTCTATGCAAAACGCCCATTACACTTACAATTACAATATACCATAATTATATAATTATACTTACAATTGCAGGCCCACTGCCACCGGAGCTGGAAGGGCTGGAAGGCGATGAGGAGATCATGCCGCGGTCTGCCAGCGATGGCACCATCGAAGAAAACTTCGAGCGGGAGCTGGCGTTGCCGCCCCGCTCCTATGCTGAAGTGATTGAGTTAAACTTTTACAAAATATCCCACTAATTTTATTTTATTTCATAAAAATTTAATGTTCGTATAGTATGCCACAAACTTCAGAGCCTATTTAAGGATAAATAAAATGTATTGTGTGGAGTTAATGTCTGATGTAAATAATTTAATCAAGGCCCAAAGTCTCCCCGTCGGGGCTGCGTGTAGAAGTTACCGCGGCCTCGACGTCACAAGGGCGTAGAAGGAACATGGGTGGTTTTTAGTCAGTAGAAGTCTGACACTCCCTTCCGCTCTGCCCAAGAGTGGGAGGGGTCATTTGATGATTTCCCACCCCCCCAAAAAAAAAAATGCCCAAAGTCTCTCATACATGGATACTTCAATTGCCTAATCGCTTGCAAAACTGGTAGTTGAATGGATCTTTGATACTGAATCTGAGCTTTTTTGCACATCAGGTAAAGAACAGAAAAAATCATCTAGTTGGGCAACCAAAATATTGTTTTCTGTTACTTGGCATACACTTAACTAATCAAATAAGATAACAGCTCATACAGGTCCCAATTATCAGTCTTTTCCTGTTCTGCCAATGGTATCCAAATAGACTCTTACAATCATTGAGTATCCTGGAGTCAAAACTACAAATGATCACAATTGGCCTTGCATGAGAGTGTGATGTTCCCGTTTGACCGGCCATCACTGTTCCGCAGTGGCAGTTGGGCTACGGGCCGCACCAAACTGAATGTTACACGCAGATCGAGGGTGAGGGCGACAGTTTCACACAACTAATCCGCTCGGGGCTCATCGAGGTGGCTGGAGATGACCAGCTCGGTCGACTCATCGTGGTGGTGTCTGCTTGCCGTCTCCCGCCTACTAAAGAAGTATCGCCAGACACACTTCTCAGGTTAGTTTATTTCTCTCTTTGCCTTTTCTCTTTTATTATTTCATTATGAAGTCTGCTTTTGAATACGTCTTGACTGTTGGCAAGCGTTGATGTGGTCTAAGGAAGCCATAGACATAGTAGTTTTTATTTATAAATTCTCACATTTGAAACTCTAACAGGATACAAGAAACCCAATAGACTGTTGATATTTCTTGATTTGAAGGAAACTAGTGTTAAAATAGTTTCACTTAACATAAGTTACGGCAAGTTCGTCCTCATGCTCATTTTATCGAAGAATTTTATAAAAATTTGCAGATTTCTCATGTTTACCCTGGACAAATTCGTGGAACAAGACTACTCGATAGTCTACCTACATTATGGCATCACTAGCGAGAGCAGACCGCCGTTGGCTTGGTTCTGGGAGGCTTACAAAGCTCTAGACAGAAAGTTCAAGAAGAACCTAAAAGCTTTATATCTGGTCCATCCCACCAAAATGATACGAATTTTGTGGCAAATGTTTCGTCCCGTGATATCCGTCAAGTT
Organism: Alcis repandata; assembly: GCA_949125135.1. Classification (NCBI taxonomy): domain Eukaryota; kingdom Metazoa; phylum Arthropoda; class Insecta; order Lepidoptera; family Geometridae; genus Alcis; species Alcis repandata. The sequence goes on along the minus strand of OX421221.1, from coordinate 11,714,446 downwards.
TGGCAAAAAAATGACGTATGTAAACTACTTGCACGAACTTCAGGAACACTTGAGATTAGATCAGCTTCCCATTCCGGATTGCGTACGGGAGTAAGTATGATTTTACTTATTAAATGATCTTTAATAACTTTTATACAAACGGTTCCATTAAGTTAAGTTCGGTATTTCGTCATTGATATTCGGTTCAAATTACGGCCTCCTTTTCATGAAAGACACTTCTTATACGCTAGAACTTGGCGAGAATGCCAAGAACCGAAGCTAACACCCAGCCAAGGCGGAAAGGTAAGGTCTTACTTGTAAGTTAATGTTGCTTAGCAATTACTTAGGTTGATAAATTGTCATTTAACTTTTGCGTAATACAAAATGTAAAGAGTAGTACAGACTAATTCAAATAACTTAAGTAAGGACTAAGCAGTTTTGCTTGTAAAGACTGCATACATTTTAAGCTATTATCCAGCCGCTCTGCTTCGGAAAAATTAAGACAGATCTAAACTAACTAAAAATATATCTGTCTTTATCATTGCAAGCCATTTAGACAAGGATGCCAATAGTTTTAGGAAATTTAGATCTATCTTAAAAAGCCTTCAAACTTGGGCCTATTGTTCATATTTCCAGATAACAAGAACATTATTTTTACAAAACAAAAAACAAAAACCGACTTCAAAAGACCGACTATTGAGTACATCTATTTGTCGCGCACGTACTTAATGCAAATTTAAGACTTATATGGTTTTCTCATGGATACCATTATCAGAACTGGACTAAATTGAAATGGGACCAAATGGGAAGCGTCAGCTTTCTAATAAAAAAAGAATCATCAAAATCGATTCACCCAGTCAAAAGTTATGAGGTAACAAAAAAAAAAAAAAAACATACGAATTGATAACCTCCTCCTTTTTTGAAGTCGGTTAAAAACTCACTTGACCATGTCCAGTGTCCAATATTGTAATACTCTGCATTGTTCTCGGAACATTTTGTGTCTCTGTCTAAAGATTTTATTAGCATAATCAGCCTCAGATTTGAATTGTTTTTTTAATTAAAATTGAATTTTTAAAGGTAGTAAATTATCATCTACATACTAACCATCTCTTGACGCTAAATAATGTTGAAGGGAAATTTTATTTCATAAAACTCAAATAGTTTTTAACGGAGTCCTAGTGCATGGGTGTGGCAATCCTAGATTTATCGACGATCTCGGGCAGATAGAAGGGCGTGGCAGGCTGCGACGGCGGCAGTTAGAACTTCGGTACTGTCGGTAGAGGTGTTGACTGTGCGTCTAATTTTTTTTGTCTACATTTCTTCCTGCAGAAGACTTGCTCATTAACTATTACTAATTATAACTCTTTGGCTGCGGCTAATAATCACAGACGCGCGCCTAAAATTCAAACGCCTTCTTTTTTTTTCCGCGCCTGCTTTTGCAGCCGCACTGGCGTTGCGCAAAGAAAAACAAGATATTTGTTTCCCCCAGCCAAAGTGTATTTTGTTACTCTTGTATAAGCAATCGATGTTACAAAATTTCAGCTTTTTCAGGCGATATCTTGAGGTGGCTTTATTAGGGTTTAATTTTTGATATAGAGATCAAAACTGGGTCACAGCTGGATCTTCATACAAGGCGATATTACTATAAATTTCACATTATTACCACTTTAAATTACTAATATAATTAATAACAATTAATAATACCGCTAAAATTACGTTGAAATGTCTGAAATTAGATGTTTCAGCATCTGTTTTTTGTGACAAAAATACTTTGTGTCCAAAAATGCCAGTTTTGCTTTGCTATTAGCCTGGTTCTAATGATGAAAAAATAGCTTCTGGTCCACAAACAAATAACGAAGTCTCGTTGCGAGCTTGATGCACCTTTTTACATCCTGAAAGTAGCAATTCAAAAGTGTTTTATCTCCATTTTATCATCCATTTTAAAAGTGTTTTATCTCTTTCTTACATCTAAGATTTCCTAATACTATCTCTTTCATTCTTTTCAATCTATGCTTTCTCTTTCATACTTGAGTTTACTACCGTTCAGCCATCTCTGTCAGCCATACGTTCCATTCTTCTAACTATTTTTAGAGCATGTTTTGTCTCTTTCTGGACCGTGGTAAGCTTAGCACCTAGAAAGAGATAGAAGCGTGCCTCGCGAGGCGGATCGATCAGTGTGGATAGGGTTTTACACTACACTCTCAAGGCTCTTTGAATTATCTTTTAATACTTATATTTTTTTACAATTACTTAAAATAATTATTTTTCGTAAGTTGATTAAACTCGAGTTCTAAACTCATTGTTGTGATAATTTTTGCCATTCATTCGCTCGACAGATTCATCAAATCATGATGGTATCTGTCATAAATACCTATCTATAATACTTGTTTGTTAGCATTCTCAAATACTTTAATAATGATTTTGATCTCATTTCAATTAATTACGTAAGGTTAATTATATCTATTAGATATTATAGTTACTTGATATAATTAAAATTGTTACTTATAAATTGATCTATCTGTGAGAGTGAAATCTAGAAAGACTGAGCTACGCGTTACGTCGTAAATTTATTACTAGTTGCCTAGACTACTAAATTTTAATTGTTTTCTTGTTGTCTAGTTGTCTTAACATTGGTTAGTAAATAAAGTCGATTTTATATATTTGTGATATAATTTTCATAAACATAAATAACATAAATTTTCATGATGGAGGTGGTTAGTTCTTTTTAATTTTTAGTTTATTTATTATTTAATTTCTTTATTCTTTGGTGAAAACTTAAAGGCAAAAAATTTTAATTCTTGAAAACTTCACTTTCAGTGCGCCACCTGAAGATGAAGTCTGATTTTTTTCACTAATAAGGCTTACATAATTTTTTCGCCGGTGTCGCTCCACCCTATTATATCATATCATATCTCATATCGTTTTCACTTTCAGATATAATTCGAAAATATTACACAATAGTAACGCTGTGACCGCAGCATCAATGGCTGGGATATTTTCGAAGCCCTCTGCATCGCAGAGCCTTCAAGAACAACTTGCTGATGTACCGAAAACTCAACAATTCGGCGTGTCTTTAGAGTTTATACGAAAACACAACCCAGACATTAAAGATAATATACCGCCCATCGTACGGTCATGCATACAGCATCTCTCAACACCGGAAAGTGAGTATTTTTTCAACATAAAATTACTAACCTTGTTTCTGTCTAGGTAAAGCTCAAAACACACGCGTTAAAATAATAATAAAATCTGTTTATCAGGAACAAATAACAAAATAAAAAATAACAATGAGAATCGATGAAAAGAATAAAGAAGAAAAAATGAAAACATATTATATCCTTAATAAATCAGTGTGTCTGGAGCTTTATTCTTCTTTTGTTACGGTGACAGTAATCTGACAGCACTAAAATTGTCTATCTGTCAATGTTTAAGAAAGAGATGGCATACATTTTTAATGAATGTTATAATTAGAAATTGCATGCTATATATAAAACTAGCGACCTGCCCCGGCATTGCACGGGTATGAAATATAGCCTATGTTACTCAGGGATAATGTAGCAATCTAATGGTGAAAGAATTTTTGAAATCGGTCTAGTAGTTTTTGTATTTATTCAACACAAACATACAAAAATACAAATCTTTCCTCTTTATAATATTAGTATAGATAAGCACGAAAAGCGTTCCAAGTTACATTCTACTGTGGGGCTAGCACAACGTTGACGTAAAAATACGTAGCGAGTTTTCGATAGAAAAGTGTACGCCATTTACGACTGTCAAGTATGCTCCTGACGGGTGTAAATGGCGTACACTTTTCTATCGAATACTCGCTACGTATTTTTACGTCAAAGTTGTGCTAGGCCCACAGGTCTTTCTCAAATGTCGATGTCAAGTTTAATCGGTTGTACAGACTAAGATAGATATATTTTTAGTTTAGATTTGTTTTGCCTTGGATCCATTAAATTGGTACAACGGAATCGACCACATTTGTTTACAGCACTTCTTTTTAAAACGGTTTGGTTACGTGTATTATGTAATATTCACCGATTTTGTTTTACCGTGCAATAAAGTTGCGTCTTTCAGTTTATTTACGTAAGAAAAAGTTAGCACCATTCCAAGAGCTGACAAATTTACGTAAGAGAATGATACAATATATTATTCGATGTCAATCAATGATTTACGACAATGTACAAGCCACCCTGCTAATTTCGAATATGTTCTTGCATAAAATCTATTGCTATTTTGCTTGAAGATGATATTGAACACAGATGGTAGAAGTAGAAACCGAACAACTGTGCTTTTGCTCGACTTGGCTGGGGCTCTGCCGTTCCCACAGATAAAGTGAAATATTGATTCCCTGTCCTTATTGACATAGGTCAATCTCTCATTGTGAAATGTAATAAACATGAAGCTAAATCTTTATATTGCAATTTTAAAACCACATCTTTATTTGTCTTGTCCCCATAATAATGCTTTACAAATAATTATCTAAAATCATTGAATAGAGCAAAACAATACAATAAAATAATCCAACAATACAAAATAAAATCTAAGCAAAAGCAAGAAATTGTTATAATTTGTGGTCTATCCCAAAGGGTCGAAAAATTACCATTATCTTGTTTACAGGTCTGAATACAGAAGGGATCTTTCGTAGATCGACAACACAAAAAACACTAACTGACATGATTGCGGAATGCAATAGAGGAGAAAAGGTGAACTTCAGTGACGCCCACTGTGCGGCCGTGCTCCTCAAGGCATTCCTGCGGAAACTGCTAGAGCCTATACTCACATATCGGCTGTATGACGAAATTATATTATTCAAAAGTGAGTATTTCTAACACCTTCTTCTATCTGTACAACACAGCTCGACACACTTGCTGTACAAGACCATCGGAAGTAACGGAAAGGTATGTTAAAGAAACAAAAAACATATGACCCTTTTGTAGCTGCCCACATTGGGAATGCAATGGAACAGGCTCTTTTTCCCACATACAAATAACATCTAACCCAAGGCTGAAATTTAGATTTGTCATTGTCTTGCCCTACTAAGCCAAACCAGGTGGCAAAGATATTGTTCACAACTTTCTGCTTCATACGGTTTAGGCATAAAGACACATCCTTTTTAGGGTTCAATATGAAAGTGATATAGGAAAAGCCCCCATTCTAAGACGCCAGTGTCTGGTAAGCCAACCTTAGGAACTATAAAAGCTGTCAAATTGAAATTCATGTTGTGGAGCATTTAGCCACACATTGTTGTCAATTTACCCAGTTTTTTTTACTGAAAATTGGACCTGAAATGAGGAACAACATTGTACAACATTGATTTAAAACATGTGAAAAATATTACCAAACCAAACCAGATTTAGTTGGTAAATGTATGAATGAATAGGTGAACAGATCTTGTAAATAATAAGTATGAGTTAATAATTGGTCACTAAGTGTCACTGGGTAAGTTGTTTTACAAAGATCGCTTTAATGTGCCACTTCGCCTGAAGTGAGATAGTGAGAATTTTACAGATAACTTTACATTCATTACTATAATAGTATAACAGTTACTTTATAATAACACTCCTACACACAGGCACCCACACTGGCTGTAGTCTGTTGAGTAGTTTTCAGCTATCCGCACCTTTAACCAGCATCATGTCTTCCTCATACAACATTTTTATTTTCTTCCTCATTTGTTTGGTATTATAATATTCTTCTTATAGCCTGCCTGACCTGGCATGCTTCTACCATCCCAACTACAAGATAATTTAATAATAGGCGAGTAGCAGAAGCTGATTTGCCTATATCTTGCAGTATGGAAATTAATTCATTATCAGTCAATATTTTATCTGTCATCAAAATTTCTGTTTTAATCCACAAGTCTAATGTATTTTTAAAAGTCTTGGCTGATATGACATCTGGATATCTGTTCCAGTGATTAGACCATTCTGTTGTTCAGGATGTAGTGTGAAATGTTGGCCTGGGTTGGTGCGGGCCATAGCAAAGTTTTATGGCGTCTGCAATCTCTAACATGTTTTGTATGTCCGAAAAACAATGGAACACATTCTGGACGCAACCGCCGCTCCTCTAGGTTTATGAGACATAGTGCTTTTTATCTGTCTTCGTAGGATTTGGTGATGAAGACCATAAAATATGGTATCTTGTTGACTTTTCTTTGGGAACTTTCGAGCAGGTCAATATCCTTCTTAAAGTAGGGACTCCTTACTTGGAACCCATATTCCAACAGTGGCCTTATATGTACTATATCTTGAAAAAGACGTCCACAGTCACAATTTGAAAGGCGTATGATGTAGGTTAATTTATAAATGAGTAAGCCTTTTAACTATCATACATTTGTGTCCTTCCCGTTTCAAATTCGAAGTAATGATCTCTCCTAGACCGAAATCTCGTTGCTTACGGAACGATTTTACGTACTGTACACTAAAAAAGGACTAATTGGACATAATGGGCCTTACAAAACCGGCTTTCTTTGTTCTATGTTGCTACTTGACTTGCGCCTGTGTTGCCTGGTCTGTTTTAATATTTTTCCATAAATATTTTTTTTACAAAAAATACCCCGAAAATAGTTTTGAAAAAAACAGCGACTTAAGTGTTAGGCAGTCAAAATCCAGATCTGAGAGTCAAAACTAAGTCCAGTGTATTTATAAAAAACACTTCACAAAAAAAAAACTTCCAAAAGTCTTCAAGCCGTAAATCTCGAAAATAACCCCCAATCTGGCAACCCTATATTGCATAGCCAATGCAACCAAATCGGGTACCGGTGTAAAATATTCTTGTCACACGTCTTGTCAGTTTCATGTCAAAATATTTAGTTTGTGTGCACCAGCTGCCATCTGTGACCGTGATCGATTTGTCTAGGCGTCTGTCTGTTTCGAGCTCCGTAATGGCCGATTCGGGTAAGGTATTGTTAAATTAAGTATAAATTTAATAAAAAAGTGATTTGGCCGAGAATTTTTATAAACACACTGAACTTAGTTTTGTTTGACTACTTAACACTAAAGAAAAAAACATCTGTGTTCCACTCTACCAGGATTTATGCACTCGCTTTGAAAAGGTATTTTTGAAACACATCTTTAGTTTTGAGATGTTTTTTCAGATGTTTTGAAGTTTGTAATTGTGCTGCTAGAATTGGATTATGGTTCGATATTAGCTGCCTTAAATAGAATGGCACTAATTATAATTATTTTTACAAAAAACAAAAAAAAACAAAAACCGACTTCAAAAGACCGACTATTGAGTTATTCATCTATTTGTCGCGCACGTACTTAGTGCAAATTTACTTAACACTTATTATGGTTTTCTCATGGATACCATTATCAGAACTGGACTAAACCCAGTCAAAAGTTATGAGGTAAAAAAAAAAAAAAAAAAACATACAGTCGAATTGATAACCTCCTCCTTTTTTGAAGTCGGTTAAAAAGGATTTGCTGTGATTTGTCTAGGAAGCAATGTTGTATCTCTTACTCGCGTTTTTGGTTTTTTCCACATATCTAGTCACATTTTTTTTTTTTTTTTTTTTTTTATGTTTTTACATGTTAGTAAATTTTCACCATTTCTGTTTCTATTTGGCCAGCTGTGCAAGCATGTAATTTTGTCGATCGACAAAGTGACTCGACGAATATTTAGTTTGAGTCTAAACTTCAGCTTGTCGATTGAAAAGATCCATAGGTAGCACTGCAAATTTGAGAACATATCCTTTGTAATGTTGTACAAGGTTGCTATTTTCTCATTTCTTGCACGTAAATTGATTTAATCTATTTTTTGGTTCCAGCATGGCCAATGTCTCAACGAGCCCGTTTGACAAAAATTCTTCTCCTTGAAAAGTTACCGATCGAAAACTACATACTTCTGAAATTTATCATCAAGTTTTTATGGCGGGTGAGTGTTATCAGAGCTATTCTCACATATCTAGTCCAAAAAGGTGTACATTTTTAAATTCAAACTAGGCATTTGGAACATTACTGCCTACAAACATACAAGTACAATTTAAATACAGAAGTGCTTTGATCTGAATTTTTGGATTTTTGAATTTTTGGTCGAATAAATGATTATTATTATTATTATTATTATCTATGCCTGATATGCTTGGATTATTATAGGCTTACTTTATAAAGTTTAAAGTTAAGTGACATTTAGTTAGTATTACATATTTGTATTGTGTACTAATTAAAATAAATGACTTTTGTCAAACTAAGCAATGTGTATAATTGAGAACTTATTGTTAGGTTATAACCAACGATAACACGGGAATCAAAGATTTCTTTAAAAAAAATTACTGTTTCTGTAATAGTAATCATATAATATCTTTTAGTAGTTCACCATAACTAATATAGAAATATTTTGCCGAACATTTGTATTCAAACATTTTTAAACTCAAAAAGTATAATACCAATTTTCGTATGGAAATAAGTCATTGCTTGTGTTATGCAGGTTGCCGAAATGAGCTGCCAAAATAAAATGACAGCGAGTAACTTAGCAGTGGTTTTCGGCCCCAACTTCCTGTGGGCTCCGGAAGGCCACCAAACTATGGACACCGCAACCGACATCAATTTGTTCACGGAGTATTTACTGGTGAACCAAGACGAAATATTTATTATTTAAATTTAGATATTTTTTACTGTTTGGCTCCAGCACTGGGCAGGCCATTTGCTTGTGACGAAGAATGTGTTAACACAAAATTTGGCACGTCCATGATGAACCTACAAGCAAAATTTTTAACTTTGAGTGACAAGCAATATGCCTATCCACTGCGAAAATTATAACATAGTTTTTTTTAATGTTTAAATTAAAATTATAACAATCATAATGCTGTCATAATAAAGTATCTGTTGCAGCTCTGAAAGACAGCATAATATTTAAAATCCTGGCACAAGACAATCCAAAAAAACCAAATATCAATTTGTTTCTCTAAAATAAGTCTTCAGCATTCCAATTTTTTTTTAACTATGTGCTACATTCCAAACTCTGTATCCCAATCACTCCCCGTTTTTCTCATTATCCGCTCAGTATTCTATTTATATGAAATGTTTATTATTATTATTCAAATAATGATAAATTTTTGGACAAATAAAAATGCATTTGTGTAATGGTGAACCGAGATTGCAAAACGATATTGTCTTATAAATTAGAATTATTAAAAAAATATATAATTTACTTTCTAAGTTATTTACTTTTATGGTGCTTGACACATATGTATTTACTTTGGACCCCTAACATAAAAATAACCAGTAAAAAGAAAAATACAAAAAAATAATAAGTAGAATAGTTCTGTTGTTGTCAATATCATATTTTGGGTGGAGAGTCATCTCGCGGCGGAAATTCCACGGACGGCGCGTCGAACTAGCGCTTTTTTATTACAGTCATTTATTAATTAGTTTCAAACATTAATCAATTTGTCAACGTCTCGTACACTTGTTTTATTTTTAATAGACAAAGGCGAAACCAAAAAGGAAAATATATTGGAGTTACCCGTACCTTAGTATGTTCGGAGTTACAGCGGCCGTATTGATAACATTCTATCATACATGTACTTCATTAATATTCTTGCAGGATTGTATAATAGTTTCGAATTTACCGAGGGACTTTTTCCGTGAGATTGACACTACATGTAATTAATTATAATAAGTATAATAAACACTTCTTAAAGCTGTCAAAATCTAACTCTCAGGTTTGAGCTCGACGTTTGCGGTGTGATGAAAAAGTTGGCGGGTGATATTTTGACAGATTAAAGTGACCTATTCTAGTAATTTTATGACGTTATTAGTCTAAGAAAGTAATTATAGCCACCTATCTTTAATACTATTTTTCATCATTATATTTAGGGGTCAGTTTACACAGGGCGAAAAGATCTGACTAATTTATGTCTAGGTTTCAAAATTGATTATATTACTTTTAATTTAGGAACCCTTATATTTTCAGCCTCATGGAGGCTTAGTATTAATCTAATATGAATAATCCAATACCAAATAAATTATATAATAATAAATACATACTTTAAGTCGTTAATAATATGTATAAGGAATATATGTTACTAGAATTAAGATGACACTTTAAGATCATTAATTGTATCTATTTATAGAATGTTTATAAAAGGTGTAGTAATACCGAATGGTGTGTCTGTTTATGTGTGCCCTATCAAGAATAACCCGACCAAAATTTTAAACTTGACTGTTCCATACAAAGTGTTTCTATTGGGCCGTTTGGATAGCGAAAGCCCGGGCTCGATATCTTGATAATTTTTATTTTTGAAGCTCTTGAAGTTTAGAAAACACCCTAGATGTCGAAAACTAAACTACTTTCTGTTATTTTGTTCTCATTGCTGCCCGATACATCGGTACCACTACACCTTTTGGCTTTACGTTGTATATTTATTTAGTTACTTCGATCTTAAGTGGGCGGGGTGAAGCGACGCCCGCTACATGATCAGAATAGCTAAGGTAGAATTCCACCAGTACTGTGTATTAGTTTGCTCAGTCAAAAAAACATTGACAAGAATGGGCCCAGTCTTTCTCTCTGTAACTGTCGCTCTCTCTCTCTCTCTCTCTCTCTCTCTCTCTCTCTCTCTCTCTCTATCTATCTCTCACACACACACCCTATATTGTGCCCCACTTACTAGTCTATTTGTACCTGGCTACGAACTTGCCTTAACATTCTGAACTATAATAAGAGAAGAGACAACAGTATCACCGTCGCGATTGTCCCGCCCCGCCCGCTTTGTGCATTGGTAGTAACTCTTCAATATATTATAAATTAACTTTTCGAATTTATTCAAATAATAATAAGTATCTCATACCTATCCGACTATTTATATTTTTGTGTTGGAATATGTTCTGACTCAATCTTAAATTACAAGTTTAACTGAAACTATGTCTTCATCTTGATAGTATCAGGACAACAGCACTTTAACGATGTCCAAAGCACTTTATTTTAGAGGATTCAAACAATTTATAATAATGTTTATAATATTATATTAATGTTTAATTGGAGAGCGCGCCCTTGGTGTTGTTGTATACCTACGTGCCAATTAGTGCACCGCGCATGTGTGCCATACCACTGGCAGCTGCACACTCACTTGCTTAATTAAGTAGGACGCGCCTTCGTAAATTACTTATATAGTCGATGTAGGTACAATTTTGTCAACCCCTTAAAATTCTATGTGTTGTAGTTTCAAGGACGCAGCGAGAGTTTCGCCGTTGTGTGCGTATTCCTACCCTTTCCTTAATTGACCCAGAATTGGGTTTGTATTGCAGAGTTTCCCAGGCGTTTCCCTTTTAGGGTGAATTGCGAACACAATATTTGTTCGCACTACACCCCTAGTATTCCCTCTCGCCTCAATGCGGAAACTCTCGTCGCGTTCTACAACAATAAATGTGTCATAAAAGTATTGTTGTTTTATTTGTAGTTTTTAAACATGCAATCATAGAATACTAGTAGATAAGGCAGGTAACGTGTTAATGAGGGAGTTTGGTAATAGCATAGAAAGAAGTCATTCTGCCGCTTTGGCTGAATCTTAATCGTAATAGCCCCGCTTTCATCCGCGTGATAATGAATAGATTCCAATAAAATGCATGGCAATTAACTATCTGCTAATAAGGTATTACATCAGTGAACAATAAAATCATCATGGCAATATTTTTTTTATGAAAACAACGTGCAGCAATTTTAGCACAAGTTATTACCTAGGTTTATGAGGAATTGTTTAAAAGGCGATCATCCCAAATCAATTTGACAAAACAAATTCGATGCTTGCAACGCCACCTGTTATAATACCACGGCGTTAAACGCCTCGTTGGTCAACTTCTATTGGCATAAGTGCATTGCCGGAGCCGGCTTTACTTTATGACGCGTGACGCGTCTGTAACCCGTGGTTGACGGACGCGACTTGGCTTAACGTTCACATTTTTATATGTGAAGTCGGTTTAACAAGTTCAACCGGGTTTTTTGACAGTTGAACGGTTTAAAACTGTTTTTGTTGCGTTTGAGCAGCCGTTATTGGTAGAGAATACTAGTTAAAAAATATCCGTTGTTAATGTTTCGAGTTTTCATCGATTTTCGCTTTTAACTTTTTTATTTTTGGTTCGGCAGCTTAGACAAATTTAAAAAAAAAATTTAGGAAGTAGACTAGTTGGCCCAAGTATAATTCATTTTATACTCATGCATGGACATATTCAAACTCCTTACCATAGAATCCCGACCTACGTTTTGTATTGTTTGTCATGACCTTGGTCATAGAGACATGTTAATTTTTAATTCGACCTCGAAGCTTGCGGTGATAAAGTTGTTGATCACTAAGTCTAGTTCTAATGCTGAGGAAGAGAGGAGAACTATATCATTGACAAATCAAAGGTTTGTTAAGCTAATAACTTACAATTAAAATCACAACACTCTTAGTTAACTCTACTATGCCCCTTCCCTTGTTTTCATTTGATCGCTAGAATTCTGAATATTTCTTTGAGAGAAGCAGTGAGAGAGTAGGGGTAGGAGTAGGAACGAGAGTAGTAGAGTAGAGTTTCGGAGATAGTGGAGACCCACTGTTGGACTCCTTTTTCTATGTATTATTTTCCGAGAGGTTAAAAAAAGTTAAAATTTCAAAAAATCACGACAGGAAAGAAGAAAGAAAAAGAAAGAAGAAGAAGGAAGAAAAGAAGGTTGATAAATAATAAATAACATTATGTTAATTGTGTACTATAGGTTTGTAAATATATTAATTATTAAATTTATTATTTGTTGGAACATGCAGTGAAAATTCTGAGGATTCAGCTGTCTACCTGGCAACTAAAAATAACTATAAATTGGCAACTATTCTTTGTGCCGGGTCCGGCTTTCAGCATCCCAAAAATTTAACAATCAAAAGTCAGTGACGCATTTTTAGTTATGGCAGTTTTTTTTTTTTTTTTTCAAATAAGCGATGACAGCGCCAACTACTGGCTATTTTGCAAAATTGTCCATTACATGGTCGCATTAAAATGTAACCGATCGTGCCAGTAGCTGAACAATACGTTTATTTCAATGTGATTGTGACAAAATTGTACTCATAGACTATACATTCAAAAAAAGTTCTAAATGATTTATTTAATTTACAAGTTCCTGTCATTATTAAAACGACACCTGAATGGGGTTTTGGCCATCTTACTTGGCTTGCGTTGGTGATTCGACGTCTAGCGATCACGTGACTAGACGATCGAATCAATGGCGCCAAATGACTTTTACAGAAAATGTATGTATTTTACAAAGTATTTCAGCATGATAATGTTTCACCGTTATGAAAATGTGCTTTCGTTTAGTCGACAAAGTGAATTCGCGGTGATATGATTCCAAAAAATAATGCTCATGTCAATCTGGCATTCTGGCAACAAAACAGTGCTGCTATCTATGTTGTCAACTTTGTTATGTAGTCTGCAATGGAGACTCAGTGAGATAAATATTTACGGATATTCTTAGTAATAATGCAAGTTTTGGCTTGTCTTACATTACCAAGAAGTGCTTCGAAAACCGATGTATCGTGTGCCAATAATAAGTAGTGCCAAAAGAAGGCCACGGGACCCACAGCTGTATTCTAACAAGTTGTCCTCTAGCCCGCCATACATTTCGTGCTATAAAGTGAAACGTCAAACAGGATTTTGTGCAAATTGTTTTTTGGACGCGAAAATAATGCATATAATGACATATATCACGCAAATCCGCGAACATGTCGAGGTAAATTATAATCTGAGTACCATTAGCACTTGTGCAACATTACCACTATTTCCCGACGACGTTTTTGTTTCTAGTGTCGAACACTCTTTTTGTGTTATTTTAGAGCTTTAGTGTACATTTTTGTTGATGTACATGCGTAAACTCACATTAGAAGTGTGTGGACGCCGTAGTTAGCGCACTGCATTGTTGTTGAGTGGTGTATGGACAGAACCACAGACCTGTCAAATGTGATTAAACATAACACACCTGAGCTCTATCAGGACAGTAAAAGTGCTGCTTTCGTCGTTAGGCGTCTTCTGCATAACTAAACTAGTGTTTTTTCTTTACAGGTATTGTAAACGTATAAAGTGGAATCATGTAGTGAACGATGTGACATATACAATGTTGCTGCCGCGTTCCAAGTGTAAAGCCATAGTGAGATTGTGAACATGTAGTTGGTAAAAAGACTCCTAACAGGATGTTGATGAGGGGCACCAAGCGGGCAACCGTGGTGCGTGATGGTGAGCAGCCCAGCACTAGCACTGCGGGGCCTAGCACCAGCTCGTCTAAGCGCCGCCGGACTGACCCAGATGACCCACTCTGGCAGATACGGCCCGTCAGTGACCTCAAGATGTCATCTATATACAATAGAAATGCCACTGAGGCACCAGCAGAACTATTCAGGTTTGTGTGCTTCATTTTAGTTTACTTTCAAGTTTATGGATATCCATTACATCTTCTTACATTACTGAAGTTCATTTTAATAGTACATACATTACTCATAAAGTGGAACATCAGTAAAATCAGACATAACAGTAGAGTTGCAGCCTCTATAAATTGTAGCCACTACTATAGCTCTTTAAATTTAGCACTTCCAGGAAAGACACCACTGCTGAACTATGTTACAGTAAGATTGTTATAAAAGTCAGAGCTCTGACTTTTATAACAACTTGCTAGAATGCTAGATGCTAGTATCTATGGTTAGTTCTTTAAAACTAAAAAAAATAGTTCACCAAAAACTAGACGAGGGATTCAATTTTTCACCTACCATTTTCTACAACTGTTCAATATGTTCAATGCTAACAACAGACAGTAAAATAAACAATCACTATGTTAAATTTTGATAAACAAGGGCCTTAGTGATATACATATATAGATCAATAGCCAGCCCTCATGCTGCTAATTTATCTTCACTTATCTACATTTCTGCACTATCTACTCTACACTAATATTATAAAGAGGTAAAGTTTGTGACTTTGTAATTTTGTAGTAGATAATGTCTACTGGACTGAAACTAAATGATTTCACTGGTAAAATCATACACTATTTCTATGTGGCAAATACTAAGTCAAAAGCTTAGTAAAAGGCTCTTAAAGTACCTTTCTTTATATTACTAACTGCTCCCTAAAGATTCGTCTGGGGGGTGGTGAAAAACGAAGATGATGAAAACAAGAAGTCTATGTCCTTTTCTGTACAGTTAACAACATTTATCCAAATTTCAGGATAATCTAAGTAGTTGAAGTGTGAAAGTGTAACAAACAAACAATCAAACTCACTTTCGCATTTATCATATCATAGGATTTTCTACTCTTTCAAAACAAATGAGGTAAAATAGGCTGGTTAGGTATCGTCCATTCATCATGTGAAGCTTGTTAGGGGAAATAGTTAGGGGGGTCCAGAAAATATCACGAAATATCACGAGGGAGAAGGGGGGGGGGATGTAGAAAAAACATCACATGATTAATGGACGGACCCAGGTAGCTTATTTCGCAACAAATTCATTCTTATGGGTATTTTTGTAGTTTCAAATAATACATACAAAATTTCATTCTTTACCAACTACTTTTTGCTCATTTTGTAGCAGTTAGTACTAGATGGCATGGTGAACTTCATATCCCTTACAATAGATAATTCTATCTTCTACAATTTTCTTTTCCCTTATAAAACCAACCAGGTATTGAGTCGACCAAAACAAAGAAAATAATCAAATTGGTCAAGCCATTTTCGAGTTTGATTTAATGTATGTTTACAATCACCACCCACCACCACTTCTTAAATTAATATGAAAAAAATGCATTGCATGACAAGTTGTGTCATTACAATCATACAAATACAAATAGATATGGCATTTCTGTCTAGACGCACAGCGAATGAAAATACGGCTTTGATTTTGTGTGTGACCATACCAATCTATACTAATATTATAAAGAGGAATGATTTGTATTTTTGTATGTTTGTGTTGAATAAACACAAAAACTACTGGACCGATTTCAAAAATTCTTTCACCATTAGATTGCTACATTATCCCTGAGTAACATAGGCTATATTTTATACCCGTGCAAAGCCGGGGCAGGTCGCTAGTATCCTATAAAGGGTAAAGAACTTGAAATAGGTAAGGTATTAATAATTTAAGTACCCGTTTGAATGTTGACAAGCAAGGTGTGGAGAACTTCTACTTATCTCTGTTGTGACAAAATACTTGAAACCACTAAATTTATTTAGCTTACCAAGTACTAATTACTTACAGGACCCAATACTTGTTTGATGCTCTCATTAAATTTTATATGAAATCTGTTAAAGCTATTTTTTTGTATATAGTACAATAGATAATAATATACTATGTATAATATACTATCAAAATATTGTTGTAATGCCACAGGTAAAAAAATTGTAGCAACAAATAATAAAAAAGTACATGTAATAGGTACAATAGTAAATCACTATAGTGGTCACAAAATAAGAGGCCCGTTTTGACACTTGAGAAAGACCGTAGAATGTAACTTGGATCGCTTTTCGCGCACACTTTATGGTAGCAAATTATAACGAAACTCTCAAAAACAGTAACATTCTGTCTTCTTTTTTCAAATATTATTAGTGTTGTAACTTGTAACCAATTTACTATTGAATTGACGATAGCTCAACTGACGATTTTGGCTCATCATCCAAAGAAAATTATTGAATGAAGATTCAATCACTTTCGTTTTTTCTTGTTTTTTTTTTGTGATTGAATGAATGTTATTATAACTAAAAATATTAAATTGCAGACAAATTGACCTCTCGCACCATTTCGTATCATTTCAATATACCTATAATATTCAAGTTTAAGTTAAATTTTCGAATCGTAACCTTAATCCAATCCATTAATCCAATGTACTTTACAATACAAAATCAAATCGATCAAATACTCATACAAACTTAAATTGATTTATCGTGAGTATCGAGTACCGAGTCGTATGGTTACATCACTAGTTACGTCGCAATGACAAACGTCAAAACGGGCCTCTTATTTTGTAACGACTATAGCGGCTTCGCTCGCGTGGTGTACCCCTCAGTAACCGTTTATTTTTCTGGGATAAAATTAACTTAACCCTCCTTTTTTGAGAGCATGTAAAAGCGTTATAGAATAGGATCAGGGACCCCAAAAACCCTCGGATGCAATAAATTAGCCCCCTCGGACCATTTTGAAAAATGGCGGCCATTTTTAATCCCCCATCTGCGATTTTCGTCACTACCAACAAGTTGTCCTCGTAAAGCCCTATGATATTTTAGTCAAACACACCCCATCTGTAATCGTTTCGGAGATATAGACCCTCGAAGTTTGTATGGCGGCCATTTTTTTTTCGATTTCTCCGAAAAGGTCCGAGGCTTTAGTGAGTTTTCAGTTTCAGCGCTTTGGTAAAAGTGTTTTTAATTTTTGAGATAATTAGCAGTTTCACCTCGAGGATGTAACTTTCAAAGATTTGGGATTTTTGCCGGGGTTTGTGGAATTACCTTAAGTTTAGTACATCTTTAAAACTTAATTAATGTTGCATCACAACAAATTCTTTCTCCACATTTCTCTTTACCACGCCGTTTCACCCCCATAGGGTGAAATGATTTTCCCAAATTTATTTCTTTAAGCTTAGTAGGTATATTTGTACAGTTTCAAAAACGTAGCATCAAAAAATAATGTTTCTCCAAACAAAGTTTAACGCCCTATTTCACCGCTTTTGGGGTTGAATTTCAAAATATCCTTTCTTAGTACACGTTCACTCATCAAGACAAACTAAACCTCCCAATTTCTAAGACCAGCGATTCAGGCTGTGCTTTGTCTGTCAGTCAGTGATTCAGGACCTGTTCCTTTATTGACCGAGCGAGCGAAGCGACCGAAGCGTCTGCAACGACTGGCCAAATTTGCTCTCATCTGTCCGGATGTTTGTTTGTATGTTGGTACTCGCATACAGATCGCATTTCTCATCAAATCTTGACGAAACTTGGAATACAGGTTCAACGATTTAATAGATTATTATTATTGTCGTCGGGATTTTTTGATTGAGGGTTATATTTCCTTCAAAAAGAGAGGAGCTGCAGCGCCATTTACTGACCGATTTTGATAAAATTTGGTAGAAGTATTATATGGTACCTAATTCTAAACAAGAACCTCTCGACTGATTTTACTCATATTTGAAATTCTTGTTTAGAATTGTTTACCATATCCTTCTGCAAAATTTTATCAAAATCGGTCGGTAACGGCGCTGCAGCTGTTTTCCCCTCGTTTTGAGGGAAATACCCCCAATCAAAAGGTCCCGGCAACGAAAAAAAACTATTAAATCGTTGAGCCTGGATACCAAGTTTCGTCATGATTTGTTGAAAAGTGCGACCTGTGGGTCTAGCACAACTTTGACGTAAAAATACGTAGCGAGTTTTCGATGGAAAAGTGTAAGCCACTTACGACTGTCAAGTGTGCTCCTGACGGGTGTAAATGGCGTGCACTTTTCTATCGAATACTCGCTATGTATTTTTACGTCAAAGTTGTGCTAGGCCCACTGTACGCGAGTACCAACATACAAACAACCGGACTCTCGCGAGGTCTACTGTTCGCGGAACTATTTGTATATATAGATTGTTCAATATAACCTTAGACTAAAATAAAATAAATGGACGGGCCTAAAAGAAGCGCATTATTGAAGACGATTAAAATGAGCGTTACGTGTGATTGACTCTCACTCCTTTCCAGTACCTGGGAAGTGCAACACGTCTGTGGAGCTAAACATATAAGTACCTTAGTTACCTTCCATCGAACAAATAATGCCTTCGTGCTCATTTCTGTTATGCAAAAATACTTAAAAAAACCAAAATTAAAAGTTGTTGACTTATTTCGACTGAACGCGATCAACGGCTTAGGCACGTCCATTTATTTTATTTTAGTCTTAGAATGTAAATTGCAAAAAGATATGTTAATAACCTAATTCTAAAAATATTTTTAAGTACAAGCTTTTATTGCATTGTCATCGAAGTTACACACGTATACCAAATTTCAGCTCAATCGGACATAAGAAAGTGGTTCAAAGTTGAGTTGCAAGATTCCACCCGAACTAATATACTTACAAACATACATTGCAAGTTAAATAAAAGCTTTTAAAAACAAAACTACTTGTGGTATGGTATCAACTAATTTTTAATTTAGATGAAGCTAGCTAAAATCAATAATTTTATAAAATCAATAGGATTGGAGCCAATAATTAAAGGCCTTATTTTTAAACACCTAAACTTGATCAGTATTTAAAATTATCCGTCTTGATTGTGCAAGTCACATTTCACATCAGTGAAAAGTTTTCAGAACATTTAAAGCCATGTTAAAATTTTTGCATTGTTTAAAAGTAAGACTCTTAATCCTATGCGGCAATGGAATCCTTTTATGTACTTAGGTTGCTTGTTTATAGAAATAGATTTTTGTAACTAAAGTGACGTGAATTATTAAGATTTTGAATGTTTAATGCAAAAACTAAAACGATTTATCAACTGGTCCAAATGTTTTTTTACCGCGTTTAAGTCCGCATTTGACCACCAACTCGCCTGTTTGTAAGCAACGATGGTTTTCGTAAAGTAATAACTAAGTTTTATTATATTAGACTCAAATACTGGCTAGAATGCTAAATGTTTGCCAAAATCACCATTCACAATAGGCGGTGTAAACTTTGATCTCTATAACCAAGTTTAAAAATTATAGGCTGTCACAAGTATATTCTTTGTCACTAGCATTATTAAGCACTTATGTGCACTTATGTGCAAAAAGGTATAACTATAGTCTTGTGTACACAGATAATAAATAAAAGCTGTTTGTGTGCAACTTTGTAAAGAATCCCTTGGAACATATGGAGTCATTTTTATTCAAAGTTAAATACATAATTAGATATGATTACGGACCTGGTGCCGCACGCACCACCGCCCTAGGTGTAAATTAGTGCTTTTTAGTATTTCTAGAATAAAGTGTAAGTAATATTTTTTTGTGGTGATTTAATCGTTTTAGATTTTGCTTTTGGGTAAGGAATAGTGTTACTCTGTAAAATATTCAAAATGTGATAGTAAATTGATCACACAAGTGACAAAAAATGTAAGTCACTTTCTTGTCCAATCAGTGTTTATTAGAGTAATCAAGAGTAACTTATTGAAGAGTATAAATCTGTGATACTGATTGAAATGTATATATTTTTTACTTTCTGCCTAGCCAATTGATTAAGCTCAGAATAGTTTTAAAATAAGTATTGTACTAGTTATAGCGAATTAAGGACTTGACCAAATATCGAAAACAAACCATGTAAAAATAAACTCAATATACCTTATACGTTCCGTTGTGGGTAAAAATGTATTATAAAATATTTGTTTAAGTATTAAGTAAAACCCAAAAACGTACGTCTGGCGTGCTTGCCGCATAGTACTGACTGCCAAGTATTTTTATTTTGTAAGCGATTCATTTCATTTAATTTTGTTTATTTATTTACGTTAATGTGCAGTGGATGAAGATTGGCTTGAAAGTGATGTGTCAATCAGTATATGATACCTACATTATATCCTATAAGGCTGTCAATAATAAAATTACTTACTCTTATTGTCTAAATTTATCATAACTTAAAGTAGTTAATATAAGTTACCAAGATCTCAATATTAATAAGGCATTTGACACATCGCCTTGATTTTTGCGCGTTAGGCCCGTAATTCACCAAAGCGGAGACGAGAGGAGATGTGCTGCGAAGCGGGCAGGTAAGTTCATCGCTTAGCTGTGCCGCTTGCCCGCTCGCGGCACTAGATAAATTAGGCATCTCCTCCCTTCTCCACTTGATCCATTTCCACCGAAGCTAGGTGGAGAGTAGCTGTGGAAATAACGAAATCTGATTGGATATTCTGAATCTGAATATTCAAAAGATATCTCCTCTCGTCTCCGCTTTGGTGGATTGCGGGCCTAAAAGCCTAAGCTAATTTTTTCGGCTGTACAATTATTTATTTTTATTTTCTGGTGCTACACCGTATAAGCGATTATTATTTTTTATTTTTTGTTTATCAATTATGTATTGACTATGTATTTGTATAATTATATTAGGTGTACAACTTTGCTTCCGCCGTTTTGCAATAGATGGCTGTAGTGGTAAGTGGTAATCGAAATAAATAGATCCTAGATGTCATACAATAAGCTTAGGTATTTGTAAACATAACGCCATCGAAATATTAGTCGATTTGTGTCTGCATCATAAAGTTATTCTCGATTAAACATGTCAGCTTACGAGCCAAATTCTCGTCATTTGCGGGAGGTTTTAATTTACGAAGAAATCTGCGGCTGAGGCTCATCGAATGCTCTCAAATATCTATAGTGAGGCCGCTATTAGTGAAAGAACGTGCCGAGAGTGGTTTCACCGCTTCAAGAACGGTGATTTTGACGTCGAAGACCAGCATGGCCATGAAAGAGAGAAGGTTTTTGAAGATGCAATTGGAGGCATTACTTGATCAAGACTCAAAGTAGTGGCCAGCGATAGACAATACTTTGAATCATAAATGTATAACCAATTTTTTACATTAAAGCCTCGAATTTCGGACAAAAACGGCGGAAGCAAAGTTGTACACCTAATAACATGCCATATCATACAGCCTTCCCCATAAACTCTGCTAAAAGATTTTTGTAATGCGCAGAAGTTTAATGATGACAATCTACGCAACGTTTATAAATAAGGTTGTTAATGTAAGAAGACGATGGGTTATCGAAGTAAAGTAAGTTAATTTGTGAAAAACTGTTTTGGTGTCATTATCGAATATCGAAGAAACTTCCTTTAAAAAAACAATGCCTAGTCACACACAATATCAAAACCGCTGACAAAAGGTAGGCGACACTTTTATCATTATCATATTCAGCCAAAAGATGTCTAGTGATGGGCGGCCGAATATTCCCATCAACCGCCACTACAACTAGTCTTGTAACTCTTTTTTTCAGCTTTCGCCGTGTTTCATCACAACTGTTATATTGATGTAATATTTTGATTTATCCACATTCTCAATGTAACTTTTATGTGTTTAGACTACAACCAGAGCTTCATAAAACATTTCAGAATAGATTTAACTTTACGGTCTTAACTTAAGTGTTGCGTCTCCGTCGTTTCCGTTTTTACATAACAGAATTATGGAATCCAAACACTCTACCCTAATTATTCCACGTCCATGCACCGCCAGACCACCATAAACGCCACTTAGCACTATCCTTCACTATAATTTCCAATCAACGACAAATCAACCTAACGTTTATGGTGTTTCCTTCACATATGTCTTACGTTTGCAGACTTGCAAGCTACAGCGCGTAGAGCGTTTAGTTGTTCTCGGTTCCGCGGCATACATAACCCAATCAATGCCAGCTTGCTAAAATGTTGATCTCTATAACTGTCTCTGTATAGTAAATTTCTTCTCGGATTAGGTCAGTTGAAAGCTATCGAAATTGCAACTAAATCAATGAGATTAGCACTTGTCAGTTTATTACACAATTTTGAACTTTGGGGACCAGTTCTACCGTAATGTTTCGACTCCGGAAGTCTTGATAGGTAAAAGCGAAAAATAGCGGCAGAAGTTACGTCTAAAGTGTAAAGTTACGCTTTAGAGGCGTTAGGCTCTATGATTCGGCAAAACTTTTTTAGAGTATCGTAATTCGGAATCACGTAATTTTGGGAAATTGCGATTCCGCCTTAATCCTTTTTTCGGAATAAAATAGGTACTAAAGTGAAGATATTCCAAAGCTTTCGTAACATCGCAATTCAGCCTTATAAATTTTTGGCGTAGCGTATTTCGGATTAATGTGATTTGGGGTTACGAATTTTGGAGTTTCGTAGTAGATGACCATACGAGTACGAGCCAGCCGGTAAGCAGGTATGTGATATTTTCATTATTTGTAACATTTGGGGAGAAATTCTTGTCGAAATGTTATGTTGTTTTTTGAACGTTGTTTTTCATTGTGTTTCGTCTTGTGGTGGCCATTTCGTCTAATTTGTAAAGTATTTAATCGAAATGAGGATTTTTAAACATTCTTATAAAAATGTTACTAAATAAACCATTGCATAAGAAGTACGTAATGACTGATTTGACTCAACGGTTGTCGAAAAAAAATATTTACCCAGTCATACACATCCTTCATATTTAAAACATTATAATTATTCGATATTTTACGCAAATGAGTTAATTAGTATGTATTTCGAATATACGAAAAATAGATATTAATGTTAATAAAAAAACATAAAAATCGGACAAGACAGTTTCTGCCTTAGGATAGGTAGGTACTTCTGAAAAATGTATTTCGAGAATCCAAAAATTATAACATACTAGCTGACTCGACAGACGTTGTCCTGTCAAAAGCCATTGCGTCAATTCTATGTCAAATGTCAAAAGTTACATTAAAAAAGTTTACATTGTCCAAAGCGCTAAAGTTAAATTATGGTTTAAGTATTTTTAAATTTTGTAATTTTTCATTTTTTTTTACTATAAATTGAGATGTGAGCTATCCTATCTCCTAAGTTAGATCGAACTGCACACGGTGTGCAAATTTGATTGAAATCGGTTAAGTAGTTTAGGAGTCTATAGCGGACAAACAACGTGACACGTAATTTATACATATTAAGAAGATAAGATCCTTCGGGAATACAACATTTCTGAGAACTAAGTTCGGGCAAATAAAATTCGAACATTGATATCACACATTAATGAGATCATAGTCGCACACTAGTATGTAACACACTCGATTTATAATTTTATTGTAGATTTGTTTAAAAATATTCTCAACATTTACTAAACAATTGTTTTATAAAAACTACGAGCTTAAACCCCCGTAGGTACATACCGTTTTTGAACATATTAAACAATAAATCTGTCAAAGCGAATACTCGCTTGTCGGGGATTTTAAACGATCGCGGAACCCTAATATTGCATCTAAAACAACAAATAACACAACAAAACAACACAAAAACACTTTTTATATTGCCTTTTATTTCTGCAGCTACTTTTTACTTAGATACTGTTTTTTTGGTCTAATGTGAAAAATGAAAATTTAAAAATAAACCGGTGTCAATATTCCAAAACTATCCATAATTTCCTAAAATGTTGGCCTAAACTTATTTCGAGGACAACAAAACCGCGGTCGGCTAATGTAATCATTCCAATGTAAACTGCAGTCAGCGCGTCAAATACATTCAACCTTTTTATTATTATAACCTCTTTTGAAACAAAAACTACTATTTGACATCCTTCTTGACGTATCCGTCAATGGCGAGATCACTATTTGATGATAAAACTATTTTTAAAATGAAATAAAAAATAAATATATAAATAATTTACAATAATTTACATAAATAATTTCGAGAAATAAATGAAAACAAACACAATTGAATCTATAAACAAAATTAATTTCGAATAAATAATGTTTCAGAACTATTAATCGTTTTTGATTATTGACTTGCAATTATAGACTTTAAAACCAACACGATAAGATACAAATTCCGGAACTTCGATCACATGATAGTGACCAGTGGAGTAAAAACCTTTTTCATATTTTAGTTATTTTCTGAAAATCAATTAATTTGGGGTTCGCTATATGTTTAAGCTGTACCTTAACCTTAATTACCCAATTACTTGAATTAATTCAGATTTTTTTCGTCGGTAAACTTAGGAGATAAAGTAGTGCGGTCATTTTTTTCAAAGATTTTGAAATAATAATAACAATGCATGGTAAAATAAAATAAAAAAGGTTTTGAAATGTCCAAACTAATACCTTTCATTTCCCCACACCACATTGCTTATCTCTAAAATTTTAGCTCCCCATTTTAGGGCCCAATTCTCAGGTAAAGACCTCAAGAAGGAGAAGGTAGGTTCTTATATAGCAAGTTTTTTTCTAAAACTTGTAGCGACTAACATGATCTAGCATCATGCAAAATTTCAGACCTCTAGCTTTTATAGTTCGTGAGATAATTGGCTGTGACATACAGACAGACAGACGCACGAGTCTTGCTTTTAGGGTTCGTCCACGAAAGTAATTCTCCCTAAAAACGATGATTATGCATTTCACCGTTTATGTATGTTCATTCATATGTTGCCTCCCAAGCCATTTATCAGCAAGGGTTCTAGAGATGAGTCTTACCACTTCCCGTATTATGTTTGTGAGGTCACGCTAAATCCAATATGGCGGATTTTATAACTTAACTTCACACACAAAATTATTATTTTTTGAGATGAATATGTATTTATTTTCCTGTGTTTAAAAGGCTAAGGGCTCGTTTACAATGTCGCGTGACGAAGCGTGGTACGTGCAGCGTCGCGTCGCGCGGGAAAATGAAACATGATAATGTATCATATGAGAGTGTTCATGCAAAAGTGTGTTCATACGCGTTGAGTTGGATATCTTGCGGTACTGAGTACGTTGCGGTCACCGCTGCGTACGCCGCGCCGTAGCCCGTAGCCTACCGTCATCGCATCCCCCCGTTAAATATAGCTGAAGAAAAATAAATTAAAAGCAAAAAAACTTTTTGAAAAAATATCGACTGCTTGCGGATGAAAATTTAACATCAAAGAAAATTATAATATAACACACAAAACGATTAAGTGTACGCCCACAGCAGGGCACAGCAGGGGAGAAGCAAGCGCCCGTGTTCCGAGGGTCCAGCGAGAGCATCATCCTACGTCATGCATGGTTGACTGGGAATGTCTTATTCAGGCCTTACTGAGGTGCATTTCTGTCAAAAAGGTGTGAAAACTAGCGCTGTACCAAATTACCATCCTTACAAACATATTGGACCCCTTTCCCAAAAAATGTTCAAAAACAAACCCTGGACTTTCCAGCAGGATTCTGCACCAGTTCTTAGGGCACGAATCACTCAAAACTGGTTGACCACCCTTGGAATCGACTTTATCAGGCACGAAGACTAGCTTAGACTTAAAACCACTGGACTACAAAATACAGCAGCATTTAGAGGAAAAAGTCTGCGCTAAGCTTCTTAAAAATTTGGAATCTCTCTTTGCATCTCTGGTTAAGCAGCGGTAGATATAGACACGATTGTGGTGCGTGCTGCGATCGATGACTAGCTGCGTCGGCCAGGAGCCTGCATTTAAAATCAGGATGGTAATTTTGAATGACATTTAATAAAATTTTAAATTATATTGTGCATTAAATCATCTTTCTTTTCATAGATAACTTCAAAACAATGTATACAATTTATATTATTTATTCAGTTAAATGTTTGTGACAGAATTTATGGCCTGACTAGGTACGAGGGCTGCTATTTATGTATCCGGAATAACAAAAAGAAACAAACATCTATAACACAGGTCTATAAAAGATAAATATTTTTTGTTGCCATGGATATCTTAGCAAATTTTGATCTTTTAAAGTTCCCAGATTACGAATTTATTCATGAAAGTATTGAATGTCGTTTTGCTTTCGATATTTTTCTGTCTGTTTACTTCTATGTTTCCTTATTTTTCAATATAAAACTGACATTAGAAATATATCTGTTATTTTGTTTCATGTTTTCCGATTTTTCTATCGAAAGAAATTGTACCTGTTCGAAAATGCTCGTACTCCATGCTTCACTTCAAAAATAATAGAAAATGTTGGTTTTATTCTGGGTTTTTTTGTGAATTCAATAATTAAGGGGTTTTTACTCTATGTTACAACTACAATAAGGCGTATTTATCGAAGTTTTCTTCTCGGACGTGGTTTCAATTACTGTGGAATGGCCCTATGCCCTAATTATGTAAAATGAAAATAAAGGTTAAAAAAAAAACGAGAGCAAATCTTACAAAATCATTGATAGTTTCATGAATTGTGTGTGAGCATGATGATCGATGCACTTTTGATTACGTTAAAACCAATTTTTATGGCACTTTTGCGACTCTGATTGGAATATATCTAAAACATTTATTTAGGGTTTTCGATGGTGCTTCATCCCCAAAAGTCGAAGTGAGTTAATCGATGCACTGTATTTGAGTTAACCCACGCCGAAAATCGTAAAAATCAACGCACGAAATGTCAAAAATCAACGAGTTGAATCCAAGTTGATGATCGACAAGCAACTTTTAAAATGGCGCCAAAATGTAAAAAGACAATTGACAATTGAAACAGACCGTATTCTACAGCTGTTGAGTTTCATTTTTGAATGTAATTACTTTCTAAATATTGTTTATGTAAGTGGCCAATTCTGAATTCAAAAATAGCAGCCCTCGTACATTGTAAGTTGAATAAAAGCTTTTAAAAAGTGACAAAAACAGTCGCCGCTGCAGAAACCGTCATACTGTACGCGCGTCACGACGCCCTGCGGCTTCATAAACGTGAGACCCCGCGGGCAACGTCGCAGCCCCAGCTGTCGCTTAACGCGCTACTTCTTCGTAAACGGAGAAAACGTGCGACGCACCGCGCACCGCCCCGTGCCCCGTCCCCTAAACGAGCCTTTAATGAATACATTTTCCAACATTTTAGTTTTTCTTGTATAAATTTATGTGCAGGCATTGTGCAGGTGATATTGTGTAAATGATATGTAAATTACCAAATATTTTTTGCGGATGTTGGTGTGTATTCTTCTCACGTGAGTTCTGTTATCATGACTTCAAAAAACCATTTATCATAATATAATATATATATATAATTATATATCTTCTTATATATAAAAAAAAATGAATCGCTGTTCGTTAGTCTCGCTAAAACTCTGGAACGGCTGGACCGATTTCGCTAATTTTGATCTTGATATATTTGTAAAAGTTCAGGGAAGGTTTAAACGGTGAGAAACATGAATAATAAGTAAAGAAAAATACTAAAATCGACAATTTAATTTTCCAATACAAACTGTTCCTACCTGTGAAACATTTGCAGTTCGTCCTATCGGTACGGTAAACTCGGAATGTCCGATCTCTTTTGTCTTTTTATAAATAAAAAATAGTGTCACTTGGTTGTCAAATATTTATAGGTGTGTTCAGAAATTGGTCCGATCTTTTTGGTCTGTTTTGTTGTTTTTTTTTGTTTTGTTTGCTCTAATACAGGGAAGGTTTAAAAGTAAAAAAAACAGCGGGTGAAACCAGCTAGTATCATATATATATATTTTTTAATTCATTTATAGGCCTGCGTTAGACCACCATCCTGCCTGATGGTAAGCAATGATGCGGTCTGCGATGGAGCACGCTTGCCTAGAAAAAACCGATTCACTCGCAACTTGAAAACACCCAAATTATATCTATCGGGAAACACCCACTCGGGCAGAGTATTCCATACTCTAGCAGTGCGCACAATAAAAATAAGATCAAAGCGCTTCGTACGAGTTTTTTGGTATATCTACCATGAAGCGATGTCGCTTCTTTGTGCCCTTTGTGGTCCGATAGTAGTACGGGCTAGAGGGAATAAGATCATGCAGCTCAGATGCACACTCCCCGAAATGTATCCGATAGAAAACTGACAATATGATCCAACTAGGTGTCTTTTGAATGTTCTAATACATAGGGTGGGTATATGCCGTTACATTGTTATATATTGTTGTTGTTGCTATTTTTTGTTCAAAACTAAAATAGGAATTTTTAATTAGTATAATCCAAAAAAAAAGCCTGCTAAAACTGGATTTCATGTAAGAATGCGATGTGACTTATGAACGTAGGCGGGTCTATGCTTTTAACCTACGAGGGGAGTTCAAAGCCATGTTCAAAATATTCTCGTTATGGATTTGAAGAGAAGTCAGAAAAATCGGAAATTATTTTCTTATTCTCCACAGTTAGTTCACAGAAAACTCGATACACTTCCTCTAACGCGAAAAAACCTTTTAAATACGACTTTAATCTTCCTTTGAAAAATAATAACATTTAACTAGCTTGAGCTCTTTATTTGTAGGAAAATCCTTTCTTCGAGTCTCTTTAATCAGATTCGAGAGCAAAAACTCGTCACTAATTATCAGGTGTGGGCTGTAAAGTGGGGGTAATTCAGCTTATGGAAACCACAATTCACATATAGCAGCTTCGACAACGCCCACCAAGTGAACCGGCACGTTGTCGCTTAAAGCAAGAAACACGCGATCTTTTTCTTCTATTTTTGCACGCGAAGCATGATGGTGAAAAAACTGTAATAAACAGATTAATTATTTTAAATATTACATAAATTTACCTAGGATAATGTCATAAGATAACCACAAAAAAAACCCTCCTTACTAACAAAAAAGTAAGATACCAATAATGCTTTGAGCACACCTCGTATAACTTTGTGTTACCTTGCAGTAGAGACCTCGCCAAACTTTATTTCCGTTAAGAACAATCACAGCCCGGGCGGCGTTGCAATAGAATATGCCAGCAAGATGTTTTGTGGTAAAACTTCTTTAGATAGATAGATAGATAAACTCTTTATTGTTCACACCATAAATTACAAACAAAAGATAACAAATTATAACACATAAAACTAGTGCCACAACTGGCGGCCTTATTGCTAAGAGCGATCTCTTCCAGGCAACCTTAGGATGGAGAGGATAGACAAAAAAAAATAGAAAAACGGGGTGGACTTCTTTGTAAGAATAATCTGGGTAAAACTGAGGCAAAGCGTCTATTCAGATTTGCCGAGTTTGGCGACGAGACCTTGACCGTAAATGTTGACACGTGTTAGTCCTTTGAAAAGTTACATTGGGGGTTACGTTTGTCAGAGGACGCAATTTTTTTTTTAGATATCAAGGATCAAGTGTAAAGTCAAATTCAAATTTGTGGGGTTGTAACTCTTGGCTAACGGCCGCTATCTTGGAAAATGGAGTACAGATGGCTTTTATAGTTTATCTCACAAACTATAGGTCACACAAAAAAACACACTTTGTTCCTAATAAAGTTTTCTACAACTTGGATGAGAAGTTATAAGCGAAAATCGATGACTATTTCAGAAAAAATATTATATTGGTCGTTATAATTTTCTTTTAACTTTACAAAAAAATATATCAGACCATTTTTATAGAAGAATTTTTAAGGAATAACTTTCACATGAACTTTTAATTTTTTTTAAATTAGTTGTTTTTTTACAGCGCTGCCAGCAGTTGTTCGTCGCCAATTTTTTTCCAATTGTGCTACATATTTCACCACTTGCAGACGTATATTATAAACCGAGGATTTTGTTTGTGCAATTGCTGATGAAGTAATGATTACGAACAACTATCGGAAATATATCCTGAAGGACGGTACGGTCGACATTATGTCGAGCAGGCCGTCTTCTCGGAGAGTCACTCAGGCATATCATTTCCAGTTGTTCGCATCTTGCTAACGGTGAGTATTTGCACAGGTTAGTCTAGCGGCCTGGATCATTCAGTAGCATCTTTCGCTTCAATACGGTCTTGTTGAATCTGAAATACCGTCCTATCAGTACGTGTTTGTACCAGTTCTCGAGAATGGTCGTGCATTGCTTTATAGGGACCGCTCTATCATTACGGACCGGGACTATTGTTTGCAATAAGCCTGATATCGTGGTGGTCCACCGGCACCGGTCCGCAGGACAGTGCTCGTCGATATTACCATTCCGCATGACGAAAACCTCGTGCAGGCCGAGAAGGACAAGCTCAGCAAGTACCATGACTTGGCCCACGAGGTTACTGCCATGTGGGATGTTGACTCGACGATCATTGTCCCGATAGTCGTCTCAGCGAACGGCCTAATAACGAAGAGCCTTGACCAACATCTCAAGAGGCTCTCGCTAGATGGTTGGCTCCTGGATCAGATGCAAAAGACAGTAGTCCTCAACACGGCACGCATTGTTCAGAGGTTCCTATCTCAGCAGCATAAAATCCTACTAATATTATAAAAGTGAAAGTTTGTAAGTATGTTTGTTACCCCTTTACGCTCAAACGGCTGAACAGACGGATGAAATTTAGTACGAAACTAGCTTATACTCTGGATTAACATATAAGCTACTTTTTATCCTGTAAAACGCGAGTGAAACCGCGGGGCACAGCTAGTAGTATATGAAGTCAAACTAGATATACAATAAATTAGAAATCACTGAGACGTGCCTTTCATTCTTTTTTTTAAGCTCGCTACCTTCCTCGGCCAAGCCTTTATTCGGTGGATGCAGCGACTCCACAAAAACACAATAATATACGACTTCTGTACGTAGCGAAATATGTAGCACAACTGGAAAAAAATGGGCGACGGACAACTGCTCACAGCGATGTAAAACCTTAATAAATGAATAAAATTTCAAAAGTTCGTAATGAAAGTTATTCCTTACAAATTTCTCTATATAAATGGTCTGATTTTTTTTTTGTAAAGTTATCAGAAAAAAAGTTATAACGACCAACAGAATATATTTTCTAATATGTCCATCGATTTTCGCTTATAACATTGTTATTTTTAATGCTACGAATAAAGTATCTCAACCAAGTCGTAGAAAATTTAATTAGGCACAAAATGAGTTTTTTTTGTGAGACCTACACTTTGTGAGATAAACCATAAAAACTATTTTTACTCCTTTTTCCAAGATTGTGGCTGTGGCGTGTCCTCTATAAGAGTATGTATATATATATAAATTAATAAAATAAACAAACATAAATAAATAAATATATAAAAACAGAAGTTAAATTTACCTGATGATAAAAACGCTCATCGCTTATGCGCAAACCGCAGCCCACGAGCCGGCCGCGTCGATTCGGGATTCGGGGTAGTACTCTTCATTCGCCGCGCCGTGCGATTAAAGACAGTTCAACAGCTGACCACCGGTGACGTTAACGATTGCTCCGCGACATTTCTCTCTTGTTTATATTGTTATCCGTGATTATTACGTATTGTGATTAAACATTGTCGGTGTTGGTTAAATGTGTTACGTGACAACAGTGAACGTGTAAATAGTGAACAATCGTAAATAACATCACTTATTATCAAGACTATGAACTACCTTCCATAACTGGTGACCCGACGTTAGCCAAGAGTTAAAATAAAAAATAAGCCTTTATTGCTGTAAATTGTTACACAATGACATATTTAAAACTAAGTATATAAAATAATTAACCTACATTAATCAATGACAATCGGTTTCTCTGATACAGCTTGTTCTTCGACAAAGGCCTCCTCTAAATTCTTTCATCTTTCTCTGTCTGTTTGCCTCGATTTATTTTGCTTTGTCAGTGGTATCATTCAGTTATAAGAGTATTGTCCATTTCTCCTTTTTATCTATTATCATGTGCCCGGACCACCTCCATTTTAGTTGTTTATAAACTATTGACATTCTTAAATTTTACATTAGCTTTTATTTTACTCAATCTCACTTTGTCCCTTCTTTTAACTCCAATCACGCTTCGTTCTATGCTGTTTTGACAGACGTTTATTTAATTAGATAATTAGCTGCACCCGGCGGTTTCACCCGCTGTTTTATTTTACTTTTAATCCTTCCCTGAACTTCCACAAATATTTCAAGATCAAAATTAGCGAAATCGGTCCAACCATTCTCGAGTTTTAGCCATCAAAAGAACAACTATTCATTTTTATAAATAAGAAAATTGCTCAGTAAGTGGCCAAGTTTAAAATGCATGTGTTGTAGACTTTCCTTTTTTCCTTAATAGGCATTATTTCACCATTCTTCATAATTTCACTGACAGACCAAAATCTCTGCCATGTATTATTTATTCTTCTATTTACATATTTATTTTTCATTGTAGAGCCAAGAGTTGTACCCCACAAATTTGAATTTAACTCTACACTGACCCCTCCTTGATATCCAAAAGGTAAAATTGCGTGCAAATGCACACTAAGTCAAAAAAAAAATGTAACATTTTAACGGGCTACGTGGTAAGTTACGCGTTTGATAATATAACTTGTTCGATCACTTGTTAGATGTACACCTGGCCTTGTTTTTATAACTATGGGATAGGGGAGGAATTTTAAAAGAAACTCAGTTTTATTGGGGTTAGGGCATGCAATATCGATTTGCAATTTCATTGTTCGAGTTTTCCGAATATCTTGGATCGAACTATTCGAATACTTCGAGTTTTACGAACAATTGTATTTTTTTAAAGAAAACAATCAAATATCCTTTAAAAACTCTTAAAGAACAGGAGGGTTGAGAAGAGCAATTAAATAAAAAACTCAACAAGTGCTTTTGGACTTCGCAGCATCACCGGTGGATCGCGATCGTTTCTTGCCTCAGCTGGAGAGGAGCCATAAAAAAAAAAAAACTCAAGGGAAACTCAACAAGTGTCCTTGGACTACGCAGCATCACCCACAGATCGCGGTCGTTTTACCTCGTCAAGACGAGAGTTCGCGTGTTGAACTCGAGCTTTACCCTCCTAATTTAATTACGGAACACTATTGGTTAATGACACGTTTGTTCTTTCTGTTGGTCTGTGCATTAGGGCAAGTACGGACGAGCCCCATTCCGAATAAGATTAAGAACTAGTAGTTCTGCGAACAGTAAACCTCGCGAGAGTCCGGATATTTGTTGATAAATGCGACCTGTACGCGAGTACCAACATACAAACAAACAAACATACATCCGGACAGATGAATGCAAGGCCAGTCGTTGCAGAGACGCTTCGCTCGCTCGGTCAATAAGATGCCTGAAGCTAAAACCCAAACTCCCGCTATGCTGAGGCGCGAAGACCAGCGCGATCTATCGGTAGTGTTGCGTTGTTTAAAGGTGCTTGTTTAATTTTTGTTTAACGGCTCGTCCCAAAGTCTGAAAATGGAGTACGTTGAGGAGGCTTCCATCAGAATAAGGCATTATTTAGGTATTTGTAGCTTCCGGCATCAAATTAGTGTCTGTGTTTTCGAATAATTGTCAGTATGAGCTATTTTCCGTAGTAGATACATACTCGTACATGTATTTTTTTTCTGTCGATATTTTTTTCGTAACATAAACGTGCTGATCGTTTATATTATATTATTAGAAAATAGGTATATTAAATATGTACACACCGCTCGTTCGTACGTGTGCGTTTGTCTTAAGTCATTTGAATTGAGTAATGATATCTTTTTTATTTTATTTTATTCAGTAATAGGCTTGCATTATATCTAATAGTAAACATAATAAATATTATGAGAGGAGAAGAATGTGTTCTAAAGAGATGGAAGGAATACTTCGAAAGTTTGTTTGAGAAAGAGGATATGCAAGCAGAGACCCCACCTGGAGACATGCATGAAAGTTGCGATGAAAGTGAAATTAGTATGGAAGAGATTGTAGAAGCGTTGAACAGTATGAAAGTCGGCAAAGCTGCTGGGTATGATAGGATTACGGTCGAGATGCTGAAAGCTGGACAGGGCCTGGTAGCTAGTCAGCTGTACCGCCTTTTTAACCTTTGCTGGAGGAGCGGCAAGGTACCAGTAGACTGGTGCAAGGCCGTTATCGTACCGCTGTATAAAGGAAAAGGGTCGCAGCAAGACTGCAAGAACTACCGAGGCATTAGCTTACTCAGCATTGTCGGTAAACTGTATGCAAAAGTGTTGATTAAGAGAGTGATAAATGAAACTGAAGAGAAAATGTGGGATGTGCAAGCGGGATTTAGGAGAGGAATGGGATGTACGGATCAGGTTTTTTCCTTACGAAGCATAACCGAAAAATTCTTGGCTCAAAGTCAAAAGGTTTATTGCGCATTCGTGGACTTGGAAAAGGCCTATGACAGAGTGGTGAGGGATGAATTGTGGTCGACCTTGTCTATGTATGGGGTAGGCAGCTCCTTGATACAAGCGCTGAAATCACTTTATGTAGGTTCCAGTGCTTGTGTTAGGGTAAACGGGGCTTACACAGACTGGTTTAGCATCGAAAAAGGTGTTAGACAGGGATGTGTAGCCTCGCCGGGTCTGTTTAACCTATTTATAGACAATTGCTTGAAGGATTTGAAAGAAAGTGCGTATGGGTTAAGAATGAATGATTTAACTGTCAAATGCCTCCTATACGCTGATGATCAAGTTATATTAGCATCATCAGAGGAGGGGTTGCAGGCGATGGTTGATATTATGCATGGTGCCCTAAAAAGCAAAGGTATGAAAATGAATGTATGTAAGACGAAAGTAATGGTTTTTGAAAGAGAAGAAAGTATGTCGAATTGTAGAGTTATGATTGAAGGAGAAAGAGTGGAGCAAGTGAAAGAGTTTGTTTACTTGGGATCAAAGTTTACGAGAGACGGCAAGTATGATTGTGATATTGAGCGAAGAGTGTTGGCAGGAAACCAAGTGAATGGAGCCCTGCATAACTTTATGAGCAGCCAGAACGTATCGAAAAGGGCACGATTGGCTGTACATAGAGGAGTGCTGGTCCCCACACTTATGTATGGTAGTGAATGCTGGGTTTGGCAGAAGAAGCATGAAAGTAAGATTAATGCTGTGGAAATGAGAAGTCTGAGAAGTATAGCTGGAGTGACATTGATGGATAGGTTGAGGAACAGCGTGATAAGGGAACGTTGTGGTGTGGTAGAAGATGTAGTGACAAAGATAGAAAAAGGGATGCTGAGATGGTTCGGACACGTAGAGAGGATGGATGAAAGACGATTGACGAAACAGATTTATGAGGCGAGTGTGAATGGACAAGCTGGTAGAGGTCGACGTAGGCGAACGTATCACGATCAAATCGAAGACGTTATCAGTAAAGGCCACGTAAAAAGTACCCGCAACCGACGAGCTTGTATGAAAACACTTATGAAAGTAGAAGAAGCGAAAGACATATGTCAGGATCGTAGCAAGTGGAGGGATGTAGTCTCTGCCTACCCCAATGGGAAAGAGGCGTGATAATATGTATGTATGTATGTATATCTAATAGCTTATGTTAGGTAAAGTATTCGTAAAACTCGAAATACTTGAATAGTTATGCTGGTAGTATTCGAATAGCAAATAGAAGAATATTCGAATAAAACGAATATTCGAGTATTCATTTAATATTGAAATAATATTATTTTATTATTATAATAATAATAGCTGCGCCCTGCGGTTTCACTCGCGGCCAAAAAGTTAACATGAGTTTTTCGGGATAAAAAGTAGCCTATGTGTTAATCCTGACTATGAACAACCTTCATTCCAAATTTCATGTAAATCTGTTCAGCCGTTTTTGCGTGATAGAGCGACAAACATACATTTTAACAAACTTTCGCGTTTATAATATTAGTTGGATTAATTAATTATATTATTGTGTTGTTATATTTCATTTTAATATTTGGCACCGAGATCTTCTTAGGAACTCGCACCGGTACCCTCCTAGCACGTTGCTTTAAGCAACGCTCCCGGGAAATGCTAGGAGCATTTCCCCTGCTTCTCTCTACAATGGCACGGGCCACACCGCGTCGTTGTCTTCACTAGGCTCATTCTCTTTTAATCAGCTCTTACAATTGGTAGGGAATCCTGATATCGTATTTTTAGACCCCGGCTTCACGGTCAAGATGAATATCTGGCCTAACACGGTCTCTACGTTTTAAACATAAACACACGGCTACGGCCAGCATTGACATCAGACGTGCACTGTTCGATCTATCAGTTAAAACGGGATGATACGACCGTGCCAACCAATTGACTTATTTATGGCCTGCACTAGGGTCTACACCTACACGATTTTGCTGGTAAGGAGTATAATTTGTACACATACCTATTGGAAGGGTAATGTTGGATTGTAATTACTAAAACAGTCCGCTGACCTTCGTCTGCGGCTGACAGAGGCTGGAATCTAAGCTAGAAGCGCTAAATGTTAGAGAGGTGTCCTGTCTAATGCTGAGCACTATGTATCGATTTTTCAAAGTGTCCACTGTCCACCTATTTCCTTCTAACAATCAACCTCGTTGTCATCTTAACTGGGCTAGGTGATCATCAGAGGTTCAATGTGACCACCGCTGCTTTATCTCTCTCTCCGGCTAATAAATCCCATCGGTGGTGAGGTCACCCTTCTTCACTTCTCCACCTTGCTCTATCTTCGAATTAATCCTTACAAACATTACACTCACTTCTACTCGTTTTTGCGACATGCAAAAATACCTACCCATAAATATTCCCAAACCAGTTTAGTTTACCAACCCTATTTTATTCGCAGGAGCTATTCACAGGATAATAGCAGTAGGGGAAGTTCATTGCGAAAGAAAAATAAGGTCAAGTTCAAATCCAACCGTACGGTTTCGTAACGACGTCAGAGATTCAATTGTTAAGTTATTTACGCGGTTGTTATGAACTGTTTGTTTTACAGATTGTTCTACAGGTTGGGTCCATAAAACATTACGTATTTCACTCAGGGATTAGTGTAGCTATGCATTAGTAATAGATTTGTTTAAATCAGTAGTTTTGGAGATTACCCTCTACCAACAAACTTACAGACATCTTCGACTTTTTATAATCTTCTTAATCTTAATATATATAAATCTCGTGTCACAATGTTTGTCCTCAATGGACTCCTAAACCACTTAACCGATTATAATAAAATTCGCACACCATGTGCAGTTCGATCCAACTTGAGAGATAGGATAGTTTAAATCTCAAATTATAGTCGCAATTTTAATTTATTGCAAATTATATATATACTGATAATTTTTACTATAAATTGACAAGTTAGCATCAACATACTACGGTTGCTATAGTTACGCAATGGCTTTTGACAGGACAACGTCTGTCGAGTCAGCTAGTATATATATAAATTACGTGTTACGTTGTTTGTCCGCTATAGACTCCTAAACTACTTAACCGATTTCAATCTTTGCACACCGTGTGCAGTTCGATCTAACTTAACAGATAGGATAGTTTTTAGATTTTTTTATTTTTATTTTTTAAGATCTCAATTTATAGTGTCTACCCGTGCGAAGCCGGGACGAGCCGCTAGTATTAGTATAGATTGAAATTATTTTAGTTTTCTTAAAATCGGAATAAGAAAATTGACAAGATAGATTTTACAAATAAAATAAAATAAATTCAGACAAAAACGCAATGCAATATGCACCTAATGACAACCCCGATATAAATACGAACCTCGCGTTCCGAACTCAATCAATACGTTCAAGGGTAGTTTACATAGGAACATCCTCTAGGTCTAGAGGATGTATCTAGAGTTCTAGATACATATCCACTTAGTGTTGTAGATTGTAGATATAGCGGAGCACTTTAGTGCAAGCTATCCGGGATCGATAAGTGAATCTATCATCGTTAGTTAGTTCACGGCGAACTGAACTTTGCCACCCTTTATTACAGCGGCAATTTTATGGCGACGCGGGCCCCACAGTGGCAATCTCTTATATATAAAAATGAATCGCTGTTCGTTAGTCTCGCTAAAACTCGAGAACGGCTGGACCGATTTCGCTAATTTTGGTCTTGAAATATTTGTCTAAGTTCAGGGAAGGTTTAAACGGTGAGAAACATGAATACTGTCGAAACCGCCGGGGGTCAGCTAGTTTAAAATAATTACGGGCCGCACTTGTTCATAAAAATCTAATAAGTCAGTGTTTTTTCCGACAAACCGATTTATTCGGTTTTAGGGAGCGTTGTGTATCAACGTTTAACTTACAAAAATAATAATAAAATAAAATAAATCTGTCAAAGCGAATACTCGCTTCTGGATTCTGAACCATCGTATTTTAAACGAGCGCGGAACCCTAACATTGCATCTAAAACATCAAATCACACAACAGGACACAAAACACTTGTTTTATTGCCCTGTATTTTTCTCCAGATTTATATAGCTACTTTTTCCTTGGGTACAGCTTTTTTAGTGTAATATGAAAATGAAAATTTATGTATATTAACGTATAAAAACGTATTCTCTTAATTATTTATCACACCTAATTGATCAGTTTTTACGAACTTTGTTTTTAACCATTTAATGGAAATATGTTTTATCCAGCACTATCCCTGTATTATATTAGTCATTATTTTGCAATCAAGAACCATAATAATAATAATCCTTCACTGATTGTAAATTGTACAGAATGATGTATTGACACTCGTCTCCTATTGATACAAAACTTGGGAAGGCGCCTATACAAAAGTTTCCATCCTACTTTATCAATTTTTACCAAAAATTAACTAAAATTAAACAAAGAAAAAAAAAGATTTATATTTTATTATACTTTCCTCGTACTTAAAGTGAAAAGTCAAGTATTTAAACTCTTGTATAAAACCCATTGTATCCTCCACTTAAATATCCGCCAGAGACCAAAGACTTTGTCTTTCCTTCCACTTTCCTTTCAAAGACAATGCACGTTTCGTACATTTACCTAAAGAGTCTCGTGCTGACTGTGATCAATGGTCGAATGCTGTGATTTTTCAATGGTATGATTATTTTTTAACCGACTTCAAAAAAGGAGGAGGTTATCAATTCGACTGTATGTTTTTTTTTTTTTTTTTTTTTTTTTATGTTTGTTACCTCTTATCTTTTGACTGGATGAATCGATTTTGATGATTCTTTTTTTATTAGCAAGCTGACGCTTCCCATTTGGTCCCATTTCAATTTAGTCCTGTTCTAATGGTATCCATGAGAAAACCATATAAGTCTTAAATTTGCATTAAGTACGTGCGCGACAAATAGATGAATAACTCAATAGTCGGTCTTTTGAAGTCGGTTTTTGTTTTTTGTTTTGTAAATACATTTTTACAAAACATACAGTCGAATTGATAACCTCCTCCTTTTTTGAAGTCGGTTAAAAATAATGTTCTTGTTGTTTGGTGTGGTCGATCATTTTTCCTTTCATGCAATTTGAGGATTCCGCGTTAGTTGCATATACCGTAGGTAGATACATAACCCGTGGTATGCGGGTTTTCGCATTGGCAGATTTATTTTTATTCAGTGATAGGCTTGCGATAACGTCTTGAAATGTTAGCTGGTTTGTGAGAAATTTCGTTCGAAACTAACAATATTATGGATGGCGCTGAAAATGTAGTGATACTTCTTCTACTTTTTCAAATCTGTCATAAGAATGGACATCCCTTACTGTGGGAACGCCCCGCGGGCTGCACGTGGCCCGCGCTCCCCTCTCCCGTCTGGGTTCATCGCTGTCCGCGCTCCTCTCCCTGTCTGCATCCCAATGCTAATATTTTACATATATTGTGATATTGATTAATTGGGAAACATAGATGGTTATATGATATACCTAACCGAGCGATTCCGGTTATTCTATACCGATAGCCGCTAGTCTAGTCTTTCAGCAATTTTAGGAGGCATTTGTGGTTAGTGGCGTTTTGGAACCACATTAGTGGCGTGAAATCTTGTCTCGTATTCCTGATAGGTATGTACATGCGTAGTCCGGCCTAAGAACAAGCGACCGATAATAAAGGTTCCGAGTATGCCAGCCCTCATGTTGATTGCAACAATAAATAATAATAAAACTATGGTGTTTTAAACGAACGCGGAACCCTAAAATCACATTGTTTAGCTTTAAAATTTTAGGTCCCCATTTCAGGACCCAATTTTCAAGTAAAGTCCTATTTCTCAGCATCGGCTTAAGGGTTCTTCCCCAAAGGAGGTTCAGGCACTAAAAAATCCTAAAATTACTTTAACACTTTAACTGCGCCTAATAATCACATGCGCTTGCGTTAAGTGCGGCTAATAGTAAAATGGGTGTTTTACGCGCCGGGCGTGTGTAGCCGCACTCGCGTTGCACAAAGGAAATCAGGAAATCAGTGTGTTTCATCAATGTTTTTTGATATAATTAAAACGGGAACACTCACGTAATATTTAGTCGGCTACCCCGACTGGTTTCGATCACATTCGGTGATTTTTATCAAAGAGACTAGCTGACCCCCGGCGGTTTCACCCGCTGTTTTTTTTTTTACTTTTAAACCTTCCCTGTAGTAGAGCAAACAAAACAAAACAAAAACCAACAACAAAGATCGGACCAATTTCTGAACACACCTATAAATATTTGACAACCTCGTGACACTATTTTTTATTTCTAAAAAGACAAAAAAGTTTGGACATCCCGAGTTTACCATACTGAACATCAAATGTTTCACAGGTAGGAACAGTTTGTATTGGAAAATAAAGTTGTCGATTTTAGCATTTTTCTTTACTTATTATTCATGTTTCTCACCGTTTAAACCTTCCCTGAACTTTTCAAGACCAAAATTAGCGAAATCGGTCCAGCCGTTCTCGAGTTTTAGCGAGACTAACGAACAGCGATTCATTTTTATATATAAGAAGATATAGATATATATATACTAGCTGACTCCCGGCGGTTTCACCCGCTTTTTTTAATCTTTTAAACCTTCTCTGAACTTTTTGTATTCCAACAAAATAGACCAAAAAGATCGGACCAATTTCTGAACGCACCTATAAATATTTGACAATCAAGTGACACTATTATTTATTTCTAAAAAGACAAAAGAGATCGGACATCCCGAGTTTACCGTACTGAACATCAAATGTTTCACAGGTAGGAACAGTTTGTATTGAAAAATTAAATTGTCGATTTTAGTATTTTTCTTTACTTATTATTCATGTTTCTCACCGTTTAAACCTTCCCTGAACTTTTACAAATATATCAAGATCAAAATTAGCGAAATCGGTCCAGCCGTTCCAGGGTTTTAGCGAGACTAACGAACAGCGATTCATTTTTTTTTTATATATAAGAAGATAAAAGAGAAGAGATTGATTACAAGCGTGACGCGCTCGCCGTCGCGTCCACCTTGGCACCCCCATTCCCGCCCGCCGCCGCCGTTTCTGGCGTTTGAAAACCACGTTAGGTTTCATAGTAAAATCAATTTCTTCACACGTAAAGCTTACTTAGCTGCTAGTAAAGCTTATTTAACATTCACAGAGAACCGTAATCAACATCAGAATAAAACCAAAATAATCGAAACATAAAATCAAACTAATACAGTTCTCTAAACTATGCTTTTTGCAAATTACATTGACGTTACATATCGCAACGAATAGTTCGGTGCCTTACTTTTTATTCCGGAAGAATTAACGTTCCTGCAGAATTGCGGGTGAATCTGCAAAGCAGCTAGTTTGTAATAGAACTGTATCTGCTGATTGAAATCGGCCATCTTGAACTTAACATGGTTTAAACTAGGTCATGGCGGTGTTTAATTTTAACAGTATTTAGGCATTACTTAGCCATCTCCCGACCTAACGCTAAAGCAGTTTATATAAGTAAAGCCCCGACGCTCTAAACTAAATCAAGCTTGCTGCCTGCTAAAAATAAAACTGAGAACAACTTACATCTTCGATCAATATAGATACAATACAGAATAAATATACTATGTTTAAATTTTTTGGTAATTAATATATATTATGCGCGGGGGAATATGGGGGAGGCCTTTGCCCAGCACTGGGACACAACAAGCTGAGAATTTTTTTTTACTAATAATTAATTAAGTGAAGGGATTAAGTTAAGGATTAAGTTCTTAAAACAATCATAATAATTGACCTCTACGTGAGATAATTTTACAAACCGTCTGATTAATTTCATTTGCGCTCTGTACATAATAACATCTATACATAAGCCGGTACAGGAGAAACTTACGCGATAGTTGCTAGCATAATAAAGGGATGGTTCGATAAAAACGTTCCTGGAACGTAAATGAGAATTAAATTACTCCTAGTATTTTTCGTACAGGTAGAAATAATCCGCTCGAGGCGGTCGTTTATTTTGAAAGCAATCGATGACATTCACCACCAAGATTTTGCAGTGAGTGTTTTGTGGCGGTGCTAAAATAATTCAATTATTTTATAACAAAGTGTTCAAACATTTTCGGGCCGCATTTTCGAATGGACAGCGTTCGGATGGACGGCTTAAAACATAGTGATTATAACAAAAGAAAATTCGCGGTGTCTAACGAAGCGGCGCGTTGTTTAGTTCGATTCAAACCTCGCCAAAATTCTTCTAAATCAAATGACAGTGCATCTTCTGTTTCTGTTAAACCAACTGACCAGCTCCCGACTGCACCTTCGCATTCATTGGACGAACATCCAGTGCTTAACTGTCAGTATTGTGCTTTTGAAAAGAAACAAGAACCAAATTTCAATTCGCAGTTGTGGAGTGGCATAGTTTGTGACTTATTTTTGCGAAATTATGTTTACCTCAACGCATCGCCGGCACCGTTCACCTTCGTGGACTTAATATCCGAGATGCAGAGTCCCAACTATGAAGCTATGAAGACACGAGATTTTTTCAAATGTTCTAACGAAATTCCACCAAAATATCCGTCTTATTCTAATACTCGAGAAATAGTCGAATATGTTCGTTATATAGAGCGCGGAAGAAAGGTAATAAATTTATTCTGAAATGTGTATAATTGATAGCATGGTACATAGAAAAGTTTTTCGCTACGTTTGCCTCAAGGATGAACCGAATTTCCGCAGAAAAGACCTGATCAGTGCAATGAAGTTGCCTGACAACGAGCCGCTGACATCGAGCGAGTACTGGGTGATAACGGACCCCTGGAAGCAGGACTGGGAGCGAGGCGTACAGGTGCCCGTCAACCCCGACGCGCTGCCCGCACCTATGGTCATGATTATTGACAATCCACAGCCGCCCGGACAAGCAGACTTTAAACTGTGAGTATTACAATGTGAACGATGCATGATGATTTTAATTTCATTTATCATCTACTTTTATGTATGTAATAATATTAATTTGTAATTGGTTTCATGGTGAAAATTGATATTATTGACGTGTAAATTGACAATTTATGAATATGTACGTTATTTGAGCAATTTATAACGGGATGAAAATAAATACGTTCACACTCATAGCTCCCGACTAGGATACCCTGTGTCAGGGATGCCATGAAACAACTGGAGTCAAGGACAACTGACACTCAGATCTGATATTTAAATTCATCATTCAAACATCTGCCCGGCCGGGAATCAGACCCTACCGCTGAGCCAAACAGGTTGTCAAAACAAACTGTACACAGTATTGGCATTGTTTTGACCCCTACATAATGTTATTAAATCCGGAGGGGAGGGCCGTATCGCTTGTTGATTCTTGATCTATTTAGGTATCTAGGTCAGTCAGGGGGGTACTAAGCGGCCCAGTTCCTAGGCTGCACTTGCGCCGTGCGCTTGGGATTAGTCGTGGGAATGGGGAGAAGGACACGTATTGCGAGTGAGGGTGGCGGGTGGAAAACCCTCGCAGCGGGCGGAATTCTACCATTGCAAATAATAAATCAGAGAACATTTTAAAACGCGTTTATTTTATTTTACATACAAACTGTTGAAAGCGTTTACTAGAACCAATTTATTTCAAACATTGCTTTTACCTATTTATTTATTTATACGTTATTATAAATAAAAGTCTAAATTCCAAACTCTCGAAAAAAATTACATAAAATCAAATAAACATTTCAATTTAAAATTAAACCATTAATTAAACCAAAAACTCCAAAAATTCTTAGAGTAAAAGGCACAC
This sequence comes from Alcis repandata, assembly GCA_949125135.1. Lineage (NCBI taxonomy): Eukaryota > Metazoa > Arthropoda > Insecta > Lepidoptera > Geometridae > Alcis > Alcis repandata. The sequence continues at coordinate 11,670,215 of OX421221.1, read as the reverse complement.
TTGAGCGACTTTAGTGGTCGGGTATCTTAGAGCGCTACAAGTAGCTGAAGAATTTCTATTATTTTTCCGATAGCTGCAGGTTATTCAACAAGTACGAGTACAGATAAAGTTAATTAGTATAGTTGAGTAGATTAAATTCATTAACAATTTGTACTTTTCCTAGGATTCGCTAACTGTAGATTTGCGTTGCGAAATCTGGTTTTGTTCCTAACATAAAAAAAGGACCGAGGACCGTAGGAGAAGTCAACAAGGGCAAAAAATATAATATGTCTGTATGAGTATTTACTATATCTAGTTGTACTAGGATGCGCTATGGGGCTTCCCTTGTCAGATTGTAAGGGGAGACGTATGAATGTGTGACATTTCTGGGTAGCGTCAGCTTTGTAAAAGTTTTGCCAACAGAGATACCAATCAGAGCAAGCAAAGAGTCTGTGTAAATGTGAGTTAGTGTGAGCGCGTGTTTACGTGTTCGTATAAACTCTGGGTGGCGCACAACACCAGCATTTATACTATATATAAAACATCTGAGTCCTCTGCAGCATGTTTTCATTTTTTTGCTGTCAATTTCACAATGTTGAAGCGCCTTCGGTGTTGTAGTTCAAAATTATGGGTGGGCAGACCTGTCGTGGGAAAGCGTAACGCTTGCATAGCTGTAGCATTTCACATAATTACGCTAGTTTTAAAAAGTTGATAATTCTAGCGTTTCCTATATCTATCAATATTGTTTCTTAATCTATATTAGTTCATACAGTTCATGAGATACAGCCTGGTGACAGACGGACGGACAGACAGACAGACCGACAGCGGAGTCTTATTAATAGGGTCCCGTTTTAACCTTTGGGTACAGAACCCTAAAAACCCGAGTAGAAACTTGTCATTTTGAACAACTTATACGACGGGATGAACCTTGAAATACATTTCGTTGAGCGTCAATGACTTATTTCTATGGAACTGCTTTTTTTGCGATTTCATGGTTGATCCAATAGTAAAAGTTGTTCAGAATTGTGAGTATTAATTCGTTTTTGAGTTAGCACTCCCCAAGCTTCTTCTGTGTGAAGGTGGCGGGATGCGCGCAACCCACCGCACGTTGGTTATTGTTTGACAGAGGCCCTCGACCCACGGCCACGGTAACAAAGGACGCGCTGTGGCGTATTCACTTTTAGCTTAGACGGGTTCCAGACGAGTAACACGGTACATGTTAACACATAGGTAAATGTAATAATATATAGGTAATAGGTGTAGGTATAGGTGTAGATATAGGTATAGGTGTAGGTGTATAGGTAATTGTTAACTCTATTATTCTTAGTCTCGTATCGAAAGATATCATTTCATTAGAGTGGGCGAACAAAAATGTTTACTATATATGTAATACTAGCTTCCGCCCACGGCTTCGCCCGCGTGGATTATACCTCGGGAACCGAAAATTTTTCCGGGATGAAATTAATTTAACCCTCTTTTTTGAGAGCATGTAAAAAGTGTCATACAATGGAAGCGGGGACCCCAAAAACCCCTGGATGCAATAAGTCAGCCCCCTCGAATCATTTTGAAAAATGCCGGCCATTTTGAATCGTTTGGATTTTCGCCACCACCATCAAGTAGCCCTTGTGTTACTCCTATGACATTTAGTCAAACACCCACCCATCTTCAACCGTTTCGGAGATATAGACCCTCAAAGTTTATATGGAGGCCATGTTTTTGAGGCGACTATGTTATTTTTAATGGCTCCAAAAAGGTCCGAGATTTTGATGACTTTTTAGTCTCAGCGCTTTGGTAAAAATGTTTTTAGTTTTTGAGATAATTAGCAGTTCCACCTCGAGGATGTGACTTTTCGAAGGTTTTGGATTTTTTCCGGATGTTGTTTACCCGCCTTAAGTTTAGTACATCTGTAAAGTTTTATTGAGTTAGCATCAAAACAATTTTTTCCCCGTACTATCTTTACCACGCCATTTCACCCCCACTGGGGTTGATTTTCCAAAAATGGTGAAATAAGTGTTCGTTATTTTTTTAAGCTTCGTATATTTGTAAGGATTTCAATACCGTGGCGTCAAAAACAATGCTTCTCCATACTAACTTTAACACCCTATTTCACCCCTTGAGAGGTTGAATTTCAAAAAATCCTTTCTTGGTACACGTTTACTCATCAAGACCCATATTTCTAATTTCTACGACCAGCGGTTTAGTCTGTCAGTGAGTCATTACAATTCTCTCTCCGTACTATATTTACCACGCCATTTCGCCCCTTTAGGGGTTGATTTTCCAAAAATAATGAAACCGGTATCTATTATTTTTTTAGCTTAGTAAATTTGCAAAGTTAAATAATCGTAGCATTAAAAAAAATATTTCCATACAAACTTTAATACCCCGTTTCACCTCTTTTAGGGTTGACTGTCCAAAAATAATGAAACCGGTATCTATTATTTTTTTTAGCTTAGTACATCTGCAAAATTAAATGATCATTGATCATCATTGGGAAAAAATATTTTATACAAACTTCAACACTCCATTTAACCCCGTCGGGGGTTGATATTCAAAAACCAAAAAAGTAAGTGTCTATTATTTCTTTTAGCTTAGTATATTGGCAAAGTTTCGTAACAACAGCACCAAAAAAAAATCTCCATACAAACTTTATTGCTCCGTTTCACCCCTTTAGGGGTTGATTTTTGAAAAATGATGAAATAGGTGTCAATTATTTTTTTAACTTTAGTATATTTGCAAAGTTTGATAGTCATAGCATTAAGAAAAATATTTTTTTCATACAAACTTAAACACCCCTTTTCACCCTCTTAGGGGTTGAATTGGGCAAATTCCTTTCTTAGTGTGCGTCCGCTTTTTGTTATAAAACTTTTGTCCAAATTTGACGTTTGTAGCTTAAGCAGTTTAGGCTGTGCGTTGATCTGTCAGTCAGTCACGACCTTCACTTTTATATATATAGATAGATAGATAACGGCTTACAAGACAAGGCGCCTGTGTTAGGGCGTGGTCAGATCGGAAAGTTTTCAACTAGTAGACAGTTTGCTAGGAACCTAATATTCACACTCTTATACTCTCTATTATTTATCCAGCTTATACTTGCTCAACTACTAGATAGAAGATAGTTAACTAGTAAAGCGATTGATGTTTTGCAAGCAGAGATGGAATTTCAATAGTTCGCAAAAAGAACGGAAAACTAATGTGCTAATATTGCCATTTCGCTCTAATCTACAAAATCCAATGGCAATTTTACTCTTCGTGGGCTATTAATTATTATCTACTAGCTAATAGTTCGTAAGTCTTAGTCTGACCGGGCCCATCTTGATCCTGATACCAGTCAAATGCTTTATTTATAGTCAAAAGTTCGACCGCTGGTTAAAAGACACACGTCCCCTGATTTTGATGGAATTTCAATGCATTTGATAGTCAAAGCGGGTATGAAAGCGAAGCTTAGTGCTTTGAAATTCGAGCTCAATCATAGATTTGACTCAAACACATTGAAACGGGTGAAAATTGGATCGTAATCGAAATAACACGACTCCATTTGCATCCAATTTGTGAGAACTTCGAAAGTATGAGGTTTTAAGTCGTTTATTTTACGTCCGCTGATTGAGTTCCACGGTAAATCTATCAAAACAATTCTCCCTAGTTGTATTAAGAATGTTTCAAGGGTTTCTCTGTTAAAGCAAAGTTTACCCGCTTCGCAAAAAAAATATTACACAACAACTAAAGAAAACTCAATAATTATAAATATAAGCTCTTTTCATTTCTAAATCTTTAATCTTCAACTTCAACTTTTTTGTTTATGGCTTCTGCGGGGTTGCCACAATTTTGCCAGTGTCACGTGGATAGAGTGGGAGATGCCACGATGCCACGATGCCACAGTAAAGTAGTGGAGACTTTACTAGAGGCTTTTCTAAGGAGTTTTGGAAGCAACACGAAATGACACGATTCACTGCATTTTATGATTTGCCCACACTCGTGCACGTCCTCAAGCACTTAATAGTTATTTTCCCACTTAAAATAAACATTAACACTCAAAATTACACAAGTTTAATAAAATAACACAATGAAGCAACATGACTCTTCCACGTTCCCGCCAAAACTCCATCTTTAATCTTACTCAGTGATTGATTAAAGTTTTTATGGTCCAGCTCACGGGTCGGCAACCTTTTGGCAGACGCGGACCGCATAGTGTTTGAAAACCGCATAAAAGCTTGTTGAAGCATCAATAGATGTAAAAATGATACAAGTATAGTTTTTAACACAGTACAAATAAAATTATGCCTGTTTAAGCGTTTCTAGAAGTAAATATGACACAAGTATTGTTATCGTTTGTGGCAGACCGAAAGACAAGTACATCCATCTGACTCGCGACGCCAACTACTCGGCCGAGAAGCACCAGCTGAGCGATACGCCGGCGAGCGCGGAGAAGGCCTGCGCCTACGACCTGGACGCCACGGACGCCTGCTGGCTCCGGCTGCTGAACGCGGAGCGCGCGCGCGCCGGCGCCGCGGCTGTCACCGAAGACCAATTCGAAAAAGTCATCGAAGAACTAGAGGTAAGATACTTTTTAGTTTATCTCATTACAGACTCTTCTTCGACGCGTCCGTCAATGGCAACCTGGCTGGTTACGGTTATGAGTATAGGTTCGACTATAGGTATACTCGTATTAATCGCAGTCATGGATTACTCGGCCAGATGCTGATCGGGTCCAGTATCGACCTGCGATCGTGTGCATTCCTATAATAATTGACTTCAAACAAGATAGTACACTGAGAGTTAATACATTATAACTATGTACGCTTTAGTTGGAGCGATACATTTTTAAGGTGATACTCGTAGTTATTATACATAGGGATTTTCCAAAAAAAAAGAGGAAGTAGGTAGAAGAACTTTAGTGCCGTCGTCGTCGCGAAAACACTCGGCAACTCGCAACTAGCAACAAGGACTCATCGTGAGGTGGTCACGCACACAAGCGCGCGCAGCCGCCGCGCGTATTTTATTGTATTGTCGTTAGAGTTACACTATTGTACAAAATTACAGCTCAATCGGACATCGGGCAGCGGTTCAAAATTCAGTTGCAGAAATTTAATCAAACAAGCTAACTAAGTAATGTAAACTTAAACCATTTTATCACTACAACATACTATGAAAGTTAAATAACAGCTTGTAAAATACACTTGCAAAATACTCAACTAAATAAGTTTTTTTACGTGATGTTTTTTTTTTAGTTAAAGATGCTTCAATGACCAGCTAGACATTGGCGTTGAGACGGCACCTTAAGCACTTTATCAATTGAATGTCAAGATTTCACTGCAATTCATCGAGGCTAATATCAAGAAATGAAGGTCCCAACGATATAATTATATTCTGTACTTGTAAATTGGTGCAGTTCGTGGATTTTTGCCAATTGCGTCGCACGTTTGATATGTGTGAGAGCGTCTCCGAAGCAGCGCGGGGGGACGTACCTACTCGACTGAGTTTACAACGATGTGCAGCAGGTATACGTGTGAGCGCGGTTGAGTTGAAATCTTTTGAAACGTTTATTCGCCCAGTACTTTGAAAGTAATTATGTCAATTCAGCAAGTATTACATTATTATTAACATGTTCAAGTTGGCGCGACGCGTCAAGTCGACAGCGTCGGCACATCGCTCTTTATTTATTATATTGTCATCTCGGATTGGTTCTGTCCTTTTTCTGTTATTTATTCCGTGTCGATGCTGTGATTCCGCGATATACGAGTATATTTAGTTGCGAACATGGTTTTATTAAAGAAAACTGAAGCTAGACTCCCCTTTGTTGTTATGCTTTTGTCAAGTATCCCCTTCCATTATAAGCCCGGCGCACTACCAAATTACCATTGTGCGTTCAATTTCATACGTGGAATTGTCGTGACCCTTTCGTGTCTTCTCTGTCTGTATCGGGGAAAATTTTAATTATGGAAATGAATGGAAAAATATTTGAAAATATTGAAATTTTTTTTAACGAAAGTTTGGCAAAATTGCATGTGATATTTTAACCGCGTTTGACCACCAAATTGGGCTGTTGATGTCAACGCGTTGTAAAAAATAAAACATAGAGAAAATATACTTTAACCACCATAATGTGCATTAGTACAAGGTTAGAAACGAATCAAGATGTCAAGAATCATCAGCCAAGGGATAAATAAGACAAGTAACTTCGTGTAAGCCGAATGGCCAGCCCTGCTGTCCGAGTTTTTGAATCGCCAGCTGCAAACCAACTAGTTATGTTTTTGAATTACGCCAAGGGCAAAGAACTCGTATTCAATACTTTGCGGATGGGCAGATATGAGTGTGGGGAAGCTACACAAAGGGATACACATTTTTAGGGTGCCTAGGCACCCCAATGTGAAGGGTTGTAATTTTCCCATGTGAATCAGACGAGGAGTGGACGAAACTATTTATTAGCGCCCTAACATAAATGAATTCAACGATGTGATACGACTACGATCAGGGTAAAATAGAAGAAAATAGAAGTAAGTAGAAAATATAGCTGTAAAATAGGGTTTGTTCAAATTCGATCTAACTAAAACATAATATGAAAACACTATGAAAAGTGATATAGTAAAATCTTGATGAAAGTAATCCCTACTTCCCTATTAATATTATAAATGTGAATGTAAGTTTGTTTATTACGCTTTCACGCAAAAACCACTTAACCGGTCATCATGAAACTTTGTACACATATTCTTGGAGGTATTAGAATAACGAAAGATAAAAACTATGTTTGTCAAAAAATCTCAAAATCTAGCTACTTCAATGCCATCAAGCATTGCAGTAATGAAGTTCCAACCCTAAACAATAAAATTTAGATCATTTTCATTGATTTCTATTGTAATGATCTGATACTTATATAAAGGCTTCAATGCGAGCGAAGCCGCGGGTAAAAGCTAGTGTTCTATAAAAATGTTTTATAATACAATATATATTTGTTTGTATATTTCTTCAGCGTGTGTAACTTTCGGGAAACTATACCGTTACCCAAATAAATCAAATAAGGAAACAGTATCCTATTTTAACTTCAAATGTTGTAAATTTTGTAAACGTACTTCTCTAAAACCCTGGTAAAACGAAGCTGCGCTAGTGCTAACTAAGTTTCATCGATCAAATTTGCCGCGTCTGGGCTCCCTTTTGCAGCCTCGAGCGGAAACGCGGCAGAGGACGCTTGATGCAACGAGAAAATAGAAATAAACAGCGTCGGACCTAGGGGTGGCCTATGTGACCAGTTTCAAAAATAAATAAGTTTGTTCGTCACTTTTTATCACGACAACTCACGTTAGTGATAACATGGTTAAAGTTTACATTGTTTTGTGTTCGTCGTTCCGATAAAACAGTTGAGTGTGTTGTTAGGTTTTTTAAATGTGGTTAACGGGCTCACATATATGTGTAGTTTAATATAAAGCGACTAACAAAACAAAAGGACTATGTATAAAGGCCTTGTCTTTTCATTTTACGTAGTCTGTAATTTTGAGAATACTGACTAGTCTACTGCATTCATTATTTTTAATGAGGGGGGAGCTCTGGATGCAAAGCGTTTATTTGATGCTTTTGACTCACTGCAAAATGTATAAATGTTTTGACTTGAGGCGTAATAAGTTTGAACAGTAAAATAATGAAATACATCATTAATGTGACTTCGAAAATGACGCAGTAGTTTTAAATTCGACAATAAACACTGTGTTACAATATCTACGCCATTTGTCAACCGATTTTAAGATTTTTTAAACAGCCCATTATCTTGATGATGAGTCCATTTAAATTTAAGAAAATGATCAACAAACACTCGGTTTTTGTTTGCTTATAGATATTTAATGAACAGGACAGTTTCTAGCATTTAAATTCTGAACTAAATAGCAACATAAACTTGTTTTACAAAATCATTTCAAGCATATCGTAATTAGAGTTTCCGGAAATGAGCGCTTGTAAACACCTCCCTCGTCTGTGGTCGGGTGGATGCTGTTCCAAAACCTATTTAATCCGCCCTACATCAAGTTTCACACGGAACTACGGATGTGCAGTGCTCTAATGTAAATAAGTTAGTCCTACAGTGCTTTACTAAGAGCGCTGCATTTAATTAATTGCCATTCATTAGTAATACGCCTTTTTAGTAAGTAATTCAGGTCAAACTTACATTGTTTAATTTTACACAAATCAAGACTATGTCTAATAAAATTACTTGGCCCATTGTCTCTATTCGGAGGAAGACACCGTGGAATATTGTCTAAATTAGTACAGCTAAGAACTATCTCGATTCGCCTTGCTATCCAGGACAAGTTTTGATTGCTTCACTATCGGAGTTGCTCAGGCTTACCAAATTGCAGCTCAATAGGGCATCGGGAAGTGGCTCGAAGTTAAATTGCAATATTGAACCTTAACGAGCTGACTAACACAAACATTGCAAGTTAAATAAAAGCTTATATCGTTTAGTTATCTAAAAAATTACGTTTTGTCCGGTAAATTTTAAGAACAAATTATAAATATATAACTCATAATAACTTAACATCCAACACATTAGCAAAGTAAAGTGTGGGTCTGGTTATTTATCTAAATAATGCATGATAGGAACTGCAAAATGTTTTAAAAGTGTGAATAATTTAATGGACTCGCGCCAGTCCCTGTAGTTTTCAATTGCCGGTTGCCGTCTACTATAGGTATAATATATATAGGTTCCGTCTCTGCAGGCGGTTCAGAGAACAGCGCTTTCAGATGGAGTTTATCGATAAAATGTTTTCCGGGCAATTTTGAAACTTGAAAACTTGTTGTATTATTTGTATATTAGTTAAGACCCGCGGCAGTTTCAATGTCTACGGCAAAACGTTCACGTTTAAGTAGGATTACTAAATTCTACTAAAAGTTATTTTTGTAATTCCATAGAATTGTTGTTCGTGCTCCCAAAATAGGAGTTCTGTCGAAATATATTCGAAGAATAATACTAAATATAAATAAGAAAGACGAAAATAAAGAGTCTAAAGAGATAAATAAGAATACTTGGAAATTCCGTTTTCATATATTTTTCATGATGAAGGCAGTACATATTTATCGGCAGCCTGAGGTAACAGGAATGGAGCGAGATTTCCCGGAACCGGTGTCAAAGAGTCGAAGCCTCTTAAAACTGATGGAACTAACTGAGAACGGTGGAAACTTTTTCCTTTTCGAAAAATTCGGCTCAAATTTGTATCTCGTAGTGCTATTTTTATTTATTTACTTTTTATTCATGTTTGCAAGCCTTCAACTCTAGATTGGATTTTTGCAGGGTTCCTGTGATGGGCGTTTCTAAGATTTTTTAATTTTCGACACATTTTTAATGGCATTAAAATCTAAACTCCAGTATTTGCAGGTTTCCTGTGAAACACTATGTTATGTTTTAGTTATTTTTTACATGTTTGAAATTGCTTTCAAACTTTTTAGATTGGATTCGGGTTAATCTATCTCTAAGTAATGGGTTTTCGTCGAATAATATGATAGTTAACTAGTTTGTAATTTTACAAATACGGGGTCTTACTTTATAAACATTATTGCTCAAAATAAGTCACTGCCTAAAATGCTCTAATAACTTCTCACCGACGTGAAATGTCACATTTGAAAACAAGACTTAGAACCTTAAGTAGCAATTAAGTTTAAGTAAGTCACTTTGGACGTGGGAGACGCAAAAACACAGATAAGAAAAAACATAGGACGCAAAACCAATTAAAATAGAATCGTAATACTCGCGATATAAATACCCGAGCCCTAACGACGCCGTTTGCTGCCTTGGTCTACTCGTACCTCGGCCCAGTTTCTTAAAAAAATCACAGCGCCCAAGGGCTAAGCGAAATTTAATCAAAGACTCGCCGCTTACTTCTGTGAAAAATATAAACCTCAGAGCAATCTCTTTTTAACCGACTTCAAAAAAGGAGGAGGTTATCAATTCGACTAAGTTTTTTTTTTCTTTTTTTTTTTATGTTTGTAATTTTTTAACTTCCTCATAACTTTTGACTGGGTGAATCGATTTTGATGATTCTTTTTTTATTAGAAAGCGGACGCTTCCCATTTGGTCCCATTTCAATTTAGTCCAGTTCTGATAATGGTATCCATGAGAAAACCATATAAGTCTTAAATTTGCATTAAGTACGTGCGCGGTCGGTCTTTTGAAGTCGGTTTTTGTTTTTTGTTTTGTAAAAATAATGTTCTTCTTAATCTCGATGGCGGGGATAGTTTGTTATGTCTCGATGCTCTGTTAAAATCTTAAAATGCAATATATACACTTAATTGTCACCATAAAAGGAACATAATTATTTATTTACATACTGTCCATACTATCCACAATTATGCAAAACTGCACTCCAGAAATACCGAACTCTTATTTAGATATCTCAAACTATATTTGAAGATTGAAATTGGGTTGATCAATACTGGATAGGAACGGATAGGCAAAGGTTAGGCAAAGCAACTCACACTCACACTTATAAATACTGTCGTTTTATTTATATCGTTGAGAGTGTGCATCTCGATTCCTTCTCTAAAAGTTGGGAGTTGTTTTGGACCCGACTGCGGCAAATACAAAAGGAAGGTTTTAGGTTTTAGCTCTCTGTTATAATAGCTTGTTTGTTCTGCCGTATAGCGCTTAATTTACTTATTTGATTTGAATGAAAAGGTGTCAATTGACTGGTTATTAGGTGCTTGGACGGATGCGTCACAATTCCGATTTGTTCTTACATCAAAGAAGACGTAGATTTCCAAAATTTTATATTGCGTGGGATAGTAAATGAAAAAAACCGGCCAAGTGCCAGTCGGACTCGTGCACCAAGGGTTCCGTACAAACCTGTAGGTATATAAGTGAAAGTATTTGAATGTTTGATATGGATTTCAATTTAATACCTCTACGCGTTCATGAGGAAAGGGGTAGTAAGTTTAAAATTATTATTAATAATATTTTTATGATATGATGTAACTAAAAATTTACGGATTTCGCAAATGTTCAAAAAAACTGCGGGTGAAACCGCCGGGTGCAGCTAGTAAGTAATAAAAACCACCAAGCTACGTACCAAGCTACGGAAAAACAACTTTATCCCATACATATTTCGCCGCTTATGAGTACTACTAGCGCCATCTGTCGGCAGTTTTCAACATCAATGGAATAAAAATGACAAAGTCGCCACCGCACTGTTTCGTGTTTCTGTTCCTTGTTTTTTACGAACAAATTACGAACAAAATGAATACAGGACAGGACAGGTGTTACATCCAAATTGGGGCTTTCGAAACATTTTTTTTTCGTTTTTGTTGTTTCTCTCTTTACTTGTTCGACGTTCGTTGTTCTCTTTACTTGTTGCTTGTTGTTGACAGTGTACGATTCCAAACTTGAGTAATAAAACTCACCTCAAAGGATTGTTATTTCAAAGGCACCTCGTTAAAGGTACAAATTTGAACCGCCTATAGGAATTAGAAGTTTGTGTTCATCAAGAGACGTCTTGACTATGAATCGAGACTAGTTTTCACATCGCTTTGACTGCTAATAATAATAAAAATAAATATACATCTCAAGAGGCTCTCGCTAGATGGCTGGCTCAAGGGTCAGATGCAGAAGGCAGTGGTCCTTGACACGGCACGAATCGTCCGGAGGTTCCCGTGTCTGCAGTCCTAACCACCGGTAGCTTGGGCTCTGCTCCGCTGCCGGCGGCAGTCTAGTATTTAAATTTTTTTTAATTATTATTGTTTTTTATTTTGTATTGTAAAAAAATTAAAAACTACGACCCTAAATACCTTACAGACTAACATACATACAAATAAAAACATAAATAACTTAAATAACACGATTCGTAGTCGACGCGTTTTGCAGTGTTGGCGCGACGTGACGTATACGACACCCGTCGGCCAAAACTCTTCGTTTATGAAGGTCAGCAGATGGTGAGACGGTACTCGCACTACAAATGACATGAAGTTCATTTTGTTGCTCCAGTTGCTAGACCCTCAGAGAAAACTGCGTCCACTGTGCCTAAGCTTACCACAGTTCTGAACGAGACAAAACGTAGGTCGCAATTCATGCTCGGTTAATCAGGACTTGGCTATTGACGTCCTCCGTAGTCCTCGTCCAAACTACTTCCTTCCTGTTGCATTGTGCGTGCAGTTTCTAATAAGCGTCTGTGAAACAATTACCAAGCTGAAGACCCAGACACTTTAGACTACCTATGTTGAGGACGGGCATTGACGGGATGTCTCTTAGACGGAAATCTCCAATCAGTGTTTTGTATTTTGAGCATCCTTTTCAAACGTATTGTGAACTGAAACATGAACATTCATTTGGTCAGTCAATAAAGAGAAGAATATTCGCGAATTCGTACGATCCATACAATATGTCTTTACCCAACAATTAACATTTCACTAAGACTGAGTAGAATATACATTTGGTAATATGAGGGCGGCTCTTTCGCCTAAATACTTACTAGTTGAAGGTAATAATCGTTTGTGTTTTTTTTATCCTACCTTTATGTCAATAGTAAATGAGAACGGAGTCATAGATAATTGTTAGTTACGATTAAAATCTAAAGAATACCAAGTTATTGCCTGATACAGTGAATTTCATACCTTTATTTTTAGAACGATGCTTCACTAAAGGATATCTTCGTTTACATAATTTGTTTCTGTTTTCCAGACGCGGACATGGGACAAGATGCAGGCGCTGATAAAGTCGGAGGAAGGTCTAGGCATAGAGTACGACGAAAACGTAATATGCGACGTTTGTCGCTCGCCCGACTCCGAGGACGGCAACGAGATGGTGTTCTGCGACTCGTGCAACATTTGCGTGCATCAGGCGTGCTATGGCATCACTGTCATACCGGAAGGTAACTAAAAACTGATATATAGATGTCTTGAAGTCGAGAGTGAATCGGTTTTTTCTAGGCAAGCGTTCTCCATCGTAGAGCGCATTATTGCTCACCATCAGGATAGGTGTATCCTCTGAAAAGTTGCGGTTATGATGGTGTGGAGAATCTAATCAGATTACACTAAGCACTTTTACTTCATCGTACCCAAGGGCTTTCCGAGAACCCAGACTCTTTGGAACTGCTGTTTCCTGTAGACGCCCACACAGTCGCTCACTCTCACACACTCGCCCTTTAGTGTTTTTTTCATATCTTGATTGTTACCTGCCTGACCTTGAGCCTAGTTTGGGGCTCACTGATTATCCTTTTTATGCTAAATTCCTTAGTTTATTAAGTAAATTGAGGACTGTAGTACTTTTACTCTTTGAAAATAGATATATTTGATTTCATTTGATTTCACTTTCCCACATCACGAAATGGTCTTTGATTATGAAAAAGCTTTTATGTCGAAAATGTCATAATTTCAAATAATGCGATGCTTTGTGGCAATAACATATCTCTTATTAGTTTAAACCGTGCCTTCAGTTTCAGCATGTAATCTCCGTTGTGATTCTAGGTCAGTGGCTGTGCCGGCCGTGTGGCGACGGCGCGAGGCCCACCTGTGTGCTCTGCCCGAACCAAGGCGGCGCCATGAAGTGCACCCCGTCGGGCCACAAGTGGGCCCACGTCAGCTGCGTGCTCTGGATCCCCGAGGTGTCCATTGGGTGCGCGGAGAAGATGGAACCTATCACCAAGATCTCGTCGATTCCCGCTTCACGTTGGTCTTTAGTGTGCGTATTGTGTCGCGAACGTAAGGGCGCTTGTATACAGTGTTCTGTTAAGAGTTGTAAGACTGCCTACCACGTCACGTGTGCGTTTAAACATGGACTCGAAATGCGAGCTATCATCGAGGACGAAAATGCTGACGACGGTGTCAAACTGCGGTCGTATTGCCAAAAACATAGTGTGAACCCTAAAAAAGAGAAGTCCGGTTCCGGATCTGAAGAAGAGGAAGTGAAACGAAAGCGTAGGAAGGACATGACGTCCGAGGAGAAGACGCAGGCGCGAGCTGCGCGTCTTCAGGAGGTCGAGAAGGAATTCGACAAGCATGTGAGCGTGAAGGACATTAGCTCTCATCTCCTCGAAGTCGATCAGGACGCTATTAACTATATCTACAACTACTGGAAGCTGAAGCGGCGAGCGGGGCACAACCGGCCGCTCCTGCCGCCCAAGTCGGACGACCACGAGCTTCTCTCGCATCGGCAGGAGCAGGCCGACCTCGACAAGATGAAGCAGTTCGTGCAGCTGAGGCAGGACCTTGAGCGCGTCCGCAACCTGTGCTACATGGTAAGCAGGCGGGAGAAATTGTCGCGCTCCTTCTTCCGGCTGCGTGAGCAGACTTTCCACAAGCAGTTGGCCGTGCTGTCGGACGGTGGCGAAATACCCGACGAGGAGCGCACCGCCATCTGCGAAGCGAATCACGGCCCTTCGATCTACGACACGCTCTACTCCCACCCAGACGTGCCCGAGCGCAAGATCGACTACTCTGATCTGATTGCCAAGATCGCACCGCCGGACTCCGGTGACGAGAAGAAGAAAGATCGCAACGGTTTGCGTCGCTCGAAGTCGGCAAACCCGTACCGGAAGCACTACGTGAACGGATCACGGCGCAGCGGGAGCATGTGCAGTGGCCTCTCCAGCGAGGAGAGTGAAGCTGAAATCGCTCGCTCCTCTAAATACCGCCAGCGCGCCGTCGTCGACTCTACCACGGACGATGACGAGGAGGCCAAGCCGAAACCGTCCACCTCCTCGCCCAAGAAGAAAGTGTCCCCCAAAACAAAAGCTATTAAGAAATCTCCGAAAAAGATCGAAAAGAAAAAGAAAGCGCCGAAATCAAAGGCGGTCGTCGACAGCAGCAGCGACGACGACGACCCGGTGATCGCTTTTTCGAAGAAAGATAAAGCCGGCAGCAAGACACTCCGGCAAATGGAGAAGGAAATGGCGGCGGGTAAGCGAGGCCAGTCCGCCAGTGACAGCGACGACTTGTTACCTATTAGATCCACCAGGAGCACGAAGTTCCCCATAGACATTTACTCGGATAGTAGCGAGGACTCTGCGAAAGACGAAGCAAAAGTCAAGGATAAAGACAAAATTAAAGATGACAAATTTAAAAAAGCAAACGTTAGCGATCCTCAGCAATCGTTGCCTAGAACAAAAGCAGCAATGAAAGAATTCATACCGAGTCATGCTGAGAAGAAGGAATCAGTATCAGCTGAAGAGAGGCCCGCCCCCAAGAAGCGAGGCAGAAAACCATCGATCAAAGAAAAGAAGCCGCCAGCTAAGACCCAAGAATCTGACGACGAGGCTAAGAACAAAGAGAACAAGTTCTCGAAACCCAAAGACAAGTTCTCGAAACCCAAAGACAACCCGACAGATTTGATAGTGCCTCAGCGGCAAGCTGCTAAAAAGGCATCGGAAAACATGCGTTCTACGTCCACCGGTAAAAAGGAAGATAATGCCATCGAAAAGTCACCTGAAGAGGTCAAAATCAAATCGAAAGGCAAGGGCAAGGGAAAGGAGATCAAAAGCCCACCTGCGAAAATCACTAGACAAACATCCAAAGACGCGGAAAAGGAGACTATCGCATACGTTCCCCAACGGCAAGCCGCAAAGAAAGCCGCAGCGCACATCAAAAATATTGGGAGCAAAGTGCCCGTGCCGGAGACCAGCGATGCGGGCAAGAAAAGAGAAGAGAAACAGGACTCGTCCAAGTCGTCAGACGAGACACTGGGCCATAAGAAGGAAAACGCAGAGAGCTCGTCGTCATCGTCGGGGTCGAGCAGCAGCAGCTATTCATCCTCCTCCAGCTCGGAGTACGAGGAACTGGAGAAAGCGGGCCCCAAGCCGGCCACCAAAGCACGCGAGATCAAACCCGTCGCCGCCGCCAAGCCGCCATCGCTGTTCTCACCGCCGAGCGCGCGTCCTACAGTGGACTTGCCCTTTCTCGACAAGGTGTCAAAGCCGCTCTCGTCGACCAGCGCCTCGAGCGAGTCGGACAGCCCCTCCGTCGGCTCCGGCTGCTCCAGCCCCACTCCCAAGCGGCCCCGCCGCCGGAGGAAGCACGCTTCTGATGATGCCTCCCCACGCAAAGCCCCTGACACGAAGCTTAAAACTTCCGTACGGGAGTCCGAGCGTGGGGTGTCACCGCCGGCTGCTGAAAGAGAGGAATCAGCCGGAGCCTCCGGCTCCAATGCGCGCGCGGCTTCGCGTGCTCGGACCAGAAGCATTGCTGCAAGCGGAAGTCTACCTGAGCTGCTTGATACCGGATCTAGAAAACCGTCCAAAGACGACGTCACCCATTCTGCTTCTCCCGCTAAAACTCCAAAAGAGGGCAACCAGTCCAGTGAACTTCCACCTCCGGAACGGAAAGCGAACGAGACGGTAAAGAACTCACCCAAAGAATCCAGGAAGCGATCCTCTCCCAAGACCAGGAGATTGTCCAGCGTGGCTGGGGACCGCTCGCCGGAACACGCGTCCACTCCTAACGACCTCAAACCAAAACCTGGTAAGGTGCAACGGCCAAGCGTGTCTGATGATAAGAACAAACCTTCAGAGAAACAGCCCTCTCCTCTGCCGGACAAGCCCAGTCTTAGGAAGAATGTAGAGCAGAGGCGAAAGAGCATATCGAGTAGACGAATGAGCGTGAAAGAACCAACGCAGAAGGATGCTAAAGATCAAGTAGTGCCAACTGCAGAAGAGGTGATCAAACCCATAAAACAAAGGCGACAGAGTCGTTACGAAACTCGCGACGCCAAGACAGCGCATGAGAGCGTCTCGCCTGGCAAAAAGTCTGCTTCCGACAAGCCTCAGGTCGAGGTGCCGGACAAGAAAGCGCCTATCCAAATGAACGATGTCTACAATGACAACGAAAAGTGGCTACCGAAGGCTCCGAGTCCGACGCACGTGCTCACACCCATCGAGCGACCTGACGGCAATGAGAAATACATGACTGATGACAAATCGTTCGACGCCGCGGATGTCTGTGCCGAAAAGTCGAGCGTGAAGATGTTCGCAAAGATACAGGCGAACCTGAATGAGAATACGATGATAAAGTCGCCGCGGACGCCGATGGATGCACGCAGCTTGGCGCCTGAAGAGGAAAACCCTGCGAAGAACTTGCGCAAGCGCCCCGCGCCAGAGCCCGTATCACAACAAGATGCGAGCCACGTGCAAGGTGTCGAGATCTCCAAGAGCGCCAAGATACCGTCCACCGTGCACCACGACCGGCCGCCTACATCGCCTCAGCAAAAGGACAACGAACTGTTCGCATTTGACTTGCTCGCCGTCGATGACGCATTTAATCACGAGGAAATAATGAAACCCTTCTCTACCTTCCCCGAGTTCTTCTTCAAGGAAGACTCTAAAGAGCAAGGCCGGCAAGAGACCTTGAACTTGGTCGATCGCTTGAGAATGCAGCTCAGTGCTAAGAAAGCGCCTGAAAATAGCCAACAAGACCCAACTGTTGACGATAAAGATCACATGGGAGAGGAGCATAGAGTCGACGACTACAGGGGAGATGATTACAGGGGAGACGAATATGGAGAGGATCAAAGAGTAGACATTCACAAAGGCGACGATCACAGAATGCAAGACGCCAGCACACCAGTCGACCACAACAAACAAGAGGACGAGCTGTCTGTCGGCAGAGAGATCAGACACGAGATGGAAACTCATGTCGCAGCGGCACCTCAACAACACCACAATACCATGAATCACATTCAACATTCAATCGCGCCCGCCGAGATGCCCAGGAGAAAATCAACTCTGGAAGATACAGAGTATCATCCGATGGCGATGACGAGCAACGATAAGTGGCACGCGGGCGTAGCACTCGGCGACCCTCAGATGGAGTCGAGGAAGTACGATCACAACACGTACATCGACGAGAGGAAGGAGGACGAGGCGGAAACGGTGTCCGTGCTCGAGCAGCAGTCCGCCTCGGAGGTGGGCGACAGCATCTCGAAGCAGAGCGACGACTCGCAGCCCTCCGCCATCGACAACTCGAGCTGCACCATCGACGTGGAGACGATCCGTGAGAACACTCAGTCATACGACACCGCTGAGCAGCTGCGGGCCGAGTGCCGCGCCGCCGTCGCCTCGCCGTACGCGGGCTTGGAGTCGCAGTGGCGCCAGAGCGAGATCCCGCGGCGCCGCTCCTCCGCCTCCAGTAGCGACTCGGAGGAGCTGCACGCGCCCGGCGGCGGCATGCCAGGCATCGACTCGTACCCGCCCATCCCGGCCTACTCGTGCCCCGTCGAGCCCTCCATGCCGCTCAACCAGTACGCGACCTACCCGCCGGACGCGTCGCCCTTCCTCACCACCATGAGCTCGCTGTTCGGCGGCGGCGCGTGCTCGCAGCTGCCGCTGCCGTCGCCGGGGCCGCTGTACGCGCCGCCGCTCGCGTACACGGCGGCGAGCCTGCTGCAGCCCAAGCCGCCCTACCGCCGCCTCTGCGCCGCCTTCACCTCCTCCTCGCAGAACATCGCGCTCACCACCGCCATGATCGCGCCCCCTACGCCCAAGCCGCTCGACTCGCCCTCCAGGGACGACACCATAGACATCACGAACGACGATAAGTACTCCAGCCCCAGCATATGCGTCGACGACTCCACCTACGAAACGAGTCAGAGCCGCAATACCAAGATGTCCAATGACAGCAATGAAACAATACTGAGCATGACTCAACAAGAAAGTAAATCGCCGCTGCGACCGATTCCACCGATCAAACTGCCCATAAAGTTCCCCGGTAAGTCGCCCGGCAAGAGCCCCGGTATTTCACCGAAACGGAGCGAATCGTCGAAAGGCTCGAAACGGTCGAGCAACAGAAGCAATAGAGGGAACCGCGGACGCGGGCGGTCGAAGAGCCGCGGCCATAACGCGCACCCGTACCCGCCCGTCGACTACCTCGGCGACTCGATACGGAACAAGCTGGTCGGCACCGTCTACGACTTCGAGGAAGAGATCGCCAACGACGGCGTCGACCTGAAGGCGCTGCGCGATCGGAGGAAGTCAGTCGATGTGCGAGACGACCGGAGGGAGCACTCGTACAAGGACACGTCCCAGTCGCCGCGCGTCCACAGCCCGCAGCGAGCGCACAAGAGGACCCCCACCGGCGAACTGAAGGAATATCGGCCTTTGTCCGAGGAGCCGGAGAACCCGGGCGAGGGTGTGTGCGAGGAGGCGCGCGGGTTCGGGCACGTGCCGCCGCTGCTGCCGGGGCCCGTGGACATGCGCACCTACCAGCCCGGGGCGGCGCCCGTGGAGTACCTGCGGCCCGCGGTCGCGTACTCGGCCGCCGTCGCCGAGCGCCACCTTGCGCACCTGGAGGAGGAGCACGCGCCGCCGCCCGCGCACCGCCAGCCGCCCGCGCACCACCACCTGCCGCCGCTCGAGGCCTACGTGCCGCTGCCCAAGGTGTCGCTCTCCGACTCGCGCAACCAGCTCAAGGTGAAGATCAAGGGCCCCTTCCTGGACGCCAACTACTGCACGAGCTCGGCGGTGGCGGCGCCGGCGCCCACGCCCGCGCCCCCGCTCGAGCCGCCGCCCTTCACCACAGTCGTGGCCGCGTCGTCGGGCTCGACCAGCTTGCGCCGCATGCGCAAGAAGGAGCTGCTGCGCCAGTACTGGACGCAGGACATGAACATGGACGACCCGAGCGGCGCGCTCATGGGCGCTGTGCCCCCGCCCGCCGCGCCGCCGCCGCCGCGCGCCGTCATCACCATCCCTAAAGCGGTCCAATCGATGACGAGCATACCCACGCGGGAGGACTACAAGATTCTCGATCCGCCGATCGTAGAGACCAAGAAGAAACGGAAAGTGAGTAGCGGACTGTCGCGCGAGCTGCGCCACCTGAAGGTGACGATGAACGACGAGGCGGAGCCCGGCGACGAGGTGAAGGTCTCGTCGCTGGTGACGCCGGCGGGCGTGCACAAGCGCCGCTCGCGCCTTACTAATAAGCCGGCTAAGGCGGCGCCCAACTCGCCGCACGCACCCAAGCTCAAGATTAAGATCGGCTCCGGTACCGTGTCGCGCATCTCGGAAGAGCTGTTCGACTTCCGCCCGCCCAAGAAGCGGCTCATCCATAAACCGAGCCTCGAGGACCTGCGCCGGGAGAGCATGAAGTACCGCAAAATGGTGATGGCCGACTTCGAGGAGAACGAAAAGACCACCACTAGCAAGCACAAATCCAGCAAGAGCGAAAAACGCAAGAAAAAGAAGGACAGAAAAGCCGACAAGTTGCAAGTGGTGAGCAGTGAAAGTGAGAGTGCTCCCAAGTTAATAATAAAGATAAAGCGACCGACGGCGACGCCGTCTGCCAGCGCTCCGGCGGCGACGAAGGCGGCGACGACGACGACGGCGGCGACGACGACGGCGGCGACAACGGCGACGACGACGGCGGCGATAACGTCGGCGGCGACGACGGTGGTGACGACGGCAGAGACTACGGTGGAGACGACGGCGGAGACTACGGCGGCGGCGGGCGCGGGCTCGGGCGACCCGTTCGATTACGACCCGACGGCGCCCGACCCGCTGGCGCTCGACTCGCCCGGCGCCGCGGAGACGCCGTCCGCTTCGCGCAAGGTGCGCGCCGCCAAGGTGACGCCCATCCGGTTAAAGCTGGCGCGCACGCAGGGCTCCAGCTACGTGATGGCCGGCGCCGGCGCCGACGCCGCCGCCGAGCCCGCGCCGCCGCCCGGCGACCCCGCCGACGTCAGGTGATACGAGCGGCCGAGGGCGCGCGCCACGCACGCACGACGCTAACTCACGCTCCGCCGGTGCTCACAGTGAAACCTCTCACGTGACTAAACTGATAAAGTGATAGATACTGTACATTATTAATGTATGATAAACGATAGCTATAGAATAACGTTAGTCCTAAAATATTATTTATTTGTATAAATCGGAAGCTCAATGATTAACTTAAAGTTACTCTAAGATGTGTAATTTTGTGCATGATGTAATGCGCAAGTAAATCTAAATATAGTATATCGTATATTTTTGTTAATGTTAATGTTTTACTTTGTGCCTCATATCGAATCTCATTATTTTTCGTCGTAAATTGATCGCAATTATATCGTCTTTATATAATTATGTACCTATTTAAAATGCTTCGCTATCACAAGAGACATCACAGCGCACAGCTCGGCGGCTCGTAGCCTCCTGCTATTACACTTTTATTCATTAGGTAATTCTCTGCATTTATACTTTTATTACTAATCGAAATTCGTGTTTCGCATGTCTAGTTTGGTTAGATGTTCAGGTTCTGAAGAAAATATATTATGTGCTATTCGAATGACGTAGTTTCGGGTAGACCTATTATTTTTTGCTTGGCTACGAGTTACGTTGCCATGACTGAAATTTTTTATTATATTTTGTAGGCACGACTTGATACGATAGTAAGATTGTGACTTTTAAATGCTGATTTTAGTGGGCTCTAAATGAAAATGAAAACTATGATCTTTGATTTTGATAAATTTATTTAAATTTGTTTTAGAAACGTTTTAAGTCTAAGAAGCTGGGCTTCTTTTAAAAACATTATGGTGATTTCAAATATGTTTATTCTTGTATCGTACTTTTAAAATGAATACCTATATGCAATAACCGGTAATATACCATTGTCAACTTTATCATCAAAACGTTGTTGAAATCAAATCAACGGACAATAATTATTGCAAAGAAGTTTCACATTCTTTTAAATGGTTCATTATTTAAAGTCTTTTAAATTTTAGTTTCAGTTCAAAATTGATGGCATTATTCGATTAATGAAATTCCATATTACAAATCCGATTTATGATGATTTAAGTTCTTTTCCGTACCCTAGCGTAAATAGATGTCACAACAGTTTCATAATTGTAAAATATATTCAATCGAGTTACTAATGTACATTTTAAACAGTTTATATAAGACGAATTTGGATCGACTTTTTATTTATTTATTACTTTTAATCACGGTTTTTTAATTCTTAATTTTTTATTGTAAATATAAAATAATCACGAATATTTTTCTGACAACGTTTGAAAATATAGTTTTGAGTAGAATTGAAATATTCTGTAAATCAATTAAACTTAAATATAAAATAACGTAATTGCATGTGCAAATCTAAAAAAAAAACAAAAATATCAAAAAATTTGCCGTCTAATTACGCTGGGTGCGAAACGTGTCGCATTAAATAATTCGATGAAAGTATACTACAATAAGTAAAAAATAAGTTAAATGAAAAGTATCCAAATATATTTCCGCGAATCAAAGAAAACTTTACTTGACACAAGGTGGGCATTACTATGGATATACAAACTATTGCGCGAAATAGTAAATTTCGTACAATCTTTTGTTTTGGTTGTTTATTTGAGAACGCGTGTTAAAAAACGGATGGTGTCTTGTGCAATATTTGGGAATACTCAGCTCATAATCAAGTGCGTATGACAGTCTAAGAACGAAAGTAATTTAGGTTTAGGTGCGTGTTAAACTTAGGATATTATAACGTGTTGTGAATACAGTATCGGCGCGCTCGTGTCGATCGATATAGATAGCGGCCGCAATCATGTTTTCAGGCCCAGAGTAGTTCTGGAAATCAATCTAATAAATATCAAGTAGTATTATCTGATTAGTCAACGTGATCGGCTGCTGGGGGAACTTTCAACAATCCGAGGTGAAATGTCCTTTATCACTTCGAAGTTCTGTGCTCTCTCTGATCAGTTGATGTGGTCATCAATCATCGTCTAGTTTTGTTCAAATCCGTATTTTGCATGAAACTAGAATTAAGTGTGTGTAGACATAGCGCTACATTCCTGTAGCATTTTTTTCCCAAATAGCAATTCCGTGGTGTGCGATGCTCTTTTAGAGAGCTCCGTACTAAACTTGTAAAAAGAAACTCTTATGGGTGAGACTTCCGTGTCTGTCTCTGCCGTATATGTTATAGCTATTTATCTCAGGAACTCTAAAAGTTGGCAACTTGAAATTTGGAATGGATCGAGATAATGTGTTAGGTTCGAATCCCGTGTTGTTTGATCGCATTTATTGTATAGTTAACTTCATTAGTGTGCCTGTAGCAATTTTAGGGTTCCGTGATTAAAATATGTACTAAAACTCTTTATTGTTCACACCTAAAATAACAAAAATATAATAACCTTTAAAAATAGAGTCACAACTGGCGATATTATCGTTAAGAACGATCTCTTCCATATCTCATAGGTACGGAACCCTCAACAAGCGAATTTTCGCTTATTGGCGGATTTATTTTTTATACCGATAAAGAAAGTTAACGAGCAATGTGTACTAAGCGTGGTTATACAAACTAGAGTCTGTTTGGGGTCTATACCAGTCTTCCATCTGTCATCCGTATCCGTGAAACGGGACACAGTAATTTTTATCCCTAAAACCGTTATAGCTATTTAATATTTAACAAAAATGTATAAAAACCTAGATAGAACAATACCTTACAGCTTTAGAAATACGCTAAGGACAAGTAGTCGAGTTAGGCTCGCGAATTGATTTCCACCATAGAACCATAGTTTTTGGCATCTCAGTTTGATAACTGGTATGACCGATGAGTAGGACAACCTCAAGTGTGTTGGAACTCAATAAATTTGCTTTGTAATCCCTATAGTACCATTAAGCCAATTTGAACGTTAGCTCGGGCCCGTAAGTTCTGCATTAGGAACAGTTTATAATTATTTGTACTCGCAATCGAGAGTATTGTCACATTTACATTGAGCATTTATTTTTGTTTGTAAGTTTGTCTTTGATTAGCATATTATGTTAGGATCGTTTTCTGAATGTTTTCGCTCGAAATACCGGCTTTTTCGCTTCTTATTGACCAATATAATATCAGTTTAATTTTAAGTCCGTAATTAGAATGGTACAATGTCACTGAGTGTATATCGATGTATAATGTTACCATAAAATATAACTAATTAATATATTGTAACTGTAACGATGAATTTAATTAGTTAGAAGTAAAATATCGCGATTTCTGTAAATAGCTAAGAGCCTATGATTAAATAGCCTATTTTTTAAACTATCCATTTTATCGATAATGTTATAAATTGTAGAATGATACAGATACAGTTAAACATTATAGAAGTAAACCACATTGGACACGAAACATAACCGAGTAAATGAGCTAGTTCATAAATAAACATAGAAATGCATGTAACGATTCTTTTGTCCCGGAATAATATCCTTGCCAAAATAATACGTTAACATAAGCATGGAAATACTTTTTATAAAAGCAAGTACATGGTAGTTAGTATTTAAACTATGTGTTGTAACGAGATATGTAACTAAATATTAATTGGTGTCTAATCATACCTATAGTTCGAGGCTTTCTCATTTTATGTGTATTATCGGTAGGATCTGTGTGAACTAGCTCTCTTCTTCCACGTTTTCTTAACTGCAATAGTGAACAGGTACGAAGACAAATATAACGTCTAATTACATTTCTGATTCGTATCAGCGGGATTTGGGCTATTAACTAAATCTTGATTTATCTAGTACTTGTGTCGCCTCGCGAAATTGCCAGACTTTTAAAACTTGGCCTAAACTAAACAGGTATACAGAATGACACATAACATAAGATAGGGACGCTCTATTAGACGAGTCCCGTTAGACATAGATTCCTCAATCTTCCATTGAAGTTGATATGATTGACTCGACGAAATGATTTTTGCTAACCCTACAGTTGACATTATACTATTGGCATCTCAGAAACAAAGATTGCCTACAACTTGTCTCATCTGCTAAAAACAAGCTTGAAGTTATATTGCAAGAGTATCATCGACTTTTCAAAATTAAAATCTTGGTTAGGTATATTTAAAAACAATAGCTCTGCAATTCAGAGTTTTTTTTCTTGCAAAAAAACATCGAACCTGGAGTGCGATTATTTCAGTTCGGAAATAAATAATTTAATAATTTTTCAATCTAATGGATTATGGCTGATTTTACGTACGGTGTGCACTTGCAGGAAGATGAGCCATACGCTCATAACGGCTATTTTTGGGTTAGGAGCATGCCTCGCCGTAAAATCATGATCTAAATGCTGTATGAGAATGTTCCTAGCAGACCGCTGTTAAAACTGATTACAGATTATGCCAGTTGTAGGTCCGATGTAATCTTAAACGCTTTACTGAAGCGTCATTTCATTGTCCACCTTGGACGGTTCATTTTATCACTTCGTTGTTACACAAACTATTAATTTTCATCGATGGTCCGTGGTCAAAATACTTTATTAAACCCCGTATAGAGCTTATAATCGTTACGTAATGAAATATTTTGAATTTTTATTAAAATTAAACATAGTAAGAGTTGTTGTAAGAATTTAGTGTGTTTTCATCATGGACCATCATCCGACCGCAACTTTGAAAATTGTAATACAGTCTAAGTCGAATCGAATCCAGTTTATTAGAAGTAAGAATGGAGCCTGCTTTGGCATATATATTTTAAAAAGCATTTGAATAATCATTTGAAAATTGAAATACAAGTACCTAAGTCGAATCCAGTTTAGAAGTAAGAATGTTCCAACAGAGCCTGCTTTGGCATATATATTTTAAAAAGCATCATATTAAACATTTGTAAATATAAAGATATAATATAAATAATACATACTTTTGAAATTCTTTACTCACAATATATTATATTAAATAGGTTGCATGAAAATGGTCGGGTACGTGCCATCGACGAAATAGTGTTACTCGACTCGAGCTACTCAACAGCACGTTTCCGATAGACGCATTTTTAGCGTTTACAGACAACAATTTTGAATTATAAGTAATATTTGGAAACCTCTTCCCCGTATTGTGTAAATAATTTCCCAGTTTTACTCAAATTCTAGACTCTTCCATTGACATTATATTTTTATGCACGAATATTTTGCTGAAGTCAATTAAATAAGTGAAGGGTCATTCGAGAGTAGAAGCAAAAATGAACCTTTGGAAACAATAGTCTTGTTGGGCACGGAAAATTCTACGATTAGGGCTCGCCGTCCTTCTCTCGCCTGCCGGTCCGTGCCATGAATATGTCACGTTCACTTTTTATTATTGCTACCGTTCTGTATTTAATCGATTCGAATGACACTCAAACTTGAAACAAATATGCTAGAATTTATTGAATGCATGGAACAGTTTCGCTATGTAGGTACTCGCGTTACGACACGCTCACATGTTTAAATTAGGGTTCAGTATGAAAAAGTATTTGCGTCAAATGCACAATCTAAGTTTTTTCTATGGTGTTTGATGACTACTTGTTCCAGGCAAAAGATGTATTTGAAATAATTCCTAAATGTTCAAAATCTGAGTGCGGCTTTAGAACTTATAAAATGGCCTCCTTTGCGCCTCAGAGCTCGCTGTGCCCCGCATTCAAGCGTGTAAAGATGTTCAAAACTTACTCTACTAAAAATGCAATTGAGTACCTATGTTATGGAAATTTTTAATTACCATTTAAGCTTTGATCATCTACCCAACTTGGGAATAACAACCAACCTGAGGGGTGCAGCGGCGGGGGCGATGCACTGTACTCTGATTTTTAAATTATAAGAACCTATTGTAATTTACCGATGCTATACAAGGTTATTCAGAAAGGGTATTCTAAGCC
Organism: Alcis repandata; assembly: GCA_949125135.1. Taxonomy (NCBI): domain Eukaryota; kingdom Metazoa; phylum Arthropoda; class Insecta; order Lepidoptera; family Geometridae; genus Alcis; species Alcis repandata. The sequence continues at coordinate 11,643,738 of OX421221.1, read as the reverse complement.
GAAAAGAGTTGTTCCATAGAAAAATGTTAATGACACTCGACAAAATGTATGGAACAGCTGATTTTTTTTCCGCGAATTCCGATTTGGTCCCATAGTAAAAGTTGTTCATAATGATGAGTACTATGAGCCCTTTTCGGTTTAGCATACCCTTTATGAACAATCCTGTATTGTAACAACTAGTAAAATAAAATACTTGTATTCGATGCTTGTTGCGCACGGCGCAGTACTATGCGCATTTACTAATCATAAGTACACTGTACATGTATTGTGTCAAAAAGCGCGTACTCGTGTTGAAATAAGTATATTGTGTGTCGCTTTCATGAAAGATAATATTTGTGAAAGTAGAATGTTTTAAAGCGCAATAAGAGTAGAAGTCGCGCGAACTACAGGCTTAACTCTACGCACAAACAATACCCTTACTCATATACTTTTCAACATTTATTAATACATCACATTTTAACAGATTAATGTATCGATCATTACCTTGTTACTGTGATTTGTTTATTTATTATGATGAATTATAATAGGGTTAATTTTGGATTCGAGATTCCGATTGCAGGGAATAAAAATAATCATGTATTATTATTACGTTAAATAACATATTCTTTGTAATTCTTAGTAATTAACTTGATTGTCATTGTGAAACTAATCTAATGACTTTATAATTGTTTTGCTTGTATGTATATTTACGTGCTCTAAGCGCTTTATTTTAGATTGAGTATTTAATTAAGAGTGTTAAATCGATAATGAACGTGTTTTGTATTGGCGTAGTAAGGTGGCGTTAGGTATGTGTGTTGTTGATATGTTTAGTTGTGTAATGAACCGCAGAGTGCGAGCGGCGGCGCGCGGGGGCCGGCGCTCGGCCGCTCTCGCGCGCCGCGATCTAGATGTAAAGCCTTGGCTGACCGTCTCGTACCAGTCATTAGAGCTAAGGACAAATATTACATATATTATTTATGCTGTAGACGATATAATCAGTTTAAGTATTAGCGTTAAGAGATTAACATCTTATACCATTATCCGTATAAGTATTATGATCAACACTATTTCCATTGTTTAAAAACTAGATCATTAGATTACCTTCTGATGTTTAAGTATAATTTGTACAAACTACGTGAATATTGTACAGAATGAATGTAATGAAATGTGTATGGTACGCGGGAAGCGCCGCGAGCGCCCCTAGCGGTCGCGGTCGCGGTCGCTGCCGGCGTACTGAGGCCGCGGCGCTGGATTTGTAAATATTGTAGGTACAAGTGGTCCTGTAAAATAACAAGTGTTTTCAATGTGCACATAGTCGCCTCATTCATTAATAAATTTTTTAGATCAAATTAATCTTTTCTTTTGTGTTTTTTCTTTCTTACCTTTTTTTAAAGAGAATTGGCCTAGAGTCCTATAAGTATTTAGACCTTTATTAATATGAGCTTTTATAGTGTCTGTTAAAATGTATTATTACAGGAAGAAATAGCTATTGATGACTTAGGTACTCACTTTACCATTGCTCTACGTAACTTCTCTAGTCTGATGAGTTATCGATGTTAGATTTGTGTAGATATTATTTTAATCTGATCTGTAATGTGTAAACATTCAATAAAAAGTAAATGAAAACTAAACATAGTTTGATTTAGATCGGGACCTTGGCAATTTGATAGCTAAGTAAATAATTTAAATAAACTGACCATTGGTCATTGATTGGTTTCATGAGTGGAAAGTAGAATGATTTTATTTTGGTGGCTTTAGAATAGACCAGTCGATCGAGACATATCCAGAAGTGAATAGATGCTGACGAAACTAATCTTGTAGGAACAAATATGGCGGATAAGCAATCGAAGATATACTCGTAACAGTGAAGTAGGAGTTCCTCGTAATAATTTCAATTTAGTTGTTGAAAATTTAGTAACATTATTTAGTGTGCTATCCAGTTTCGCACGCCGTTTCTTATATCCCATCCCAACCTTATATAAAACGCCTCTTTCATCTTTTTCTCTAGAACGGTAAAGCGCCAAAGTCGTGGAAACATGCTAAAGTGCAACTTGTGCCGAAAAAAGAAAATTATGCCGACCGTGCCAACTACCGGCATGTCTCCGGTACCTAACTACCGGTATACACTATTGGACATGACCGACTCTGAAAGATTATAGAACATGTCTTTAACAATAGGCTTCTGACACACCTGAAACCGATGACCTTCTTAGTGAGTGGCAATATGGGTTTCGGTATCGAGAAGCATAGAAAGGCGTTCGCTGTTTCCCTCATCTCGAAGGCTTTCGACAGAGATCGCATGACAGTCTTTTAAGCAAGTTATTTCCGTATGGCTTGTCTACTTTTTTTTTTATATGTAATTGAGTGACGAGACGAGCAAATCGCTCGCCTGATGTTAAACGTCACATTTGCCCATAACAGGTCTGCGCCACCCAGAATTTGAACTCGCAGAATTCAAGACCCTGCGCGGCACAGCACTGCGCTCGTCACCCTGAGATATAAATTGTTTAATCTCCCATTTGCCCTGTAATTTCACTGGAAACAACTACTGGTTTAATTGCGTAGATTTCATACTTTCTGAGAGATCGATCGATTCGAGAAGTCGTTGATGGTCTGTACGAGTCTGTACATATATCATGTCAATACCAGTGTTGTCCAGGAGTCAGTGCTCTCTGCGATACTCTTGCTGCCACACATTAACGATCTGCTATAGCTTGGTAGGTATCCTTTGGTACGCAAACAACAGCACTGTTTAGGTATATGTACCTAGATTTTTATACTTTTTTTATTTTTATATTTATACGATTTACTTATATGTAGAAAGCTACATATAAATCGTACGCTTCAGTGGGCCATAAATCCAGCCTCTGTTAAAAGAAATGATCATGCACATGAACCTTATAGCACTTGAAGTTGTCTCCCGTTGGGTGAAGCTAATTTAGTTAAATTTAATACAGCTAAAATCAAACTACGTCTGTTCTCCGCAACAAAGAACCAAAACATTCCAACTGGCTCTACTTTCTGGAATTTACCCATACCAATAATTAATAGTGGACAATCTTGAGCTCTCGGGCGTTGTTTTGGTGTCAACTCTCAAGTTTGACTTCTACTTATATTTAGTTCAAGGTTTAATATGCTGCCTACAAACTGGGCATATTTTCAAATTTATTGTGTGATGTGAAGTATAACGCTGTAGCCCTTCTCCTTAGATCGAACTCCTCATATCTGAAGACCTCCAAATAGTCTCACTTTCAATGTGACCGAAATACTTACTCAAAGACACGTTTGCTGGTCGAGAGTTCGAGAGTTGTTGTGAGTTGCCTCAAGGATATATTAGACCGGGGTGCTAGGTCGGGTAACCTCCTCGTGGTGCACCCTGGGCAACAGCGTGCGGTAATACTGCAGTTTTTATGCAGTATTACCGCACGCTGGCAAATAACCCGACACGGAGGGACACGCGGACACAACCCGTCCGCGTGTCCCTCTGACTAGCATAGAGGGCACAGCGTGATGGTGTCTGGTGGTGTCTGAGTGTGGTGGACGCTGGAGGAAACGGCGCTCCACGCTTGGGCGGTGGCAGCGGTGCCACCAGGGGGGTTTTCCTTGTGCTCCTCGCCGCGTGTGGGTCGCGGTCGGGAGTGCAAGAAAAGGAGGAGGGTTCCTTTTGCACCTCACCGCGTGAGGGTTGCGGTCGGGTGTGAAAGGAACGTGGGCTTAGGGCGGGGTGGGTGGTGCTAACCACACTGCCCACCACGTGCGAGCGAGCGGGGCTAGGGAGCGAGGAGGCGGTTCGCCCGTCTCCTCGCCCCTCGGCAGTGGGGTTGCCGGGAGAGTCGGGGGACTCTCCCGGCCTGCACGACCCCACACTGTCTGGAGTTTGATCCTGGGGAACAGGGTTACCCCTCCATAGGTGCAGGGGGCCCTAATCGGGCCCGTCGCCGGGGCAAGGTGGTCGATGCTAGCGCGACACCACCTTGCCCTATCAGGCGGACGATGAATACCCCAGTGGTTTTAGTGGGTATGCCGCCGCAGGGCGGAGACTCCCACATAACCACCCTGCCTCCCCCGGGGCGGGCGTGGTATCCATAAAGGATTTCCACTGGGCAAACAAAAAAAAAAAAAAAGGATATATTAGACCGAGAACCTACCTTAGACAGCATGTCTAAGTTGGAGTACTGTTTGCACCTAAGAGAAGCATAGGCCTAGTACTTACCTTGAGACGTTTAGAGACCATTGAGAAATGCACCAAGAAGCTCATCGCTTCAACCTAACGCCTAACGAGCCAGTCGCCCGTCTATGTCAAACTGGTCAGTGATCACAACCAGCCGTCGTTGGCTACAAGCTCGACTAACTTTACGCGTATATTTATGTTCAAATGAGAAAATGACAGCATTTTAAAACTACTAGAACCTCGACAATGCAGCAGTGAACTTAATACTGGCTTAATTTTAAGTTAAAGTAAGAGTATCGACAGTATCGGTATTTCCCGGGAAATCATTCTCAGTACCGGTACTGCGTCAAGAGCCAATTTCCCGGGAAATACCGGGAGTTCCAACCTGAAATAAGGCTTGACAATGTTGGTCATCTGCCGCGATTTGTGGACAGCAAGTAGGTACCTACGCCTCAAAATGTCGTCATCCGATGTGCTCCTCCCGCTGCCGCACCATGTGTAAGTATGATTGATATATTATGCAATGTCTACCTATACCTATGTGTGCCCAAAAATAATTGTTCTGAAAGTTACTACTTCTAAGAACTTTGGCAAACACTGATACCTAGGGTGCACATACATAATAATATGTGCACCAACTTTTTTCAGTAGCTAGATTTAAAAAAAAATGTATAAAAAAATCGTGCGTCTTACTTACTTGGTACTTGGTGAGCGGGCTCTTTTCCGCAACTAGGCCGTAAGTCGGCCCTTTTTGCGTGAGCGGGTGACGGCGGCTACTCCAGCCACCCGATGTCCTCCAGGAAGTCCAGCAGCTTGCGTGTCACGCTGCAGGTCTCCCGCAGGGTTCCCGGTTTTCCCAGGAACTTCGCTCTCTGGGACGCCACGCTTTCGCACTCCATGAGCACGTGCTTGGCCGTTTCTTCCGCCTCCATGCATCCTCTGCACAGGGGGCTATCTGTGACACCTATAGTGAATAGGTGTTTGTTTAATGGGCAATGTCCGGTGACTATTCCGACGAAAAGTCGGAGTTTGTCCCGTTTTAGACTGAGGAGCTTTCGGGAGGTTCTCCGGTTCAGTACCGGGAAGGCCTCCTTCGACTGCCTGCAATCCTCCATACTTGCCCAAAGCTTTTGGTGTAGTTTGTGCGTTCTCTCGCGAATCCATGACCTGATTTGGCTGAAAGGCAGGGGGATCATTGGCTCCGGTCCTACGGGGCGCATGGCCGAGCCTCTTCTTGCCAGTTCATCAGCCGCATCATTTCCTCTGGATCCACTATGTCCTTTTATCCATTGGAGGGTCAGTGAGTTTAGTTTACTGACCTTTTCCAGTAGACAGTGACATTGAACTGTTAGCCCCGAGGAGTGCTCAACCTTTTGCAGTGCTCGAAGAACTGCCATGCTGTCTGAAAGTATCCTGATATTGTAGCCAGTTACCTTCCTATTTAGTATTGCTGTTGCTGCTTGGATGATACCTGCACATTCCGCTTGGAAGATGGAGCTGTGTGTTCCTAGAGCTACTGCTACATGGATATTCAGCTCGTCTGAGAAAGCGCCTGTACCTGTACCTGTTTTCATTTTAGAGCCATCTGTATATATCCTAAGCTCCTGTGTGTTAGTGTCTTCACTAGGCTCCTCGTACAGTTGTACTTTGTAGCTTTTAGTGAAGATGTGTTGTTTAGGTACCCTGTCTTATATAGAGAGTATATCTGGGTTGCTCTCTGCACATTCCTCTATGATTGTGGTGTGTGTCGCGTTCCTGTTATGTTCCCAGAGATTTAGTGCGCGGAGTCTGTAAGCAGAGGCCGCGGCCTCCTGTTGGATGTGTAGCTGCAGTGGTGGCAGGTCGAGTAATGCCTCTAGGGCTGCCGTAGGGGTCGTTCTCATACAGCCGGTTGCAGCTACACAGCCGAGTCTCTGGAGTTTTTTCAGTTTGTTTATTGTTGTGTGTTGTTTAGTTCTAGGCCACCAGACTAGGGCGCCATATGTAATCGTGCGTCTTATTTATACCCTTACAACTTTAAATATTTTCATCATATTTGGTTTAATTACAGGTTCTTCAGTGGCTACAGCAATACTTCGCTAAGCTCACTACTAAATTCTTTTTTCACTTCACTTGCTCGTAAAGTCCTACTCTGTGTAGGCGGACTAAAGCGGCTTTTTATGCTCTTGTGCTGAAAATCAACCTCTCTGAATAAAAAAAAAAATTACTTTTTTGCCCTTGTGCTTAAAAGTGGACTTTTACGCAAGGGCGAAAAAGTAATTTCTTTTTAAAAAATAAAGCAAAGAGGTTCAGTTTTTAATAAGTATTTTATGTATTCAGTTTACCCGGGTCTTTAATAATACCCATAGACCGTGATCGTGTCTTTCTTATCACTAGAGTATTATTTAAGACCCAAATGCATTTTGTCGAATTTTGAATTTCGAATTCAAAACAAAAGTTAAAAAAATACAATGGCGGGGAAATGTTCATGTCGTTTTCTAGCACTTATTTAGTTGTTGGAATTTGCGAGATACTGAATTACTGAAAATTAAATATGTCATCAAGCGAAGATGAGACTAAATTAGGTAACTCCGAACACATTATTGGAAAGAAATGCAAAGGAAGTTATTCAAAAAAACGACCACTCTGAATATTGAACATTGTTCTAACTTCAGTTTCAATTTTTATTAACCCTTAACCACCTACCACCTATTTATGTCACACAACCACCTACCATGCATCTCTGAGATGCGGAAGTAAAATTACTCCATTTGAAAAATTTCGCAATGTAAGGGTTAGTTTTAAATTAAAAACAGTTTAAGGCACATATTTTACTATTTATTACACAATAAATGGCACATAAAAATCAACAATATCTATTACTTATTGGAAAAGTTCCAAAAAACACGTATTTTAGACTTATAAACTAACTTATTTGGAAAATGAGATCTAAAAAAAATATTATACATTATAGAAATGTTTTTATACTTTTTTTTAATTATACAATAATCAACAGAGCTTCGACAATTAAAAAAAAAATGTTTTAATCAATATTTTAACAAAATTGCAGAACCTAAAGTTACAGTTTTTCACGACAGTGAACGCACAGCTTATTTGAGCATTCCAGGCAAATTGGTGTTTTGCATTCAAAGCACATGTATTGTGTTAGGCGTCTCTTTTTGGGGCCGCAAGTTCCACAGTTTTTTCGAGTCGTCAACCTTTCTTCAGCACTGCAGCTACCACTTGGAAGTGCTGGTGGAGTAGTTTCTCCGTGACGGTGAAGGATACGCCCAAGAGCGATTTTGATATCTCGCTGCACTTTCACGTTGCTTTCACGACGCTGCATGTGTGGTCTTGTGAGCTGTTCCGCCAGTCTCTTTATAAACTTGAACCGGCTTTCAGCTTTTTGTCCTTCAGTTCGACAGTTCGACATCACTGCATTCATCATTTGGTATGTCTTCCGGGTCTGAGAGTTCTTGTGCCAACCACTGCACTATATTAGCGTCATTACGAGTCATTTTAAACTAAAACAATAAAAAAACATATTTATGAAAAAGTTACGTAACCGCCTACCATGCATCTCTCAGATGCGCGGCGACAGTATTTTACTCACCGAGGACAAACGCGCTGACGTCCGACCTTGACGAGCGCTTGCGCGGCACTGAGGGACGCGGGGAAAAGGTACATGAACGACCGAGCTTATACGATACTCGTGCGCAGAAATATTCGAGATTAAACATCCGCATGCATCTGTGAGATGTATGGTAGGTGGTTAAGGGTTAAACATAATTTAGTAATTATTACTGTTTTATTTCCTCGCAACTGAAGTGAAAAGCAGAGTGTATAACTCGGGCATAAAACCCATTTTATCCTCGACTCTATATCCGCCCTCGCCTTCGGCTCGGGCTAGCTAAAAACGTCTCGTTTATAATGGCTTGTTTTATGCCCTCGTTGTATAATCTACTATTTTTGATAATGGTGTCGAGTTTTAGGCGCCACGTAAAAATCGTAAATCTGCTAAAATTCTTAAATTGATTCATAGAATGCTTAAGTTGATAATAATTCAAGCAAATGCTGGTTAAGCTGGTTTATAGCTGTCTCGTTTTTGTCTATGTGTGTAAGAGAGTAGAAAGTTATTTTTGACTTTGACATTTCACAAGATGTGGACTTGTTGCCATTACGTAAATATAGCCATTTTATCGATTCGTTAAATCCAATCCGTACTTGCAACTGTCGATAATAAATTATTAGTTCAAAAAACCTAAAAACACGCTTTGTGGGGTCAAAATCCCGCCTAAACGAGTCGGTTACAAACATACAAGTGAAGCTAATAAAAAGCGTGTAAAAATCGACTTCTAGGTGAATTAGGCGGCGAAAAATCAGCTAAATGCCTTGCACTGCGATATTTCAACCTTGATATCCGAAATTCGATTTTTCATTGGAATCGTAATTTTGAAACTATATACGATTCGCAACGACCTATTACCTACGACATCTCTATTTCAGAACATTTCTTGTTTGACTTGACTGCCGACTGCCGGCAACACTGCCCTGATCGATCGATTCCATTTCTTTCATCTTTCATCTTGTGTCAGCGGAACTTGGTGCAACACAGCTTAAAGGTATGTTTCAAATATTCTTTAAATTAAACTACTACTTAGTATTAAGTTCTTTCTTTCAGTTTCAGCTAAATAAAAAAACTGTGTTTCGCGCTCCCGCAAATCACAGCTTCTTTGTGAATAGATACCACGCCCAGCCCTAATTATATTTATTGATTTTCAAAAGAATAAAGCATTCTTCATTTCATTTTACATAAAATAACAAGCCTTTTATTTCGTAATACTAGTTTGTAAAACTGTTGTATTATGAGGAGTATTAAACACAAGAGTGGTAATACCAACTTTTATGCAATTTCATACACTTTATCTACTTGATCTGAGCTCTTATATCCTAAAATGCGAATAACAAACTTCAATACGAATCCATTAGTATAAACACCACCGAAAACGAACACAAAGAACACAGTGTTGTTAGCGGGGCATATAGGGCGAGGGTGGCGTTGATTGTTAGTTTCCTGGCAGCAGCTGTAGTAGTGTTATTGTTCATAGTATGATTCACAACCGGCGTTGGTTCCTTACAGTAATAATCATGATGAACCTGTGCCATTTCTAGAGATCGCGCTTGTTCATATGCCTTGTCTAGAGTGAGAGCTTTTTTCTAAAAGCCTTTGTCATATTGCTGATGACGATAGTCCTGCGATATAGGTGTCTCGAACATATTCGCGCTCATTTTGTTCAGTGTTTACTGATTTGAAATTACAATTCTTCGATAATAGTTTGAGCGTTTGCATGTATTGATCAATCGACACTCCAGGCTGGTGTTGTTGTTTGGTCAATTGATATTGTAAGTAAATTTTGTTAATTGGTTTTATGAATAGCGTTTTCTAGTTCTAGTTTTCGTATAGTTATGGCATATTCTTCGGAATCTTTCGGATTGACCAGCAGCTTATACTCGCAGATGGGACCTACTGGTTTTCCGTTGGATTCAATAGCATCTAATTCTAATTGGGGGTGATATGACCTACACTGAGGTCCCACTTAGGGTGTATTGTGCATTGCCCCCCAAATGCCAGATTACCCAAACCAGTGGAGCTCCCTAGAATAACAGAGCATGGCTGGGGTCGCTGGCACACCTCATCCACTTGTATTACCTCAGGAGTTGTGGTACATGAAGACTTGTTGTGTAGTTTCTTCAAGGAGCCTCGACTAATTAATTAATTAATAATAATTAATAATTTTTAATTCATTTCAATTAAAATGTTTTTAATTCATTTTAATTAAATTAATTAATAATGAAATTAACTTAATTAATTTTTGTGAAAATATAATATAATTAAAAATTAATAAACTTAATTATAGAAAAAAAAAACAATTATTTTAAAAACTATACAATAAATTTAAATATTAATTTTATTTTTAATTGAAATTATGTACCTTGGTTTATTTTTTTATTTTTACTATAATAATAGACATAAAAAATCACGTATAAAAACAAGAATGTTTTTTGAAACTCTCTGAATAAAAAAAAAATAGGTTTTATATTTTTAAAGACATGAGGAAACTTCTTACATGATAGAAGAATAAAAAAACAAGAACCTCTTTTTTCAACCTCTCAAATCTCTTCTCTTTTCAAATTACAGAGGAACTTCTTTGAATAAAAAAAAATTACTTTTTGCCCTTGTGCTTAGAAGTAGACTTAATGCACAAGGGCAAAAAAGTATTTTTTTTATTCAGAGAAGTTCCTTTTATTTTAAGCACAAGAGCTTAAAATGCCGCTTTAGTCCGTCTACACAGAGCGTAAAGTAGGCCTTTACGAGCATGAGAAGTGTATAGTTTATTTTATTTTGTTTCAGGCACCTTTTCCTGCTCTCATAGTAATCATCACAGTAATCATGGATCTTGTGGAAGGAGATGATAACACCCAAGAAAATGAAAATGCTGAAGATAATGCTGAAGATAATGCTGAAGGTAATGCTGAAGCTAATCCTGAAGTACCGAATGCTGGTGGTGAGTTCTATAACTTAACCATGGAAAACTTCAGAGATTTTCAAGAAGATAATCCTGACTTCACAAATGAAGAACTATTGGAAGCATTTGAATACTACCAAAATCGCAGGCTGGAAGAAAAAGAAATTGCTATGATTTTTTTGAAACAAGCAGCATTGTATTCTCAGTCCTTGGTGAATTTGTTTGGCAACAAGTTCGACTTGTCGTTTCAACTTAATATCATCGCTTTTGAAAAGGAGCTGGAGGAAATCCCGGATGCACTACAGTACCAGGTTGGTGGTCCGAAGTATCTGCGACTCATATTCGATACTTTTATGGACAAGGATGTAGCCGATGAGTATTATGCTTTAATTAAAGCATTATATGAATGCATAGTGCAGGCCACGCGTTGGTGTTCTAAAAATTTTGATGATTTGTTAAAGAAGGTTGGAAACCTAGCATATCCAGAAAACGAATTGTTACCTCAACCTCCTCCACCTCCTCCACCTTCACAAACGTATGTATCTAGGTGCACCGGTTGATTGAGACCGATGATTAATGTTATTTTATTTTATAAAATATAGTTTTATATAATTATGTTCACTCTTAAGTTATTTCATAGGTTACATTTAGTTATCAAACTATGTTTATATTCATAAAAAGTACTCATGTATTTTAGGCAATTAGGCCCATATTAATATCCATGTGTGTGAATAAATGAATCAAAATCATTAATTATCTTTTTATTACCCTTATCCCACCTGCGTAGGGTCGAACTTACTCCTATCTTTTTAACCGACTTGATTTTGATGATTGTTGTTTTGTTTGGTAGGTCATAATTCAGAGGTGGTCCCATATGAATTTAATCTAAATTAGATCTTAAATTTTTTAGAATAAATCAACAAAAACTTGTAAAATATGTTTCGGTTTGTTTACATTTTGGCTGACAAATGACAGCCGAGGTGTCTTTTGACGGATTGAAATTGACGGAAATAGGGATATGAGGGTCAATAAAATCGCTTACTAAAATTTCCGATACTTAAGGGGTCTCATGGTTTAAAAAATCGATTCTTTTTATTGTCTTACAGGAAATCGAGAAATAATTTTCTTTTATGAAAAATTCTCGCGTCACAATGTCAGATACCATACTCCTCTGAAATGGCTTGACCGATTTTTATGAAATTTTATATGCATAATCAGAAGGTCTTAGAATCGGCTACTATCTTATTTTTCATATCCTGTGATAAAGGTTGTCTACCCATAACATTTTTCATAATTTTTTGGACCAAAATTTTTATTTTTTTAGTGTCATTAAAAATACATACAACCCTAAATTTTCACCCTTTTATCACCACTCTCTATTTTATAACAGTAATTTTAGTAATTTAATCATTTTTCATCTCGCTCGTTATCAGTCTGATCAATTATCACTTGGTAAGTTATCCCCGTGAGTCGAGCCTAACATTAAATCGCCAATTATTTTACTGTTGTGTTAATTATTGTCAGGAGACAGTTCTTTTGAAAGAAAAAATTAAGGAAATTGAGCGGAACATTAGAAATAAGACATTTTGAATTCAATATTCATAGCTAAGACAGGACAACGTCTGTTGGGTCAGCTAGTTTTTTTATAAGAACCTTTGCCAAAAATCCAACTATTTTTTTTCGTCCGAGTCCTAGTCCTAGCACATTTTTTTACACTTCAAATAATCCTGCTAGGAGTTCTGTTATCAACCCGGACGCATCTTTTTTCCCGAGGGCTCGCCGGAAATGACGTCACAATGACAGAGCTTTTATTTAGATTATTTAAAATTTCAGTAATCCCTTATTAAACATGTACCTATCTTTAGGACAGTAAAGAGTTTGAAAAAATATTTCATTCTGTATAATAAAAAAAAGGTTGAAAATAGGCCATTTTCCCCCGGATGAAACCCATGGAACCCATGAGATGGAACCCCTTAATTAAAAGAAATCGATTTTTTTATATTTTTTAATCGATTACAGTGTTACCAACTAAAACTAACAAACAGTTTCATTAACTTTCAATTTCGTTGTACAAATTGTTACTGGCAATCTATGTGATACTGTGTTCTACAAAACCTAGATAGACATCCGTATATTTACATTTACGAATAATTTCAACTTTCTTTTACTGAATATTTTACTGTAACGACTATTAGTATAATTTTACCGATTAATTACTCGCATGCAAGTAAATTATAGTAAAAAGAATTGTCGCTACATTACTGGTAAAGTATTGGTAAAGCTACGTGACTTTGAAACAACATGAAAAGTGACAAACGGCAAATGGCAGGCAATTTGGCGCTCGCAAAATGACAGATGAAAATCTGACAAATGAATTTCATCAAAAACATGACATGAAAAAAGAAGTCTAGCCGCGCAGTTCTTCCACTGCAAAAATATGTGAGATTTCATGAAACCAAGCAAAGAGTATAATACGTATAGAAAACCAAGTCTGTTATTTTACTTGTTAGGAATGAATGCAAAATGTAAAACAACTTTGTCTATTCGTTGCTCACAAACATTATTAATCACCATAATTATATTATTATAATCGGGGCAAATTAGACCAAAAAATAGGAGTAACCTTACCTACATTAATTCCCACCCAGCTGAAAATTGGTAGAATTGTTCTGAACACCATCATAAATGAAACCTAAAAGTCCTCATAGATCCGATACGTGCAAAAATTTTTACTCCGGGTAGAAGGTCACCAAAACGGGTATTTTGTGATTTTCTCAAAAACGGTACAAGCTACGAGGATACTGTTCAAGACAAATAAGTTCACTTTAACATTTTCTACAGTATTGCTCTTATACGCATGTTGATAGAACTTATGGTTTTCGAGATATGTCGATATTCATTTCAGACCAGACCAAAAAATTAACAATTTCTCTTACAGTCAGCAGTAGATCATAATAAGTTTGTAAATGAGTTTTCCCGAAGTTTTCCACATTGTTGAATCCAACAATCTCAAGAAACACTTTGAAAAATGACTCCTTGTATCTCAAATCGGATAAATGATGATGATGGTTGACGGAAAATTGAACCCCTCCCTCGTATCTCAGAAACGGAAAGAGATAGAGGGGTTACACCTGACTTTTAAAATGTAGATCAAGTATGGACCTTTCTAGGGAAATGATAAAAAAAGATAGCCGCCATACAAAAAAGTTTAACAATCACACAAATAAACAAAAAAAAAAGGAAATACTCATAGCTGTGGAACCGCTGTAGATGGACGGAGTGTGCTCGAAGAAATATTGTAGAGATTCTTATCGACAATCGAGATTCAGCAACAAAAATCCAAGATGTCGGATTTCATATTTCCATCAAATTTCAATGGATCTTCTAAATTTTAAAGTGATCCTAGGCAGGTGTTATTTTGGATCTGGAGGCTCCTTGAATCCATTCCTGAAATGATTTTTTTGGTTCGGCAATTTTTCAAAATGGCTGCCATACAAAAGAAAAGGAGTGAAGTTACAATACTTCGCACCCAGCTGAAAATTAGTAGGATTGTTCAAAACATCATCACAAATGAAATCTAAAAAGTCCTCATTGATCCGTCCGATACGTGCAAAAAAAAAACACTCCGAGTAAAAGGTCACAAAAACTGGTTTTTCACAATTTTCAGAAAAACAGTAAATTTTATCATACAATTAGCCATACCAAATTTTAGATCACTTATGTATCTACAAAAAATGTATTTTTTTTTTTCCTAAGAGCCACCGGTTTTGAAATAACGATTCAAAAAGTTGAAAGAGTTGTAATCGTCATAATAATGCACACGTTTCCACGCCACCTTTGAGGTAGTGTGCTTAACGCGTTTTTTTTAACGTGATTTCCCCTGTAGGCCTATTCCACGTTTCTGTTGTGAGTCTGTTTAATTTGAAACTAAGTATTGATCAATAAAAGATATTGGCAAAAGTTGATTAAAACAAAAGCGGTGTCAATTAATTAATTAATAATTAATTTTAGACTTTTTAGATTTCATTTGTGATGATGTTTTGAACAATCCTACTAATTTTCAGCTGGGTGCGAAGTATTGTAACTTCACTCCTTTTCTTTTGTATGGCAGCCATTTTGAAAAATTGCCGAACCAAAAAAAATATTTCAGGAATGGATTTAAGGACCTTAAGAGCCTCCAGATCCAAAATAACACCTGCCTAGGATCACTTTAAAATTTAGAAGATCCATTGAAATTTGACGGAAATATGAAATCCGACATCTCGGATTTTTGTTACTGAATCTCGATTGTTGTTATTTATGAATCTCTATAATATTTCTTCGAGCACACTCCGTCCATCTACAGCGGTTCCACAGCTATGAGTATTTCCTTTTTTTTTGTTTATTTGTGTGACTGTCAAACTGTTTTGTATGGCGGCTATCTTTTTTTATCATTTCCCTAGAAAGGTCCATACTTGATCTACATTTTAAAAGTCAGGTGTACCCCTCTATCTCTTTCCGTTTCCGAGATACGAGGAGTTCAATTTTTCGTCAACCATCATCATCATTTATCCGATTTGAGATACAAGGAGTCATTTTTCAAAGTGTTTCTTGAGATTGTCGGATTCAACAATGTTAAAAACTTCGGGAAAACTCATTTACAAACTTGTTATATGATCTACTGCTGACTGAGGCATCATAAGAGAAATTGTCAATTTTTTGGTCTGGTCTGAAATGAATATCGACATATCTCGAAAACCATAAGTTCTATCAACATGCGTTTGAGAGCAATACTGTAGAAAATGTTATAGTGAACATACTTGTCTTGGACAGTATCCTCGCAGCTTGTACCGTTTTTGAGAAAATCACGAAATACCCGTTTTGGTGACCTTCTACCCGGAGTAAACATTTTTGCACGTATCGGATCGATGAGGACTTTTTAGGTTTCATTTATGACGGTGTTCTGAATAATCCTACCAATTTTTAGCTAGGTGGGAATTAATGTAAGGTCAGATGTCTAAATTGCCCCTGTTATCAGTATTAGAATTGTTGACTTCTGAAGTAATTTACTTCATAATTCATAATTTATTACGTTTGAATAATTTTAAATGCCTTAAAATTATTAAAAAAAAATGTACTCCCTAACAAAAAATAATGTCTGTAAACAAATAAGTTTACGTTGAAACGAATAAATGAATTCGAAATTTTAAATCGAAAATCATGATCTTAAAAGTTTTGTTTCGGAACACGTTCGAACAGCATGTGTGTACTAGCACTAATGAGCGCGGCTATCTTTTGCTTTGTTAAGATAAGAACAATTTTTACTATGGGACCAAACCGAAATTCGCGAAAAAAAGACGTGTGGCACTCGGGGACTGCCGCGGTAAAGCTATTGCACAGCATATTTTTTGCAAATAGATAGAAGAAGATAGAAGCTAAGTATGCAATAGTTTAAAAATACTGATTGTACTGCAAATGAGTAAAAAGTAAGACAGTATTTTTTCTCTCCTGAAAAGTAGCAAAATTCAACCTAGAGATTTCTCTACCACGCTGCTTTCTCTATCTAAGTGAAGAAATATATTACGAGCCAATAATGAAGAAGGTTCCATAATTAAAGTCATGCATACTTAAATAAATTATTCCAAAATTGCAAACACGTTAGGCCCCGCCCTATCCCAATATACTGAAACCTTGCCAGCCAGTACCCATTGAAAAGCTACCAAATGTCAAATTAGATTACTTTTTATTATTCCAGCCAGCATACTTTTCTGTAATAGGTGGATAAATGGAGGAACTATTTTTTTCTAAGAAAGACTGTCATTTTTGTTTTGGAAATGCAATAGTGGCGCCTCCATTGAACTATTTTTTGACTTCGGTGGGGGGTGTTAGGTTTTTTTGGAACGGAATTTCTGCATTCCACGCTCAAGGCCCGCGATAAAATCTATGCAATAGCTTAAAAATCAGCTATTCCATAGAAAAATGTCAATGATATGTATGGAACAGCTGAATTTTCGCGAATTCTGGGTTAGGAGTAGGTACTACTCGTATGAGAGCCCTTTTAGGTTTAGCATACCTTTTATGAATAATAATAATAGTAGGAAGCAGGAGCTATGTATAGTATTTTATTTTTAGCCTCTGCCCCAGTTGCAAGACCCGTATCTTCAAGAAGACATACATATCTCTACATACTGGCTGCACTGCACCAGTCACACCGTATTCATACATCACATTAGGCACCTTCTTTTGGAGTTGCCACTGGCTAAGTTTATGAAAACTTGGTTCATGATAACTTAGTAAACCGGCTTATAGTTATTAATTATTTGGTAAGTTAGTAGGTGGGTGAAGTTCCAGAAGTGTTTAGATCAGTTAGTCATATTTCCTAAGAAGGCATTGAACTATTTTATTTATTTAACTTCTACGGATAATGTTTATTTTCAAAATTAAAAATATAACTCCTCGAACAAAACAACTCCAACAACTTCTTCTTCTTAAATGTATAACTTACAGTGATAACCAGTCATTAGGCCCAAGTTTGAAGGCTTTTTAAGACAAATCTAAATTTTCTAAAACTATTAGCAATATAATGAAATAATTTATAAAAATAATAATTAAATATCTATGAAATATATAAAATATATTATAAATATATTAAAATATGAATATGAAATTAGCATATGAATATAAAATATATAATATAAATATATAATATATTAACATATGAAATTAGCATCCTTGTATAATGGCTTGCAATGATAAAGACATTTAAAAAAAAATAATATAACCAAACATTTATTTCAATTCATTCTAATTTAATTAACTTAACTAATTTTCAAATTACTAAATTCAAATTAGTGCAATTGAGTGTACGATATTTTTAGTGAGTCCATTTTTAGCTAACACAACCTAGCTAGATGGTTTGGTTTACTCACGCGAGAATATGCCACGTATAATAAAATTGTCCGTATGAAAAACACGGTGTGCCCAAATATAAGCCACACTGAGCCACAAGCGGACATCTTTTAGCCCTGTGACTTATTATTTGTCATTGCGAATGCCAATCTAATTGAAAATTAAACTATTTTGAATGCAATTGGCACATCTGTAGAAATAATAGGGATTCGTGGAAGAAATAGGTATATCTTCTTCTCAGAACTTGCCACTCAAAATGCTAGCTTTTACAACGTTTTTCACATTTTTTTAAATTACTAATCGCGTACGATTCACACCGTCGTGGTGGGTTCAAATTGCGAAGCAAAATAACTGGAGATCCAATAAACAAAAAAATATTTGTCCAATACAATATACTCGTACAAATACAGTACCATAGTTATTAGAACGACGGCTTTTAGAACTAATTTGCTAAGTCAAACGATATCCCCCCAGTGAAAAGCGGCGAAAGTTCTCCAGGGTTCAACAGAAAGCGTTGTGCAATGGTTTCCGTAGATGGCGCTAGGGGATTGCTTTACAACCGTTAGCGACAATCGACAAAAATTACCTTAAACACAGCGTGCTAAGGTCCTTAACTCACCGCTACCTGAAGTTTAAGTGACATCTAGCGGAATTGGCGCGAGACGCTTTCTATTGCTTAGTTTACTTATTTGAAACCATACTTGCCGCTTAAACGAAGTCTTATATGGTACTCACGAGATGTCGCTAAAAGCTGCTGTGCCACTTGTGTGGGACATACATGAAATACAGTTTGCAGAAAAGTTGTTAAAGAGGGGGGGGGGGGGGGGGTTTGGTATGAAGGTAGCAGCTTATATCCTGAATTCAGGGAGCGTCTATTAATTGCATACGTGAGGCGAATTTGGCGATTTTTGTCCCCCACTCCCTTGGGAGAGATGTCGTGAGGTTTGGTGAGTGGCGACTCGCCAAGTACCTACCCTCGGCTGAGTGCTCGGTTTGTATGACCAGTTTGACAAGTGACAAGTGTTTGACAAGTTTGGCGAGTGCTTGTTCGAGTAGAGAGGCGAGACAGTCACTAGAACCGCGTTTTGTTTGCTAAGCCGAGTGCCCTTCCCCGAACTTTATTTTTCTAACCCCGCAGCGGCTCTCTGTTCCACTCGGCACGTATGAAACTCGTCATTCGCTACTTGTGCGTTAGTGACCGAGTAGCAAGGGAATTCGTTTTTATTTTGCTTTATTATTTTTTGTTTTTTTTTTTAGTTTATTGGGTTCAAGTTTGAAGGCTTTTGAAGATTTCTCAGATTCATTCTTAGTCAAATTACTGCAACAAACAAAACTGACTTAACTCGCCATAATACTGCCGTGCAGGCCCTAAAACGCAGTATGAGCAAAAACGCGGTTTCGAGAAAACAGCGAAAAACTTTTCGATTTGTTTTTTTCCATGTTACAAGGTTTTTTGACGGATGTTTTGATGGCCATCGGGCACACCGGAATTCGAAGAATGACTTTATGAAAGAAAATACGCCCTTAGGTTATTATATTATATTTAAAAACTATTTTGAAAAAAATATTGAAAAATCTGAACCGTTACGACACTTAAAATTTAGTCAGAAAGTACGCATAAACAGACTAAAATGCAGTAATTTGAGTTAGTGCTGCAAAGTAATGCGTGACATGTACTATTTTGCTGTTTAAAATGCAGTATCAGTTATATTTTAATGTGTGTCTTTAATAAAGTGTAGGTGCAGTACGTGAATAATTATTGGCTTAATAATACATTAGTTACTTATTTTATGGAGTAAAATAGAGAATGTTTATCAGAATCATTTTTATTAAATATTAAGTGTACGAAATGAACACTTATCAGCCATGCCAAAATATGACGTTTTATTATTATTCTGACATAATAGTTCAGAATTTTATGACATCTTTACAATTTGGCTTAGTGCCTTTTCACACGTACCGGTTACCGGGTAGCCGGCGCCGGTTACCCGGCGGTGAAGTGTATGGGCATGGCACATAGCTTTCACATGTACCGGCGTTATTTATCCGGCAGGCGGGTACATTTGACACCGGGTATCCGGCGCCGGCTGCCCGGCAACCGGTACGTGTGAAAAGGCACTAATAGTATTTTAAACTTAAACTACTTTAAACATTTACGAGGGCGGCACTAAAAGTATCGGGAATGGAATATTTCCACTGTAGTTCCTCTCATATTTAAATATTTTTAATTGAAAACTCCTTGGTTTTAAAAATCGAATACCATTTATTTATTTTAAAAAAGATTCTCGGTCTTGTCACAAGGTCTTGTCAAACTTGTTTAGTCGTTGAGAAAATGGAATTGACTCGAGAAAATTCAAGAGCGATGATTTATTATGACTTTCGAAGTGGTTTAACACAAAAACAGTGTGTTGATCGGATGCTTTCTGCATTTGGTGATGAAGCCCCATCCAATACCACAATTTATCTTGACACATTTTTCCATACGATGGAACCAATCATTGAAGCAACCATTCCATTCGGAAGTTGGGGTCTCCAAAATGGCCGTTTTGTAGGCGTCCACAGCTTCTTCAGGTGATGAAAATCTCTTACCACGCAATTTATTCTTTATTCTAGGGAAAGTATAGAAATAGCCTAGGCCTAGGCTATTGGCCAATTGGCTATTGGCTAATGGCCTAGGTCGGGGCTGTACGGCGGATGATCTAATAATTCTATGTTTTCTTGCTCCAAAAACTCTTTTGTTCCGTGCGCGGTGTGAGAACTCGCATTGTCGTGATGGAGGATGATGCGGCGGTTGCAGTTCTCTTTACGGAGTTCAGAAACGACCTGTGGCAAACAAATGCTAGCATACCATTCTGCATTAACCGTTCTTTGTCCCTCAAGAGGAATAGTCGCAACATGGCTGGTTTAGGAGACAAACGTGGCCACCATTTTTTTTTGCAACACTCCGTGAACGAACAATTTTTATTGGCTTTAACTCATTTTCGAACACCCAAACTCGTGACTGGTCTTTTGTTTCGGGTTCGTACGCATATATCCAGGATTCGTCACCTGATACGATGTTGTATACAGCATAATTTGAGGATCCTGTGTGGAATCTTTCGAGAGTTCTGACGCACCAAGTAACGCGAGCCGCTTTTTGCTCTTCACAGAGCGAATGCGGTATCCATCGGTAAAACAATTTTTTTACACCTAATTGTTTATGGAAGATTATTTGTATTTGACTCATGCCAATGTCTAAAGTTGCCTGAATTTCGCGGTATGTCACATGTCGATCTTCCTCAATCAGCTTACGCACAACATCAACGTTTTCTTGGGTGACTGCAGTTTTTGGACGACCTTGACGGGGATCATCACTGAGCTTGACACGTCCACGTTGAAATTCAGCAAACCAGCGATAAATTGTGGTTTTGGACGGGGCTTCATCACCAAATGCAGAAAGCATCCGATCAACACGCTGTTTTTGTGTTAAACCACTTCGAAAGTCATAATAAATCATCGCTCTTGAATTTTCTCGAGTCAATTCCATTTTCTCAACGACTAAACAAGTTTGACAAGACCTTGTGACAAGACCTAGAATCTATACATTGCTGAAGACAGGAAACGTTGGTGCAACATCGTGAGAGAGAAACTATCTGGAGGTGGTGGTCACGACCCTCAGACATGAGGAGTACGATTTGAGGAGGAAGATTCTATTTATAAAAGAAGAAGTTTGTTAAATGGTCGAAATTGTTCTAGTTTTCCTGAGTTTTTGTTAGTTTGGGGAGGCTTTACCGGTTACCGGCTGAAATTATAGAGCACAAGCACTTTTTTACGCAATTGTGTAGAGATGTATTCAAATTGTTATTTGTTTTAAATCCAAATTCAAGTCTAAATCAACGTGTCGACTGGTCGAGCTTGTTTCTATGCTGAAAAATAAATATTGGGCCAATAAATCTGTGAAATGCTGTTCGTTGGTGAGCGCATCCTTTGTGAACGGCTGGATCTATGTGGCTGTAACTTTCTATGTGAGCCATCGGTTTCTACCTCAAACGTGTAACATAAGACCAAAGACCAAGCACTACCGTATTCAGTAAAAATCGCAAACATTACCTTTTTATGCATGGTTCTGTACGTCGAAAGGAAAAAACGGAACCCTCATAGGATCACTTTGTTGTCCGTCCGTTCGTCTGTCTGTCAAGACCCTTTTTCTCACAAATGCGTAGTCAAGGTGAAATTTGTATCAAATATTCAAATCTACTGTCCCTTACAGCTGTGAAAAAATCAAACTTCTAAGCCAACGCAATCAAAAGATACAGCCGTTTATGCCGCACCGCAAATTTTCGACACTCGCAATGGAATCAAAACCTACAGGGTACTTTCCCGTGAACTCAGAATCTTGAAATTTGGTACGAAACAACGTCTTATTAACATTGCGAAAACCGTAAATTTTTAGTTAAGTACATCATAAAATAAAAATATTTTTAATAATTTTAAACTTACTAGGTACCCCTTTCCTCATGAACGCGTAGAGATATTAAATTGAAATTCAAATCACATAGGTACTCTAATACTTTTACTTATATACCTACAGGTTTGTACGGAACCCTCGGTGCGCGAGTCCGACTCGCACTTGGCCGGTTTTCCTATTTTTTTACTTTACTTTTACTATTCGTGTGCCACCTGATGAGAAACTAGTAGAGTTCAGATTGTTTACATGAAAGAAGCATGACGTTATAGGAGATCAAAAAAAAAAGAATAATAATTACATATATATATAGTAAGTTATATATAAGTTATATTATATAAATTTCTCTGCCGAGTCACTACACCCTTGCATAAATTACTAAAAGTAATTTATGCAAGGGTGTAGGGTGTAGAGTACCTTTACGGAATTGTTCAGCGAGTCAGTACCTACTATTTCATCGAAGTTACGAAAAACGCGTGGGCAAAACACGCAGTGAGAGAAGACGAGACGAAGACGAGTTTTAGCAAAAAATGCGTAGCGAGTATTCGGTAGATAAATTTATGAATAACTAGCGACCTGCCCCGGCTTCACACGGGTATGTAATATATGTCTATGTTACTTGCTAATGATGTAGCTTTATACTAGTGAAAGAATTTTTAAAAATCGGTCCGGTAGTTTTTGTGTTTATTCGTTAAAAACATCCAAAAATGCAAATCTTTCCTCTTTAATATATATAATATAGCCGCTGGCAAGGGCGTCGCCAAGGGGGGGCAGGGGGGGGAAGTTGCCCCCCCCTAGAGATCAAATGTAGCTAGCCGCAAAGCGACCAAAGTGCGAGCAATTCACTTCCTTACCTATTAATAAATTCCGCATCGCATGACAAAACGTTAATAAATTCACAAGGTTTAATGTAAATTGTAGAAAATATTGAAATATTCAGAATAACATTAAGATTTAGACATCCGTTTTAAAAATCGCCGCCATTTTCATAACGATCATCAGATTTGCCAAAACGCAAGCCCATTAAACAGTGTAATAATATGTAGATCCAGATCCAAAATATCACCCTCATAGGATCACTGGAAGATCCACTGGAATTTGACGAAAACATGAAATACGCCATCTTGGATTTTTGTTTCTGAATCTCGATTGTCGTTATGAACCTCTATAATATTTCTTCAAGTACATTCCATCCATCTACAGCGGTTCCATAGCTGTGAGCATTTCCTTTTTTTTTTATTTGTATGACTGTCAAACTTTTTTGTATGGCGATGGCGACTATATTTTTTTATCATTTCCCCAAAAATTTGATCTACATTTCAAAAGTCAGGTGTACCCCTCTATATCCTTCTACCGTTTCCGAGATACGAGAGGTAAAATTTTTCGTCAGCCATCATCATCATTTATCCGATTTGAGCCACAAAGAGTCATTTTTCAAAGTGTTTCTTGAGATTGTCGGATTTAGCGATGTTGAAAACTTGAGGAAAACTCATTTACAAACTTGTGATATGATCTACTGCTAACCGAGGCTTCGTTAAGAGAAATTGTCATCTTTTTGGCCTGGTCTGAAATGAATATCAACATATCTCAAAACCATGAGTCCTACCAACATGCATTTAAAAGCAATACTGTAGGGAATGTTATAGAGAACATACTTGTCTTGAACAGTTTCCTAGTAGCTTGAATTGTTTTTGAGAAAATCGCGAAAAACCCATTTTGGTGACCTTCTACCCGGAGTAAGATTTTTTGCACGTATCGGATCGATGGTGACTTTTTAGATTTCATTTATGATGGTGTTTCAAACAATCCTACCAATTTTCAGCTGGGTGGAAATTACTGTACCCTCCAATGTCTAAATTGTCCCGACTCTATTGTGCTGTCGAGGGCTTGTGAAGTTTTATACATTGATATTAGAACCGTGTTCTTATTACAATCGTCATCGAGGCAAAGACTTCCAAAGTATAACGCTTTATGCTCTCGGCGTTTATTTTTTTTATCCTCCATAATATTGCCCCATTGCCCCCCCCTTAGTCATAAGCTGGCGACGCCCTTGGCCGCTGGTATAAGTATACTAGCTTATACCAGCGGTGCATTTGCTCGCATTGGAGCCATTAAATTATAATATAGTTTTAGTACCTACGGTTATATATAGCTACGCCCCGCGGTTTCACCCGCGGTCAAAAAGTAAACAAGAGTTTTCCGGGATAAAAAATATCTCATTAGCGTTACTAAAAAGTATCCTATGTTACTTCGAGCATAATGCGGTCGTAAATGGTTCTTTGTTCCTCATTCATTAGTGGGACATTGCGAGTAACAATCGCCGCCATTTCTACAGTGTTGTACTGCAGTTCACGATTCATTTCAGTGTTCGTTAAATCAGATGCAGTACGATTTGGCGAATTCATACCGAAATGACGCAGTGGTAGGTTGGCAAGGATAATGCAAAGATCCTCAATAGCAATCAATGCTTCATTGTACATAGCGTCGCTGAATGTTATCGTAAGGGCCTGTCCACATCTCCACGTCACGATGTCGTCAACGTGGCCCGGTACGTTGCCGCGTCGTGCTAGTGCACGGTACGGCAACGTCGCAGTGGGATGGCGCGTCTCGTCGTCATCGTCACGTCGCGTATTTTCTAGTGAAATGATTCCCACCACTATTCATAATTGAAAGATATGGGTGCACCCAGTATTGATCACATCTTTTTTCTTCAATCTCTCTCTCCGTCTTTTTAACAATAGCAGAAGCAGAATACATCTTGGGCGGTCCATGTCTAGATAAGTATTGAAGAATGTAGCAGAGTTTGGTCCATGTCTAGATAAGTATTGAAGAATGTAGCAGAGTTTTACAAGGCATGGCGATGTACAATGTTGCTGCGTCGTGGCTTGCATTTTTACGTTACGTTAACGTATATTTACCACCGTGTACGATGTTGATGCAATATATATCATCAGTCATTGAATCTTTGTGATTATCCCACAACATCTCTGCTCGGGCCAACAACAGTCGAAGATAAAAGCTCTCAGTCTGCTTTGGATTGACTGTAAATACTCGCCCCAAGGTGTTTGATTTGAATAAATTGAGACATGCATCAACTGGTGAGCCTTGCTTGCGGATCCATTTTTTGGTTTAAACCCATGTCAAATAGCGTGATACTTGTGAATAGAGTAATGTTTGTGCGAAGACACCAAAATCATTAAGTTAATTAAAAAAAAAACATACAGTCGGATTGAGAACCTACTCCTTTATTGAAGACGGTTATAAAGTAGCCTATAATCATGTTGATGTAGGGTATAAGCTAGCTAATGTAGGGTACGTTAAAACCTCATGATGAAGAGTGGAAGAGTGTGAAAGCGTGCCCATAGCCCCGGCGCATCGCGCCCAGAGGGAGAACACCCCAGGGTTCACTAGGGCTCCCCGCCCTAGTGAACCCTGGGGTGTTCTCCACATGACTACCGTGCTCCCCCAAACCCGGTGGTATCCATAAAGGATTATCCCTCGATCGAAAAAAGTATAAGCTACCTTCATAACAAGGTTTCGTCAAAATCCTTTGCATGATTTAGTACCTAACATAAACCTACAAACTCTTACACAAATAATATTTTAATAGAATTTCCCGTCATATGAACACTACGTAACTTTTTACAGAAGCATTAATATTGCTCGAGCATTAATTGTTTAGTTGCGGTTAGTTGTTGTATAAGTAAGTTGCGAAGGGGTGCTAGGTCGGGTAACCTCCACGTGGTGCACCCTGGGCAACAGCGTGCGGTAATACTGCAGCTTTCATGCAGTATTACCGCACGGTGGCAAACAACCCGACACGGTGGGCCCGTCCGCGTGTCCCTCTGACTAGCAGAGGGCACAGCGTGATGGTGTCTGGTGGTGTCTGAGTGTGGTGGACGCCGGAGGATACGGCGCTCCACGCTTGGACGGTGGCAGCAATACCACCAGGGGGGTTTTCCTTGTGCTCCTCGCCGCGTGTGGGTCGCGGTCGGGTGTGAAAGGAAAGGAGGAGGGTTCCTTTTGCACCTCGCCGCGTGAGGGTTGCGGTCGGGTGTGAAAGGAACGTGGGCGTAAGGCGGGGTGGGTGGTGCTTACCACACTGCCCACCACGTGCGAGCGAGCGGGGCTGGGGAGCGAGGAGGCGGTTCGCCCGTCTCCTCGCTCCTCGGCAGTGGGGTTGCCGGGAGAGTCGGGGGACTCTCCCGGCCTGCACGACCCCACACTGTCTGAGGGGTGATCCTGGGGAACAGGGTCACCCCTCCATAGGTGCAGGGGGCCCTATTCGGACCCGTCGCCGGGGCAAGGTGGTCAATGCTAACGCGACACCACCTTGCCCTATCAGGCGGACGATGAATACCCCAGTGGTTTTAGTCGGTATGCCGCCTCAGGGCGGAGACTCCCACATAACCACCCTGCCTCCCCCGGGGCGGGCGTGGTATCCATAAAAGATTTCCACTGCGTAAACAAAAAAAAAAATAGGTAAGTTGCGAAGCTGGTTTTAGATCTTTTCAAAACATTTTTAGGGTTT
Organism: Alcis repandata; assembly: GCA_949125135.1. Classification (NCBI taxonomy): domain Eukaryota; kingdom Metazoa; phylum Arthropoda; class Insecta; order Lepidoptera; family Geometridae; genus Alcis; species Alcis repandata. Next base: position 11,617,219 of record OX421221.1, on the reverse strand, counting down.
CGTACCGATACTGCATAAACATCGATCTAGTATCCGACTTCGGTGTGCACAAAGGATGTTTTATTTTGGCTTAGCTTTAGCATGGGGTTAAAAAAGGTTAGCCAACACAGTTCGCGAAGCAATGTTTTGCGATTTGTCTTTACTTAAAAAGGTAAAGTAATGGCCTATTTGTCATTGAGCAATGTGTACACGTTTTTTGGCAAATGTCAATTTGTTTGAAGTCGAAACATTTTTTTGCGTAGCAATATAGTTGTAAGGATTCTTTTGGTCAAAGTTTGAAGGTTTAAGTCAACTCCAACACTTGTTTGTGGCTGTTGTAAAGATTTTTACCAACTTCACCAATTTTAATTATTAATTGTGTTACCTATTACGATTTCGGATTCTTGTTATTTATATTTTTATTAATTTAGTAATAGTAGTAATATTTAACCGCCTTCTCGCCTGATGATAAGCAATGATGCGATCTACGATGGAGCACGCTTGCCTAGAAGAAACCGATTCACTCGTGACCTGAACACACTTTTATTTAACTAAAAATATGTCTTCGTCCTTGCAATTTGATCTGTCACCTAACCCTTCAAACTGGGGCCTATTACTGTCTTGTTGTATTTACGGTTAGATACCAAGAAATGTATTGTGTGTTGAAGTCATTAGGCCAAGCACAACATCGATGTAAACTCACGTAGCACGTCTTCGATTGAAAAGTGTATGCCATTTACGTCTGTCAAGAGAGCCCCTGACGGGCGTAAATGGCGTACCCTTTTCTATCGAATACTTGCTACGTAGTTTTACGTCAAAGTTCTGCTAGGCACACAGTTGTACCTACATTTGTGTAATAGTGAAAAATCGACAGAAAGAAAATTAAAAAAGGGAAATAATTAAAAGAAGAATAGGGAAGTTTAGTGTGAAATAAAAACGGAATTTGTACCTACTTTCAGTTGGCTATTTACAAATATAAATTGGATATCTTCTTATTTATAAAATTCTCGTGTCACATAGTTCGTTCCCGTAGGTTCCTCCGAAACGGCTTGACCGATTCTCATGAAATTTTGTGAGCATATTGAGTAGGTCTGAGAATCGGCCAACATCTATTTTTCATACCCCTAAGTGATAAGGGTTGTCCACCCCTAACATTTATTTTTATTTTTTGGACAAAATTTTTATTTCTTATATTGTTGCTTATGTGGCATTAAAAAATACATACAACCCTACATTTTCACCTTTCTATCACCAACCCCTATTTTTTTATTTTGACCCGGCAAAACAACGTTTGCCGGGTCAGCTAGCCTTATCTAGAAAATTCTCGTGTCACAATGTTCGTTCCCGTACTCCTCCGAAACGGCTTGACCGATTCTCATGAAATTTTATATGCATATTCAGTAGGTCTGAGAATCGGCTACTATCTATTTTTATACCCCTAAGTGATAAGGGTTGTTTTTATTTTTATATTTTTTATAATGTGGCATTAAAAAATACATACAACCCTAAATTTTCACCCTTCTATCACCAACCCCTATTTTTTAATAGTCCCTAGAAATAATTTATATGGCAAAACAACGTTTGCCGGGTCAGCTAGTAGTATATAGTATTCATGTTATTCCATCTAAATATCAATATTTGAATGATAATAGCCTTATACCCTAATTCTAATTCTAAATGGGGGTGATACGACGTGCACCGACGTCCCGCTTGGGGTGTATTGTGCATTGCCCCCCGACTGCCAGCTTACCCCAACCATCAGAGCTCCCTAAAATAACGGAGCACGGCCTGGAGTCGCTGGCATACCTCCTCCACTTGCATTGCGCCAGGTGTTGTGGTACTTGAGACTTGTTGTGTGGTTTCTTCAAGGAGCCTCGACCTTGATCTTATGTCTTCCGTGGCCTCACAGTGCAACAGCGCGTGCTCCACGGTTTCGTCCAGCCTTATACCCTGTGCCACTTATGTATGATTTCATCATATAACTTCTCTTTTCTTTATCTTCTCTTATCTTTTCGGCGAATACATCGATGCGAATACACCTGCATGTTACGTCCGGAGACGATTCTACGTCGTATGTGAAGTTCCCAACTGGCACTGGTCCAGCATGGTGGAATACGGTCTAATTTAAACACCCGTCGAGGGTAGAGCTGGTATCCCAGCAGTAGGATGATTAGTTGATTGTTAGTTGAGTTTTATGATAGCCTATCACACATTTTTGGAAAAAAACACAGATGGTGTGCATGTCACACTGTACGGCTTCCATTACACCGGTGTAATCTGTTGGTAATAATCTATTTTTCTATGAAACAGTTGTTTTTTTTTTTCGCGAATTTCGGGTATGATCCCTTAGTAAAAGTTGTTCATAATGATGAGTACTATAAGCCCTTTTCGCTTAGCATACCCTTTATGAATAACCCTATATAGCATACTAAACTGGCCCCGCGGTTTTACCAGCGCATTTGAGTAAAACAGTGCTGATGATGAAAAATAGCCTGTGTCTTTTTCTGTACCCCTGACAACGCGTCATTATCATCATCATCATCATTTTCAGCCCATCAGCGGCCATTGCTGAGCATACCTACGCCTCGCTTCTTGCTAAATTTGGAGGGTGTATTTGTCTTGATTGAGGCGGGGAGCCCTAGTGAACCCTGGGGTGTTCTCCACATGACTACCGTGCTCCCCCAAACCCGGTGGTATCCATAAAGGATTATCCCTCGATCGAAAAAAGTATAAGCTACCTTCATAACAAGGTTTCGTCAAAATCCTTTGCATGATTTAGTACCTAACATAAACCTACAAACTCTTACACAAATAATATTTTAATAGAATTTCCCGTCATATGAACACTACGTAACTTTTTACAGAAGCATTAATATTGCTCGAGCATTAATTGTTTAGTTGCGGTTAGTTGTTGTATAAGTAAGTTGCGAAGGGGTGCTAGGTCGGGTAACCTCCACGTGGTGCACCCTGGGCAACAGCGTGCGGTAATACTGCAGCTTTCATGCAGTATTACCGCACGGTGGCAAACAACCCGACACGGTGGGCCCGTCCGCGTGTCCCTCTGACTAGCAGAGGGCACAGCGTGATGGTGTCTGGTGGTGTCTGAGTGTGGTGGACGCCGGAGGATACGGCGCTCCACGCTTGGACGGTGGCAGCAATACCACCAGGGGGGTTTTCCTTGTGCTCCTCGCCGCGTGTGGGTCGCGGTCGGGTGTGAAAGGAAAGGAGGAGGGTTCCTTTTGCACCTCGCCGCGTGAGGGTTGCGGTCGGGTGTGAAAGGAACGTGGGCGTAAGGCGGGGTGGGTGGTGCTTACCACACTGCCCACCACGTGCGAGCGAGCGGGGCTGGGGAGCGAGGAGGCGGTTCGCCCGTCTCCTCGCTCCTCGGCAGTGGGGTTGCCGGGAGAGTCGGGGGACTCTCCCGGCCTGCACGACCCCACACTGTCTGAGGGGTGATCCTGGGGAACAGGGTCACCCCTCCATAGGTGCAGGGGGCCCTATTCGGACCCGTCGCCGGGGCAAGGTGGTCAATGCTAACGCGACACCACCTTGCCCTATCAGGCGGACGATGAATACCCCAGTGGTTTTAGTCGGTATGCCGCCTCAGGGCGGAGACTCCCACATAACCACCCTGCCTCCCCCGGGGCGGGCGTGGTATCCATAAAAGATTTCCACTGCGTAAACAAAAAAAAAAAATAGGTAAGTTGCGAAGCTGGTTTTAGATCTTTTCAAAACATTTTTAGGGTTTCGTACCGATACTGCATAAACATCGATCTAGTATCCGACTTCGGTGTGCACAAAGGATGTTTTATTTTGGCTTAGCTTTAGCATGGGGTTAAAAAAGGTTAGCCAACACAGTTCGCGAAGCAATGTTTTGCGATTTGTCTTTACTTAAAAAGGTAAAGTAATGGCCTATTTGTCATTGAGCAATGTGTACACGTTTTTTGGCAAATGTCAATTTGTTTGAAGTCGAAACATTTTTTTGCGTAGCAATATAGTTGTAAGGATTCTTTTGGTCAAAGTTTGAAGGTTTAAGTCAACTCCAACACTTGTTTGTGGCTGTTGTAAAGATTTTTACCAACTTCACCAATTTTAATTATTAATTGTGTTACCTATTACGATTTCGGATTCTTGTTATTTATATTTTTATTAATTTAGTAATAGTAGTAATATTTAACCGCCTTCTCGCCTGATGATAAGCAATGATGCGATCTACGATGGAGCACGCTTGCCTAGAAGAAACCGATTCACTCGTGACCTGAACACACTTTTATTTAACTAAAAATATGTCTTCGTCCTTGCAATTTGATCTGTCACCTAACCCTTCAAACTGGGGCCTATTACTGTCTTGTTGTATTTACGGTTAGATACCAAGAAATGTATTGTGTGTTGAAGTCATTAGGCCAAGCACAACATCGATGTAAACTCACGTAGCACGTCTTCGATTGAAAAGTGTATGCCATTTACGTCTGTCAAGAGAGCCCCTGACGGGCGTAAATGGCGTACCCTTTTCTATCGAATACTTGCTACGTAGTTTTACGTCAAAGTTCTGCTAGGCACACAGTTGTACCTACATTTGTGTAATAGTGAAAAATCGACAGAAAGAAAATTAAAAAAGGGAAATAATTAAAAGAAGAATAGGGAAGTTTAGTGTGAAATAAAAACGGAATTTGTACCTACTTTCAGTTGGCTATTTACAAATATAAATTGGATATCTTCTTATTTATAAAATTCTCGTGTCACATAGTTCGTTCCCGTAGGTACTCCTCCGAAACGGCTTGACCGATTCTCATGAAATTTTGTGAGCATATTGAGTAGGTCTGAGAATCGGCCAACATCTATTTTTCATACCCCTAAGTGATAAGGGTTGTCCACCCCTAACATTTATTTTTATTTTTTGGACAAAATTTTTATTTCTTATATTGTTGCTTATGTGGCATTAAAAAATACATACAACCCTACATTTTCACCTTTCTATCACCAACCCCTATTTTTTTATTTTGACCCGGCAAAACAACGTTTGCCGGGTCAGCTAGCCTTATCTAGAAAATTCTCGTGTCACAATGTTCGTTCCCGTACTCCTCCGAAACGGCTTGACCGATTCTCATGAAATTTTATATGCATATTCAGTAGGTCTGAGAATCGGCTACTATCTATTTTTATACCCCTAAGTGATAAGGGTTGTTTTTATTTTTATATTTTTTATAATGTGGCATTAAAAAATACATACAACCCTAAATTTTCACCCTTCTATCACCAACCCCTATTTTTTAATAGTCACTAGAAATAATTTATATGGCAAAACAACGTTTGCCGGGTCAGCTAGTAGTATATAGTATTCATGTTATTCCATCTAAATATCAATATTTGAATGATAATAGCCTTATACCCTAATTCTAATTCTAATTCTAAATGGGGGTGATACGACGTGCACCGACGTCCCGCTTGGGGTGTATTGTGCATTGCCCCCCGACTGCCAGCTTACCCCAACCATCAGAGCTCCCTAAAATAACGGAGCACGGCCTGGAGTCGCTGGCATACCTCCTCCACTTGCATTGCGCCAGGTGTTGTGGTACTTGAGACTTGTTGTGTGGTTTCTTCAAGGAGCCTCGACCTTGATCTTATGTCTTCCGTGGCCTCACAGTGCAACAGCGCGTGCTCCACGGTTTCGTCCAGCCTTATACCCTGTGCCACTTATGTATGATTTCATCATATAACTTCTCTTTTCTTTATCTTCTCTTATCTTTTCGGCGAATACATCGATGCGAATACACCTGCATGTTACGTCCGGAGACGATTCTACGTCGTATGTGAAGTTCCCAACTGGCACTGGTCCAGCATGGTGGAATACGGTCTAATTTAAACACCCGTCGAGGGTAGAGCTGGTATCCCAGCAGTAGGATGATTAGTTGATTGTTAGTTGAGTTTTATGATAGCCTATCACACATTTTTGGAAAAAAACACAGATGGTGTGCATGTCACACTGTACGGCTTCCATTACACCGGTGTAATCTGTTGGTAATAATCTATTTTTCTATGAAACAGTTGTTTTTTTTTTTCGCGAATTTCGGGTATGATCCCTTAGTAAAAGTTGTTCATAATGATGAGTACTATAAGCCCTTTTCGCTTAGCATACCCTTTATGAATAACCCTATATAGCATACTAAACTGGCCCCGCGGTTTTACCAGCGCATTTGAGTAAAACAGTGCTGATGATGAAAAATAGCCTGTGTCTTTTTCTGTACCCCTGACAACGCGTCATTATCATCATCATCATCATTTTCAGCCCATCAGCGGCCATTGCTGAGCATACCTACGCCTCGCTTCTTGCTAAATTTGGAGGGTGTATTTGTCTTGATGAGTAAAGGTAGGTACTAAGAAAGGATTTTTTTTAATTCAACCCTTAAATGGGTGAAATAATATTTCACCATATTATGGTGTTAAAGTTTGTATGGAGATGCATTGTTTTTTGATGACGGTTTTGAAACCTTACAAATATACTAAGCTTAAAAAAATTATGAACATGTATTTCACCATTTTTTGAAAAGGGGCTGTCCATGTATTACGTCATCGATTTTTGCTGATATTCGACCCCCTCCGCCTACAATCATCCTATCGTCATTTCCTAATGACCCCCCTCCCCCTCTCGCGAAACTGACGTCATTACCAGTTTGACAAAATTAAAACATTTGCGGATTTGAGAAAAATAGGGTAATATAAAAACATTTTGCTATAGAATCATCTCTTATTATTTTGTACTTTGGCAATGTTCATTAATATAATAATATTATTCTTCCCTATTCTTTAGCGATGGCAGTGAGACGCACGAGCGAAGCGAGTGCGGCGGGTGGCGGCGAGTGGGGAATCGCCTAGTTTCCACTCTAATTGTACAATATACTATTGTACATTTTGGAATAACTGGTATCACAAGAATGACGTAAATTTCGAAACGCCCCCCCCTCATCCGTCATTTACCGTCATCCGCAGACCAACCTCCCCCAAAATTTGAAATGACGTAGATAATATAGGGACAGCCCCAAATCAACCCCTATGGGGTGAAATGGCGTGGTAAAGACAGTACGGAGAGACAATTTGGTTTGATAATACGTCAATGAAACTTTACGAATGTACTAAGCTTAATGTAAGTCCACAGCTCCCGGGAAAAATCCGAAACATTCAAAAAGTCACATCCTCGAGCTTCTGATTCCATTATATTATGATGCTTTCAAAAAAAAGTTAAGTTAATTTTATCCCGGAAAAATCAGCGGTTCCTGAGGGATAGTCCACGCGGCCGAAACCGTGGGCATATGCTAGTAAATATATCCAGCATGACTGTCCGATAGAAAAGTCATTGTGACGCTGCGTCAACAATAAGTAGTTAGGTATGCAACGTGCCGCGATCGATGCGAACATGGTGCGACTACACCTACGAATTAAAAATTCAATAACACCGTTTGAGTAGAATCGAAATGTAGCAAACAAATAAGGTCACCTTCGGTTTCATATTCGTAACAATGACGTAATAAATGGTCATCGTCATCATTTTCATCAACCTCTTTCCACCCACTGATAGATAGATAGATAAAATCTTTATTGTTCACACCATAAATTACAAACAAAGGAATTATAACACCTAAAACTAGTGCGACAACTGGCGGCCTTATCGTTAAGAGCGATCTCTTCCAGGCAACCTTAGGATGAAGAGGATAGAATATAGTAAAATAGAAAAAGGGGGTGCACAATTTTGAAAAAAACTGTGTCATATAAACCTACATAAAAAAAGTAATGAATACTTAGAAATACATTCAAAGAAGTGGTGGTGGCCCACTGGTGAGTATATGTCTCCTCTTCAGGACATCCTTTCCGGTCCTGTGCCAGTCTCATCCACTGTCTTCCTGTTGTCTTTACAATATCATCCGGTAGGTGGCCTGCCCGGTGATCGCTTTCCTCAAGTGGAGATGGGCGGGGCATTTGGCCTGACGGGTAGATGGAAGGTGGACCAAAGCAGTCATAGAATGGTGGTCGCGGATAAATATTAATACACAATAAATAATAATAATTATTGTACACATAATGCTGCTTTATCGGTTAATTTACAGAATGATAGGTAGGTCCTTGAGCAATACCGCCTAAGTCCCTATACCATCTACGCGGTCATTATCAGAGCAATGTTTACCTGATTGATCTCTTATCAGGCTCAATAACTACAAGCTGATAATATAATCAAACAATTAACATGAGTAATTATTGATACTACAATTAATTACCGGCATAACGCGAGCACACGTACCGATGTGCGTGACACGGACATTTTACTCGTATTTTTAAAAAATTCGACTCTTATTTACTTTCTCGAATTCAATTCTTCCACATCTAGGTTCCTAGTACATAAGAACACTATAGTTCTAGTACATAAATATCTTAACGAGTCACACTCACAACGACTCACACTAGCTTGTGATTTCCGTTCCGCTGAAAACATTATTAAAAAAGTGAACTTCAAATATTCAGTGCTGTTCATTAAACGTAATAAGTACTTACTGTATTCTGGTGTCTCCATCCTGATGCTCTTCAGCAAGGAGTGCAGTTCATGAAACGATGGTACACTCCGGAAACTATTTAGACAAGAAGTATGGATCGCGGAGATTTAGAGTCCTGGTAAGATTATATTTCTAGACCCAAATAAAAGTGTTTTCAACAGATTCTCGAAAGTTAAGAAACTATTCTTACTGGCCGAGAAACCATTATTTATTTAATAGAAATAGAAACAATCAAACAATGTCATTAATACTTTGTCAATGAAAACCAATAAGTTAATTTTAAAATTATTTTTTAAACCAATATGCTTCTATTGCATTGTCTTCGAAGTTACACACTTTTACCAAATAACACATCACATTATCACCTCATTTATAGATCGGGAAGTTAATTAATATTGAGTTGCAAGACTTCCCTCCCGCCAAACATGTAATGTAATTTCAAACAAATCATGCAAGTATATAACAAGAGAACTAAAGAAAACGAATAAAATGAAAACGTAAATAAGTTTCATTTTAAAACATTTCTTTAGTTTCCCATTTATTTCAAAAAACGGTGATTGGATCCCCAAAGCGAGCCTAAAGCACATTTTCGCCGAACCTTCACATAATTAATTACACAAATGCACGAATAGTTTCACAATTTCACAGTTTTTATTTGGAAACATCAAACTGTTCGTTCAATGAAAGGCCAAAGAAGTCGCACGAAAATAATGAAATCATCTCAATTTCAATCTTATTTTCCGCCTTTTTAATTACAATGCCTGCGACCGCGATTCGAACCAAACTGGCTTGTTGGTAAAGCAAAGCTGCGGAGCGGGCAACGGGCTGCGCACAAACTAAGGAATTGAAACAGAAACCTTGCGTGCGCTGGGTGGCTTCAGCCTTGTACAGGGTTGCAACGAAAGGGTATGAGCCGAAAAGGGCTCGTAGTACTTATCATTATTGGACAGCTTTTACTATGCTGAAATCGAGTAAATAAAAAACAACTGTTCCATACATTTTGCGGAGTAGGTATCATTGACATTTTTGTATTGAAAAGCTGATTTTTTTTCCGCGAATTTCGGGTTGGTCCCATGGTAAAAGTTGTTCATAATGAAAAGTACTACGAGCCCTTTTCGGTTTAGCATAACCTTTATGAATAGCCCTGTATTGATGAGTCTTAGGTACTATGTGCCCTTTCCGGTGTAGCATTCTTTTTCCTCATAACACCGAAGTTATTTCTATTTCTTACCGAGCAACAAGTACCTAGGAGCATCCTGTCAGAAGGGTCGCGAATTCTTATGGAACGGCTACAGAGCATTGACTGGGAAAGTTACTTTTATTATTTAATTAAATCGTAGATATTGTTGTTTGTATACCTTACCTACTCAACATTTTAAATGTTAGTGTGTTTGGATCGCTGTTACTCAGTCATGCATAATCGGCTGAATAGATTGAGATGAAATTTAGGAAGCAATTATATTTGGTATACTGGATTTAAACATATGCTACTTTTTATCTCGGAAAAGTTAGTGTTTATTTATACAGTATAGCGGCTTCCTCGGGCTACGGGAGGCAGCCACCCGCTGGGAGCTAGTCGTTTGGTCCAGCGAGCTCAGTTGGTGACGCGCGTGTTTGACGCGGATGGACAATAGAGCGGATCATTCTATTAATAGGCTATATTATTCAGAGGCGTCGTTTGTGCCAAACTGGATAAAAAAATGGCGTCCTAACCATTTTCACTATTATTTTATATTATCATTAAAAAGTATCGAACTTTGTATAGGCCGAAAAGCCCTGGTCTCAGTTTCGACTTAGTGTTTTAGCTGAGCATGTAGGCCTCTGACATGCGGTTGTGGTTATACAAGATGTAGCGGAGAGATGTAGTAATACAAGTAGTAAGTAGTAGTAGTAGGGTGTTCTTCTAGACGTCAAAGTGAACAACTTCAAGAATAAAAGTTTGATTCGAGAAAGAAAATATTGAATCTCCATAGAATATTGATCAAGTGACTAAATATTTTGTATCGAGACTCGCGATTTATTCTTTCTAGAATTTTGCTAACTTGTGTAACAAGTTATTCACTTTGACGTATATAAGAAGCTTAAGCGTCTAGTTGGAGTTATGATGTCATTAATTAAATACATTTTTCAAAAAAACCTTCAAAATGATTCTTTGCCTGTAATTCCGCCGGCCTAGTTTGAGAAACTCGTAGAAAATATTTCTTGGTATAGGCCATCGATCAAGTGACTTCGGTGGCATAGACTTAATTATTAATGTTGCGTCATTTAGCTTCTGTGCCTAACTAACTAGTAGTTCTGCGAACTAGACCGCGCGAGAGTCCGGATGTTTGTATGTTGGTACTCGCGTACAGGTCGCATTTCTCAACAAATCTCGACGAAACCCGGTACACAGGCTCAACGGTTTAATAAGATTTTTTTCGTCATCGGGACCTTTTGATTGGAGGGGGGGGGGGGGGGGGGGGTAATTCCCTCAAAAAAGGACGCGTTCGCTGCAGCGCCATTTACGATTCCCGATTCAAGTCAACACTGGGGACGTAGAAGGGGGTGACAATGGGAATGACCTGACACAAACCGAAGAGTACGTCCGAGTGCTACTCGTACGTATAATTATGTCGTATGCAATTACTGATATTTGAAATAAGTTAGCTGACATTTTACAGGTGTGGATCAATAGCAATATATTGAACGGTAAGTTGCTAAGCAAGCATTCTACAAAGTAGGTGAGTTTCTGCCTAGAGTATTAGCTTATTTTATTGTCCGAATTTATCATTAATTATTTTATTTTATTTTTTAACCGACTTCAAAAAAGGAGGAGATTATCAATTTGACTGTATGTTTTTTTCTTTCTTTTTTTTATGTTTGTTACCTTATAACTTTTGACTGGGTGAATCGATTTTGATGATTTTTTTTTATTAGAAAGCTGACGCTTCCCATTTGGTCTCATTTCAATTTAGTCCAGTTCTGATAATGGTATCCACGAGAAAACCATATATGTAAGTCTTAAATTTGCATTAAGTACGTGCGCGACAAATAGATGAATAACTCAATAGTCGGTCTTTTGAAGTCGGTTTTTGTTTTTTGTTTTGAAAAAATAATGTTCTTGTTTTCGAATGGATTATTTTTTTGTAAATGTAAATGTAATTTGACATGTGCTTTTTTGGTACTAAAATAAAACTAAAACTGAACTAAAATTAAGTTTTAGATGTCTGATTGTAAAACACAAAGTAACTCCAATTGGTCAGCTGTGTCTTGGCAAAGTCTATGTCTATTTCGGCCTGTTTGGCTCAGCGGTAGTGTATCCGCCTTAGAAGCCAGAGGTCCCGGGTTCGATTGCCGGCCGGGCAGATGTTTGAATGATGAATTTAAATATCTGTTCTGGGTCTGGGTGTTAGTTGTCCTTGTCTTTGTGTGTTCAATGGCATCCCCGAAACAGGATTTATTCCTAGTGGGGGGAGCTATGGGTGTGAAATGTTTATTGTTATTATCTTCTCACTAACAAAGTAGGACACAGAAAACAGTATCATTATCCAGTACTGAGGCGGAATACACTGCTCTGTCGGAAGCTTCTAGAGCTTCAGACAGCTTCAGACAGCTGTCTATAAAGAAATTTAATGCATGAATTTACTGACACACTTTATGTCATTGATCTGTATTGTGATAATCAAAGCGCATTGAAGTTAGCTCTAAGTGATCACAGCCACAATAGATCTAAACATATCAATAATATATTCAATATCATTATATTTGAGATGTTGTAGAGAACAAATATGTAAGGTTAAATATATCCTACTAATTTCCTACTAATATTATAAACGTGAAAGTTTGTAAGAATGTATGTTTGTCGCAGAAACGGCTGAACGGATTTACATGAAATTTGGAAGGAAGGTTGTTTATGGTCTGGATTAAGCTACTTTTTAATGTGGTGAAATATATGGTTCCCGTGGGATAGATTGGTTCTAATTTTAAAATCAAAAAGAAAAAAAAAACAAACAACAATCAAAATTAAAATAAAAAGAGGAGAAAAAAAACAAAAAAAGGAAAAAAAAGTTTGGACGGATGGATGGATGTTTGTTACTCAATCGCCAGAACGGCTGGACGGATCTGGATGAAACTTGGTACAGAGATAGATTATAGTATGGAATAGCACATAAGCTACTTTTTAACCCGGTAAAATGTATGGTTCCCGTGAGATAGGGTTGTTTCAATTAAGTTTTAAAATATACATGTCCTTTTCCTCTTTCATTTAAAAGAGAAGTATAATACACATTTCATAATTGTGAAAGGTAGGTAAAAATAACAAATACATTATTAGTATACTGTTCTCTAGCATTGAGTACTTCAATGATGTGATCTATTTGTTTATACAGTGAACAATGCCAGCAAGACCACGAGGGTCTGATTAGGGCCAACATGCGAAATAGAAGAGCCCAAAGAATAGACAAAAACGCTTCCTGTAATTCCACGTTCAATGTACGCTAATGAGATATTTTTTATCCCGAAAAACACATGTTAAACTCATGTTAAACCTTTTGACCGCGGGCGAAACCGCGGGGCGCAGCTAGTTTCGTATATGACACTATAATTGATTGAGTACCTATTGAGAATAGGTAGTGTGTAGGTCAAGTACCTAAGCCGGTATCACACATATTAGTTTTGTCGGGAAATCAGTTTTTCCTCGACCCTCTGCGAGTTTCCGACCCCTGGCGTAGATATGTAATCGAAAACAAGAATTATCTAAAATAGCGTACGAACAGAACTTTCTGAGCCTTTTTCGCTGAAATTCGTTGATAATTTCGCTGAAATGCAGTTCCCGAAGTAAATCGCTTATAATACTCAGGAAAGAAAGCTTTGATAGACGGTTTTGTCCCATCATAGTTAGAAGCCTATTTTTTTATAATTTTCATTTTTTGAAAATGAGCACTTTGTATTGCAATTTGATATCATCAAAATCAAAATCATTCTCGATACAATTTCAAGGTAGCTCTGAAGTTTTGACTCTCAGCCATTGAGCCATTGAAATACTCCTAAGATACCTATAAATCCAATAAATCTTCACTATCTGAACTTACCTATTCATTTGTGGTCTCATTCATTTATGTATTGTGTAGTTGTGAATAATCTTGCTAATATTTTCGAATTTAAAAACGTTTTTTTACCAATTTATAGGTATATTTATTATATATTATATATACAATATCTTAATATATATAAATCTCGTGTCACAATGTTTGTCCTCAATGGACTCCTAAACCACTTAACCGATTATTATAAAATTCACACACCATGTGCAGTTCGATCCAACTTGAGAGATAGGATAGTTTAAATCTCAAATTATAGTCGCAATTTTAATTTATTGCAAATTATATATTTATATACTGATAATTTTTACTATAAATTGACAAGTTAGCATCAACATACTACGGTTGCTATAGTTACGCAATGGCTTTTGACAGGACAACGTCTGTCGAGTCAGCTAGTAATATAATATATAACTATATATCAAGGATTGTTTTTTCTATTTTTTTTTATAAAAATGTTATGTTGGAACGAGTATGTGTACGCATCAAAAACTCAAAAAGTTCTGCACCGATCGAGCTGAAATTTTTGCATCATATAGCATATAGCGTTTTTTCTATTTTTTCTAAAAAAAATTCATGCTAAAATTTCAGCTCGATCTAACTACACTTTGAGTAATCTAAGCCTTACAGAAGTTGAGGTATACAAAAAATCAGCAGATTAGACGTAAAGAAAGGCAGTGGTCCTGATGGGATACCTACCACCGATTTTTATTAACATATGTTCCTCGGCACTGAAAGTTCCGTTAACCATTATTTTTCACGAGTCACTAAGTGAAAGGATCTTCCCGGACCTGTTAAAAATTTCTAAAAACACTCCAACTCATAAATCAGGTAACACTAATGATGTAACTAACTATCGTCTCCTTAGCATGAAATAGCTTTGCAAAAATATTTGAGAGTATGGTATATGATTCGTTTTACAATCACTTAAAACATCGACTTAGTTGTTATCAGCACGGGTTTGTCAGTGGGAAGTCTACTCAAGCGAATCTATTGACTTAGGTACATAAATCAGCTATGCCGAGCTTTCGACAGGCAATCGCAAGTAGACCAATTCTTAGTGTATACAATCTTAGTGTATCGTTATCAATTCTTAGTGTATACAATGCCCTCTGTAGATCTATTTTGACCTATTGTATTACTTTCTGAGTTGGATCATGTAAGACATAGGTACGTCAAAATATTGGAAAAAGCGCAGAAAAAAGCGTAGCTGTCCTGGCTACGTTTAAGACTTCCGCTTTCCTACCACTGAACTGTACAAAGATTGTGAGGCATTGACAGTGCGACAGCTTTATGTCACTACTTAATGTAAAACAAAGTCGCTTCCCACTGTCTGTCAGTCCCTACGCATGCTTAGATCTTCAAAACTACGCAACGGATTTTGATGCGGTTTTTTTTATTAGATAGAGTGTGAGTGATACAAGCGAAATGTTTTTATGCCTATTATTTTATTAAGAAACCTGAATCCACCCAAACTTTGCAAAGACACGCGTTTGCTGGTAAAATCACTAAAAACTTTCATAATAGAGTGCACAATACTCACCGGATGTAGTACCGGTGAAGATGTATTGATTCCTCGAATTCCTGTGATACCATCGGATATACCGTTCCAATAACGCAATAATAAAAGATAATAAATAATAAAAGATAAATTTTGCAATGATCATTAATAAATCGTAGTGCCATACTTTCAACTTAGAAGTATTTTTCACATGGCCAATTATATGTCGCTCTTTCAAGAGTACGAGTGACTTCTAAGGAAAACATGTTTATATTGTCTGATGAGAAAAAGTACGAACGTTGTATATAAAGACATTCTGTAGTTGGTATATTAAGTTATATTATATGATCAAACGAACTTCAGAGTGAAGTTCGATCATTATTGTATGAATCGCTTCATTCGAAGATATGATTTAATTACCAACTGTAGTACCTCTATTTGCTAGGCAACTTCGCACAATTTTTAGAGACTTAAAACGATTTAGTGACTTGAAACGTATTTCCGGCCCCTCCTACCTAGTGTAGCCATCTTGTGTTTTACTCATTCTTTTAGAGTCAACTAGTAATGCAAAAGCTTTCTTATTAGGGCCTTTTGGGAGGGTGGGTGATCATATCTTCGAATGAAGCGATTCATACAATAATGATCGAACTTCACTCTGAAGTTCGTTTGATCATATATTGTATATTCATCGCTTCATTCTTCAGATATGATTTAATTACCAACTGTAGATGTTCAGAGCAGAAAGTTTTGCAATACTTATTCATATAAAAGCAATAACGTTAAATTATTATAATATTTTTTTTTTTTACTTTTATACCCAACAAGATTTAAACTATTTACGATAGTCAACTTCAGATCTTAATTTCTTATTAGCTGAAACGAATGCTTTTAGCATTCTAAGGTTAGAGAAATGTACGTACAATCAACCATAAACGCATTTGTTATTTTGATACTCAATATCATTAATTAGTGTTTAATTACTAAGTAATTAATCAAATTTTCTTCGAGCAAATTCACCCTGGTTTATTGTCCGTTGATAAAAAACGAGCGAACGCGCCGGATGAGTTAGTCCAGCCTGCAGTTTTGCGGATGATGTCTATGCTGACTCCGGCGGAGCTCGCCGCCGATGTCGGCGCGTGCCTCGTGCTGTCGTCGACACCGCTCGCAGACAGGACTTGCTTCACCTATTGACAGATGGACTGTGTTGTTGCGGGCTTATGAGGCCTTTTGTATTTCAACAACAGTCTATCGATACTCGCAGTTCTTCTATTTCTAGTTTTAGAAAGGTAGTCTGAGAGAATGACGGCTGGGTAAACACTGGTATTTTCCCTGAAGTATGGCAGGAACAACACTCGTTGGTCCCGCCCAGGCCCGATGTTTTTATAATTTCAGTGATGTTAATTTTAGCGCTGCTATCGGAAAAAAAATATATTCAGAGGTGCAATGAGGAAAAGCGTCTGGACTCTGTGAGCAGTGCAAATTGCTAGTAGGACGACGTGCTTTTTTTTTTTTTTTAAGGGTAGGTACGTCGTCATTAGGAAACCGTATTGAAACATTATTTAACACTAACCGTGGATCCTAAGTGCTAGATTACCTCGGGTTTAGTAGGTTTTAATTTGTACATATCTTGCAAAAGACGCTTAACGTATTCATTTGGGCCTGTATTATTTCCGATTATAGCGGAAAAAGCGGACCGGTGGGAATTTAAAGTACCATACGAACAGCCGTTATTTAATTGCTTCGTCAGAAAGGTAAAGGACGGATGCCTCGAAGGTATATGTTCTCTTTGACGTTACAAAAACAGGCGCCAATGCTTCAGTGAAGTATTGTACTGTTTTATAGTCTGAGAACGATGACAGCATCAGCGTCATCGAGCCTGTGCTGGCGCTCCGTCAAATGAAAGACTGCCGCAGAGCTCTGCGGTAAACAGGATAAGGTCCTTGTGTAAGGGATGATAATCCCTGAAATGAGATTGCAAAAGATATTTTTCGGGATTGAAATAAAGAACCCCTGTAACAATTAGGTTCTGCAATAATTGAAACCAAGACTGTGTAGGCCAATAAGGGTATATTAAAATACAACTCAAAAGGAGCGGTCATTGATCATCAATGATTATTCTGAGGCATTTCAATATTAGGGAAAATGGCGGAAAAGCATAAACAAAATAAAAATAACTTGACTGTCAATCCAGAGAGAATGCATCAACAGATATAGCGTTGGAATCAAATCAAATCATCAATTAGCATTCTCTGGTAAAGTATTATGGGGAAGTGTCCATTCCGTATCTCGCTTCACGTTTCTTGATGCGGCGTCTGCGCAATTGTCTTTGGTATTGTATGATAATAATGTCCAAAGCCCGCGCTGCTTACACGACTGCCAAATATATCTGATCATGTTATTTAGATGAGGGTATTGTATGCCCCCCATTCGATTTATGTAGCTGGTTGCAGTAGCGTTACGAACGCGAAGCAATATGACGCAATTGGTTACTTTAGATAGATAGTTAAACCCTTCATTGTTCACGCCATAAATACTTTGTTGGCGAATGACTTTATGTCCAGAAAATAAGTAATTAAAGTGTCTTGCTTTTTAAGAGTGCTTTTACTTGCCATTGATAGTGTTGTTATTACAGTTCGCACCCCAGGCAGATCCGGATGCGTGCTTATAATAAAGTTAACATGGTTTTAATGTTTGATGTTTGATGCAGATCATTTTTAATCTTTCACTAGACAGATTCGTAATTTTTATTTATCATTCATAAGCAATGCAAGATATTTTTGTCTTTCTAATATCTTAGTGTAGAACCACCCATATTTAGAGATTGGGCAGAAGGCGATTATAACTCCAATAAGCTGTAAGAACTCTCAATTAGTGCAAGATTTTAGTTCTGTGAACTTGTGAACCAACTGCGTTATTTTGCTTCTCTTATTTGAGGGAAGTTTGATGATAAAATTATTTGAATCGAACTCGAATCTTAGGTATTTGCATCTTTGCCTCGGCGCC
This sequence comes from Alcis repandata, assembly GCA_949125135.1. NCBI lineage: Eukaryota > Metazoa > Arthropoda > Insecta > Lepidoptera > Geometridae > Alcis > Alcis repandata. Next base: position 11,599,118 of record OX421221.1, on the reverse strand, counting down.
AAAATACTTATATTATAACGTAGTTGATTACGAAACCTAGATAGTTAAGCAACGTTATAGTTGCGTTATCTTTATTCTCGCATTGCCGATAACTATCGCCTATATGCCAATATTTCATCTAGTTAAAACCCTGATTTTTTTTATTATTATTATTTTTTTTTGAAACACTGATTTGTGATCTCGACTTCATAAATAGCCCATGACTTCTCTCATCATATTTATGAGAACTCGTGGGGCGACGGATAATCCGAATGGCGCGGCGTGCCATTAAATTCATAGTTATAAAGTTTTGGTCGAGTTTTTCGATTAAAATTGAAACCTTTAGTACTTCCGGTCAGAAGGCCGGTGAGTTGGTACAAGGAAAAAAAAAGTTTTTTTTTTTATCGATTTATTTATAGGTAACTTCGGTTCGGACATTAGACATTTTTCGGTATATTAGATTGACTAACCGACGTCGTTATACGTACTTATATTGTAACCGTTTTTAACCCAGTCGGGAACGTTATTATTGGTGACCATTGACCAATTGTCGTAAAAGTAAGTAAATCTGCCCGCGTGTACCTGTGCTACTGGCGAGTTGATGCTGGTGCACGGGGCTTGTCCTGGTAAGAATCACAAGGCTGCTGCGTTGGCGCTGAGGATGGACGATAGCCTCGTGACGGCGGTCATGTCCTGTAGGCTCCCCGCCCCGCTCTGATCGTCGAGCACCAAGGATGGGACATACCAGTTTCCCTGGTAGGACGTAGACGGTCAGCGCTTGGCTGAGGAACAGTACGTTTTGCAGTCTTGTTCGGCTTCTTTATTTGAAGACCTTGCTTTTCAATAGCTTTTGTGGCTTTAATTTTTTCTGGTAAAAACAAAACAAATAAGGTTTTTTACCCTTCAGATTCGTTTATGTTGTGTATAAAGGACCTATATAGGCTGAGTGTAATTAGCTTCACGCGGTTTTGTGTAACTTAGTGATAGGAATCGCGAAGTATTTGGCAATCGTTGCTGAGATGCTTCATGGCTTTAAACTTGTCGTCGGTTCTCAGAAGCGTGTTTATGGCCGTGACTCCCAGGCCGAGTTGTTGTTGTGATATGCGAGAGTTTTATCTCGATTAGGTACGTACCATGTCTGGTACCGCAGCACAAATTTTGCCATTTAATTTTGGTGCTTGCTATAATTATCAGGAATCAAACAATTTTGACAATTTTGATTTCGCCTTTTCTGTGAATTCCGTTTCCTTAATAAAGGTAGCCACAATTCTGTTAAATTGTTATGTATTTTATCACCTTAGGCGGGTGTATCGGACATAGATTCACCAAGAGCAGATAATAGTCTCGGGTCCACAACAGGATCGGAGATTTGTAGTGTTTTCGATGTGAATGTTTTGATCTTTATTTTCGTTTTGAATTAAAACTTCGATGGTCTCCAAACCGGAGTCTTGAACGGCTTCCAGTCCAATTGGCACTGGTTCAGGGCTTATTATTTTGTATTCAACAGCTCGTCCGGCACATTCGTCGTCTGCCATTAAAATTTTAAATTTACATTGTAAAGTTTTTTTTTTTTTTTTTTGTGGGTAGATGAAAAAAAAAAAACAATAGAATAAATCAATTTTATTGGAAGTGGATTGTAAAACGATTCGCATTAGGTTCGCAGAGGAACATTACATCTATTTCAGGATGTATGCATTTTCTGCTTATTGTCATCGTTGGAGACTCGCAGTCAACCCCGATGCATGAAATTATTTAAAACATGAATCGTGAAACGATTGCATTAGGTTCGCAGAGGACCGTTACATTACACCTATTTCAGGTTGTATGTTTATTGTCATCGTTGGAGACTCGCAGTCAACCCCGATGCATGAAATTATTTAAAACATGAATCGTGAAACGATTGCATTAGGTTCGCAGAGGACCGTTACATTACACCTATTTCAGGTTGTATGTGTATTGTCATCGTTGGAGACTCGCAGTCAACCCCGATACATAATTTTATTAATATAAATATGACAAATTTTAGTTTTGAAACCCGTCAATGTTATTGACTCGCAGTCAATCCCATGCGTATCAAAACTATTAGTTATTTTCACTTAATAAATGTAAATCGACTTACCTTCATCTTCCGATGATGAAAACAGTGGAGATGTAATTTATTATAATGTAATTTAATTTATATTCTTTCTCAATTTTCCTTACGTATTATTTAATTACGGCTTGCGCGCTTCTTTTCGGCATGGTGAATTTTGAGACGTGCGAAAGTTACCGCGCACAAAAGAGGAATGAGTAAAACACAAGATGGCTACACTAGGTAGGAGGGGCCGGAAATACGTTTCAAGTCACTAAATCGTTTTAAGTCTCTAAAAATTGTGCGAAGTTGCCTAGCAAATAGAGGTACTACAGTTGGTAATTAAATCATATCTGAAGAATGAAGCGATGAATATACAATCAGTATCAGCATAGAATCCGTGCGAAGCCGGGGCGGGTCGCTAGTTTCTATCTAGGTATCTAAAATATAAAAATCAATCGCTGAATGTATTGCTAAGCGCAAAACTCGAGAACAGCTGAAGCGATTTCGCTAATTCTTTTTTTAGAATATTCCTTGAAGTACATAGACGAGGATGGTTTTTACGAAGAGAAAATTTTTAAAAAATGCCTAAAAATGTCTAAAAACAGCACTTTTATATACAAAACAAACCATACAAAAGATTCGTAATAATACTTAAAAGTTAATTTGAACTTTAATACCATACAATAAATTTTAAGTGTTATTGGAGAGGTTCCGGGAAGGATTATGATTTCACGTCCTCTATTTAAAGAGGTATAATGTATTGTGTAAAACTGTAAAATATGAAGGTAGGTATGTAGGCACCTACGACACAAGGGTTAATCCTTATATTACATGAAAGTGATACATGTCATTCTCAAAATTAGTTTATTTTTATAATTTTAATTACTATTTACCTCCATGCACGATCGAACTTGTGCTTTATATAGTGATCTGATAGCAACTGTTCCGGCGTAAAAAGTACCAAGTAGTCTGTAGGTACTAGCTGAACCCGGCGGTTTTACCCGCTGTTTTTTTATTCATTTTCTTACTTTTTAACCTTCCCTGTATTAGTTATTAAACAAAACAACATAATAAATATTCAAATCGGTCCAGCCGTTCTCGAGTTTAAGCCAGACAAACGAACAGCGAATCCTTTTTATATGTAAGAAGAAGAAGAAGATGGCAACGAAAATCGAGAAGGAGACGACTTTATGTCAATTAGTCATTACTACTTAGGCCCCATTCATTTTGGGTTGGAAAACAGCTAAATACGCCACTTTTGCAAACGCAAACGCGAGGAACTAAAGTTGTTGCACTCAACCGCCAGATGGCGCTAGTGGCCTGTTAGCCATTACGGTACTCATCTATTACCTATTTTGAATGCCAGTCTTCTGTTTTAAGTCTCAGCAGATTAAAAAAACAACAGTTTTTTGAGAAGGTTACACTGAAAGTGATGCCTTGTAATTCAATTAAATACTTCGGTAGCCTTAGTATAGTTTCGATAGTTTTTGAAAACTATCCACACTCCTACTGAGGGTACTGTAGATGACCTTATAGACATAGGTAGGTACCACGTAACAAACAGCTCAAAATTTATCTAAAAAAGTGGCTAGTGAATTGAGATAGATCTACGGAAATAATATTATTAAAAAAACAATTTTAAATTAGAAATACTAGATTCATTTTCCTTAAAGAAATTACATTTAACCTTGAAAAATAAACTTTTTTTATGTAATTGAGTGACGAGACGAGCAAATCGCTCGCCTGATGTTAAACGTCACGTTTGCCCATAACAGGTCTGCGCCGCCCAGAATTTTGAACTCGCAGAATTCAAGACCCTGCGCGGCACAGCACTGCACTCGTCACCCTGAGATATAAGTTGTTTAATCTCCCATTTGCCCTGTAATTTCACTGGAAACAATGCCCTTCCAACCGGAACACAGTAATGTTAGCACATTACTGCTTGGCGGCGGAATATCTGGCAAAGGTGTGGTACTTCCCCAGGCGGGCTCTGCAAAAGAGCCCTACCACTACAAAAATAAAACTAGCCTTATTTAAAAATAAACTAGTTAAATAATACATATTAAAACAAAAAGTAAGAGTGCTGTGCTGGTGAGTCTTTCACTAGGCGAACCTGTATCCCAAGACCCACAACGGTTGCGTTTATAAAAGTTTTAGAATTTGTGGTGCCGTAAATATACTCGTAATATAATATGTTACATCAGATGAGGTTGGGTTTGGATAACAAATAGATGTGAAATATTTATATTTCTGTTTATGGTTTTGATAATTATTTATTTATTACTTTTATTCATAATTGTGAGTTTTAAGCTTTAACAGCGAGTGTGTGTATATGTCTGTGTGTGTTAGATGTAAGAGAGAGTGTGGTGCTAGTGAGAGTATTAGATATGATATATGAAGTGAGTATGGTTTAGTGTGTGTTATTGAGTGTGTGTGGAGTGCATAAAAGTGTATCTTGTGTGAGATCTGTGCATAAGATGGTAAAAACTAGGTAACAATATTAAGAAAATTCTTTATGAGAGAGTGCATAATTATTTTGGTTAATATGGCTTTGCAATCCCTTACCCTTTTGCCTCGAATGTCGCACTTCTTGTCTACCTTATTGTAGATATAAGGGAATCTAAAATCTGGGAAACGCTGAGCAAAAGCAGTTTTAAGGTTAGAGTGGCACCAGGGGTGCGTCTCTTTGGAGAGGTAGAGCTAGCTGGGCAAGACATAGTCTGATGGACTGCGAGGGTTACTTTCTGAACATAGAGTTGACGTACAGTCGGGACTACTACTATTGCGTAAAGGTCATTAAATTTAGTCGGATGTCGGTCTGGTAGTTTGAGCATGACTTTGAGCACTGCACGCTGCGGTCTCTCCACTTCCAACATAGCCGTGCTCCCGGCACCTCCCCAGACAGTTATGCAGTGGGACAGAATTGATTCACAGAGATACGTACACTACACTAGTCGAAGGACTCGCTCGCAAGCAGCATTTTGTAGGGATTTCATTATATGGATAAGCTTACGAGTTCTTTTACCACGTGCCGTAACATATTGTTTGAAGGATAACAATTCGTCCACAATGATGAATAAATACCTAATTGAAGGGGACCGAGATATAACGTCGTAATCACAAGAGGAGGTCATGCATGCTAATTGAATTTTGAGACACAAACGGGGATCAATGACTAAAAAATCAGAATCTGATTTTGTTGTCATGCGAAAACAGAGATCCCTACTTGGTCTTACTTAGGTTTAGCGTTAGGAGATTTGAATCTAACATATTGTTTGATGCGTTCCATGCCAATTTCTGCGTTGGGAAATGCGGATTCCCAGGTTCTACCGTGGAAGAGAGCCACAGTATCATCTGCATAACAGATCAGATCTGACTTCGCATGGCATGCTGTGTGAATTTCATTCATATATAGAATGGAAAAGGCGGGGCCCAGAACACTACCGACGTACTGAGGTACGCCAAAATGGATCGGAAGTGTGTCACTGAAGCTATCACTTATATTTTAATGCATGGTTTCTCTGCCTTAGGTAACTTTGAAACCATTTGAGTGGCAAGCCTCTGATTCCTAAACGTTTAAGTTTCTTGAATAGGATTGTCACTGGAATGGTGTCAAAGGCCTCAAGAAAGAAGTCATGAAAGACACCAATACATTTTTGTCTTTTATCTAGGCTTGAGGTCACTTTTCTAACCATGGGTTCGACTGCGTAATCTGTAGATTTCCTCTTCTGAAGCCATACTGCTGGTTAAATAATAAATTTCGTTTCTCCAAGAACGTAACTAGATGATGGTTAATAATGATTTCGAGTATTCTGGATAAAGTAGCTAGAAGGCACAGGGCAAATGGGAGATTAAACAACTTATATCTCAGGGTGACGAGCGCAGTGCTGTGCCGCGCAGGGGCTTGAATTCTGCGAGTTCAAAATTCTGGGTGGCGCAGACCAGTTATGGGCAAACGTGATGTTTAACATCAGGCGGGCGATTTGCTCGTCTTTGATTCAATTACATAAAAAAAGCGAGATCGGTCTGTAGTTCTCAGAGAGATTTCAGGGAAATTTGACACTTGATGAGGAATTAACATGACATCATCATAATTGAATACTCATCATTATCACCATTCTCAACCTTTTTTAATCCTCCCACTGCTGGGATACAGGTCTACCCTCAAAGGGCGATTAGGCCATATTCGACTACGCTGGCAAAGCGCGGATTGGTGGATTCACATACGCCTTATAATTGAATGCAATTGACAGTCAATTAAAATAATATGATATAAAATGCATTAAATTTAAAATAGAATTAGAAATGGTAATATTATTACCACATATTTATTTATTTTTTTACTTTTAAATTTTTTTACAATATAGAATATAAAAAACAATATGTTTAAAAAAACTTAAAAACTAGAGTTCCACCGGCAGCGGGGCAGGGCCCAAGCATACCTACCGGTGGTTAAGGCTGCAGAGTGAGGTTCCTCACTCTGCAGCCTCACAATAGGTGTGCATGCAGTTTTTTTTTGTACTATTATTATTATTTTAAAATCTATAAGATATTGGTCTTACATTTTAATATTGAATCGATGTGAGTAAACTCATAATTGCAATTAATGCACTAACGTCTAGTTTACTAAATTACAATGTTTCGCCCTTTTACGGACGATTATACTAATTATAGTAGTTATCATTCCGAACAACGTTTACTATCGGACTAACCTACTTTCTATGGAACCGCTGATTTTTTTGCTAATTCCGTTTTGGATTAATTGTAAAAGTTGTTCGTAATGATGAGTACTATTAGTCCTTGACGGCTTAGCATACCTACTCTTTCCTTACAGTTTTGTACTAGCTTCTGCCCACGGCTTCACGGCTTTTATCACGACTTGATAAAGCACTTAAGACGAAGTGTCCATCATCCTTTCTTATTTATATTAAGGTGAAAAAAGAAGGTGGAAATCCATTTGCAAACAGTTATTTGAAGATGATATTCCGCGAAGTAACGCCTGATTTAACATTTACAAAATTTTGTTACAGGATTGTCACCTATCTTACAAAATTGTCAAACGAAAAATGTTTGTGACTATAATCTTTCTAGAGATTATTATGAAACTTACTTTATATTTTATTTTTTCGAATTTTATTTTTAGCCGACGACGCAAACTGAGTGCCAGTTTAAGTCTAATGTATGTATCGGTGTATCTATAGGGTTATTAGGAAAGGATATGCTAAGCCGCAAAAGGAGTCGTAGTACTCATCATTGAGTCGGTGCCGAGCCAAGTATCTCCAATCTGAGCATAAAATCATTCTGCTAACTTTGTTACACAGTTTACGTACCTAGGTAATTAAATACATAATTAAAAACATATAACTATCTTTTAACTTATTTAGTAGATAACCAGTTACCAGCTATACCCGCGGTGTTTTGCTTAGCTTCTTTCTAATTTTTAGAGCAAGATGAATAAAGGTCAAAGCGCAAAGTTAAATATTAGGTCACGATACATTTCCTAACTAAACTGGGTATCCAAAAAGACTAGTTGTTCCCGACATTAGAGCACTGAAACAAATATTTTTTACAATAGATACCTTACTACAGTATTTTACTAGAAGTCTTGAAATTGTAATTTGTTTAAAAAAGGTTTGGAAGTCATTTGATGTTCAGTATTATTAAGCATCTCTTTTTCATTATTATATCTAGTAAGATTTTTCTTTCTTACGCGTTTCGATTGATATTTTATTTGTATTTAGTAGTTCGTATTAGTATTGTTGTCATCTATCGTGTTGGGCTTGGCACCGACTCCAAAAATTGTTAAATTTTGTTATAGGTTATGAAGGTTAGGTTACATAGGTTAGATTTTCAAGATTAAGTAGATTTGATTTAGTATTATTTTATACTTTTAATAGGGAGTTTTTGGAAGTTGGTTTCTTTTTTGTTAAAAAGTTTTTTATTTTAGTATTTTTAGTGATAAAATTTTATACGTTGGTATTATAAAATATGGGTAGACCTATTAAAGACGCTGCTCGTCTTAGTTTAATGCGCACTCGTTTGGCTAACGAAAGTCAAGAAGATTATTACGAGTACTATGTGCTACAACTAGCTTCTAGTCGCGAAAAAATATGTAACTACTACTAACTTTGATAGGAAATGTGGTACCCTGATATACTTACTGAAACATTTTGCGTAACCCTTTCGAGTGTACAGACGTGATGTTATTATGTGTGATTGCGTAAACAATGCATATTTATGCGAAAGCAGCGATTGCGTTTGATTTGCTGTCATTTTTTGGAGAATTTCGTTGTCTGTCTCCGAAACCCATCATCAGATCTATATGAAATTTAAATGGGACTATTTCGGAATAAACCCCTTTCGAATAAAAAAATAATTTTGCAAAACCGTCTAAGTATATTTGACGGAGTTATGCCCGAACATAAATTAAAAAAAAATACACACATCCGAATTGAGAACCTCCTCCTTTTTGGAAGTCGGTTAAAAATCAGCTGTTCCATAGAAAAATGACAAAGACACTCAGCAAAATGTTAGGCAAAATATCATAAAACAGCTAATTTTGTTTTCGCGATTTCCGGGTTGATCACATAGTAAAATTGGTTAATAATGATGAGTACCTACTATGAGCCCTTTTCGTAGCATACACTTTTCCTAAAGCCCTACATAGCTGCTATCTGCCTTGCAATTCTATTTATCGAAACGTTAGAGAAAATTATGAAAATGTATGGGAATGACATTTTTGTCACAGAATTTAGAATCTACAAATAGATTATTTGCCTTATTTAAATTGTGCCTGACTATAAGCTTAACCTTAAGCTTATAGTCAGGCCATTTTAATAGGTAACATTTGACGTCTGTCAGTTTTATCTTCATAGTGAGGTGACCTGCTTAAAAACATCGATTAAATTGAATGAATCAATACGGACTTGAAATATATGTGAATTTTAAAAATCATCATTCGAATCCCTGTCGCATTATTATTTTTTCTTTCGTAAATTTAAGGAGCAAAATAAGACAAGTACATATATAAAATCACAAAATAAAATTTCATTTATTCAGTTGAACTATCAGAACTTTTATAAGTATTGTCATTAATTTATGGTGATATTTCTTCACAAGTAATCATTGCATTCAATTCAACCTATCAGCTTTCGATTTTTAGAGTAACAAAAGGGTTGACTGACGCAACATTGTAACAATGCTCAGTTCTTTAGATCAGAAATTGTTTATTATGTTTAGAATGGTTTATTAAAAAAGCAAATCGTAAAATTACTCGTACCTGTCATTATTACAATAAATATGTAATCGTAATTGAAAAAAGTTAAGCAATTGTGCAGAACAAAACACAACAACAAAACGAAAAATATATTATTTTATGCTCACCGTTACAAGGTTACGTTGTTGAATTTTGATGAATTGTCAAATGTTACCTAATTAAAATAGCCTGTAGCCTATAGTGTACTCGTATTTGTAAAGTTTCAAAAACGTGTCATCAAAAAACAATGCTTTTCTGTACAAACTTTAATACCCTATTTCATCCCTTTAGGGGTTGAATTTCAAAAAATCCTTTCCCTGTAGGTAGTTTCCCTACACCTTCACTTATCAAGACAAACACACCCTCCAAATTTCAAATCTCTACGACCAGTGGTTTAGGCTATGCGTTGTCTGTCAGTAAGTCAGGACCTTTAAATATTTAGATAGATATATAGATATGGATATATTTAGAGTAGATCAGAAATATAAGAAAGATAGAAGATAATTAACTTACATCGAATAGACTATATAATAAATGCTTCGTAGAAAATAAACTGAAAATCCCTAGAGGTATTTTTAACACAAGAGTGCTCGAGAGTGTCATTATGTCACCCAGGACGTACCTAACATTGTTTTATTTATGCCATTGAGTAACGAGACTAGCAAATCGCTCGACTGATGTAATACGTCACGTTTGCCTATAACAGGTCTGCGCCACTCACAATTTTGAATTCTGCGCGGCACAGCACTGCTCTCGTCACCCTGAGATATAAGCTGTTTCATCCTATTTGCCCTGAAATTTCAATTTAATTTTGAAATTTTGATTATATGTTGTCCTTGTCTTTGTGTGTTCCATGGCATCCCCAATTTGATTTGTGTGTCCCGTGGCTATGAGTGTGAAACGTTTATAGCACTTAAAACTAGTGCGACAACTGGCGGCCTTATCACTAAGAGCGATCTCTTCCAGGCAACCTTAGGATAGAGAATAGATAAAATAAATAGAAAACGGGGTGTGCAATATTGGAGAAAACTGTGTCATACAAACCTACATTAAATGTAATAAATAATTAGACATAATTACTACTAGGTACATAAATTATATCTGCAAAAGAGCCCTACCACTACAATTGTTAGATACTTTTTGATCGAATGACGCTAAAGTACGTCCCTCGAGGTATTCATTGTGTTTGAGCTGCACGACCGGTCAGTAGTGAGTGTACCTTTTAAGCAAATCAACATTTGTACAGAGCATCTACATATTATATAATGTGCGATGACGTGTGTCACCCGCACGGGTGACAGGTGCAGGAAGTCTACCTAAACAAGGTGTAACAGAAAGTATAGTAATATTTAGGAGTGTTCTTCTACGCGTCAATTGAACTAATTCTAGAACACAAGTTTCCTAATTTCGATAAAGAAAATATCGAATCTCCATCATCAATGATCATGTGGCCAATTATTTGTATGGAGACTCGATATTTTTTCTCGAATTTAGCAAACTTGTGTCACAATATTTGTTCACATTGACGTGACACTAAAGAGTTAAATGATTTTAGTACGACAGAGAGAAAAATATTTAGATGGACTGTTAGAAATGAAATACAAGTTACATGTTAGCATAGTGAAGATGCAAGAGACAATTTCATTTAAAGTAAAATTAAAAGAAAACAAAAGTTTGATGAAAATATTAATCCAGTAATGTATAAAACAAATGATTATTGTTTGAAGTAGGAAGTAAGTTAGATAAGATATTACATAATATTATATCCCCTAAATAAGATAATATGGACCCATATCCATTTATTTATCCATAAATAGTAATAGAAAATTTAGGGTGTAACGTTAAAATTTTATATACAGAATGGAAAGGAAGAAATATTACATGAAAATAGAACTAAGATTTTTAATGGATTTATAACATTCGAATGTAAAATCTCAAAAAAATATTTTTTTGATGTTTCATGTTTGTTTTTGGAATTATAACTTGTTTTTAAATAATGAATATATAATAAGATTAAAAAAAATATACTTTTTTTTTATTATCGGAAAGGATGTGGTGTAGTAAGTAGGTACTTAGATATAAGACATTATAATAAGCATTGTTATTGATAATAAAGTTAGTCTTAATTCAGCATTCATGTGAAAGCATTCATTACGAGTACAACTGCAACGTAATCTTAACACTTAAATGTGACTACACCTTTCCATTCATAATTCAAAATTCAATTTACTTTGCTGGCGGGCCTGGGTTACTAAGTTCTTAAAATGATAAAATATCTCCAGACTGGTCTGCCCCGCCTGTCACGCCCGTTCCACCTTGTAAAAAGAATTTGCAAAGATAAGTCTTGTGCGTCTTCTCAAGTTCAACTATTTTTATTGACTTCTGTTAAGTATACGAGTAAGTATTTAGTAAAAATAAAGTGGTTTCTTCGTTTCGTTGTTTGTTTTAGTCAAGGTTTGTTTTGTTTGTTTTTATTTCTTTTTTTTTTGTTTACACTTTGCCTGATTGGGTGTTTCCCCATAGATATAACTTAGGTGTCTTCAAGTCTGACCCTGGAGCCGGGGTCGAAGAATACGGCTTCGGTATCCCCTGCCTTTCGTAAGAGCCGATTAAAAGGGGACTGTTGGGCTTGCGGGTGGTTAGACTTGGGGATCTGACCTCACATCAAGCGAGCCCAGTGAGGACAAGGGCACGATGTGGCCCGTACCGTTGAAAAGAGGAATCGCGAATATGGTGCATTTCCAGGGAGCGATGCCTAAGGCGATGTGCTACGAGGGTGCCGGCATGAGTTCCTCGAGAGATCTCAGTGCTCTCCGTACGGCACAGAGGCGGGCCACCGAGGGGGTTTTAGTGGGTCAACCGCCACATAACCCAGATGTACCCCAATACAACCTAGTATCTTATTGAAGATTTCCCCCCCGTTACAAAAAAAAAAGTGTCTTCAAGTCGCGAGTGAATCTGTTTCTTCCAGGCAAACATGCTCCATCGTAGATCGCATCGTTGCTTACCATCAGGCGAGATGGCGGTCAAATGCAAGCCTATTCGATTACTAAATAAAAAAAAAGATGTATCAAGAATCCGAAATCGTAATGGGTAATATAATACATGTGACCAACGCGAGCTTTCGAGGAGTAATTTGAAGCGCGAGCCAAGGCACTTTACTGTTAATGAACTAATTTAAAAAAGAAAATAAAAAAACTTGTAACAAATAACGTTGTTCGTAAAACATGTCACTAAATAAATGATGATAATGATGACGTATAAAGTGTTTTTCCATATCGGTGACCGTGGATCACCAAAATAAGAAATATATTATAATAGATTTCAATATTTATATTTACCTAAGCGAGTTTATCAGTTTCAGGAATGACTCTTTGATTCATGATCGCGCTATCCAAGCTGCACAAGTCGACTGCTGCTACGCAAAGTATCGAAACTGCAAAATCCCGGTTTTTTTTCATTGTACCCAATTATACGAATATTTAGTATATATTTAGGTAAACAATAAAATAAAAGAAGTAATAAAAAAAATAAAGAGGAAAAAAAATTGCTAAAAAAATTTTTTTCGTCATTTCAAAAATCGAATAAACTAGATAAGTACTACACATTTTAACTTTTCGATTTAGGTCAAATTTTGACTTTAAATTTCTCTCCTGTAAAAAACGGCGTTTGAAGTTTCGATACTGTACGTAGTCAATGCTGTCGATGTATAGGTACGAGTATGTGCTACGACTGAGGGAGTGTATCAGTGTGCCAAGGGGTCGCCTCGTCACGCCGCGCCGGCTCACGCACCTCGGCCGAATTATTCACACACGCTTTGAAATAAACTCATCTAAGACGCATTCTTATGCTCGGATACAAACCAGCACCAGCATATCTAGAATACGAATAGAGTTTTTTTCTCTCACAATAATTGTAAAAAATATGAGTTGAAAAAGTGCTTCATATAAAATAGCATTTTTTGTCTAAGTATCAAGATCAGGCTCGGGTGAGTTGGCTTGCTGTGGGTTACGCATGCGCGATGTGAGTGCGGTAGTCGACGTGCGGCTAAAGCTGCTTAGGGTGGCGAGGGCGGACGGCATTCGAGCTCGCGACTCTTCTGAATTAAGTCGCTCGTGACGCGCAAACAACCACCGTAATCTCGCGCGAACGCCGCAACCATGCAACCCCCGCCGAGAAAGGTGAGTGCACCACGCCAGGTTCAGGGCCCTACACTAGCCCTACACTTCCTCGCCGCTCTCCTTTCAAGTTACCACAGACGCCGAGCAAAGGGACCATGAATGAACTTCACTAGCCCACTACTCGCAGCGTGTTTTTCGTGTTGTTGTCCCAACATTATATAATGAGGTAAACGGGTCATTGGCGCGATTGCAGATTCGAAACGCTCATATTATGGGGCCCCAAAATCATCCCGAAGTCGTTCCTGTCCTACTTAGGCGAGCACTGATTTTTGAAATGGTTAAATCGATAAGAGGTAAACGAGAAACTCGCCTGTTCAAAAAACCGTATTATTGTGTGGTTAAATTTGTGAAAACTCTGTTAAGTTTTACATGCACGCAAGTAAAAAATATTCTGCCTTTTCTTCAACGACTGCAAAATATCCAGCGCGTCTCATTCATCATATTCGGAGTTCTGTAGCAATATGTATCAATTGACGACTGAATGTTTGGTGTAAACACTAAAATACATGTCTAAATATAGATAAATAAATATATTATAGGTAAATATAGGTATCTAGATAAGATAACGACTTGAAGTGTTGCGCGTGTACTGTATCTGCGGCTAATTGTAGTAACGTTAGTAAATACTCGCGCGTCCGAGCATCCGCAAATGAGAGTTACGAACTGGTTTGGCGTAATTTAGTTATTATTTAGTAATTAGTGTGAATGTGTGGAGCATAAAATAGCAAGTGGTCGTAAAAATTCGTCCCTTACGTATTTATATGTCATATTTACTTGCTGTTGAAGGATTCGTCTTTTTCCGATATTAAATTGATAGTCATGGGACAATTAGCCTCGTCAATAATTAATCTCGTCTATAATCGAGTAGGCATCAAAATATACTTAATTTTTATTATAAATTGCAATATGAGTGCGGTATATTAGTATCAGTAAAAATAAATGAGCTTCATGAGTTTGTAAAAGGTTTTCCGCTCGTGACTTCAATTCAGTCTCTTTTCAATTCGTTTAGAAAAAAAAAACTAGAAAAAATATCAGTGTAGAAGATACTGAAAGAACAATGGCGACGTCCCATACATTGATTTACCCAGCCTTTTTAACATTTGCAAGCTACGTTCATTAGAGATACTTTTAGCAATGATAACTTATGCTACAAGAATACGTATACAAATAGTATTTAATGTACAGAAGTTGGGAGAAAATAATTGACAAAGGTTAAATTGTGTAGGTACTTAACCTATAATGTTATTATGATTATTACCATAAGTCTAAAAAATGCGTTTCACTAATAGCTTTATTTACATGATTAATGTTTCTGAATACGAGTTATGCGTAACCGGCAATTTATACCTACACCGCAGAGCCATTTTCAACAAAGATCAAATCACTTGCAAATCTTTAGTCCAGAGGGAATGCCGTGTGTCTCGTGAAAAGCAGAGTCGTCACAGAGGAATATTATCAGGCCAAATCTTCGGTAAATCAACAAATAATGCAAACACTGCGGAAACTTCGTTCGGTTAGAATAAAGGCTACTACACACAGTGCCGACGGCAGTGCCGCCGGGTTTTTGCCGAGCGGCCATGCCGCCGGCATATGCAAGCCGCCGGCACATGCCGTATAGCACCATTACACCCCGGCGGCCATGCCGGCGGATCGTGTGTGCAGCAAGCCCGGCGGCTCGAATACCCGCCGGTCTGCCGGCGTCCCGGCCGCCGGCATTCCGCCGGCACTGTGTGTAGTAGCCTTTACACGATTTTCGGGATGTCAGTTGACTACCTACTGAAAATGACGTGACATTAGTTGACATTACTGATAGATGACTGACGACAGAATGAAATAAAACGCAATACGCTGGTATTGCGTTTTATTTCACGAACCTACAATAATTTGTTAAAAAATTGAACTTTTGAGTCCCTACTTCTAAAAATATACGAGACCTATAAAATAATTAGAGAAATATTATCACTTAAAACAATCATAATAACATTAATGAACGGGGCCTGGTTTTTTTTTTATTCAACTGGGTCACGCGTCGCCATCCTTCTTTTCCTGCCTGAAATAGCACCGATTTTTCGGCGCGGAAGGTACGCGCGGTCTCGATTCGCTGCTCTGCACATCATGTTGGTTTCCGTTTCAATAACCCTTCATTAATACCTATTTATGATTTAATAACACAAATCAAGAGCATTTCAATTGCTGCGGTTTTTCTTTCAGTTATTGGGGTTTAACGGACATTTGTGATTCAGGCATCCATAATAATAAAATTGAACTTGGATTTTTGCGAATAGTGTATTTAACAAACACCAAAATTTAGGTTTAGGATGCAGCTCACTACTCGAGAGATTCACCCATAGATTGCCGACGGCTCGTTACATTTCCGACGGGTTATTTAAATCTCAAAAACTAAATATACATGGGGTTAAAAACTATGTCCGACGGGTCGTTTTCTATTCAATTCTTTGAGAAAATTTGCGGTTTTTTAAAATAAATCAGACGGTTTGTTGACTACTTATTTAAATTTTGAGAACAAATATATGGTGTTTTAAATTATGTCGCATGGACCGCTATTTAAATTTTAAAAATAACACGCAGTGTTTAAAAATGATTACCGACGGAGCGCTATCTATTTAAACCTTAAAAAATAAATATGTGAAGTAAGAAACGATGTCCGACGGACCGCTCACTATTTAAATCTTAAACAATAAATATTGGGGGTTTAGAACTATGTCCGACGGACCACTACTTGAATTTTAAAAACTACAGCAGTCTTTAAAAAGATTCCCGACGGGTCGTTATATATTTGAACCTTAAAAAACAAAATATATTACAATAAATATGTTAGAATCTATGTACGACGGATTGCTGATAAATTAATAAAATCTTTCAAAATGTGGAGATTAAACCAATGTCAAAGCTTATAAAGAAAATACAGTATTCAAAAATATTTCCGACGGCTTTTTAACTATTATTTAAATCATGAAAAAAATATACTTGGCTTTTATAATTATGTCCAACGGACTGCCATTTAATAAAGCTTAAAAATAAAACACAGTGTTTGAAAATACTTCCAACGGACTGCTAACCATTAAAATCTAAAAAAATAATATGCCTATAACTGTGTCCGACGTTCTGCGAGCTATTTAAAGCAAAAAAAATATAATATGTGGCGTTTTAAATTCTGCCCGACGCGGCGACGGCTTGCTAAATATTTAAGTCTTAAAAATAAATATTAAATAATATCCGGCGGGTTGCTATCTATTCTATTTCAATCTTAAAAAGCTATTATGTGGGGTTAGAAATTACGTCCGTCGGATCGCTATTTTATGAAACTTGAAAAAAAACACAGTGTATGAAAGATTTCGA
Source organism: Alcis repandata (assembly GCA_949125135.1). Classification (NCBI taxonomy): domain Eukaryota; kingdom Metazoa; phylum Arthropoda; class Insecta; order Lepidoptera; family Geometridae; genus Alcis; species Alcis repandata. Next base: position 11,582,269 of record OX421221.1, on the reverse strand, counting down.
TTCAAAAACGCAGTAGGTATTTGATAATATTTCCGACGGGGTGTTAACTATTTGAATCTTAAAAATAAATATTTGGGGTCTAAAAACTAAGTCCGACGGTTCTCTAATAATTAATTAAATTTCGAATTAATGTGGATATTAAAATACAAACATCCGAATTGAGAACCTCCTCCTTTTTGGAAGTCGGTTAAAAATATAAAGCTTAACTTACAAATCACAGTGTTTAAAATAATTTCGGCGGATTCTTACAATTAAACTATTTATAATTAAAACAAATACGTGCGTTTTTAGATTTTGTCCGACGGACTGCTAATTAATAAAGCTTATGAACAAAACGCATTGTTTGAAAATATTTTAACGGGGCGCAAATTAATGAAATTTAAAAAAAAATTAGGGTCAAAAACCATGTGAGATGGGTCGCTAACCACTTAAATATTAAAGTATAAACATTTGGAGTTTTATATTATGTCCGAAGGCCCGCTATATAAATTACTAGCTGTGCCACGCTTTGCTGTGATTAAAAAAAAAAAAAAAAAAAATAGCCTATATTAGTTTGGGATAATGTAGCATTCGAATGGTGAAAGAATTTTTGAAATCGGTCCAGTAGTTTTTGAGTTTATTCCACACAAACATCCAAAAATACAAAAATACAAATCTTTCCTCTTTATAATATTAGTATAGATAACACAAAATGCAGAGGATCAAAAGATTTTCGATGTGTCGTTTACTTGTTAAACCTTAAAAAATAAGGTCGTATGAAAATATGCGCGACGGACCGCTATTTAATAAAGCCTTAATACAAAACGCAATGTTTAAAAGATTTCCGATAGCTTTTTAACGATTTTTATCTAATAAACTAATATAAATCTTGAAAAATAAACAAGTGGCGTTCTAAATTATGTCCGAAGGACCGCTATATGAATCCTAAAAACAAAAAGCTGTGTTAGAAAAGATTTCCAATGACAAAAAAAAAAATGAAAAACGTCTTTCCATATTCACAAACATGGACGTATTTTCAAACGTATTTTCTGTTCACAAAGTTGTATTTCCGTAGCATTTATAAAATTTAAAGAAATTAAAACACATGGAAATCTTTAATGTTGGAAATTCAAGCTTAAAATTCACAAATGAAATACCTATCCGAAGTTAGACAGATTCATTTCAGAAATTTCACCAAACTAATTTAAACTCTACGCTCTACTACTACTACACTTGCAGGCTAAATGCATAGATTACTTAATTTTATATATGGCTTTAATGTGTAGTATAGAGTATTAAATAGATTACCATGGTTTTCTATGGTTTCCTTTCTTGATCGGATATGTTTCGGCGCTGATACAGTACTCATCCACTTTATTAAAGAAAATTGACAAAAAGTGTAGGTTTTTCAGAACTTGACATTGTGGAAATTACAAATAACATTGCTTTAATTAACTTAAATATATGGTATATAAGCAAATTAAAAAATCAGAGCGAAGAAAAAGTTACCTTTTTTAGACTACACGAAGTAAAAAATTCTGAAAAAAATATCTCGAAGTAAATGAAACTTTTACTAACGAAATCTCGCTATGATGTGACATAAGTTATAAGTAGGTACATCGATTTAAGAAACGTCGATTAGTTCTGTTAGATTTTGAGACCTACTGTATAAAGTGAATTTTTCGTAGAATTGGAGCTCTCGGTCGAGTCGTATGAATGTTATACCAAGAGGGTGCTCTCGGCCGTTTGAGATTACGTCGGTTACTCTCACTGTTATGACTTTTCTAATGCGAGTGACAGGGACCGAGATAATATTTCTCTCGCCAGAATAGGACCCCAGATTAGAAATAGATAGGTTCGAACAGAACGATTGACGCCGACACATATCGTGGTCTGTTACAGTTGGTTTGAGGAAACCTTTACAAATGGATAGGTAACCTTTATTATCGTTTGTTTGATATAATATTTATAAATACAATGCTTTCATATCGAAGTGGATATTAAGGAGGTAGCTAACCTACTTTTACAAGCTTTTATTTAACTTGACTGACTAGATTTTTTTTTTCAGAGTAACTATACGAAGTTCTTGAAGAATCTGCACACGGAGCAAATCGCCAAGCTTCTGGCCAAGAACCAGCATGAGTGCGACCTGCTCGAAGACCTGCGCTCCTACACCCTGAAACGCTCGGCCATTGAGAAATCCTACTCCGAAGTAAGTACTTGAATGTTTCTAGCTTTTACAGCCAGGAAATGGAACAGACTCCTAAAAGGTCGCAACGTATCCGTGACGCCTCCGTATTCGTCTATCCATAGGCGATGATGATCGCTTACCATAAGGCTGCCCGTCTGCATGTTTATTATTTATTGTAAATATTTCGTAATGTGTGTAACATCTATAGCATAAAAATAGCTGCTGGCTCCCTCGTTTCCTGAGAGATACAATCTTGCGGTTTTGGAGGTGAGAGTAAATAGGTATCTTCAAAGTCTGCGTCCTTCATCTTCGAGTGCACAGACGCTTGTCAACTGGCAAGTTGGTAGTCAAACGCGGACTTATTCACCATAAAGAAACTTTAGTATTACATCGAAAAATAAGTACCTACCTATTTATAATATAATTGGTCAATATAATATATATCAATATGTTTATCATTGGTCAACATAGGTCGATACCCGCTTATGGTAGATCTCGATATCCTTAATATTTTGATAGTTTTGGGACAAAAATGAATTACATAAAATCAGGCTGGGGAATGGCAAAGTGATTGCTTTCGCTGGTATACCAGACTCATCATTTAGCGATATTATCATCATTTAGCGATCTATATACTTCAAGGTATACCTTGAAGTTATGGTTATTGCAGTGGAAGCTTAAATATAACAGGCCTTTCTTATAAAGCTTGTTCAACCTAATTACTGCTTAAAATTCGCGGAATCGTTTTCGCACGTCACATATCACATCAGAAGCTCCTAACCCAGCGAGAAGTGGTCAGAGCTTCTTAAGCAGAAACTGACTTTAAGCAGTGTTAATGTCTAAAGCTCAACATGTCAAAATGCTCGAACTAAAATTAACTTCACTTTCACTTCACTTGCCATATAATTGCTCATTTAATATTTACACTTTAATTGAATAAAAGGCTACCATGAGAACTGTTGGGAAGCAAATTTCTCTAGAAAATTAATGTAATTTATTACTACAAAAACTAAGTGTCTAAAATTTTTTGATTAAAAAAATCAGAATAGATTTGAATGTTACAGGTAGGTAAGTCACTTACTTTTACAAAGATGTTTTAGGGTTAAATTAAGTTTCGTAAAGCTTAATAAAATAAAACTTAGTAACTTAAAAAAAAATAATGAGCCATTCCCGATAAGTATTTATAAAAAATGAATCTCTATTTCCCTTGGTTATCGCTTCACGCGTGAACGGATGGAACAATCAATAAATTTTTTTTTGTGTTAATTATTGTCGGGTTCTTATGAAATAAATAATTAAATAAGTCGAGCGGAATATCAGAAAATTTAAGACAATTCGAATTCAATATTCATAATTAAGACGTCAACGTCTGTCGGGTCAGCAAGTTAATAAATAAACGAGGTTAATTGAGCGGTAGTGTATAACGCCCGATTTTAAACAGTATGGGAAACAAATTGGAACTTTTCCGTACCATCAAACAGCGAAAAGTCGCCTACCTCGGACATGTTCTGCGACATGACCGGTATCAACTTCTGCAGACCATGCATAATGATCGGCAAAATACCGGGGAAGCGTAAGTTTGAAAGACGAAAGATATCGGGTCTCCGTAACATCAGGGAGTGGACTGGGATAAAGACGGTGGAACAACTGTTCAGACTAGCGCTTGACAAAGAGAATTTTAAGAAGCTGACTGCCAACCTTCATTAGTGGAGAGGCACTTGGAGAAGAGAAGAAGAAGTACGAGTATAACGCCCATGATGTGAAATGCCTTTCCTCCAAAAATCTTTTCGCTCGCTACAACGCAACTTGTGGCGTTTTTAAAAAGAGGTTTACAGATATATATCCGAGCTGGCAAAACATCGTGAAACTGCTAGTATTGCATTTAAAAGAAAATAAATCAGTGCTCAGGCGGATTTGCTTACCATCAGGCTGACCTACGGCCTATTTTTAGCGCTCTTACTACAAAAATCTGGGTCAATTAAAAGTTCTTCCTAGAATATTTAAAATAGAATATAGCTTTATCCCGTTTTTATTGTTTACTAGCTGCGCCCCGCAATATCACTCGTGTTTTCTGGAATAAAAGCCCACGTTTACTGGAATAAAAAGTAGCCTATGTGTTATTCCAGACCATTAACAACCTTCTTTCGAAATTTCATGTAAATCCGTTCAGCCGTTTTTGCGTGAAAAAGCAACAAACATACTCACAAACTTTCGCGTTTATAATATTAGTAGGTAATTTATAATATTAGTAGTTGTAGGTTCATTAGGCTCATCGACCCGATTTTTTTTTTAAACATAAAGTAGATGAAAAGTAGTCATCATACTTATCGTAACTGATTTTTATAGCCGCGCGGTGAAACCGCGGACCGTAGCTAGAGTCTAATAAATTATTAGATGTATTGTTGTGAAATAAAATGAAATATACATACTATTATGAATACATATCATATCGATGATTAAGCTCGAATTTATAGTGGTAGTAATATATAAATAATAGTCATCTATATAAATATTTAAATAATCATACCTACGAGTATGTTAAATAACTTTTTTTGTTGCAACAAAAGAGAACAAAAGAAACCAAAATGTCTCTTGGTCCTGAAAATAAATTATAATTCGATTTCATTCGATTCTTACCCACGTGTGAAACTGGTTACAACCCGTGATGATCACGGCGATACTATCTATAGTAGATCACGTAACTCTTACTCGTGGTGTAGCTCAATTAGGTGTTCGTAATCGATCGCTGTTAAGCAACGGACGACACGGTCAATCCTCGGATGGGTGACCACGAGGGGCCACTCAACGGAGCGGTACCGTGGATCGCATAACTGGTATAATTGTAGGCTCTTGTTATTTATTTATTTGTTCATGGGTATAAGCTGATGTGCCTATATCTTGCAGTGTCGTTTAATCATCAGTCAGTATTTATCCACTTGCTATGTATGTAGATACCTATGTTTGTTCAATTGAAATCTTGCAACTCAATTTTGAACCACTATCCGATATCCGATTGAGCTGAAATTTGGTATACGTGTGTAACTCCGATGACAACGTAATAAACTAAACCTACCCACTAACTAACACTAAACTAAACTAAAACTAAAAGCTTGTTTAAAAATATTTTTAAAATTAACATAAATGGATTATTTTATCCACAAGACTAATTTATTCTTGAAAGTGCATTATAATAACATCCGCTATGTCAAAGGCCTTTCAGGCGGGCTCATAACTGACACCAGGCTAGCCAAGACTTTTTTTTTTTTTTTTTTTTTTTTTTAATGTAATTGAGTGACGAGACGAGTAAATCGCTCGCCTGATGTTAAACGTCACGTTTGCCCATAACAGGTCTGCACCACCCAGAATTTTGAACTCTTATAATTCAAGACCCTGCGCGGCACAGCACTGCGCTCGTCACCCTGAGATATAAGTTGTTGACTTATACGAGCTTTCTGTTTACGCTGATTGGTTTTAGCAGATTTTAATCTACTAATACTTTTTACATTTTGTAATACCGGCGTGGAACGAGACTGCTGGCAAGCTCGATACTCCAGCAGTATCCGGCTCTGTTAAGATGTCTTCTATAAAATCAATTTAAATTCTCGCCGCTCTGCTTTCGATGCTCGGTTTTCGATTAACTTATCTATATCGTGAGATATCCGATAATTAGAGTCTTTTAATATTGTCAAGTCCAAGCTCAGTGCTATTACGTTAGCGCGTCTTCAAAGATGGCAGCCAATTAAGGTGCGTTGCCAGAGCTGTCCCTTTCATGCGTTTCATACGTTTTTGCATAAAAAGATAACTGGAAGAAACTTGAGAAGGATTTTAATAAAAAAAATAATTCAATGGGAATGTGAGTCCACCAACCTGCACTTGACTAGCATGGTGACTGCTCGCTCTCGGAGTGGTAAACTTGGAGTTCCAGCAGTGGGATGAATGACTAAAGGTCAAGATGAGAACTGAGAAACTCGAATTGATTAGAACGTCAATTTACTATAACATTTAATTTATTATAGAATTTTAAAACAAATTTTATGGCGATAATATCAGACCGGGTGGGGTTTCAATGGTATCCCTATCTCATTGAGTACCAGCCGAAGACAATTCCTATGGGAAGAAGGAACAAAGTTCAAATTTTCCGCAATTACGATAATAATTTAGTCCATTTTAATGTCTAAAAAGTTAAGACATACAACGATACGAGAGGTTATCGTACAACTTTCAAAGACGAAACTTGACAGGTGTAATTATGTATTGTTAATTTACAAGAGTGTCATTTTAATAAAACCCTGTTAAAATAAATAAATGATCAAAAAAAAAATATGTAGGTACATGTGAATAGGCTCCATAGTATGGCGTGATAGAAAACTTTGGTAACCGCGGCCTGTCCTGATAGCCAGTCAGACGTCAACGCGAAGAAATAATTTATTACATCGGTGCAGTCGGACGTCAGCCCAACTGACAAGTCGGACAGTGAGGGTGCAGTTCGAAGGTATTTCCTACCTAATCGAGCACCTATGAAAACAACGTACCATTGTGTGGGCTTGACCTATTACGAAACCAGTAAGGCTGCCAACTAGCAACCTTCTACTTGATTTGACCGTTTAGGCAGTCAGTCCGATTTTATGTTTGGTTTTGCCAATGATTGACGTAATTTTTTAACTAATTATCCATTGTCAATATCAACACATACATTTTGTGTACTGGACAATATAGTGGTAAAATACAAATGCCGCCAACAACTAACTCACCAACACATAAAGATTTTCATAATCTTCTTAAGAGTTTGACTGTGGCTTTTTTAGGGTTCTGAATCTCCCATAGGGCCAATTATCTCAGGAACTATAAAATCTAGCAGCTTGGAATTTGGCATGACGCCAGATAATGTTAAGTACAACAATTTGTAGAAAAAAAAACATGCTGAGAAATAGGTTATTACTTGAAAATTAGGCCCTGAAATGGGGGCCTAAAATTTTAAAGCCAAGCAACGTGGTCATGTCATGTCATATCGGATGAAAGGTTTTAATATGGACATTCCAAAATATTTTTTAAACTTTTAACATGCATAGTTTTTTTTATGTCAAAATCTGTCCAGAAATGACCGCGCTTTCCAAAGTTTACCGACGATAAAATCTGGTATAGATAGATAGATAGATAAACTCTTTATTGTTCACACCATAAATTACAAACAAAAGAATTATAACACATAAAACTAGTGCGACAACTGGCGGCCTTATCGCTAAGAGCGATCTCTTCCAGGCAACCTTAGGATGGAGAGGATAGACAAAAAACAGAAAAACGGGGTGTGCAATATTGAGAAGAAAAAAAAAAAAACTCATATAAACCTACATAAAAAAAAAAAAGTAAAAAATACTTAAAATACATTCAAATAAAATACATTCTAATACTAAAACTACCTACATTAGCGAAAATAAACTAATATATATATAAGTATATATTATATAGATATATTTATATATTACTAATAGGGCAGAAAAAAAATTACATAATAATTAAAAACAAAATAACAATTACTAGGTAAATTATAAATAAATAATCACTACAGAGATGGCAAATACGACAAGTGATGTTTTTTTAACTGGTCTTTAAAAGATGCAAGCGATGTAGCAGTTCTTATTAACACTGGCAAATCGTTCCACAGCTGAACCGCCTGGAAAGCAAAGGATTTGCCGTAAAAAGTTGAACAGCGAGCAGAGGGTGTTTTAAGGGAGAGGGTATCTTGAGATCGAAGGGTATGGGAATGAGAGGCATGCCAGAAAGCGAAGAGATCTTTTAAATAGCGTGGGGTAGCTGGATTAAACAAAATATTGTAGAGAAGGGAGAGGATGTGAGCATTCCGCCGAAGGCGAATGGGAAGCCACTTGAGTTTTGCGCGAAAATGAGAAACGTGGTCATATTTGCGTAGACCAAATATAAACCTAATACAGTAATTTTGAAGGCGCTCAAGTTTATCTAGCTGTTCCTCAGAGAGATCAAGGTAACAGGCGTCAGCGTAATCTAAAATGGGAAGAAGAAGAGACTGTGCGAGCGTGACTTGGTATCTGGAGTCTAAAAACCCAAAATAGTTTTTAGAATCCAGACCCATTTTTCAAGTTCCGTGCTCGCTTATAATACGATAGTTCAGAACCCTCGACATGCGAGTTTTCGTTTCGGCAGATTAATTTGACTCCCATCCAATCAAAATAAAAGTAGGTATCTAAAAAGTGCACGCGGTCAAAGAGAGCGGGGTCAGCAAGCGTATAAAGCGCGCTTTGTTAGCCTCGACTATGACGGAATTAGCGGTTAGTCATTGCAAGGAGATGTCGTGCTATCGTCATCATATATTTTCAAGCATACGAGTATTATATGTGACTCTTTTGCGTAGGGGCGCTGAGAGCTCGGTCTGACGGCCGTATTACCACGGCGCATATGTTTACGACAGTCAGCGTCATCAGGTTTAATTTGCTAATGACAACGTCTATAAAAAAGGCATGGCATTCTATTTAAGTAAACAAGGACGACACAAACAAAAATAACAAATAACAAATTAATCTATTTTAAACAAAGTCAAAAACGGCAGAAGTTGTAAAACCTGCTGGCAGGTGGGGATCTAAGATTTCGATCAGGGAAAGCCAGTTGACTCCGATTTTTTCGACCAATCAAATAAGTTCTATAAATAAAATGGTGTACAAGTACTGACGCCTCTATTACGATAGACAAGATATTAAAAAAGGTAGTATTCAAGACAATTTTGCAATTAGTTCGTTAGTCTGGGAAGGAATTGCACCCTCTGCCGCGCGTGTTTACAATATGTATCTTGTGGAAACTCCCCATAGTGTTCTCGTGAGATATACCTCTAGTTTGTGTGACGCTCCCGTGATATTCGTACCAACATACAACCTACGTCAGATTTTTCCACCAGGTAGATTTGCGATCTCGAAATTTGGTGTTCCTCACTAAACAGGTCCGTCAGAGCCTAAATTATGAAGATAACGGATTGATCGATATACAATAGAAGTCTACTCGTATCTAGTTTTGTTATAACTAATACGGGAATACTCACATTCGTCTACTACGACTAGTTTCGGTTTCTATCTAGTTTCATAATTTCTTGATTTCAAATGTAATAAAATTAAGTTGTAGAAAAATATTAATTTCCGTGATTGAAATTTGTAATGAAGCCAGGTTGTATTTTATCGCCTCTTTGTTTCGAGTTCAAAGAGAGCGCTTGCTTGAATTCGATCCCTAGTATTTCATAAAAGCCTTCTTGACGGAGGTGTTAATAGAAGTATTTTCTTAAAAGGAATGCGAACATAAATAAATGTTACGATAAAACTTGCAATAAATGTATTGCTTTTGCTTTTGTATCATAAAAATTAATAGAGACTTAAATTATACAAGAATAAACGATACTCAAAATTTACTTAGATTAGAAACGATAAATAAATAATTAATATATCCAAATATGAAAACATTTTGCGGATTATGAATTGTAATAATATTCTGGAACATTAATCCATTCCTTCTGTTTGTAATTTATGGTGTGAACAATAAAGAGTTTATCTATCTATCTATCTAACCAAATAAAAAAAATAGATGTTGTAGGCAGGATTTTTACAGCAACAGTATATATTAATCGGTGTTCATAACACACTCAACAAAATTTCCACTCTACAGGGCTATAAGGAAAAAATGTAGTATTTGAGTACGTTAAGCCGCTTAAGGCTGATAGCACTCTTGATTGCGAACCAATTTGCTAAAATCGACAAAAAATTGCTAACAAAAAAATTTTTCTTCGGAATAGCTTATTTATTTCCGTACAAAATTTTAATTGTAATGATAAGTACTACAGACAATTTTCACAAACAAGTCCAGATTAAACATTCTATTCACAAAGGTCCTTAATTGACTTCAATTGAAAGTTAGTCTCTACCAATGGTCTCTACCGAAGAAAAAATGTTAAGACTCACGAAATATTTACAGCGAAAATGTATTCGAAAAAGTGTTTTACATTTGTGTGAATTATGAAATGTTTTTATAAAAATTAGTCTTGAATATATAGCAATCAATGCGGTCTGGCACCTCCCGCATCAAACCGCAAGGTCTCCGGGCCATGCTCTACAGATGTTACCGAACTAAGTTTCACCTACTTATACGACTACATCCAAACCATAAAATGCATTTTGCTTTTAAAAGGATTAGGTGAAAGCCTCACAAATAAAGGAAATAAACGCTTTATTTAAATTTCCTATACTTTCGAGAGACAAATGGCATCGCGTACAGCGCCGGCGGTCAGCTCGCTGTCAGCAGCACCGATGATTGGCGTTAAAGGCATTCATGGCGTTCGCCGATCGCCTCCGCTACGGCGCCATGTACTCGTCATTGCGCCGCGATCCCTGCATGAAGACACTAATATTTAACGTGCTCATTCACTATTTTTAGAAATTTGAATTGCTTTTTCGTAAAGTGATTTCCTTTTAGAGCAAGAGTGCAAGGGAAATTCCAACTAACAATGCCATCAATCGTGAAGTTTAATTAACGAACCCTTTTCTGAGAAACCTACATTTCAATTTGAGCTCAAACTTTGATTTGAATAAATAAATTGACCCATATGAAAGATTATGCCGTACCTTGTCCATTTTTTGTTTACTCGTATCGAGGAAAACCTTTGGAAAATACATGGACATCTTACCCTCCTTCTCAATTATCTGACTGGCGCAGTTTACCTGCGATGACATAATATTTAGCGTTGAAACATCAAAAGGTCACAGAATTTTCCTCTCAGCGAGGGGCGGACAGCCAATGAGTCGATGTCGCATATGAAGTGATCTCCACGAGCGATCTATGAGTAGTTTCTAACAACTAAATTTAAATTAATACATAATTTAAATTAATGTAATATAAACATGACATAATTTGAATAAAAAAATGTGAAATATTTATGTTATATAGTCATACCGGTGTAAATAAATACAAATTCAGACTTATTGCTCCCTCTAGGATTCTCTTAGTCGGGGATGCCATGGAACGATACCAAAAACAAAATATTATACAGAAATATAAAAACAGGAAACAACTAACACCTAGAATCGAAGCAGACAGGTGGGTTTACCATCCTCTATATTTCGCGTCGTCTCCTTCTGTCGTAAGAATTTCTCAAGTGTGTACGGTATTATGTGACATAAATCGTCTAGGCCATCTCGGCTCGAAACCTATGCCAAGAGGCTTCTATGCAAGTGACCCGAAAATCAATATCGTCTGTGGAGATAATTCCTTATGTCGAAGCCGGGCTCGGCCACTAGAGAACTTTAAATCACCATGTTTATTTGCCACCGCAGTCGTTCCCTATTTTCCATGCACATGTGGATGAAAATCGCTAGGCTGATGAAATTGTTGATCTGTTTATAACCTGTAGCTCTTGCATGCGGATTCTTTCAACCTTGAACTTTAGATTTTATTCCGATTTAAAACTAAAGTTCACGAGATAAAAATAGCTTTTATATTTTCACGGCTTTTGATTTGGTTTTATTTTGTTCTGGGTTTAGTCAAGTCAAGTTCATAGTTCATAGTTGTTCATAACGATGAGAACAATGAACTCACTCGGATGAACCAGTCCTGTGTAACATTGTGCGTAGCAGAGACTGACGTCAAACTACGCATTACTCATTGACTAAGATAATAATAAAATCATAATTATACATTTTTATACTGAGCTTATATTGATGAGCCTAAACAGATAAGTATTGAATGCAAATTAACATACGAGTACATACGTCGCGATGCGCGATGCAAACGCGCAATAAAACTCAGCGCGAAATTCATCGCGTCGTGTAATTTCCTATGAAATATCATACGACTGTGACTGTGTTGCTAAGTACACTGTAAAGGGCTATATGCGTAGTGTGGGTCTTGTGCTCGGTAACGGACGACACAGTCAGTCTTCGGATGGGTGACCGCCCGATAAATGGAGGTAAATTAATGAATTCCCGTACCTACTTAAAGATAATGTAGCTGAATGTACCTATTGTGTCAGACTTTACGGATTCCCGACATTTACCTAATAATGAAGACCTATAGAAAATCAGTCATTTCGGGAAAAGATTTTTTTGTAGATCAGTACATTTTGACATTCAGACTTAACCACCCGGAAAGAAACTGAGCGCTACATGGGTCGGATAACACGTCACATTTTAGGCTCTGTGCTTTTGTCTTATACCTCTAATAACAACCGCCAAGCCACGTCAGATGCAGGCAGACAGTATAAAAACTCCTACACCTTCATGGTTAGCTCTTCGGCCCATACGAGCTTGCTTACAAGCGGGTGATTACGGGCTGATGATGATGATGAAACTAAAACTAACACAAACAGCTCAATGTGAAATGAATATTGTACTCGTTTAATGTTTAAGGAACGAGCTTGCTCTATCACCAGCGTAGTAACATTTTTTTATGCATGTAATGGCCCAAAGTTTAAACGCCCAGAGGCATTAATATACGAGTACCTATTCAGTCATATCGAATTATCCCAACAAGCTCAAGGATAGGCAGAAGAAATGTTGACAGCGGCCTCGCTTGTTGTAATTTACACAGCTATAGCGGAAAAATCTGTCGGAACTTCGTCGGCCCTTGAAATCTATTTCGATTGACGCTGCTTCTTCAGCGAACAATGTATGACGTTCGACAATAGCAGATCCTATCGCAGGCGAAGCTCCGAGAATCCGAGGTTAGAAGAACAAAGAGCGTTAAGCCACTGTCCGCAGCCGAGCTCGGAGACCGGAAGAAGTGGCGCTGATATACTATTGTATCATCTCTAGACGCAACTCAACTCAACCTTTAAACTCAACCACTGCTGGGACCAGACCCCTTTCGTTAGGATGATTAGGCCGGATTCCACTACGCTGGCCACGTAAGGTGGTGTAAATTCATATACGCCATCAAATTTCATCTCCGTTCTTTTTCTTCTTCTCGAAGTATGCAAGTTTCCTCAAAGGTATTCACCGAAAAGTCAGTATCTATTTTTTTCTATCGAGTATAATTTCCGACTGCCACTAAAAATAAAAATAAAATCCAACTATTAAAAGAAATATGAAAACAAACCAGTTAGACTAACACACTACGCGGAATAAGTGCAAATGTCCTTCTAACTGTCGATTGTCTAAACATAGTAGCATTACGTTGTCATTTCTATTGAAAAGTTCGTTGTGATTATATGCTTTTAAGGCGGTATGTTTGGACGTTGTGGGTCCTCCCACTTTGTGGGTTGTCATATTAATGATAGTCTTTGTGAACGAAAATACATACTATTTGCCAGCTGCATGCAATCTTTTTGCTGTGGCCTGGTATTGTCCAAGTCTTTTATCCATAATTAGGGCAAACAGTGTTCTATTATAATTTGGACAAATAGATAATTTGAAGGAAAATTATGGTTAAGTGTACAGATTGTGTAAATGTTTAAGTTGTTTGTTGTTTGCTTTCTTTTTGTTTTCATGTTTGTTTTCTTTTCTATGTCCTCAAAATAGTTTTGCCTAAAAGTTTTTCTTAGATTTTGGAAAAAAGGTTTATCTTTTTCGGAATCTAAGGAGTATCTACGTCAGTGATTCTCTAAATCTGTTTCATTTGACAAAGTCCAGTAAATAATTATATACGATTTATATATATATGTAGATATATATTTACGATCTACCATACAAAAAACAATCATAACGAACCGCGATAAGATCTCGGCGCCTTCCACAAATCCCGACCAAAATGCTTCGTATTCCAGAGGTGCGGTCGCGACTGCGGTTCCGTTTTGGTCCAATCAACGATTAATGAACGCAAGTGCTCCAGAAACTCCAGACACTGAATAGACGCTGCTCAATTCATTTTCAATTGAAGATTAATTTCAAAGAGATAAATTGCATACAGATAATCATTTATGAAACTAACTTAATACTAAGTTGGTATAGAACGAGTGGCTAACTAGCTCTAATAACAGTTTTAAAAAAAATTACTACACGCTTGCGTTTGACCGCCATCTCGCCTGATGGTGAGCAATGATGCGGTCTACGATGGAGCCCGCTTGCCTAGAACCGATTCTACTTCGACGTTTAGGCCGCCTGAAGGATTCTGGCATGGGGTCCTACAATTTCATCCGATCCACGGTAGCGCACACTTGTAAATGCGTCGCGGTCACCCATCCAAAGGCTGACCGTATCAACCGGTACTTAAAATCGTTGATTGCGACTCGCTATATCCTAATTAACTTGAGTAAACTTATTACAAGAATGAGTTCATCTTACTCGGAATATATTTAGGTTAAAAGTTGACATGGCTGTAATGGGAGAACTCGCATGCCCAGATCAATACATCTATGTACCTACTCGTAATGTTGTAGCGTGTTGCGGAGTTCTAAAATCTGTTCGCTATTGGACGAACGCTGCAGTTGATTACCCGAAATTGAACGAGAGTCCGCTTTTCATTTGTTTTGTTAGTTTTTCCACGTAAAATAACGAGTACCAGCGATGGTACCAAAAGAGAAAATAAAAACTTTTTATTTCAGCTCGTTGTGATTCAAAACTTTGTTTTGATTTTGTATTTTAACAAAGCCGCGGCTGGAGAGTCTAATAAAGCTTCGAAAATAATCTTCTCTGTAAAGTTTTGTTTTTAGTCACGTGCACTGTACTGTACAGAGTTTGACTTGCTTTTTAACCGACTTCAAAAAAGGAGGAGGTTATCAATTCGACTGTATGTTTTTTTTTTATGTTTGTTACCTCATAACTTTTGACTGAGTGAATCGATTTTGGTGATTCTTTTTTTTATTAGAAAGCTGACGCTTTCCATTTGGTCACATTTCAATTTAGTCACTTTCTGATAATGGTATCCATGAGAAAACCATAAAAGACTTAAATTAGCATCAGGTACGTGCGCGACAAATAGATGAATAACTCAATAGTCGGTCTCTTGAAGTCGGTTTTTTTTTTTTTTGTAAAAATAATTATTTAAGTTTATATTTTAATATTTTCTACTTTTATTGACCTAATCTTTATTTATAGTTAATCAAGAACTGAATTGAAACTTATTTAATTGCCCATTAGACGTCAGGTAGCCAGAAGACTATAGTGAAATGTGAAATGAAAATGTGTTATCCCGCTTTTTGAAATCTTGCTGCAGAGTCAGAGCTTAAAAATACTTGGACAGAGCTCTAGATAAGTAGATCGCATTGAACTGCAACGAGATATTTATATAGAGGCAATATATTAAATCATAGCCTTCAATGCCATAGCTACGGAGCGGAATTCTAGCGGGAAACGGGCGGAAGCCGGCGTCGAAAAGCCTGATATTCGACGGCTGTCGGCGCGACTCGCGTAACTTGCACATAACTTCAATAGTGATCGGGAAGTGAATGGAATGCACTTTATTAAACACTGCTTTATTTATTTTTAACCGACTTTGAAAAGACGGTTCTCAATTCAACTGCTTTATTATACCTATATGTTTGTTATACGATTACGACATCAATTATGAACTGGATTTTGATTAATTACTTAGTAAACGTTTTAAATCAACTTGGAGACGATTTTTATTGACCAATAAAGTTGTAACTTCGCAAGGAATTGTACATAGGTACATTGGCACAGGTTTACGATGCTGTTCTGAAACTGGTGTGATGATCATAGAAGTTGATTAAATAATCTGTAAAGATGTAAAAAAAACCTGTAGTGATAGTAGATTATGATGAATTCGTGAAAAAAAAGTTATACGCTGACAGCATATGATGAAATAGGTAATGTTCGTTAACATTTCACACCTCTTAATTACTACGTCGAAGTAGGTTACAGCAACTGTCTCCGAGCTAGTGCCAAGTTGTGCACTTATAATTGTGTTGTGAGGCAAGCTGACTCAAACTTCCCTTACTGTTTATACAAACTTGTTAGCGCCGCGGGCGTCGCGTTCGTTCGGCGGATGATATCGAGGGCAGCCGAAAATTGTTTGAGAGAAATAAAAATGCATTCAATACAATTTTATTTCTCTGAAAAATCTGAAATGGCCAAACCCTTGCATATATATAATATACCAATCTACTTGAGGTACGGAAACGTCAGCGGAGTGAAAACTTAAGATAAGCCGCAGTCGCTTATATCAAACCCAGTCGCAGCAACGAGGCATTTCCATTACACTTTTGAAGTCTTATTTCACGCTGTCCTTACTTCGCTGACACCGGACACTGCAGTCGCTTAGGTTGAGATGACGCTTTAGTTACATTTCCCGCAGCAAATACCTATATTTTCCGATGTTGAATCAACATTTATGAAGCCCCACTTATCATATGTCGGCTTATTATGTTGTTCACATTTCACGATAAAAATTCTCGGAATAGGAAATAAAACTGAAAAATAACAAACGCTACACGAGTTGGGAAAACGCGAAATGTTACATTTTTATCTCACATTGTGCTCATAGAGTGTAACCTAGTTTAAAATGGAAATTTTTCCTGTCGGGAGTTGATAGAATACTTGGAGGAAATAGTGTTTTCTCTGAGCCTGAATTTATTACATTCATGGTACGGCTGCTGTAATTGTTTTGTTATCGCAACTTTTATCGTAGTAGGTACACTGACTGTTATGTTATATCGCCACTTATAGTACTTAGTTTTTAATGTCACTACAGGTTTTTGCACTCAATGGATGGTAGCAAGTATTTTAATCAATGACTGCGAGGTCAGCCGTGCCTCCCCCCAGCAATTAACTCGAGGATTCAGTTTTATAAGTCGGCTGGTGAATTGAATCGATGATTGGATTGGAAAGCATTCGAGATAATTATTTTCACACGCAGACTTTGAAAAGAGTTGTAAAACTAATTAATTCTGAATTTCTGATATGAAACGAACTAAATTAAATTTTTATTAATTATTATAGGCTACTTTTATGAGTTATATACCATATTTTTAATTTGTAGACCACTAGTGGCACCAAATAGCTGATTCTCGGAACTTTGTACCCGGTGCCGCTCGTCCTTTATCCTCTCAGATTTAGGGTTTTAAAACATAGCCTATAGACAGTGTGCCTTTCCATTAGTGAATTATTTTTTAATTTTGAACCGGAGTTCCGGAGATCACCCTATTATTTAACACAAACACAACCCATACAAACACTTTTTAACTCAAAAGTATAAAGAATCAATAACTTTAAAAACATATTTTTTTGCATTGTCTTCGAAGTTACACACGTATACCAAATTTCAGCTCAATCAAACATCGGGAAGTGGTTCTAAATTGAGTTGCAAGATTCCACCGAAACAGGCATTGTTACATATTCGAACACAATGGATACATACATTTCGAGCGTTTGAGAACAGATTAAACACCGAGATTAGATACAGCTTATCTCTATTATAATAAGTAAATATACAGATTACTTATAATAGGTACATATATATTTAATACTGTTTGTTTGTTTGTCGTAGGCCTTGCTGAAGATATCTTCGGCTTACTTGAATAAGAAGATCCCGAACATCCCTGACATCAAGCTGGACGGAGCTGATGAGAAGTGGTAAGTATTCTTGAATAGACAACGTTGTGGATTCTGTTCAACATTTCTAAACTAAATTAACATTTACATTAACAACCTAGCATGATATTCTTATAATTTTTTTGCTGTGAAATAAAGCTATATTTTATCACTTATATTCTGAAATTAATAGTTTATTCTAAAAAAATAGATTTAGATAGTTATAGTGACACCGGATTAGTTTAGTGCATGATACTACAGAATCTACATCGTTGGATCTATTATTCTGAGCGATCTAGCAAAAAAGGACCTGGCTGGTGGACTGGTGAAAAAAGTTAATTTAAAAAAAAAAAACGTAGTTACACTCGTCAGGTGGGCTGGAAACTTCGTAGGCTGACACATTGGCGCTCCTAGTATTAAATCCATAAGATTTTTAGCTAGCCCTAACCTTCAAAAGACACGTGTGTACTTCAACTTCTTCTTCACGTGTATAAATTTGACAACTATCGTATAATTAGTTTGTGAGTTTGAGTGAAGTGAGTGTGAGCATTTTGAGTGAAGCAACTTTTGTTAGTTTAAAAAAAATGGATAAAAAAAACATACAATCGAATTGAGAACTGTCTCCGTTTTGGGAGTTGGTTAAAAAGGAATTCCGTGTGTTACAAAGCATTGCTTTTTACCGAAAAAAATACTATTGAAGCCAAGGCTTGGCTTTATAAATATTATTCGGACTTCGCACCAGGAAAATCAACCGTTGAGAAGTGGTTTGCTAAGCTTAAACGAGGCGAAATGAGCACTGAGGACGATGCACGCAGACGCCCCAAAGAGGCTGTTACCGACGAAAACATCAAAAAAGTCCACAAAATAATATTGAATAACCGTAATTGTAATAATATTGAATAACCGTGAATTTGTTTGAGATAGCTGAGACTCTAAAGACATCAAAGGAACGCGTTGGACATATCGTGAATGAATATTTGGGTATGCGAAAGCTCTGTTCAAAGTGGGTGCCGCGCGAGCTCACAATCGACCAAAAACAACAACGAATTGATGATTCTGAGCAGTGTTTAGAGCTGTTTAATCGTGATAAAACCGGATTTTGGCGTCGATATGTGACAATGAATAAAACATGGCTCCATCATTTCACACCGGAGTCCAATCGACAGTCAGCCGAGTGGATTGCACGTGATGAACCGACTACTTTGAGGCTAAAAACAAATCGTACTATAAAAATGGTTTGACATCTATGATCGTTGTATCGCCCTCGAAGGCCTACCTCTAATATCGAATAATAAAATCAAATTCTAACAAAAAAAATTTCTATGCTAGCCTACGAACTTTCAAGCCCACCTGCTATACCAAATTTCAGCTCAATCGAACTTCGAAAAGTGACATACGAGTACATACTCGTACATACGTCACACGAGTACACACATCTTTCTTTGCATTTACTCGTGTAATAAAATCTTCGAAGTAAAATAAAAGCTAATTTCGAGATTAGCGTTCAAGAAGTGTTTCGAAGTATACGACTAACTATAAAAACTAGTCCACTCAAAAATATTCTGTTTGCACTACAATGAAGATAAGATACATTGGATTTAAAATCATCCAACTAAGAAACAATTAAGTTTTCGTCGGGTCCCTTTTCGCTTATGAAGACCACTGAGGGCCGTACTTGTAAAGATAAGTGACATTGCTTACACTAGTACTGCGCTCTACATTTTTGTTTCGCGCTCAAGTTAAATAACTGTTGTGAATCTTAGCAACCGCTAAGCGCCGTTTACAAGTGAGGCCCTTTAGTGAAGATACAAGTAGTTTCTAGGTTGTGATGCTGCTTTGCGAATTCCTTGCCTCCTCTACGTCAATAAGGTAGGCCAGGTGCAACAGAAAGGGATCATTCAAGTATTACGTAACCCCGTTACGTGAAATTTGAATGAATTCTCGCTGTTGGGAGGGAGGGAGCTCAAAAACAGTTTAGTTTTTTAGTTGAAGTTGTAGGGATAGTGTAAATAATTAGTTTGGAAAATTAATTTTGTAACACGAAAATAAATCATAAAAGCACTTTCAAATTAAAAAAAATTAATGAATCTGACGCGGTAAAGAGGCCAGCGTTTTGGGAATAATTTCCACTGGCAGCGGTCATTTTTTAGATTAGTTTGCACTTTCATTTAGTGTTTCATCTCATGTGATAATTTAAATAAACAAGGATTTTAAAAATTCAGTTTTTAATGAACAATTGTTTTCAAAGTAACTAAATTAAAACTAAAAACTCGTACGAAAAAACACGTTGATTCCATTATTATCGTGTGAACCGCTAGAGTATGGAACGCCCTGCTCGAGTAGGTGTTTCCCGATAGTTATAATTTGGGTATCTTCAAATCGCGAGTGAATCGGTTTCATCGTAGACCGCATCGTTAAATTGCTTGCCATCAAGCAAGATAGCGGTCAAACGCAAACCTATCACTGAATAAATAAATGAAGACAGATAAAGAAATAATAAGAAGCCAGGTAAATAAAGTTGCTGGCTGTTTTAGAGTTGGACTATAGATTCGGTAGAGCTCGACGTAATTAGGGTCTTCAATTGAAGTCCTTGGGCTACAAAAACGAAAATGATGGCGTTGAGAAAAGACTTGCTTGAGCGCATGAATCAGGCTCTCGCAGCCGTTTCCGTAAAAAGTATATTTTTGCTTTGTCTTCGTTGTTTCGGGATGTTCCTGTATTTTTGGCAGACCTTGATCTCCTAGGGTTGTTTCTCAAACCTACGCTATTTTACATCGGGGCAGTTGCTTACTCTTTCTCAAGCACAAGTCCGATCGTGTATGGAATACTGTTGCCATCTTTGGGATGGTTCAGCCAAATACCAGCTCGAAGCTCTTGGTTCGGCAGACCAGCGTGCTGTTTTATTGGCGATGACAAGTTAGTAGACAAAACGCTTCAGTCTTTGGCACCGCTGTAAGAAAGCGTGTCTGTAATATTTTAAAGATACAGTTCGGAGAATGAGCTTCAGAGCTTTATGACCTGATTCTGACATTCTCTTTACATTACAGGACAAGTAGAATTTTTATTTCTACCACCTTAACCCTGCAGATTTTTCCTGGATTCGTACCAAACGTAATTCAATGCGAATTGCGTTTCTGATTCGTACCGCTAGGGAATGGAGCAGACTGAAAGCCTTCTTGTTTCCAGAAAGATACTATTGCATTTATTTATTTTACTTCTTTGCAGTTCAAGGTCTGAAGGAATAGGTATCTTCTAGGTTTGCGTGATGCATCTTCGACATTGTCGCTTACCAAAAGGCAAGTTGATGGTCAAACGTAGATTTATTCGTGTTAAAAATAAAATTAAAAAGACGCATGACGCAATATATAGCAGGATATACGCAATATATTTAGACCACATAAAAATAAATATACAACACACTCACGAGATGAAGAACCTAACCTAAATCTTCAGATAGCTTAAAACAAAGACTTAATGCTGCATCTATAATAGGGGTACACTCGTAGTCGTCTTCGTAGGGACACTAAACGCACTCTCAGAAAACCACATAAACACAATTTGACAAGAACGAGAAACAAACCTCCTCCCTCTACAGACACAGCCACAAGATATAAGATACATTATTATAAAATACTTTATTTATAATTTATTTATAATATCAATTATGAAATACTAGCTGCGCCTTGCGGTTTCACCCGCGTTTTCCGGGATAAAAAGTAGCCTATGTGTTAATCCAGACCATGAACGACCTTCACTTCAAATTTCATGTAAATCCGTTAGGTTCAGTGTTTATAAGTAACAAACACACACATACCTTCACCTTTATTATAAGTAAGACTATTCAATTCAGACCGGCTTAACACCATTCTGAAATCACTACTAAGCGGCCGTAACATAGTAAAAGCGATTAACACATATGCTGAACCGATTCTCACATACAGATTTGATATCATAAATTGGTCATAACCAGACCTAGTAAAACTACGTACAATAAACACAACAAAGACAGCAACACAACAAAAC
The DNA here is from genome assembly GCA_949125135.1 of Alcis repandata. Taxonomy (NCBI): domain Eukaryota; kingdom Metazoa; phylum Arthropoda; class Insecta; order Lepidoptera; family Geometridae; genus Alcis; species Alcis repandata. The sequence continues at coordinate 11,560,588 of OX421221.1, read as the reverse complement.
ACCACAAACACCATCCGCGATCATGTATCCAGAGACTTACACTACTAAGATCCGAGAGAAGAAGAGAAATTATTGATACAACAAACAAATATCAACACTTCCGGAATAATTCCATGACCGCGCAGAAAATCTCTTCATCAAGCAATAATCCGAAATGATAAAAATATACACCCCTATATCTCTCGAACAATAATCCACAAATCCAGACCACAAGCATCGTCATGACCAGATAGCAGCCATCATACACCAGTACACAATACAAATTAAATACAATATAATTATTTTAGGAAATACCAATTACAGAATTTACTGGAATCGAACCGTTACAAGCGAAAAACAGTTCATTATGACAGACAGGATGTTTGCTGAGTTAGACAAAAATAACAAGGCTGCCTATCTTATTGACGTCACCTTCGGCACTCGACACAGACAACATATACTGAAAATATAGCAAAATACAGACAACTACGAGCACTTATCACTATGGAAACTAACATGGTTTTCATACATTTTTGTTATAATTAAACACGGGAATACTCACGTAAAAAATAAAGTCGTCTACTACGACTAGTTTCGGTCACATTCAGTGACCTTCATCAGGTGAGCTTACAAGCGTGACGCGTTCGCTCGCGTGAGTATTCCCGCGTTAATTATAACAAAAACTACTTAACAATTGAAAATAAAACGCAAACAAATGAATAGCACCAGAACAACACCAAAAGTACTAAACAACCGGGGCGATACCCAAGACTGCACACCTAATTACACGTAACGAGTACAGTGGCGAAACAGTAAATAGGCATACTCGACCAAGCAAACAAATCATGGTTCTAGTGGCCGTCGCGCCTCATTTAAATGTTCAAACAAACCGAGTACTCGACCGAGCTCACTGTGCTCGATACGTTTAATCAAACCTATTACAAACGCTCAACATTCTAGGTACAGGTAGGTACGGGTAAACTGCTTCAAAGGGCATACATACTGAACAGGGAACACGTGTATCCTACACGTATCAAATTAAATTAGTAAATTAGTATCAAATTGTTTGTCTCTAGAATAAGCACTTGGCTCCAGCCCGTGCAATCTTAACCTAAATCGTATTATAGAAACGAAATACGTTTATGAATTACTAGCGACCTGCCCCGGCTTCGCACGGGTATGAAATCTAGTTTATGTTACTCGCTAATGATGTAGCTTCATACTGGTGAAAGATTTTTAAATCGGCCCAGTAGTTTTTGAGTTTATTCGTTATAAACATCCATAAACACAAAAATACAAATCTTAGTGTGGATAATAATAATTGGCCCAAAAAAGTAACTGCTAAAGCTGTCTCGTCAGCCTACGAGAGAAACGAAACCTACAAACTAACGCTTCATTGTTCACTTTCTTGCAGCTTAATTGTTCAAATGAAAAGTCTCATTTATCAGGAATAAAATACGGTAGCGTTTCAGTCCTATATTGTAAAAAAATTTGAAATATTTCGTTGAAGGCAAAATTGCGGTTTTGAATAACCGCTCGCATCCAAAATGTGTTTTCAAAATTCAATAGAAAACCGCTGATATTAAAAATTGCGTTGTTTAATTTTATTCTAGAATAAATTTTTGCAAAATTTTAATTGTGAGTTTCATCTTTCGAAAATGTAATGTGATTATGATTTCCACATTTCAATTTTCGTTGAAAAAGTGAACATTTATGCGAAATGTCAACAATACTCGGAATTATTCAGAATTTTATAGAAATTCAATCAACATTCGCAGATTCTCATATACCTACGTCGTAGAAATTAATTCTGCAAAAAGTAAAGTAGTGAAATGAAACATATTTAACATTTTACAGCTTTCGATTTATAGGAAAAGCTAACATGAAGCGCAATTCGTTTCTTTGAAAAAAACTTGAAATCCTATAAAATGTAAAATGAAAAAAAAATATGAGAAAGTTTGTGTGCTACGAATAAAACGCCGTTCTTCGGTATTCGTAGCGAGTATTCTAAGAATAAGCTCGTTCTCAAAGGGTTCGTAGAGAGTGCTACGAGCGTAGTTCGAATACTATTGTGCAGCGAGCTACGAAGTAAAATTGAGCATATTATTGGCTACGAATGCTACGATATGCCATTTTGTCCACTGGAACGGGTGAGCCCGTGCGGCTTCATACGCGTAGGATAGATAGTGTACGTACCTATAAGTGATTTTAGATATTTTACAAACATCCTAATTTAGCTTTATATAATATATATTGTACATTTCAATATCAAATATATATATAGCTCAATGTAGAGTTACAATAAATGTAGAAGCCGTGGTAGCTTAGTGAGAGAACAGCCGCTTCAAATCCCGACTCAAATACGGCCTATTCACCCCTCGAGGATCGACCTGGCATACCAGCATTGGGATAATGAAAGGTTGAGATGAGATTCGATATATTCGTGTTTCGCGCTCGATGCTGCACGAGCTTGAGATTTTTAAACACCCTATGGCATCAGGGATGATGTAGCTATCCATTAGAGAAATATTTCTTCGGACCAATACTTCCTATATTATTATTATACCTCTATCTATCCAATACTTCCTATATTATTATAAGTACAGGTTTTTTAACATCTGTTTTTGGTTTGGTACTATTGTATTTTTCATGACACAATAGCTACTCGTATTACTACTACTAATTACTACTTTCTAACTCTGAGTCCTACGTCACTATGTCACGTCCTACGTCACTATGTCACGTCCTACGTCACTATGTCACGTCCTACGTCACTATGTCACGTCCTACGTCACTATGTCACGTCCTACGTCACTATGTCACGTCCTACGTCACTATGGCACGTCCTACGTCACTATGTCACGTCCTACGTCACTATGGTCACTTATCACCTTCATCAAAAATATATCAGGTTCCGAACGACGTAGCTTAATTTATTTATTCTTTTGCCTTTGGTTGATCAAGAAACAACAAATCAAGCAATGCATTGTCACACTAATAGCACTATACATGCACAATTGGGGTTTTAAGGCAGTTATTGTTTAAAATATACTGGAATATTGTATAAATACAAAAAAGAAGAGATATAGATATATAACGGTGATAATAGTTTTTAAAAATGAAGTTTGTGCATTAGGATGTTTCTTAGTTTTGTCTCTACATTAAGACGACACAACTGATTTAAATAACATACTTACACACAAAAACAAAACATAGTCAAATTGAGAACCGTCTCCTTTTTGGAAGTCGGTTAAAAAAAGGAAAGGAAGATACTCTTTTATAATACAATCTACTTTTTATCACGAAAAATAACGCTCCTTGTTGAATAGCGTAAGATGCTACTTGTTCATAATATGATTTCGTTTTTAACAATACGAGTAATTGCCTTAAAACCCAATTCGGGTTTGCCTAGATAATAGGTTCGCTAACAATGTAGTTACCAGTAAATTAACTTTCATAACAAACAAATACAAATAATGCTTCCTGGATTTACAATAGGCGCTAATGAAAGGCTAATGAAACCCAGTCACCAAGCTAAAACTTATTCCGTTCGAGAATGGCGGTCGCGGACCGGCGTGGCCCACTTTCAAAAGCGGTCAAGTACATTTACACACGCTTTTATATGAACCAATCTCTCTCGTTCAAGGGTACACAAAAGTGAAACCTTAGATTGGCCACGTGGGTTTAAATTTATTATACACTAGCTGACTCGACAGACGTTGTCCTGTCAGAAGCCATTGCGTCAATTCTATGTCAAATGTCAAAAGTTACATTAAAAAAGTTTACATTGTCCAAAGCGCTAAAGTCAAATTATGGTTTAAGTATTTTTAAATTTTTTAATATATCATGTTTTTTTACTATAAATTGAGATGTGAGCTATCCTATCTCCTAAGTTAGATCGAACTGCACCCGATGTGCAAATTTGATTGAAATCGGTTAAGTAGTTAAGGAGTCTATAGCAGACAAACAACGTGACACGTAATTTTTATATATTAAGATTTTGAACCGTCTTGAACTTCAAATTAGAACAGGTGAAAGTTAGTTCATAGGTGAACTACCTACAAACCTGTTGTCGAGTCATTTAGATTTTCCTGTGGACAGCTGATTTTCTTTTCACGATTTCAAATTTTTTCCCATAGTAAAATGTATTCATAATGAAGAATACGAAGCCCTCTTCGGCCCTCTTTTGTTTAAGTAAATATCAATCTCGCTTGAAATGGACATTTCTGTATTTTTCCTCAGAATATCCTAGAAGAACGTTGTTCAAACAAAAGGAGCTATGAATAAAGTGCCACTTTCTATTGCTAGCATTTCTCAGAACCGGGTATTCTGTATCTACAATAACAAATAGATCTAATAACAGTATAATTGGTAATTAATTCTTGTTATTGTAAACACAACCCACACGATTCAAAGAAAATCATATAATGACTACTCGTGTAACAATAGGAGGGTCACTACGGTTTGAAAGGTTATAGCTATGTTATGATTATATTATACTTGTATTTACCTTCCAAATAAAATATGAACAAATGAAAATGAATTTGGCACTCAGTTCTTAGAAACTCTCGTACTATTCAAATGAGCTCGTTGAGGATTTTCGGGTGGTAGCTGTTTAAATTAAAATATATTTACTTTCAAATTAATCTCTTTACGGGTTCGTCTGGTAAATTCTACAGAAAATATGACTATTGTCCATCGTCCACTCTCTCCTACACACAATTGAGGGACATTTGAATATCAAAAAATGGGTTTTCCCGAAATACAAATCGACTGGCTCTACGAACAGTATCGAAACTATAAATGGCAATTTTAACAGGAGAGCAATTGGAAGTCAAAATTTGACCTAATATTATTATGTAATTTAGGTTAAAATATGTAGTACCTATTTTATTTGATAAAAAATACATTAAAAGTACATTGAATATTCGTATACTTGGTACATTGAAAAAAAAACGAAAATTTAGTAATAGCAATAGTTTCGATACTGTTGTCGAAATATTGGCACATGATTGCTTGGCACGTGTAAAGGTGCGGTCCGTCCAGTATCTTAGGATACATTCCTACGCCGCCTCCGATAAGGAGCCTTTCAAACACTTTCCTCCTTTATTCATGATTCTAAAGAAATCTAATAATATCTACTCGTGTTTCAAGACGAGTCGTGTTTCAAACTGTAGGTACTTTCAGGACGGATAATACTTTATTCATTTAGCTAGTAACATCGAATGGAAGCTTATCGATTTGAAAATTCCTAGCTAGTTACTTGGTTTGTTTTGTGAGCATTATGCGTGAAAATATAATTATTTCGCATTAAATCCTTTCAAAGCTTGGAAATACACATTTCACAAACAAGTGACGACGACGTGACGACGTGACGAGCGATTTGCTCGTCTCGTCACCCAATTACATAAAAAAAATATAATAATAAAAGTATTTTGCGCGTAGGTAATGGGTTTTAGCAGAAAGTCCCACTTGGCTTCCATAAAAAAATCAGTGAATTGAAAAAGGGTAGAAGTAGAACTAAACATAGTAATGCTCGTAAACACACTGATATTAAAAAAGGCAAAACTTATTTGATGTTTGTTACTCTTGTTACTAAAACGTATGTACGGAATTTGATGACATTTGAAGCAGACAGTTTGTACTCGAGATTACCACGTAAACTATTTTTCATAATTATCACAGCACACATCACAGTGCACTCCATCACAGCGCGGGTGGGACCGCGGAGCGCAGCCAGAAAATACAAAGCTAATATCCTGGTTACCACATATAGCGGCTTATCTTAATTATGACAGCACACATCACAGCGCGCGAGAAACCGCGGAGCGCACACAGGAAATAGCAAAAGCTAACACCAGAAGTTTGTACAACTCATCCGTCATCTTCACGAAGAGTGCAGTGACAAAGTTCGAACTACATTCGTCGCGAGAAAGCCAGTTCAGAGATTTATTACGGAAGTACGAGCAACTTCTCACAGATAGTTCTGCGAGTATAATTATGAAAGATGCGGCTGCAGCGCAGCCTCACCGTATGAGATAAGTTAACAGACTTTGTCTTCGCATTTAATATAACTTAATTTAATAGAAAACCTAAACTTACGGTCTTACGTGGGATGTGGGATCGTAGCCGGAAGCCGTATTATTAAAGTATAGAAAGTGAAACGGAAGATTTATTTTTATTTAAAAAGTTACAACAGTCAAATATGCCTAAATAAAATACTAAGACTCATGAGCACCGACATTAAAAATGGCGATACTCGTATACCTACTCGTAGTCTAATTTATGTCTCATAATACGGTTGGCATTATGTTAGCTTTAGTATGGTAGAAATTAAAATGAACTGAAGCTAAAATTGAATTAAAGTTTATTACAAAATAGTTAAAAACCGAAATCGGTCTGATTTCGTTTATTTAACTTTGACACATGCAGTTAAACAAAATAAAAAATAACTTTTTAGTAACATTAACTTTTTTAAACAGAAACGCGTGATGAAGTTTGTATGATTCTACTGAACAATTCGTTTAGATAGAATGTTATCAAAATAACTTTATTCAATTATTTTCTTACTTCTAATTAAGTCGGGCTTAGTCTGTACCTATTGTTGAATCGGATACTCCAACTTTAGTTTCGATCATATTACATCATTACCGAAATATAGTTTAATATCCTCAGACTCGTATGAAAATTACTCGCACTTCCCGTAAAATCCAGGCAAAGTATTCCATATCTACCTACTATTATAAAGTTTGTGTACGTAATCTAAGAAACTACTTGGTCCGACTTTAAAAACCATTTCACTATGTCAGCGCACGACTTGTTTGACAAGAGTAAGACTGACATTTAATTTGCTGAGTACTTGTACTTCCTGAATAGTCCTCGCAAAGTAGTCTATACTAATTTAAATTCAAATTCAAATTCAAAATAATTTATTCAAATATGGGTACATCAATGCACACTTATGAATGTCTAATACAATTTTTACGAATAAATTAATACACAATAAATTAAATGTCAAACTAATACTGCAAAACTAATATTGCAAAACCATGTAAAGTCTCAGGAACTACCTGGCCCGACTTACAAACTATTTCACTAATGGAAAGCTACACTATTCATGAATGCCATAGCCGCTATAGGCTACCTATACCTACCGTCTTCCTTGTATGCTATAATATAGGTATATACCTGCGACCGAACAGCAGCGGGCTCAAATCTCGGGCATCAGCTCGTATTACACAGGCACCGCGTTAGTTGGCCTTTAGGAAGTCATATTGGCTTGATTAGTGTATCAAACCCAGTCAAAGGCTTCGTCTTCGAGTTTATATTCAAAATCAAAGCAGCAAGAGGTTTACCAGAATTGCTAGTTAGAGCACGTCTGAGACCTGAATGGAACCCGGTTCCATTTGCTAATGAAAGACATATTGCATCACCATATTATATCATCGTACCTGCAAAGTACAAGTCTCGAACAATAGCACACTTTCCTCTAATTAAGTCTCTGCTCTCTCTACGAGCTGGGGGAGCTCGTCTCTGCGTGGGCGTTTTGTGTCCGCTAAAATATGCATTTTTCAAATGCGAGCGTTGGATATCGTGTGGGATACATTTTGATTATGGTTCAAAGAAACCAATTAGTGAAGCTTATTATGCTTTCGCTGAGAAAAATATATTTGTGATTTATTTTTTTTAATCTTTATGTTTTCTTTTGTTGTGAACTTTACTTTTATTTTTCTATTTTCTATTTATCATTCATCATCATCATTCATAGCATACTTACTTGGGGTAACTTTTAGGTATGGGTACAGGTGGGCTCTTGATACTCGTAACTGTGTACCGGTCACACTTCCGTACTCATTTTCATCTCAAGATTAAATGTCATGACCACTCTCACTTTGACATCTGTCACTCTAATAGCCTCCTCTTCAGGTACCTACTTTATCAGTCGCTCCATCTTGTCATGAATGTCGATGAACATTATAGCTCTTAAAGCCATCAACATACATAATTTCGTGCCAAATTTGCCGTCAATACGTAAAAAACGTTGCATCCTTGTTAAACGTAAAAATGTTGCTTCCTTGTTAAGCTTCAAAATGATGCTTCCTTGCTTTATTTCCCTGTTAAGGCGCTTATCGTACTTAATTTTACATAGGTACACTTTGTCAGGGGTACAAAAAAGGTACGCTGTACGTTGTCAGGGGTACGTTGTCAGGGGTAAGTTGTCAGTCAGGGGCACATAAAAGGACATGGGATATACTTTTCATCATAATCACGACCGAGCATCCGAAACCACGGGGCGCAGCTAGTTAGTAATAACTGAACAAAAACGTCGATCCGTTTCTCGGCTTCGACAGGAAAGTGGAAATAATCCAACTTTTATCTACTTTTAAAATATTAGTTGCAAAAAATAAAATGGAAATCAGATCTTCGCGGTTGTCGGTCTCATAAGATGACAGGCCGTTCCGCGAACTGTTGAGTTCTTAGCTTTTGTCTCGGTTTTTTCTAGCTGACAGCGCGAAACGTAAGCCAACGGGATTCAGTCCAGGCTCGCGCTAAGAGGTTGCAATACGGCTCCTGACCTGCATAGCGCTAGTCGGGGGCATAATTAAAATTCTCGTAAAGCCGTAACCTATTTCTCGAGTATAACAATAGAGTGTGCAATAAAGCGTGTCAAACACCTCGAGTCGGCTGCTACACATACAACAACATTTATTTATATATATTTAAATTATACAAGGAATATTAAATTAAATTAAAACTTAAACAATAAAATAAAGTAAAGAAGTATTATAAAGTATTTGGTTTTAATACCTAGATTACCCCAAATGTTCAATGATCAAATCTATGCCAATAAAAACTATAGAAACTAAACATGAAACTAAAAATTAAAAATTAAAAACATTGATTCGTAGCTTATGCATTTTAACTTTGATACAAGACAATAATTCAATTTTGGGTCTTTGGATTTAAATATCTATTTTACTAATAATAATAAAAGGTAAAAATACGTTATAAAACGTTTATCCGTTTACAAACACCAAAAACATCTTTATAAAACAATATGATCTGAAACCTACACTAGAGTTACCTATGTCGTGGGTTTCAGGCTCTTTCCTTAGCGGATATTTACATAAAAAAGGAGACAAACTAAAAAGGCAGCAGTCCTAAAATCTAGACTTCTAATCCTCTAAGTACTGGGACTCTATTCATGAGCCCACGAGATCATCTCCGTCACTCTCATTGTCATGACATATCTAATGAGAACAACAGTGACGGCAATAATATCTAACTCACGAGAACAACCCCCCTTACAGGCCCCTTACAATCATGGAAAGAGCGACGCTATGACCGAAAACAGCGCGGCCGGTTCTATACTACCTATCTACGTATTCTGTGGCTGCGACTATGAAAGCTGCAATGTTTGCACGGGGTCGACGGCCCCGGTCGTAGCATCGGGTGGCTCTACGCGGGGACCGGTTACCAGTGTTGCCAACCCTACCTAAGAGAAAAACTGTACTCTGACTGTGACTAGCCTAATACTGTGAAACTTATCAAAAATCGACAGCTTTTGCTAAAATGCCTCATTTCGATAAAAAATTCAAGAATCGCAAAAAATAACAATGGCAAAGAAAGAGTACATTGCACGGTAAAGCATTTCTAAAAGACTGATAAAGCTTCCAGAAACTGTAGATCCACAGATATAGCTATACTCGTAGGGTAGGCCACACTGCCGGTAAGGACCGTGGGGATCCGGCCGGGTGTTCAAGGCCCGCCTGGCAGATGTGAACCTGTGCTTTGTATGAGGGGAAGAATGCGCACGCTTTGTCCAACAAGCGGCGCGCGGCGCGCGGCGGGACAGTGTTTTCTATCCATTTAGTGCAGTCTTGCAATCAGCCGTCTTTCATTCTGATTGCGATACAAATAAGGAAAGGGTATGATTTTTTTTCTCTAATTCTTTATTGGTCCGATAGTAAAAGTTGTTCGGAATGATGAATACTATGAGCACTTTTGAGAAAATTAACACACATAGTCCACAAATAAAATCAATAATCTCGCAAAAACTCGAAAATATTAAAATGAAACTCAATCATTAGATTTAATTTAGTTAAGTATAAACCTATACTTACGTCAAGTTTCACGGTACGTAACTAGAAACTGCTATTCAGGCTTGGTCGACCAAGAATTATTGAATAACCGCCCTTATTATAGGAGCCTCATTAACGAATATACGGTCACGGCTTCACAGAAATAGACAATGACAATGGAGAATATATTTCCGACTCTTGCCTAATTATATTGGGGTTCCTTTACAATTATTTCTATAATTAGAAGGTGCGGAACACTACTTAAAATAAACATGTTAATTATGAAATTTCGATACCGGTAGCACAAAAAACACAAAAAACGAACAAACTTTTAACTATCTAAATACAAAAAAATAACAAAGGAAAAGAAAGATATCAAGGCTAAACTAATCGTACAAAAGTCAGATCAAATTAATATTAAAAATATTTAAAAAAAAGCTTTCTATTTATTGGAGTTACACACGCATATCAAACAGCTCAATCAGGCATCGGGAAGTGGTTCAAAATTTAGTTGCAAGATACCACCCGAAATAACATACTCGTACATAGTTACATACGTATCCTACTACTATTATAAAGGCGAAAGTTTGTATGTATGTATGGATGTTTGTTACTCTTTCACGCAAAAACGGCTGAACGGATTTACATGAAATTTGGAATGAAGGTTGTTCATGGTCTGGATTAACACATAGGCTACTTTTTATCCTGGAAAACGCGGGTGAAACCGCGGGGCGCAGCTAGTATTGATATAAAAACATTTAGAAATAGAATTAACAGAAACATAAATACAAGAGGAAAACAAGTGGATTAAACAGTTGGCAGTAATCGCAGCCGAGGTCATGTCAGTGCAGTGCGCTTAATTGGGTCGTTAGGCAATTGCGGCCACATACCTACCTACTGCGGCCACGGCCGAAGAAGCCGAAAAAATATTAAACTCCAGGTACGCCCCGTGGTTTCACTCACTTTTCCCCTCTTGTATTGAGGAAAACTAACCAAAAAAAACCTAAAACCGGTCGATCTATTTTCAATTTTTTACGAGAATCACGTACGTTGATTGATTTTTATATTTACATTAGCTGCTCTCCGCGGTTTCATCTGCATTTCCCGGAATAAAAAGTAGTATAAATAGACGGATTTGGATGCAATTTGGTATGACGATTCATACCAAATTTCTTTTAAAATCCGTTCAACCGTTTGGCCTATATAACGATAACCTCTCGACCGATTTGGTTCATATCGAATTTTGATTTTAAATTTAGTACTATTTTGCCAAATACATATTATCAAAATCAGCTGGAAATGAAATATCTGAGGATGCGTGTCGCATCCTCAGATATTGACATACCGTTATTTATCTCACACAACGTATATAACCCACATTTATCACACCTTTCTTATTTATAAAAACTGCTTAAACCACTACTTAATTAATTTCTTTCATTAATTTATTGCATTCTCCGTCTTGATTTCGCTCGTTACATTTTCATATCAGAGTTTTCGAAGCCTTTTAGTGGCTTATAAGTCGCTAGACAGTGCTCGCGTCAAGTTAGCTCGCGGCGGTGTTTCGTTTCGCTGAAGTTGATACGCCGCCGTGCTGGCGATTCGTTCTCACCAGCTTAGTGATACCATTAAACATGTAAATATTTTGTACAGCTTCTTTTTCACGCTTTACACGTGATATATGGCACAGATTATTTCATTTGAAGTCATCTGCAGCAATGTCCATGTGCAATGTCCATATACATTTTCATCAAAGTTGGTCAGGAAATTACCTTTAATGAAATCAGGGTAGTTTAAACTCGTTTAGTTTGTGCGTGTACCTGCAGGCTGTACTGGGCGAGTGTAAACCCAATTCAGCCCGTCACTACCCTGTAGGCACACGTCAAACGAGATAACGAGATAATCCCAAAGTGACCGGGCGGGCTCAGCCGACCGATCAACTAACGAGGTGGTTAGCCCGATGCAGGGTCTACCTATGTACTCAAACAGGCGCATTATGCATTCATGGAATCTGCTTTCGCCGCTTTTTACATATGGTATTGGTGGAGTTGTTTTTATGCCAGGAACATTCTTTATTTTATGTCGCGCTCGTAGTGTAGCTCGACTGGGTGTCTGTAATCGATCACTGAAGTTAAGCAATGGATGGCACGGTGAGTCTTTGGATGGGTGACCACGAGTGGCGTTTTCGGTGGCGATGGCACGGTGAGTGGGTCGGATGACTTGTTAAGTTGTACGAGTATGTCTCGGTTGTTTGACCTGTAACATCAACCTCGAGCCATGGCAGAGACCTAGACTTCTGACACCAGGGGTAGCTACTCGGCCTGTATGATCTTCCTTCCCTATTATTCTTATCTCACGTCTGATCCAAACAAGTTTACATTCATAAAATGGGCAAAACATGAAGCCCGCTTTCAGGTGGGAAACTTGTTTGAATCAAAAAAAAAATATTGTTGGAGCTTTGTTATAAGCAGCTTAACCGATTGAGGTTTTCATAATTTTATTCAGTGATTGCATGGCTTCAAAAAATTTTAAATGAGCAGGCAAGATAGTGGCGCGGCAAGTTTTGTCCATATTTTTTGTTTAACGACTTTTGATAATAATTAATCTATTTTTTTTTTAATTTTAATTTTTTCGTTCACTCAATTTCCAAAAAAAATAATCAATTAAATAAATACGTAATAAATACAAAATTAACAAAATACGACTTTAAAACGCCGCTCTTAAAACGTTTTACGTACTAATACACCAAATTATAACTTAAACTATCTAATGTTTCTAACCGTACAGCAATCATCAAAAATTGTAAAATTACCAGTAATTTGACCAATTTTAGAAGTAGTTATTCCTTAAAGCTGTTTTCACATTTATGTCACAATGGATTTTCATTTCAGCTTTTAAAATTGGTCAATAGTAAAAAAATAATGTCGTTTTGAAGGATATAGAAGAACTAATAATTAATTAATAACTTACAGTAAAATTCAAATTCAAATCCGCTCGGATTAATTCAAAGAGCCGTGCGCTTCGGCCCGGACGCCATTGATGGATATAATCTGCAGAATGCCAGAATAGGGCTCCGCAGATTACTTGTTAATAGCAAACTGGCCTGCAAAAGCACTTTCTATAGCAGCTAACTTTGCATCGTAGAAAATTGAATAGCTCCGGTTAGATAATATAATTTCAAAGCGTTCGGAATAATATTACGTGAACGTGAGCGGCATCAGGATAGTGTCAGGTCGAGTTAATGACTTATGTCATGTCGAATAATGGGCACTGACCTTTTATTAAAAGGAGGAGCAAGGCAAACAACTTCAACTTAAACATACAACGATTGGGATTTCTAAGCGTGTATTTGGGTGGGTAACTGTGACTCAGCAGGTTTTTCAGACCTGCAGTATGCCTGCGGGTCTAGAATAGCTGCATAATCAATGGACCACAAGAGTTATGATGTAATGAATCTCAGGCGCAGGAGGAAACTGAGGCAGAAGAAGTACGGAGACTATTTGCTACAACAACTTGGGTCGACGAGTGTACCCTGCACGATCACCAAACCTAAGTACTTACTACTCAATTTGTAGCATTTAAGTTCTAAACATATTGAATTTCAGGACCCTATCGAACCATTGTAGGTGAAATTGTACAAGTATATGATGAAATTGGCAATATATTAGAACCGTCACGTAAATCTCACTGCTGTTTAGTAATTAAAGTCCTTTTTGAGTTTAATGTTACAATGCTACTAATAGTAGGATTATTGATGTAATCGATGTTTGTCAGTTCGCATGTTTGTTGCTCAGACACGTAAAAGTAACCAAACGAAATTGAATGGTTGTCCAGGATTAACATTTAAGCGGCTTTTTGTACGGAAAACGCGGGTAAAACCACAAGGTGCAACTAGTTTTAAATTAATATTTCACAATTAACGTAATAATAATGTTTTTTTTTTTGTTTTAACGCACAGCACAACGCCGACAGATTACTGACATCACTATCAAAAAGTTTGAAATTCCTGAACAAACGGGTGATTGAATGTACATTTATGAGGGCCGATGAACGTACATTCATGGGAATTATTGCATTGTAACACCTCCAGGCCTTCCGGGCATTGAGCACGAATGTCTGTCGAAAATACGTGGCGCGTATTTAACAGATAAATGAAAAATCAGGCGTAAATGGATACTGCATTTATTCGTACTTATTTATTTCGAATTGATACGTATTTTTCGACAGAACTTTATACTAGATTACCCCGCATTGTCTTGTGTATCGCGTTGTACTGACGTAGTTCGATGCTTAATCTCTGAAACTAAGAGCGGTCTCCTAAAAAATAAACCTAATAGTTATTCCGTAACAATGAGCGAACGGCTTGAGGCAGGTGGCTGAGGTTAAAAAAATACAAGATTATGGTTTACAATGTTTACAAGGGGGCTGCGCCCTAGATTTAACCCTTTCCCCTCCGAATCCGCCACTACTCCGTGACATTACCCAGCAGTAAAGGTTGTGCTGTCGTTACGATGACCGTGGGTGGACAGATGACACATGCCATCGCGACGCCGCGGTCGATGAGAATCATGTTGTTACAATGACAGTGTTAGGAAATTCCAATTACCTACTCCAAAAACAGTTTTGCTTTCTATCTCTTTCACGTCAAGATCGAGAAACGGGTCGTTTTTGAGGATTCTAATCTTGTAAGGCCATCGGTGGCCGCGTACCGGTAAACGAGCCGGTCGACCGACGACTCCAGCGTTAGATCGACGATATCACAAAAATCGCGGGTGGACAATAACCTGGACAAGATTGGCACCGGACCGAGATAAGTGGTGTACAAGGAGAGAGACCAAGCAGTGGACGATAAAGGGCTAATGATGATGATGAAGGCCATACTTGGCCATAAAACGTGTTGAAAGATTTAGTTTTTTATTTACTGAGAAAAATAGTGGTCAGGATAAATAAAAATAGGTTATTATCCGGACGATTATCCGGCACTTCAGCTGGCTAAGCCTAGAGCAGTGAGTTGTGGAGCCGGCCGCGGCAGGTCGTAAGCGGGTGTGCTTACCTCGTCTCGCGACCGACGCGACGCGACGGCGACGCGGCGAGATAATTATTCTCGTGCGCCAGGGTCTTGTACAAAAATCTTTACGACGAAGCAATGTCCACATGTACTTACTATGTACAATGTACATGTACAAGTGTACTCGTATGTACGTTATAGTCTTGCATTAGTTGAATTAAATTTTTGCATCAAATACTGAAGCAATAGACGTTATGGTTGAAAATAATGATAGTCTAATAGTAGATATACTTGTAGCTAATATTTTTAACCCCTGACGCAAAATGAGGGGTGCTACCAGTTTGACCACTATATGTGTGTGTCCACACTGAATGCGCGGTGACTAGAGCCTGAGGCGGACGCGGCGAGCGGGGGCGTGCGGTGGCCACAGTGACGCGCGAGCCCTTATAGCGGTTCGATTTATCGCCATTTTACACAGATGCGCATACGCCGAGCGACAAGACCGAATTGGTTTGATACAGTCTCGCACAGTCCCGCCGCACTAGGCTTCCGCCTTAGTCGCTATAATATGGACGCAAAGGCGCGTTTCATATGTTTGTTACTTCGCGCCCGTCGTCGCAACCGAGCTAGGCAGTGTGGACGCACACTATGTTTGTCTGAGGCAGCGTAGCTCTTAAACGGGTTTACCAATTTGGATGCGGTTTTCTAGCGGTGGTTCTTACACATCTTTTATTAAAATCAGTTCAGCTTTTAGGGTCATTAAGTTTTTAATTTTTAATTTATGCTTAATTATTATTATTATTATTTTTAGGTTGGGAGTTATTTTTTATAATCATTTTGAAGTTTTTTTTATTGTCTTTGATAAAATATTAACTAAGGTATGTAGTAAGTCGACTAAGCCCTTTGACCACGTGCAGTGAAAACTGGGTAAAACGAAAACTCTAGTTAAATCGATTTAATTTGTTTTCGAGTTTATTCCGTACCTTGAGTTTTGCAACAGATTATCTTGTTTACTTGAATTTACCATCAGCCGGAAAATATATCTAGATCTACTCGATCAAGTATGAGATCTACGAGTATTTATATAATCTAATTTTTGTTTTAATAGTTCTATCTGCCTTTGATAAATGTAACCAAGTACCTAAATGACTGATGTTTAAATTATTGACTGACTAGCTGCAGCCGGCGGTTTCACCCGCTGTTTTTTTTTTTTACTTTTAAACCTTCCCTGTATTAGAGCAAACAAAACAAAAAAAAACAAAACAGACCAAAAAGATCGGACCAATTTCTGAACACACCTAAGTATAAATATTTGACAACCAAATGACACTATTTTTTATTTCTAAAAAGACAAAAGAGATCGGACATTCCGAGTTTCCCGTACCGAACATCAAATGTTTCACAGGTAGGAACAGTTTGTATTGAAAAATAAAATTGTCGATTTTAGTATTTTTCTTTACTTATTATTCATGTTTCTCACCGTTTAAACCTTCCCTGAACTTTTACAAATATATCAAGATCAAAATTAGCGAAATCGGTCCAGCCGTTCCAGAGTTTTAGCGAGACTAACGTAATATATAAGAAGAAAATAGAATGAAATCATCTCGTACTTAATAAATATGGCTAAACAATCAATGCCGAAAAATTATTTAAAATCGTCAGTAGTAAGTAGCTCCCATTTAGAAGCATTTTGGTTTTGGTAGGGGATTTTGTTGCTGGAAATCTCTTTTCTTTAGTTTGCCTTTGGAAAATATGACGTCACGTTACTATGCCCATTCGACAGCCCCTACGAACAGTTAGAAACTGCAAATGACATCTTTACAGGAAAACAATTTAAAGTCGTGCGTGACCTAAATTAATAACTTAAAAAGTGTAATATCAATTTTTTTCAACCTACAACATGTCAAAAAATTTTTTTGTTTGTTTGTAAATTAAATATTATACTTGGTGCAATACAAAAATCGCGATTTTGCAGTTTCGATAGTGTTCGTAGTGTTCGTAGTCGACTTGACAGAATAGGATTTGTGTGACCGAGTGACGTCATATTTAGCTGTTTGGCGCTCTCCTCTTAGCATGAAATTAAAGCGCTTATAAATCTCTTATTTTTTTAATAGACTTTAATTTTGTTTTTATCAAATAGCTATCTCTAAGCTGCATTTTAATGAGCCGATCAATAAAAGTCTTTTGTTTAGACGCTTAATTAAAGCCGATCTAAAAAGTTCTTAGTTGGATTTTAATTGGCGATCACAAGTTTATTTAAAAGAGTATCTAGGTAATTAATACAGGTATGATATTATAGGCATAGTATGTTAATACACCCAACATACAAACAACCCAAGGCTGTTCACAAAAGATATCATAGCCGCCTTTATCTGTTTTACCAAAACTGCAATACGTTGTTAAATACCTGTTGTGTGGAGCTTGTTCAAAGTTAGCATCCGACCCCAACAATCAAAGTTGCCATAGCACCAGTAACTAATTTTGAAGCTGAAACTAATCTAGACTCTATCTACGGACTGGTCGGAGTTTGGCGCCGATAAACCCTATATAGAGGGCGCGCTGGGAGTAAGTGCTTTGTGCTAGCTATCTACGAGTATATCAAGAGACGAGCATCTACAGACTATTCCTGGGCGCTCGAGAGCACCTATTTTTATCACTCAGTCATGAATATTCTAAAGAGAGTGCCAGTGATCGTTATAATATATTAAATTTAGAATAGAGTCCCAGAAAATCATAAAAAATTGATACATAAAATGAACAAGCACATGAATATGATGAACATGAATAACCTACATGTGTATATTTGCTAGCTTTCTGATATAAGTAGAAATGGGTAATTAAACTTTAATAACATAACAAATAGAACTATTATAAGTTAACATTACGCAAACCACCAGTACTAGTTGACCGCATACCAAACTTTTTATCATGTCAATGACCTCTTTAAATATGGACGGCGGCGGCGGTGACAAACGAGAGCAAAATTCTGAATCAGACAAACTAGCTCAGCGCTACATTCTATAGCTAGCGAGTATTTTAGTTAGGTCAATTTCAATACAGTGTTTCGGTTTGTTGAAATAAAACCATGACAGATTCGACACGGTTTCGTAAAATTACGCGTTATCCCCGGGAATTTTGGGCTTTTAGGACGCCGCGCTTACACGAGCTGGGCGCAGCTACTAATAAAATTAATAATAAGTCACATATCATTCGTAAAACTGCATTTATTTCATAAATAGGCAGAAACAGAAATAGAATCGAAAATCATAAATGAAAAACAGAGCGTAAACATCATCAAGCGTTGGCACTATTGGCACCCCGTACCAGCGGCCTTCCACGGCTCCATGGAATCAATAAGATCAACGCGTCAAGATAATCGTCGCGTACAATACCGTTCGGCTCAAGTATGTGAGGCACGTCGATGCTGGCAGGAGCGCTGCGAATGACATCATTCAAGGAGGCGTGTCGACTGTCGAGACTGGCGACCAGCACTGCGATAGCATGAAAGCTCGTGATTACCTTGACGGTCCACTGATGCTCCGCAATCACAATGGTTTGGCTCGTTTGTGTTTACCCCGATGCACAGACTGATAGACAGAACAAACGGATGGTTTTCTAATAGTGCCCCAATATCAGTCGAGGGTAAAGCCTGAAGCTAAAACCCCGACTCCCGGATTGCTGAGGCGAGTAGACGAGCACGATCCAACGATGAAGTTGCATTAGGTACTTAAAGTTGCTGTTGGATCTTTTTGTTTAACGGCTATTTAAATCATTGATCATCTCAGAAAAATTAAATACATTATCGTAGAATAAATATATCTTAATTATTCTTGGTCTTACCTAATAGCACCTTAATAGTTTTGGCAACTTTACCGTTGTAAATATGTGAATGTTCGTGAAGAAAAACGTGAATAGTAACCACGTCTTTCGAGAATGTGCTGTCTACAGGACCCGTCACACGACACGTCTGGTACCAAAATATACTTTCATTATAACAGTAAAACCTAGTGGGTGGGGGGGTTATACTACCTATATTTATAATCCACTATCATAACGGTGGTGATACATACTATTGTTGCTGGGACCACGGTATTCGAAGTCTTGTTGTCGCTCTGACGGTTCTCCTACAAAACTATCTGCGGCAAAGTAGTTGTAAGGACCGGCTATAAAGGGGCAGACTTCACTATTTTACTTGTAAATTTCAAAATTTTTGAAGTTATAAAATCACAAGACATAGTTATGAAAAATCGCAATCGGTTAAGTTGCTGACAATAATAATAATATCAAAAAGCATCAACAAAAAATCCTTTTAATTCAAACAAGTTTTCTTTCATAGAAAATCAAATTCCAATTCCAATTCAAATAGTTTAATTCAATAAAATTAATTGGAAATAGTAGCATAAAGACATGAATGGGCCAAATATAAAGCCTCTTATTTCGGTATTGAAACTTGTTTGAATCAAAATAATTTTTTTATTCTAACTTTGTGATATTATTCGCAGCAATTTAACCGATTGTAAGGTTTCCTAACTCTATTCAGTGAGGTTGAAGCTCCAAAAAAAAAACCGCAGTGTCACAATCTGCCCCTTATCACCCCTTTAAATTTTTACGCCGGATAATAACAAAGATTTCTACTTTTATTAAAAGTTTTATTTGATTTGCAAAGTTTGAAAGTAATTTTTTTTGTTTAGGTCGATTCTTGCTCTTAGATTTTGAACCACTTCTCGATGTCCAATTGAGGTGAACTTTGGTTTACCTGTGTGACTCCGAAACCAATAGAATAAAGACTTGTTTTCAAAGATACTTCAAGTATCTTGCTTCTTGATCTAGCATTTACAGCCGGCCTTACAGTTGGCCTATAGGTCTTATTTAGGTTATCTGTTAACTTTTGTCTCATTCGCACGTTGCGTGCTTTGACAGCTCCATGCATAACATAGCAATTTTGTTTTGCTTTTACGAAAAAGCTTTAATTCTATAAAAATAAGAATAAAAAAATTACAAAGGCTCTAACAGGCGACTGTCCCGTTTTAATTTTTTTGTATCGAGTACTCGCTACCTATTTTTGTCCAAACTTCATGGTAGACATATTGTTACCATTTCAAACGTATGCACGTCCGTCCGTCCTTCCGTCCTGTTTGGCGTAAAATTCGTCGACAGTTTTACCCCTTTTTTCCATAAAAAGCTGTAGAATTTTGTTTCTAAGCTGTCCCCACGAATTGTGAACAGGCACCCTGATAACCCACAGCAAATATGGCGTGTATTTAAATAGGTCCAAACTTGTGGTGTTAACCATATTTCAAAGCAGCGAGATATTCACCCATTCGATGTTAGCAATGCGACTCAAATTATTGATTGAAACCCACTGTGATCTGTATACTGTATATTGAATAAATCTATTTATTCAAGCTCCCGCTTAGAAATTGTAGATAGTCTAGACAGCATTACTCTCGTTACCATGGGTTTCATAAAACTAAGAATAAACACGACGTTATAATCTAGATCAATCATCTGTCAATCAATCAGATCATAACAAAAATATTATAAATGCGAAAGTTTATATGCTTGTTACTTCACGCTGAAACCGCTCGACGGAATTGGATGGAATTTAGAGTAGAGATAGTTTATACTGGATTAACACATAGGCTACTATTTCATCCCCGATATGAAACTATGAAGAGGCAAAGTTTTTATGTTGAAGGGGTATATGGTCTGATTTTAAAAATCCTATCACTAACGGAAAGCTAGTCTGCCATTGAGTGCTATGTTTTTTTTTTGAAATGCGAGGCCATACGCCGAGCAGCACCGCACCGGGTACGAAGCCGGCCATCAGCTAGTAAAGAATAAAAATAATAAAGTCGGTGGCAAAAGTAATACAAGTCAACGTAACTTGTTTGCGGACAATTTGACACGTGTGTTATATTATCGTTATGGTGACATTCGAGGAACCTATCGATAGATCGGTTAGTGTAGGTTTATAATAGTTTGTCATATTTACGCTTGGAGTTTAGCTAATTTAGAATTGTAATTATAATGTAGTTTAAATACAGGCTAAGCCTGTGGTTACTGACGTAATTATAACAAACAACAGCGATTTACATTTTTAGTTTTTTGTAGCATTTTGTAGCTGGCTTTTGAAATACATAATTTGATCAAAAATCACATATCTAGCTGTCAGAGAAACTACTAGTCGTAATTCGAACAACGATTGGATTCTGATCGCAGCTATTAAAGCTATCGTTACATAAAATTTCATCAAAATCAGTTAAAGTTATATAAAACAGAGTAGAGTGGGGATGACAAAAAACAAGCTGGTTCACCTCTACATACAAACTTTCGCATTTACAATATTAGTGTATTTATAACTCGTTCACCGCGAAACTGTTTCGTAAACTCCGCGACGTATTTCGCTCCGGCTTGACAATACCAAGTAGTAATGAACGAACGCGAACTTTGGAACTCAAACTTTGATCTTAATATGGCGGGTTGGTCTTGCTTGTGAGTGTAGGCGCATATTCACGTTATTTTGTTTGTGTAAGCTCGAGAGAGGTCTGCATCCATGTCGTGCCGAGTATAGGTTTATTACACTTACAAACTCACATAAGCTATGCCTCTTGCACGGTGATAGTAAACTAGGCAATAAGGGCATGCAATATGCGCATATAATATGCGTTTATCTCAAAATGCCCATCTTGGGAAAGACGCATATATATAAGTTAGCATAAGTTACTTGCACCGTGTGTAAGAAGCTTAAGGCTCACCAGACATCGTCATATTGATATGAAAAAGCTACGTGAACAAAAAAATGTCGTAGTTAGATTATTTATAACTACACTGAGAAAAATGGCAATCAAAATTCCGATGAATTAACCTAAAGTACGGAGCATACTGACAATAACCAAAAAGTAAGATGATTAGCACCAGTTTTTACGGTGACAACTATCATAAACTGCTGCTATCACGCGTAGTTGGTAACGTACTCGTAGTGCTTATAGCACTAGTTTTTAGGGTGAGAACCATAGATTATGATAGTTGTCACCTTAAAAACTGGTGCTAATCTTCGTACTTTTTGGTTATTGTCAGTATGCTTCGTACTTTAGGTGAAATTTTTCTCAGTGTCCGTGCATGATTAGACGCAAATATGCTACAAGCAAGTGATCGGGCTCGCATAGCACGGTCAATTATGAAAATTAATCATAATTTACCATGCTGGCCCGGGCAACCAATGCGCTTTCGGTAGAGTGGTTCGAAATTAATGCATGCAATTTGAGCCAGGAATATTGACCAACCATAGGCAATTTAACTAAAGTAGTATGCTATTAAGTTCATAGCATATACGGATAGTGCTTTTGAGAGAAAGGGAATAATTACGAGGTGTTAATCAATAATATGGTCTGTTGTATTCAGGTGCTTGCAATTAAATAGACGAGAGTTTGCTTTTAAGGCTGTAAGTAGTTATACATAGCTAGCCTCTAGGTGGTTCTTATTTGGGTCAAATAATTTATTTTTTTAATGATTCCTCGCGTCACCCTGTTGGTCGATTCTAAGAACCAAAAAACGTTTTAATTGTTTATTTCAGAATTTTAAAGTTAAATTTAAGAGTCTTAAAAATTAAGTTTTTATGGTGAATATTAAGTTCTGTGTAGGTATTTTTTTCGTTTTTTTTACAAACTTTGACGGTCGGTAGCGACCCCTATTTACTTAAAACAAAAAAGAAAATATACGGGGACAATCTTTCTGGTTTTAGAACAAAATGGAGGAAAATTATTTTTCATGAGTTGCGAGTAAGAACCACCCTAGAGGCATTTTTAGATGCCTTTTACGTAATCGCTATTATTCTCGTTGTAATACGGTGTATGACGTGCAGGAACATGTGGAACGTGTGGCGCACCGTGCTGGAGGAGAACGAGAAGTTGGCGCGCGCCCGCCTCGCCGCCGTCGAGGTGTTCCAGCAGCAGATCGCGGACGAGGCCAAGTACCTCCGCCAGCATAAGCTGAACGTCGCCAAGAAGGTACGTAAACGTTTTTCATTAACACGGGAATACGCATTATTCTAGTTTTTGTATTCTTTTGTATGTCATTATTGAAACAAAACACAAAATGACCAAAACATCTCTTTCGCCCTTTTGACAAAAAGTGTCAAAGTCACGTTAGTTTTTATAGTGAAACAATTATTGCATTCCCAAGAACAAGTGACACGCTCATGCAAGTTTTTGTTTCTTGCTAGAAATGTATAATCATCAAATCAAATCAAATCATTTATTTGCAATACAATTTCATAACATTCTTAAAAATAATAGTTTTGTTAATACTTAATAATTGTAATTAGCCTGCAAGCAGACGTGCAAATATTTAATCGTATTAGTATATATTATGTTAATTATAATATTTATTCAGTATTTATCTTTAAAATTCACAAATTATTTAACAAAAAAACATTTGCTAAGTAGCCAGTCTGTCAATGATTTTTTAAATTTATGGCCGTTAAGCAATTTTATGTCATTTGGTACATTGTTATAAATCGAAATACTCATAAACATTGTTATTTATATTATTTTTAGCCTAGGTTAGTCCCCTTTGTTTGGGCAGATTTCACAGCCATGTTTTCGATGTTGTTCTTAGAAGCGGTTATCTATTCTTGTGCAAAATTTCAAGGTAATCTCTTTAGTTTTTCCATAAAATGATGAAGTGAACACTAAAACGACAAAGTTAACAAACGGACTGGTTGACACAGCGAAAATATAAGAGTTGCTAGTTTGCTACAAAATGCTAAAAACACCGCAGTATGCGGTGTTTGAACACAAAGCACTTAGTACTTACAGTTCACTGAAAGCGCAGACGGAGGAAGGACAGCTTATACTAGTTAGAAATTCGTTGGAACAGAAACAAATAAGCTGCACTATATAAGACCCTGGTCAGCTAAATGTACATTGTGCAAACTAAACAGTGTGACCCTAAAAATATTACTTAGTCACTTAGTTAGTTAACAAGAGAGTTATAACTACATTTATTAGTCGACTGCTCTGAACAAACGAATGGACTGTAAAAAAGTTGCCCTCTACTGTCTTTTTGTGTCAGAACCACGGTAGTTTTAAAAACACAAGCAGAAGCCACGATAAATACCAAACAACACTAAAACGTCACCAGTCGATTAAATCAATACCTACATTAATAGGTTAATAATTTAACTATTACTATTAATAACTATAGTATTATAATTAACAGTCGATTAACCTATCAATAGGTTAATAATTTAATCGACTGGCAATTACTTATAATACTTCAAAAAGGTATATACAGTGAAACTTGGTTAAGTGGGACCTGGATAAGTGAGAAACCTCCATAACTGGAACTCATGCTGAGGTCCCTACACCTTGGCACTGAATTACCTCTGTTAGTGGGATGAAGCAAACCTCTATATCTGGGATTCGTTCTTTCGATTTTATCGTCATAGTTACCTCTATAACTGAGACAGCCAGTGAATTTTATATGCATTAACCTCGCATGATGTTTATTTGAAAAATGCCAAAGTTATTTCATTTAAGGCGAAACGTTTGGCTCATGGCGCGAAATTTGAATTACAAACTGTTTTTTCGTTTTTAGAGCCAGGCCGGGTAACTAAATTAAGTAATCATAAAGTTTGCGCCAATTGTTAATTCCTTACGGTATTTTGTAGAGCTTATAAACAGTAATGCACAAGATTACTCAAAAAAGCCAATTAAGCATTAAACTGGCGATCGGAGATGATATTGACATATTTGAATGATACATTACTGTTTATTTTCTTTACAAAATATCGTAAAAAAATACTCAACGATTGTCGCAAAATTCATCATTACTTAATTTAGTTACCCAGTCTAACTCTAAAAACGAAAAACCCGATTGATTTTTAAATTTCGCGCCATAAGTGAAACGTTGCACCTTAATAATCGCACCTCTGTAACTGAAATAACCAGTATTCTGACCTCTATTAATGGAACCCTCTGTAAATGAGACAGACAGTTATTCATACCTGGATATCTGAGACACTGGGTAAGTGGAATATCTCTATAAGTGAGACAAATTTGCAGGTCCCTTGAAGTCTCACTTAACCAGGTTTCACTGTAGATTATATATTATATAGATTACAAACGTCTATGGTGAAATAAATAATCAACTTGTGAAATGGCCTCCTAACCCTTGTAATCTCGATGAAGTCTTAGTAATCCATTTATTTAACCTATAGTTTAATTGATCTTTCACTTTACGGTTTTGTTTAGTTTTTTTTTTAACATTTTTTGCATAAATCATTTTATTCGTTCATTTAAAAGTTTCATTATCGAAGTCAAAGCTAAGAAAGAAAGAAATGAAAACAAAATGAACTTAAATAAATAAAATAAAAATAAAAAAGCCTTTATTTCCCGTACCTAATAGTACAATAATGAAAAAGTAATAGTACAATAAAGAAAAAGATAATAATAATAAAAAATAAAATAAAATTGAGTAAATAAAAATTAAAATGATTGAATATTATTATCTAATTATATCTAGGGCACCCAAATGTGGGTTAAGGCCTCCTCCATGCCTTGCCATTCTTCCCGGTCTTGTGCTAGGCGAGTCCAGGTTGCTCCTGCAACCTCTACGATGTCGTCGCACCATCTTCTCCGAGGTCGTCCTCTACTCCGAGTCTGGTCTCTGGGATGCCAGTGGACGATACGCTCGCTCCATCTACCGTCTTTTGCTCGAGCTAGGTGGCCAGTAGGGCTAGCACAACTTTGACGTAAAAATACGTAGCGAGTTTTCGATAGAAAAGTGCACGCCATTTACGACTGTCAAGTATGCTTCTGACGGGTGTAAATGGCGTACACTTTTCTATCGAATACTCGCTACGTATTTTTACGTCAAAGTTGTGCTAGGCCCACTGCCCACCTCCATTTGAGTCTGCAGAGCATTGTTACTGCGTCTATGACTTTGGTCTCCTGTCTTATGTCCACATTTTTGACCCTGTCTTTAAGCTTGAGAGCCAGCATCGAACGCTCTGCTGCTCTCTGGAAAGTGGCTACTTTCTTTACTAACTTTTTCGTTAGTGCCCATGTCTGGCAACCGTAAAGCAAGGACGGTAATATAGTATTATCCATTAACCGTTTCTTAAGATGTATCGGTATATGACTCTTGAATACATCTTTGTTAGCCCAGTATTTTTTCCACGAGATTGCTATTCTCCTATCTATCTCCTTGGTAGTAGCCTCTTCAAAAGAAATTAGTTGGCCTAAGTAAATGTATTCGCTTACATACTCTATGCTACTGTTGTTTAAAATATACTTGCCGAAAAGTATTTCGCAAGAAAATTTATTAACGAAACATTTTAGTTGCTTTTCTAAAAGTTGATTTTGGTGGAATAGGGCTTTCGAACCCGGGGCATTTTTCTAATCCCGGGGTTTCAAGATTATCCATAGACAATCCCGGGATCCTGGGCCAATCTCGGGTATATAGACAGCTTTATAAATTACTATTTAAAAATAAGCTTTCTATTTGTTTTTTGTTCTTCGCCAAATTACTAAATATTTACAGCCAAATAAGTAGGAAGTAAAACTTCAACCAAACTCAACTTAAATCTCTGGAAATAAACGAAAACTATCTATAACATTTAATGCCTCCAAAACTAAAATCATCTCAATTAGGCTTTAAATTCCGTAATGAACACGTAACTAGTATTCTACAGAGGTTTAATAATAAATTAATTAATGACTGTTTTATCTAAATCTTGTAAAAAAACTTAAAAGATTTCAAAAAGAGAGTTTCTTTCAAAACTATCTTTTAAACCGACTATCTCTCAATATAACACGTTACGCTTTAAAAAACATTGTTTCACAACAAAACAGGCCCAATCGTCAGCACAAACATAAACTAATAAAATAAAAGCCTGCTGGCTGATAAAATGTTAGGTGAAATGAGTGAATTTTCTATTCATGCAGTATTTTACATCAATTTTCAAAGTATTTTGTAGATTCCGAAAATCTCGGGATTCCGGTCATTGAAACCTCAAAATTTTCGGGACTGCGAATGCGACTATATGTGCCAATCATCCTCATAGATTTCAAATAACTTCGCAAACGGCGTCGTAGACATTTGCTACAAACTTTTTGTAGAGACGTGCTACGAAAGTTTCGTAGAGACATGGTACGAAAATTTCGTAGAGCCATGCTACGAAACTTAATTACTTAAACGAAAAAAAATTTAAGGCGTAAGATTTATCTATCTGCAATAGATAAATCTTACGCCTTAAATTTTAGAATAAACAACGATTTTTTTAATAATTTCCTTCAGTAGCAATAACTGCCTGAATACATCTTTAAAACCTTTATTCTAGAACTTTTAGGTTTCTCTTTCTCTTTAAGATTCGTCTCCTGACATCCCTTTCATTACTAAAAATAAACATTTTACCAAGTTTCTTTCTCAAACTATTTGTAACTTTATTAACCAAAAACTATTTGGCATAACTTGATTTACAATTTATCGTAAAATTTAAATTTTTTAATAACATCCCAAACATAAAGTAAGGCCATAACAGTAGCAATTCATTAAGCAGCACATGGCAACACCCGGGCTGGACAGGCTAGTTCGGTGGCAAAACTAACGTGATGTAAAAGTGTAGTCGAAAAAGTCCGCATTTTACTATGGATTTTAAGAATTCAAAATTCTGGCTAGCGCATGCCTATTATGGGCAAGCGTGACGTTTAACATCAGGCGAGAGATTCGTTCGTCTTATCACTCAATAACATTAAAAATAGAATGAAATGTAAGAGTTCTCCAACTTCAACTTCTAATCCTTTATTTTGTCGTGTTGCCACAATTTGGCCAATGTCCTAGGGCCTCATTCTTCCGCGCTCGTGATTATCTCCATCGCGCTCACTATTATGACATTTTTAATAAGAGCGACAGTGAGCGAGATAATGTTTCACTGTAGAATTCCCTGTGGAAGATAGATTGTTGTTGTCGATTGGGTTTGATCTGTTTTTGCTAGGCTAGCTATCAGCTCAGGGTTTTAAACAGGTTGAAAACACCCACGTCTATTACTGGAAATAAATTGAATGCAAAAATATGCGATCCACGATCTATGGTAAGCTCACGCTTTGTGGCACTGCATTATCACGAACATGTTGAGAGCACGGATCGAATGACGTAACCCGATTATGAGGCAGTGACACGTGTCCCTGCATACAATGTCGTCATCCACATTAAACGCAGTAATCTCCCTTGTCCAGGACCAAAATAGACCATTGTACAAGCTCTTGTCTTATTTATCTTGCAATATCCTTTGTATGCCATCTTTGCTTTGAAAACTAGAGTGGTTTTGAACAGTTTAGTTTAAATAAAACGGGAACACTCATGTCGTGGGTTTTGTTAGAATTGCGGCTACCCCGACTAGTTTTTAACAAATACATTTTGAACCACTTCCCGATGTCCGATTTAACTGTTTGGTATACCCGTGTAACTTACACGAAGCAATAAAAAAAAAATTATGTATTTCTAAATATCTAGTATAACTATTTTATTTGATTGTCACGTAATGCTTTCTCATAGAACACATGCGTAGTAACAGTTTAAAACAGTTTAATTACTAGCCCTTTTATCACAAATGAAATTTAAGAGTGTCCCGGAGTATGACACCAAAGCGCTGTAAGCGCCGCGAGCTGATTTAAAGCGGATGCTGGGTGATTTCAAAGCTATTTGAAAAGCTCTCCGCTTTATTGTGTAAAGAGAGGTGTCTTGTCAACAAACGAAGTCGACTGGCCTCGCCTGGATAGATTAAACTATAAAGCACTTTGCAATTACTTTTGAAGTGTTCAGTTTCAGACAAGAAAAATTAAAAATCCTTTTTAAATACGTAACGTACGTACGTTTAAGTACGGTTTATTTCTTTCATTGCAAATCAACACTTTGTATGTTATGGAATTAAGTTTTTACGAGTTTTGTTAACAGTGTTCTCTCTCATGTAAGTGATGTTTATTTTAATTGAGAATTAATAATTGTCTTCAAACAGAATTAAAATATGTAATTAACTTAAGTACTATAATAATTGTGATATCGCAGAATGCCTTGGTAGCAAAAAGCTCTATAGCAAAACGACGGGCGGAAACAAGCAAATGTCTAATAGTTAAAAAATATCGTAATTTTTAAAGACTTTACTGGACTGCTACACTTATATCACTCAGTTATTTAGTTTTACTAACATAAATCTACCACAAAATGCATATAATTATGCTATGAAATAGTCATCAAAATTATTCACGGTACGCTGGTCAATACTAAAAACTGGTTAACCCTTCAAATTATTGAAATTGGAAACTGCCACAACTCGTTATGTTCGTAAAACCATACTTTCGTCTATGCCAAATATTCCTAACGAAAACATATTGCTACAATATAAATATACATATGTAATATATCTAATACAGTCTGAGGCAGTTTTATGTTACACTTGTCAGTGAAAGCACTGACTCGTTTCAGCAAAATATTCGTACCAGTTTAGTTTTGTTTAGTGTAGTCTATACTAATATTATAAAGAGGAAAGATTTGTATTTTTGTATGTTTGTGTGGAATAAACTCAAAAACTACTGGACCGATTTCAAAAATTCTTTCACCATTCGAATGCTACATTATCCCAAAGTAACATAGGCTATATTTTTTTTTATCCACAGCTAGTCGTTTTATAAAACACTTATTAGCAACTCTTGGTGCCATTTAGTAGAAAACATTGTTAGATACAGACATAACTTCACTACAGAAATTGCAAACACAAGGCAAATGCTCATATTTGGCAAGCAACCATCAAATGGGAAAGCAGCTAGCTCTTCGTAATTCTGAATTCATTTGTTTGCATTCAGGTATTTGCACCGCTGAGTAAACTTTGCTGTGTTCCAGATGAATGGACTCAAACAGCGAATTGCATATCAAAAAGGGATTTCGCTGTTAATCCCTAATTTTAGACGTGAATTATTAAATGTTTTACTACTATTTTCCAGATTAATGGAATCAGAGAACTGTTGCAGCTAATTGCCGATTTTAAACGTCAATTAGGTATTAAGTACTAGCTGCGCCCAGCAGTTTAAAAAGTAGCCTATGTGTTAATACAGACACAACCTTCATTCCAAATTTCATGTAAATCCGTTCAGCTGTTTTTGCCTGAAAGGGCAACAAACATACTCACAAAATTTCGCGTTTATAATATTAGTAGGATTTTTACCGCTTTCTTCCATGTGAATGGAGAATAACTTGTCAAAGGCAGTTTTAAGCCAATTAGTAATTTTAAACGACTATTGATAAATATTTTTCCCACGGTTTCCCAAAATAACATATCAAAGGCAATTTTCAGCCACTTACAATAGTTTTAAACGATAATTCATTAAATAATTTTCCCACTATGTTTCATTTAAATGAACAACGTTATACAGAATAATATGACAAAGGCAATTTACAGCCAATTAGTAATTTTAAACATGAAAAGTATAAATATTTTTGCCGCTGTGTTCAATTAAATGGAGAAGGATTATCAGAATAGCATGACAAAGGGAGTTTACAGCGTATAAACAATTTTAAACGAAATTTATTAAATATATTTCCAGCGGTTCCAAATGAATTGAGATAGAAATGTTGCTAAAGGGATATTTATTTAAAATAGATAGTTAACAATATTGGACGACATTTATCAAATAGAGTTTTACAGCGGTTCCAGATGAGTGGAATCGGAAATATAGGAGAGACAAAGAGACATTTCAGTGCTAGTCAATAAAACCTAAGAGTATTTCTGCAAACAGAAGACCGCGTAAGCACAAACTTTCTCAATCTCATGTCTCAACAATCTCTTGACAACCGATTTAGCTCATATTGGATTTTTTTCTAAGTTCCAACTCAAATCAAATATCACCGATGACAAAAAAGTACTATTAAACTTTAGAACTACTAGGACTTTTCTTTTTATTTGCCAATACAAGTTTCGTCGAGAATAGTATATTAGAAAGGTAATAACTTTACGAGTACCATATTTTACATCCAAACAATCAAACAAACATTCGGCGCGGTTAAAGCTTTTCCCAGTAGTTGCAGAAATACTTCGCTCGTCTGGTCAATTATATTACGACTGCTAGCTTCGCAGGCCGACGAAGCGTGGTAATTACTTTATGGAAACCAGTTACGCACGAGTTAATTAATATCCGTCCGAACCGGGACGAGGCTGTAACTTCGTAGAACAGACGTGACGAGTGCAGTTTGCAGCGCTGACCTTTCACCTGTTTTAAATTCTAGCGAGTGTCACTAACTGTAGACAGGCGTTGGCTTTTACAATCAGGCAAGTGGTTTTGTCGACTATGAACTACTGCTGGGTTAAGCATCAATTAAGTTAAGTTGGTTCAATTATTACAACTACTGGCTACTTTTAATGTCTGATTTTTGGTTTGTGTAGATTGTTATTAAAATTATAGTTACAATTTTGATAACAATTTACACAAACAACAAATGAATTTTCATGATCCATGGGTGGGTTGAATTGGGGTCATCTGTAACGTCTATCCCATGATTCTTATGAAATTACATACAAAACAAACGTAATACACATGTCACTAAGTACATAACTTACTAAATAAATAAATCACTATGAAAACTAACGTGGCTTTCATTAATGAACAATTCTTTTTTGTATGTTTTTGTTTTTCTTACTTTATCTTTATATTGTATAATAAAGATGTTGTACCTATTTCTGCGCCCTTGTCGCCAACAGTACACGGACACGCTTGCGCAGGCGCATAAGGAGCTGCAGCTTACCGTCTCCGACGTGGATAAGACCAAGAAATTCTACTTCGACGAAGAGCACACTGCTCATGATGTCCGCGACAAGGCCAAGGACATCGAGGAGAAGTAAGCAGGATATGTTTCTTTTTATACATATTTCCTCCAATAAGACTTTTTCTATGAAACTGTTTTTCACAATTTCAGGCTTATTATTCCCATAGATAATTAGAAAGTTTTATATTGATGAGTAAAAGCGTGTACAAAAACCTATACAAAGACTGTTAAACTATGTTATTAATTGCTATCAATTGCTACTAATGTTTCACGTTCACTAACTATTATTGACGGACTTGACAAGTTTACCTACAATAGTATCCGCGTAGTAACATTTCAGTTTAAATTAGCTTGGACGTTTTGCGTAGTTAATACAATACCAGGCCAGGATATAGACAACAGTAACAGGCTATCGGAAACACGTTAGCGCTGGTTCAGTTAATCAAATTTGTCAGGTCAGCCCTCGAATTGGAGCCTGGACCAAACGTGGCATAACTTCGTTAATCTATTAAAGCTCATGTTACGTCACGTTACAGAATCTAACTATGTAGATGAACTGCCACTGTCTGGCAATGGGTTGGGGTATTTGTATGAAACCGTTTGGGGCAGTTTTGTTTTATTTTAGTTTAACTTTCACGTTGTTTGAGCTTTTTTGTCATAAAATAGGTTTTTATTGGACATGTTGTACATGTTTCGATAGCTGCGTACTTTTTATTAGCTAGTTTATTTGTGAGAATATGATAGGTACGAGTAAATAGGTGAATACAGAGGAGCAAACAAATCCTATTAAGTTCAATGTTCAGTGTTACTCATGTCTAGTTACTCAAAATTAAAAGTTAATAACAATTTTTTAGAATTTTTTTTAAAGATCAGTACAAACAACAAAAAGTCGGGCTGTGTTGCCATCTACTAACATTTGGTTTAATAATTTGGAGGACTTCCAAATTATTAAACCAAATCCTTGTTCTCGGTTTAACTCCTTAAGTGATACCAAAATACTTCCACTTAAAATTTCATAATCTTTTGCATGAAAAGGTGAACGTAATAACCCTGTCATTTATCTGGTTTTATAAATCACACAAGCAGGTACTTGTAGGTTTTCAATACACGGATAGCTCATCGCATTGTCAGTGTATGTACAGCCGTACACTCGTTCTTTATCGCGTATGAGTGCACTGTAATCGGATTTGAGTGCCGTCCAAGCTACCTCGTGTTTCATTCATGTCCTCGTACATTGTGTCCACAATATACAGTTCGTCGACTTGATATTTTGATACTGTTAGACGTAGTCTACCGAGATACACTGAACAACCTTAAAGACTATGTTGTGATGACCATAACGTGAAGTTTGATTCAGCAAAATTTAGGAGAGGCAACACAGGCATATGTGCCATATCAACCCTAAAAGAAAGAAACCATAATTAATAGAGAAGAGAAGAAGACAACCTTTATGATTTTTCGGTGTATGCATTCGTTTCTTATTTTTGTCGAACAGGTAGATCCTTTAAAAAAGCGATGCCACTCGAAGGCACGAAACGTAAGATTTACTTTAATTTCATTCTAAATATGTATATACTCGTAGATACATATCTGTAGATATGTAAGTAATATCGGATTGCTGCATGAGGATTTTGTTGTTTGTACGTGACACAGACTGATATACAGTAAACTACCTTCACATATTAATGCGTGCTTTTCTTGGATGAGTGTACAGTTTATAGAATAACAATTATGAATTGGAGACCATAAAATGTTTCTTCATCTAGGTTGAAGAAGAAGAAGGGTTCCTTTTTCCAATCCATTACTTCGCTGCAGAAGAACAGCGCAAAGGTATCCTCTCGTCGCGACCAGCTTGAGGAGAAGTCTACCGGTGCCAGGAACGACTATCTGCTGAGCATTTCAGCTGCTAACGCGCACCAGGTAAGGATAATATTAACACAAATATGTATATAATTTATGGTTAACAGAAGGATATCAAAACTGTTTCCGAAGACAATTTCGGGGATAGTGCGAAGTCGAAGAGAAAAGGGAATAACGGCTGAACCCACCACCAAATGGGACACATCGTCGCTAAGGGGTTAGTTAGATAGAGGCATCTATAAATGCTTTTTTTTAACCAGCAACCAAAACCAAAAACCAACCAAACCGTCCAAAAACTCTGCAGTAAACAGGTTAAATCCAATTATCAATAGTACCATTTTTCCCGATCGACCCTTTCACCAGTTCTCTCTTCGCAGAACCGCTACTTCCTGTCGGAGCTTCAGTACTGCATGCAGCACATGGAAGCTGCGGTGTACGACAAGGTGTCGGAGTTCCTGACGCTCATGGGGCGCACGGAACTGCTGACCTGTTCGGCCACGCAGCACTCCTTCGGGAAGATCAGGGACCAGGCGCAGCAGCTCACTCGCGAGTACAACCTGCAGTGCGTCTACCTATACTATCCAGTGCTGAAGCAGCATATCCAGGTAAGTAATATACCCGCAGCCACTTTATGATGTCGTTTTCTAGCAGTTTTCTTCGAGCAGGACTTTTATATAGCCGTATCTGCCTGCCTAGCGCCCGCTAGAATGCAGCCGTGGAGACAACAATCTGCTGACTCAAATCGTAAAATCTCAAAAAACGGGACCAAAGACTCTACCGTAGTAAATGTTGCGACTATCCTGAGTAATTAAAAAGCTTATCAACACTTTCCAGTTCTAAAACTTATACCTATCTAAATGCTTATAGGAACTAAAGTTTCTTTGCCGCGATAGTGCTGCGGCTCCAAGTACTTATCTCGGCTGCCAGCTGTCTCTCGCCAGCTCTTTAACTCAATTTTCTTATTCTTATTCTCGAGCATCTTAAAGATAAGCGTTTGATCTTTGCGAGGGTGCAATTTAAAAAATATTGGCAGCAAAATATCAGAAGTCGACCAACGTTTTCTAAGCACCTAACGAGACCGAAGTGCAGCTTTGTGTATCGAGTAACCGCTAACGGCTCCTGCACTTATTTGATCAACTCGACCTATTACCGTTAACCGGTCTATTCTATTACCGATCTCACTGGAACTGCCGCTCTCAATTAAATTAGACACAGCGCGGGAGCGCTTGGAGAGTTTCCAATAAAGGTTCTGCGAAGCTTTATTGCATTAGAAATCGAAGTTTCAGAACACAAGGGTCACTTTGGAATACTGCATTCACCTGGTGGCAACTCTACAGGTAAGTTAGTTAAAGATTTACTGAATAAGTAGTAACTTTCAACGTGCGCTTTTGAACAACTTCATGTCTACGTTACGAAACAAAACTTACTTGTTTGATATGTTTCGACAGAATCGAGAATGGTTGATACTTTGTGTTATTAAAATACTAGTTGCGCCCCGCGGTTTCAATCGCGTTATCGGGATAATTAGTAGCCTATGTGTTAATCCAGACCATGAACAACCTTCATTCCAAATTTCATGTAAATCCGTTCAGCCGTTTTTGCGTGAAAGAGCAACAAACATACATACGAGTACAGACATTCTTACAAACTTTCGCGTTTATAATATTAGTAGGATAGGATGATTAATTTAAAAGATAAAATGTTAAGTCAAACGACTGTTTATTATAATTTCTTTATGGAATACAATAAAGTAAATATTCACTATTATTGTCTTACTACATTTTAAAATAAAACTCAAACTTGGGAGTCGATAACTTTGTTTCTTTGACGGTGAATAAGCAAGATCTTTAAGCAGGGTTTATAAATAAGATAGGTGTGGATGATAGATAGAAGATGGATGTAGAACAAAAAATGGGTTTAAATGTCGTGTGAGATAAATGACAGCATTTCAATCACGCGACGCTTTTTTAGATTTTGATATTTTAACAAATAAATGCCCAAACTAATACCTCTCATTTAATATCCCACGTGACCATATTGCTTGGCTTTAAATTTTAGATCTCATTTTAGGACCCCATTTTCAGGTAAAAACGTATTCCTCCCCGCGTTTCGTTTTACCCCGCGATGGTGGAAAACGATGATGAAAAAAACTAGTCTATGTGTCAATCCAGAGCATAGGGCATCTCTATTCTTATCAAAATTGGTTTAATATTCGTAGTTATGGAGATACGTTGTAACAAACATTAAAACATAAACTTTCGCATTTATAATATAAAAATCATAATAATATGAAATAGTAGGATCTACAAGAGCGGCACACCGATTTTTAATCTAGATAGATAGATAAACTCGTTATTGTTCACACCGGAAATTACCAATAATAACACTTAAAGTAGGTCAATGGTTTATCCGGATGATCAACCGCAGCTTTCCTGTTACTCATCCGATTTTGACAGGAAATATTGGGAATGGTCCATCTCTAGATTGTGATGGATGAGGTATCGGTCAATTTGCTATTATTGTTGGGGTGACAAAGGCTACATTTTATTTCCGTAGTTGAGTTACAGATTTGACGTGAATTCGACGACCGTTTTTGTTTTCGTACCGAAAAATCGAAGAAAAGGGGTAGACATAAACTCATGCGCTAATATAGCTTTTTTCTTGTTTATCATTAAAAATAAATACCAATAAATCGCCTTATTGAGACGTAGATAGAGGCCGAAAGTGTATCTATGTGAGTGTTTTCTATGTGAAAACCAAAACGACAAACAAAGGCAAAACTAAAAAGCTTAATCCCATTTGCGACGTCAAAGAGATTATTTTAAGAGATTCCATACATATTAAACCACTTTGGCAATGATTTACAAAATAAAGTAGCGGTTGTAGCTTTGACTTCTACCTACGTCGACTTACTTGGAAGCTTTTATTTAACTAGCAATATTTGTACGTTTGTCTGTTCGAGCAACTCTTGCAACTGAATGACTTCTCGGTATCCGATTGAACTGAAAGCACACCTGTATAACTCCAATGATAATAGGTACATAAAAGCGTGCTCTTAACCCCCGACGCAAAAAGAGGGGTGTTATAATTTCGACCGCTATGTGTGTGTTTTTGTGTATTAAACGGTTCTGTTTAAGACACAAATACCTACCTACACAATGTATGAGTTTTTTTTAAAGCAGGTTTTTCTAGCAGTGGTTTTTAGATTCAATCAAAATCTTTCAGCCGTTTTAATGTTTGGGTTTTTTAAATACCTATCTGAATGGGTGTAGGTATAGGCAGGTTGGGCTGCAGGAATAGGTATTTGAAGTTCTTTCACGTTGTCGTAGTACGAGTTCGAGGCTTGCGACAACGACCCCGTGGACACCGTGACCATCGAGCACGAGACCGTGGCCGCCACGCTGGCGCAGGAGGCGCGCCGCTGGGCCACGCGCGTGGTGCGGGAGACCGCCATCGTCCGCGACGCTACTCGCAAGATCTACGTCTATCAGGCGATGAGGGAGGGAGGCCAAAAGGTATTAAAAGTATGGGTCGAGTTTTACTACTCTATCTCTTTCTGTCTTCTATATTTATATGCTATAGTATTAAGTACATATAGTATTTATATATTATATATAATTATATACTATAATATTTCATATGAGAAAGAGGTAAAGTTTGTGTGTGTGATTGTAGAAGGTAATCTTCGAAGCTACTATTCTAAATTTTAAAGTGTTTTCGCCTAATGGAAAGCCTCAATATAATTGAGCGTGATAGGTTATGTTCTATAGTCCCAAACAGCACCGCGCCGCGTCTGAAGTCCCGGGCAACAGCTAGTAGTAAAACCAATAGATAATTAACTGAACGAAAATTACCAAGACAAAGTAACGATTTCGTGCCAAAACATTTTTTGCCAAAATGTTTGCTTTCCACCGAAACTTTTCGTACCAGGCCGATCCCAATGACCCCAACGGTCCCGACCTGGAGACACGCATCGAAGAACTGCGCGCCACCATGCGCCAGGCCGAGGTCTCGAAGGTGAAGTACGAGGCTCGCATCGAGTGCCTGAAGACCAGCGGCATTCCCGTGGACGAGTGGCTGAAGGAGATCGACCTGCTGGCCGTGCAGGAGCCGCTGCCGCGCAGCAGCAGCATGCTTAGCGTCAGGACTGATGCCTCTGGCGCCGCTGTGAGTACTTATTCACTTGTATTTGTTTAGATTTCTCTTAACTTCAACGTCGTCCATCGGCTCGGCTGCTCGAGTCATAGAATACTAAGGTACTCGAGCTCTCTCCCGTCACGACGAGGCAAGAATCTATGTCGTACGAGTATGTATGATGTAATTAAATGTCTTCACTCGAAGTGGTGTCAGTACATGAGTACATTTATTTCCTACATATGCAAGCTATCCCAACCACGTGTATTCTCCGCTGTCCGCAAAAATAGGCTTTGAATTTTATTTCCACATAAAACTCATTAAATAATCACGATAGGACGAATAAAGTTTGATCCCTTCTGTGGATTGAGCGATTGGATAGTGGATTCTCATGTTTTTACTACTGACATGTACAGGATGTGGCGTAATGAACGGATAACCTTTTACCTAAAGATTAACATCATGATGTTCCAGAAACATAATAGGTATTATCCCTATTAAGAGTTTCACAGTTTTCGAGTTAATCGACATTTTTTTGTCAAGTTCTATCGTTTGATGTCTGCTGTTCAGAAATTCTCTAGAACCTTTCAATTAGTGATTTCTGAAACAAATACGCCTTTAAAAAATGTTTAAGTAGATTGACAAAAATATAGCGCAATACAAAAATTAAGTGTGCTCTGTATTCATTAATATGACTTAATTCATCGAAACAGTGTCTCTAATATCCATATTATGAATTCTAACTGTGCTCCGCTATAGCACCCGCATCCTACAGAAACTATCTATCTACTAAGGTGTAGATTTACGTAATACAAGGTTTTTTCTTCAGAGGACAAGGTTCCACTGTTCAATCTAATCTAAATATATAAAAATGAAACCCGTTTTCCTTGGTCACGGCCTCACGCGTGAATGGCTGGACCGATTTCACTAATTCTTTTTTTGTTGTATTTGTTATTATTAGGAGAAGGTTCTTACAGAAAAAAAATATTAAGAAAATCTCTCAGAAATATTGAAAAACCCTAAAAACAGCCCTTTTATTTTTCCCATACAAACGTTTTCTAACTAAAACGAGCTTTATTGCTATTGTATAAAGTTCATATTGAATTGCAAGCACTCACTGTTGTTTAAGCAATGTAGGTATGTTCCTAACGTCCAAGAGTCAATTTGCACTTTATTACCTCTGTACAAAGTTCAAATTCAATCATATCTATCAAAACAGTGTGCGTTTTATACTGATAATTTTTACTATAAATTGACAAGTTAGCATCAACAAACTACGGTTGCTATAGTTACGCAATAGCATGAGAATAGAGGTTATAACAAAGAGTTCCTATAATTATTCTCAACACCTTTGGTCACGCCATCACGCGTGAACGACTGGACCGATTTCAATTTACTCTACGTTTATCCCAAAGTCTACCCGTGCGAAGCCGGGACGGGCCGCTAGTTCCAGATAAAACAGCAGAAAATAGATAAAATCTCGAATCACATCCCGCGCTTAACTGTCACTGGCGACAGTGCTATTATCTGGTCGCAAGTATGCATAAAAAACTAAAAAGAATATTCATATTATACATGATTTAACATTATATTTTTGCGAATCGAAATCATAAGAGAAAATTGGAACCAACCTCGTCATTTAGTTTTTAAGCTGACATCTATCAGCGGCTTGTAGAACTAACTACACGTCGAAGCCAACTTCGTCTACAGCAGACTCAACAAACTTGCACCTTGCACCGTGGTGTGAACTCAGACACCTAATTAAACTAGTATTGGCAGGTTGAGCTATCCACAAGCTTCATGCCTAGCCCACTAGATGTAGGTACTCCTTTGTCAAACAAAAGTATTTCTTAGTGGATGTAATTCTTCATACTCCTCAAGCTTCACATATCACTAAAAATACCACATATCGATTAAAATGGTTCTGGTAAAAATCGTAATTTCATAATACTCGTATTATGAAATGTACTCGAATGCTTCCATAGAAAAATGTCACTCGACAAAACGTATGAAACAGTTGTTTTTTTTCGCGATTTCAGGGTGAATCCTATAATTAAAATTGTTGATAATGATGAGTACTACTAGACCTTTTCAGCTTAGCCAACCTCTTTCTGAAAACCCTGTACATCGAGATAATTATCACGCTACCGTGGCTACATCAAAGCCGTATGTAACAGGACCAACCGAGCTCTGACTCGTTCTACGACAGCGACAACACCGAGGGCGAGGCCGGCACGTCCGCTGGCGCCTGCGGCGGTGCGATGGACGGCCGCCAGAGGACCGTCTCCGGGTCCCAGGCCGACGAGGACATCGAGGAGGAGGACGTCGATGGTCAGTATTTGGACTAATTGTAAGGGGATATAGAAGAGTAAAATAATTGGCATTATGATGCAGTAAGAATGGAAGGATCGCGGACAGACCAATATTTGGTTTAATTACTTACAAATTACGATTTATTGTATACCTATTGAAGATATTCCGATCTTTTGTGTGGCAGCGTCGCTGGAAGAAGAGCGCAAGCGCATCGAGCAGCTGACGGCTGGATGGGACGATCCTACTCAAGTGAGCTGGGGTGAGCTCGACTCGGAGCCTTCGGCCCCGACTGAAGCCCCGGAGGCTCCCGCCGCGCCTCTCTACAAGTGCACTGCGCTGTACTCTTACTCGGTAAGAGGAATGGATTCAGCATTTTATCTCTTTCTAGCCTTCTTTTAATACCAGCCTGGTAGTAAGTCACTTACACAGTTTCAGAGAAAAGTAAAAGAGTAAGGGCGAAGCGATTCATTACAGTTGGAAACAAAACTAAACTCTTTTTGATACAAATATTCTATCTTAAATCCTTGTACACCAAAACAATAAATGCATAAACACACAAAGCTGTCGCCCAAGCTGTACTTCGTTGGGGTTCGGCCACCAGTATAACCCCACCCCTAACCTGATCCCCCAGGGGATCCCAGTGGTTGTGTGAAACAAGACTGGTAAATAAAGCTTCTTTCCCACTCGTTTTGTACAGGCCCAGAACCCGGACGAGCTGTCGATCATTGAGAACGAGCAGCTCGAGGTGGTGGGCGAGGGAGACGGCGACGGCTGGCTGCGAGCCAGGAACTACCGCGGGGAGGAGGGCTACGTGCCCCATAACTACTTGGACGTCGAGAGGGAACAGGTGAGCAAGGTTGGCTATCAGAACAGAGCAGCATAGCTTGCAATTGATAGGCTGAGTCCGTTTCGTTTCGCGATAGGGGCTTTCCAACTTTAGTTCTACTTCCCTTATGTTACTTTTCAAAGTCAATATCAAGCCTTCGCCGTTTTGGTCGGCTCCTCAGTTTTGTTTTTGAAATAACTTCTTTTATTAAAGAATTTGTTTAAACTATCGTCCTATTAATTAATGCTAACGCTGACTGCATTTTTTGAAAACCTTTGTCCAACTGGTGCGCTGAATACCTTCTCCCACCTCGCAGGCCTCTAGCGCTCCAGGCCTGGTCTCGCAGATCTCTTTCTCCTCCGTGGACTACACGGTGGAAGGCGAAGATGCTGACGTGGTGCAGTCTCCTGACCAGATCTCAGTGATCTCGGCGCCAGTGGCCAAGCCCGAAGAAATACAGCCGGAGGAGGAGGAGGAGGGGCAGGGGGAGGCTTGCGCGCTCCCAATACCGCAGCACGACACTCTCGGATACTGCTTTGCTCTGTATGAGTATGATGCTGAAGCTCCTGATGAGCTGAATCTGGAGGAAGGACAGGTAAGGAACATTGTACAAGACGACCTGTTTTGTCTTCCGTTTAAAATAATTCAACGTATTTCTCTGTTCTTCTTTTAATTTAGTAAAAAGTTGGTTTTAAATATGTTCTCTTTTGACATAGTTTGTGAAATAATATAAAATATAAAAAAAAAACGGAAATAGTAAAAGACAAAAAACAAATTATTTGAAAAAAGAACGAAATCTTAATATTTATTAAAATTCGTATTTAAAAGCTTGTTTAGGAAAAACAAAACTGTTTAATTTTTTATTGGATTTAAAAAAAAACGTCACTTAAAGTCGGGTTAAATGTGATCAAACTGCTTAATAAATATCTTGTCCATAAATTTTATTTGTACCAATTTGTTTGTGTGTTGGGTAGTTGTTCTGAAACGTACCTACTGTGTTGATGCAGCGGAGCGAAGGATCACTTACGTGATTCGTTTTCCACTCGGACTGATGGAACTGTTACAATACAATACTCTTATCTGATCTCTAATTATAATCTAGTTTAAAGTCATGTGTCTATGTGTATTTATTGAAAGAATGATGTGGTTTTGTGTGTCAGATAATTCGCGTCGTGTCGCGCAAGGCGCACGATTTCGACGACGGATGGTGGCGCGGGGAGTCGAACGGAATCTTTGGGAATTTCCCCTCGCTCATTGTCGAAGATTGTGACGAGGTACGTTAGAAGGAAAAGTGTGAATCATAAGCTATGAATCATCAGTTCTATGAAAACGTTGTATAATTGCGTCAAAGGCAATTATAACGGTCGTCACTGGCACACGAGTCCCATACAGGTGAGTAAATTGATTTTAATTGCCAACATCGAAGTAACATTTAAATTTATGAGTTCGATCGATTTTGTGTGGGGGTTTGACTTCACTGCAGGTGCCATCGGCAGCACACTCTCATATTAATAGGTTCCTAGACCTGGTATTTATTCAAAAATTGCAACAGCTCAAGTTCCAAACAGACGGAGAATACGAATGGAGAGATCATGAGAATGTTTTTTTGCTAGAACGGAGAACCGATCAGCGTGGGTGAAGAGCCTGAGTGCTCGCCTCCGCACTCTGCCCCGCCAGTGTTCGGGACGCCCCCCGCCTCGCCCCCGCGACCTCACCCGGACACACGTAAGGATCCTGTATAACGGTGCTTGTACCAAATACTGATTTGGACTTGTGTATGACTACTTTTGTCTACTTTTTACGACAGACATTTTTGTTGTTTCATTTACTGCACGAAGTCGCAAATTGGCATTGATTGGTACATGCAATACAACCATGACAGAACAACTACATTTTTCTCAATACTCGTATTTATGCATCTTGATTTGACGTTATCTCAAAATAGGACGAAATGTACCAATCTCTCAAATAAAGACATGAATTACTGAAGGCATATGCCTAAACTCTTATGGGTTACGCCGCTGTTCCAATAGTTTGGATTTAAATGGTTCAATAGAAAAATCGCTTTTCGTGGAAGCCCCCTTATATTACACACATTAACCAAGTCATATTCTAGTGAAGGTATGATATAATTACATGCCTTGTGATAATACATGCACCTGCGACGACCTAG
Organism: Alcis repandata; assembly: GCA_949125135.1. NCBI lineage: Eukaryota > Metazoa > Arthropoda > Insecta > Lepidoptera > Geometridae > Alcis > Alcis repandata. Next base: position 11,517,395 of record OX421221.1, on the reverse strand, counting down.
TGTTCGAGTAACATAGAGGTAGTAGTCCGCATGTATTGATATATTATTTTTATGACCTATTTTCCAGTAATTCGTAACCAGCAGGTGAACAACAAAACTGAAAGATATCTGACACATTTCTTTCTTGTCTTTTACTCAATTACAATAGATACGATAGACGAGGATGGTATTTTTTTAACGTTTGGTTGAAAACGTATCGGTTTGAAGTCATAGGTCATACATACATTTCACATCTCAGTTGATGCATGGTTTTGCACGCGTGTAGTTCCAGCCTAATCGCATAACTGAGTTGAACAATATTTAGAAGTAGGTTTTGAGTCCGTATTTCGAGTATGGTCACAACTGGTAGTTTTAAGCTAGAGTAAGTATTTTGGTAAACAACATGTCCGAAATGGCGTGTTTTGCATTTAGACTGTAGTTTTTTTTTAAGAATTGAAGAATTTAACGTCAAAATTTTTCCTCAAGGACGTTAAAAGTCAAGTACCTATAAATTTGTAGGTACAAATTTCTATTTGTTGACGACTTTAGGTGATATATATTATGTAGGTACATCAATGCTATACTCGTATCTGAGTTTGGGAATACTTACGTTTGTTTTGTTTGTAGTTACGTGACATGGGTATTCGAGTGCATTGCAATACTTACATATTTTTTGTAACGGTAATTCATCAACGAGTTTTAACAATTTGGGATTAATGTAAATGTGAAAAACCGTTACGAAAATTTTGTGTGTATTTTGTTCTTAAAAAAAGCTTAATTAAATTGAGTCAATAATTTGAGTTTTAAGTACTCATTAGAAATATACCTGTCTCTAATCACATCGTGCACATATTTAATACCCTTGCCACGTGTATGCTACCGTATTTTAGCAATGCTACGGCTAAACTACTTTAACACATAGTATTGTTTTAAAAGATTCAATTAAAGGTTATAAAATACATTACATACTACGAGTTTTACTATAAAGTGTACAGCTTCGAACCTGTACCTACAGAATGTTAGCAAAAATAATTCGAAAATTGCTTAAAATAAAGAAGTATTTTAGTCGAAGCTTTTCTATGATAAATATGTACCTATCACATGAAAATGTCTATGTGATGGTATTTTACATGTACATGGGGTATCGCTTACGGTATAGTGTTGCAAGAAATGTCAAAGTTATGTAACTATATTAAAGCTTACACTTTTAATTTTTTTAATTTTTTTCTCACAAATTCTTTAAACTCAAACTCCAAAATACCACATTACATATATTTAATGTCTATTTATAAATAAAATACAGTGTTATCGACACTTGTACTACATCACTCTTGATTCTGAAAACCTGTTAATTTTTTTTTACTGACTCCATCTAGCAAGACCTATTTAAACTTCGAACTTAGGTTCTAGTTTGCGATTTTCCATGGTTCTGGCTTGTACCTATTCCAAGACGGTTTCAAACTCTAGAGAGAGGTAGAGCCCAACTCCTTTGTCCGTTGATGATCAAATGAATTTCACATGGCTCATTGATCGCTGTCCCAGAATAGCTCCCAAGATCTTAGTAATTACGTGCCTTTCGAAGCCGGTAGTTAGAGCTCAAGTTTCCACCGTAATTAGTATGCAGTCCCGGTCACGTATCCAGGTCATAATAAGATTCACGACGTAAGCTCTTCTTACATGGTCGCAAGCAAGATTCATGACCTACGTAACAAGCTCTTGTTCCGTAATTTGAATATTGAAGAGAGAGTGGGTAGTGAGAATTCTTGAATCTAAAATATTTTCTTGGTGTTTCGCGACCAGAGGTGAAATTTTAATTTTGAATGCGAAAATTTACTATCATTTTCTAAGCGGGATTTAATTATTCTACTTCGTAAGTTTTAGCTATGTGGTGCTGTTTTGTCGAAAGACATAGAACAAAAAGTAACGTATGGGAAGGGTGGAATGGGCAATTTAACAAGTTTCGGTTTTATTTTTTCATTTTACATAAATATTTGTATTGTCAACAAAATAAATGCATGTCAAAAATGAAATTACTCGGAATATCTTTACTTTTCTTTAATGGTACTTGAGATACAAAGTTGTATCACTAGTTCCATAGTTATCGGTTAATATTTATAGTGGTAGGTACTACTGATCCTAAACTGATCCTAAAAAATTGTCACTAGTACCATTAATCACAATAGTGGTACTAAGGTTACAAAGTTGTGTCACTTGTACCATCAATGGTACAAATCAATGGTACTAATGACACTAAGGCATGCATTGCTCATAACGTGAGTCACTTCAAAACAAGAACATTATTTTTATGACATATAAAAAACAAAAACCGACTTCAAGAGACCGACTATTGAGTTATTCATCTATTTGTCGCGCACGTACTTAATGCAAATTTAAGACTTATATGGTTTTCTCATGGATACCTTTATCAGAACTGGACTAAAAATTGAAATTGAAATGGGACCAAATGGGAAGCGTCAGCTTTCTAATAAAAAAAGAATCATCAAAATCGATTCACCCAGTCAAAAGTTATGAGGTAACAAACATTAAAAAAAAAATAAAAAAAACATACAGTCGAATTCATAACCTCCTCCTTTTTTGAAGTCGGTTAATAATGCTCAGATCATCGATCTAGTATGTGGCTCAGATACAGATTGAAAAGGGAAAACAAAATATAAAAGACTGTCGCGAAACCTGAAACAAAACATCACGGTTAGACCTAATAAACTTGCGGCAGTCGAAGCAACTTTGCAAATTAACTAGCGGAAAATTACCGGGTAGTTGTCTGCATTAGAAAATGGTTTGTTCCACTTTACGTAACTGGGTAGGTACGAAATAAATTTACTTATTCGAAGGATATATACCTAATTATTTTCTTCGGTATAGTTGCTGGTTGTTTCTTAGATTAGAATAACTCTCGGTTATACAAGATGAGCCATTTTTAATTCCGACTGTTATTTGCGGAAGAAGTGGTGTTGGTTTGTTAACCCTTTATTAAGTACACTAGCTGACCCGGCAGACTTCGTACTGCCATACAGTACTTCTCTATGGTACTGCCTAATTAAATATAAACACTGCACAAAACACTATTTACAATTTTATACTTATAGTATATTACAATTATAGGTACGAATTTGTTTCGTGTATCAGTTGACAAAAGCAAACTCATCCATGAAAAAAAAAACACTGACATTGACAGTTTGTTGTTGTTTCAACTTTTTTTTAATTTGATATAAAACAAATGAATGAACTATTCGATTTCGTTTTCTTTTTTTTTGTTTTATCTGTGCTCCAACGCACACTGTTTTGATAGATATGATTGAATTTGAACTTTGTACAGAGGTAATAAAGTGCAAATTGACTCTTGGACGTTAGGAACATACCTACATTGCTTAAACAACAGTGAGTGCTTTCAATTCAATATGAACTTTATACAATAGCAATAAAGCTCGTTTTAGTTAGAAAACGTTTGTATGGGAAAAAAAAGGGCTGTTTTTAGGGTTTTTCAATATTTCTGAGAGATTTTCTTAATATTTTTTCCCATATGAACCTTCTCCTAATAATAACAAATACAACAAAAAAAGAATTAGTGAAATCGGTCCAGCCATTCACGCGTGATGCCGTGACCAAGGAAAACGGGTTTCATTTTTATATATATAGATTGAGAAGAATATATATTACACCATCAAGTATCTAGAACTAGTAGTTCGCGGCGAACTGAACCTCGTGGCCCCTATATTTCTCACAACCCTTCGACCGATTTACTCATATCGAACAAATTATATTGAAATTGCCGGCACAATTTCATGATTCACATCTATCTGGTCATCATATACATACCTATATCATAGTCAAGTTATTTACGGACAAATATACAAAACTACAAACATGCATACACTTGGCAATTAATTCCCATCGACTAACTTCGCTCGGTCAACTATGTACTTACTTTGACATTTCTCGAATCACCCTTGCCGAACAGCGGCATGTTTTGTCCCGTATCGCTTCGGTGTCGGTATCCATTGGTTATTTTGAACGCTGCCAGCGCTTCCGGAAAACAACAACAAGATGCAGGCCATGTACGCGGCGCCTCCGTCGCAGCCGCCGCCGCAGCTGCCCGCGGACTTCGAGGAGATGGTCGACGAGTTCGGCATCAACCTTGAGCTAAGTAGCAACCTCCAGGAGCAGTACGGCTCCCAGTTCGCCGTCGCTTCGTCTTCGGCCCCGCCGTTCGTCTACCCCCCGCCCGTCACCATCGTTGGTAAGTTGAAATTGGAACTGCTCTAGTTTATAGCAACACTAGAGCGATCTGAGCGATCAAATATGATCCCTCTGTTCTCAGAAATCGTCAAGATTTTTTTGAAAAATACATTGAAATGTTTCCACAGTTAATAAATTCTAAACGCGCCAGACGGCTGTTTAAGTAAACTTAATGCAGGTTTGTGATCTTGATGCGATGCTGCGTTTATTCAAGAGTGAAATCACGAGAGCATCTACTTGAGTAAAAGCCCACATACATATGCAGATAGTTTCAGTTCGAATGCAAACGCATCGGTTGGATTTTCATTGCAGCGTTCTCGTGATCTATTTGCGCTTTGTTGTTTACATTTGTATTGTACCTCGACATATTGGCGGAGTAATTTCGAGTACGGAACCAGACCTAAAAATTCTTAATACAAAATTATCAAATGAAATGTAATTCTTTTATGAAGGGTTAAGAGAAAAAATCAAAAGGGAACGGAATAACAACATATTAAACCCTGGAAATTGGGTGTTATTGTCATTGATCATTGAGTAGAGTAAAAAATGTTCTATTATTATTTTTATCGTCTAGAATGAGAGGCCTTCAAAGTTGTCAGTGTTGAGCAATTTCAGACGTCTACCTCAGAAATTAACGTATAGTTTTCGAAATATGAGGCCTTCGCTACGTCACTGATTCAACGTCATACAGGGTTATTCATAAAGGTTGTTTTCATGGGCGCCGACAGGATTACTTTCAGGGGAGTGCATCTGCATCTACACATTATGCTATTAACTAATATAAAATATAGAATTAAACGTGTAAATAAAAAAAATAATAATGTACCTAATGTCAATTTAAATCGCGCGGGTATTTTAAATGACGCCATCAAACTCGACACCAAAATGATAATTTTTTTCTATGTATTTTCTTCCTAACAGGGGGGGTGCAAGTGCACCGCCTTGCACCTTGCTGCCGGCGCCCATGGTTGTTTTGTCGAGTCCTATTGACATTTTCTATTATTTTCGCGAATTTCGGGTTGGTCCCTTAGTAAAAGTTGTTTATAATGATGAGTAGGTACTATTAGCCTTTTTTAGCTTAGCATGCCCTTTATGAATAACCCTGTAAAGCGCAAATACTAACTACTTGATTAGGGCTAACATTATGTGAATTTCTTTCCATGCATCAGTCCACGAGGCTTCTGCCGACGAATATGTCGAATCGGACGAGGTTTGTCCAAATATTCTAACACTCGTAAGCTAACCGACCAAGCTTGGTATAGTTTACAACTGGTGCTTGTATACTCGTGTTTATTTGCTCTTATAAGTTTTGAAAAGTGTGGTGTACCTACTGTGTTCTATCCTACCTTTTCTACTAAATATTTTTCTCGGCAACAGATATCGACAACTTTAACGGAATTAAAAAAATACTTTTTATTTACGATTTAGAAATGTATCTACCTCTTTATTCAAACTTCTATTCTACAACTACAAACGTTGCTGATGATAATATTGTACAATCTTTATTCTCTTCGTATGATTATTTGGTCATTCGACTAAATTTTTATTCAACCAAGTAGATCACCTTCATCACAGCATGCTGCTTTTAGTCGCATGCCACAAGTAAACTCTATTGAACAACGATTGAATTACCTGATATATTTTATAAAAATTCTATCATTATAAGAAACCGAAGCAATCTTCGTGCCTAATAATTAAAGTAGGTACATCAATATTTTTACTCCGTTAGTAATGGTGGGTTTGATGTGTTGTACTTTAAATTGGTAATATGTGCAGGACTACGGGTCTCCGGCAAAGTACAAGACCAGGAATGGCTCGCAAGAACCGCCCAAAGTTGAGCCGACAGCGGCCGAAGAGGGCGGGCTCGGCTTCGCGCAGATCGTGATCACGGCAGCCACGCCCATGGTGGAGGACCCCGAGCAGTCGTTCCCGCCGCCGGAGGAGGCGAGCGCCACCACCGACGACGACGAGGAGTCCTCGATGTCGGAGCAGACCGCGGTGCAGGTGGACGCGGGCGAGGTGGTCCCGCCCGCCTCCAGCTCGACCGCTTCGGACGGGTCAGCCCCGCCGTCGGTGCCGCAGTCGCCGCCCGCCGCGCCTCGCGCCGGCCGCGCCTCCATCCCCGACGAGCTGGAACCAGCGCAGCTTGCAAGGCTCACGGACCTCAAGGAGTCCAACGCCTAAACTACCACTTCCGGCACTATATGTTTCACGCATTCACGCTCGGTCGTCGTGCAATGAATCTACGTGAAACCCCAAGCGCCCCCGACCGGTCCTCGGCGGCGGCTCCGGGCCCGCTCCGAGCCCCCGGTCGAGGACCGCTCTCGACCGTTTCTCTGCAGTACTTAAATTTATTACATCCAACGAATCGAACTATTTATGGCCTACGATCGTTCGATTTCGCCAGACCACGTAATAATATATGTACCTAAAGATATTGACAGTTTTCATGTAGCGACTACGTAAACATATTGCCTAGGTGTATGCTATTTACTTATCGTTTGCAATCTAAGTTTCAGTCCCAGCGTAAAGTATATAATACTATAAAATGTTAAAGAATGTACTTAGGATATTGTGTCTAATTGATATTACATAATTATGTGTCTATTGTTGAGAGAAACGGTCTTCAATGTAGAATTTGTTGTATATAGGTAATATAGTGATGACTAATAGATAACTTGTGCACGTATTGGTCCCTGACGAGTAGGAGGTGTGGGGTGGCGTGGTAGGAGAGCGCGGCGCGGTAGTTGGCTGATACGGGGAGCTGCGGCCTGGAGGCGGACGAGGCACTGCTCGCAGTCGTGGTAGCCCTAGTAGGTACGAACTATTATCCGCAGGCAAAACGGTTCGAACCCCTTCTTCAGAATCGGAATTATTTTATCATATAAGGTTTTGGCAATAAGCATGATGTCATAACAAGACTAAGTGTGAAGGTGGTAGAAAGAAAAGAAATAACGTATACCAACTTACCCATTATTGTATATCTTGACAATAATTAAAATTACAAAATTTTCGCACAAAAATCATTTCTAATGTACTCAACTTAATATCGGTTTATCAGCCAACGAATTAGCGAAGACTAAGCGGAGAAGTAACATTATACAGGGTTATTCATAAAGGGTATGCTAAGCCGAAAAGGGCTCATAGTACTCATCATTATGAACAACTTTTACTATGAGACCACCCAGAATTCGCGAAAAAAATAGCTGTTTCATACATTTCGTTGAGTGTCATTCATTGACATTTTTCTATGGAACAGCTGATTTTTTTCGTGAATTTCGAGTTGGTCCCATAGTAAAAGTTGTTCATAATGATGAGTACTATGAGCTCTTTTCGGCTTAGCATACCCTTTATGAATAACCCTATATTCATGTTGAATTTTACATCGTGGGTCACATCGGTGTGTGCGGGCGGTTGAAAAATTCAGCGTCGAATCTAGGTTTAGGAAGATACAGGGTGTTACTAGCTTCTCATTCTGCACAACTCACACTTAACTTACCTTTACACTAAAATAGTAAATGATAGTTTCAACTTTGAATGTTAACACTGAGTTACTAATTTATTTCACTTTATCACTCAGCCTGTTCTCTAATATTTACCTCATAATTATTTACGCTCAAATTTATTTCTCTTTAAGTGCAATGAGATGGACATCGTTAACAACTGATTGTAAAATAAAGACGAAAGGCCTAGGTTTGGTGACTAATTAACATAGTAGCCGTAATTTTACACTAACCATCACAATAATATCTTTAATCACTTTTATCAATATAATAGTTTATAGATGTTAACTACGATGATTGTCAATAGTACCTACCTACTTAGTTGAATTTATTCTTAGTAGTTATAACTATGTGTTATTTCAGTGTTATTTATAGTTCAATTCCTAATAGTTGTTTAGATGTGTAATTAGAAATAGAGGCACTATAAAGGAACACTACGATACCAACACTTACGCAACATTATGGAGATCCGCAGTGACACGAGGCACTGCTAGCGCTTAGGTACGGTTCGTAGTGTTTCTTATTTAATCAATTTGTTAATCATAAGTATGAAATTGTTTAATTAGGTATCCCGAGAGGGTTGTAGCACTCTGTAGACTATATGGTCATTTTCACTGTATTAATATGCACAGAAAAGAATGTCGACTATACTAACTATTTATATCTATGTATTAACCTAATGTTAAACTAATGTTTGCTAAAACGTACTAAGTATAACTGTTACTATAACTATATTTATTGGATAAGTGTTGCTTTCCTTTAGATGGACTTTCACGATTTTAGGTCAATGCGAAAATGAAAAAGACCGGGGTTGCGCTGAACGAATTGTAGATCTCAAATTATTGCTATACTTACCTATTATAAATTTAAGTTATCTACTTACTTATAATTGGTGTTTAAAATGTGGGTAGATATATTTGTTTTAAATGTGTATTTAAATGTTAGTTAGAATTAAACTTATTATCAGGCATTTGTGTAACGAATGATGAATTCACATGCAGTGACCCTACGAGGTAAAGAAACTACCTACATACCTAAGAAACATCTGAAAATGTTCGCATAATCTCGGATAATTTATTGTTACTGGAATGAATTCTACAGCTATGGCTAACCAAATAGTTATTCTAATATGTTATAATATTATTATCTAAACTTGTAGGTATGTACCTACACGGTGGTCGGGAATCGGCTAGCGATATTTTAAAGGTACGTTTTTTATTGATTAAGATTTTCATATTATGAGGCCTACACTTCAGACAGGATGCTGTTAAACGCTAACCAGTAACCAGCCAGATGTTTAAATGCCCATAAAATATCGCTATTTAACCGATCTCCGAATACTCTGTTTTATAACTTCTATAAAATATTTCAATTGTAAGATCGTGCCGTATGCAATTACTACTGCCAACTATATTGTTGATGATAATGGATTTTGGTAAAACATTTTCTACAAACTAAGACTGAAACAACATGAGTCTAAGAACTTTATAAGCCTATTGGCTATTCATTCGGTGTTTAAAAGAATCATTCAATTTAAGTTTGTTTTCGTGTCACTTTATGCCTACTTAATGAGTAAACACATCTATTTGAAAGAAGTTTACTATAGATCGGCAACCATAAACTTTACACGCTTATATATTTGATTCCAGCCAACATCAATCGATTCATTCTAATTCTTGCGTTGCGACCAATAAAAAAAAACAAATCAACCAATAGGTACTTATATTTTGCAGTTCTGATGTGGAGCTAACTTTTCTTGTTTTAATGCAAAATCATCCATACTTTTAAGATTGCATACGGTACCGAAATGTAAAAGTATAGTTGCAAGTTGGTTGCAAGATTGATGTTAATTGCTTTAATGTTCCCAACCACGCCTTTTCGCCCAGCAATAAAAAAAAAATGTCTATCATTGTTTTATTTCGACCTATTTCTCTAATCCTTTCCCAATCTCCTAGAAGTAAGGCCCAAGAATAAAGAACCCTTATGAGTAAACACTCAGGAATAGAATAGAACTAGGATGAATCAGATATTTTATTTAAATAAATCAGATAAATAAAAAGAAGTAGGTAAAGAACTATGGAGCAAAGGACACATAGAAATAGAACAAAAAAATAAGATAAATACCAGAATAATTTTTCAGATAGCTTGCTATCTGAAAAAGTTACAGCTAAGTATATACATATAGAGCCACAAATAAATAAAAAGGAGCAAATAGGTAATCCCAAGGAATAGAATAGAAATAAGATTGAAAGAATAAGGTTTATTATACGATAACGTCAGTTATATACCTACTCGTAGCTAGTTACAAAAAAAAGGAGTAAAGCAAAGAAAGGTTTAAAAAAAGTTACTTTGTCATGAAAATATTAGGTACTTAATTAACATTAGATGAAAGACGCGAATATTTTCAGTCTAATAACAATCTAATCTATTCTAATTTTCTGAGTAGGTACAAATAAAAATAAAATATGGGATACATTCATTATTTATTTAGTAACTACATACAATTAATCAATTTTATTAAAATACTAGCTGACCCGGCAGACTTCGTACTGCCATACAGTACTTCTCTATGGTACTGCCTAATTAAATATAAACACTGCACAAAACACTATTTACAATTTTATACATAGAATATATTAAAATAATTCGAATTTGTTTCGTGTATCAGTTGACAAAAGCAAACTCATCCATGAAAAAAAAAACACTGACATTGACAGTTTATTGTTGTTTCAACTTTTTCTAAATTTGAGACTTAGTCAAATCCTTCGAAATTTTAAAACAAATGAATGAACTATTCGATTTCGTTTTCTTTTTTTTGTTTTATCTGTGCTCCAACGCACACTGTTTTGTTAGTTAAGATTGAATATGAACTTTGTACAGAGGTAACAAAGTGCAAATTGACTCTTGGACGTTAGGAACATACCTACATTGCTTAAACAACAGTGAGTGCTTGCAATTCAATATGAACTTTATACAATAGCAATGAAGCTCGTTTTAGTTAGAAAACGCTTGTATGGGAAAAGAAAAGGGCTGTTTTTAGGGTTTTCAATATTTCTGAGAGATTTTCTTAATATTTTTTTCCGTAAGAACCTTTTCCAAATAATAACAAATACAACAAAAAAAGAATTAGTGAAATCGGTTCAGCCATTCACGCGTGATGCCGTGACCAAGGAAAACGGGTTTCATTTTTATATATATAGAAGAAGAAGATAGAAGATAGAAGATAGATGACATTGTGATATTTCGGAAGTATTCGGCTACAATTCGGTTATCGCTCGGGTATCGCATCATATGTGAAATGCTGCCCGACGGTCGACGAATGGCTGTATCTATCGATTTTGTGGTGAGGAACCAATACCGCAGTATCTAGCTCGTTTCGTAATTTCGTTACGTTTATTTATTCGTGAGATGGCAACCAAAGAGAGAGAAGTACTGTACTGTATTAATTGAGATGGGCAACACTGCCCACAAGTAAACATTATTTATCGTCAATCATTGTTTTTATCCAGTTTCGAGTTAATTTTGAGTGTAAAACATTGAAATAAGCACAAGCACAATTATTGGATGGACGACAGTGTTCGTGTTGATATTCATCCAGTGAATCTCAAGTAACATGAGAATATAAATCGGCTTCTGTGAACATTTACAACTCGATTACATTTACATGAAACAGGGGCAATACAGTGTAATCCAGTACTTACTACTATACTGGATAATTATACACATTTGTAAGTAATTAACCCAACAATAATCACGAGATTTTAGAAAAACTTTCGTTTGCACATTGCAAAACGTTACTTTTCAAGCGCCATTTTGAACGATCAAATTAAAAACGAGAAAGTATTTTATGGAAAATATTACGTTTCGTTGCAAAAGAACAAAATCAGAATCGAACTGATACTGAGCTATTATCGGAGAATCGGAGACAATAGATTAGTTATCTACTAGTTTACCAGATATATCGGACGAAAGTTTAGTTGACAAAAACTTACATGAGATGTTAGAAGCCCCTAAACTACAATTGCAGAGTGCTCATGAGGAAATAGTAAAAGCTCGTGGTTTCTCCTTATCTTGGTAATATAAAACGAATAAAAATTTACAAATCACAATTCAAAATCCCATGCAAACTCGAAAGCTTCGATCGATCTGTCGCCGTTACTTGCCTTCCTTTTTCAAACGCCTCAAGTTTATTTTTACTCAAATGTTCATGCCAAATATAAAGGAAAGAGGTCCTATTACATAAGATCTTAAATGTCACATCCAATATGTGACTGTAGCGAATAATTACAGGCTTGAAATAGCTTAAATTAGCCTTCAAGCGGTCGCGCGTAACCTAAAAGACCTTTGTGAAATATCAGTAAAGTCAATATCAGTATACCTATAGTGTTTAAATTTAAACAGAACACTATCTTAACCTTTTATTAATGACATTATTTTTATGGTGCTGCGAGGCATGTGACATGGCTAAACTATGTACACAATAATATTGATCTTAGAAATAAGTTTCATACAAGTTTGGATCCCAAAACAACTTGAAAAATTTAAATTATTTCAATCAACAGTTTATCCTTGGTTATGTGAAACTAGACAGATAAAAATGTAATGAAAAATTTACATATTTAGGCACAGAGGCAAAGTTCTAGACACGCATAGAAAAGACAGGTGATGATGACATTTCATCTATGGTCATATTGAGGTTGCATATTAGCACATACAGTTTTTCTCCAGTAAGTGTTTCCTTTTCTACTGGAGAAAAACTGTGTGAGTTGAGGTGTCCAACCATAGCTTCGCATGGACGGCTGGCTCAAGACAACACAAAAATACGCGCACTGGTGTGAATATAGATTCGGACCTTCAAGAACGCTGGCGTGACATATTCCGTTTTTACGGTCTTTTTTCAGTGTTTTCCTGCACTGCTACGCACTGGAGAAAGACCGTATGAGTGTGATGTGTCCAATCATAGCTTCGTATGGACGGCTGGTTCAAGACAACACAAAAATACATGAAGATACATAAAACTTAGTATTTAGTTGAGTGTAAAACTGACATTAAGTTGTGAAAATATTGTGAATTAAAACTGACACCAGTAGTGTTTGTATATATGTATGTATATTATAACTGACCAGCTGTTTATAATTTTGCAGGGGTGCATCTCGTCCAAGGACGAACGAGTTAGGTAAAAAGTTACAACCGTCAGTGAGCTAAGATAAAAACTGCAGAAGGCAACACTCTGGCCACTATGTTCGTTGGCTATTGTTCAATCAGCCCCACTGGTGGACATGTGATGTGTGTGAATATAGATCCGCACTGTTAGTAACTCTTGAAGAATGTTAAAACTCACACTGGTGAAAAACTGACCACCTCTCCTCCGCTGACACTTAAGTGGTAAGTTTTTGCATTAAATATTATAACTGACTAGCTGTTTATAATTTAACTGATTATAATTTTGCAGGGGATCCCTCCCCTGTGCCTCTCGTCCAAGGGCGAGCGAGTTTGTTAAAAAGTTTCAACAATCAGCAAGCTGAGATAAAAACTGCAGAAGGCAACACTCTGGTCCCCATTGTCGTTGACAACCGTTCGATCAGCCCCACTGGTGGGATCCTGGTCATCTGCTGTGAGGGCAACTCCGGTTTCTACAAGGTTGGCATCATGACGGGGCACTCGGCTCTTGGCTGGAACCACCCTGGATTAGCTGAATGTACTGTATGTACCATTTTCTTATTCAATTCAAATAATGTATTGCAGAACAATGTCCATATACAATTAAATGATAGGTACATTTAAACATAACACTATCTTAACCTTTTATTAATGACATTGTTTTTATGGTGCTGTGATGCATCTAACATGGCTAAACTACGTACACAATAACATTGATCTTAGAAATAAGTTTCATACAAGTTTGGATCCCAAAACAACTTGAAAAGTTTACATTATTTCAATCAACAGTATATCCTTGGTTATGTGAAACTAGACAGATAAAAAGTAAAGAAACATTTACATATTTAGGCACAGAGGCAAAGTTCTAGACACGCATAGAAAAGACAGGTGATGATGACATTTCATCTATGGTCATATTGAAGTTGCAAATCACCTTATATAGTTTTTCTCCAGTAAGTGTTTCCTTTTCTACTGGAGAAAAACTATGTAAGTTGAGGTGTCCAACTATAGCTTCGCATGGACGGCTGGCTCAAGACGACACAAATATACGCGCACTAGTGAGTTTGTGATGTGTGTGAATATAGATCCGGACCTTCAAGAACCCTGGCGCGACATATTCCGTTTTTACAGTCTTTCTTCAGTGAGTTTTCCTGCACTGCTACGCACTGGAGAAAGACCGTAGGAGTGTGATGTGTCCAATCATAGCTTCGCATGGACGGCTGGTTCAAGATATCACAAAAATACGTGAAAATACATAAAACTTAGTATTTAGTACAGTGTAAAACTTACATAGGTTAAGTTGTGAAAATATTGTGAAATAAAGCTGTCACCAGTAGTTTCTAGATTAAATATTATAACTGACTAGCGGTTTATAATTTTGCAGGGATGCCTCTCGTCCAAGGACGAACGAGTTTGGTAAATAGCTACAACGGTCAGTGAGCTGGGATAAAAACTGCAGAAGGCAACACTCTAGACCCTATTGTCGTTGACAACCGATGGATCAGCCCCACTGGTGGACATGTGATGTGTGTGAATATAAGTCTGCACTGTTAGTAACTCTCGAAAAATGTTAAAACTCACTCTGGAGAAAACCTGACCACCTCACCTCCGCTGACGCTTAAGTGGTAAGTTTTTGCATCAAATATTATAACTGACTAGGTGTTTATAATTTAACTGATTATAATTTTGCAGGGGAGCCTCTCGCCCAAGGACGAGCTATGAGTAGTTTGGTAAAAAGTTTCAACGATCAGCGAGCTGAGATAAAAACTGCAGAAAACAACACTCTGGACACTATGTTCATTGACAACCGTTCAATCAGCCCCACTGGTGGGCATGTGATGTGTGTGAATATAGATCTGCACTGTTAGTAACTCTCGAAGAATGTTAAAACTCACATTGGAGAAAAACTGACAACCTCACCTCCGCTGACGCTTAAGTGGTAAGTTTTTGCATCAAATATTAAAACTGACTAGCTGTTTATAATTTAACTGATTAATATTTTGCAGGGGAGCCTCTCGTCCAAGGGCGAGCGAGTTTGGTAAAAAGTTTCAACTATCAGCGAGCTGAGATAAAAACTGCAGAAGGCAACACTCTGGACCCTATTGTCGTTGACAACCGTTCGATCAGCCCCACTGGTGGGATCCTGGTCATTTGCTGTGAGAGCAACTCCGGTTTCTGCGAGGTTGGCATCAAAACTGGGCACTCGGCTCTTGGCTGGAACCACCCTGGATTAGCTGTATGTACCATTTTCTTATTCAATTCAAAATTCAAATAATGTATTGCAAACAATGTCCATATACAATTAAATGATATGATGTCGCAGCCAACTAGGTTAGTCAGCCGTTCAATTAACAGCCTAGTCTGTTTACGGTACGACTTTAGAAACGCACCAATCGATTAAAGGGAGGTGTATACCTTCTCCTAAAAGGGAGTTGCGGAAAACCCCCTTCCAGAGATATGACGTTTTTAAATGCCCAACTCCATACTTAACTTCACTTTTTTATTATTTTCGCTAGATAGGTAACTAATTTTGAACTTACTTGTTGGATCTGTTACTCATTTCGAATCCCGTAAATTGTGTCACAATAAAGGTGAATTGGGTAAATATTTCGATTTTCAAAAATTAATTCACTTACCATTTTAGGAAGCCTTCTTATAAAAAGACCTATCAGTAAAAAAAATGCGAACCGCGAATTCGATTGGTGCTTTTTTAACGTTGAGCTGAGCCCTCTTGGGCCATCCTCAATTTGATTAGCTCTTCTCGTCACTCAATAGCATAAAAAAAAACCTAGTTGGCTGCAACATATAAAATGGCATTCCCAAATGATCGGGATTATGAAATTAATGTTGTGCAATTGTTTTAGGTCATGTATCAACTTCCAGAAGCTGAAAAATGGGATGAAAGTAATAACCTCGGTAAGCTCATTTAATTTCTTGTACCTGACCATTATTTTATTTAGTATGTCAGCTGGTTTGAGACAACATCAAAAAACGCTTACTTCAGAAAAACTAAATAAATAGATATGATAATATGTGTGAATAAAGATCTGCATGAATATGTGATTTCAAATGATGTAATTAGTGTGATTACAGATCCAAACGTTAGGAACATGTGTGATTTTAAATCTGCGCCTTCAAGAACCCTGGCACGACATATTACATTCTAATGGTTTTTCTCCAGTGTTGCTATACACTGAAATAAAACCATTTGAGTGTGATGGGTCCACATCTGCGCCTTCAAGAACCCTGGCACGACATATTACATTCTTGTGGTTTTTCTCCAGTGTTGCTACACACTGAAGTAAAACCATTTGAGTGTGATGGGTCCACATCTGCACCTTCAAGAACCCTGGCACGACATATTACATTCTTGTGGTTTTTCTCCAGTGTTGCTATACACTGAAGTAAAACCATTTGAGTGTGATGGGTCCACATCTGCGCCTTCAAGAACCCTGGCACGACATATTACATTCTTGTGGTTTTTCTCCAGTGTTGCTACACACTGAAATAAAACCATTTGAGTGTGATGGGTCCACATCTGCACCTTCAAGAACCCTGGCACGACATATTACATTCTTGTGGTTTTTCTCCAGTGTTGCTATACACTGAAGTAAAACCATTTGAGTGTGATGGGTCCACATCTGCGCCTTCAAGAACCCTGGCACGACATATTACATTCTAATGGTTTTTCTCCAGTGTTGCTATACACTGAAGTAAAACCATTTGAGTGTGATGGGTCCACATCTGCGCCTTCAAGAACCCTGGCACGACATATTACATACTTGTGGTTTTTCTCCAGTGTTGCTATACACTGAAGTAAAACCATTTGAGTGTGATGGGTCCAATCATAGCTTCGCATGGACAGCTGGTTTAAGACAACAAAAATTAGTGAGTATGTGATGTGTGTGATTATAGATTACCTTCAAGAACCGCTGACGCTTTAGTAGTAAGTTGAGTGTAAAACTGACATTAGTTAAGTTGTGAAAATATTGTGAAATAAAGCAGACACCAGCAGTTTTTGAATTGAACCTGCGCTGTGTTGGTAATGATGATGAAAAGTAGCCTATATCCTTTTATGTACCTCTGACAACTTGTATGCAAAATTTCATCATGATAAGTAGGTTGATATTCAAATTCAAAGTATTTATTAAAAGACACAGTAGTCCTTAAAGTAAAAATATGAAATAGAATGCAAATAACGCCTTCAAGAACCCTGGCACGACATATTACATTCTAATGGTTTTTCTCCAGTGTTGCTATACACTGAAGTAAAACCATTTGAGTGTGATGGGTCCACATCTACACCTTCAAGAACCCTGGCACGACATATTACATTCGTTTGGTTTTTCTCCAGTGTTGCTACACACTGAAGTAAAACCATTTGAGTGTGATGGGTCCACATCTGCGCCTTCAAGAACCCTGGCACGACATATTACATTATTTTGGTTTTTCTCCAGTGTTGCTACACACTGAAGTAAACCATTTGAGTGTGATGGGTCCACATCTGCGCCTTCAAGAACCCTGGCACGACATATTACATTCTTGTGGTTTTTCTCCAGTGTTGCTACACACTGAAGTAAAACCATTTGAGTGTGATGGGTCCACATCTGCGCCTCGAAGAATCCTGGCACGACATATTACATTCTTTTGGTTTTTCTCCGGTGTTGCTACACACTGAAGTAAAACCATTTGAGTGTGATGGGTCCAATCATGGCTTCGCATGGACAGCTGGTTTAAGACAACAAAAATTAGTATGTGATGTGTGTGATTATAGATTACCTTCAAGAACCGCTGACGCTTTAGTAGTAAGTTGAGTGTAAAGCTGACATTAGTTAAGTTGTGAAAATATTGTGAAATAAAGCAGACACCAGCAGTTTTTGAATTGAACCTGCGCTGTGTTGGTAATGATGATGAAAAGTAGCCTATATCCTTTTATGTAGCTCTGACAACTTGTATGCAAAATTTCATGATGATAAGTAGGTTGATATTCAAATTCAAAAGTGTTTATTAAAAGACACAGTAGGCCATAAAATAAAAATATTAAAAAGGATTGACAATAATAATAATAAAGGAAATGATTACATAAAATAAATTAAAAAATTATGTGAAAGAATTAATAAGTGCTAAGACATTTTTATGCAAATACAATTGTATTTATCCATTCTGTATTATGATTCCAGGATATCTTGGCTGCCCGTTAACCCGTTTGATTCAGAAACTAATGCCGACCTACCATATTTTTGCCTGTCCTAAGCCAGGTAAAGTATGAAGGAAAAACGGCTCATAGGTACCTACAGATTCGGGTTCCGCGTTATCAGTCGGGGCGCGCGGGCGGCGCGACGCGAGAATAAACGACAGTTACTACGGGCGGCGCGGTAGTTCTCACGCACACACGCACTGAACGCTCGCATGCCTATAAGTTTGAGAGTCTCGGGATAAACTTTAAGCAGGGCTTTCCAAGTTTTCTTTCAGCATTTATCTAAATTTTGTTTCTTTAAACGATTTCTATGATGATTAATTAACATGCCCTTGAATATTGCTAGGGTTCAAAAAATCACCCTGTATAATTATTATTTTACTTGGACGATTGACGACGAACTATATTTACCTATATCATGTAAGCGATGTTTTATCTTTAATGAGAATGAATAAATGTCTTTAAACTGTAATTAGTAATATAAGTAAAACTTTACATTTTGAAGAAGTCAAAGAGTAACATAATATAACATGTGTGTCATATGTGCATATCCATGACCTTTCATAGTATGCCTATTAATTATGTATTGTAATTATTGCAATAAATATGATATTGAATAGAATATGCACCTTTTTATTGTTCTTGTTTGTTGTAGGTTATATTATAGAAGCGGTTTTAATTACAATTTGGTTCTGACTGATTTCCTTTGAGCTCATTACTTAGATTACAGATGGAATAAAGTTTTATTACACAAAATTGAATCCAAAGCCATGAAGTAAAACTACTATTAATAGAACTTACAAAACAGAGTAAGCAGCTTAATGTGATAATTTTTTGATAATTTTACTATGGTAACAAAATAAAATGATACCTATCCTACTCGTATCTATCCGGTTTTTTTTATAATTCAACTTAATTTAACATATCACGTGTGGCTGAAGAATGTTTTGTGTCATATTAGTTGTAAGAACCACTTCTATTAATATTAATAATTCGTCCTATTTCCATTTTTATACATTTTCACACGAGAATAAAAGCGCGGGTTTGCTTTTTGCTGCCGAACGTTTCTGTACAATATTTTTTTTCTTGTGCTTGGCTTCTGCACAGACTTGTATTTAATTCATATATTATGTTCAAATAAACATCCTGCTAATTTTACAATGATTAAAAATATCCTGTAAACCTTAAAATGAATAAATAATCGAACTGTAGTGTTTACGAATGTTTTGTCACTGAAAAATGTTGGGTGACAAAACTTTCGTAACTTCTCACGAGCTGGCTATCGTCTATCTGTCAAAAAAAAAGATATGCTGCCGATTTACGCAGTTTCAGTTTCCATTTACGGCCGATAGGGGTGCTGACCTATTTTTCATGCATTTTTCTAAAAGGTACATCTAAACGGGCCATATTTTACGACAATTTGTAGCTGCAATTATTGGCAAACATTGCCCAGCCATCAAAAAAACATTTTAGTGCATTTTATGGCTGAGCAATCAATTGCAGGCAACATGTTGCGATATGGCTGCAATAGTATGGCCTTTGATTCAGAACCCTTTAATGAGCCACACAATCCAGCAACAATGGCCGACGAAATGACGCTCATCGCAGCTGCTTACATTGTTTTGGCAGAAAAACGACAGACCAAGTATTAGTCATTTTAATTTATTTTCAAAACAACACAAGAATGACAGCACAGAATATCGCCACACCACAGATTTATACTTACACGATGGACGTCGCAGCACTCGCAGCACACTTCACGTCGCGCAGAAAGTAAAACGCAAAGTACTTCACGTCGCAGGGAGAAAGGGACGCGCATATACAGTACACAGAACAACAATATAGATGGCCCAGATATATTGCAGTATTTTCGATTGCGAGGCGATCGTTCGGCCACACGCCGGCTACACATAAAAACATTTTGACATACCAAAAAATATGTGGCTATAATGCCGGGCCATCCTTAAAATATTGCATAGTGTGGCTGGTATTGCTAGCAATGTTGCCGGCCACAGTATTGCAGCCACAAATTGTCGTAAAATATAGCCCGTTTAGACGCCCCATATAACGAATACGTGGCTATAGTTTTTTCGATAGTAGTTGTGCTAGAGCTACAGTACTCCGACTAATTTAACTGGATATCGACGAACCGAACATAATTTAAATTTAGGTTTCCTTTAAAGAACTAGTTTTTGAAATCGGTCCAGTAGTTTTTGAGTTTATTATCCACACAAAAATACAAATCTTTCCTCTTTATAATATTAGTATAGATATTAGTTGGAAGTAGGATTTGGAATGTGCTAATTGAGGCCTTTTCATTTGATATACTTACAGGGTTATTCATAAAGGGTATGCTAAGCCGAAAAGGGCTAACCCTATACACTGCCCTGAAATTTTGATTGTTCCTTTAGACGAGTTTCAGACGTATGCGTTGCTCCTTCTTATTTATCTATTCTATTTATGTTTTCTCTCGCTTCTTACTAAATTTTATGTTACTATAAGCAGTGATGTATAAGATACCTCCCTATACAAAGTATCTGAAATACAAGATGCAAGATACTTTAAAAAAAAGCATTTCAGATACCAGATACAAATAGTTTTCTAAAAAGGTAATTGAAATACTAGATACAAAATACCTATCTTTCAAATACTTTTTAAAGATAAAATACTTTTGTAAGAAAACAACATTTAATTGAACTGCCAAGTTTATTTATTCGAGAAAACAATTTTCGATAATAGGAAGGTATGTATTAAAATTTAAACTTTATTTTTTTTAATCAATTAATATTTTATTTGAGATTTCAATAAAAGTAATTCCTCAAACATATTGTCGCTCATCTTCCTTCTATGAGGCCTCATGATCATGCCCCCAAAGGAAAAGAGTCGCTCCACAGGGGCAGCGCTGGGCAAACAGGTGTTATATTTTAGGAATATTTTTTTTTATCGTAGGATAAGCATTTAAGCGCTTAAAATTTGCGCTGCGTTCAGTTGCGTTCAGGAAGAAAAACTGAAATTTATTTTAGTAAAAGTATCTTGAGGAACAAAGTATCTTCAAAATACTAAGATACCAGGAACATGTTTCTAAATATAAGATACAAAACAAAAAAATAAAAAGTATTTCAAATACAAGATGTATCTTGTATCTATATTTCAGATACTTTTATCTAAGTTAGGTCACATCTCTGACTATAAGATACTTAAAGCTTGTACTGCATTAGCATCGAAGTTACACACATACAACTCTTCAGTTTTATTGGACATCAGGAAATGCTTCAAAGTTCGGTTCAATTTTTGACCTAAACAAACATTCATACGATACAAGTTAAACAAAAGTTTAAAAGTAATGTTTTATGTTTGTGGAGGGTAATCTTCGGAGCTACTGGTCCATTATTATAGTTGTTTCATTAATAGAAAATTACAGTATCTGTAAGTGTCAGGCTATGTTTCATCGTCCAAAACTAGGCAAAGGCATGAAGTCCAGGGCATCAGGTCAGCTATAATTTGATTTTAATTGACTGTAGCAGAACACATTCACACGTACAAATTTGTACGGTAGGTACTTACAATTTGCTGTACTTACAAAAGAGATAAAGTAGTGGAACTAATTTAACCAATTATCTTTACTCAATGCGTGGGCGGCGGCCGCGGATAGTGGGGTATGTCCAATATTATGTTTGTATTAAAATAGATGGTGCGCCATCATAATCAACTTATTGGTAATTTGCATTAATTATTATACTCTTTGCATTATACTTAGGTCACGACAAAAAATAAAAAAATAAAAACTTACTGTCACTGTTACTACGTGCCAAAAGAGTCAAGTGGGAAACTGTATCGTAATGACAAAAAAAGATATATTACAACGCACTATTTTGTTTGGGAAATAGTTGTGTCATAAAAGTACTAGCGGCCCGTCCCGGCTTCGCACGGGTAGACTTTGGGATAAACGTAGAGTAAATTGAAATCGGTCCAGTCGTTCACGCGTGATGGCGTGACAAAGGTGTTGAGAATAATTATAGGAACTCTTTGTTAAAACCTCTATTCTCATGCTATTGCGTAACTATAGCAACCGTAGTTTGTTGATGGTAACTTGTCAATTTATAGTAAAAATTATCAGTATAAAACGCACACTGTTTTGATAGATATGATTGAATTTGAACTTTGTACAGAGGTAATAAAGTGCAAATTGACTCATGGACGTTAGGAACATACCTACATTGCTTAGACAACAGTGAGTGCTTGCAATTCAATATGAACTTTATACAATAGCAATAAAGCTCGTTTTAGTTTGGGAAAAATAAAAGGGCTGTTTTTAGGGTTTTTCAATATTTCTGAGAGATTTTCTTAATATTTTTTTCCGTAAGAACCTTCTCTTATTAATAACAAATACAACAAAAAAAGAATTAGTGAAATCGGTCCAGCCATTCACGCGTGAGGCCGTGACCAAGGAAAACGGGTTTCATTTTTATATATACAGCGGCGTCTTTACCTATTGTGCAGGGTGTGCGTTGCACACGGGCGCAGCGGTCCTAGGGGGCGCCGAGCGCCGCTCGCTACGGAGCCCCACTCGGCGGGCGCGTTGGCCGCGCGGTCGCGGCACTTTCAATGACCAACGTAAAAAGAGCTCCGCTCTGCATACATTTTGTATAGCATCTGTAGCTCAGCCCCGGATCTAGGGGGGGGGGGGGGGGGGCGAGCCGGGGCCCATGCCCCGGGCGTCAAGTTCAGGGGGCGCCAAATTCACACTTTACAGACGAATAGACATCTCATCATTTACTAAACTTTGACCACGGAATAAATAATAGTACAAGTACAGTCATGTCCATATCAACTCGACCAATACCCAGAGCGCGGAGTAAGACTTAGTAGTAGTTTCCTTTGTAAACAGCCTGTCCTAAATTTCTAAAAACGTCCCAATTTTTTGCGCTCGCTACGCTCGCGTTTTCTTGTTGTTTAATTCCCGTTGTGCATTATGTGCATAGCTTGTCAAATATGATCGATCTGTTCTGAATTGATCAAAAATGCCTAATAATTTTTTATTACCTAATATGATTATTTGTGCTTTTAGACATGCTGCGTACGACATACAAAGGCTTTTTGTAGTTTCCGCTTATTAATCGAATACTGTTTTTGGCAGAGCAAATTTTTGCAAAAACATTTTTATTTTTCAATTTTTAAATCAAAACTTAATACACAAAGCTATCCAAAACGGAGTTAATTGATTTGTCAAATTTCAACGGTTTTATTTTAATAAATAAGCTTAATACAGAAAGAACAGCGATGGATGCATTATTTCAGCTCTGTTTACGCATTACTAAGTGTAATTTCGTTTGTAAACAGCCTCTTGTATAATAAATATATTCTGAATTGCTAAAAATACGTTTTAAATCATTTCCACATCTTTATTATTTAGTGTTTCGTATGACCTAGCGCGTGAATTTTAGTTTCAAAATGACAGAATATAGCTCAAAATTTCGCGCTCGCTGCGCTCGCGTATTCTTGATTTCTGATATCTATTAAATACACACCGTTACGTAATAGCCCGTCCTAAAAACAAAAGATCTTAAAATCTCTGTGCTCGCTTCATTCGCGTATTACTATTATTTTATAAAGGCCACAACTATTTCCGAATTGATTGAAAATATCTCAAGTTTTTTACCCGACGCGAGTGTTGTGTAATTTTCGTTAAATCTATCGTAAATTGATTTAAAAATCTCAAATTTTCGCGCTCGATGCGCTCGCGTATTCATGGTGTTTAATTTGTGTTATAAGTTTAATTCGTGAAAATTCTATGTTTTGAATTAATGAACCATCTCGAAAAGTTTCGCGCTCGCTGCGCTCGCGCATTTATTTATTTGTCCTTTTAAACTTGCTGCGCATAACATCCAAATGCCGATTGATAAAAACTACTATGAGATTTGAAGATACTTAATCAAGCACTGTGATGTGGGTACTTGATTCACAAAGCTCTCCAAAATTGAATTATGTATTTGGTTTATTGAAAAAAAAAACACGTTTTTATTTGATTAATGAACAAATGCGGCCCGCCACTATTTGAAATTGTCACTATGCGGCCCGCGTCTGCCAAAAGGTTGCCGACCCCTAATAGAGATGATAAAGGTAAAAATGAATATAAGTGAGCGGGGGCGGCATAGATCTTAGATTTTTTATCCATTGGGGAAATTTGACAGTTTGTGGCAACTTGATGTGCTGTTACAGTGCCACAAGTTTAAGTTGGCGGTGGCGATTTGAGGAACTAAATCGGCAATCTTGAAAATTCACTTTGACACTTCCGAGTTCCTAATAAACATCGTTGCGAATATTTTTGCTACTATTATATTTGCTACTGTGCTATCATCATGCCTAAAGTGATAAAAAGTGGTACAAGAGAAGCAGTTATAAAAGTACACAGTGGCGCACAGCCGCGCCAAGTTATACTTGCCGGACTGTACTTGTACTTTGTATCCATTCCATTTTGACCACGCGCACGCGCTTACTAGGGGGCGCTCGGGTAATGTTTGCACACGGGCGCTACATGGGCTAGAGACGCCTCTGTATATATATATATAGATATATAGATAGATGTCAATATCTATACTAATATTATAAAGAGGAAAGATTTGTATTTTTGTATGTTTGTGTTTTCACCATTCGAATGCTACATTATCCCAAAGTAACATGGGCTATATTATTTTTTTTTATTCACAGCGAAGCGTAGCAGGGAACAGCTAGTAATATAATTATATTCGTCTTGAAGTTCGTAATTTGAATTTTACGATATGAGAGTAGATAAAATACTTTTAATCCATTAACCAGTTCAGTCAAGGTTGTTCTATACACTAATATATCTTAGACTACATGTAAACACGCTGCTCGTAATATTTTTTAACACTTTAACTGCTGAAAACATATACCTTGTGTTTTCCTTTGTGCGACGCGTGTGCGGCTGCACACGCCAGGCGCGTAAAACAACGCATTTGACTATTAGCCGCACCTAAGGCAAGCGCATGTGATTACTGATTATTAGCCGCAGTCAAATTGTTAAAACAGACACGCGAAGCGTGCACACCCGCGAGATGTTCAGCGGACGCCGACACTAACCAACTATCTGTCAGCGCCATCTAGTGTCTTTCGCATCGAATGTATTACTAATCCCTTGTTTTTAACCGACTTCAAAAAAAAACATACAGACGAATTGATAACCTCCTCCTTTTTTGAAGTCGGTTAAAAAAGGAGGAGGTTATCAATTCGACTGTTTTTTTTTTTTGTTTGTTACCTCATAACTTTTGACTGGGTGAATCGATTTTGATGATTCTTTTTTTATTAGAAAGCTGACGCTTTCCATTTGGTCCCATTTCAATTTAGTCCAGTTCTGATAATGGTATCCATGAGAAAACTGTAAGTCTGTAAGTCTTAAATTTGCATTAAGTACGTGCGCGACAAATAGATGAATAACTCAATAGTCGGTTTTTGTTTTGTAAAAATAATGTTCTTGTAACTTATTCTTTCAATCTTATTTCTATTATATTCCTTGGGGTTATTTGCTCCTTTTTATGTATTTGTGACTATAAGTACATATAGCTGCTTTTTCGCAGTTCTTACCCACCGTCCACCTCCTGAGACCACCTGGGTGAACCGTGGAAAGTTTTTTTCACAACGGCTCACCTTTGTCCACCTGGGTGTTCCTTACGGATAGCAAGCTTATTGTATTTTTCTTATTTTTTGTTCTTTTTCTGTGTCCTTTGCTCCATAGTTCTTTACTTACTCCTTTTTTATCTAACTGATTTCTGTAAATGAAATATCTGACTCATCTTATTTCTATTCTATTCCTGGGTGTTTACTCCTAAGGGTTCTTTATTCTTGGGCCTTACTCCTAGGAGATTGGGAAAGGATTAGAGAAATAGGTCGAAATAAAACAATGATAGACATTTTTTTTTTATTGCTGGGCGAAAAGGCGTGGTTGGGAACATTAAAGCAATTAACATCAATCTTGCAACCAACTTGCAACTATACTTTTACATTTCGGTACCGTATGCAATCTTAAAAGTATGGATGAAACAAGAAAAGTTAGCTCCACATCAGAACTGAAAAATTTATTGGTTGTTTTTTTTTTTTATTGGTCGCATTTTGCTCACGCAAGAATTAGAATGAATCGATTGATGTTGGCTGGAATCAAATATTTATGCGTGTAAAGTTTATTGTTGCCGATCTATAGTAAACTTCTTTAAAATAGATGTGTTTACTCATTAAGTAGGCATAAAATGACGCGAATCAAACTTAAATTGAATGATTCTTTTAAACACCGAATGAATAGCCAATAGGCTTATAAAGTTCTTAGACTCATGTTGTTTCAGTCTTAGTTTGTAGAAAATCTTTTACCAAAATCCATTATCATCAACAATATAGTTGGCAGTAGTAATTGCATACGGCACGATCTTACAATTGAAATATTATATAGAAGTTATAAAACAGAGTATTCGGAGATCGGCTAAATAGCAATATTTCATGGGCATTTAAACATCTGGCTGGTTAGCGTTTAACAGCATCCTGTCTGAAGTGTAGGCCTCATAATATGCAGATCTTAATCAATAAGAAACGTACCTTTAAAATATCGCTAGCCGATTCCCGACCACCGTGTATATACAAGGTTAGATAATAATAACAACAACAACAATAATAAGTAAGTTTTTTATAATATGTTGTTTTTTTTTATATTCTGCATTGTAAAAAATTTAAAAATTAAGAAAATAAATAAATATGTATTATATCAATAATAAAAGGCGGTGATTCTTGACACGGCCCGCATTGTCAAGAGATGCCTCACTCTGCAGCCTTAACCACCGGTAGCTTGGGCCCTGCCACGCTACCGGCGGCAACCTAGTTTTTAAGTTTTTTATAATATATTGTTTTTTTTTGTATTCTATATTGTAAAAAATTTAAAAATCAAGAAAATAAATAAATATGTGGAATAATAATAACATATTAAAATATCTATTTGCCACGCCTATGCCAGTTATTCTAGCGCTAAGCAATAATGTGCATATATTACTGAGTTTCGGTTTGAAGAACAATGTTTCCAGCGAAATTTCAGGGCAATATCATATAAACAATGGCCCTTTGCGGGACCTATCGCCCCCATTCTAATAACAATACAAACCCAACTTGTTACATCGGGGCATGTACCTAACATGTTTTTTTTATAACAAGACTATGGCAACAGTGAGGGTTGTTTTTAACCATTATGGATGTACATACGTTCATCTGTTCCCTCATGACTTCTGAACTTACTAATCTTAATTTGACAAATGAGGTATCATATCATTGGAAGCATCTTTTTGTCTTCTGGTTATGGCCTGTGTATGGCGCCATCTAGAGCACATAAATAAAGTCATGAACGAATACAAAAAGTTTACGATTTCCAGCCCTTCCATACCTTTTGTCGAGTGTCATTGACATTTTTCTATGGAATAGATGAATTATTTTTCCCGAGATTTCGGGTTAATGCCACAGAAAAGTTGTTTATAATGATAATAATTTATATGATATTGACTTTTTCGTTCATAATGTACTACGAGCCCTTTTCGGCTTAGCATACCCTTTATGAATAACCCTGTATATCAAATGAAAAGGCCCCATTAGCACATTCCAAATTCTACTTCCAACTAATATTATATAATGTGAATGTAAAAATAAAAGAACAAAAAAAAATTAATAACGAAAAAACAGCTGAATTTTTTAATTTTTCGAAAGAAATTTGGTTTGAAAGTAGCTGATGCCCTGGAATATACACACAATACATATAGGTTACTTTTATCCCGGAAATCGCGAGTTGTACAACTTCATTAAACTACTGGTCCTTTAAAGGAAACCTAATTTAAATTATGTTCGGTTCGTCGATATCCAGTTAAATTAGTCGGAGTACTGTTAAATGAGTGTCCTCCATATTTGAGCAGGAGTCTGTGCTCGTAGCCGTCGACGTCGGGCCGCTTGGTGGTCAGCAAGCCCGCGTGGCGCGCGACCGCCGCCTCCCGAGCCGCCCTCACCTCCGGGTGACGCTGCAGCAGATTGTTGGCGCGGTTACTTGAGCATTGCCCCGGGCTGGAACGTTAATTAGATACATTAGAATTTACATGATTTCCTTAACCTATTAACATGTTTAATATCAAGCATGTTAAACCTCGGGGTGGAATATTAACAAAATTAAAAATTTACAGCCAAGAGCGAGCAGGTTGTTAATGCGGATCGCGGAGCATTGTCTCGGGCTGGAATGCATATTACAAAGTTACATGATCTGATTGAGTAAGTTGTGGTGGATCGTGGAGTATTGTTTCAGGCTGGATGTCAATATATGTACATCAAAACTAAACATGATCTCATCAAGCAAGTTCCTCTTGTGGATTGTGGAACACTGCCCCAGGCGGATATACAAGTATATTAATTACATTAACATTTACTGCTTTAAGATAAATATTAAACACATTTAACATCCATAATAAGGTGTTTCATTGCAACAGTCCGGTGCCTACGATGATGGTGACAGCAGCTAGAAATATCAAAATACTTAACACTAACAAATGCACAACTTCTCTCAACAAAATTGCTGATTTTAACTCTTTGTGAACTCAGATCATGTAAAAGCTGCCATTTTATGGTTATCTATTTTAGGAAAATGGTTAGTTTATCTGTTTATTTATCCACCAGCCCGGACTTGGCCAGCGTAGTGGAACACAGCCTAATCAAACCTCGAGGGTAAACCTGGTATCTCAGCAGTGGGATGATTAAAAGGTTGATTTCAGTTTTTTATCTGAGTACCAGCCACGGGTTCTATACCTCAGCAAATGATGGCGTTCTCGGTTCTGACAAGTTGCACAGGGCCGGAGTAGTCTCTCAGCAGTAGAATGAGTAAAAGGTTGATTTGAGTTATTCATCAGAGTATTGGCACGGGTTCTATAGGTTTATAGGTTATAGGTATATTAGGTCTAGATTGGCGTCTAATATCACTTTTTCATCTGTCTCGTTTCACATTGAAATCATAGTGAAATAATGTAAACTTTTCAAGTTTTTGGGATCCAAACTTGTATGAAACTTATTTTTAAGTTCAATATTATTGTGTACGTAATTTAGCCATGCCTCGCAGCGCCATAAAAATAATATCATTAATAAAAGGTTAAGATAGTGTTATGTTTATATTGACGTCATTTTTAATTATTTAAGGTTTTTTTTTAAATATGTTTTATGTAATTGTAACATATGTATGTGGACATAGTTCTGCGATACATCATTAAAATTGAATTTGTGAATAAGATAATGGCACATACCATTCATGGTGGTTCCAGCCAAGAGTCGAGTGCCCAGACTTGATCAGAGAGGTCATAAAGCCAACCTCGTAGAAACAGGAGTTGCCTTCACAGCAGATGACCAGGATCCCACCAGTGGGGCTGATTGAATGGTTGTCAACGAACATAGTGTCCAGAGTGTTGCCTTCTGCAGTTCTTATCTCAGCTCACTGACTGTAGTAACTTTTTACCAATCTGACGAGAGGCACACCTGCAAAATTATAAACAGCTTGTCAGTTATAATATTTCATGCCGAAACTGCTGGTGACAGCTTTATTTTACAATGTTTTCACAACTTAACTAATGTCAGTTTTACACTCTACTAAATACTAAGTTTACACGTATTTTCACGTATTTTTGTGTTGTCTTGAACTAGCCGTCCATGCGAAGCTATGATTGGACACATCACGCTCATACGGTCTTTCTCCAGTGCGTAGCAGTGCAGGAAAACACACTGAAGAAAGACCATAAAAACGGAATATGTCGCGCTAGAGTTCTTGAAGGTCCGGATCTATATTCACACACATCTCAAACACACCAGTGCGCGAATTTTTGTGTTGTCTTGAGCCAGCCGTCCATCCGAAGCTATGGTTGGACACCTCAACTCACACAGTTTTTCTCCAGTAGAAAAGGAAACACATACTGGAGAAAAACTATATGTGCTAATATGCAACCTCAATGTGACCATAGATGAAATGTCATCATCACCTGTCTTTTCTATGCGTGTCTAAAACTTTGCCTCTGTGCCTGAATATGTAAATTTTTCTTTACTTTTGTATCTGTCTAGTTTCACATAACCAAGGATATACTGTTGATTGAAATAATGTAAACTTTTCAAGTTTTTGGGATCCAAACTTGTATGAAACTTGTTTCTAAGATCAATATTATTGTGTACATATGTAGTTTAGCCATGTCAGATGCCCCGCAGCGCCATAAAAAAAATAATGTCATTAATAAAAGGTTAAGATACTGTTATGTTTCAATTGACGTCATTTTAAATTATTTAAGGTTTTTTTTTAAATATGTTTTATGTAATTGTAACATATGTATGTGGACATAGTTCTGCGATACATCATTAAAATTGAATTTGAATTGAATAAGATAATGGCACATACCATTCATGGTGGTTCCAGCCAAGAGTCGAGTGCCCAATCTTGATCAGAGAGGTCATAAAGCCAACCTCGTAGAAACAGGAGTTGCCCTCACAGCAGATGACCAGGATCCCACCAGTGGGGCTGATTGAATGGTTGTCAACGAACATTGTGTTCAGAGCGTTGCCATCTGCAGTTTTTATCTCAGCTCACTGACTGTAGTAACTTTTTACCAATCTGACGAGAGGCACACCTGCAAAATTATAAACAGCTTGTCAGTTATAATATTTCATGCCGAAACTGCTGGTGACAGCTTTATTTTACAATGTTTTCACAACTTAACTAATGTCGGTTTTACACTCTACTAAATACTAAGTTTACACGTATTTTCACGTATTTTTGTGTTGTCTTGAACTAGTCGTCCATGCGAAGCTATGATTGGACACATCACACTCATACGGTCTTTCTCCAGTGCGTAGCAGTGCAGGAAAACGCACTGAAGAAAGACCATAAAAACGGAATATGTCGCGCTAGAGTTCTTGAAGGTCCAGATCTATATTCACACACATCACAAACTCACCAGTGCGCGTATTTTTGTGTTGTCTTGAGCCAGCCGTCCATGCGAAGCTATGGTTGGACACCTCAACTCACACAGTTTTTCTCCAGTAGAAAAGGAAACACTTACTGGAGAAAAACTATATGTGCTAATATGCAACCTCAATATGACCATAGATGAAATGTCATCATCACCTGTCTTTTCTATGCGTGTCTAAAACTTTGCCTCTGTGCCTGAATATGTAAATTTTTCTTTACTTTTGTATCTGTCTAGTTTCACATAACCAAGGATATACTGTTGATTGAAATAATGTAAACTTTTCAAGTTTTTGGGATCCAAACTTGTATGAAACTTGTTTCTAAGATCAATATTATTGTGTACATATGTAGTTTAGCCACGTCAGATGCCTCGCAGCGCCATAAAAAAAATAATGTCATTAATAAAAGGTTAAGATACTGTTATGTTTCAATTGACGTCATTTTAAATTATTTAAGATATTTTTTTAAATATGTTTTATGTAATTGTAACATATGTATGTGGACATAGTTCTGCGATACATCATTAAAATTGAATTTGAATTGAATAAGATAATGGCACATACCATTCATGGTGGTTCCAGCCAAGAGTTGAGTGCCCAATCTTGATCAGAGAGGTCATAAAGCCAACCTCGTAGAAACAGGAGTTGCCCTCACAGCAGATGACCAGGATCCCACCAGTGGGGCTGATTGAATGGTTGTCAACGAACATTGTGTCCAGAGCGTTGCCATCTGCAGTTTTTATCTCAGCTCACTGACTGTTGTAACTTTTTACCAAACTCGCTCGTCCTTGGAAGACAGGCACTCCTGCAAAATTATAAACAGCTAGTCAGTTATAATATAGTATTTAATGCAAAAACTGCTGGTGTCAGCTTAATTTCACAATATTTTCACAACTTAACTGATGCTCGTTTTACACTCAACTTACCACTAAAGCGTCAGGGGAGGTGAGGTGGTCAGTTTTTCTGAAGTGTGAGTTTTAACAGTCATCGAGAATTACTGTGTAGATCTATATTCACACACATCATATCGAACGGTTATCATCGACAATGGGTCCAGAGTGTTGCTTTCTGCAGTTTTTATTTCAGCTCACTGACCGTTGTAACTATTTACCTAACTCGTTCGTCCTTGGACGAGAGGCACCCCTGCAAAATTATAAACCGCTAGTCAGTTATAATAATCTAGAAACTACTGGTGACGGCAAGTTTTATGTGTTTTCACGTATTTTTGTGTAGTATTGAACCAGCCGTCCATGCGAATCTATGATTGAACACATCACACTCATACGGTCTTTCTCCAGTGGGTAGCAGGTAGCAGTGCAGGAAAACACACTGAAAAAAGACCGTAAAAACGGAATATGTCGCGCCAGGGTTCTGGAAGGTCCGGATCTATATTCACACACATCACAAACTCACCAGTGCGCGTGTTTTTGTGTTGTCTTGAGCCAGCCGTCCATGCGAAGCTATGGTTGGACACATCAACTCACATGGTTTTTCTCCAGTAGAAAAGGAAACACATACCGACGAAAAACCATATGTGCTAATATGCAACCTCAATATGACCATAGATGAAATGTCATTATCACCTGTCTTTTCTATGCGTGTATAAAACTTTGCCTCAGTGCCTGAATATGTAAATATTTCTTTACTTTTTTATCTGTCTAGTTTCACATAACCAAGGATATACCTACTGATGATTGAAGTAATATAAACTTTTCAAGTTTTTGGGATCCAAACTTGTATGAAACTTATTTCTAAGATCAATATTATTGTGTACGTAGTTTAGCCATGTCAGATGCTTCGCAGCACCATAAAAATATTGTCATAAAAAGTCCTCATCGATCCGATACGTGCAAAAATTTTTACTCCGGGTAGAAGGTCACCAAAACGGGTTTTTCGCGATTTTCTCAGAAATGGTTCGAGCTACAAGGAAACTGTTCAAGACATGTGTATTCTCTGTAACATTTTCTACATTATTGCTTTGAAATGCATGTTGATAGGACTTATGGTTTTCGAGATATGCTAGTATTCATTTCAGACCAGGCCAAAAATATGATATTTTTTCTTAAGAGGCCTCAGTGAGCAGTAGATTATATCAGAAGTTTGTAAATGAGCTTTCCCGAAGTTGTAAACATCGCTAAATCCGAAAAAATCACGAAACACTTTGAAAAATGACTCCTTGTGGCTCAAATCGGTGAAATGATGATGATGGCTGACGGAAAATGTAACCTCTCGTATCTCGGAAACAGTAAAAGATAGAGGGGTACACCTGACTTTTGAAATGTAGATCAAGTGCCATACAAAAAAGTGTTGGTGTTGGTGATTGGTGACCTTCTACCCGGAGTAAAAATTTTTGCACGTATCGGATCGATGAGGACTTTTTAGGTTTCATTTACCTATGATGGTGTTCTGAACAATCCTACCAATTTTCAGCTGGGTGGGAATAATTAATGTAAGGTTACTCCTATTTTTTGGTCTAATTTGCCCGGATTATAGTTGTCTAATCTATTGTCTCCGACAATAGCTCACTATCAGTTTGATTAATTGAATCTGATATTGTTCTTTTGCGACGAAACATATTATTTATACTAATATTATAAAGAAGTAAAGTTTGTGTGTTTGTATATTTGTTAAATTGTAAGGGGTAATCTCGGGATCTACTGAACCGATTTTAAAAATTCTTTCACCAATAGAAAGCCACATTATTGCTGAGTGTCATAGGTTATATAAAAAACCGAAAAATAAAAAGGCTTTTACGTGGTAGTCCGTTTTGCAAAGTGAATCGGAGAAAAAACGGTCCGAACGGCGCGCGATGGCTTCGGGTTTAATTAACATTATGCCCAACGAAGTGGGCAAGGGTCAGCTAGTTTTCCATAAAATGCTTTCTCGTTTTTAATTTGATCGTTCAAAATGGCGCTTGAAAAATAACGTTTTGCAATGTGCGAACGAAAGTTTTTCTAAAATCTCGTGATTATTGTTGGGTTAATTAATTACAAATGTGTATATCCAGTATAGTAGTACTGGATTTCACTGTTTAACACTGTATTGGCACTGTTTCATGTAAATGTAATCGAGTCGTACATGTTCACTGACTCCGATTTATATTCTCATGTTACTCGAGATTCACTGGATGAATATTAACACGAACACACAGTCACACACTGTCCATCCAATAATTGTGCTTAATTCAATGTGCTACACGAGGTAAGACGACTAAGACGAGGTTACACTCAAAATTAACTCGAAAGGCAGTGTTACCAACTCTCAAAAATATTTATCCCTAAAGTTGTGTCAAAAGCCCCTAAAATCGCCTTAATTATTGAGTTGTCCCCCTAAAAAATATATAAATATAAATTCATAATGATTTAGAAACAATATGCTGTAACAATCGTCGTAAGAATATTCTTCACCTATTTTTTTGCGGTATCTGACATAAGCTAATGTCAAACATACGTTCAAGCTTAAAAAAATATAGACTTAGTTTTTTTTTTGTTTGTGCTGTCTTGTTTGTGTTGTCCTATTGGTTTCAGACAGGTTGACAAGTAAACTAAAGGTAGCCTTTCGAAGCGAGCGTCTATAGCGTCAGTGGCGCCGCGACTGTGACGCCGTGACAGAGCGACAGATAGATGATCTATGCAAATGTATGAAATTCTAGGGAACGTCATTCGAGCGCAGCGACACTGACGCGGCGTCTGTGACGTCACAGTGCCGCGGTAACCGCGTTGTAAGCCTGGGTGCTTTTATAATTTACCGTCGCACGGCACGGCACGGCACGTTTTTATCGTCACGGTAAAGTAGGAAAGCAAAATGTATGCATTTGTATGCAAACGCTTTTAATTTACCGTCCACGGCAACGGCACGCCGTGAACAGCAACGATCTACCGTGCCGTTGCCGTAGCATACTGCGCTCCCTATCAAATCGTCGCGGCATTGTTGAGAGTGTAGTGTGTGCGTACAAGAAATTTGTATGTGTGCGTGCGTAGCCAAAAGGCGCGGGTGCAGT
Source organism: Alcis repandata (assembly GCA_949125135.1). Classification (NCBI taxonomy): domain Eukaryota; kingdom Metazoa; phylum Arthropoda; class Insecta; order Lepidoptera; family Geometridae; genus Alcis; species Alcis repandata. The sequence continues at coordinate 11,482,279 of OX421221.1, read as the reverse complement.
GTTGCAAAAGTTCCCGATTTATCGGGAGATCTACTGATTTTGGACATCGTCTCCCGATATCCCGATTTAGCGACAAAACAAAGGAATAAACTTTCCTCTGATTCGATAGTAGGGCTTCTTCACACAAAAAGATTTGTGGAAGAAAACCGGCACCGGCGCCGGCGCCGGCGCCGTGCCGTTGCCGGGGAAGCAAAAATGTATGAAAATGTATGGCTCGCTTTTTCACTTACCGGCACCGGCGCCGGCACGGCATTGAGTCCTGCCGGCGCCGTCGCCGTCGCCGGGGTAGCAAGCTTCCCACAGGTGCCGGCCCGGCAAAATTGCATGTGTATTGCATATTTAAATGAATTGTAGCCGTGTGAGTGTGTAACTGCGCGGGGCGGGTAGGAGGGCGCGGAGCGGAGGGCACGGTTCCCAACTTAGGGGTTTTCTCCCCAGATTTAGGGGGTAAATAAGTGAGATGGGATTTTTTTAGGGGTATTTTCAGGGATTTTTTGACTCTTTAATATTTTTAAATTGATTATATTAACATTTATTTCTTGACCTAGCGACTTATAACGACATCTGCTAGTACGTGTCCGTGTCAGTACTGTACCACTCACCGGCACGGCACCGGCATCGACACCGGCGCAGTGGAAAAACGAAACCCCGGCGCCGGTGCCGTGCCGGTGCCGTGCCGGTGCCGTGCCGGTGCCGTGCCGGTGCCGTGCCGGTGCCGTGCCGGGTAATGGAAAAACGCCCATTGGGTGCTTTTATAATTTTTTTTATTAAATATGTAGTTAAAAATATCGTTATTGGAAAAATCACTTAAAATAATTTGTTGTTTTCATCACAATTTGTCAAAATTACTTTTAAAAAATTGGTTGTCTGTAAAGTCGGTTTACTGACGATAGTTTAACGTGACAACGTCGTAAGAAAATACTGATAGAATGGTTTCATTTTTCAAAAGAAAATTTTAATTTAATTTAATTTTATATAAGTAAGGTACAAAAGTAATTGACAAATAGGAAAATATAATAGATTAAGGAAATCACAATTTCACTCAGAGCGAGGTAACGGCACATACGTCACACTTTTTTCGTACTTGTACCCGGTTCCATCGAATTATAAGACGTTATCACGTCAAAAAATTAAATTAGAAATTGAAATATATATTAATTATTATTCATCATCGTCGTACTTTTACAAAAACTGAGGATCGAAACAATTTCACGCTGCAATTTGCAAGCGAGTAAGTTAACTACTCTCGAGACGGTATTTCTCGATGGCGTCTGCTCTGTCAAATTTGTAACTCATGGTGCCTCATTTGTATGGCAACGGCGTATAAATGTTATGTAGGTACTCGATACTCGCTGACATTTAGTTTTCGATGGGTGTTTACTCAGCGACTCATGGTGCCGATTTTAGTTCTACAAGTGACCGCTAGGGGCGCTGTACAATTTGCCATACAAAATGTTTAGGTAGGTACGTTACGCGACGCGATCGATACCTAGCGAGTAAAATGGCTTAGAACTCATGGTCGAACTTATCAAGTTCAAGGTTTTTTCTGTGGTTAGTTGTAGCCTTCAAAGTGATCTGTGACCCCCATTATAATAAAATTATAGAAACGGTGAGTAAATATTACATATAACCCTGTGGAACATCTGTAGATACATTGATAATGATAGTTTAATGCTATTTTTCAGTATCAGATCAAGATTTAGATTTTAGGGAGTTTGTTTTTGTAAAAACCTTGCGTACTGATATATTTTCACCTTACCTATGCATTTTTATCGCCGTCCAATCATCTAATTCTATAGTAACAACTGGAAACATCTGAAATTAAATTATTGTACTTTGTTTCAGATGGAGAGGAACGAGAGGTCTAATTATAATCGAATCAGTTTGTATGATCGTATAAAGAAGTTACTAGTATCTTACGAATGGAGTGACTGCAATTTCAATGTATCTGATACAAAATTGAAGGCACATAAACTTATTTTGGGGACCAGCAGTCCTGTATTTGAAGCTATGTTTTATGGTCCATTGTCTAACACTGTTGACACTAATAACATTGTTATCACGGACATACAACCAGACATATTCAAGTTGGTGTTATACTTTATTTATACGGATGATGTGGAAATAACTTGCATCAAACAAGCATTTGAATTAATGTATGCATCAAGAAAATATATTCTAGAACATCTCACAGAAAAATGTATAGCTTACATACAGATAAACAGAACCATAGATAATGTCATTGAAATCCTGAGTTACCCTGATTATTTACAAGGCGAGCAACTCATTAAACATTCTTTGAAACTATTTTGTGAACATGCTGACTATTTGTTGGAGGAAAAGAAAAACACAATTACATACACATGCATGAAGGCCATACTCGAAAGTGACCAAATGAACATGGAGGAAAAACATCTGATCAAACATGTATTTGAGTGGTCTATGAACTGCTGTGACCAAGACAACGTCCCACCAACTATTGAAAATAGGCGTAATGCTTTAACAAGTAAGGGCTTATTTAAGTTATTAAGATTTCTATCACTGACTTTAAATGATTTAGAAGAAATTACTTCTGATAAAGCTAACTTGTTACTGTCTCATGAGTATGAGATTATTAAGAATAATATAATCAGAAAACCTTATAGCAAAGACAACGAAGTGGTTAGTGTCATCACTAAACCCAGAAAGCGTCTCCAGCTGCAATGGTACCTGTGCTACCGCAGTCCTCTTTGGTCTATAGCTTCCATAGTTATAGATTCCAATAACTATATAATACAGTCTCGATTTAAGTCAAATAAATCAGGATTTATAAGCACTCTGTGTGTCCCGACTAGGATGGCGCCCGCAGTCCATTTTAGTAACAATACAAGCAAAGAATATGCAGAACAGCTATCTGTCTTGATATTAAGTGAATCTGATAACAGTATTGTTAAATTTACAAACTTTATGAACACTGTTGAGTATGATTCTGTGGCGCGCATAGAATTAACTGAGCCATGTTTTATCAAGAAAGACCAATGGTATAAAATTACCTTTGAATGGCCTCAAAATGGGTGCCCCACATACACCTATATTGTTGAGTACAGAGATAAAAAGTACACTGGACACAAAGTAACTTTTGAATTTGACGATTTGCCTTTCAGAGCAGGAAATATTGGAAGCTTTTTAGGTGGTTTAAAGTTTTGCTTGTAATTAATTTAAAAGGGCAAAGTGTCTTATGTTTTTAATAGGCCCAAGTTTGAAGGCTTTTTAAGACATCTAAATTTTCTAAAACTATGACGTTTTCTTTGTAACTAACTAATATTTTGTTGTAATTATTAATATTTTTAGCGGTGTTTTAGTTTTTATGTACAGGTTGTTAAATAAATCAAATTATTATTTCGTACTTTTTTTAGGTAGGTTTTTGTGTCGGGGGTTTTTTAAATTTTTAATTTAAGTTTTTGTCTGTCTGGAGTATCAGAAGTATTGTTTTGCAGTCGGGTTTCATGATTTTCTTTTTAATAGTAAAGTAATGCATCAGGCGCTGCGCGCTGGTTACAATTTAACGTAGTGGTCTCTTTTCTTCACAATATTAGCGCCTGATTCATTTCGATGAATAGACGACGCATTCACACAAAGACAATTTTGGTATGAATGATTTTCAAAAACAATGTTTATTCGAGAATTCGTTTAGCTTGTAGTCGTCTACGTGCATGACAGCTGTAGATATACATTTAATCACTTTTAAACGATTTTGAGTGTCTATTTATAATCTCTAGTTATGTAAGTTAGGTAGTTGAATAGAAAACCTCACAACTAGGCCATCATGGCTGCATCGACCAGCTTTGTCGACGAGCTCCAGGTCACAAATCTTCATGTCACGAGCAAGATAAAACAGCAGAGCCTTCAGGCGCTGTCATGAACATCTGGAGCTCTTTGGTCAGGTTTATTCATAGAATTTAAGGAAAAATTTAGATGTTAGTAGTACTCGATTGCACTTATTTGTAATGCACACTATCAACGAGTAAAATATACGTAAATTCTGATTGTTTAACAGTTTGGTTGTGTTAAAAATTTTGCGTTGTGCAAAACAATAGTCTAATCTCCGAAGCACCAAAAGATTCGCTCAGCCGAGATCGAGGCGCTCGGAGAGATCTATGTAAACCAATACTGGACACAATTTTTTCGTCTATCATTGATGATGTAATAACTATGTTAGTTCTTTTTATTCTTTCTGTTTTATTAGAATAAGTCGATGTATTGTAACTAAGCGCAAAGATTATTCAATGTAGTTTGAACTTTCCTATAATAGATTATTCCTACATACTCGTACATGACCCGATACATCGTATGATTCGATCTCTGTGTGTTTTAATATTAACTTGCAAATAACTAATAAAGGATTATAATGATATTTGATCTATAATTTAAGAAGAACCTACCTGCCAATCTTTATTTATCTAAATAACTATATAGGGTTATTCATAAAGGGTATGCTAAGCCGAAAAGGGCTCATAGTACTCATCATTATGAGCAACTTTTACCATGGGACCAACTCGAAATTCGCGAAAAAAAATCAGCTGTTCCATACAAATTGTCGAGTGTCATTGACATTTTTCTGTGGAACAGCTATATTTTTATAATCGTTCATTGTGTTTTCTCATTTTAGCGCCAATACATTGTACAATATTTTGCGGTTTGGTACATGTCCGTCAGATTCCACTTTCGTCAGATCACTTCTTTTTTCCGTGTAGGTCAGAGTTTTTAAACTGGTGACGAAACAGCAATTCTTATGACTCCTCATCCGTCAGATTCCTCTTTCGTCAGATCATTTCTTTTTTCCGTATAGGTCAGAATTTACATATGCCCACGACTTCGTCCGCTACATTTTTGCCTTAATATTGATATTTCATTAAATATAAAATTATGTTATGTCGTTGTCATGGTCAATCTGTATGCATTAGTGGGATATACCAAGGACTAAGATACTGGCCACTTAATATAATTTATTTCTGTACTTATATGATGATTACAATCAAGTAGGTAGCCCTTATGACAATGTCATTTCTTGATTTTAAAATAAAATGGATATTAAAATGGAGTGGGGTGATAAAGAGAACCGAATTGCATCACACAAAGTAGGTATGGAGCCAAATGCAATTTTTAAAACTCTCCATACGCTTGGTATTACTCAAATGTTTGTGTACCGGGCTTAGATTTAGGTAATAAATCTATGGTACCGGGCTATTATATAAACTAACTAGCTGACTCGACAGACGTTGTCCTGTCAAAAGCCATTGCGTCAATTCTATGTCAAATGTCAAAAGTTATGCTATTGCGTAACTATAGCAACCGTAGTATGTTGATGCTAACTTGTCAATTTATAGTAAAAATTATCAGTATATATATAATTTGCAATAAATTAAAATTGCGACTATAATTTGAGATTTAAACTATCCTATCTCTCAAGTTGGATCGAACTGCACATGGTGTGCGAATTTTATTATAATCGGTTAAGTGGTTTAGGAGTCCATTGAGGACAAACATTGTGACACGAGATTTATATATATTAAATATAAGATATTATAAAGAGGAAAGATTTGTATTTTTGGATGTTTGTGTGGAATAAACTCAAAAACTACTAGACAGATTTCAAAAATTATTTCACCATTCGATTGCTATATTATCCCAAAGTGACTTATGCTATATTTATTACTTGAAAAAATTAGGGATCTTTACTAAAACTTCAATAGTGTAACCCAAAGTGTAAAAAAATTATCCATAAAATGTCTTTCATTGCATACATACGCTGCGGAAACTATTGATAATAGAACTAAAAAATGTTCTACAATAATAAAGAACAAATTGATATCTACAAAAAACGTAGAGATACCTTATGTCCAACTATTGTAGTTACGTCACTATAACTACTTTTTCACATTTTAAAAGTTGATAAAAATGCCGACCAAAGTCAGACCATGTTTTACATACCTTTGTATTAATCCTTATCTAAATAAACTTAGAAGTCTTAGTAATATGGTCCCGTTTTACCTTTTGGGTACGTAACTCTGAAAAGATTACGTGATTAATGGACGACCCCAAAATCGCAAGCACGGGCAAGGGAATGTAACGCCGAAGGTTCACTTCGTCTAGCAGAATAAAATGCAAGATCATCGCAGCTCAAAAAATCAGCTGTTCCATAGAAAAATGTCAATGACACTCGACAAAATGTATGAAACAGCTGATTTATTTTTCGCGAATTCTGTGTTTGGTCCCATAGTAAAAGTTGTTCATAATGATGAGTACCTACTATGAGCCCTTTTCGGCTTAGCATACCCTTTATGAATAACCCTGTAGATAAAAATATAAAAAATTAAGAAAATAATAATAGTAATTTAAAAAAAATCGACTTATCACCCCCCGCATTAGGACACATTTAATCTACGTTTATCCCAAAATGTTTAGAAAATGAATGTCCACCCGTGCGAAGCCGGGACGGGCCGCTAGTTGAAAAATAACGAAGTCAAGGTTGAAAAATTTGCATTTCATAGGTAGGTGTAGTAACGTAATTAATTAATTTAGTGTAGTTTATAATCCGACTTCGGTGGTATTGTTGGAGACAGTAAGTAATTTATTTTTCGTTTTTTTTTTTTTTTAAATATAATAGTTTCTATGTAAGATAAACAATCGGTACACGCAGTAACACGATTGTCGTAAAACGATTCATCTAATACTAACACTCGTAGCGCAGAAAGTCAAATATTTGAAACCTTTTCTTGGACTACGCCGGGAATAAGCCATTTGGCTGCTCTAAAATTGCTGGCATCTTTTACTCACATTGAGATGTAAATGTACGCCGATAGTATTAGTAGTCTGTCCAATTAGTAAAGTCAAAGATGATGATAGCAAATCAATGCTAATATTTCACGACACCTCTATATGGCAGTGGTCCGACCGCCAGCGAGAAAACGACTAACTATCGGCGATTTTCTCTCTCAAGGAACGCACAATAAATGTACATTCAGTACCTTTAAACGAAAGAGATGCATATATTAAAAGGTGCTCTCTGACTGATCACACTGCCGGCGACGACACGCTTTACTAGTTTTGTCGCTGAGTGACGAGCTTTCAAAAATAAACTCGCTCAGCGATTCTCGTTCAGCGATGCTCGCTCGCTTGATCATTTCTTTACAGTGATCTTTTCTTTACTGAGCGACCGCGGGCGAGTGGCGCAAGTAATCGCTCGTCGCACTTGCACAGCCGGCGACAAAACTATCGAACCTACACACTCGCTTCCCGGTAATCGCCAACTCGTTTATAGTTTCTATTTCTACTCGTTTCTCGTTCATCATCGGCGGCCGGACCACTGCCTATTATTCTGATTCTACATATTATGTTTAGCGGAGTTGTGTTGTGACCCGTCGATGATGACAGGATTTGTTATCTGTCTCTTTTTCATACATTATTGATAATGTTTACGTTGATAAATAGAGAATATAAAATGGTATGTATTTTGTTCTACTAAATAAGTGGTCCTATGTAACTCTGAACACTCCAGGTTGAGTCTAAGCATGCTTGAAAGCTGTGTAAATTGTGGGTAGTTGAAAAAAAGGAAAGTTTCAGAATTAAAACTTAATTAAATTATTGAGAGGCTATTTGGTAAGTATCATATTCAAGTTTGTGAAGTATGACACCAATTGAAGAAAGAGTTGCAACATTGCTGTTCAGAAATAGCTTTTGCTGGATTAAAGGGTTCGATTTTGTAATGAAATCTGCAATTTTTTTTTTACGTTCTATAGAAAATTATTCCTCTACATATATCAAAAAAATACTGTTAAAAAAAATAACATTAGTAAAATCTTTTAGCCAATTATGTAGAATGATTTGAAGTTAAATGATTGATTATATTAAAAGGTCTTTATTTAGCATAATATATTTAAAAACTAGACACATTCAGACAGTATATTTAACTTAAATTTTTAGTTTGACTTGACATGCGAAGGACGCCTTTATTAGTCATAGAAATGCATAGGTAGATTTTGTATTATAGATCTTTTTGAAAGTTATCATTTTTTTATTATATTATATATCATAAACACACTAAAGTTATATAATAAACTTGAATGGATTCTTGTAAAATGTCGTTTGTACAGCTAATAGATTTTAATTTTAACATCAGCGTGCGTCATAGATGCGAAAGTGTGCGCGGGTTACTTCTTTACACTGCAACTGTTACTCACGGGAAACTGCTATATAGTACTCAGACTAATCTATAGTACATTTCTAAAGACTAGTTGAAATTAAGTACATACATTTAAATTATCAAAAAATAAATTAATTAATCATTATTATTATTATCGAATGTAATCTCGCCGTTCTCGTCACAGTACAAGAAGACGTTGATGGGTACGGTTATCGAGCGAGGTAGGACGAAGTCCTCTGCTACCACAGCTCGGTGCACTTCCGCCGTAAGCATGGCAACTAGAATAAGAAAATTCTTTATTTAATAGCCAAATAGTAAATGTCACCTCAGAATTATGACATACAATAAAATGTCTTCATCAATTGAGTGAAATTTCAGGGCAATTGGAGATTAAACATCTTATATCTCAGGGTGACGGCTGACGGGCGCAGGGCTGCGCCGTACAGGTCTTGAATTCCAAGAGTTCATAATTCTGGGTGGCGTAGACCTATCATGGGCAGACGGGAAGTTTACCAACAAGCGAGCGATCTGCTCGTCTCAACTACCATAAAAAAATGGAAAAGTACCACTGAATGGATGGAGAAGTAAAAGTACATACTACTGTTATGGGTTATTTTGGTACATCCAGATAAATACTGACTAATATAGAGTAAATTTTGACACTGCGAGATCAGCTTAGACTGCACCTATCATAAAATAAATACATACAGAAGGCGAGCGATTTGCTCATCTCATAGTCAGCTGTGTCAAACTTAACTTACCTATAAATATGTATGGATAGAAGGCGTGATAGCTCAGGATCTGCTTGACAGTCACAGGTGGTGTGAGTGGGTCCGTCAGCCAGAGGTATACTGCTATCCCCATCCCCACTGCTACCGTTAGCAGAAAAACTGAAAGTATAAAACTCGTGTTTAAGTATTGCTTTGTGCTAACAATATAAGGAAAGCATATGCTATGCCAAAAAGGGGTCATAGGAGTTAGAACACAATGCACAACTTTTACTGGGAATTCGGATCAACTCAGAATTCGTGAAAAATAAATCAGTTGTTCCATAGAAAAATGTCAATGACACTCAACAAAGTGTATGGAACAGCTCTTGATTTATTTTTCGCAAATTCCGGGTTGGTCCCATAGTAAAAGTTGTTCATAATGATGAGTTCCATGACCCTTTTCGTCCCATTCCTTATAAAGCTGTATGCGTAGATGTGAATACATGTGAGTAAATAAGAGTATGTCTGCTACTCCTTTGTACTGAAATGGCCCAACAGATTTTATTTGCTATGGAGATAGCAAATAAAATCAACAATAGATCAACAATTTTAGCCAGGCAAAATTAATGATTAGGAGGTGAAACTCAACCGCCAGTCTGTATACATCTGGGAGTTGGTTCGTTCTCATAATATTATATTGTCAAAATATTACATTCGCACAATATTATGTTCTCAAATATTACCTGTACAATGAAACAGAAAATATGTAAAAAAATTAATTGTCTTTATTTTATTGAAATTGTCGAAAAAATAAAAATCAATTAACTTTCTATCGCTCCGATAAATCTTGCAAGCATTCTCCAATCAATATTTCACTGTTTAAACATTTTGAAAGTATTTTTAGTATTTTATCAGCTTGATCCGATTTTTCAATATCTTGTTCCCGCCTTTTTTTTGTTTGCAATGCAGTTTACTTTTTTTTAATTTTAATTGTATAAAGTTCTGATTCTTTTTTAATTTTCGATATAAAAAGAAATAACTTCGGCTCTTTAATGACGATCGAGTTTATTCTTCTGTGCCAGCCATAAAGAGTTTGGTAATATCTTGTTTTATGGATATTTGTACTTCATTTTACGAAAGATATTTTGAGAATTTAATAATTATGAGAACGAACCTGGGAGTTTTCCCGATAAACTAGATGGAGAATACATTATTTTATAGGCTTCCTTACGTTTCCATATTGTGGAAGGTTTGGGGCAACTTATCGCCTCTATCAGCCGGCGCTCAAATGCCCTCAAATCTGAAATAAAAATATGTTTGTTGTTTTACATTTACGACACAGCTTTTATCACCTCATCAAGGCTTATATCTTGTACTGGACCATGTACTGGTGGAAGTGGATGCAGATCTTTGCTAGGGTATTCTTCATTTGAAAGGGATTCATAATACTGGTGCCACCTTTCATTTATTATCTTATTTTATCCTCAACTCATAACAGAAACAATACTTACCATCACAAGCCGTCTGTTCGAGAGACATCGTTCAAACAAGCACTACTTATTTGATCTTTATGTTCAACACAAAACTTTAATTATTTTTTAATGGTCTAACAGAATACCCTCAATTACTTTAATTTTATCTGATTTTGTGCTTATCCCTGAACTCCCTGAACACAAGATCGATATTTTTTTTTCTTCAACCTCGCTCTTATTTTCACGTCACCACAGACAAAAAATTCAAATAAAAGTGTTGCCAATGATTTTATAAAAGCCAGATTCAGACGATTCCACTCATACAAACATGAATCGATTTATCGTGAGTATCGAGTACCGAGTCGTATGGTAACATCACTAGTTACGTCGCGAATCGCGATGACAAATGTCGACTCGAATCGAAATCGAAACGGGCCTCTTACCGCCTCTTACTCTTATTTTGTGTTGATTATAACAATAACAACAATTCTCGATAGTTGCGATAAGATGAAATACAATGAACTAACCATTCAACATATCTACATGAACTAGCGAAAGAAAACCGTATGACACGTGAAACATGAAGAATGAGTACCTAACTGACCTAGTCTGAACTACTGAAAAAAGATAGAAATAGTCCACTTGAATCTTTTTGCTCATGAAGTAAAACCCCGGCGTGATGGACGAAATAAAATATTGTCCAAACTGCAGTCGGTCGTACCGTCTAGGACGTAAGTAAAACATGCTTAGTCAGTAATATTGATACCTCTTATTCTATCATCATACAAAAACTAATTTTTATCTGACTACCTACAGCATTTCACAAAATACCGGTCGTAACCACTTGATCAGAATCAAAACCTTTAAGCTTAGACTAATATAAAATCAACCTTTAAGTACATAGCTAATTATTAATTACAGTTTCATCAACAACATGCAACTTACCTTTGTTTCTACCCTGTGGACATACTATGTGCGAAAACTGCGTCAGAGACATGTTAAGGTTTCCGCAGGCAATAGAGTGCTACACATGCCACCGTGACATGACGGTAGAAGCTTCACAACTGCCCCAGCTAGCCAAGGACAAGGGTAAATTGTACCAGCGGTTTCCCTTCAATGTTCATATGGTCGAGAAACTTACTACATTACAGTATGTTGAGGTAATTATAGCATGTCATGTTCTAACTTTTCTGGCTACGAGCATTACCTAGATTCTAGAAGGTCCTAGAAGAAGTCAAGACGATTTAATTACCTTTTTGAGATTGTTTTTTCTTTAATATCAATAGGCATGACAACAGTATCAAAAAATCGCCGATTCAATGCTTTCAGGGGACTAGCCAGATTAAAAAAATTTAAAACACATGTTTAGTTTTATTTTTAAAAAACAGATTATTAAGATTTTCAATAAATTAAAACATTAAAATACAGCAATCGGCCATCTTGTCAGAAACAACAATCACAGCGTATGACGTCACGCTTCAGTGAACTCAGGTCATCCGCCGCTCATCACGCATAGACACAATGACATGTTTACTAGCCGTGACGTCAAATCGACGCCATGACACAAGCAAGCTGTTTTCGGGCACTGTTGAAAAAATATGTGAAAAATGGCTTCAAACTTCGTTAAACTTAAGTTTATTACCGAAATAAAGGCTTTTCTGTAAATAGTAAATGTGTACTCACATTATGGAAGAGGATTTTAAAATCTTTCGTCACGCCTATTATCTTAGCACTACTAAAGCTCTTGATCACTAAACTTCTCGCTCTTGTTTAAATTTAGAATGTTTTTGTCCTGTAACATTGCATGTACGGGCTGAGTAATAGTAAATACTTAGGTTATTAGTTCTATAAATAACATAATGTTGTTCTAACTTCAGAAATATTGACTTACTTCTTCTTGGTTGTAGCACTCTTGACAGAGTGATTGTGGTCGTCATTCAGTATCTTTGGCAATGCAATGCACCTCATAATGTCTTACCATTTTGCTCTGAGGTAATTCGAGTGCACTCATGTACAGGTATCTGTATCTGGATTTACTTACTGCCCATTACAATAACATGGAATTCGGTTTTTTTCTAGAATGCTGAAAATACAGCAGCACAAGCAATAATTTCCGAACTGCAAGGAAGTGTTGTATCTAATGGTGAGTTTTATTTAAAGTTTATCAGTGTGTCTATGTGTGTTTGTTTGTTACTTTATTGAACTGAAATCCTTGAATAATTCAAACTAACTTTTTAAACTTGGAAAGAAAGTAGCTTATCCATGGTTCATAGGCTTATTTCTATGCCAGAAAAATTAACTGTTTCTGAAGGATGACAAAAGCACATGATGGCATAAACTCGACTGCAGCTATCTACAGTATCGAAACTGAAAAATCACGATTTTTTCTTTGTACCAATTATACAAATATTTACTTTTAGGTAAACAAATAATTAACCTCTGACATCCCGACGTCGCGATATCGCGTCTTCTGAAAAATGTCCTCTACATCCCGGTGACTCGATATCGCGTCCTAAGTTACCGCACGAGTTTTTGCAGAATTCTCATAGGATTAAGGTTTATTTTCATTTAAAGATATACGAATGGCGGGAGAAAGAACCAAGCTTTCCATTAATGTCATTTACTCATCGCTGATTGGTCTAAATTTAATACCAGAGACTGTTGAAATCCGTTGAAAATTTGTATGAAGTTGTAGGCGTTGGCGCCATTTTCTTATATAAAGCGTGGGTTTTTTAAATCGGAGTGACGTAGAACGCGTTTCGTCGGCGTCGCGTGTTGAACTCTTCAGCAGTAATATTTATATTATTTAAAAGTTCTGAGTGATTATTTGATAAGTAACTGTTTTATATATCAAAAAATTATTAAAAGCAAAAAATAATGGCAAAAAAATAAAGTCAAGAACAAAAATATACATAGTAAAAATTAAAATGTCAAAAATTTATTACATTATAACAAATTGAATAAAACTAAAATATGTTCAAATAACACATACATGACAAACAAAATTAAAAATTTAAATTGAAAAAGAAAAATAAATAAATTAACTGTTAACATAATTTCATCATCCCGTATATAGCATAAATTAGCGCAATTAGTACCTCTGACTCCCGCGGACGCGATATCGCGTCCGCTGCGGGGAAGTACGCGGGATGAGCGGTAATGATGCAATAACAGACTCCGGTATGTCAGAGGTTAAAAATGTTTACTAAAATTGATACTAACAACAATTAATAAAAATTGGTACTACATATGAATTAAAATATCATTTTAACTTATTAACTTAGGTCTCTACTTTAAATTGCTCTCCTGTAAAAAATGCCATTTTTAGTTTCAATACTGTATGTAGGGGTAGTCGAAATTTTGATACTTACCTAATTTATATATATAATATTAGTAATATTATATTATAATATAATATTATTATATAATATTAGTATTGCTAAGTTTGTTCCTCTTTTGTTCACAGCAGTGTGTATGGAATGCTTCAATCCAACTACTAAGATGTGTCGGCAATGTGCCGCCACTCTGTGTGACACATGCTTTACCAAATCTCACAAGACTTTTGTATTTTTCGGAAATCATGAGCTGAAGGAAATTAGCAAATAAGATTGACATTTAGATTTACATCACTAGTTTATTTTTCTGTGATTCCATACCAAAACGGTAAACGAAACCCTTCTGGTGAGGCTAGAATGTCTGTCTTAATGCTACAGCCTGTATGTATAAAATTTCATGTAAAATTACTGTGGAAATAACATTAGAAATGTTTATTAAATATTAGCGGCCCGGTACGTGCTTCGCTACGTATAAACTGAGCAATAAAAAAAATTGGAACAATTCAAACAAAAAAATAATTATCAATTGCTAGCTATTTTAAAACTTAATCAAAAACATTTTGATAAAAAATATTTTTTGTTGTTCCATTTTGAGAATTTACTACATATTGCTCATTAACCGAAACCGCTGACGCTGCATAAGAAGGCCGTGCTCTAGATTTCACAAGCGACCTACACCGATCACGAGGCGCCGATTCAGCAACGCACCGAGATGACCAGATGGAAGCCTTCTCGCTTCACGTTACTACTATGCTTCACTTCAGCTAGGGATCACCTAATTTAGTTTTAGGCTAATTGTAATTCTTTTATCAATTTTATTAAACTAAGTAGCCACAATCTTGGTTTCTTTTAAAGTCCTCTGAACGCAGCTAACGTAATTAATGGATAATCAAACGGCTAGGGGGACCGACAACGTAAAGTTGGCCATGTGAAAAACATGATTCCTCCTAATTCACACCACAAACGTGAAGTGTTTGCCCTTGGGCCTTGTTGATGGACATTGTAAATGAAAAACGAACAGGATATTTTAATCGTTTGAACTCAAATGGCATATCACTTGGAATCATAGGGATATGCTCATATGCGGTATCAAACAAAACTTTTCCTTTTAATTAAGCAGTTAAGATCGTAGCTTTAATCAAATTTGGCAATAACCTTTTCACTGCCAATCTGGTGCCATTACACAGTTTTGGTGGATTAATATTTCTCAATAATATAATCAAAGAACCAACTTTCAGATTCAAGTAATGCCGTGCTACACCAGCCGGTTCCAATGAATTTTAAAATTCAATTGGATTATTCATTGCCTCATCTTGATTCATAACACTGTCAATTGATTTATATGTCGTGACTACACCTGGCAGTTTCGCTTGAATTTGACAATTAATGGCATTGATATGAATGTTCTTCGGTGCTAAAATTGCGCGAAATGAAATAATGGTGTATCAGTATATATACATGTGCGTATATGTGTGTATGGAAATATATATGACTGTATACGTGAATGTATACAGGGTTATTCTTAAAGGGTATGCTAAGCCGAAAAGGACTCATAGTACTCATCATTATGAACAACTTTTACTATGGGACCAACTCGAAATTCGCGAAAAAAAATCAGCTGTTCCATACATTTTGTCGAGTGTCATTGACATTTTTCTATGGAACAGCAAATTTTTTTTCGCGAATTTCGGGTTGGTCCCATAGTAAAAGTTGTTCATAATGATGAGTACTATGAGTCCTTTTCGGCTTAGCATACCCTTTATGAATAACCCTATATAAATATCAATGGCACTTTTCGTTGTAATTTTATAACTCAAGAACAGGCTCACCTATCCATACCAAATGTTTAGGCTTTGTTCGGACTACTCGTACTAAACTTTCTAACATAGGAGTTAAGATTTAAATGTGCATTTATAGCAAATATCCTGTATTAAAAAAAAAATAAAAAATTGGTCAACACATTGGTTTTTCATTTAAAACTAAGTACTTATCTGAAAAAAACATCAATTTGTTGTCTAATTTATTTTTTTCAAACATTTTTTTACTAATATGTAGGTACTGAAAAATTAAAGGAGAATGGGCACTTTTGTATGGGCGCCGTCCCCGTGTTGTATCAAGTCGTGACATATGTCATTTGAAAGATGATAGTATTAGCTACATTTAATTGTATGATTCAACCTTGAATGACGTGCAGGGAAAAAGATATGATCGTTTTTAGATTTAAAAAAAATGCTGATTTTTTGCTTTCTAAAGCTATTCTAAGGAATTTTATTAACATGTATGTCAAAAATTACTTTTATTATTGAGTCCAGGGTTATTCATAAAGGGTACGCTAAGCCGAAAAGGGCTCATTGTAGGCATTATTTTCATTATGAACAACTTTTACTATGGGACCAACCCGAAATTCGGGAAAAATTCAGCTGTTCCATAGAAAAATGTCAATGATACTCGACAAAATGTATGGAAC
Organism: Alcis repandata; assembly: GCA_949125135.1. NCBI lineage: Eukaryota > Metazoa > Arthropoda > Insecta > Lepidoptera > Geometridae > Alcis > Alcis repandata. The sequence continues at coordinate 11,466,113 of OX421221.1, read as the reverse complement.
ATGTAGAAGACATTTTGGCAATGATTTGCAAGAAATAAAGAGTATTAAGAGTGCTGTTTGATAAAGGGCATTTTATGTCAGTCGCTATGTATCCAGTAGCTGAATATGCCCTCTCTGAAAAACATATGAAAAAGCTAGTCGTTTCCATTAACACCTACAAAGCTTTCACCAGGGTTTGGCATAAAAGCCTTATAAGCAAGCTCCCTTTGTTTGGCTTGTTCACTTGGTTTGTTGCATGGATATCGAACTTCCAGCGGGATTATTTGATTCGAGCAGTGGTCATTGGTGGTTCTTTATCTGATTTAAAAGATATCAAGGCCGGTGTTCTCCAGGGGTCGGTGCTCTCCACGCTTTTCCTTGTTCACTATAATTATTTGATAAAGCCTGGTGTTTTTGGGGACGCAGACGACAAACCGTTGCCGTTGCATATCCGACGCGCGGTTCAGCGGATGAAAAATCCAGCCTCCGAGAGAAGCCATGGTCAAGCGCATAAGCTTGTCTCTTGGCAGTTTTCGATTGAGGCGGTACTAACCTGGTTAAGTTTGATGCGCACTATGACATTTTATTGACTAATAAAGCAATACCTACAGTAAAAACACGAGTTTTTGCAATCGGTATAGTATAAAATACACGTTCGAAAGTAGTGTTCCTGATGGATAGTCTATTATGGATATTTTTTTTGAGACTGGGGGAAACCTTAAGAAAATAACCGGCTGCGTTGGGAGGCAACCGGGTCAAGGGGGTTTTTGTGGGGTTATACCTACTAAAACTACCTCTGACCATCCTCTGTCGGTGGTGATATGAGCGCTTCCTCATGTTTTCGATAGTCTCTCAGATGTGAGTGGCAAGATCACCAGTAGACCAGTTTCAGCAAAATCCGTACTGCCAGTCACTTACGAGGTCATTAGCTTCTCGGTACGCCAGGAGCTTGTTCCATAGTATATTGCCTTGCAGAGTATGAATATAGTACGAATATGATCGGGATAGGCATGTAGTCAGATTCAGCACGACTACCCTTCTCAATAAATACAATTCTCAATAAGATTTCTTAATTGTTTTCTAGAACATCAATAATGTCGAAACAGCCGATTTTATCGACAGTACCTCACACCGTTAGCAGTATTGTGACGTTTTGAGCCAAATTCATGGCTGGCTCTGCAAAGAAGGCCTAATTGACCACTATTTTCAAAGTCAAAAGCATTTAAAAAAAAGTAAAAATCTCTGCATTTAGTCGATGATTGCTCTCTGCTCTATGCCTTTACCTTTCTGTAACCATTATTTAAAGTTTATCTCGCTCGCTTTTATATTGTCTTGGCAAAGGGAGAGATAATTAAAAAAACAAACTAGTTTGACGAAAGGTTCGGGCTTTTAACCCTTTGACAAGACAACTTATAGTCTTAATCAGACTTCACTTACAGGTAAGTTCGCTTAATTTTTCAAATATTGATAATATTAATAAATCGATATTATATTATGGCATTATTCAGACAAAAACTGTCGATAATCAGCAATGTAAGGATTTTGGCATGTGCCAGTATAAAATTAAAATAATTACAACTATATAAACGTTTATAAATAAACTATTATTATCTAATTGTTATAAGGGAGTGATAAAATAGTCACAGAAAATGCATACACGATAATAAAATTCGATAAAATAGTTTTATAAAACAAAAAAAAACAGCACTTTTTGGAATCTAAAAACCGCCATATCTTTTTCCCTGCACGTCACTCGGGGTTGGTGCCATATAATTAAATAATGCTATTGTTATGCTCTTTCGAATGACATATGTCATGACTTGATACAACACCGGGGACGAAGTGCCCATCATCCTTTGAATCTAGATTTATTGTATATACTATTAACTAATATTTGGGACCACTTTTATGTTTGTAGTTTGTAAGTCTTCTACTTGCGTAGATATTGTTAAATTAATACAAGCACCTATGCTTCGCTAACAATTTTTTTAAGTGCTGCCATTTTTTTATTGATGGAGAAAAAAATCCGTGATTTGTCGATAAAATTAATTGTATTTTAACCCCATAAGACCGGAAAACGGACACATCTTTATCTTTAATATATATAAATCTCGTGTCACAATGTTTGTCCTCAATGGACTCCTAAACCACTTAGGTAACCGATTATAATAAAATTCGCACACCATGTGCAGTTCGATCCAATTTGAGAGATAGGATAGTTTAAATCTCAAATTATTTATAGTCGCAATTTTAATTTATTGCAAATTATATATATACTGATAATTTTTACTATAAATTGACAAGTTAGCATCAACATACTACGGTTGCTATAGTTACGCAATGGCTTTTGACAGGACAACGTCTGTCGAGTCAGCTAGTAATAATATAGTGTATAGTACCTATAGTACAAATACATAAAAAAGAGCAAAGAACCCCAAGGAATAGAATAGAAATAAGATTGAAAGAATAAGTTTTATTATACGAAAAAGTCAGATATATACTCGTAGCTACAGTTACATAAATAGGAGTAAAGCAAAGAAAGTTTTAAAAAAAGTTACTTTATCATAAAAATATAAGATAACTAACCTAAGATGAAAGACGCAAATGTTTCCAGTCTAATATCACTAATCTATTTTAATTTTATGGGTACATAAATAAAAATAAAACAAGGAACTTAGTAACACATTTAATTGTTTATTTAGTACAACTACCTACTTGAACTATAAATTAATTAAAATATAGAGCTAGTAAAGTAGTAGTTAAATTAGTTTAACTAATTTATCTATTTTGTAAGTAAGAACATTTTGATTACATTGTACGGATGAAAGTGTGCGTGATCTGCTACAGTCAATTAAAATCAAATTAAAGTCGACAGATGAGTTCTTATTTATATAATGTTGACGTACAACCCGGTCACAATATCTGTGCACCTGACCTCGTGACGTCATATGTCTAAACTTAACAATAAATATTAAAAAACAAAACAACAACAAAGCGAAAATATCTCAAAGTTATCGGGACGTGTATCGGCAACGAAAATGCAAACCGTACTGTCGCACCGGGGAGTGCGCGGAGAGGTGACAGCGGAAGCGGGAGAGGCGCCGCATTCCAGCGAGGTGCACAGATATTGTGTCAAAATTCGGTGTTTAACCATTATAACCTTATAATGGTTAAACACCGAATTTTGACAGTTTTGCTATAGCAATAATGATACAAACTGAAATGTCGAATTTTGTAAGCAGCTAAAATAGACTATACAAAGGCATATAAAATAATTATTATAATTATTTTATATCTCCAAACTGGACCAAATTTGACATCTTAAAAATGTTGCCAACATTGGTGCTAAAATTCTAAAATTCAAATGACAGTTGTAAAAGTTGCGAGTTCGAGGGCACCACGTTGACGTTTCTAAATTTCCTAAAGTGGCACCTTCAAACTAGCTTTAGGATATTTAGGAATTTTACGCGGTTTAACCATTTTAGAAATTTTAAATGCGCCTTCAAACTCGGCACTGTTGTCTTACAAATTAAATTAAAAAGAGATGCAGATATTAGTCCTGTTAGATTAGTTTAGCGAGTAGTACTGAATCGTCGTCATTAGCTCTACATCACTTAATTGAAAAAACAACAAATTCATAATCATAATTTAATAATTACTATCTATTTACGATTCATATAATGCATTTCCCCGTATCAGTTTAGTACAAGTAAGTACAAATATTTTATTCTGGCATAATATTTGTGACAATAAGCCACCTAGGAAAGAAACCATCCAATAGGATATTTAAAAAAAAAAGTCCTAATTGGAAAAATCTACATCTATATTATTTAGTACTAGTAAGCATCTGGGATCACAGCTGATTTTTGTTTTAATAATTATTTTCATAAATAAACGATTTGGCTTTTTTGTATTTTGTTTTGTTTCGTTCTTTTCTTCAATATACCTACTTAGAATGTTGGTTTTTCCAACTAGGATCTTTCCCCGAGGTTTTCGACAAGGGACTCGACTATGCTACATGTCGCCCATTTGCAGCAAGATCGACACTTTTCAAAATTTCCGCTTTTGAGTCAATGCAGTTGTGTAGAAAATTTAGCGTTTTACCTACTTGTAAAAAAATATTTTTCAAGAAGGACAGGACAGTACTAGATTTGACTAAACTGGGCTATAAGGATAGGGGTATGCTGAGCTGAAAAGGGCTCATAGTACTAATAATTATGAACCACTTTTACTGTGGCCCCAACCCGGAATTCCCAAATAATCAGCTGTTCCATAAAAAAACGTCAATAACACTCGACAAAATATATGGAACAGTCGATTTGGTCCCATAGTAAAACTTATGCATAATGTTGAGTACTATGAGCCCTTTTCTGTTTAGCATACCCTCTCCGTATAATCCTGTATAGACTATATGACAATTATAAACTTTAGGTCTGCCCTCCTGTATAATCGTGTTTTTGAGATATCTAGTGTCGCAAATGAGCGAATGTAACAGTTACAAAAATCTACATTTATAATTAAGAGGTCAGCAGGCAATACAGAGCCTTATAAGTTCAAGTTCTGCTAAAAGTTAAGTGTTTTTTTTTATGATGAATAAATCCGCGTTTTTCCACCAACTCGCCTGTTGGGAAGCAACGATGTGGTCGAAGATGAAGCCCACAGATTTACAAGACTTGACATTACATTGACATTTAAATCTTAGCAATTTTCATAAGTAAGGCCGAATTTAAATACTTAACTATTACAACTTTCAGTAACATTTATTACTTTTATAACTATGGCATTAGTTTAGTTAAGGTGGCCGTTAAACATTATAGCGAAGTGTTTTGTAAAAATACAATTTGTTATATAATATAAGCAGTACATGACTATTTAGTTTGAACATTATGGAAACATTTGTCATTAACTTATAAACAACTAGCTGTCTGTGCCCGCGGTTTCGTAAAAAGTAGTCTATATTATTATGTTAATCTAGAGTATAATGCAAATTTCATTGAAACCCGTTTAGTTGTTTTTGAGTTATTCTTGAATCTTAACATCCAATCTTTGATACTTATAAATAGCAAAGATTGGATGTTAAGATTTATAGTAGAATATTATGTAGGATAACTTATTTTATGTACTCGTTGCGCTATGAGTTATAAATACTTTTCCAGAATCTTTTTTAATTTTAATTTTTAATCTAAGTACTTAGTTTTACAAACACAACACAACACAACTGGCATTCATATTGCCAGTTTACTATACACAAAGCAGGTGAATGAAACAACCTAAGACACTTACAGATACTGCAATTTTCCATTAGCGAAACAACTATAACAATGGACCAGTATCTCCGAACATTACCCTCCACAAACATAAAACATTACTTTTAATTGTTTAACTTGTTAAACTACCTTGAGATTGTTGTATTTGAACTTGTAAATAGTTCTTATTACTAATATTATTTATCCTGTCTAGATTTAACATTTTATTCAACGATGGAAGACACTGAATCTTGCGACACAAACTCACCTAGTGCAAGATTCATGGCTCACATGTAACATTTTTTTAAGCTATTGCATAGCTTCTATCGCGGGCCTTGAGCGTGGAGACCGAATACAGAAATTCCGTAACGAAAATAATCTTACACTTTTTAGTGATACTTTTTAGTTTTGTTGCCATCTATCGATGAAATATCACTCTTGTCTCTTTAGTTCAGCAACTCGCCTCTAGGTGTCGAGTGTAAGGTTTCGATAAATAATAATAATTGCATAAGTTGATAAAAAATGATATGCAATAGCTTTACCGCGGCAGTCCCCGAGTGCCACACGTCTTTTTTCTGACACAAACAAATTAATTTATTATTTATTTAATGTATGAATGTTTGTTTAGGTCAAAAATTGAACCGAACTTGAAGCATTTCCTGATGTCTAATAAAACTGATGAGTTGTATGTGAGAAACTTCGATGCTAATGCAGTACAAGCTTTAAATATCCTAGAGTAACATAAAATTTAGTAAGAAGAGAAAACATAAATAGAATAGATAAATAAGGAGCAACGCATACGTCTGAAACTCGTCTAAAGGAACAATCAACCTTTTCAAAAAAGGTTAGGCGACTCGTCCAACGTGTCCAAGTCTCGGTCAAGTATTAGTTGCCTCTTCGAAGAAAGTTAGTGGCAAGGGGCAACTTAAATAGCGTGCGGAACACGATTCTCATGATACTGATCGTAGATCTCAAGGAACATGTCTTTACAGTTCATTTTGACCTTCATCTTCGAGCACAGAAGGAAGACCCCCGACAGTTTCCTGTGTAGGGAGTATATTTCCTCCGGCGGTGGACAGAGCCGGTGGTTAAGGATCGTGGGGACAAGCGCCTGGATTTTCTTGGTGGTCTGCTGGGTGCCGAAGTCAAACTCGCCGGTGAATACTTCTCCCATAGTCATGACCGTGTCGACGTGCGTCTCTTCCATTAGCTAAAAGGAGAAATAAAATCATCAAATTCAAAATTTGTTTATTGCGACACTGTGTATGATCTTAAAATTTGAGTTTTCTCGTGTCTTCCAAAATATAAAACCTATAGATCGTGATCGTAGTCTTTAAAAATAAATTGAAATTGGAATTAGAATCAGAATTAGAGTCAGGATCAGAATCAAAAATTATTATCATTTTCTCGCAACCGAAGTGAAGTCTAGTGTATAACTCGAGCATAAAACCCATTTTATTCACTACTTTTATATCCGCCCTTGCCTTCGGCTCGGGCTAGCTAAGCGTCTCGGACAAAAACTAACTTTATATTTTTTATATTCTTTTGACATTAAGTAGCAGTCTGTTATTAATAAAAACTATGAGACAACGGCGCGGGTGCAGGTGTTGGTGGTTCGATTGTAATATCCGCTTCTCGTCACTTAGCTGCTCTCGTAAAGGCCCATCCAACGCTGGCTGTTTGTCACAAACACCGCAAACAGCAAACAAAGTCCCAAACACCAACCACAATCACCCAACACAAACAGCCATCCACATGCTTGGCTAACGTTTACACACAATCACGATTATTCTTGAGATTTGTTTTGACACAAGAAGTAACGTCAATTTTCCCGCTCAAAAACTTTTAAAAATGAATGGGTGCATTCATTTTTAAAAGTTTGTTTTTTAATTTTTCAAATGTGTGGATACGTCGCAAACTGTTTGCCAAACAGCCTTTGATCTGGCAAGAAAAACTGACACCGATGCCGAACACTGCCCAACACAAACACAAACAGGCAAACAACGACAAACACCCATCCACACGTCCGTGTTTGCTGTTTGCCATTGTTTGCCAAGCATGTGGATGGGGCTTAATCATTTCATTTTTCAATTTTTTTTATTGTTTTATTTCTTCATATTTTGACATTTAATGTCATATAAATGAATGTTCGAAATTGCAACAGTTTTCGATTGTAAATTCTTTTAAACACTGAACTATGTATTTTGGTTTTTGGATTTGTAATTGTTAAAACGATAAAATATGGGTTTAAGCTATAATATATATAAGCTACTAGCTGCTCCCGGCGGTTTCACCCGCTGTTTTTTTTTATTATTTTTACTTTTAAACCTTCCCTGAACTTCCACAAATATTTCGAGATCAAAATAGCGAAATCAGCCCAACCATTCTCGAGTTTTAGCCAGACGAACAGCGGTTGATTTTTATATACAAATAAGAAGAAGAAGATATGCCCTGGATTAATACACAGGCTACAAGAAAGATGTTTTGTGTAGGTAGGTTGAATCGAAATACCTTGGACTCGTATCCGGTGAGGAGTTTCATTTCTTTCGACATACGCAGTACCTCGGCGCGGTTGTTCATGGACGCCGCCTTGATAATCTCGATGTATTGGTCCATGAACTCTTGGGAATATTCGCGGGTCGCGCCGAAGTCCAATAAAATCACCTGGATTACATACAGCATGGGTTAGAAAGCGGTTTATCAGTTAACCAGTGGTCCAGTGTAGGGTTGTAAAAGAAATAAGACCAGTTCGGCCTGTTTAGTAACAATTAATAAAAGAAATAAAATCAGTTTGGGGAACAAATAACAAAAGTATTAAAAAACAATGAGAATCGATGGCACATGCAAAAGTTTAAAACTAGTTTGACATACTCGTACTTGTTAAGTGTTAGGGTTGTAGAAGAAGTTGGATTAAATATGGCCTATTTATAGTTATGACCGGTTTAGTGTTAGGGTTGTAGAAGAAGTTGTTTATGGATTATCTGATCAGTATTAGTGTTGTAGAAGAAGTCGAAACAGATTTAGCATACCTGTTTAGCATTAGAGTTGCAGAGGTCATTTTTGGCCTACCTATTTCATGTAAGGGTTGTAGAAGAAGTTGTCCCAGTTATAGCGTACTAGCTGACCCGTGCCCTCTTCGTTGGGCATAATGTTAATTAAACCCGAAGCCATCGCGCGCCGTCCGGACCGTTTTTTCTCCGATTCACTTTGCAAAACGGACTACCACGTAAAAGCCTTTTTATTTTTCGGTTTTTTATATAACCTATGACACTCAGCAATAATGTGGCTTTCTATTGGTGAAAGAATTTTTAAAATCGGTTCAGTAGATCCCGAGATTACCCCTTACAATTTAACAAATATACAAACACACAAACTTTACTTCTTTATAATATTATTAGTATAGACTTGTGAGTTGTAAAAGAAGTTGGTTATGGATTACCTGTTTAGTATTAGTGTTGTAGAAGAAGTTAGACCAATTGGGGTCGGTCTGCATACAGCGCAGCACAAACATCTCTCGCAGACAGAGTTGCATGATGCTGCGCGCGACTGCGATGCGAACTTCGTATGGAGCGTCGAAAACGCGGTCCAGAGGAACGCCTTCGATTAACTCCGTTGTTATAACTTCCGGTGCGCAAAGCTCATCTGTTACAAGTGTAACAGAAAAGTGTGATAATATTGGTAAATGTGATTATATTGAATGGTGTGTATTGCTCGGCCCTCGGACTCGCAGATTTGGGGTTATAAAATATAGCCTATAACGAGGTACGCTATTATCTATACTACAGGAATAGTTTATAGGGCCTTTAGACAACAAGGACTTTACGAGCATGAGAAGTGAAAAATGGATTTTTAGTTTCATTTATTCAGAGAGGTCGTTTTTATGCACTAGAGCATAAAAAACCGTTTTAGCCTGCCTACACCGGGCATGAATGAGGACTTTACGAGTGATAACGTTATTTGCTCGACGTAGTTACATACACATGCCCACAACTGTCAATTGAATCACGCTATATTTAACACTTTAACTGCTGCTAATAATCACATGAGTGTGCTTAAATTGCGGCTACTAGTCACATGCGTAGTGTTTTACGCGCTTGGCGTGTGTAGCCGCATTCGCGTTGCACATAGGAAAACAGAAGGTATGTGTTCAGCAGTTAAAGTGTTAATAGGCTATAGTCGAGCTACGCTCCAGACTACTCACCGATGACATCCGGCACGTAGTACTCCGGGTAGGGAGCCAGCATCTGCTTGAACCTGCGCGTGCACTCGGCTTCCCGCGTGTAGTCCACTTCCCAAGCCAACTCTTTCTTCGCCACCTCCACTATATTGTCGATGAACATGCCTTTGGGAAACATGTTCCAAACCTGGAATCGCATAAATATTACTAATACAAAGACAGACAGGCACACAGGGTACAGACAGACTACAGAGTTAGTTAGAAAAGAGCTCATAGTACTCATCATTAAGAACAACGTCATTACGGCACCAACACGGAAATTACGAAAATATCAGTTGTTTCATACATTTTGTCGAGTGTCATTGACATTTTATGTGAAACAGATGATTTTTTAGAGCCATGGTTCAGAGGACACGTTAATTTATAGCTTTTCGTGGAGAACTTTTACTTTTTAGGATTCTGGACCTTCTTCGCGAAAGAGCCCTTAAGGCGAGACTTCGGTGTCAGTCTGTATGTCACAGTCCATTTATTTTTACTCCGCCTAACCTTGGACAGCTATATTTTGTTTCCAGTGTTACTTTTTGTAAAACGTGAATGCTTACCTTCATAACTCCGACCAGGTTGTCGATGTCGCTGTCGATTCCCTTGGCCACGCCAGGGTATTGCACCTTGACCGCCACTTCTCTTCCGTCGGGGATCGTCGCCAGGTGCACTTGACCTAAAACAATATGCAAAAGATGATATTGTACAATCTCTAGCGGCTAGCGGCACCCGCAGTTTCACCTGCATTTTCCGGGATGAAAAGTCTACAGGGTTATACGGAAAGGGTATGCCAAGTTGAAAGAGGGTTATAGCTTAGGCTTAGCATACCCTTTCTGTATAGCCCTGTATAGATGAATCGTTGGCAAATCTGTGACGTATTGATCAGAGCAAAGAGGACGTCACTCACCTATGGAAGCGGCCGCGAATGGTTTATCCTCGAAAGCCAGCACGCGGCCTCTCCAGCCGGGGCCCAGCTGCGCCGCCATCACACGCTCCACCTACAACCAACACGGCCGAGTAAAATATACAAGCTAAAAACACAACTCAAAAATAATATTGGACCCGAGTTTGAAGACTTTTTTTGACAGATCGAAACGAACTAAAAATAAATCTGTCTTTGTCATTGCAAACTATTAAACAAGGACATCAATACTTTTAGAAAAATTAGATCTGTCAGCTTACGCCTTCAAACTTGGGCCCAGTATGCATTAAATTTTTTATTTAGATGCTTGGAAATTATGTAGTAACTAGTTCTGTGAACAGTAGACCTGGCGAGAACGTTTTTGCGACAATCACAGCGTTTATCCAGACAACCTCTTTGACTGGCTTTACTCATATTCGATATTCTTGTTTAGAACCATATACTTTTGCCAAGTTTTATCAAAATCGGCCGGTAAATAGCGCTGCAGCTAATTTCCCCCCATTTTGGGGGAAATACCCCTCAATCAAAAAATCCCGTCGACCAAAAACATCTATAAAATTGTTGAGAAAATTGACCTGTACGAGAGTACCAACAAACAAACATGTGGACAGATGAAAGCAAATTTGGCCAATTTCATAAACTACTATTAATATTATGACTAATTGTCAACTGAGTAGTAAAAGTTAGTACCTGCCAGGTGGGCATGAAGTCGGCAGAGTGACGCACACGTTCGAATATCCGCTGCAGCTCCGGGGAAATTACTCCTTCGTCCTGGATGCTCAGAAGCTGTCCCAACTTCAACGCGGCGCCTGTTCATAAAATGTTTTAGGTAAGTCCAGAGTAGCGATCTGACTTGTATCGACAGTGTGCATGTCCGATCTCACAAAATGTACCAAACAAACTTTACAGTTTATCAGCCAGATTTTACACAATGTACCAAACAGACTTTCCAGTGTAGAAACCTAGACTTTATAGTGTACCAGCTAGTTCTTGTACAGTACACCATCCAAACTTTCCCATTACAAACAATACTTTCTAGTGTACATATGAGTATCAAACTATCCAGTGTACAAACCTGATTTTACAGTACACCATCCAAACTTTCCGATTACAAACAATACTTTCTAGTGTACATATCAAACTATCCAGTGTACAAACCTGATTTTACAGTACACCATCCAAACTTTCCCATTACAAACAATACTTTCTAGTGTACATATCAAACTATCCAGTGTACAAACCTGATTTTACAGTGTATAAATCAAATTTTACAGTGTACCTACCAGGCCATACACAAATGTACCAAAAAGATTTTACGCAGTGTACCAAAGTCGTAACTTTTATACATGGAAAATAACCATTACTTTGATACATTCTGTTTTACCTCAATTTCATATCATACCTCTTACTTTACAGAGCGTGTCGACTATCCTCTCGGCATTGGCTGACGAGAGGAAAGCGTGGGAGGTTTCCTCCTTTCCTGCGACTGATTGCAGCGTGTTACGCGCGTACTGAGCCACGGTGCCGATGCCGAGACCCGCCGCCAGAGAACCGAACGAGAACATGCGCCCTATGCGGGACGACGGAACCACGCGGGCCTTGGAATTCTCGCTAAGCTGCAACAAAATCCGTCATAAGAGCACTGCCACAACAAACCTAATATATTAATGGGGAGTCGCAGCAGGGAGCTACCATATAGCTCTGTCTGTCCACAACTTGCAGGGGTCATACTTTTGAGGTTGTACCGACTGTTTGTATTTCAATAGTTAAATAAACAAATTATATTAAAGTGCATAGGATGAATGTGGAGAATGTGGACAGAGGAAAGGCATGCATAGTGCTTCATGCTTTCCTCGAGCATTTCTTCCTCCTCGAGATGCCATTTGTCAAGTACTTCACAGTGAAACCTATATTCAATGTACAAGATAGAGTTATCAGGACTTATAAAACTTGGTTAAATCAGCTACTAGGTTACTATAAAACTAATAAAAGAACTGCTATCAAATTACGTATTTTAACTTTAAGCACGAAATGCTTCACAGTGAAACTTTATTCATAGCATACAGTGGTATCAGGACTTATAAAACCGGGCTAGCTAATAAGTTACTATAAAAGCATAAGGAAAAGATCAGTATTAAAATTACTTACGGCAACTTTAAGTTTCTTTTTAGCGGAAGGTTTGGCAAAAGCACCACTTGCTGCAGCTATATTTGGATTTACTGTATTAACTTTTGCATTCGCTAGCTCAGCTTGTGATGATTGCATTTTATCTTCCAAACTCGCTGCTTCTACTTGTGACGGCTGCATTTTGGGTTTGGAACTTAAAATCTCTGCTTTTGGCATTTGTATTTTGTTCTTTGTAACTTCCTTTACAACATTTTCTATAGGTGCAATTATAACATTGTCTGAAGGTGCTGCATGCTGAGATTTCTCTAAAGACTCAAATGTTTTATTGAACTCTTTATTCAGCTTGTCAATCTCGTCCTTGGTCTGTGGATCCATCTCCGCTTTGGCTTCTACGTCAGGATTGAAATTAGGGACATGCATTACTGCATACTGTCTAAAGCCTTGGGCAACAACTAATGCTCTCTGTACAATATCTTTAGCGAGATCTGGTGTGGGTGTGGTAAGGGTCGGTGGGTTAGTGGGCAAAGCCTGCAGTGCTGCCTTAAAGCTTGAGTTATTCCATATGACCTGGGTGGCCTCCTGTTGTACTTTTAGCCCCGCTTCTGTCACCATTCGGAGCCCCCTTAATATGCCTATTAAGTCGTTAATGTGAGACATCCTGAAAATTAGTGGTGTTAGTCATTATGACCATAAGTATAAGTATATTATAACATAACTGTACACCTACACCTACAACCAATGTTATGAATTAGATAAAAGTACTTGAGTATCCACCAAATGTTTGTGTCGTTATTCTCTTTCTTTCTCTATGGTTCTGATATTTAAATGAAGTTCAGAGAGTACAAGTACTTAACAATGTCAGTGACATCTATCTTTTTTTTATGCATATTTATAATCACTATTTTTTTTCTGAATATATACAAAACATTTCCATTACTTTGAGAAAGAAAAGTAAAAAGTAATCTTTTCATTTATCCCAGGTATAAACAACATCCCAAAGATCTGAATCCTATGGCATTGAATGGGCAGAAGAACATGCACAAACTTTCGGCAGGATGTGATGCTGTCTAATGCTTCGTCTAGTCTCAAGGTTATCTGGAATGAATCACTATTCAATAGTGATTATTGCATAACCATAAGTATCAACATAGACAAACAAAATACCAAATATCTTGTCAAGGCCATTTCCCATAAAGTTAAGTATTAACATAAATATCTATAGTCGCGTTTGTTACGATATGAGCTAGAATTTAAATAATGTACAAAAATAAACATAGGGTTAGGTAAGAGGGTTAGACCCTTACATACCTTTTAAAATGTATTACACAATATTTAAAATACCAATTTATTAGCTCGTGATATATATTTTAAAACAATTACATAACTGATAATTACCTATTTTTCAAGTTTTCATTAATAATTAAAATTATTAAACTCAATATTTTTTAGGTTATGATTAGATGGAAATGGAAATAACAACATTGGACGCACCTAATTTCACGTCGCCACAGACAAAAAAAAATCCAACTTAGATACTCAGATCAAGGTAGAAAGGTTGATTTTTAAAAACTTTGTAATTGATCTGAGCTTAGATAATATTGATGTGAAACATCTATTGGCGCACGTAAAACCGATTTCTGCCGTGGCGACGCGTCGCCACGGCGTGCAGTATTCAAGCAAATAAATAGATGACGACGCGCGTACATAATTGAGTTTCAATTTTCGAACGGTTTTGTGTTCTGCATATTACTTTCAAAATAATGTCGATGTTTCACATCTGCCACGCGTCCCGTGACGGCTCACATTTTTATTATTTCTTTATATTCATATCTGGGCCTGCGTTTTGCTCTGGGTTCGTGGGCCTTGTTATTTTACTAAATAGAACCCTTTCTTGTACGCTATTCATTCATCGGTTGCCATAGACAAATGCTGTCATAGCATGCACTTTTTAGTAAGAAAAAACATTTTTTGACATTTTAATTTAATATGACAGTGACACTGACGTTGGTATGACATTAACATAAAATTACAAACAAATGCCAAAAAGACTGCGTGCTATGCTCTAAAAAAAAAAAGAGCCTACGCAAACTATGGGCACACACAAGATGTCCTCAAATCAAAAGAGAGCTTAACAACCTCGCAGAAAGACTGGCTTCTGATGTTCAGGCCTGGAGAGGAACAACATGGGACAAAAGAATAGAAGAGATAGCCGAAGATCCCACACAAGCCAACTTACATCACCATAGAACCACCAAATAATGGACATAATGGTCAATATCCGTTTGTCCACTAATGGACGCAACTGGGCAACGCCGCCGCCGGTACTTGGCAAAAAAAAGAGCGACAAACCTAGCTGACTTAGGATTATTATATTTACTTGTTTTCTCACTTCTAAATGGGCCAAAAGCCTGAAGCTTGTCAAAAAAAAACAAAATCAACAAATTTATAATTTTGTTATTTTTTCTAAAGTTTTAATAGGTCATTCAAATACAAAGCCTGTGTTGTTTAAAAGTTAAATAACTATTCCCAATTAAAAGAAATGCCAATTGTCTGGTTTCCAAAAAAAAAATTATAGGTTAGGGTGGACAATAGATACAAATCAAAATGACAATATATTTAAATAAAAAGGCATGTACCTACATTCAGCATTTTTACCACAAAAGTTTGTGTACAAAGACTTTCTAATCATTATAGTCACATTTTTACCCTCAGACTGGGGAATAGAAAAAAGGTGACCATACCTCGATCGATCGATTTGACAGGATATTAGATGCCATATTAGGTACGCCATGAAAAAACCACGAACTTATAGGTATTTCTTTTGAACTAAAAACGCCTCATTGATGTACAGTGATTTGCTCCTTCAATTTGTTTCTTCGTATCTGCTGTAATAAATAGCTTTCCTATTTTTTCTTTGCATATTTGTGAATTTCTCGCCGCAATCAATCCGCGACGAGCTTCACTCTTTGAGGCACCAAAGTTATTTTTTTAGCAATAAAATTTACATGAACAGACGAAGGCTTGTGTACATTACGCAAACTTCTAAAATTACTTGCTTCTGTAATGTTTTTCATAATAAAAACAGTTTGGAAGTGCTTAACTTTTCCGAGGCTCTACAAAATCTATAAAGATGGACCACTGGAAGTAAGTAACATAATTTCTCATGTTCGTTCTTATTTATTATGTTTGTCGCAGCCAACTAGGCTAATCAGCCGTTCAATTAACAGCCTAGTCTGTTTACGGTACCACTTCAGAAACGCACCAATCGATTTAGGGAGGCGGGGGGAGGCGTATACCTTCCCCCTAAAAGGGGGAGTCGCGGAAACCCCCCCTTCCAGAGATATGACGTTTAAAATGCCCAATTCCATACTTAACCTCACTTTTTTTATTATTTTCGCTAAATGACTCATTTCGAACCTAACCTACCCATATTGGATCTGTTACTCATTTCGAATCCCGTGAATTGTGAGTTATGAAGTGTCAAAATAAAGGTGAATTGGGTGAATTTTTCGATTTTCAAAAATTAGTTTCTCGAAAACTATGCGTTTTCCGCAACTTACCATTTAGGAAGCCGTCTTCAGTGAAAAAAATGCGAACCGCGATTTCGATTGGTGCTTTTCTAAAGTTGAGCCCTCTTGGGCCATCCCCAATTTGATTAGCTCTTCTCGTCACTCAATAGCATAAAAAAAACCTAGTTGGCTGCAACATATTAAAATGGCATTCCCAAATGATCGGGATTATGAAATTAATGTTGTGCAATTGTTTTAGGTCATGTATCAACCTCTAGGAGCTGAAAAATGGGGTGATAAAATAATAACCTCGGTAAGCTCATTTAATTTCTTGTTCCTGACCATTATTTTATTTAGTACGTCAGCTGGTTTAAGACAACGTCAAAAAACGCTTACCACAGTAAAACTAAATAAATAAATATGATATGTGTGAAAAAAGATCTGCGTGATTTCAAACGATGTAAAAACACACGCACTGGAGAGACACCATGTGTGATTGGTGTGATTACAGATCCAAATGTTAGGAACATGTGTGATTTTAAATCTGCGCCTTCAATAACCCTGGCACGACATATTACGTTCTAATGGTTTTTCTCCAGTGTTGCTATACACTGAAGTAAAACCATTTGAGTGTGATGGGTCCACATCTGCGCCTTCAAGAACCCTGGCACGACATATTACATTCTTTTGGTTTTTCTCCAGTGTTGCTATACACTGAAGTAAAACCATTTGAGTGTGATGGGTCCACATCTGCGCCTTCAAGAACCCTGGCACGACATATTACATTCTTGTGGTTTTTCTCCAGTGTTGCTATACACTGAAGTAAAACCATTTGAGTGTGATGGGTCCACATCTGCGCCTTCAAGAACCCTTGCACGACATATTACATTCTTTTGGTTTTTCTCCAGTGTTGCTATACACTGAAGTAAAACCATTTGAGTGTGATGGGTCCACATCTGCGCCTTCAAGAACCCTGGCACGACATATTACATTCTTTTGGTTTTTCTCCAGTGTTGCTATACACTGAAGTAAAACCATTTGAGTGTGATGGGTCCACATCTGCGCCTTCAAGAACCCTGGCACGACATATTGCATTCTTGTGGTTTTTCTCCAGTGTTGCTATACACTGAAGTAAAACCATTTGAGTGTGATGGGTCCACATCTGCGCCTTCAAGAACCCTGGCACGACATATTACATTGTAATGGTTTTTCTCCAGTGTTGCTATGTACACTGAAGTAAAACCATTTGAGTGTGATGGGTCCACATCTGCGCCTTCAAGAACCCTGGCACGACATATTACATTCTTGTGGTTTTTTCCAGTGTGTGTTTCTGCTACACACTGGAAAAACCATATGGGTGTGATGGGTCCAATCATAGCTCCGCATGGACAGCTGGTTTAAAACAACAAAAATTAGTGAGTATGTGATGTGTGTGATTATAGATTACCTTCAAGAACCGCTGACGCTTTAGTAGTAAGTTGAGTGTAAAACTGACATTAGTTAAGTTGTGAAAATATTGTGAAATAAAGCAGACACCAGCAGTTTTAGAATTGAACCTGCGCTGTGTTGGTAATGATGATGAAAAGTAGCCTATATCCTTTTCTGTAGCTCTGACAACTTGTATGCTAAATTTCATGATGATAGGTTGATATTCAAATTCAAATTCAAAATATTTATTAAAAGACACAGTAGTCCATAAAGTAAAAATATTAAAAGGAATGGGCAATAATAGTATTCAAAAATCATCATCAAAAATTACATAAAATAAATTAAAGAATACAATTAATTAAAACATGCATTAATTTGATCATTTGTTTATAAGTCACATGAACCATATAACAATGGTTCATATACAAACAAACTCACTTTGATATTATTAGTTACGATTTACATACTTTCTGTTTCAGGCTAATACATTATTAAATGTAACGCTGTATACTTCTCCATTGATTTGCTTATATGTGTACAGAAGAGGATTCTTTACTTTTGAAGAGTGCAAATCTCTGATGAGTTACTTTGGATGCCTCAGTTGCTTCCTCTGTCTCGCGTTTCTACTGAGAGCGTGTGGGCGCCTGAACAATTCGAATTACTTAAAGTTTGTAAAGACACTGGAGGGCACACCTGGTCAGACATGGGAGGCATATATCGCCGGAGTACGAAAATATGACTTTGATTTTTACGCATGGCCAACATCATACACAATGCCGCCAAAAAGGTAACATATCTTTTAAACACTATTAACTACTAGCTATGTACTAACTAAATAACAAAATCTGCATCGAGATATGTTCTTGTTAACAAAGTAGGTAATTGATACATTTCCCAACATGTTCTTAACATAATGTGATTAGGTGATTATCTAGTTACATGTATAAATAACTAATGTCAGGGTAAGAAATACAAAGCAGTGCCATCATTAATAAGTGCTAAAACATGTATGCAAATACAATTGCATTTATCCATTCTGTATTATGATTCCAGGACATCTTGGCTGCCTGTTAACCCGTTTGATTCAGAAGCTAATGCCGACCTGCCATATTACCAACGTATAACTGTTCAGATTTTGGCATTCATTGCAACTCATACTTTTGCCCTTCGTCTCATTTACCCTGGGTCGCTGGGGCTCATCCATACATTCCTGTGTGAGTATTTTAGACATAAAAAAGTAATTAATAGATGTGAGGTCCTATCCAAAAAAAAAAGGAGTATATATATATAGGATAAAGAGGTGTGGTAACGAAATCAAGTGATATTGCTTTTGCTGGGTAGTTTGAAAAGTCTTATTAGATAGAACCAATAATTAATCAGAACACTATCACCACTACAGCACCCCATGTGGAAGTAAGTTTTTGTGATATTACCTTCACTTAAAAGAGATCTCAATCACATACTGAACTGGACTAAGGATTGGATTATTAAGCTTATCGTAACTAAGTGTAGTACTTATTTCATCTCGGTAAAACAAGCCCTCAGGTCAAGGTCACATACAGTCTTGATGGTGTTGCATTAGCGTAGTAAGCCAACAGAATGATCTCTAGGAGTGATCATCAGTTCAGACTTGAAATGGGAAGAACACCTATCAACGATAGTTATAGACTCATTTATACCCATACCTATAATATGCAAATCCTTTTAAAACTGACAGTGGACGTCTTTAATAAAAATTTTAAAATTAACAAGGCCGTTGTTGGAATATGGGTTCCAGTGGGAGTAATTCTGCTCGTGGCAAGAATACCGTTACGGTCACCTCGATATAATTACCTTTACCGTGCTGTTGTGGGTAAAAAAGGACTTATCTAAACAAAATTGTAAATTAAGTGAAAATGAAAATAAATACTTGCTGTGTCCTGAGACCTGAAAAAGTGAAAATGCTTAGGTGTAATATGTGCTTGCAGATCAATGATGTATACCCAGCTATAGGTTTTGTATGATCTGCAACAAATGTAACTTTAGTCTTATAATTTTACAGGGGTTCCTCTTGTCCAAGGACGAGCGAGTTTGGTAGAAAATTACAACGGTCTGCGAGCTAAGATAAAAACTGCAGAAGGCAATACTCTGGACACTATGTTCGTTGACAATCGTTCAATCAGCCCCACTGGTGGAATCCTGGTCATTTGCTGTGAGGGCAACTCCGGTTTCTATGAGGTCGGCATCATGACCTCTCCGATCAAGACTGGGTACTCGGCACTTGGCTGGAACCACCCTGGATTTGCTGAAAGTACTGTATGTGCCTTTTTCTTGTTAATGACATTATTTTTATGGTGCTGCGAGGCATTTGACTTGGCTAAACTATGTACACAATAATATTGATCTTAGAAATAACACAGCACCCAAGTTTCAGACAAGGTTGTATCCCAAAACTTGAAAAGTTTACATTATTTCAACCATTTTATATCCTTGGTTATGCGTAACTACATATATATAGTCACATAAATAAATCTGTCAGTGTCAAAGCGAAAACTCGCTTATCGAGAGTTCTGAACCATCGTTTTTAAGCACGGAACCCTAAAATTGCATCTAAGACAACACAACACAAATCACACAACAAAACAACACAAAAACTTATTTTGGCAGGATTATAACACTATTTTCTAACTTGTAGCAGTTAACATTATCCAGCGATATACCAAATTTCAGACCTCTAGCTTTAATAGTTCCTGAGATAATTGGCTGTGACATACAGACGGGTGGACGCACGAGTCTCGCCATAAGAGTTCTTCCCCGAAGGAGGTCCAGAACTCTAAAAACAAAAGACAAAAATTTACATTTTCAGGCTCGGAGGCAAAGTTTTGTGACATTAGACGCCAATCTTGACCTAACCTGTAATAAATTCATCAGGGTCTCCCGTATCCGTCTCAAGAGCACAATGCCATCGACGCCGTGATCCAGTTCGCTATAAACAAGCTGGGCTTCCAGCCGGAGAACATTGTGATGTTTGGCTGGAGCATCGGGGGCTACTCGGCTGCATGGGCGGCGACCAAATACCCTATCAAAGGTTTAGTGAGTACTTTGTCTACTTTATCTATCTATATGAGTAATTCTATAATTATATAAAAATAAATCTCCATTTCTCTTGGTCATCGCATCACGCGTTCATTTTGTTAATTATTGTCAGGAGGGTTCTTCTGTATCATGGTTCTTATGAAAGAAAAAATTGGAGTAGAGCGAAACAGTTCAGACAGTACAACGTTTGTTCTGTCCGGTCAGCTAGTTAATATTATAAATATCAAAGTTTAGTTGTTTGTTGCTAAATGATACAAAAACAGCTTTGAAAAACAGATTTGGATAAAATTAGGTATGACGTCCAAGAAAATGCGGGTGAAATTGTAAAGCGCTACTTGCACTAAACAAAGAGTAATCTATGTTCAGGTTCTGGATGCGACATTCGACGACCTACTGCCTCTGGCCCAGAAACAGATGCCGGAGTCATGGGCGCGGCTGGTGAAGGAGGTGGTCCGCTCGCACGTGGACCTCAACGTGGCTCAGGCGCTCGCGGCCTACTCCGGCCCTGTGCAGCTCGTCAGGAGGACCGAGGACGAAATCATTTGCTTGAGGTATACAACCCGTGCCAATACTCTGATGAGTAACTCAAATCAATCGAACCCGTGCCAATACTCTGATGAATAACTCAAATCAATAGAACCTGTGCCAATACTCTGATGAATAACTCAAATCAATAGAACCTGTGCCAATACTCTGATGAATAACTCAAATCAATAGAACCTGTGCCAATACTCTGATGAATAACTCAAATCAATAGAACCTGTGCCAATACTCTGATGAATAACTCAAATCAATAGAACCTGTGCCAATACTCTGATGAATAACTCAAATCAATAGAACCTGTGCCAATACTCTGATGAATAACTCAAATCAATAGAACCTGTGCCAATACTCTGATGAATAACTCAAATCAATAGAACCTGTGCCAATACTCTGATGAATAACTGAAATCAATAGAACCTGTGCCAATATTCTGATGAATAATTCAAATCAATAGAACCTGTACCAATATTCTGATGAATAATTCAAATCAATCGAACCCATGCCAATTACTCTGATGAATAACTCAAATCAACCTTTTAGTCGTTCTACCAGTAATCATCCCACTGCTGAGATACTAGTATCTACCCTCGAAGTGTGATTAGTCTGTTTGCCACCACGCTGGCCAAGTGCAGGCTGGTGGATAAATAAACAGACAAACTAACCATTATCACAAAGTGGTCGTAATAACCATAGAATGGCAGCTTGTACATGATCTGAGTTCACAAAGAGTTAAGATTAGCAATTTTGTTGAGAAGAGTTGTGCATTTGTTAGTGTTAAGTATTTTGATATTTCTAGCTGCTATCACCATCATCCCAGGCACCGGACCGGACCGCAATGAAACCCCTTATTAGTTATGGATGTTAAATGTGTTTAATATTTATCTTAAAGCAGTAAATTTTAATGTTATTTATATATCAGTCAGGGGCAGTGTTCCACAATCCACAGCAAAAACTTGCTTGATGAGATCATGTTTAGTTTTGATGTAAATTGACATCCGCGGCTCCGCCCTCTCTGTTCCCCCGCGCCTCTGTATCGCGCAGGCGAGGACTAAGATAAACGGTTTGGCTATAATTTACATTTCAGCCCGGGGCAAACCTCAAGTAACCGCGCCAATAATCTACTGCTGGAGATCGTGAAGCAGCGTCACCCGGAAGTGACGGCGGCTCAGGAGGCGGCGGTCGTGCGCTACGCGGGCATGCTGGCCATCAAGCGGCCCGACGTGGACGGCTACGAGCACAAACACCTGCTCAAATACGTCAGTACACTCATTTAACAGTGCACCAACTAATTTAACTGTTCACCGACGAATTTAACAGCACACCAACTAATTTATCAGCACACCGACGAATTTAATAGAGCAAAAACTAATTTCAAATTCAAATTCTTTATTCGTGTAAAAACTTACTGGCTAAAAACAAGAAAAAACGATGCTACCTGCAGTAGTTAAATAACTGTGTCGCGGGTAGCAACGCCCACCTCCGATGTAAGAATTTACAAAAATTATACATTTTATTTAAATAAACAAATTGTTAAATTTAGAAGCAAGAAAGAAAAATAAAAACGAAACGAAAACGAAAGAAAGCTTAAAGACTCTATGACAAGTTGTGTTTGTGTGGTGTATGTGTGGTGTGTATATATAAGTGTGCATGTAGGTATGTGTGTGTGTGTGAGTGTGCGAGTTTGTGTATGTGTGCGTGTGGTGACTTAGGTAGAAACTGTGATGAAATCCTCAGTATCTTGGTATGACATAGATTTAACAGCACACCGACGAATTTTACAGAACAACAACTAATTTAACAGTACAGTACACAACCAGTTTAACAGTACACGGACGAATTTGACAGTTCACTAACTAATTTAACAGTAAACCAACTAATTTAACAGTACACCGACGAATTTAACAGTACACCGACTAATTTAACAGTACACTGACGAATTTAACAGTACACCAACTAATTTAACAGTACACCAACTAATTTAACAGTACACCAACTAATTTAACAGTACACTGACGAATTTAACAGTACATCAACTAATTTAACAGTACACCGACGAATTTGACAGTATAACAACTAATTTAACAGTATACCAACGAATATAACAGTACACCGACTAATTTAACAGTACACTGACGAATTCAACAGTACACCAACTAATTTAACAGTACACCAACTAATTTAACAGTACACCAACGAATTTAACAGTACACCAACTAATTTAACAGTACACTGACGAATTTAACAGTACACCAACTAATTTAACAGTACACCGACGAATTTGACAGTATAACAACTAATTTAACAGTATACCAACGAATATAACAGTATAACAAGTAATTTTATAGTTCGCCTAGTAATTAAACAGTGTAGATTTCGCTAATTTTGATCTTGAAATATTTGTGGATACGTCCCGCACTGGCGTCCCGGAAAGGGCGTTGCAAGTTTACGACGAAGTTGTGCTAGGCCTACAGGTGTCGCTGGCTTCTCGAAACTTCCCAAAATAACATAGAATCTATTTGCAGGTGCCGCATTACATGAAAGACTACAAATCGACGCACTGCACTCCGCTTCCCGACGACTTCTTCGCATCTATCATGAACAACTTGAACAAGATGAATTAAACAACACCTGGTACGGAATCAACATCTACTAAAAAGTCATATTCTATTCTAGTAACTTCTATTCTAGAACTGCAAGTTGCAATTCTATAATCGAAACGCTATAGAAAACTAAGATAATGTTTGGGAAGGATATTGCTGTAATCCATTACAGATTCTACAGGATTATTCATAAAGGGTATGCTTAGACGAAAAGGGCTTCTCATCATTATGAACAATTATTACGATGGGACCAATCCGAAATTCGCGAAAAATAAATCAGTTGTTCCATAGAAAAATGTCAATGACACTAGACAGAATGTATGGAACAGCTGATATTTTTTTCGCGTATTGTGTGTTTGTTCCATAGTAAAAGTTGTTCATAATGATGAGTCCTATGAGCCCTTTTCGCCTCAGCATACCCTTCATGAATAACCCTGTAGAAATGTTATTCCTACACATTGTCTTTGTTTTCTATAGCGTTTGCGATCGTAGAATTGCAGCGGTTAGTTAGTTAACTCCGAGAAATGAGGCTTTCTGGGGCCCGCGTAGTCGACAGGCTTATTCTTTTATCTCGCTCTAACTCACGCAACACTAATTTTCTTTATCTCTCTCGCACGGTTCACGCAGATTTTAACGGCTGTGGACCAAAAAGCCTGTTTTTTGCGCGGGATTAACTATAATATTCGAGCGTGTTCAGATTCGTAACGCAGTACAAGAGTATATATACAGGGCGTTACAGGGTAAGGAACGGATATGCTAATCCGAAAAGGACTCGTCATCATGAACAACTTTTACTATGAGACCAACCCTGAAATCGAAAAACAGTCAGCTTTTCTATTCAATTTGTCGACTGTCGTTGACATTTTTGTATGGAACAGTGGATTTTTTTACTTGATTTCCGTGTTGGTCCCATAGAAAAAGTTGTTCATAATGATGAGTACAAGAGCCATTTTCGGGTTCGCATAGCCTTTCCTTATTAACCCAGTAGATGTGTACAAACACACAACTACAAGTCACGTTTCGGCACAGATCATCAAGTTTAGATTCCGTACTTGCGACTATCAAAGCGCATTACACGCCTATAAAAATCCTTTACATTTTTTCATTGTTAGGTGCGGGGAAACGTAACCTTGGGATAGTAAATGGGAAGCTTTGCCTCAGTCAGCGCTAACTGCGCTTTCCTCAAACGTTTGTTTCGAACAAGTCCCGTTATGCGGTATCTATAAGTGGTAATCTATTTCTTTGGGATATGAGGAAGTATTTCGTAAACAATACCGGCTTTGTGTAGTAAACATATATTTAAAAATACATATATACTATACACATACATATTTAGATTCTTATACATTTCAAATATCGGTTTTCTTTAATAACCATATTTATAAATACATAATTATACACATACATATTTAGATCAATATACATTTGTTACAATTATCATAGAATATAACTAGTCCGAATATAAATGTGGATGTTTTTGGATAGTAGTACATTATTGCAGTGGCTGGCAAAATAGGCGTTGGGTATCCAGGGCTCTTATCTGTCTGCAATCTTAGACTAAAATAAAATAAATGGACGGGCCTAAGATAAGAGCTTTATTGAAGACTATTAAAATGAGCGCCATACACTCGTCACGTCTGACTGACTCTCACTCCTTCCCAGCACCTGGGAAGTGCCACACGTCTGGAGCTAAACATATCACGAACTTCCATCGAACAAATAAAGCCTCGTGCTCATTTCCGTTATGATAAAATACTTAAAAACAAAAAAAGTTTGACTTATTTCGACTGAACGCGATCAACGGCTTAGGTACGTCCATTTATATTTTAGTCCTAGCTTGCAATACTATCTCACTCACACTCGTGGCATGTCAACTGAGAGAGACGGTGACCGAGAATAATATTGCTCGCAGTAGAATATCAACCCAGAACGTACCCACGAGCATTTTTATAGAACGTGTTATTTTATCAGGACGAAGGTTTAACATTTGTGAACTTCAAGTGATAAACCGTGCATTTTTTGTTATAAGATCAATTTTATTTGAATTGTATTTTATGGCCTTACCTAAAAACGTTGCTCATATTGACAAATTTCATATATTGTATACAAAAATGTAGTGCACAGTACTAATTAACGTCACTCAACTTTGCAGTGTTCATGAAGAAAGTTGTGGGTGAATAATAAAGACTAGCGTGCTTGTAAACCGGCTAGATTGCATGTAAGCTTGTACAGTGGCTGAAATGCATTGCGTTCGGTTTGGTATCGAAAACAGTTGGAACACCACTTTTGGTCACAAAGGTCACAAGTCATGCAGTCATGCAGGCAGATTCAGATATCCGAACATCAAATGTACGACGAATGTGTGAGAAAAGAAGACGGGAAATATGTCAAATTTTTGACATGTTCTTTCCGTCTTCTACTATGACGAAATATGTCAAATTTTTGACATATTCTTTCCGAAGGCGGAAGACTTTTCGAACATAATCGTCGAATACATAATATATGTTCGTATAGCTGAATCTGCCTGATGGTCTACAAATGCGATAATTGTGAGCAAAAGTGGGGTTTTAACTGTTCGATACCAAACCGAACGCATATGAATGCCACTTGAATCGATCAGTCTGAAGGGTCCAATCGGCTTCTGACAGAAGCTTCCTAATTGAAACATTTTAGCTGCTAGTAAATTATTTATTTAAGAAGTATTAGTATATTTATAATAGCAAATTATAGTATTTTTACACGACACATACATAAGACCACATCGACGCTTATGCCCGGGATACACGAGTTTTGAAGCTAGAAAAAAGTTGCAATTCTATAATCGAAAGCTATAGGAAACTAGGAAAATGTATGGGATGACTTTGACGTAACATTTCTAAAATCTATTTATAGATTTAATATTCTACTGCTGCTGCTACGCGGTTTCAACTGCGGTAAATTTTTTTAGTAAAAAGTATTCTATGTTACTTCTAATACCTCCAAGAATATGAATGCAAAATTTCATGATGAAACATTTTATGATGAAGCAGCTTTCGCGTGAAAGCATATCAAACAAACTTACATTCACATTTATATTGTTATATTAGTAGGGATTATAGAATTGTCACCACTGTCCTAGTTTTCTATACCGTTTCGATTGAAGAAATGCAACTAGGCTAGAAGGCAGTTTAGGCAGCTAGGAGGCATACCGTAAAAATTCACGGTATGGCTCCTAGCCTGCTGAAAAGAGAGAAACCCAATTGTACTATCTTTGCTTGAGACGCTAGCTTGCTAGCCTAGAAATGAAACTGGTTATGTATACACTAAGCCAGAGTTTCCAGCTTGAACATTATCTAGCTAAAAAACTTTCCTCACGTATCCAGCTTTTACACCGGGCAAGATGTGGTCAACTAATAAGCCGCCCATGTAATAGATAATCAATAGTTTATATTTATACCGTAGTAAATATATCGTTATCAGTTAGAACCATAGGGTAAACAGAGATGTATTCCGTGGATACAAAAGTGTTCAAAAAAAGCGCCTTACGTCCGGATATGCAGAATAGCCCGATGCGCGCGCAGTGGTTAATTTTTTTAGTAAATAGTGACCATCTAGCGGTTTCGCTTCGTGCGGAATATCTTTCAGTGTGAAGTTAGCAATCAAACAAGTTTACTAAGGAAACCGATAAATGTCGGTGTTTGTAAAATCTGTTTTATCTTCTTCTTCTTCTTATATTATATAACTAGCTGTTCCCCTGCCACGCTTCGCTGTGGATAAAAAAAAATAAGTAAAAAAAAATAATAATAATATAGCCTATGTTACTTTGGGATAATGTAGCATTCGAATGGTGAAAGAATTTTTGAAATCGGTCCAGTAGTTTTTGAGTTTATTCCACACAAACATACAAAAATACAAATGTTTCCTCTTTATAATATTAGTATAGAAAATGAATCGCTGTTCGTTTGTCTGGCTATAACTCGAGAATGGTTGGACAGATTTCGCTAATTTTGATCTTGAAATATTTGTGAAAGTTGCTTGTTTTCTATACTAATATTAGCTGACTCGACAGACGTTGTCGAAAGCCATTGCGTCAATTCTATGTCAAATGTCAAATGTCAAAAGTTACATTAAAAAAGTTTACATTGTCCAAAGCGCTAAAGTTAAATTATGGTTTAAGTATTTTTAAATTTTCTAATTTTTCATGTTTTTTTACTATAAATTGAGATGTGAGCTATCCTATCTCCTAAGTTAGATCGAACTGCACCCGGTGTGCAAATTTGATTGAAATCGGTTTAGTAGTTTAGGAGTCTATAGCGGACAAACAACGTGACACGTAATTTATATATACGAGTATTAAGAAGATTATAAAGAGGAAAGATTTGTATTTTTGTATGTTTGTGTGGAATAAACTCAAAAACTACTGGACCGATTTCAAAAATTCTTTCACCATTCGAATGCTACATTATCACAAAGTAACATAGGATATTTTTTTTTTTATCCACAGCGAAGCGTGGCAGGGAACAGCTAGTTGTTAAATAACTCTTAAATAAGGAACTGTGCGCTCAGCGCTCACTCAGACCCGGTCGTAAGGTGGAAACTTGTATAACATTAGGCATTACTAAATTCTTGATTGATTGTAAAAGACTGAATAAAAGTGAAATAAAATTGTGAAATGTGTTCTGTGCTAAGGCACCTTACAATATAGAATACCTGAAATAGTGTTATCGCTAGCCTCGCATGTTAACTTACTAAATAAAAGCCGCTATCGCTGTCTTTTAAATAGAAACAGATGTGATATAGCATACACTTTAGTTTACCGAATAACTAACTAAAACTAGTTAAAACTAGAGTTTGTCGTCACCCGCTCTGGTCGTGTCTAAAGCTTGTGTGAAAAACTAAAATCTGACTTATTTGACATCACTACAAATGTCTCTTTCTGATGTTTCTATTAGTAAAATACGTAAATGGCAGATTTAGATATATTTATTGAATAAATAATAGATACATTGTGATTTATAAGCCAGATGTGCTTAATTGAAAATATCAGCTTACTCTCATCGGACATTCAATAATTAAATGTACAGACAAATATAAATGTTATAACGTTTTATGTCATGTTTGCTTTTCTGTGAAATGTGGTGCATTTGTTATATATTATTTAATGTTATAATGATTATACAATCGGTATATGGAATATATTATTGTTAACTTTTACAAGCTTGTATTTAACTTGCAGTCTGTTATAATAATATTATAGTAATATTTGTTATATTATAACTATTTATAATAAATATTATAGTTTTGTTTTGTTAGACCATATTTTGTAATTGAGTTTTAAACCACTTCCCGATGTCCGATTGAGCTGAAGTTAGGTATCGTGTAACTCAGACAGTGCAAAAAATGGTGATAAATATTTTTATTAGTATCTAGATTACATAGTATCTATGTACGCTTCAATAATAGTATAATATGTATTTAGTTATTTGTTACACCGTTGTTAAGATACCATATATTTACAGTACATAACTATCGGTTAGTAATAAAAAGTTTGTCTTTGATGAAATACAACTCCAGTTTAAATATTTAAATAGTATATAGTAATAGTATATTGTTATTTTAGTAAATGTCTTGAATAGTTTATATATAATAGTGAATATCTCTGTTTACTTTGTGGTTAGAACGTATATCCATTGTTATAGCCGAATTTTAAAGCAATATTAGTTGTAAAAGTTACGATCCTTACTTAGAAACGTTACAAAAGCATTTTACTAGTGCAATACAAAATAATGAGCCCAAGTTTGAAGGATTTATTTGACAGATCTAAACTAACTAAAACTATTAATATTAACTAATATATCTGTCTTTGTCATCGCAACCTATAAGATAAAGACAACAATACTTTTAGCATAATTAGATCTGTCAACTTGTGCCTTTAAACTTGGGCACAATATCACTTTACTCTAAGCTGTGTTCATAAGTAAGGACTTAAATGGTTAATCTGCCTCTATAATGTATTCAAATATTTACGGAAAGGTACTTTATTATATTTAAAATGGGATGGTAAATTTATAAAATGAATATAGACATAGGTAATATAAAATTGAAATGCTTAATTATATCGTTATTATTTTCCAGCAGATTTATGGAAAACTTTTTTTATGAAAGTTCTAATCTATTTCTGCCTTAAAACGCATTCAAGAAATAAATTCGTCAACGAAACGAAATCTCGCTTGTCGAGGGTTCTGTACCTATCGTATTTTCAACAGACTAATTTTTCAATTATTATTTTTTGATTTTCTGAATTAAATTATTATTTTGACGCGGTGACATTAGAAATTCCTAAGAAAATCTGTTTTTTTAATTCAAATTTTGCAAAGTAAATTCGATTAATATTTTGTTTTAGTTGATTAGTGATTGATAGTTGATTTAATAGTTGATTTGTGGTCTTAAATAGATATAAAATAATATGTCACTACTATTATTATTGCTTACTAGCTTATTATCTCTTAGGCCACGTGTTGGTAAACCATTCTTTACACGACGATTATTTATTTAACCGTCTGTTGTTAACATTTAACCTATCAAAGAGTTGTTAAACCTGTAGGTTAAAAAAACCTTGAGGTTAAAATTGTAATCGTTTTTAACACTTTGACTGCGGAAAATACAAACCTTGTGTTTTCCTTTGAGCGACGCGAATGCGGCTGCACACGCCAGGCGAGTAAAACACAACGCATCTGACTATTAGCCGCACTTAAGGCAAGCGTATGTGATTATTAGCCGCAGTCAAAGTGTTAAGTTTTGGTGGGTCTTATATGGTCATTAATGAATAAATAGTGCTGATTTCGAAACATTGTTTTTCATTTTTTCATTTCACATTTGACAATTCATCGAAATTCAACAACGTAACCTTGTAACGGCGGGCATAAATAATAATTTTTTTCGTTTGTTAGAACTGCACAATTGCTCAACTTTTTTCAATTACGATTACATATTTATTGTAATAATGACCGATACGAGTTATTTTATGATTTGTTTTTTTAATAAACCATTTTAAACATAATAAACAATTACTGATCTACGAGATAATTTACGATCTCGTAAAGAATTGAACGTTGTTACAATGTTGCGTCAGTTAACCCTTTTTCTTTTTAAACACTAGGGATGTTACTCTAAAAATCGAAAGCTGATAAGTTGAATCGAATGCAATGATTACTTGTGAAGAAATATCGCCATAAATTAATAACCACGTTGTGATTTTAATAACTACTTTAAAATAATAAACATAAATATTTATTATTCTTACAAACTATAAAAATACAAAAAATAACTAAATAGAAAAATCATTGATTTGGTTAGGTACAATTTACTGACCCGGCTTTTTTATTGGACTGATCTTACTGACTACGTTTATTTATTTAAGCCTTTTATTGCTGATAATTTATACATAGTAGGTATTGACAATTATTATTACTATTTTTCTGTGTCGTGATCAGCGTGTCCTGTGACGGGCCCTTTCCCCTCCTTTCTGTCGCTAGCCTTTCTTGGCCAGATTACTCCACCAATGTTTTTTAAGTCACTACATAAGACTGTAGAAAAGTCCTAAAGAAAACAAAGAAAATAATTTTACAAGATTTTGAACGAGATGTGAGAATAGACAATATTATTGAAAATGAATTAATAATATCTCTGAGTGCTGACAGCAGTGATCAAGATGACTACTAATAACAGTTCTGTTAGTTCAACTGAATAAATGCATTTTTTTTGTTAAATTATATACTTGTCTTATTTTGCTCCTTAAAATGGCCCGACTATAGTAATTTTATTAATGCTAATACAAACAAATACAAAAACAGCTGATTGTAGATTGTTGCATTTGCATAGAACTCGTTTCTAATAACCGGTATCACCTGCCTCGGCCATTGCTCATAACGATGAGTATTACGAGCCCTGTTCGGTTACCCTTTCCTAATAACCTTGTATCGCACGAGCTCGTATATCGCGAAAAATAATCAGCTATTGCATAGAAAAATGTCATTGACACTACAAAATGTATGAAACAACATATTGTGTTTCGCGAGTTCCGGGTTGGTTTCATTATGATAGAAACCATGACCCTTTTTTAGGTAACATACCCTTTCCTTAAAACCCTGTTAGTACCCCCAGTATCAAATTGACTGAACTGACTATCTGGTTGAAGTTTAAAAACAATTTTCAAGTAGGTAGGTAAGTCTTTTATGCAGCTGTGGAAGTAGCCATACAAAAACCATACAACTGTGAACGGAATCGATACTTATTTAATAACACGACATTGTTAAATCATTTAACAAAGGTAATAATAGTAGCCAAATGTTTTATTTAAGTTAGCTTTGTGTTAAACACGAAACCAGAGCAGTCCTCATTGTCATTCACCAGTCAGTAGCCAACGGTTGCTTCCGGGAGAATGTCTCCGAAATATGTTAAGTACTTTCTGATCGTCCTAATCACGGTGGTCGTGGCGAAGAGGGACCGCCAAAGGGAGTCCAGAGAAAGGTCCCATTCCGATGACGAGAAGGAGAGGAAAGCAGACGACGGCCCCACCACGACGACGGGCCGCAGCTTCGTTGGAGACGCCGTCGTCGAAAAGTTTGTCGAAACCCTGATGGCCAGCGAGAGATACTTGAAACTGATCGAGACAGTCGAACGAAAGCTGAATCATCTGGACTCAACTTTCCATGAAAAATCGAACAGTATTCTCAAATACGTATCAGAAACTCTTAGAATGGTGAAGACGTCGCCTTCGCTGACGGTGGAGAAAGCCCTCATCGAGATGAAGGACGACCTGGACCGATTGAAGAAGTCAGTCACTCTGCGGCTCAACGACCATCCTAACATGCGTGGTAAGTACACTTATTTACACCTAGAAAAATCACGATACTGGAAGATATAATTTTTATACATTTTTGAGAAGAGTTACCCCACCTAATTATTAGGGTTCCATGGCAAACTTACCAGGGGAATCATTATTTTTAGTGTCCATCCATCTATTGTCACGGTATTTTTGTCAGAGTATTAATTACTAGCTGTTCCCAGCCACGCTTCGCTGTGGATAAAAAAAAATAGCCTATGTTACTTTGGGATAATGTAGCATTCGAATGGTGAAAGAATTTTTGAAATCGGTCCAGTAGTTTTTGAGTTTATTCCACACAAACATACAAAAATACAAATTTTTCCTCTTTATAATCTTCTTAATCTTAATATATATAAATCAATCAATGACAAACGTCCAAACGGGCATCTTATTTTGTGACGACTATAGTATAGATTGAAGATAGTCGATGCAAAAGAAAATATAATAAAAGTCAAGGGTGATTCTAAAATGATAATTTTTCTAATTTTTAGCAATCATAAAAATTAGAAATACTATTTTACAAAGTTTTACTCAAAAAAGAAAAGAAAGAAAAGAAAAGCATTACTCTTATTAATAGATTTTACACAATCACATTTTTTGTTGTAGTCATGGTTTAGGAATATCGCTATGGAACCCTATCCTAAACGTGTCACAGTACATACCAACTAGTTATATTTTGTTTCGAGTATGTAATTTCAAATGTGATTTTTAATTAAATGTAAACCTACACCAATTCAATTTTACGGGACCACGTCAAACCGTTCAATTAACGGGCCCTGCTGAACCTTCACACTGACCCCAGGGCCCGATGAACGCAGCCTCTGTCGTGTTACTTAAATTATCTATGTTTATAGGCCTTATAGGTTTAGCTTTTTGCTTCCATACTGTAATTATAATTTCTAACGACAAAACAAATTGCGCTTATACCATTGGAATTTCTTCTGTTCTAAACACGATAATGTAGTATCTTTTGTATCTGCCTGTTATCATACCACTCATCATATTGTTATTCGTATAATATTCAATGATATTGTAGCTTTCACCTGTTCCTAAATGAAATGAGGACACATTAATTTCCACCTGGTTCAAGGTGATATCACTCAGGCGAACAAAGAGGAAAAGTATTCCATCTGATTTTAAAACTCACTCTGTATCTACGTATCTAAATGACCGGTGCGTGGCAGATGCCTTTCAGAGGACCTTCGAGCCGCAAGGAGGACGCATATCTGCGGAGGACTCTTTCTCACCTTCTAATGCCATTGAACGTAATACTCGTAAGCCAACAAGAATGATTTTAATGTAATTGAACACAATGCACAATAATTTCACAATTCGTTCGTACTTATATTATTATAATGCGTCATCCTAGGTTTATCTCATTTATCTCATTGCTGACTGATCGTGCATTCGGAGTTGCATTGTCACAGAGTGCTGTAACAATGCCACCTCCGTAACAAAGCTGTATACTAAAATTACACAAATTAAAAGCATTTTGGCTTCCTCGCAGAAACTGGAGAAACCAAAATTGTTAGGTAGGTAACTGTTAACTGTCAGTGATTTAAAGGTAGATACCGAATCGAACTGCCAAGCGCCGCTTTGCCGTATACCTACCTACTACCTACCTACCTCTACAAGCAGCCTGCTGGGGCAGGTCAGTTCGGAATAGTTCCTTAATGGTTATCGCAGCTTAAGGCGTCACGGTTGTCAGCTCTTAAAAATACCAAAATAGAACTATGATGTCTATCAATCGCTTATTAATACCTATCTATAGGTATGCCATTCCCCAGTCTGGAAGAACCTCTATTTACGACATATTTTCGTGTTTTTATAACATCTAGGAATGTTGCATCCTAAATCTCAGGCTGACGAGCGCAGTGGTGTGCCGCGCAGGGTTTTGAAGAGATCAAAATTCTCGGTGGAGCAGACCTGTTATGGACAAACGTGACGTTTAAAATCAGGCGACCGATTTGCTTGCCTCGTCACTCAAGTGTATAAGTAAAAATGTTAATTTCATATTAAGTACTAGCTGCGCCCCGCGGCTTCACCCGCGTTTTCCGGGATAAAAAGTAGCCTATGTGTTAATCCAGACCATGAACAACCTTCATTCCAAATTTCATGTAAATCCGTTCAGCCGTTTTTGCGTGAAAGAGTAACAAACATCCATACATTCTTACAAACTTTCGCGTTTATAATATTAGTAGGATAGCAAGGCGTGATTTTGGGATTGGATCTATCAAAATACACATAAACATGTCGCAATAGACAGACTGTTTTACTGACAGACAAGTTAAGCTAACATGTTTGTAGATAGGTACCTCTATCAATGTTAAGGAAGAAATTTAACTTTGTCTCAGAAATTTAACTTTAGCCAAGGATGACGTAATAGCCTTAAATGTAACTTGTCCACGACAAATGCTAACAATCAAACCCTAAACCATCGGCCGAGAGCACATCTAGCACTATTTAGTATTTACTACAATCACACACTAGTAAACAAGTTTATCAAAATATTATCACTCGATGCATTTAAACAAATTTATTGTTTGTTCGTGGACGTTTTGTTATACGAGAAAAATCTTTGCGAATCACCCACGGCCGCAGATTCACATGCATTCTTATAACGATGTTGTTATTTAGCTGCCCGCAGTTTTGTAAACTTTGGAACAATCATACTTATGAGAAAATTATACATCAGTCGCATCCCAACGATCTGACGATTCGCATCTCGATATGTTACGAGTATTGACAGTTTGCCAAATACTGCTGCTTCTGCTGTCTATGGTAGCCTGTGAGTTTAACATCGGAAAGAGAGGGAAGAAGAAGAAGAACGATCACGCGGACAAATCCCTGTGGAAGAAGGAATACGAGGAAGAACTGGACGAGGCCATGCTGTCAGCCAGGAAGCGGGAGAACGTGACGAGGACTGCGCAGTCGGCTGCCTTGTCGGACAATGAGTTCGTAGTGGAGAAGCTCATGGAAACTATCGCTTCCAGTGAAAAATATCTCAAAAAGGTGGATAGCATTGACTTCAGATTAAACCGATTGGACATCGAAGTTCATGAAAAAACTAATGCTATTTTAAAGAAGTTGTCCGATGTGAACAAGTTCCTCCGCGAGCAGAGCACGGCGGAGAAGACGGACGCTATGTTGCACGGGATCAAGAAAGATATTGCACACATTATATTTTTATTAGAAAAGAACCCGAGTAAAGCTAAAGCTGAAATTGGTAATAGACTAATTTGATCTGGATTTTTATGATCTACTTATTAAAAAGCCAAATAAATAATTACGAAAGTACTCCAATTATTTTCAATTATTAACAAATTTAATATCCTGTTGTATTAACCACAATTAACCACAAATACTAAGCTATTACTGTAAATAACAATTTTAGGTGTTATTATAAAGCTCTGAAGTTATTGTAGTTAACCACCACAGCAAGCTATGGATAACAAAACAATACCAAAATATTTGTTGTTCCCTAGACCAAAGTTTACCGATACTTGAGAAGGCAATTTAATCTTTAAATTTAATATCTTTAACCAACCGTTTTTGACAACTATTCAATATATTAAACGTCTATTGGTGACGTTAACAGTTTAGGGTTAAATTAACCATTGCCAAGTTAAACTTTGGTAAACATGGTATTTGTGTTGGATGTATTTAAATTGTTTATGGTAATTAAAATTTAGAGGAACATATGTCTGGTGCTAAAACTGTTCATCAAACGATGAAAATAAGTGTTTGTTCTAGAATAAAGAAGAATTGACAAGTGCCTATAACAGTTTTTTATTTTTCAGTCGAAGGGCCTGGATTTAGTGGTGAGTCATCTATCGAGACCAGGCTGCAGTCTGTGGAGAACCTCGTGAGAGGAGTCATGACTGGCGTCGACTCAATCGTGGCCACAATGGCCGAAGTCAAGAACCGACAAACGGCGAGGACCTTTACCGCAAAGTTAGTGTTAACATTATTGACATTCTCAAGTATTAAGAGGTACCATTGCAACATCATCATCTACCGCTTTTACTCACTGCTGAGAAACTATGGGTCTCCTCGTCAGTGCGCCATCTTACTCGGTCTTGTGTCAACGATTTACTTTTGGCCGAGCTAGCGAAGCATCCGGATGTTTGTTTGTTGGTACTCGCGTACAGGTCGCATTTCAAAACAAATCTCGATGAAACTGGATTTGGTATTGGGATATACGGGAGGGGGGAGGTACATATTTTCCTCTAAAAGGAGGAAAATTGGCTGCATCGCCATTTACCGGTTGATTTTGATAAAATTTGCCAGAAGTAGGTAACTACCATTAGTATCTAATTCTAACCAAGAATTTCGAATATGAGTAAAATCAGTCAAGAGGTTGTCGAGATAAAACACTCTGATTGTCGCAAAAAGTTCTCGCGAGGTCTACTCGTACCTACTGTTTTCAGAACTACTATTTTAGCAAACATTTTAAAATGTTGTCCTTGCTTTATCAATGAGATTCTAATCACTGAGAGTCAACGCAGAGAATAACCAATGGGTCTGGAACGGGTTGAACGCTAGATATATGGTCTAGATTCTAGAAACATGAATTACCACAAAAAGATCCTCATATAAAACTAAGAAATATTAAAACTCTTAATACATTTCTTACCGCTATTCATTATGTTGGAAGATAATGAATGAATCAAATTGTGATTATAAACATAATTCATTGTTCTCGTGAGAACAAGCATCGAGTGAGACCGGAAAGATCTTTGATATCAAAAATCAAAGAATGCTGCAATGTCTCTTTTGACACGAATATTTCGATTTTTGTGTTTTTACAACCTTTAATTTAGTTGGCCCTGTCTGTTGTTGTCTTTTGGGTTTAATTTTAGATTAACTAGATTATGAATTACTTCCCGATATCCGATTGAGCTTGAGATTCCAATTCCTATGTAATTCCAATGAATGCGATTGAAAACTTGTTTTTTAAAATATTTTTTTATACTTAATTAAGTAACTTGTGTTTTTTTACAAGCTTTGAACTTTCCTTGTCAAGGACCAATCTTTTAACTAAACTTGAATCACTTTCCGATGTCCGATTGAGGTATTTGGTACATTTACCTGTTTAACTCCGATGACTATGCAATAATAGCTTTCATTTGAAAAATAAATAATTAAAATATTTGAAAATACTTATATTTTAATTTAATGTTTCTTGTTTTCAAATATGCCCTGATTGCGCATTGTGTGTTTCAATTGCCTGAGATTACCCGAGCCAACCCAGCTCCTTAAAATAACGGAGCGAGGCTTTTGCTGCCGGCACAATTGCTCCAGTGGAAAAGATGATATGATTGGTGATGAGTTACAGTCAAGCTGTTGTGATGACGATGAAAAATTCTTTACTTGTGTTATTTTTGTCAGGCCTGAGCTGGGAATGGGCATGCCCGTGGAGTCCTCGGGGGTAATCACCGAGTTCAGGAAGATCCTTCACGATCAGCGGCTGAAGAGATGCGAGTGCAGGTTTGTTCCTATATACCACTAGCTAAAATACGGGTTATACAGAAATTAATGCTATGTTTTAGTATGTTTTTTTTACGATTATGTAAGTGACAAGACGAGTAAATCGGTCGCCTAATGTTGAACGTTAGGTACGCTTGCCAATAACAGGTCTGCGCCACTCAGAAGTTCAAGACCCTTCGCGGCGCAGCACTGCACTCACCCTGAGATATAAGATGTTTTATACAGAATTATACAGAAAGGGTATGCTAAGCCAAAAAGGGCTCATAGTACTCATCATTACGAACAACTTGTAACTATGGGACCAACCCGTAAAAAAAAAAGCTGATCCATAGAAAAATGTCAATGACTGTCGACAAAATGTATGTTTACCTGTTGATTTTTTTTATTTAGTAGTAAACATTTTAGTAGTTCTTCAAGCAGGTCGGGCCGCGTGGACCGGTCGGAGCGCTACCCGACTGACTGCCACGAGATCCAGATGCAGGGCTTCAACGTCTCCGGCATTTACAAGATCAAGCCGGACGACATGGAACCTTTCTACGTGTTGTGCGACCTCACCACTTCCGGCGGCGGCTGGACGGTAATGACATATTTTCTTTTATTCACAGTTCGCCTGGCACGAGCCGTGGTCAAATTGTCTTTCCACCGTTTTTATCCGCGCTGAAATGTGACAAAACTAGAATATTGATCTTTGTCACGTTGTCGCCGTTAAAAATGGCGAGTACTCGAGCAAGAGCAGTGACTTATAAGCCATTCTGAAATAAGACTTCTTGTCAATCACGTTTGAGAAAAAAGAGGGATATCTTCTGAGAGTCTCAAATCTATTAGTACAGCTCCTTGGGTTGATTACGCGTAACGAGTACAGTGGCGAGACTTTGCCCTCGGCCGAGTACTCTATTTGAACTGACTCGCCACAAATAGTAGGTAAATATTATAATAAAATGTACCTAAGTGCAAACATCGAGTTGTGTTGTCTCTCGGCCGAGTGCTCATTTACTGTCTCGCCACGTACTCGATCAGTGTAATTAACCCATCAAGATCCGACTGCTAATAAGCTTATAGGCATCTGGTAAAGTTTATGTTATGTACAAGTTATCTACTGGTGATAACTTGTAATCTAAAATGCTGAGGATAAGGAATTGAAGACTTAGGACCTCGCGGTGTGATTTCTAAATCAGTCACGGCATCGCACCATTCTCTCACACCAGGTGAGAAAAAGTAAGTAAAAGTCATAATTTTAAGTTAATTTATTTTTGAAAACGACTTCATTTCTTACTTAGGTATCTATCGAATTTATTAACTTTTTTATACATGTTATGGCTTACAATATTTAACCTATTACAAAAAGTAACAATTTTATTGTGCGAACAAAATTATCTGTTGAGTTACAAGAGGAGCCACTATCGTATTTTCTTAACTAATCGTTTAGTTTTTCGTTTGGTCACTTGTACAGACAACTTTGTATCGCATATTCAACGCGTGCACCGCGCGGTATTTTATCCGCTTCGATACTAGGATAGCAGCATCGAGAAGAGGCTTGTGTAGAGAAACGAGGACTTTTTTACTATGGAAACTAACGTGGTTTTCACACATTTTTGTTATAATTATAACAGAAACGAGGACGTTAAGCTAAACGGTCCTCCCCAGTGACCTAATTCTAACTACGGGTAGGTACCTAATCTCGGTTTTCTTTCATTGATCTTATTTTCCATCTCACACTTTTCTGTAAAATTTATGAAACTACTGTTAATTGACCTCGAAAAAAAAAACTAAGCTCGTAATTTGTTCCGTAACTACTTTTAATTTTGTTTTTGTTCGTTTTATTTCGTGTGATAATACTGAAAGGTACATTTCCGTACATATTAGTTTGACGCCATAATCCCACTAATATTATAAATGTGAAAGTTTGGATAGATGGATGGATGTTTGTTACTCAAACACGCTAGAACGGCTGAACGGATCTGGATTACATTTGGCACAGTTAATATAAAAGTTTAACTCTTAATCTAAAATTCTGAGGATAAGGAGACCTCGAGACCTTCTAAATCAGTCTCGGCATGGACTGTTCATGTATTATCGCACCATCCTGTCACACCTAGTACAAAAATATTTTTTTCGTATGAGTTAATATTTAATTTCTAAAACGATTTGGTTTTATTAAGTTTCTTTAATTTTATTTTCTAGATATTTTGGCTTTCTAGCAGAAAGTGTCCGACAAACAATTCTGTAGTTCGAACAATATTATCTTTAGAGTTGAAAGAGGGAGCCACCATCGTATTTCCTTAACTAAACTGCCTAAGTCGTATAGTTCCTCATTTTAGCCACTTGCACAGACAACGTGGTTGCGTATGTTCATAGGGTGAAGCAAGCGGTATTTCTCCGCATCAGTACTAGGATAGCAGCACTGAGAGGAGGCTTGTTCATAGAAATGGGTGCGTTAGGCTGAGTGGTCGGCCCTAGTGCGTCCGTTTCTAACTATCTTGCCGTCTAGCGTTGTTTCATTGATCTAATTAACAGCTCACACTTTTTTATCGAATTTATTTATAACTGTCATCGCACTTAGGGTGAGAAGAGGGAAAACCCTTACACACACATATACACCGGTCACCTTTTCACGAGGGGAGAGGGTCAAGGTCAAGCCAATATCTCCTCGCAACGCGCAACATAGATAGAATGTCAATGTGTGCCTTCTAGTCAATCAGAGGTTTTCAACCTTTTCTATATTTTGTAGATTACTTGTAATAATTATTAAGGTAAGCTTTTTAATTTTAATTATTCTAGTAACACAATTCATTTTTGACATTTTAAACTTAACTAATTTGTTATTGATTTTTTTTTAATTTTAATAATTGATGACCTATATGTTCATATTTATATGTCTTCATATATATGTCATATATATGTCTTCGCCTCTGAATACAGTTGACGTGTGACGTATGTAGGTGATATAATAAATCTTATCTTCTTCTTCTTCTTTTTATATATAACAATGAATCGTTGTTCGTTTGTCTGGCTAAAATTCGAGAATGGTTAGACCGATTTCGCTAATTTTGATCTTGAAATTTTTGTGGAAGCTCAGGAAAAGTTTAAAAGTAAAAAAAAAACCTCGGTGAAACCACCGGGTGCAGCTAGTAAAATATAAAAATAAGGCTAAGGTAGGCTAAGGCTAAGTAAGGCTAAAGCTAAGGGCCAAAAGCTAAGGCCTTTGCTGAGCCTACCGTCATTTTCGAGCCAACTCTGTACCAGGGAAGCAGCACACCAGAGGAGGTATTCGCCGTACATAGGCGCAAAATGTAAGAGTGGGGGATAAACCAGGAACAGACTCAGGATTTTATTAAGGGCCAATTTTTGCATGCCGGTTGCCTGGAATCATGGGGAACTGGGCAAACTGAATGTAAGTAGAAAACCTATACATAGAGGGTTATAAGTAAAGGGTATGCTAAGCCAAAAAGGGCTCATAATACTCATCGTTATAAACAACTTTTACTATGGGACTAACCCAAAAATCGTAAAAACATATGGTATGAAGATATGATTTGTTTTATTATTGGTGCGGGGTACTTACTGCGCGCCGAGCCTGGGGCGGCCTGTGTTATCACGGACGGAACGTTTATTCGCACTATGGAATCCCAAGATTTTTGTTATATTTATCAAAACTCACCCCGCGATTGTACCTGTGTAAAAAAAAGAAGTAGCCTATATCCTAATCCAGGGTATAAACTAGCTTCATATCAAATTTGATCCAAGTCTGTTCAGTCGTTTTTGCGTGATTGAGCAGCAGACTTCCAAACCTCTAAATATCGTTTTTTATAAAATGTACGTATTAGTAGGAACATTTATTAATATACTTTTAATAAATTATAAATAAAGTATTTTATTAGTAGTCGAGAGTTACGCCCAGTTCGTCCCTGGTTAAACCCCTCACCATTACAAAGTGTGCTTATGTGAGTAGCGTAAAGACCGATTCAGATCAAAGTGAAATTTGCAACCGCTTTGGGTGGCCAAAAATACCGTGTGGTTTTTGTATGAACTTTCGCGTTAATATATCCAGATTTTCCGATACGATATCATGTAAAATGGCAAGTAAAATACATGAATTATGTAGGTACCTACATTTCAGATTTCCCGTTCCGATATCGGATTCGATACCGATAAAAAGGCGATATTATTGAAAGCCCGTGGGATGCAGGACGGTAACGATTGTACAGTTGTACTCGTATATATATTATGTTCTAGACTATGCAATGCATGTATGTATCTCACATTTACTCAGTGCGCGTAACTAAGTCGGTGCAAAGCTATTAAGAAAATGGCCGAATGTGAACGATATCATCGGGAATACAAGAACATACTCGTACCAAATGCTATAAGATCGGTTCGGATCGGATCTCGGCTACCAGCGTCCGATATCAATATCGTATGGGATAATCTACGAGCGCTCATAAATAGGTGCAGAAGAACATTTAAATACAAATACTACAATATTTAAATAAAATATGAAAGCTGAGACAAATACTTCGCTACATTTTCCCCTTTTTGTTGCGATAGCAAACGCTCAGATGTGAATAAGTCTTTATAATCAAACTCGGGAAGGGTGGCACACAGGCGCAACATGATAGATTGTTGATGTGTGAGTTAATCACAGGAATGCCTGTATTCTGCCGCGTACGATATCATCTCGGTCACCGTCTCTCTCGTTAGAGTAGTCATAAAAGTAAGGGTGACGTAGATAATGTCACCCTCGCCAGAGGGAGGCGCCAGCATCGATCTGCACAGCTGCTCAGATGTCGGTCAAGGTTGCTTGTATCGATTACCACGGTTCGAATGTCGTTGACCTGAGATCGTTTTACGTACGCGATCTTTGGAACATGTTACGTGCGCTTATTACATTTTAACGCTAATCAAATTTAAATTAAAGAATAGTTCAAAAAAGA
The DNA here is from genome assembly GCA_949125135.1 of Alcis repandata. Lineage (NCBI taxonomy): Eukaryota > Metazoa > Arthropoda > Insecta > Lepidoptera > Geometridae > Alcis > Alcis repandata. The sequence goes on along the minus strand of OX421221.1, from coordinate 11,423,178 downwards.
CTTAAAAACACGTTTTGCAGGAGTCGGTTACAAACATAAAATCAAACAGACATACAAGTGAAGCTAATAAAAAGCGTGTAAAAACAGCCCCAACGTTCAAACGGCTGAACCGATTTTAATAAAACGAGAATAATAATAAAAATATTATGATTGAACTTAATGCCAAGTAGGTATTTCCCTCAGAAAGGTAGGTTTGCTGTAGCGCCATTAACCGGCCAAATTTGGAAAAGGATGATGACAAGAGTTAAAAAAATCTGAAGTAAGGCAATCGAGAAACATGAAGAAGCACTTGCTGTTTCCTTAGATATTTCGAAGGCTTTCGTCAGAGTTTGATACGATGGCCTTATAAGCAAACTTTCTTCGTATGGCTTGTCGTTGATGGCTGCTTGTCTGATCTGAAGGATATCAATGCCAGAGGTCAGTGCTCTCTACGACACTTTTCTTGCTGCATATCAATGAACCCGGTACCTTTGGTGCAAACGACAGCACTGTTGTAGAGAGCTACATATCCAACGCACGGTCTAACGAACCACAAATCCAATTTCAGAGAGAAGCCATGGCTTCTCTCCATAGGTAGTAACCATGGTTAAGCGTCTATGTACGAGTATGAACTTGTCCCATGGCAGTTTCAGATTGGGGCGATGCTAACCTGGTCAAGTTTAATGCGGCTAAAACTTAGGCATGTCTGTTCTTTGCAAAGAAGAAGCTATTCTAACTGGCCCCTACTCTCCGAAATGTATTCATACCGATAGCTGACTGTTGACTGACTGACTGACAATTGGCTGGATATCGATTCGAAGGTGCGGCGACACTTCACGCCGGAACAGTTGCTGTCGTTATACTCGTACGAGTATAAAGCACAAGTTCGGTCGTGCATGGAGTACCTTTGAGACTTTGAGGCGTACGAGTCTTTTGAAACACGTGCCAAGAAGCTTATTAGCAACGACTCTCTTGTTGAGACTAAACTCCAAAGTCTCGATCATCGGCAATGTTGCAAGTTTATTAGTTTTTTATTGAATACATTTTAGAGAGTGTGCTTCTGAATTTTATACTATCGGTTATCGAATTAGCCGTTCTATTATCGAACCACCAAGGGCACAATAAAGTGACATCGTTTTATGGTCGTCATACTAAAAACCCGAACGAAACGTTTTGACTCCACATTCAATTTGCAAACAGCACGAGTGTGGAATGCTCTGCCGAAGAGGGTGTTCCCAGTGACGGATTAACCCTTAATCGAATTAAGCAATTGCCTAGGGCATCACGTCTGAGGGGGCTCCAGAAGAAGCACAAAAAAAATTCGTCCTTAGGGCATCACGTCTCACTCTCACGTCACCAAAAACCACACCAAAAAAAGTTTCTAGGACTAATTTGAAAATGCGCGCGTTTTAAGTTGACATAGAGTCCGATCTAGAGTCATAACCAATTGTATAAAATAATACATGATGATAAGATTGAATCAGCTTTCCCTAATGTGGAAACAGCCCTGCGTATATTTTTATCGCTTATGATTACAAATTGCTCAGCGGAACGTTCTTTTTCAAAATTAAAAATATTAAAAAATGAAAAAAGGACAAAGATGATACAAGAAAGGCTCGATAATTTATCGATATTGTACACAGAGTCCGATATGTTAAAAACGTTAGATGTTAATACTATCTTGCGTGAATTCAATGCTCGGAAAAGCCGCAAGGCGCATTTCAATAAATAAATAAATTATGCTTTGGTTTTTATTATTGTCGCACCTACTCCACTTCTAAAGTACCTACCTACGTTACATCTCATCATCTTATTTTACAAAAAAACTAATGTTTTTAGGCGGTAAAGGTTTAAAGACCGATTCTAGTTGACATACGGATAGGGGGGCCCACAGGCATGGATTGCTTAGGGCATCTAGTACTTAGTCTTAATCCGTCACTGTGTGTTCCCCGATGGTTAGTTATTATATGGGTGCCTTCTAGTCGCGAGTGAATCGGTATCTTTTAGGCAAGCTTGTTCCAGCGTAGACCGCATAATTGCTTCCCATCAGGCGGTCAACTGCGAAGCAAAACATTGAAAAGTAAAGAAAAACCGAAAAATGCAAAAAAACCCGAGTTATTAATCTTAAAAAACCGAGTTTCAAAACAGTCGGTTACTCGGGTTTTCAGTTACTTGGGTAATCGGTTTGCATGCCCTAGTAGGCACGAGTTAAAATGCACACGAGGGTGGGTAGATTTAAAAACATGGAATTCACAATGAAAAATTTACGCTTAGATATTTTGTGTATAAAATAAATTATTTATTTAAAATATATAAAGAGATATACAGTAGAATCCGTTTATTATGATTCCGCCTATATTGACCAACCGTTTATAATGACGTAATTACACTACTAAGTTTGGTTTTCTAATAAAATTCTTTGTAAAAAAGTCGGATATAATGACTTCCCTTACTTAGTGACATATCGCTTATTAATTACTAGCTGACCCTTGCCCACTTCGTTGGGCATAATGTTAATTAAACCCGAAGCCATCGCGCGCCGTCCGGACCGTTTTTTCTCCGATTCACTTTGCAAAACGGACTACCACGTAAAAGCCTTTTTATTTTTCGGTTTTTTATATATCCTATGACACTCAGCAATAATGTGGCTTTCTATTGGTGAAAGAATTTTTAAAATCGGTTCAGTAGATCCCGAGATTACCCCTTACAATTTAACAAATATACAAACACACAAACTGTACTTCTTTATAATATTAGTATAGATTATGACCCATTTTTAATAAATTATGTCCGGTTATAGCGACCGACATGATTCTTTACACCTTCGGTAACACTCGTTGATTCCCGACGACGCGACGGCGCCCAGGCTGGAAGTGGAGTTTCGATATACTTACTTAGGTCTAAACTGAATTTATTTTTATACGTACTCGTAATTGTTGATACCGGTTGATGAATCGAACCAGGTGGTTGGTCTCTGTGGGTCTAAGTACTGTGAGGTCGAAGTATGTGGTCCTGAGATTTTATTGTCCGGTGCGACTCTGCAATCGAACCAAATGGAAATAACGATCGATCTACAATAAAACAAAAACAAAACAAATCACAACTAAACAAAAACACTTTTTTTCTGTTGCCTACATTTATTTTATTTTAGTTAAGTATTTAGGTATATTACTGCAGTATTTTTATACCTTAAATTTACTAAAAAGTAGCACATACGTTTCAGGTATTCCAAAATCGTTACGACGGCTCACAGGACTTCTATAAAGGGTGGACCGACTATAAGTTTGGATTTGGCAATCTGGCCGGCGAGTTCTGGCTGGGGCTGGAGAAGCTGAACTATCTGACCAATCAGAAGCTGTACGAGCTGAGGGTGGAAGTGGAAACGCAGCACGGACAGGAGGCATACGCGGGGTACTCGGTGTTCACTGTGGGGCCGGAGCACGAGGGGTTCCGGATAAGCACGCTGGGGACTTACTACGGAACAGCTGGTACGTTCGTAATCCCTACTACAAACCTTGAAGGTCCCAGCCGAAAATTACGTCACATGAATTTCAAGATTTTTAACAGCATCTAGTACTCATCTAGTAAACATCTGTTATTAAAAGACCAACCCTTAAATCACAAAAAATAGCAGTTCTCATTTCGTCCAATGCTATTTATATTTTTCTATGGGACAGTCGATTTTTTCTTGGCGATTTCTGGGTTAGTCCAATAGTAATTTTTTTTCATAAACGAGTACCTACAATGTACTTATGACCCTTTTCGGACTAATATATCTTTTCCTTTTTTATATTTATAACCCGGTATATACAGGGTTATTCATAAAGGGTATGCTAAGCTGAAAAGGGCTCATCATTATAAACAACTTTTACTATATTTTACTAGAAATTCGCGAAAAAAAATTCAGCTGTTCCATACAATTTGTCGAGTGTCATTGGCATTTTTCTATGGAACAGCTGATTTTTTTTCTCGAATTTCAGGTTGGTCCAATAGTAAAAGTTGTTCATAATGATGAATACTATGAGCCCTTTTTGGCTTAGCATACCCTTTATGAATAACCTTATAGAGATATACACATACATAGATTTCTCATCCCTCATCATCATCATATTATTCGTTCTGTATTGGTAACATGGTGACATCACATCCATAGGCGACTCGCTCTCGTACCACGCTGGCCAGAAGTTCTCAACGATGGATACTGACAATGATGAGTGGAGTGACGGGTCCTGCTCTTCAGAGCATGGCGGCGCTTGGTGGTATAAGGAGTGCGATAAAAGGTATATCCATTATACATTATAGCATAAACATTACCGCATTTAACATCCCGTGCGAAGTTTGGGAAGAGCTCGCGCAACAGAGACGATAATGGCGCCACTCTGTTTACAAGGCAACCGATAACTTTGAAGTCAAGCATCTACAAGATCTGGATGCAAAGCGCCTTGCTGTCAGAACCCGTGCCATGCCTTCCTATACTTATACATACAACAACGAAGGTCTACTGTATTGTGCGCCATGCAATAGAACTTTTAAAACAATTTTGGGTTTGCCAGACACATCGTGCTCACAACCGTTATTACTAAGCCAGGTTCGCCATTGACGGACACGTCAAGGAGGACGATACATTATACACATTGCCCATTGCCCAGCATAAGGCGAGGCGTGCCTGTCCGGAAGAGTGTAGCGGAGCGGCAGCGCGGTCCATTGTGTGCGTTTACGAATCTAAAACGGTATTAAGGTTCACACTAGCTCCGTCAATACCTGCAGGTAGATTTCATATAAAAAATGCTCGACGCAATATGCGAAATCTTACAATTAATACTTTATCTACACTAATATTCTAAAGAGGAAAGATTTGTATTTCTCGATTTTTTTAACGAATAAACTCAAAAACTCCTAGATCGATTTCAAATATTCTTTCACCATTACATTGATATTGTTACATTATCCCTGAGTGACATAGACTATTTCATACCCGTGCGAAGCCGGGGCAGGTCGCTAGTAGGTATTCTATATTACAGACATATCATTCCCATTCTTTGTCTCAGTTTTCGATAGCGTTCGAATTGCAACTTGGTTAGAGTTAGGAACTACAAGCAAAAACCTTCTTATTGATTTTTTTAATTGCTGTATTATTTCATTCACATTTATTGTTTACGACGGCACCTATATGTATGTGTCAGCATACTATTCACTCGTATTACTGCGTTATTTCACCAATGATGTTTATAATATCCTGAATGTAAACCTACACATACATGATTTCAACTTGTTCTCCTACTGGTTCCGACCAATCTGATCATTTGATGATCTCGTGGACCAAACTTTATATAGGATGTAAATTCTTTGGTACCAATCTTCATAGTATGACGAAAACGTGACCGACCGTCTGTATGGTTTTGTTGGAGGTTTACTGTCGTCTAAAAATAACAATTATCTACTACTTTCTCGCAGTTAGCGATAAGACCGGCTTTTGTCGCTTTCTCTAGTTTGTAATTTCCTTTTTGTGGTGTCAACAAATAATTATTGAAATGTATAGTTGTTAGTGTTGTTACCTAATAAGTAAAACTTTTGTTGCAGTAACCTGAACGGTAAATACGCAGCAGTGGCCGAGGAGAACCGCGGCCAGTCCATGTACTGGATATCGTTCAAGGGCCCGAACTATCCCCTGACGAAAACTAAGATGATGATCCGTCCGCTGCCCGCCAGCAAACCCCTCGACTTTAACGACAACAGGGTAATGGGCTTTCCTCATGACTCACGAGCTCGAAAGGCAACGTCGAAAGTCTAAAAAAAACAAACATGTTAGTACGATTTGTGCCGTGTCTTTGTCTAATTTTCGTAATGTTCCTATACCCACTCACGCACTAAGAATTTAAGTCACCTTAACGTTATGGTAACCAATACTAAACATGTGTTGCGCAACCTTTCAGCGCCAGGTAACAATGTTGGTTAGGTAGGTACTAGTCGGTATTTCGTCGAGGACTGTGGACATTTACTTGCGAGTCTCTGAACAGGGGCCGTCTCACTAGCCTGGACCAAAAAGAAGATACGAAATAAGTATCTAGTCTATTAATTTGTAAAACTGCTGAAAACATTTCTGTAAATTTAAGTTTTTTTTTTAATTCTATTATAGGCTTGCGTTTGACCGCCATCTCGCCTGATGGTAAGCATTGATGCGGTTGTTTGAACTAAAAAAAGTAAACAATTATATTTTCCTGAAAAGTTGCCGACACTGAAGCGTTTAGTCTGACGGCCTCGTCTGATGCTCGATATATCTGTGCCAACCAAAGAACGAACCGCTAACGTTGTTCCAGAAACTTGTAGACGTTTCGAAGCCAAGGCCTGTTCATGAGAAGCTGAAGAATGTGCACTCCAAGGACTTGATGGGGACCTACGACTTGAGCCACAGACAGTCGCAGTACCGCTTCGACGACGGCCGCGGCGAAGCCTTTTTTCCCAACTACGCATGATATTAGTCTTCGCTACAATACCGGCCTTTTTATGAGTTAAAGATATGCCAATTCATGATAAAAGTTCAATTTACCTACTTCTGAAGAAAAAGTAGTAATCTGGCCGCTCAAAGAATGCATCTAACAGTTACCATAACATTGTACAAAGTTGAAAGAAAACTGCACACTTTTCCTTTTATTAGGCTAACTTTTATATAGTTTTAGAATGTAAAATTATAGCTTATATACCTAATATTTATATATTTTTTCACGTTGGTACAATTTTATGATAGTTGTCAAGTGCATACCTACTAAGAGTGGCTGGATGCTTGTTGACAACAAAAAGCTAAAATGAAATAACGTTTCACACTCATTGTTGTCTGATTAGTTCATACAGCGCGCAGCGCTTATGATTGACGTTCAATAGACCTATTTTTAGATAAAGAGATATGTAGAATTGTAGATAAAGAAACAATGTTTGTTCTTTCGTTAGCACTTTTATGTTATTGAATGATATAAAATTATAAATGTTTATAATTTATTTTTATTTCATACCTAACCCTAGCTGGAGCTCGGGACATCGAGAGTATAGACTCAAGGATAAGCTTTTTTTAAATCGGATCAGTAGTTTCGGAGATAGTCCTCTACAAACATACAAACAAACACAACTTCAGCATAATTTTATTATGTATGTTTTTGATATAGCGAGCGACGAGCGAGATAATACATACCTATCGTGAGAAAGCAGTTTAGTAAAAACTTGTGAAACCGCTCTGAAAGTGGTACCACTGCAAGCGGTACCACTTCTACCTCAACTTAGGTGAACTTTACCTATAATTTGTGTTTTGTGAATAACAAAACAACGGTGCGTATCGTAACCGTTGCGTTATACCTTATCCTTTTGCCTAAAAGTATGTACCCTAAAAACTAGTAAACAAAAAAAGAGTTATTGTATTGTAAACACAAAACTTACACGGAACGTCGTTTTGTCAAATTACTAACTTGTTTTGTACCTTATTCTTTGTGAATAAATTCTTGACCTAGGAAGCAGTGTATTTACGGCAAGGATGAGCACTTAGTCTCCTAGAGTTAAGACAATGCAATGATTTCTGGTGTGAACAATAAAGCGTTTATCTATATATTATTTATAGGTCCTAGGAGTTGGCAAATACCGTGGTTCAGCGTAGCACCACTATTTGTTGTGTACTCGTACCTCATGTACCTGCCTAGTGTTAAGAGTATTTTATCAAATGTGATTTGAACTATGTTTGGCAAACACCACCAGACTAGACAAGGTGCCTAGAAATACCTATTTGGTTATAAGTATGTATATATATTACCTACCTATTGGGTTGTAGGAATATAATAATAAAATAATATAATATAATAATATATATGTCATATTCAACCTCTAATCCTTCCCACTGCTGGGATACAGGTCTACCCTCGAAGGGTGGATTAGGCCGTATTCCACCACGCTTGCCAAGTGCGGGTTGGTGGATTCACATACGCCATTTAATTTCTTCTCCGGACGTATGCAGGTTTCCTCATGATGTTTTCCTTCACCGAAAAGCCAGTGGTATGTAAATTCGTACATAAGTCCCAAAGAACTCATTGGTGCGAGTCTGGGTTTGAACCCTTATTGTTACATATATATTATTTTATAATAATATATATGTAATATAATTATATAATATATCTCGTGTGGAATAAATGAAATACTTATACAGTGAAATTTTCTTTATTTCCGCAAGTAAGTATAGGTGTACAATGAAGTTGTTAGCTTTTAGCAATTTGAGTGAATTGAGTGTTTGACATCAAAATTGAAAGTTGTGGTTCACGCACATTAGGACGGACGCAACGCAAAAATCATCCAGCATCACTTTAGTTCATTTTGTATGAACCATAGCCTACAGCGAGGCGAAGAGCAAAAATTGTAATTGAAATGCCATTGCGGTACGGTGCGGCCCGCCTTAATGTGCGCAAGCCTTAAATGCGTTGCAGTTACTCATAAACAGGCTGGTGTACAGACTAAATATGAAACACTACACAGGAAGTTCTAGAAACGTTTGCAATATTAAACCCCGTATTCATGGTAAACATTTGTTTGGCAACAAAGTTGAATCAACGTGTTGCGGAGTTGCTGTCAACACTGCTAGTTGCGGAGTTGATAACGGCATGTTGACAAGCTGTCGCCCGTGTTTCCAGCAACATTCTTGCCATTCATCAACAATGTTGCTAAACAAATGTTTACCATGAATACGGGGCTTTAGACAACATTTCAACACTTGTTAGATACAGATATATAGATATAATCGTGTTTTATTAATGTTTCCATCGGTACATTCATTCACCTAGTATAACGGCAATGCTTACTCTAAAGGGCAAAACCATAAAATGTATGAACTAATCTAGTTAACCAGACAGGGCTTGACTTTCGAATCAATCGCATGCGAATTTTAAGACTGTCGAACGAAATCTGAATAGATTTTTGTTCGAAAGTCGTTCCAGATTAAAATACTCATGCCAGTGATTCAAAATCTCCTGATCTTGACCCTCTGGGTCTTATTCACAAAATTCGACAACGGTATTGTTATATTTTGCACGAAGATAACCAACAAAAACGTTAAAACGTTATTACGAAAAATGTGATTAGACCCAGAGCTTGAAAAACAAAAAAATAAAATAATAAGTAGAAACTAATTCTAAGTCGCTGTATTAGCGGATCGGAAACTTTACATCTAAAGGGAAAACAATAATAAACAGATAAATCTAGTTAACCAGACACTGGCTCGACTTTCGAATATTTCGCATGCGTATTTTACGACAGTCGAACAAAATCTCATTAGATTTTTGTTCGAAAGTCGTTCTAAATTAAAATACTCCTGCGAACGATTCCACACCCCTGACCCCCTGGACTCTTACACAAAATTCGGCAAAGGTATTGTTATTTTTGCACGAATATAACTAAAAAAACTCGTTGTTAAGCCGTTATTACGAAAACTGTGATTGTGAAAAGAAAACAATTAGTAACTAATTCTACTTCGCTGTATTACTGGAGCGGAAACATGACATCTAACATCTAAGTAAACCTATGATTACATGTATTTTATATAAATTCTAACATTTATACGGCTAAGTTTATATTTATATAAGGTTATTCATAAAGGGTATGCTAAGCCGAAAAGGGCTCATAGTACTCATCATTATGAACAACTTTTACTATGGGACCAACTCGAAATTCGCGAAAAAAATCAGCTGTTCCATACAATTTGTCGAGTGTCATTGACATTTTTCTATGGAACAGCTTAGTTTATTTCGCGAATTTCGAGTTAGTAAAAGTTATTCATAATGATGAGTACTATAACGTCTTTGCGGCTTAGCATACCCTTTATGAATAACCCTGTAGAAGTTTACAACTTCTCCGAAACGCAGTGTGCAGTGCTGTATTTGCTCGTGAAGCGATCTAATCTTAGTTTGGTTACACAGGAGCCAGTCCTGATACGAATAAATGGCCAGACAACTCTTAAGTGCTTTTTAAAAATTAGAAAATTATCTGCCAAGTACAAAGCAAGTAGTTAAAGCAAGCGGTAAGGCGTCATAGTAGGGCCGCCTCCCGTGGATAGATCAAGGAATAGATTAAAACTATCTTTACAACTACAAAACGAAAATTTAAGCGGTATACATCCGAAACATAATATTTAACCGACCTTTTTTGGTATTTAACTAAACAACAATCATAACTACGTATTTATACTGGGTTATTCATAAAGGGTAGGCCAAGCCGAAAAGGGCTCATAGTACTCATAATTATGAACAAGTTTTACGAAAGAACCAACCCGAAATTCGCGAAAAAAAAACCAGCTGTTCCATAGAATGAATGTCAATGACACTCGACAAAATGTATGGAACTGCTGATTCGAGAATTCTGGGTTGGTCCCATAGTATAATTTGTTCATAATAATGAGAACTATGAGCCCCTTTCGCCTTAGCATACCCTTTATGAAAAACCATGTATACACTTACTACAACGACCAGCCACTTTGCTATGTACAGCGGTGTATCTGAACATATCAGATTACAAAGTTACGCAGGATTGCGGAACAGTTCTAGTTCTTATTTACTAAACGCGAAAGAAATTGTATCTATCATTATGAACAAACCCTACCCTTAATAAAGGTTGTTCATAAGTGATGAGTGCAATGACCTCCTCTTACTACCTACTACTAATTCAAGTCTCCATAAAAAATAATATCTATAAATACACACATAATATCCTAACCTAACCTACATTTTTTATTCAAAATCAATGCACTCAACAACAGATACTATCGATGCATAAAGTTAATGATTATAAACATAAACAGTAATATCGTTTTTTAGAGAACTAAACGTCAAACTTAACTAAATCGCTTTAGTTAATACTCGTGTAAGAGTGGATAGATGTTTTTAACTACTCAAAAACACGAGAATTATCTTAACTAAACATTTACTTCCATTCCTAAACAATTACTTACTTTCCTAAACAATTACTTACTTTCCTAAACAATTACTTACTTTCCTAAACATTTACTTACATTCCTTAACATTTACTTACATCCCATAACATTTACTTGCATTCTTTAACATTTAAGCCACGTATTCACTGAGCAACAATTGTTTATAAACTTTGTTTCAGAAACATAACATTTTGTTTCTGTAAACACTAAGTGTTTCTCGTATGTTAACGTAGTGTTTACAGAAACAAAGTGATATGTTTCAGAAACACGTAGATTTCGTTTCTGAAACAGAGTTTATAAACAATTGTTGCTCAGTGTAATCGTGGCTTTACTTGCATTGCTAAACATATACTTACATTGCTAAACATTCACTTACTTTCCTAAACATTTATTTGCATTCATAAACATTTACTTTTTTTTCCTCAACATAAATACTTACATTGTTAAACATATACCTACTTACATTGTTAAACATATACTTACATTGCTAAACATTTACTCTCTTTCCTAAACATGTACATAGGTACTTACAAATCTACCTACGAAAACGTTTCAATGTAGAAGCTAAGAAAAAAATAACATATGTACATTACACAAATGTATTTATGAAAGAATTAAGAACGAAGCTGAAAATATGTGAAATACCAATATTAGGTACTATTTATTGGTGTTGTAAGTGCTTCTAAAGGTTACTAAGACTATAGGCGGAACTGTCGACATCTCGTGGGTGCGCCGACCACAGGAAGCATTAATAAATTAAAAACTTCATGTAAATAGGCTTAAATAAAACTAGGTTAAACTACTAGCTTTCACGTCGGAGTTAGCAGATTAAATCGGAGACGACCTGCTCCTAAACGATTTATAACAAAAGGTTTATCGATAAAGAAAATGCTAACCCTAAAATTCGAGAAATATAAGAGATATTTATCAAGAAAAAAACACTATACTATCAAATATGCAAAAAAAAATGTCAAAAAAAGAGATATAAAATAATATATACAATAATATATACATTTTTCCACATTTATGCACACAATACTGCCAGAGTAGAAAACACAAAAATTACTGTGTTAGTCAAAACGTAAATAATAAAACTATCAATAAGAAAAAAAAAATCATTTAGAATTACAAGTTCTATCTAAGTCCTACAATTTTCTTACTTTTAAACAATGCTTAAAGTCAAGTGACATTACTTAGTTAAAAAAAGAAAAATGCTACTTCACTTAACTTTAAACTTACAAAGTTAGATCCTCTAATTTAAATTGACCTTGATGTGTAGACCACTTCGATATTGTGTATTTACAAAATAAGTGTAAACTATGTATTAATCTATAGTTAAAGTGTAAATAAGTATATATTTAAAAACAAAAAGTACGTTACCTCAACGTATTAAAAATATATATTAAAAATATCGTCGTAGTTCTTGATTTACGTATGTAAAGTACCTGGAAAAAACAGTCAATGTTAAAATAGGAGCAAGAAAACTATTTTCGTTCCGTTTCCTTCTCACTTTCAGCAAAAGCACTAAGGGTGATGCGATTGGAGCAAAACCGAGGCAGATGGCACAGAAAGAGAGGCTTGCACCGAAAAGAAGAAAAGAGAAGGCTGTAGATGATGATGACCACATAGAACTTTTTTGCAACGAGACAGAGAGAGAGAGCGTATTAAGCCAAAGTGGCCTTAGAATATCGGAAAACGCAGTGCTATGGTGGAAAAAATCACATTATATCAATTATGATTTTAATGGAATTCCTGATAAAATATACCTACACCTACTAGAATCTTGATAATATATACCTTAGTCGTGATCGATCTGCTGCTCGCTTTCCGGTCTCAGTGAATCGATGCAGGCGACGATTTTGAGAGCGGGTCCCAGCTTCATGGAGAGCGCCATGACCAGGTGCTCCGGCTTGATGAGCATCAGGGCCTCGCCGTCCACTTCCTGCAGCAGGAACTCGTCGGCGTAGCTCGCGCACCCGGGGATGTTGCGGATGAACTCGCAAACCTCCGACACCTGCCATTTCAAACAACTCTTTATTACGAACACTACAACCGCCTTTTGTACCTTTCTCCTAAGACCTCTCTCTAAGACTGATCTCCTGTTTGTGGAGTCAATAAAGAGTTATTTTATTGTTTTGCAAAATAGTTGTTCGTCTCGAACTGTAACCTCTTTACAAATGCGATACCCATTTGCGCACGTTCAAAATAAACAATCGTATTAACGTTAGTTTATCAAACAAATATACAAACATATCTACTTTAAAAAACCGATTTGTTCCCGTAGACAAAAATATACAGGGACTTTTCAAGTTCTGATAAGAAACTGTTTAAGAATTTGACTGACTAGGGGTTTTATAATAAAAAAGCATTTTTGGCTTTTTTATATATAACAGAGCGGCAAATAGACAGACGGTCACGCTGACGGTAAGCAATGGTATACGTACGCTCCATTTGCAGGCGCCAGATACTTTAGGCATATCTTCGTCGGACATTGGTACATCTGCGGTTTCGGCGGCCGAGGTCTCGGGCTTCGCGGCGGCCGCGGCGGCGCCGCCCACCGCGCCCTCGTTCGAGGAGCTGATGCGCGGAGAATTCGTCATTTCGTGACGCTGTTTTTTCTCTGGAAATAAGACAAAAAGTTCTAATGAATAAAGGACTAATGAATATTGTAAAGGTCAAAGGTCTAGATGCTTGTCGGTCAATCACGCCATGCCTATTTTTGATAAAAACGCTGGGCGCAACTAATTATTACCAATCAAAATTCTGAAAAACAAAGACCGTAGTTCAAACCCGGTGAAGCCGTTTAGGCCGGGATGGAAAGCTGTACTTATAACCCTATATATTATATAAAGTTATACAAATCTAAGATGATAAAGGATATGTTTACTCACGCGGCGGTTCGTCAGGATGCCTGCTATCCTTGTCTTCCCTGTCGGCCGGTGCAGCCCAATCGCGGAGAGGCCGGTTCACCTAAACCAAAAACACTTTTTTGACCTTCTGATGCAAAGACTTCCTAGAAACCTTTGATAGTGATAGTTGATAGTGCTTGTGCAACAAATGCAAGAAGTTTCTATTTTGTTTCGATGCGGTAGAACGCCGGTGCGAAGAATTTTTGAGGGAACTATTTATAGGGTTTTGTAAGTAAAAGTAAATGGAGAAAACGAATAGGTATTCACGACGTTCAAGCGTGATTCAAAAATTTAATTTGTTCTCTCTATATCGAATTTGAATATTAGTGAATACATACTGCAAAAGGCTCAGCCGCCTCTTGGATGACGTATCCTTCGATCACGTGGGTCAAGATGTTAGGCTTGACCATAGCCTTAGGCAGCCCTTTATCTGCAAAACGTAGACCTGTGTGAAATTAATTTGAAATTTTAATTATAAAGTGTGGTCAAGCGACATTTTTTTCAATATATTATTTTGTTATAAATAAACGTTTCACGCTCATAGCTCCCCACTAGGATAATCCTGATCATATCCAGCGATTTCGTGGCGGGCGCTTGGTATGATAATATGTTATTAATGCAGGCTATATGCATACTAAGCCGCAAAGGGTACTCGTCATAACGAATAACGTTTACTATGGAAGCAACCCTGAAATCGTAAAAAAAAAACATGATGTTTCATGGAAAAATGTCAACAAAGTCGACAAATTCGTCATGTATGTGTCGATTTCAGGTTTGTTTACATGTTAAAAGTTTTTCATAATAATAAGTACTACGAATTCTTTTCGGCTTACCTTTTCCTTATGAGTTATGACCCTGAAGATCGTATAATTTTACAATGTTATAACTAGTAATGAAAAAATTGGCGTAGACCTTTGACCGACCTTTGACCTTTGCAGTAGGACAGCAATTGACAGTATACTATTAGCAATTACATATTATATTTATGTACAAACTGATATTGGTAATGATAATGATGAAAACTAGCTTATATATGCACAATTTTAAAATGATCAGTTGAGCTGGCGTCAAAACGTATATAACTGAAGTGCTAAAAGCGCGAATTGAAGTGGGCCCGCGCAACACCTAATTTTCACCCACAATTGCGAAGAGTCTCGTGCCTAACTTCACAGCCGCCGTTTGAATCGGGTTATTTCTAGTTTTGAAGGCTAAGAACGTATTCAAAACTTCGAATAATGCAAAAGATTAGATTCATTCAAACAAAACTTAACGATAGTTGAAAAAATCTTAATGTACACGTGGCTACTTCGTATAAAATCGTCACGTAGCCACATTTTCTAGGCTAGCTCATATTCCATATTTCGATACCTTAATTTGCAAACCTAATAACTCCACTTTTTCACGAAAATGTAATTTTGATACCGGCAGAAACTATAAAAAATCTAGTTTCTATTAGGTTTGCAAATTAAGGTATCGATTTAGGGTTTGTCTGTTGATGACAGAATTAATATTACACGAGCGCCTTTTAAACTTTGAGCTAAGAAACAATCACGTGTTGAGGGTAGTTAAAAAACATGTTGACGTAAAAATTACAAAGTACGTGGCGACTTCGTATGTGTCTAACGAAGCCAACGTGTTTTTAAAAATAACACAAAAAAAAAACACAAACCAGCAGACACGTGTACCGAATTAATTAATAATAGAAAAACAAAACCAAGAAAGGTGCTCGAAGCTATTTTAAGAATTGTGTGGGCTGTTATTATTTACTTATAATCTGTTATAATAATTGTGAATCAGGGTAAACGCGGGCCGGGATCGCCCACCAGTTCCATGGATCGGCGATTTAATGAAAAATGGAGCATGAAACGTGGATGAGATTGGGAAAGAAAGCATAAATACCAGCCTAGTGATGGCGATGATGATGCCAGTACGCAAAGTTTAAAATGCAAATAAAATATACATTAACACTAACAAATAGTGACACTACGAGGGCTACATTAACACAAATTATTCCCATTACAGCTCACCTCGTGTCTTACTCCTCGTGGTCATAGAGTGCAACGACATTTTTGCACGTAAATTATTATTGTAGTTCAAATAAAATTGATATCGCACGCAGCTCGTTCGCACCGACGTGCGATCCCAGGGACCGATCCAGACGAAATAAGACGAGATGGCTACAATCTATTTTTAATATACCTAGAAAAATATACCTTCGTAATTACAGTTTCTTAGTATTTTGAGGGTAGAAAAATATATATCATCATGTTACACCAAAATAAGTTAGCAATTTTATCGTTATTATCGCGTAGTGCCTATACAAGGTTATATAGGCAAAGCCGAAAACAGATTATAGAACTCATCATTTTGAACAATTTTTACTATGGAACCAACTGCTCTGTAATCGCAAAAAGAACAGCTGTTTTGACATTTTGGCGAGGGCCATTGTTCTATGGACCTTCTTCTATGGAACAGCAAATTTTTTTTCGCGATTTCAGAGTTGGTCTCTTAGCAAAAGTTGTTCATAATGATGAGCACTATAAGAACTTTTCTTCTTAGCATATAACCCCCTTCCCTATAACCCTGTATCCCTAGTAACCCGAACGACAGTTTAGCTGTAACTACAGTTGTAAAACAAGTTTAAACGATTGATTCCCGACTCCGCCGAAAAGAGGAGTTATATTTTTTACATCGACTAACTCACTTAATAATTATATTTTATATATTTATGGCGAAGTTTACACGTTTATGTTGTTATTCGTCAATACCTATCAAGAGCGAGACGTTATATTAAGAAATTAGAAGTTCAATGTAATCTCGCTTCCTTTAGCAAAGCAAATAGTCAATTGAAAAGTAACATTCGAGGTAAAAATTTTCAGAGGACGCAATTGAATTTTTTTAGATTTCAAGGAAATCGGTGAGAACTCGAAACATCGACATTTTTCAGATACATTTTATTCCAATAACTACAGGGCAAACGTAACAAAAACAGTTTTAAACAAAAATTAAAAACGTTTTGAACCGATCGGTTGAATTCGCTTTAAACCGGTTGTACATCTATAGCAGTAGGTAACTGCCGGTTAACCGGTTAACTTAGGCAAATCGAGCTCACTATTTTAGACACAATGGGATATAAAGTAGTGATGGATAAAATGTAAGTTTTGTACTTGTCGATGTATGAAAGGTTGTTCGGATAATGGAGCAAATTTTCGATTGGTCAAGAGAGTAGACTAATTTGTTCGATTGATTTAAATCAGTTTTGAAGTAATAAGCTTGGTGACTTGATAATTTATTGTAGCGATTTATACAGATTGGTATGGAATTGTTCTAGATGGCTTGTATTTAAATTGCTTGATTTTTTGAAAAAAGGCGGAAAGTATGTATGTTTGTAGAGAGTAGTCTCCTAAACTACGGGTCTGATTTTAAAAGATCTTTCACTAATAGAAAGCTACATTGTACCGTAGTGCTGTAGGCTAAGTTAAACGGTTTTATTTATATTGACCTGTTTGATTATGCGGTTTCTTGGGTCTAAGCAATTGAAACTTCACTTTAAATGGTGGACCACATATCTGTTTCCTATATTCTGGAATAAGATGACGATCTTAAACCATATTTATCGAAATCGATCTCGATAAAAGTTTTCAATCACTAAATAAGCGCATTTTATTTAGTGGGTAGCTATAGTTGTCACAAAATAAGATGCCCGTTATGACACTTGAGAAAGACCGTAGAATGTAACTTGGAACGCTTTTCGCGCATACTTTATGGTAGCATGTAATGTCTAATTATGAAACTCTCAAAAACAGTTACGTTTTCAGTCTTCTTTTTTCAAATATTAGTGTTGTAAGTTGTAACCATTTAATTATTGAATTTCACCAGCATCATTCGATTTTAATGGTAATTAAAATATTGTTAATTGATTTTACTAAAAAGGATGAGCTTGAAGTCGTAAATAAAATTTTGAATTGGCGATACTAATTTCTATAGAGGTAGAATGGCTTGTCTCTGACCAAGCGGCATCCTCAGAACAAGTAGAAAGGAAGATAGAGTCCCGCCTCAGATACAGGTGAAGATATAAGATATTATATTTACAGGTGACGATAGCTCAACTGACGATTTTGGCTAATCATCCGAAGAAAATTATTGAATGAAGATTAAATCACTTTCGTTTTTCTTGTTTTTTTTTTTGTGATTGAATGAATGTTATTATAACTAAAAATATTAAATAAAAGACAAATTGAGCACCATTTCGTATCATTTTAAAATATGTACCTATAATATTCAAGTTTAAGTTAAATTTTCGAATCGTAACCTAAATCCAATGTACTTTACAATACAAAATCAAATCGATCAAGTACTCATTTGAATATTTTAATCACTTGAATTGATTTATCGTGAGTATCGAGTACCGAGTCGTATGGTGACATCACTAGTTACGTCGCAATGACAAACGTCATAACGGGAATCTTATTTTGTGACGACTATATAGTGGTATTGTTTTTACTCTTTTACACACATAGACAAAAAAGAGACAGCTATATACAACCATTTTGTTTGCGTATTACCAACATAACCAATATGTATATCAAATCAAAGAATTTTGTCGTGGAATAAAAATAAATAAGTTACCTACTCTGTTTAATAAATAAAAAAGAGTAAATAATCTCATTTGTTCCTCAAGTGCAAATGGTGAATGCAGACTTGCAGAGGCAAGAATTACTTGTTACATAATTAGAAAACAGCGAACTTGTTTTATAGGTTAAATTCGAAACTATTCAACATGATTAATAATTCTTACTCATTATTAATGCAGATAAGATGACTTGACTCTTGGGAATGGACGACGAGGCAGACTAAGGGCCTGGCCACGGGACATTCGCCGATGCGAATATTCGCACCGCGCGAATATTCGCATCGGCGAATGTCCCGTGGCCAGGCGGTAATGACGGCAGACGCCGTGATCGCATTACATTACATTTACAAATGTAGGTACCTACTAAGCTAACTTAAAAGCGATATGAAAAGAGGTATGATAACTCAAACCACGACCATATAAATAATAGTGAGACATGCAACTATTTCACCTTATTCAAATAAGTAAGTCACTTGGTATTTAATGCATCTACTGTAGGATTGTTTTTTACGAAGACTAGATAGTAATAAACAGGGGAAAGTTCTGCGTTTTTACATAAGTGATCTCAGAAATAATTCCTAAAGTGTAGATAAAAACCTATTTTCAATGTTCTGTATTACAATTATTAAAAAGAATATGCGATACTCCAGGGTCCGGCTTAACTAAGTTTCTATTGACGTTTGTTTTTTTTATGCTATTCTATAGTGTTCATTAAAACTAGTTTATACAGGGTTATTCATAAATGGTATGCTAAGCCGAAAAGGGCTCATAGTACTAATCATTATGAACAACTTTTACTATGGAACCACCCCAAAATTCGCGATAAAAAAATCAGCTGTTCCATACATTTTGTCAAGTGTCATTGACATTTTTCTATAGAACAGCTGATTTTTTTTGCGAATTTCTTGTTGGTCGGCTTTTCGGCTTAGCATACCCTTTATGAATAACCCTGTATAATAGTAAAACAATATTTATTTTTTTTCCAGTTACCGGTAAGCGGGAAGTCAATGCCATTCTCCGAATACTACTTCTAGATACTAAGTGCAGCTATTACCTATCATTTATTACATATTTATTATTTTAAATAACTTTGTTATTTAAATTGTTTCAAATATTTATTTCAATAAAACTTAGGTAGGTTGGTCTTCATATTATTTCTAAGCCTGTCAAAGATCATTTGTATCAAAGACTTGGGAGACCCTATGTGAGCGCAGATTTGAAAAAGTCCAAAACTATAACCTAGAAATACCTGGTTATAAAATATTTCGAGAAAAATAAATGAAATGAATGAATGCTTAGATAGATCTATAAAACGACTGACGATTTTGTTAAAATTAGCTATGCTGGTTTTTGGGGCGCTAGGCTTTTTGGGGCAAAACATTGATCTAGCTATGTGTCATGCCTTGGAAAACGCATTTTTCTGAATTTTACGGGCAAAGGTCGGTCGTAAAATACTGGAGTATGAATAGTACGAGGAAGGAGTTTACCATGCGCCATCTGCTGGCTGATGTGACGCGTGGAGCACTGGGTGCTCTTGAAGAGGGGCGAGGGCGCGCCGGAGGAGACCGGCGCCGCCGCCGCCGCCGTCAGCGTCGCCGCCGACGAGCTCGACGCCGCGGTAGTCACCACCTGCACCTGCACAAATTATTAAAAATAACGTTTCACACTCATATGCGGTTAGGATAGGACCAAATTCAAATCTAATTGTGACAGTAGCTTAGGCTAAAATACTGTCGTGCCCACCACCCAGTGACGTCATGGGCAGGGGTAAGCTGTGGTTTTACCTGTGTCACGGGCGTAGTGTGTTGAGTGGTGCTGGGCGCCGGCGTGGCGGGCGCGGAGCGGGGCGCGGCGGGCGCGGGGCGCGGCGCGGCGGCGGCGGGGCGGGGCGCCGGCGCCGGCGACGGCGTGCGGGCACTCGCCTCGCGCTTCACCGGGCTCGACTTCACCTCGGATGAACCTGAGCCTGATAACAAGAACACTTTCTTAACGCACTTTCGTAACTCACTCCTTAAATACTGTTAGGCGCAAACGAGAATTATATTTCTTTATCGAATGTGTACAACATTACTATATGTAAACCTAATAGAATGTTTCGATAGATTTTGTGCCCGAGCAGATAATGTGTGCTCACTGTGTATTTAGTCAGCCCACCACGAAGACAAAAAAGGCAGCAGTTATCTAAGAGCGATCTGTTCGAAACAACCTTTGTATTAGTGGTTGTGTTTGTTGTTTCCGGAGTGTGTAGAGAATAATAGGTACAAAAAAGGGGGGAGATGGGTAACGTATTGGTAGGTAGAGTAGGTAGGTACATACCGACAACGTTGGTGCTGGTAGATACAGCGGTGTCAGCGGTGACGACTGCGGGCGCGGGCGTGGCCGCTGCCTCGGTGGTGCTCTCCGCGGTGACCGCCGGGTGCGGCGCGATTTGCGGCAGCACCGGCACCTGCCGGAACAAGGTTATCATCATTTGACTGTCTCACTACGGTAAGTTTCTGACGGCCTGCCTCAGTGGCCCGCAAAGCCATGGAGGTAGGTAGATTATGTGTTCCTCGTTTCAGGGCAGTTAAGTAGGTCGAGACCTCTAGCTTAATAGGGCAGACATGCTACCCCTGACCTAAACCGGTCGTCAAACTAAAGGTTGTAAATAAAAAGTTACTAATTTAAGTCTGATCTATAGAATTATTTTGATGCGTCACATTTGTTTTATAGGTAGAATAGTTACCGGTGCGATCCTGACTGGCGGAGGCATAGCGGCCTTGTCGTCCTCAATCTTGACCTGCGCCAGAAGCGTCTGCTGCAAAGGCTGCATGCTCTGCGCAGGGCCCGTCAGCAGCCCCACCGTGCCCTGCGCCTGGATGGCGAGCTGTGGCGGGCCCATGCTACCAGGGACCTACAATCACCAACCCTTTTAGAACCCTTAGTTACAACGTCGGATCAACAGATTTACAACAATAACGTCTCACGTTTGTACTTGTTCTACATACATTGACGGTTCTTAAGGGCCAGATAGTGCGCCGCTTTCTCACACATGTCAACACTTTGAATGTTTAATATCAATCAATTTAGTTTTGGAAAACCGTTATCAGGTACGTTGCTCACAGTAACATTATAAAGGTTCAGCAAAAATTATAATTTTGATCTATACAAGTGTCTATTTTACCCAAAAATCGCGTTTGTTTCACCCATTTTTATGTTTGTATAAAAATCATATTTGTACTGAGCCTTTGTAATGTTCTTTAGTTCTTCTCAGCAACTTAACGACTGCGGTTCAATGATTTGATTTTATAACTACAAAGAAATTGAAATATACGAGCAAGTAGCGGCGGAGCGTTAAAATCTAGCCCTTATATGCTATTTTGAGTAGGAAAACTTATCATGCTTTTGCTCCTCAGTTGTATTCATTTTTCTACCATGCCATGCACAGTATTTATTGTGGTCATAGTTATTTGTACCACAAATAACTGTAGGTACTCAATGATATTACGAAGTCTTAAGAACCCATGCATCCAAACCCTAGCTAATCGGTTCCTACCAACTCATAGTTCATGCAACCTTGGTCCGATCCTTGGACGTCACCTAAACTTGCGGTTTTATTAACAAACGTGCGATAGGCCTTGGGCCGTGGACAACTTGTCTTTTCCTCGTATTTATCTCGTGGGGAGAGACATGGATGTTTGTTGATTAGCGTTGTAACATATATGCGCAGATAAAAAAGGAGAAAGACATTTTATCCACGGCTCGTGTACGGCTTGTTTGTCCATTATCTATAGCATTTCTCGTTAGGTTAGGTATAATAGCTATCGAACGTCTCTGCACAAGAGGTAATGTTTCCTCTGAACATCTATGTTTGTTAGCTATTCACGACTAAACGGCGGAAGCGATCTTGGTGTTTGTCGATGAGTTTTACCTTGAGATTTTTGTCTTTACAAAATATTTATTCTCATAAATAAAATAAAAAATCAAATAGGGGAATCTGAAAAACTTAGCTTTCTTCGTACTTGACAAAGTATTCTTTCTTTTAGACTAGAGACGTTTGTTTTGATTCTATGTCTAGTGAGGCGTTAAAACCTAAATAAAATAATTATTCGATTAGTAAAATAATAATAATAGTTTATATCAAAAACATTTATAAAAACAAGCGTTTATTATAATCTCATCGAAGCTACACACGTATACCAAATTTCACCTCAATCGGACATCAGAAAGTGGTAAAAAATGGAGATGCTATACCCAAACAAATACAATTAGTTACATTGTTACATCCATTGCAAGTTAAACAAAAGCTTTTAAAATTAATACTGTTAACGCAATAGTGAACATTAGTAATATTATTCGAGCCGAATACATATTACAGGTATACACTTACGTGCAATAATACTGTTAGTACAACATATAAATTTAAACAAATAGACATTAATAAACAATACGAACATAAACAAATTTAGTTATTATACATTACAGGTATTATTATTATACTTCTCAATTGTAGTTGGAATGACACTTAATTTTATAAGATAACTGAAAAACGTCTGCAGCGAGTTAATTTGAAGATATCCAACCATGTTTCAGACAAGCATTTAGGTACCTACTTGCAACGGACATGCAACCACTGATAAATATTGTCGACAGCAAATAAATTCAGAGCTGTCAATAGAAGACAAACATATTTGCATGGTTAGACGTCTAAAAAGAAACAAACTACTTTTATTTTCATCACAATTTAGTGAAGTACCTGTCCGACTACAATTGCAATGAGTTTGTTCCATGTACAGAGATATTTCGAAGTTTTGTTAGGCTCTTGTAACCTATTTATTGCTTTTTATAGGGGCTTTAGTTACTTTTAGCATTGACAAGTGTTTATAATTATTATTAAGTAAGTATGTTGTTATTGGTGTTAATTTGGCTTTGTCTTTAGTTAGGTTTATTGTACCTAGGTACTAATGGTTTTTAAAAGAAATTATCTGTCTACATCTACCCAGTGAGTGGTCGATTTTCTTATTTAAATGAAATCGGCAAAAAATTAAGTAGGTAACAAAGAAAATAAAATTTATAATTGCTATAACTATCCGATATCGTATGCTGTCTAATTTCTAGAGACAAAAACACAAATGTATGGGTGTGATGCAATGTTCATCACTTGGACTCACTTCACTTCATTTAATTTTCTACTGAAATTACTCAGGTCAGAATAAGGTTTACATTTAAATGCTTTTTAGTCGGGTGTGTTTAAAAGTCGACGACAGCATTTAATCAAGTCTGTAGTAACATCTCTGTACATAGAAGTGAACTTTATCGCTACCACTCATTGAGCTAATATGCACTATGTACTGGAGGTGACATCGCGGTAGGTATAGCAATAATACTTAACAATATTTTTTTTTTTAGATCCATTTAAATCTTAAAAAAGGAAAATAGAAACAGTCAAATAGAAGCAGCTTAAATCAATTTAAAAATCTAAAATCCAAATCAGAAAACCGGTAAAACTATTAAACAATTTACGTAATCGTTTTGATCCAGTTAAGTTATTCCAAATTTAGTCAAGTTACTTATTTTTGTTTTATTACAATTATTTGACGTTTTTTTGTAACATTGTGACGTAGTGTGACGTCATCTCTAGTACGTAGTACACAGTAGTTCAATGGTACCACTACCTCATGTATTATCACCGGCGAGACGTGCACTAAAGACGTAGCCAGCAGCGAAGCGCCCTCGATGGCTATGCCGAGCTGAGCACGCCACCGCCACGCAACCATATCAGTTACCGTATTCAAACACCAATATTAAACAAGGTACATATTATAAAGACGTATCTCACACGTCATACCAACTCGACACCGTCTCAAGTCAAAGCGAAGCGTTAAATTAGGAGTTCTATACAGTCTCCGGGCATTTTTTTTATTTCCTCTCTGTACAGGGCGCAGTGTCGTAAGAAAACAGCGCAACATCTAACCCCACGCCCACACAAAAGTATAAAATGTGTACATAACTTTATCTTGAATTAGTTATTTAAGATACGTTTTGCACCTTTGCGCTAACGAGGAGTTAGACGATCTAGAATACTAAATGGTTCAATGATTATGAATTACGAATATAAGTTATACAATATTAGTGTCAAAAAGCATAGTATTTGTGTTAAGTAAGTAAAGCAAAAACACTTGACTTTGAGTGCACAAAGCATCGATTACGCGTTACCAACGTGTTATTATTAATGGCAAGCCAAATACTACAACCCAATACACCATTATAAAATATATAACCGAATATTTTACCCCTGGTCGAGTCGATATGATGTGTGTATAAATATTATATTATCAATAACACTGTAACTTAAAAATTTTAATCGTTTTTTTATGGAGATGAGTAGTGTCGCTTACATTTACGACATAAACCAAAAACCTCTTTTGAAGGATCTGCCTAGACTTTGTGATTTAGCTACAAGGTTTATAAAGGATGAATACAAGTACATACTATGCACTCTCACAGTGTCACTCGCAGGCAGTCAATCTGTTCAATTACCTACTGTTTACGTCACTAGGTAAATATATAAAAAAACTTCATTACTCTCTAAGCTAGTTCAATATTTCACAAGTGTTATACTAAAAAGTGCTCAAACGCAAAACGGCGCAGACTACGATGCTTTACTCAGTACCAAATTTTCATCTACTTTGTAACACCAGAACTTGAAAATGTACTACTTATTTTGTTATCCTACTAGTTTTCTAGTGCTACCATTAGTCGGATAACAATCTGCTTAATATTTAGTAGTCAATATTGTATGACTTCTTAATTGCCAGATATAAATGAATTTGAATAGAATTGCATTGACTATTTGATAGACAAAATACAGCTTAACTGGAAGCATAATGTTTCTGCACTAGTGGTCTTTAGCATAACGGCTGTGTCTCAAAGAATTTTATAATAGCTGCTAACAAGACTCTTACAGCTGCTTTAGAAACACTGAGTAATTGCGACGTATTTCTCAATATCTATACTAATATTATAAAGAGGAAAGATTTGTATTTTTGTATTTTTGGATGTTTGTGTGGAATAAACTCAAAAACTACTGATCCGATTTCAAAAATTATTTCACCATTCGAATGCTACAATAACCCAAAGTAACATAGGCTATATTTTATTTTATTATTTTTTCTTTTTTATCCACAGCGAAGCGTGGCAGGGGGAACAGCTAGTTTATTTATAATTTAGATGAGCAACATGAAAAGATTCATCCCCTAAATAGTGAATGCTGACAAGCAGCACCGCAAACATAGTCACGAGCATCATCTCGTAAATAAAACAAATGTTTAAGTTCTGGCTTCACAAAGCGACGTGAAAATTAGATGCAAAGTTAAGGTCTTTCATCAGTAATTATCAAAATGATGTTTCCCTTAAGCAGATGAAGGTGAGAACTGACCGTTTGATGAGTTACGGGGTGTTGCTGCACCATGCCGACGTTTGCCTGGACGATTCCAGCACCAACCAGCTGGAAAAAACATTCGTATTTTCTTAAATTCTTCATAGAAAAGATTCCCGAAGACAACTCGTGTCAACAACGAAGGCCTTGTCAGCTTTTTTACGCTATTGAGTGACGAGATCAGCAAACCGCTAGCCTGATGTTAAACGTCACGTTTGCGCATAAGAGGTCTGCGCTACTCAGAATTTTGAACTCTTAGAATTCAAGACCCTGCGCAGCACAGTACTGCGCTCGTCACCCTGGTATTTAACATGTTTAATCTCTATTTGCCCTGAGATTTCACTGGAAACTTTGCCCTTCCAACCAGAACACACTAAAACACACACACACAGGACACTGTAATGTAGGTATAGCTTGCGGATAATAACTGGGACAGAGTTTTTGTAGTGGTAGGGCTCTTTTGCAGAGCCCGCCTGGGGAAGTACCACACCTTTGCCAGTTATTCCACCGCCAAGCAGTAATGTGCAAACATTACCGTGTTCCGGTTGGAAGGGCATTGTTTCCAGTGAAATTACAGGGCAAATGGGAGATTAAACAACTTATATCTCAGGGTGACGAGCGCAGTGCTGTGCCGCGCAGGGTCTTGAAATATGCAAGTTCAAAATTCTGGGTGGTGCAGACCTGTTATGGGCAAACGTGACGTTTAACATCGGGCGAGCGATTTGCTCGTCTCGTCACTCAATTACATAAAAAAAAAAAAAAAAAAAAAAAAAAAAGAGTAAGCCGACTAAACAACTGTCGTTTGTGGTAGCCCTAATGTTAATATGTGTTTTATTTCTCGCCACGAACGTAGCCCACATCTGTAGAATATCATTAATACTTTCACATCCCGTTTAGTTTGAAGATCATTTCAGAACGCCATTTTCTCAATGTAGCGCTAAAAGATATGAGCTAGAGCAATATTCCTGAAGATGGTGTTGCGGATAACAAGTGAAAAAGACTGATCACATTTTCATGTGGGATATATAGCCGGAAACAGAGAGATGCTTAGCTCGACCCGGGCCACATTTACGTGTCTCGGTGGTTCACAATAAGTCAGAGCTGATGATTGGATTGGAAGTAAGTGAGGATAAGAGTGTTGTGTAGAGAGAAGATAGGACATGGAAATCAGAAATAAAGACAATATTGTTGATATTTTGCTGTAATATACCTAACAACACACAACATCACTCATGTGTGTTGTATTACGGTATGGTAAATACCTGTGGCGTGTGCTGCATCGAATGCACTTGGGCTAGCGACGTGGACGAGCCCTGTGCCGGCCCAATCTGGCTGACCAGCGTGCCGGCCTGAGCCATGCTGCCCAGCTGGAAGCAACAGTTCATGCGTTCACACACGACACTATTTAGATAAGAAACAGGCCGAGTCGGACTCGCACACGAATGGTTCCGTACTATAGTCAATAAAAACCGCTTAAAAAAAATCACGCCGGTTGTATTTCTGTTTTGTATCATACTGTTTTTTTGGTATTTATTTTTGTAGCGGCAACAACAATAACTCGGATATCATTATTACGGGGACGCGCGCAGGGTTTCTGCTATGAAGTTGCGCACTCATGTCGTCTGCGGCGACGCGGCTCGTTAGTTCCGCTGATTTATCAGAGAGGGCGCTAGCTGTTTTTGTTGGCGGGAGTTTTCTTTATTGCTAATCGACGTCCAGAACGAAGGGGTTCTGCGTTCGTCTGTATGCATTTATTTTTGTTAGATAGGCTTCTAGTTGTTTATAAATTTGTGTACGAAAATATATTAAGTACTTGGTTAATATTTTATAAACAGCTGAATGGATTTGGATGAAAATTGGTATGAAGTTAGCTTATAGCTTACTCTGAATTAACATATGGGCCACTTTTTATGCCGGAAAATGCAGGTGAAATCGCGGGGCGCAACTATTAATAAATATTCTCGGATTACCTTTTCTAACTAAGGCGAGAATAAAGTCGAAGCTACTGCCTTAGCCCCCCTTATACTTACTTTGCTTTGTCAATCATCATATTTTGACCAACAAATTTCAAATTGATGCGCATGCCTTATTTTATCGACCATCAAATATTCTTGTTTCAGCCATCAGATTTTGTAATTTGAAAATCGGTTTATCCGTTCGGGAGCTACGATGCCACAGACAGACGCACACACACATGCACAGACACGTCGAAATTATAACCACCGTCGTTTTTGCGTCGGGGGTTAATTAAAAAATACTCGTCAAAATGAACTCACCGGGTGAATCTGCTGTACCATCGAGATGCCTTGGGGCAATGTGCCCATGGGGAGCGTCTGGGCGACTGAGCCCACGGGCAGGCCGCCCTGCTGCATGCCCAGCGACATCCCTGGCAGAAACAGATCGTCATTCTTAGTGCCTAAAACTATGTTGAAACTAAGTTGCAACGTACGTTTTTTTTAGAAATTCGTCATAAAAGTAACCTCGAAAGAAACACATTTATTTTGGATTATAAAACATTTAAATCCAGGTTTTTTCCACACGTTACGTGGGTGCCGACGGAATAGAAAAGTAGACTGATTTAAAAAAAAAAATCAGATTGTATGCATGAAAAGACGGACATTGGATATTTTTATTACAGAAAAAACGATAAAACTGTAAATCACAGACCACGCAATTAAATTTTACGTTACACTACCTTGTTGGTAGTGTTGCACCATTTGCTGCGTTTGCTGTTGTTGCAGTAGCTGCTGCTGTTGTTGTTGTTGCTGCTGCTGTTGTTGTTGCTGTTGTTGCTGTTGTTGCTGCTGCTGCTGTTGCTGCTGTTGTTGCTGCTGCTGTTGTTGTTGCTGGTGCTGAAAGTAAAGTTTGTTAAAGATTACTACAATATCGTACGTT
Source organism: Alcis repandata (assembly GCA_949125135.1). Taxonomy (NCBI): domain Eukaryota; kingdom Metazoa; phylum Arthropoda; class Insecta; order Lepidoptera; family Geometridae; genus Alcis; species Alcis repandata. The sequence continues at coordinate 11,394,394 of OX421221.1, read as the reverse complement.
CATCATTTGTAGTGTTTTTTCGCGTTTAGATTAATTTTGTAATTAGAAAAACGGGCCAAGTGCGAGTCAGACTCGCGCACGAAGGGTTCCGTACCATAAAAGTGACGCCGCGCCGGCCCACGCAGCACAGGACAGAGCAGATTTTGTACTGAAATAACGTACTGAGAGCTGCGTATGCTGCGGTGTACACATATATAGATAGATAAACTCTTTATTGTTCACACCATAAATTACAATCAGAAGGATTATAACACCTAAAAGCTATTGCGACAACTGGCTGCCTTATCGCTAAGAGCGATCTCTTCCAGGCAACCTTAGCATGGAGAGGATAGATAAAAAAAAACATACACAACAATACACATGTATCTGTCCTGTCTGCGCCCTATATCCGTCTCGTTTGCTCTCTTCTGCCAAATCTGTTTTTTACTGTGCTGTGTCACGTGTGGCCTGAAGCTCATCCACATCTAGTACAGATGTGTGTTGCTACCAAGTTTAAGTAAAGAGTGTGTCACGTACTTGCATAGCTTGTTGTTGTTGCTGTATCATCTGTTGTTGCATGTTCTTGCTGAGGTTTTGCTTGTCTTGCACGCTGGTCAGCTGCCCGATTTGTCCGGACGAGTTCATCACGAGCAATCTGAAATATAGGAACTATTTTAGAAAAAACATGGAAAATAAATTGAGGACCGCTTTGGAAGCGGTATAAGGGCGGAATCAGGGTTTTGTCAACAACGACATCTTTATTGTTATATATAGAGCCTTATGAAACGTTTGAACTCATACTAAGGGTAAGGGTCGGCCCCCTACAAAATTTGCAATTCCATTATCGCAAACGCTATAGAAGACTAAGACAATGTATAGGAATGATACTTCTGTAATAGAATATAGAATCCATAAATAGATTATAGAAATGTAATTCCTATTATAAGGGTTAGGGTAAAAGCCGGTTAGTTGCCTCGGACGGATACATGCCCCGGTGTAAACTATGTTAAGATTACACAACTTGTGTTGGCTTTACTACAATAAGTAGTGACCGCACCGCAGGCCTCAATGCCGCGTAAGCCATCGGAATAGGCGCACGTGTTTTGTCCGTGTGAGCAAAAATCTTTCGCGGCGAAACTTTGACGGGCGTTATAATTATATTGGTAAGTAATTTCTATTGAATAATTTCATTGCTGATCGTGGTTTCAGTCAACTTTTTGTTTCTTTGCATGCATTAGAGTTTAAATTACATTATTTATTATGTTTTATTGCTAAATAATTTTTACTTATTTCGCAAATAAAAAGGGCAAGTATCCGCATCAAAAAGGACAGTCGCCCTACTTTACTGTCGCGGATAGTTGCCTCTAGAGTGACTAAAAATTTCTTAACCCTAGAAAGATAATCTGCGTAAAAATTACGCATGCGCGATTGAAATATGGCTCTCTCTTTTTTGTTTACGCGAATCCGGCGCCGAGCTTTTCAGTAATCTCATTGGTCATCTAGAGCTTGCATGAGGTGTTCGTTTCGTTGAGGTAAGTTACACCAGTTTTGAAATATAACGATGGCGGAGTAAAAATTACGCATGATTATGATGATTATCTTTTCCGTAACTTTTAAGATTTTAACTTTTATTACAAAGCGTGCTATTTTTTATTTATAAGTTGTTGTTATGTAGTTTTTGTAATGTTTATGTATTGTTTTATGTTTTTGTAGGTATTATTGTACAACAGTACCTACTATGATGGGGAGTCGAAATTTGGACGTCGTCAAACAAACCAGCTGGGGACAAGAAAAGCATTGAGAAGAAAAAAGGGCTACCGCAAAAAAAAGAAAAAGACTAAAAAATATTTTTTTATAATTGAAACTGAAAACTATTTAATAATGTTACTTAATATTTTAAATTGTAGTTAATAAAAGATCTCAGTAAATTATAAAGACTGTTAAATAAATAATAAAGATTACTCTAATTGATATCAATTTCTTTCTATCCAAAATAAAAATCATACCAAGGTTACTATCCCCGCACGAGGCAAGTATCCCCCGAAGCATTTTCTACGCTAGGCTACTATCCGCCATAGTAGGCAATTATCCCTCTTCTGAGAGATGAAATAAAACAGTATTTATTCAAAACCCTTGTTAATTATATATACAAAAATAGGCTTTTATAGAAGATAAAAGACCTGTTGTGAGATACATAGGTGAATCATTTTCAGCAAGTTCATATTTAAAAAAAAAGTAAAGCTTTTTCGAAAAGTGGGGCAACTATCCGGCTTTTACCCTATTCTTAAAGGGTATGCTAAGCTGAAAAGGGCTCATAGTACTCATCATTATGAACAACTTTTACTATGGGAAATTCGCGAAAAAAATCAGTTGTTCCATACATTTTGTCGAGTGTCATTGACATTTTTCTATGGATTTTTTTTCGCGTATTACGGTCTGGTCCCATATTAAAAGTTGTTCATAATGATGAGTACTATGAGCCCTTTTCGGCTTATCATATCTTTTATGAATAACCCTGTATTGTCTCAGTTTTCTATGGTGTTTGCGATCATAGATTGCAAGTTGGCTAGGGGGCTGTGCAGTGCTGGTAAAGCTCCGGTAATGAATACTCACTGCTGCTTGGGCTGCATTTGATGCTGCAGCTTGTTGGTCTGGTTGGCCGCATCTTGCTTGGCGGCCGGCGCGGGCGAGCGCACGGCTACCTTGCCACGGGCCTTTGTCTGTAATAAAAAAAAAAACTTATTGACAGAGCGAAGAGACGTCTCAGAGTTTATGGGAACAAAACGGCGTTTGTATTGTCCGACGATAACTTGAGTATCGTTTATCCGATCGTCATAAAATTTTACAAGCAAATAGTTCGTTTCAATACGACATTTAAGTTTAAATATGAGCAAAATCTAACGAAGGGTTGTGGAGATATACGAGTATGGGCGCGAGGTTCAGTTCACCGCGAACAAAAACTAAATTAAATATCGGCAAGAGCTTAATTAGTTAATATAATTGTCTTGAAAAAGTAGGTATTTTTGACCGAGCGAAGTGAGATCTCAGAGTCTAGGGGAACAAATCGTCGTTTGAATATTTGTATAACTGTCCGACGATAACCTGATTAGCGTTGATACGATCTTCATGAAATTTTGCATGTACAGAAATAATGTCAGACTTATCTACGTCATAAAACTTCAATATCGGCGCGCTCGTTATAGTTACATCGCTGCAATTCTACGAAGCATCTGTCATGCACCTCATCCCAATGCCATTCCATGTCTTTCCATAAACGTTCTCTCAGCTTATGCGTTTTTAGTTTATTCCAATACAATTTTCAAGTTCGAATATGAGCTAAATCAGTTAAAGGGTTGGACAGATATTTAGGGGTGATTAGTTCGCTGTGAACCACTAGTTATTATTCAAAATTAGTGAAAGTTACGAAGTGCGCTGGAACTTTTCACACCATCTCCAACTTAATCCTTTATAACGGTTGCTAGTGCTGCGCCTTCCGCGAAACTTCGGACTGTACCGTAGTAGCATTGTATAGCACACTAGCGACCTGCCCCGGCTTTGCACGGGTATAAAATATAGCCTATGTTACTCAGGGATAATGTAGCAATCTAATGGTGAAAGAATTTTTGAAATCGGTGTAGTGGTTTTTGTTTTTATTCAACACAAACATACAAAAATACAAATCTTTCCTCTTTATAATATTAGTATAGATTAATTATACACTGTACAATTAATATCTTTCCATTTTGGACACGGTATCTTATTGGCATTGGGTGTCATCTTCTGGGCAAAGAGCATTAACAACTATAAAGGGTGTCGAATGCAGTGTCATGCAATATATTGAACTGTTTGTAATCTATGTGTCCCTGGACTGTGATGAGCCCGCACACCTCAATAATACCTATTTATATCCTTTCCTCTCGTTGGAATTATAAATCAGGGATGCGGCCTGAGGGGAGACTAGGATTTCCAGAACCGGTACTGATTCCAAGAACCGGGATACCTAGTTATTTTGATCCGAACCGGGAAATCCTGGGATTTTCGGTACTTGTTATGTTTTGTTTTCCAATGGCGCAAAAATAAATCTTGAACGCAGTAGTCATTAGTTTTATACTTGTCTGAGAGTGTCTGAAATGCTGCTCAGCAATTACTTATGACCTTGTGACAGGTCTTCCGAGTGCGTAGATAGTGGCGCACTGTCGTTAGTGGACATCAAGATTTCTTTTCCGCACTAATCTTTAGGGGGAATGAGAAACTCACTAAGACGCCCGACTGCTCTTGCGGCCACTCAGTAAACTCATGACTTTCCGCCTGTAGCACTGTCGTGGTTTTGTTTGGGCTTCTGGAGTCCGAGCTTTAGTGAGTAATAGCCGTAGCCTGTATCCAGCTTAATAGCTAGCTAATAGTAAGCTGAATAATAGGTGAAGCTTGTATTCTCCTTGTTCTTTGCTCCGCCTGTGTATATATTCCACCTGGACGATATACCCAGATATATCTAAGATGTTGTTCTCTGTGAAAAGTACTTCTTACTTATTCGAAAATTATTCTCGATGCTCGGTCGATTATTCTGCAGTGATTTGTTTTGAGACCCGTACTTTTCCACTAGTTTGTACTTTTGATCCTTAGGGCCGAAAACATCGCCTTCTGCAGTATGTACAGATAATGGTGTTATTGACTAAGGAGCTTGCAAGTTTTTGTGTTTGCGCAACTTCGTGATTGCCGTAGCAACAATAGTGCGAGTCCACCACACTACGCAGCCGTAACTTTTAACTGGGATTTTCCGGTTCTTTTGGAACCGGGATCTCCCGGTTGGAAACCCTAGTGGAGATGGCTTGTGCAGAGACAGGTCCACATTCTTGAAGACGAAAGAACGCTTAACATCAGGCAAGTAACTCGCTCCCGTCGTCGTCACCTATTTATATAAAAAAGGATAAATCGTCTTACCTGGTTCTGTGCCTGACTAGTATTAGTCTGCGTGGAGACCGACGCGGCCGGGCGGATGGCCGACGGAAGGATGTTGGACAGAGGTCGCGGAGTCTTCAACATGCTTTCCGAGGAGGCCCGGGGCTTTGCCAGGGTCCCCGTGGCGCAGGACACATTCGCATCTGTGAAAGAATATTCGCGACGTTACGAACGGGGTACCTATGGAGAACGAATAATTTCACTAGCCAGCACAAACGATAATGTAAATTCGTTCTACCCCTGTTTAATTTGAAAATCATTCGAATTAAACAATTAGTCCTACTAATATTAGAAACGCGAAAGTTTTGTGAGTATTTTTGTTGCTCTTTCACGCAAAATCGGCTGAACGGATTTAGGTACATGAAATTTGGAATGAAGGTTGTTCATGGTCTAGAACACATAGACTACATTTTATCACGGAAAACGCGGGGTACAGCTAGTTACAAATGATTTACAGTTGCATTAATGTTTTGAGATAAATATTTCATGACCAAAATTAGCAAAATCGGTCCAGCCGTTCTCGAGTTACAGCCAGCCAAACGAACAACGATTCATTTTTATATATAAGAAGAAGATAAGGAGAAGATATAGGGCCCAAATTTGAAGGCTTTTTATGACAGATCTAAATTTTCTTAAACTATTGACGTCTTTGTCTAATACATTGCAATGATAAAGACAGATATATTTTTAGTTATTTTAGATCTGTCAGATAAAGCATTCAAACAAACCCACAAACACAAAAAAAAGAATTAGCTAAAGCAGTTGTGAAACAAACAGGATAAAATAATAATAGGTATGCTAAATTATGTTCGGTTGATTCGAATACGATCTATTTCTTAATTAGCGCGCGCATAAACGTTGCAGGTGCGGACGCGGCGCCATGGCGTGGCTTTGGCGCCACTAGTGAAACGCGCGAGCGACACAAGTAAAACGCGCGAGTGGCACAAGTAAAACGCGTGAGCACCACAAGTAAAACGCGTGAGCGTCACAAGTAAAACGCGCGGGCACCACAAGAACGAGTAAAACGTGCGGGCACCACAAGTAAACCGCGCGAGCACCACGAGTAAAACGCGCGAACGCCGCGAGCGAGTTCTCATTTACTGATTTAGTTTAATAGAATATTTATGTGTTTTATTTTAAGCAAGACTAAATAAATAAATGTATCAGTCGGCTCTCTACGCCACCCCATCATTAGATCTGCCGCCCGGGGCATATTGCCCCCCAAGGGCTATAGCTATACCATTGTATGATCAATTTCTTCACAATTCATATTAATGGGGAAAGGCTTTGAAACGTCAATCATGTACATACAATGACGCACATTCAAATTCGACGAGCAAATAGTTGGTCATTGAATTCTATAAATAAATATTGGAAAATTTACTGAGTAGGTCATGCCTAAGAGTGTTTCCAGATTATTCGACACGCATGCAAAATCAATGAATTATTAGCTGCGGCCTGCGGCTTTACCCGCGCTAAGATATAATATAAAGATATGATATGATGATAAAAAGTAGCCTTAGGTACATATATGATAATCTAGGCCATAAGCTATCTTTATTCAAAATTTTACTAATTCCGTCCAGCCGTTTCAGCATGAAGGAGTAACAAACATACCTAAAGAAAAACTTTCGTATTTAAAACATTGGTATAATCTGTCTGCCTTTCAAATTGTTTTCTGCAATATCGGCAGGAATAAGCATAAAATTGTACAAATACACTGAGGACATTTTACGTAGATATTCTGGAAACACGCTGGCTGGGTTTCGAAACAAAGTAACGTTTTATAACTCCTTGTTTACTGGCGATTTACTACCCTGTTTGCCTGAAAATAAGGCACATAATGATGGGCCGCTTTGCACCACTCTCGCGCCTTTTTAGGACCCCCTTTGCTTAATGTAGCATAATGACTGTCATGAGGTAATTCGTACTTTTATGAACTAATGAAATAATGACAAAAATAACATCTGCGTGCATGAATGTGAAAATGTATGGAATGAGCCCCAGGAAACTGGTTATGGGATAGTTAATTGGTAAATTTTCGTTTTTAGAGAGAAAATATTAAAAAGTGCTGAATTGGAATGCCGACGGGTTAGACATTACAAATTGTTTATTTAGCTATAAACCTATATACATAGGTACGAGTATGTTAAAAGAAAGTCGTGTTAGTTACACTATTTATAACTCAAGAACGGCTGAACGGATTTACATGAAATTTGGAATGATGGTTGTTCATGGTCTGGATTTACACATAGGCTACTTTTTATCCTTTGGATACAAAAGGCTTGGCTTTGGATGGATGGATGTTATGTTTATTACTCAATCGCCAGAACGGTTGGACGGATCTGGATGAAACTTGGCACAGAGATAAATTATAGTCTGGAATAGCACATAGGCTACTTTTTATCAAGGTAAAATACGGGTATGATTCCCGTGAGATAGGTTTGTTTCAATTAAGTTTTGAAATATACATCTCATCTCCTCTTTCTTAGAAAAGATAAATTTAAACGTATTTTATCATTGTGAAAGATGGGTAAAAATAACAAATACATTATCAGTATCCTGTTCTCTAGCATTAAGTACTTCAATTTGATCTATTTGTGTGTATTGTACAGAGAATAATGCCAGCAAGACCCAGAGGGTCTGATAAGGGCCAACATGCGAAATAGAAGAGCCCAAAGAACAGACAAAAACACTTCCTTTAATTCCACGTTCAACGTACGCCAATGAGATATTTTTTATCCCGAAAAACACATCTTAAACTCATGTTGAACCTTTTGGCGGTGGATGAAACCGCGAAACGCAGCTATTAGAAAATAAAAAACACAGTAAAAATTATAAAATAATAAAATAACAAGTTTCACAGTCTGTGAGCTTCCCTTGTGAATAAAACACCAATTTCGCGCCATGACGCATGGCGTAAACATAAATGGCCAATGCGATGCTATGCGGCTAGGGTTACCATTTGACATTTTGGAAAGTCCGGGAAAAAAGCCGGACACATCAATAATAGTCCGGACATAGGACTCGCGCCCCCTTCATATCGCCAATTTTATTTGCCTATAAATCGCGCTCTGCGCTCTGCTTGGGTAAGTTTTATTACTCGAATTCCATTTTAACCTTAAAAGCCTTAGAAGTCCGGACGTAAGCTCACAAGTCCGGACATGTCCGGACCAATCCGGACGGTAAATCTATATGCGACGCAAGTTGAGGCACTAACAAACTATACGTGACTCTGTCAGCTGATTGGGTACGCGATTCTGTCAGTTACTCGGCTCCACCGAAAGAGGTTACATTTTTACTCATTTTTAACCGACTTCAAAAAAGGAGGAGGTTATCAATTCGACTGTAAGTTTTTTTTTTTTTTTTTTATGTTTGTTACCTCATAACTTTTGACTGGGTGAATCGATTTTGATGATTCTTTTTTTATTAGAAAGCTGACGCTTCCCATTTGGTCCCATTTCAATTTAGTCCAGTTCTGATAATGGTATCCATGAGAAAACCATATAAGTCTTAAATTAGCATTAAGTACGTGCGCGACAAATAGATGAATAACTCAATAGTCGGTCTCTTGAAGTCGGTTTTTGTTTTTTGTTTTGTAAAATAATGTTCTTGTGTATTAATTGAACACCGTACATTTTTGCAACCAGTAATTAACGCGGCCCGAGGAACGTTCTGATAGGGCAGGGCCCATTATTGTTAGATTTGAAAAAAGGGCAAAAAATAAAAATAATATGTGGCATCTATAAAAAAAAAACATTCGCTTTGCAGTAAATAAATGATAAAGTATATACAGGGTCCACTATAAGACACTGAAGACCTTTGCAGAAAACTAATCCAACGAACTGGTTCAAATATTTCCAACCGCAAGGCTTTAGTGTTTTAAAGTTGACCCTGTATACATCGTGTATATTAATAAAGTGGGTACGTACTGGAGTGTTGTATGTTCTGCGGAGAGTGCTGGATGAACATGGAGGGCTGAGCGTCGGGCTGCGCGCCGCGGATGAAGATGGGGTTGGGCGCCAGAAGCCCAGCGGTGGGCAACGCGCCGGCTGGCAGCCCACCCGCCCACACCTGCCCCAGCGGGCCGGAGATCTGCCAGGGCGCGAACTGCATCGTGCCGCCGCTCGCCTGAACACATTACTGACATATACCTTTTTTTTTTTTTTTATGTGATTAAGTGACGAACCGAGCAAATCGCTCGCCTGATGTTAAACGTCACGTTTACCCATAACAGGTCTGCGCCACCCAGAATTTTGAACTCGCAGAATTCAAAACCCTGCGCGGCACAGCACTGCGCTCGTCACCCTGAGATATAAGTTGTTTAATCTCCCATTTGCCCTGTAATTTCACTGGAAACAATGCCCTTCCAACCGGAACACAGTAATGTTTGCACATTACTGCTTGGCGGTGGAATAACTGGCAATGGTGTGGTACTTCCCCAGGCGGGCTCTGCAAAAGAGCCCTACCACTACTAAACCATCTATACCTAGCATATACCTACCATCTAAACCTAGCTACGATAAAAAAAATGTTAGCTAAAAATAAGAAGATCGAAAAGATCATTTTCGTGTAACCTAAAACCCTAATATAACGTAGAATGTCATCTTTATCAGCCTCTTATGTTTTTCCTCTGCTGGGCATAATAGGCTGCTAAAGATCGCCAAAAGATACGATCTTCTGCCTTACACATCCACTCGCTACCTGCCTATAATGTAGGTCTCCGCTCCACCTGGCCGCAGGACGCCCCACTCCCCGTAAGCTACAGATAACTCAATAAAGTGCGGTACTGACCTGCAGAGGGCTGATGATCTGCGCCTGCTGCTGCTGCGGGCCCAGCACGGGCTGCGAGACCTGCACGCACTGCGTCTGCACGGGCTGCCCGCCGCCGGAGTTGTTGCCGACCTTGTTGCCGGACCCTTTGCCGCCGCACTACAACAACCATCATAATTACCGCTATGTATCGTAGATCGTACAAACCCGAAGTTCAAAAAAAAAATTATTTTTTTAAAAGTCTCGAGGTTCCATAAACCGTCATTATTGTAAACGAATACAACATAAGCTATACAAATTTTACGAAGAGGTGAAGTTATTATGAACGTACTCGTACGTATGTTTGTGATAATATCCGGAACTACTAGACTTGACAGATTTTAAAAATTCAATTAAATATAGGTATCCAAGACCGCCCAGCACCGGGGACAAAGCTCCGAGAATCGGCCAATCTGTACTATATTTTTTAATATCGTGAAGAGGTACCTAGGTAAAGTTTGTATGTACGTACGTTTTACAGGGTAATCTCCAGAACTACTAGATCGATTTAAAGAGTCTTCCAATAATGGAAAACCATAAGTACTATCCCCTAGTCCTAGTGCTTTAATGGGCTTTGTATCGAGCAGCACCAGCCACGAAGTTCTGAGTATCAGCTAGTCACAGAATATTTTTAAAGAAAAAGCACTTTGACCTTGACTTTAAACGTTGAAGAAACAGAATTAGGAAGACAAAATAATTTAGATGCGGCAAATTAATACACACCTATAAACCATATTCATAAATTACATTAATAAAGACTTATTGGATGTTTATAATCATCTACAAAAACCAGACTGCATTTATAAATACGAGCTCCAACGGAAGAAAATTAGAAATACGATCACGAAGCTCAACGTAAAAAAACGACAGCTGGCCGAAGAAACGCAGCGAAGATAATCACGAAGGGAAGGGAAGCCTTTTTTGTCGACATGCCATTACGGGGTAGCATTCATGGGGGCCCGCGGAGCCCGGGCGCATTGTACCACGCTCCCCTCGGCAATTTGAGGCACAAAGGGGATTCGCGGCGGAAGCTGCACGAGGCTGACTGCACTAAGCTCACTGCACAAAACACTTTTTATTCGTCGAATTGATTGTGGCTCTAGTACAGCTTTACAAAAATAGTTGTGTAAAATAATTTTATAAAGTTGGATGCATCGGAAATACTGAGCCGAGTTAATGGTCTAGCACGAAATTACGAAAATATGGATGCGGTTTTTATACACTTGGATAAAAACCAAAAAGAAAGAAAGTGTAAGTGAGTGTGTGTGTCTGAAGTTTTTGTGTAGAAATACTGAAGAATATGTGTTTTGAATTTTATCACATGTCGTCATCACAACTTATTTTAAGCTTGAATTGTGTGAACGGAATATTGGATGACTAAAAATTTCTGTTGTTTGCCTCATTAATACAAACGTATCTAATTACTAGTTCTTTTTTAAGTATAAAACCAGTTGTCCAATTTTTTAAACATGGTATGTAAATTTAAATTTGGTTGTTGATCCTTAATAGTCCAAATGCATAAATCGTTTTACTGCTGGTCCTCCTATACGTAACATTTTATTGTCGATTCTTAACTTATACATCATTTACTATATTGCCTTTAATAGTCTTAAAAGGTCAGCAACGTATCCGTGACGCCTCCAGTGTTAGAGGTATCCATAGGCGATGGTGAAAGCTTACCAACACAGCTCGTTTGCTAGTTGCCACCTATATCATAAAAAATACGAGTAGATATCATTTGATTCCGTACCTTATGCAAATCATTTTGCTTCTGCTGCTGGTTGATCCCGGAGACGGAGGGCTGGCTGTGAGCCGGCAAGATGCTCGGCTGAGAGTTGATCACGCTCAGCGGGCTGAAGACGAACGTTTGGTTCTGGGTGGTGGGGATCGTCGTGTATCCAGGAAACGGCCCTGACACGGAAAAAACCACTGTTATACCACTGCATACGATCTATATTACAAAATCCTTTCTATAAATGTACGTTCTAGTGATGGTGAATGAAGGGGTGCGAGGCGGCCACCCCCAGCGTCCTAGAAGCGAGTATACAGGGTTATTCATAAAGGGTATTCTAAACTGAAAAGGGATCATAGTACTCATCATAACGAGCAACTTGTACTATGGGACCAACTCGAAATTCACGAAAAAAAATCAGCTGTTCAATAGAAAAATGTCAATGACACTCGACAAGATATTTGAAAGCTGGTTTTTTTCCGCAAATTCTGTGTTGGTCCCATAGTAAAAGTTGTTCATAACGATGAGTACTATGAGCCCTTTTCGGCTTAATATACCCTTCATAAATAACCCTGTAGAGGACGAACCAAGGGCCCGACGGTGCTCACCTCGTGCACCCTTCACCCATGCTATTACCTACGTAGTTCTTATTTATACATGTCTTGATGTTGATTATATCACCTGTTGATTTAGGCATGGTGCGGTTACGTCTATTTACAAAATTCATGGCTTTGTTTGACTTTTTTCATTGAGTTGTAAACCAAACAAAACTACAAAAAATTAAAAAGTAATAGTAAAAAGTGTTATTGCGAAAATTCGTCCGTTACGTAAAATATCCTTCATTTGAAATTCGTTCCTTTGTTAAACAGAGTAAATAAAAAGAGTTAGGCAACCATTTCTTGTAGGTGCTCCTGGCATTTCGAAATTGACTGTTACAAAAACATTCAATTTACTGCCCAAATGTATTTCAAGGGCTTCGGAGCTACGACAAACAAACAAAGAAAAGTTTCCTGAACTTTTCGAAGCTTTGTTATTTGGTTGCGAGAGTATATTTTATTCATAAAATAATTAATTGGCTTTTTATTGTGAAATTTACCAAGCACTTTGCTACTTTTAAAACGTGATTGTTTGGAAAACGACGTCACGTTGTTGATGTCTTTAATTAAAAACAAAAAGGTTAAATATCGTAAGTACCCAAATGGCAGTTAGAGAAGTAAACGCAAAGTACAACCTGTATTTGTACATAATTTACAACGACATTAAAAATGAATTAAAACAAATATGTGCATTTAATAGTTTTACAGAAACAAAACGAATAGAATATAATATGTTACATACTCGTATCATACTCGTACTACAGCGCATTTACACTGATATAAGTAGGTACATATTTAGGGAATATAACAGGAACGCGACCCACACCACAATCTTAGAGGAATGTGCAGAGGGCAACCCAGATATTCTCTCTATTTATGACAGGGTACCTAAACAACACATCTTCACTAAAAGCTACAAAGTACAACTGTACGAGGAGCCTAGTGAAGACACTAACACACAGGAGCTTAGGATATATACAGATGGCTCTAAAATGAAAACAGGTACAGGTACAGGCGCTTTCTCAGACGAGCTGAACATCCATGTAGCAGTAGCTCTAGGGACACACAGCTCCATCTTTCAAGCGGAATGTGCAGGTATCATCCAAGCAGCAACAGCAATACTAAACAGGAAGGTAACTGGCTACAATATCAGGATACTTTCAGATAGCATGGCAGTTCTTCGAGCACTGCAAAAGGTTGAGCACTCCTCGGGGCTAACAGTTCAATGTCACTGTCTACTGGAAAAGGTCAGTAAACTAAACTCACTGACCCTCCAGTGGATAAAAGGACATAGTGGATCCAGAGGAAATGATGCGGCTGATGAACTGGCAAGAAGAGGCTCGGCCATGCGCCCTGTAGGACCGGAGCCAATGATTCCCCTGCCTTTCAGCCAAATCAGGTCATGGATTCGCGAGAGAACGCACAAACTTCACCAAAAGCTTTGGGCAAGTATGGAGGATTGCAGGCAGTCGAAGGAGGCCTTCCCGGTACTAAACCGGAGAACCTCCCGAAAGCTCCTCAGTCTAAAACGGGACAAGCTCCGACTTTTCGTCGGAATAGTCACCGGACATTGCCCATTAAACAAACACCTATTCACTATAGGTGTCACAGATAGCCCCCTGTGCAGAGGATGCATGGAGGCGGAAGAAACGGCCAAGCACGTGCTCATGGAGTGCGAAAGCGTGGCGTCCCAGAGAGCGAAGTTCCTGGGAAAACCGGGAACCCTGCGGGAGGCCTGCAGCGTGACACGCAAGCTGCTGGACTTCCTGGAGGACATCGGGTGGCTGGAGTAGCCGCCGTCACCTGGTCACGCAAAAAGGGCCGACTTACGGCCTAGTTGCGGAAAAGAGCCCGCTCACCAAGTACCAAGTACCAAGTAGGTACATATTTGTAATCACCCTTGGAGGTTAGACCTGTATCCCAGCAGTGGGAGGATTAAAGGATTATTTCATTTAGTTTAATACCTGTATAATCAACCGAAGACCCAAAGCTTTTTTCGTACCAAAAATCTATGAATTTATCTTCATTGATAGTGAAGGTTAAAAATTTAATTTTTTAATGTTTTTACTGAAAACTCAAGCAATAATGTATCTTTTCATCAGAAATATGCTATTTCTAATATATTTACAGTGTATCTCAAGTCTGAGTGCATATTATTTTGATAAAATCTTAACCTACCGGTCCTGAAAATTACTTGCATTTTATGATAATTTCTTCAAAATTGCTACTGACAAAGAAGTAAACTTTATTTTAAAAAGCTCGTGCCCGAAACTGTCTACTCAATCCGGTAGCGCTTGGCTTTTGGTCTCGCGTGTTTGGAATTTAAATCGTAGGCTTGCTTACAAAAAGTTTCTGCCAGATCGATCCAGCCGCGCACAAAATGTTGCACTCACTAACGAACCACATTTTATTTTATTGATATTGATTATTTTATTGGTCCGATAATTATTTTGTCAGCATAGAAAAAACGCTCGACAAGTTTATATAGTCTTGAATATAGATTTGAAAAAATAAATAATCATAAACAATGTTTAATACTCATTGCTCCCCACTTTGAACATTGCTAATTATTACTAAGCGTCGATGAAAACTACATGTTTCAAATGTGCTCTGCGATTTCTGCCGATGTTGTATCTACTCACTACTCAAAAACTATCACTCTTGTTTTACCCCTTTTTTTTAATTTTTTTGTTTCAAACAAGCAAAGACCCAGGAATACTAGCATAAAACAGTTTAACGAGATTCTTCTTTTATGAATAGAACGGTTAAAATACTGCGGCTGAGGGTGTGATGTGCACGTATTCACCGGGGGCGATTAGGGGTGGGTTGTTTAATTAAGATTTGGACATTTATTTATTGATATTTGATTTTATGGTGAAATTGCATTTTGACTGAATAAATGAATAGGTTTATAGTTAAAATAAATAATAAACTAGCCACCTTCACCATGCTAATTAAGTTTCGCATCAAGATAAGTCATCTTGTAAATATGACTCATGTCTTTAGTATGATTAAATGTGTTTGTATTTGACTAATGACTTCAAAAAAACTGTCTTCAAAACTAATCTAAAAATCGTCTGATTTGTTGAACCAGAAAAAGTCGCGTGCTATTTCAAGGCGAAGAACGAAGATTAACTTTTCGGAAAAGGCTTGAAATGAGTCCAGAGTCTATGGTCCAGAGGAAAGAAACTCTTTAGATTTCACCAACCAAAACTTTAGTCTGATGTGTCAAACTATTTTCATTTCATAAAATGGGCAAAAAAATGTTTTTCTCAAAGTTTTTGGCTTGCGACTGGCGCGTCCCGGCTCAGTCCCACATTAATACCTAACCGATTTCAGTAACCCATCAAAGTTAAAATATTTCCGAAATATTAGAAGATGCAAGCAAAAATGTACTCTATAATCGCAAAGCGAGAGTCGAGTTTCCCGCGTACACAGCGCGAGTTTTGCCGTAGGTACACCGCGTCATCGATGAAAAAGTTGTACAAAGAACATAAAACAAATAAAATGGCGGAAGTAAAACTTTAACTTTATTACTTATAAATAAAATATTTAATTTAATAATTTTTCGATTTATTTATTTAAGTATTTTTTATCTCTGAACTCACGGTTTTAAAATTTTAGTGTCGAAAATTTTCAATTTTTTAACCGACTTCAAAAAAGGAGGCGGTTATCAATTCGACTGTAGGTATGTTTGTTACCTCATAACTTTTGACTGGGTGAATCGATTTTGATGATTCTTTTTTTATTAGAAAGCTGACGCTTCCCATTTGGTCCCATTTCAATTTAGTCCAGTTCTGATAATGGTATCCATGAGAAAACCATATAAGTCTTAAATTTGCATTAAGTACGTGCACGACAAATAGATGAATAACTCAATAGTCGGTCTTTTGAAGTCGGTTTTTGTTTTTTGTTTTGGTAAAAATAATATTGTTGTTATAATTACCAAAATAAATAAAGATTATTACCAAGAAAATCCAAATTATAATCTTCTACTAAAACAAAAATTTTGTTCAATGATAATCATCATCAAATAATGAATAAATGATAATAATTATCAAATACAATACGTAAGTACATAATATTACTTTTTGTATAGTAACTACTATCTAATCTTTGGCGCAGGCGGTCAGCGCGGCGCTCCGATTAGCTCGCTTGTGACAGCTGTGACCTAATTTAGCGTTACGAAAAAAGCGCGGGAAACGAAGGAGTGATGTGGGCCTGACTAAGTCTCAGTATTTTAGTCATAAAAAAGATGCTGAGACATCTGACATTTCGATGTAATTTTAGCGGGATTATTAATTGTTGTTTACTATATTCATAATTTTAAGTGGTCATATTGTGAGATTTTTTTGCTTGCCTAGCATTTCTTCCTTTCTCCTAGCGTTATCTTGATGTTTTGTTTCGACGAGATTGGCCATTGATGGTTGTTCTCGAGTTGATGGTTCACCCAAATGTTGTTGAGATTGGGTTTGAGTTATAAACATAATTATGTACGTAAATAAATAAAACATTTTTTCTCAGGCATTCCATCACCAATTATTTAAATTAAAAAAGTCCAAATTGTGTACACACAAAGTCAAAAAAGTAAAAAAAAAAAAATGTCATTAACGTTACCATTAACATAAAAATAAATGTTGGAAACAGGTTGTTGCTGATATGTTGCTGGTTTTTGAGAATTTTCTAGGCTTGCATTGAAATCCAGGACAAACTGTCGTATTTGCTGGTAAAGCATTTTTCGGAAAAACGTTTTCAGCAAAATAGCAATAATCACGAAAATGATGTCGGCACAAATATAAGTGATTTTCAGTGTATTCTGTCCAGCAGGAGTCCAGTGTTTCCAGTATTTTTGTGATGTAATATTGAGCCCTTCGCTCGGCGCCATCCTTCTTGAAGTTTCGCAGGACGTCTTCAATGGCCTGCTTCAGATGCTGCTGAGTTATTAAGAGATATTCCATTTCAAACATGTTGTTTGTTGTTAGTAAAAATCGGTCCGAACGATGATGGTAGTTGTCTGACGTCACTGATACTACTCGCAGGAAAAAATAAGCACTCACTAAATGTCACTGTCAAAGTCAAAGTTACACGCAATACGCCCACAAGCACAACCTTCGAAAGACTACAAAGGTGTAAAAGTACGAGTACGTAGGCGTCCCCAAATCCTTTATTGTCAGAACTTGTTGCTAAGAAGTCAATAAAATGAGAGCGACAAGTTGCGGCAGGAGAGTTTATTCGACGGCGGCGTTAAGTGGACTGAGTAACAATTATAAGCGATGTGGAGTGAAAAATATGATTTGCGGAAAAATATACTCGGCTCTGAATTGCGCGGGTTGCATGAACCCTCGGGAAACATCGCTAAATGAATATCATTTATGGTTTCTTTTTCAATTATTCAACCCACGCCACCTCAAGATATCGACTGAGAAAGCTGAATTTTTGCGTTAACACTTCTAAAACTATGGAACATCAGTTTAAAGACATTTATTCATTCTCATTAAGGATAAAACATCGCTTACATGAGAATACTACTATTGATATCTTTAAAATATACGAGTACATAAATATTTGACACTCACATCTGACATATTAACACGTATTAAATGCACTAGAACTTTATAATATTATAAAATTGCCTTTCAAAACATATTGAGCTAGTCGCTTTTAATGCGAGTTAATGTTTTTTTATATCGGATCGGAGGGTATTTTGTTAAAAAGGCGCGCACCCTCAAAAGTTATCATAGTTTTGCCGTAGTTAGTTCGTATCTTGGGTAGAACAATGAAGCTACAACGACGAGTGCAGGGGTATGAAATATTTTGTTTGCGTTTGCTAAAGAGCAAAGTGTGAATATTTTTATTTATTGTTTTTCGTATAAAGATGCAGCAGTTGTAGACATATAATTGTTTTATGTTCATTAATTTTGTGTCGTCATAAACCTTTTTTAACCGACTTCAAAAAAGGAGGAGGTTATCAATTCGTCTGTATGTTTTTTTTTTTTTTTTATGTTTGTTACCTCATAACTTTTGACTGGGTGAATCGATTTTGATGATTCTTTTTTATTAGAAAGCTGGCGCTTCCCATTTGGTCCCATTTCAATTTAGTCCAGTTCTGATAATGGTATCCATGAGAAAACCTATAAGTCTTAAATTTGCATGAACGCGCGCGTACGCGCGACAAATGGATGAATAACTCAATAGTCGGTCTTTTGAAGTCGGTTTTTGTTTTTTGTTTTGTAAAAATAATGTTCTTGTTGTTGGTGTTAAGTAGTGGTAATTAAATATTGTTTTTATAATTTTATTTTGTAAAGTTTGCAATTCAGTTATTTTAGTTTTGGCTGCACTTCCCCAGATTTCAATAAGGTACAGAAGGTGCGGTTTCACAAGTGTGTTGTAAATTGTGAGACGTAGTTCACTTGGGATACATCGCACAAAGGAGCGAAGGGAGCCGCGGAGTGTTGTCAGTTTCGTTTTTATGTGGTCAATATGGGCTTTCCACGTGAGTTGGCTATCTATAATTATGTAAACCGAGGTATTTTTCAGTGTTTTTTTCTTGCAGGGGAATATTGTTAATTGTGAGCGGTTTATACGTAGGTATTGGTTTGTTTTTGGCTTTAAATAATATGTAACAGGTTTTAGATATATTGATAGTCAGGAGGTTGAGTTGAAACCAATTGTGGAGGATGTCCAGATCATATTGAGCTTGAGATACTATTTCATGAATTGAGGAACTAAAGTAAAACAGGCAGGTGTCATCGGCGTATAGGGTGATGTGCCCATTCAGACCACCTAACTCATGCATGTTGTTAATATAGATTAGAAATAGCAAAGGACCCAAAATAGAGCCCTGTGGGACTCCACAACTTATGGGCTGTGGGTCACTTTGGATATTACCATCAATTTTTACAATTTGTGTTCTTGTTGTTAGATATGATTTGAACATTTGTAGGGCTTTTCCAGTTATTCCAATGGACTTTAGTTTTTTTAATATAAGTTTGTGACTTACAGTGTCAAAGGCTTTTTTTAAATCAATGAAAATACCTAGAATTACATTATTTTTATCAATATTGAGTTTTATTTTAGTAACAAGATCGATAGTTGCCGTGAGTGTGTTACTTTTAGATCTAAAACCATATTGACGCTCAGTAATACAGTTAATAGAATTTAAGAATTTGTCTAATCTGGTATATAAAACTTTTTCAAGTATTGTTGACAAAACTGGCAACACAGAAATAGGTCGGTAGTTACCTGGATCAGATTTTGGTCCTGATTTGTATATGGGGCTAAGTTTAGCAACTTTTAAAGAATCTGGAAATGTGCCATCAAGTAAGAGCTTATTATTGCATGCTTTAATTTTTATTATTACTAGATATGTATTTTATATATTTTATTACTTTTGTGCTTACCTATACCGTCAAGTCCAACACTGCAATTAGAGTCAAGATTGTTTATGATGTTTAAAATTTCTTTTTCTGTGCATGGTTCGAAACTATGCATTTCTAAATTTTGAGTGGAAGTTTGTGGTAGGGCATGGCTGTAGCCATCGTGGAATTTCCTAGGTATGTCGTCTGCTAAACGTGGGCCTATGGTAGAAAAATATTCATTAAATATTTGAGCAATATCCTGGAGATTTGTAGTTTCATTTGAATATTTACTATAAGTTTTAAGGAGCGCACCTTTGTTTAATGTTGTTGTTTGCTAAATTATTAACTAGGCTCCACTTTTTCTTTGGTTTTTTCATACATTTATGAAATTCTTTATTGTAGTATGAATCTTTCGTGTCTTGAATTAGTCTAGCTACTTCTTGTCTTTTTTCGTGAAATTTTTTTCTTAAGTTATCATCAGCCAGATTTTTCTTTAGTTCGGTCCATAAAGTGTTTCTTTGGTTTATTTCACCTATCACATTTTTATTTATCCAGTCTTTTTGTGTTAGGTTAAGAATTTTGGTCTTTACTACTTGACTATCTTCTGTACATTTTTATCTGCTCTTCTAACATTTGGAAATCATCGTTTATGTCATGAAGTTTTGATTTTTCTACTGCTAGAAATATGTTTTCATAATTTATTGCGTTGTATTTAAAATATGTCTTCGTTAGGGCTTTCACTTTTTTATCTCCAAGTATATTTGTTTATGGTCAGATAATGAAGAGTTGATCAATATCATGTGAAACTTGTCGTTTTTCAAATTTGTGCTGATATGATCTAAAATAGATTTTTTAGGATCTCCTTCTCTAGTAAAGTGTTTCTTGTTAATTTTATTTATAATCTTGTGTCCTGAACATCGATTGATAATTACACGAAGGTTTAAAAAAATACAATTTTCCGCTCCTCCGTAATGAACACCTACTTTTCGTATTAAAATTTCAAATGTTTTTGTCACGTGTTTATGACAATTGTGAAAAGGTAGGTAGACCGGTGCACGTTTTTAGGCATTCTCCTCAGTTTATGAAAAACAACATTATATTTTATTAAAATTGTTTTTCTAAGGATTCGAGCCAACCACGTCACCAAGCTTTATTAGTTAGTTTGAAAGTTTGTTTAGAAATATTTTTTGTTGCGAAATAAATGACCTGACCTTTCGCTTATTTCTTTTTATTTCGTTTTGCTTGCGAAGCCGGAGTAGTCACAAATTCCTGTTCCTTGAATTAATTTTTTATTTTTCTGTCACGTTGTAAAAGTTTACTAATTAATTTTGGGTGTGTTGTTTACTTATGATTCACAAATTAAAATGTTTGTAAGGGTTATAAGGTAAGTGTATGCTGAGCTGAACAGGGCTGATAGTACCTACTCGTCATTATAGCGTAGTTGACATTTTTCTATAGAACAAAACAGCTAATTAATTTTCGCGATTTCCGGGTTGGTCCAGTAGTTAAAAGTTATTTATAATGATGAGTACTATTAGCCCTTTTCGGCTCAGGATATTCTTTCCATAGAAGCCTGTTCAAATGAAAGGTTACAGGCGAATGGGGAACCGAATGTATCGAACCCACAAAAGTGCGGTGAGGGTAGAAAAATGACGAGTCAAAAGGTTGGAGGCACGGGAACGTTTTGTTAACGCCTCAAAGAGACAAACCAACCTTTGTTAGGGTGCAAGGTTTTGCATAAGGCAAAATTTAAATTCCAAACTGTTTCTTTATTTTCTAAATATTACGTGTTTTTTGTACACAGATACTAAATGTAAATGACTATTGAAATCTACAATAATAATACATTCATACAGGGCTATTTAAAATGACTAAAACCGCTGGCTTTCCCGCATTAAATGTACCATTTACTTAACATTTGGTTTGGGAATAGAAAAGGCGAGTTATTACTCGTATATCAAGGTTTCCCCAAGTTACAAAAACTAAAGTGTGCCTGCGAGAGGTTTTAGATTAGTTAAAAGTAGCCCTGTGTGTGACTATTCCTCGGTACTACATTCATCTACCTTAACAAGACAATAGAAAATGCTGCAAATGCAACTCATCCAAAGTATGAAAAAAGCTTAACAGGGAGCTAGGTTGTACTAAGTTGAAAACCTTTTACTATAAAAATAACCCTGAAATGTTGTGAAGCCAGCTGTTCCAAATATTTCGTTGGAACAGCCGACTGTTACGCGATTTCAGGCTTCTTTCCGTAGTAAATATGGTTCAGAATTGAGGAGCCGGCGACGAAAACGAACATGTCCCGTCTAACGATTTCTTTAATTTTCGGAATCTGCACAAATAGTTCGTAAAATGCTTGAGTTTAAATAGTTTAACAATCAAAAAATGGCTCAAAACGGTTCAGTTTTTACTGCAACACATGGTTTGTTGGACGAATCTACTTTTATCGGTCAGCTCTTCAATTATAAGCCATAGAGATTATCAGCTTAATCCACCACTTTTTAAAACCCTGTATTTCCTATACAGCTTGGAACTAAACAGCCAAAATATAAGGGTCTTACTTATAAAAACTATTTAAAGTTAATCACTGCGTAAAACGCCCTGAAAACATCTCGCTGACTTGACGTCACGTGTGAAAACAAGACGGAGAACTTTAAGCAGCGATTTAAGCAAGGTTTATAAGTAAGAGCTTAAAGCTGCAATCCCATCGAACAATAAAAACGCCATTACAAAAATACTCTGCCGAAACAAACAGAACCAATCGTGAATAATTTGTATATTAAAATTAAAGACGTCACATAAAAACAGCCAATCACAATGCTCGAAACATTTATAAAATTTGGTTGAAATATTTTTTTAAACCTGCATGATCCGGATATGTTAGACCTGTAAAATTAACTGTAAATCTAAATAGAGAGAAAGTTCATTTCGGAAAGTGTCGCCATACCTACTTTAGGGTTCACAAAATTATCAACAGCTCCTTTAGAGAACACAAGGGAACTTGAACTTTGTTTTCATGATAAGAAAGAGAATTATGATTTTCGTTAATAATTACTTACAAAAATAAGCGTTTTAAAACAAGGTATTACTAACAATGGCAAGTGTAAACTGTGTTGAAAGCTTTATCTTGTTTTAGTTTGGTCTTTTAGATATGTGACGCTGTTTGTTAATTTAGCTTATTTACAGCAACGAAGCTTTGGAAAGCTTCTTTTGTGAGCAAATAATTAATAAATTCATTACAGCAGTAGTGAAGTGCAGTCAGTACCTAGCCACTTCTAGTATTAATGTATGTATGGTTTTTTAAAATATAAAGCTAAATGGGGTAGTGCCTTTTCACACGTACCGGTTGCCGGGTAGCCGGCGCCGGTTACCCGGCGGTGAAGTGTATGGGCATGGTACATAGCTTTCACATGTACCGGCGTTATTTATCCGGCAGGCGGGTACATTTGACACCGGGTATCCGGCGCCGGCTACCCGGCAACCGGTACGTGTGAAAAGGCACTTAGTGTAACAAACGTATGTGAATTAGTAATCTACCGTATTAGCTACGTTCTGAAAATATTGTTATAGGTATATAGGTGCTTGAAAGCTACAAACAGCTTGTTGTGTTTTATATATTTTTTATATAGGATGCTGTGTAAATCGTGTCCGACCCGCGATCGAGGATTCAGGCGATAGTTGTTTTCTGAGACAGTTAATTCTAACCTTGTCATGTTACGTTGTAATTCTTGTAATCTTTGTTTAAAATAAATATTTAAGATATTTACGAGTAGATTTATAACTGTTTTCTAATGTATTCTTAGTGTATTTCCGCCTTCATCGCGTCGGGTATAAACAAGAAATTTCGGAACTTACAAATTTATATACTTAGTAATAATCTCTATAATAACAATAATATAAGTAACTGCAAAAAACTGAAAAAAAAAGCACATAGGTATGTATCACGATCACGACGTCATAGATGTGAAATGTAAAAATGCGTATGTGTTTGTGAATGTATTTCTAAAAATTTGCCAATTTTTAAGAGAAAATACAGTTTTTTATTTGAAATTATAATTCCTTTCATGTTTTTATTTGGTTTATACAGTATATATTATTTCAATATTTACTGATTTTATCTACCTGTGACAAGGGACATATAATATCGTAGTCGGACACGGCTTTCACAAAACCCTGTATAAAGTGTATAAGTTTCATGACTGAAAAAGTCAGTGGATAATAGAAATTGAGGGAACTTCAAAGTTTTCGGGTGTTTTTATAGTGAACGATGTAAGATAGATAGATAGGGCTGTGACTCACCGGTTTGTCCTTGCAGCACTTGCTTGCCCTGGGCAGTCAGCATGTGGGGCGTGAGTTGGCTGCCTGGAAAGGGTTTCCCGGCGGCAATGACCTGTTGGGAGAAAGTAGCATTAAAACTAACTGACTAACTAACTAACTAACTAACTGACTTCACACACTTAAAACGATAACCTCAGTATATTATCGATGATAAGTTGAAAGCACAATAAGAGAAAAATGCGTGAAATGCGTAATCAATAATCGTGTGTTTTAAGCGCAACGACGAACACATTTGTAATCGAAATTATCAAAGTGACATTGATTTGTCTTCGTGATAATAAAGTTCTTAAACCTAAACCTAACATTATAAAAAGTGAAGTTTGCATGAAAGGGTGACCTCTAAGCTACTGGTCTTATAAAAATCTGTCATCCATAAAAATCTACATTATCCCCTATAGACCAGCGCTATAGGCTGTTTTCAATCGAATACGTTCCGAAGATCAGGTGGTAATAATATAATTAATAAAAAAACGTTCGACGCATATCCTTCATGTACGTTACCCACATACTAAATTACGTTTTTCTTTAGAAAACTTTGAGAGACTTGCTTGGTCTTGTTTTAGAGAAACTTAACGTTGCAGGCGTTAACTCATCATTAATGCACAGCATAAAATCGATATTACTGAGTCCTCATTCTGGGTCATTCCCAGTTGCCACCCTATTTTCGTCCCCATCTTACGTAAGTACCAAATAAAATAACGAACGCAACATATTTATAAAATCGTTCAAATGGTATATTTACGATTTTCCAAAAACTTAATTTTCTCAGTGTATTTGTGAAATTTATTTATTATTACTAAGCTTTATAGACTAAAAGCATCGGACGGGGTTGAGTTACAATCGGAAGTCAAGTAATTATGAAACCAAAGCGAAAGCGCGAATCGCGCTTAATAATTAAACGCGATTCGATCGATGCCCTGTATCGGTCTCTCTTTTCATTGTGTGTGTGAGAGAGAAGCACGAGTATTGATCGCGATAAATTTTAAATGTCTAGCTGCCTGATGCATTTTTCATAAAGCATGGAGCCAGACAATGGTTTGAAACGCGTTCAACCCACCCGTGCCAATGGAATCAATATTAAGCGAGATATATTTTTCATGTGCCGTTATTTTTTGTACAAAATTCAACTCTATTACGATGCCGATAGAAGTTATTTGTACGTTCGATACAATTTGGACTTTACATTGGATGATATAATTATTTTTACAAAAAACAAAAAAACAAAAACCGACTTCAAAAGACCGATTGAGTTATTCATCTATTTGTCGCGCACGTACTTAATGCAAATTTAAGACTTATATGGTTTTCTCATGGATACCATTATCAGAACTGGACTAAATTGAAATGGGACCAAATGGGCAGCGCAGCTTTCTAATAAAAAAAGAATCATCAAAATCGATTCACCCAGTCAAAAGTTATGAGGTAACAAAAACTGAGAAATATTGAGGTAAATGTAGAGACAACACGTGACCTGTTGATGATATTGTAAACGATGATTAACGAACTCCGCCTCTAATTGTTAGGAGTTTAGGATGATTATGTATCAGTGATGATCGTATTCTTTATCTTTCAATTTGTTGATGAATTTAATTTCTGTGCGAGTTGACGATGGATGACTTATTATGATCGAGATGATTGTTGTCACATATAACGTGTCGACCGTTAATGTCAAGCCAGTGATTCTTACGAGTTGATAACAGATGTCTGTAATGGTAGTGACAGTCGTTGCAAATGGATGATGTTTTTTTATAGTGAATAAATCCGCATTTGATCAACTCGCCTGTTCGTAAGCGTAGTCGAAGAAGAAGCACGTAGTTTCAGAAGTAACCTATTCACATAGATTAGATTAGATTGCTGTCCTGTTAGTGTTATTTGTTGTTAATTAACTATGGATCGCTGTCCTGTTAGTGATCGTTCCTGGTTGAAGATCAATGTACCGAAACAAGTGCGAGTAAGTTTAGTCACGTTACCTGGATCTGCTGTGAGTTGATCCCGGGATGTAGGGCGATGTTGCTCGGCATCAGCAGCGGCCCTTGCGCGTTGTACAGCTGTTGCAAGTACGCATTGTTCTGCAGCGGCTGCTGGATCACCTGCACGCGGCCGTGGCTCCAGTCCGTACTGTCCACAAATATAAACACTTACATCTAATATCTTATCGCTAACAACCGAACTAAAAAAAAAAGAAAAAAGAAGAAGAAGTAAAAGTACCTATGTATCTACTAAGTGTAAACTTCGACGAAGGTTTACCTTAACTGCTGTGGGTGTTGGTTGCTGGGCGGCATGCTCTGCAGCGGGGCCATGGTTGAGATGGTCCCTGCAGTTTGCTGTTGCAAAGCATTGCCGGGCTGCTGTTGTTGAACCTACCGACAATTAAAGAAATGTCAAAAACGGTTTGCGCATGCTATTTCAATGTTGGAGGAGTCCTAATAGCGAAGGGTTGGTCGTTCGGCGACGAAATGGGTCGACGACATAGGATCGAAACTTTTTTTAAAGATAAACGGTGTTAAAAAAAAATAGATAAAAATGCTGTAGGTAATGTACAAAAAGCTTTAAAATAATTAGGTAGCTCCTAGGTACCAGTCATCGAAACATGCACTCTCCTCATCAATGCAGGGCATTGAACGGACTCAAAAATAAAATCGTGGTGCGCGTGAAATCTCTAACAGGTTAATTATCCGCCCCTCGATTTTATTTTTAAGTTCGATCAATGCCCTAGATTGCTGAGGAGAATAGTGTGATGACTGGTACTTAGGACCTACCTAATTATTTTTAAGTTTTTAGTATCATACATACATCATTGTTATCTAATTTGGCGATTTGGATTTTTTCATGGTGTGCTGAGTTCTACTAGTCAAGCCCATTAATTTGATACCCATATCGAGGACGTTGTGAAAAAATATGTAAGAACTAAAGGCGTGCACCAAATACTAGATCAATCTGTCGACAGAGAGATGTTGAAATTTCAATGACAAGGTTTGACCCAAAAAACACCAACAAAAAACAGGTCAAACTAAATAACACCGACCGTTTAAATACAAAACAAAAATTGCACTAGTAAAGAATGTAATAGTAGGAAGAGCATCTGCTCTTGAGACCCGTTAAAAATGTAAGCCCAACAGACCTACCTAATTATTTTTAAGTTTTTAGTATCATACCTACATCATTGTTATCTAATTTGGCGATTTGGATTTTTTCATGGTGTGCTGAGTTCTACTAGTCAAGCCCATTAATTTGATACCCATATCGAGGACGTTGTGAAAAAATATGTAAGAACTAAAGGCGTGCACCAAATACTAGATCAATCTGTCGACAGAGAGATGTTGAAATTTCAATGACAAGGTTTGACCCAAAAAACACCAACAAAAAACAGGTCAAACTAAATAACACCGACCGTTTAAATACAAAACAAAAATTGCACTAGTAAAGAATGTAATAGTAGGAAGAGCATCTGCTCTT
Source organism: Alcis repandata (assembly GCA_949125135.1). Taxonomy (NCBI): domain Eukaryota; kingdom Metazoa; phylum Arthropoda; class Insecta; order Lepidoptera; family Geometridae; genus Alcis; species Alcis repandata. The sequence goes on along the minus strand of OX421221.1, from coordinate 11,367,164 downwards.
GAGACCCGTTAAAAATGTAAGCCCAACACAGCTAAGAACTTAATACAAAACCACCATAATTTGAAAGGGGAGTGATTTTCCAGTTGAAGTCCTTCTAGAGGTTTAAACGACATCGACGCGTGGTCGGCGCGTAATCAACGCTTGGCCGGTGTGCGTACATAATATGACACTTGTTAACCTGACCAAGTCACGACATTTGGCCAAATTTTAAATCGAATTGGTGTTGCGTGTCTAAATAGCTCCAAAAACATTCGGAGTAAGTCGGTAGTGGGTACAATGTGTGCCCTAATAACTTAACTACCCAATTAAATTGTTTTTGCGTCGTGCTTCCCTTCCAGTAAAAAGGGGGGGGGGGGGACATGTCAGGTGCAAGCACTCATGTTAATAAGCTTATTCAATGGTGAAACTCGTCGACCGCAGCTACCGTGAAACGATGCCAATTATTACAAGATTTTATTTTTTAACTTGTTAGTATGAACGTCTGTAATTTGTATGACTGTGTGGGTCAAATCTTATAACTGAATTAAAAACAACTTCCCGATGTCCGATAGAGCTGAAATTTGGTGTGCCTCTGTAACTCCGATGACAACGCCATAAAAGCTTGCTGTCCAAATTTTTTTTAAATTTAACTTTTTTATTAGCAGTAGTTATTGCAGTTTGGAGAAAATGTGCGGCAGTTCTCAATGTAAAATATTGAATATGTGGTAATCAATAACATATAAAATATTTTTATCGCCATAATATTTAAATAAATTTTCGTTACATTCTCATCCGAGTTTTTAGAAGCTTTTATTTAACTTACAATTTTGTGTGTACCTATACGAATCTTTAAATTTGAAACTACTTTCCGATTGAGCTGTTTGGTACCTGTCTGTACTCGTATAACTCCGATGACAATTCAATAAAAAACTATTTTTTTAATGTACATAGTTGTTTCAAAACTTCAATTTAACCCGTAACAATATGGCCGAAAAAGACATTCGAAGGCCGAGAAGGACAAGCTCAGCAAGTACCTTGACATGGCTAACGTGGTTAGCGCTATGTGGGATGTTGATTCGACGATCATTGTCCCGATAGTCGTTTGAAGCGAACGGGCTTATAGCGAAGAGCCTCGACCAACATCTGAAGAGGCTCTCGCTAGACGGTTGGATCAAGGGTCAGATATAAAAGGTCTTGACATGGCTCGCATTGTCAGGATATTCCTCACTCTGCAGCCTTAACCACCGGTAGCCTGGGGTCTGCCACGCTGCTGGCGGTAGCCTAGCTTTTAAGTTATTTTATAAAATACTAGCTGACCCGGCAGACTTCGTACTGCCATACAGTACTTCTCTATGGTACTGCCTAATTAAATATAAACACTGCAGAAAACACTATTTACAATTTTATACTTTAAATATATTACAATTATAGGTACGAATTTGTTTCGTGTATCAGTTGACAAAAGCAAACTCATCCATGAAAAAAAAAACACTGACATTGACAGTTTGTTGTTGTTTCAACTTTTTTTTAATTTGATATGACTTCGAGTCAAATCCTTCGAAATTTTAAAACAAATGAATGAACTATTCGATTTCGTTTTTTTTTTGTTTTATCTGTGCTCCAACGCACACTGTTTTGATAGATATGATTGAATTTGAACTTTGTGCAGAGGTAATAAAGTGCAAATTGGCTCTTGGACGTTAGGAACATACCTACATTGCTTAAACAACAGTGAGTGCTTGCAATTCAATATGAACTTTATACAATAGCAATAAAGCTCGTTTTAGTTAGAAAACGTTTGTATGGGAAAAAGAAAAAGGCTGTTTTTAGGGTTTTTCAATATTTCTGAGAGATTTTCTTAATATTTTTTTCCGTAAGAACCTTCTCCTAATAATAACAAATACAACAAAAAAAGAATTAGTGAAATCGGTCCAGCCATTCACGCGTGATGCCGTGACCAAGGAAAATGGGTTTCATTTTTATATATATAGACTAGCTGAACCGGCAAACGTTGTTTTGCTAAATATTTCTAGTGACTATTAAAAAATAGAGGTTGGTGATAGAGGGGTGAAAATTTAGTGTTGTACATAATATGTACAACACTAAATTTTCACCCCATTTTCACCCCATTTTTCAATCAGTCTCGCGCCGTTTATGACGGAGAGCGGTCGCGACCTTCGCTACCGGTGACTCGTGCGTTGAGTGCAATGACCTCTTCTACCGTTAAGTGTTTGAACTGTAACGTTGTGATAAACGAACTTTTGGCTTTTTTGAACAATGTTTTGGACTACATGGATGAAGAAAGTATACACCAGTTGGTGACGTCGTCGTTTAACGTGGAGAGTATAGCAAAAGCAAAATCTTTGCTATTTGATTCTGTTCCGAATGCGCGCAAAATGCCGGTAAGGCGCAAAGATGGAAAGAAGAGAATGTCTCGAGATCTGGATGACATTATATGTCTCATGAAAGGCATGGATGCTGAAGTGTTCCCGATTTTTGTGGCCAAAGATCTTCATGTGTTGCCTAGTGTGAGATTTGATCACATCGACTGTACCCGTTTATTAAGGGATGTAGCGAGACTACAGGATCAGGTGAAGTTGATACAAGATAGTGTCGTAACAAAAGACATGCTCAAAAATGAGGTTGAAAATATGAGACATGCGTCTATAATCGAAAATTTACCGTCACAAAACTATGTAAATAATCGACGAGGAGCATGTTTGCAAGAAAGCTACTACGAGCTAAGTAGTGGTCCCATGGGTATACAATATGTGCCTATAAAGTCTACGAACGTGTCGTCGTCGTCAGCTGGAGCGGTGAATAACCATTCGACCCCCACAAAGACAGTACCGTGCGTCGGCGTTCGGCATATTTCTTTTCAACGCGGCGATTCAAGCGAAGTAGAAAAAATCGGGCAAGTGGAGGCGCATACTGCGGTTTCGAGAAATGCAAGCAACGACGAGAGAGAGAGCATCAAGAGAACCAGTCCTGGATGCGGCGGAGGCGCGGGCGAGAGCGGGACAGCATGCGGGCGCGTGGACACCCCGCAAGAAAGCACTGCGGTTACGAACAAACCACCTGTTGATTCAAATAACTGCGCGCGCGACTCGGTCAAGCACCCGGTTCTTATCTCTAGTGACAATAGAATTGTTTCTAATGTTTCTGAGCTTGAGGTATTAAATAAAGAGGGTAGGAGTTGCTCACAGGTATTCCAGGATAACTCTGAGTGGCAAGTTGTTAAGTCAAAAAATGCAAGAAGATATAAACTTATTGGTCAAAAAGGTCGGGCGTCTACTGCGAATGAGTGTAAATTTAAAGCGGCTGACATAAAAGTTCCTTTGTTTATATCCAATGTAAGTAAAGATGCCTGTGAGCAGGATGTTATAAGTTATGTAAAAGATAAAACGAATGAAATTGTATCGTTAAAAATGATAAAAATTAAATCAAATAGAAAGTACAATGCTTATAAACTATTTGTTTCTAAAAGTAAACTTAATTTATTTCTAAATGATGATTTCTGGCCAGATGGTATTACGTTTAGGCGTTTTGTGCATTTCTCGTACGCACCTAAACAATACAATAATTGTAAAGTAAAAGCAAATTAGTAAAAATAACTTAATGGATAAGCACAACACAACCAATATTTGTAAATTTACTAGTTTTAATTGTAAAAACTTTAAGAGTTCAATTGATGACGTAAGGAAGTTATGTAAGTCATCCAATATAGTATGTCTTCAGGAGACATGGCTTCTCAATCACGACATGTCGTTACTGGGTACTGTGTCACCCGATTACGAATATGTGGGTAAAAGTTCAGTCAGTGATGACGAATTGCTGGTTGGGAGACCATATGGGGGTGTGGCTATCCTCTGGCGGAAAGGTTTCTTTGATAGTGTGTCGGTTGTAGAATGCTGTAGTACTAGATTATTAGCTATTAAAGCATCTATTAGTAATCGTTCTATCTTAGTATTTTGTGTCTATATGCCAACGAAATCAAGTGAAAATTTGCCTATTTTTACTGAGATACTTAGTGAAATTAGTGCAATAGAAGAGGGTAGCAATATTCAAACCGTATTTATATTAGGGGACCTAAATGCGCATCCCGGTAAACTGTTCTTTAGTGAACTATGCAATTTCTGTGTGGACAGGTCGTGGGTTTGTGCTGACGTGGAAATTTTGGGGGTAGATTCCGACAGATTCACATTTTTTGACACCTTTCACAGAACGGGGAGCTGGCTAGACCATTGTATTGTCTCACAATCAGCTTGGCAAACTATTATAAACGTAGGTATCATTGAGGATGTGTTTGTGTCGGACCACTTGCCATTGTACGTTGAGTGTGGGTTGTGTGCAGTTAGTCCTTTGTTTGTGCCTCAGAATAAGCCTCGTAGCGCAGTAATTTGGGGGGAACGCGACAAGTCCCAGATAAGTAAATACCACGAACTATGTAATAAGGGCCTGCGCGACTTAGACTTTCCTTCGGAGTTTGCTACCTGCAGTTTCGGGGCTTGTAGCTTGCCTAAACATAAACTAGTGTTAGATAGATTGTACGAAAAAATTGTTAATATATTGAGCGAGGCGGCAATACAAACCAGAAGGAAGATTAATGTTAAACAAAACAAAAAAGGGAGAGTATGTGGCTGGAATGAGCATGTGCGAGAGGCGCATCGGGATGCCAGGCTTAAGTACCAAGAGTGGATAGACCATGGTCGACCTAGAGTGGGCATTTTATATGACCATATGTGCGCTTCCCGCAAAATTTTTAAAGGACGGCTCAAGTGGTGTCAAAAACACAAGGAGCAATTAAAAATGGACGAAATTGCTAAGCAAAGAGCAGAAAAAGACTTTAGTAAGTTCTGGAAGTCCACGGGTAAGTTGGATGTTAGGCCTGGCCTCCCAGCGAATGTCGGTGGCAGGAGTGACCCTGGGGAGATAGCCAATTTGTTTATGGACCAGTTTAAAGTGCGGTCGCCACTGGGTCCTTCAGCTAGGGTGGTCGATGGTGGGCCCGTCGAGCGTGGAGACGAGCTTCTACTTAAGTTTACCGTTAAACAAATTAAGAATGTAGTGAAAGGTATGAGTAGAGGTAAATCTCCCGGTCACGATGGGCTTAGCATCGAGCACCTGAAACATGCGGGCGTGCACTTGCCGAGAGTCCTGTCCATGTTCTTCAATATGTGCGTTAGTCACTCATATTTACCTGATGACCTAATGAAAACAACAGTGGTGCCCATAGTGAAGAACAGGACAGGAGATATCTCGGACAAGGGAAACTATCGCCCCATCTCTCTCGCAACAACTGTAGCCAAGGTATTGGATAGTATGCTTGAGTCGTGCCTGGATAAATACTTACATCTACATGACGCTCAGTTTGGGTTTCGGCCCGGACTATCCACGGAAAGCGCGATCCTGGCTCTCAAGCATACTGTCCAATATTATACAGAACGAAAGACTCCGATATACGCCTGTTTTCTCGATCTCTCCAAAGCCTTTGATCTCGTTTCTTATGATGAGCTTTGGAGAAAGATGAGGGAGAGGGGTGTTCCGGCAGAGCTATTGTATATCTTTCAATATTGGTATGCGAATCAGACCAATCATGTAAAGTGGTCAAGCAGCCTCTCCGAATCATACAGGTTGGAGTGTGGTGTGAGGCAAGGCGGTTTGTCGTCTCCAAAACTGTTCAGCCTGTATGTAAATGACCTCATAGTGGAGCTCAGCAGCTTGCGTGTCGGCTGCCGCGTGGGGGGTGTTTGTATGAACAACCTCAGCTACGCGGACGACATGGTGCTGCTGGGCCCGACTGCGAGGTCTATCGGAGAGATGCTGAGGGTCTGTGAGAGGTATGCCGCATCGCACGGCCTAACTTATAATGTTAAAAAAAGTGAATTCATGGTCTTTAAGGCTGCTGGTAAGTGCCCGGACACCGTCCCTTCAATTATCCTAAATGGCATGAGCGTAAACCGGGTGTATCAATTCAAATACCTTGGGCATATTCTGACCGACAGCCTTAAAGACGATGATGATGTTGAGAGGGAGCGCAGGGCTCTGGCGGTCCGCGGGAACATGTTGGCCCGTAGATTTGCCCGTTGTACTGACCAGGTTAAAATAACGCTTTTTAAAGCTTATTGCCAGGGAATGTACACGGGTGGTCTGTGGTTCTGCTGTTCGAAAAGATCGCAGGATTCCCTGCGCATCCAATACAACAATGTGTTCAGGATGATGTTGAAACTCCCTCGATTTTGCAGTGCCTCATGGATGTTTGCTCAAACCCAGACTGACGGCTTCCATGCGGTACTGCGGAAGAAAGTAGCGTCTCTGGTGAGGAGGCTTCGAGGGAGTGACAACAGCATCCTGAAAGTAGTGGCTGATGACCCACAAGCTCCTGTGCTGAGGCATCTCGTGCGGACTATGGTTCCGCACGACATGCCTCGTAAGTACATGACGTATTGATTTTAGTTCTAATCTTGTCATACCTACTAACATTAGTTTGTAAGTCATTTTCTTTTATACTAACAAACTATGGACTCGTTAAAATGTCTGAAATAAAAAAAAAAAAAAATAAAAAAAAAAAAAAAATAAAAAAAAAATAAAAAAAATGGCATTAAAAATACATATTATGTATTTTTAATGCCACTTAAGCAACATTATAAAAAAATAAAAACTTCGTAAAAAAAATATTAGGGGTGGACAACCCTTGTCACTTAGGGGTATGAAAAATAGATAGTAGAAAGATTGTTCTTAAATATACATATATACTTACAGAAGAACGGTTTGATGTTGAAGAACGTTTGCAATTGTAGTTACGTCGTGGCTGTCTTTTCATTATGTTCTTTTTTTAATTCGTGTCAGTAGAATCCGGAATTAAATCTCTATCTTTTTTAGGTTCGGTGGTATAATTACAACGTTTCCAGTTGTCATGATTATTCCGCAACAAAACCAGCGGCTGACCCTGGTGACTTGAGTTTATCACAAGCACCACGAGGAAACTGATCAAACGGCAAACAACTCCTCAGCAAAGCCAGGAAAATCTTTACGTCATAGCCAGGCGCCGGTTAGTCCCGTAATGTGACAAACATGAAATACAATTTATAAATACTCCCGATACGATCACGTGGATAAATACTTAATTACCTTTCAAAGTGTTAAGGAAGAGATTATAGGTTGACAGCTACCTCTTTATTTTTTTATTAAGTAACTATAAACTTTGCGCTTGCGTTTGACAGCCATCTGGCCCGATGGTGAGCAATGATGCGGTCTATGATGGAGCACGCTTCTCTAGAAGTAACCGAATGACTCGCGCAGAGTATATTGGGAAACACCCACTCTTTTGCGCATTGAAAATATAAAATCAGTGAATGGAGATAACAAAATAACTTTATTATTATTAATTTAGAATTTAGAAAATATTAATCTAGAACTCAGAAACCGTTTACACTGTATTTCGTTCAAAAAATTGTGGGAAGTTTGCCGCAACGCCATTTACCGGCCGATTTTGATAAAAGGTAGTTTGGTAACTAATACTAAACAAGAATTTTGAATAAAGAGGTAAGTCAAATGTGTCAAGAGGTTGTCGAGATAAAAGACTGTGACTGTCCCAAAAACTCCATTGAAAAAATTTCGCGAGTCTACTGTAGTAGACTAGTAATAACTTACTGTAGTAATACCTAGTAATGATTTACTGACCTGATGTGTGTTGGGCATTGAAGAGACGACGGTGACCGTCTGGTGATGCTGCTGGTTCGAATCGTGCTGAGCCATGCTCATCTGCTGCTGGACCACTTGACCCTGTCCATCCACGATCTGCGCAAAATACATAGGTTATAGCTAACAAGTAGATGCGTGCGCCTCCACCATATTGACTAGAAGCCAAGGTATTTACCAGAGTCGCTATCAGTCTCGCACAATCGAGAGACCGGTAAATACGACGCCGCTAATCGTATGTTTTTCAACCAAAATAAAAGCTATAAAATGCATTGACAAACTGCATAAAAACCTGTAGGTATGCAAATAGGCAACTTCTAGTTAGTTTTGAAAGCATTGTTGTTCGGCTATAACTGCTTTGTTTATTTTATCTCTCTGGGTTAAAGCGGTTTTATCTCACAGGATTAAGTCTTAGCCGAGTCACGAGGCTTCAGCGAAAGTTCAGCGTAATCTCTCGAGCATCTATCCTGAAGTGTGCGAAAGTGATCTCGATATATCTTGCCTTTTCGCAAGTGTTGCGGCAGTATGTATTTTTCGACGTTAGTTAGGCTGTGCTTTGCGTGAAACGAAGCTTTAGCGCGACGTCACTTCAAAAGGGACTACGTACTGTTATTGATTCTGTAATTAGTGTAGGTGTAATTGTACATTGTATTTGCGTACGTGAGCTCGAGAGCAGTGTTTCCAGAAATGGTTTGCTAAAACTAATGGCAAGATTGGCAAGTCAGAAAGTAACGAAATCCAGTATTGCCACTACGAGTATTTCGCTTTTTCCACGGATCATTAGGCATACCTACTCGTAGTTTCAAGGTTCAAAGCCACGTTTTGGTACCATTACTCGAGAGCGATCAGTATCAGCTGAGCCACACCTCTGGGTTCGTTACTTGTACTATTATTTATTCTGTGATTTGCCTAATTAAATAACAAATCACTAATAGTATAAAGATTAACCACGATGCTTCTGAGTGGTTCTTAACTTCGAAATCTTGGGTAGCGCTTCAGCGCTTAAATAGTTAGAGGTAGATGTAACGTAGCCTACCCGCTCAGGGGTCCTATTGCTCCAGAGCCTTATTCTGGCTCATCTCGAACGACCCAGAAAATCCTTCCTGGTATCTAGGTATAATTCTTTTATATTCCAGTCTAGTCTATTCCACTGCATAAAAGTCGGAAATGCACACTGAATTCTTGACAGACCATTATTTATTCGAGACGGCGCGGCGCGGCGGCGGGCACCTGCTAGAATTTCGTCATACGTTTAGTTATTTATTGATATTTATTACGTTCCCGTTTTATACCAATTTTGTAGCTGGTAAAACCCAAAGGTAATGCGAACCAGTATAAAGTTCACGTGCATGACCGGTTTCGGTGGCCCGTTATTTTAACTAGTTATGTTATGGTGAAAAGGTATATTTGAGTGTGGAAACTTATTATACGTCCAAGGTGGAAACTTTTCTAAATTTGAAATACCTACTTATTGCCAAAATCTCCCTGTCAAATACAGGATAAATTCAAAAACACTGAAGACCTTTTCAGGTGGCTTCTATGTATCGATCCAAGCAACTTTCTGTATTGTTGGTTGGTTGGTTATATATATATGTATATATATATATAACCAACCAATACAGAAATTATTTGAGTGTGGAAACTTTTTTTAAATACACCTATTGCCAATTTCTTCCCTAATTTAATGAAATTTCTCGCCTTTTAGTTATCATAAGGGCTTTCGTATCGAGCTCATGCAGAGGCGGTGGAAATACAACCTTTATTGTTATTTTTGTGTTTTTTTAATTCCCTCAGTGATTTCAGTCCTCGAAAAAGTAAAAGTGCGCGAAAAGAAACGTCATTAATAGGAACTTTCGCATTTATAAAACGCCTCTTACCAGAAGTTTTTATCAAAACGAATCAATTGTGAGTTTTAACTTTTAGACTTATATAAAGTAAATTAAAGTTTCGATTTGAATTTCGATGGTTTAATATATGATTTGAAATGTGATAAACTTATCAATCCCTTAATGTCACTTTTTGTAAAACTTTGTATAGTGTCCAGTTTGTCTTGTCTCTCTCTATCTACGAGTACGCCATGTGATTCCGTCCTTTAATATCGGTTTTCCCATTCAAACTTACGCAATTGAAGCCGCAATTTTACCCCTTCCCAAAGTGACTACTTAGTCATGACACGCCATATAAATAATAATATCGACGCCACCTCAACACGCCCAACCCCATCTTGGATTAGGTGTCACAAATTTTAATATGTAATAGTACGATGGCGAGTACTGGATCACTATGAGCAGTCTTTTTATTTCGCGATAACGATGCGGATCCGATACCGACACGATATCGGAGGACAAGTCACTAAAACATCTATATAGGGTTATTCATAATGCTAAGCCGAAAAGGGCTCATAGTACTCATTATTACGAACAACTTTTACTATGGGACCAACTCGATATTCGCGAAAAAAATCAGCTGTTCCATAGAAAAATGTCAATGACACTCGACAAAAAGTATGGAACAGCTGATTTTTTTTCGCGAATTCTGGGTTAGTCCCATAGTAAAAGTTGTTCATAATGATGAGTGCTATGAGCCGTTTTTGGCTTAGCATACCCGTTATGAATAACCCTGTATACATTATACAACGTGTGAGATTGGTGTGACTGCTACTGAAACATGTTCATAAATATCAGATTTGGAACCATATAGGTACCCTGGTACCTAAATATCAAAATCTAAATCACAATTTTACAACCTCTCTAGGGAAAGAACCCTTGTCGTGAGCCTCAGGTGTCCGCCTGTCTGCAAGTCACAGCTATCTCAGAAACTATGAAAGGTAGTAGCTTGAAATTTGACATGAGGCTAAATAATATTTATAGTTACTACTAGCTACCTACTACCACCAATTAATTTTTATTTTTAAAACACGTTGTAAATGAAAAGGCAAGAAAGATTTAATAAACATATAAATTAACAAGAAAGGAATTTAAGATATTCTACCCTAAATTTAATGGGCAAAATTTTAGTTATAAATACGTACTGTATCTACGGCCAGTTTGTTTAAAGTCTTTTCGCACCGTGTGTAAATAGAGGGAAACCTGATTGTAGGGCGAGGGTGAGATGGGCAGGGTGGAAAGCCATTTATGTGGCACACTTTTAATATCAACGCTATTTTCAAATTAGGTTACTTAGAGCTATTAAAATTCCGTAGCTGCAGTCAAAGGTAGGGTGATGGGCGAGGGGATGTTTATTGCCAAAATTAATGCAGGACATAATCAAATTTATTTGTTTTTTTAAATCAGTAATACGTTTGACCACCATCTCGCCTGATGCGGTCTACGATGAAGCACGCTTGCGTAGACGAAACCGATTCATTCGCAACTTGAAGACACCCACATTAAATCTATCAGGAAAAACCCACTCGGGCAGAGCGTTCCACACCCTAGCGGCTCGCACAATAAAAGTGGGCTCAATTATAGAGGATTACATTTGCTAACGCTCTAACGAGCGAAAGGAGCTGTCGCTAGGCGACGTAGTAATTGGCGCCGAAATGCTAAAAGCGAAAAACATTATCGAGATATTTTTAGGCTTATGAACCTTCTTCGGGGAAGAATCCTTGAGGCGAGACTTCGGTGTCTATCTATCTGTATGTCACAGCCAATTATCTCAGGTACTATAAAAGCCAACGGAAATCAATTTTGGCATGAGGCTAGGTAAGACACTACAATTTGTAGAAAAAAGAATGTCGAAAAACAGGTCTTTACCTGGACTTAAAATTCTAAAGCTAAAAGCAATGTAATGAAAATTATTAATTAGAATATTTAAAAAAATGTAGGAATTGATGTACTATGATGAAGCGAGCAGTGAGTAGAATCGCTCTACCTTGTGATGAAGGGCCGGCGTTGACGTTTGGACCCTTTTAGTAAAGTCGCGCTATTTTATACCGTATCATTATGCTAAAAGGTCAAAACTGCTTGAGACCACAGCGCCCGGCTACATCCTATTCGCCGTCTCGCGTCTGTCACACATCAGGGTTTATTTAAAAAAAACTTTATCTTAATTCAAGGTTTAGTAAAAAATGCAAGTAAAAATGCTGTTATTGCATGGCAAGGGAAAAGCTTGTTTAACTCTGAAGCCGTATGAAATCAGACTAGTAACTGATACACTGATCAGCAGTCATGCTGGACTTAATCGCATAAATGGAATCCCTGCCATGCTTTTAGTCCTACTATGCCTGAATAAATTCATTTTGCGATGAAATAGACCTCTCACGGGAGCTGCTAGGGAGCAGCGATGTGCTAAATTCACATTGAATACATTCTTGGCGTTTAATTATTTTGGTGCAACAAATAGCGTTGGAGTGCCGATGCATTACGTCCGTCTATGATAGTTCTAAAGTGTGCGAAATTAAATTTGATGGAGGAAGATCGATACTAAAAACGTGGTGCTGCCATTGAGCTATTTTATGCTACTGGACTAGACGATGATCTTGGAATATATTTCAATGTTCCATTTAACAGCGCGTGTGCAGTTGTGCAACATATCACTTTGTGCTAGAAAGTTAAAGTTTATCACATAAATATGACCAGAGTTGACACACACTTCGATATATGTATACGGATAAGATAGCAGAACCTTACGCAGACTTACGCAGCGAGCGTCCATATAATTTATATGACGAGTGGCTAAAAGTTGAGTACGGTAACTTGAACTCACTGAAATAGAACATTGTAGCGAAGTAGGGCGGCAACTCCATCACGGAGTACAAACATAGTAGCTCAAAGGGCTCAACTCGGCTCCCCTTTCCAACATACAGACTTTTTACACAGCTATATTTCTTTCGCAGAGAGTTGATGAACATTCCAAGTTTTGTAAGCGGAATTTCTCCGTTTCATCTATGTGACTCGTAAAAACATTTTCCGACTACTCGTCGACCGTTGAATTTCTCAAAGTCAATGAATATACCATTATTATACACCTATCCTTAGATGCAGCCGTTGTGGCTACACCGTTATAAACTTGAGGTCCCGTTTACTTTTAATTTGTGTTTACGCGAAATCGAAAGTAAAAAGTGTTAGTACTAGAGGTAAGTAATAATAAACTCTTAAAAACACGTTTGCCCTTTGAATTCCACACTAATAGAAATGCATACTTAGGCCACTCTGACAACTACGAGTATATTGGGTTAGTGTCGTGTTATTATCGTCCCCTTACTGTGATTTTACATTACAAAGTAAATTAGTTATAGCAAATCCCACCAAAAACATAAATGTAAAAAAGGAGAGCCAAGTTCAATACAAAAATTATTCTTGGCTTCGCCGCAAAAAGAATGGAGATCTAAATGAGTGCCAAGTTCGATGCGATGGTCAGTCCTGAAATTTATTTATAACAACATAAAATATCATTTTTCTTATAACTTAGGATAATATATTGTAGCCTAAGGTTTGACTTGGCTAGTTTTCATATAAGAATTACATGTACTATATCATTACTTTTTGTAAAGAAAACCGGGCAGGTATAGAGATTTAATGTTTTTCTTGCGTTTCCACTGCGTGGTTTTCTTTTTTATGTTATTGTCTACACTCTCTTGAAAGTTAGAGAAAATAGTGCGCATTACCCATTATTACGATTTTTGGACGTAAATATCTAAATAACCGTTTGAGATGTGTTTATGAAATTTGAAGCACATAGTATGTATCTCGCAAGTCTTAATTTATGAGCCAAATTTGACTCGTTTATGTGAAATAGTTTTTGAGTTATGAGGCGAGGAGTTATGAGTTTATGATTATGAGTCAAAAGTGGCTTCAAATGGTTCGTGTAATATTACACACGGTAATATTACACACGGTGCTGCTCGCCACTCCTGTCACTTGAACTTGGCTTGACACGCTACCGCGTGTCTAATAGTGCAGAGGAATTAATCAATATCTCTTAATACTTACACTATTTGTATTTAGAACAGAGATTTTCAAACTAATCACTTCTTTCGTCAATTTGAAAAATCAATAGCGTGTCAAGCCAAGTTCAAGTGACAGAACTGCATGGCGATTACTTTTAACGTCCGCTATATTTTTTTGCGTTATCACAAAGCTTGTGTAGTGTCACAGAATAAATAATAGTTGGTAGTGTTTAGAAATACGGTTTCCCCCTAACCCGCTTCCACAACCACATTTTTCTTTGTGGCTTTTACCACCTCCCTGTAAGCCTCTAGCGCCCACAAATGGGGGGAGGGGAAGGAGGGGGTGAACCCACCTTCTAACCTCTGATCTTAACAAATATTCCTATAGTGTAAAATAGCTCCCTTGTTGATGACTCATGGCTAATGTCTAATGAAACATTGGCATTATAATCATATTAATTTTACGGTAAAAATTGACGTTTATGATAGGTTTATTATAGGATTGTTGATATTCATATTTGAGTTTAGTGAAACTTGAATAAACCTTGGTCCGGCGCAATAATTAAAGCCCGCCGCGCCCTAACATGGTCTTTATGCCGACTTCTAGTTTATAAGAAACTGACATCACGTTGCCAAAAAAATCTAATGTTTCGAATGAATTGTAAATTAGTATCGAATTTGGCGTAAGCGTGAATATTATAAACCGAGGGTGTATTTAGAAGCTTGTCGTCGTCAGTGCAGCACACATCACCCCAAACCAGAACAAAACCTTGCCTGTGAAGAAAAACGTCGCTTAAAAAACAAGCGCAGGTGATGATGCTCCGTGAGGCAATGAAGCTTATACACCAAATCGACTTCGAAAGCTAAAAACTACGTGGTTTCGAAAAGAATATCCATAAGTTACGTCAGCACAAAAAAATTATCAAATCTCTTTAGCAAGATTTATCGATAATTTTCTCATACGCCCCCGTAATTTATTGATTTCCATAGAAAGATGTAACTAATGAACGAATGAAGTCGTCTCACGATTTGAAGTGGAATGGCGAGTGGGGTGACGTGAGCGACACTGACCTGTTGCTGTTTGATCTCGCCGCTCATGTTTGACTCCTGACCCTTGTCAAAAAGAAGTTTCACGCTGTTCTGAGGAGACGCCAGGAAGCTAACATTAATCTCGCCGATAATACTGGAGGCGCTGAACTGCTGAGCATGCACGGGCTGCGAGGAACAATCACGCTCGTCAGCTTTTGACACTTCCAACACACAGTGCGACAAACTTACTTGTAGTCTAAGAGTAAGCCACTTTGATCGTTCCTGTACAAAACTTATCATCAACAGAACAATAAAAAAACGTAACTTTTCATTAGAATACTTCCACAGATAACTTGGTCGCACTGTGCAACAAACTACATTTTATAATTTTTATTCTTACCTGCAAAAACTTTTGCTGTGTGTCAGCTTGCTGTACAACTTGCTGCTGCTGCTGCTGTTGCTGTTGTTGTTGTTGTTGCTGATATTGTTTTTGTAGCTGCGTTAAAAACACGTACATGCATAAGTATTAAATACATTACTTTAGTACAATTTTTACGATCCTTCAAATATATTTTGAGGTACTAAAATGTCTTATATTTTTTTAAATATTATAGAATTTAAAAAACATATGTTTCAGGCTACAATTTACGTCTTACCAGATCTTGTTGATCCTGTTGATTTTTAATATGCTGTTGAATAGCCTGCTGATGCTGACGATGTAAAACTTGCTGCAACTGCTGTTGTTGCAACTGTTGCTGCTGCAACTGCTGCAGCTGTTGCAACTGTTGCTGCTGTTGTTGTTGCTGTTGCTGAATTATCTGCTGCTGGATCTGTATTAATGAAACAAACGATTAGATAATAAATTTTGTTTTTGAAGTTAGTGAATTGCATGCACTTTTATACCAAAGGCACATCGTATAAGATTATGGCATGCTACATAATGAGATAATTACTTAGTAACATTAGGGCCATTAATTTACCGCCACCGCCTATGGACATCTCTAAAGCATCTTAAATGCGTGGCCTGTTTGCGACTCTATTATGCAGCCAGCCATTATGCTCGATATCTCTTTAGTGTAACATTAGTTTAAGAAACACAAACCTGTAATTTGTCATCTTCTTCTTTTTGATTCCTGTACCTATACTCTTCCTGATTGTGATTATCGGGCTCTGTTTTAGGTGTTTTCAACTCAGGAGGTCTACGATTGATAGTATTTTGCTTGTCTAATGCGAGCAGCGTGTTAGCCGCTTCGTATTTATCCTCGAAAGTGATCCCTGCCTTCTCTGCTAGTGTCTCTAGGTACTGCAACGGTCTCTTAGCTGGTTTCGCTGGACCCTTCGACTTGTCGCCTTGGCTGTTCCCTGGTGATTGTTTCGGAAGAGTTTTGGTTATCGTTATGCTGTTTTTGTTTCCATCATCTTTCTTGTCTACCTTTGTTTCTAATGTGAAATAATTTTTGGAGTAATCCTTGTTGTCTTTGTCACCGTTTAGAGTACCGTTTTCTATGAGAGTGATAGTGGTTGAGTTGGCAACTTTTATTGCTTTGTCTTTGGTATCTTCCTTGGACACGGGAGGGCCTGAGGTGTGCGTAGGGGACAGGAGCTGCAGTGGCGAAACATGTTGGGAAACTGGCGCTATCTGCCCTTCAGGTGTGTGAGGCTTATCTGTGGGCTTCGAGAGCTGTTGGAAGCTGGGATTTGGAGACTCCTTCTCTTGATCTTTTTTCTTTTGCTCGTTGTCTACAATCTCAGATCTGAAAAGAAGAAATATTATTAAAACTGAGAACTTACATTCACCTTATTTTAACTGCTATACTTTTCTAATTCTGAGGCATCTCTGGACTGCTTGATCGCTTTCAACTCTGTAGAATGTTAGAAACTGCTTTATTAACTTGTCGCGGACGGGAAGTGTTATGCGCAAAAGCGAGACAAAGCTATTTTCAACAACATCATTATTAATTTAGACTTGAATAACTACGTAACAAATCTAATCAGAGAGGTCTAGTAGAAAACCCAGATCAGTAAGCCCGTTGTAAATACATATCTTAATTAATCGCCTATCTTAGTAGTTGACTTACTAGTCACCACGAACATTGACATGATCACACGACAAACTCACAGATGTAATACAGGTTAAAAGTATTAAAGCATGCTAGCTCAGATGAGCTTGGGGTAGTGGTGTCACCACATAGTGTCTGTAATTTAGCGTCAAAAAGTCTAATACGTTGTCTATGGAAAAAATTGGCGCTATTTTAAGGTTATCGTTATTTTTTTTTCTAGATACCTACGCCATTTTGCCTGTTTATAAAACACTACTACAGCAGCTATGTGGCGACAACGCTATCGTCGCTTGAAGTAACCCCTTGTTAACCCTCAAATGTTATTACAAACAATTATTATAGACAAGGTTGTGATTTGTAAGTGGGTGCCAGGGTGTTTGAGGTGTAGGTATGTAATCACACAATGCCGGTGAAACTCATGGAGGGTCGAATATTGTATGTAATTGAGTGGCAAAACGAATAAAGCCTTCGTTTGATGTCACGCTCGAGGCTGTACGACGCGACGCGACGGTAACTAACTGACGAATGAAATGTTGGCCTGTTATTGGCTAGCGAAATTAAGGGTAGCTTATGTTAAATACTAACTATAGGACTCTGATATGGAAGCTGGAAGCCTATATAGGTATTTTAAATGAGCAAAGAGTTTAAAAGAGTTAGTCTGGTTTTGCTTATAGTAAGATAATACCTACCACTAGAATGACTTAAATAGTTTAATAGAAAAACTAACAATTTAACTACCTACATGAAACGTTTCCTCGAGAGAGAGTATAACATTCAATAAAATTGCTTCACAAAAACAAATATTGACATAAAATCTTTCACCTATTGATAAATACGATCATTATTAATTTCATAAGATGTAGGTACTCGTACGCTAGATCAAGCGTGATCAAGACGCTTAATTTTGTGCGCGTGGCTGCTTCACAAAATAACATACAAGAGCAACGCCAACTAGATCAGAATTCCGATAAATAATTAGGTGGCATCAGTTTTATTTACTAATAAAGGAAGTCTAAAAACATCCGGTTGGGGAGTACCTACAGCCCAATTATGTGAGAATACGCCTACTAAAATGCTCCCGGCAACCTCGTTTTTATATCCTGTTGGGATCTCTATGGAAACGATAGCGCGTTGCCTGAGGCAACTGAGGCATTTCCTCTCTTTCGCTTTACTGCTGTTGTCTCTCCCTCGGCTTGTTTGTTTGGGATATAATCTGCTCTTACAATTCTGTGTTATTGTTACACCCGACCCGGTAAATTATTGTTACCGAGACTTGATACAATAGACAGGCCTTTGAACCAAGGTTGCTTATGGGAAAACATGACTGGGAACAAGGTGTAGGCTCTAAGAGTATCATGGGTTTACACTCACTTTACACTGCAAGGACTGCAAGCCATGTGGGCTTTATTGACCGAGCGAGCGAAGCGTCTCTGCAAACTGGCAAATTTTTCTTTCATCTGTCCGAATGTTTGTTTGTATGGTGGTACTCGCGTACCGGGCGTATTTTTGAACGAATCTCGATGAAAAATATAGGTTCTACGATTTTATAGAATTTTTTGTCGTCGGGATTTTTTGATTAGGGGGATTTCCCTCAAAAAAGGGGGAAATTGGCTGCAGCGCCATTTACTAAATTTTGCAGAAACAATTGGAATCCAATTCTAAACAACAATTTCAAATATGAGTAAAATCGGTCAAGAGGTAGTTAAGATAAAAAACTGTGATTGTCGCAAAAAAGCTCTCGCGAGGTCTACGGTTCGCATAACAACTAGTTTAATGTATTTTAATCCTAGCTTGAAACTAAAGCACATCGTGGACTTTTGTGAGTGCGTTAGGTTTGAGATCGGTAGCGTTTTTGGCAATTGCGAAATTGGCGTTGATTAAAACATTCGGTTTGAGAATTTCGCCAATAACGCAACGCAATTATTTATTTATTATTTATTTTTCCTACCGGAAGGTTACCCGTACGGGCCCTTGAGCTCGAGATATAAACTAGGCGCCCGCCGCGCCGACCCATTTAGGGAGCCACACCACAGTATAATTTTGTCTGACCGGCTTCATATATCTATTATTATTTCCGCGGTAGAGACTCAGGGTAAAGCAGTTGATGACGACAAGTGAAGAGTACAGCCGTTCCCTATGCCACAAACCATTGAGAATATAGAAGTTAAGCTTCATAGTTAGCACACTCGAAAAACACACAAACCTTGAGACATCACTCTTGAATATGGGTTCAAATCAATCGAAAGCGCGAGTGCACTGGCAATTGATCCCAATATCCTCAATGATTTGTGCAATTGTTTGTCAATTTACGAGTCTTTAAAAAGTGTCAAGCAATATATGTTCTTCAACCTCTATCAACAGCCAGTGGACTTGCTCCACAGCTGCACAGCTTTGGAACAATGCAAGTGCGGTTCCATTGATCGTTAGTGACTCAATACGAATCAAAAGAAGAGCGGGGACAAGGAGACTTGGCGTCACGCAAGCTTATCTATACGGTCTAAAAACGTCACAAAAAAGTATGTCCAGTAAATACATACAGTTAAAACCGGATATAATGACTTTGAAGGGACCAAATAAATTCGTACGTGATATCCGATAGTTGTTATAAGTAATAGGTATGTTTACTTGACTGCTTATTAGGGATTCGGCCGGAACCTTGCCATTCGGTCGTAATAACCGATCCGTCGATATTAACGTCTTATTTTAATTTTGGCAAACAATTTTAGAAGTTAGTCAACTTGAGATTCCAGTCGAGATCGGCGGCTGATTGCCGCCGATCTCGCAAGCTAGATTTATAAAGCCCGATATCTGAAGTCTCCTTTATCGACCATATCCTACTTCCTACTAATACCTACTATAAATGCGAAAACTTGTGTTTGTATGTGTGTGCCAACATTTGTTACCAAAATAAAGCAGATGAAACCACGGAGCACGACTAGTGTACTAATAAATAAATAATAGATGAAAATTCACCTTTTAGAACAATTGAGTTAATTAAAAAGTTTTATGGAAAACATAGAAGAGAAAAGGTTAACCAAAGTTTTCAGAATAAAAGAAACATGAGGAAACATAAAGCACTAGTTACGCCCGCGGTTTCACTCGCACAGTGACGAAAAACGTTGGTGTCGAAAAGTAGCCCGTGTGAATCCATGGGGTTAGTGGTTAGTAATAATGGCATAAATACATTAATGGGTACCTTTAAGCTATATCTATTCCAAATTTTATTAAAATCGTCTTTTTAGTTGCGGATATGCGTGGTAACAAACATGTACATACACACAAACTTTCGAATTTCTAATTTTAGTAGAATTTTTACGTCCACGATTGTGAAAGAGGCTGCGCAAATGGGTTTAATTGCGCGAACTCCGAAGTTTATTTCAACAACAGTTCGCCCTATCCGTGGAAGACTGCCACACTGGCGGTTGTGGCTTTTTTCTTTTATTGCATTTTTGGAATCCTTAAATACATACGCATCTACTCACATTTTCAGAAAATCGGAAAATCCTGTATTTGATATAAAAAAACACGATTTAAAATTTTGACAAAAAGCCACGCTCCAAAATACTCCGTAGAATACAGCCACTAACGCCACTGCGTCCAAATTTATCCGGCGATTACGGCCACACTCGCCTGCGCGGCCGTGTTCGACGGTAAAAGTTGCTTGGGGAGTCGGCCGACAGGGTCGTAAGCGCATCTGTGCCATTACTTGACGGATTTACCGGGCGTGCGGGCGCGTTTGAGTAATTAAACGTTCCAGAAAATTGGTTAATATGTCACGGGAGGGTGAATAAAATTCAAATATTCTATATTTTGATCTTCATTCTTTATTTGTGCAATAACTTAATGGCTAAAAACAATGCTACTTACAGTAGATAAAATCGAAGAAAAACTTGTTTTCTAATGCTATTGGGAACTGGGTGTACATAAACTACAATTTTTAAAATATGTTACATTACAAGTCACGCGCCAGTCAGAATCAACGCTAAAGGACTAAACAAAAATAAACATCTTTGTATACCTACATTTATACATAAAAAAGACAATAAATTAAATAAATAAGTCTATATTTCTTCTACCTTATAAATATAATTTTAATTAGTTTGTATCATAGAAGTGGCCTCTGCGGTGTAGGCCTCCCCTAAAACTCTCCACTCTTCTCTCTCTCTCTCGTCTTCCTCGTCTGGTCAGTATTGTTCCGTAAATAATATATTATTATGTCTCTCCATCTGTTCTTTTGCTTTCCCTGGTTTCTTTTTTATCTCTTGAAATACATTCCGTAACTATTTTTGTCCATCTGTTGCTTTCCATCCTACATAATTAGGTATGTAGCCTGCCCATTATCACAGACCACATATTTAAGTAGTGTTATCGTTGTTGTCTTACATCATAACATACATCAGGTACTTTGATTTTGTTTCTTACAAGTTATATTTAATCTGTCTGTTTTTTTTATATCTGATAAACTTTTCTGCATTTTTCTCTTGTAGAACTTTTTCTTCATCCATTTAACTCAAATACCATGTTTGACACCCATATGTTAAGCATTTCTTTATGTCTTTATTTCATGATTTTTCCAGTCTGATGAAATTCTTATGTGCACCTCTTTTTCTGTACAATCATTAAAAGAAACCAAATTTAATGTCCGAGATAACATAGATGTTCTCATACTCAATTTTTACACCTTCAATGACATGAGACTCACGATTGGTAAGGTAACCTTTATTTTTGTTGCATTTATTTCTAGACCAACCTTCTTGCTCTCTATTACTAGTTTGCTAACCATGGATTCCAAGTCTAATGCATTTTCAGCAAATACCACATTCAGCAAATCGTAAGTGGCTCAGGAAATATTCATCTATCTTCACTTTTTTGTTTTCCCATTTCAGACTTCTGGAAACACGCTCTATCACAGCCGAGAAGGTTTTTGATGAAATAGGGTCGCCTTGCCTATCTCATTTTTCCATTGGAAATTCCATGCTTTCCCGCTCTAATCACATTCTGGCTATGCCTTTAGAGTATAATTATGTTGCAGATCACGTTAATGTAGGGCTGATTGGCTGGTCAGTGCTTTGTTATTTTAGTGCAGTCCAGATCATGTTGTGGTCTACAGAATCGAATGCTTTTGTGTAGTCTATAAAAAGCACATAAATAGCGGTTTCCCATTTTCATTGGATTTTTTATAAATTGAAAGACTACCTGTATGTGGTTCATTGTTGAAAACATTTCGAAAACCTGCCTGCTCTCTCGGTTGGTTTTCGTCTAGAGTTATTGTCAACCGGTTGAGTAAAAAATTTGAGAATATTTTATACAAGTTTGTCATTAGGCTGATTGGTTTATAGTTTCTAATGTCACATTGGTCTCCTTTTTATGTACAAGTATAATAATAGACTTCGACCACTGTGCTGACGTTGTTTTTATTTCAATAACTATGTTAAATAGTTGTTGTAGTGGCTTTATCAACAGCATTCATAATGATTTTAAAATTTCGTTAACTATTTTGTCTTCGGAGGCTTTAATATCCCAGTACAAATTATCTAATATTTTCGTTGGATGTCTTTATTTCCAGAGTTGTAGTTTTATCCAATACGGTTTTAAATTTTAAAATATTGTGTTTCAGAGGTTTTGTAATTAAGAACCCAACCTCGTTTCTTCCGTTTGTTCACTTTGTTCCAGGTGTGCGGAATAGAATAAAGTCCGAGTATTATTCTATGGTTTTTTTTAATGTCTGTGGTCTTCTAGTTTCGCATATCCCTAGGATGTCCCAATTTATAGATTTTATAGAAAAACTTAGTTTGGTGATCTTACTGTCTACGATTAGAGTGTTTGCATTAAGAAAAGCCTGAGTCTTCCGGTCTGGTTTAGCGGGTGCTGGCTTACTCCTCTACGGTGACTAAGCGATTTGAAAGAGTCTTTTGGAAGAGCCTTTTGGGTTTTTTCTTGGCTAGCAGTTGCTAAGCAGTCAAGGTCTTAAGGAACCTGTATGTCTTACGTCTTATTTATTCTTTTTGGTAGTAGTTTTGTGTTTCTTTCGATTGTTGCACTTCTAGCCCCTGCTTCTTCAGGAGATTCTGACATAAATCTCTTATTGAAGTATTTAGATCCCGTCGCGTGTCTCATTTGTTTGTGTGAGTCTAGTACCACTATTCGGTCATAACAAAGAGCTACTTTATACATCCACAATCAATATACATGCGTACCTACATAGTCAACATACACACATAAATACATACATATCCCTCTTTTTTAGCTTCGTTGCAGTAGGGTAAAAAATAAATCATCTCGCGGTCAGTCGACGCTACTTTATTGAAAACTAGCTTCGACCACGTGGACACTACACTTTAAAAACCGTTTATTTTTTTGGGGTTAAATTTACTTAACCCTCCTTTTGTGAGAGTATGTCAAAAGCGTCATAATGGAATTAGGGACCTTTAAAACCCCCAGATACAATAAATCAGCCCCCTTGGACCATTTTGAATTTGTTATCTTGGATTTTCGTCGCCACCATTTAGTAGCTCTCGCAAACCCCTATAACATTTGGTCAAATACACTACCTTCAATAGATTCGGGAATATAGACCCTCAAAGATTGTTTGTTTTATTTTGTGTTGTTTGTTGTTTCAATTTCCCCAAAAAAGTTTAAGGTTTTGGAGTATTTTTAGTCTTGGCGCTTTGGTAAAAGCGTTTTGAATTTTCGAGATAATTAACAATTCCAGCTCGAGAGTGTGACTTTTCGAAAATTTTGGGATTCTATTATAAATTTAGTACATCTGTGTAAAGTTTCATTGACGTAGCATCAAAACAAATTTTCTCTTCGTGCCATATTTACCACGCCATTTCACCCTCATAGGGGTTGATTTCCAGAAAATAGTGAAATACGTGATCAATATTTTCTTAAGTCATATTGTAAAATTTTTAAATTCGTGGCATCAAAAAACAAAACAAGCTTCTCCATATACACTTTTACACCCTATTCCACACCTTCAGGGGTTGAATTTCAAAAAATCCTTTCTTAGTACACACCTTTGCTCATCAAAACAAATACACCCTCCAAATTTAAATTTCTACGACCTGTGGTTTGGCTTTAAGTCGTCTGTCAGTCAGTCAGTCAGGACTTGTTATTTATATTTAAAGATTAAAATATATTCTGATATAATTAACACGGGATTACTAACGTCAAATTAAGTCGTTTATAACGACTAGTTTTGATCATATTCGGTGATCTTCATCAGGAGATTACAAGCGTGACGCGCTCGCGGTCAGGTCAAAATAAAAAAAAGTCGCGCACAATTATAATATCTTACATCCAACCATTAACAAAAAAAAAAATACAAACATCCGAATTGAGAACCTCCTCCTTTTTTTGGAAGTCGGTTAAAACAACATTGTTTTTCATCTCTTGTACACGAACACTAAAAATTAAACCGCAAATTCTATTATTTTTGTCGTAAGAAGGCCACCACCCAGCTTTTTACGTGGAATAAAGGCGCAGTGTCTCTTAAATTCACCGCGTTTCTCATTTCTCACTCGGAAAAAAGCCCTCATGGCGGTTAGGCCGACGTGATCTTGAGAAAATTCCGTGGAGTAAGGTATTAAGGGACAAAACACGTACAAATACTATCGTCAAAAATTTAAAAAAAATATGATTCACTGCCTGTTGTGTCAAGGAATTGTTTAGAATACTAAAAAACATACGTTGTCTAAGAAATTTCCGAGATAATCAGAAAAAACCGCCTCCTGGAAACCTAGGGTTTTGCAACTGTGGCTGTCTTCCACGGATACGACGAGTTCTCCTCAGGTGACTCCGTGAGATTGACAAGAACAGTTCTGTCGGACCGGTTAACTGAAGCAAATTCGTGATTCGTGGATCTGGCAATTAAGGCTTGTCTTACCCTTCCCACCTTCATGTTAATCATCATGTCAGTGGAGATGGCAAGACTCATCTAGATCGCCAAAGAATACATCCAAAACAAGAACGTACTGCCGAGAGCGCCCAAAACAAGAACGTCGTGCCACGTCACGTTTTTACAGAAAGGTTAGTGGTTTTCCACTTTTTAGTGTGTGTGGCATTGACATGAAATAGTAGATTGTACAACGAGGGCATAAAACAAGCCATTTTATACGAGACGGTTAGCTAGCCCGAGCCGAAGGCGAGGGCGGATATAAAGTCGAGGATAAAATGGGTTTTATGCCCGAGTTTTACACTCGACTTTCACATCGATTGCGAGGAAATAAATTAAAATTAAATAAAAAACATATAATTATAAAAATAATAAATAAATTAATTAAATAATAATAAATATAAATTAAAAAAAAACACTTGACTAATTAATTGAAAAAAAAATTTAAAAAAAATTAAACAAAAATATTAAATAACATAGGTAGTAATATTTTTGATATTACATATTACAAAAATTTTGTTTTTATTAAAATTCATATAAATTTTTTTTCATATTAATTTGAATATCTTTTTTAAATAAAATTATTTTTATAATTTTAATCAAATTTACATTCATTATTAATCACTTATTAATTCATTCATTCATCATTCATTTCATTCATCATTCATCAATTAATTTAAAAATTTTAATTTAAAATAAATTATTTTTTTTTATTGTTTATATTTTTGATTTTGATTATATTTAAAAAATTACAATACAAAGAATAGATTTCACTAATTATTTAACAAATTAATTTAATTATTTTTTATTTAATAAAAATAACATAATAGAAAATCAAATTTAACAACAAGAACCTTTTTTCAACCCCTCTGAATAAAAAAAATATTACTATCTATGATCTAAATCTTCTATAGGGTTTATATTTTAAAAAACACGAGGAAACTTCTTACACGAAAGAAGAATAAAAAAATAGAACCCCTTTTTTTCAACCTCTCAAATCTCTTCTCTTTTCAAATTACTTTTTTGCCCTTGTGCGTAAAAGTGGGCTTTTACGCACAAGGGCGAAAAAGTTTCATTCAAGATTTGTTTTCATTCAGAGAGGTTCCTTTTAAGCACAAGAGCCTAAAACGTCGCTTTAGTCCGCCTACACAGGGCGTAAAGTAGGACTTTACGAGCAGGAGAAGTGAAAAATATATTGACGTCACTGATATCAAAAGAAAGACTGCAAATGCCATCTTACAACTGCCAATAATAGTCTTAAAAACACTAACAGTCGTTGATTAGTCTCCTAATCAGTCGTCAATGTCGCCGCGTCACAAAAAATGGTGTACTGTGTGATGAAATCGTGTCCAAACTACATATTCAGTTTTACGGGATAAGAGAAAAGGCACTGCCACATACATACCACTGGTTAACCTTAATATTTTTTTATTTTATTATTGAGTAGACTAAAAAGCGAGTTCATATAATTATTTCAAAATGAAAAACAGAGTGAAATCATTCTTTATGGTCAAACCATGGATGTGTCAGGAATGGCTATCTGAGATTGAAAAATCAGCAAACCATTTTTCAATTTCAAATCAGTTAAAAATTGGTCTACCCTCTCAAAGTCTAGATAACAATGCCCCTAGGCAAAATGTACAACTAGTTTTAGGGCGACATCAGTGTTTCGATTCTTGAACCCGAAGTAAATCGATTTGTAATTCGAGTATAATAAAATATTTTTGAAATGATTACCAAATAGGGTTATGAGTCAAGCATCATTTCCTCTTTTTAAAAGAGATCGCTCTTAGCGAAAAGGCCACCTGTTGAAGGTACTCGTGTTTATGTGGACAGTAAAAATCTTGTCGTTTTACTTGTCTTCTTAATAAAGTGTAGAATAGACACTAATTTTCACTAATTCTAAGCAGAATCAAAAGGCTAATCGATTAATTGAAGTTCGTTCTTTTAGGGTCTGACTTAATTTTGAGACTGATTCGAATCGATTAAAAATCGTTTTTACCTGCGTTTCCCATCCAGTCAAATATAAAAAAATCAGGTTGCGAGGGTGTAAAATATAAATAAAATATTTTTTATCATTTAAAAAATATTTTATTCAGCACTAGCTGTTCCCTGCCACGCTTCGCTGTGGATAAAAAAAAATAGATAAAAACAATCCTTGATGCGTATCACGATAAAATTTCAGCTCGATCGGTGCAGAACTTTTTGAGTTTTTGAAGCGTACACAAACCAACATAACATTTATAATTATATATAGATATTTAAATCGTGTTTTATATGAAGACTATCTCTTTCCTTTTGATATCAGTGATTGACGTTAAGCTTTGACAGATAGTGATCAGAAAAGCTTAAAAGCACAACAGTGGAGTTGTAAAGTATCGATTCACAAACAAGAGTTTTAGTAGAAGTCCTTTAAGAACATTGATCTGTACATTATATATTACATCTAGATGGACTGACGAACTACAGTCAGCCTTGAAAAAATTGGGACGAATGTTAAGTCCCTAAATCTATCCCCTCCGGGTAGTGTCAGTTGAGACGTGCCTGCAAGTCGCTAAAAATATTCAGCTGTGAAAGATGACGTGTTGTGCCATTAGAGTGTGCCGAAATTATAAAGGCAGATTAAAAACAACGAAAATAATCACGTATCAACGTTAGTCACATCTATGCTAATATTATAAAGAGGAAAGATTTGTATTTTTGTTTGTTTGCGTTGAATAAACACAAAAACTACTAGACCGATTTCAAAAATTCTTTCACCATTAGATTGCTACGAGTACATTTCCTATCCCTGAGTAACATAGGCTATATTTTATACCCGTGCAAAGCCGGGGCAGGTCGCTAGTTATTTAGTATGTTTTCAAAATTTTACTTGGTTTGTTCCTTAGGTTTGAAGTTATTCAGTGTGCTAAATTCTACTAGTTAGGTAAGTCCTTTCATTTGATATACCCGTATTGAGGAGGTGGTTAAAAAAATATGTGATCCGCCATTTAGTGTCCGGCGGCCATCTTAGATTTGGAATTGTTCATGGTGTGCTCAATTCTACCAGTCAGTCTTTTCATTTGATACCCATATTGAGAAGGTTGTGAAAAAATTTGTAATCCGCCATTCTTTGGGAGTGGTCATCTTGGTTTTACAATAATAATGAATTTGTTTAATCGTATTGTCACCAGAACTAAACGTGTACAATACCAAAAATCAAATCAATCTGTCGCCGGGAAGCGGTAACATTTCAATTACTAGATTTGACCTAAACAAACAAAAAACCAAAACAACAGTTCAAGCTAAATAAAACCATTTAAAAACAACGAAAAATAACAATCGATAAAATGTACCTATTGTACTATACAGGGTTACGCGGAACGGTAATACGAAGTCAAAAGGAACTAATTTCATCTTTGTAAATCACTTTTAGAGGATATAGATTTGATCTTTAATCGCGCAAAATAAAATTAGCTGTTCCAAAGAATATTAGGTACGAAATGTATGGAACAGCATAATGTTTTCCCTGATTACTATCGATCTGCGTAACCTCGCTTAGAGCCGGATTCATCCAGAATAAATATTTATAAGTATTGTGGATTATCAATATTATGTACCTACTTCTTTTTATTGGAATTTGTTCAATACGAGTTAGAGATAGTTCAAATCTTTACGCATGCGCACTAGAACAAATAAGCTGCAAAACCAAAAAGGCGCATGCCGAGTGTTCTGAATTATAGTGTACTAGCGGCCCATCCCGGCGTCGCACGGGTGGACATTGTTCTGAAAAAAGATTTTCCCGCTTTTATGTTGATTTTTTTTCTGAATTTTCTTTGCTATAAACCTCACGGAGCCCGAGACCTTTCCAACGAATGCAAAACCGTGGAAATCGGTTCGTGCGTTCTGGAGTTATAGCGTCAGGAAGGAAAACCCTACTTATTTTTATATAGTAGATTAAACGAGCGCGGAACCCTAAATTATATTTTGTATTTTCGTATATATTACTTTTAATATTTTTGTGATTTTAAGAAAAACTATTAAATTAAGAAACTACGCATATACTTTTTCTGTCTAGCTCACGTAATTACCTATCTACCTGAGACTTAATTAAGACTTTTTCCGCCAGTAAACTTCGGAGATAAGGGGAGGGAGGGAGAGTCATTTTTTTCACGGATTTTGAAAGGGAAAAAAGTATTTTTTTATTATTTGTGCATAGTACTGCATGGTAAGAATTAAAAAATTGTTTTAAATGTGTCTAAATTAATACTCTTCATTTGAAACGTCACATGACCACATTGCTTGGCTTTAAAATGTTAGGTCTCCATTTCAGGACCCAATTTTCAGATATGGGGCCATCCATTAATCACGTGATGTTTTTAGCAATATTTTCAAGCCGTAGCCCCTGGTGAGTGGTGATATATGGTGAGGTTATAAATTACCCACGCCGATATGAATCGATGTTTTAAATACCGATTTTCTTAACATTTTCAAATGCTACGATAAAAAATACACGTGAAATTTCTCTACACCCTCTCCTCCCCATCGTGATATTTCGTGATGTTTTCCGGACGATCACGTGATTAATGGACGATCCCCACGGACCTTTTTCCCTACGGACCTTTCAGCATGATTTTTTTCTACAAATTGTAGTGATTAACATTATCTAGTGTCATGACAAATTTCAGATCGCTAGCTTTTATAGTTCTGGAGATAATTGGCTGTGACATACAGAAAAGAAGAAGATAAGAAGATAAGAAGAAGAATATGTAAATGTTTGTTACTAACCAATCATCCAGAGACGGCTGATTCTTATCTTCTTCTTCTTTCATTTAAAAAAAACGAATCGTTGTGCGTTAGTCTCGCTAAAACAGCTGGATCGATTTGAGAAATCTTTTTTAGGGTTCTGAACTAAGAAATAGGTTTTAACCTGAAAATTAGGTCCTGAAATGGGTATCCAACATTTTAGTCAAAGTAGGTAATGTAGTCATGTACGGCCCCGGGTCAGCACCCCGCGGCCCTCGAAGGGTCGGGTAAAAAAATCTAATTTCACGCCAAAACTAATACGCGTGACACCCGCGTAAGCCGGCTTAGGTATTAGACATAGGTACTTACACTCTACCTATACACTGCCTGCGCGTTTATCATAGTAAAATTAGTTAAATCAATCAATTAATAGAGTCATAAATATGTGAAATACTCGTAGGTAGATAGTGTTTTTTTTTTGGTTACGAGTGGTTCACTGTAAATTGTGAGCTGGGTTTTTTTTTTTTTTTATGTAATTGAGTGACGAGACGAGCAAATCGCTCGCCTGATGTTAAACGTCACGTTTGCCCATAACAGGTCTGCGCTACCCAGAATTTTGAACTCGCAGAATTCAAGACCCTGCGGGTATGGGCAGTACTAGATTAGCCACTCACTTAGCAAGAATAGCAAATACTGCGGCCACGCGCACCGACATGCCTTACTGTACGTATAGTGTTTCACTAGTCCTACATTAAACTAATCCTCTCAAATTTTGCGCTCGTGCTATGTATACTATCTATCTATCTATATATATAAAAATGAAACCCGTTTTCCTTGGTCACGGCCTCACGCGTGAATGGCTGGACCGATTTCACAAATTCTTTTTTTGTTGTATTTGTTATTATTAGGAGAAGGTTCTTACGGAAAAAAATATTAAGAAAATCTCTCAGAAATATTGAAAAACCCTAAAAACAGCCCTTTTATTTTTCCCAAACTAAAACGAGCTTTATTGCTATTGCATAAAGTTCATATTGAATTGCAAGCACTCACTGTTGTTTAAGCAATGTAGGTATGTTCCTAACGTCCAAGAGTCAATTTGCACTTTATTACCTCTGTACAAAGTTCAAATTCAATCATATCTATCAAAACAGTGTGCGTTTTATACTGATAATTTTTACTATAAATTGACAAGTTAGCATCAACAAACTACGGTTGCTATAGTTACGCAATAGCATGAGAATAGAGGTTATAACAAAGAGTTCCTATAATTATTCTCAACACCTTTGGTCACGCCATCACGCGTGAACGACTGGACCGATTTCAATTTACTCTACGTTTATCCCAAGTCTACCCGTGCGAAGCCGGGACGGGCCGCTAGTAATATTATCAAGAGGAAAGATTTGTATTTTTGTATGTTTGTGTTGAATAAACTCACAAACTACTGGACCGACTTCAAAAATTCTTTCACTATTAGAATGCTACATTATCCCTGAGTAACATAGGCTATATTTTATACCCGTGCAAAGCCGGGGTAGGTCGCTAGTATTTTATAATTTTGAGTGACATGGCGCGTTTTTTTTAAGTGACAGAATAAATAATTCGTCATTTTGAAACGTTTTTTTTTTAATTTTTACTTTGCATAGTTTTTTATTATTTCATAATCTGTGAAAAAAATGACTGCAGAGTTGGCCCAAGGTCAGTGAATAATGTCAATAACGCCGACACAAACGGCCAGCGTCCACGTCTCGTAGTGGTGTGTTTCCTCAGACGTGCCAAACATCACTCATTTAAATAAAGGCGGCGAAAGTTAGACGTACCCTAACTTCAGGTGACCTGCAGTGTGATATACCAGCGTAAAAGTCTACGTAAGCGAGCGCCTGACGAAGGTTGGTAGGCAGTTATTTCAAGAAGCCCGGCGCATATCTAAACTTTCCGGCTTCACCCAATGCTGGACCAGAAATGAAACTAAATTCATCCGGAAAGCAGAGGGGCGTCCCGCCATATCCATACGAAACCAGGCTGAATAATCGCATTGCAACCCGAACTGTATTTGCATATCTTATGACAGAATGTATGTACGTACGCAGAAATGGGTTTAGTTGCGCGATTTTCGAAGTTTATTTCAACATCGGCTCTCGTTGGTGACTCCGCAAGATTGACAAGAGAGTTCCTGTCTGACCGGCTGGCTGCAGCAAATAGGTGACACCCTTAGTGGAGCCCTCTGGCGAGTAAGATTTTGCACTTCACCGTAGCTTTCATGTTTAATATTATGACAGCTGCTCTGAAGTTTAGAATCTTGAGCGCCCAAGACTAGGGCTCTTGTCACGTTTTCACAGAGAGGGTAAGCAGGTTTTCTAACTTTTATACTGTGTTTGTGGTGTCAATTAAGAATTATTATTATTGTGTTGTATTATGGTTGCGTCATTTATTAATTATATGGCTGTTCGTATCAGAAATATTCATTAACATATAATAACATTGAATGTTACAGATAAGTCACTTTTACAAAGTTATGTCAAATTTAAATTAAATGAAGTTACGTAAAGCTTAATTAAACTAAACAAAATAATATATGTAACTTAAAAAATTAAATAATTGAGCATTACTACAACCGTTACACATTTATTATTCTTGCTCTGTTTGTATTTTGGCCAAAGATGAGGATTCTGAGAATTCCATTGATGTAATAATTAATCACTTAGCTTGTAGAACGGATTATTTTCAAAAAATGCTTAAGTGTCTGTTTGAATTTGTTTTGATGTAGTTCGGTAATACTACGGTAATACTATAAGGTAATAGGTATATTAGTGTCGAGTTTGAAGGGCGCAACGTAAAAATCTTAAATCTGCTAAAATACTTAAATTTAAATGACAGGTGTAAAAATTGCAAGTTCGAAGGCACCACCTAACTATTAAATTGAACGGAATTTAAATCGGTTTAGTTCAGCTAAGTTTAATTCACAGATAAATAAAGTTGTGAAAAAAGACCGGTTTCCGTTCTAGTTTCGTTCAAAATTCTTGATTATCGTTGGATTTCATCCACAGATAATCAAGAATTTTGCTGAACGAAATAGCGAATATTGCTAGCTCTTAACCGATTTTTCTATTTAATTTTATTTTCTGTAATTATCTTTCTTCATACATTAATGTTTTACTAGAAGTATTCGTGTGTTCCTGAATTAACTATGTTTACGTAATAAGTTAATTATCATGTAAAAATGTGTTCTCTGCTTGCACATGGTTCAATTTTTGTAAAATATCACTACGTAGGTACAAGAAGTTGTTGGATTCATATAAAAATCTTGTCTAGTGAAGGCATTCTTTTCTGTAGTAGAAAAAGTTGTTATATATTTTTTGTTTTGGTTCACGACAAAAATTTATCAAATGGAATTACTCGATAAAAATGGTGGTTTTTGAATTTTGTAACCTGGCACTCGCTATATCGTATTATCAATACGATTGATTTCATTGTTTTGGATTTTTGGAATATTACAAATTAGAAGATAATTTAAGAATAGCTTTATTATTTATTAACCGCATCGTGTAATAGCATCGTTGTTGTCCGTGTAAAGTAATTCAAAGATACCTACACAAAGCAAACTACGGTATCAAAGCAAGAAAGCTGATGGAGTAAAGAACTTGTAAAATAACTACGCATTCAAATAAAGGTAAGCTAATCCCATTAAAGAAGACTTAGCTCCTCGAAGTCCAGAAAATATTGAAGACTATACGTATCCCTTGGATTAACTTGCTCTATCAGAAAATAATATTAAACGAACCATAAAACCTTTCACATCAATATTGTGATCTGTGCTTATACTCGTAAGATGTGATTATCTTTCACTGCTTTTAATGAATGTTTTCAATTTTATCGTACCTGCTAGCTAAATGTTATTTTTATTTTCAGTGCAATGAAAATAATAAGAAAACGAAATCCAGTTCAATGATGGTGTAAACAAGTTATGGCAAAGAAAGCGCAACATCATCGCATATATTAGTGTTTTATGTACAGAAAAGTTTATTTCGTTCTAAAAATACTAAAACAAACTATGTATTGAAACAATTCTATTCTCAAGGAACTTCACATACAAGATAGACTTTCGTCGATTGTGCAAGTGCGAATACTGCAGTGCTGTGGGCATATCTCCAGGTACGAGAATTCGATGGAGAGGCTCGTAGTGCAGTACCGTGTTAAAGGCAAGCACAGTCCCGATCTGGTCACCAACTCGATGGACCAATCTCATAAAAAATGCCACACAGGCCACCGTGCTTCAGTGTGTTTGCGATGCAATCAACCGCCAGGAATGCAGAAGCATTCCAAGACGGACTATCGATGACAGTGAGGAGCCTCCTAGTAATATTACAACCAAGACCTTGACCAGTCTACCAAAAGTGAACGACTAATAAGATAAGAAGATTAAAACTAAGATTTTAAAAGTTGTTATTTTTTGTACACATTTATACACATTTATTTTAATAAAATTCACAGTAAATTACATTTGCAAGAAATATTTATAAACTGTAGTTTGTAGTGTATTATTCTGTTTCCCTGTAGCAATTTTAAGCACTGGGTCTAAGGTACTAGACCTAGTGCTTTCTGAAATCCTTACCTAGGGTGTGTAAGTTAAAGATATAGGTTAAAAATCCAGACAAGTTTATAGTTACTAAGGTTTTTATTTATTTTTTTATTCAGTCATAAATAGGCTTGCGCCGCCATCTCGCCTGATGGTAAGCAATGATGCGGTCTACGATGTACGGTTTTCAATAGAAACCCACTAAAAACACCAAAACGGCCGAGGTAGATACACTTTTCTATTACTGATGTTATTCAAAAAATAGTATGTACTTTGATCACATATAGCGCTGAACAGGAAAGACTATTGGGCAATTACAGGTTTTCATACATTTTTTGTTGTGCTTAACTTTGCAAAGGATTTGTTTTATAAGACTTGACCAGTCTAGTACCAAGAATATTAATACTAAGATTTAAAAAGTTGTTGTTTTTTGTAATACACATTTATTTTAATAAAATTCACAGTAATTACATTAGCAAGAAGTATTCATAAACTGTAGTTTGTAGTGTATTATTCTGTTTCCCTGTAGCAATTTAAAGCGCTGGGTCTAAGGTACTAGACCTAGTGCTTTCTGAAATCCTTACCTAGGGTGTGTAAGTTAAAGATATAGGTTAAAAATCCAGACAAGTTTATAGTTATTAAGGTTTTTATTTATTTTTTTATTCAGTCATAAATAGGCTTGCGCCGCCATCTCGCCTGATGGTAAGCAATGATGCGGTCTACGATGTACGGTTTTCAATAGAAACCCACTAAAAACACCAAAACGGCAGAGGTACACTTTTCTATTACCGATGTTATTCGAAAAATAGTATGTACTTTGATCACATGTAGCACTGAACAGGAAAGACTAATGGGCAATTACAGGTTTTCATACATTTTTCGTTGTGCTTAACTTTGCAAAGAATTTGTTTTGTAAGTAAAAACACTCAATTACTTGTTTTAAACTCACTTTGAAATTTAACTTTTTTAAGCAGGATTCAAAATGGTGCTTCCTAAGTTTGTTTAAAAATAAACCTAAATCATTTTAAAATGACATAAAAACGTACCTTCAAACTACCGAATCAAGTTATATTTTCTAAATTGAGTAGTTTATGTCGATTTCGTTCATTCGTTTCGTAAAATTGACTTTGACGTTTCTAAATTTCCTAAAGTGGTACCTTCAAACTTGCTTTAAGATATTTAGGAATTTTACGCGGTTTAGGTAGTTTAGAAATTTTAAATGCGCCTTCAAACTCGGCACCATTGTACTCGTATATTAATATTTTGGCGTAATGGCCTTGTTATTCAACTTTAGCTAACCTAACCCTTGGCTTGTACCGTTTTTCTTTAAAACTTAGATTGTGTAGATTTATATCCTTAAGTTTTGGTAAATTGGCCTCATGTTTATCCAGCAAGCTATAATATATTTTATTATATGGAGAGATATCAGTCATTATGTTTTTTAATCTTAAAGGTTTTTTTACAGAACTTAGTTTATTTAACCCGTTGGTTATGGGTGCTCATAGTCCTCCTTTGACATTTAAACACTTTTAAAATATTTGCTGTATTACCCCAAATTGTAATTGCGTATTCTATGACAGAATGTATGTAGAGCATAATACACAGTTATGAAAGAGGCTGCGGAAATGGGTTTAGTTACGCGATTTTCGAAGTTTATTTCAACATCGGCTCTCGTTGGTGACTCCGCAAGATTGACAAGAGAGTTCCTGTCTGACCGGCTGGCTGCAGCAAATAGGTGACACCCTTAGTGGAGCCCTCTGGCGAGTAAGATCTGGCACTTCACTGTAGCTTTCATGTAAAATATTATGACGGCTGCTCTGAAGTCTAGAATCTTGAGCGCCCAAGACTAGGGTTCTTGTCACGTTTTCACAGAGAGGGTAAGCAGTTTTTCTAACTTTTATTGTGTTTGTGGTGTCAATTAAGAATTATTGTGTTGTATTAAGGTTGCGTCATTTATTAATTATATGGCTGTTCGTATCAGAAATATTCATTCACCTAAAATAGCATTGAATGTTACAGATAAGTCACTTTTACAAAGTTATTTCAAAATTAAATTAAATGAAGTTACGTAAAGCTTAATAAACAAAACAAAATAATATATGTAACTTTAAAAATTAAATAATTGAGCATTACTACGACCGTTACACATTTATTATTCTTGCTCCGTTTGTATTTTGGCCAAACATGAGAATTCTGAGAATTCCATTGATGTAATAATTAATCACTTAGCTTGTAGAACGGATTATTTTCAAAAAATGCTTAAGTGTCTGCTTGAATTTGTTTTGATGTGGATCGGTAATACTATAAGGTAATATATTGTACTCGTATATTAATATTTTGGCGTAATGGCCTTGTTATTCAACTTTAGCTAACCTAACCCTTGGCTTGTACCGTTTTTCTTTAAAACTTAGATTGTGTAGATATATATATATCCTTAAGTTTTGGTAAATTGGCCTCATGTTTATCCAGCAAGCTTTAATATATTTTATTATATGGAGAGATATCAGTCATTATGTTTTTTAATCTTAAAGGTTTTTTTACAGAACTTAGTTTATTTAACCCGTTGGTTATGGGTGCTCATAGTTCTTCTTTGACATTTAAACACTTTTAAAATATTTGCTGTATTACCCCAAATTGTAATTGCGTATTCTATGACAGAATGTATGTAGAGTATAATGCACAGTTATGAAAGAGGCTACGGAAATGGGTTTAGTTAAGCGATTTTCGAAGTTTATTTCAACATCGGCTCTCGTTGGTGACTCCGCAAGATTGACAAGAGAGTTCCTGTCTGACCGGCTGGCTGCAGCAAATAGGTGACACCCTTAGTGGAGCCCTCTGGCGAGTAAGATTTTGTACTTCACTGCAGCTTTCATGTAAAATATTATGACAGCCGCTCTGAAGTTTAGAATCTTGAGCGCCCAAGACTACGGCTCTTGTCACGTTTTCACAGAGAGGGTAAGCACTTTTTCTAACTTTTACTGTGTTTGTGGTGTCAATTAAGAATTATTGTGTTGTATTAAGGTTGCGTCATTTATTAATTATATGGCTGTTCGTATCAGAAATATTCATTCACCTAAAATAGCATTGAATGTTACAGATAAGTCACTTTTACAAAGTTATTTCAAAATTAAATTAAATAAAGTTACGTAAAGCTTAATTAAACAAAACAAAATAATATATTATGTAACTTAAAAAATTAAATAATTGAGCATTACTACGACCGTTACACATTTATTATTCTTGCTCCGTTTGTATTTTGGCCAAAGATGAGGATTCTGAGAATTCCATTGATGTAATAATTAATCACTTAGCTTGTAGAACGGATTATTTTCAAAAAATGCTTAAGTGTCTGCTTGAATTTGTTTTGATGTGGATCGGTAATACTATAAGGTAATATATTGTACTCGTATATTAATATTTTGGCGTAATGGCCTTGTTATTCAACTTTAGCTAACCTAACCCTTGGCTTGTACCGTTTTTCTTTAAAACTTAGATTGTGTAGATATATAGTATATATATCCTTAAGTTTTGGTAAATTGGCCTCATGTTTATCCAGCAAGCTATTATTAATGATCAAACGAACTTACCAAGTGAAGTTCGATCACAATTATGTGAACGGCTTCATTCGACGCGATTTTGTTTTTGTTTACATATTGTAGTTATGTCTCACGTACTGGCCCTCAACACGGATTGTTTAGAGATTTTATTCCCCGCTTTCAAAGTTTTTTATTCTGGTAACACTAGAGATCGTCCATAGTCGTTAAGTTCGTTACTATCGTACCCCCACCTCACTTCAGAGCCCAGAGGGGAGCCATCGGCCGGTCGAACTTCATTCTGTTTAGAGCAATAGTTTTACTACAGTCCGGCAAGTATAACTTGGCGCGGCTGTGCGCCACTGTGTACTTTTATAACTGCTTCTCTTGTACCACTTTTTATCACTTTAGGCATGATGATAGCACAGTAGCAAATATAATAGTAGCAAAAATATTCGCAACGATGTTTACTATGAACTCGGAAGTGTCAAAGTAAATTTTCAAGATTGCCGATTTAGTTCCTCAAATCGCCACCACCAACTTAAACTTGTGGCACTGTAACTACTTATTTTGTGACCGGTAATGGAAAAAATTACCCATAAATTGATTATGATTACCAATTATCAATTTCACATTTCATTATTAGGGTTAGGGCATTTATATACATTGTATATAAGTACTAAGTAGGTTACTTAGCTAAGCTATTTATGGGAGGGTGTATATATTAATCGCGTCGAATGAAGCCGTTCACATAATTGTGATCGAACTTCACTTGGTAAGTTCGTTTGATCATTAATTATGTTTCACGGCTTCATTCGACGCGATTTTGTTTTTGTTTACATATTGTAGGATGTTCAGAGAAAATTAGTGAAATGTGAAACAAATTTTTCACAAAATACAAATACATAATTATGTATATCCTTTTATATGATGTTTATAACCGAATCGATCCCGCCACAGACTGTTGGCATGTTGTGAACATTTAGCTTAAAATGTTCTGAGCATCCATCCCAGCATGTCAGTTTTGAAATAAATTTCGAACCGTTAGATTTTTTATACTACGCTAACAAAATATGATAACTTATTTAAGAGCTGGATCTGTATCTATGCTGCTTCTTCTACCTATATAGGTACATAAAATCATAATGTATGATGATACAATATTCCCAGAAGACATTCCCAGTGTAGGTGCTGGACGATACTGCGACATGTCGCCAGCACGAGAAAACTCCAACTAATGAAGAACTAATAAGATAAATATTATTTTATTGGATTTAGTGGTGGAGTCCGTCTATCGTTAGATACGGTTAGGTTTACAGTCTATTTAAAAAAGTTATTAATACTAATATTGAAAAACTTAATAAAATTAATAATCAAAAGCCTCTCCCACTAATAGCATTAAAAAATAATTGTAATTCTGGCTGATAACTGTGACTATGTGTCATATCAGAAAATGTAATCCAAGATTTAGTACATAATAATCAGTTATTGTATTGTATTAGTGACATTATTTCTGTAAAATCAACGAAATGGGTCCTTGGCTAACCAACTACGTTGTTTGAGTCATATAAACCAATGTATGGGTGTGCAGAGTTCGTGTGATAAGACATCAGCAAGGACATTCAAGCTGGTAGAAATTGAAGTTAAAACTTACAATGTCAAAAAAAAAAAAAAAAAAAAAAAAAAAAAAAAAAAAAAAAAAAAAAAAAAAAAAAAAAAAATAAATCACAAAAAAAAAAAAAGGAAATATAATGCTTACATGCACTAGGATAAATTCTTTTTGTCTTTTAGCATTATTCATAATATTTTGCGAGTATATCACATTACTGAAAAAACTCAAGGGATCTTTAATCTAAAAATAATGAATTGCTTAATGTTTAAGCCAAGTTTTTGTACATATAATTGTTTAATTATTGAAGTTAACTTGATTTTATTTGACTGAATAAATGACGATATCAGCATTTGACAGTGACACTAATGATCCATCAATGAGTTTTAAGTTAAGTAAACATTGTGTAGGTACTTTGATTTTTTCAAACAAAATCCAACATTTATTTTTCTTGAATTCTTAAGCCTTAATTATATTACTAGCTCGCATTACTAATATCGATTTCTGGTTGTCATCATGGCGATACTTTATCATAACTTACATATCTTCTTGGAGTCTCTATTTAAGTAAATTAAATTTCAGCTACGATAAAAATAAAAACAAAAAACATTTTTGCAATTAGGATGAGGCACCCGGTCTACAAGAATTTGCGCAAATTCTACTCCTCTCAGTAGCCGCAACTGTCACACGGCGGTGGCAGTGATGGTTCTATTTTCTACTGCTAACAAACTGTGCTCCTCCAACCTGGTGGCGCGGGCGTCTACCAATGTTCAAAGGTAACTCTCCTAATATAAAGCCGTCGCCTAGTGAGAGCGGCTGTCACACCAAATTATGAAGTGAATCGATTAATCGGACCAAGTGTATTTGCATTTTTGTAACTCTGCTTATCTCTGTTTTACTTAATGTGTATCAGCAATGAATAATTGAAAATGTGACATTTACCATTTACTTAAGAGACCCATCGTGATAGACGTTTCTCGTCGTATAAGAATACATAGAGTAGCATACAGCGTAAAAAACTAACCATGTGACAAAATATGTGTCCTTGTATGATCTGTACTCAGGAATAAATTTTTATATAATATACATAATATATTTTTTCTTGTGTTACCCTTCTTTAACTTAATAAAGTATGGTATAAGACTGAAGTGTCAGTGACACATTACTTTACTTTTGAAAAATTTGTATCCAGCAGTTTCCTAACTTGAAAATAATAGTAACATATAGCTCGGTGCTCGGTGGTATTTTGAATCATACGGACAATCCTCCTAAAGATATTGATAACGAAATTATCAAAAATAATGTGTTAAAATAATGATCAATAGGTATATCAATTTATGTGGCAAACGCACACAGTTATGGTTTTGTAGAAACTGTTTGTTCATATAATAACTAATAACTAGAGGTATAAATGTACCTAAAAATAAAATAAATTAAGGAGTAAAAATAACAATTGCTGACTTGGAGAAGTATAGCACAATGTAAACTGTTTGCCCAACTTTTGCATAGTACCTATAATGCGGTGTAAGACACCCATATCGTATTTAGCAGAAAAAAACGTGTCAAAACTTCGTTAATTTTCATAGCGACACACATCGTAGAATACTGCATCCTACAAAAGTTACATAAAACGTAGTGTAATTCAGACTTATTTATTTATTGATTTTTGTTACTTTTAAGTCCTATGGATGTGATAATCCTAAATAAACGTATACTTATTGATATGAATTTTTATTTAATAATTGTGTGTCGCATCCCGTAGAACACTGTACTGCGTCAACTAGTGAGGTTATGCATAGTATAAAACAACATAAACACGGCGCGTCTCGTAGGATACTGTTCTGCAGCAACTTAAAGAAGTATATTGCACAGTAATACTGTATAGCATAAACTAGAATGTTCGTTCTAGAATTATAATGCACAGTAAACACGTCGTATCTCGTAGAATACTGTATTGCCTCAAATTAAAGAAGTGTATTACACAGTAATAATACCTACTAGGTATATGTATAGCATAAACTAGAATGTTATTCTAGAATTATAATGTAAGAACATGTTCGTAATGTGAAAAATACTTTAAAAACAAGAGCAAAGCAAAAGCTTTGCAAGGCTTAGCATAGTAGAATGTGTTGTATAAGCACATAATAATTATATTTATACTCTTGTCATGTCCCTGCATCTACTAGCTGTTTATAACATAATTTTTAGACAATATATTAGCCCGAGTGTAGCGTAAGCTATGATTAAGCAAAAATAACGTTAATATTTCATAAAGGTTTAAATAGCCCAACTTGAAGTCAAAATTACAGAAGTACAGCCACAACAGTAAATAAAAATAAAGTAAGTAAGTGTAATAAGTATATTTAAGGTGGTTTGAGCACATAATATACACTTCCTGTAATAATTAGCATACACTGCACAAAATATAACTAGTCAGTTTTCCGTTTGGATATGCAACTTGTAACACTTTGCAACTAACCAAGGCTAAGCTAAGCTGTAGCTTAGTAAAAAACTCAGGGTTCTTGATGTGAAAGTATCAGCACAGACGTAACGGTGACGCATTTCTTTACCCAAGGCAAGAAAATGCGAACTACCCTACTTTTCAGAAAGTTTCGTTTAGTCAGAGGTTTTGCGTATGATGCATGTTAACATGTGTGACAGTATCTGCTCCGATGCTCCGATGCGACAGTATCAGCTCCGATGAGATGGTATCTGCTCCAATGCGACGGTATCTGCTCCGATGCGACGATATCTGCTCCGATGCTCTGCTCCGATGTTGCAGCGACGCATTTTCTCACAAGCAAGAAGACGCGGACCAGCCCTTCTTTTCTTAAAGCAGGCATAGTCACACTGTGTAAACACATACGCGTCACTTCTTCGTCATTTTGATGCGACGGGATCAGGTCCGATGCGACGGTATCCGCAAGACCCATGTAAAAGGGGGTATAGTGCAGAGTGAGGCTGCGACCCAAAGGGTACACTTAAGCCATTGTGTAAAGACCCAATGTAGAAAGGGTGCAGTACAGAGGTTGTCATTTTTATGCGACAGTATCCGCAAGACCCATGTAAAACGGGAACAGTACGGTGGACAGTATCCGCAAGACCCATGTAAAAATGGGAACAGTACGGTGCAGATTGAGGCTGCGATCCAATGTAGAAAGGACTCGCTGTCAGATGAGACTTCGATGATTTCTCGACGCGCCAATCCTTTATTTCTTCGTCGCTTTTTTCCGCTACCCGCTACCCGCTTTCGGTTTCTCCATTGCAACTTGTTTTAGTTTGCGTGCGAAGGCCTCGGCACGGAAACACGGAATGAAGTTCGACCGGCCGATGGCTCCCCTCTGGGCTCTGAAGTGAGGTGGGGGTACGATAGTAACGAACTTAACGACTATGGACGATCTCTAGTGTTACCAGAATAAAAAACTTTGAAAGCGGGGAATAAAATCTCTAAACAATCCGTGTTGAGGGCCAGTACGTGAGACATAACTACAATATGTAAACAAAAACAAAATCGCGTCGAATGAAGCCGTGAAACATAATATATTTTATTATATGGAGAGATATCAGTCATTATTTTTTTAATCTTAAAGGTTTTTTTACAGAACTTAGTTTATTTAACCCGTTGGTTATGGGTGCTCATAGTCCTCCTTTGACATTTAAACACTTTTAAAATATTTGCTGTATTACCCCAAATTGTAATTGCGTATTCTATGACAGAATGTAATGTATGTTGAGCATAATACACAGTTATGAAAGAGGCTGCGGAAATGGACAAGACTAGGGCTCTTGTCACGTTTTCACAGAGAGGGTAAGCAGTTTTTCTAACTTTTACTGTGTTTGTGGTGGCAACTACGAAGTTATTATTTTTATTTTTTATTAATTTAAGGGCTGTCCGTATCAGAAACTGTGAACTATTTAACTGTAGTCTCATTGACGTAGCACCAAAACAAATTCTTTCTCCGTACTACCTTTACCAGGCTATTCACCCGCATAGGGTTAGTTTCCCAAAAATGGTAGGTAATAAACGTGTTCATTATTTTCTTAAGCATATTTTAACGTTTTAAAACAGTGGCATTAAAAATGCTTCTCCATACAACTTTAACACCCATTTTCACGCTATTGGTGGTAGAATTTCAAAAAATCCTTTCCGAGAATACGTTTACTCATCAAGGCAAATACGAGTACACCCTCCAATTATTATCAAATCTCTACGATCGGTGGTTTATTCTGTACGTTGTCTGTCAGTCAGTGACAGTGACTCAGTCAGGAAGGACCTATTCTTTTAAATACATAGATAGATAAAGATGGAAATATATCAAAATTTAAATTCGAAATTAATTTATTGCAAGTTTGATTGTACCTACCCATAATCAAAAAAAGACACAAAATAAAATAATTACATACAAAGTCAATTGATTATTATAATTGTTACTAATATTATATTAAATTGAAATCATGTATATCTAAAATAAAATAAAATAAAATAATCAAACATAAATAATAATAATAATAAAACGAATACCACTGGAAACGTCATTACATTACTTTCTCTCCGGCATCGGCACCGATAGGTGTCTATGGCAGCTATGCCGGATGAAAGCACAGTCAAACCTAGCCGCGATCATACTCAGGACGGCTGGCCCGCAACCTCATGGTCGCGGAAAATAGGTACTGTGGGATCAAAGTCATTTTGTTGTATTCTTAGTTTTTGATGCTGAAATACGTTTCTATAACCCGTTGATTATTCTCATAGCGTTCTTTAGACATCCTAACACTTTCCTAATATTTGCAGCATTAGCCCAAATCATAGTTGCATATCTTATGACAGTATGCATAATACATGGTTTTAAAAGAGGCTGCGCGAATGGGTTTATTTGCGCGTACCTACTTCGAAGTTTATCAATCAACATCGGTTCCCGTCAGCGTCAGGTGACTCCGCGAGCTTGGCAACAAAGTTCCACTGTCTGATGGCTAGCTGCAGCAAATTCATGACACCCTCTGGCGAGTGAGATTGACTCTGTCGTTCTTGTTTACGTGTTAAATATCATGTAACCGAGAGCGTCTGAGACAATCTCGAGCGCCCAAGAACAGAAGAACTGGGCTCCTGCCACGTTTCACCGAGAGGGTAAGCAGTTTTTTTTTAATTTTTCTGTGTTTGTGGTGTCTATTAAGAA
Source organism: Alcis repandata (assembly GCA_949125135.1). Taxonomy (NCBI): domain Eukaryota; kingdom Metazoa; phylum Arthropoda; class Insecta; order Lepidoptera; family Geometridae; genus Alcis; species Alcis repandata. The sequence goes on along the minus strand of OX421221.1, from coordinate 11,322,994 downwards.
TTATTGTGTTGTATTAAGGTTTTATTATTAATTAATTGTAGGGCTGTCCGTATCAGAAATATTTATTGATCTTAAATAACATCGAATATTACAAGTATGTCACTATACAAAGATATTTTAGAAGTATATGAAATACAGATACGGAAAGCTTAATACAGCAAAACTTAGTAGTTTAAAATGATGAATTAAATAATTGGGCATTACTATGACCATTACACATTATTGTTCTTGCTTTGTTTCTATTTTGGTCAACGATAAGGGCTCTGAGAATTCCATTGATTAAAATCACTGAGCTTGTAGAACGGATTGTTTAAAAAAAATGTTTTGGTGTCTGTTTGGATTTGCTATAATTTAGTTCAGTAATAGGTACTAATTTAGGAAATTTATCGTACATTAATATTTTGGCGTGATGGCCTTGTTATTCAAATTTAGCTTACCTAAACGTAGATTGAGTAGACATTATATTCTTAATTTTTCGTTAATTGGCCTCATGTATATCCAGCAACCTGTCATATACTCGTATCTATATATATAAAGAGATATCACAGTATATTTTTTTTATTCTTAAAGTTTTGTTTGTAGAACTACGTTTCTTTACCCCTTGATTATACTGAAAGCCTTTTTTGACCATTTAAACTTTTATAATATTTGCAGCATTACTCCAACTTGTAATTGCATATTTTATGACAGAATGTACCTATGTGTGCATAATACATGGTAATAAAAGAGGCTGCGCGAATGGGTTTATTTGCGCGTACCTACTTCGAAGTTTACCAATCAACATCGGTTCCCGTCAGCGTCAGGTGACTCCGCGAGCTTGGCAACAAAGTTCCACTGTCTGATGGCTAGCTGCAGCAAATTCGTGACACCCTCTGGCGAGTGAGATTGACTCTGACGTTCTTGTTTACGTGTAAAATATCATGTAACCAAGAGTGTCTGAGACAATCTCGAGCGCCCAAGAACAGGGCTCCTACCTCGTTTCACCGAGAGGGTAAGCAGTTTTTTTTAAATTTTTACTGTGTTTGTGGTGTCTATTAAGAATTATTGTGTTGTATTAAGGTTGTATCATATAATTTGAGGGCTGTCCGTATCAGAAATATTTATTGATCTTAAATAACATCGAATATTACAAGAATGTCACTATACAAAGATATTTTAGAAGTATATGAAATACAGATACGGAAAGCTTAATACGACACAACTTAGTAGTTTAAAGTTATGAATGAAATAATTGGGCATTACTATGACTGTTACACATTTATTGTTCTTGCTCTGTTTCTATTTTGGTCAAAGATGAGGGCTCTGAGAATTCCATTATTATAGGTAGGTATAAAAATCACTTAGCTAATAAAACAGATTGCTTTAAAAAAAAAATCTTGTTTACGTGTTTGTTTGAATTTGTTATAATTTAGTTCAGTAATGGGTACTATTAAGTATTTTATCGTACATTAATATTTTGGCGTGATAGCCTTGTTATTTAAATTAAGCTTAGCTAAACCTTAGCTTGTACCTCTACAGTGTACAGTTCTTCTTTGTAACGTAGATTGAGTGGACATTATATTCTTAATTTTTCGTTAATTGGCCTCTTGTATATCCAGCAACCTGTCATATAGTATCTATTATATACAAGGTGTCACGGAAAGGTGCAGTAATACTTAAGGGTGTTCTTCTACACGTCAAAGTGAACAACTTCTAGAACACAAGTTTGCTAAATTCGAGAAAGTAAATAATGAATCTCCATGGAAAATTGATCACGTGACTAAATATTTTGTATGGTGACTCGATATTTTTTTTCTCGAATTTTATCAAACTTGTTTCACAAAAGTTGTTCACTTTGACGTGTAGAAGAACACCCTTAAGTATTACTGCACCTTTCCGTGACACCTTGTATAGATAAAGAGATATCACAGTATATTTTTTTATTCTTAAAGTTTTGTATTGCAAGTGACCACGCTTGCTCGCAAACATTTTGCGGCACCTCCTCAACGCCATTCAAACAAAAAGTATTCATTTCAGTTTAGTATTTACTTCATTTGCACTGGCTTAACCATCAAATTAATTAAAGTGGATTTTCAGAACAAATTCCGTTGAGCTACATAGCAATCGTGGATCTTGAAGCTCTTATTAAAAAGTGGGGAATCTATAAAGCTAGACTTACTCAATTCAAAGCATATTTAGATATTTTACAAAGTTGTCCGCAAATATGTTCATGGCAACTCAACGAACTCATGTTCCGTTGAGTGTTGAGTTGTATTCTAATTTTGATTGCATCCAAAGTGACATTGAGAATGTGTGCAAAATTTCAGATAAGCAGTGCCGAAAATTTGAACTTCGAGACCCAGTACTTCGGTGCAATTGCTGTTTTCCGAGAAGTCCAAGACCAAGTCCAAGACCAAGCAGAGCATGCAGTTACTGGGTTACCTGCAAGAACTGGACATAAAGGTGAGGCACACCTAAAACTACCCACGATACACCATTGGTTAGAGCAGACACACAATATTAATCTCAACCATAGACACAGCGACACTTTACATTTTTTTTAATGTAATTGAGTGACGAGACGAGCGAATCACTCATCTGATGTTAAACGTCACGTCGTGTTTGTGGTGTCTATTAAGAATTATTGTGTTGTATTAAGGTTGTATCATATAATTTGAGGGCTGTCCGTATCAGAAATATTTATTGATCTTAAATAACATCGAATATTACAAGAATGTCACTATACAAAGATATTTTAGAAGTATATGAAATACAGATACGGAAAGCTTAATACGACAAAACTTAGTAGTTTAAAGTTATGAATGAAATAATTGGGCATTACTATGACTGTTACACATTTATTGTTCTTGCTCTGTTTCTATTTTGGTCAAAGATGAGGGCTCTGAGAATTCCATTATTATAGGTAGGTATAAAAATCACTTAGCTAATAAAACAGATTGCTTTAAAAAAAATCTTGTTTACGTGTTTGTTTGAATTTGTTATAATTTAGTTCAGTAATGGGTACTATTAAGTATTTTATCGTACATTAATATTTTGGCGTGATAGCCTTGTTATTTAAATTAAGCTTAGCTAAACCTTAGCTTGTACCTCTACAGTGTACAGTTCTTCTTTGTAACGTAGATTGAGTGGACATTATATTCTTAATTTTTCGTTAATTGGCCTCTTGTATATCCAGCAACCTGTCATATAGTATCTATTATATATAGATAAAGAGATATCACAGTATATTTTTTTATTCTTAAAGTTTTGTATTGCAAGTGACCACGCTTGCTCGCAAACATTTTGCGGCACCTCCTCAACGCCATTCAAACAAAAAGTATTCATTTCAGTTTAGTATTTACTTCATTTGCACTGGCTTAACCATCAAATTAATTAAAGTGGATTTTCAGAACAAATTCCGTTGAGCTACATAGCAATCGTGGATCTTGAAGCTCTTATTAAAAAGTGGGGAATCTATAAAGCTAGACTTACTCAATTCAAAGCATATTTAGATATTTTACAAAGTTGTCCGCAAATATGTTCATGGCAACTCAACGAACTCATGTTCCGTTGAGTGTTGAGTTGTATTCTAATTTTGATTGCATCCAAAGTGACATTGAGAATGTGTGCAAAATTTCAGATAAGCAGTGCCGAAAATTTGAACTTCGAGACCCAGTACTTCGGTGCAATTGCTGTTTTCCGAGAAGTCCAAGACCAAGTCCAAGACCAAGCAGAGCATGCAGTTACTGGGTTACCTGCAAAAACTGGACATAAAGGTGAGGCACACCTAAAACTACCCACGATACACCACATTGGTTAGAGCAGACACACAATATTAATCTCAACCATAGACACAGCGACACTATACATTTTTTTTAATGTAATTGAGTGACGAGACGAGCGAATCACTCATCTGATGTTAAACGTCACGTTTGCCCATTACAGGTGCCACCCAGAATTTTGAACTTGCAGAATTCAAGACCCTGCGCGGCACAGCACTGCGCTCGTCACCCTGAGATATAAGTTGTTTAATCTCTCATTTGCCCTGTAATTTCACTGGAAACAATGCCCTTCCAACCGAAACACAGTAATATTAGCACATTGCTGCTTGGCGGTGGAATATCTGGCAAAGGTGTGGTACTTCCCCAGGCGGGCTCTGCAAAAGAGCCCTACCACTACAATACACTAACTTACATACCAGAAAGAAATTATTCACTGTACTGTATCACAGGCCCCGCTCTCAGAGCAGCGGTCATTCGCATGTCGAATGGGCAAGAATAGACATGCCATTTACCAATGACCCATGTTTAAGTCACTTCTTTGGGAAAAATCTAGTGATTTTCACCCCCTTTCCGTTAATAAATTAATCTGATATTTCGTAAACACCCTTAGTTTTGGTGACAATACAATTAAATACAAGTAGGTATATTCAGTATTCTTGTAAATCCAAAATAGCCGCCACGACAAAATGGCGGATAACATATTTTTTTCACAAACTCGTCAGTATGGGTATCAAATGAAAGGGCTTGACTAGTAGAACTCAGCGAACTATGAAAATTTTCAAATCTAAGATGGCCGCCGGCACATAATTGCGGATTACATACATATTTTTTGCAACCTCCTCAAGATGGGTATCAAATGAGAGAGATGGACTAGAAAAATTCAGCCCACAATGAAAATTTCTAAACAAAAGAAAAAAACGAAATGTGTTGGTAATTACCAACACATTTCGTTTTTTTCTTTAAGCCAATTGGCTTAATAGTTATTTGTTAAGTATACAAGAGTGCAAAGTTGCTTTTTAACCGCGTGTTCAATTTTGATGACCGAGCAAGCGAAGGATTCTAAAATTGAATCACGAGCGCAGCGAGTGATTCAAAATTAGAATCCTGAGCGTTAGCGAGGGAATCAAAAGAGCACGAGGTGAAATATCTTTGCACTCGAGTGCAACACGTAACTTTTCATTCCACCTCAGCGAGGAAAGAGTATTTTTAATCTTCAATATCTGAGTGGAAAAGCTCATTTGCGCATTATTAACAGTTTCAGTCAATTCTGTTGGCGTCAAACAAACTTCCTCGTCGCTAGAATCACTCATTTTAGTTTTTTCACTTGTTTTCAAGTTTCTTGTTTTTAATAGAAGGTTTAAACAATGACGTGAAAAAATGCCGCGTAAAGAACCGCGTACAAAGCAAATTGAAAAAAGAACACCAAGAAGGTTCCGAGTCTGAGTTTTTAACAAATTAAAAAAAAGTTGTATGATATATTCGGCACCATAGAGGTAGCAGTAAATAGGTTTAATGTTTTTTTTTATTCACAAACTTAGTGCACACGATGTTCTAAATTCAATTTACTTTATCCTCTAGAGAATAAAAACGGCTTTTCCACTCAGATATTGAAGATTAAAAATACTCTTTCCGAGATGGTGGGATGAAAAAATAATTAAGTAGGTCCTAGGTACCAGTCATCACACCAATTTCCTCATCAATCTAGGGCATTGATCAGACTCAAAAATAAAATCGTGGTGCGCGTGAAATCTCTAACAGGCAATCTCATATCCGCCCCACTATTTATTTGATGAGGAACGTGATTGCTATGACTGGTACCCAGGACCTACCTAATTGTTTTTAAGCGTGTAGTACATTTACATCATTATTATCTATTCTTTTAACCGACTTCCAATAAGGAGACGGTTCTCAATTCGACTGTTTGTTGCTTTTTTTTACAATGTAACCATTAATATTATTTTTTTCCCTATTTTTAAGTTTTTATTTTTTATTTCTATAGATTTCTATGTATATTTTGCCTAAGGTTGCCTGGAAGAAATCGCTCTTAGCGATAAGGCCGACAGTTGTTGCACTTATTTTAATTGTTATGATCCTATTTGTCTGTAATTTCTGGTGTAAATGATAAAGAGTTTATTTATCTTTCCATGCGCATTTTGTGGCGGTGGTAATTTTGGGTTTACAATCATACTGAATATTCCTTCTTCTTATACCTATCTAAAATTCTCGTGTCACAATGTTAGTTGCCATACTCCTCCGAAGCGGCTTGACCGATTTTTATGTTAATATATGAATATCCACCAACCCGCACTTGGCCAGGGTGGTGGAATATGGCCTAATCACCCTTCGAGGGTAGACCTGTATCCCAGCAGTGGGAGGATTAAAGGTTGCATATGATATGATATGAATATTTAGTAGGTCTGAGAATCGGCTACTATCCATTTTTCATACCCCTTAGTGATACTCTTTTTGGACAAAATTTTTATTTTTTTATAATTTGGCATTAAAAATACATACAACCCTAAATTTTCACCCTTCTATCACCAACCCCTATTTTTAATAATCATTTTAGTAATTTATTCATTTTTCATCACTGATCAATTATCACTTGGTAAGTTATCCTCGCGAGTTGAGCCTAACATTTAATTGAAACTTTTTAGATGGTCACATTCTATCAATGTTTTTTGTCACCCGTAATTTTAAACGCGGGTGACACCAAAATTGAAATCGTATTGTCACCAGCGTGGGCTTAATATCAGATCAATATGTCTACGGAAGGGAGCGAAATTTCAATTAGTAGATTTGACTCAAACGAACAAAAAACCAAAACAACAACGATAGGTCTAACTAAATAAAACCGATTAAAAACGGTTAAGTGTATGAAAAAATTTTCAGAACAAAATTTGTTGCAAATATGCTCTACAATTTTATAATGGACTTACTTAGCGTCACCGGAGCTATAGAAACGGAGGTAATCGCAAAACCGGTTTTGTGACCTTTGACCTTAATTACCTTACGAATCAATTTTGATATTTTAATTATACTTTTGTGACAACTTTTAGGGCGCTGAAATAGAGGGGTCCGATGTGTAATCCGAAGTGTATCTACCACTATTTTTTGCTTAAGTGACTGCACAGGTAATAAGATAAGGGTATGCTATGCCGAAACGAAATCATACTTAGATCATACTTACCTACTCGTCATTATGAACCACTTTTACTATGAGACCAACCCGAAATTCGCGAAAGAAATATCAGCTTTTCCAGAGAAAACGACACTCGACAAAATTATAAGGAACAGCTGATTTTTTAAAGCGAATTTCGGGCTGGTCCCACAGTAAAAGTTGTTATAGCGACCTCTTTTTGGCTTAGGATACCCTTTTTTTATAACCGTTTAGGTACTTTTGTATTTTGATAAGTTTAGTTGCGTTACGGGTGATGAATCTTACTAATATTATAAGTACGACTAACTTTGGATGTAAAATCATGCAGAAACGGTTAAAAAGATTGGATTGTATAAAGCGTATTGTAATTTGTAAGGTATGAAGCGAGCTTGTACCCTGCTCCCCAAGGAAACCATAATCAAAACGATATACAAAACTAACACAATGTATGGGAATGACATTTCTGTAATCTTCTTCTTCTTCTTCTTACATATAAAAATGAATCGCTGTTCGTTTGTCTGGCTAAAACTCGAGAACGGCTGGACCGATTTGAGTTTTTTTGTTTTGTTTGCTCTAATACAGGAAAGGTTTAAAAGTAAAAAAAACCGGGTGAAACCGCCGGTTGCAGCTAGTAGAATATAGAATGTATAAGTAGGTTATTCTATAAGTATTCCCATGCATTTTCTTTGTTTTCTATAGCGTTGATTTTGCGGAGTGAATCTTCTGTCGCTTAGTATTCTGTGCCATAGACTAGAACTTGGCTAACGCCTGGGTTAACATTAAAGCAATTTTTTACCAAAAAACGCGCGTGAAACCGCGGGGCTTAACCAATCAATGTATAAAATGAAATATGCCCTATTTCTGATTTAAAAATGTATTGTCTCATACGTAAGAAAACTCGGGCTGGGGCCTTATTCTGAAGAGTGAAATGTTAACGCGGTAACTGTCGCTTTCATTACAAATCTCATGACAGAGATAACTTCGAGCCCCGAACAATAGGGTCCCCAGATCAAATCGAACATGCCAAAGAAACCAAGTTCTAAGCTTTGCCGTGTTTGCTGTATCGAAGTTCATGCAATTAATATAAGTTTTTAAACACCTAGAACTAATTAAGACTCACTTTTTGTAATTTTGAATTTGTGTTTCTATATCATTATTGCAGAAATTTCGAAAATGGCGTGTTTTTATAAACTATCTTTTATAATAACTGCGTTAATAGGGTAAATGTATGTTTTTTTTTTTATAGATTCTAAGTATAAGTGATTACATTATATTCAGCAAAATATTAATAAATGCGCAAAAACATAATTAATATTTTTTTGGAGTCACGTGCAATACGTGCATATATCATAATCATAATTGTCAAACAGACTTAAATGATTAATTTGTCAAGAACTAAGAACGAATAGTTCTTAAACAAAACTCGAAAAAGCTTAATAAAATAAGAAAAATGTCTAAAATAGTTTTATTTCGTAAAAGATTTTTAAAAAAATGTTCAAATCTCATTAGTTAGAATATGGTAACTTCAAACTTTGGTATTTTGTAGAACAATCAGATCGAGTTAAGATGGTACGGCTGTGCCTTTGCTTGGCGGGGGGCACTACCGTGGCTCCAGATATTCTGATATTTTATTTGCCTATTTTTTTTACGAAGCATTTATTTTTTATGTAGTTCTTGGTTACTTATTTATTTTAATTTCTTTTTACCGATTTTAATGCATTTTTAATGATAATATCCTGTTTTTTTTAGTATACCTAATTGTTTAAAAAAGTTAAATAATTATACCTGCTAAATAAATTCAAATATGTATTAGGTATACATATATAAATGTTACACAGACTTTCTGATATTTATTACATATATGTATCTATTAAAAAAGATAAAAGCAAGGTCACCTGTGTGTAGTTGGTACTCGTAGTTCTCATTTTTAAACTTTTAACCTGTATTTATCGGAACAAGTCTACGAATGTGTTCAGGAATTTCATAATTCAATTAAATAAAGGCATAATCATTTGTAATGTTATTAAAAGATGCACAAACTAGGTACTTAGATTAGAGATTGTTATATTTTACTTTCATAAAGAACACTTACCAGCTACGATATAGATGTATAATTATGGCCATTTATGTACACCTATTTAGGGTTCTAGGGATAAATACTTAAATAAAAACGGTTTGTCCGGTATTACTTTACAAAGGGAAGCAAAAAATAAGAAAAACGTGCGAGTGAGAGGGCGTTATGCGATCGCGTGTGGCATGACTGAAATCGGTGATCTCAAAACTTACTAGGGAGTCAGAGCGCAAACCGGTTCTGCATGTGTGCAGACAGACAGTGGTCTCCCTCCCCGCGACTGGCGACCCTCAAGTGCGACGCGAGACACTTATATTCTTGGCTTTTCCCCGAAACCTTGCAATAATAATAAGGCAGTCCGAACCTTCATCAGTGAGGTTTTTACACATGCCCTTACATAGAATACCTTCTCGATATAGAAACGCTTATGAGATCAACAATGTTGCATGTGTACTTATTTTTGAATCCACATCAGCTGAAGTGCGATGTACTAATTTACATATAATTATATAGTAGGCACTCCGGAGTCGCAGAGCAGGTATTCTGCAGTTCACTTCGTTTCAGCCACACGCGGTGCACTCACCCACATCAGTACGCAATCGTAATAAAAATAACATAAAATACCTTTTGGTGTAAAAACCATAAGAACAACGTTCCATCGTTTCAAAATGAAAGGTTAACTGAAACGTAAGCGCCGTCCCATGCGGCAGTGATTAAAAGAAAATACAAACAAAAATGTAAGGACCGAGACATTCGCACGGGTGAAAGTAAACACAACACTAACACTTCTTATCGACGAAAACGACATACAAACACACTTTATCGATAGTCCGTTGCCCGTGTCATTGTAACAATAACCTTCTTTTCGAATGGTGAAACGCGACTGTCTACAGTCTAGCAGCACTACCGATACCAGCGGCAAGCTGCTCGCGCCCACGCCCCGCACTACTCCCCGTCAGAGCGCTCTCTCCCTCTCTCTTCTATCGCCCATGGTACGCCCGCTTTAAACCCAAGCCCGCCATTGGTGGATTCGTTTTATGACCGTTCCACAAACAAAACCGGTTGCCAAGAGCGACACGAAAGGGCACGAGGCGCGAGGGACCAAATTAGCGTTTGTGCGATTTTTATTATTATTGCTATTCGTTCTTTCTCTTTCTAAAGTCAAGACAAGATGGAGTAAGTAAAATAATTATGTACTTATTATCTATCCTAGCACACACATTTTCTTCATAATTGTCGCAAACTATTTTTATATTAATTGTTTAGATGACGAAGATGTCTCCTAAATGAAATATTGATTTTCGTAACGAGAGACCCGCGGTGACCGAGTGATCTAAAATCAATATTAGCTACAATCTACATATCCTGTAAAGGACGTGCAGCCCTTAATATTTTATTGCAAAAAATGCATCTTTTAAATGATATAAACAATCAATTACTTTTTCTATGTAATAGTTTTAACAAAGTTTTACTACATTTAAAACCAGTTCAAATATAAAACGACTTGGGTTCGAGTCGCAGCGCCATCTCTGATATCGGGATATCACCGATAGGTAACGCCATCTATCTAACCTTTCAGAAAACATTATTAAAAGTTTTTCAACTTAGTAACCAAAAACCCACTTCATGCATGCAATTGCCTGAAGTTCAATTGCATTCCCCACTTTTGCAAAATAAGTAGGTTTATGAGTATTAAACAAAAAATAAATTTTGAAAAGACACATTTAGGTGCAAGCGTGAGCTGCCATGCTTAATCATGGGCCCCGCATTTAAATGTTCCGGTAGATGGCGGATACTGTAGAGCCGCAGGAAAATAAAACTCTGTAGAGCGAGTCGAAGTGCCGTATTCTCTGCGTTTAGATATGAAGTCGTATGGCGCTGATTGGCTAGCTTAGTCACCAGGAAAGGTAGTTGCGGTATGCCATGTGTACTGATCCTGATGTATCACTACAGGGGGAAAGTGCAGCAACGCATCCCAGAGGAGGGATCCAAAGCGAACGACCGCAATGGTTCAGCGATGTGTGCTAACAGTTACTACCTAAGGTGAAGGAAAGTATGCGCGTGCGCATTCCTCTACGTAAAAAGTAATCGTTCGTAAATACATATATAGATAGACGTACAAAATGCAAAAATGACTCGCGCTTTGCTAAGGAAACAAAATACTTCAAGCGGACTGATATTGAACAATACTTTCAAAAATATAGTGAAGCGGCTGCAACCACAACTCATTTAGAGAGCAAGGAATCAGGGCCCATTCTAGTGCACTCGATCTCGGTCACTCTACTCTTACACTTGTGACTTTCAGATGAGATGAGAGAGACAGCAATAATTTCACACGCACCAGAATAAAGGTACCAGGACACAATATTTTTTCTCAAGCACCAATACCTAGTCTATGCAATCAAAAAACGAAACAACAATTGCGTTTATTACCCACATGTAAAAGTAATTATTGCCAAAACCAAAATTAAAATAAATCTGAATGCAATGCAAAAATCGTTTCACGCTGTATGTGACAAGGTCGATAATCAAACGGTGGAATTGCTATAGACAAGTTCGTAGAAAACTGGGTCTTGACCTGTCCTCAGACCCTAGGTTGCGATAACGAGAAGGCGTCAACAGGCCCCTCTATAAATTACCGGACCCTATCCTATTGGGAATGGCGGCCATGATGAATACTTGTATTGCTTTCAGCAAGGCTGCTACACGATTTTCAACCTCATACTCAAAACCTTACGTTTTATATTTCAGACTGAGTAAGTACGAGAGAACAAAATGTGTAATTTCGTTCGGCTTCATATTTAGATTATAAGGTCTATATTGCCGCCATATTTTTCTCAGTAAAGCTTGGGTCTAACGATATTTAATTTTATCTTTTTTTTCTGGGTATTTTTTATTCAGCTATCCTACAGGAACCGTTCACTTTCGACATAGAAAGTGACTTTGTGCTACCTACTCTAGCTAGAGTATAAGCTCCTTCGATACAAAAATGTCGTTGAAATCCGATGAGACATTTTATTAGGGTGAAGAAGTAGGTAATAGATACATACACACTCACAAACTAGCGTTTATATTATCAGTGTGATATTATTTACTTATTATAATTACATAGTTATGTAAGCACCTGGTAGGTACCTACCTGTTAGAGCCGATAGGCGGTAGGTATGTACCATAAAACCTCACTTTAATAAATGGACATCTGAGAACGAGTGCTCATTAGGTAGGCACCTATTTAACCAACCAGTTATGCATAAAAGATGGATATAAATTGTTTCTGCACATAGATAACAAGAGCGGAATTGTTGACATATTTTATGCCATGTTCGAAACAATGCAATACAAAAAGCACTTGAGACCACAAAAGAACACATTAACTTATACATTAGAGGTTGGAAAAATCTCTATGCATTCCATCTATTTCTTAGTTATGTAGTATTTTTATGTAGAAAGTTGTATTATCTAGTATTTTATGTAAAATACAGTTACTTTTTAACAATGGCCATTACGAGAACGCTTACAAACAAAGACAAAAACCCTTCGCCTATCCTCCTAGATAATAAAAATAAATCCTTTTTTTTACAAAAACTTAAATCCATCTCTCTCTAACATGCTTTGTCCTGTTTCTTTTAACGAGAACGTTGAATAGGACTTTTAAGTAGAACGTTGATCACGCATGCATAGAAACAGATTAAATTTCAATAGCCAACCCCCCGGTTTGTTTCATCCCAACAACGTGTTGCATGCCACCCTAAATTCCTACCCAACCACTATGTGCACATTTATTCCCTTTTTTTGCCTGCCGAGGTAGGCTACCCCGAACTTACAACCGGTTATTACAGGGGTAATTTTTTGACCCAAATGACTGTCTGTCGAAGCAGGGAAGTTTGTTTTTGTGATGGTATAACTTTAGTATTCTGTGATGTAACTAAGCAATTTTCTTTGATAATTTTAACACTGCTGTCACATTGGCGTATGGTTTAGGAAGAAAACTGTAGGTCGCATCCCGGTCCTGTACAAATTTTATCTAGGTTGTGACAATACTACTTTTAAATAACTGTAAGCGGTCACCAATAATCATCGTTTTGGTCCAGCTGTTACACGCTGCCTAGTAACATGTCTCCTGCCGAACTCCAGCGTCAAGGACAAGAGCCAGAACCACCAAAGTAATAAGATACGAGTATGTATGTAACTTCGTATGTGTTCCTACTATGTGCTAACAAATAAATAATCGGAATCTAAAACTCCATTTTTAACCGACTTCCAAAAAGGAGACGGTTCTCAATTCGACTTGTACCTACTTATGTTGCTTTTTTTGTATGTATGTTACGCGATTACACCGTCAATAAAATTATGAACTGATTTGGATTATTGTTATTTTGTTTGGTAAGTCATATTTCAGAGGTGCCATTTCAATTTTACCTAAATTGATTTAGAGCTTTTAGATAAAATCGACAAAAACTAAAAATACGTTTCGGTTTGTTTACATTTTGGTTATCAAAAGACAGTCGAAGTGTCTTTTGACGGATTTAAATGGACGGAAATGAGGATGAGGGTCAATAAAACACGGTTAGTACGATATCCGATTCTTAAACGATATCTAGTTTTTATATTTGTAATCGATCACAGTGTCACCAAGTTTACTTTTTAGTTTATGTTTATAGCTAGTTAGTTACACGTAGGCTCTTGAAGTCAGTTTTTTTTATTAAATTAATTTATTAAATTTAACCATTTTCATTAATTGTCTTACAGATTAGTACCTAATGTATAAAGTAAAAGGAAAGACTTGCATCGCATGGCATGCAGCTCGGACATGCACTGGAGCTAGGTGTACACACTGTACACACAGGACTGCAGGTGTGTTGCATACATTATGACATAATTCATAGAATAGAACGTCATAGAAGCGCCAAATATCGACATTTTTAAAATAAGGATAAAACGCTGGCAATTCGGTCAAGCGTTTTATGACGTAGATAAAGAATTTATGAATTTGAAGGTTATTATCTAAGTTTATTTTCTTTTACAATTGTTATTACAGTCTGCATTTTTTTTTCAATTTATTAATTCACTTTGACATTTTTGACGTATGCTATTAACGTGAATAAATGAATGTGAATTTCAATGTGAATGTGAATTAATGCATCCATCCGTAACTGACACGGACTCCAACTGCATTTGATGAAGTGAAGCCGACAAGGAGGTCTACAGTACGACCATATTAATAAACCTGGAGCCGTACTGTGAACTAAAACCGCAAAGGCTTTTGTCTCGCCAAATCAATCTCGACAAAACTTCTCTGAAATAAAATAATTAACAAAAAATAAACAGTAACGCGTCTTTGCTCGACTTGGCGGGGGTATTATCGTGCACCCAGATTGAGCAACTACTTAAATAGTAATTTACGGGGTTAAAAAAAAGTTTAAAAGACAAGTCAAACACTTAACAAATAACCAAAAAGTTTGTCAAAATTGAGTAAACAAGTAACAAAAAGTTTACAATGCGAAGCCAAAGGTCGAGTAACCAAAAAGTTTATGAGGCTAAGTTGAACAGAGCTAAGTCGAATTTTAAGCAGGAAGTTTGTTTTATGTTTACACGCTTAGTGAGTAGCCAAATATCAGACAACTTATGCTGCATCTTTTAACTTTGATGTGCATACGAGTATGACAAAAAAAAACGAAAAATCCAAAACCGTACCTCAGAAGCACTTAGGTGAATTTTTAGTTAGTTTTGGTTTTAGTTGGATTTTCACTTAGTTTCTGGATATATTTTTTTGTCATGAAATAAATACTTCTATCCCACTAAGTAATATTATAAATGCTAAAGTATGTATCTGTTGTGTATATATTTGTATCTCCGTATAGCTATAAAAAACCGATTGTGATGTTTGGAACAGAGATGGCTTATGTCCTGGATTAACACAGGCTACTTTTCATCATTACCGTTTTCCAACACCACGCGGGTGAGACCGCGGTGCGCAGCTACTAAACCATACTATTGTGTCTACTGACGGAAACTTTAAACTGACTAACTAAATCAATAATTAAAAAAAGAAAAAAAAATCGTAAAAAAATTTAAAATCTGAGTTTAATTTGAGCCCTTGTAGAGTTTATTGGGTTGGTTGAGCCACCAATCGGATCCTTTTTGTTTCTTTTGGAAAGATGCCAAAGGTCGTCCAAGGGCTCTATTGTGACGAGTGAGATAGGTACTATCTCGGTCACTTTCGCTCTCACTAGAAATGCCATGAAAGTAAGAGTGACCGAGATAATCTCGAGAGCCCATTAATTGGACCCCAGCTGCGAGATGGTACCACGAAATCGTCAGTAGTTAGTCACGGGACCGCAGCGCTAGTCTAACTTCCCCGATCGCCTTTACGTTCCAACTCGGATAAATCGTGAAAATTTCGCGTTTTTGTCTATGGTCCAAACAAAATTGTTAAAACTGAATCATATAAAACGGCTTTGTTCAGAGTAACGTCCGTGTTGATCGATAAAGTCCCACATTTCAGGTGGGATAACAAGGAAAAATAAGACTCGCTCGAGGCCAGCCCGTCGGGCACGGGCCGAGGACAAATTGTTTTTATTACGCGAGAAAGTGACAGACACTTTGTAATCTCTACGCGTGGATAAAAACGGTGGATATCCAATATGTCCACGAGCCGTGCTAAGCGTGCTGCAGACGATAAGAAAAGCAGTGGATGATGATGATGATGGTGATAAATAGTGATACCAAAAGTTAAAAACACAATTTAACGAAAATAATTACAAGGTACAGGGATCACTAAAATATTTATAACTAGCGACCTGCCCCGGCTTTGCACGGGTATAAAATATAGCCTATGTTACTCAGGGATATTTAAGATAATGTAGCAATGTATAATGGTGAAAGAATTTTTGAAATCGGTCTAGTAGTTTTTGTGTTTATTCAACACAAACATACAAAAATACAAATCTTTCCTCTTTATAATATTATTAGTAAAGTATAGCTATTAGGTATAGATTTACAAGTATAGAATATGTAAGCTTAATATAGCACACCAAACAAAAAAAGTCAGTCAAAAAAAGTTTCGAAGCGAATTTAAACAAAACAAATTGGCTTACAAATTGAGGTCGCATAAGAAATTATTTCTTGAGCTCCTTGCACGTTGAATTGCATTACACTAATGTTCAGTACGCAGTGTTACCGCAATAATTTAAATTACATCCACACCACATTTCTACCTTTCCCTACCCCATTGTTATTCTGACCGTTTCTACCTCAGTTTTTGTATTCCACCCGTGCTCCATCCATAATAGGTGTCCCTTTCCATCGTTTACTCATACGCATCTCCCATCTCTGTCACAGCGTGGGTGTAAGGCCATCGGCCACTGACCCGGCCACAGCTGTGTTAGTCAAAGAATAATTACGAAGGACGAATACGTATTTCGTAATTAAGTTACTAATATAAGGGTGGTGTCGCCGGAAGGCTCAAATTTGCGGTCAAATGGGAGTACGAGAGGCGCAAGTTTTGTGGTTTCACAGCAGAGTAGATTAGTTTCTTTTTGGCTTTGGCTTTCGGATAAAGCGTTTTCACGGTTAAACGCATTTTTGCCATTTTAATTATGGCATGTTCCACATACATACACATTGGAGACATGAAGTTCATTTATAAAAGTACAAAACTCATTCTAGTCTCTTATGATTATAAGAGTTTATAAAAAATACCTAACTCTTTGATACACAGACACAGACCCTTAAAAGTTCAACCCCATTGTAGAAGACACTCACAAACACTATACGCATTTTACATGTTATTCTAATACAAATAAAGTCCAAAATAGCGCGCTCCAGATAAATATTACTATATTCACAACCTAAATTTTATTTAATGCAACTTTGTCAGTCTACACTCATCGATCTAGTCTAATCCGACTTCGGTGGTCTACACTTCAAATCGTCGCTCTACTAAAATTTTACTACAACATTACTAATCGCGACTATGCATATTCTTTATAGAAACAAAAATGCCAAATCAAACGACGGATCAATTTCTTAATTGAGGGTAGTGATTCATGGATTTTTAAACCCAATTACAGCAAAAAGCAAAACTATTGTTCTATGATATAATATTTGCAACTCTGTCAATCGACCCAAAACGCGGGCACGCGTGTGAAGCAGCGCGTCGCCCGGCGTCGCGTCGCATGAAGTCGCATCATTGAGGTGCTGAGTTGCTGACCCACTGACGTAATTGTCATAATTCAATAAACAATTGAACTGGCGTCCGTGGTGACTGCTATTTTAGCTGTCAGCTATCAGCTGGGGCGCTGCGATAATATGCTTGCCTAGTCAGTAGTATTATAATAGTACCTATTATGAGTGTCAGTTATAAAATTGTTTATTTTTTATTTAAGTATTACTAGATGCGCCCTGCGGTTTCATCTGCATTTTCCGGGATAAAAAGTAGCCTATGTGTTAATCCAGAATTCCAGACCATGAAAAACCTTTATTCCAAATTTCATGTAAATAAATATACTCATGTAAAAGTTCAGCCGTTTTTGCGTGAAAGAGCAACAAACATACTCACAAACTTTCGCGTCTATATTCGTAGTACTGGCGTATTTTTACTATTATTAAAAAACTATTTATTGAACCTGTTATTGTTGACATTTAGGTAAGTTATTGAAAGGTTGACAAAAAAAACTGTGCGTGGTCTACAAAATTAACCAACGTCAAAATGGGATGTTTTCAATTACGTTGTATTATTTTCTTGTTTTGTTACCTCAGACCATCTCTTAGCCGAATTGGAAATTTCTTTTTTAATCAAAAATCTAAATCAGTTTAGTAGTTTAATTTTGAAATAAAAATAACTGGAATAAATAAGTTATCAAAATAACTTTATCTACTCTCATATCGTAAAATTCAAATTACGAACTTCAAAACGAATCTATAATGACATAATGTTACTTTATCATAATGGAAAAAAAAAGTTTCATTAGACCTATACCACAAAATAAAAATTAAACCGACTTTAATAGTAGTTTAAGAAACTGCAAACAACTCGTTAATAGAACACTCGTATGATACTATTAAAAACCTCGGCACGGTTTTTAAACTCACACTCGTGTTTTAATACCCCTCATTTTGCAACAGTTTCATTAACTACTATTAAAGTCGGTTTAATTTTTATTTTGTACCCCGAAAAATCCTTCCTTAGAATTTATTTCTTCGTCTACTTCACGTATACTCGTATCTGGAGAAAGAGAGAATTTCTTCGCGGCACCTGAACCGGCAAAGAAATCGATCGAAGGGTGGCAGGGCCACCCTCTACCCGTCTCCTTTCCATTCTGGTCCTCTCGAGATTATCTCCGTCACCCTCACTCTCGTGAAATTTGTAATGCGAGCAACAGTGATGGAGACAAACTCAATCTTACCAGAATACCATACCCGCCCATAATCATACTCGGGGGAATTCAATGATATGAGGATACCGATAAACACGATACTTTAGTAAGGACGCTGGTAAAGCTATTGGTTTTAAGCCATTGAATTTTGAGAATATTAAAGTGCATTTAATCTAAGGTTACAGTTATTGTTCCCACCGGCACCGGCATCATTCCCGAGTAATTAAATTTTAATAGATATTTAAAAAAAAAATACAAGCTTTTATCGGGACTGGACATAGGAAATTGGTTCAAAAAACAGTTGTAACATTTGACTCACACAGACAAATAAAGTCATACTAAAGTTTGTCATAACGTGGGGTTCTACAAAAGGCCTAGATCAGTAATGTTTACATCCCAGTCCAGAAAAAGAAAAAAAAACAATTAAAGGTTAAATAACGAGTCAGCAAGTAATGCCTCTCGTGCTACATACAAAAACGACACGGTAATCACTTACCATCAGGCAACCCACCTGCTTGTTTGCTACTTCTAGCATAAAAAAATGCTACTCTGGGAAATACCGCCAGTGGGAGCGATACCTTAGATAAAATACATTTAAGTGAGTTTTTTTGTCCTCCAAAAAGCTTTCACTACTTCGCTCTAATAAATGTCAAACAAGTATAAAATTAATACTCTGTCTAGACTCTAGAGCAGGGGTCGGCAACCCGCGGGCCGCGGCCCCCTCCGTGAGGCCCGCGAAGGGTCGGTGAAAATAATGTCTGTAACTTCAGGCCTAAACCAATATGGCCCACGAAAGCCGGCTTAGGTACTTGACATACCCACACCCTACACTATGCTCTGCGCGTTCATCATCGTAAAATGTATCGAATCAATACACTAAAATTTTACACGATCCAAAAATAATGGCACGGGTTTAGGCCTTTTCATAAATATTTATTTTTTCGTTACTAGTGGTTAAATATACGAGTAAGTTGGGAGCTGTGAGCTATTGGGCAGTATTGGATTAGCCACTCACTTAACAAGTATAACAAATGCTACGAACCCCGCGCATCGCCTTATTTTTATTAAACTATGATATGTGTGTTTAGCCTTTCACTAATCCTACTTTAAAAAAAAATCTCTAAACCACCAAAAAATAACACGGTTTAAATTGATTTTTAAGAACAAGTGCGGCCCGCCGCGCTCCGTTATTTCAAATTATCACTATGCGGCCCGTGTCTGCCAAAAGGTTGCCGACCCCAGCTCTAGAGCAATTCTTTCAGTTTAGTCTAGGGTCTAGACTAAACCAAATAAATGTTATGAAACGCTGGAATCAGATTTAAAACAAAATCAAGTTACCAAAACATTCCCGTTGTTATGGCTACTCTTCAAGTGTTCGACCAACAATTTTAATCCTGGACAAACCACTGCATGAAATCGAAAAAGCTTTTGCATCGATCGAAGTCTATTACGTACGAATACTTTTTCAGGCTAATTTTGTAATTCTAGGAGAAGGTCGCCCACAACTATTAGAAAATAAGTTTACAAGATCCATTATTCCAAAAACTTTGATAAACTAAACCGTTCTCTAAAAAAACGATAAACACCTAAAATAATCCTATTAGGCGGCTTTAAAACTCCGAGACTAGGTCTAGCCACTTGAACATAGTTTTCTAAAAGAGAAACTATACGAATTACTTATCTAAAAAAACCCAACTTCACATTGGCAACGTTTTGATAACGTGTCATGAAATAAGATTTTGTAATGCCGAAGAAGACTTCCTTCTGTACATTTTCTGGGTTGAATGAACTTCGGAAGCCGCACCCTCGCTACGGTTCAACTAATGATGGTGGCAAGGGGGTGCATCGCCGCCCGCTGGCTCCCTACGAGAATTGAGGTTTCTTACGTTGCAATGCCCTCAGGAGTAGCTAGTAAGTAATTGAAGGACTCAGATCAAAAAGAAGATGAGTTGAAGGAGCAATACGGCACTGAACACTTATGAACTGCAGTCATTGTCATCAAAGAACTGATATCGCCTTTGATGTCAGTGACTGCAGCTCAAAGTTACTATTTATCAGGATTTGTCCTGAGATCTTTTGTTAACACTTTTTAGAGATAAATGTAATAAAAAAATAGATATAAAATAAAGTAGATAATTCTAAAAAAATGATCCTAAAATAGAGCATTTTTTAGATCTTTTTAAAAAGATCAGAATATCAGATAATATTTCTTTTTCTTGATACACAAATTATTATAGACTAATAAAACCACGCCAACGCGTGAGCATGACCACCAAGAATCGAGATACTCAGAGCACAATACATAATTATTATTAATAACATGACTTTTTAAATCATACGTTTTAGAAAAATCTGAAACTAAACGATATTTTTTTAAGATCAAATCAGGCTTTTTCTTTGGGCTTTAATTGTTTAAGGTAACCTTATGTCAGATGAGCAGTATGGCAGTATGTAATGGACAGCGGCATGCCCATTAGGCTCTGCGTTAAACCGCAGGCAAGCGACCGAGGCGGGGGCCCGCTCCGTGTGCCCGCGTTTAAATTTAAACACACGTCGTACACGCGCGTCTCTGTAGCGCTACTATTTTACACGCTTTTATTAGCTTCACTTGTATGTTTGTTTGTTTGTATGTTTCTAACCGACTCTTTTGGGCGCGATTTTGACCCACGTTAAACGGTCAGATTTCGTTCAAACTTTGTAGATAAATCGAGGACCGATGATAACACACTAAACAAAGCGTGTTTTTTAGGTTTTTTGAACTATTATTTCATAACAGACACGCGAGCGTGCACCCTCCCAATGTTTAGCGCAGGGCCTAAGGGCCCTCTACCACAGAATAAGTAATAGTGGATACAAGTAACTCGCGTGCTCGGTGACCTAAATAAGGCCAAAGATAACCCCATCACCCAATTATGGCCGAATCAATATATCGCAACGACTCGGGAAAAAGAATGAAATCAATAATGTTGAATAGATGTTATTATTTTTTACTAGCTGCCCGCCGCGGCTTCATCTATGTTTTCCGGGATAAAAAGTAACCTATAGATTAATCCAGGATAAAAGCTGCTTTTATACCAAGTTTAATTCAAACCCGTTCCGCCGTTTTTGCGTGATTGAGCATCAGACATTCAAAACAGTCAAACTGACATAATATAATATTAGTCGGATAAAAATAACCATAATAAAACCGAGAAAGGTTTCGTGAACAAACTGAGAAGACGGCCAGCCTCTAATTCTCAGAACGGAGTGAAGGGGCTTACCGCGGCTCGAAGAATTCTAAAAGACAAAACAAAAACAAAAGTTTCCTACGGAGTGGCAGGATCGAGAATAAGGCCTGTTGCTTCACTGTGGTATAAGTACATTCTACAGAAATATAGACCAGGGTAGAAGCCTTTAAAAATAATAAAAAGTGAAAAAAGAAATAGTAGGATGAAACCCATTAGAAATGGAGGAGAATATTATACAAATGAAAGGAAAAATAATTTACAGGCGATCTGAGGTCGGGAAGGGGATGGGGGTGAGTTTTTAAGGGTAAAAAACGGTTTTTCTCGATTTCCGGCAAAACTAAAAGTCCTATGGAAAAAAGTCAAATGGCAAAGTTGTAGGCAATAAGAGATCTAAAACTTTTGATTGACACTTTTTCACATAACCTCAAAATTTTTGTGAAAAATCCAAAAAACCAAGTTTTTGGTTTTATTTTTATCTTTTACAAAAAGATTTTTTTTTCACGAAATTTGGTGAAAACTTACCTTTTTATGTCCCAAATACGCTGTAATTTATTTGATTAAAAATATTTATTTTTTCACCTTATTTTGAATTAATATCGAAAAAGCACCCTAATTTTCAATCGAAAATTCACCCATCAAAATATCAGCTTTTTTCAAAAAGTTGGTATGTTTTCTGTTCGTTGAAATCTCTACATTCCGATGGTGAAAAAAATATATGTTACCATAGTAAATCTTCTCAGAAAATACAAAAATCGAAAACTCGAATTCGAGTTTTATTTTTAATTGTTATATAGAACTAGCGGCCCGTCCCGGCTTCGCACGGGTAGACTTTGGGCTTTTGATAAACGTAGAGTAAATTGAAATCGGTCCAGTCACTCCAGTCGTTCACGCGTGATGGCGTGACCAAAGGTGTTGAGAATAATTATAGGAACTCTTTGTTATAACCTCTATTCTCATGCTATTGCGTAACTATAGCAACCGTAGTTTGTTGATGCTAACTTGTCAATTTATAGTAAAAATTATAAACGCACACTGTTTTGATAGATATGATTGAATTTGAACTTTGTACAGAGGTAATAAAGTGCAAATTGACTCTTGGACGTTAGGAACATACCTACATTGCTTAAACAACAGTGAGTGCTTGCAATTCAATATGAACTTTATACAATAGCAATAAAGCTCGTTTTAGTTAGAAAACGTTTGTATGGGAAAAATAAAAGGGCTGTTTTTAGGGTTTTTCAATATTTCTGAGAGATTTTCTTAATATTTTTTTCTGTAAGAACCTTCTCCTAATAATAACAAATACAACAAAAAAAGAATTAGTGAAATCGGTCCAGCCATTCACGCGTGAGGCCGTGACCAAGGAAAACGGGTTTCATTTTTATATATATATATAGATATGGATATATAGATATAGATATATAGATATAGATTTTGAATTTGAATTTTGAGTGGCAAGTAATCGTTTTATATCGGAAAACGAAATAAAAACAGGTGCAGCTAGTCAGTAATAATTATTTATTAAGTATGTAGGTACCTCCTACAATTATTATTTTAGATATTAATTGAGGTAGGTCAGAGTCACAGCGGATACGCCCGGCTAAAAATCTCCAAACCAAATAATAGGGTAAAACGGGACCCTATTACTAAGACTCCGCCGTCCGTCCGTACCTATGTCTGTCCGTCTGTCACCAGGCTGTATCTCATGCACCGTGATAGTTAGACAGTTGAAATTATCACAGATGATTATTTTCCGTTGCCGCTATACCTACAACAAATACTAAAAAACAGAATAAAATAAATGTTTGAGGGGGCTCCCATAAAACAGACATTGTTTTTGCCGTTTTTATAGATCACGGAACACTTCGTGCGCGAGTCCGACTCGGACTTGGCCGCTTTTTTTTAGATCTGTAATCAGCTTTGGCATTGTTATTAATTTCGCCTAATGTGTAACGCTGTAGATTCTCATTTATCAATTCGACTCGCCCTCTTTCCATCCTACTGCTAAGATGCCTGGTCTACCCTAGTATGGTGATAAGACCGTATTCCACCATGCTGGCCAAGTGCGAGTTGGTGGATTCACATACGTAGGTATTTGAATTTCTTCCCCGGACGTATGCAGGTTTCCTCAGAAATTCACAATGTTGTAGGCCACAGAAAAGACTAAATTAAATCCGTAGATTACAAAAATGAAATTTTACAAGTTTGACGAATCTTTGGAGTGGTTTTCTCTTTTTAATCTTTTGGAGTATTGCCGACCCCAAACCAGTATCGGGGAACGTCTAATTTTGACGCTAACAATAGACGAGCCGTTCGAGCAGGTAGACAACCACTGGGCCCCTATTCTTGGGCGCTCGACATTATTCAAACTCAAAAATGTCCGGAGTGTATTAATAAATTGAATTTATCTCGGTCACTCTCACTGTTGAGTCTCCTCACTTAAGAGGAAAGATTTGTATTTTTGGATATTTGTAAAGAATAAACTCAAAAATTGTTGGACCTACTTTAAAAATCTTTCACCGATATAAAGCCACGTCATTACCGAGTAACATAGACTACATTCATGCCCATGCGAAGCCGGTGCAGGTCGCTAGTAATATTATAAAAGTTAAAGTTTGTTAGTATGTTTGTTACTCTTTCACGTTGAAATGGCTGTATGGAATTGAATAAAAATAGAGATAACTTATGATCTGAAATAACACAGGCTACTTTTCATCATCATAATCACCGTGCGGGTAAAACCGCGGGGCGCAGCTAGCTTCTAACAAGATCGACAGTGAGCGAGATAATATCTCTTTAGCCAGAATAGAACCTCTGAATTCCAAATCTAGCCACACGATTTCGGGCAGCGATTTGGCAACGCCGCCGCTTTTGTTAACTTAATTAGGGGTGTGGTGTGGGGATGCAAACGGCAACGTCGCTTTTGTCCACAATTCTACACTGTTACAGCTATTTCTGTCGTATGGCATCTTTTATCCCTAATAATACGAACTATACTTGCTAAGCCAACCGAACCGAACGAAGCGAGGTCTCTCTAAGAACAAATATACGTTTGTATGTTTGCCTTGTCCGACTATAACATAAGTATCGTTAGTCGATCGTCATGAAATGTTGCTTACAAAGTTCGTTACAATCACTGAGCTATATTACTACGTAAGTAATATAGCTCAGTGGTTACAATGAACATTTAAGCTCGAATATTGTCAAAATCGGCTGGAGGGTTGGGGAGATATAGAAGTTGTGAGGTACAGTTCGCTACTTATTTTGTTCTAAGGTCAACATTTATCTGAAATTTGTCTAAATAAGATATCCTATAGTAGAGGATCCGAGTATAGAACGACCTTCACCGAACTGGTTAATCGATGAAAAGTATTTACTGGTAACTAGCTGCACCCGGCGGTTACATCCGCTTTTTTTTTAAACTTTCCTTTATACCTTTCCTGAACTTGCACAAATATTTCAAGATCAAAATTAGCTAAATCAGTCCAGCCGTTTTTGAGTTATAGCCAGACAAACGAACAGCGATTCATATTTATATATAAGACTAGCTGACCCGTGCCCACTTCGTTGGGCATAATGTTAATTAAACCCGAAGCCATCGCGCGCCGTCCCGACCGTTTTTTCTCCGATTCACTTTGCAAAACGGACTACCACGTAAAAGCCTTTTTATTTTTCGGTTTTTTATATAACCTATGACACTCAGTAATAATGTGGCTTTCTATTGGTGAAAGAATTTTTAAAATCGGTTCAGTAGATCCCGAGATGACCCCTTACAATTTAACAAATATACAAACACACAAACTTTACTTCTTTATAATATTAGTATAGACTAGCTGACCCGACAGACATTGTCCTGTCTTAACTACCTATGTCTTAATTTTCTAATGTTCCGCTCAACTTCCTTAATTTTTTGTTTCATAATAACCTTCCCCTGACAAAAATTAACACAACAAAAAAATAATTAGCGAAATTGTTCCATCCGTTCACGCGTGATGCGATGACCAAGGGAAGTAGGGATTCATTTTAATATCATAAGAAATATAGAATAAGAAAGAAAGAAGAATATTCACACGAAAGAAGATTAAATGAATTAAATATGTTACTAAATATATTGAAGTGAATATATTGATTGACTAAAAAATGTCAGTCCAGAATTAGAAAATAAAAACAAAGATATAATAAAAAAATATACTATACTTACCTACTGGCTCTACATTTTTATGCTAGTAAGAGTACTGTCAGCATCTGCTCGAGGGCTTTTACTGCAAAGGTTGCCTAAGCCATGTAAAACACACCAACTATGCTCAACCTAACAGAAGCAGAAGTGGCTGTGGCCGAAATCGCCTGGGATGACATCATCAGGAGATTAAAAGTCTTGCCGGTATCAAATAGGTATAAAGTTATTTGACACACAGCCACTCATTATCAAGAACAATTCGCAGCTGACTGTACCAGCCCGACATTGTTATCACATTACATTGAAATCCGAGCATGTTTTGTCGGGATACGTTTCCTGCACCCATAGAACTGAACCGTCGAAAGATACAATCACCATTGCAGCGTTTGTTTCAGCCCAACCAATACAATACCCATTCAACCTGCAATGTACAGCCGCGTCTATGGAATATGGAATAGTGTGAGTTCATCTTCTGTAGTTGTGAAGGCAACTGAATACCTCTGCAGCGAGCGAGTGACATCGTTTGGTTTCCTGTTCTCGCCACATTTTAAATTAGCTTTGGTTGGCAATGTCTTAAGGTTTGAGCAGCTCTCGAATACTTTCAGCTATCCGAACATCGAATGTATTCGACGATTATCTTCGAAAAGTCTTCCGCCTTCGGAAAGAATGTCTTACCTCGGAAAGATTGACATAATATTCCGGAGATGACATGACATTTGGGAAGACTTTTCGAAGATAATCGTCGAATACTTTCGATGTTCGGATAGCTGAATCAGCCTGCTGAAGTAATGGATATAATATTATATGTTACATACTAAGCCATCGTTTTGCTTTTTTTTTATTATGGACCTGAATTCGAGGTAAAATCAGCTGATCCACCGAAAAATTTCAATGACACTCGGCAATTTCAATGACACTAAAGAACAGCTGATTTTGTTTGCGATTTCAGCATTGTCCCCTAAAATATATGATTCAGAACTATGAGTAGGTAACTAGGTACTATAAGCTATCTTTTGGCTTAGCACGCTTTTCTTATAGCCCTGTATTTTGTCAGAAAGTTGTGGCTAACGAGAAAAATAAAATTTGGCAGCAAATAATATTTATTTTGGCTAAATATAGATTATAATAGGTATAGATAGTCGTTGACGTTGAAATTCCCTAGGTATACTTAGGGAATATTAATATACTACGCTTCTAATTTCTAATCATAATTTCTTGCAATTTTTTAAGAAAAGTACGTTCGGACTAATAAAATTAAATAACTTAAATGTTGCTGACAAAAACTTTATCCCGACCACAACTTTCTGTCTAGTTTTCTGTAGCGGATTATTTTATTAATTCCCGTTAACTCTTACTTGAAACTAATCAAATCAGACATTTTAATTCCAATAGGTGCTTAAGGTTATCTGTTTAAGATTTATTTATTCAAAATTCAGATTGGAACGCCTACCAGTCACAGAATCGAAATATAAAATGTTCTACTCTGTATAATATTATAGGTTTCTTGACAGCTTGTCTTTACCAGTTCCGATGGCGGCTCTGTAATCAATTATTCAATAGGAATTTGGTCGACCGAAACTGAATCTTATTGGACTACGATAGAGTGCAATAAAGAGAACGATTATGCGATCATTAAAACGTAGGTAAACCTACCTATCTACAAAGTTCAAAACTCACATGGGCGCCGAATAAATAAATGGGTCCTGAGAATTGATGAGCACTAATCGCAGACCAAGTAATGGTTATAGTTCTGATTGGTTATTCTTTTAAGATTGAGTAGTATTTAGTACCTACCTAGATGTGTAATTGTGTATGGCCTAATGCACCTTAATGCATGGGCTGTGCTCTGTTCTTTCTATAGTAATCGTTTATTTAAAACAAAGTAGCGTCACGTTTAGTTATCGTCTCTAGGAGTTATCATTATGCAAATACAGATATATGTAGATAGATAGGAGCTGTCAAGTGAGTGTCAGCTGCTCCTATCTGACCAGCAGCGCGTTATCGCGAGGGCCACTCGATACGAGCGCCGTTCATGCGGCTCTTCAATACGAGTAGATCCTAACTTGATTCCAAATAACAAAAGTACGTGCACTCGATAAGGGTTCGTGCTCGCTGCTCTGATATTTTATGCCCCCGGCCAGTTCGTTGACTCGGAGCCCCGGGACGACGTCCAGGCTGACTCCTAGCGCCATCTCTGATAGCTACCAGGAAACAAAAATCCTCATTTTCGATGTTACTCACGTGAATTATCCTCCGCCGTCGCAGGATCTAGAGAGACGGCCGAGGCACCCATACGAGTGGAGTGGCACATAAATGCACAAATAAGCACAATTGTTGACAAACAACCCGCGGAGCGCGACACGTGCGAATCGCACCGATGACACAATCCTTAACAAGGGCCCGTGTCGGACTGTCCGGGCCCGGGCGTCTCGCTCATCGACGCATCGCGATCCCTTTCGTGCTTAGGGCAAAAGACGAGTCACCGGCGCACACATTGGCTGCGCCACGGACCAATCGCGACGCCCGCCTCGTTTCACTGCTTCAGGCTTATCGTAGTAATGTAGGAAAAAGCGGTGGGGAAAATGTCTGGCATACTCGCCTACGCCGCTAACACATCTCGCTCCATTCGTTTCTTGTGAAAATTGGGCCCCGAGAGGCCGTACTGCACCGCTCCACAAGAAGACATAAATGGGCCGGACCGAGGCCGTTCGCCGCTGCCCGCATGCTAGGCCGCCGATTAGCGGAACGAGCAAGCATTACACGGCGAATCGTTGCCGACACCAAGATTATTTTGAAACACGCTAAAACTGACTGTCGGCGTAATCTCGCTATTTCTGGAAATGGATTCTTCGATGAGTAACCGCGGAGCCGGCGGTACCGAGGCCGCAAATAGCGGCCACTTGACGAGAGCCCGATAAACAATGAGTTGACGCGACTGACGCTATCGCACTGTCAACCGACACGTCACACAACACGAGACGACGGACTCATACCTAATACCTAGTGAATAATCTCATTATAACTACGTATTATTTAATGAAAAACAAGGCCTTGATTGCAAATGTAGCCTATGACACTAAATATGAACTTATAAGATTGTAACGAAACCTTGAAATGCAAAGTCGGTCAACCCGTCTTTTATTGCCAGTCTTTTACCTAACTGCCCAAAATGATAATAATTTCAGGTAAACTCTAAACAAATCTGCAATATCTTACCAAACCTGCAACTTTTGGCTCTACGTTTATAAGTAAGACACACATTAGCGCTTTGATTAAATGAAATACCTAATACGAAAAAATACGGTCTCTTCAAAACGGCAGAGCTATAGAAAAACCAGTGAATAGATCACTGTTTTGGTTCATTACTCTACCTACTACATTTTCTTATCCTACCACAGATTTAAATAAAGAATAGATACGAGTAAGTTAAGTATATGTACGTGTTTTACTCTAAGCCTTTATTACTTTTACACTGTAGGTACATAGGTAATTTAGATACAATCCCTATTTCCTTTCCCCATAAACCTCAATATATGATTTTACTTTAAATAAAAGATTTATTTTTATTTTAAGTTTTTAATAATGTAAAGTCTAGCTATGTTTAGTACTCAATAAGATAATAAATAACTCCATTGAACTCACGCAACATCGACGACGTTCGCATTCGGTCAGGCGCTACTTTTCATCGTCTTTTTCGCTGGAAATATTTGAAAGATTTAAGTAATTTTATTTATAGCAAATTACTTAAAATGGACCTAAAGCATATAACTCGTCGAAAAAGGTTTTTATAATGTGGACGTTTTCACCCGCTATTATTACAGGAGTTGTGAATTTTCCGGGATAAAAATTAGTCTAGGTATACTTATATTAATCCAGGGTATAAGGTAGCTCCATACATGATTTGTTCAGCCGTTTTCACGTTCATTTCAAGACATACAAATAAACTTACGTACCTACTGACATACATCCAAAAAATATTAATTCACCACACAGATATTGATCTGCATAGGTACTCGTCAAGTCCCGAAAAACTCAAATGATTACTGCTAATAAAATTCGTCTAACTTATCAACAGGCGACAGTAATCGCTTACCATCAGGCGCCCGCTTGTTTGCCAGTTGCAACAACTCTTCCCTCAAAGCTACGTGTTCGTCAAGCTACTCGCTACAAAGTACGAGGTGTTTTCAAAAAATAACGGGAATTTTTGTTTTTTGAAAAAAAAATATTATTCAATCGTCTACATTGTTGTCGCTTTCAAAAAAGTCTCCATTCGATATTATGCACTTATACCAGCGCTTCTTCCAATCGTCGAAACACTTCTCAAACTAGATTTTTGTAATAGCCTTTAGCTCTGTCAGCGATGTGCTTTTAATCATCTATGCTTGTAAAACGACGCGACGGCCATTTACGAGTATGTATGTGAGGTTCGCTTTATTTTTGGAAATAGGAAAAAGTCAAGGAGCCATGTCTGGTGAATATGGAGGCTGGGGCATCGTTAGGTACAGTATTGTTTTTGGCCAAGAATTCACAAACAAGCAACGAAGTGTGAGCAGGTGCATTATCGTGGTGGAAAAGCCATGATGGAATAAATTTTGCTGCCTCGCGTTTCATACCCAAAACATTCGATAAAATTTCATGGTATGAGCCAATCGATATGCCAACATCATCAGCGACTGCTCTGATTGTGATTCGGCGATCAGTTATAAGTCATAACCATTGCTTTCACTTTTTCCTCGTGTTCATCGGTTGTTGATGTGCTGGGGCGTCCGGGGCGCTTGTCATCTTCAACGTCTTCACGGCCATCTTGGAAACGCATATTGTACTTACCACTCGTAAACTCTTGTTTTACTCATGACAGACTAACCATAGGCATTTCTCACACTTTATTTTATTTTTTACGCAAAATTTAATACAAATTCTTTGGTTTATTTCTTTTAACCTACGAAAATCGCCAAGCTCATAAAAACACGTCTAACCTTAGCAGCTGCTACAGACAAAGTAAGCAATGAGTACAGCTGATAATTTTATCGTACTTCGTATATCAACATAATAGATAAAAAAAATAGACAATTGGACTCTCCAACCCGCCAAATTTTAAAATTCCCGTTATTTTCTGAACAAAGCTCGTAGATTCGTTAAGTTTGTGAGGTTTCCAAACTGTTTCCAAAAGTCATGATTATTTTTTGAAATATTCCAGTTCAAAGTTGTCATTTACCCTCTTAAATCAGGTATCAGTCGATACAAATAGGGTAGGTAGGTACACAATTCTTTACGCATACCCTATACCTACCCCAGATCAGTGGCGGATTGCGGTGAGGGTTTAGAGGGCTTAAAGCACCCTAAATACCTGTAAACCCTACCATTGTTTTTCACCCTCAGCCACATGGCGCAAGCCCCAAACCATAATCTTGTTTGTGTCACTGCCCCAGACTTCTATTATAAACGGTTATTGATAAAGGGTATGCTAAACCAAAAAGGGCTCATAGTACTCATCATTATGAACAACTTTTACTACGGGACCCAACCAGAATTCGCGAAAAAAAAATTCATAATGATCAGTATTATGGCCCTTTTCGGCTTAGCGGCTTAGCATACCCTTTCTGAAAAACCCTGTATATCGTGGAAGCTTACCAGCGTGATAGGACCCGTCTACTTGTGGGGCGGTTTAAAGCGGCTTTGTGACGGTTGCTCATCCTGAGCGCAGACACACTTCATCTTGCGCCGCTCGGCCTGGGTCATCGCCTGATCGGTGGCGTCGTTCATTTCCCACCAAATCGCACCTCCGAGGACGTTCCGGAAGTAAGGAGGCACGATGCCTTCGCGGAGTAGGTACCTTCACGAACACCGATAGATTATCGTGTTATGCATATCCTTAAACTGTAGGAGGTTTACAGACGAATTGAACAACAGACAAGTTAAAAGTGTGTTTAAAAGTAGAGTAGGGAGTCCTAGCCTGATCACCCTTCCAGCAGACGATGTCCCAGCAGTGGGATGAATAAAGGTTGAGTTGAGAGATATTTTGTATTAGTAATTACGAGCTTTTATATTTGAATCACTTACTTAGAAAGTCTGTTCTACAATTTTCTTAGACGTAGCACAAGCATTTGATAAAGTCTGGCATGAAGGGCTCATTTACAAGCTAAGAAATATGCTCCCAAAACAGTTTGTGGATCTTTTACAATCTTATCTGACGCAAAGAATGTTTAGAATCAGACAAGACGACAAATATTCAAAATTAAAGCCAATACATGCTGGAGTACCACAGGGAAGCGTCCTTGGTCCAGTCTTGTACTTATTGTACACCTGTGATATTCCAGAGCTAGAAATCAACACTATCGCCACTTTTGCAGATGACACAGCGATTATGGCAACAGGAGTCACTCATGAAGAAGCAGTGGAAAAAGTCCAAAAAGCCATCAACAAAATATCTGGCTGGACAGACAAATGGAGAATTAAACTTAACGAGTCTAAGTCCATTCACATAGACTTCACGAACAAAAAACCCAATTACCACCCGGTGTACATTAATGGTCAAGTGATACCATATGAAAACACGGCCAAATATCTTGGCATGACCTTGGACGCTAAGCTTCGCTGGAAAGCACATGTCAAAAAGAAACGTGATGAACTAGATCTTCGCTACAGAAATATGTATTGGTTAATTGGGAGAAAATCCACGCTGTCGGTACATAATAAAGTACTCTTATATAAGCAAGTCCTTATGCCAATATGGACTTATGGTATCCAGCTATGGGGCTGTACCAACCAAAATAACATGCAGATCATACAAAGATTCCAAAATAAGGTGCTCAGAGGTATTGTCAATGCCCCTTGGTACATCAGAAACGAAGACCTTCATCGGGACCTAAAAGTGGACTTCGTCTCAACTGTCATTAAAACGTTTGCCGAAGCTCATGAACATAGACTCCACCACCACGTGAACGTCGAGGCTATCCAGCTCCTCGACAACACAAACATAGTGAGAAGACTAAAAAGGAAAAAACCTTTCGAGTTAGTGTAGTGTTATGACAGTGAAGTGTAGTTTAGTTAAATCTACTAGTAAAGAACACATTAACAAAGTGTCTTCGCCTTAATAGAGACAGTAAGAAATGTGTTAATGGACACAATCTTAGCTATAACTTACTTAGCAATTTATGTTAAACGCAAATTACTCATTAGTCTTTCAAGGCTAGATCGTAATTTTAATGATGTACTTATCGATAAAATGCATCATTACAAAAAAAAAAAAAAAAAAACTTACTTATAGAACTGTTCCTCTTTGTACTCCTCGGCGCGGCGGCGCCAATACCTCCGCAAGTTGGGGCTCGTGGCCTCCGCGTCTTCCACCTGCTTCACCAGGCTACTCCGTTCCTCCTCAAACTGCTTGACTTCGTCGATCGTTTCTAACGTATTGAATTCATATTTAAAACAAGCTTGCTAGCTTGTCTATAGGATAGCGTGTGCGTTTTGCATATAGGACCTCGCCATTTTTTCCTCCGGGATAAAGAAACCTATGTGCTAATCCAGGGCATAAACTGCCTTTATGCCTAACTTTATCTAAATCCGTTCTGAAGTTTTTGCATGAAGTTAAGGAACAAACATTCAGAAATCTAAACAGTTATACTTTCACATCCTAACTTATTTTAATGATAATAGGTATAGTAGGATGTAAAAGTGAGTTTGTTACGCCTTGGCGCCTTGGCTACTCAACCGATCATCATCTAATTTTGCATACGTCAAGAGTACAGACAAAGACATAGGCTATCCTCATAATCATCATCATCATCACCGTGTTTCATAACCACGCGAGTGAAACCACCAAGAACAAAAAAACGATATTAATCGATAATCTTCCCTACAAAAATCGAATCAGTAGTTGGTACCTTCTTCTTGCTCTCCATCGACGGACATCTCTTCTGGTTTGGGAACCGGCTTGATGGTGATGTCCGGTTTCGCGCGGCTTTGGACATCTTCTGCCAGACGGGCCCTCAAGTCTTCGTATATCCTGCGAGAAGCACCACAGATCACTACTTCCGTACCAAGTTTAATTAAAATCAGTTTTGTAAGTTTAGTTATAAATGTATAACAGCCACCTGCCTCCATAACAAAGATTGACGACGGACTCGTGGTCACACCGTTTTGCTACACCAGTGTGACTACGAGTAATTTATATTCCTCGTGGTTACACTACTTGGCTTTCTAGCACTTCGCCGGCCGCTGCCGCGGCACGCTCGCTACGCTCGCTCGGCTCGTGCGTTGTTTTTCATGTTCTAACATAACCTAACCTATTAATTTATTCGTCCAGTATCTTGCAATCTCGATCCTTTTCAGAGTAGTGTAACCACGAGGAATATAAATTACTCGTAGTCACACTGGTGTAGCAAAACGGTGTGACCACGAGTCCGTCGCTCAAAGATTGCAATCAGTTCAGCCCTCAACCTTTAAACTTAGAATACGCTCACACTTGAAGATTGAGAGATACTTACTTACAATAAGTTTGCACATTTAGAATAGCACAGAGAGCCATGGAGACAATTTTGGAGAAAAATGTTAATAGATTTTCAAACAACTTCTTATCACTATCATCTTGTTTGTTCATTACTTCTTCGTTCCGTTGTGGGTAAAAAATAAAAAACCGAAAAAGATAAACCTGTAAAAAAATATTGAGGCCTAAAAGACAATGGTCAGCCATTTTTTAAGTCGATTAAAAATGTAATTTAGTAACCTGTGAGCCAGAGCTTGGATGACGTCATCGATACGTCGCTCATCTTCAGGTCTTAGATCGACTAGTGGCATGAAGAGAAGAGTCTCGCTGTCTGTTTCCACAATTTCACGGTACTTCAGTATAGCGCGCAGTAGCTCTTTAGCGCCTTTAAACTTATCCCGATCAGCATCCTTCCACTGGTGTTCCAGAGTCCTGGGATGAAGAAGAAGATGGAGACGAAGAAACGTTTTCTGATGTTATTAACAGGAGGTGTAGTTTTTTTGTTCGATGATAGGTTTGCAATTGACCGCCAATTTGCCTGATTCCCGAGTAATAAATAAAATTATTTAAAAAGAAATTGGACTAATAGTTCTAGAGACTCCTCGCGTTTAGAAAAGATATAAAAAAACGCGTGTGTAGGGTAGGTAGGTACAGCTCTGAGCGGAAAGGCTTTGCGAGGCCCTTTGTCCTTCGTGAAAAGTATGTGATGTGAAAGTAGGTCTGGTTGTTTGGTTTAAGTATTTGTCATGTTTGACGAGAAATGCTGAAGTGACACAAATAAGGTAGAGGAGCAGAATATTATGTCCCGACTCCCGACCTGACCCGAGTGCTATGCGATTAAAAACCGATCTTCGAGTGTTTCGAGGCGCGATATTCGAGTACTACGAGTACATAATGAATTTTTCGGTTCTCCCTTGTTATCGGTCCCTTGTTTATCGGTCCCTTGTTTTGTTTATCAAGGTGCGGCAGGGTTAAAGGTTCACGAGTATAATATGTATACATGTTTGCTGCTTGGATGGGCCCTTGGGCCACTCTATTTTACACAAGGCAAGCAATAACTGAATTTATGAAAACTTACCTTTTCTCGAAGTGCATCAAATAAATTAGTACCTATAATAAGTAATATTGTTCAAAGTGAAAATAAATTACAAAAAACCAGAGAGAACTCAAACATCATCATTATACTACTTGAACATAAGCGTAATATTATACAACGATTACGATATATAATATACTAGCTGACTCGACAGACGTTGTCCTGTCAAAAGCCATTGCGTAACTACAGCAACCGTAGTATGTTGATGCTAACTTGTCAATTTATAGTAAAAATTATCAGTATTTAGATAATTTGCAATAAATTAAAATTGCGACTATAATTTGAGATTTAAACTATCCTATCTCTCAAGTTGGATCGAACTGCACATGGTGTGCGAATTTTATTATAATCGGTTAAGTGGTTTAGGAGTCCATTGAGGACAAACATTGTGACACGAGATTTATATATATTAAAGACTAGCTGACTCGACAGACGTTGTCCTGTCAAAAGCCATTGCGTCAATTCTATATCAAATGTCAAAAGTTATGCTATTGCGTAACTATAGCAACCGTAGTATGTTGATGCTAACTTGTCAATTTATAGTAAAAATTATCAGTATATATTATATAATTTGCAATAAATTAAAATTGCGACTATAATTTGAGATTTAAACTATACTATCTCTCAAGTTGGATCGAACTGCACATGGTGTGCGAATTTTATTATAATCGGTTAAGTGGTTTAGGAGTCCATTGAGGACAAACATTGTGACACGAGATTATTATCTTAATATATATTAATACTAGCTGACTCGACAGACGTGTGACGTGTGACAACGTCTGTCGAGTCAGCTAGTATATATTAAGATAAAACCGACCTGTTTGGCTCAGCGGTAGTGTAGCCGCCTTATAAGCCAGAGGTCCCGGGTTCGATTCCCGGCCGGGCAGATGTTTGAATGATGAATTTAAATATCTGTTCTGGGTCTGGGTGTTAGTTGTCCTTGACTTTGTGTGTGTTCCATGGCATCCCCGACACAGGATTTATTCCTAGTGGGGAGCTATGAGTGTGAAACGTTTATAAAAGAAAAGTTATTGGAAACGAAAATTATGTGAACAGAAATTAAACAAAACGAATATTGTTCATCCAAATAAAATTATATTTAAAGTCATGACATCGGCGAACCGAATTTTTCAATTAGGTTTTGAATGAATGAATTAGTTAACTAACTTTATCTTAATTTACCGCTATGTTATAACCTGAATAAATAATTAAGGATCAAAATGAAAAGTAAAAGAAAAATAGTTAATAAAATCCATTTTTTTTTAATTTGCTTCGGTTGTTGCGCGAGGCCACTGCACCCCCTAAGGCCGCCGTTGCTTGAACAAAATAGAGTAAACGCCTGCCGAAGTTGAATTAAGTTGAATTTTGCGTCGCTTTTGAGATAAACGTCTCAAACTCAAATAAGATTAAAAAGGATGGCTAAGAAAGAAAGAAAGATTTTACCTTAAGACAAAAGCTCGCGGTAGCCTCGGCGGTAGAGCGTTGTCAGGCTTCATTGGTTGCGGCTCGAATCTCTCGTAGGGCCGCATCCAGTGATAGAAACCTTTGCCGCAGTCTTTTTTCAGGTCCTTGTACGTCAGGTATTTAGGTTTCTCAGCTAACTTTGAATCCATCAACCATTTCTGTATAAAAATCCGATACGCTAAATTATTGTCCGTCCGACGATGGTCTGACGGTCGCAATTACGTCTGTCGATGGTCGGAAAAATAGCCAAGTACTTTATAGAATTAAAATAGAAGTTATACTAGCTAGTCCGAAGCTATTATCATTATAAAAGGACTTTTTATGTGTTACCATTCGAGAGTTCTGTTTCATGTCTTTCAGCTCCATCAGACTAGCTTTACCTTTATGTAACCAGTTATGTTGTCGGAACTAAGTAAGTACCTACCTACAAGATGCGTTTGCAAAGTTTCTGATAAATCAAGTGGATGATAGATAGATTTTTAGGAGTTCCGTACCAAGATGATAAAAAGAAGCTTGCGATTCTCGGATTAGATTGCTGCTCACGCATGTTAATGCATGTCTATTAATGCCAACGCATGTTTGCTTCGATGTAAAAGCAAAGCAGGAAATTGTTCATGCTTCGCTCGTGACGTGATACAACATTTTGATTGTGACTGCTTTAAGCCGACGAAAGGTAAAAATCAAACATAGAAAAAGAGAAAGTGAGTTATTTTGGAATGTTAATACCGGACGATTATTATGATTGGCGTGATGTTATTCAAACCTCGGTTTCTGTGAGATGCACCGGCATTAGCACCGAAAGTAAGCTTCGCTGGTCGCCGAATGTATCGTGTTGACTGATGGAGCACCACGGTTGCCAGCGGCAGTCGCGATTGTAAATTTCTAGTAACGATCGATGTACTAATTCAGAGCACGTCAACTCGCTAAAAAAATAGAATAAATGCAATTTGTTCATTTCAGAGTTCATCTAAATCCTTAATAATTTATATTTAAAGAATATATTACCGTCGTAAGATTAAAAAGCGAATCGTTTTCGCGAGATATATCTCCCTACATTTCCCGTGGGACATCGTAGAGGTCTCAGATTTCCGATCAGCCCGTTCGTCAATGCTATATGTGGACTCTTCACCGATTACAGTTTCAGCTTCATCTAGATGTATATTCTCATGGGAAAATGGCTCGTCGATTAAAATTATGCCCCCTTCTTCGTTCACCACGACGCGTTTAGAAAAGGAATCTCTCATTTTCAACCAGTTCTGTTGAAGCCTGGTCACACTGCTCATTTCGTCAGGTGCTATCTTTATCTCGCATGTGGTAAACGACTGGCATTCAGGACACGCCTCGTACTTTACTCGTAAAGTTTCGCCATCGAAAGATGCTCTCGTCATACTGTCTAATGATATATCGTAATTATTTTCTGAATCAATAACTACTGCGGTAGCATTCGGAGATTCGACTGTAATTTTATTATTTGTCTTATCAACAGTGACTGTAGTGAATTTGACGTGTTCGATTGAATAAATTATTTGCACAGAGATATAACCGTCAATTCGTTCACATACTTTAGTTTCTGCATCCTCTTCTTCCAACTTCATTTCTTTTATTTCAACTTTTCTTGCTGAACCCGAATTTGAAACACTTACCTGTGATACAACGTAGCTTTTATGAGACATGGATAGTTTGGTTTCCAATTCAATATTTTCAGAACTTCTCATTTCGAATAAATACATTTCATCCTCAGTCCACTCAGGATATATTTCTTCATCTTCTACGACAAATTTCGTAATTATTCGTGTTTTGTCTGGGAAAGTCACTATTTGAAGGCCATCTTTATTCAGTAAAACATGGGTACCATCCATTCGCCTCGAAAATACTTCACCCAAACAAAAATCAGTAGCTGTTCGAATCAGTAGCTTTTCAATAAAAAAAGGTATACCGTTTTTCCACGTTTGCCTAATGCCTGAAGTTTCTATACATTCAAATTCTTCCGTAATTAGTTCATATTCAAGCGGCTTTGTCTCCTCCTCGATTACCAGTTCTTTCGTTTTAGACGAGCTTTTGCTGGATTTATCTTTACTTTTGTCTTTACCTTTCTTCATCTTGTCAGAACTGGGTTCACTTAATATGTCGTCGAGCCCTTCGGGTACCACCGCTTTCTTGAAATATTTTGTTATTTTTATAAAAGAACCGTCTGGCTTTAAAACTTCTATATCCCCTGATGTTTTAAATATTATGACCTCGCCGTTTAAACTAATGCAACGCATAGTTTCGTCAAGTTCTATCGTAGACGAGATGAAATATTGTTTAATATGCGATATAATCGGTGAATTATCTTCGTATATACTCTCGGTAATGAGACCGTTCGGCCAAGTGATAGTAAAAGAATGAAACGGGTAAGTCTCGAATAACACCTGAGCCTGAGTTTCATTTTCTGTATTTAGAGGCGCTGTCACTGTAATCGGAACTTTATATGTTCGTTTCTTTATGTTCATCATTACCTGATCTTTAGTGACTATCCTAAACGATTGATAAGTATCAATAACTTCTGGTGGAATATTATCTCCTAAAGCTCTTTGTAGCCAGAACTCATTGCAAGTGTTTCCCGGAACCACATTCATTATTATGTATTCTATATTTGTCGGTATGATCAACGTGTACATGCTATGTATACGAGTCCCGTCTCGGGAGAAGAATGAAGCATCCTTTCCAAATACTTCAACTCTTCTGTCACCTAAATTGTACCCTAAAAACTCTTTAGGGGGTATTTCACCATCAGAACTAGACGCGTTGTGGCTGGTCATAAAAGATTGTCGATGTTGATATTTAGGTGTCGATGGTGCCTTTTGTTTCTTACTGCCTTTCGTATCGGCTTCACTTGATGTTGGCGATGTCAATTTTTGAGAAACGTCAGCATTTGACTCAACGTTCTCTTCTTCCATTCCA
This sequence comes from Alcis repandata, assembly GCA_949125135.1. Lineage (NCBI taxonomy): Eukaryota > Metazoa > Arthropoda > Insecta > Lepidoptera > Geometridae > Alcis > Alcis repandata. The sequence continues at coordinate 11,283,233 of OX421221.1, read as the reverse complement.
TGCAATTCCTGATATTTAAGCGACCCTTCAATCATTAGATCCAATGCTACTTCTGCATCGCTAACGCAAGATTTCAGCGCATTAGGGTCTAACACGACCTTGAATTCGGATTGTGTTTTCATCTGCATAGTTTCGTCGTAAATTTTTTCCTCGGTCTGAATCCAATCGTATTGTTCCTCAAGTACGAAGTCGAAGAAATCTTGCAAGCATAAAGGTGTTACCAAATGACAGCGCCACTCATCACGTGCTATGCCATCTTTGTCATGGCTATTGAAGAACATTAACACGAAGCAATCAGTTACTTCACAATATTTATAATTTACACAATTGTATTTACAAAAAGCATCAAACATGATTTGGTATGCACTAGGCCCAGATAAATCTTCAAAATACTCAAAATCGTCAATCATATGGTTGATAGGCGTTCCGTTTGCCAATTCAGCGGCCGAGATAAGTTCACTGATATCTGGACAATCAAAAAGAAATTTTATGCGTTTAGATTCGGGGTCTTCGCCATATGACTTATTTGACATATTCTCACTTTTTGTCATCGATGGAAATGATGGCGTCCTAGAACAAGAGCCGTTGTGTAGAGAAGCATTCGTCGGGAGAGGTTCAGCCAGGACGCTACGCTTCAAATAGATTTTCTTGAACTCTGCTATGGTAGCGGAAGTCGGATGTTTCTTTTTTAATGAGCTTCTATTATTGTACAACTTACGGCAAGCTAAAATATGTATCAACCTATTGAGTTCGGCCGTTTCTACATCTTCTCTTTGAAAGCACGATAGCAGTATGTTAACGTGAAAATTGATTTTCGCCTCTAGCTCACCATGAGGTCTGTTTTGCGTGTCCCAAAATTTATGTAGTGGCATACGAAAAAGTGAAGACAATACTATATTATCTAAATTGATGTTTCCTAAATGAAAGGTAGGGTACTTAGCAAAATCACCGTAATTTATAATCGTGGGGGACTTATGATTTTCATATTCTTCACCATATGTTAGACGATACGCTTTCCTATTCATATCATTTTTGCAAAGGGTACTAAACACTTCATTTACAAAAGTCTCTGCTCTTTCTACTTTTTCATCTGCGTAGCTTTTGTTCGGTTTATTCATGGTAACGGCGCTTGATAGAGATGTCCGGCTGCTACTTTCTATTATCTCTTGGCTGTTACATACTGTTTGTAGAATACTATCTATGACTGAATAACAAGTGACACATTCGAGTGGGATGTCTTCGATTTGTTGTTGGTAATACATAGCAAAGCGATCATCTGCAATCTCTACAGGTATATTTATAACATCCATATTTTCCAGATAATTTTTATGTTGCCGTGTTAGATCTTGTATATCGTACATCAGATAACACATCTCATTATATATTTTATCCGAATTGCCCGACAATTTCTCTGAATCCCAATAAGGGGGAGTAAATATGGCAAAAACAGTATTCTTATAATCATCTGCGCTGTCTTTGGAGATGCGTAGTAATTGAAGATCTTCCCAAAATCTTAAAGATATCTCAGCAAGAATTTCAGTTTGACTTTGACCTCTTTTTGTAGCTCTGAACAAGGTAGAAGGCACTTTGGCCGCGGTCGGATCAATCCTAATCTGTACCACTGCTGATAATGGTATTCCGATTTTAATAAGACTGCTGGGCAGCAGAGGGTCTAGGAACCCCGTTATAGCAACGTAAAGGTTTGGTCCATCAGTGGGAAAGTCATCAACATAAACTCTGTCTCTCCATTCTTCACCTCTCACCCTAAGACTAGTATTGTATTTTTTACCTTCTTCAGGTTCAGGTAGAGTTTCGACTTCAGTTACACCTTTCTTACCTTTACTCTTTGGAGGAGGTGACGGCGGTGCAACGGGTTCCGGCGGGATCACATTCACAGTCCCCCTGACCTCAGCCTTATCGATCATAGTCGTTGATTCCCTGCGCATACCTTCTTTCACTTCCAACTTTTGCCTTTTAATAAATAGATATTCTTCTTTTATTTTCAACATTAAATGTTTGATGATAAGAGCTAGAATATCGGGTGGAATGTCCTTCTTTTCTTTAAGAAAAGCCTGTCCTTCTTCGAACACTCGTAAGTTCTCATCTTTAACCTTTTTCTCACTGCCAAGCTGGTTTACCATAAAAACGGTTTCCGTTTTGCAAATGTTCTTAATAACGAACCTTTTTTCCTCAGCTGCGAAGATTTCAAACTTATTCAGATAGATTCTATCCTGATCGCTACCAGCAGCTTCAAACATCACTACTTTTACTTTCCAAGTTTCTTCGTCCAAGATGGCATTCTCGATAAGCGTCCGCCAAGCGTTAGCGTTGTCTAGATCCTTTTTATTTTTTGGAGCCATTTTAACCTTTGCTACGTTTCTCTTTCGCTTTACTTAGTAAATGTTTAAAATTAACACAAACTACACAACATACCAATACACTTAGGATGGACCTATATCTCCGTTATTACAGTACTACCTACTTTAAGGACCTATATTTCCGTGTAAAAATAAACGTCTTTTTCCAATCATATTACCAATGACAACCGAAGAAAATATCGAAATAGGTTACTTTTAACTATGATTTTTTATCAAATTATACACTGCAAGAGGTTAAATGAAAATAATCCAAAAAGTAGGTACCTACCTAATATACCTGGATCTATGACCTACTTATACTATACAAGTGCTGTATTAGGTACCTACAAGGAAGTTTAGGTAGGGAAAAAATGGGGATAACTCATAATTATGAAAAACTTAAAAAAATCGGACCAACTCGGAATTCATAGCTGGTTGTTAGGCTGGGGCTGGGGGAAGCGGAAGGAATTCAGTGACCAGACGAGCAATACGCTCGCCTGAAGTTAACGTCACGTTTACGCGTTAGGTCACAAACAATAAGTATGTCGAGCCTACTAGAAGAGAAGTAGTGTACTTACCTACTTTGTTTATTGACCCCGGACATTGGTTTGTTTGGATGTTGGTACTCGCGTCCAGTAGGTTAGCTATACGAACATCGGAAGGAAGGCGGAAGACATTTCGAAGATAATCGTCGAATACATTCGATGTTCGGATAGCGAACATCGAGTAGGTATATTCGAAATATTTGTTTGTTTGGCTAGCCCTGGCATTAGAGTTTAAAGGCCACATGAAATGAAGGACTCTGACAATATGGTTTGCGGTTTGTAGTACGTTTGCAAAGGCAAAAAATACCATTGTTTCAGATTGTTCTGCCTTTTCTTTCATATTATATGTAATCCGAGTATACCATAAAAAAATAATTTCACATTTAATTTCTCGTCCAAAAAGAATCCTTTCAACTCCTATCGAAAGTATACGTACGTAACCATACTAACCATACGTAAGTCTAACAAAAATAAAAAGTACCCTAGTAGCCAACTAAAAAAAAAACTTTAACGTTTGACACATTTGTCGTTGTTTCATAGCAATCAAAGTCACGTAGCTTGACACATTACCATAGTGTAGAGACAATTCTAGTTTATTTGTTGACGAATAATCGAATAATCGGTCGGTGGTTTTAGTCGTTCGACGTTTAATTAACTAGCTGTTCCCTGCCCCGCTTCGCTGTGGATAAAAAAAAATAAAAAAAATATAGCTTATGTCACTTTGGGATAATGTAGCATTCGAATGGTGAAAGAATTTTTGAAATCGGTCCAGTAGTTTTTGAGTTTATTCCACACAAACATCCAAAAATACAAATCTTTCCTCTTTATAATATTATTATTATTAGTATAGATGTAAACAAACCGAAACGTATTTTTAGTTTTGTTGATTTTTTCTAAAAGCTCTTAATCAATGGAGATAAAATTGATTTGGGACCACCTCTGAATTATTATGACATACCAAACAAAACAACAATAAGCTATTTGACTGATTTTGAAAAACTGTTTTAAATTATTCGTTGGCATATGATTAATACACCACATGTATATTTCTGCGAAATTTGCAGTATTTTTCGTAAAATACTGTGTTAAAATTTATATTACAATATTCGCGCTAAAAACGCTGTTTGGGTAATGGCGGACGACATGTGATTTGCGTGACGTCACAGGCAAGTAAGCAAACTTTATTCTTTGACAAACGTCAAACTTGTACCAAAGTGTACATTATAAAATCACACAAAGTGTCTTAGCATTAAACAATGTTTACTTGCATGTGACGTCACGCGAGGCGTAGCCAATCACAGAGCGTTCTTGTGGCTGAAGAATTTTAAAAAATAATTTGAATTTATTTTGTTTATTTTGAAAAATCTATAAATATTTTTGGATAAAACAGAGATAGATATGTTTTTTTATGTTATTACATTAGAATGACCACATTTCGTAGCATATTTTTAATAGTGTCAAATAGCCTATGAAAATCAGTTCATAATTGACGGTGTTAGGTATCGCGTAACATACACAGCGCAGCGCACAGCGCGTAGCAACAAACAGTCGAATTGAAAACCGTCTCCTTTTTGGAAGTCGGTTAGTAAGTAAATAATTTGACTTGATTTGATTTGATCAAATTGAAAAATAAAGAAAATGTGTGTTGTTTGTTTTCTTTACAAGGTGACACTGGAATCGATTCTCAAACGAAATTAAATCGGGGAATCGAATTTCTTGACCTTCCATAGTTCAATCTGTCAAAAGGCTGTCATTGTCATTTGATTTAATCGATAATGGTTTTTTCTTTTGGCAACACCACAGAACTCCGCAGAAGCCAGTAGAAAAGTTAAAGTTGAATTTGGTTCCTTCTCTTCACTTTATGTATTGTTGTTGTGAAGAAAATTAAGACTAGCTTGCCGTACCTACTCTACCTTGTGAAGGATTGTATTTGTAGTACAAATAGTTTTATTACTCTTTGTGGTTTAAATTGGTTTAGTGGGTTATAGGTAGGTACTCGAAGTGTAGGTTTATTACAAAATCTATTTAGTTTATTTTCAAGTCTGAAAAATACCTATTAAATGTCCTAGAACAGAAATTAGAATTAATTAATGTACTCCACTGTAATCTGTTAATAATATTCTTCAATTGACTCACAATAGTGTACTGTATATTCTAAAGTGCGTAATTTGTGGTAGGATAAGAATAGAAATAACGTATAGCACTTCCTCTCGGAACCAATCGGGAGCTATTGTGTTTTTCTGGCTCTAGAATAAGGTCCTGCATAGGTAGAAGGAGAAGAAGAAGAATTTATAGGTAAGTTCCAGCAGTACAATATTACGATCTTTTACCATCTGAAACCAGCTACTTTTGTGGAATTCGTCGTAGGTAATTATTACGTTTACACATTTGCAAGTCCATCATTTGTCTACACAAAGTAAATCAAATTGATCCTGTTATGTTTGACAAATTGTAATTTCTTTCTCTTTACAAGCTCTCTTATCATCGGCTTATTATCGGTCACACCATCTATGCCACCAGAGCAGTTGTGTCAGCGGCCAGAGCTTCCCTTCGTTATTTTAAGTGGTTGGCTTAGGTTACCACTAGGAAAGGGTAACGCACAATGCACCTTTTACGGGATGTGGCCAGTGCGAGCCCTTTTGCCTCCATATCGAATAAGAATAAGAAGCTTGTGTCACTAGTTTCTCACGCAGTTCACACTGCTCTTCTCATCTCGGCAAAAGTATAATGTAAATCTATGTGTCATTCCATACTGCTTTGGCTAAGCATGATCTATTGTTGACCAAGCACTCTATGACACCAAATACAGAAGAATTAGACTGACACCTAATAGTAAAAGCTTATTTACCTTTAGGGATACATATATATGGACATGGACAGAGCATCTCAGTTTACTGAACAATGTTTTTTCTAAAGCTATAATAAAATCTCACAACTGTCAGAGTAGTAGAGTTCTATTCACAATACCTAATGTGTGAGTGTTCTTGACTGCACCATATCTTGCTAGATTATTCTTATTGTATCTGATTCTTATTAGATACTAGCTGCGGTCCCGGCTACAGTCGTTTTTTCCGAGATATAAAGTAGCCTATGTGTTTATCCAGCCCATGAACAATCTTCATTCCACAAGTGAATCCGTTCAGCCGTTTTTGCGAGAAAGAGTAACAAACATACATCCATACATTCTTACAAACTTTCGCGTTTATAATATTTAGTAGGATGAGTGCTGTAGGTCGCGTCGACGTCTCGCAAGGGGTCCATTGTGCATTTCCTTTGCCAGCACTTACTCGAGCCAACCCACCTCCCCAAAATATCAGAGTGAGACTGGGTCACACAACTTACCATCAAGTGGCCCGTTGCTTGTTTGCCACTTATTTTTTATAAAAAAAAACAACTGCTCTAGTGGCATACATGGTGTAATTGATGTTGACTGTGGATGATGGTCATCAATCATCTTTCCAGTGTACATTGTTTTCATATTTAATAATAAATAATAATAAAATCTGTTTATTGGGAACAAATAAAGGAATAAAAAAAATCGGTTGTCTGTAAAGTCGGTTTACTGACGATAGTTGAACGTGACAACGTCATAAGAAAATACTGATGGAATAGTTTCATTTTTCAAAAATAGAATATAGGAAATCACAATTTCACTCAGAGCGAGGTAACGGCACATACGTCACACTTTTTTCGTACTTGCACCTGGCTCCATCGAATTATAAGACGTTATCACGTCAAAAAATTAATGAGAATCAATGTCACCTGCAAAAGTATAAAACTGTGTCGCAGGTGTCAACACCCTTCTCCAAGAGTTTTATATTGCAAGGGATCTTCTGTATTGTCCTCACTCTCACATTCGGTACACTCATTGGAAATACTTACATGATATTTTTTTTTTCCAGAACACATTAAAGATTAAATATTACTAGCAGAGTAATGATATTCAACTTATTAAATTACAAATACTAGTATGCCTCCACCCAAAAGATGCCCTAGTCCAGATTTCGCCGAATTGCATACCAATGTAAGTATAAAATACTAAGAATATTAAAGCTGATTTTTTTTTCGCGAATTTCGGGTTGGTCCCATAGTAAAAGTTGTTCATAATGATGAGTACTATGAGCCTCTTTCGGCTTAGCGTACCCTTTATGAATAACCCTGTAGATGCATTAGTAGACTGGTAGATTAGAAATGAGGAAAATACTATTTCCGCCACCGTATGCTAGTCCTAGTGAAAACAAATATGGAATACCTCCCTGACCTTGTTTGTACCAGTGATGTTGCCTTTGGCCAGATCATTGTGCGTATTAAACTATCTATTTCTACTTCCATGGCTCAACTCATCTTTCATGTTAGAATGCTATTTGTCACTTATTATTCACATAATATTTCATGCTTCATTACTGAATAAAATATTAAATTTACAGAAGAAAATAAAAAATAATGAAGAAACAGTAGAAGCTAGCAAAGGTGCAGGTAGCTCAACATGTTCAACGTCACATAATGTGGGCTTAAAAGAAGAAACGAATACAGCAAAGCATCAGAGGTCTGACCCCTTTTTTGCGAGATACAACTTCAGTAGGGCTGACGTTATTTATTACGATTTTCTCCCTGTGGAAACCAAGAAGAATGCGTCGCAGTTAACAATGAGAAATTAGTGCTATCTCCAGGTAATAAGTTTTTTTTCGCTTATTAAAATTCATCCTTTTCTATTGAATTTATTTGTGATGGCAATGGTACTTTACCCAAATAGATATACCCTTTGGAGTAATTGTGAATAGTTTAATTTTAAAATTTACCTTTTTCCACATTCCTCTTGTACTGACTTAAAACTTTTTTAATTCTCCATTACGAACAAATAGATAAATAAACTCCTTATTGTTTACTCCCGAAATTACAAGCAAAAGGATGATAACACTTAAAACTGGTACAACAACTAGCTGCCTTATCGCTAAGAGCGATCTATTCCAGACATTTAAAAAAAAAAAGATCAAAATAACGACGTACGTTTCAGGTTCATACGGGGATTCAACGTCAGAAACAAATACCATATAATTATATCCACTGAGTTTGCTGAGTATACCTTACTAAACGCCAGCTAACAATACAAACATGGACGTAGACATTGTTTATGAAAAAATATGGCTCTCCAAAGTTGTCATCGAATTTTTAAAAAAGAGCCATCGTCTGCAGCCGTCATACAAAGAAATGCTGGAAAATATTGGGCGTCATTTCATCCCTGAGCTGAATAATACAAAGGTGATTGAAGAGTTGCTGCATAAACATGCGCAGTTCCTGTGTGACCAGGCCGGCAGTCTGAGAACAGATGACGACGACCCACTAATAGCTGTGCCGTGCATGAGAGAGCTGATTAAATTAACAGGTATCAACTTCGACAAAATTACAACAAGCACCGAAATTGAATACAAGAAAATAGACAAGAAAGCGTTTACTGAGGCCACCAACACGCCATTAATGAGAAAAACATTTGAAAGGTTATTCTCCAATCAATTAGACAAAATTGACCAAGAATTGGTTTTACGAAGAAAAAGATGCGGCAAATGCGAAGCTTGCCAGTTGCCGGATTGTGGCGAATGTGTCGCTGCCAAAGCAATGACAGAATTCGGCGACCAGGGTCGCTCGAAAAAGGCCTGCGTGCGGCGTTTTTGTCCGAACATGGTTGTCCAACAACCCGACGGATTGAGCACAGAGGACGACGCAGATCGACAGGTATCTGAAAAGAAAAAGCACTCGGTCGATAATCTGCTGCCGTTTAAACTTACCGATAATTATAGAAAAATTAAGTGGATTGGTGAACCGGTTAAAGTAGATACTAAAAGAGTATACTACGAAAAAGTTGAAATAGACGATGCAGAACTGTGCAATGGTGACTATGTCATGGTGGAAACCAGTCGATCAAACGTTCCCTCTTTAGTTGTGAGGGTTGTGTACATGTGGAAAGAGGTGCCTAATTCTAGAGAGGGTTATTTTCATGGTGAAGTATTTAAGAGGTCTTCAGACACAGTTCTAGGAGAATTTGGAGACCCGAGAGAAGTGTTTTTGTGTAATAGATGTTGCCATGGAGTTCCTCTCTCATCTATATTGAGTAAAGCTTGTGTAGAGAAAAAAGAAATACCAGCTGACTGGTTCAACCTCGGAGGCAAAGAAGTAGAGGAAACCTCGGGAGACGATGATGGCAAAACATATTTTTACAGCAAGTTCTACGAAAGATTCAGCTCTCGCTTCGAAGATCTTCCCGATGATCCTAAATGTCCCAACGATTTGAGAAAACACAGATACTGTCCGTCGTGTGAACGAAAATCGATTAAAAAAGACAAAATGATCCCAAGGGTTATAGGTCAGCTACCAATGTCAGCGCTCAGAATGCCTATGAATAGGAAAGAGTGGAGCGCGGTGAGATGGCGCGGCCACGATTACAAAAGAGGCGGCGGAGTTTTCCTGAGACCTCATACCTTCAGATTAAAAAACAGCTTGAGAAGGAAAATTGCTGCAGCTGAGCAATCAAAACTGAAAAAGGTCGACGAAAATATCTTCACAGAGTATTATAGGAAAAGCAGTGGTAGTATAGTCATTAACGGAGCGAACTTCGGCACGACCCGACCGTTTTGCGTGGGGTACATCGTCGCCGTTACCGCGGTCAACCCTGGATTTCTCGTTGACCCACAGCACATCTACCTTAGAGTTAAAATCTTGTACCGGCCTGAAAACACCAAACACAAATCCCCTGAGCGCGAGGACGAGAATGTCGTGTATTGGAGTGACGATATACGCGACGTACCGTTTTCTGCGGTCGTTGGGCATTGTCACCTAGTCTACGTGCGGAATAATTCCGAACAGCGTTCGCTTCACGACTGGTTTGAGAGAGACCCGAACAGGTTCTACTTTAGAAGCGCTTACAATAAGAGCACCGGCTGCGTGGTCAAAGTGCCGAGCCACGCTACCAGCGTCGGTGAGGCCGTAAAACCGAACATTAGAAGAAAAGCCAAGTCGGGCCTGGCCACCGTAGCGAACGCTGCTGGAGCGGACGCAGAAGTGGCTCCGCTTCGTATGCTCAACGTTTTCGCCGGGTGCGGGGGATTATCGGAGGGATTGAGTCGAGTCGGCGCCGCCGAGTGCCGCTGGGCCGTCGAGAACTTGAGGGAGACCGCTCACGCATACTCGCTTAACAATAAAAACTGCACCGTATTTACGGAGGACTGTAACGCATTGCTACGCGATGTAATCGCTGGCGAGACGCACCGCGGCGGATTGCGGCTGCCGATGCGCGGCGAAGTGGAGCTGCTCTGCGGCGGCCCGCCTTGCCCGGGCCTCATCGGCGCCATCCGGTTCAGTAACTCCGTCGGATCGCTCCTCTCCTACTGCGACTACTACCGACCCAAGTATTTCATCTTCGAAAACTTGCGTAATGTTGTTGTATACAAACAGGGGTGGATACTGAAGTTGACTTTGAGCGCGCTGCACAATATGGGCTATCAGTGCACGTTCGGGGTTTTAGAGGCGGGGCTATACGGAGTGCCGCAGACGAGACAGCGGCTGATAATGCTGGCGACGGCGCCGGGCTACGTGCTACCGAAAATCCCGGAGCCAACGCACGTGTTTAGCCGACGGACCTGGTTTCTGTCGGCTAGATTAGTCAGGAATAGGTACAGGTCCAACATGTACTGGCAGATGGGTGCGCCGCGGAGAACCTGCACTGTGCGCGACGCCTTGAGCGACTTGCCAGAGATTAGCAGCGGCGCGGATACTGCAGAGATAGAGTACGGGTCGAGGCCCGAGACACATTTCCAGCGCGCGATGCGAGGGACGGATACAACAGCGACATTAAAAGACCACATCTGCAAGAAAGTGACGCCGCTGGTCCAAGCGAGAATCTCCCATATCCCGACCGGTCACGGGTCTGATTGGCGTGACCTGCCCAACATCTCTGTCGAGCTCTCCGATGGAAATAAATGCAAGGTGAATAAATCAATTTATACTACGCACCGTAAATCGATTAAGGGCGTCACATTAAAATACGCATTGTTTCGCAATGTTTGTTTGTTTTGTTTATGTGCGTATGTAGGTTATAGGTGTGATCGCGCACAGAGCAACGATAAATACATTTTTCATGAAAGAATTTGTGTAGTATTGGTTTTGAAACTCAATTTTGGTTCTCTGTGTTTTCAGGTGTTGCGATATCTCCACGACGACATACGGAACGGCCGGTCTCGAACAGGCGCGAAACGCGGCGTGTGCTCGTGTGCATCGGGACGCGACTGCTTGCCCCGGTACAGGCAGGAAAACACTCTAATACCGTGGGGTTTGCCGCATACTGGCAACCGAATCAATCACTGGGCTGGAATCTACGGTTAGTACCACAATAAAACTGCTAGTCTCGATGAGCATGTCAATTGAGACATCCTACTTATATTATAAATGTCGGCTCGGATGTTTCTCCGTCTATCGCGCTGAATGGATTTGGACGAAATTAGTTACGAACCTTGTACATACCCGTAACGTAACGTATTTATCCAGGAGACCGGTATTGAAAGCGCACGCAGCCAGTTGTTTGAGAGCAGTGTTGTTGTTCTGTTGCAGGTCGCAACGCTTGGGAAGGGTATTTCAGTAGCACGGTGACAGACCCCGACCCGATGGACGAGCACGGCCGCGTGCTGCACCCGGTGCAGGCGCGCGTGCTGTCGGTGCGCGAGTGCGCGCGCGCGCAGGGCTTCCCGGACTCGCACCAGCTCGCCGGCTCCATGCAGGACAAGTACCGACAGGTACCCTGCCCTTTCAACTAAACTCCTTCCGCCAGGACGTCATAGCATACTACTACATCTCTGTCGCTTACTCCTTAGCTCCCTCTAGTTCTCTCTTTCACCCTCGCTCTCTTGTGGTCATTATACAACTACATTGTAGTCAAAAATCAGGCTGTGTAACGTGAATGTATGTAACGAATACTTGTGATGTCATCAAGTTTTGGATGTAGATGATAGATATGTAGCTGCGACACCAAACTATCCCTCTACTCGTAGTTTGGTAAAATCATTTTCTGATACGCCTCCTACTGTGAAAGCAAATTTAGAAAAACAAATAAACCCTCGGCTGATCCATATACCTGTCTACTGATTACTGTTGCACTAATAAACTAGTATTCGTTTTCTTTACAGTTAATATAAACATTATTTCTTTAACATGCAGTAATTTAATTTAACTATAGTTTAACTCGTTTGATTTATTTCAGATTGGCCATGCAGTACCACCTCCTTTGGCAGCAGCTCTGGGAAGAGAAATAATAAAAGCAGTGATAGCCAATGCATCTAAAAAATAAATAAGGCAATTAAAAACTAGATTTAAGTTTAATGTAATATATAATCCGCGTCAATAAAAAAAAACGAATCTTACGAAGCGGCGCTAATAATAAAGTAGATTGACACTACTCTTACAAGACTTTGTAAAAAAAAATGTAAGTTTTGGAATTATTCATTTAAAAATCAATGTGTAACCTATCTAGTTATTAAGACTTGATTTACTATGTAGATCAATTACTTGAACATTGTTTCTGTACGATATTCATTGTTAATTTTGATGAATGGTCGATAAGCTAACTTGTTATGTTTTGTTTTTCTTTCACGCATGGCACTTCTCGTAAGAGAAAAAATATATAGAAATAATATTATATTATTGTTCTCCGTGTTCTTTGTTTCTTCCGTGTAATTAAATCTGTCTAATTAAGTAAATGTTTTGATTCTCTTAAGTTGTTTTCTTTAAGTACAAAAAGTCCCCAGGTTTGACTGTGTAATTGCGTAACTATATAGCATACAACATAATCCACCTACCAAAGCGAAAATTCGCATTGGAGGGTTCTGAACTACCGTATTAAATATAGGTAACCCTAGCATTGGGAGGAAATATTCCCACATCTCAAATCGTCATTTGTTTGTCAAATGGTGGCACCAAATTAATTCACTTATTTCTGAACGCAGACATGAAATCCAAGGCAATATTTCTAATGGCAACAATCTTCTATGAAATGTCATCGTAGGTCAATGTCAAAGGTTGAGGCGATCGATTTTTTGCACAAAAGCCGGTGCGGGTGTTTACCAGTGTTACCAGATGGGGGGGATTCCCTGCAAATTCGGGGGTTTTTTTCGACGTTGGGGGGAGATTTGGGGGGAAAGGTTTGTTGGGGGGATTTTCGGGGGTAAAAAAAACTTTGGCTAAATTCGCATCACATCAAAAAAATTCGCATCACTACTTTAGTGTACCTATAAACGTGTGTATTCTCGTCATAACAATACTATACTAAGTACCTACTTAAATTCAATTGTTCATTCATTGTAAGAGTCGGTGCAAGCAAGATAACTTTGTTTGCACGTGAGGTTGTAATCGGAACTCGTCGAATCGTTTTGTAACCAAAAGCTTTATTTTGTTTACACTAGCTCCAAACAGCCACGCACGCGCCAGTGATGTCAATTTAGCACTTTTGGTGCTAAATTTGGCATATTTTATACCAGCTTAGCACATTTATTTCTCGTTTAGCATAAAGCACATTTTTTAGCACAATTTTTAAATCAATAATCGAATACCCATTAGTAATCACTAATCTGAATGTAGGGCAAAATACACTTTTAATACGAGTAAATAAAGTTTAATTTGGCTTGATTTATGTTAGTTACAAATCGCAATCCCTCGCCAACATACAACAAAAGTGTTTCTGTCACTGTCAAGTTGAAAAAGACTAAAGCCTCTCCCCCATAGGCGCTTTTTATCGGTATTAGCAACATCTATTTTGTCGCTACCGCATTCAAACGCCGAAGTTGAACGCGTTTTCAATCAGATGAGTTTTATACGTCAGATTTGGCCTAAAAAAGCACAAAAATGTTGCTATTCCTATACACTTACAAATGACGTTCTAAAATCAATAGGAACAATGGCAAGCTATGGACCGTCTACGTCGTCTTCAGAAACTCAATATATCCGTATTGAAGATGAAGACGTTGATGATGAGGAACCGAATGATGAGGAACCAAATTGCGCAACCGAATGGCAATAGAAACTGCCGAAGCGGTTCTCAGAATACGCTATTCATTGCCGAACGGTTGTATCAATTTCGTTCCGACATTGCAAATGTTAACAATGTTTAATTCAGAAAACGTATTTAAGTTAAATAAAAAAGATAAAAATGATAGTGATTGCGAAAATGATTGCATGATAGTATGTATTTGAAGCTGTAAATGAGGTTGAATAAAATTTTTAATATATTTGCTGTTTTTTTTTCCCATAAAAAGTGTTTTGGGGGTTTTTTTTCACAAAAAGCTAATTTTCGGGGGCATTTGGAATAAAGTTGGGGGGGAAACTCATATAGTGATCTGGTAACACTGGTGTTTACGTTTTGTGTTTTGTAATAAGCTACGAAAAAATCAGGTACCTACGTAGAAATTAGTCCAGAAATGGAAAGTAGACTATAATTGTATTGTTTTGACCTCAAAGTTTTCATAACATCTTTGTTAAATAGCTAGGCAGCCTCGCCTAAAGTTGGATCTTCCAAGTTCAGTGGTAAATTGTGATATTTTGTTATGTTAAGTTCGACGGACATTGCGATCATAGGTATTATGATCCCAATGTCCGTCATACATAAATTACGAGTGAATTTATCTATTTCTAGCTGACCCTCGGCGGTTTCACTCGCTGTATTTTTATTTTTTTATTTTTTACTTTTAAACCTTCCCTGTATTAGAGCAAACAAAACAAAAAAATAAACCAACTAAACAGACCAAAACGATCGGACCAATTTTTGAACACACTTAAAACTATCACACTATTAAACTACTTGACCGTAACTGGAAGCTTTATATATGAGAGTGCATTTCCGTTTCCGTCGAGTTTGTTCGCGTTTTTGAATATTTGATTGCCTTTTAACCGGAAGTGCTAGGTGGCGCCACTGCAGTTCGCGCCGTTTTATTTTCTTTTAAGATCGTGCGCCATTTTAACTCATTGGCGTTTGAAGTTTCGTCGAGGCAACAAGTCCGTAACAGCCCCTAGCTGGCGTACGGTTGTTGCATATAAATCAATTTAGAGTTATAAAGTGGTATAACATTTTGAAGCGTTTTGAAGTTATTCTAAATAACTTTAGTGAAAACCAACTTACACAGTAAGTACCCACATTTTAATTATCAATTTAGAGTTATAAAGTGGTGTAACATTTCGAAGCATTTTGAAGGTATTCTAAATAACTTTAGTGAAAACCAACTTACACAGTAAGTACCCACATTTTATTAACAGAATATAACTATAATGTTTTAAAACGGGTTAACCGTTCGATATAAATTACTCGCATTGATAATGCATTAATAATTGAAGTTTTCAGTGTGCCAGGGGTCCTTTAACCCTTTGTAGCCTTCGGAAAGGCCATCATACGACACCTTTTACTAGCGTTTGTCGAAATTATCTTAATATCATTTTTTTTTGGAATCTAATATATATTTGTTTCCAGATGAATGAGAACGCCTCAGCGTTTGAGTCACAGGTCGTAGCCGGCCCAAATGGCGAGGCGCGCAAACGGAAGAGAAGCAGCTCCAGTAGCAGTACTAGCAGCAGCTCTTCGAGCTCATCTTCTTCAGCGGACCGCCACCGGAGGTCCCGACGGCGCAAGCATAAGAAAAGTAAGCGCAGTAGACGTTCCGAATCCCGAATGGATCTACTCTTTAAGGAAATGGGTGAGCTCAGAAAAATTATTAATAATTCAAACAAAAATGATAATGATTGTCTTGACAGCGTGTCAATATATCCCGACGGGGAACCATACGAGCAACTCGATCCTGAGCATGAATTTCGAGATAACGACACTTTTGCTTTCGACATAGAAACAAAATTAAAAGAACCATCTGTCCCTAAGACCCCAAATAGTTTCTTGAAAATGTTGTCGGATGCTCAACGACTAGGCAGTACCTCGTGGTCTGACGTAAGATATGCTGAGACTCAAAAGCTTTACAATCATACTCCGGGTTTTACTGATTTGGAAACAAACGATGAAGTTAAAATGTTTGAAGGCTCAAATCGGCTTGTAAGTGCTGACAAATCATATGCTGCTATAACTTATTGCCTATTAAAACAAAAAGTCTCACTGCAGGAAGGCATTTCTGACCTTCGCTCGTGGGCAAAGAACACTAATGTCAATGCTGACAATCTAAGCGGCAAACTTGACGAGTTGTTTTTGAAGGGAGATTTTTTCAAAATCTCTTCCGACCTTTTGCAAATTGTTTGTGGCCATAGAGCTGAAAGTATTGAGCTGCGCCGAGAAGAAATTCTGAGCCAAGCTTCTGATCCCTTAGTTAAAGCGACACTGAAGAGAATTCCGCCATCAGCGACGCACATATTTGATCCCGAACCTTTCACATCCGCATTAGAAAAGCTTGGCGGGGTGCGTAAATCCTTCTGGTCTGTAAAATCTAGCCACCCCCTAAGAGCAAAGCCTAAACAAGCAAACCGCCCCGCGCAGGGGAGAGGCGATCTACCAGCAAGAGTTCCATCGCGTGAAACTCTCTGCAGTAGTACAAATGCTAATAAATACGGAACGCACTCGCATCCATGCTATTATCCACCCGCGCAGGGTGAGACTAGCTTTACAAACTACCCTCCTCCTCTTCTTCAAATTCAACATCCTCACGTCAATCGTGATATAAGGCCATTTCAGAACCAGGGCTCGCGGCTTAACCGTGGAAACAACAGGGGCCGTGGCAATGCTCGAGGAGCTTCCAGAGGAGGACATAGTTATAATAATAAGAAACAATGACTAGAACCAGTTTCGAGCAAATCAGTTAGCGCACTATTACCAGATTTACCAGCAACTATCAGCCCGTCCAGTATTCAATCTAAAAGCGCTCAACGATTATGTCCCGACCGATCCATTTCATCTCATAAAGCCGAACTGAACACCAAGTTTCCTTCAACCACAAGACTGGATGTGCATAAAAATCCTAGCCTACTTGAAACATTTTTTGATTGTACATCAGAACGCGCACATGCTTCTCGATCAAGTCAAACTCATTATCCAGATCCCGAAAAGTTTAGGATGGCAGATAAATTATGCAAAGCCCATTTTGTCCCCTCAAAAAAGCATAAAGTTCTTAGGAATAATTTGGAGGCCTTGAACCAATCAGAAAATCTTCCCAAACGAAAAGATAAGCGCCATAAAAGCAAAAGCAAGTCACGTTCCCGAACAAAGAAAAGCAAACGTAAAAGAGTTGCTAAAACTAATGGAGCTCTTAAATTTTGCCAGCTTTGTCGTTCCACGCGGTTGACTGAATTACCGGCAAAAAATGTTTCTGATTTCGCTACCAGAACTATCATTGGAAGCATACCCAGTAACACAAGTTGTCCACAACGAGTTAAGGTGGTGGCCCCAGAACTGCCACCTATCAACACCTTTACATTTCCCTCCTCCAGTGCACTTTCTAGTAACCGATGCGTCGGATATAGCATGGCGAGCACAACTAGACAACAAAGCACTCTGCGACAATTGGTCCCCGGAAGAGCAACACTTACATTGCAATCAAAAGGAGATGCTGGCTATAATACACGCCATCCAGAACCATGCCCATCTGCTCCAAGACAGCTCGATCCTAATACAATGCGACAGTTCGACAGCAGTGGCTCAGTTACGGAAACAAGGAGGTACGAAATCAATATCTCTTTTGAACATAACCTACCAAATTTTGACATTACTAGGTCATTCGGCGACTTTATTTCACGACGCATTCAGCGTCCCATAAAGCTACCCGCTAGCATGGGTATTTCCGACGCCGTTTCTTGTCCCCAAAGTACTCGCTCACCTGTATCGGTCAACAGGCATATGCCTAGTAATAGTTCCTCGTTGGGAGAAGGTTTTCTGAGGAGCAGACTTGAGAGCCCGAGCGCTCGAAGCCCCATTCACTCTGAACAACTTACAGAACCGCTTGATAGACATGTCAACGGGACACCCACCGCCACAAATTCAACACATCCCTCTGGAAGTGTAGAAATGTGGGGGTGGACCGAAGCGCTAGAAACATGGAACACTCAACAATTATCCCTACTTAAAAATTCTTGGCGTAAATCTACCTTAAAAACTTATGAAGTGGCTTGGAAACGGTGGGTTTTATGGTGTAAGGACAAACAATTTAATCCTAAAGTACCTACTGGTTCCCAAGTAGCACAATTTTTATCAGATTTATTTCTGATTTATAAATTATCGTACAATACCATTCTTTTACACAAATCAGTGGTTTCTACCCTATGTAATTCGGAGACATCAAGTCAGTTAAGCTCACACGTACTTGTCAAACATATTTTAAAATCAATAGCTCTAAAAAATCCAAAAAATTTGAAATCTCCTATATGGGATGTTAGTAAATTAAGCTTATTTTTGTCCAGCTATACAGTAAACTCAAATAACTTATTCCAGACATCGCGTCACACTGCGATTTTGTTGTTACTGTGCTCTGGGAGACGTGTCCATGACTTGACGTTGCTTAAAGTAGATCCAAATCATTTTTGGAAAACAGATAATGCTGTAGTATTTTTGCCTGAATTTGGCTCAAAAACCGATTCTGATAGCCATAGGCAGTCTAGTTGGAAATTTCTTTCTAACTCTAATAACAATAACCTCAATCCAACCTATTGGATAGACAAGACTATAGCATTACTAAATGAAAGACGCAATGCTGCAAAATCATTTAATTTATTTATTACAGTAAGAGGAACTGCTAAACCCGCCTCACGCACGGTCATAGCAGGCTGGATAAAAACAATTTTCAAAGAAGCTGGCATCACAGCCTCACCGGGAAGTATCCGATCAGCGGTTGCTTCAAAAAGCTGGATAGAAAATGCGTCTATCGATGACATCTTGGCGCAGGGTAATTGGCGCTCAGCAAATACGTTTCACAAATATTATAGGCGTGAAATATTAAGAAACGATGATTCTCAAAGCTTAACACAATTATTTGAACCAGTGAGTTAAAGAAAATGATTGCCTTATTCTTTTTGATTATATAAATATTCAATAAAACCCTGTTGATAATATGAAAGAAGAAAAAGTGATTTATGAAATTTCTAATTGTACCTCTTTGAGGACTTATTATGAATGAATATATTTTTGAGAAATTTTGGATAACAGTGTTTAATTCCTAATTTATATGTATATTATAATTATTGCTCACATTGGCGTTACTATTTATAAAACCATACTCTAGGTGACGCCACCAGGCGATAACAAACAGGCTCTCATATATAAAGCTTCCAGTTACGGTCAAGTAGTTTAATAGTCGCGTTTTACCTGAAATAAAACGCATATTAAAATACTTACCTAACTGGAAGCTTTCACTTTAATTTCTGCCTGGTGGAAATTCGGAAACTGAGCCAATGATTTAAAATGGCGCACGATCTTAAAAGAAAATAAAACGGCGCGAACTGCAGTGGCGCCACCTAGCACTTCCGGTTAAAAGGCAATCAAATATTCAAAAACGCGAACAAACTCGACGGAAACGGAAATGCACTCTCATATATAAAGCTTCCAGTTAGGTAAGTATTTTAATATGCGTTTTATTTCAGGTAAAACGCGACTATTTTTTATTTCTAAAGAGACAAAAGAGATTTACCGTACCGAACATCAAATGTTTCACAGGTAGGAACAGTTTGTATTGGAAAATTAAATTGTCGATTTTAGTATTTTTCTATACTTATTATTCATGTTTCTCGCCGTTTAAACCTTCCCTGAACTTTTACAAATACATAAAAATTAGCGAAATCGGTCCAACTATTCTCGAGAAAGCAAGCCAAACAAACAGCGATTCATTTTCGGAAGTCGGAGAAAAAGTCTTTTCGCATTTTAGTGTGTATGAACTTGTAATAAAATCTCTTTGGCTATAATACTATTTGTATCTGACTGGTTTTGGTATCATTGAAAGTTTAAATTTCAAAGAACATAATTCCAAATTCAAATTAGGAAAATGTGTGATTTTCATTTGTTTTTCGTATGTACTGTCAAGATGAGTGAATCTAATGAAGAAAGTCGACACATTTTAAAATTTTACTACAAAAAAGATAAAATTGCAACGCAAGCCGCGAGAAAAATTTGCGATGTTTATGGACACAGACACTGCACTACAGTGTCTGTGAGAGTAGCACAAATTTGGTTTAAGCGTTTTCAATCCGGAAATTTTGATGTCAAAGATGCAAGTCGCTCTGGTCGCCCTATTACGGATAAAATGGATGCCATTTTTGAAAAAGTGAAGCAAGATCAGCATATCAGTAGTTACGACGTAGCTGAAGAACTGGGAGTCAACAACAAAACAGTTTTGGCGCATTTAAAAAAAACTGGATACATAAAAAAGCTCGATATTTGGGTACCTCACGAGCTCACTGAAAGAAACCTAATGAACCGTGTACTCATCTGTGATTCTTTATTACGACGTAATGAAACCGAACCATTTTTGAAGAAGCTGATAACTGGGGATGGAAAGTGGATCACGTACGACAAGAACGTGCGAAGAAGGTCGTGGTCAAAGGCCGGTCAGACTTCACAGACTGTGGCGAAACCCGGGTTAACTCGCAACAAGGTGATGCTGTGTGTGTGGTGGGATTGGAAGGGCATTATTCATTATGAGCTGTTTCCACCAGGCAAGACCATCGATTCTGAACTTTACTGCGAACAACTGATGAGATTAAAGCAAGAAGTTGAGAAAAAGCGGCCGGAATTAATCAACAGAAGGAGTGTGGTTTTTCATCATGATAACGCTAGACCTCACACATCTTTAGCCACTCAGCAAAAATTGAGAGAGTTTGGCTGGGAGGTGTTAATGCATCCGCCGTATAGTCCTTACCTTGCACCTTCAGATTTCCACCTGTTTCGGTCTCCTCAGAATTCTTTACGCAGTGTCAAGTTAACATCACGAGAGGACTGCCAAAACCACTTGTCGCGGTATTTTAATCAGAAGTCCCAAAATTTCTATAGCAATGGGATCATGTCCCATTGCTACAAGACAACCTACAAGATGGCAAAAAGTTATCGAACAAAATGGTACCAACATACCTTAGTTAAATGTAAATAGGTAAACTATATTAAAAAATGTTTTGAATTTTCTTAAAAAATACGAAGGAACTTTTTCCCCAACCTATTATAAGACTAGCTGCGCCCCGCGGTTTCACACGCGGTCAAAAGGTTCAACATGAGTTTAATATGTCTTTTCTGGGATAAAAATATTTCATTAGCGTATATTGAACGTGGAATTACAGGAAGTGTTTTTGTCTGTTTTTGGGCTCTTCTATTTCGCATGTTGGCCCTCATCAGACCCTCTTGGTCTTGCTGGCATTGTTCTTTGCACAAAACACACAAATAGATCAAATTGAAATACTTAATGCTAGAGAACAGTATACTGATAATGTATTTGTTCTTTCTATCTACCTTCACAATATTATAAAATGCGTACATAATTCTTTTATAAATGAAAGAGGATAGAGCCACGAAACGACGAAAGTCATGAAACAAATCCTCAAAAGTTTCCCTATTGAGCATGTATTCATTGATATAAAAATGTCTTCCTAAATAAATTTTCAAGTATCATTTTTCGTGCCAGCTTAAGATTTTTCTTATTCGCGCCTTAAATATTCAAGTTTCACGGAAAAAATTTAAATTTTATCGACACTATTTAGACAATATTATAACTCTCTAAATTAAATTTACTTTTACCCGCTTGCTGCACCCGCGCCCCCCTGCCCTCGTGACGTCGATGCACCCGCGCGTCATCGTTTGTTTATGTTACGTCACGCGCCGGGCGGCGGATCACTTGAATGGTTTTTATGACTTAAACATTCAAACAAAGTCCCCACTTGTATGTTATTCTTGAGTAGCGATTGAATAGTCGTGTCGAATGACGAACGTTATAATAACATTGGTTGGCCTGGTTTAAATATAAATCAGCGTAGCCGCTTACTTTACAAAAAAACATGGACTTTGAAGTTTACATATTTTTACTAAAAAAAGTAAAGCGATAATGTATGTTTGTTACGATTTATATTTAATAATAGACTCAATCTGCACTTTGTCACAAAATAAGAACACATTACTCACCTTAAAAGTATTTAATATCAGGCATATAAAAACCAACGCAAAAAAAATTTTGCGCGATTTTTTTTGTTCCCACTTCACAATTATTGTTTACATTTTGTCGTAAATTGTTCTTTCACAAAAACAACTGAACACAACACTTCTAGGATTATTGTTTAACTATATTTTAAATAGATCATAACATCTAACACAGTAAATAACTTAAACACACATAAAATTTGAGAAATAAAAAACACGGCCGTCTCCGAAGATGATGCAATACTTCTCGCCAATTTGGAAACACAAAAGACCTAAAAACCTTAAAATACATTGTAATCAGCCTTGTTAACAAGAGTATAAAGCTTATTATGCAAGAACACCAGCCTAGTATCGAAAAAATTACGTAAAAACCGTCGATACACCTGGCGAAGTCAAAGTCAACACAAAATTGACTTTGACTTACGGAATATTATTTATTTTAAAATCGAATATCCACCGAGTTTATAATGTTGCTGCTACAAAATATTGCCCCATTCAAGGGGAGCGAGATTGCATTCATACTTTATGTCTTTTTGCCTTAGTAAAAGCAGGATAGAGACTTTTTCTGAGTCTGGCGCGAAATAAAAATCCGGACACTACAGTGTCCGCGGTGCATCTACGGGTTTTTTGAAATCGGACACTGTAGTGTCCGCGGTGCAGCAAGGGGTTACAAAAACTGGAGGATCGAAATAATTTCACGCTATAATTTGCAAGTGAGTAAGTTTTAACTACTCTCGAGACGGTATTTTTCGATGGCGCCTGTCAAATTTGTAACTCATGGTGCCGCATTTGTATGGCAACGGCTTAAAAATGTTACTCGCTGACATTTAGTTTTCGATACGGTTCAGCTACTCATGGTGCCAATTTTAGTTCTAGAAGTGACCGCTAGGGGCGCTGTACAATAGAGTTGTTGCAATAGCGATAGTTTCGCTATCGATAGTTAACCTTGGAAATCAGTTATACTATCGATAGTTCTATCGAAAACATCGAAATTCAGCAATACTCTCGATACTATCGATAGTATCGATAGTGAAAATAAAGCAATAGTTTTGAAAGTTGTCGATACTATCGACAGTATCGATAGTATCGAGCAATGATACTATCGATAATATCGATAGTATTGTACAAAATAGTCGATACTATGATACTATTTCTGATACATCGTCGCGTATCGATAGTTTTGGTTTAGTAACTATCGACGTGTTTTCGATACTATCGACTGAGAATCAAACGAAACCTGATCGGTAGCTCAGGGATACAAATATACGATATTTTTTATGTTTATGAAAGAGCTTGCCAACGAACGACACTATGGATAGATAACGAAACACAAACAATATTAACAGAAGAGGATACGAATAGCTAAGAATACTATCGTAAAATATTAAGCTATCGATAGGGCACAACTATCGATAGTATCGATAATATCGAAACTATCGAAACGTATGCCATCGATAGTATCGATACCATTGATATTTGGCAATGGTATTATTTGTTTTTAACAATCGATACTATCGATAGTATGAATGATTTTCAAGGCCACGATAGTATTATGATACTATCGATAGACTATCACTATTGCAACAACACTACCAGTTTGCCATACAAAATGCTTACGCGGTCGATGGCGAGTAAAATGGCTAAAAACTCATGGTAGATCTACTGGTCGGAAATGAATATCAATATATCTCGAAAACCATGAGTCCTATCAACATGCATCCAAGAACAATAATACTGTAGAGAATGTTAGAACATACCTACGTGTCTTGAATAATTTCCTCATAGCTTGAACTGTTTTTGAGAAAATAACGAAAAACCCGTTTTGTTGACCTTTTAACCGGAGTAAAATTTTTTTGCACGTATCGGATCGATGAGGACTTTTTAGGTTTCATTTATGATGGTGTTTTGAACAACCCTACCAATTTTCAGCTGGGTGGGAATTAATGTAACTTTATTTATTTTCTTCTATTTTTTTGGTCTAATTCGACCCAACTACATATTAATAAAGCATTGGGACGAAGTTTTCCCACCTCTCAAATCGTCAATAGGCTATTTGACTGATTTTGAAAAACTGTTTTAAATTATTCGTTGGCATATGATTAATACACCACATGTATATTTCTGCGAAATTTGCAGTATTTTTCGTAAAATACTGTGTTAAAATTTAAATTACAATATTCGCGCTAAAAACGCTGTTTCGGTAATGGCGGACGCCATGTGATTTGCGTGACGTCACAGGCAAGTAAGCAAACTTTATTCTTTGACAAACGTCAAACTTGTACCAAAGTGTACAATATAAAATCACACAAAGTGTCTTAGCATTAAACAATGTTTACTTGCGTGTGACGTCACGCGAGGCGTAGCCAATCACAGAGCGTTCTTGTGGCTGAAGAATTTTAAAAAATAATTTGAATTTATTTTGTTTATTTGGAAAAATCTATAAATATTTTTGGATAAAACAGAGATAAATATGTTTTTTTATGTCATTACCTAATAGAATGACCACATTTCGTAGCATATTTATAATAGTGTCAATTAGCCTATTGTTGGGAAATGGTAGCACCAAATTTATCCATATATTTCTGAACGCAGACATTAAATACAAGGCAATATTTCTAATGGCAACAATCTTCTATGTGATGCTAGCATAAGTCAATGTCAAAGGTTGATGAGGCGATTTTATGCTTAAAAGCCGGTTCGGTGTTTGTTTACGTTTTGTGTAATGCTACGAAGAAATCAGATACCTAGGTACGTAGAAACTATATAGTCGCAGAAATGGAAAGTAGACTATATTTTTGTTGTTTTGACCTCAAAGTTTCCATAGAATCTTTGATATGTAGCTAGGCAGCTGGAGCATAAATTACGAGTGAATTGATCCATTTAGAATTTTGAGTGTTTGTCTTCGAACAAAGGAAACGAAACGATTTACTAAGGGGTGTTCAGGGCAATTATTGTATAGCGGTACCTAATGCATAATACTTCTATGGTGTTTGTAGATAAAAGAAACCTTTCTTATCGTTATTTTATTTTTACCGTTACTAAGTAATGTATTTTTTCCATTGGGATGGCCCAAGGGCCACCCCTCCGCACCATAACCTACTGTCACAGTGTCTGTTCAACAGACTGTTTTTATTTATTGTTATATTTATTACTGCTAACTTTTTTGAATTATATACGAAATAAATATTATCCGCTTGCTCAGATGGCGCGCGCGATGTTTTTTTCGAAGAAACAATCGTTGGCGCCAAATTTTTTTACGATGTCGCCGCGCCGGGCGTGTTTACAAAAACAGATGTTATGGCTTCTACTTTGACATGCGACACCACTTGAAACAATGATTTCTATAAGTAGTTGAATAAACGCGTCGAATGTCAGAATGTTTTGTTTATATTTGTGTTAAATAATTGTATACAAACCGCCTTTAACACAAACATAGAGCTCAAATCGGCCCCTAACGCCTTCAGTACACCTACGCAATCGCATGCGGCAGCGAAACGACGAAAAAACTGTAAGTTGTATGGCAACGTTTCGCATGTGTTATGTCTCGCTCTACTATATAGCTAGATGAAATAGTTGCGTCCTTGTCGGTATTGTTTCGCAACTAACTGCGAAATGGCCGTTACACAGACGCAGCAGTTTCGCTAGTGGAGTTTCGCATCGCAAGGCGTCACCACGCGTTCTGTCGGTGAGGGCAGAATTTCGCACAATGGAAGCCGAAAATATTGAAATATTATTGAATTTGATTCGAAATTATCCCGAGTTATATTTAGTTGGGCATGTTGATTACAAAAATGCATACAAATAAATAATAGTTAAAAAAAACTAAAAAAACACGCTTTTTATAAAAAACCGAACTAAAAAAAATAGAAAATAAAATATTATAAATTTAAATTAAGAATAGGGTTGAAAATTTCAATAAATATAAATTAATAATAGTGTATATAAATAAATATATGTATTTTATTTTTAAAAAGCGTGGGGTGCATGGGTCAATAGATATTATATATTTTGTAGATACATTTTGTATTGACAGACATGAGTAGAGTGATTAGCATTTTGATAATATCTTAGAAAGCACCCCACGCTTTTTTAAAAATAAAATACATATATTTATTTATATACACTATTATTAATTTATATTTATTGAAATTTTCAACCCTATTCTTAATTTAAATTCATAATATTTTATTTTCTATTTTTTTTAGTTCGTTTTTTTATAAAAAGCGTGTTTTTTTAGTTTTTTTTAACTATTATTTATTTTTCGCTTTTTAGTTCGATTTGCTAACTATTAACCATCCTTAATATGTACAAATGTGTTGGTGTTATCCGATTTTGGCCGTCTGCTCAAGCAAATTAAAAATAAAATTGATGATTTAATTGATGGAGGAAAATTCAAGAAAAGACGGGGATAGTTTCATGCACCCAGATTCTACGCTTTCTCTTTAATACCGACGCCAGCAACAACAATTCTTCCTCTTCAGAATCTGAAAGCGACGACTGGGACGACTCAGATGACATTCTGAAACGACATCTGCACCTACAGCCCACAAAAGCTACAATGACATTTCCTTGCGAAAGAACTGCAGTGTACTAACGTTCCGCAGATGTTTCGCTACCGCATTATTTCGCAAAGACTCGCAGCCGCATACGAACTCGTAGGTGTACTAAGGGCATAAGTCAGAAAAAGATTTTTAATTAAAAAAGTAAAGCGATAACCTATTTATTTTATGATTGAAATCAAGTAAGTAAAGTACTATGCTTACGAGAAAACAATAAAAACACGTTCGCCAGTACAAATATATTTATTTACAAGCTTTTTGGTAAACAACATTTTGCATGACGCGGCGCCAAGATGGGGGACACTTGAAGCACCGATTGTAAACAAATGCTTCGATCTGCTTATTTGAAGTAGTTTAAAATGTATGAATGGAATATTGTTCTAAAAGTATGGTTTTTTGATTATCTGGTCCTGATTAAAACATTTAACGTAGTAAATCTTTAAAAACTGTAATGTTTTCCAACCAAGTTTGCACCAAAATAGACCTGATATTTAACTCACCGATTTATGGTGGATTGACGGGTTTCCGACGGTAAACACTTTTATATCGCCTAGATAGAATCCTAATCTGCGATATAATCACAATAACACAGTTAGATAATTCACTATAACACTAAAAACAATTAAAATCAACGCTTACTTCCGAAAAATATTTCGCGCGAAAGTTACCAACGGGTCGACTGATTTGTATTTTTTTTCTTAATTCTATCTGACATGTAATCCTAGTGTTTCCATAGTAAAAAATAAGTGGACGTTCAATAGGAATGAGATAGAAACAATTCCATAGTAAAATAACCATAGGTAAGTAAAGGACAGCAAGTTTTCGATGAGATTTTCGGTTTGGGTACTACAGTACCCACGGTGCATCTACGCGTAAAAGCGTTTTGGGTGGTACTACAGTACCCAAGGGTGCATTAAGCGGTTATAGGTACTATTTGAACAATAGCATAATCATTGTTTTTTCAAACAAATGTGATTGGAAACAAAAATAATGTGCACAGAAATTATACCAAACGATAGTTATATGAAACGTTTGTCCAAGTAAAATTATTTTAAAAGTTGTTATTTAAAACAAGGAAGAACCTACATAAACCGCGGGCTTAACCGCGGGGCGCAGCTAGTATAAAACAAATAAATACTTCTGCGAACAGTAGACCGAACTCGTCATGAGAGCTTTTTGCGCCAATCAATCTTTTATCTCAACAACCTCTTGACTGATTTTATTCATATCGAAATTCTTGTTTATAATTAGGAACCAAATGTTTCTGCCCAAATTTTATCAAAATCGACCGGTAAAGGCACTGCAGCAATTTCCCCCCCCCCCCCCCTCCCTTTTTGTGGAAAATACCTCACAATTTATCAGCCTTTAGGTGCCAAGAAACCAGGGCTACCTACTCGGCCCACACGACCTAACTCATCTCATCTCCATTTCAGATAAACGAAAACCTCCACTGCTGCGTTTGCAATGAAATCTTCGACATAATAGATACTAACCGCCATCAATAAAGTATCGGACAAAGTGACCCAGTTCCACAGTTACAGAGACACGTCGAGTTCTGACAGACACACATCCAGTTCTGACAGACACACATCCAGTTCTGATAGACGCACATCCAGTTCTGATAGACTCACGTCAAGTTCTGATAGACGCATATCCAGTTCAGACAGACTTACATCAAGTTATGTTAGAATCGTGTCGAGTGTCTCAACACGAGCGTGTCGATGGCAAATACCACACTGTAAATGTTTCTGAAGATCTAGAAGAATGTATTAAAAAAGAAAACCAGTTTCGGTATTTAGAAAAAATGATTGAGTATTCTTACGAAGTAGATGAAGAGTACCATACTCCGTATAAAGGAGTGTCTTACGCGTCAATGGCAAGTAAACCGTCGGTAAAACTGCCACTGCTACTGAACATTAAGTATGGTATGTATCTAAAAGATTATAAGGAAAGGGTATGCTAAGCAGGAAAGGGCTCTTACTTTGGGACCAACTTGGAATTTGCAAAAAAAAAAACATATGTTCCATACATTTTGTCGGAAGTCATTGAAATTTTTGTATGGAACAGCAGATTTTTTTTCGGGCTCATAATACTCATAGTACTCATCATTATGAACATTTTCTACTATGGGACCAACCCTGAAATCGAGAAAAAAATTGAGTTCCATACATTTTGTCGGGTGTCATTAACATTTTTTTATGGAACAGCTGATTTTTGTCCCAATTTCCTGTCTTTTCGGCTAAGCATACCCTTTCCTTAAGGTACGATTCCACCAAAATAGTGTTTAGCACATTAGTTTACAAACATTTTGTGCATAACTCCAGCATTGCGCGTACTAAGCTTGTATCGAGTTTAGCTTCTGGCTCCACCGGCAAGACTGTGCGTAACTTTTGTAAACGCACAGTGTGGCACACTTGTGCAAGAACATGTTCACTGAGAAGAGTTCTGTCTTCAGTTGTTAATTTGGACGGGCGAGAAAACGTAGTTATTTGTGCTGCAGCTTGTGTTTTATTATGTAGCCAAAATAATTTTCCATTTTCTCATTACCTCAGTCGAGTCACAATTGAAACATTGAGCTAACTCTTGAGTGGCGTCGTGTTTTTTGTTTCTATTTTTATAATCATTGTGACTGGAATCCCATAATAGAGGATAATTTTCAATCGCTTGAATAAATTTAATAATTTTATCATTCGTCCAATCCATATTTAACTCTGTTAAAACATGTGCGCGCACAAATAAATGTTTTCGCTTTGGTAGCGGAAGCAAGACTGAGTTTGCGAACAACGAGTGCGTACGCGTCGACACGAGGCCACTACTTGTACAGTGTACGCGCACACGAGTGCACAGCTGTGCGCAAACATTGCTAAAATGTTCGCGCACAATTTGTTCTTGTTCGCTTGAGTGAGTCGACCAAAGCAAACATTTGTGCCGTACGCTGTGCAGCACTGTGCCGCACAGTTCCGCACACTGGTGGAATCGTACCTTTACAACTCTGTATAAGCTTGTTTAAAATAACGCGTTTCATAAATACCTTATTTTATATTTTAAGGTACAACAACTATTTTTGTGAATGCCGAGCGCTGGCATATGATAAGGATATTGCAAAATGACCCTAACAAGTTTTCTTGTATGGCTTGCAATATAGGTGACCATATCAAGTTTAAAACGCAGCACTGCACCAGCGGTGAGCATGTGGGAAACCTAGGCCAGTGCACCATGATAAGCAGGTTCACGGACTACTTGATCAGAAAGGTTAGTCTTACGATCACAAGGTTTTCTTGGTTTGGATGTAAGGTTTTCGAGATAAACAGCTTGGCATGATCACAAGGTTGTCACAGTTTGGATGTATGGTTGTTATGGTTTGGATGTAAGGTTGTCGAGGTACTCGTATATTGCTCAGTGCGCTGTAGTAAGGGCATTTAAGGGAAAAAATTGATTACAAAGGTTAGTCCATGATTACAAGGTTGTTGTGGTTTGGATGTATGGTTGTTTAGGTTTGAATGTAAGGTTGTCGTGGCTTTGATGTAAGATTTTCGAGATATATTTATAACTCTGTGCACCGTAGTAAGTATTTAATAAGAAAGGTTAGTCCCTTAGTCTATGATCACAAGATAGTCGCAGTTTGAATGTAAGGTAAGGCTTTCGAGGACTACTTGATTAATAGAAAGGTTACTGCATGATCTCAAGGTTGTCATGATTTGGATGTTAGGTTGTTGAGATTTGGATGTTTGGTTTTTGTGGTTTGGTAAGGATTTCGAGATAAAATAACTTGATTAGAAAAATTAGTCTATGATCACATGGTTGACAAAGTTTGGATATGTGGTTGTCAAGATTTGGTCCGAAATCAAACTATTTTCTTTACAAGTTTTTATTCAAGATTATTTAAGAGTTGAATCTTGCAACTCAACTTTGAACCACTTCCCGATGTCCGATAGAGCTGAAATTGGTAAGCCAGTACAACTCCGATGAAAATGCAATAAAAGCTTGTTTTGAAGAATCTGAAATAATTTTTTTTCCCACAGGTTGGCGATGCATTTTTTCATTGCACGCATGTAGATTGCAACGGGCTGCAATTCGGGTTCCAAATAGAAGAGCACATAGCAACTAAACACCCAAAGAAAAACAGTAACTTCGTAGAAACCAGCAACCCAGTCAAAACTGCTAAACAAACCAGAACCGCCAAGAAAACCAAAACCGTCATTAAACCGAAAAAGACTGAGGGCGATAAAACGGCTAATATTAATAAGAATATTGAAAATGGTAAATCAATATTCTTCGATAAGCCTAAAATACATACAAACTTTGATATTTTCGGGTATATACAACTGTCGCCTTTCAATTGTACGCTGAAAATTCCGGTGTTGAACTTTAACTTGATAATGAAGAGGGACGGCGAATATTACTGCGCCGTGTGTAATATACCGTGCGCTGACGTGAAAGTTCATGTGCAAGAGATGGAGCATATAAATCAGATGACGATGACGTCATTTATCTCGCGTTATGAAAATAATTTGACTAAAAAGGTATGTACCAATTTTATTAAGGGGCGTCTAAACGGGCCATATTTTACGACAATTTGTGTCTGCAATTATTGGCAAATATTGCCCAGCCATCAAAAAAAACATTTTAGTGCATTTTATGGCTGAGCAATCAATTGCAGGCAACTTGTTGCAATATGGCTGCAATAGTATGGCCTTTGATTCAGAACCCATGATTTCATAAAAACATTTTGACATACCAAAAAATATGTGGATATAATGCCGGGCCATCCTTAAAATATTGCATAGTGTGGCTGGTATTGCTAGCAATGTTGCCGGCCACAGTATTGCAGCCACAAATTGTCGTAAAATATAGCCCGTTTAGACGCCCCTTTACTTAACTATTTTTTGACGTGGCGTCTAATAAATCGTAGACGCCGGGTACACGCACGAAAAAGTGTCCCATTATGCTCATTGTAACGTTACGATCGGAGTAAGAGCAGTATGCAATCATTTCACGTTGTCACATTAAACTATTGTCCGTAAACCAACTTTACAGACAACCAATTGTTTTTTATTCACTGCGTTTGACTGCAATATCGCCTGATGGTAAGCAATGATGCGGTCTACGATGCAGCACGCGCGGCTAGAGGGAACTGTTTCACTCGCGACTTGAAGACACAGATTATATCTATCTGAGAATACCCAGTCGGGAAGAGCATTCCACACTCTAGCGGTTCGCACAATAAAGATGAAATCAAAGCGTTTCGTAGGAGTTTTTGGTACATCAACTATGAAACGATGTCGTGTTGTACTAGCTGCTCCAAGCAGTTTCACCCGCTTTTCAACAGGAACCGTCAGGATTTCCAGGATAAATAGTACCTAGCCTAGATGTGAGAATGAGAGGATCCAGAGTATGAGCTAAAATCATACCAGATTGCATAGTGCATACAAATCCGTTATGCGAAGCTGTTTCATCGTGAAAGAGTAACAAAAATACAAACTTTTGCTTTATATAATAGTGTGATTCTACTAGCTTTTATTTAACATGTAATATTGTACATATGTATATTCGTCAAATCCAGCAACTGACTTTCAAACCAGTTACCGACGTCCAATTTAACTATTTGGGTCCAACTCCGATGACAATACAATAAACGCTTGTTTTAAAAAATATTTTCTTCTAGGTCGGAAAATTTCTCCATTGTAGCATCTGCAACATGCTATTCCCGGAAGCTGACGCTTACGAACACAACATCAACCCGCCACACACCACGGGCCTAGCCGCGGCTATGGGCTTGACGAAATGGCCGAAGCCAGCCAACACAAAACGAGTTCTCAATCTCGAAGACCAGAGTAATAGCCAAAATTCTGTACAAAATCGGCGGCCATCCAATTCGCCGGTACAGAATCAAAATACGCCACAAAATAGACAAAGCAGTGGACAAGGCCTTATAAATGTGCTTAAAGTTGGACAAAACCAGCCTAGTTCTGGACAAAACGTACCAAAAACAGGACAAAATCTACCCCAAGTTGGACATCACAATCAGAATCTTTCAAGTCCTGGACAAAACCTACCAACCTCTGGACAAAACCTGTCCATGTTCCCTCCGCTTCCACCTGTCAATGTCCAAATCTTACGAAACCTGTTCACGTGGGCACCTTTGGGCACCAGTCCGTCCGTATCCCCATTCCCTAAAACAATTATCACAGATAAAAAGGATAATTCCAAATCTGACAGCGATCATTCCAAATCTGTGAACGAAATTGACTATAACCTGAAAAACGACAGTTCAATCAAAGTCGATGAATTTAAAGGATTAAACGTAGAAGAAATGGTCTTTGTCAAGTTGAAGACAGCATACTTTAAAATAACAAATATGTCGTTTAACACTATAGTGTATTCGGATAATGGGATCTGGTAAGTGACATTGCAGTTAAATTTTAATACTGGGTTATAAGGAAAGGGTATGCTAAGCCGAAAAGGACTGATAGTACTTATAAGTTTGAACAACTTTTACTATGGGACCAACCCGGAAATGAATAAAAAAACGGTAAGTCCCTTTTGGCTTAGTATATCCTTTCCTATAACCCTGTATATTATTTTGTAACTAACATAATTTTAACCATGGATCCATGATGTCCTAAATAAAACTTTATTTAAATTTTCTTTAATTTTAGGCACTGTTTTGTGTGTGCGAGCGATGTTTTAACTTCTAAGCTAAGGAAGCACGTGTCGAGTCGCAAGCACCTGGACTGTTTGGAGAAGAACAAGTTTGTTGAAAATTTCGGAGTCCAGTTAATTAGACAGGTGAGATCCTACACTCTTCTAAAAAAAACAAGAACTTACACACCCATTACCATTAGGGTTTGCAGTATCCAGTACTGTGGAGAGAACATATTTTTTACTTAATTTTAAATAAAATGAAGGAACGTAAACGTAGTAACTTTCTATTCTTATTTACTAATTTATTTTAATTAAAAATAATTTTCAATCGTGTAA
Source organism: Alcis repandata (assembly GCA_949125135.1). NCBI lineage: Eukaryota > Metazoa > Arthropoda > Insecta > Lepidoptera > Geometridae > Alcis > Alcis repandata. The sequence continues at coordinate 11,249,668 of OX421221.1, read as the reverse complement.
TTGTCACCTTTTTCTGATCCAAAAATATTCAAATGTACTTTTATGTTGGATTACATAGACGCATACATCCTTTTGTTTACTCATATAATTTCGATTATTTCTTTTAATTTGTTGATATAATAACACAGGTGTATTTCGGAATTTTGAAATGGAACGAAATCATGACGTGAACATAGCCCAGATGATATTCCGGCCATAGATCTGAAAAAGTCTTGGAGTTGTCTCCCGTGTTGAAATGCCTCTTGCGTCTCTTTCTCGAGAACGGTAAAGTGCCAAAGTCGTGGAAACATGCCAAAGTGCAACTTGTGCCGAAAAAAGAATATTGTGCCTACCGTGCCCACTACCGGCATATCTCGGTCATGTCCAATCACTCTGGAAGATTATATAACATGTCTTCAACAATAGGATTCTGACACACCCGAAACTGATGAATGAGTAGCCATATGGGCTTCGGTGATCTTCTGGAGTACACCGCATCTCTAGAGCGAGGTCATCGAGAAGCTTAGAAAGGCGTTCGCTTTTTTGTAAGGCGGCTATCTTTTTTTATCATTTCTTCAAAAAGGTTATCATACATCATACTACATAAAATATAAACGGTTATCATATATCATACTTGATCAACATTTCAAAAATAAGGTGTATCCCTCTATCTCTTACCGTTTTCGAGATACGAGAGGTTAAATTTTTCGTCAGCCATCATCACCATTTATCCGATTTGAGCAGCGAGGATTTAGCGATGTTGAAAACTTCGGGAAAACTCATTTACAAACTTGTGATATGATCTACTGCTGACTCTTAAGAGAAATTGTCATTTTTTTGGCCTGGTCTGAAATAAATATTAGCATATCTCGTAAACCATAAGTCCTATCAACTTGCATCTAGAACATACTGTACAGAATGTTAAAGAAAACTTACTTGTCTAGAACAATTTCCTCGTAGAAAAAAAAAACTGTTTTAGAGAAATCACGAAAAAGCCGTTTTGGTGAACTTCTACCCATAGTAAAATTTGCACGTATCGGATCGATGAGGACTTCTTATGTTTCATTTATGGTGGTGTTTTAAACAATCCTACCAATTTTCACCTGGGTGGGAATTACTGTACCCTCGAATGTCGACAATGCAGTAGTGAACATAATATTGGCTTAATTTTGAAGTTATAGTAAGAGTATCGACAATACCGAAATTTCTGGGTGTTAGTTGTCCTTGTCTTTGTGTTCCATGGCATCGCCTGACACAGGGTATCCTACTGGGGAGCTATGAGTGCAAAAAGTTATTTTTAACGTTATTACTTTTTTAATGTTCTTCTCTTTTCAGGTGTATCTAATGTACCAGTGCGCGATTTGCAACAAGTTCATGACTCGGAAGCAAATCAAACCGCACCTGGACCGGCCGGAACACGTCGAAGCATACAACATGGCGTATCTAGTTCTTAACAAGAAGAATCGCAAGGAACTTAAATCGGGTAAGAAAGAACTTAGACCCAACGACTTCTACAGGGTTATACAGAAAGGGTATCCTAAGCCGAAAAGGATTGATAGTATTCATAAGTATGAACAACTTTTACTATGAGACCAACCCCGGAATTCGCGAAAAAATATTCAGCTGTTCCATACATTTTGTCAAGTGTCATTGGCATTTTTCTATATATAGCCCGGTCACATTATCTCGAGACCTCGCTGGAATGCTCGACTTGTTTTCGTGGTATATTTTTAAACATTTCATTGTTACGTTTGGACTTTTACGACGACGCCAGGTCTCGAGATAATATGACCGGGTTATATATATTTTTTATATAATATTACTAATATTATAAAGGTGAAAGTATGTATGTTTGTTACTACATAATAAACTCTGAAACAGCTCAACGGATTTACATGAATGAAGGTCGTTCATGGTCTGGATTAACACAAAGGCTACTTTTTATACCGGAAAACGCGGACGCAGATAGTAATTTTTTTTTTTAAATTCTGTTATGGGCTTGCGTTTGACCGCCATTTCGCCTGATGGTAAGCAATGATGCGGTCTACGATAGAGCACGCTTGTCTAGAAGGCACTCACTCGCGACTTCATCATCATCAGCCTATCGGATTTTTGTCCACTGCTGGACATAAGCCTCTCCTAAAGAACGCCACAAGGCACGATCTTCTGCCTCACACATCCACTTACTACCTGCCGCCTTACGCAGGTCGTCGCTTCACCTGGCCGCAGGGCGCCCTACTCTACGTTTGCCGATCCGTGGTCTCCACTCTAGAACCCGTCTACCCCAACGGTTGTCGGTTCTCCTACAGATATGGCTAGCCCATTGCCACTTCAGCTTGCTAATTCCTTTCGTTTACTTTCGTTCCTTGTCGGATAATTTCATTCCTGATTTTATCTTTCAAAGAAACCCCGAGCATAGCTCGCTCCATAGCCCGCTGAGTGACTTTAAATCGATGGACCAGCCTCACTGTCAATGTCCACGTTTCGGCTCCGTAAGTTAGTACAGGTAGGACGTACTGATCAAAGACTTTCGTCTTCAGGCACTGTGGAATGGACTACGAGAAGACATTACGAAGTTTCCCAAATGCTGCCCAGTCCAGCCGGATTCTCCTATCGACCTCCTTCTCGAAGTTTGTCCCGCCAAATTGCAAAATATGCCCTAGGGAGTCGTACTCTTGGACAACTTCGAGACATAGGTTGACATAGACAGGTCTCAGGGAAACATATGTGTTAGGCATGATCTTGGTTTTATCCAGATTCATCCCGAGACCTTCTTGTCGAGAAGCATCGGCTAGACTGGTCAGCACTGCTTGCAAGTCTTGCAGCGACTCCGCCATGACGACGATATCATCGGCAAATCACAAGTGAGAGAGGTACTCGCCGTTGACAATTATGCCTTTCTCTTTCCAGTCCAGCGTCTTTAACAGATCCTCCAGAGCGTTAGTGAACAGTTTCGGGGATATAACATCCCCCTGTCTCACTCCCCTGCGTAATGGGATATGCTTAGTCTGCTGGTCCTGTACCTGAACGCCCATTGTCGCGTCGTTATATAGACCACTCATCGTCAATCGCGACTTGATGACACCCAAATTATATCTATCGGGAAACACCCACCCGGGCAAAGTATTCCACACTCTGGCAGTGCGCACAATAAAAGTTGAATCAAAGCGTTTCATACTAGTTTTTGGTATATCTACCATAAAACGATGTCGCTTTTTTGTAGTAATAAAGTACATAATTATAATTAATGAAGTGATATTTGAAATATTAATTTTCGATTGTTTTTTTTTTATATGAGTGTGAAACGTAATTTAAATACTTGTTCCAGGTTTAAAAGAATACACAGCAGTGACACAGAAGGAATCCATATATAGTAACATGAAAGAGCCGCAATATCACAACCGAGCGGCACATCAGATCGTACCTAGTTCGGATGTGAAGAAAGGTGCGATATAACCAGTTGACAGACCGTATATAGGGTCCTGGGAAAGGGTATGCTAAGCCAAAAACGCTGATAGTACTCATAATTATGAAAAACTTTTACTATGGGAACAACCCGGAAATCCAGAAAAACACAGCTGTTCCATAGAAAAATGTCAATGACAGTCGACAAAATGTATGGAACAGCTGATTTTATTTTGCTAATTCCGGGTTGGTCCCAGAGTAAAAGTTGTTAGCAATTATGAGTGCTTTATGCCGTTTTCGGCTTGGCATACTCTTTACTTAAAACCCTAAATAATGTTTTTATTATAGTCGTCACAAAATAAGAAGCCCGTTTGGACGTTTGTCATTGCGACGTAACTAGTGATGTAACCATACGACTCGGTACTCGATACTCACGATAAATCAATTAAAGTTTGTGTGAGTATTTGATCGATTTGATTTTGTATTGTAAAGTAGCTTGGATTAAGGTTACGATTCGAAAATTTAACTTAAACTTGAATATTATAGGTATATTGAAATGATACGAAATAGTTCGAGAGGTCAATTTGTCTTTAATTTAATATTTTTAGTTACAATAACATTCATTCAATCACAAAAAAAAAACAAGAAAGAACGAAAGTGATTGAATCTTCATTCAATAATTTTCTTCGGATGAGCCAAAATCATCAGTTGAGCTATCGTCAATTCAATAATTAATTGGTTACAAGTTACAACACTAATATTTGAAAAAAGAAGACTGAGAACGTAACTGTTTTTGAGAGTTTCGTTATAATTTGACATTACATGCTACCATAAAGTACGCGCGAAAAGCGTTCCAAGTTACATTCTACGGTCTTTCTCAAGTGTCCAAACGGGCCTCTTATTTTGTTACGACTATAGCTTTTATTTAATTTGCCGTGCATTAACGTGTAGAACGTGTAATCTTGCAACTGAATTTTGACCCACTTCCCAATGTCCGATTGAGCTGGAATTTGGTATACTTACCTGTGGAACTCCGATAACAATGCAATAAAAGCTTGTTTATTAAAGTTTTTTTTAATTATTTTTTCCATCACCAGATGCTCAGGAAAGCAGACCGGCTACGAGTTCGTCCGTAGTTAAGAAAAACAAGATGGTCATACAAAACAAAATTGTGATGAAAATATCTTTCGATCACTGGCACGGAATCACTACTGCCAAGAATATCACTAAATGTGTCATCTGTCAAGTTGAAATTACGCCGGAAAAGGTGACGTATAATATAAATATTTTTATAGTCAACACAAAATAAGAGGCCCGTTTTGACATTTGCCATCGCGACGTAACTAGTGATGTAACCATATGACTCGGTACTCGATACCCACGACAAATCAATTCAAGTTTGTATGAGTATTTGACCGATTTGAGTATGTATTGTAAAATGCATTGGATTAAGATTCTGATTATTATAATTAACTTAAACTTTAATATTGCAGTTGTAGGTATTTATAATGATATGATACAATGGTACGAAAGGTCAATCAATCACAAAAAAAAAACAAGAAAAAGCTAGAGATAGTAAACCACTCTGTGAATATTTTGCGTCCATTTCTTCGTGATATACTTTCGTACTTTTAGTTAGACACGAATGCGAGTAAGCCATCATTCACAAAACCTCCCCCGGCTGATCTAGCTGATCATTATTTAATTACTATTAAAATATAATGATGCTGGTGAAATTCAATAATTAATTGGTTATAAGTGTTATAACACTAATATTTGAAAAAAGAAGACTGAAAACGTAACTGTTTTTGAGAGTTTCGTTATAATTAGACATTGCATGCTACTATAAATTATGCGCGAAAAGGGTTCCAAGTTACATTCTAGGGTCTTCCTCAAGTGTCGAAACGGGCCTCTTATTTTGTGGTGACTATAATGGAGTTATACATTCTTGGATACTTTAGTATTATAGTCAGGCCGTTTTAATAGGTAACATTTGACAATTCATCAAAATTCAACAACGTAACCTTGTAACGGCGGGCATAAAATTATATATTTTTTCGTTTTGTTAAAACTGCACAATTGCTTAACTTTTTTCAATTCATTTATTCAAAAAAGGGTTAATTGGATTGGTAATTTTACTACTAATATCATAAATGCGAGAGTTTGTGTGTGTGTGTTTGTTACCACATGTCTCCGTAGTTATCAAACCGATTGTGATGAAATTTGGAACGTAGATCGTTTAGACTCTAGAAGAACAGATGCTACTTTTCATTATCTTTAAAAATAATTAAAAACAAGATGGTGAAACAAAACAATGTAGTGATAAAAAACTTTTACTATAGTACCAACCAAAAAATCGCGAAAAAAAATCTGTTGTTCCGTTGAAAATTTTAAATGACTGACAAAATAGAGGTAGTAAAAGTGGTTCATAATAATGAGTACCTACTATGAGCCCTTTTCGGCTTAGCTCACCCTTTTCTTATAGCCCTGTTTTTAACCCTTAACGCAAAAACGACGGGGTGTTAAAAGTTTGACGTGTCTGTGTTTGTCTGTATGACTGTCTGTGGCTTCGTAGTTCCCGGACGGTTGAACCTATTTGGTTTTTTTTTTGTTTGTAAGGTGAATTAGTCGGGCTGTTCTTAGATTGGTTTTGTTGGGTTTTCTTTCAATTTAAATTACATTAGTTGTTATCTTTTTCCAGGTGGTTGAGCATGTTGAGACGGAGTGTCATGCCGTCGCTCTCGGGAAGACGTTTGAGAAAAAATACTTCCCAGCGCTTGTAAGAAAGGTTTGTTGATTTTTTTAACCGATTACGGCAAAGTTAAAAGAAGGTTTTAACTGCCAATGCAAAAGAGGAGTGTTATAAGAAGGGACCGATTTTGATGCGGATTTACAAGCTTTTACTTAACTTGCAATGCTTTTATGTCAGTGTGTAAGTTCGGGTCAAATCCGAACATACATACCGGACTACCAAGGGCACAAAAAAGCGACATCGTTTTATGGTTGAAATACCAAAAACTCGTACGATGCGCTTTGACTCCACCTTTATTATGCGTACTGCTAGAGAGTGGAATGCTGTGCCCGAGTGGGTATTTCTCGGTAGCTATAATCTGGGTGTCTTCAAGTCGAGAGTGAAAGAGTGAATCGGTTTCTTTAAGGCAATTATCATCATCAGGTGAGATGGCGGCCAAACGCAAGCCAAACCAATAAAAATAAATCTTGCAACTAAATTTTAAATCGCCTCCGGATTATCCGAATATGTCGGATTGAGCTGAAATTTTGTATACCTGTGTAACTCCGATGACAATACAATAAAAGCTTATTTTCAGAAATTACTTGTTCAAAATATTATTTTTTTAATTTTCTTTTTTTTTATATTTTGGGAAATTTTTCATCAAATTTTTACGCACCTATTTTTTTTTTTTCAGATAAACCAACAAAAGGTGAACTGCATGACGTGCAACCTAGAACTGCAAAACGCAGATGGAACTATACTCGAACACGTGTCCGGGAGGAAGCACAGCAAGAACCATTTAAGCATCGTCAATAATAATTCGAAGTCGAACTCGTACGCCGACTGCTACGAGGGCTATCTTATCTTGTAAAAAAAAATTGTGTAATTTTTTTTTCTGGATTTTTTGTAGCTTTTTTTAATTTTCTTAAGCAAATGTGCTGGTCTGCTGGTTCTAAATAGTAATGAAAGGAAGTATAACGGAGCTTTTTTGTTTTTGAAAAATAAACTTCGGAAGGATCTCTGCTAGTTTGTAAGAATGCCAAGTTAAATTATTTTTTTCTTTTTATTACTTTTAAATTGATTCCGAAGTTTTGTAATCGGAAATGAGGAATGGGAATTTTGTAGAAAATGTCATTTGTTTTTTAATAGTTATAGCATTTCATTCCATAACAGTATTTAATCGTTCTTAAGTATAATATGGTTCGAAGTAAAAGTAGAACCAGTAGTATGTAAGAAAAAAAAATGTAAGCAAAAGTTTTTATCAGGAAAAACGTTATTCAACGTTTGGTAAAATGGTTCTAAGTAAAAATGGGAACAGCACAAAAAAAACGTGAGAGCTTCGTTGACACTTCGAATTCGAGCTCGTATGCTAATTGCTATGACTATCTTAATTTATAACAAAAGGTTGTATTACTTTTAAGTTGATTCCGAAGTAATTTTGTAATCGGAAATGAGGAATGGGAATTTTGTAGAAAATCTCATTTGTTTTTTAATAGTTATAGCATTTTATTCCATAACAGTATTTAATCGTTCTTAAGTATAATATGGTTCGAAGTAAAAGTAGAACCAGTAGTGCGTAAGAAAAAAAAACGTAAGCAAAAGTTTTTATCCGGAAAAACGTTATTCAACGTTTGGTAAAATGGTTCTAAGTAAAAATGGGAACAGCACAAAAAAAACATGAGGGCATCGTTGACACTTCGAATTCGAGCTCGTATGCTAATTGCTATGACTAATTTGTATTACTTTTAAGTTGATTCCGAAGTAATTTTGTAATCGGAAATGAGGAATGGGAATTTTGTAGAAAATCTCATTTGTTTTTTAATAGTTAAGTATAGCATTTTATTCCATAACAGTATTTAATCGTTCTAAAGTGTAATATGGTTCGAAGTAAAAGTAGAACCAGTAGTATGTAAGAAAAAAAACGTAAGCAAATGTTTTTATCAGGAAAAACGTTATTCAACGTTTGGTAAAATGGTTCTAAGTAAAAATGGGAACAGCACAAAAAAAACATGAGGGCATCGTTGACACTTCGAATTCGAGCTCGTATGCTAATTGCTATGACTATCTTAATTTATAACAAAAGGTTTTTTACTTTTAAGTTGATTCCGAAGTAATTTTGTAATTGGAAATGAGGAATGGGAATTTTGTAGAAAATCTCATTTGTTTTTTAATAGTTATAGCATTTCATTCCATAACAGTATTTAATCGTTCTTAAGTATAATATGGTTCGAAGTAAAAGTAGAACCAGTAGTGTGTAAGAAAAAAAAATGTAAGCAAAAGTTTTTATCAGGAAAAACGTTATTCAACGTTTGGTAAAATTGTTCTAAGTAAAAACGGGAATAGCACAAAAAAAAACATGAGAGCATTGTTAATGAAACTTCGAATTCGACCTCTTATGCCAATTGCTATGACTATCCATATTTATAAGAAAAAAGCTTTTTTTCTTTTTTTGAAATAGTGTGGTAGATTTGTTTTTCCAAACTGTTTTTATAATGGAAAACATTATTATTATCGTGCCATTGCAGTATTTAATCGTTAGGAAGAATATGATGATGGTTCTAAGTGAGACTGGTAGGATGCACAATAAGAAATAGGAGAGAATTGTAAAAGAGACTTAAAATTTTTTGTATTGAAAAAAAATTTGATAAGTCAAAAATTTAATTTTTGTAAAAATTGCTTTTATGTTGATTCTGAACTTAAAGTTTAGTTTATCATCAGCCCGTTATCACCCACTGCTGAGCATACGTCTCTCTTGTACGCCACTCATCTCGGTCCTGTGCTAATGTTGTCCCGGTTTGACCCGCCACTTTGGTAATGTCGTGGACCCGACGAGCTGCAGGTCGTCCGATACTTCGTTTACCGGTACGCGGCCATCAATCCGTCAACGTTTTAATCCACCTGCCACCACTCTGCCTAGCAACATGTCCTGCCCAACTCCATTTGAGTTTCGTGATAGTCGTCCCAACGTCGCGATCCTTAGTGCGAGATCCGACGGATCTCGACATTTCTTACACAATTTATGCTGGTTGTACATAATTATTAAGTCTGTTTGTTTTTTCTCTATAAAATACTTCTAGTGATTCTGTTTTGGTGATAAGTACTTATTATTTTGTTCAAAGCGTTTTGTTGTAAGAGGATTGTTTTTTTTATGATTAACCGATTTTTTTGGTTCTCTGAGTTGATTTGAGTAAAAATGAAAATGATAAATTTTTAGTTTTAAAAAAGGATTGCAAATGTAATAGAAGGAGAGAATAAGTCTAAAAAAGAACTGTGATAGTTAGAGATGTAACTAAGACATATTAATTGTACAAAAAAATATTTTTTCGCGATTTTAAAATTTTTATAACACGTACCTATTTGGCAAATTTTTGAGAATTTGAATTTTTGAAATTGAAACTTTTAACATTAGAATTTACGAATTAAATAATTTATTGGACAATTACGAAATTCTAAACAAAAATCGTGACGATTGTTTCCGGGATAAAAAGTAGCCCATGTTTTAATCCAGAGAATCCAGACCATGAACAATCTTCATTCCTCATGTAAATCCGTTCAGCCGTTTTTGCGTGAAAGAGTTACAAACATACATTCCTAGAAATTTTCGCGTTTAATAGTAGCAGTAGATTAGCACTCAGAGACAGTGCAGCTTTCCATTAGTGTATTTTTTTTAATCGGACCAGTTAACCTCTAAAAACAAATACATAAACTTTATATTTTTATAGTATTTCTAACGTTAAAGTAGGTATGTAAAATTTACAAATATTAACTTGTCCTTGTCCCAATAAGTTCTTTTGAACTTATGTAAGAATTTTCATACCACTGACTTTTCGGTGAAGGAAATCACCTTGAGGAAACCTGCAAACGACCGGAGAAGAAATTCAATGGCGTATGTGAATCCACCAACCCGCACTTGGCCAGCGTGGTGGCATATGGTATTACCTAATCACCTTTCGAGAGTAGACCTGTGTCCCAGCAGTGGGCGGATTACGTGGTTAAAAATGAAAATGTAAAATTTAATATCTAGTATGTAAAATGGCTGTATTTTACAAAACGCTATACCAAAAAATGATATTTTTTGATTCTAAGTCTATATCTTATAAAAGGTATTACCTATAAAAAATTAGAAATGAAATCTTGAAGATTTTTTACAATTGTACGAATTTTAGTTTATATCAATTTAAATATTTGAAAAATTTAAAGTTTCAAAAACTTATTTTTTTTACTCAATTTTTAAAATCTATGAGACTTAAGTTGAAGTAACAAATTCACATCCGAGATTAGAAACGAAAATTTCAAAACGCTTAGAAAACAGTTTGGCAACTGGCTTAACGCTAAAAGCGATCTCTTCCAGACCAACATCGACATATAATATATACCTATATATGATCTCTATTATTAGATCTCATTAAAAAACCGAATTACCGTTACCAGTATTTATAATTTATTTGTGTTTGCTAGAAAAGTGTAATTTTTCGAAAAATTATTTGTTTTGTGTTAATGTAAGACTGTATAAGTGTATACTTAATGTATACAAATGTGTAATTATACATTATAAGGGAAGGAGGGCTAATCCAGAGAGGTTCATAGTACTCATCGTTATGAACAACTTTTACTATGGGACTAACCCGGAAATGGCGAATACAAAATCAGCTGTTCCAAAAATTCCTTTCCTTAAAAATCTGTATTTTTCAGCCAATTTTGAAGACTGTAGTTAAAAATGCAAATCTAAAAGGTACTGATGTTCTCTTCTAAAGCTAAATGACAATAACCACTTAAACGTTATAAGGAAAAGGCTAAGCCTATAGGGCTCATAGTATTCATCATTATGAACAACATTTACTGTGGGACCAACCCGAAATTCGCAAAAAAAATCAGAGTCACACCATACATTTTGTCGTGTGTCGCTCGCGTTGACATCTATACTATCTATACTTCTATACTAATATTATAAAGAAGTAAAGTTTGTGTGTTTGTATATTTGTTAAATTGTAAGGGGTAATCTCGGGATCTACTGAACCGATTTTAAAAATTCTTTCACCAATAGAAAGCCACATTATTGCTGAGTGTCATAGGTTATATAAAAAACCGAAAAATAAAAAGGCTTTTACGTGGTAGTCCGTTTTGCAAAGTGAATCGGAGAAAAAACGGTCCGAACGGCGCGCGCTGGCTTCGGGTTTAATTAACATTATGCCCAACGAAGTGGGCACGGGTCAGCTAGTTTTTCTATAAAACACCTGATTTTCTTTTCATAAATTCCGGGTTGGTCCCATAGTAAAAGTTGTTCACAATGATGAATACTATAAGCCTTTTCCGGCACAGCATATTTCCTTTCTTTCCTTATAACCCTATATTTATAAAGCTGAATGTTTTTAAATCAACTAAAATGATCGAAAATTGATTTTAAATGGCATACAATTGCTATGTTCTTCTCTCCAACGAGAACTGTAACGTGCGAAAGTGAGACAAAATGTACACATTATTTCATTGCACGTTTTTTTCATTGGAGTTTTTGCATTTTGTATACATTATATTCTAATGTAATCAGTGATTAGAATAAGCCAAATATTTATGTGTAAGAGTTTGTATAATCGTGCGATTTTCAGTCTTAGCGTCAGGTTTTAGGGTATTTCATTTGGGATGATGTTAAACAATCCTATCAATTTTCAGTCGGTCTTGTTGCAACAAAAGTTTGTGCTCGTGAGGTCTGTACTGTTCGGACAACTACTGGTTTTGTTATTATACAGGCTAACTGGCTAGACACTTAAGATAATCTAGGTTATCATAGTACTCATCATTATGCTCAACTTTTACTATGGGACCAAGACCAACCTGGAATTCGTTGATTTATTCGCGAATTCCGGGTTGGTTCATAGTAAAAGTTTTTCATAACAATGAGTACCTACTATGATAAACAAAACCTAGGATATTTAAAGTCTCTAACCAGTCAGCCTGTATAAAAAAAACTACGCTCGTATAAGCAGAGTGGCCCTGGTGTTAGAATTCTAATTAGAAGTCTAATTAGAGCTTGGTAAGCGGCGTGCCTAGACCAAATTTTGACAATTTTTTTACATTTTTCTGTCGAATACTTTCTACGTATTTTACGTCAAAATTTGTGCTAGGCACACTGAACAGATCGTGTTTAATATCTCCGGTGAAATCAGCCCTAAACCACAACTAAGACATGTGTGTAAGAAATAAATGCTTTTTAATAATCAACAGTTTGTATTATTGTATGACATCACAATTAGGCTAAGCGTATTCTGAGACGCAGGTCCCCGCAGCTCCGGCAGAGCAGATTGAGTAATGCATGAACGTACTGAGAGCTGCGTACTGCGGTGTAGGCACGTGCGGGGCGGACGTGTGTCTGTCCTGCTCTGCGCGCTATGTCTGTCTCGCCTGCTCTACTGAGAGCTGCATACTGCGGTGTAGGCACGTGCGGGGCGGACGTGTGTCTGTCCTGCTCTGCGCGCTATGTCTGTCTCGCCTGCTCTACTGAGAGCTGCGTACTGCGGTGTAGGCACGTGCGGGGCGGACGTGTGTCTGTCCTGCTCTGCGCGCTATGTCTGTCTCGCCTGCTCTACTGAGAGCTGCGTACTGCGGTGTAGGCACGTGCGGGGCGGACGTGTGTCTGTCCTGCTCTGCGCGCTATGTCTGTCTCGCCTGCTCTACTGAGAGCTGCGTACTGCGGTGTAGGCACGTGCGGGGCGGACGTGTGTCTGTCCTGCTCTGCGCGCTATGTCTGTCTCGCCTGCTCTACTGAGAGCTGCGTACTGCGGTGTAGGCACGTGCGGGGCGGACGTGTGTCTGTCCTGCTCTGCGCGCTATGTCTGTCTCGCCTGCTCTACTGAGAGCTGCGTACTGCGGTGTAGGCACGTGCGGGGCGGACGTGTGTCTGTCCTGCTCTGCGCGCTATGTCTGTCTCGCCTGCTCTACTGAGAGCTGCGTACTGCGGTGTAGGCACGTGCGGGGCGGACGTGTGTCTGTCCTGCTCTGCGCGCTATGTCTGTCTCGCCTGCTCTACTGAGAGCTGCGTACTGCGGTGTAGGCACGTGCGGGGCGGACGTGTGCCTCGCCTGCTCTGCGCGCTATGTCTGTCTCGCCTGCTCTACTGAGAGCTGCGTACTGCGGTGTAGGCACGTGCGGGGTGGACGTGTGTCTGTCCTGCTCTGCGCGCTATGTCTGTCTCGCCTGCTCTACTGAGAGCTGCGTACTGCGGTGTAGGCACGTGCGGGGCGGACGTGTGTCTGTCCTGCTCTGCGCGCTATGTCTGTCTCGCCTGCTCTACTGAGAGCTGCGTACTGCGGTGTAGGCACGTGCGGGGCGGACGTGTGTCTGTCCTGCTCTGCGCGCTATGTCTGTCTCGCCTGCTCTACTGAGAGCTGCGTACTGCGGTGTAGGCACGTGCGGGGTGGACGTGTGTCTGTCCTGCTCTGCGCGCTATGTCTGTCTCGCCTGCTCTACTGAGAGCTGCGTACTGCGGTGTAGGCACGTGCGGGGCGGACGTGTGTCTGTCCTGCTCTGCGCGCTATGTCTGTCTCGCCTGCTCTACTGAGAGCTGCGTACTGCGGTGTAGGCACGTGCGGGGCGGACGTGTGTCTGTCCTGCTCTGCGCGCTATGTCTGTCTCGCCTGCTCTTCCTGCTAAATCTGTTCTGTGCTGCCCCACCTGCGTCTCAGCATACGCTTAGCTACCCAAAGCCTTAGACTAAGATAAAATTTTGTTTTAGTCTTAAGCCCAAAGCTTCCCTGCTAAGGGGCCGTCCATTAATCAGCAACTTGTTCGTCCCCATATCCCTCTTGGTAATACATAGTGAGGTTATAAATTACCTAACCTCCCGACAATAACACTTATATTTTTTTTTGGTAGATACAAATCGTCTTAAATTTTCTGAATTTAACGATGAATTATATACCTACACGTGATATCTGACTACATCCCCCCTCCCCCGCGTGTTCAATCGTGATATTTTCCGAACCCCCTTCCTCTCGAGCCTCGCGTGACTAATGTACGATTCCTAAGCAGAAAATTAGGCAGTGGTCCGACCGACCGCCGGCGAGAAAACGACTAACTATCGGCGATTTTCTCTCTCAAGAAACGCACAATAAATGTACATTCAGTATAAACGAAAGAGATGCATATATTAAAAGATGTTCTCTGACTGTTCACACTGCCGGCGACGACTCGCTTTACTAGTTATGTCGCTGAGCGACGAGCTTTCAAAAATAAACTCGCTCAGCGATGCTCGCTCGCTTGATCATTTCTTTACAGTGCGGCATTGAAAGTAGAAGTATGGATACCAACAAATCATTGCCGGCGACAAAACTATCAAAACTACACACTCGCTTCCCGCTGATCGCCAACTCGTTATAGTTTCTATTTCTACTCGTTTCTCGTTCATCGTCGGCGGTCCGACCACTGCCTTAGACACAATAGTCTGCATGTCACACTCGACAGTTTCCGACAACCACCGCCGCCTTCCTGCTCAGCTTGTCCACGTATTTGCCACTACACCACCACCTACTACTGTTATATTCCTCTGACACGGAGTCTTGTGCATTTTACCTGTTTTTGAAAATAAAAAAAAAAATTGAAAAGTAAGAATAGAGCAAAGAAGAAAAACTGAGAGAAGTGTTTAAGGTATCTAAAGAAGTGTGTTCCTGTCTTCCAAATTAGTTTAGATGTATAGAAACTTATATTCAAGTTGAATATTTAGAAAAGATATGCAAAGAATGTGAATTGGGATGATCATAATTATACTATTCATATCAAGTAATAATTTTTTAATCAATTCAGATTTTCTTTTACATCGATAACCATAATATTAATAAACAAATAATGTTTATTATGTTATTTAATGATAATGAGTATTTTTATCCTACTTATAATAATAATTATAATATATTAAAATGCATCAATCAAAAATTATCTAGGAAGCTTTGGCAAGTATTCTATCACATTCAGTTTTTTTTTTAATTTTTGTTTTTTATTCACCTATGGATGGAAAGGATACATTTGAGAGAACAAGCTATATTTTTTAGTTTGAAGTGAATAAAACTAGATGGCGCTTTTTATAGTGCGCCTAATTGTACACCAATAATAATAAAAATGTTTGTCGATCAATAAACTGTCGTTTAAACTCGACAAAGTCGTTAAAAGTTCAGTTTGGCCAGGAGCTCTATTCTGGCGAGTGCGATATTATTTCTGTCTCTATCGCTCTCATTATATCGATCCCGAGTCAATCCGTGACCAAGTAATCTTAAGCTCCAAAAATAGGAATTTCACCATTTTGTCGAGTAATTGTCAGTTTATCAATCAACAAGTCCCATACTTGCATTACACCATTAAAACGAGGGAATGTTCAAAATCTATTACATAATGGATTACATAAGTTGCAGTTATAGAGCCATGTTCAAAATCTATTATATAATGGATTACATAAGTTGCAGTTATAGAGCCATGTTCAAAATCTATTACATAATGGATTACATAAGTTGCAGTTATAGAGCCATCTTTTTATATTCGTTTTAGATTTCTGGTAATTGTTTTTCGATAAACTCTTTGATGAGCGTCATTCCGGGCTTGTTGATACCATGTCCCAAGCCAGGCAGCGTGTGGAACTGCACCTCGGCGCCGGCGGCCTGCAGATTGGCACACGTCTGCTGGCCCACCGAGATGTCAACTACGTCGTCCTTATCGCCGTGCAGTAGCAAAACTGGTCCCACTGGAAATAGAATAACATAAGTATACCACATTAACTAATATTCTAATTAAATCAAATGGTTTATTTATGATATAGCTTAGCAATAAGAAGAAGAAATAATTAATTTTTATAAGACATAATTGTGTATGTTAGTCTGTAAGATATTTATCAATATAGGCCTAGTTGCCTGAAATAAAACAATTATTCACTGATTTATTTATTTACTTAAATTTAAATTTTTACAATATTTATATAAAAACCCAAAAACATTATAAAAACTTAAACCTAGGGTGCCGCCGGCAGCGGGGCAGGGCCCAAGCTACCGGAGTGAGGAACCTCCTGACAATGCGGGCCGTGTCAAGAATGACCGCCTTTTGCATCTGACCCTTATTATTAATTAATTCAGAATTAAGCCGATAGGGTCCCATACTAGTAGTATCTATATTTCAGGAGCTGATAGCCTCTCCAAAGTTACCAATTAAAACTGTTATGTGTAAACATGTTTTTAAAATTTATTATTGCGGTTATTATATAGGGTTATTCATAAAGGGTATGCTAAGCCGAAAAGGGCTTACAGTACTCATCATTATGAACAACTTTTACTATGGGACCAACCTGAAATTCGCGAAAAATAATCAGCTGTTCCATAGACAAATGTCAATGACACTCGACAAAATGTATGGAACAGCTGATTTTTTTTTCGCGAATTTCGGGTTGGTCCCACAGTAAAAGTTGTTCATAATAATGTGTACTATGAGCCCTTTTCGCCTTAGCATACCCTTTATGAATAACCCTGTATTTGTGCTTCAATCATCTTGACGGATCTATAAAGTGATCTGTTGTTGGTTCTCACTCAACTATGTCAAAGCTGAACAGATTTGGATGAAATTTGGTACAGAGCTTAACACATAGTAATCTGCCTTAACACATATTCGTGTGTTATCTGTAAGACAGTGGGGACCTGGGGTGCTACTAGTGGCAGACATCAGGCCATCAGGCACATCAGGCAGACAATTTGTCTCGTCACTAAATAATATAAAAAAATAAAACGAATGGATACTCACCAGGTGGGCCCTTTACAGTTTTCAGTTTTGTATATACAATGGACTTCTCGTTGAGAAAAGAACTGAATGCAAAGGTGCCAGCCATCTCTCGGTGCCACCGTAATCCAACATGGAACGCGAGACCACCCCCCATTGAAAATCCACCTGAATTTATTCAACACAGTATTAGAGTAATGTTATTACTATTGCCGGTCTAACTTGGGACAAAATTGGCACAGAAAAGTGGATTGATGAGAGACACTGGGCATAAGACAAGAACATTATTTTTACAAAACAAAAAACAAAAACCGACTTCAAAAGACCGACTATTGAGTTATTCATCTATTTGTCGCGCACATACTTAATGCAAATTTAAGACTTATATGGTTTTCTCATGGATACCATTATCAGAACTGGACTAAATTGAAATAGGACCAAATGGGAAGCGTCAGCTTTCTAATAAAAAAAGTATCATCAAAATCGATTCATCCAGTCAAAAGTTATGAGGTAACAAACATAAAAAAAAAAAAAAAAAAACATACAGACAAATTGATAACCTCCTCCTTTTTTGAAGTCGGTTAAATAGGGTATGCTTAGTTGAAAAGGGCTTGTAGTACTCATCATCAAAAATAACTTTTACAGCGAGACCATTAACCATACTGAAATTGCGGAAAATAAATCAGCTATTCCATACATCCTGTTGATGGTAGAGCCGTGGTAGCTCAGTGGGAGAACAGCCGCTTCGCATTCTTGAGGTGGCGGGTTCAAACCCCGACTCGTACCAATGAGTTCTTTAGGACTTATGTACGAATTTACATACCACTGGCTTTTCGGTGAAGGAAAACATCGTGAGGAAACCTGCATATATATGTAGTTCACGCAAAAAGGGCCGATTACGGGCCTAGTTGCGGAAAAAGAGCCCGCCCTTTATCCTTTTTTTTACATCCTGTTGAGTGTCATTGTTTTTTATGGAACAGCTGATTTATTTATCTCAATTTCATGATGAGTGCTCTCTTCCAAGCACTTATATTATTGCGAGATTCATAGAAGAGGTATGAGACTGATCGGGATCTAAATAAGTCATAAAGTAAAACGAGAGGTCTACACTTAGCAGACGATGATTATAGGCTTAAAATTATGTGATTTAACACTTTGACTGCGGAAAACACATACCTTATGTTTTCCTTTGTGCGACGCGAGTGGCACACGCCAGGCGCGTAAAAAACAACGCATTTGACTATTAGCCGCACCTAAGGCAAGCGCATGTGATTCTTAGCCGCTGTCAATGTGTTAAGAGTTCTACTCACCAACAACAATCCTATTAGTAGGAATACCAGCTTCATTTTGTTTGGTTATATGTTTGTTAATTTCTTTTTGAATGTAGTTGATAGACTGAAGTTTTTCTGGCATTGTTGGGGACATGCTGGCGCGGTCAAACCAGACATTGCTCAATCCTCCTCCGCCGGGCGAGTACGGTTGGACTGGAGCGGTCGGGTACAACACGTCTACATGCGGAAATGTGAAATCCTTCGCCATTATTCTCACCCAGTGTCTCATTTCCATGCCATTTGAGCCTGAAATACAGAAGTTGACAGAATCAAGACTACATTCAATAGCGTATGTCAATCGGCCAATCACCCTTCGAGGGAAAAAAATATCAGCTGTTCCATACATTTTGTCGAGTGTCATTGACATTTTTGTATGGAACAGCTGATATTTTTTTCGCAAATTTCCTGTTGGTCCCATAGTAAAAGTTGTTCATAATGATGAGTACTATGTGCCCTTTTCCGCTTAGCATACCCTTTAAGAATAACCCTGTATAATACGCATCAAGGATTGTTTTTATCTATTTTTTTTTTTTATCCTCAGCGAAGCGTGGCAGGGAACAGCTAGTAAGTATTAGAAATGCATCCATTGAGTGTTCGGTACCTATTCTTATCTTACTGAAAGAGCTCAACGGTATTGAGTGAAATTTGGACTGATATGTCTTGAAAATGGGTTCCTTTTTAATTTATATCGGATAGTTCCTGTAGGATAGGGTACATCATCCCCGCAGCGTTGAATGGTGCGTAAAAACGTAGAGCGAATTTACGCGAATCTATGAACACGTCGTCAGGATATGTAGTCATTGTTAATTGGTACCGTATAGCATACATTTACATACTTATTACTTGGGACACTAATTTAAGCAAGTGTTTTAGCTTACCAGATCCATGAAAGAATAATACTGTTGCGGTATGTTTTGCTCCAGTATGTTTGGATATGTGAAGATCTTGGAATTGTACGTGATACATTTTGAAAGTTTACTTGTTTTCAATTAGTTTTTCATTCAAATTTGTATTATGTATTCAATTTCCTAATTTTTTCACACTAATTAGAAGTACTTGGGCTACCGGCAGCTGTCAAACCATAACAATCAACCTTTGAAGTTTGATTCAACAGGGGACGATAATGTACAACCAAGATTACACAGCCCGTTTTGTATAACCAGTTTTGTGCAAAAAGACTACCATACTGCCCGTGTACAAACTACTTGAATCAATCGTCAATTTTTATGTCATTTGCTCAGAGAACATGGGCAAGAAAAATATGTAGTAATTAGAATAGTTTTATGCGTCATTATGTGCTTGAAGTATACGTATACCGCGTACACGGGCAGTAGGTTGTTTTTTGGCTTCGCTTGGACCTAAGGCGGGACTATATCTGCCTTCCTACTTGATCTGAGCGTCAAGTACTAAGTATTTGAGAAAACATCTTAAAGCTAAAAACCAAAAATTTCCCAACTGTTTTTTCCAAATATGTCCTCAAAAATGTAATTTGCCCCAAGAGCCTCATTTTACCCAAAATGGGGAAAATATCTCAATCTGGCAACCCTCCAACAATGACAATAGCAAATAAATAAAAAAAGTCGAAAACCCGCAATGCGTCAAAACAGAGACTATAAGTTTTTTTTTAAATTTATTGTCTCTGCCCACCCTTTTTTTTTAAATGATGGTAGGTTGAGGCCTAGGGCGTACAAGCCGATTGCCCTGGTTTCAACTCACGGGGCATCTGCCCCGCTTTCATGTCCTGGCCACGGTCCGCTGTAGCGGATACTCTTTTACAGTAAAGTTCCTAAAGTTGTTGCTGTGGTCTTGGAGTCATCTTCATTACGTGCTCACCACAAATAAGTCTTTTAATGTCATATTTTCACAAATTTCACTGTCACACTGTCAGTGTCAGAAACCACTTAATGCCAACAAATAATGTATGGCTAGTATTACACGACCAATATTAAATAGCTCGATAATACGAAACTATGTACTTGTTTCATTGTTTGTAAATCATAGGTAAAAATTTCTGCACAAAATCGCTACAAGCAATATGTACAGAATAAAAATAAATGTGAAATTAAAAACCTCGTTCACTGTGAATTACTTGAATTTTCACGTTCAAATTGATCCCCGATGTATTGATTTTGTTTTCAATTCAACTTAAAAAAAAGACGTGTGGCACTCGGGGACTACCGCAGTAAAGCTATTGCATAGCATTTTTATCAACTTCTGCAATTATAATTATAATTATTTCATTAACCAATGCCACCTAGAGGCGAGTTGCTGAACTAAAGAGACAATCGTGATATTTCAAAAAGTCATTAAAAGTTCTGATAGTTATCGAAAGATGGCAAAACTAAAAAGTATAACCGCTGTTATTTTCGTTACAGAATTTCTGGATTCTACGCGATAGAAGCTATGCAATAGCTTAAAACTTATACGAACAAATAAAGCACAACCTTTTACCGACTATCCTTCGAAGTTAATAAATATTAGAGTTGTATATTTCGGATAAAACGGTAGGGTGGGGACCTCTGTCTTTCAGAAAAATTAGTACGTAAAGGGCCCTGTAGCCAGATAAAACCGATCTATGTATGGTGGCTTTTTTTTTTTTTTTTTTTTTTTTTTTTTTATGTAATTGAGTGACGAGACGAGCAAATCGCTCGCCTGATGTTAAACGTCACGTTTGCCCATAACAGGTCTGCGCCACCCAGAATTTTGAACTCGCAGAATTCAAGACCCTGCGCGGCACAGCACTGCGCTCGTCACCCTGAGATATAAGTTGTTTAATCTCCCATTTGCCCTGTAATTTCACTGGAAACAATGCCCTTCCAACCGGAACACAGCTTGCTGGTGGCAAGTGGATGCGTAAGGCGACCCTGCCATGTGGCGATCTTTAGGAGAGGCTTTTTTTCTTCTCTTGTTATCTCCCTCTCCAGTCCTGGAAGTGAATTTCTCTGACCAAGTTTTATTTCTTGTAGGTTGATATACTGCACTGTAAGAATTCGTCCTCGCACACAGCAAACGAGGCTTTGTCTATAAAGTAATACTAAGTATGTGCTCAGAAAACTGGCTGCACAAAATTGGTCGTTTATCCAGATCAGATATATGTAGAAGGCGTAATATTGGGCTTTACAATATAGATCGCAAAATACTGTCCGTATATTATTTGACTGTAGTTGCGAATTAGTTCCTGTCAAATGAAATCAAAAAAATTAAGAACCCCTCGGCCCCTCCCGTCCCGTCAGGCGCAGCTAGCGCCGTTATTGAAAAAATATCGTCGATCGATCTTTTCTTCTCGTGAAAAATGTTTGCACCAAGTGGATACACATTGTTCTTTAAATATACCCTAGCATAAAATTGATATAATCGGTTCTTAATCTGCATCGATTAGGATTCATCATCTTAGAACATGTAAAAAAAGTGATTTTCAAAAATGGGATATACCCATTTCATAATTGGTCTTGCCCTGGGCGTTACATTTATAGCTTTATCATGTGCGGAAAATCAGAATAATTCTGTGACTCCAATATGTAATACAACAACGACTGATAACGTTCAGATTGATTATAAAATCGATATTGTTCAATTGGAGTACATAGTCTCATTTAGAGGATATTTTACGCAATCGACCCGGGAAAGGTATATTACCGCAGCGCTGACAAGGGCAGGGGTGAGAATGATAATATTTTTAAGCTATTAGCAAGGAGAAACTAATCGATAAAAATCTGTCCTACATTGCACTTAACACTATATGTTGAATGTAATTGTATGATATGATTCAGTGTATATCTATCTCAAGACCCTAATTGAACAGATACCAAGTAAATAGCATTTCATTCTGAATCAAATAAACATAGAAACTTCAAAGTCACAAAACAAAGAAATTCACATGTGCAATATTTTTTGTGCAATTAGCGGACACAGAGTTACTTGCATACTTATAATAATTTATTTATAATCTTCCTCTTATTATCAGAGGCTAAGATACAAATTGGGTGGCTGCATCAACAGATGAAAGAAGAATGGATGCTTTTCTAAAATATTTTATGCGTTTTTTGCATGTAATCCCGATCTGATCCCTAGTGCTACGGTGACAGGCTAATATGCTGTGTGTTAACTACTTATAAGCATATAATTCTATTAGATGCTAACATTCTGTTACATTAGCTTTTATATTTAGTTTAATTAGAAGCAGTTTTAGAAGTCATGAATGATCATGTACATAAATTGCCCCTTGCACAAAAAAATCAATAAGCTATGGCTCTATGCTATGATTTATTGAGGTTAGGTTGGAACATAAAGATATTCAAATCTCTGGAAGTGATTTCCCTAACTTTCTAGGGGAAGGATCAACCCCTACCTTTGCCCCTATAAATCGATTGGTGCATTTCTAAAGTCATACCTAATTACTTACAGATTTCCAATTGGACAATAGTGCACCGCAATAATGCAGCAGCCGAGCACCCAAGTGACTTTGACGTAATAATTCTTCGCAATGATCAGAAGAAGGCGCGGGAGGCTCTCAGAAATCACCCGTTTGTGCGCTGGGTCACTGAGCAGAGGCAGGTCATTCGGTCGATCAACTATGTCAAAGAGGTAATAGAGATGCTCAGTCTTCAACGTCCCAGGTGTGGAGTTCGGCTTTCAGACTTGCAAGGAAACAAATTACTGTACACCGTTTACCTCGCATTTCCAAAATGGATGATCTTCTCTTTTGCATTTCCACCAAAATATATAAAATTTCTAATCATTTTAGATCCAATCTCTGTTTTTCCAAAATCTTTATCTTTATGTTTCAGCAGTCAAATGATTGTGGCCCAGCAGGCTGCTTGCATGCGGGGCAGAGCAACGATCGCAGAAGGGTGTTGCGGGCCCTGAGACAACCTCGCGAGGTATGTTCCTACCTCTTAATCCATTTAGAATTTCTAGGTTAAGATCCCAAAATATCTTACCTCATAAGACACTATAATATAACTATGATGTAGCGACAGCAATCACTTAGTAATACCTAACCATAGTAGGTTGCAAGTCTGTACTGGTAGGGCTCTTTTGCAGAGCCCGCCTGGGGAAGTACCACACCTTTGCCAGTTATTCCACCGCCAAGCAGTAATGTGCAAACATTACTGTGTTCCAGTTGGAAGGGCATTGTTTCCAGTGAAATTACAGGGCAAATGGGAGATTAAACAACTTGTATCTCAGGGTGACGAGCGCAGTGCTGTGCCGCGCAGTGTCTTGAATTATGCAAAATTCTGGGTGGTGCAGACCTGTTATGGGCAAACGTGACGTTTAACATCAGGCGAGCGATTTCTTAACTTCTTAAACTGAGTCTATTCCTAGGCGAGGTCACCAATAAAATATGATATTACAAGACAATTCATGTATGCTATTAATGTACTGGGAAAGTATGGTTCCATTATGCGATGGAAGAATCTAAAATGTACTTGAAATGAATTAATTTGATTGGATGAACCTAATTGTTTGTATTTAAACATTTTAATTTGATTGTTACAGACCGGGCGCTCAGCCAGAAAGTTGTTGCGCACAGTTCCCCAACAAATTACATCAGCATTGAAAGCCGACGTGCTGTGGGCATTAGGAATTACTGGTAAGTACATTCTCAAATATACTAGGATTTCCGACTACTAGTGTTGTGGAATTTCTAGGAAAATGGCTATGATAGGTAATTGTATATTTTTAAGCAAAATAAGGCATCTTGATGGCAATCTGGTTTCAAAGGAACTACACTAAGTTTATGCATACATGGTCTCGTACTAGTTTCACGCGTTTGTCCATCAAACGCCTTTCTTTTTGCAACTGTAATGAACCACTTACAAATACTTTTCTCGTTAAATTCTGCAAAATATTTAAATTAATCGTATTACTAATTAAGAATGCGATAGTAATCTTGTTTAAATGGATGTCTGTCGATTTTTCTTACACCCTTAGCACCTCATCAAGGTGCTGCTATCCCTTGAAACTTGGTGCTCGGAAGTGGCCCAAATGGCCCCACTCTAAATTTGGGTCTCTGCTTTTTGGTTTATAAACATCTATAATATCATCGAAATTAACCGAGCATCTCTCGCGTGCTCCTAGTTCTCGTCTTGCCAATAAGCCGTTTTATTTTTAGAGAAGATTATATAGACATAGCTATCAAAAAGGAAAACCCATAATTGATAAGCCGCGAATTGACTGCGAGTTAGCACTATGATGTGGTTGAAATGCGTTTTCTAGGGAAGGGAGTGAAAGTGGCCGTATTCGACACGGGCCTGGCCCGCAACCACCCCCACTTCAAGAAGATCCGCGAGCGCACCGACTGGACCGGGGACAACACGCTGGACGACGCGCTCGGCCACGGCACCTTCGTGGCCGGAGTGATTGCTTCTCGCAAGGATTGCCTCGGTTTCGCGCCCGACGCCGACTTGTTTATATTCAGAGTATTCACTGACAACCAGGTGAGTCGCTCACTACTTATATTAAGTGACTGAACCATAGGAATTGAAAAGGGTATGCTAGCTTGAGTAAACTACTTACATACAGCCCCGGATCTACAAATTTTTTTAGGGGGGGCAAAAACTGAAAAATGCCGCCCCCGCCCACTTATATTTATTTTTACCTTTATCATCTGTATCAGGGGTCGGCAGCCTTTTGGCAGACGCGGGCCACATAGTGACAATTTGAAATAGTGGCGGGCCGCACTCGTTCAAAATAATCAAACAAAATCGTGTTTTTTTTTCAATGAACCAAATAATTCGATTTTGGAGAGCTTTGTGAATCAAGCATAGTTGCTCTACCCACAACACAGTGCTTAAAGTGCAGTGCAGTAGTTTTTATCAACCGGCATTTGGATGTTATACGCAGCAAGTTTAAAAGCACAAATAAATTTAAAAAAATCGCGAGCGTAGCGAGCGCGAAATTTTTCGACATTGTTCATTAATTCAAAACATAGAATTTTTACGAATTAAACGTATAACGGAAATTAAGCACCATGAATACGCGAGCGCAGCGAGCGCGAAAATTTGAGATATTTTTGATCAATTTACGATAGATCACGCACGCGACAGGCTATTTACAACGAAAATTACACAACACTCGCGTCGCTTCGGGTACAAAACTTGTAATATTTTCAATCAATTCAAAAATAATTGTGGCCTTTATAAAATAAATAGTAATGCGCGAACGAAGCGAGCGCAGAGATTTGAAGATCTTTTGTTTTTAGGACGGGCTATTACGTACGGAGTGTATTCAATAGATATCAGAAATCAAAAATACGCGAGCGCAGCGAGCGCGAAATTTTGAGTTATATTCTGTCATTTTGAAAATAAAATTCACGCGCTAGGTCACACAAAACACTAAATAATAACAATGTGGAAATTTTTGAGACGTATTTTTAGCAATTTAGGATATGCTTATTTATTTTACGAGAGCCTGTTTCCAAACAAAATTGCACTCAGTAATGCGTAAACAGAGCGGAAATAATGCATCTATCGCTGTTCTTTCTGTATTAAGCTTATTTATTCAAATATTAAAACCGTTTTTATTTGACAAATCAATTAACTTAGTTTTGGGTAGCTTTGTGTATTAAGTTTTAATATAAAAATTGATAAATAAAAAATGTTTTTGCATAAATTTGCTCTGCCCACAAACAGTGCTCGATTAATGAGCGGAAACTACAAAAAGCCTTCAGTATGTTGTACGCAGCAAGTCTAAAAGCGCAAAATAAACTTACAAATGTTTAGGCATTTTTGATCAATTCAGAACAGATCGATCATATTTGACAAACTATGCACAACGGAAATTAAACATCCAGAAAACGCAAGCGCAGCGAGCGCAAAAAAGTGAGACGTTTTCAGAAATTTAGGACAGGCTGTTTACAAAGAAAACTACCCACTATTCGTGTTGGTTGAAAACTTTTGATTTCAACCAACACGAATAGATTGAAGATTTTTTCGGTCAATTCCAAAACAGTCAGCATCTACTTACCGAAAAGAAAAACAAGACGCGAGTAGTGAGCGTAATGATTTTGATTTGGTGGTTAATTAAACACAGGCTATTTAATTACGGGGTGCGTGTAATGGTTATAATTAATCTAAAATATGCGAGCGCAGCGAGCGCGTTTGTTTTGGCGTCTATGTCCTAGACGCCTTCAGTTTTTATTCAAACGGTAACTTAATAAAAAACAAGTATTTTCTTTCCTGACAAACAACACACATGTTCATAATAAAACACTGTCGTAGAGGGAGATCAACGAGGAAGTTTTCGAATATCATCCCTTTCGCACGCACGGTAACCGGACGCGTGCTGCCGCGATCTGCGATTCCTGCGGGCGAGCGGACGCGTATTTTGACTATGCCCTACGCGCCTCGCAAATAATAAATGTTCGTACAGCACGTCTTACTCCGCGCTCTGGGTATCGGTCGAGTTGATATGGTCATGACTACTTGTACTATTATTTATTCCGTGGTCAAAGTTTAGTAAATGATGAGTTGTCTATTCGTCTGTAAAGTGTGAATTTGGCGCCCCCCTAAGCTTGACGCCCGGGGCATGGGCCCCGGCTCGCCCCCCCCTAGATCCGGGGCTGCTTACATATACATTATTTTAAAATGAAACAAAAATAACCACGAATGTAATAAACTATAATAAACATTTCACACTCATAGCTCCCCACTAGGAATAAATCCTGTGACACAAAGACACAAAGACAAGGACAACACCCAGACCCAGAACAGATATTTAAATTCATCATTCAAACATCTGCCCGGCCGGGAATCAAACCCGGGACCTCTGGCTTATAAGGCGGCTACACTACCGCTAAGCCAAACACGCCGACAAAGTGTGATTCCAAAACATACTTTTAGGTTATAGTTTTTAATGGACAAAATCTCGGGCTTGTTGCCGATATTGACTTGCACCAAAATGGTTAACGCACTACACGATGTACAGAACAGCTGATTATTTCGCAAGTTCACGCTTGGTCCATGTTAGTTAATTCGTAGATTATTAAGTTCTTCTTTACTTCTTTTTCCTCAGTACAGTCAACTCAATCTTGAATCATCCCGCTGTTATGATACCAGCCTCCCTAGCCAAGTCAGCCTCCCTAGCCAAGTTATACTTCCACAATCGAACCGCTTTAGAAAACTAAGACAATGTATGGAAATGACATTTTTATAATCTTAATATACAATATGTCCGGTTTCCGATGTCCGATACTTTAAGGTGTTAAAATGCAAGGTGTTAAAATGCAAAAAGAGGCACCCTCATACGGTGGAAATTCCATGTAACCGTACTAAGCGTTTTCATTCGTCTTTTTTAATCCGAACGGCAGAGGTATGGAACTCACTGCCCGCGTCTGTTTTTCCTAGAAAGTACAACCCGGGGGTGTTCAAAAATAGAGTGAATAGGTTTTTCCTAGGCAAGCGTGCTACATCTTCGACCACATCGTCACTTCCCATCAGGTGAGATTGCAGTCAAACGCATGCCTAGTCCGATGTAAAAAAAAAAAAAAAAAATGCAATTAATTTTATCGACAAATCACGGATTTTTTTTTATTTTTCTCCATTAATAAAAAAATGGCAGCACTTTAAAAAAAATTGTTAGCGAAGCATAGGTGCTTGTATTAATTTAACAATATGAATTGACGCAATGGCTTTTTTTTTACCAATTCGAATTAAATAGTCATCGTTAAGACAGGACAACGTCTGTCGGGGTGCTAGGTCGGGTAACCTCCACGTGGTGCACCCTGGGCAACAGCGTGCGGTACTACTGCATAGCTTTTATGCAGTAGTACCGCACGGTGGCCAATAACACGACACGGTGGGCCCGTCCGCGTGTCCCTCTGACTAGCAGAGGGCACAGCGGATGGTGTGTGGTGGAGTGTGGAGCGTTGGAGGATACGGCGCTCCACGCTTGGCTGGTGGCAGCAATGCCACCAGGGGGGGTTTTCCTTGTGCTCCTCGCCGCGTGTGGGTCGCGGTCGGGAGTGCAAGGAAAGGAGGAGGGGATCGCTCGTTGCCGGGCGTGGTGAAAGCCATGCTCGGCGGCGAGAGATCGTGGCAGGCCGTGGTCTCCTTCTGCGAAGAGGTAATGTCGCAGAAGGGGCCGCGGGGCGGATCGGGGAGGACGACTCCCGCAGGATCTGCTCCGGCGCAGACGACGGGGAGGGAGGAGGGGGCGATCCGATCATCGCCTCCTTCCCTCTCCGTAGTGGGGCCACTGGCGGAGGGTCGGGGGGCTCTCCGCTGGCTTGCACCGGCTCCACACGTCTGGGGGCGGCCTTGGGTGACCAGGGCCGTCCCTCTCTTGACGCACGGAAGACGGGGCCGAAGGGCCGACCCTGGCTGAGGGTGGCGGAGACTCCGAAAGGGAACCCCGCTGCCCCCGGCCACAAGGGAATGAGGTCAACTTCCCAGTGGTTTTAGTGGGTATGCCGCCGCAGGGCGGAGACTCCCACATAACCCCGGCTCCCCCGGGTTAGGGGTATCCATAAAGGATTTCCACTGGGTCAACAAAAAAAAAAAAAAAAGGACAACGTCTGTCGAGTCAGCTAGTCTATGTATAGATTCTGAAATGTCATGTTTATGTACCAGTACCACACATAGACAAAGTTTTCTATAGCGTTTCGATTATGGAATTGCAACTTGGCTAGGGAGCAGGTCTACCCTAGAAGGGTAATTAGGCTGTATTCCACCACGCTGGCCAAGCGCTAAGCGGCCAAGTGAGTTACTACAATGTGTATGTATTAGCACTGAAACGAGCATTGTTTTCAGGTGTCGTACACGTCTTGGTTCCTAGACGCATTTAACTACGCCATCATGCGTAAAATCGACGTGTTAAACCTCAGCATCGGCGGCCCGGACTTCATGGATTACCCCTTTGTTGAAAAAGTATGGGAGCTGAGCGCTAACAAGGTATTTGTGAAATTAAAAAAAAAGTATAAAATATGAATTAAAAAGAGCCCCAGATGTGTCAAAGCCAATTCAATGCTGGTAATTTGCCAATAGTAAATTATAATCAGTAGCATGTCACATTTATTTAGCCTGTTGCAGTAAAAATAACAAAAATGTCATAATGAAACTACCAAAATGGGTGTTCCCCGATGGTTATAATTTGGGTGTCTTCAAGTCGAGAGTGAATCGATATCTTCTAGGCAAGCGTGCTCCATCGTAGGCCGCATCGTTGCTTCCCAACAGGCAGGATGGCGGTCAAACACAAGCCTATCTTTGAATAAAAAAAAATAAAATAAAAAAAACCAAACATGTTTTGATGAAAAAATAAAAAAAAACAATATTTCCTCATCAAATACCTAACTATGAAAATGAATCAGGTGATAATGGTGTCTGCGATCGGCAACGACGGCCCTCTGTACGGAACACTGAACAACCCGGCGGATCAGATGGACGTGATCGGCGTTGGTGGAATCGGGTTCGACGATCGGATCGCTAAGTTTTCCTCCAGAGGCATGACTACCTGGGAATTACCTAATGTAAGTTTCTTATATGATAATTCGTGTAACATTCTTATTAAATCATCTACTGTATGTAACATATTACCTACTAAATGTAAATTAGGTTACTTATTATTCAAATATTATCTAATATATATACAAAATTCTCGTGTCACAGTTTTCGTTGCCATACTCCTCCGAAACGGCTTGACCGATTTTGCTGAAATTTTATATGCATATTCAGTAGGTCTGAGAATCGGCCAACATCTATTTTTCATCCCCCTAAATGTTAGGGGTAGTCCACCCCTAAATTTATTTTTTATTTTTTAGACAAAATTTTTTATATATATTATATTTTATATATAAAATTTCTTATATTGTTGCTTATGTGGCATTAAAAATACATACAACTCTAAATTTTCACCCTTCTATCACCAACCCCTATTTTTAATAATAATTTTTATTTTATGGCAAAACAACGTATGCATGCAGTTTGTATGAAATTATTTTGTTATTAGGGCTATGGGCGTATGAAGCCGGACATAGTAACATACGGGAGCGGAGTTCGCGGGTCCGACGTAAACGGCGGTTGCAGGTCTCTCAGTGGTATGTTATTATACAGGGCTAGTCAAAAACGGCATGCTAAGTTCAAAGGGTGTTAATTCAAGCAAATAGGAGATTAAACATGTTATATCTCAGGGTGACGACTGACGAGCGCAGTGCTGTGCCGCGCTGAGTCTTGAATTATGAGAATTCAAAATTATGGGTGGCGCAGACCTGTTATGGGCAAAAGTTACGTTTTAAAAGTTACTTCATGAATAACCCTGTAGATACCCTTTAGAAATAAGTAAAAATGTTTGCAGGAACGTCGGTGGCGTGCCCAGTGGTGGCGGGTGCGATCGCCCTGCTGGCCAGCGCCGTCCCGCGGAGCCACCTGTCGCCGGCCTCGGTGAAGCAGGCCCTGTGCGTGACCGCGGTGCGGCTGCCCGGATCCAACATGTTCGAGCAGGGCCACGGGAAACTCGACCTTATTAGCGCCTACCAGGTCTGCTTTCACTATCCTATTTTTATTTAGATGCTCGCTGTGTTTCCAGCGAAGCCAAAGCGCCCAGCAAGCCAGAATTACAAGTTAAGTATTGTAC
Source organism: Alcis repandata (assembly GCA_949125135.1). NCBI lineage: Eukaryota > Metazoa > Arthropoda > Insecta > Lepidoptera > Geometridae > Alcis > Alcis repandata. The sequence goes on along the minus strand of OX421221.1, from coordinate 11,218,909 downwards.
AATTGTATTAAACTAAATTGAAAATTACTTAAATATCAACACATAGACATGTGAAATTAGAATTTTTAAATCTTTATTTGCAATGGGCATATCACATGCGCTTAGAAATTGACAATTTAACATTCCTTCATGTTTTAATTTATAATTTTCAAGTCATGGCTCAAAGAAGGATGGTTGAGCATAATTACAAACCGCGACTCATAGCAATAGGTTTATTGAAAATGTTCATATCGTTGGCTTTTGGTGAGAAAAGGTCTTGGGAGACCTGCATATGCATATTGTATACTCTATCCACGCGATACTGGCAAAATTGTGGCAACCCCGCAGAAGCCATAACCAAAAGTTGAAGTTGAAGTAAACAAACTAAAAAGTTTAAATTTAGAGATAAAACATAGTAAATATAACTTTAATAGCTCATCATGAGTCCCAAACGCAACATCGCATAAGCGTCTTTGTGATGCCCAGCATTCTTTGTCGAGCCAACCGCAACAACTGGCTACCAACTAAGTGGCCGCCTATGAGATTACCAACCTTTACTGGTCAATTTAAGGACTTTCCAGGGTTTATTGACCTCTTCAACACCCTAGTTCATCACCGAAATTACTTGAAAATATAGAAAAGTTTCAATACTTAATCACAACACTCTCCGGAGAAACAATCAATATCATTCGTGCTTTTCCAGTATCAGACGCTAACTACTTACGTGCTTACGATGCTTTAGTTAACCGCTACAACAAACGGTAGTCAGCCATCTTGTGCTGGGAACAAATCAACAATTTGAAATCAATGCCCTCCAGTTCTGCGCAGAATTTAAGGGACATGTTAAATGTGTATAGTGAAAACTTATCAATGCTAGCTTCATTGGGGCTGCCAACAACAGAGTGGGGATAGTAGGTACTAGATGCAGACCAGACTTTCATTTTTCAAAAAGTTACGAATATGTATCGTAATCTTGGTCTCCACAATAAGGGCCTTGTGCCTAGTGTGGGGCCGCAGCCAAAGTTATGGAAATCTATTGTTTAACCTGATATATAGTTAGTTTATTGTTATTATTTTAAGTTTTTAAGTTTATGTTTGTACTTTATTTTTTGGTTAATAAATTATCTTATCTTATCTATCAGATAGTTATGTTTGTAGTTATGATGACGCCGACAAGAGAAACACTCTTAAATATTGAATGAATAGTTAAGATTGTGAGTAAAAACTGTTTCAGTTCCTGAGGAAATACGAGCCGCAAGTGACACTAAGCCCCAGCTACATCGACCTGACAGAGTGCCAGTACATGTGGCCTTACTGCACGCAGCCAATATACTACAGCGCGCAACCTACCATCGCCAACGTGACTGTCACCAACGGACTGGGCGTCTCCGGTCATGTCGTGAGTATAAACATGACAAGCGACACTGACCACTACGCCAGGCCCAAGTTTGAGGGCTTTAGTTGACAGATCTAATTTATCTGAAAATATTGATGTCCTGGTCTAATAGTTTGCAATGACAAAGACAGATATATTTTTAGCTATTTTTAACTGACTTCAAAAAAGGAGGAGGTTATCAATTCGTCTGTATGTTTTTTTTTGTTACCTCATAACTTTTGACTGGGTGAATCGATTTTGATGATTCTTTTTTATTAGAAAGCTGACGCTTCCCATTTGGTCCCATTTCAATTTAGTCCAGTTCTGATAATGGTATCCATGAGAAAACCATGTAAGTCTTAAATTTGCATTAAGTACGTGCGCGACAAATAGATGAATAACTCAATAGTCGGTCTTTTGAAGTCGGTTTTTGTTTTTTGTTTGTAAAAATAATGTTCTTGTTAATGACATAAGTCCGCGACGGTCTGTTGCATAGTGCGCCATGAAACAACCCCTTATAGCTATAAAGGTTTTTGTAAGCCACATCCGTGCTCATAAGGTTTAGTTAGCCAGGTTAGCCATAGATGGATACATCAAGGACTTTAGAGTCCTAAAAGGCGAGTGCGTTGGCAATTGTTTCGAGACTCGTGTCCGTGAGCGATGTCTACGCATGCGTTGCTAGAGCGCGCCTACTATAATAATAATAATCGTCCAGAGGTTCTTGTCTCTGCAGCCCTAACCACCGGTAGCTTGGGCCCTGCCCCACTGCCGGCGGCAGCCTAGTTTTAAGATTTTTTAATAATAAGTATTTTTAATATTTTACATTGTAAAACAACTTAAAAATTAAGAATAAATATAAATACCTGAATAATTATATAGGGTTATTCATAAAGGGTATGCTAAGCCGAAAAGGGCTCATGGTACTCATCATTATGAACAACTTTTACTATGGGACCAACCCGGAATTCGAGAAAAAAAATCAGCTGTTCCATACATTTTGTCGAGTGTCATTGACATTTTTCTATGGAACAGCTGATTTTTTTTCTCGAATTTCGGGTTGGTCCCATAGTAAAAGTTGGTCATAATGATGAGTACTATGAGCCCTTTTCGGCTTAGCATACCCTTTATGAATAACCCTGTATATATAAAAAGCTTAACTTCTGTGCCCTGCATGTGTTGTATCATATGAGTACAGTGTGATGTGTGTTCCGACAGACGGAGGTGTCATGGCATCCTCACCTGCCTTACGGTGGGCTGGTCTCCGTGGCTGCTCAGTTCAGCGACACACTCTGGCCGTGGTCGGGCTGGCTGGCACTCTCCTTCACCGTCATCGAGGAAGGCGCAGACTACGACGGGGTCGTTGAGGTACATAAAAACAGGAATATAAGTATATTCCTGTTTCAGCAGCAACAATAATCCAAGATGGCGGATTTCATATTTCCGTCAAATTTCCTATCAACATGCGTTTTAGAGCAATACTGTAGAAAATGTTATAGAGAATACATACACATGTCTTGAACAGTTTCCTCGTAGCTCGAATCATTTCTGAGAAAATCGCGAAAAACCCGTTTTGGTGACCTTCTACCCGGAGTAAAAATTTTTGCACTTGTCGGATCGATGAGGACTTTCAAGGTTTCATTTATGATGGTGTTCTGAACAATCCTACCAATTTTCAGCTGGGTGGGAATTAATGTAAGGTTACTCCTATTTTTTGGTCTAATTTGCCCAATATTCAAATCACATACACACACACATCTAAGGGATCATTGAGGTACATAAATAAGAAAGAAACATACATATTTATATCACATACACTTCGGCGGGATTTTTGTGGTGCACAAAGAAGAGAGAAAGATACATGTTTATATCACACACAGCAGCTTTTGCATTGACTCGCTGACGTGAAATGTCACATGTTAAAACAAGATGAATAGTTTTAAGCAGTGGTTAACTTTGAACAGGGTTTATAAGTAACAGTCTCTGTTTCTGCAGGGTTATAAGGAAAGGGTAAGCTAAGCTGAAAAAGGATCATAGTACTCATCATTATGAACAACTTTTACTATGGGACCAACCCGGAATTATCGAACAAAAAAATCAGCTGTACTATTAAAAAATGTCAATGACACTCGACAAAATGTATGGAACAGCTGATTTTTTATTCGCGAATTCTGGGTTGGCCGCATAGTAAAAGTTGATAATGATGCGTACTATGAGCCCTTTTCGGCTTAGCATATCCTTTCCTTGTTACCATGTATACCAACTTACCACCGTATCACTTATTCCAGGGCCATGTGAACATAACGGTGTCAAGCTACGATGACAGCGGTGATAGAGTACTGAAGAACGCGACTCTTTCGCTGCCAGTAAGGTAAAAAACACTAGCGCTCTAGTATATACATACTTACAGGGTTATATGGAATGGGTATGCTGAACCATAAAGGGGTTATAGTACTCATCATTATGATGAACTTAACTATGGAACCAACCAGAAATCCAGCCAACTCTGAAACTGCCCAATAACAATCAGCTGTTCCATAAATTTGCCCAAAATGCCTGGAAAACATTAAGAAGTGGACTAGACCGAGCTAGCAGCATTTAAAACGCGCAAGGAGTCGAAAAAAATTAAGCATACTGACCACAAAACTTCAATATGAAAATGGTACCTGCAGGTCCAGCGGAGGAGCTGTATTTCCACAGCTTTTGTTTCGACAGAAAGAGAAAACAAATCCATATTCTAGCTTTGTCACGTCTAGAAAATAAAAAATAAAGCCTTTATGACTGTACTCTCAAAAGCTTTACATTTCTTTATAATGTATGACTAAAATTAATAATTTTAAAGCATTTCCAAAGGATTAGGGAATAACCCTTTAGCACAGCTTGTCTCCCGTCAAAAGGCTCCTCTAAATTTTTCCATTTCTTCCTGACCTTCACTGAACGGATCCATAACGGGTCCTTGTCACATCTAAAGTGAAACACAACCCTTCCCATGCTATGCCTACAGATAATGATATATTCTGTCGAGTTCCTTGTCACCGTGTAGTACTAAAGCTAGCTTGTATAATGTCCCAGGGCTCGTCTGATCCCTGTCCCGGTACGATCCCGTCGGCTCATCTGGGACCAGTTCCACAGTCTCCGCTACCCGGCCGGCTACTTCCCTCGGGACGACCTCCAAGCAAAGCACGACCCTCTCGACTGGCATGCTGACCACATACATACCAACTTTAAAGATATGTACCGCAGGCTACGAGAGCACGGCTTCTATGTAGAGGTCATGGGTAAGCAGAACTCTTCTAGTATTATTAGAGGTCATGAGTTATAGAATCCTAGTATCATTAAGAGGTCATGGGTAAGTCGAATCCTAGTAGAATTATTTAGAGGTTGCGGGTAATAGAATTCTGGTATTATTATGAGGTCATGGGTAAATAGAGTCCTACTAGAATTATTTAGAGGTCATGGCTAAGTAGATTCTAATTAGTATTAATAGACAAATGAACTACTTTCCGATGTCTGTTTGGTATACCTATGTTATTATGATAACAATGCGTAAAAGCTTGTTTTTTTTAAATTGTTTGTCTTTTCAGGAACACCGATAACATGCATCGACACGTCGCTATATGGAGCCCTGCTGCTAGTTGACCCCGAAGACGAGTACTTCCCCGAAGAAATGGCGGCTCTGAAGAAAGCGGTCGACAACGGCCTCTCGCTGGTAGTGTTCGCTGATTGGTACAACGCCACGCTTCTGCGGCACGTCAAGTTTTACGACGAAAACACTAGGCAATGGTGAGGGCATTTTATGTATCTTACTGCATTTATAAAGTTAATTAAGTATTTCAATTATAATATAATAACTTAAATGGGTTTAAACAGAATAGAAAATCGCAAATAAAATACGGAGCCTAAATCACTATCCGCGGGTAGAATACCCAAAAGTTAAATTACTATTAGTTTAAAATACCCCAAACTTTAAACGGCTGAAACGATTTTGATAAAACATGTCTAGTAACCACATTCATATGAGCCGTGGTAGCTCAGTGGGAGAACCGACGCTTCGCATTCTTGAGGTGGCGGGTTCAAACCCCGACTCGTACCAATGAGTTCTTTAGGACTTATGTACGAATTTACATACCACTGGCTTTTCGGTGAAGGAAAACATCGTGAGGAAAACCCGCATATGTCACGCAAAAAGGGCCGATTACCGGCCTAGTTGCGGAAAAAGAGCCCGCTCTTTACCTTTTTACCACATTCATATCAAAAGACCCGGTTAAAAGCCCAAACCGAGCACCCGGTTAAGAGTAACAGTGTCACTGACAGAGACACATAGCAATCAAACGTATAACACCTCTCTTCTTGCGTCAGGGGTTAAAAATAGTATGTTCTAATATACTGCGTATACCAAAAAGGTCTGATAAAACTGAAGGGTAACTCATAATTGTGATCAACTTTTACAACAGGGACACTTAAATCGCAAAAAATAATCAGCTGTTCCATTCAAAAAGTTCAATGACCTGCGACAAAAAAGGAACAGCTGTTATTTTCATGCTTTCAGGGTTGGCCAAATAATTAGTTTGGTTCACAATGATGAGTACAATGACCCCTTTCCTAATAACCCTGTATAAATGATAATAAAACAAACAAGTTTATACATTTTGCTTGTTTCTGCTATAGGTGGATACCGGAAACAGGTGGCTCCAATGTTCCTGCTCTCAACGACTTGCTTAGCATGTACCAGGTTAGTAAAACAAAATGCGTCGTAAAAATATAAGAAAGAAACAAGCTTAAATTGCATTGTCTTCGAAGTTACACAGGGAAACCAAATTTCAGCTCAATCGGACTTGAAGTTGTTCTAATGAAGCTTCCTAGATTAGACCCTCACAAACATAAATGTCCTGTAGATGCCAACACATACACTCACTCACACACACACACACACACACACACACACACACACACACACACACACACACACACACACACACTCACTCACACTCAGCCTCCCTTTCACATACACAGACATACACACTCTCATAAGTATTTTTTTCAAACCATGATTGTTACCTCCGCACTCAAGCCCCAAGATGCAGACCTTGAACCTAACTCAAGGTTTGGGGTTCACCGCTTATCCTCTTTTGTATACCATAGTTTAATAAGTAACTAAAGTAGTACTTTTTTTCTTTGAAAATATATATATGTTTGATTTGATATTTAAACTCTGATGACAATGCAATAAAAGCTTGGTCTTGGAAATATTTTTAATATCTTGTTTTTAACAACAATGTTTCTTTTTTCCGCAACAAACGGCTCATATCTGTCATGTATAGCCAAACTGTTTATCTTAGTCCTCGCCAGCGCGGTAGGCGCGGGGGTATGACGACAAAGGGGACTGAGAGAGGTGCGGGGTGGTGGGCGCGTGTGTATCACACGCTAAAATATAAATGTGTTTGTTTGCTAGGTGGCGCTGGGAGACCGCGTTTTTGAAGGCCCCTTCATGCTGGGCGGACACCAGATGTACTACGCGAGTGGCACGCACATCCATAGCTTCCCCGAGCACGGCATCCTTATCTCGGCCACGCTCTATGACCAAGGACATCAGGTACCAACTCTCTTCTTTCCACTTTTTATTCATTTATTTTTGTATGCCATAGGTGGCAGTGGCAGACAAGCAAACGGGCCGCCTGATGGTAAAGTAAAGTGATTTGTTGGCCTATGACAGCTTGTTACACTGGGCAAGTCATTACACATTGTACAAATTCATCATAATATAAACAAAGCAGAAAAATTAATAATAGCCATAAAGTTGCATAAAATATTATAAATTAATTTCAATAGACACAACACACAACTAACTACACAAGAATGAAGATTCAATAGACGCATAGTAAGTGGTTACCGTCGCCTATGGTTATCTGTAACACTGAAGGCGTCACGGATAAGCTGCCGACCTTTTAAGACTGTTATCAGCCCTTTTGATGACCCCAATGTTGTAATAAAAGGATATGCTAAGCCGAAAAAGCTCATAGTACTCATTATTATGTACTACTTTTACTATGGGACCAAATCGGATCGCGAAAAAAACTCACCTGTCCCATAAACTTTGCAGAGTGTCGTTGACATGTTTCTATGGAACAGCTAATTCTGTCGCGAATCCCGAGTTGGTTCCATAGTAAAAGTTGTTCATAATGATGAGTATAATCATCGCAAAACATCTAGTCCGATCTGAAGTTGCACCATGGCGGCCCGCGACGGTACAGTCAAGTGCAACAACATTATGTACGATTTTTATTTTTTATAATTAATTATTTTGACTATTGGGATTATGTACATATTGTTCTAGATTCTTAAGTAGTAACAAGAAACAATAACAAAATAAAAAAATAACACGAAACGAAAAATCAACAAAAAAACTTAACAAACAGTTTATTATAACAAAAATATCGCGCGCGACTGTACTCAGTGGGTGGAGCTAGCGAACGTGACTACGACACACAGAGAACGAAAGCACACTAATGAAAATACGCTCTAACCGCTCTATGCTGTGATTTGTCAAGGGCGGTCACGTGGCATGTTCCCCGCCAGGGGGGCCCCGCTGATACCCATTTTTCACTTCTGCGCAGGTTTACGCGCCGTGTTCAGATCGGACTAGATGTTTTGCGATTATTATACTATGAGCCTGTGCAACTTATATAGCATACTTATTACTTACCCTTTCTTTGTATTCCTGTATTAGTAGGAGGCATTAATTAACAGAAGTTTCATAAACTATTTTTTTTTCCGTTTCTGTATTGTCTTGATAAAGTATTTCATTATAGATTCGTTTTGAAGTTCGTAATTTGAATTTTACGATATGAGAGTAGATAAAATAACGTTTTCGTTGTAGATAATGTCTGGCGAGAAGGCGGGCGCCGCGAATGAGGTGCGCGTCGATGTGCCGATCTTAGGGCTCCTGCAGACGGACTCGGCCTCCAGAGACTTCAAGAACAAAACCGTCGACAAAGTAAACGGGGTAATGTAGCTTCGTAGATTCATTTTGTTGTAATTAACACTGGAATACCCACGTTATAGATATAGATATATTATTATCTATATAAAATTCTCGTGTCACAATGTTCGTTCCCGTACTCCTCCGAAACGGCTTGACCGATTTTTATGAAATTTTATATTGAGTAGGTCTGAGAATCGGCTACTATCTACATATTTTTCATACCCTTAAGTGATAAGGGTTGTCCACCCTTAACATTTATTTTTTTATTTTTTGGACATCATTTTTATTTTTTATAATGTGGCATTAAAAATACATACAACCCTAAATTCACCCTTCTATCACCAACCCCTATTAATTTATATGGCAAAACAACGTTTGCCGGGTCAGCTAATATATTGGGTGAAGCTGAGAACTTCTATACTTTCACGCGTACAATATCCAGGCTTATAAGGGAAGACGAAAAGGGCTCAGTACTCATAGTTATGAACAATTTTTAATACGGAAACAACTATGAAATTTCGAAAAAAAAGGTGTTCCATACAGGTGTGTGTCATTGACGTCTTTCTATGAAACAGCTGATTTTTTTCTCAAATTATGGGTTGGTCCCATAATAAAAGTTCTTCATAATGATGAGTACTATGAGTCCTTTTCAGCTTAGCATACCCTTTCCTAATAACCCTGTATCATGTATTGTAAATCTGTACACAATTATGGTGTTCTGCATGTTACGTTCTTTCATAGTTTGCTTTAAGTTTTATTCATTTTGACACTGATTTGTTTTCAACAGGCTGGCCGTTTGGTTGTGTACGGCGATTCTTCGTGCCTGGAAAACGGCGCGACTCGCGCCTGTCACTGGCTTTTACTCGCGGGTTTACAATACGCGACGGTTGGACACCTGCCCTCCTCACTGCGGGATGCGGCCACGTCTCGTCAGCGAAGAGTCAGAGACGTGCAGATTATACCATCAGGTCAGTTGTTCATTGCAGCAAGTCACTTATCCACTTCACAATGTCACTGGTTTTTAAAAACCAAACATTAAGGGCTTCGGAATTAACGCTGAGGTGTTCGGAATGAACAATAGAGGTGTTTTTATTTCCGCAGAGCTGCCGACGCGCTCGAAAACCAAACGCTAAGGGGTTCGAAATTAACAATAGAGGCGTTTTTACTCGCAGAGTTCCCAATGCACGCGAAAACCAAACGCTACTGGGTTCGGAATGAACAATGATGCGTTTCTATCCGCAGAGCTTCCGATGCGCGCGAAGGGCGGCCAGCTGTTCGCATACTCGCACGTGCTGGCGGCGGACGGCAGCGGGCCGCGGCCCGTGCCCGCGTGCAGCACGCCCTCGCAGCTGCGGCCCGCGCCCGTGCACGCGCCGCCCTCGCAGCGCACGCTCGCGCCCCGCCACCACCCCACCGACCCCAGGACCATTGGTAACTATACTACGCTACTCCACTCACTGACAGGGATTCCTGAAGACGCTAAGAACACCATTTTTGACAGATTTTTGATAACACCAATTTTTACAGTGACAACTATTGAAAACTGGTGCTAATCATCGTACTTTTTGGTGATATCAGTATGCTCAGTACTCTAAATGAATTTAGCATTCTTTATCAGAATTTAGATGCTCACTATTCTCAGTGTCTTTACAAATCACACAATTTCAATACTCAACAATTTCAGTCACAAGTCACAATACACCGCTCGTCCACGGATGACAGTACTTAACAAAACGAAATTGTGGCCCATTGTTCTTCTGCATATTACACTGTACGGTACATATAAGTACGGTACGGTATTGTAGTGGTAGCGCTCTTGCAGGGCCCGCCTGGGGAAGTACCACACCGTTGCCAGTTGTTCCAGTTATTGTCATAAAAAGCCTTCAAACTTGGGCCCATTAACTACACAGAATTTAAGCGGTGTTTTGTCGCAGGCGCCCCCGAAGTGGAAGGCACGGAAGGAGCGGAGCGCGCGTGGCGCGGCGCGGGTCCGGGGCGCAGCCGGGAGGCGCAGCCCGGCGTCCGATCGATGATCGCGAGCCGCCTGCTGGCGCTGCTGGCCGTCGGCCTGACCGCCTACTCTCTGGCCGTACTCTGGCGCCGCTATGGCCGCCGCCTCCACCGGCGGTTCCTCCTGCTGCTCACCTAGCTAAGACTTCCTGCGACCGACGTCGCAGAGGATATCCAGATGCAACCGTTCATTAACGGTCGGTTCGAAAATAACGAGATTGTCGAGGTCTAAACTAAACACCAAGCGTCTATGTCAGTAATGAATGTGCCCCCTAAACTAAACACAAAATAGAGCAAATATCATATGGACTCGTGAATGTTTTAAAATAATTACACTTATATTCTAAACGCCAAGAGCCGATGTCATACGGACTCGTGAATGTGTTAAATCTGCAAGGAATCGGCTTAAATCGTTACTTAACCCATCGGCGTCTCATAATGTTAAGCGTAGACGTGTGTAGGTTAATAGGTTAGTTATATCTTCTCTAGCTGTACGGTCTGATGGATTGAAAAAGTATTTGCGGGGCCAAAGTTCTTAAATAATATCATGAGAAGGGGTGCCTTACTCAACTTACGTTGTAAGCTCTAAACGTTAAGGTAAAGACACAGCTGAAGGGTTAACAATTTCCTACAGTTCAACGTGTCTAAAACGGCCGTTTTGGCTGAATTATACGTAATATTTTTTATATTCCTGATTAATTTCATAAACCGTAAAATGTCCACACACTGGCAATTCATTGCATGAATCTACGCGTAATTATTTATCCCGCAATTAATTTGTTTGACAGTTTTACACGGATTTTCTGTTCGAATTAATTGACCATCTGCCAGGAATTAATTTTCAGAATTGCTAACAGCGGTCATTTTAGACCTCCATTCCATTTCATCCCTGAATTGTAGAGAATAGGACGCCAGGCGCCTTCACGCTACCCATACCTATACTTGACGCGGATAAAACAACTAAAAAAAGAATAAAAAGAGCCGCAACTAAAGTTGTAAGGGAAACTAATCAGAAGGAAGAAGAAAGGAAATGCTCGTAGTGCAATAAATGCATTTTGTCTAGAGATAATCATTATTAAATCAATTAGTGTTTTAGCGTCACTTAATGAAGAACCGCTGATAAGCGATACGATGAAGCTTATGTTGTACTTACCTACATAGATAAGAGACGGTGGAATTCAGCTTATACTAAGCACTACTCACTGTATACTTAGAAGAGGCTCTTACTAAGAAACTCCTCTTCAAGTCGAATAAACTTATCCAGTAGTGCGTGCTTAATGCTACAATTTCAGATTGAGCAGGACTTAAATGTTACGGTTTAAGCAATATTTATTAATCTTAAAATAATGGAAGTGGGCGGGTCACACGAGCCGAATGCACCCGGACAGATGGGCAAAGGATGCCCCTGGACAGTCGACCCCCAGGTCGCCCCCCGACGCGATGTCGCGACGAACTCGGGTGGTTTGAAAAAGACTGGACGGCGCTGGCCCAAGACCGCAGTAGCTGGAAAAAATTGGGGGAGACCTTTGCCCAGCGATGGGACAGCATAGGTTAATTAAAAAATAATAATGTGTCAATTTTAGCGGCTTTTTTGCTGTCAATGTTTAAAATTATATTAGTAAGTAAAATATATGTCGATTTATCATGTTCTTCGATTTTGTCACATGATTTTTATCTTGATGTACTCATTGAGAAGTAATAGTATATTATTGGGGCTCATTTTAAAGCCTAACATATCTATGTGTCTATATAGTAGAATGTAGAATAGAAACTTTCGAGACAATACTATTGTTATTATACTGTATTGATTTTATTTATGTTACCATTACACGGATATGTACGGATATTGAAGAAATGCATGGGATGGTGCACAGAATATGTGCGAAGGTTACTAGGTCCTACAATTTTGGTTGCCACACAGTCTTCCTTTACTTGTGTGCGACGTGCGTTTATCTCGCGTATGACTACCGAAATTGTAGAACCAAGTACCTGTTATCATAGGACAAACAACCGGGTCCACAATTGATAACGTCCGAGCCACGGTAGCGCTCAGTGCTAAATAATAGACCACCCGGTCCTATGATAACTTATGGGTTAGTCTTAAAACTTTATCTAAGACTAAGACTATGGTCTGAGAATGAAATGTTTAAAATTTAATAAAAGAATCCTGTGATTATGCCTAGATTTATTGTACAAATGTTTTCGTTCTAATATTAATTTTAAGTAAAGACTTTTTTTAGGTGCTCAATAAGGTTACCTTTTTACCTTTTTGGTCATTTAAAAACGTACTTTTAGGGTTTACACTTGCCTATAATCTTGTTATTGGAGAGATGATGAGCAAACCTTGACCTCGATGCTGTCGTACCTTTGGTCATATTGTTTAACTAATAGATTAATATCACGAAAACCGTCCGATGCTGTCGCAACTTTGGCCATATTGTTTATTACAGATAACTAAAAAAATAAAACTCACTGAAACCGTCCACATAAGCTACGGTAAAAAATATTGATTCGTACACAAATAAATTCATTGTAAAATTTCAAAATTCGTAAATAAGACGTTTCAAATGCGTATTTCGTGGCTTAATTTACAGAAATACAGGAAGCGCACAGATACGATCAAAAGAAGGAATAAACCCAAAAAGTAACAGCAATAAAATATAGATAATTTAATACTCAAACTAAAAGTATCTTTGTCCTTATCTAATAAAGACAGACATGATTATAAAACGTCTCGTGAATGGTACAGCATAATCGATGTCATTGTATTCCGTCAACTTAAGACTGGAAATTTGACTTAATCAATGTTATGCATAAACGAGAAGAGGAAGCGGACCATGTAGAATGCGAAAGATCGAAAAGAATAGTTGTGCAGGTTTTGTAAATTTTCAAATATTTTTTTGTGTAAGTTTACGGCGTATTAATTTAAGCTTTGGTAACTTTTTGAAAATCTTTTGTATGTGCAGCCTTAAATTTTCAAAAAATCTTTTGTATGGAGCCTTTGGCATAATATTTTCCAAATTTGTAAATTATTTGTGTGGAGAAGACTAAAGTCAATATTTTTTTTACAAAAAGATATTTTGAAAATAAAAAAAACCTTTGATAGAGGGAGAATACGAATTTGAAGAAACGGATTGATCTGGGTAAGCGCATTGCGCAATTTCTAGTTAAAAATACTTATAAATGTTGAAAATTAGCCTTTTGTCATAATTCAAATCTTGATGTCGTGGAACACGTAGTCACTGATATATTGTAAGTAGATTATAGATCATAGTCCGTCAGCGTTCTTCATCACTGCATCACATTTTGAGATGCAGTCTATACTAAATAAATATTTTAAACTGTGGCAATTTTTGCCACTTTTTGTTTTGTTTTGTTTTTGTTTGACCTGGATCTTTTTTATTTTTTGAGGACGTAAGTACTCAACATCTGAGCCCCTATTAAAAGATGTAGCTTCAGTAAACATGTGAAATTTCCTTACACATTTTACATTTTTAATGGGAGCTGTGGGAAAGACGGTCTCTTTCCTTCCAAAGTACGACTATGTTCTATACTATATGATCAAAATTCTCTACTTATTGTTTTTAATCGATAGATTTATCAAATAAACATATTGATGTTAGTTTAGTATAAGTAAAATAAGGCTACGTACTTTGTTAACTATTTATTTTGTTTTAATAATAAATCTTGATGTATGTTATTTATTTTATTTATTGAATTACCTTTTTAATACCTTTACGTTATTTTCGAAATCTATTCCCAGTTTTCTGCGATTTTCTTGTCATAGAAATCAAATTAATTTTATTTAGTTTTTTATACAACGTATCACCAAAAGATGAGACAATTCTGAAAGGTGTTCATACATATCAGATTTACTATCATACTGGCTGACCCGACAGACGTCCTGTACACACACGTCTTAAAAAAAAGATGGACGAAATCGAGTCGTTCTCAAGTAATGAAATTGTCCTGCCCAAACAGCGCCACCTACCGGGTCCAATTGTGAATTTAAACCATTCTCGAATCCCCTAAACACTCACAAAAAATTTCATCAACATCGGTCCAGCCGTTTAGGAGGAGTTCAGTGACATACACACGTACACAAGAAATATATCTTACCATTTATATAAAATTCTCGTGTCACAATGTTAGTTACTATACTCCTCCGTAACGGCTTGACTGATTTTCATGAAATTTTATATGCATATTCAGTAGGTCTGAGAATCCGGCTACTATCTATTTTTCATACCCCTAAGTGATAAGGGTTGTCCACCCCTAACATTTATTTTAATTTTCTGGACATTTTTTTATAATGTGACTTATGTGGCATTAAATAATACATACAACCCTAATTTTTCACCCTTTTATCACCAACCCCTATTTTTTAATAGTCACCAGAAATAATTTATATGGTAAAACAACGTTTGCCGGGTCAGCTAGTAATAATATATAAATTATTCATTGTATAGTATATACAATACATAATCATAATCACAACTTTTTTTTCAAATACCTAAATATATACATATTTGTTACTTATTTTGACCCTACCAGCGAACTCTGGCCACCCTCGTCAATCCGGACTCACGCACGTGCGGTTATGTAGGTCAAGGCCATTTCATTGTCAAAAAGTGGCCCCCCTAGCCAAGTTTAATAATTTCTATACACGAAACGTTACAGAAAACTTACAATGTATGATGTCATTCCCGTATCTTTATTTATATCGTTTCGATCATAGAATTGCAACTTGGCTAGAGGGGTCATTAACTTAGAAGTTTTAAGTTGTGATTACTCGTAACTTTCGTCACTTTTATTGCATTGCCACCAAAGCAACTCAGTTATAGGTACTATTTCAGCTCAATCGGAGATCGGGAAGTGGCTCAAAATTCAGTTCCTAGATTTGACCTAAATATACTAGTAGCATACTTTGCAAGTTAACTAAAAGCTGCTAAGTAAAAAAAATATAGCAGATACTTATTATCGTTTCGCTCGGGCAAATAATGAATACCTCTATAAGCCGCTATGACAATTAAGGCTTACTCTGAATAAGCCTCCAATTTATTGCCACCGGTAAGTAAAAAGCTAACGATGTTTTTAGGTAGGTTCTAAGTATTAGTCTAAATTGAATCCTTGGTTTTGAAAACGGCACACGTCTAAAATATGCTTTGAAAGCTACAACAAAAAAATCGCTTGTTATTATATTAACAAATGATTTTTTGTTTCACTTCGTTAAGTTCACTTCGGTCTAGGTAACAAGTTGTTGTTGTAGTGAACTAATTTACTAAACAAAAAAAATGTTTTCATTATTTATCTTTTCTAAATGTTGAACATTTGGGACTTCAGCGATTTGGAAAAATGAGATTCAATTATGCTATGGAAATAGTAAGTATAAAAATCTATGGTAATAACTACATTTATAATTATTAATGTTACTAGGTAGTTGTAATGCCTTAGGTGTTGAGGCCAAGTATTGAGTTATTATTATCTGAATTTCGTAAATATTGATGCGCTGCCAGCGACTAAATAGTTCGGCATAGGTCTATGTACCTATTCTCGACAGATCTTTTAATTTCGGAGATAAATATAAGATCGACAAAATGTCGTAAAGGAAACAGTAGTACTTTATCTATTGATGAGTTTGAAAAGAGGTCGCGGAGCAGCGGCAGCGGGCGGCGGGGCATATTGTTCGAGCTACGCACGCGCGTCGCACGCGTGCGTCACCGCGCCGGCGTAGGGAGGGCGCGCGCACCGCTCACCCATTGCCAAGTGCAAGCGCGACGCGGACAGTAGTGTCAGTGAGTAGTGCCTCGCACCGAGCCACTGCAATCCGGGCGCTACTCGCACGCAGCGAGCAGTGAGCAGCGAGCATAAATCCGCCGCGCCAATTTGCTTAATGCGTGATCAAAGACCGGGACCCGTGATGACGCGCGTCTACCTACCATCCGAGTTCGTGGTTTCCAAGTCTCGTCTACCATCTTTCGAGCGTTACAAAGAGATCCATAAGGCATCCGTTGAGAACCCTGAAGAGTTCTGGAATGATATTGCCAACGAATTTTACTGGCATGCGAAGAATGAGCCAGGGAAGTTCGTCGACTACAACTTCGATTTGACCAAGGGGAAGATTTTCATGAAATGGATGGAGGGAGCTGTCACCAACGTTTGCTTCAACGTCTTAGATCGGCACGTCAGGAACGGGCATGGAGAAAAAGTGGCGTTTTATTGGTAAGTGCTATTTTGCAGAGCTTTTCTTTCAGAATCAATAATGATCAGATGAGCGGTGCAGAGAGAAGGCGGCCGAATTTATTGATTTTTCTAGCAGGTCCCGTTGTCCTTTGTATTCAAATTGGTTCCTCAGTATTATGTAATAACGTCGCGATCTAATTTTTATCGTATGCTGAATTCGAGGATGTAGGTCATCTATCGATCGCTGACATGACCTAGATTTCAACTTGTGTCATACTAACAGAGTCCTAACTTCACATAACGTTCGGTCCTAGGTAATATACTCGTACTTATGTATATCCGATCCCTTTTTATTATCTCCTGTCAAATTACTTCAGTCAGAAAATAAGGGGTAGGAGGAGGGTTGGGAGGGGGGGGGGGGGGGGGGGTGTTAGGGGAGAGTTGTTTTGTTTTTAAACAAAAGAGACTAAAAGGAAAAAAATAAAGCAAAGGCCAAGAGGACGAGGGGTTTAAAAAAAAATATTAGTTTCGAAAAGTACGATAGGTGGCGTGAATTTAACCTGGTATCTTACGTCACAAAGCCCGAAGCCTATCCAATAAAACCCAAGAAAAAAACAAAATCAACATTTTAATGTCAAATTCAATGTCATATTGACATATGACATAAAATAGGTCGTTCAAGTACAGGACAAGTGTTGCATGTAGATTAAATAATTATTCCTAATGAAAAGGAATGCCAATGAACTGTCTGATTTCCAAATATCTGCAGTATTAGGTAAGAGTGGACAATCGATACAAATCATGACCTATTTTTTTGTTCGTTGAGTTTTAAACCGTCTCATAATTCAGTATGACGCAGTTAGCTGCAGAGAGGGTGGAAACGGGTGGCTAGGGGGTGGGAGCTAGGTGTCTAGTGTTCCGGTACTCTTTACACCTGTGTATTGCGAATATCTCGCTCGCGCTTCAGTCGGCTTAGGCGACCTAGATCCAGGGGGGTAGCCTCCCGGCTCCTAGGGGCCGTTTCCATAGCGACCGCTGCTGAAGGACGGATGCTGGAGCAGGCAGCCATGACATATGGGCGGCGCGCGGCGGTCACACGCACATACACGATCGTGTGTGCGTTTGTGAGGGGGACTGGGGATTTCAATTGCTTTATGCACGGAAATGATTTGTTAACTTTATTATTTTGTTTTGCACAGTTAAGTAACTGTTGCACTTTATACTGAGAATTATATTGTTTTTACGGCGACTAGTAATTCTTTGACAGAGCTAGTATAATTTTAGAGAACAAAAGATCACAAATTAAGAATCACAAATGGACATCTACACCTAATCAGAACCTGATCGGCCTTCGGTACTCGGGTATCCCTGCTTGGTCTTGATGATTAGGATTTTTTTATACAACCCTACACTACATACGGCATTCCTATGAAAAATACATGAGACAAATATTAGATAGGTTAAAAATGGTGATACAAATACATGCTCCAGCCACCGGTTTAATCTGCTTTCAGTCTGAGCAAGTCAGTCAGTAGCTCAGTAGGTATAGCCAAACAGTCCTCACCTGCGCGGTAGCGCGCGGTAGTGTGCGCCTGCGCGGGCGCCCGCGCGGCCCGCGCAGGCGAGGACTAAGATTAACGGTTTGGCTATAGTTATAATTGCATTATAGAGGTATTACATAAGGGAAGAGTATGCTAAACCGAAATGGGCGCTTAGTACACATCATTATGAACAACTTTAACTATGGAAACAACAATGAAACAAAAAAAAATTTGCTGTTCCATACATTTTGTCTAGTAACATTGATATAATATTTTTCCATGGAACAGCTGATTCTTTTTCGCGATTACCAGCTTGTTTCTATAGTAGAAGTTGGTCATATCGACGAATACTATAAACCGTTTTTGGGCTTAGCATACCCTTTCCATATAACCCGGTATAGGAATATTATTATGAAGTAAATGAATGTAGGTAATTAAGTATAATACAATCCTACAATTCTCTATTAATATCACAAATAAAGAAAGTACAAACACAGTAGGTAATAAAAAAACAAGGAGTCGAATTGAGAATCGGTGTATTTTTTGAAGTCGGTTAAAAACTTAAGGGAAAAACTTAACAAATAAAAAAACAAAATAAATTAAAGTAATTATTATATATACTTAGGCAGATAAGTCAGGGACTATTCCTATACACTCGAAATTATCTCCGAAATTATCGTCATGGTTAAGTAATACTGTTATGTTGTTATCATTCGTTTTATAAATAAATAAATTCTTCGTTAGTTTCACTCTCATTGCAATTCTAATGAGAGCGTCAGTGAATAAGATAACATTTCAGTCTTCAGAATAGGGCCACTGTAGGTATATATTATATATATATATATATATATATATTTATTAACGTATATTTTTTTAAGTTTCTCACTTATGGCTCCCCACTTGGATAATCCTGTGTCGGGGATGCCATAGAACACACACAAAGACAAGGACAACTAACACCCAGACCCATTTAAATTCATCATTCAAACATCTGCTCGGCCGGGAATTGAACCCGTCGCCTTTGGCTTAAAAGGCGGATAAATTACCGCTGAGCCAAACAGGTCGTCACGTGCTGATGACGTGCTTATCAAATCTTTAGGAGAACCGTCAACCGTTGTGGAAGACGGGTTCCAGAGTGGAAACCACGGATTGGCAAACGTAGAGTAGGGCGCCCACGGCCACGGGAGCAATGACCTGCGAAAGGCGGCTGGTTGCAAGTTGATACGCAGGGCAGAACATCGTGCCTTGTGACGTTCTCTAGGAGCCACTGGCCAAACGTAAGATAAGCCGATGATGATGATGAGGTAATGATGACAATCACGCTTCAATTACGTAGAAATGTGTAGGTACAGTCGTGCCTGAGATAGTGGTTACCTCGCCACTCGAATGTTTACACTCGGTGATAAGATAACAAGACTACAGCTGTAGGTATCTGTGAGATGTTTTCTCGCGAAAGCACCTGTGTTTGTACTACTATTCTATTCTGTGTTCGTATTGACGACGCTGGGAGAGATCGCTCTTATCGATAAGACTGTCTTTTGTGCGCATCTCAAAATGATTAACTATGAGTAAGTATGACTGCGCTATCTTTGTCAATAAACTGCTTTGGATTGAAGTATACGACTCGATAATCTGTTTAGGTAAAAACTTGTTTTTCTTCCGATGCCTCTCCGCTCTTTATTAGATAAGAAAGGGAAATATAATTCATTTTAAAACAATTATTAATCTTACTAAATCAGTAACACGCTAGTTTAGTGTGTTTTAGAAGTATCGGTTAATTTGACGTCTACAATGATTAATTATTGTTTACCGGATTTAAGTGGCATAAAATAGTTAAAATTGTTTATGAGTATGATGAGTACTATGAGCCTTCTCAGCTTAGCATAGCCTTTCCTTATAACCCTATATTATAGTTGTGTAACATCAAAATTAAAGTGAAATACGGATTTCGTATTCCGAAAAGACTTAACAAGACGCTAATATTATCAAGAAACAAATAAGAACTAATTTGCTCGGATGAAAAAATAAGGAAAATTTTCATGATTAATTCATACTTGTCTTAAATATAACGTTGACTGGAAAAATACCCAATCTCTAAATTATTTCAAAGACAAAAATAGAATTGGCTTTATTTAGGTATGCTTATACAGTATCTAATTAGGGCTATCATAATAATGTTGACAGCATCAAGATGAGAAATAAGAAGTACCCGGACTATTTTGAATTTTACCCGTTCTTCTCGGAAACTTAAATTCAAATTTAAGACATGATTGCCCGATCTAGGTTTCATCTTTGAAAAACTCGTTTCCTGTGGGGCTAGCACAACTTTGACGTAAAAATACGTAGCGAGTTTTCGATAGAAAAGTGTACGCCATTTGCGACTGTCAAATGTGTTCCTGACGGGTGTAAATGGCGTACACTTTTCTATCGAATACTCGCTACGTATTTTTACGTCAAAGTTGTGCTAGGCCCACTGCATCGACAACGTCCATTGGTTTTCTGCTAATTTGGGCCAAGCTTGGAACAGGGCAGCTGTGCTCGGAGTTCTTTCTCCTTTTCAATATATTTTTTCTGGGGCAAAAAGTATTTGTTCTGTATTACCCTTTTGATAGTCGATTTATATGTTCTATACGTATTTTACTACTTTTTTGGCTAGCTTTTCGTATACTATTCCTAACGATTCTATTACCAAAAAAAAATTTCAAATACATATATCGCAAACATTTCTAATATTGTAGCTAAATAGACAATGTGACAAATCGAGCAACGTACCTACGTACGAATGGCAGAAAAGACTGACAAGGTTACTTTCGCTTACAAGATCGAATGTCATAGTCACTGTTAGTTAGAACTCAAAGATTAACTAGAACCGGAGCACTGCTACTACATAATAAGCAATGATTAAATGCAACCTGAGCATTCTAATAATAGGTATAGTCGTCTAGCATTGTACGTTGCACACGAGGTAAGCGGTAAGGTGAAACGGCTTACCTTACCGATTTTCCTTACGATTATTTCATCGAGATTTGCGAACTGCTCACTCGGGTACTAAGTGATAACCTGTACCTGCGCTGTTAGGTAACTAACGTGTGCACAGCAGCCCAGATTGTATCTTGGCCTTCGATACGAGACGCTGTCGTTCTCTATTAGCAAGTTTATGAATGGATTTGATTTTTTTGTAGTTTTCGGAGATCCGCGTCATCCTTTCATCTATGCTTGGGATAGCCAACGAGCCTCGACTGTTCAAAAATATTAAGATAGCCCTTTTTATGGCACGATCCTCTCTAGATTTTTATCTCACCAACTATATTGGACTTTCCCACTAGGTCCTCTCTTTCTTGTTTTCTTTATTGCCAATATTGCCATGTTCCTTATCGTCCAAGAATTCATGTCGCAGCTGACCCGGTTTAAGAATATCGCATAGAATGTAAAAAATAAATATCGAATAAAACAAAAAAAAATATTCTAGAGATGTGATTGCGGCATTTTATCGAAGGAAAATTGATGTTATTAGAACGCATGGCCGGCAACAAGTGATATTGGCTTCGTTATGAAATCAGTTGAAGGATCGTTCTCGTAGGTCATTGATTTATTGTATCACAATACTTGTGCGTCACGATCATAATGGCGTCGTTATTGTATGGAGTCTTTAGTTTTTCCGGGATAAAAAGTAGCCTATGTGTAAGCCTAACTCCTAAGTATCCAGGATTAAGCAGTCGTTCGATTTGAGTGTCCGATTTAGATTTATAAAGTAATATTGAGTAGTTTCATTTATACTCTGTTGCGTAATAACCGGAGTCATAATCGATAGTCTGTATTGGTGTGATTTCACCCTTCCCTCCCTTCCGTCGACCCTCTTTTAATCAAGCGGGGGAGGTAGGTGGTGTTCTACCTAGCTATTCGAATGCATAGGTGCATAAGAGAATTATACCCTCTGCCTCCCTCGGGCCAGCATTTGTACTTGACAAGGGGTCCGGATCTCCATAGTAACGCATCGGCGCCGCTTCATCGATTGTGACCTCAGGCTTAATTCCTGGGCTGGTGCTCTCCCTGCTCTCCTCACACTTACCATATCTACCTATAAATATCTACCTGTACTACCAACCTACATATTCGAATGCATAGGTAGTTGCATAACAGAATTTCCCCCGCTACCCCCCTGGGGTCCAGCCTCTCTCAAAGTCTCCATAGAAACGCATCGGCTCCGCCCCCGATCGATCGTGACCTAAGGTCTCTTTTCCCGGGCTACTGCTATAGCTGCTCTCCTTACTCCTAGCATTTTTACCTACGATTGCCCACATATTTGAATGCATAGTTGCATAAGCGGATTACGCCCATTACCCCCCTGGGGCCCAGCCTCTCTCAAGGTCTCCATAGAAACGCATCGTCCCCCTTGATCGATCGTAACCTGAGACTCCATTACCGGGCACCATCTCTCCTCTCCTCACACCTAGTCTATCTCCCTACAATGATGTACCTATACCACCTACCTAGGCATCCACAGCCCACGCCTAGTATACCTGTATGGCGTACTAGCTAGTGAAGGATGAATTATGGTAAATATTTTAGCTGCCATCCTGTATCAATAAGTAAGTTGAATGATAACGTGAGGTTGAGATCAACACCTACCTAGAGGTACTTAGGCTTACCAACCGAGCTAGCTACATATGACAATCAATTTACGTACCTAATACTAATCCAATTCCAAGCATGCTGTCTATAAAAAAGGCAAGTAGGCTATAAACTTATGGTCATGATCTACTGATCTTGTTTACAAACCCAGCGCTTAATCACTAATACTCAAAATTCTCCGTCTTGTTTTTAAACTTATGAGTAAGGGTCTTAACGTTACCATAATGTTACTTAATACATGTTAGCAATAGTTTCATTGTTTTTTAAGCTTAGGCACACACACACACACACAGCATTCAGGCTTTCGGCTGAATAATTGGAAACGATCTAGGTGCCACTAGGTATACCTATAGTAGGTATAGGTACAGGCCTGCAGTACTGAGCAGAGATAGCTTCGGAATTAATATAAATATACGGCTTAAATGCTTGCATGCTTTTTGTCATACAGGCTAAGTACGAGTATAGGTTCAGTGTCAGGAGTTTTGATTATCGGCTAAATGAAATCGATGTTGTCATAGGGAGGGCAACCAGCCTGATGACTACAGCCGGTGCACGTACCGCAACCTCTTGGATCTGGTGTGCCAGTTCAGTAATGGACTGATCGACTGCGGAGTGGGCCGCGGCGACCGCGTCGCCGTCTACATGCCGATGATACTGGAGACCGTGGTCAGCATGCTGGGTTGCGCGAGGATCGGTGCGGTGCACATCGTGGTGGTGAGAAATAAACTGCATCTTCAGTCGTACCTTCAGTATCTTGTCCTGACAGTGAGATGAAGTTAAAACATTTTAGTGTCTTGAAGTATTTATATGTTTTATGTGTGTAAAATGGTTAAATTTACCAAATCTGCCGCGTTGATGTTATGTGCCATTCAGTTCGCAGGCTTTTCGGCGGATTCTCTAGCAGAGAGGCTGGCGGATAGCAAAACCAAACTTATTGTGACGGTGGACGGCGCATGGCGCGGCGACAAGCTGCTGTGCCTCAAAAAAACAGTGGACGATGCCATCCGCAAGGCCCGGTCAAAGTTCTCCCACACGGTCGCACTTTGCGTCTGCGTTGCTCACTTGGCTCGTGTCACTCCAGGCGCCGACATGGCTCCTGATGAGTGCCCTGTACGTTCACTTTCCACTTAATTACTTTTTGGTATCGGCACAAATCAGCCATATGCAATGCACCTTTTCTGTAGTCATTTCAATGAAGAATCCACGTTGAAGGTTCCACGAGAAGAAGAGTGAAGAGAAGAAAAGAAGAGAGCAGCAGTCATTTCTAGCAGAATACTCTTTTATTCTATCTTATAGGTTTACGATTGACCATCAACTAGGATGAAGGCTATCGACGACATGGTCCAAGGTAGGCAGGTATTGGAATGGTGAGTTCCTGATAAAAGACATTGTCAGGATTCGCTTGTCAGCGAACATATGTATATAATGAATTTACAATGTGTTACGGCTTAACAGTACGACTGGGATGAAGACCACGACGTCTGGTGGCACGAGCTGATGGACACCCAGGACATTATTTGCCCTCCAGTCTGGGTCGGTGCCGAGGAGCCACTCTTCATGCTGTACACCAGGTAGGAGTACCTCATAGGGGAGCTCCAACAAACACATACCGCTTCGAGGGCGCATGTTCAGTTGCTGACGGCTAATCGAATTTTTCATTATTATTTTACGAGATAGATCTCTGTTTGCCAAATCTTTGCCAATGTGCCTCGAGGACCATTTCATTATAATATCTGTAGAAGAAAAAGGTTTTCCAGTTCAAGATAATATCTACCTGTTTTTATTTGCTACAACTTCTGATTGTAAAGGTAAGTGAAATGTAGTTAATCAGTAAGAGGTAGCAAATCATAACAGGAAAACATTTCACGAGTACATTAACCGCACATTTCTACATTTTTCCGAGGGCACTGGTAGGAAGGCTGCTTTTGTTAAATTTTTTTTTGTTGGTATTCTCTGACATCAAAATATATTGATGTTGATTTAAAAGAAATTAATCGCGCCTTGACAATATTGAATTTGAACCGTTTAATCGTCGGCGCTGAGACAAGCGCTCGAGGCCCGGGGGTTGACGCATTGCTTGAAGCCTTTGAAGCAGACAGACTAATGACGCCTATACATTACTGGCTTTCCCACAAAATCACCGCTTTATTTAGGCACTGATAGTTTTCATACTTAGCCTAACCACTAATTGCACTACGGTTTTATCGCTTCTTATTTAGCCTTTTTGAGCGAGTTGCTAGATTGTCTGAATCCATTCTTCGGATTTTTTCCAATGATAAATTCAAGTGGTCCCGGTGACGGTGATCCCCTTTCTACACGGTACGTATGTGTACTAAGCCTATGTCGATATCTAAATTACCTTACTTTTTTCCATCTTTGGCTTCTCCGACTAAAGGATAAGTCACTAAATAATCTTAACCTTCAAGTTACCTGAAGATCGGATTTAAGATAAATAGTCTAGCTTTTCATACACTTACTCATTTAACTACCATCCCACCCTTCAATTTCCATCCACTTTTGACACTAGTCGTTTTACAATCAACATCAAGTTCAAGCGGTCCGTACATTCCTGTGCAGCTTGCTATGCTGGAATAGACCCAATCGGCTCGTACCAATAGAATGTAGCTAAGGGAAGGTTTTCCTCCAACAGTGGGTCGACTGGGAAGCCGAAAGGCGTAGTCCACACAACCGCTGGTTACTTACTCTATGCGGCGGCCACCTTCCGCTACGTGTTCGACTACCGCGACCGGGACGTCTTCTGGTGCACGGCCGACGTCGGCTGGATCACTGGACACACGTACGTTGTGTACGCCCCTCTAGCCAACGCGGCTACATCGGTGATGGTGAGTCGAAATGTCTACGCCGTCTTATCATCTTCGTCATGTGTCAACTTTTAACTGAGATTACATTAATCAACCTAGTAGGTTAAATTATTGCGATTCCATGCTGCGTTCTACAAATGATGGTGAGTGTAGCTCAATTAAGGTAGGTATCGTTCCAATTCACTCGTCCTCTGCGAAGCCGCAAAGTCTAACCTAGTACTTACTGTTGCCATCTAGGCAATCATACAATCAAGACTTCAGTGGCCGAAGGGGAACATTGTGGCAGATTGATGCAAGGGCATATTGATAAAGCACATCTGAATCAAAATCTATTATTTCGTTATTGGAACTCGTTTCATCACTGACGTGCATTTTTATGGTTCGGTTGGCTCTACTGAGCTCAGTAGCCGCAGATCCCACCAATTAGCAATTACACTTTGCAAGTTTATTGTTAATTTGTCAGTGGGAACTAAATAATAATTTCAAATGACAAAGCGTTTGTTGCATTAGGTACATAATAAAGAGGTAAATTACGGAGTACTTGTTATACCTCTACAGTAGTGTAAGTTTAAAGTACTGTACCTAGTAAAATGCATCATGCAATCAGAATGATTACTGCTATCAAAGTATTTCAATGTATTTACTAGTACCATACTTATAGGTTTTATTAACTTATGGCACACTTAGCACCAAGTATAAACACTACTACCTACACTACCTAGGTATCACAATCAGATTTTTACTTAAAGATACTTTACCGTGCTGTCTTATATCATTCATCATCACAACACTGTAAGTAACATAAATTGTACTTTATTTTCTGGTTGTTTCAAATCACATTTCAACACTAGTAGAGCTACTATTGACCTTCTTTTGATAGGTCTACGTAAGAGAAGCGCAGTGAGATAACAAAGTCTTACAAAGTAAAGTTATAGATAGACTGTTGCCGCTAAAGCTGCAATTGCTTTCCACTGTCCAGCGGAGGTCAACTCGGGCCACGATCATGCAACAATGTCGCCAGTTAGGCGAGGGCACACCAAACCTATAGTAGTTGATGCTAACTGCATATCATCAACCCAGTGACATGCCTATTTATCCATGCAATTACTTCTTACCGTTTTAAATTGTTAACGCTATTATAGAGGTATTATGTCTTCGCTTCGTTTTAACACAGTCACGTGTCGACCGCAGATTCCAGAGACTACCTATACATGGTTAATGAGGCGAGGAAAGATTTTCCACGGTCACGTTTATAATTTTTATCTGTCAGTGACACCAGCCGAAGGGCAGGAAAATGTATGGGAATTACATTTCTGACGTAGAACGTCTATGGACCCGACAGATGTCCTATCCTGTCTTAACAATTAATATTGAATTCAAATTGATTTACGGATGGATAGATATTAGATAGAGCATAGAAATGTCATTCCCATTCGTTTTGATTATGGTCTGATGTGTACGTAGGATCCTTTACTCCGTGGTATGTTTTTAGTTCGAAGGCACCCCGTTCTTCCCGGACGGCGACCGCTACTGGGAGATCATCAACAAGTACAAGGTGTCGCAGTTCTACACCGCGCCGACGGCCATACGCTCGCTGATGAAGTTCGGTAACAGCTTCACCGAACGGTAAGTGTCCCACAAAATAGGTACAAAAGAGCAAACTAGCTGGGGTTGGAGGCAAGAGACAATATGAGGTAAGATTACAGAGGTTTAGGTCCTGGCTGATATCACGATCCGTTTGGAGTTTGGAGTAGGGTTATGCTTTCTCGAAGGTTTGAAAAATGGAAAGGTTGGAATCGAGACAGATCAATTTAACATCGAAGTAGTCTATTTTATTTAGTCCCGGAGTCTGTCTGTCAATTAAATCTTGTCTAACTGAAATTTTGCACGCTTATGGAAATCGGATGACAATGAAATATCATGATGACGTGGAGCTGATCTAATGATGCATTCGGAAGGTGGCCGTGTAAACTTTAAAATAAAACTACACGACCCCATCGAGTTTTGGCTCCTTCGGTTCGACGAATACTTTTTATTCGTTAAAGAGCCTTTAATTTTTTTTATATTTTGTTTTTTTAAGTCTGATGACGTCATCAATTAATCCTAGTCTCACAGAACACCGATCTACTTCAATTGAACGTAAAATATCATTGATGGTCACAGATATGTTATAGGTACCGATATGCCAAGCTACCAAGGTAGGTACATACGAGTACATCTAAAAATAAAAAATTATTGTGTAGCTCACATTCAATAAATCTACCTACGGTCTCTGTCAACAAACTACGTATAGTTTGATCAAATTATCTTATCTTCAATAGGTTCTAAACATTGTGCGACTAATTTGATGCCTTAGTAACAAAAACACGCGCATACCTTCTAACCTAGATGTTTATAGTGCATTACTTAACCAATTTAAGTAATTTTCTTGTTCTTTAAGTCACTTTAAAATAATTTACGGAGTCATTTAGTATGTAGGCCTGCCACACCGTAAACTCGAAGCGTGAGCCTGAACTGAATCACTGGCTTCTGTCTTACTTTATCTCTTAGCTGACAGACCGAGACGAAAGCTAAGGCGTTTCAGTCCAAGCCGGTGTATAATTAGGTATCTTATCTGCATTTCGATTTCCAGCCTTAAATTAGTACGGTGAATGCCCTTTTTTCTCTGAACCGACCTCTTCTTCGTCTTCATCTTTATAGAGTAGGTTAGGTACCTAGTTACATATTAGCAACATCATGTTAGTCAATAGTCCGCGGTCAAAGTTCAGTCAGACTGGAGACTAGGTAGCCGCCATGTGACCATGTAAACTACTTACACCACAGAACGAGTAATAGTACAGGTACATAAACGAAGGAGATAGCAATTTAAGACACGCATAGCTTAATACCACAAATTATACCAACCTAGGACATTAGTGCAGTAGCAGCAACCGAGCCGCACTCAATGTTAACTCTTACTCATTAGGGCAAAATCACAAACGTGTAAATTGTGACTACTTTGTTGCTATCAGTTTCGAACCCCTTATTTCTTATTAAGCCACGACCTGTCGTCGCTGCGCGTGCTGGGCAGCGTGGGGGAGCCCATCAACCCCGAGGCCTGGCAGTGGTACTATACGCACGTGGGCAGCAGCCGAGCCTCCATCGTGGACACGTTCTGGCAGACCGAGACTGGCGGCCACGTGCTCACCTCCATG
This sequence comes from Alcis repandata, assembly GCA_949125135.1. Classification (NCBI taxonomy): domain Eukaryota; kingdom Metazoa; phylum Arthropoda; class Insecta; order Lepidoptera; family Geometridae; genus Alcis; species Alcis repandata. The sequence continues at coordinate 11,190,194 of OX421221.1, read as the reverse complement.
CCTGGCGCCACGCCCATGAAGGCGGGAGCTGCTGTGAGTAATTTCATGCTGGAATCCAGTGTGGCCCTCGTATTGAAGAACGTATTGTAACAATAAACCCTAATGAGAAACCGATCAGTATTTATTAATTCTACATTTTTACATAGCTGCACATCGTAATGTTGTAAATATCCGTCACGTAATATGAGTTACTTTGTAAATCAGGAATGAATGTTTACGGAACACAGAACAAACGCGAGAAATGACTTTTATACGTAACTATTTTAGAAATGTATCCACCTAATTTAAACTCTTGTTATTAGGGGTTTCCATTCTTCGGTGTGGATCCGATCCTGCTGGACGAAGGCGGTAACGTGATCGAAGGCCCAGGGGAGGGATTCCTGGTGTTCGACAAGCCCTGGCCCGGCATGATGCGTACTCTGTATCAGGATCATGACCGTTTTGAGCAGGTGTACTTCTCGCGGTTCCCAGGATACTACTGCACCGGCGATGGTACGTTTTATTTTTAACTATATGTCAATAAAATTTACTTATAATTGTGTTTCTTTGCAATAGTGCATTTGGAAAGCGAGAATTTTTGGTATTGTTTAGGTGCTCGCCGCGACGAGGACGGCATGCTGTGGGTGACGGGCCGCGTGGACGACATGCTGAACGTGTCGGGGCACCTGATGTCCACGGCCGAGGTGGAGGGCGTGCTCACGCAGCACCCCTACGTCAACGAGGCTGCGGTCGTCTCCCGCCCGCACCCCATCAAGGGAGAATCTCTCTACTGCTTCGTCACTCTCATCGAAGATATGGACTTCAGCGACAGGCTCATGGACTCGCTGAAAAAGCTTGTCCGCTCTAAGATCGGCGCTTTTGCAACCCCTGACGTCATCCATCACGCCCAAGGACTGCCTAAAACCCGCTCCGGAAAAATCATGCGTCGTATTTTGAGGAAAGTTGCGATGGGAGACCCCGAGGTTGGAGACATCTCGACTCTCGCCGACCCCAGCGTCATTGAAGATCTGTTCAGTGGCCGTGCTGCTGCTCTTTCTAAGTAAGCTGTCGAAGTATCTCCGTGGGCCATGTAATTCCATCGTTTGTTTCCGGAAAGATGATGCCAAATAGTTTTTTGTTTATATCATGATAAAACTAAATTATTATTTTTTTTTTATAAAATCTAAGAGGCCGGTCTTTAACGATTCCGTGATCAAATACAGGTATTATGTAATTTCACTTGAGCCTCGTTTTCGGTATCGTTCTCTATGTTACTGTTTTATTAGGTACTTGTCCTTCAAAGGTTTTTAGGTGTTTTCACATTGATCGCCCACGTATTAGTGCAAGTACACGCTGGAAATTATAGGTTTTTAGACAGAGCAATAGGTAGTTGCCATTTTTTCACCTCAAAATTTGAGCTGGCTTAGTTTGACGAAATGGCTGAATAACTAAAACTCCGTTAATTTTGGTAGTCAGTATTAACAGTGGTCAATCGACTTCATCGGTTACCACTGAACTAACTACTCGTTAATAATTTTAACCAATCGAGATAGCTGCATTTATAAATACCGGTTACAAAGTACAATCCTCTTTATCCGATTTTAAAACGTTCCGTCCTCACTCAGTCAGTACATTTTTTAACGGAATCTTTTTTATTTCCACTCTGTCTAGATATTTTATTGGTTAAATTGACTAAAATTGTGTGATTTTTAAAATTTATTTTTTAAGGATACTTGATACTTATTTTTAATGCAAAAATGAGCACAAACTATCTTGTTGAAGCCTGTTGTGTAACAATATTTTTTATGATATTAAGTCGCATATTCCTAGTAATTATTTATATCTTATTTTTATTTTCACCAAATAGAACGATAAAAACTATATGGGGGTATGGAGTCAGATGGGTATGTAAGAGAGTGCCAGTTTCCAACTTAGAATGAAACCCTTCGATACTCTGTCTTTCTTTAGTTAGAAAGCCGTGTTCTGAAGTGGCAGTAAACTGCTTTTTTGTTACGGGTGGTAGAACAGACGGGAAAGTCCTTTAGTATCTAAAAGTTTGGCAGGCGAAGCGTGTCAGGAAATCGTGGCCCTGGGCCAGTTTTCAAGGACGAGCGGTTTCTCTTGGAAGTTACATTTGAATGTGTCGAAAAATTGCGTTGAGGATTTGATAGATATTCAGTGAAAAGGACCTATGTATTGAGCTATTACTTACTATGTACTAGAGGTGACACCGCAGTTAATTGCAACGTTCCAGTTAATAGTGGTACATGAGCCACACTTTATTGACACTAGTACCCCGATAAATATTTATGCAAGTATGACAAGTTACAACAATACCTATCATATACAGATTATACACAGAGGCAGCATAATACAGCGAGCTTCGAACACACACACATAACATAACACAACATAACACACACACACAACAAGACACAACACCACATAAAAACAACCACACAGAACAACAGACAAAACACAACACATAGCACACACACAGATAAATGGTGAAAACTCTGGTACATAGTAGCTCAATGACTAAATACGAGGTTATATATGGATGGATAAGCTTAGAGTACACATTCCCTAGGAATGTATTCTGAGTTTATAAGGGTGTTTTATTCCTGCTGTATTAATTTTAAAAAGTGTTGCTATTTTTGGTTTGTCCTAAATTTAAATTGCACCTTTTGATTGTTGAATAAGATTCAGATCATTCCATTTAGATTTAGGTAAGTATTTGTGATTTGTTTGGAACGGTGTGATGAATCGGCGTTAACGCACTCGAACGATTTTAGGAACAGCTGTGATTGAAAATTGCTTAAATGGTTAATGTAAGAGAGATGGCCGGGGAGATGTGAGCTGCCTATGACTGTACGCAGTTTACTGATATTTTTTATACTTTCGTCTGTATTGTAATCAGCTTTAGGTATAATTTTAATTGAATACTCTATGTTCGTTTCCGGTTATGTAAGCGGCGCACTGCTCAAGTTATTGTTATGTTGCAAACATTATATCGACTACCTATTGCAGATGAGTTTGGAGAAGTGCGATGTCAACTAAGATACGATATTGATTTGTTGTATGCACAAGTTTACTGGATGTTAAGATAGTTATCGAAGCAGCTGTCATGTAACCTCTTATTGACCCGACTGCCTAAAGGGGAAGAGTTTTGCGGCAGTAAGTTCTATTGGGACTGTCTGGTTCTGTTATGATCTTAATTTCGGAACGGTTTGACAGATTTTGAATTCAAATATTCTTTTGTATTCTTTTTGTATGTCTGGAGTATCGGAAGTATTGTTTTGCAGTCGGGTTTCTTGTTTTTCTTTTTAATAGTAATGCATCAGGCGCTGGGGACAATTTAACGTAGTGGTCTCTTTTCTTCACAATATTAGCGCCTGATTCATTTCGATGAATAGACGACGCGTTCACACAAAGATAATTTTGGTAGAATGATTTTCAAAAACAATGTTTATTCGAGATTTCGTTCAGCTTGTAGTCGTCTACGTGCATGACAGCTGTAGATATACATTTAATCACTTTTAAACGATTTTGAGTGTCTATTGATAATCTCTAGTTATGTAAGTTAGGTAGGTGAATAGAAAACCTCACAACTAGGCCATGATGGCTGCATCGACCAGCTTTGTCGACGAGCTCCAGGTCACAGCTCTTCATGTCACGAGCTAGATAAAACAGCAGAGCCTTCAGGCGCTGTCATGAACATCTGGAGCTCTTTGGTCAGGTTTATTCATAGAATTTAAGGAAAAGTTTAGATGTTACTGTACTCGATGGCACTTATTTGTAATGCACACTATCTACGAGTAAAATTCACGTAAATTCTGATTGGTTTACAGTTTGGTTGTGTTAAAAATTTCGCATAGTGCAAAATAATAGTCTAATCTCCGAAGCACCAAAAGATTCGCTCAGCCGAGATCGAGGCGCTCGGAGATCTATGTAAACCAAAACTGGACACATTTTTTTCGTCTATCATTGATGATGTAATAATTAAGTTAGTGTTTTATATTCTTTCTATTTTATTAGAAGTAAGTCGATGTATTGTAACTAAGCGCAAAGATAATTCAATGTAGTTTGAACTTTCCTATAATAGATTAACTACATACTCGTACATGACCCGATACATCCTATAATTTGATCTCTGTGTGTTTTAATATTAACTTGCAAATAACTAATAAAGGATTATAATGATATTTGATCTATAATTTAAGAAGAACCTACCTGCCAATCTTTATTTATCTAAATAACTATATAATATATGTACCTATTTATTATAGCACACTCTCCCTACCTACAGGCTCATTTAGTTACTTTATCGAAATAAAAGTACTTAGTAACCCAGCTTGAGTTAGCATGGTCTAAGTTGACTATAGGTTTCTTTGCTCATTTAGGGCCTTACTTATACCCTGCTTAAACAAAAACACTGCTTAAAATTCTCCCTCTCGTTTCCGCACGTGACATTTCACGTCAGCGAGAAGTGGTCAGAGCATTTTAAGCAGTGGCTATCTTTAAGCAGTGTTAATGTGTAAGACCCTTATTTACATGTAGTTTTGAAATTTTACGTAGGAGTAGGTATTACGTGTTACTAAGTACCTAGGTACGAAGTGCTTGGCATATTTATTGAGAGTAGTGATATCTATTATATTATATGTGTAATAATATGTACTGTGTGTAAAACGAACATATCATAATAAATGTTAATTCGGCAAGAGTTATTTTGTTTCATTATCTTATTTCTGATAGAAAGCTATAGAATATCAAAATTAAAGTAGAAGCTACTCGTACTTCCCTGTACTTAAACAGAATAAATTGTAGGTTTAGTACAAGAATTCATTAACTGCAAAAGTCACTAACTGTTTTGCTATGAAAACTAACGTAATTTTGACTTGAATACTCCAGTTTTATTTAGTATACTGCGATTAGTTTCGATTCATTCGGTGATCTTTTTCAAGAAATGATAACAAGCGTGATGTGCTCGAAGTTGAGTGCAGCCGGGCACTGCTTTTGCAGTTAATGACTTCTGGCATTATGCTGACAAAATAATAGGTTAAAATTGAAAGAACACATAATTTAGTATCTTTTTTATTTGTACTCTGTCTAGATATTGTATTTGGTTAGGTTAGAGTTAGTTAGAATACCACTGTCCACTGCTCCACTGTCCAGCAGCTCGTAAGAGTAACTGAACATATTGGCCACCACTTAAATCTTAACCGAGTCAACTGGCAGGTTCCTACTCGATATTGAGAAAGCGTTTGATACGGTTTGGCACGAAGGCCTTCTATACAAAACTTACGTTGATAAGGTTTATATCTCCTTAAAATTAATTTCCTCAAACCACAAGTTCACAGTAAGTGTTGGTATATGACACTCTCTCTGAACCTCGATCCATCCCAGCATGAGTCCCGCAGGGTTCGGTCTTGGGCCCTCATCTGTTCGTACGCTAAGATGTCCCCATACAAACACGCACAAAGTTGGTCAGCTTTGCACATGACACAACCTCTTTCACTCCTTCTAAAGATATCGACCTAATCATAAGCAGACTCCAACTATCCATACTGAGTTGCTGAGTCTGCATGAATATTTAACTAATTGGAAACGCAAGCTAAATGAAAGTAAAACTGAAGCCATTTTGTTCACAAGATCACGAAAAGTACCTCAAAGACGTTTGAAAAATAACAACTACGATATTAATTAGAGTTCAACCGCAAAATACCTAGGTGTTATATTAGACAATAAAATGAATTGGTCGCATATTGATCATACTAGGTAAAAAGCTTTAAAAGCTATGGGAGCTAAGCTCTAAGCCCTATATTCAATCGACAAGCAAAACTTAGCTCAAAGTCCAAGTTACGTAAGTATCTATACAACTCTAATTCGACCCTGTCTCACCTATGCTGCTCCTGTTTGGAACTACATTAAACTACATTAAACTAACTACATTACAAAATAATACAAAATAAAGCTTTCAAAGTCTGTTTCAATACACTGTTCCGAACAAACCATCAAAGACTTCACGGATCCCTAAAATTCCCAACCCTAAAAGAATTTGTCATAAAACTTACCCAACATTTTTACTTTAAAATACATTTAAATCACACTAACACATTAGTTTACTCTCATGGCCGATCTAGAATATTCTAGAAGTAACAATCTTTCGTACATCGATAAGTACAAAACTTATAAATTACCCCATCACTACCTTTTGTTCGATTGAGTCAACTGAGCCTCATTCACCTAACTCAGTAACCGACAGTTACCGCTAAGCAGTTGCTTTACCCACTAGACCACTACGCGCGACGCGTCAATAACGACCGGTTAAGCGGTTAACAGGTGAACCTATTCTTGTTTCGGTGCAACTTGACTCCCGACATATTTCAATCAATATCTACTTACCCTTAATTTAGAGATAAATTATTTTTACAAAAAAAAAATACAAAAACCGACAGACTTCTTGTAAAAACTGAAAATGAAAAGGAGAAAATAAAATTTTAATTAGTAGCGAAGAGCACTATTTAATAGTTCATCTTATTAGCACTAGGTGGCGCGGTTTTTATTCCCTCCAAATTGTAGTTTACGTTAACGTAAACTACACGAAAAAAAACCGCTCTAGGCAGTCTGGCATTAAGCCGACAAAATAATAGATTAAAATTGAAAGAACATAATAATTCAGTATCTATTAATCATAAATAACGAAATTCATTGAAAAATTACAAAATTGTATGATAAATCAAAGTCGATAATCCGACCCAGCAATAGTATCATAAAGGTATAGTATACATAGGTACATAATATATGTCTCATGCTAGATTACTATGCCTAGGTATATTTATACATGGTTATAAGGAAAGAGTTGAACAACTTTTACTATTAAACCAACTCGGAATTCCCGAAAATAACAGCTGTTCCTTAGAAAAAATTGTTTATAATTATATGTACTATGGGGCCTTTTCGGCTTAGCATACCCTTTCCTTAGACCCTCGTAGGTACATATGTCCTATGATAGATTACTGTGTTGGTACATGTATGTACCTACCTACTTAAGAAAAAAATCCCAAAGACAAAAGACAATAGATACCTTTTCGACAAACGTCAAATTTGGTATCAACATAAAAATCTATTAAGTCATCCCTTGCATAATTATCTAGGTTGCGTATTACCTATAATGTTTCTATTGCATGACGCACACTGACAGCAGATGGTGCAAGTCCCACGACAGTACCTGGCTAGAAGAGTTAGCCCGCAAAAGGGGTGCCAACGGCAAAACCTCCCCTCTGACCCTGCCTCCCTACTCCCCGCAAGCTTGTCCACGGCTCATGGCCTTACAAGGTCCGAAGCGCGAGCTCGTCGACGGAGCATGGCCTTATAAGGCGCGAATGCGTCCCATTAGCGCATCTCTTCTCCCTCGCTTTCGTGATCCTGCCTTCTCGCTCGCTCGCTCCCATAATTGCAGTAAGGACTAAATAATTTCCTGGTTTCTGCTCTTGTGGAGTAGTTCGAGTAGTAGTAGGTTCACGTGGGCTGACCTAGCCATGGTCTCAAAGCTTTTACGGTACCTGAAGGCATCTAACATGACTCATTTTAAGATTATTCACAATTTCATCATTATAAAGAGTAGCGCAAGACTGTAGGGTTCAAAATTTTAGTGCGCAAGTGGAATGACCTGAGGCTCTGTACTGTGTCCTTATTCCTGGGCGCACGATACTACCTCGGTGCGTTATTTATCACTCTCACTCGCATGACGTTTTTTACGAGAGCGACAGTGGCCACGATAATAGTTGCGCAATTTAACTGCAGTTATTGATCGTCGTCTATCAGAGGGGACGATGGACGTTGCAGGGAGAGGGCCCTGTAGGGGATCCTCGCCTTCGCCTCCCCAATCACCGGCCGCCGGAAGACTAATTGGAAACTCGATAACATAGGGGAATATTGTACGTTGCATTCGATGTTTGGTAAAATGGAAAAACCAGTAGTTTTTGCTTTAACTATATTTCAGTATTTGACTGATAAAACAGTATTCTGATCTTGAGTAACGATGGGTGTATTAGACAATAGACAGTAGATAAATATTTATTCAAGCGAAAACATGAATAGAAAACTAAATTGGCAATATTAAACAAAATATATAAAGTAGATTTTGTAAAACCAGCTTTTTGTATCGGAGCTACACGCGTAGGTATACCACAGCTCAATCGGACATTTGAGAAGTGGTTCAAAAGTGAGTTGTAAAATTCCACCCGAACAAACGTATAGTTAATTACATAGTTACATGCATTGTAAGTTAGATGAAAGCTTTTAAAAAAAACTGTTTTTGCCATAAGCTAGTCTCAACTCAACATAATGTCTAAGATGATGCTATTGTGATTTGTGTATTTAAATTAAGTATTCCTTGCTTGAAGCAAGAAATAGAAATGTGTGAAAAGAGGGAAGAGACAAGCCGGCCTGAATACAAATTAAGAAGGAGTCTGAATTAAGTAAGCTCGAATAGGCCGACTGGCTATACGCACCAGGTGTTAAAAAAAGGTGTCAGATTTTTTAGGCCATTTGGAGGTCTCTCTCTACCTGTAACATGGCTTGCGGTGCGGTTGTTATCTATATAGGTAATTATGTAAAAATGAAACTCTTTATACAAAACTGAATCTCTATTACCCATGGTCATCGATCGCATCACGCGTGAACAGATGGAACAATTTCGCAAAATCTTTTTTTGTACTTACTGAATTATTGTCAGAAGGTTCTTAGGAAAGAAAAAAAAGGACGTTGAGCGAAAAAAATTTAAGACAATTCGAATCCATAATTATGCATAGTTAAAATAGGACAACGTCTGTCGCGTCAGCTAGTTAAAGAATACATAACCGGGACCTACAAGTTAACGTGTCATCCGACCCACGTTAGCGCTCAGTTGTAAATGCCACCCGCGGTCACCCATCCGAAGACTGACCGTGTCTGTTTAATTTCGGTGATCGGTTACAAACACCTAGTCAAGCTAAACTTCTATTACGAAATTTACGAACAACAATTTTATTATTATAAATTGCAGAAAAAATACCCCGTGTCTTATGCACAAAATGTAATTGTATTTTAAACCACCTCTTTATTTTTCTAGAAATACCCACCTTCCTTTGTTAGTGAAGACTGGCGCCATCATTATAACTTATTCAGAACTGCTTTAGCTATAAATAATAAAATACCTTTCCATGGAAAGCCCTGGATACGCGTATTCCTGGTAATGGGACCTAGCTCGATCGATGAGCTACGCCCTGGCCCCGAGCTAGCGTATTAATAGACCTGTGTGTGGGTAGTGTGTGTGAGTGGTTGTCGTAGTGTGCTGCAACAGCCCCCTTTGCAAAGGGGACTCTTGCTAAGGTTGAGTTATTGATTTTGAGTTGCGAGCTAGCTGTAGCTAGGAGCCTAGTATACCGTCTGGCCGTAAATACTGTTACAATTAAAAATAACCAAAATATTAAATTGAATTTGGAATCTGTCAATATTATATGATAGTTCATTCTGTTTTCTCATTTTGGCGCCTATACATTGTACAATATTTTGCGATATTAAAATGGAGTGGGGTGATAAAGAGAACCGAATCGCTGTGATTGCATTACACAAAGTAGGTATGGAGCCAACTGCAATTTTTAAAACTCTCCATACTCTTGGTATTACTCAAATGTTTGTGTACCGGGCTATTAATAGGAACAATGAGACCTCCTCTATTTGCGACAGAAAAAGATTTGGCCGTCCACGTAGTGTTCGTGCGAAAAAGGATCGTCTCCCGAGGTGTTTCTACTTCGGTCCAATCCTGTCCTGTCCAAAAGCAAAAGATTTAATCTCGGGAGATGAAGATAGCACCTAGAACCATGTCGCGTATTTTAAAAGATGACTTAGTAGCAGCCTATAAGGGACGCACCAGTCATTTTTTAACTGAAAGTTTAAAAAAGAATTGGATGGTAAAATCGAAACAACTACTGAAGCGGCACGCAAAGGGAGTTCACAGAAAATTTTTATACGGATGAGAAAATGTTTACAATTGAGCAACATTTTAACAAACAAAATGACCGTATTTATGCTCAAAGCTCTAAGGAAGCTTCCCAATTTGTCGACAGAATGCAACGTGGGCATTATCTGACTTCAGTGTTGGTTTGGTGGGGTGTTAGCTATGAAGGAGTGACTGAGTCATATTTTTGTAAAAGGGTATCAAAACATCGGCACAAGTGTATCAAGACACCATTCTTGAGAAGATAGTTAAGCCCCTTAAAAACATCATATTTAAAAACCAAGTATGATCCTTCCAGCAAGACTCAGCGCCGCGCCCCGGGTCATAAAGCTCGGTCCACGCAGTCTTGGTTGGAAGTCTTGGAAGCGAACGTTTAGGACTTCATGAGAGCTGAAGACTGGCCGTCTTCTAGTCCCGATCTTAATCCGCTGGATTATGATTTATGGTCATAGAGAGTACGGCTTGCTAAATGCCATGATAATTTGGAGTCCCTAAAACAATCCATACGATTGGCAGGCCTCAACGTTTAAAGGACTGTATTGCACCCAATGGAAACCACTTCGAATAAGCTTTTTATATTTTATATTCTTTTGTATAATATATGTTAAACTAACACACTGTAAAAGTAATAAATGTTATTTGCAATAGATTTTTTTTTCTTAGTTACAATATTTATGGCAAGACTATGTCTACTTCGTTTTCTGTTTCCTGGCCGGGGCCGGGGCCGCGGAGGGGGAGCGGTAGATGCTGTAGAATACCGTCGATGCCAGTATTAATATAGCGGACAATACCGTTATATACTCGGCGCGGTTCCTGTAAAAGTAATAGGTACAAAATAGTAACCGGTACAACGGGTAATACTGTTTAAAATTGTAATGTAATGCAGTATTGTTGACCACAACCAGTGAGATGAAAAAAAAAAACAAACATCTTAAGCCACAACTTCTTTACATGAATGTCTGTAAGATTTTAATAATAATGAATCAAACGAAACTTACCTTGAGGTTTGATTCCAATTATGTGAGGGCCACAACCGAAGACGATTTAATTATTTCATGCAGCAGTACATAGGATTGTGCTATCTTCTTCACACCTTTATATATTCATTACCATAAAATACAAAACTTTATTTCCTGTCTCCCTTCCACGACCGGAGAGTGACGCCTGAAACTTGTCATTATTTTTGGAGATATACCTACAAAGGAAGAAAACTGTTTAAATATACAGTTTTTCTTTTAGTTTGTCTGCTCACTCAAGGGTCCTTCCACAAGGGTGGGTTGGGAGTGTAATCGTCTTCGGTTGTAGCCCTCGCATAATTGGAATCAAACTTCAAGGTAAGTTTCGTTTGATTCATAATTACACATCGGGCCACAACCGAAGACGACTTAATTATTACATGTAGATGTTTAGAGATCCTTCATGAGACAAAGAGACTCTTCTGGTATTGATTTATATTACTTACATTATTCAAAATAATGTGACCCATAGGTAATGCTCTATCTTTAATCCATAACAATTTATAAAAAATGGCTGTTACCTGTAAGCAACTGGCGTCAAAGAGCAGTTTATTTTGTACTTATTGTAATATTATTTTGCACTCTTTCAGTTTTTCTGGAAGTTGTCATGTATTTTCTCTGACTTCATTGCATTTAATGCACATTTCATTGATGCATCGGCTTCCTTTAATGCCGCTTAATCGACAGATAGACATAGATCGAGAATTAGTAGGTGGTCTTATCACGTTTTACGTGAAGACAGTTGTGTAAATTAGACAATACGAAGAAAATTATTTAAATACTCGACTATTATGATAAACAAAGAAGTAGGTGGCATGTATAAATAAAAGTGATGTTATCAATCTTACAATTCGATCCTTCCAAATGTGCCAGTGCACAGAATACGTAGGTGCCACCCTACTTGTGATGAAATCATTCCTGTTGTTAACTATTACTTAATTAAGTCATATTCAAGCAATACAACTCGAAAACAACAAAAATAAAAACGAAGGAGTAGGCAGTCAATAATAATGTATCTTATCTTACCCACATTTATATTTGAATTCAAACCCAAAACTTTCTATCATGTTTAGTAATAACTTTAGAAAGAAGGTAGAAAAATATAGAAATAAATTCAATATTATAACGCTATAGTAATTGCCTTGTCTTGTGTCTGTTATCCAATATCCAACACTACCCATTTCGATTTCGAACTCGTAATTCCAGCGAATCATCACGTTGTTGACGAAACTGTTGTGCAAACTGCAACGAAACTCGACGACGAATTTCGTTGCAGTTTGCACTTTTCTGCACTTTCCGTATTCACTTCCAATTAGATCGCGTACATTTTTTTTATCCTAACAATTATTCACTAGATCAATCCATGTGATAACAATTATTTACCGGATCAATTAGGTACGGTGTGATTCCGACGACACAAAAACACGTTATGACAAGTTTCAGGCGCCACTCTCCGGTCGTGGAAGGGAGACAGGAAGTCAAGTTTTGTATTTTATAGTAGTGAATATCTACGAGTAAAGGTGTGAAAGATAGCACAATCCCATGTACTGCTGCATGTAATAATTAAATCGTCTTCAATTGTGGCCCGAAGTATAATCCTACCTAATATTATAAATGTGAGTTGGTTACGCATGCCTTAACTAAACAATTATGAAAATAAGAAAACTAACTCTGATACAAACAGACGGATCGTCTACAGACGAACCAAAACAAACTCAAAAACTCTCCCTAAAGGGCTTCACACACAGCAGCTATAATGTAAAGATGTACCTACATTATAGCACGATACATCTCATTACATCTTTCCATAGAAATCGTCAGGAGACCACACACGACAGCTATGATGTATATTTTTACATCCTGACGATTTCTATGGAAAGATGTAATGAGATGTATCGTGCTTTAGTGTACATCTTTACATTATAGCTGCTGTGTGTGAAGCCCTTTAGGCACCGGTCTGACCGCCGGCGATGAACTAGAAGCAAGTAAAACTAGAAACTATAAACGAGTTGGCGATCTGCGAGAAGCGCACTAGTTTTAAGTGTTAAGATCCTTTTTTCTGTAATTTCTGCTGGGAACAATAACTAAAGAGTTTATCTATCTATTTAGTATTTTACTTTACTTTATAATAATAAATAAATTATTAAATTTGTTTATTTGTCAGAAAAAGATGTTACAATTGTGTATGAACCCTGAATCTTGCACTAGGTGAGTCCTGTGTATTTAAAAGTAAAGTAAATATAAAAGTAAAACTTACTGAAAGGGAGTACCGCAGATGGTGTACCACGAAGCTCCGTGCGCCGGTTTGCTCTTGACACAATGGAAGTCGAAGTATTGCTCGTCGTATTGCTCCAGGCACAGGTACTTGCGCTTGTATAGGGTCTGAAACAAATGCTCTCATAATTAAAGATAGAGAAACTCTGGTGGACGTCAGCAATCACAAACAGAGAAAACAGTAATCCGAATAATAACAACTCCTTTAATTATTTTTTTCATTTAATTTCCATTCAAAAACTTACAGTATAAACCAAAACGTTTTTGTTAAAAACTTATGAATAAACAAACCTAACATATAATAAATCAGGTAAAGTTATTATACTGAGTACAATATTGCTCTGTACGTGGAACAAAATTATATCAAAATCTGTCTGGCGGGCAATCAGGGCTCGTACCACGATCCCTTAAAACCATGATGGTTACGTTTTGCTTCCGACGCTGCGCGACCGCGAATCGTATCGCCGCGCAATAAGGTTCATGGTTCGTTGAGTATCGTTGAGTATTGTGTGGCGTGGTAAGTAGGCGCGTTTGAATTAAGTTTACCAGAAAAAATACCAAAAATATTTTTATAGATAGAAAATATGTTATAATCCGCTTTCTCATACGGTCCCTGGCCAGAAACTTAGCAAGCGTTTCAGTGTTTCACAAACTGCGTTCTTAGCCTTTACGAGGCGCTGGTATTAGTTGTCATTTTTTTGAGTTAAATACTCCGCCTATCAAAAAATCCCGAGGACGTATAAGATTCTATAAGATTGTTGTATATACTAAGTTGCGTCGAGATTTGTTGAGAAATGCGACCTGTACGCGAATACGTACAAACAAACATCCGGACTATTCCGGACAGATAAAAGCATATTTGGCCAGTCGTTGCATAGACGTTTCGCTCGCTCGGTCAAACATAATAGTTAATTAAATCGGTAACAATTTATGACAAAGTGGTCAGATCGACACCCACAGATCGGGCACTCTAAACGCACTGAATAAAAATAATCAACTTTGTATGATACAAAGGGGATCGGACCATCACCCTCGTGCTACCCTTCCGTGCGCGAGGGTTCGATTTCAACGTAATTAAACCTGGTCATAACTTTGTACGGCAGATGGTTTTAAAAAGCTTTTATCTACTCTCATATCGTAAAATTCAAATTACAAACTTCAAGACAAATCTACATAATATATAATGACATCCTTTATAAGACACAATACTATAATGGAAAAAAAGTTTCATTAACACTATTTCCCAGACAAAATAGTGTTATACTGTCATATTTTTTTTTTGTTGTTACGATACAGTTTCCCACTTGACTCTTTTGGCATGTAGTAACTATTACCTAAACTGCGTCTGACAGGCTGGGTTTGGCGCCATCTCAGGACGCCGCCATTGATTCCATTTTTAAATTACGGTGTTGTGTTTAAAGTTTGTCAAAATAAATTCGTATTGAAGTTTGTAATTCGCATTTTATGATATGAGAGTAGATAAACTAGTGTGTGAAACTGCACATATTAAAACACTCGTGTGATACTATGAAAAACCTCGCCTACGCTACGGCTCGGTTTTTAAACTCACACTCATATTTTATTGCCCCTCATGCAACAGTTTCATAAAGTTATGAGACTGTTAAAAAACTAAGATGAAAGATGTGAGAGATGTGATGTGGTGAGAGATGTGATGATTGAGAGTAAATAAACTACTATTATTTAACTTGCAATGTATGTAACTACATAAATATGTTACTTAGTTCGGGTGAAATCTTAAAACTCAATTTTGAGCCATTTCCAGATCTCTGATTGGCATACATGTGTAGCTCCCATGATAATGCAATAAAACTTGTTTTAAAAAATATTTTTAATACTAGCTGACCCTTGCCCACTTCGTTGGGCATAATGTTGTTTAAACCCGAAGCCATCGCGCGCCGTCCGGATCGTTTTTTCTCCGATTCACTTTGCAAAACGGACTACCACGTAAAAGCCTTTTTATTTTTCGGTTTTTTATATAACCTATGACACTCAGCAATAATGTGGCTTTCTATTGGTGAAAGAATTTTTAAAATCGGTTCAGTTGATCCCGAGATTACCCCTTACAATTTAACAAATATACAAACACACAAACTTTACTTCTTTATAATATTAGTATAGATTAACTTATTCTACCGTTATGAGACTGGCAAATAACACGAGTCTGTGTTTCGTCGCCCTCGCTCGGACGTAACTATTGGAAACGGCGTGGCGTAGGCGGGGGGTGTCTGGGTTTGTAATTAGCTCTGCCCGGGACTCGCCGTTTCGCGATCGAGTTTGGTGCTTAATGATGATGAGGTAGGGTCTGGAATTATTTGGTGTTTTACAGGTGGTACGTATCAGATGATTGACAACTTAATCCCGGCGGCACGCGGCGCGGGCGGTGGCTGCGGGGCTGAATGTCGTTATTTGAGCTCTTTGCACATACACGGTGGATGCTTTGATGAGGTATAATTCTTTGAAATCGGACCCGCGTAGACAGCCCTTCCCCTATTACTCATTGCATCAAACGAATTCGGCAGTACGGATTTATTTTTAATTAATCCTGCTCTTCTGTGTTTGTTATGAGGGTGGATTCGACGAAAACTGAATTTATAAAAGATTAACTCTATACGTGAGTTTTGTTTATTCCATGTACTATATTCGAGTAAATCAATAGTCGATTTACCATCCAATCTGCAGTATAACTACACTTGGAATTACTATCCGCGAATATGTATCACCCCGCAAAACAAAATGTTCTATGACGCGTGTACGAGGTACGAAAAAAATTAAAAAAAAACAATTTTGGACTCGGCACCAGTGGCGTAGCGTGCCATCTCGGCGCCTGGGGCGGGAGACCCATTTTGCCGCCCCCATTCTGTAGGTGCTTAATTAAAATTAAATTTCATATGCAATGAGGTACCTTTTATTGAAGTTAAAATAGGATGAGCGGTTTTACAAGCGGATTCTACGGGCCTTATGAGCAGCGAAGTCAGAAATAACTTTGTCAAAATCAATATTAGCAGCCAATTCTTGTTTAATCGACGATATAGCCAAGTTTGATAGTCTAGCGGAGCTCATAGTAGATCTGAGGTAATTTTTATTAGCTTCAACTTCGAAAAACTTCTCTCACAACTTGCAACACTAATCGCCAAAGTCAAATATATACGAATCAAGATGACTATATTTGGAACCGAAATTATATCTTCCTCTGATTCAGAACAGGCAACAACAACAAACTGCTGAAGACGCTTCCGCTCCATCTGAAACTCGTCCTTGTCGATGTCTTCTAAAGTTCTAATACATAGGAAAGATCACACTTGAACTTGCTGTCCAAAAGTTTCGCTGGCATCAAAAATCCGAACTTGTCCGATATATTTTCTTGAATTTGCTGGAATCGAGTCGTCATTTCTTGAATGATCTTGTCGCGAATGATGCGATCACCTCTCGACGGATTTCCTGTTCGTGAGACAAAGCTGCATCTTCAGAAAATTTATCGCCATGCATGCGTTTTTTCCTGCGAATTCTTCTCGTTTGGAGTTCGATCCCGAGTTTTTCGCAGAGAGTCTTAGCAAAGTCAATTGCTTCTTGCACGAAATGGTCTCTACTTTCCACTAAGAGGGTTTTCAAAGCGCAGAGTTTCTGAGCACTCTTATCCACACTTAGTCCTCGTTGCTGCAGGTAAATCTGTGCGTCAGCTACTTCAGGTAGCACTGCAGCCCAAAAGCCAAGAAAACTTAGGAAGTTAAATGACTGCATGGCTGTCAGGAGAAGACTGGCTCCCGATCTTGTTTCGGAAGTTTGAGATGAATTTGTTAATTGTTCCAGTACCTCAAGAACTACCTCAAACTTATTTTTAAGCATGTTGACAGCTACATGTCTAGCGCTCCAGCGCGTTTCAGTGACTCGTTTTACTGCTTGACCTGTGACGGCAACCAAAGCGTTCCATCGAACAGTTGATGCGGTAAAGAAGGCAAACAGCTTCTCCAGAGTTCCAAAAAACGTCACGGAATCCACTGATTCAGAAGCAGCGTGTACCCCAGCCAAGTTTAGTGAGTGGTTTGTGCATGCAACGATTATAGCTTTCGGATTCAGTGCTTTAATCCGGGCTTGAACTCCATTGTGGATCCCTGACATTGTGGCAGCATTGTCATAAGCCTGTCCTCTCAGATTCTGTAATTATGTCCAGTCCGTCTGATGTTATCTTCGCGATTATATCGTTGCTGAGATCTTCTGCATTTTTTCCTGTTGGTTCGAAGAAGTCAATGAAAGATTCTACCACGGCGACTTTTTCTCCTTCGATATGTACGTATCGCAGAACTTGGCTCATTTGGTCATTGTGGGAGATGTCTGGTGTACTGTCGAAGATTACGCAATAATATTTAGCTTCTTGAATACGACGGATGATGGTGGATCGAACTTGCTGTCCCAGTAAGTTTATAAATTCATTCCGGGTTTCTGGAAATAGATACGAAACTGAGACTCTTGCTCCCAGCTTTATCTTTGTCAGGAGTTCCATTAGAAGAGGGTCGTATTTAGCTAGGAGGTGCACTAACTCCAGAAAGTACCCGCGATTGCCACTATCATCTCCTCGAATGTCTTCTCGATGTCCTCTGAAGGCCAGATTCTGTTTGGCTAAGAACTGGATAATATTCAGCAACCTATACAGTACATCCCTCCACTTCTTCACCTCACTTTCGAAAACTTCTTGTTGTTTCTGATCGATGGTTGCTTTACAGTTCAGGCGAACTTCCAACTCCTTCCATTTCAAGAAGCTCTGTTCATGGCCCAGGCTATTTTCATGGTCTCCGATTCTTGGATTTAGCTTCCACCATTTGCTGAATCCTTCTTCAGATGCGAAGTTAGAGCCGGAATTGCCAAACAGCTTGCAAGAAAAACAATACAAGGATTGCTTCAAATGCGAGTACACCATCCATGTTTGGAGAACCTTTTCGCCGTTAGATAATGGTTTGTAGAACCACTCTTTGGTTAGTTTTCGGGTACCGCCTTTCGTTGAAGTCCCTGAGCGAACAACATCGGCAAATTTGGAATCGATGTACTGTACTGAGTCAGATCCGCGACGTACTAGAAGCGTTCTGACTTCGTCAGTCATAGGAGAAGGCCAGCAACCTACATCGTCGAGACTAGATGCTTGCCGCCCCCGCGGGCTGCCGCCCGGGGCGGGCCGCCCCCTCCGCCCCAGCCACGCTACGCCACTGCTCGGCACATCACATCATAATCACGAATTAATTGTTATTCGGGGACCGGGGAATCGCGTTTTTGGGTCTACTTATTTGTCGTTGTCCTTATTACACTGCGTCACACCTTGTTGCATTAGACCGACTTCGGTGCATTAGACGGAGTCTACAGCCCTAGCGCGGGCGACGCGCGCAAGAAAGCATAGGTAATAACAACAAAGCATAGGTGAAAATAATCCGTGTGAATATAGGGTTTATAACCCTGTCTTTATAAGAAAGGGTATGCTAAGCCAAAAAGGACTGATAGTACTCATCATTATGAACAACATTTAGGTACTGCGAGAGCAACCCGGAATTCGCAAAAAAAATATCAGCTGCTCTACAGAAAAATGTCCATGACACTTGACAAAATGTATGAAACAACTGATTTTTTTGCGATTTCCGGGTTGGCCCTATAGTAAAAGTTGATCGTTATGATGAGTACTATGAGGCCCATGAGCCCTTGTAAATGTCAACGGAATTCAGAATTCAGAATCCTAATTTTTGTCCAAAGTACAAACGGAGCAAGCGTACAAAAATACGTAACGGTCGTAATAATAACAATGGTCACACTCAAAGCAGTAGTTTTTTCTATCTCCTAAATTTTATTTTATTTTTCCTGTTTTATTTCCTTCGTTTGATACAATTATTCCATCATTTTATTAAACAGACATAGGTACATCGATGAATGGTGTACGAAAATGGCCTGTGGAAATTACGACATGCTAAAACTTAGAGCGTTATTAAATAACGATACTCTCATATCCATGTATTATGCTAACTATATAGATTTCATTTGATTCTTAAATACCTTTGTGAAAGTCACCTGTAACATTCAATATTATTTAAGGTCATAAATATTTCTGATTTGTGATTTATCTGTATTTACTTAATATTGATAGTAAAAAATTCTCCTTCGAAATATTGGCTAAAATTGACTTACATTTGTTGCTTCAGTTTATGATTGAACTCATTTATTAGGTGCCTCTTCTCTTAAAAATCTAAAATCTCTGAATTTTTTTGAATTGTAATAATCTTCAATCTCCATTGATGAGAGTTACCTGTCCGAAAGGCGTGACCAGCGTAGCCAACTCGTCGCACGGGCCCACTGGCTCGTGGAGCCCCACCGACACCTCGCGCTCCGGGTGAGAGAACACCACCAGCGCCCAGTACAGCACGTAGTGGAGACCCAGCTGCACGATCAGGAGCCAGTCAACGCCTGTCAGTCTAACAAAATAAACGAAATTTTATGTCATTAGAAACAAAATTTAATTGAAATTTATTAAAAACATAATAGTTAAAAAAACACGCATTGTCATCGGTCTCTGACAGGTGTGCTTAGTTTGAATTGAATCTGATCGTTCAAAGTAGGACAAAATCGAGTCCAAAAGGGTCGGTTACAAACATACAGGTGAAACTAATAAAAGCGTGTTAAACGCTACCGAGTCCAAACCGAACGCACCTGTTGCCGTAACCGCAATTTACATTTCAACATTTAATGGGTTGATAGCACGTCACGAGTGGCGAGACAGTAAATGGGCATACTTGACCGAGCCAACAAATCATGGGAAGAGTGGTGTTTGCCTTTTGTCTAACAATGGAAGTAGTCGGGCTAACACAAAAACAATAATCATAATATCTATACTAATATTATAAAGAGGAAAGATTTGTATTTTTGTATGTTTGTGTTGAATAAACTCAAAAACTACTGGACCGATTTCAAAAATTCTTTCACCATTGGAATGCTACATTATCCCCGAGTAACATAGGCTATATTTTATACCCGTGCAAAGCCGAGGCAGGTCGCTAGTCTTATAATAAAATCAATCAAAATATAGATAAAGTCCAAACAGATGTCGACCTGTTTGGCTCAGCGGTAGTGTAGCCGCCTTATAAGCCAGAGGTCCCGGGTTCGATTCCCGGCCGGGCAGATGTTTGAATGATGAATTTAAATATCTGTTCTGGTCTGGGTGTTAGTTGTCCTTGTCTTTGTGTGTGTTCCATGGCATCCCCGACACAGGTTTATTCCTAGTGGGGAGCTATGAGTGTGAAACGTTTATTTATTTATTTATTATTTATTTAGTTTTAAATTTCGTAGCTTATATCCTGAATTAAGACAGGCTGCTCATCCCAGAAAAAAAAAACATTTCACACTCATAGCTCCTCACTAGGATTCCCTGTGAATCAACGGTTCCTTTAAGAAAGCCGGTGAAACCGTAAATAAAATAAGTATTTACTAATCCAAAGTTGTTTGAAAAGACTTTGTATCTATTGTCACAGAATTCTAAGGCTTTGTACCTACAAAGGTGCGTGTGCGTGGGTGGCAAACATCTTAATTAGGTGCCACGTTTCTACTGATTCCGTGTACTGAGAAAAATCAGGCGTCGTCTATCCTAGCTCCTGAAATAGTATTGGTGTAGGCGAATTACTGAGAAGCAGGTTCGTAGGGAGGTAATCGGGAGGATGCTGTGGGCGATAATAATACCTTGGAAAACGAGCCAATTCGAAGAAACAAAATTGTAAAGAACAATTATCATCTCAAAACAAAATCCGACAGCAAAATGTAGACACAAAATCACGAAACGAATTTCTCATCTCACAATCCACGTCGGAGAAGGGGTGTATCAGAATGACCTTTAAAAACAGTGTAGGTGACATGAGTACCCGTGCAAGTAAATGTACGTAGGTGCAATTTTAAAATATCGCCCTTTGACCGTGACGTGACGTCACGTTGGCACAC
Organism: Alcis repandata; assembly: GCA_949125135.1. Taxonomy (NCBI): domain Eukaryota; kingdom Metazoa; phylum Arthropoda; class Insecta; order Lepidoptera; family Geometridae; genus Alcis; species Alcis repandata. Next base: position 11,168,945 of record OX421221.1, on the reverse strand, counting down.
GGCACAAGGCGCAAGCTTTACCTACTTACGTGACGAAACCGTATTAAGTAAGCATGAAAGGATCCGTAATTATGAAACAATTTCGACATCCATTCTTTTACCTCTCTTAGAAATAAATTGATTTCAATATTGACGTATTTACGGAGTTTTGACGAAGGTTGAACGAAATAGATGTCGAAATTGTTTGTAAGTGTGAAAATAACAAAAATCTTTTTAAAACCTTTATTAGTAACAATGTTTGATCGGGTAGAATCTTGCAGCTCAATTTTAAACCACTTCCCGATGTCCGATTTAGCTGAAATTTGGTATAAATACGTGTGTAACTCCTATGACAATGCAATAAATAAAAGCTTGTTTTAAAAATATTTTTAAAATAAACTTAGGTATTTGGTTATATCTCCATAGTAGCAGTAGTTGCAATTTTATCAAAAGCAATAGTAAATCAGATAACAAAATTATGAGTAATATGTTATCTATGTGTAGGTACTTGTAAACTTGTGTAGGTACAATTCTTGTGCTTATGAGTACAGCTGTTTCGGTTGTTATCGCGGACCACAGTCTGGACAATATAACAATGATTTTATTTATACATTGCGTAACATGAATTCTGTAATTAAAAGTAGATACTGAGTAGTGGATACATTTTTATGTACTGCGGAGGTCACACAAAATCTAACTAATATTTAAAATGTGAAACTGAGTGAACCTACGTTTTGTTTCATTGTTAAAATTTCAGTTTTGTTGATACCATTTCCGATCATCATACATTTTGTAAAAAAAGGACAACGCCACTTTTCACTATCATCACCGTTTTAAAAAACCACGCCACGCGGGTGAACCGCGGGGTTAGGAACAATAGGGAACAATAGGAAGACGAGTCCAATACAAGCGGCAAAGGATCGATACGAGATGACGATGATGATTGTAAAACTAGTAAGTGGCTAAAAAGCAATGATAAGTGACTGTTTTCCAGCTGATAAATTAATGACGAAAGAGTCTCCTTTGAAAAGCTTTTATTGAACTTGCAATGACATGTACCTATGTATCTATGTATGTAACTATGTTTGTTCGGGGAGAATCTTGTAACTCAATTTCGAACAACTTTCCGATGTCCTCCGATTGAGCTGAAATTTGGTATAGGTGTGTAACTTTCATGACAATGCAATAATAGTTATTTGTTATACAAGAGTGCAAAGTTGATTTTTAACCGCGTGTTCAATTTTGATGACCGAGCAAGCGAAGGATTCTAAAATTGAATCACGAGCGCAGCGAGTGATTCAAAATTAGAATCCTGAGCGTTAGCGAGGGAATCAAAAGAGCACGAGGTGAAAAATCTTTGCACTCGAGTGCAACACGTAACTTTTCATTCCACCTCAGCGAGGAAAGAGTATTTTTAATCTTCAATATCTGAGTGGAAAAGCTCATTTGCGCATTATTAACAGTTTCAGTCAATTCTGTTGGCGTCAAACAAACTTCCTCGTCGCTAGAATCACTCATTTTAGTTTTGTCACTCGTTTTCAAGTTTCTTATTTTTAATATAAGGTTTAACAATGACGTGAAAAAATGCCGCGTAAAGAACCGCGTACAAAGCAAATTGAAAAAAGAACACCAAGAAGCTTCCGAGTCTGAGTTTTTAACAAATTAAAAAAAAGTTGTATGATATATTCGGCACCATAGAGGTAGCAGTAAATAGGTTTAATGTTTTTTTTAATTCACAAACTTAGTGCACACGATGTTCTAAATTCAATTTACTTTATCCTCTAGAGAATAAAAACGGCTTTTCCACTCAGATATTGAAGATTAAAAATACTCTTTCCGAGATGGTGGGATGAAAAAATATTTTTTTAAATAAAATTATTAGTACGGCTCGATAGCTCGAAAATTGAGTTTTCGGTCCCATTCTGGCAGAAAGCACTGAACTTGGCTTGCATGTAGCTTTTATATGTGTAAATTCTGAAGTTGGAACACCTCGGGAGGCGATTGTTTCCCTGCCTATCCCCCCCCCCCTCCTCTTTTTGTGTCCCAAAATGTTTTTTTAGATTTTCTCAAAAACGGTTCTAGCTACGAGGAAATTATTCGAGACAAGTATGTTTTCTATAACATTCTCTTCAGTATTGTAGGACTTATGGTTTTCGAGATATGCTGATATTCATTTCAGACCAGGCCAAAAAAATGACAATTTCTCGGGCTCGGTCAGCAGTAGATCATATCACAAATTTGTAAATGAATTTTCCCGAAGTTTTCAACATCGCTAAATCCGACAATCTCAAGAAACACTTTGAAAAATGTGTGGCTCAAATCTGATAAATGATGATGATGGCTGACGAAAAATTTAACCTCTCAAATCCAGGCTACAATTAAATACTACAATACGATTTACCTCTAGTATTACCTCTTATCTCTACCAAAAGCGGGTGATTTTTTGTGTGGAGAAGTCTCTGGAGTTTGTTCATTAATTTGTTTCTTAAATAATATCTTTAAATTTTTATTTTTTTAGACGATTTCCATATAAATGATATATAGACCATTTTAAATGTAGATATGGCACCTTGAAAAATGGCCGAATAAAAAAAATAATTCAGAAATGGATTTAAAGACCTTAAGAGCTTCCAGATCCAAAATATCATCCTCCTAGGATCACTTTAAAATTTGGAAGATCCATTGAAGTTTGACGGAAATATGAAATCCGCCATTTTGGATTTTTGTTGCTGAATCTCGATTGTCCTTATGAATTTCTATAATATTTGTTCAAGCACACTTTATCTATCTGCAGCGGTTCCACAACTATGAGCATTTCCTTTTTTTGTGTTTATTTGTATGACTATCAAACTTTTTGTATGGCGGCTATCTTTTTTTATCATTTATCCAGAAAGGTCCATACTTGATCTACATTTAAAAAGCTGAATGTACCCCCTCTATCTCTTACCATTTCCGAGATACGAGAGGTTCAAATTTTTCGGAAGCCATCATCACCATTTATCCGATTTAAGTGTTTCTTGAGATTGTCGGATTTAGCGATGTTGAAAACTTCGGGAAAGTTCATTTACAAATTTGTGATATGATCTACTGCTGACCGAGGCCTCTTAAGAGAAATTGACATTTTTTGGCCTGGTCTGAAATTAATATCAGCATATCTCAAAAACCATAATGTCCTATCAACGTGTAGATATCTAAGAGTAATATTGTGGGAAATGTTACAGAGTGTTACATACTCGTACTTGTCTTGAACAGTTTCCTCGTAGCTAGAACTGTTCTGAGAAAATCTCAAAAAAACATATTTTGGGACACAAAAAGGGGAGGGAGGGAGGAAGGGAAACAATCGTCTCCCGAGGTGTTTCTACTTCGGAATTTAACTACACAAATAATAACTACTACATGCATGCCAAGTTTCGAGCCTTCTGCCAGATGGGACCGAACATCTTGGCAATTAGCCGCACTATATCTAATGGACTATCGCATTGACTCACCTCGTCTTCGGCTTCTCCCGGTCGCTTAGCAGTCCCTTCAAGATGAAGCTTACGAAAATTGCGAACAAGAGGAAGTAGGTCACTTCAGAGTGTATGTTGAGCTTGTCGTGGAGCGGGTGGTAGATCGGCACGAACAGCAGCACTCCCCCAGGCATGCCCAGCAGAGTAGCGATCACGAGGGACTTCAGTTCTGCGCCTTTGCTGGAAAGTGGTCTACGTATTAGAGTGGCACTTGGTGAGACAGTTTTTTTCTCTATTGAAAATTCGCGGTAATTTTCCAGAGGCAAGGTCTAGATTGATATTTTATCTTCAGATAATTTTGTCGAAATCGTTTGGACTCTTTCGAGAATGAAATCACGAGATTCACATTTTAATCTTTAGGCCAGTCTAGGCGTTACACACAAATACCATTCCGGCCTTGAGAGTGCTTTTCAAATAACTAATATTATATTAAAGCTTCTTAATTCATCCAAAGGGCTTACCTATGTTTCTGTTTACTTTAAACGACTGTGACGGTAATAACTTGGAAACTAGACAAAATAGTCTCTTACCCAGCAGATTCCCACTGGGCGACCTTAGGCGCGAACCATCGCCTACTCGCGTGGAATATGAAAAAGAAGCTCGCTGTGAATGTTGAATGGAAGTAGTAAGAGTTCCACGGCACCCAGTAGTGGCGGTCGAAGATGTTGGGGTCGGTGTCGTGCCAGGTCCAGTGTACGAACTTGACTGCCGTGATGTCGTAGGGGATGTCGATGAGGACCACCAGCAGGGCGACGGCGAACGGCTCGGCGTAGCGCGGCAGGTTCAGCCGAGATATGGCGTACGCTGCTTGATAAATGAAGGCGGGGTCTGCGGACAATTTTTGAAGCTAGTTTTCAACTCGCAACGCATAAAGATATAATATAGATACTATAGATAGGGTTATAAGTTTGGCCGTTGTGTGTGGGTGTCTGTGACACCTAGCTCTTAAACGAGTTAATCGATTTGGATGTGGTTTTTTATCTGAAAGTAGGTCGTTTGCTGATGTTGTGGGTGTCTTTTTTATCTCAACGAGTAGATCCAATTTGAAGTACAATTTTTTTTAAAACATTTAATTTCATTATTTATGTACCTACCTACTACGTTCAATAAACAACTTACATAAAAAGATAATGTGCAAGGGCAGCCTCGCTCCCAACAGCATAATGGGAGTTTGAGAGTGCCAGAAATTGTCATAATCCGGCAGCACGAAGTGCCAGAAGTTGTCAGCGTAGAGTCCGTGCAGCACTGTCCCCAGCCAGAAGTACGGCCATCTACCACCTTTCTTCAAAGCTGAAATAAAAACACAAGGTATACGAGCTACGCCAATGGCTTTTTCTTAGGCAATCGCTGTTTTCTGCGATTTTCATGGTGAAAAACTATACTGTACGATTTCATGAAAACCCGAATAATAATTTCGTGCGTGAAAGACTCTCTCTCTCTTTTCTCTCTTGCCACCACATAATCTTGTGATGATGAACAGTGACAAATCATCGACTCACCTCGCTACCGTACAACACGCTTCGCCACCGAACGAATGATAGTAAGTAAGCTCAGGCCATACAATAAACATAGCGTTTTGAATACTCCTAAATAACCGCAGACTTCTGAATAACGAAGTACTGTTTCTGCCGGCTTCCTTGTTTCTTGAGATACCATCTTAGAGTTTTCAAGGTCAAAGTGTATCCTAAGTCTGCGTGCTTCATCTTCGGCCACATTGTCGCTTACGAACAGGCGAGTTTGTGGTCAGACGCAGATTTATTCGCGATAAAAAAACGAAGTCTTGATGCTACGTACCATGTAAGAGAGTGACGATGCCTGCGAACACGTAAACCGCTTGAGACAGCAGGTAGGAAGGCTGCGCCGCCCACAGCTGCTTCACGTCGTTCGTCTGGACTAGCCACTTCCATCCCTGCCAGAAAATAGTACCTTTATCAATGACAACCAGTTGCGGATCCAGGATTTTGGTTTGGTTGGTTTGCAAAACTTAGCTGAGGTTAGGATTTATTAAGGTCAACAAGGTCAACAACAACTATAGATTATTCATGAATGGACCCAGATAGATGCTTTGTGGTTTGAGCCCCTCAGCCTCTCCCTGGATTCGCTACTAATGACAACCTTAATATATTATCATTATTTGTCATGTGTTACTGGTGTGATACGATCAGATCACTCGACGATCGGTCTAGCTCAGTAGTGGTATCAATTCTACTCAGTGGTCGACTGGTTTAGCTTAACGGTAGCACGACTGTTTTATGAGCTAGTGGCCTCGGGTTTGATCCCCGGCCGGGCAGATGTTTGGATGATGAATTTATGTAACTAGGTCATTTGTCCTCAACCCGTCTTAGAATACGGCTTCGGTATCCCCTGCCTGTCGTAAGAGCCGAAAAGGGGCCTTTGGGCTCGTGGGTGGTCAGATTTGGGGATCTGGCTACCTTCTCGAACGAGCCCAGGGAGGACAACGGCGCGGTGTGGCCCGCATCGTTGTAGGGGCCGAAAAAGGACCAACGTCCTGCGAATGGTGCCTAAACGTGATAATTAAGGGGGCACCAGTGTGAGTTCGTCAGAGACCCTGGTGCCCCCTGTCAAGCACAGATGCTGGCCACCGAGGGGGGGGTTTTAGTGAGTATTACCTCACATAACCCGGTTGCTCCGGAGCAGCCGGGTATCTTTCTAAGATTCCCCCCCCCCCCCCCCCCCGTCAACAAAAAAAAGGTCATTTGTCCTCGTTTTTGTGTGTGTTTCATGTCATACCAGACACAGTGAATTCTAGTGGGAGCTGACGCTATTATTACATTTTATGGTTACAGGTGTGTCAAAAATTATGATCGCAGTCGAGTTTTTTTATGTAAAGTTTTTCGCTGTTTTTCCGAAACGTTTTCTTGGACTCTACAATCTACTTACACTCTGAGATGGTCAGCTAAATGTTCCACCTATTCCCAATTATTATTATTATTTCCAGTTTATTATTAGGGTTTAAGACAGCAAAACAGATACTTTGATAGATATACTCGTAAGTCCTTTTTAGACTGTAACTTAATATATTACTAGAGTCGTTCATTTTCGCAAACCCAATTTTTTAAAATCGATATTTTAAGTATTAGAGATTAAGGACATGTTACAGTATGCCTAGCACAACTTTGACGTAAAAATACGCAGTGTTTTCAGTGCAGTGTTTTCAGTACCTCTGTGTTTTCAGCAGCTAAAGTGTTTAACGAAGTTACACGACTTTAATCTCCTGTGCAAAATACTAAAAATTAAATACTTTAATAAAATCAAAAAACGTATTTCAGCGGGGGTTATTCTTTTAAAGTTATGAACCTCCTTCGGGGAAGAACTCTCACAGCCAATTTTATTTTAATAGAGTTGTCTTGCTCACCTAGTAATTGTGAAACTAGCTTATTGTTACCAAGCAACCTTATTTAATTTTTATTCATGATATAACATTTTCAATTACCTAACGAAGCGTTCCCAAGATAAATAGATTAGCCACAGCTGTTTCGATAATATAGTGATAACACCGCAGGTGTAATCAAAGTAGGTAGGTACGTAATGGCTCTTCTTTAAATGTCCTACCATGATTTCTGTCGAAAAATACTTGAACAGATTAAATTTGCCAACGAAGCGAAAATTTGCTTGATGAGGGCACCGTTTCTATCGTATCCTACTAATAATATAAACGCGAAAGTTTGTAAGAATGTTTGTTGCTCTTTCACGCAAAATCGGCTGAACGGATTTACATTACATTTGGAACGAAGGTTGTTCTTGGTCTGGATTAACACTTAAGCTACTTTTTATCTCGGAAAACGAGGGTAAAATCCCAGGGCACAGCTAGTTTTCAATACTTACGAATACATATCAACGTTTTTTCGAAAATTTCGTGAAGTTAGTAACGAGCTTACCCTAACCCCTAAAAACCCTAAAAAATAATTTTAAAACTTTGTAAGTATAATAATTCAAAAACGTCTTTTTTACTTTTTTATTTGTTTTGTAATTATAATGAACAATATTGTAAAGAGAGCAAAAGACGCTAAAGGTTAAAAATATGGCAAAACTAAATAACCGCGACGCATAATAATATAGTGAATCACGAATACCTACTAATATGCTAAAATTTTAAAATTACAGTGAAATGAGGGTAAGATCAAATCACAAGTGTGAGAAATTCGCCATATTAAAATTTTAAACAAACTCGCTAGCTTATACCTTCTAGCTTTTCGCCTGGTTGAATTTAACACTACTCAAATAAAAAAAATAAAAATATAAAATAAAAAACAATCATTTCCTTTTTGAAGTCGGTTAAAAATAAATAAATAAATTGTCCGTCTTGTTTCCTCACGTGACATTTCACGTAAACGAAAAGTCGTTAGCGCATTTTAAGCAGTGATTAAGTTTAAGCATTGTTTATAAGTAAGACCCCAAAATCTTTAAGTATGTCACTCTGCTTCCATCTAAATACCAATATTTATCTAGGTACTTTAAATATAACATTAAATACGAGTATCTCCACACTACATTTTTTATTTTATGTTATGTTTTTTTACTGCTGATAAAATTGTGCACGATGCTAGAAATATAATAAAACTTATGATAAAACTATAAAATAATTGCAAACGTATTTGAGATGCAAGGATTTAAAAAACGATGCCCAAGCGTTCAGTTAATTGTGCAGTTATGGAACTCATACATACTTACTTTCATACACACGTAAGGTTTACCTCTTCAGTGGTTACATACATGAACTCAAATAATTAATAGTTCAAAAAAACTTTGTATAGTGTATTGTCATCGATATATCTACAAAGTTTGAACGAAATCTGATCGTTTAAAGTGGGTCAAAATAGCGCCCAAAGGAGTCGGTTACAAACATACAAGTGAAGCTAATAAAAAGCGTGTAAAAACCGCGACAAGACTCGAACCTAGGATTTCGCTACCACTAAACCATACGGCCAATTTAATATTCCAAGAGAAGCGCAAGATTTTTAATCCAAACAGCCGTTTCTCAACCTTATACAGCTACATATTTTAATAAATTTGGGCACTAACCGTTACTGCAGAATCAGCCATTGCTAGCGATGGCTACTGAAAAGTGTTGCAGTCAAAAACGAATGGTTCTTGCAGCAGTTAAAAACAAAGTGAGCTTTAAAATACTTTTATCCGATCAACAAGCAAAAGTTGGTAGATTTATCGGTGCTGCCAGACGTATCTACAAATAATTCCACGTACGTGATAAGAAACTACACTCGCGGCATGCGGCACTGGGCTCGGCGCGGCCGGCGCTTGCGCGGCTTCGACAAACATGAGAACTATATTTTTGTAAACCATGAAGTTTCTGTCGAGCAAGTAAAAAACCTAATTATCCAGTTGCATGTACCAATACTAACAAGTAGATAGATGTAATGTTATAATGATGTAATACGAGTAGTACTGTAAAATAATTTTTATGTATCAGAATGTAGCTTAGGTACCTACCTATGACTCTCCAACCGAAAATAGAGGCCAATCAAAAGACACCACACGCGCCAATATGCTGTTTATAATCGTGGCTCTGTAAAATAAAGTGGTGCGAGCACATAAAAATACATTATACCTACACATAGACTAATAAAAATAACTAATTCCTCAATTGGTCTTTCTGAGTCTTTCATTTGGAAATAAGCAGTGATGTAATTAAAGTGGGGACACGTTTAGACACCTGGCAATACGAGATAACACACCGCAATGACGTGTGCCATACAGGCAGTGACATGGAACTTGTCTTGAGTTGAAACTATAATATTATCGATGTAAACATCGGTTGACTTTGTAAACGAGTTGAAACAGACGATAACGATAAATTATCAACGAGGAGAAAATATTTACCTCATTATAATAATATACTTTTTTAAATATTTTACTTTATTATTATATTGTATTACTTTCTTTAAAACATTTTACTTTTATTAGGTATCTAAATTATTTTACGTATTCACCTTTATCTTCTTCTTAATATATATAAATTACGTGTCACGTTGTTTGTCCGCTATAGACTCCTAAACTACTTAACCGGTTTCAATCAAATTTACACACCGGGTGCAGTTCGATCTAACTTAGGAGATAGGATAGCTCACATCTCAATTTATAGTAAAAAAACATGAAAAAAAGACGTGTGGCACTTGGGGACTGCCGCGGTAAAGCTATTGCATAGCATATTTTTTGCAAATATATAGAAGAAGATTGAAGCTATGCAATAGTTTAAAAATACTGATTGTACTGCAAATGAGTAAAAAGTAAGACAGTATTTTATCTCTCCTGAAAAGTAGCAAAATTCAACCTAGAGATTTCTCTACCACGCTGCCTTCTCTATGTGAAGAAATATCTTACGAGCCAATAATGAAGAAGGTTCCAAAAAGTCATGCATACTTAAATAAATTATTCCAAATTTAATTGCAAACACGTTAGGCCCCGCCCTATCCCAATATACTGAAACCTTGCCAGCCAGTACCTACCCATTAAAAAGCTACCGAATGTCAAATTAGATTACTTTTTTATTATTCCAGCCAGCATACTTTACTGTCATAGGTGGATAAATGGAGGAACTATTTTTTTCTAAGAAAGACTGTCATTTTTGTTTTGGAAGTGCAATAGTGGCGCCTCCATTGAACTATTTTTTGACTTCGGTGGGGGGTGTTAGGTTTTTTTGGAACGGAATTTCTGCATTTCACGCTCAAGGCCCGCGATAAAATCTATGCAATAGCTTAAAATTAGAAAATTTAAAAATACTACCATATAGCGCTTTGGACAATGTAAACTTTTTTAATGTAACTTTTGACATTTGACATAGAATTGACGCAATGGCTTTTGACAGGACAACGTCTGTAGAGTCAGCTAGTTTTAATATATTTTTAAAATTTTGTTTTTGATCGCACATGATTTTTTTTTCTGTATGATTTAGGTAGGTATTTAAGTCTAATACGTACCTAAGTATATACATAGGTATATACTTAGGTACGTATTAGACTACATATAACCTACATATAACCAAGGTCAGGTACATTTATAAAATGAATAAAGGTAGGGTTCCAACCAGGATTAGTCAGTAAACACTTTATTCACACCAAACAAAAATAAATCTGCCATAGCGAAAACTCGCATGTGTGGATGTTTTGAACTATGGTATTATAAACGAGCGTGAAACCCTAAAATTGCATCGACAACAACACATTTTTTTTTGTTTTTACCATTTCTGTACCTATTTTTTACTTATATTGCTTTTTCAGTCTAATGTAAAAATAATAAATCTATTAGAGATTCCAAATGAGATTTTTTACCATTCCATGAAACCTTATTCGGCCATAGCGACTACCGGTACTTACATAATTTCCTGAATCCGAATTAATCCGAAAAGTACTTACTTACTAAAGAAAAATGTACGGATATTAATTACCCTAGTTGGTCTTATCTTATCCTTCATTATTTGTTACCGGTATGGTGAGAATGAACACGCTCGAACTAGGCGTAAATGTGCTCTCGTTGTTCATTACTACCTACTGCTAAATAACGCTATAGATAACCCGACAGCGTTGTCTCGGTGCGGACTGCGGTCTTGCCGCGCCCGACGGGACGAACAACCCGCACCGAGACAACGCTGTCGGGCACCGAAGTCGTGTGCCACGCAGGGTCTCGAATTCTTCGTGTCCAAAATTCTGCGTTCAGTAGCGCAGACCTGTTATGGGCAAACGTGACCTTTAACATCAGGCGAGCGACTTGCTCGTCTCGTCACTCAATTACATTAAAAAAAGCCGTTCTCGAGTTATAGCGAGCCAAACGAACAGCAATTCATTTTCATATATTATGTAAGATTATTATATTAACTGTTATTATTATTGAACTTAATTTTTTCGGCAGACGATTCCAGAGAACTCAAAAACTCAGTCCTACGACCTCTCCTTAAAAACTTCAAATCGATTTCAAATTACGAAAGCAAGAAAACCAAGCGAATCGAAATCACGGAGCCGGGAGGATTGTTTGACTCTTGTGAACGAATCAATTGTAGAACCTAGGTATTGAGTAAAAATATAAATTTAGTATCAATAGTTAGGTTACTTCAGGACCTACTTTTTGATAGTATTAAACCCCACGCGTCTTGTAAGGTTGTGCAGTAATTTAAAAAACTGTAGGACAGACAATTTCTCGCCAACTACGGTGATAAGTTGGTACTACGACAGGGGTGGTCCAAATTAACCCTTATCCATTTAAACACCTTTAAAAGATTTCTCTATTAGTAAAGACCTACCATATCTAATGTTCAGATTTTTTGGAGCACTAGGAGCCAGGACCTTTGCAGTTGGTAAACTATCTACACTGTCTCTATATATATTAATATAATAATTAATAATATAATTTACTGTAATTATAATTAAAAAAATAATTAATATACAGGGTTATTCACAAAGGGTATGCTAAGCCGAAATAGTAAAGGCACGAAATAGGAAAGATAGTAAAGACCTACATATTATCTAAGGTTCGGATTTTTGGAGCTCGAGGAGCCAGGGCCTTTGCAGTTGGTAAACTGTCTAAACTACAGGGCTATTCATAAAGGGTATGTTAAGCCGAAAAGGGCTCATAGTGCTCATCATTTAGTAGTGGTAGGGCTCTTTTGCAGAGCCCGCCTGGGGAAATACCACACCTTTGCCAGTTATTCCACCGCCAAGCAATAATGTGCAAACATTACTGTGTTCCGGTTGGAAGGGCATTGTTTCCAGTGAAATTACAGGGCAAATAAGAGATTAAACATCTTATATCTCAGGGTGACGAGCGCAGTGCTGTGCCGCGTAGGGTTTTGAATTCTAAGAATTCAAAATTCTGGGTGGCACAGACCTGTTTATGGGCAAACGTGACGTTTAACATCAGGCGAGCGATTTGCTCGTCTCTTCTCTCAATATCATAAAAAAAAAAAAAAATCATAATGAACAAATTTTACTACGGGACCAACTCGAAATTCGCGAAAGAAAAATCGGCTGTTCCATAGAAAAATGTCAATGACACTCGTCACTCGACAAAATGTATGGAACAGCTGATTTGTTTTCGCAAATTTTGGGTTGGTCTCATAGTAAAAGTGGTTCATAATGATGAGTACTATGAGCCCATTTCGGCTTAACATACCCTTTATGAATAGCCCTGTAGTTTAGACAGTTTTCCAACTGCAAACGCCCTGGCTCCTCGAGCTCCAAAAAATCCGAACCTTAGATAATATGTAGGTGTTTACTAATAGAGAGATCTTTTAAAGGTGTTTAAATGGATATGGGTTAATTTGGACCACCCCTATCGTAGTACCAACTTAACGCCGTAGTTGGCGCGAAGTTGTTAGTCCTAGTGTTTGTCAAATTACCGCACAACCCTACAAGACGCGTGGGGTTTAATACTATCAAAAGATAGGTCTTGAAATAACCTAACTATTGATACTAAATTTATATTTTTACCTAATACCTAGGTTCCACAATTGTTTCGTTCACAAGAGGCCAACAATCCTCCCGGCTCCGAGATTTCGATGCGCTTGGTTTCCTCGCTTTCGTAATTTCCCTGTAATTTTGGTTGACACCGTGCCAGTTATCAATGGTTATAACTCTGTCGTTTTTAACATTAAAAATATAAATTGCATATCACTGGATAGCCTGTGAAGCGGGCTACCCGGGACTAGTTTCATCTGGCCAAAGTAGTTATATCCAACCTCAGATATTGCTCATTAAAGTTTTATGTCTAAATTATGCTAGAAGTATACAAAGACGCTAAATAACCTATTACATATCTCCTAAACTATGAACATTAAAAATCTTCAAAAATACAATTTTGCTTAACTTTGGAACCTTTACAATTTTTAAATTTTGGGGTTGATCGGGGGTTAATTTCACCCTCCACGTGTTCGATTAAAAATTGTTTATGTTATTAATTAGGTTATTTGAAGGGACTAAAATCCAAAATTTTGCACACAGCTAGTAGAGCTAGAGGATAATTTAGACATCATTTTCATTCACATCATTCAGTGTTAACTGAAGCTTTAGGAAAAAATTACAATCACTACGTTAGTTGTTAATTACTTCAAACTCGCAAAGAACTTGTCCGGACTGAGTTGCTGGGCTGCTTGTCGGAGTGAATTGTGACAAGTTGGAGAATTGCTTTATTTTATTAAGTACTAGCTGCGCCGCGCGGTTTCACCAACAAGACAAGGGGCAATATTTTTTATTTCTAAATAATATAGAATAGTTTAAAAAACTAAAAAACACGCATTGTCATCGCTCTTTAACAAACGCGGCACGTAGCAGAATATGTACCAGTAGCCGTGGGGAACCACAGCTTAGCCAGCAGTAGTCACAGAATTCGCGGACCGAGTCACAGCTTAGCTAACAGTAATCGTAGAAATCGCGTTCGGAGCAAAAACACAATTTATTAGCTTCATCGTCGATCTAGTATGTAAGACTTCGGTGAGCTTCATATAATTATTTTAATTTATTTATAAGTATATATATATATTATTTTTTTGTATAATAATTTATTGTCATCGATCCTCGATATAATAATATCTACAAAGTTTGAACGAAATCCAGCCGTTTAAAGTGGGTCAAAATCGCGCCCAAAGGAGTCGGTTACAAAAATACAGGTGAAGCTAGATCGATGAGGTAAAGCTAATATAAACGTGTTAAAAAACAAAAGAGATTGGACATCTCGAGTTTACCGTACCGAACATCAATTTTTATTACTTATCTATTATTCATGTTTCTCACCGTTTAAACCTTCCCTGAACTTTGGAAATATATCACGATCAAAATTAGCGAAATCAGATTACTTATAGCTCGAGTTATAGCGAGTCAAACGAACAGCGATTGATTTTTATTTATAAGAAGATTATTATATTATAGAGGTCGTATATAGTGTAGGTAGACAGTGTAGATAGTTCACCAACTGCAAAGGTCCTGGTTACTAGGCTCCTAGTGCTCCAAAAAATCCGAACTTTAGATATGTAGGCCTGTAATAAATAAATAGATCTTTTAAAGGTGTTTAAATGCATAAGGGTTAATATGGACCACCCCTGTCGTAGTACCAACTTATCGCCGTAGTTGGCGAGAAATTGTCAGTCCTACAGTTTTTTAAATTACCGCACAATCCTATAAGACGCGTGGAGTTTAATACTATCAAAAGATAGGTCTTGAAATAACCTAACTATTAATACTAAATTTATATTTTTAATGTTAAAAACGACAGAGTTATAACCATTGATAACTGGCACGATCAACAAAAATTACAGGGTTTCAAATTACGAAAGCGAGGAAACCAAGCGCATCGAAATCTCGGAGCCGGGAGGATTGTTGGTCTCTTGTGAACGAAACAATTGTGGAACCTAGGTATTAAGTAAAAATATAAATTTAGTATCAATAGTTAGGTTATTTCAAGACCTATCTTTTGGTAGTATGAAACTCCACGCGTCATAAAGGATTGTGCGGTAATTTAAAAAACTGTAGGACTGATAATTTCACGCCAACTACGGCGATAAGTTGGTACTACGACAGGGGTGGTCCATATTAACCCTTATGCATTTAAACACCTTTAAAAGATCTATTTATTTATTACAGACCTACATATCTAAAGTTCGGATTTTTTGGAGCACTAGGAGCCTAGTAACCAGGAAATTAACATTAAAAATATAAATTGCTTATCACTGGATAGCCTGTGAAGCTACCCGGGACTAGTTTTATCTGGCCAAAGTTGTTATATCCAACTTCAGATATTCATCAAGTTGAACATTATAGTGTATACAGTGTAGATAGTTCACCAACTGCAAAGGTCCTGGTTTCTAGGCTTCTATAGTCAACACAAAATAAGAGGCCCGTTTGATAATGATGACAAATTACATCATTAGTGATGTAACCATACAACTCGGTACTCGATACTCACGATATATCGATTCAAGTTTGTATGAGTATTTGACCGATTTGAGTACGTATTGTAAAATGCATCGGATAAGGATTCTGGTTATTAGAATTAACTTAAACTTTAATATTGTTGTAGTAGGTATTTTGAAACGATACAATGGTACGAAAGGTTAATCAATCACAAAAAAATCCAGAAAAAGCGAGAGTTATTAAACCACTCTGTGAATTTATTTGCGTCCATTTCTTCGTGATATTCTTTCGTATTTTTAGACTCGAATACGAGTAAGCCATCTTTCACAAAACCTCCCCCGGCTGATCTAGCTCAATGTTTAATTACTATTAAAATCGAATGATACTGGTGAATTTCAATAATTAATTGGTTACAAGTGTTACAACCAGCGGCGTCTTTACCTATTGTGCAGGGTGTGCGTTGCACACGGGCGCAGCGGTCCTAGGGGGCGCCGAGCGCCGCTCGCTACGGAGCCCCACTCGGCGGGCGCGTTGGCCGCGCGGTCGCGGCACTTTCAATGACCAACGTAAAAAGAGCTCCGCTCTGCATACATTTTGTATAGCATCTGTAGCTCAGCCCCGGATCTAGGGGGGGGGGGGGGGGGGGGGCGAGCCGGGGCCCATGCCCCGGGCGTCAAGTTCAGGGGGCGCCAAATTCACACTTTACAGACGAATAGACATCTCATCATTTACTAAACTTTGACCACGGAATAAATAATAGTACAAGTACAGTCATGTCCATATCAACTCGACCAATACCCAGAGCGCGGAGTAAGACTTAGTAGTAGTTTCCTTTGTAAACAGCCTGTCCTAAATTTCTAAAAACGTCCCAATTTTTTGCGCTCGCTGCGCTCGCGTTTTCTTGTTGTTTAATTCCCGTTGTGCATTATGTGCATAGCTTGTCAAATATGATCGATCTGTTCTGAATTGATCAAAAATGCCTAATAATTTTTTATTACCTAATATGATTATTTGTGCTTTTAGACATGCTGCGTACGACATACAAAGGCTTTTTGTAGTTTCCGCTTATTAATCGAATACTGTTTTTGGGCAGAGCAAATTTTTGCAAAAACATTTTTATTTTTCAATTTTTAAATCAAAACTTATTACACAAAGCTATCCAAAACGGAGTTAATTGATTTGTCAAATTTCAACGGTTTTTATTTTAATAAATAAGCTTAATACAGAAAGAACAGCGATGGATGCATTATTTCGGCTCTGTTTACGCATTACTAAGTGTAATTTCGTTTGTAAACAGCCTCTTGTGTAATAAATATATTCTGAATTGCTAAAAATACGTCTTAAATCATTTCCACATCTTTATTATTTAGTGTTTCGTATGACCTAGCGCGTGAATTTTAGTTTCAAAATGACAGAATATAGCTCAAAATTTCGCGCTCGCTGCGCTCGCGTATTCTTGATTTCTGATATCTATTAAATACACACCGTTACGTAATAGCCCGTCCTAAAAACAAAAGATCTTAAAATCTCTGTGCTCGCTTCATTCGCGTATTACTATTATTTTATAAAGGCCACAACTATTTCCGAATTGATTGAAAATATCTCAAGTTTTTTATCCGACGCGAGTGTTGTGTAATTTTCGTTAAATCTATCGTAAATTGATTTAAAAATCTCAAATTTTCGCGCTCGATGCGCTCGCGTATTCATGGTGTTTAATTTGTGTTATAAGTTTAATTCGTGAAAATTCTATGTTTTGAATTAATGAACCATCTCGAAAAGTTTCGCGCTCGCTGCGCTCGCGCATTTATTTATTTGTCCTTTTAAACTTGCTGCGCATAACATCCAAATGCCGATTGATAAAAACTACTATGAGATTTGAAGTTACTTAATCAAGCACTGTGATGTGGGTACTTGATTCACAAAGCTCTACAAAATTGAATTATGTATTTGGTTTATTGAAAAAAAAAAAAAAAGTTTTTATTTGATTAATGAACAAATGCGGCCCGCCACTATTTGAAATTGTCACTATGCGGCCCGCGTCTGCCAAAAGGTTGCCGACCCCTAATATAGATGATAAAGGTAAAAATGAATATAAGTGAGCGGGGGCGGCATAGATCTTAGATATTTTATCCATTGGAGAAATTTGACAGTTTGTGGCAACTTGATGTGCTGTTACTTGTACTTTGTATCCATTCCATTTTGACCACGCGCACGCGCTTACTAGGGGGCGCTCGGGTAATGTTTGCACACGGGCGCTACATGGGCTAGAGACGCCTCTGGTTACAACACTTATATTTGAAAAAAAAGACTGAGAACGTAACTGTTTTTGAGAGTTTCGTTATAATTAGACATCGCATGCTACTGTAAAGTATGCACGAAAAGCGTTCCAAATTACATTCTAGGGTCTCTCTCACGTGTCAAAACGGGCCTCTTATTTTGTGTTGACTATAATAGTACTCCAAAAAATACGAACCTTCAAAATGTAGGTCTTTACTAATAGAGAGATCTTTTAAACGTGTTTAAATGGATAAGGGTTAATATGGACCACCCCCGTCGTATCGGGGGGTATATAACTTATCGCCGCGCCATGTTGTCTGTCCTAGTGTTTGTCAAATTACCGCAAAACCCTACAAGACGCGTGGGGTTTAATAACATCAAAAGATAGGTCTTGAAGTAACCTAACTATTGATACTAAATTTATATTTTTACCTAATACCTAGGTTCCACAATTGATTCGTTCACAAGAAGCCAACAATCCTCCCGGCTCCAAAATTTCGATGCGCTTGGTTTCCTCGCTTTCGTAATTTCCCTGCAATTTTGGTTGACACCGTGCCAGTTATCAATGGTTATAACTCTGTCGTTTTTAACATTAAAAATATAAATTGCGTATCACTGGATAGCCTGTGAAGCGGGCTACCCGGAACTAGTTTCATCTGGCCAAAGTGGTTATATCCAACCTCATATATTGCACATTAAAGTTTTATGTCTAAATTATGCTAGAAGTATACAAAGACGCTAAATAACCTATTACCTCCTGAACTATGAACATTAAAAATCTTCAAAAATACAATATTGCCTAGTTTAAAATACCTTTAATACCTTTAAAATTTTGAAAATTTTTTTTGTTAATTTCGCCGGGGGTTGATCGGGGGTTCGGGGGAGAGCCCAGAAATCAGGACCTTTGCAGTTGGTAAACTATCCACTGTCTACACTATAAATAAATAATATAATCATTAATAATATAATTTACTGTAATTATAATTAAAAAAAAAAATATATATACAGGGTTATTCACAAAGGTTATGCTAAATGGTACCAAAAGAACCGGGAAATCCTGGTTATCCCGGTGGCATCGGGATTTCCCGATTGGAAACCCTACACACACTACTCAACGATCTGATTTTGATTTATTTTCTTCCTCATACAGAGCAATTGAAATTTGATGGAAATATGAAATCAGTCATCTTGGATTTTTGTTGCTGAATCACGATTGTCCTTATGAACCTCTATAATATTTCTTCAAGCACACTCCATCCATCTACAGCGGTTCCATGGCTATGAGCATTTCGTTTTTTTTTTGTTTATTTGTATGACTGTCAAACTTTTTTGTATGGCGGCTATCATTTCTCCAAAAAGATCCATACTTGATCTACATTTCAAAAGTCAGATGTATCCCTCTTCTATCTCTGACCGTTTCCGAGATACGAGAGGTTAAATTTTCCGTCAGCCATTATCAACATTTTTCCAATTTGAGCCACTAGGAATAATTTTTCAGTGTTTCTTGAGATGGACGGATTTTGCGATGTTTAAAACTTCGATTAAACTCGTTTCCAAACTTGTGATGTGATCTACTGCTCACCGAGGCCTCTTAAGAAAAATTGTCATATATTTGGCCTGGTATGAAATTAATATTAGCATATCTCGAAAACCATAAGTCTTATCAACATGCATCTCAAAGCAATACTGTAGATAATATTATAGAGAACATACTTGTCTTGAACAGTTTCCTCGTAGCTTGAACCATTTTTGAGAAAATCGTGATAAACCGTATGGTAATAAAAATGGTGTTCATCATCACCATTTTTAACCACTGCGTAGTGCGAACAAAACAAGTTTTTCTATCTTTCTAACAGACATGTACCTAACCAACTCCGGAAAATAGAAGCAATAGCTCATTCCCGTCTACTATCACCGATGAATCTGCTCCTTCACGAATAACATAACTACCGAGCGCAATCAATAACTCCATGTTGGGAAAAAACCAGATGCAGCTTTTAACCAATTAGTGTTGCAACAGGGAGCCTAAGAGGGTTATTTGCTATTCGCCCCTCACCACCCCGCTCACACCCTCGCACCCCTTCTCCATTTCCACCCCCAACGGCACAAGCGCACGGCCGAGTGCAGCCTGGGTACGGACTACGGACGTCATAGAGCCCTGGCCGACCTAGATACCGAAATAGAAGCTGGGTCGTGCAGGCCGGGCGCTGCTCTCCAGGAACCGAATGACGCACATACCTGGCCTGAAAATTATACACGTACCCAACGAGTTAAACTCGCCTTTGCCATGCAACAACTGGCAAAATTAGCTTTCATCTGTCCGTCATGTTTGTTTAATTTGTATGAATATTGTTTGTTGGTACTCGCGTAGATGGCACATTTTTAACCAATTTTAGTACAATTACTTTTCTTAAAAAAACGAGAAAAATTGTTTACATAAAAAAAAACTAACAAATGTAGGTACCAGCCTACCAGCCCACTTTGATTAGAAAGGAATTCTAAATTCTAAAAGAAGTTTTCGATGTAAAAGGTGCAATTGTTGCAAAAAAGTTTGTGCTAGCGAGGTCTATTGTTTCCTGAACTATTAATATTATTTATTATTACACCAAATTTCATGCAAACCCGGCTTTATTGAGCAACAAACAATTAAACTTTGATATTTAGAATATGAGAAGGATATTTGAAAATACATCGGCCTTGCCGCCGCTCCCCATAGTTCGGCCGCGCCGCCTCGCGCCGCCCGCCGCTCGTCCACTCGGATACCGCCCCCATGAATAAAATCAATACTCAAACCTCTTTCTCAGTCACTCACTGGTTCAGTCTCTTACTCACACCCCTGCCGGATCGCTCATCGAGGGACATCACAACTTCATTACTCCTTGGAGCGTCCGACCGAGCGCTCGCTTCGAATACCTGTATCTCTTCAGTACTTTGTGAACAAAAAACCTAAGTGTGATAAAAATAAATAATAAAAATGAACCCCGAACAACCGAATAATGTCCATAAGGAAGCTTTCCGCGAGGAATGGATGAATGGTGGTACTAGAAGAAGGCCAGCACCGCTCGCTGCTGCAGCGGCCTCTACACACAGGCTGGTTCGCGGGGCTGATGCTGAGTGGGCCGCGCACTTCAATCAAGCTCAGCCGCTCCCACTACAACAACAAGTCAAGTACTGGCAAAATAAGGCTCTTGCCTTCTATGATCATAATCTCTATCTGAAAAGATCAATGTGCAATTACTACGTCAACTTCATCTTGGCGCGAAGCGGAGAAAGCCCGGAAGATTTCATTCTCGATTTGGACTCGGAGGAAGGTGTCTTCGTAAACGGTGAAGTAGGCCCAACAAAAGATGCCCCAAAATCTACAGCTACACCCGAATTGGTGCGTTTTCTGGCGCTTAATCCTGGCATCCGTCACATGCGACGACTGGCGGTCCTGAGTAGGGCGCAAAGGGCAACAGAAGAAAATGGAGAAACCGAAATGGAAGCAATAGAACGGCCCTACTAAAATATGTGTAATCTAACACAAAATAATCTTAGACCTGGAGACGTCTATGCACGTCCGGGCCAAATCTGTGTGTAATCGATGTGTGTTTTATTTATTGTAGAGACAGTTTAACTCTAATTGTGACTAGTTATAATTCGCTGGCCTATAGTAACATCGAGGTCTAGATTTAAACATTTTGTCATTTCAAAGCTACGCTATAAAAAGTATTAATGCCGCTTGTACTTTCATAACTACCTGTATCGCATCATTAGTAGGTATACGCTATATTTTAATGCTATTTCTATAAATATTCAATAAAAATACTAATATTATAAAATTTATTTGTCACCCCCGAAAAGTGGTTCAAATCACCGCCTAAAATAGAATGAGCCACTTCTCAGTTTAATAGGAACTTGATATGATTTAAGTTTGGAAACAAACCCACCACGAAACAAGCTGTACCTGAAAAAAACATTGTGGTAACATTGGCTGATTACACGTAACGATTACAGTGGCGAGACAGTGCCCTCGGCCGAGTACTCGCTTGGTATAAACAATTTGACGAGGCCAGACAGTCACTAGACCCATCATCTGTTTGTTAGGCCAAGTACCTATGCCCATTTACCGTCTCGCCACTGTACTCGTCACTGTAGCTATGGAAAGCTTTGGAAAACTAACGTAGTTTTTTGACATATAACAACCTCAGACTACGAAGCAGTTCACATTGCTGAGGATAGGTAACGCTGGCGCAACATCGTAAGAGAGCGGCTACTTGGAGGTGGTGGCTACGACCCTCAGACATGAGGAGCACCATTTTAGGAGGAGTATCTTTAAAAATGTGGGTTACGAAGTTTTTTTTGCGACCTTTAATTTTTTTATATAAAAGACGGCAAACAGGCCGACGCGACGGTCAGCCTGATGGTAGGCAAAACCGCCGCCTTTGAACACCTGCAACACTAGCGGCGTTGAAGATGCTTTGCCAGTTTCCCTACTGCAAAATAAGTTTTTTTTTTCATTGTATAGGCTTGCGTTTGACCGCCATCTCGCCTGATGGTAAGCACTGATGCGGTCTACGATGAACCGCGCTTGCCTAGAAGAAACCGAATCGTTTCGAATAGAGTATGTAGAAATAAATCTGTCAAAGCGTAAACTCGCATGTTCTATTTTTAACGCGAATAAGTTTGATAAGTTCGACCACCAACTCTCCTGATGGTAAGCAACGCTGTGATCGAAGATGAAGCACGGAGACCTAGAAGATACCTATTCACTCTGACCTTAAAAAGCCAAAGATTGGATATGGACTTGACTTAAAATAGGTTATTCAAGTACAATACCCTTAGTCTGAGTTTTGTTAGTTTTCGAAAATGATCAAACGTTTCGTAAAGCTTCATACCTCAGATTAAACAGATGGAACCATAATTGCTACTCTGTAAAAAAGAGCAAGATGGCAAGTGCCAAACACGGTTGAAAAAGAGAGACACGACATTTCATTTTTTATCCCCGTCGCCGTAACCGTGCCAAGGTGGGCAAACCACAGATTAGGAATAATAGTTACTACGTGAGCTTTCTACGATTTGGTGCTGCCAAGTTGGGAATTATGTTTGCCCAGGATGGTACCCAATAAAAAATTATTGGACTACTTTAGATTTCCTTCTGACTCAAAACTAAGATTAGGTAAGTAACATTATTCTCGCGATTGCAAGATTGGCCTTTTAATAAAACCTGTTCATAATTATGAGTAGATTAAGAGTATACTAGTAGTAGAGATACGCGCCACGCCGGCGCGCCACCGCCGAGGTGATGCCATGTAAAATCCACGCTGATTCCGAATTTTTTGACTAAAATTTAAATGATATGTGCGCTCCACCCACTGTTGTCAGAGTGAAAAAAGGTAGAATAGAAACTTTTAGTAGGTACCTTTAGAGGGTGTCTCAATTTTGTCCCTCTCATACAATTGTAGCAGAATGGTGATGGCAGGATTAAGACGTGCAGTTCTCGTGCACACAAATTATTTTATGATTTGCTTGCGCTTGGCCGCCTTCTTGCGTGATGGAAAGCAATGATGTGGTCTACGATGGAACAGGCTCACCTAGCAGATACCGATTAACTCTCGACTTGAAGACCTCCTTATTATAACTATGGGGGAACTCCTATTCTTATTCGATATGGGGGCGATAGATCCCACGCTGGCGTCCCGCAAAGGGTGCATTACGAGTTTCCCCTTTTCCAGCGGTCACCCGAGCCAACCCAGTTCGTTAAAATAACGGAGCGAGGTTCTGGGCCGCTGGCACAACTACTCCGGCTCAAGCTCACGCTTCCAACGCCTCAAGCTGGTACTTAGACGATCCATTCTTAAGGCGCGAACAGTGCTCCATGCGCGACCGAACTTGTGGATTGTATAAAGATAGCAACTGTTCCTGCGTGAAATACTGTCGCATCTTCGAAAGTATACCCAATTGAGCCTTGGACTTAATATAAGAGGCGGAGTTGAGAGTTGACGTCAGAGTTTATAATCAACAGCTCAAGATTTTTAGCTAACAATATGGATACATTTCGGAAAGTAGGAGCCAGTTGAAATGGCTTATTTTTGCCGAGAACACAGACACACTCGCCTGAGTTTTAGTCACATTAAACTTGACCAGGTTTCATCGCCCCAATCGGAGATTGCCTTAAAGTACAGGTTTATGCGCTCCACCATGGTTTCTCTCAAAGACTGGATTTGTGGTTCGCTAGACCGAGCGTTAAAAATGAAGCTCTCTACAACAGTGCTGTCGTCTGCATACCCAAATATACCGGGTTTTAGCAGATCATAGCAAGAAAAGTGTCGCAGAGAGCACTGATCCTTGAAAAACACCGGCATTGGTATCCTTTAGATAAGACGAAACGAAATGGTCAAACTGTTATTAGTTACGAATTCTATTAGGCGTTCTCGTTGTTCCTAATATGGGTCTTGACCCATAACCTCCAACGATGTTTCACAAGGTATGATGAGGACTTTTTAGGTTTCATTTATGATGGTGTTCTAAACAATCTTACCAATTTTCAGCTGGGTGGGAATTAATGTAAGGACACTCCTATTGTTTGGTCTAATTTGCCCGGATTATATTGTGTCAATTTGTGTTAAAAGTAGATACCTATGTCATTATAGATTCGTATTGGAGTTCGTGATTTGAATTTTACGATATGAGAGTAGATAAAGAAATAATAGAATAAGTTAGTTTTGGAGTCGGCGCCAGACTCCTAAACTACCTAACTGATTCTATTATTTCTTTAGTTGTCCTATGCTCTTTGCTTAAAACTAATTAAAATTATATTTTTATTGCGTAGATTTCAGACTTTTTAAAGTTTTGATCGATTCGAGTACCTACTCTTTGATGGTAGCTCATTTGTACGAAAGGATACACAATTGGGTACACACACAACAGCACTGTTATAGCCTCTGATAAAAGCAATGATTACGCACATAAACCTCCAAGGTCCTTTTAAGCCTTAAACATATTAGGGCCCTTTGGGATGACGCTAATCTAGCTAAATCGGTGTCTTCTAGGCAAGCATGCTCCATCGTAGACCGTATCGTTGCTTACCATCAGGCAAGATGACGGTCAAAAGCCTATAACTGAATAAAAATCTTATGTGGTTAAAAATTAAAAGTGGGCAATCTTGAGCAATCTTGTGTTGTTTTGGTGTCAACCCTCAACTTTGACTTCTATATTAAGTCCAAGGCTTAATATGCTGCCGATAATAATGCTTAATATGTATTGTCACATACCCCACATGACTACATACTTGGCTTTAAAATAGGTTCCCATTTCAGGACCCAATTTTCAAGTATTTTCAAAGACCTATTTCTCAGCATGTTTTTTATACGAATTATTTTGGTCAACATTATCTAGCGTCATGCAAATTTCAGACCGCTAGCTTATATAGTTTATATTCGTAGTCAATAGTAAAGAGACCTTTAATAATAAAATAATAATTTCAAAATGTTACTTTTAGTAATACCTACATAAGTCATAAGTAAATTATCGTAAAAATATACTTGATTTTAAAGGATAAAGTCTGGGTTGCTCTTAAAGTATCAATCAATGAGTATTTTACCTTACTTTATTATTTTGTGTTTAAATAAAACCGGTAGTTTCAAATAAAAATTTTAAAAAGGCCGTGTTACGTGACCAATGATGCGTTAAAAAAAATTAAGTATGTCATATCTATTTGTCATGTCATCTGATTCCGGCCAATATCCCGAATCCTGCCCAAAAAACTTTAAGAAAAAGAAAACATAAAAAATGTAAATTTAAATTAAAAAAGGTCATTCAAGCCATGTGTTGCCTGTAGATTAAATAATTATTATTCCCAATTACAAGGACGGCAATTAACTATACCTATATGATTTCCAAATAGTATTAGATTAGTGGACAATAAATACAAATCATCATTGCAATAATATATTTTTTTTTATGAAAACAAACAGTGGCATGCGGCAATTATACCACAAAAGTTGGTGTACAAAGACTTTCTAATTATTAAAGTTTTATATTTACCCTTAGACTGGGGAATTGATAAAAGGTGACCTGACCATTCCTAAAATACTAGACGCTTACTACGCCACCTATGAAAAAACCACGAACTATTTTAAAAATTGAAAAACAGGCTGCACATATTGGCCGTACAAAACAGGGTGTGTAATAATGGTCTCGTGGTCATCGGCTCCCGAAATTGCGCAATTAATCCAAAGAGTAACCACTTTAAATTGTACTGCTAAATAAATATGTATTTGTGTGTTACGAAGTCAGTGTTCCCAGCCGCACGATTTATATCGTATTTGAACGATTTTCGTAACTTTGGTACGATCACGCCCACGTTGCACTCTGTCGACTAAATGGGGAGCTTCCTTAGAGCTTTGAGCATAAATGCGGTCATTTTCGTTGATATTAAAACGTTGCTCAATTGTAAAAAAAATTCTCACCCGTAAACAAAATTTTTCTGTGACCTCTTTTTGCGTATACCGCTTCAGTAGTTTTTTCGATTTTACAACCCTATTCTTTTTTTAACAGTTAAGAAATTACCATAGTCTCTTATAGGCTGCAAGTCCTAAGTCATCTTTTAAAATAGGTATGCGACATGGTTCTAGGTGCTATCTCCCGATCTTTTGCTTTCGGACAGGATTTCTTCGAATTCTTTCCCTTACTGCTTTGACCATCTTTTTCGTACGAACACTACGTGGACGGCCAGATCTTTTTCTGTCACAAACAGAAGAGGTCTTATTGTACCTAATTATTATTATTGTGTATCCCGGTACACAAACATTTGACTATTACCAAGCGTATGGAGAGTTTTAAAAATTGCATTTCGCTCTATACCTACCTACTTTGTGTAATGCAATCACAGCGATTCGGTTCTCTTTATCACCCCACTCCATTTTAATATCGCATAATATTGTACAATGTATAGGCGCCAAAATGAGAAAACACAATGAACAATCATATAAAAGTGACAGATTCCAAATTCAAATGTATTATTTTGTTTATTTTTAATTGTAACAGTATAATATATATGGCCAGACTAGGTATATACTCGTATCTTTCTAAGATTTCCTCCCCGTCAAAAATAATTAATAGTTAAAAAAACTAAAAAACACGCTTTGTTTAGTGTATTGTCATCGGTCCTCGATATATCTGCAAAGTTTGAACGAAATCTGGCCGTTTAAAGTGGGTCAAAAACGCGCCCAAAGGAGTCGGTTACAAACATACATACATACAGGTGAAACTAATAAAAGCGTCTTAAAAAAAAGGTAAAGACATACTCGTATATTATATCCCCTATAAAAATAAATCTGTCAAAGCGAAAACTCGCATGTCCTCGCGTGTAGGTTCTGAACCGAAGGCGGAACCTTAAAATCGCATTGAAGACAACACAAATCACAATTCAGTTCGATAAAATACAAATTACGGAACTGAGATGATATCACCAAGACCATTGCGAAGCAGGACCAATTTATTTTTCATGTTTTAGTAATTTAAAAAAACTGTTAGTTTGGGAAACTTCGCTATATTTTTCCTGTCCAGTTCACGTAATTAACTTAGCTTAGCTAGCATTTGAATTAATTTATATTTTTTCGTCACAAAACTTCGGATTCTTATATTTTACAGATTATGAATTTAAAAAGAAACCATGCATGGTAAAATAAAAAAATATTTTAAATTGTCCAAATTATTTAATACCTTTCATCTGGAAGTCTCTACATCACCATATTGCTTGGCTTTAAAATTTTAGATCCCCGTTTCAGAGCAGCATTTTCAGATAAAGACCATTTCTTAGCATAACATATGGTTTTTGAAAATTCTAGCGGGTAACATTATCTAGCATTATGCCGAATTTCTGACCGCTAGCTTTTATAGTTCCTGAGATAATTGGCTGTGACATACAGACAGACAGACGCATGAGTCTCGCCGTAAAGCCGGCGACTGACCTGTAACATTTCGTCGTAACGTAACGTTACGTTACGACGAAATGTTGCAGGTCAGTACAGCGAGCCGATCCGCTCGCTCATAGCGCCGCGTGCTCCACCACGCTCGCTTCGAATGCTACGTTACGGCAAAATGCTCAGGTCAGTCGCCGGCTTTAGAGTTCTTCCTCGAAGGAGGTTCAAAAGCCTAAATCGTTGGCAGCACTGTATGAAACCAATGATATGAGAGAACAGTAGTATTGCTCGACTAATATCAGGTTATAACCTTATTGACCGAGCGAGCGAAGCGCCTCTGCAACGACTGGCCATATTTGCTTTCATCGATTGTTCACCGAGATTTGTTGAGAAGTGCGAGCTGTACGCGAGTACCAACATACAAACATCCAGACTCTCGCGAGGTCTACTGTTCGCAGAAGTCTAATAAGCAAAAGGGTCCAATAGTATCCACTCATCATGCAGAAGTTCGTATAAAGTTAAAGTTCAAAAAGACCAAACAGCACGTCATGTTTGGTCTTTTTAGCGGTCTAGATCTGTAGGTACACTAGGTAGATAGGTAGATAGTTGTTGATGGCTCATCTGATCGCAAGGATACCAATACCAGTGCTCCCTTTAGGGATCAGTGATCTCTGCGACGCTCTTCCTGCCACACGTTAACAATCTACTAAAGCCCAGTATTTTTTGGTTGTTACCACAGCACTGTTGTAGACAGCTACCTGTCGTACGCGTCAGTGAACCATAAATACATCCTGAGATAAAAGCCATTAGGTTGTTTAAAATTGTCAAATCCATTAAGTTGTTATAAAGCCATGTTTCCAAACTATGTTAGATTAGGTTAGTTAGTAATGGTTAATTTATTAACGCCGTGCATGAAAATCTCACTCGGTGAATATTAGGTCCTTACATATGAAATTGGTCTTATGTCGAACTGGCCACTTTCATCCCAAATATCTGCTCTTTGCTTGGGAATTCTAAATTCAAATTTATTTTAAATTAAAGCTCATTTATTTATGTTTCGGATTTAGTGATTAATTTTTTTTAGCCTAATAATTATGATTTTTCTTTGGCATTGTTTTCTTTGCAAAATGGAAAATTTAAAATATCGCGTTATTTACGAATACGAGTTCCATCGTGGCACCAGCGCTGCAGAAGCAGGTCGAAGGACCAATGTTGTGTACGGCGCAGGTACTGCAAAAGAAAACACGGTACGTTTATGGTTCCAACGTTTTTGTTCTGGAAATTTTGACCTACAGAACAAGCCTCGTGGACGGCCGGAGACTCAAGTTGATAATGAAGAATTAAAGGCTATCGTGGAAGCGGATCCATCGCAAACCACGTCAGAGCTAGCTGCAGGCTTCGGTGTAAGTGATAAAACTGTTTTTCTTCATTTGAAACAAACAAAAAGCTCAAAAGATGGGAACTGCATGAATTGAGTGAAGCAAACCGACAAACACACGTCGACTGCTGTTACATTACTTAACCGGCACAATAAGGAAGGAATTTTGAATCGTATAGTCACGTGTGATGAAAAATGGATCCTCTACAATTCTACAATAATCGGATGCGCTCATCGCAATGGTTGAATCCTGGTGAACCAGCCAAATCCTGCATATAATTGTTAGATGTTAGATGTATGTATGCTAAAAGGTATGTTTGTCTCTTTCTTGCGGAATAAAAGCTGTGGAAATACAGTTCGTCCACGGCCCGAGCTAGACCTGTTGTTATACTTAACGGCCAACGCAACATACATATCGAACCTACTCAGAGATAACTCTGCTGACAAAAAACAAGGAGGAGGAGATTTAAAAATTACAAAAAAACTGCTTAGGTACATACGTATATTATTACATACCGAAAATCCTATTCCTATCTTATTGATTCTTTTGAAATATTTGATTAATGTAAGAGGTTTTGATTTTTAACTGTGCAATGTACGAAGTAAAAACCCTCTGCTCTGGTAACCCATTATTGATCGATGCACTTGCAGTTCGCGCAACGCATCGCAGTCTTGCGTTCCTACAAGAAATAAAAAAAAGCCTGTTGGTTGTCCTATCTTAGTGTACCTATTTGTGTTTATGATTGTATGGATAAGCTAACCCGGCGGTTTCACCTGCATTTTCCCCCCCCATTTTGGAATGGCCGCCATTTTTATTTTTAGTGATTTTTTTTCTGACTCGTCAGTAATAAAAAGCATTCACTTTTTATGTAAAAACTCTGCAGTCATGAAAAAATCGGTTGTCTGTAAAGTCGGTTTACTGACGATAGTTGAACGTGACAACTAATATAAAAATACTGATGGAATGGTTTCATTTTTCAAAAATAGAATGTCGAGGGGTGAGTGATAAAACCCGATAACTTCATAAAAGTGAGTCGCGAGATATTCCATGTTAAAGTTACTTACCAACAAAAAAATGATTTCCTGTGATCATAATCTTCATAAGTAGTTAAGAATTTGCACATAGTTTTTAAAAGGAAATCATTTTTTTGTTGGCACTCACTTTTATGAAGTTATCGGGTTTTATCACTCACCCCTCGATATAGGAAATCACAATTTCACTCAGAGCGAGGTAACGCCTCATCGAGGTAACGGCACATAAGTACGTCACACTTTTTTCGTACTTGCACCCGGCTCCATCGAATTATAAGACGTTATCACGTCAAAAATACTCAATCGAAGGATAATAGTAGGTACTGTCAACTGTAATAAAGTTACTTCTGTTTGAATTCGTTCCCTGTGATAAGCACGCCTATGTTATCATTTTAACCAATTAATTGAATAGGTACATAATGATTTAAAGATTTAAAAACTAATTCAATTTCAAAATTTGACGATGAAATTTACTGTTTTATACGCCTTTCAAATATCGCTAGTCGGTACTCAAACAGACTGTATAAAAGGCAAAAGTGACTGACTGAGGAATCAACGCTCAGACCAAACCTTTAGGGCTAGAAAATTTAAAATTTCGCACACGTATTCCTCTTATGACGAAGGCACCAACTAAGGAAGAATTTTTTAAAATTCAACCGCAAAGGGTGTGAAAAGGGGTTGCAAAGTTTCTATGGAACAACGTTTTTTCTGGGTCTGATCAACTTCAAACGAATTTCGAAAAATGTGTGAAAATATGGTAAAGTAATTCACTACATTATGTGTGTCATTACAATTTTTTATCTCAACAACCTCTTGACCGATTTTACTCATATTTGGTACCTAGAAACCAAATTGAGAGAACGTTAAAATTTACGTTTAGACAGATAAATAAAAAAACATTTTTGTTAAAAAAAAATAGATAGTTTTAGAAAAGATAACTGCGTTCAATTCTAGGAATTATTAATAGCACGTCCAAGAAACGGAGGCTTCATTGAGAGAATGGACCATACTTACATGAAGTTTATTTTTATTTCTCATGCTCTGAAAGTGGTCCATATCACCAAGAATTCGATTTAAAGTTGAGAGAGGGAGAGAGGCTATACCCAGTGAGAGAGAGAAGACTGTGGATGATGATAATGATGCAAAGCATTTTGTAGTTCAGCTGGCTGATTCAGCTAACCGAACATCGAATGTATTTGAGGATTATCTTCGAAGTCTTCCGCCTTCGGAAAGAATATGTCAAATCTCGGAAAGATTTGACATTGAAGGCGGAAGACTTTTCTAAACTAAACTTTGCAATGGCACGCGTTTACAAAGTATAGGTGGATTCAGGTTTCTTAACTCGTAAAATAACAGGACAACCTACTTTCAACACCATTTTATGAGGAGGGAGTCCAGACGGTCAAAGAATTAAGAAATTCTGTAGGGAAACGAACAGCTTCTTCCAATTCGATAACAGTATCGACCCGAGTAGTATACTCGTATTTTTGGGTCGGTGCATCAATCTTTGAAAGAATCAAGTTATTTACCTTATCTACTTGTTCGTTAGTTGGTGACAGAATTGATCTTTCTTTAAACCATTATCAATGTCAGGATAGACATTGTTGATCAACTTGGATGTTGTCTATCAAAACACAAAGGTTTTCTAGGTCAATCCTTCCATCACTTTGTGTTAACTCTCCATTGCCAACTTTTAGCAACATCTCTGAAAAAAGCCAAAGGTTGGATCTTTTTAGGAAAGCATTTATCTCGTCAGCACGTGTTCCTCGAGTCACAACTGGTAGGATTTGACGAAAATCTCCTGAGAACAGAATTGTGCATCCACCCATGGATGAATTTTTGCTGCGCAAATCGCGCATTGTCCTATACTGTGGAGGCACAGACGTCTTGTTTGACATGGTGGCCTTCGTCCCAGACTATTAATGAGCAGTCACGCATCAATTTTCCTGTATTGCTCTGTTTAGAAACACAACAGATGCTGTTATTATCATCGGTTGCGATTTTCAGCGGAAGCTTGAATGTAGAGTGTCGGCCTCCTCCTAAAAGTGTAGCGGCAATGCTGGAAGACGCGACAGCTAATGCAATTTTTCCGGTAGATCTGACTTTTGTTAAAAGCAAATTGACTAAAAATGTTTTTCCTGTACCTCCTGGGGCGTCAAGAAAAAATATTTTTCCTTCATTGTTATTTATATTAGTTGATGATAGTAATGGTAGTGAATACTTTTTTCTGATCGAAGTTCAATCTTGGCTCATCTTGAACTATATTTTGTAAAAGTCTCGTTATATCGTATTACTATGTTTCTCTTGTGTATTCGGCACTATTCGTTAAGAGTTAGTAGTATTATTAGTTGGCATGGGCATCCCAAAATCCTTGATCGATTCAAATAATGCTTCGTCAAATATTTTTTGATCATGTTGTACATCGTCTGAAACAAACTCTCGTCGTCGCTGAAACAGAATATCGCTGGCCATATTTTCTCGAAATTTATTCCAAATTAAATTAAATTGTTATTAAATAAAAAATTTAAATTGCCGTAAATCTAAATTCAAACCAATGTCTTAATAGAAGAAATACCAAAAAATAAAATATAAAAATTGGATAAAAATTAATGTTGTATTGCTTAAAATAACTTCGTAAATAAGCCATTTTTTCCCGTAAAATGTAAAAGATAAAAAATGGTTATTGTTGGTTATCCTATCAGATAGACATATACCATTGCGGATTTCTTTTGTATTGTACACCTTTTTAAGGTGTACGAGTACTGTACTGTGGGCCTAGCACAACTTTGACGTAAAAATACGTAGCGAGTATTCGATAGAAAAGTGTACGCCATTTACACCCGTCAGGAGCACACTTGACAGTCGTAAATGGCGTACACTTTTCTATCGAAAACTCGCTACGTATTTTTACGTCAAAGTTGTGCTAGCCCCACTGTACTGTAGTACATTATTTTGATCTATCTCGTCGGGTTCAGCCAGCGTTTGCAATGTAAGCGCAAAAAATTCATTTATTTACGACATCACATTAGACTCTTCTAATATTATCAGTGTTTCTCTACTATTAGTCTATTATTATGCATACATATAAACCTTTCTCTTCAATCACTCTATCTTCTAAATTAAACTATATCAAAATCCGTTGCGTAGTTTTAGCGTAAGCGTGTTTGTTTTATACTATGTAGTGATTACACTACCGTCCACACTCCGGGATGTCTGACTTCTCGTCCGAAGGTTTTCTGGAAGAGATCGCTCTTAGCGATAAAACCACTTTTATGTCTTTCTCTTATGTAATTTATTATGTTTATGATTTTCTTTTTATGCTGTCTATAAAGAGGTGTTGTATTGTAATGGTATAGACCGCAGGCCTAGCCAGCGAAGAGGTCAGCCACTCTTGAAGAGGATAGTGAAGAAGATAGATCGTGCCGTAAAAATAGGTTACTTGTGAGTGATAAAAACCTGAAAGCGTGTTTGCCATCCCAAGTACAACATTTTAACACCTTCACTGCGGAACAGGCCCTTTTCGGCCTAATTTTCTCAAGTGTTTGTAAGTGTTCGACAGAGTCAAATATATATTTCAGCTTGGAGTAAAAATTGTAGGTGTGCCCCATGAAAACATCACGGCAAGCCCTTTTCGGCCTACTACGCACTGACTGTGAAATACATCCGCTCAGTGCGGCAGTGGGCCTATTTCGGCCCGCCGTCTCAACAGGCAGCAACCGACCCGATGCCGCACAGAGTGCACGCCCCGCCATTTAGTGTTGTGCTATCTAGCTGATCTGACATGTTCAATATTGTAGTAAATGAAATCAAAACCTTTGCGTGACGTGTTTTAAAGACAGGCATACGTGTATAAATAAATAAATAAATAAATTATAAATAAAAATATATGTATAAATAAAAACTTTATTCATTTCATTTACGATAATTCTGTTTTATGTTCGATATCCCCTTTATTTTAGTCTGTACCATCATTACTAAAAATACTTTCCAGTGTGGCTCAGGTCGATATCGGCCTGCCGCTTTCCCTGGCTCATTTCTCATTTCCTGTTTGTTAGATCCGGCGCGAATCGAACCTAAGGAAGTTGGGATCAAGGTTATTCTAACAATTCAAAAAAAATTGTATACATCATGTTTACATCAAGTTATAGCATTTTAATCTGCCTTAGTGCTGGTAGGTCGAGAAAGACCTGCCACGCACTGGCGGAAATATCGTTGGCAGCGCATTTAGACCCGCCGCCGCCGCACCAGATGAAGGTTTATGATTTTACTTGCCGCAGCCAAGGTGTTAAAAAAAGGGTATTACTAAGCCGAAAAGGGCTCATAGCTCTCATCATTATGAACAACTTTTACTATAGGACCTACCTAGAATTCGCGAAAAAAAAGTCAGCTGTTCCCATCGGCCGTACCATACATCTTGTCGAGTGTCATTGACATTTTTCCTATGGACCACCTTTTTTTTCGCGAATTTCGGGTTGGTCCCATAGTAAAAGTTGTTCGTAATGATGAGTACTATGAGTCCTTTTCGGCTTAGCATACCCTTTATGAATAGCCCTGTATAGAACAATTGATTTTTTTTTCGCGAATCCCGCTCTTGTTCCATAGTAAAAGTTATTCATAATGATGAGTACTATGAGCTTCTTTCTGCTTAGCATACCTTTTCCATTAAACTTTGTATTGATAAAAGATCTTCAGTGACCTCAGTCCATCGGCAATTTGAAATTGATGCCTGGCAAGAGCTTCCTTATTATATACCTCTAGAGAGGATGGCGCCACTTACTATCGGAGACTTAAGCACAATTTGGCTTGCAACGATAAAAAATAGTTAAAACTAGCTGACTCGACAGACGTTGTCCTGTCAAAAGCCATTGCGTCAATTCTATGTCAAATGTCAAATGTCAAAAGTTACATTAAAAAAGTTTACATTGTCCAAAGCGCTAAAGTTAAATTATGGTTTAAGTATTTTTAAATTTTCTAATTTTTCATGTTTTTTACTATAAATTGAGATGTGAGCTATCCTATCTCCTAAGTTAGATCGAATTGCACACGGTGTGCAAATTTGATTGAAATCGGTTAAGTAGTTTAAGAGTCTATAGCGGACAAACAACGTGACACGTAATTTATATATATTAAGAATTAAAAAGTCTGCCAAAATGCAAAATCACGCTTGTCAAGGGCTCCGAAGTTCTGTACTTATAATATTTAAAAAACTATGCAACAATAAGATTGTTATTGGGGTAAAATGAAAAATAACATGGGTTTCGAAGTCAGACTTCGTTTCGCACAAGCGTGCTGAGTACCTAGTACCTATTAGGTATCTCTGTCTCCGTATTTTCTTCCGTTTCAGTAAAGTATTGATTTTTGACTAAGCCGATGTCTTTAGCCTCCCTTTTCTATTTACCCCGATAAAAATTCTAAATGGATTGTTAATTCAAGGTGTATCTATAGGTTTAAAGACCAACCTTAATCCTCTTTTCAGTCGGTACAAAATTGAATAGCTCGCACATAGTACCAACTCCGCACCCTTTTAGGACGACAAGGTAGGTACTAAAAGCGTCAAAGTCAAGATGTCATCGGTAATAATATAGTCTCAGGGTCTAGATACTACAGGAGCTGAAGATCTATCTGGATGGTGTGATTATATTCTTATTCAGAGTACAATACATTGAATGCACAATGCATCAATAGGCATGACGACAGTATCAAAAAATCGCCGATTCAATGCTTTCAGGGGACTAGACAGATTAAAAAAATTTAAAACACATGTTTAGTTTATTTTTAAAAAACAGATTATTAAGATTTTCAATAAATTAAAACATTAAAATACAGCAATCGGCCATCTTGTCAGAAACAACAATCACAGCGTATGACGTCACGCTTCAGTGAACTCAGGTCATCCGCCGCTCATCACGCATAGACACAATGACATGTTTACTAGCCGTGACGTCAAATCGACGCCATGACACAAGCAAGCTGTTTTCGGGCACTGTTGAAAAAATATGTGAAAAATGGCTTCAAACTTCGTTAAACTTAAGTTTATTACCGAAATAAAGGCTTTTTTGTAAATAGTAAATGTGTACTCACATTATGGAAGAGGATTTTAAAATCTTTCGTCACGCCTATTGGCGGTATCCTAGCCATGGTTGTGGTCGAGACGTCAGCAGGAAGCACTGGTTGTGCCGGCGCGGGGCGAGTGCAGACCCGCCCGGTCATTGTAAGACTCTCGGACTGAGTCGTTCGACAGTTACATTACATTGCTAAAGTGGCATGTCAATAGGACAACATAGTAAATTCAGAGTTCTAGGAACGTTCTACTCGTAATAATCTAAAATTTCTAGCTGTAAAATCTGTTTAAAAAAAGCGTGTTAATACGTGGAACTACATAAGATCAATAAGCAAAATCATTTAACGGCAGTCTAAGGAGTCATTACACATTTCTTTAAAAAAATTGGCACGTTGATCCAAAAAGGTTCGCCACCTTTGCCCTATGTAATATCACAGAATACATAAACGGAAGCACTGGTAGTGACGGAAAAACGGGGTACTGTCGTCGCGTCGCGACGCGACGACAGTACCCCGTTTTTAGCGTCACCTATGTTAGGTTACTGGCTAATGTAGCTAACATTAGCCAGATGGCGTTTTGTCGCCGGTTCACAAAGTACCCTAGCACGAGGCCTGCATCGCTCAAACGATGTTTTCCTGCCCGTTTCAACTGTAGAAGTTATCTGTAATGTAGTGAGGGAAGGTCCGAGGCTACTACTGGAGCTCCTTGGAATCCATGCATCTAAGCTTCAATCCAAGCTCTTCCGCCATTTGAAACGGTACCTCGCACTTGTGTTGGCCTGCCCGGGCTTTTCAAACACGATGTTTGTTTTCGTTAATTTCAAATTTGGTGTATTGTCCATGGTGTTGGCTGGCCAGCAAAGCCATGTTCAACGTCTGTAGTCGATTCGACCTCTCTTTTGTAGTATTATTTTTTTATTTCTAGGGAATTTAGAACTAGTAATCTAAAATTATATCAAAAAGAGTTAATACGAGTAGATACCTAAAGATTATTTTGTAGTGGTAGGGTTTTTTTGCAGAGGCCGCCTGGGGAAGTACCACACCTTTGCCAGTTATTCCACCGCCGAGCAGTAATAACATTACTGTGTTACGGTTGGAAGGGCATTGTTTCCAGTGAAATTACAGACCAAATGGTAGATTAAACAACTTAAATCTCAGGGTGATGAGCGCAGTGCTGTGCCGCGCAGGGTCTTGAATAGGCATGACGACAGTATCAAAAAATCGCCGATTCAATGCTTTCAGGGGACTAGCCAGATTAAAAAAATTTAAAACACATGTTTAGTTTTATTTTTAAAAAACAGATTATTAAGATTTTCAATAAATTAAAACATTAAAATACAGCAATCGGCCATCTTGTCAGAAACAACAATCACAGCGTATGACGTCACGCTTCAGTGAACTCAGGTCATCCGCCGCTCATCACGCATAGAAACAATGACATGTTTACTAGCCGTGACGTCAAATCGACGCCATGACACAAGCAAGCTGTTTTCGGGCACTGTTGAAAAAATATGTGAAAAATGGCTTCAAACTTCGTTAAACTTAAGTTTATTACCGAAATAAAGGCTTTTTTGTAAATAGTAAATGTGTACTCACATTATGGAAGACGATTTTAAAATCTTTCGTCACGCCTATTCTGCGAGTTCAAAATTCTGGATGGCGCAGACCTGTTATGGGCAAACGTGACGTTTAACATCAGGCGAGCGATTTGCTCGTCTCGTCACCCAATTACATAAAAAAAATGAAACCAACAATATTATAATGGTAGGACGGTATCACATGGGATGTAAAGAACAACTAAAAATAAACTCAGTTATTACAAACTACGCAAACAAAAATAAAAAAGACCTTTTCATTACTTAATTATGTATGATATACTTATTGTATATAGATTTTAAAAAGGCCTTTGTTAGTATACCACACAGCAATACCAATACAATACATATAGGTATAAAATTATAAGCCCAATATTATAAATAAACTAATAATTAATAAACTTTTTAAAGAAAACTATGCAACACTGGAGAACATCCCTAGTCCCTACATCTACGGGCAGTCTTGTGAAATAATAACGAATGAAATCTTAATCAAAAAAGGATTTTTTCAGGGTGACTCAATGAGTTCACAATTCATCATCATCATCATCATCATACCAGCCTGTAGGGCGTCCACTGCTGGACATAGGCCTCCCCCATAGATTTCCAACGGGACCGGTTGGAAGCGGCCTGCGTCCAGCGTCTTCCGGCGACCTTAACTAGGTCGTCGGTCCATCTCGCGGGTGGGTCCTACGCTGCGCTTGCCGGCACGTGGTCTCCATTCCAGGACCTTCCGGCACCAACGGCCATCGGTCCTGCGCACTATGTGGCCAGCCCACTGCCACTTCAACTTGCCAATCCGCTGGGCTATTACGGTTACTCTCGTTCGTCTACGGATCTCCTCATTTCTGATTCACAATTAGCTGTTAAATATTGTTTGAAAATACGATCATGGGCTGATAACGAGTCGGGTAAATTGTTATCGGAGTTGCATACTTTGTGTCTCTCATCGAATAGTAATTACGACTACTGGTTTAGAAAAGAAAGCCTTTGTTGATCAAAACATTTAACGAAATAAAAAATGAAACGATGTACTCGTCTTGTCCATTAGACATGTTTACTTTAGATTCGTGGATTACATACTATGATTGTGATAATGTAATTTACACATAGGTTGAGGACTGGTCACATGCCTTTGAAAAAAATTACCTATTTAATGGGTAAATCAGACTTGCCGAATTGCAACACATGTGGAGTGGAGGAAGATGTGTCCACCTTCTGGTGGAGTGTAAACGCCTTGAGCGTGAGAGACGGACACTTGAGATGACTTACCATTTGAACAGGTTGGACGTCGGACGGTTTAGCGGAATACGAGCAGAGCTCGGCTCTGACGCAGCACGAGATCTGTTCAACTGTGTGAGTCAACTCAAGTGATTACTTTTCCTTTTTTGTTAAATATCTTTTTTTAATTAAAGGGACCTTTATTGGTTATTATAAAAGTCCCAAATCAAAAATAGAAAAAATATATATATATATATATATAAATATCCAGGGTTACTGGTAATCAATTAGCATCCTTTTAAGAGCATATTCTGTTCATCAAAACAAACCACTTTTGATCTACAGCTTTTCCCAAAATTCAACAATTTTCCCAAAAAAATATCTTGTAAGTTTTTGTGGTTCTCTCTTACACTTCATAACTATTTATAGCATCAGATTCATTCATCTATGTTCGTGTAGGCCTGCGCGTAGTAGCGTAGCACAGCTACGCTGCCGTGCTATAATTATAAGAGCGCTATTTATAAGTGGGCCCAAGTTTGAAGGCATTTTAAGACAGATCTAAACTAACTAAAAATATATCTGTCTTTATCATTGCAAGCCATTAGACAAGGATGCCAATAGTTTTAGAAAATTTAGATCTGTCTTAAAAAGCCTTCAAACTTGGGCCTAAGAGGCCCAAGGTAGCAAGTTTAGAGAAAATGGCGCCTAAAGTTTGAGATTGATTTTCTTTGTTTAATGCTAGAAATCGTCTTTTTTACCTTTGATAAATTCGTAACTGTTGAACAACTGTTGCAGTTTGTAATAATGAAAAAGAAATTCGTGTCATACCAATATATAATATTATTGTAATAAAATAACGAAATATTTAGTTGCTTGAGAAATCTAAC
Source organism: Alcis repandata (assembly GCA_949125135.1). NCBI lineage: Eukaryota > Metazoa > Arthropoda > Insecta > Lepidoptera > Geometridae > Alcis > Alcis repandata. The sequence goes on along the minus strand of OX421221.1, from coordinate 11,129,229 downwards.
GTAGGTACCTATTTTGAAAGATAAATACTCAAAATTAGCGCAGTAACCAACACTGTTAGAGCGCTTATATCTACTAAGGAAATTATGTAAACGTGCTATTGACAAGGAGTTACAGCATGTATCCTAAGATGTCTTAATAATTATAACAGCCGTAACTATGTTCTTTAGAGCTCTTATATTTAGGAACTCGTACGATATATTAATATTTCAAATGTAATTGAAAGTTAAAGTTGAAGTATGTCACTAAAACAAAAAAAAAAAAAAACAATATTCTATTATAAATAAAATACAACCAAGTAAGTAGTTAATGAAACATCTTTAAGTTTGTTCATACTTTATTTTAGTTGAAAAATAATTATTTTATTTAAAATCACTGTTTGGGTGCATTTGCACCGCCCCCCTCGCCGCGCGCCGCTCGCGTAGAGTTAATAATGTATAGACCGGTAGATTTTTTTTATATTTTGTATGGAAGAAATAAAAACGAATTTTTAAAAGTCATAGAACAAAAGATGTTTGTTTTGATGTACAGAATATTATTATGCCCTTAAAAGGATGCTAATTATCAGTAACCCTGTTTAATTACCACTACCCACAAAAAAGATTTACGAAGACATGAAATTAATGAACATAAAACAATTATATATAATACAATTATTTTTTAATTATTACGAATCTAACAACAATTACGAACAAAACAAAAAATAAATATTGAAATCGGTCCAGCCGTTCTCGAGTTTTAGCAAGACAAATAAACAGCGATTTTATTTTTTTATATTTATATAAGAAGAAAATAAGAATGAATACAAGAACATTATTTTTACAAAACAAAAAACAAAAACCGACTTCAAAAGACCGACTATTGAGTTATTCATCTATTTGTCGCGCACGTACTTCATGCAAATTTAAGACTTACCTATATGGTTTTCTCATGGATACCATTATCAGAACTGGACTAAAAAATTAAAATGGACTAAATGGGAAGCGTCAGCTATCTAATAAAAAAAGAATCATCAAGATCGATTCACCCAGTCAAAAGTTATGAGGTAACAAACAAAAAAAATAATATATACAGACGAATTGAGTCAGTTGCCGCCAGTTGTTGCACTAGTTTTAGGTGCTTTAATCCTTTTGTTTGTAATTTATGGTGTGAACAATAAAGAGTTTATCTATCTATCTATCTATCTATCTCCTCCTTTTTTAAAGTCGGTTAAAAATGTAAAGTACATCAGAGCTTGAATTCTGTACCTATCTGTTTTGTGCCTGGGATGTCTAAATTGACAATACAAACCGTAAGCAATAGAGATGGGTCGATATGTGATTTTGCGATATCGATATCGATACTATATATTCTGATAATAAATAAATAAATACGACATATGTGTTACTGCGTGTAGCTCAAGTACCGATACCAATTGGTTAACTTTTATAATAGAAACTATAATATTTTTTCAAAAGTATTTAGATTAGATTTATTTAGCTACAATTCGGGTATCGCAGCGTGTACGAAACGCTGCCCGACGGTAGACGAATCAGACAGTATTTGGGTATGCTTCCGGGAAATACCGGTACTGGAATTCCCGATAATTCCCGGGAAATTGGCTTTACGCAGTACCGGTACTGAGAATTATTTCCCGGGAAAAACCGGTACTGTCGATACTCTTACTATAACTTAAAATTAAGCCAATATTAAGTTCACTGCTGAATTTTCGAGGTCCTATTAGTTTAAAGTGCTGTCATTTTGACATTTGAACATAAATAAAGGACGCGTAAAGTTAGCCAAGCCATGTTAGATGAGCTTGTATCCAACGACGGCTAGTTGTGATCGTTGACCGGTTTAGCGTAGACGGGCGACTGGCACGTTAGGTTGAAGCGATGAGCTTCTTGGTTCATTTCTCAATGGTCTCTAAACTAAACGTCTCAAGGTGATATTAGGCCTATGCATCTTTTAGGTGCAAACAGAACTCCATGAACGCTCGAACTTGTGCTCTATATGGTGACTGCAACTGTTACAGCGTAACCTACCTTAGATATGCTGTCTAAGGTAGGTTCTCGGACTAACATATCCATAAACAACTCATAACAACATACTCTGGACCATCTGTCTCAAACTTGTCCTTGAGTATTTCGGTCACACACATTGCTAGAAAACAAGACAGCCTGGAGAAGTTTGATGATGACAGAAAAAGTCGACAGTAAGAGGCCACAAAGCCGCAGCCTGATACATTGATTTGATTAGAATCAATGTATCAGGCACCACTCTCGACACCTCGGTCTACGAAGTACTTCAAATTGCTAAAGACTAGAAACGTTGGGCACAACATCGTGAAAGTGAGACGACCCTCAGATAATATATGAGAAGCACGATCTAAGGAGAAGAGTTACAGTGTAATAATTCACATCACACAGTATATTTGAAAAATACTCTGTTTGTAGGCAGCATATTAAATTTTTAACTAAAAATAGAATTCAAAGTTGACGGTTAACACCGAAATAACGCCCGAGAGCTCAAGATTGACCACTATTAATTGGCATGGGTACATTTCACAAAGTAACAGCCAGTCGGAATGTTTGGCTTCTTCTTTGCGGAGAACTGACGTACTTTGTTTTTAGCTGCATTAAACTAACATATATTACGAGTAGATTGGCGTTACGCCAATGTGAAACAGCTTTAAGTGCTTTAGAGGTTCATGTGCACGATCATTGCTTTTAACAAGGGCTGGATTTATAGCCCACTGATACATACGTACGATTTACAACGAGATAGATTTACTATAACAGTGCTATTGTTTGCGGACCCAAGGATACCAAGCTATAGCAGATCGTTAAGATCGTTAATGTGTGGCAGGAAGAGCATCGCGGACTCCTGGGCAACACTGGTATTGACATGATGCATTCGCTCAGACTCGCACAGATCTTCCACGACTTCTCGAATCGATCGATCCCTCAGAAAGTCTGAAATCTACGCAACTAAACCAGTGGACAAGTCATACGGAATCACATGAAAAAAGCCTTCAAGATGAGAGGAAACGCAAACAGCAAATGCCTTTCTATGCTTCTCGATAAACTCACTTCAGAGATGTGGCATACTCTAGAAGACCACCATCAGACAAACCTATATTGCCACTCACTAAGAAGGTCATCAGTTCTACGTGTGTCAGAAGCCGAAGTCATGACATGTGTTGAAGACATATTCTATAATCTTCCAGAGTGATTGGACAAGACCGAGTATGCCGGTAGTAAGCACGGTGGGCACGATTTTATTTTTTTAGTAAAAGGTGCACTTTAGGATGTCTCCGCGACTTTGGCACTTTACCGTTCTCGAAAAAGAGATAAAAGAGGCATTTCGACACAGGAGACAACTCCAAAACATATTCAGATCTTTGATAAATCAAAATCCAGTGATCTTTTATAACAGACTTTATTTATCTTTAATAATCAGTACATAATTACACAGCCTAAGAATGTGGTTTCACTCTGAAACGCCAAGCTCGAATGATCTTCCAAATCAGTTTTCACTTCAAAACGACTAGCTCCCCCTCCCTCGTATATCCTTGGCCGCCCGAAAACACGCGGGAAATCGTCTCACAGGCTAAAAGCTGTTTTTCGGTCGGCCAATCATACACCGGCTAGGCTTGCCATTACAATAAAATAATTAAAATGTACCACAGATTAAAAATCATAACAGATCTATGGCCGGAATATCATCTGGGCTATGTTCACGTCAGGATTTCGTAGCATTTTAAAATTCCGAAATGCAATTAAATCAACGAATTAAAAGAAAGAACCGAAATTAAAAGAGTAAATAATAAACAAAATAGTTTAAACAGGTGTGCAAAGTTTGAATTAAATCTGATCGTTCAAAGTAGGTCACAATCGAATACAAAAGGGTCGGCTACATACATACAGGTGAAACTAATAAAAACGTGTTAAAATAAAAAGATGTGTCTGTGTAATCCAACCTAAAAAGTAAAAATAAATATTTTTGGATAAGAATAAGTGACATTTTACACAATTGAAAATGATTTTTGATTAAAATAAATTAGCAAAAAGTATGAACTTTACTACGTTACGTTACTCCATTGTATTGTACCTATTTAAAATTCAGTAAAAAAAATCAACTGGAATTCCCGGGAATTCCCGGTAATGGATAGCCTCAGAACCGGGAAATCAAATTCTCTCCACAGTACCGGTACTGCATCCCCTATGACAGTATCTATCAATATTGTGATATAACGTTTTAGCCAATACCAGCAGTAGGTATCTAGCTCGTTTCGATACAGTGACGATTTACGATATGCCAATATCGACGATATCATAGTAACCAGATATTTCAACCTTGATATTCGTTTTTTTTGTTTTTATTATAATAGGCTGGCTTTTGACCGCCATCTCACCTGATGGTAAGCAACGATATGGTCAACGATGGAGCACGCTTGCCTAGAAAAAACTCGATTCACTCGCGACTTGAAGACACCCAGATTATAATATCTATCGGGAAACACCCACACGGGCAGAGCATTCCACACTATAGCAGTACATACAATAAAGGTGGAATCAAATCGTTTCGTACGATTTTTGGTAATTTTCATTGATATCGATATTGAAACTGTTTACGATTCGCAACGGCCAACTCTAATCGCAAATCTCAATTCTCGGCTTCTCGCTCTCGCGCAGTCGCGTGCCATCCCTGGAGCCGACCGCTTGTGTTGCGGCTCGCTCCGCGCGTAAAGTATTGAGAGAGCCGACGACGAAAGCAGCCGGGACCCGCTTTCCATTTCCAGATTGGACCCCCGGGAACGAAGAAACAAATACCTATATATAGGTAGTGTATTTTGGACTAGCCTGCCATGCAGGAATTTTCTCCTAAACCAAATCTACAATTATACAATATTCTATTGAATCTGACGCCGTAGAACTTATTCTGGTAGATGATTTTAGTGAACCTAAAAACTCGGTTCCACGATCTCTCCCTGGAAACTTTAAATCGGGTTTCAAAACACGAAAGCGAACAAACCAAACGTATGTAATATCGGAACCGGGAGGACTTGCTTGCCTCTTGTTGAATGAATTAATTGTATTGATAAAAATATAAGTTTTCCATTAATAGTTATTACCTATAGGTAGTTATATTTTTACATTTAATAAAAATTCGCGACGAATAGCCCCTGAACCAAAACTCGAATTAATCATAAAAGAGGACCAGAATTCATGCTAATAACAATTTATATACATATTGCATTACCTAGATATATAAAAAATCAAACCAGTGAAAAAGCATTCCACAACAGACTTAAAACTACTTTTACTACCTCTATAATGTCGAAGAATTTCTACGTCATTATCTTAAATTAAATTAAATGTACTTGATAAAGGAAAGTTTGACTTTCGAAGTTCGACTTCGAGTTAAAAGTTTAGTTCTATTTTTAGTCGAAATATGTTTTTAGTTTGTTGGCGACTAATTTGATTTCCCATTTTCTTTTTGAGATACTTCTCGCAGACTAATAATAAAGATAATCACTGACGAAATATTATACGGGTCTAATACCTCTACATAAGTTTTTTGTTATTATATAACTGTTAATTTTAAAAGTTATTTTTAGATTTAGTTACTGTGTTAAGTAGATTATTATCATATTACCTAGGGTTTGTACATATTATAGCTTCTAGTGATAGAAATAAATAGATAAAATAGTTAGGTTGTTTCAGGGCTTACAGTTAGTATAGGGCCTCATCGCTGCGGCGATAAGTTGGTACTACGATAAGGGTGGTTCATATTAACCCTTACAATCAGGACAGGTGAAACGAATAAAAGCGTGTTAAAATAATGAATCGCTGTTCGTTTGTCTCGCTAAAACTTAAGAACGGCTGGACTGATTTGAATATTTCTTTTTTGTTTTGTTCGCTCTAATACAGGGAAGGTTTTAAATTAAAAACAAATAATAGTTAAAAAAAACACGCTTTGTTTAGTGTATTGTCATCGGTCCTCGATATATCTACAAAGTTTGAAAGAAATCTGACCGTTTAAAGTGGGTCAAAAACGCGCCCAAAGGAGTCGGTTACAAACATACATACAAACATACAGGTGAAGCTAATAAAAGCGTGTTAAAAACGGTTCTCCCTTGTTTATCAAACAACTTTTAATATAATTTCAGTTCGTATAAAATCAGTTAACATAAGTATTCAGTAAACCTAATATTTATTTGGTATATTATTTTGAAACAAACATTTCATTTATATCGGCGGTTTCACTCGGTTTTTTTTTTTACTTTGAAGCCTTTCCTATTTGTGGAAGTTCAGGGATGAACTTCCACAAATATTGTTATCCACAAAATTAAAATAACTATATAAGTAAAACGTTGTTCGTCCAAGTTAAATTATAAAAATATTAAAAGTTGTTATGTGAAACGAGGGACCCGGCACCCGGCGGTTTTACTCGCTGTTTTTTAGGTTCTCCCGCCGGGTGCAGCTTGTAAAAAATAAATAAATACTTCTGCGAACAGTAGACCTCGCGAGATCTTTTTTGCGACAATCAGTCTTTTGTCTCGACAACCTCTTGACTGATTTTACTCATATCGAAATTCTTGTTTAGAATTATTAGGTACCAAAAGTTTCTGCCAAAATTTTACTAAAATCGACTGGTAAAGGCGCTGCAGCAATTCCCCCCCCCCCCCCCGTTTTGTGGGAAATACCTCCCAATTTATCAGCCTTTAGGTGACCAAGAAATTGACACCAGGGCTACCTACTCGGCCTACACGACCTAACTCATCTCATCTCCATTCCAGATAAACGAAAACCTCCACTGCGGCGTTTGCAACGAAATCTTTGACATAATAGATTCTGACCGCCATCAATAACAGTTCCACAGTTACAGAGACACGTCGAGTTCTGACAGACACACGTCCAGTTCTAACAGACTCACTTCAAGATGTCAGAATCGTGGCGAGTACCAGGAATGTCTCAACGCCAGAGTGTGTCGATGGCGAATATCACGATGTAAACGTTTGTGAAGATCTAAAAGAATATAGTGAAGAAGAAGAAGACCAGTTTGGGGAATTAAAAAAATGATTGAGTATACTTATTATGAAGTAGAAGAGGACCATCCTCCGTATAAAGGAGTGTCTTATGCGTCAATGGCAAGTAAACCGTCGGTAAAACTGCCACTGCTACTGAACATTAAGTATGGTATGTATGTTAAAGGTTTTATGGAAAGGGTATGCTAAGCCGTAATAAACGCAGCAGCCCAGATAAAACTGCTAAAAAAAACATTAAGAAAACCAGCATCGTTATTGAAGGGATACATATTGAGGATGATAAAACGGCGATTTTTAATGAGGATATTGAAAATGATAAAGGCTTTGATATTTTTGGGAGTACCCTACTGAAGCCTTTCAATTGTACGCTGACAATTCCGGCGTTGAACTTACACTTGATAATGAAGAGGGACGGCGAATATTACTTCTCCATGTGTAATAAACCGTGCGCTGACGTGAAAGTTCATGGGAAAGACATAGACCATTTAATGCGGATGGCGGTGGCGCCATTTATCAGGTCTTCTGAAAACCATTTGACTAGAACGGTATGTACCAATTTTATTAATATTTTTTTTATTCAATAGTAGGCTGCATTTGACTGCAATATCGTCTGATGATGCGGTCTACGATGCAGCACGCGCGCCTTGAGGGAACTGTTTCACTTGCGACTTGAACACACACAGAATAATCTGTGTGTCTTGTAGATATAAATCTATCGAGGAACACTCACTCGGGAAGAGCATTCCACATTCTAGCGGTTCGTAGGAGTTTTTGGTATACCAACTATGAAACGATGTCAAGTTGTACCTAGCAGTTTCACCCGCTTTCCAACAGGAACCGACAGGATTTCCAGGATAAATAGTACCTAGCCTATGTGTTATTCCAGAGAAATCCAGAGTATGAGCTAAAATCATACCAGATTTCATACAAATCCGTTCTGCAATGCTGTTTCATCGTGAAAGAGTAACAAAAATACAAACTTTTGCTTGATATAGTGTGATTCTACAAGCTCTTATTTAACTTGTAATATTGTACATATGTATATTCGTCAAATCCAGCAACTGACTTTCAAACCAGTTCCCGACGTCTGATTTAACTATTTGGTTCACCTACCTGTCTAACTCTGACGACAATGCAATAAACGCTTGTTTTAAAAAATATTTTCTTCTAGGTCGGAAAATTTCTCCATTGTAGCATCTGCAACATGCTATTCCCGGAAGCTGACGCTTCCGAACACAACATCAGCCCGCCACACACAACGGGCCTAGCCGCGGCTATGGGTTTGACGAAATGGCAGAAACCAGCCAACACAAAACGAGTTCTCAATCTCAAAGACCAGAGTAATAGCCAAAATTCTGTACAAAATCGGCGGCCATTCAATTTGCCGGTACAGAATCAAAATACGCCACAAAATAGACAAAGCAGTGGACAAGGCCTTATAAATGTGCTTATAGTTGGACAAAACCAGCATGTTTCCGGACTAAACGTACCAAAAACAGGACAAAATCTACCCCAAATTGGACATCACAATCAGAATCTTTCAAGCCCTGAACAAAACCTACCGACCTCTGGACAAAACCAGCCAACCTCTGCACAAAACCTTCCAACCCTTGGAAAAAATTACCCCTTCCCTCCTAACCTAACCCCTCCAGCTGTAAAAATTATTCCGCCAATGTCCACGTTCCCTTCGCTTCCACCTGTCAATACCCAAGTCTTACGACCTTTGGTATGCAATTATAACGCCCCCAGACCGTCCAAACCCCCATTCCCTAATTTAATCCCTAAAATTGTTACAGCCCAAAACCAAACCATTAACATTATATATTACCTGGGAATGCAGAAACCAAAAATATTTATCACAGATAGAATGGGAGCGAGTTCTGAAACAGATAATTCTAAATATGGCAGCGATAATACCAGACCAAATAATGGTAATTCCAGAATTGTTAGCAGGGTTAGACTGGACAGTGACAACTCCAAATGCAGCATTGACAACGTCAAATCTGGCAGCGATCATTCCAAATCTGTGAACGATATTGACTATAATATGAAAAACGACAGTCCAAGCAAAGACGATGAATTTAAAGAATTTGACGAAGAAGAAATGGTCTTTGTCAAGTTGAAGACAACAACATACTTTAAAATAACGAATATGTCGTTTAACACTATAGTGTTTTTGGATAACGGGATCCGGTAAGTGACATTGCAGTTCAATTTTAATACTGGGTTATAAGGAAAAGATATGCTAAGCCGAAAAGGACTGATAGTATTCATTAGTTTGAACAACTTTTACTGTGAGACCAACCCGGAAATCAAGAAAAAATCGGTTAGTCCCATAGTAAAAATTGTTCATAATTATGAATACTATGACCCCCTTTTGGCTTAGCATACCCTTTCCTATAACCCTGTATATTATTTTGTAACTAACATAGTTTCTACCGTGGATCCATGTTGTCTTAAATAAAACTTTATTTGAATTTTCTTTAATTTTAGGCACTGTTTAGTGTGTTCGAGCGATGTTTTAACTTCTGAGCTAAGGAAGCACGTGGCGAGTCGCAAGCACCTGGACTGTTTGGAGAAGAACAAGTTTGTTGATAATCACGGAATCCAGTTATTGAGACAAGTAAGTTCCTAAATGCTTCTGAAAAAGCAAGAACTAACACATCCATCATCATCATGTCATGCTCGCGGGAAATTGAATCTTGACGCAATACCGGTACTGAAAATTATTTCTTGGGAAATTCGGGAAATGTCGGTACTGTCACGACCGTCAGATAAGAGGAGCAAGATCTAAGGAGAAGGGTTACGGCGTAATACTTCACATCACACAGTATATTTGAAAAGGTACCCTGTTTGTAGGCAACATATTAAACCTTGGACCAAACATAGAAGTCAAAGTTGATGGTTGACACCAATGCAACGCCCGAGAGCTCAAGATTGTCCACTATTAATTGGTATGGGTAGATTTTAAAAAGTAAGAGCCAGTTTGGAATGTTTGGCTTCTTCTTTGCGGTACTTTGATTTTAGCTGCATTTAATTTAACTAAATACTAAACCAGTTGACAAGCCATACGGAAGGAACTTGCCTAAAAGGCTCCGCTGTAGTGCGGTCTCTGTGGAAAGCCTTCTAGATGGGGAAAACAGTGAACGCCTTTCTATGCTTCTTGATAACCTCACTCTAGAGATGTGGCATACTCTAGAAGGTCACCATCAGACCGAAACCCATATGGCTACTCACTAAGAAGGTCATTAGTTTCGGGTGTAACAGAATCCTATTGTTGAAGACATGTTCTAGGTATAATCTTCCAGAGTCATTGTACATGACCGAGATATAGGTAAGCACGGTGGGCAAAATTTATTTTTTTTTAGTAAAAGGTGCACTTTAGGATGTCTCCACGACTTTGGCACTTTACCGTTCTCGAAAAAGAGATAAAAGAGGCATTTCGACACAGGAGACAACTCCAAGACATATTCAAATCTATGGCCGAAATATCATCTGGGCTATGTTCACGTTATGATTTCGTAGGATTTTAGACTTCCTAAATACACCTGTGTTATTAAATCAACAAATTAAAAGAAATAATCAAAATTATAAGAGTAAACAAAAGAACGTGTTCATATGCATATGCAACCTTTAATCATCCCACGGCTGGGATACAGGTCTACCCTCGAAGGGTGATTAGGCCGTATTCCACCACGCTGGCCAAGTGCGGGTTGGTAGATTCACATACGCCATTGAATTTCTTCTCCGGACATATGCAGGTTTCCTCACGATATTTTCCTTCACCGAAAAGCCAGTGGTATGTAAATTCACACATAAGTCCCAAAGAACTCATTGGTACGAGTCGGGGTTTGAACTCGCCACCTCAAGAATGCGAAGCGGCTGTTCTCCCATTGAGCTACCACGGCTATTGTATATGTGTCCATGTAATCCAACATAAAAAGTAAATTTGATTTTTTTGGATCACAATAAAGTGAAAACTACACGATTGAAAATTAATTTTATCTAAACTAAATTAATAAATAAGAATAAAAGGTTACTACGTTCACGTTACGTACGTTACTACATTTTTATAAAATTCAGTAAAAAAAAATGAAATTTTCCGGGAATTCCCGGTATTTTCCGGTACTGGGTTAGTTCAGTACCGGGAAATCATATTCTCTCCACAGTACCCATATTGCAACCCCTAATCACCATCCGTTCATTGCTTATATCAGTGCTAAGATTATTTATGAGTGACTCATACGATGAAGAGGATTATTTTGAATGCTTCTTTTACTTAAAAAAATAACCTGTTTAGCTCAGCATTAGTAAAACCGCCCTATTAGCCAGAGGTCCCGGGTTCGATTCCCGGCCTTGCAGATGTTTAAATGATGAATTTAAATGTCTGCTCTGGGTCTGGGGGTGTTAGTTGTTCCATGGCATCCCCGACACTGGGATCCATAATCCTACTGGGGAGCTATGAGTGCAAAATGTTATTTTTAACGTTACTACTTTTTTTGATGTTCTTCTCTTTTCAGGTGTATCTAATGTACCACTGCGCGATTTGCAACAAGTTCATCATGACTCGGAAGCAAATCAAACCGCACCTGGACCGGCCGGAACACGTCGAAGCATACAACATGGCGCATCTAGTTCTTAATAAGAAGAATCGCAAGGAACTTAAATCGGGTAAGAAAGAACTTAGACCCAACGACTTCTACAGGGTTATACAGAAAGGGTATCCTAAGCCGAAAAGGGTTGATAGTATTCATAAGTATGAACAACTTTTACTATGAGACCAACCCCGGAATTCGCGAAAAAATATTCAGCTGTTCCATATATTTTGTCAAGTGTCATTGGCATTTTTCTATGGAGCAGCTTGTTTATTTTTTCGCGAATTTCACGTTGGTCCCGTAATAAAAGTTGTTCATAATTATGAGTAGATACTATCAACTTTTTTCGGCTTAACATACCCTCTCTGTGTAGCCCCATATTTATTTTCAAGTCTGAAGAATAAATAACGTGGTAAACGATTTTCGACCCGCGAAGAAGCCATTAATGTATTAAAAATGCATGTTTTGGGGATACCCCAACTAGAGTGGCTAAAGTTTAAAAAAAACCTGGACAAGTGCGAGTCGGACTCGCGCAAAAAGGGTTTCTCTTCCGTATCTATAAAAACTGCAAAAATCACATTTGTTGTATGGGAGCCCCCTTAAACATATATTTCATTCTGTTTTTTAGTAGGTATTTGTTGATAGCGGCAACACAACAACCTACATCATCTGTAAAAATTACAACTGTAACTATCACGGTTCATGAGATACAGCCTGGTGACAGACGGACAACGGAGTCTTAGTTACAGTCCCGCTTCACGGAGTCTTAGTTACAGTCTTCGCCCCCTTTGGACCCTAAAAATTGGTTTCAAGTATGCAAAACTGCATCGAACATCATGGCAAATATTTAGAAAAGCAATATGATTACATGTAATGATACATGTTTACTTATTGTTGTTATTCCTAATACATAAGCTCTTTATGTATCCGGAATAGATCTCGTATCTTGTTTTGAAGCTTGTTTTAATTGTTGTTGTTGCATTTGTACAACACCTAAGCTACTTTTTATACCGGAAAACGGGGGGCGCAGATAGTCAAGTAATAAAGTAATAAATAAATAAAATAAAAATAAAAAAAATAAAAAAATATATAAATTATTAATTATTATATTAAATTTTCATAATATTGTTTCACTATTTCTACTAGTAAGACAACAAATTGTGTAGCACATATCTTTTATATATTAAATCTTTTTGGTCAATAAATGATAAAGTAATTAATTAAGTGATATTTGAAATATTAATTTATGATTGTTTTTTTTTTTATATGAGTGTGAAACGTAATTTAAATACTTGTTCCAGGTTTAAAAGAATACACAGTAGTGACACAGAAGGAATCCATATATAGTAACATGAAAGAGACGCAATATCACAACCGAGCGGCACATCAGATCGTACCTAGTTCGGATGTTAAGAAAGGTGCGATATAACCAGTTGACAGACCGTATATAGGGTCCTGGGAAAGGGTATGCTAAGCCGAGAAACGCTGATAGTACTCATAATTATGAAAAACTTTTACTATGGGAACAACCCGGAAACCTAGAAAAAACACAGCTGTTCCACAGAAAAATGTCAATGATAGTCGACAAAATGTATGGAACAGCTAAATACGTGTCAAAGTCAGTATGTTAAATATAAAATAATTTTGTCACTAGACTACAATATCAGTAATTATAATATCTTGTCTCTTTTTCGGAGGGCTCTGGCACCTATGACACAGTTTTGTTACTACTTCAGGTGTCAGCCAGTTTCAAATTTTCATAATATTGTTTCACTATTTCTACGACAACAAATTGTGTAGCACATATCTTTTATATATTAAGTCTTTTTGGTCACTAAATGATTATTTTCAAAATATTATGTCGGCCTGTTTGGCTCAGCGGTAGTAATATCCGCCTTATAAGCCAGAGGTCCCGGGTTCGATTCCCGGTCGGGCAGATGTGTGAATGATGTATTTAAATATCTGTTCTGGGTCTGGGTGTTAGTTGTCCTTGTCTTTGTGTATGTTCCATGGCATCCCCGACACAGGAATTTATCCTAGTGGGGAGCTATGAGTGTGAAACGTTATTTTTTTTATTTTTTTTTTATTATTAATTTTATTTTGCTAATTCCGGGTTGGTCCCGTAAAAGAGTAAAGAGTAAAAATTGTTAGCAATTTATGCCGTTTTCGGCTTAGCATACCCTTTCCTTAAAACCCTAAAAAATGTTTTTATCAGCTTTTATTTAATTTGCCGTGCAAGAACGTGTAGAACGTGTAATCTTGCAACTGAATTTTGACCCACTTCTCGATGTCCGATTGAGCTGGAATTTGGTATACTTACCTGTGGAACTCCGATAACAATGCAATAAAAGCTTATTTATTAAAGTTTTTTTTCAAACTTTTTTCTTTTATCCATCACCAGATGCTCAGGAAAGCAGACCGGCTACGAGTTCGTCCGTAGTTAAGAAAAACAAGATGGTCACACAAAACAAAATTGTGATGAAAATATCTTTCGATCATTGGCACGGAATCACTACTGCCAAGAATATCACTAAATGTGTCATCTGTCAAGTTGAAATTACGCCGGAAAAGGTGACGTATAAATATTTTTAATGGAGTTATACTTTAGTAACCCCTAACGCAAAAACGACGGGGTGTTAAAAGTTTGACGTGTCTGTGTTTGTCTGTATGACTGTCTGTGGCTGAGGTCTGTGGCTTCGTAGTTCCCGAACGGTTGAACCTATTTTGTTTTTTTTTTTGTTTGTAAGGTGAATTAGTCGGGACTGTTCTTAGATTGGTTTTGTTGGGTTTTTTTTTCAATTTAAATTACATTAGTTGTTATCTTTTTCCAGGTGGTTGAGCATGTTGAAACGGAGTGTCATGGCGTCGCTCTAGGGAAGACGTTTGAGATAAAATACTTGCCAGCGCTTGTTAGAAAGGTTTGTTGATTTTTTAACCGATTACGGCAAAGTTAAAAGAAGGTTTTAACTGCCGAACCGATGGACCGATTTTGATGCGGATTTACAAGCTTTTACTTAACTTGCTATTGTTTTATTTCAGTATGTATGTCTGTTCGCGTCAAATCTTGCAACTGAATTTTGAATCACCTCCTGATGTCGAATGGAGCTGAAATTTTGTATACCTGTGTAACTCCGATGATAAAAAAATGAAAGTTTATTTTCGGAAATTACTAGTTCATAATATTATTTTTCTTAATTTTCCTTTTCTATACTTCTTTCTATACTTATATTTACTTATACTCGTATGTATTATAAAGAGGAAAGTTTTGTATTTTTGCATTTATGGATGTTTGTCTTTAATAAACTCAAAAACTACTGGACCGATTTCATAAATTCTTTCACCATTCGAATGCTACATTATCCCAAAGTAACTTAAGCTATATTTATTACCTGAAAAAATTAGGGATCCTTAGGTACTAAAACTTCAATAATTCTATCCCAAGGTGTAAAAAAATTATCCATAAAATATCTTTCATCGCATACGCTTCGGAAACTGTTGATGATAGAACTAAAAAATGAGTGTGTGTACTTATGTAGTACACGCGTTAGAAGTTATACTTTTTACATACTCGTACCTACCGACAATTAACCTCAAATCTATAAATGCACTCAAAACAGTTTATTCAAATCAGTTTTATCACTAATATTCAATATAATATAGATAATCTAATAAATAATAAATTATTAGCAAATACTATCACCGTCGTATATGAAATTGATTTAATAAAAACACCAAAATAATATTTATTTATTCACACTGTTTAATTGTACCTACTCTTACGAAACGCGTGTTCTAAATATAAAAAAAATTGTAGCAATATTAATGTTGACACGTACCAAAGCCAAAAAAAAAATTAGAAAAGAAAAAAAAATTGTAGCAATATTAATGTTGACACGTCGTATCAAAGCCAAAAAAAATATGAGAAAAATATTTATAATGGCGGCAATATTAATATTGACACGTACCAAAGCCAAAAAAGGAAAAAAAATACTAGAATATACAACTTGAACATAGTTATCAATTTTCATGCCACCTAGAACTAACTTCACGAAGAATTTAGGTGGCGGTGTGCGCGCGCATCGTGCCACCTATAATAACTAACTTCATGGTGTAGAATTTAGAGGTGTCGGTGTGCGCGCGCATGCTAAAAATTCACTCTCATCATTTTTCTCTATTGCGCCAAAAGAAGTATAACTTCAAAAATCTACCTACCTAAATCTATCTACAAAAAACTTCGCAATACCAGATGTTCAACTATTGTAGTTACGTCACCATAACTACTTTTTTACATTTTAAAAGTTGATAAAAATTTCGACCAAAACCAGACCATGTTTTACATACCTTTGTTTTAATCCTTATCTATATAAACCATTTTGTATTTTAGACTGTTTTAATACCTTAAGATTTCTTATTGAATTATTTAATATTGGACATTCCGTTCAAAAGATATTATGTACAAATTGAATTTAAAATTGAAATCTTAAAAAAAAAACGCCGCGTGCATATCTATGAAACAAGTCCTGCGCGGCTGGGTCCTGCGGTCGTCACACCGACGCGACGCAACGTGCCCCTAAGCAGCGGACGCAACCGACATTGAATATTTTGACTTTTCTTACTGCATTTTTGTTCCAGTTAAAAAGTTATTTATAGAACTATGTACATACTTGAATTATTTTAGTTGACTTTTACTGTATTCTCACAATTTTTTTTTTGTATGTATTTATCAAATGTTTTTTTCAAACTACCTACTTAAACCTTTCGTGACTTATTACATATTTTTATAGGGGTACTGTTATATTTTATATTTGTTTTATTTTTTTTTATGTAGGGCCGAACGTTCAATCGACAGTCGAATGCCAAACGCTCGCAGTGCCTTGCTGCAAACAGACTAGAAAGGGATCGTCTATTAATCACTTGAGACTCGAGAGAGGGAGAGAAGGTTACAAAAAAAATAACGAAATATCAGGACTATTGTAGAGAAATATCACGTGTATTTATTTTTTCGTTACTTTCTGAAAATTTGTATATACCAATAAAAATACACGTGATATTGGCCGGGGGGAAGGGTGGTAATTTATAACCTCACCATTATATCACCAAGGGCGAGGGGGGGGGGGTGAAAAGGTTGCTAAAAACTGGCCAAGTGCGAAAAAACATCAGTTGTAGAAAAATGTCAATGACACTCGACAAAATGTATGAAACAGCTGATTTTTTTATCGCGAATTCTGGGTTGGTCCCATAGTAAAAGTTGTTCGTAATGATGAGTACTATGAGCCCTTTTCGGGTTAGCATACCCTTTATGAATAACCCTGTAGATAAAAATATAAAAAGTTATATGAGAAAATAAAAATAGTAATTTAAAAAAAATCTACTTTTCACTTCTCCTGCTCGTAAAGTACCACTTTACGCCCTGTGTAGGCGGACTAAAGCGACGTTTTAGGCTCTTGTGCTTAAAAGGAACCACTCTGAATAAAAACAATTACTTTTTGTAAAAAAAAAAGTTTTTGGCAAAGAAGTAATTTGAAAAGAGAAGAGAGGTTTGAGAGGTTGAAAAAAAGAGGTTCTATATTATTTTTTTATTCTGCATTGATGTATGAAGTTTCTTCGTGAATTTTAAAACATATAAAACCCATAGAAGGTATACATAGATCGTAGATAGTATTTTTTTTATTCAGAGAAGTGAAGAAAGGTTCTTGTTGTTATGTGATTTTCTATTCTATTTAATAAAAAATAATTAATAAGTTTAAATTAATTTATTATTAAATAATTAAATCAATTTCTTAATATGTATTTTAATTTATAAATATAAATATAAATATAAAAATAAATTAAATTAAAAAAAAATAATTTTGAAGTAATTGATTAAATAGAAAATTAAATCAATTTCTTTATAATAAATTGAATTTAAATTTATTTATTTATAATTATTAATTTAATTATTGTTTTAATTTATATTTGGTCAATTTAATTTATACCATTATTTATAATTTAATTTTATTCTATTTTTTTTTTCTCGCAATCGATGTGAAAAGTCGAGTGTAAAACTCGGGCATAAAACCCATTTTATCCTCGACTCCGCCCTCCGCCCGCGCTCCGCGAAAGCGAGGGCGTTTTATCTGCCCTCGCTTTCGGCTCGGGTTAGTTAAACGTCTCGTTTAAAATGGCTTGTTTTATGCCCTTGTTGTACAATCTATACTATTTCACCCGCATAAAGACATATTTAATCTACGTTTATCCCAAATTGTTTAAAAAGAATGTTCACCCGTGCGAAGCCGGGACGGGCCGCTAGTTTTAAATATTTTGGGATTTTTTTTCATACTTTTTTTTTCGTATCTATTTGTTTCTCAGATTAACGAACAGACGGTCAACTGCATGACGTGCAACCTAGAACTGCAAAACTCAGATGGAATTATACACGAACACGTGTCCGGGAGGAAGCACATCAAGAACCATTCGGGCATCGTCAACGAAACTACCAACTCATTTCCGTGCGCCGACTGCTATGAAGATTATCTTAATTTGTAAAAAAAAATTACTTGTGAATTTTGTTTTCTGGATTTTTTTTTAATTTTCTTAAGTAAAATTTGCTGGTTCTAAACAGTTATAAGAGGAACTGTAACACTCCTCTATCTCATTTATTTTTTAATAGTTATAGCATTTCATTCCATAACAGTATTTAATAGTTCTTAAGTATAATATGGTTCAAAGTAAAAGTAGAATGTGTACTTAGTGTGTAGTAAGTAAGATACAAAAAAAATTAAGCAAAAAATTTTATCAGAAAAAACGTTATTCAACGTTTGATAAAATGGTTCTAAGTAAAAATGGGAACAGTGGGGCTAGCACAACTTTGACGTAAAAATACGTAGCGAGTATTCGATAGAAAAGTGTACGCCATTTACACCCGTCAGGAGCACACTTGACAGTCGTAAATGGCGTACACTTTTCTATCGAAAACTCGCTACGTATTTTTACGTCAAAGTTGTGCTAGGCCCACTGCACAAAAAAAACATGAGGGCATCGTTAATGACAGTTCAAATTTGAGCTCTTATGCCAATTGCTATGACCATCTTAATTTATAAGAAGAAAAAAGTTTTTTTTCCAAGAGTTGTAGAATATTTTTTCCAAACTGTTCCTATGTGTGTAATTGTGTATGTGGAAAACATTATTATTATCGTGCTATTACAGTTAATCGTTAGTAAGAATATGATGATGGTTCCAACTGAGACTGGTAGGATGCAAAATAAGAACTAGGAGAGAAATGTAAAAGAGACTTAATTTTTTTGTTTTGAAAAAAAAGCTGAAAATTCTAAAATTTTATGTTTGTTAAAATTGCTTTTAAGTTTATTCTGTAGTTAAAATTGAATTTATTTAAGTATTTGTCTGGACAATTTAAGCTGGTTCTATGTAGGTATGTTTAATTATTTAGTCTGTTTTTTTTTTCTTTATATTACTTCTAGTGAGATTCGTTTTTGGTCTTAAGTACCTACTTATTATTTTGTTCAATGAGTTTTATTTGTAAAAAGATTGTTTTTTTAATTATTAACCGATTTTTTGGGTTTCGGAGTTGATTTGAGAAAAAATGAAAATGTTGCATTTTCATTTTTTTAGAAGGATTGAAAATCTAAATAAGGAAGGAACGAGCCAGAGTAAGAACTGAGATAGTTAGAGATGGAACTAAGAAATATTAAAATGTATTTTTTAAGGATTTTAAAACAAAAATTTGGCAAATTTTTTAAAAATTTGAATTTTCAAAATGACGTTTGAAACGTCACAATCTATTGAACAATTACGAAATTCTAAACAAAAATCGTGACGATTTTTGTTTGATTTACCAAAATTGTTTGTCGAAAGTTGTTTAAACATAATATACAACTATTTTCATGTAAGTGTAAATAAAACAACTGATACATTATAGTCGTAATTTATAAGCTAGATGTCAGTACAAATTATCAATGGAACTAAGAAATATTAAAATGTATTTTATAAGGATTTTAAAACATGAATTTGGCAAATTTTTTAAAAATTTGAATTTTCAAAATGACGTTTGAAACGTCACAATCTATTGAACAATTACGAAATTCTAAACAAAAATCGTGACGATTTTTGTTTGATTTACCAAAATTGTTTGTCGAAAGTTGTTTAAACATAATATACAACTACTTTCATGTAAGTGTAAATAAAACAACTGATACATTATAGTCGTAATTTATAAGCTAGATGTCAGTACAAATTATCACCCTTTCAGCCGTTTTTTGCGTGAAAGAATAACATACAAACAATATACGCACAAACTTTCACGTTTATAATATTAGAAGGATAGTAGGAGTAGATTTCCATTAGTGTAATATTTTTTAATCAGACCAGTAGTTACACAAGACCCAGACAGAGCAGACATTATAATTCATCTTTCAAACATCTGCCCGGCTGGGTATTGAACCCGGGACCAGGCTTATAATGTGGATATAGTACTGCTGAGCCAAACAGGTCGTCAAATATTTTTATTTTCATTACTATATAATGAAAATTCATTATTATTTACTGGCATTTTCTTTCACCAATTCAATAAAATGTTGTGTAGGTAAATGTTTAGTAGATATGTAGATGTATACCTACTTTGGTAATTATGAACAAAAATTTCATAAGAATTTCGATTATGAGGGAGATCGCTCAAAAAGTGATTGTAGAATATTTAAAGTCTCTAACCAGTCAGCCTGTATCAAAAAGTAAGCTAGTTTAAGCCGAGTGGCCCTGGTGTCAGAATTTTTAAGCTCCTGAATGCTTCTGATATGGCTTGCGGTTGTTGTTAGACAAATCAACCCACAATAGGCTTGACGAAAGATTTTAAAATCCTCTTCCATAATATGAGTACCTACACATTTACTATTTACAAAAAAGCCTTTATTTCGGTAACATACAAACAATATACGCACAAACTTTCACGTTTATAATAATATAAGGATAGTAGGAGTAGATTTCCATTAGTTTAATATTTTTTAATCAGACCAGTAGTTACCTACAGAGATCTTTATAATATCTTTATAGTATTTGTAACGCAAAGTATGTAAAAGGAGAATGGGCACTTTTGTATGGGCGCCGTCCCCGTGTTGTATCAAGTCGTGACATATGTCATTTGAAAGATGATATTATTAGCTTTATTTAATTGTATGACTCAACCTTGAATGACGTGCAGGGAAAAAGATATAATCGTTTTTAGATTTTAAAAAATTGCTGATTTTTTGCTTCCTAAAGCTATTATAAGGAATTTTATTAACATGTATGTCAAAAATTACTTTTATTATTTAATCCAGGGTTATTCATAAAGGGTACGCTAAGCCGAAAAGGGCTCATAGTAGGCATTATTTTCATTATGAACAACTTTTACTATAGGACCAACCCGAAATTCGGGAAAAATTCAGCCGTTCCATAGAAAAATGTCAATGACACTCGACAAAATGTATGGAACATGTAGAAGTCATTTTGGCAATAGTTTGCAAGAAATAAAGAGTATTAAGAGTGCTGTCTAATAAAAGGCATTTTATGTCAGTCGCTATGTATCCACTATCCAGTAGCTGAATATGCCCTCTCTGAAAAACATAATGAAAAAGCTAGTCGTTTCCATTAACACCTACAAAGCTTTCACCAGGGTTTGGCATAAAAGCCTTATTAATAAGCAAGCTCCCTTTGTTTGGCTTGTTCACTTGGTTTGTTGCATGAATATCGAACTTCCAGCGGGATTATTTGATTCGAGCAGTGGTCATTGGTGGTTCTTTATCTGATTTAAAGATATCAAGGCCGGTGTTCTCCAGGGGTCGGTGCTCTCCACAACGCTTTTCCTTGTTCACTATAATTATCTGCTAAAGCCTGGTGGTTTTGGGTACGCAGACGACAAACCCGCGTTGCCGTTGCATATCCGACGCGCGGTTCAGCGGATGAAAAATCTAGCCTCCGAGAGAAGCCATGGTCAAGCGCATAAGCTTGTCTCTTGGCAGTTTTCGATTGAGGCGGTACTAACCTGGTTAAGTTTGATGCGCACTATGACATTTTATCGAATAATAAAGCAATGCCTACAGTAAAACCACGAGTTTTTGCAATCGGTATAGTATAAGATACACGTTCGAAAGTAGTGTTACTGATGGATAGTCTATTATGGATAGTTTTTTTTGAGACTGGGGGAAACCTTAAGAAAATAACCGGCTGCGTTGGGGGGCAACCGGGTCAAGGGGGTTTTTGTGGGGTTATACCTACTAAAACTACCTCTGTTACCATCCTCTGTCGGTGGTGATATGAGCGCTTCCTCATGTTTTCGATAGTCTCTCAGATGTGAGTGGTAAGATCACCAGTAGACCAGTTTCAGCAAAATCCGTACTGCCAGTCACTTACGAGGTCATTAGCTTCTCGGTACGCCAGGAGCTTGTTCCATAGTATGTTGTCTTGCAGAGTATGAATATGATCGGGATAGGCATGTAGTCAGATTCAGCACGACTACCCTTCTCAATAAATACAGTTCTCAATAAGATTTCTTAATTATTTTCTAGAACATCAATAATGTCGAAACAAGCCGATTTTATCGATAGTACCTCACACCGTTAGCAGTATTGTGACGTTTTGAGCCAAATTCATGGCTGGCTCTGCAAAGAAGGCCTAATTGACCACTATTTTCAAAGTCAAAAGCATTTAAAAAGTAAAAATCTCTGCATTTAGTCTATGATTGCTCTCTGCTCTATGCCTTTACTCTTATCTGTAACCATTATTTAAAGTTTATCTCGCTCGCTTTTATAGTGTCTTAGTAAAGGGACAGATAATTAAAAAAACAAACTAGTTTGACGAAAGGTTCGGGCTTTTAACCCTTCGACAAGACAACTTATAATCTTAATCAGGCTTCACTTTCAGGTAAGTTCGCTTAATTTTTCAAATATTGATAATATTAATAAATCGATATTATATTATGGCATTATTCAGACAAAAACTGTCGATAATCAGCAATGTAAGGATTTTGGCATGTGCCAGTACAAAATTAAAATAATTACAACTATATAAACGTTCATAAATAAACTATTATTATCTAATTGTTAAAAGGGAGTGATAAGATAGTCACAGAAAATGCATACACGATAATAAAATTCGATAAAATAGTTTTTAAAACAAAAAAAAACAGCACTTTTTAGAATCTAAAAACCGTCATATCTTTTTCCCTGCACGTCACTTGGGGTTGGTGTCATATAATTAAATAATGCTATTGTTATGCTCTTTCGAATGACATATGTCATGACTTGATACAACACCGGGGACGAAGTGCCCATCATCCTTTACATAAACTCGTACTATAATAATGAGTTTTTTCGAACCTATAATAAGAATGAATGTTGAGTTTCTAACAAGCTTTTCAAATAAAACAGCAGATAAGGCAACACCATACCTATGAGGCGAAAATAGTTAAAGTTGTGGATTGCCACGCCATCTAGTTAGGAAGAGAAAAACTGATAATGACGTACGCTGTCAAAACTGTCAATAATGAAAGAAAAGAAATCTTTGTGGAATTCATAGTTATATTACTTATAGATAGAACCAAAGTCCGCACATGCGACAGCTATATTCTTGAAATGGATGCCAGGATAAGAAAGCTTCCCCCATTTTAGAGAAAAAAAAATCATAAAATATTCCTAATCTTTATACTTCACAAAATAAAACATTGTTATATAGGGTTATAAGGAAAGGATATACAAGCCACAAATTGCTCATAGTAGGAAAAAATCTAATAGTAGGAAAATAACTACTAGTGTATACTAATCTACTCATAATTATGAACATCTTTTATTAAATAGGCAATCTTGCGATTGCGAAAATAATGTACCTTATCTTAGTTTTGGGTCAGCGGGAAATATGAAATAGTCCAATAAATTAATTATTTATTAATTTATTGGGTACAATCCTGGGCAAACATAATTCACAACCTGGCAGCTACAAATCGTAGACGGCTCACGTAGTAACTATTATTCCTAATCTGTGGTTTGCCCACCTTGGCACGGTTACAGCGACGTGGACAAAAAATGAAATGTCTGTCTCTCTTTTTCAACCGTGTTTAGCACTTCTTGCCATCTTGCTCTTTTTTACAAAGTAGCAATTATGGTTCTATCTGTTAATCTGAGGTGGAATTACATATGTAGGTAATGATAATTATTAAATTAGAAAAACTGATAATGACGTACGCTGTCAAAACTGTCAATAATGAAAGAAAATAAATCTTTGTGGAATTATCTTCTTCTTAATATGTAGAAATTACGTGTCACGTTGTTTGTCCGCTATAGACTCCTAAACTACTTAACCGATTTCAATCAAATTTGCACACCGTGTGCAGTTCGATCTAACTTAGGAGATAGGATAGCTCACATCTCAATTTATAGCAAAAAAACATGAAAAATTAGAAAATTTAAAAATACTTTAGCGCTTTGGTCAATGTAAACTTTTTTAATGTAACTTTTGACATTTGACATAGAATTGACGCAATGGCTTTTGACAGGACAACGTCTGTCGAGTCAGCTAGTTTATAGAAGCCTAAGTTATCGGTCCAAGTTTGACGGCTTTATTTGATAGATCTAAACTAACCAAAAATATATCCGTCTAATCATTGCAACCTAATATACAAGGACATCAATAAGAAAAATTAGATCTAAGACTAAAACTTCAAACTTGGACCCCGATGGTGTCATATTCCAACACAAAATTAATGTCGTCCCCTTTTCATAACGATTGTGATATTCTATTTAGTTTTGTACAAATATGAGAATCTAATATTAGATTACTTACCTACCTAAGTTTTTCACCATTTGGCGCCGATTCTGTCCGACATTTTTCTTTACTAACATTGCTTCCCATCAGGCAAGATGGCGGTCAAACGCAAGCCTATTCATGAATAAAAAAACTAATGCTACCCGCTCAGATGGCAGAATACCAAAATCGTATCGTATCGTAACTGGTAAGTGGAAAGCGCAAACGATGGACTTTTGACTGCTGGTTTAGTTTTAAGTGGTAAAAAATAATTGTAACCAGCTTTTTAGTACTTATAGTCTATTAAATATAGGTGATTAAAGAGACATATTCATTCAGTTCTAATGATTAAAATGACATTTTATCTCAATCCAGTTCCTTTTAGATCAAATATCCTAGTTTTACAATTTTTATGTACACTGGACAGCACTTGGAATTCATAGTAATTTTGTACGCAGAAAACCTGACATTTTTTGTTAAAATAAATATAATTTGCTAGACGTTCTTACAAACTTAAGCCCACTGTAGACTACCTCTTTATTTATAGTGCATGATTGTAGGTATTTATCCATTTTACTGCGAAACGAAACGTATTATTTCGCACCGAACTTTCTGACGTGTGCGTTTTTTAGAAAGTCTTGCAAAGTCTGTCCCGTGCTTTGGAAATAATAATATTTATTAGTCGATTAAGAATTGTAACCATAGATTTAAGAAGAAAGATTAAATGATTGAAAATAAATTGATAAGTATTTCTTTTTATTTAAAATAATCGTTTCACAATCATAACTCCCGACTAGGATACTCTGTGTCGGGGTTGCCATGGAACACAAAGACAAGACCCAGACAGAGCAGACATTAAAATTCATCTTTCAAACATCTGCCCGGCTGGGTATTGAACCCGGGACCGGGCTTATAATGTGGATATAGTACAGCTGAGCCAAACAGGTCGTCAAATATTTTTATTTTCATTATTAAATAATGAAAATTCATTATTATTTACTGGCATTTTCTTTCACCAATTCAATAAAATGTTGTGTAAATGTTTAGTAGATAAGTAGATGTATACCTACTTTGGTAATTATGAACAAAAATTTCTTAAGAATTTCGATTATGAGGGAGATCGCTCAAAAAGTGATTGTAGAATATTTAAAGTCTCTAACCAGTCAGCCTGTATCAAAAAGTAAGCTAGTTTAAGCCGAGTGGCCCTGGTGTCAGAATTTTTAAGCTCCTGAATGCTTCTGTTATGGCTTGCGGTTGTTGTTAGACAAATCAACCCACAATAGGCTTGACGAAAGATTTTAAAATCCTCTTCCATAATATGAGTACACATTTACTATTTACAAAAAAGCCTTTATTTCGGTAACAAATTTAAGTTTAACGAAATTTGAAGCCTTTTTTCACATATTTTTTCAACAGTAGGTACCCGAAAACAGCCCGCATGTGTCATGGCGCCGGTTTGACGTCACGTTAAGTAAACATGTCATTGTGTCTATAGATGCGTGTTAAGCGGCGGATGACCTATAATGAGCGGAGTTTACTTAAGCGTGACGTCATACGCTGTGATTGTTGTTTCAGTCAAAATAGCCGATTGCAGTATTTTAATGTTTTATTTTATTGAAAATCTTATCTGTTTTTTTATAAATAAAATTAAACCTATATTAATTTTTTTAATCTGACTCCTCCCCTGAAATCATTGAATCGGCGATTTTTTGATACTTTCGTCATGCCTACTTAATGTGTCATCCGACCCACAGTAGCGCTCAGTTGTAAAGTTATACGGTCACCGGCCACCCAGGCCGTGTCGTCCGTTACTTAGGTAACTCCGGTGATCGGTTTACAAACACCTAGTCGAGCCACGCTACGAGCACTACATATTATAAGAAATGAATGAAAGTTCATCAAAACGAATTTCCTAAGTTAATTAAACGGTCACTAATTGGTGTTTGGTAAGCAGCGTGCCTAGCACAAATTTTGACGTAAAATACGTAGCGAGTATTCGATAGCTAAATGTATGTACCTATAATGGGACAGCGCTCCTGTTGGGCATAAATGGAAACTGCTTTGTTCACACATTTTTCTATCGAATACTTTCTACGTATAGTATTATATTTTACGTCAAAATTTGTGCTAGGCACACTAAGCAGTTGTTTAATATCTCCGGTGAAATCAGTCCTACATTACAAATAAGACACGTGTATTGCACAACCCGTTTTTATATTTTTTTATCTATCCTCTCCATCCTAAGGTTGCCTGGAAGAGATCGCTCTTAGCGATAAGGCCGCCAGTGTCGCACTAATTTTAGGTGTTATAATCCTTTTGTGTGTAATTTATGGTGTGAACAATAAAGATTTTACCTATCTATCTATCAATATATTTTTATTAATTTTAATAGTTTTCATTATTGTATGACATCACAATTAGGCTAAGTGTATTCTGGTCCCCGCAGCTCCGGCAGATTGAGTAATGCATGAACGTACTGAGAGCTGCGTACTGCGGTGTAGGCACGTGCGGGGCGGACGTGTGTCTGTCCTGCTCTGCGCGCTATGTCTGTCTCGCCTGCTCTACTGAGAGCTGCGTACTGCGGTGTAGGCACGTGCGGGGCGGACGTGTGTCTGTCCTGCTCTGCGCGCTATGTCTGTCTCGCCTGCTCTACTGAGAGCTGCGTACTGCGGTGTAGGCACGTGCGGGGCGGACGTGTGTCTGTCCTGCTCTGCGCGCTATGTCTGTCTCGCCTGCTCTTCCTGCTAAATCTGTTCTGTGCTGCCCCACCTGCGTCTCAGCATACGTTTAACTACACAAAGCCTTAAACTATATAAAATAAAATTTTGTTTTAGTCTAAGCCCAAAACTCTGACTAAGGGGCCGTCCATTAATTACGTGATGTTTTTAGCAACTTCTTCATCCCCATATCCCCCTTGGTGATACATGGTGACTGGTGGGGTTACAAATTACCTAGCCTAGCCTCCTCCCGACAATATCACTTGTATGATTTTTGGTAAATACAAATCGTCTTAAATTTTCGGAATTCAACAATGAAATAAATACATGTGATATCTCACTACACTCCCATGTGATAAATCGTGATATTTTCCAAACCCCCTCCCTCTCGAGCCCACGTGATTAATGGACAATTTCTAAGCAGAAAGTGGGTGTTTAAACCTCAGTAAATTAGACAATAGTTCCGACAACCACCGCCGCCTTCCTACTCAGCTTGTCCACGTATTTCCGAAGAGTGAAGGAAGAGAGCATGTCATTGACTGTTCCAACAATGCTGCCGGAAGGAACATTGCAGACCGAATTGCATTGCATTGTTAGGCCTGTGGAAACAATGTTTCCACAGGCCAAACAGGTGAATCAGTAGCTGGCCAACAGTCTGCAATGTTGAAACAATAATATGGTCTTAAAAACAAAATTATTTGGAAAAACACACATTATTTTATAAACGCACTTTATTTCGGTACTGTTGATACTCTTACTATAACTTCAAATTAAGCCAATATTAATTTTGGCTGAGACGGACGACTGGCGCGTTAGGTTGAAGCGATGAGCTTTTTGGTACATTTCTCCATAGTCTCTGAACGTCCGTCGCAAGGTTGTGGTACTAGGCCTAAGGCCTATGCATCTCTTAGGCACGAACAGTAAGTACTCCATGAACGCTCGAACTTTTGCTTTGTATAGTTACAGAAACTGTTACGGCATAATCAATTTCTCTTAAGACGCCTCGGTCAGCAGTAGATCATTATCACAAGTTTTAGATGAGTTTTCCCGAAGTTCAACGTCGTGAAGCGTTTACGGCTGAGGAAAACGGTGCAATAACTAAGTTGAAATCTTCATATTATTCACTGTGTACATGTTTTGAATTAATATAATTATTATGCTGTCTCTCTCTATTACAATAAATACATACAATAAGCCTTGCAAAATTGTTAATTTTCTAGATTAAAATGGATCCCTTTTACAATAATAATGTCTTCCACTAATGTACACAATTAATCCGTTTTTTGTGTTGTTGCTGCGTAAATCGGGTTGTACAAAATTGGTCGCGTAAAACGGTCCATACATTTTGGGCTATGCATTATTGGCCGTATAATATACGCACTCGTAGAAACCTGATGTAAATTGGTTTGTTTTTCAATCAAGTTTATTTATGAATTCTCAACCGACTGCTTTGATAAAGTAAACCAATTTAACTCGGCTCGATGCTTTGAATAGAGAAAATGCTAATTGTGATTTAACAACTAAAAATGTCAACATTCCTTCGAAGCTTGTGCAAAATTTCGCGGAGCCTGCGAACTACCTCCTACAACACACCTAAAACCCTGCAAAGCACTGTGCGATGGAATACTAATATAGCTAACGCAGTCAAATCAACAAAATCTAAGACAAAGAATGAGCCACTGGAAATTTTTAAATGGATATTACTGGTGAGGTTATATTAGGTATTTTATGCACTTTAACTTAGACAATTGTTTTTGTGCCAAAGTAAAGCCCTCTTCAATAAAATATTTACATATTTCCATTATAATTCATATTACTTACCTTAAGATAATCTATTTACCTAGATTTGGGAAGATTTAGAGGTTTTCTTAATATCAATTACATCACCAATTTTAACACTGAAATGTGCACATGATAATTATGTAACTTCTAGTAGCATTTTTAATCCAAATTATGTGACTGTAATTCTGAATATGAGTCATACAAATGATACCAATCGTATGATATAAGGTTGACTATATTTCGGTGAAGGAAAACATTGAGAAAACCTGCATAAGTCTAGAGAAGAAATTCAATGGCGTATGTGAATTTACCTATCCGCACTTGGCCAGCATGGTGGAATATGGCCTTCGAGGGTAGACCTGTATCCCAGCAGTGGGAAGATATAAGGTTGACTAAAAGAAACCCTTCAACACTGGAATAAGAACTGTCGACTTTATGTGACGGGTGGTCTAACAGGGTCCTGAAAATTATGACTTAAAACCAAAACCAAATGAATTTGTTTATCAAGTCGCTAGTGATTTGGTTTCTTCTAGACAAGCATGCTCCATTGTAGACCGCATTATTGCTTACCATCAGGCAAATGCAGTAAAACGTAAAACAAGAACTGTCAACTCTATGTGAGGGGTGGTCTAACGGGGGCCTGAAAATAATAGATATAAACAGCAGATATAAACCAACAATACTTTTTATAGATGATCCCAGTAACTTCGTTTGGATTAGGCTGTTGGCAAGTATACCGACTGCAGTGGAAGATGGGGCTTATTGAGATGCTTCATGCTAAATCAAATGCTGCACCAGCTGAAATGCCTTCCGAGTAAGTACCTATGCTGTTGGAGTATAATTTTAATCAGTCCTGCAATATATTCTCATATTTTCCTGTGTAGAGACCTTCAAATATTATAATCTAAAGCAGGGTTCAGCAACCCCCGGGCCGCAGACCTCCATGCAGACTGTGAAGGGTCGGGAAAATTTCTCATTGTTAATTATTTATTTGACAATATTTTCAGTTTCTCGCTGCTGGAAGACTTGGAATACTATCCGGTAAAAGTCCGTGGCAAGTTTGTACATGACAAGGAGATACTGATTGGACCTCGAGCACTGATTGATGAGACAGCAGGTGCTACAAGAGCCGGCTCTCTCATGTCCGACCCAAAAAAGAACCAAGGATGGCTTGTTGTTACACCATTCATGTTGGCTGACTCTGGGTATACATATGCTTTACTAGAGCCACAACAGGCATGACTATGATTAGAAAAAAGAAGGAAAAGAAAGGTTTTAAGTCCTTAGTCCCAAATTATCAGTATTCTCACATTTTCTAATCCTAATTTGTCTCAAACATTTTGTCTTATCAATCAAGTGTTTTTGCTGATATTATAATTTGAAATCAAATTATTTATAACCTAAAAAATAGAATAAGTTTGTGTAAAAAGATATTCCATTCTACTAATACTATAAATTGTAACATAATTATTATTTTCAGTCAAGTTATCTTAGTGAACCGAGGCTGGGTACACCAAAGCATGAAGGCCAAGGAGAAGCGGGAACCATCTTTGATCGAAAAAGAAGTAGAGCTAGTTGGTGTTGTGCGACTCACAGAAAAAAGAGCTCCATTCATGCCGAAAAACCACCCAGAAAAGGGCTCCTGGTTTTTTAGGTAATATATTTTAGCATTTATATTATACTAGCTGCGCCTCGCAGTCACGCCAGAGTTTTCCGGGATAAAAAGTAATCTATGTGTTAATCCAGACCATGAACAACCTTCATTCCAAATTTCATGTAAATCTGTTCAGCCGTTTTTGCGTGAAAGAGCAACAAACATACTCAGAAACTTTATAATGTTTATAACGTTTATAATTAGTGATTAAACGAACTTACCTTTGTGAAGTTCTATCATAATTATACGTAGCACTTTGTCCGAAGAAATTAGTATTAGTAGATATTATATACACATGTAGTTTCGCTAGGTGACACCACTCTTTGCACTAATTGTTGAGAGAATGTAGGTAGAATTAAACAAGTTAAAATATCCGAGGGTAGATATAACCCACCTCGCCATTTTGTCGTTCTTATTCTTCATTTAGTTTAGAGATATACATATTTATATTACACACCTAATTACACCTTTGTCATTGGCATGCTTCTTTAGTTCTAATGATATTCAAGGGTTGCGTTTGCTCCTGGGGGGGCGGGAGTACATACTAATTTCTTCGGACAAAGTGCTACGTATAATTATGATAGAACTTCACAAAGGTAAGTTCGTTTAATCACTAATTATACTTCGCACTTTGTCCTCGAAATTAGTATTAGTAGATATTATATACACATGTAGACTTTGAGAGTAATGTAAAGAAGTATTGTCAATGACACGTTAATCGTGTGAAATCAACTTAATGTTTATTAAGCACAACCATAGGTACTGTAGGTATATTTTACGTGGAAATATTCATATTTTACGTTACTACCTTATTACTTAACTTAATTGTTATATTTAGCTTAAACAGTATCTAGGCATCTATTCGCCTGATGGTGTATTATTATTATATTAATAATTGCTCGAGCTAAGGACAGGTGACAGGCATCGGTAACAACCCTGTTGTAAAACGGAACGAAGGTAGTGGAGCTGTGGCTCCATCCCGCAGTGTTGCGGATAGTGTCAAGACTGACACCAAGCGAGCGTGCGGCAGTCGCAGTTTGCCGACTGGTTTAAGTGAATAAAATATCGCATTTGTCTATGTATGCCTGTAGTATTTTTGCTGGGTTTTCGTAGAAAAAAGGTAAGAAGAAAACTGACTGCTTGAAACCAGGAATGTTTATTTATATCAAGCTTTTCATTACCAATTGACAATTGTCAATTATGCATAAGTGACCTAAAACACTGTTGGTGCCCCAGGTAGCATTGTATTTAGGTAAAGGAGGTTTACCGTCGCTAAACATTTTCGATAGAAAGACAATTAGGTACGCTAGGGATTGAGGCCTTATATAGAACAACATTGTAATTGTTTAAGCAATACGACCACCACTTCCAGAGAAATCCGTCATGTTGTTTATTGGAGCTTTTAGTCAGTGAGGCAACTTGTAGGCTTCGACTTGATAAAGCCTGATAACACTCCTGCAGCCAGGGTAAGATTGGAATATATCTGCGATTTGTAATGCGATATCAAAATATTATCGTTAGGTGTAAACGTAGCGATATCAGACACAAGTAGGGATTTGAACAAAGAGAACCATGCTTGTGTAGGAACATTGGTACAATGAAACATTGCTACAATCACAATGCCACATGCGTTGTTTGAAATGTTTTTTCGCAGCCTTCTTAGGACTATTGAAAATGAAGGGAAGGTGTAAATAAAAATAAGATGTCTGACCATGACTGCAAATGAATTAAAAGCGACTGCGTCAAGATCTTTGTGTGACGATATGTATCTATTACATTTATTGATGATTCGACTTTCAAATCTATTTCAGGCAGCTCAAAAGATGCTGCTAAGTATTGGGAAGCCCAATCAGCTAACTCCTATTTGATATCTGGGTGTGCTTTACGTGATTCAAAATCAGCGAGAACATTGATACATGATCTACTATAGGACGTGAAGATAAAAATCTTTGTAACCGTGAGGCCAAATTTCTTTTGCTGTTTTAGTAAGATTGGAAATAGAATTCCATCCATGCGGTTAATGTAAGCTATCGCAGAATTGCGGTGGTGTTGTCGATGCGCAAAAGTATCAGACAGCCGTATAAATCCTTGGAAAAAAATTAAGAGCTATGAAAGCAGCTCGAGGTAATTTCAATGCCTTTCTTGTTTACTACTTGACCATTGAGCACTTGCAGTTTGACCTTTACAGTTCGCCCCCACCCCGTAGTTGAGGCGTCAGAATAAATTTCTGTAACGTGCACAGCACGTCGTTTCTGATATGGTGTGTTGATTGGCCTATGGCACTAATCCACCACTTAATATCGGGCAACAGAGTGTCGGGTACATTCATAAACTTATCACAACATCATAAGTTAAGATATTTGCAGCGTTTTATTTCCTTAGTATAAAGCCCATACCCATACTCAATGGCTGGACAAGCCGACACTAATAAACCTTTGATTTGTGTGAATTTCCTAAATCAACAGCGTCTCTTTTTAGTAAAATTATCTATTTCAGTTTTAATGTGTAACTTTTTGTCCGAGGTTAGACTTAGCGACATCTGATAAGAGTCTATGATCATGCCTAAAAATTAGCATGTAATTGAAGGTGTCAACACACTTTTCTCCTCGTAAGACTCAGAGAAGTAAATGTTTTTCTCGTCATTTCAATATTTATCAGTAGCATTTCAGGGCACTGACTTATTAGTAGCCAATCGACTAAATACAGATTCATAATGTTTGTAAAAGCAAACGGTGCAGTTTGCAGTACTTAAGCCGAACGGCACAATGTTACATTGGAATAGTCGTATTTGTCGTTGAAAATTAACCGAAGGTTTTTATAAAGTCATTGTGATATCCTAGAAGAAAATATGCATCTTTGAGATCAAAGGTGCCATATAGCATTTCTGAGAAAATAATTTTACTGCAGTGCGTAAGTCCCCATCCAAGTTTAAAATGTTCAGTTTTTGTAAACTTATTAATTATATTATTATTATTTTAATTTAAATACAATTATTTCGATTGTTTATCAGAATTTGTATATATGCGTGGTTTAGGAACAGATTCCTGAACGACCGATGAGGAAAACTTCCAGCTATCCAAGAGAGGATAGTACTATGGTCATTTGTAATTTATAAGAACCGGATTATATGCAACATAAAAAGTTTATAATAATTATGTATAATAAATTGGTGAAACATTCGTGAAATTGGTAAAATATGCATCAACATAAGTAAAATATGCAACATTACCTGTTTTTATAAATTTTTAATAAATTTTAGAAAAAAAATAAAAATTGCAAGAAGAAAAATGCTGTATTCAGTTTTTTTTTTTTTTTTTTTTTTTTTTTAAATCAGCGCAAAAAAGCGCGCGACTGATTGCGCTTTACAGACCGAGCGGTTTATGTGCTCGTATGTGTAGGTTTGACCGGTAAATTTTTTATTTATTTATTAAATGTTTCTTAATTACTTATAACAAAAATGTATATTTTTATTTTATTTTATTTTTTGTGTTGCAAGTTGCTAAGTCGCCATATAGCAAGTAATAGTAATAACTTCAGCAAGGCATGATATAACACGTGCCATTTGTTTTTGTTCGGCTTCGATTTCTTTGTCCGGTTTCAGTGCCGTTCTGGAAGGGCAGCTTTTGTTTCAGGGTTAAGCTGTGGAGCATTGATGTGCAAGCATAATTGCTGGCATAGCATGCAGGCATTGAGTACTTAGTCAAAATATTTGTATATTGTAACCTTCAGGCGCGATATATTTGAGGCGGTTGCTAACTCTGAACGGGTGTCGTTTGCAATTTTCATTGTGATTATCGGGTGTTTGCCCAAAACCTCCAGTACCTCTTTATCTAATTTTAAAGGTTCTGTTGTCGATGAAGTTGGATCGTCGACAATTATGTCCGCGATATTATTTGCGGTCGCAAGTACTAACTATACTAAGTTACTGGTAACTATAGGGACCGTCGCCGCTTTACCTCCATAAGTGTCGACGAGATCTGCGCCGAAATTATCAACGTCCTATACAGTCACGTGATTTGGAGGCTCTGGGATTCAGTCGTCTGGGCCCAGGTTTGGTTGGGGTGACTCAGGAATGAGTCGATATTGACTTGTAAGTATAGGTTTTTAACCTTATATAATATACGTTTAGTTTATATAATAACAACAAGTCCAAAGGTCTTAAAATTTTGCTCAAAGTAAATGATTAAAAGTTATTGTGTTTTCAGTTTCGAGTAACTGATCAAATTTTGAACGCGGTGGTTAGTTCGGTTACATTCATTGACAGATTAGTGGACTTTAAGGCTGTCTAGTGTCAGCAAAAAGGTTATCAGTTCCAACTGATAAAATGTCGAATGCGGTGAAAGAACCCCAATGGTTAGTTCGGTTGCATTCATTGAGATAATAATTGAACTTTAAGGCTGCCCTAGTGCCAGCTAAAAGAAAAAAGGTTATCAGTCCCGGCTGATAAAATGTCGTATGCGGTGAAAAAACCCCAATGGTTAGTTCGATTGCATTTATTGACAGATTAATGGGCTTTAAGGCTGCCCAGTGCCATCTAAAAGAAAAAAGGTTATCAGTCCCAACTGATAAAATGTCGTATGCGGTGAAAAAACCCTGATGGTTAGTTCGGTTGCATTGACAGATGTCGTATGCGGTGAAAAAACCCTGATGGTTAGTTCGGTTGCATTGACAGATTAATGGGCTTTAAGGCTGCCCGGTGCCAGCTAAGAGAAAAAGGTTATCAGTCTCAACTGATAAAATGTCGTATGCGGTGAAAAAACCCTGATGGTTAGTTCGGTTGCATTGACAGATTAATGGGCTTTAAGGCTGCCCCGTGCCAGAGGTTATCAGTTCCAACTGATAACAATATCGAATGCGGCGAAATAGCACCGCTGGCGATCTCGGTTGCATTCTTATGAACTTTGCTTTATAATTATTAAGGTAATGAATACATAGTAATACCACTACATACCTTGTCGATGTACCTACTGTACTTCGTACTATTATCCGTTGCTCCAATGAGTCCTCGGAATCACTACTAGAAACGTCACTTTTATACGACTTATTTTTCACTTTAATTTTTTAATTTTACGCATTAAAATTCCGCGGTTTTCTTTGACAGCTTTCGAGCGTTTTCTTTTAGGTATTTTTTGAATAACAAAAAGAATACTAAGTATTATACTTTTGTTGAATTGAAAGTGTCCGGAGTGGTTGAGCACTAAATTGCGAATGAAGAATAAGAACGACAAAATGGCGAGGTGGGTTATATCTACCCTCGGATATTTTAACTTGTTTAATTCTACCTACATTCTCTCAACAATTAGTGCAAAGAGTGGTGTCACCTAGCGAAACTACATGTGTATATAATATCTACTAATACTAATTTCGAGGACAAAGTGCGAAGTATAATATTAGTAGGAAGTGTGACTAGAAAAAGCTGTGTGATGTTTTCACTCAACTTTGTAACAGCATTGTAGATTGAAACAAAGTTGGTATGATAGAAGATAATTTTTAGGGCAATTATTCTGTTCAATTATAGAAATTGACCGAGGAAGCGCAGCTTCTCTGTAACGACTGGCCAAATTTGCTTTCATCTGTCCGGATGTTTGTTTATTTTACCCTACTCGCGTACAGGTCGCATTTCTCATCAAATCGCGAAGAACTTTGTATACACATTCAACAATTTAATAGATTTTTAATAGATAATGGGTGAAGCTGTGGTGTGCTGTTAGTAGAATATAAAACAAACATCATCTGTGAAAAAGCCAATGCTCTACCACAGTTAGATCGCATGGAGACATCATACATACATATATTTATTTGGAATTGTTTGTTATGGAAGTTACTCCAATATTAAATACATTCAAATGAGAACCTATTGCTAGACAAGCCTGTTTGGGGTTGTAAGGCTATTATTGTTTAAAAATATATCTACATCATATATAAACGAATCTCTATTTCCGTTGGTCATCAGGCCTTGGTGAAACAATTCTTTTTTTGTTGTGTTAATTATTGTCAGGAGAAGGTTCATAAAAAGAAAAAAATAAGGAAGTGGAGCAGAACATTAGGAAATTTAAGACAATTTGAATTTGTATTTTTCTATATTCATAGTTAAGACAGGACAATGTCTGTCGGGTCAACTAGTAAATAATAACAATGAAATATGGAAATCAAACTGAAGGCCTACATGAGTCACCCAAATATCCATTCTTTTTTATCCTGAAGCTATTTATAATGTTAGTATCTAAGAATGAGTCTAAGCTTGTCTCCATATATTCGTACCTACAGAGTTATATAGGAAAGGGTGTGCTAAGCCGAAAAGGTCTCGAAGTACTCATCATTACAAACAACTTTTATTAACTCGTATCAAAAATCGCAAAAAAATTATCTGTTTCATACATTTTGTCGTGTTATTAATATTTTGGTATGGAACAGCTGATTTTTTTTCGCAAATTCCGAGTTAAGGTCGTAGCCCACTTATACAACTCCGCTCCCACCCGACAAATAAAATGTCATTCAAATATGAGCTTCAGGTCGTGCCCGTTAGATATAGTTTATATTGGCAACATAAATAAATAACATAATAAGACAGTTTGCTAACAGCGAGCTTACCGCCATCAGACTGCTCGCTAGTTGACGCTTCTCTGGCTACACGTTGTAAACAAGCGAACTGCGCGGTGTCTGCACGCTGACTGCTAGCAGTCGCCGCGCCGCCGACGCCGGCCAGTCGGGCGCTTCAATAGAAACCGATCGCGAACTGTGTCTACTTATCGCAAAAAACGAGATCGGTCTGCTAGCTGTCGGCGCGTGGACAGCTGGGCGACTGCTAGCTGGTCGGCGCGTGGACCGCGAAAAGTCGGCGGTGTTGGGTGGGAGCGGTATATGAGCAGAGTCGTGAAGTGGGCTACGACCTTTAGCCCTATTGTAAAAGTTTTTCGTAATGATGAGGACTATGAAACCTTTTCGGATTAGCATACCCTTACCTCATAGGCCTGTTTAGAGTGTATTATTTTGTTTTGTATTATTTCATTTCTGTTTTTAAGGGATCTGGAGCAGATGAGCAGCTACATTGGCTGCAGCCCAGTGTGGTTGGACGCCAGGGGCATCCCAGAGCCACCTGAGGGCTGGCCGATCCCCAACCAAACCCGGGTCACACTCAGAAACGAGCACTTCTCATACATTGTCACTTGGTACTCGTTGTCCATCTTCACGGCTCTCATGTGGCATCGCTACTTCTTGAAAAAACTACCTCTCCTATAAAACTATCTTATTTAGAAACATTTTTGTAGGCCTGCTAAGCAAAAACTTTAAGTGAGCTTTATTTTTGTTATTGTTGCTAACTAAGCATTTATTTATGAAAACGTTGTTTTTATATTATAGCTGTATTCATGTGTAGAACAAGTTTGTGAAATTAAAAAAAATCAATAGAAATCTCATATGTATTATTTAAGTATACTCGGATCCTAAATCGTCTCACTACTTGAAGAATAGAAATAAACAAACGGAGTGATTCAGTACACTCTGGATTTAACTACTTTTATGGTTTTAACATATCGACCTCAGCACTGTAATCACTAATGTGTAAAAATGCAAAGAATCACGGAGGGTAATTGCTGTTTACTGCTAGCAGTATAACAGCAATTACAACACAAGTCCTTACAGGACTGCAGCGTGTATGATAATTATGTAGTGTTTTGCTTGGGCTTGTGGCCCGAGAGGCATTCTTTAGTAGTAGAGTAGGTATGGTCAATTTATTTAATATTCAATGCTAAAGAATCTATATATTGATTTGAAAAGTTGAAAAGATAAAATTGCGTCATCTTGTTTTCATGGTGTTTTTTAACCGACTTCCAAAAAGGAAGAGGTTTTCAATTCGGATGTTTGTATTTTTTTTTATGTATGATAGGCACTCCGTCAAAAGACGGTTTTGCAATTTTTTTTTAAATGAGTAGTTCCAAAAATTTTATCTGTGGTGCCGTGGTGTAGTGAGAATTAATTTTGACATTGACATCTAAGTAAATGTCAATTTAGATAGTTTTTATAGCGCACAAACTTCGGGCATTTAGCCCATTTAGAAGTGAAATGACATAACTAGTGCAATTAATTAATCCACACCATTGTACTTTTTGGAACTAAAACTATTTTTTACAAAGCTTAGTGGTTAAATAATTTTTACTACCCAGCTCTAGAGTTGTTGCAATAGCGATAGTTTCGCTATGTATAGTTAGCCTTGGAAATCAGTTAAACCATCGATAGTTCTATCGAAATTCAGCAATACTATCGATAGTGAAAAAAAGCAATAGTTTTGAAAGTTGTCGATAATATCGAGCAATGATAATATCGATAGTATTGTACAAAATAATCGATACTATTTCTGATACATTGTCGCGTATCGATAGTTTTGGTTTAGTAACTATCGACGTATTTTAGATATTATCGACTGAGAATCAAACGACACCTGATCGGTACCTAGCTCTTAGCTCAGGATACAGGATATACGATATTTTTATGTTTACAAGAACAATATTTTTACAAAACAAAAAACAAGAACTGACTTCAAAAGACCGACTATTGAGTTATTCATCTATTTGTCGCGCAAGTACTTAATGCAAATTTAAGACTTAAATGGTTTTCTCATGGATACCATTATCAGAACTGGACTAAATTGAAATGGGACCAAATGGGAAGCGTCAGCTTTCTAATAAAAAAATAATATAGAAAAAAAAAACATAGACGAATTGATAACCTCCTCCTTTTTTGAAGTCGGTAAAAAATGAAATGAAATATTTATTCATAGCATTGCTACAAGTCAATGGAAAAAGATAATCGTAATAAATTCAAAAATAATTCGTTAATCAATCACTAAATAATAATTCAAAGGTCACATGTCGAGCTTTCATATGAAAGAGCTTGCCAACGAATGACACTATGGATAACGAAACCCAAACAATATTAACAGAAGAGGATACGGATAGCTAGCAATACTATCGTAAAATATTAAGCTATCGACACGTATCGTATCGTTAAATATGCTATCGATAATATTTTTACTAATACTATCGATATTATTGTCAAGAGTCGATAGCACTATCGATAGTATGAATGATTTTCAATATAGACTATCGGTAGACTATCACTATTGTAACAACACTACCCAGCTCTTGCTAATATTTCGAGTCCAACATGAGCCGCTTGTGGCCCGCGGGAAATTCCAAATAGTTATGATAAGTACCTACATAAATTAAGGTATAAGAAAAGCGTTATCTAGTTTCATCATTATCAGCTGTACTTGTTGGTAATTCCTCACTTAACAACTTTACACATTTTAATAACTAGCTGATGACCGTAACTTCGTACCCAGCGCTACTAGTCTTCGGCCTCGCAGTGATACGAGTATTTTATTTTTATTTTTTTTAGATAGGTGGATAAAGGGCCCAAGTTTGAAGGCATTCTAAGACAGATCTAAACTAAAAATATACCTATCCGTCTTTATCATTGCAAGCCATTAGACAAGGATGCCAATAGTTTTGGGGTGCTAGGTCGGGTAACCTCCTCGTGGTGCACCCTGGGCAACAGCGTGCGGTAATACTGCAGCTTTTATGCAGTATTACCGCACGCTGGCAAATAACCCGACACGGTGGGCCCGTCCGCGTGTCCCTCTGACTAGCAGAGGGCACAGCGGATGGGGTGTGGTGGAGTGTGGAGCGTTGGAGGATACGGCGCTCCACGCTTGGCTGGTGGCAGCAATGCCACCAGGGGGGGTTTTCCTTGTGCTCCTCGCCGCGTGTGGGTCGCGGTCGGGAGTGCAAGGAAAGGAGGAGGGGATCGCTCGTTGCCGGGCGTGGTGAAAGCCATGCTCGGCGGCGAGAGATCGTGGCAGGCCGTGGTCTCCTTCTGCGAAGAGGTAATGTCGCAGAAGGGGCCGCGGGGCGGATCGGGGAGGACGACTCCCGCAGGATCCGCTCCGGCGCAGACGACGGGGAGGGAGGAGGGGGCGATCCGATCATCGCCTCCTTCCCTCTCCGTAGTGGGGCCACTGGCGGAGGGTCGGGGGGCTCTCTGCTGGCTTGCACCGGCTCCACACGTCTGGGGGCGGCCTTGGGTGACCAGGGCCGTCCCTCTCTTGACGCACGGAAGACGGGGCCGAAGGGCCGACCCTGGCTGAGGGTGGCGGAGACTCCGAAAGGGAACCCCGCTGCCCCCGGCCACAAGGGAATGAGGTCAACTTCCCAGTGGTTTTAGTGGGTATGCCGCCGCAGGGCGGAGACTCCCACATAACCCCGGCTCCCCCGGGTTAGGGGTATCCATAAAGGATTTCCACTGGGTCAACAAAAAAAAAAAAAAAAAAAAAAAGGATGCCAATAGTTTTAGAAAATTTAGATGTCTTAAAAAGCCTTCAAACTTGGGCCTAAAGTTGTATTTGCTAGGGTAGGATAATAAAACGACTATGTTTGAATGCGAGATCTGTATTTTTACCTATTTACAACACACGAAATATGCATGACATAGTTTTGAATTTCTTCTAGTTAAATTAGTTAAATAGTTCTATTGATAAATGCTCAAAAACTTTGTCTAACAAATCGAAATTGATTTTCTTAATTTTATAGATTTATAAACAATGTAAGCTCGCGTAGAGATCGATTAGTTATGATACAATTTGTTTGCTAATTTTGATCGCCACTTTTTTATTAGTTATTCAAATCCGAGAAACGCAATCATAACAGTATAAAGTAAGATCAGACGGCATAAATGAGTCTTTTTGCTTTAAAATAAAGAATAACAATTTCATTACATACAAGACATTGTGATATTTTTGCAGTTATTTTCGTTGTTTGTTTGAACATATTTAGATAATAATTTCCATTCACACTTGAGAAAAAAAAACACTAAACATTCAATCATACATTTACTATAAATAAAACGTTAAAATTGCTACTAGCGGTGTGGCAAATAAATAGTATTTTTCTAAAATGAGATCGTGACCAACTCGATCCCGATCGATTGGCAATGAAATTAAGTGGTTTAATTATTAGGTATTTCATTAATTGATTTAAAACATCTTGTATCAACTAT
The DNA here is from genome assembly GCA_949125135.1 of Alcis repandata. Lineage (NCBI taxonomy): Eukaryota > Metazoa > Arthropoda > Insecta > Lepidoptera > Geometridae > Alcis > Alcis repandata. The sequence goes on along the minus strand of OX421221.1, from coordinate 11,087,633 downwards.
GTAACAGCCATGTTGTACGAGATTGTTTGCTAAAACTTGAAATAAACCTAGCCGCTAGTGGCATTGAATATATTTTTACTTAGATTCATAATTTTATGTATAATTCAATAAAAAAATTGGTGGTGATTAAAATTTCTAATACGAGGTTTTTTTCAGATATTTTTTGGCTTTTGGCTGTTGATAAAATATTCCAGCGAAAAATATAAAAGCGGACGGCGCATTTTACACGACACGGATTGAAGTGAACCTTATTTACATCGAATTACATGTCATTATTTTCCAATGAATGTCTATGTTTCGCGTCCATAAGAAACCAATAATAGACCTAATAATCCCTATTCACATGATAGCTTACATTTTAATGTCGGGACCGTGGTCCGGACGGGACCGGTGTAATGTGGGTTATGATTTAATCCAAATAAATCTGAAGCTGAAAACGCATACATTTTAAACAACCTCAACAGCTCCATTTATCTAACCATACACAAATCATGAATGTGAAAACTATCTATCTAAAATCAATGTGATTTGTAAATAATAATCTTAATGTATGGTAGGGTAGGAGGACCAAATAAAAGTATACATGAAAACTTTGCCTAATGATCGATTTTTAAAATGATTTTAAAAAGTAATGACGGAAAAGTCAAGCCGACAGTCGGGCCAGATAACAATGATATACATCTAAAACAATGTAACCACATACCCTGGTATAACCGTAATCCAGCAATGAAGATGTAATTTCCGTTCCCAAGTAACTGGATCACGACAGACCAAGGTGAAGAGGCGCGGAGAAATGGAATTCACAACCACGGTGTAAGAATTTAGAGATGTAAAATCCAATTTAGTATCTCCGCTTGATGAACATTACCAATCGATGTTATAACATGTTATATAATGATTAGGAGCTAAGAGCCGGCGCGGCGGCCGGCCACCGTAGTGGGTGACATGAACCCAGGCAATATCATTCTAATTTCATGCGGGCAAGTCAAAATTGGACACGTGAATTTGAGGGACATGGGTTGAGTCTATCTTGGGGGTAGTCTTGTAGTCGCAGATGGTGAGCTCCTTCAGTTTCCATTCCCAACCCATAGACTGGACTGCGTGTAGAGTTTGTGCCTCGGTGTGCTGACGTCGGAGCATTCCCTCCTGTGAAAAGTTTACTATTTTTAAAGTAGTTATAGGATTATAGGTATTTCTAAGGTTAATACAATTAGCCTTGCAAAATGTTAGAAATTTATTCTACTGTTTGAATGGTTTATTAAATATCTGCTCAGTGGTGCTCAGGGTGTTAGTTGTCCTTGTTTTTGTGTGTTCCATGGCACCCCAACACAGGTTATCCTAGTGGGGAGATAAGAGTGTGAAATGTTTTTTAAAAAGGGTGTACCTTGATCTTCTCCCACTTGTCGTCGACCTCCTGCAGCCACGAGTTGATCTGGCGGCCGTTGCAGCGCGACCGCTGCGCGTTCCGCTTCTCCTCCTGCTCCGGAGCCAGCACGTTGTAAACCTCGGTGTCTCGCAGCATCGTGCACACAGAGAACGGAAGAGCCTGTATACATTAAATCGCCGCAGAGTAAGGAGAGATACGACAACGATATTGTATAAGCCAATTTACATGACATACATGACGTGTATAGTATGTACGGTTGTGTGAGTAAATTAGAATCACTTCCAACGTCCGATTGAGCTAAAATATAGATATACATACATATGTGCCTTTGTAACTCCAATGACAATGCAATAAAAGCTTGTATTTATTATATATTTTATATGTCTTGTTTTATTTTTATTTTTTATAGACTAGGCCTGTGTTTAACCACATCTCATTTAATGGGAAGTGATGAAATACCTATTCACTTTTCTTTTAAACATCTCCGGTTTGTACTTTTTCGAAAAGACACCTGTAAAAAATTCCACACCTCTGCAGTTCGAATTAAGGTGGAATGGGATCAATAAAATTTTAGTATGTTTGAACGGTGTATCTATCGTAAGAGGACGTTTCTCCACAGCAAAGCGTGACAAGGGACAAAGGAGCTACTACTATTCTTCTACGATGGATTTCACAAACAATAAGCTGTTTTTGTTGCTTTTTGAGCCCTGGGAACCTGGGATGTTAGTGAACAAGTGGTTGCGCAGTTCTTATTTTTAGCCGTCAAGAATGAGGGCATACGTCTTGCATCTACATTACCAGAGCTCAAAAAGATTTATGCGAACACCACAGAAAGCAATTTTTAGTGCTGTAGAAGAAACTCAAGAAACTAAAAAAATATCCTGATGGGCAGGCAACGGAGTATTACCATGAGGGTTTCTTTTTATCATTTTGTTACAGAATTCTATAAATCATCAAAAGGGTTATCCATAGCATATTATTAGTAAAGTTAATCGTTATCTATAGTCCACATTTAATGATATTTCCATTAACATTACTTGGTTAGCGACGGCTCGTTCCGCTCGGCCGTGCACGCGCAGTATCTCCTGCTCGACGGCGAGGACCAACTTCTCTTTTTCTACGAGGTGTTGGATACGGAGCCTCGTTCTGAAATGAGATACAGGTGATATGGTGGGCCCAATTCCTAAACCCAGAGTGATATATCTTGAGGGATCCAGTGCGATATGGTGGGCACAATTCTTAAACACAGATTGAGATGTCTTGAGGGATCCGGTGCGATATGGTGGGCACAATTCCTAAGCCCAGAGTGAGATGTCTTGAGGGATCTAGTGCGATATGGTGGGCACAATTTTTAAACACAGAGTGAGATATCTTGAGGGATCCAGTGCGATATGGTGGGCACAATTCCTAAACACAGAGTGAGATGTCTTGAGGGATCCAGTGCGATATGGTGGGCACAACTCTTAAACACAGAGTGAGATGTCTTGAGGGATCTAGTGCGATATGGTGGGCACAATTCCTAAACACAGAGTGAGATGTCTTGAGGGATCCAGTGCGATATGGTGGGCACAACTCTTAAACACAGAGTGAGATGTCTTGAGGGATCTAGTGCGATATGGTGGGCACAATTTTTGAACACAGAGTGAGATATCTTGAGGGATCCAGTGCGATATGGTGGGCACAATTCCTAAACACAGAGTGAGATGTCTTGAGGGATCCAGTGCGATATGGTGGGCACAATTTTTAAACACAGAGTGAGATATCTTGAGGGATCCAGTACGATATGGTGGGCACAATTCCTAAACACAGAGTGAGATGTCTTGAGGGATCCGGTGCGATATGGTGGGCACAATTCCTAAACCCAGAGTGAGATGTCTTGAGGGATCTAGTGCGATATGGTGGGCACAATTCCAAAACCCAAGAGTGAGATATCTTGAGGGATCAATACCAAAACAGTTCGATCTGTCCCCATGACAAGTCCAAATTTGTATTTGACAATTGAAAATGTATGTGAAACTGACTTTTTGAATAATAAACGATATTCTATTCTATTCGTGAGGGCACAAAACTGGGGTCAGACAGGAATAAATAGGAAAAGAAAATTAAAAAGAAACTGATTACCTTTCTTTTTCTTGCATCAAGAACTCTGTTTTCATTTGAGAGGGAAGGGAGTGTGGGATCTCCACCTGCGGTTCAGCTGCAACGTTACCCTGCAGCGTGTACGTGCATCTGTTCATCAGATACTTGTTGAAGTCTTTCGGTGGTTTCGGTTTCACGGGAAAGAGAGCCTTTTGTCGGCGGTCGATCTGACAAAAGAAAACTATTTATTCAAGATTTTTTTAGTCCTCATAAAGCAGGCGCGACTACCTATGGGCAATACTGATCGTTACTAGTAATGTTTTGACAGGTTTCTAACTAGTGATAAATGTTTAGATGTTTTTGACGTGACAACGTCTTATAATTCGATGGAACCGGCTGCACGCACGAAAAAACATGACGCGTGCGGCGTTACCGTCGTTACCGTCGCTCTGAGGCGTTCCAAGCGAGAGCGCGCAACGAGCGACAAAGAGGCACAATCGGCCTCCGCGTTCGGCAGCGTTCGACATCTGTCTCTCTCCTACTTGAGTGAGCAATGCGTCCGCGTGGACAGCTGCTATACAATAATACATTTACATGTTTTCGTCAAGTATGAAGTGCAGCGAAAAGTGAATGCGGTATCAATTGTTTATAGCAACGATAATTGCGGCGATAAAGGTAATGATTCTTTCGATATTAAATATATGTTCCGTGATATATTGTCGAATATTCGTGCTTTCATCATTAAAATAAATAGCATCGGTCCGCTAGTGCAGCGATTGTAGGTTATGCTATAATTGACAAAATTATTTTTAAAAATATATGTATTTTATTTTTAAAAATAAAATACATATATTTATTTATTTACACTATTATTAATTTATATTTATTGAAATTTTCAACCCTATTCTTAATTTAAATTTATAAAATTTTATTTTCTATTTTTTTAGTTCGGTTTTTTATAAAAAGCGTGTTTTTTTAGTTTTTTTTAACTATTATTTATTTTTCGCTTTTTAGTTCGATTTGCTAACTATTAACCATTATTCATATGTACAAATGTGTTGGTGTTATCCGATTTTGGCCGTCTGCTCAAGCAAATTAAAAATAAAATTGATGCCTAACAAAAAATATTGAGCAAAAAGATTTGTAACCGCGTGGTTTCGATCCTCAGACCTCATAAAATAAAATTGATGCGTAACAAAAAATATTGAGCAAAAAGATTTCTAGCGCGTGGTTTCGATCCAGGGACCTCTATATTATGAGCCCAGCACACTTCCACTGCGCCACTCTGTTCTCTGACAAGATTGACGAAATTACCATTTGTAAGTTAAACGGTATTAAAAGTTAAAGAAACTTTATAGAAAAAGCGTGTTAAAAAAATTAATAGTTAAAAAAACTAAAAAACACGATTTGTTTAGTGTATTGTCATCGGTCCTCGATATATCTACAAAGTTTGAAAGAAATCTGACCGTTTAAAGTGGGTCAAAAACGCGCTCAAAGGAGTCGGTTACATACAAACATACAAACATACAAACATACAAACATACAAACATACAAACATACAGGTGAAGCTAATAAAAGCGTGTTAAAAAGTGTTTTAGCATGTTCTGAATAGTACCTAATTACTAATTATAGTTACCTGTTTTCGTATGTGGATGTACATTTGGTAAGGGTTACAGTGCACGACGTTGTGCGCTACCGTACTCGAGTCGTGGAGCGGTTCATGCTTGAGATCGCGGTGACTGTCCTTGGAAGACTTTAGCTTCCGTTTTCTCGGGTGCAAATCTACTGACGGGAAAAAAACCACAAGTTAACAAAGCAGCCAAACCGACTGCTGCTGCATACTGTATCGAAACTGCAAAATCTCCATTTTTTATTCAAGATGCCAAGTATACGAATATTTGATATACTTTTAGGAAAACAAAAATAATTAATTTAAATCAAATTTTGATTTTAAATTGCTCTTTTGTAAAAAATGGCATTTGTAGTTTCAATACTGTATGTGGCAGCAGTCGAAATGTTTCGTTACACGAACATGGTACGATATCTTAGCCATGCAATACACATGCAAATATTTCAACCGATAGTTATACCCACTGCAAGGTGAATCTCCTCGTAGCGGGTATAATTATCTTCATTCAGTCCAATTCACTGAATGTCTCGTTTGCAATTTTTTTCAAACAATTGTTGTAACGAGTGGTTAGTACGGAGCTGAACATACTCAGAGACGTTCGTTAGTAGAGGACTACGTTCAGCTGAGGGCAAATATTGGCTGTGGAAGGCGATGCGGAATTCCTGTGTGTTAAAGTTGAATGTATGGTTAATTGGGAATGAGATACAGTGGCGGACTTACACATTTGCCGCCCGTAGGCTATTCAAATCTAGCCATTTACAATTCGATACAAGTTCAGCGATCGGCAACCTTTTAGGCAGACGCGAGCCACATAGTGACAATTTAAAAAACGGCGGGTCGCATTTCTTCATTAAAATCGAAAAAGACCGTGTTTTGTTCGATATACACATCAATTCGGTTTTACAAACCTTTGATTTACAAATTGAAAAATAAATAAAATATAGCGCACATTTACTCCACCCACAACACATTTACTTATCAGCCGCGGGCCGCAAGGAGAAGGCTCGCGGGCTGCGGGTTGCTGACCGCTGCAGTAGTTCAAGATCATCCTAATTTTAATATTATTATGAAACATCTTATATATCAGGGTGACGAGCGCAGTGCTGTGCCGCGCAGGGTCTTGAATTCTAAGAATTAAAATTCTGGGCGGCGCAAGCCTTTTATGGACAATCGTGACGTTTAACATCAGGCGAGCGATTTGCTCGTTCGTCATTGAATAGCATAAAAAAATATTATGTAAACTTATCTGAGTATTGAAGTTGAAATATACACACGTGAATTGCCATTGCGGGCCTAATAAAATTTAGGTTGGTAAATCCGCCACTGATGAGATATTAGTAACAAATGTAACAATTGATATTTAAACAAATACACGTACCTGAATCGGTCCGCGAGTGATCATCATGCCCCTGCAACAGCAATATTATTTAAATAGAAATTCTACCTCTTTTTAATTATTCACACAAAAATGAACACTACTTCATTGGATTACAATTGTAGCATACTGGTCTTACAGATGGCGGCGGACTCTTGTTCGAATTTAACGGATTAGATCCGGGTGAGATCCTGTCCTTGTTGTCGTCCATGGTTTTGTGCGAGCGCAGCACCCGCTGCCCTGGCTGAAACCCAAATCAACACGTCTTTATATTTGCCCCTAAAATCATCATCCCATTCAATAACGAAACTCAAAAGAAATAAACCAAGCATACTAAATCGGCTAAGGGTCCTGCAGCTCTATTTAAATATATTGAATGTGGCAGCTAGTCACTGGTCTATTTTCAATAGAAGCACGGATGCGGCGCAATTTAAGCGCAGAATGCTAAGCTTGCATCCTTACCATTTAAGGAATTACTAATGAATGGCACCTCCTCTAGAGGTCATCTTAGTGATGCCAAAGCTCAAGGTACCCAAAAACTATATAAAATAAAATATTCACAAAATAAACAAAACGGTAAAACAAAATTTAAAGAAATAATAATGAAAATCATATTTCAAACTATAAAAAATAACTGTAAATAATAACGGTCACATTCCTACATCTATCTACCATTGTAACCGATCTAAAAAATGGAAATAAACAAAATGGAAATAATAAAAACAGACATGTTATACATAGGGTTGTACAACATACCTTCGGCAGACGTACCTTGCCGCCTTCGCCAACCCTCTTATCATCTGAATTACCGTCCGAGCTGTCCGAGGTCTGGCCCGTGTCGGCCGTGCAGGGCAGCACGTAGGGCAGCGTGGCGCTACCGCGGCCCTTGCCGCCGCCGCGCGGACCTGAGCCACCTGCGCGAGATCCATTTCGTATACAACATCCACTTACGCAAACGTATAGAACGTCGACACACATCTAACACATATGATATGTTTAATACTAACGACGTCGCCGTTTCCTGTGAGTCGCCCTGCCTGTGTCCACGTGTTATTTGTAAAACAAGAAACAAATTAAGTTAAAAAATTATCGCCAAACAATAAAAGTACATGACATTTAATTAGTAAAGACGTCTGTTGCAGTTTGTCTGATGACGACGTCTTTTGCTCTCTCAAGGACCACGTTCGGTCGCCTCCCAGAAGTAGGCAAAAAAATTTTGTGAAATTACAAAGCATATCAAATTTTAACACAATTCCAAATCATGAGAACTTTGCAGCAGTATCATCAGGTAAACTGCACATCTCATTATAAATACAAAATAGTTTTATAAACTAGTTAATTTTTCTCTCAATACTGAGTACTCTCTGAATACACTGGGTCTATTCTCAAAACGTTCATGTATGAACGTCAACCAACGGAATATTATGTTAAAGCTTGCATAACTTTTATATGCATGGCAAAGTGGCTAGCACAGTTCGTTCGTATTTGGGGCTCATATTTGACTTACAGGTTTTTAGCACAAAATTATGTCAAAAGATTTTAGTAAGAAGCTAAAAAAATTTATATTATTAGTGTTAGTAAGACTATCTACTGGTATTAAGCTAGGTACTTAATATATAGGTAGCATTGAGTTGATACACACCTTCGCCTTCCTGTTCGTTCCTCGCGCTCGCCCCTCCCCCCGGTATTACTATCTTGAGCGGAGGAACTTTGGGCGCGTTTGTTTCGTGCCCTTTATCGTCATGATCGCCGTCGCCAACGTCCTTACCCTGGTTCGGTTTCGGACTCGCCACTGGACTCTTTCTATCCTGTTTACTTCCAGAATTCGAACCCTTCGATCCGCCAGACGATTTACCCTTGTGAGTAGAACGCTATTAATCACCCAATATCACTTTCTGTTATAACTATACACAAGTACAATTCAATTCATCTCATGTCTAAGTCAAATGTCGTAGAACCTTGAACCGAATCTGTAACTTGTATTTTGAAATATAGATATTTTTTTGTTAGTACGAAAGTATTTTAAATTTAAAATTGCGTCTGTCTGTGGCCGTCAGGACAGTTTCTTCTACATGAATATTTGATTTAGTGGAAACGTGTCGCGTTTAAAATTTACTTTTATTTGTACAATTTACCAACCATAAAAAAATAAACAGTAATATTCGAGTATTTAGCAGGCAAGTACTGGCCATAAAGTTTGCAAGAAATCACCAGATTTCACAGTATATTTACCGCGTCAAGTGGCACAAAACAGACATTTAGAAATCAAGGCATCAAATATGCTTCTTAAGCATTGTAAGAGGACTGTCAATATGATGAAACTCAGTTCATGGTACTACTTTCTGTATCTATTGTTTATTATCGAGTGGTTTTGAATAAAGAGTAATCTATTTGAAAGATAACAGCAGAATAGATCTTACCGCATGCGATCCTTTTTCCCCGCCTTTGCCGCTGGAGCTTTTACCCTGTGATTGCTGGCCTTTGCTGGACGATCCTTTGCTCCCAGTGGGGTTCTTCAGGGGCGCGACGCCCGTCTTACTCGCCGGCCCGGGTTGCTTGCTGCCGGTCAATACGCTGTTATGTAACAAATAACGCTTGTAATCATCGCCTGGGGTGGCTACCGCATTGCACTCAGGCTCACTCCCAAGTAGAGCAAAGAGACGTCCAATCGATTCCTAAGAAAATCGGACAGTTTTCTTTAAAGAAATGTACATATTAACTCAGCTCCACTGCTCTTTGTTTTAGTGTAGTGTGGAGACAAAATCTTAGACCCTTGAATAGAATAGTTATACATTATGATTAAATGCAAGTTTCTACATTTAACTTCCTCTTTTTATTTTAAAATAAATAGAACCTACACTACATACCAGCATTCCGAGGTATTTAACTATCTGCTTTAATAGCTATGCCTTGAAGGCATGGCCATATAAATAAATTAATTAAATTCGAATTTTGTGAACCAAATGGTAGCATGGTTGTTAACAATAATAAATATTAGGTAATTAAGATACTACGTAACTCGAGTCTAAATCAATTTCGAACGCATCATATTAAAGAGTGTGCTGATCCAACAAGATCACTGATGGCAGTGGTAACTGGTTCTTACCGCCCTGTAGAGGTGCGCGACACTGGGGCCGGTTTCCCCATCAGCTCTTTTTCTTCATTTCGCTTCTTCCTCTTGGAGAGGTCATCCTCGAGTGGGTCAGTCTCGTGATTGACATCAGGATATTGCCGTTTTGTGCTGCCGCTGTTTTCATCCTGGGTCGATGAAACGACGCTGCTACTCACGTGTGCCCCTTCAAACGAGAACACAAATGATATGTGTATAATTAAGGAAGGTACAAAATAACAGAAAGCTAGTTGCATTGAAGTTTAAGTGACTTTTCTTTAAACTCAAGACATACTATAGTATCTACTATTCAAAGTACTTGTTTCACACTTTACAATTACATGCAATGCAACCCACAGTTGAAGTGAAATTCCACATTTCACTTTTCGATTAAAATGTAGCTTTCTAATGACTATTTGCAAATTAAAGTTTAATAATTGGTTAAGCAATTTGACTGACCTTTTTCGTGAGTGGCAGTGTCTTTTCCATCGTAGTGTAGGCCCTGTGTTAGGGTCTCCATGTTGTTCCTCTTAATGGAGTCTGTGGTGGCACTTGCATTGCCCTTCTTGACGCTGTCATCCCTCGAACGACCGACGTTGTTGGCTCTCGCGTTATTATCTGAGAAGGGGAGAAAAAGAGTTGAATGCTTTTGGTCATGTTTGATTGTTTATGATTTATAACTTTCCGTACAATTCTCCTACGATTGGTGTATTCATATCATGTATACTAGCTATACATAAGTTATAGCCGAGATACGGAGCTGCTACGGTGCCGCCGTCGGTGGTACGTAAGCGCGTGAATAATTGTAATATATTGAACTGCCTCCTGTAGTTCAACGCTACATTGACACAGAGATCATCGTATTCTCGTCACCTACTGCCGCTCATCTAGGCTTTCCTGTACATTGCATCCAACTAACATGCTGCATACTAAATAATGTCAATACATATACAGATGTTGCAGTTTCGTATCAATCAAAATAACCAATTTTGCTCTTACGTTCAGAAAAAGAGCGGGGCGCGTCTTCACAAATTGAACTATATTGTCCACGAAATGCTACATCTTGTTCTACTTTGCGAAAATAAGGAACTTAATGATGTTTTTTTGTAAAGTAAGTACACCCGGTCACAATATCTGTGCACCTCGATGGAATGGAAACGGGAGAGGCTCCCGCTTCCCCTGTCACCTTACCTGTCACCCGCTATAAGGCTATACGCATTCCAGCGAGGTGCACAGATATTGTGACCGGGTTATAAATGTAAGTATGGTTGTATATAACAAATTTTTAAATAATGTATGAAAATTATAGCTGTTTCACGAAAACCATGTGTTTTGTTTTTTAGACAGCAAAACCAATTAACATAGCAAAATAATCACTATTTAAAACAGGTTTAGGTAGAATTCAAAGATAAATAAGTAGGTATCTAACATATTTATATTACCTTTTTATTTTAAGTTATACTTTTACTGTTATTGTAGGTGTAGTGCACACTACAAACAAGTAACTTGCTGGTCTTATCACTTGATGTGGTTTAAAAAGCATGCACAAAAAGCAAGCTTGGTTGCATATAAAAGTATTTTTTATGTAACCGAGCATGCTAATATGTATTTATGTATAAAATTTACACTTATAATATTTGATACATGCAAAAAAGGGTAATTTGCAGCCATTTTAAAGCAAATCAAATATTTATGTTTAGTTTAAATAATTGTATTTTGGAAAGGTACTTTTTTAAAAGAACCTTTGACATGTTTTAAAGAGGTCAAAATTAAAATGCAGTAAATACAGCAGTTAGTGTCGGGGGTGAAATGGAACACTCCACCAACAAGAGTCATAATTTAAATAATTATAGTGACAACTTTTATGGTAAAATATGTTACATATTTATGATACAAAAAATACACATAAACTTACCGGATAATCTAAGGTATAGGTGCCCACCAATGAACAACATTTGGTATTTAAGATTGTAATAATTTCAATTGAACATCCGGTTCCACCCAGGGACAAGATCCGACTGAGCCCTGGCTCCAGATGTCAATCTTTATATGTATCCAGTAGAATTTGAATTTTAAATAACATTGAACTGAATGTGTTACTGAAGTTTTAACATATTAAAATAGGTTGGGGTTGTTGACCATACAGTCTCAAAGACTCATCCACTAACACTTTAAAAATAAGTTTAGCATGTTCTGATGAAATTGGCATTGAATTAAAGTGAACTTAGTAACTTCATAAAAGTTTAGTGAACTTTTATAAAGTTACTAAGTTCACTTACTGACATACTTATGAACTTACTAAGTTACTTTTTTATTGTTTTGAGTTATTTGTCAAGGTGAATGATGTTCATATGGTGGCGATATGGGTTAAAATATTGTGATAATCACAGGTGAACCCTGTCACAGACAGGCATGTGTTTGAGGCAAATGGTATAATAAAAGACTAGGCTCTACCCAGCAGCATAAGAAATAATACTCTGGATAGTGATAATTATATATGTATTTTAATGAATTTTGTCAACTTAACCTCTACCTTATCTCGACCTTAAGCTGTAAATGATATAGCATTTTCTAGTATTACCTAATTGCACTTTCTAGGTAGGTACTTATAATAAAAATCAGCTGCAAATAGGAGAGCAGATAAATTATCGTTCAAGAAAACTTGTCTTGAATAAGTGATAAAAAGTTAATTCCTATTTTATAAAAAGTTAATTCCTATCCCATTTTACTAGATAATTGTTCACAGGTTAATGACTACACTAATTAATGAACATTTCATTATTTTCTTTAAACAGTTAGGTTCAATTTATAGATGTGGCCCTGCCAGCTACCGTTTGCTTTATGTAAACATTGTCTTACTCATCAAATTGATATTTTTACATTGACTTCAGAGGAATTTTATGAGTAATGTTAATGTTAAAAGTAATGACATCTAGCCATAATAGTAAAGAATTTACTAATAGCTGAGTTATCAGCTGTACAAAGAATGCTTATTTATGTACGTACTTACCGACGGCGACTATCGAGCTTACTCACTCAGAAATACGTATTGTGAATACAGAACACAGAGATCACCTAATTATACGGATTAACTTTCAGTAGGTCTATGGTATTACAATAAATATTCACATTGTCACGTCAGTCAAGACAATATTAGAAGTTTACAGAGGGAGGACTATAATCCTGCGTGAGTGTGCTGGGTGCGTCTCCGTTTACACTAAATATGTTTAACATCAAGCAAACTTGAACTCCCCTTGTTTATGCGAGAGCGTTCTCCTTTGCATTTCACGCCGTCAGACCCTATTTTGATATTTTCTACGTGTCTTTCCACTTTATTAATCCACAAAACTTGTGCTAAATCGGTTCGTCAGACCGTCGAGAAGTTGGCAGTAATCTGTAATTATTATTACCAGAGCTAATTTGCCCAAAGTAACGCTTGACTACTTAAGTCACAATTTACGCAATTAAACGTTTTCAAAAACCCACGCTTTAATACTAATTTCGCTTTAATCATGAACTATTGAGAACTCCGGATAGTTTGACTAACGTAATGATGCTTAATTACAAATACTCGAAAGATATTTTAAATAAATATTTTAGTCAAGTAACGGAGGTGTAGTCAAAAAAACTATTTTCGTAACAAAAATTGGGTTTTGGCAACCCTAGCTGCAATGAAGTCAATGAACGGCCAAAGTCGGGCGGCCATGGCCATTTGGCCATCCCATGATTCGACAGCCGCAACACGCCCCAAACAGTTCCAGTTTACGTAGGTTTCCGAGACGCCTCGCGCTTTGAAATGATACCTCGCGATGAATTTACGAATAGGGGACTATATTATGCATTAAAGAAGTGTCTTAAATCATTATTAAAAAAACAGTTCAAGTAAGAGCATGACGGATCATGTAGAATTCCAATTACTAGAAGATAAAGGACCTTTTCTAGTTCTAGAGAACATTATTTTATCAAATAATTAGTTTTTAAGGCTAAAAAATATTTTTGTTTTTCTCGAACATTGTTTGAACCTGAATCAGCATAACTTCGTCGGCAATAATATTATTTAGTGAACTGGGCCCGCACCATGACCTCTTAAAACAATGATGGTTACGTATTGATTCCGACGCTGCGCGACCATGAACTTTACTTTCACTCCGTGATACGATTCGCGGTCGCGTAGCGTCGGAAACAAAACGTAACCATCATTGTTTTTAGGTGTGCTGATTCAGATTCAAACAATGTTCAACATCTTGTAAGTCATGTTTTAATAAGTCAGAAGCGTCTACCCCGAGGTAGAGCTGCGAACTTGCAACCTGATATGAGCTGGGTTAATTTACGTTAGTTCCCTCTCCGCACCCATAATATATTATGTAGTTTTAAACAGACGTGATGTCATGAAGGATTTTGTCTTATTTTTGCTTTTCCTAGCTTTCGCTCCCGGAATTAGCGACGCATCACTACAAATTCATTGCAAGTTGAATTTTATCGATTATTTTGTCTATGAAATACTTTCTGTCATAAGCGAAGAAACAGTTTGGTCACCAGCTCTCTATTTAGTAAGGGGGGGGGGGGGGGGGACGGGGGACGCGTTATGATACATTTTCAGAGCCATCTTCCGGACGATTTTCGTGTGACATCATTGGTAATTAATATTTCATTGAATGCGCAGATTTTTGTGCTGTCGTCGAATGAATCTCTCAAACGGTTTAATTTGTTTAAAGATATTTTAATATTAATTTTTTTGGCTGTGGTCATGGATCATCATCTGTTCTTAATTATTTAACGTTATAGATATTGGTTTCTTTTTGTGAAGTAAAATTATAGGTAATAAAATAGCTTAATATCGGTTAAGTCAAAATAAATATATTACGTGGGCGCCACTTTGAAGTCACGTTGTACATTTACTTTTTGTGAACAAACTAGAATTATGTTAAATAAAACATTGCTTGTCAGATTGGGCGTAATGGAACGCATTAGTAACGTCATGTCTTGTACGAACTTCACTCCAGCCAACGGAGTTCGGCGTGGCCTGGTATTTCTACTAGCGCCATCTGTGACAACTGACAAGTAGCATGTACTGCGTAGAGGGCGTGAGCGCCTAAGTTAGTTCGGTGTAATCGACATTTTGAATAGAGGGCGTACGATGGCTCAATCTCAGCAGTTGGTTTGATGTCTCCGAAATTTAAATATTTTAAACAACAAGTTTTTAAATGTATTTTGAACGGAGTTACACAGATATACTAAACTAAGCTTAATCGGACATCGGGAAGGGGTTCCCAATTCAGTTAAATTGCAACATTTAAACCGAACGTACAAAAATCGCAAATTAAATAAAAGTTTGTATAATAATAGTCTTATGTTTTTTTATATGCATTTATAATTGTTATAAAATCACAAAAAATATTTTAAATACGTACACTTTATTTAACATGTTATATTAGACATATAGTAGAATGTGTAGGTATGCGTTCGGTGTAGATCACTTCCAGGGTTAAAAACAAAACTAATTGAATGATGAGGGCAATCCCGATTGGTTTACTCGTATTCATCATTCAATTGATCACCCTCCAGTTCCATCATGGCTGAATAAATTGTGCCACATCGTTGTATTGTCACCGGGACTACATCGGTGCACTTGCAAATAACCAAATAGACACAAGTTTTAAAAGTAAGTAAAAGTCTATAATTATTACAATTACTTACAAACCACACACAATCTACACACATCAAGTGAACTAACTTAAAGCGTGTATAAAAAAACTATTTTAAGCCATTTTTAATAACTTTCTTTATTCCTATTATACATTTCAACAATGGATCTTCTATACCGGTTATACAAAAAGGGTATAATAAGCCGAAAAGAACTCGTAGTCCTCATCATTATGAATAACTTCTACTGTGGGACCAACCCGGAATTCACGAACAAAAAATCAGCTGTTCCATAGAAAAATGTCAATTACATTCGACAAAATGAATGGAACAGCTGATTTTTTCGCGTATTCCGGGTTGGTCCTATAGTAAAAGTAGTTCATAATGATGAGTACTATGAGCTCTTTTCGGCTTAGCATACTCTTTCTGAATAACCCTGTATACTCGTATAAAGGATACATCGTTTCCTAAGATATCAACTATTGTGCATCGAAATATTTGTAGGTCGCAAATTTAACAGTTAATTAGAATTGGCATGATCATTAACTTTGTACCAGGTGTGCTGATACTTGGCCTTAGACCTCGAATGTTTGGGGCTCGAAAAAGGGGTTCGGTCTTCATTGCGTCACAAAAACATTGTAAAATGGTTTATGAATGCATAGGGGGACAAAATAATTCACAAAGAAACTCACTTATGTTAACTACGTGAGTTCCAATTTTATTTTAAGACTTTTAGAAACAAATTGATTAATTGGCTTAATAAATAATTATCTTGGGTGCAGTTAGTGGTAAATAACCTACTTATATTGGCTGTTCCGGAAGTTAGTAAACCAAATAAATCTGATTAAGCGAAAACTCGCATGTCGAGGGTGCTGGACCTCCTTCGGGGATGAAACCTTAAGGCGAAACTTCGGTGTTTGTCTGTCTGAATGTTACAGTCCGAAATTTGATATGACGCTAGATAATGTTACGTACTTACAAACCAAACACGAGAAATAGGTTTTTACTTGGAAATTGGGTCATGAAATGGGGACCTCAAATTTTAAAGCCCAGCTATGTGGTCATGTGGGGTATCAGATGGGAGGTAATTTTATTTTTACTGTTTACTGTAGTTACTTTAATTTCTAAATCTCAGAAAAAAATTACAATAATACTCAGGAAAAATACAGCAAAGCTCCCCAACTTAATAGTGTTGTTTCTTAAAATTACGAAAAATTTTAAAATATCGTATCGTCGGTCTTGGTCATATCGTCTCGGTTCCGCAATTTATTTTTAATTGTATTGATTTGTGTTGTCGCGATTTTATGGATCCGCGCTCGTTTAAAAAACGATAGTTCCCAACCGACATGCGAGTTTTCACTTTATCAGATTTATTTATTGAGAGGAAACAAAAATAAATCGCATGAAGCTAGATGTTTAGAAATTGAAAGCCATGTAGTGGCTAAAAGGTTCATTGTTCTGGCGGCTAGAGTGGACGCGCTTCGTGGCCGATCCTCGTTCAAGGGGGATATAAACGGATGAGCTGTCTTTCTTACTAGCAATATTTTTATCACAGGTAAAAAGCTTTTCTTAAATCGTCTCCTTTAAAAAACTCTTTGTGCGGTGCTGACAACAGCTTTTCTAAAAGATCTTAGCTTTAGTCCAATTTTCATGGGTAACTGCAGTTCGAGCACGTACTGGTCCCCTGGTCTATCCTGACCTTATTTAAATTATTCGTACTAACAGATGAAAGTTGCTAACGAAAAGCAGCTTGCAAATCGTAAAATTCCTTAAAAGTGAAGCATAGCCCTGGTTTATAATACGTACGAAATCATTGCACAAAATGCTCACGCGCACATCGCTGGTGCCCGTGAGCTCATTCATTAGGTAGAGTTAAGTGACTCTATCATTGTTGATCAAAATGACGGTCGGCGCAATTACCTCCTCAATCGAAGTCCTCACTGGCCGATGCATTGATGAAAGAATTAAAATAAAAAGTAATTGTGGACGGCTAGTGATATTTTCTAAAGAGATTTTTTCAAAAAGTTATAAATAACAAGAACATTATTTTTACAAAACAAAAAACAAAAACCGACTTCAAAAGACCGACTATTGAGTTATGATCATCTATTTGTCGCGCACGTACTTAATGCAAATTTAAGACTTATATAGTTTTCTCATGGGTACCATTATCAGAACTGGACTAAATTGAAATGGGACCAAATGGGAAGCGTAAGCTTACTAATAAAAAAAGAATCATCAAAATCGATTCACCTAGTCAAAAGTTATGAGGTAACAAACATAAAAAAAATAAAAATAAAACATACAGTCGAATTGATAACCTCCTCCTTTTTTCAAGTCGGTTAAAAACTCTTTTGCTAAACTTTCGGAACAGCCTTCGTACGTAGGTTACGTACCTAATATAGGGTTATTCATAAAGGGTATGCTAAGCCGAAAATGGCTCATAGTAGTACTTATCATTATGAACAACTTTTACTATGGGACCAACCCGAAATTCGAGAAAAAAAAATCAGCTGATCCATACATTTTGTCGAGTGTCATTGACATTTTTCTATGGAACAGTTGATATTTTTTTTCGCGAATTTCGGGTTGGTCCCATAGTAAAAGTTGTTCATAATGATGAGTACTATGTGCCCTTTTCGGCTTAGCATACCCTTTATGAAAAACCCTGTATACGATGTGTTCACGTTATCTTATCAAAGGTATTTATGCCAACCAACGCATTATAAATGCAGCGACACATGTTGAGCTAAACGTGTACATAGGGGCATAATTATGTACTTACTACGTACATACACAATACAGTCTATCGCTATCGGATTTCTGCTGACAGCTATCCGTCAGCGAAGGGTCAGTTCTTAGCAATGTTTTGCTAAGGTAACAAAAAGAGTAAACTGAGCACTTGCGGTTCATAAGCCAATTTAGCTGAATCGAATGTTCAAGCTCCGGCCAAATCTGCGCGTAATGGACGTAATGGACGCTTGATGCGTCTGACGCATCCGCTCCGCGTCCCGTCCCCACGTAGCTGACGCGCAAGTTTCTTCGTAACTTATGAGTTTCATGAAGAAACTTGCGCTTGTGGTACGAAATGGCATTCAGTAAAATATACGCAAGTTTCATCCGCGACGTTACACGATCGACCTTCGACCATGAGTATCGTAGGTATTTCCGATACCGACACAAACAGTGTTTATTTGTCAATTACAATCATAATCAACTAAGTCTTGATGAGTTCTCTAGCAGACAGAAGGACGGAGATAGGTGCGCACAACTGCGTGATATCTAGGTAAAAATGTACTTACCCTTTAGCGACTGAAGATATTCGAATATATCTTCACCGGCATAGTCTGATGGCGTCTTGCCCTTGGTGTTCCTGGCGAAAGGCTCAGCTCCATGGTCGACAAGAAACTTCACCATCTTGAGATTACCGGAGGTGGTAGCGTCGTGCAAAGGGGTGTCGTCGTCAAGCCCCTTCGCGTTAGGGTCGGCGCCGCCGCCCACGAGCAACTCCACCACGTCCTGCCACCCATAGCTGCACGCTTCGTGCAAAGCAGTCCATCCTGCAATTTCGAATCTTAACGTCTTAACACAGTGCCAAATATTTACACAACATTTATTTGCCACGACTAGAAATACTTTTCTACATTAAGTATTATAACATTATTATTAAATTACATAGGGATCCGTAGCAAACCAAGAAAACCTTAGTCTTTTATAATTTCGTCGTGTCCTATGGTCAGTAATCATCATGATAGACCGGGAATCGTGATAGAAAATTGATTGTGCAGTTTTTCCAGGACGTTTTCTTGTTTAGTATTAGCTTCGTCGGCTATTTGGGCTTTTACAGTTTTCTTTTCTGAAGAAAAAGTCTTTAGATTTGTATCTAAACTGATACTTCTAAACTGATAGTCAAGTCCAGCTTTAGAAGACATCAGACTTTATGCTTGAATAATGCAACGTGATTGTAATAACTTTAACTAAAGGGTTTCTTAGTTTGCTCCAGAACCCACAAACGCTGCACTAACAGCGTTTATCCAATTTTAAATATAATATCAATATATCAATATTATAGTTATGGTAATAATAACGACTACATAATAATACAAACTTAAAATATAATATATTTCTTACTTTAGTTTAATTTCATAGTTTTAAAATTAAGTACATCCAAAGAATCAATTTTATTCTTACCTTGTTTGAATTAATAGTTAAAATTCACAAATTAAATCACACTAATATTATAAATGCGAAAGTTTGAATGTTTGTTCTTTCTCCATGCTCAAATTGCTGTCCAATAAAATATAGTGATACTTGTGACCCTGGAATATCGACAAAGGTTCTTCATTTATTTATTTATTTTTACCCCGGAAGAATTACCGGATTCTGTAGGTTAGCGGGTGAAATCGCGGAGCGTTGCTAGTTTACAATAATTTGATTAACGGCAAAATCACAACAGTAAAACTAAATACAACATGAAACAACAACAAATATTACAATTAACATTTAAGTAAAGTCAAACCTATAATTATATCTATAGCCAAACCGTTTATCTTAGTCCTCGCCTGCGCGGTACAGAGGCGCGGGGGCGGGGGTATGACGACAAAGGGGACTGAAGGGTGCCTCTGTACCGCGCAGGCGAGGACTAAGAACGGTTTGGCTATACATAACCTGTATGTACCAGACCATCCTACGTGTCAGCTAGGTTTGTCACCATTTTATGGCTGATGCTCAGCCAGGATATAACCTATAGCACTCAGGATAGTGTACCTTTCCAATAGAAAAATATTTTTACATCAGATCATTCCTCAGTTTTCAACTTACAAACATACAAACTTTACCTCTTTATAACATTAGTATGGATATATATATATTTTTTTATAAAGGCTTACCAAGAGATATGAATCTAATAAGAAACTACAAAAGCATCATTTTTATTTATATTTTCATTTGTTTTAACCAGTATGGCCGAAGCCTGCAGTCAAAATTACTTTTGACCGAGCTTGACTGTTACTATTAAAACTTTAGCGATTATATTTGATCTAATGTTTAAATGTTTGGCGCTTGCCAAATGCAAGTGTCAGTATAGATAAATCCATTAGCTATTTGGAAAACATTATTTTACTTACATCATTGAGTGGGGTTTATTCAAAGTGGAATTAGAATAATTTTTTAAATTTTTTAATCAGTTACGTTCCATTTATCAATTTTCGAGCTCAAATTATATATTTTTTAAATTATATTATCAGCATTATACTCATAAGGCATTTTTCAAAAAACCTAAAATACTATTTTAAACTTACTGTTATAACTTTTAAAATACGACCGACTGGAGATTAAGGTTCCGATATCTTGCTGACCAATTCAGTGTTTCTACGGCGTCAACAAGTATTCCGGAAAACCGCATAAAATACTTATGTACACTGTATTAGAAAAGAAATAAAAAACGCTCATATTGATAATGTAATTTTAACAAGATCCAAAAAAAATTGAATTGTCATTGTCAATGAGTTAAGTACATGGGTAAGAATAAATATTTCATCTCAATTGAACATTGGGGGGTTAAAAGAAACTGTGGCAACTAACAACTTACATATATTGCAAGCTTGTACAAATTGCAATATATGTTGCAATGGAATATATTTATCCAGTTTGGACTGATGAAATTGTAATATCATAGACTTTTAGGTGCTGCTTTGCCACCTTACACCTTACCTTACCTTACCTTTGCTTTGCTTTACATAATAAAAAAAAAAAAAAAAAAAAAAAAACCTTAATACTGCTGATATGCACTTATTGTGGACATTTGAGCATTGTAATGTAATGATACCGATAGTATGCTGGCACTTACATGATAATAGCATAATAAATACAGTACTACAAAGTGTAATTGAAGAGCACTGGCCCCTGGCCCCAGCGGATGGGCATTGTCATGTGATTCATTCTGAATACCTTTACTAACGTACCAAATACATATAGCTATACAGTATGCAGTTATGAGTAACAGCTCAAATGGGCAATAGTGAATAATGTCTTGCTTCCCGCCTATGCAAGCGCTGCAAATTGGCGCGTCAGTGTTCACTATATACATACTTTTAAGAATAGTGGGCCTAGCAAATGAATGCTTTATAATTAATTTCTACGTAATGTGCAAGCAGATATTACTGTGATGACAATGATTACCTAAGCTGCTAAGTTTAGGTAATCAAGTTTAGGTTTTAATAATATTATTTGCTAAAATAATATTATTCTTCACTTAGCTTTGTTTTATGTGTTTATGGTCTATTTAACAAAGTTTACGCTTTTTACTTTGGGAAGATACTCTTGTTACTTGTTAAAACGTGAGTTTCAGTTAAATATGAATGGTTTGACCGCAGCTCAAGTATACCTATTACAGATAGTAGTTTTTGGAGATAAAAACTAACACAAGTTTCATACATCAGCATTCAATTTTGTCATTTACACTGTTGTCATACTAACTTCTGCAGTTTCTGGACTATAGGTTTTCATTGAAAACCAATACATAGAAATTAAAATTATAACAATGCAACATTTTAACACTCTCAAGGAAGCATCGTCTTAGTGCTCCGTGCACTCATATGCAACACATAAACAATTACACTCACACAACGAGACGCCGGCTTCCTTTAAAAGACTAATAAATGAATAAAAAAAGAATTTAAATTCAAAAATAAGCCCATAACTTTTACACTACACAGATTTTTATCAAACATAGCTAAGATCCACCGCAATGAAACCGGCTTTCAGATGCAAGAAACAGCATCAAAATCTGGTCTGGCTGTATTAGGAGACATACAAATACTCAGCTGTTTCAGAAAAAAACGATAATAGACAATATAAACAAAAACAACCCCTACTGCACATACTATACAATGCATATTGTATATGTTTCTGTTCCACCCTGCGTGGGTAACAAGTACTTATATTGAAAGACAATCAATAAATGAGACAGCAAACCATTTATAATGGCTTGCTGTCTCATTTATTGATTTTCATATGTCAAGGCTGCCACTAACCTATTTGCATCAAAATTGGTTCCATTGTAGGATTTAAGGCGGAATTAAGAAATTCACAAACCTATATCAAACAACAACAATCAACAAGCAGGTTCCAGGGTTTTAGGTTTCATCCTAAAACATAACATCTGATCTGGGTCTACCTTTTGCCCCAAACTTTACATAACTGCATGAGCAGTTATGTAAAATGACTTGCAATGGGGCTTCAGAAAATTGTACATTATATTGTGGGGAAATTAAATCTAGCCACCATTTTATAATACTTTGTGAAGGTGAAATAGAGCTGGCTGGATTGTCTACCTTATAATGCACCAGCTGTGCCCTGCAGTTTGACTTGCATGTAGTATACCTAATTTACTATTCTAGAATCAAAAACATGCCTCAGGCCCTTGAAGCTGCTAAAAATCCTATTAATCTGCATGACAATGAAAAAAGTAGCTAGACTATGTGTTATTCCAGAACTTTAACTATCTACAACGCAAATTTTACCAAAATCAATTAACAGTTATGGAGGTACATGGTCACAAGCATTCATACACACATACACACAAACTTTCTCATTTATAATATCAGTAAAATTTCAGAAGTAGGTTAGCTGGAATATAAACAAAAAACAAAAACCGACTTCAAGAGACCGACTATTGAGTTTTTCATCTATTTGTCGCGCACATACTTAATGCAAATTTAAGACTTATATATGGTTTTCTCATGGATACCATTATTTATCAGAACTGGACTAAATTGAAATGGGACCACTTGGGAAGCGTCAGCTTTCTAATAAAAAAAGAATCATCAAAATCGATTCACCCAGTCAAAAGTTATGAGGTAACAAACATTAAAAAAAAATTAAAAAAAAACATAGTCGAATTGATAACCTCCTCCTTTTTTTGAAGTCGGTTAAAAAAGGATTCTAATCACAGAACCAATACTATTTTACTTTAGTAGAGAAACAACTTACTATATCATGCTACCATGTTTTATTATGGCTTCAATGTTTGACTACAAAATAGTAACCAGCCCCCCAGTTAAGTTGCAATCTATGGTCGCCAACGCTATACAAAGCTAAGATAATGCCGTTTCTTAAATCTATTTATTTATAGATTGTATATCCTATTACAGAAATGTCATTTCCATACATTATTTCAGTCTTCTATATTGTTTTGATTGTAGAATTGCAATTTGGCTAAGCAGGTTGATCCGATTTCAACCTTGTTGTTCGAGTCATCAGATTTTGAAGTGACATTCTAGTTTAGTGTGTGCCCTGGAGTTTTCCCGCAATGGCTACACTACATCTGAGGCCTATTCTTAGTTCAGCTTGGTTTTCTGTGAGCTTAGTTTATTAGGTGGTGGGGTAAAGCGAATCTTTGCTTTTGATCTGTACTTATGTTTATGACAAGATACAATTTAACACAGTTTTTTATTAGATTAGGTAAGGTTAAGATATGAGAGTCATTAGGATAGTAGTATAGTCAATATAAATTGAATATATCGAAAATGTAAAATTAATTAGGTCAAAGTGTTTTTTTTTTAAAGTTATAGTGGAATATTTTGAAAGTAAATATTTGTTACATATAAACCCGGCTGAAACTTGATCACTACTTAAAATTTTCTATTTTGCATTTGCATTACAATATTGTAACATTTCACTTCAGCGAGAAGTCTGTTGTCAGGCCATTTTAAACAACAATTACTTTGTGCAGTGTTCATAAATAAGGCCCTATGTACATAATTATAATTTTAGTACAAGGGTGGTAAATTTGAATGAAATTCATAATTTTAATTGACACACCCCAAACAGGCAACAAACATGAATGAACATGAACTTGGGATTTGTATGTCGAAAAATGTACAGTAAACAGGTCCCGCTCCATCTTGGACCATGTAATAGCTTAATATTGGATTCCACGTTGTTACCCTTGTGGCTATTTTGAATTAGTAGAAACCATATTTACTCTTAATATAAATTAGCTCCTTGTATGTACCAAAAGACAGCTGGAGTTAAAAAAAAAATCTTTCAGTATGCTTGTTTAAATTTTACAATAATCACATTTCACATTGTTGCCACAAATAATTTTGGATCTAAAGTATTTTTAAGATTGCAAAGACCTACATTAGCGTTACAGAGTATAGATGGAAAGTTAAAGAGCTTACCCGCAAAATCAGGAACATTAGGATCTTTGCCCTGTTCTAGTAACTTTTTGACTTGTTCATGGTCACCCCTGATAGATGCCACATGCAGGGGGGTTTCTCCTCGTTCATTGCGCTGGTGTCTCTTCTTCTTCCTCTCTTCAGCTGGGGTCGGAACGGCTGTGTACCAAAAAGGCGGGAATTGGTGTTACGCCTCACATGGTAAAACAGATGATCAAGCAATTGTTTACCTTGAGGGGCATCTTGTGATGAGATTTGCATCACTAGAGCCAGCTGCTGCCGTTCCGACATGGGCGCTTGGACTTGGGGCCGCGGCGCTCCGTCCGGCCCGCGGCCTGAGCCTCTAGATCGCGAAGACGACGGCATGCTTTTATAGCATAACCACTCGTCTACAAACGAAACGACACTAATCAACGCCACGCAGCACTGAGCATCAGAAAAAATATTTAGTATGTAGGTACCACAAACGCGCCAATAGTTCAGACAAGATGTTAAACTACTTTACCTTACTTTGGCGCTTGCTATACTTTACAAGAAAAATATCTCATAACGTTCTTTACTTTAAACAATGAAAAGACATGAATAAGAAATTTAACATTTTCAACTTCAGAAAACTCAATAATAATTAAAGCAATCAAAATCGAGACATCGAGACCAAGACAGATTGAAAATTGAAGTGAAGTATATGAAATGCTGGTTCTAGACATGCGAATTCATGCGATGAGTCTATCGCCTCGAATATTCGTAAACAACATCACGTTCGTTTTGGTATCGAAAAATTCAAAACACCACTTTTGTTCACCTATCTGACAATCATTCGCATGTGCGACATACGAACATGTACACATCCAAATATTGGTTTGTTATTTTTTTGGTATTTTGTATTTTTTTTAACGCGAGAATCATGGCCGCGGGCGAAAATTGTGGTCACTCTCACTACATTAAATCATAGCAATAAATGCAGGTACGGTGTAAGAAGGCATATTTCGAACTGCTAGTTAATAATTGCCTTTTCTCGTCAATTTTATGAATCGTTTAAATTGCTAATTCCCACATCTGCATAACGCACGAACCTTCGCCTCTGTATCAATGAAACTTTCATGTGAGAGGTTAGTTAAAAAAAATTAGTTCCAAAAAGTACATGGCGTGCGTTAACCTGGTATTTTATGTAATATCTACTTAAATATCTTAACACTTCTAAATGAGCCAAAAGCCTGAAGCTTATCAAATAAAACGATAGATTCACAACCTGGCAGCACTAAATCGTAGAAGGCTCACGTAGTAACTATTTTTACTAATCTGTGGTTTGCCCACCATAACACGGTTACGGCGACAGGGATAAAAATGAAATGTCTGTCTTTCTTTTTTAATCGTGTCTGGCACTTGCCATCTTGTTCTTTTTAACACGCTTTTATTAGCTTCACCTGTATGTTTGTATGTTTGTTTGTATGTAACCGACTCCTTTGAGCGCGTTTTTGACCCACTTTAAACGGTCAGATTTCTTTCAAACTTTGTAGATATATCGAGGACCGATGACAATACACTAAACAAATCGTGTTTTTTAGTTTTTTTAACTATTAATTTTTTTAACACGCTTTTTCTATAAAGTTTCTTTAACTTTTAATACCGTTTAACTTACAAATGGTAATTTCGTCATTCGTGTCAGAGAACAGAGTGGCGCAGTGGAAGCGTGCTGGGCTCATAACCCAGAGGTCCCTGGATCGAAACCACGCGCTAGAAATCTTTTTGCTCAATATTTTTTGTTACGCATCAATTTTATTTTATGAGGTCTGAGGATCGAAACCACGCGGCTACAAATCTTTTTGCTCAATATTTTTTGTTACGCATCAATTTTATTTTTAATTTGCTTGAGCAGACGGCCAAAATCGGATAACACCAACACATTTGTACATATTAAGGATGGTTAATAGTTAGCAAATCGAACTAAAAAGCGAAAAATAAATAATGGTTAAAAAAAAACTAAAAAAACACGCTTTTTATAAAGAACCGAACTAAAAAAATAGAAAATAAAATTTTATAAATTTAAATTAAGAATAGGGTTGAAAATTTCAATAAATATAAATTAATAATAGTGTAAATAAATAAATATATGTATTTTATTTTTTAAAAACCGTGGGGTGCTTTCTAAGATATTATCAAAATGCTTATCACTCTACTCATGTCTGTCAATACAAAATGTATCTACAAAATATATAATATCTATTGACCCATGCACCCCACGCTTTTTAAAAATAAAATACATATATTTATTTATTTACACTATTATTAATTTATATTTATTGAAATTTTCAACCCTATTCTTAATTTAAATTTATAAAATTTTATTTTCTAATTTTTTAGTTCGGTTCTTTATAAAAAGCGTGTTTTTTTAGTTTTTTTTTAATTTACAAAGTAGGCTTGTTTCCACTAAGAATGAATCGGATGGATTGGAGTTTCTAATTATTGATTAAGATATACAGATTTCAAAAAATAAAACAATTTATCAAAATAATTAAAGATTATTAATATTTTTAGAAAAGAAAATCTTAAAAAATACGCATTGAGTCACGTGACAGTGAACGCCAATCAGAAAATGTTACGTCACGCCGTGCTAAACATCACGGTAATGCATCATGTTAATGCCTGATCTTTTGTTTTCATAGTGGTCTGGGCTGCTTTACTTCTGAATTTATGTGTAATTAATTACTTTCTGCTCACTAAAAGTTTCCGGCTCATTTTATTCAACTGTTTGGAAATCTGAACTGTATGAGGAGTATCTAGAGATGAACTTAGCGTGGAGCTTTCTTTACGTTCATTCAGACACTCTGCTATTGTCGTCATTCTCTGTTTTTTCAATATGTATGATCGTTCTGTGCTGTTGCATGTCCGCTTTTTCCTATCTTCTTGACATTTTTTACTTGGAGTAAGTACCTACATCCTGGTTTCAAGCGCACTTGTGATACTTTTTCCATATGATACTCGGTATAATTAAGCATATCATTTGGCAACTATAACAATAAAACGTGTGTTAGGACTATTATTTTAACAAAATATGTATTGTCCAAATCATAACAAAATAACTAACCTCAAACTAGTTTGTTATTGTTTTACCACTACCTATTCTTGAGGAAAATTATCAGTTTTTTTTACATTGAGATTACTAAGAATATACCTACAGTGTCAAATACTTACATCAAAATGATCTTCACAAAAATACATTCTTGTTTTAGTTGACAAACAGTGAGCATCATTCCTCCTCGCAAGTGCTAGCCACTTTTTTCGTATTTGTGGATCGTTTGGAACATAGTTAAATAATCTCTTTGGCGTATTTATACTTGTGCTTTACACTGGGACACCATACAGTACTTGTAATACGACGGATTCATTTTTTATCACGAAATATCAACAATCGCCATACACGAACAGCTGTGTTTCGCACAGGTTGACGTCACACACGACGCCATGACAGTTTTGAGCGTTTTCGGGGGAAATTAAATGTCATTTCTTTAAATGCGAAAATATACAAATTGAAAATCGATATATTTTCAAAAAAATATATTTTTCCCATGTATAGTGGATATTAAGTTAGATTAATTAGCAATCAATCAAATCTATGCAACTAGCCTTTCCATCTGTATAATCTGAGTTTAGATGTCACTTTCAATGTCATATCGACAACTAACATTGACAACTAATGGTAATTTTTTTTTTTGGGTTTTGTATACGAAGAAAGTGCTGTACGTTATTGGTCGTATATTATTAGGGTCCAATAGCCGTACCTGCCGAATGACGTACATACGTGACTCGTTCGTTCTTTTCTTTGTTCAGTTATGGTTCGTTCAAGTACCTATCGGTAAGGTAGGGTGATAGGGTGGGGTCCGTGGGCGGTGGGGTCCATGATTGATTAGGTATTTATTTGATTTATCGCGGCAGTAGTTCGGTGGGTGCCATAGTGTGAAGTTGTGTTTTATAGTGATTGACGAAGTCCCCTTGCTGAAATCGTTCATCATTGTAGGTAAGTGTTTTCCCAATTTAATTTAAATTAAATTAAATTAAATTAAATTAAATTAAATTAAATTAAATTAAATTAAATTAAATTAAATTAAATTAAATTAAATTAAATTAAATTAAATTAAATTAAATTAAATTAAATTAAATTAAATTAAATTAAATTAAATTAAATTAAATTAAATTAAATTAAATTAAATTAAATTAAATTAAATTAAATTAAATTAAATTAAATTAAATTAAATTAAATTAAATTAAATTAAATTAAATTAAATTAAATTAAATTAAATTAAATTAAATTAAATTAAATTAAATTAAATTAAATTAAATTAAATTAAATTAAATTAAATTAAATTAAATTAAATTAAATTAAATTAAATTAAATTAAATTAAATATTTTTCCGAAAGTTAGTTATCTCTCTTTGACGCATCGTCTCGAATACACGTAACAGTTGATCTGGTTAAACAAAGAATGCATTTTTAGGTCATTTTTGAAGACAGCGCTTTTCAGGTCATTTTACAAATACAAATACATTTAATCATGTTAAACCATGAGTCATACAAAATTTACAAGATGACTTTGTCTTAATGGCAAACTTAATTCGTGCATAAATCTTCATGATGAAGGTGCCTAGTTGTTTTAAGTGTTTAGTTTATTTTAGCTGATCTTTTCTATTTTGAAATAGAAGAACCTTATTAAACTGTCGAGAATATGGAAGATTTCCTCGGACTTTAAGGTAGGTAAGACTGAAACCGGCATAAAATGCATAGCACATCTGGAACGGGCACTTTTCATCGGCGCTTAGCAATCATTCGGCAATTGTGTAGAGATGGGTTCAATTTTTTTACTTTGGGGGCAATAATCCATATAAGCAAATAAAATGTTGTTTGTTGGTATCCGCGTCATTTATGAACGCCGTGATCGATTTGGCTGAAACTTTCTTAATGAAAAGCCTACAATTTAAACCCAAAATATGCAAGATCAAAGGCGAAGCACTATCTGCATTGAGTAGAAAATCCCAGAAATAACCTTTTTTTTAAAATAAAGTTACTGCTTTGACAATAGCAGTTTTGAAGAAATTATCTTAAAATGCAGGAAAACAGGATCGGTAGGTACTTAAGATTTTATCGGGAATAAATGCGTCCAGATGTGAGATAAGACTAAATAAATTAGAAATAACATATTTCTCACAAAATAATACGTGATTGCTTTATTTTTTGGTGAAAACGTAGCCAAAAATTATCAATTATTAAAAACTTTACTCTCAATGCGCCACCGGAAGATGAAGTCGGTAGAGTTCTGATTATTTGCACGGAAGAAGCTATCCTATGGGGTCATCAATTGGTGATACAGGAGATTTAAAAAATAAAAAATCCTTTTTATTCGCTTGCTTCGCTCCACCCTGAACTGCAGGTGTCTCGGGTTGAGCCCGACCTAACTGCAGAGACTAACATGCGTCCAATTAAATTTAGACAATTCCTGTCTACAAACAAAATTGACTTCATTTACCAAGACGGGGGGAAACAAGTAGGCAGAAACAAAATATCACAAATAAATATAAATCGTTTTCGGGTGCAAATAATTTCTTAAAAAGCGAACCTGCAGGCTGATTCAGCTATCTGAACATTGAATGTTTTCGACGATTATCTTCGAAAAGTCTTCCGCCTTCGGAAACAATTCGAATTTATATGTCCAATATCGGAAAGATTTGACATATTCTTTCCGAAATAACTTGAAGAAGACTTTCTTAATTTTATGGGTTGTTATTCTATTTTTTTACAAGGTATTTTCATCATCATGACACGATACTGTAATTTCGTCTAATGTCCCGATGTCTCTGAAATTGTGGTGTTTAATATTCAATAACTCGGACTATTAAAATCATAATTACCTACGCAATACTTTATTTAAATACTAATTACATGTGGCTCAACTAGTGACAGGTAGCTAGAGTAATTAGCACTGCAAATACGTTAGGTTAGCCTAACGTATTTGCAGTGCTAATTAACTTATCAGCCGCCCTAAAATAAATCTGTCAAAGCTTGTCAAGAGTTTTGAACCATCGTGTTTTAAACAAGCGCGTAACCCTAAAATTTCATCTTAGACAACACAGATTACACAACAAAACAACACAAAAACACTATTTTTTATACGTGTGCAGAGAGTAGTGCGAAATAACTGTACTGTGCGATATGTCTGCAGATTTCTAAATGTACTTTTTACTGAAGTACGGCTTTTTTTAGTCTAATGTGAAAATGAAAATTTCAAAATAAACCGGGGCAAATATTTCAAAATCATTCATAGTTTTCTTAAATGTTGCCCTAAAATTATTTCGATTTCCGAATAAACCTTGGTTCTTTACATTAAAAAAATTAACAAACAAATCACCTCTACTGTTGTCGCCTAAGGCTAGGTTTCGCTTCTTCTCCACCATTTCTTGCAAAAAAGAGTCCGTGACCATTCTGTGAATGTGGACTGGATGAAGGTACTACTGATCACATATTTTGTAATGCTCTAATTGTTCTTGTTTTTAAATGTCGTATTTGAACGATATGATCCCGCGGTTGTATTTGCGATTTACGGTCTTTGCGATTGACGCAAAGACCTGAACACAACAAAACTTGAAATACTGAATTGATGATCCCAAAGACTATCCGCCAGATTATACTGACATCAGCACAAAGCCAGTTTGGTCAAACTCATTCCAACCAATCACCAATACACAGGACATTGGCAGATTGCGACAACACCAGGAAGAAAAAGTTGAAGCGGATGAATAGCGTCCCTCCCGTAAATTTACCTGCAGGAACAAGATTTAACTAAAGGAAAGGTTGGTAAATCGAAATTTTATTACATTATATTAAGTTATTGGAATGCGAAGATGTCTGTTAAAATGTCGTATTTGGAGGATTGGCACTTCGTCCCAAGTGCTGTATCAAGTCGTGACATACGTCAATCAAGGGCATAACAATAGCTTTGTTTAATTATAAGACATCAACCCTGGATGACGTGCTGAGGAAAAGATATACCTAACTGTTTTTAGATTCCAAAATCTCTACCTTGCCGATTTATCACTCGCATCTAAAGTGATACCATCGAAAAACAGGGATGTGCTCGTCGTTTCCAATAATATCTTGAAAACTTGTTCATATCAACGATCTGCTAAAGCCCGGTATGAAATAAACGTTTGAAAGTATTGTTGCCGATAGATACATAGGTAGTCGTTTATGAATAGTTTTTATTTTGGACGGGATTATACCTTCAGAGCTTAACTGGCCCCTAGAGCACCGACCACTGGAGAACACCGGCACTACCTATTATAAATCCAATAAAAGACCATCAAAGATCACTTACTCGAATCGAATAATCCCACTGGAAGTTCGATATCCATGAAACAAAGCCAGCAGATAAGCCAAACAAAGGTCGCTTGCTTATACGGCTCTTATGCCAAACCCTGTTAAAAGCTTTCGAGATGTTAATGCAAACAACGAGATTTTACATATGTTTTTGATGGCCACGCTTCAGATGTAAATGTGAGTGGCTAGATCATCAAACTGGTTTCAGGAAAATCTGTAAAGCCAGTCACTTACAAGAAGTAAGTATGGAGGTGGCCGAGATAGACCTGCAGTTAGCAGAATCAGCACGACTAACCTTCTCAATGTGTACAATATTCAATAGGATATCTTAATTATTATCTAGAACATCAAATAATAATCGTTACTGCCGACTTTATCGATAGTATTGCACACCGTTAGCTGTAGGAGAATCGAATACGAGATCGTGCGCCAATAGTAGCGACTCTATACGACTTCGCTCGGTACGTAAGCGATGCTTCTGTATGAGTGCGGTGGACAAGGTGTATGTTTTTACAGTTCGCTTATAATAGCGACTGACGTAAGATGTCTTTTATCAGACAGCACTCCCAATACTATTTGTTTTATTAAGAAGCTATTGCCAAAATCAATCGTAGATCTCTAGATCCAGGATAGATAGGGGTAATTTTGGAGATAACTTCCTTTAGTTATGTAGATAAACTCTTTATTCACCACCACAGAAGGCTTATACTTGGTTAATTTAACTAAATAAAATGTTTTGTGTTCATGTTGTGAATCATATTTATAAGCCAATAAAAAGACAACCATTTGCGAGGTCCAGTCTCCTATGATTTGGCAAGCAATGATTTGTTGGTTTGGGTTATTCAAAATCTCCTAAGCAATAAAAAAGCTGATGAATTCTTTGAGTGTCTCGCACAGATATTTTCTCAGTTCTAGCGACTTAGGTACAAGATAAGCATCAAATATCACTTCGTGCAGCTATTCAGATAGTCTTTCTGAAATTGTATGTGACCTGAGTGAATGATTCCGTCTAGATGTTTGAACTATAAAGGAGCAATTTTAGAGTCTCTAGGATGCACAATGGTGGCTAATTTTGGGTAGAGAATTTAGAGTAGGGCTTTTTCATTCAATTAAAATAGAAAATCATATCAAAGAAAATTCCAGAGTTGGTAGTTTTTTTTTTATAATTTCATGTTTTTGTACGGAGAGTGCTACGGTATTTTACTAAATAATTCATTCCATTCATAACTAAAAAAACTAGAGCTGATAGAGAAACTGATAACATATTATTTGAAATCAGTGCCAAAATTTAACTCAGAAATATATAAAATATTCCATGCAACGTAAAAAAGCTGTTGGCCTGTGATATAGCAACGAAAATATTTAGCTGTTTTAGTATCATCATTTTTATTGTTTTAGATGGCATCAAAAGAGAAAAATTCGGCCTTACGAGTACAAGAGCCTTCTAAGCCTCCGCGGAAATTTGATTTTTTTATTACGTATATCACTGGACACACGTATTTTATAAAAATTTGTGGAACTGTTGACCACGCAGATACAGCAAAAATCAGCTCCTTGTTGAAAAACAACGAAGAAAAATTAGATAAAGACGTCGCACCAACTCGAACAAAAGCAATGGATGTAATTGCTGAAAGCTTTATTTGTGCTGCGAAACATGAAGACGGAGAATACAAACGAATTATAATGAAAAGAATGTTAGATTACAATTGCGATCTCATCGAAGTAAATTACATTGATATAGGATTTATCAATGTAATACCACTAGAAACAGTCCGGCTTTTGAATAAATATGACCCTATGCTCATGAAGCTGAGTGGACAAGCCAAGAACTATTTTTTGTCTCGTGTAAAAAAGGAGACGGGATGGTGGGACCCAGCCACGTTAAAAAATATGCGAGATTTGCTCAGCGGGCGCAGGTATACTATGACTATAGATATGCAAATGGGTCCATTAGTATCATTGGTAGGCCAAGATGGAGATGTTTCAACAAATTTATTGGCATATGAGTATCTCACTAAAGTAACTGTTGAACAACAAATAAATCTTCGGCAGACTAAACCAGAGCCTGGAAATACGAGTATAATGAAGGAATATGACTATAGACAACTGACAACTGACTCAGAACACGACGTGATTGTTTCGTATATCGAAAACGGGCCCGCGAAATTTATGGTGCAAAAGGTATCGGAAGCTATCAAGCTAAATGCATTGGAAGAGCAATTGCAGCGCTACTCACTCCCTGTGGGTGAACCGCCCGAGATTAACACTGCCTGTCTGGGGCGAATTACGCAAAAAAAAATTATCGCCCGTGCCATGGTTATCGAGGCCACTAGGAATCACTGTCATTTGTTCTTTGTTGACTACGGATTCTTGCAAAAAGTACAGCTCAGTGATATTTATGATATTACTGATCAGTATATTATACAGTTACCAGTATTTGGTTATAGAATGAGTCTTGCAGGAGCGGATGAATTGAAACAAGGTGAATGCTTGAATTCAAGCTTCCAGGAAATGGTTGAAGGAAAAAGTCTTACTCTGAAAGTCATTACTTCAGGTGGGATTCAATACGGAGAACTATATTTACAAAACAAAAGCTTACTCGACTACCTGAAATCACTATATGGGGAAAAACTGCTGTTTAAACCGCCTAGTATGCTGCCAATTGGAGCAAAAACAGCTGTTAGGATCGTGAGGGTCCGCAATTGTAAAGAGTTTATGGTGCATATGGAAGAGCGCCGTATCAACTTCAATTCGTTGTATAAATTCATTGAAAGATACTGTAATGAGATGTTTCCAGCTGGTAGGCTGCCGGTAGGTATCTCCTGCCTCGCACAAAGCCCCGTAGATCAGTCCTGGTACAGAGCCCGTGTGAAAGATATCACGGAAGACAAACCCCTAGTCACCTTTGTGGACTATGGATGCGATCATTTGGTGGAATGGTCTGATCTGAGGACGATCCTGGGAGACTTCATGAAGCAGCCAATAATGGCTATTAAATGTGCATTGAAGGTAAGATATAATTCCACATATTTCAAATACATAACTAATAAATGGAACAGTAGTATTAAGCCTAAAAGAGCTTACGAGTTAATTGTATTCGTTATTATGTATAACTTTTACTACGGAATTAACCATAAAATCGCAAAAAATATCAGCTGTTTTATGCTATTAGTTGAGTGAGTTAGATCGGATTAGTAATACCGAACCTACATATATTATTTTAGGCCATTACTGAATGAAGGTATTTTTTTTTATTCATTTATTCCTTAAACTGTAACTAGCTTCTGTCAAAGACGTTGACTATCCCTCGGGAACCATTAATTTCTCTAGGATAAACTTAACTTAAGCCTACTTTTTTACGAGCATGTAAGAAGCGTCATATAATGGAATCAGGGACCCTAAAAAACCCTAGGATGCAATAAATCAGCCCCCTCGAACCATTTCGAAAAATGGCGGCCGTGTTATATTCGCTATCTTAGATTTTCGTCATCACCAGCAAGTAGCCCTTGCACACCTCTATGACATTTGGTCAAAAACAACCTACCCATCTTCAATCGTTTTGGAGATATTTACCCACAAACTTTGTATGGCGGCCATGTTATTTTAAATTTATCAAAAATGTCCGCGGTTATGGTAAATTAATAGTTTTGGCACTTCGATAACAATGTTTTTAGTTTTCGAGTTAATTAGCAGAGTGTACCAAGCACAACTTTGACGTAAAAATACGTAGCGAGTATTCGATAGAAAAGTGTACGCCATTCACGACCGTCAGGGTCGCTCTTGACGGGCGTAAATGGCGTACACGTAAGTTTACGTCGAAGTTGTGCTAGGCCTAGTAGTTCTACCACGAGGATGTGACTTTTCGAAGGTTTCAGATTTTCCCGAGGGTAGTACTTTAAGCTTAGGAAATTCGTATTTTCAAAACCTTAGCATAAAAAAATGTTTCTCCATACAAACTTTAATTGTCTATTTCACCCCTTTAGGGGTTGAATTTCAAAAACAACTTTTCTTAGTACATCTTTACTCATCGAGACAAATAAACCCGCCAAATTTCAAATCTCTACGACCAGCGGTTAAGGCTGCACGTTATCTGTCAGTTTGGTTCCACCGGTTCGCTGTTTCGAACGCTTATGCATGATCGTCATTTGTAGGGCTTCGAGGACAGATCAGTCGACGAGTCGGTCACGAAACGGCTCGAAGAGTTTTGTCAGAAAAACGTCTTCACATGTGAAGTAACCGGCATCAAGAATGGCAAGTTAGTTGTGACACTTGTAGATCACAATGCAGTACCTAAACTCGATGTCGCGGCGGAGTTGGAAAAGGCCGTGCTGCGTGCCCCGCCGGTGGTGAGTTTTTTACAATATTAGTTGTAACAGTATTAAATACTGTATGATTTTGTGAATGGCCGTTTACTTGATAATTTTGGTGCAGTTACATACCTAGGTTTTCTGTTTTATTTCAAGATTTTTGGGGACAAGGTTTTAATACTAACTCATTGTGTAGGGAAGGATAACGGGTGTGGAATGCAACGGGTTTGGCCTAGGCTTCGGTTTGACTGCGCCGCAGAGCCAACCAACTTCGTCAACGTCGAAGGCGCCGCAGGATACGACTGCCAGCCCCGAGACCGTTGTTGCCCGAAAGAAACATTCGCGACGGAAGGCCGTTCGGAAGGCCGCTCAGGAGGCTGCTCTGGAGGCTTCTCGTGAGGCTGCTCGGGAGGCTGCTCGGGAGGCTGCTCGGGAGGCTGTTTGGGAGGCTGCTCAAGAGGCCAACTCTATCGCCTCTACTTTCTGAGGTCAGTTGTTTACCTTTTACAAGTTCATTTATTTAAGACTAAGTTAATCTGAGACTGGCGAGTAACGTAATCTGATCACGCACGCCTAAATCATTTCCATGTTAAAATATTAGATTCCTGCGTGTAATACCGAATCCCTCCACAGATGAAGCCTTTTTAGGCGAGGGATCAATCCCTCCCTCACCGCGCAATTGTCTGCCGGAGACAATTCGGGGAAGGACTCCGCTCAACTACCATACCGCAGGGACATCGGGGATAAATGCAGAGAATTTGGTAAGGCAGGTGAAACTGTTTGGCTAAAACAAACCCAAAGCATAGATAATTTGCTGATACAAATAAGTTTGTAAAGTATGCCGGTTATTTCCTTTTTATTTTAATTTTTATTCTACTTGCTTGCAATGCATGTTTGTTTAGGTCAAATCTTGCAACTGAATTTTGAACCAGTGTGGGCCTTACAGATTGTCAATTGTTTTTAACACGCTTTTATTAGTTTCACCTGTATGTTTGTAATGTAACCAACCCTTTTGGATTCGATTTTGCCCTACTTTGAACGATCAGATTTAATTCAATCTTTGCACACCTGTCAAAGACCGATGACATTGCGTGTTTTTTAGTTTATTAAACTATACTATGTATAACTATATTTTTTTAATATATTTTTTTTAATCTGCTCTTTTATTTTGTAGCGTGGTAACCGCCCGGACACTGATCAGGCGGTGATATATAGGGGCGAGATCGAGCGAGGGCGAGGTCGCGGACAAGGGCGAGGTCGCGGACAAGGGCAAGGTCGCGGACAAGGGCGAGGTCGCGGACAAGGGCGAGGTCGCGGACAAGGGCGAGGTCGCGGACAAGGGCGAGGTCGCGGACAAGGGCGAGGTCGCGGACAAGGGAATTTCAACTTTGAGTTCGAACAACTCCACATTGGGCCTCGAGTTCCTCGTTATCCTATTCAAGAGCCACACGCGTACATAAATTACGATTGGTACAATTGGAACAATTGGTACAAGTACTAGCTGCGCACCATCCGACTAAGACACATGATGGAAAAAGGTTAATATTTACTCAACAAAAATAATGCCATCATATATTTTTCTGTGAAAGCACTTATAATTCTGTGAATTTCTAGTACATTTATTGTTTCATGTAACTTTCAGTCGCGACTTGATTGTATTACTGATCGTATTACTGACTAGAGTTTTTTGTTACTAGGAGTGATTCCGCTGGCTGCCGTCAAGACCGTTGCTCGAGTTGCGTGTGATCATCGGCGATGGTCCCAGTAATAGTCTTCATGTTACACCTCCACTTGTAACATGAAGGCAAGAAATTGGTCGTGAAAAAAGCCCCATGATCAAGTTCGTAGGCTTCGGATATATCTATCGTGGTGTAGTGCAAAGCAATTTCGTGGCCCAAGCTGGTCACATAGGACAGTGTGTGACATTCATCATATAATAATTATTTGATAACTATAATTTAGTCTGAAGGATAGAATAGCGAACGAGAGGTCGGGACTGATTTGGTGCGCGTCGCTTTCTGGGCAGATGTACAGTCCTCGCTTTTTTTCTCGCTTTTAGGAGAGTGATTGAAATACGACTGAAGTTAAAGCGAGTGCAAACTGCCCATCGATTAGAAAGCGACTAAAAGAAATCGCTATTTTGAGACTGTTTCGTAAAGACGTAGTAGTAGATGTTTCGACTAGCGAAACAATAACTTAATGAAGTATACTTTTTACCATTAAATCTTCAAATGCAGCGTATTGCTGAGATGTACTTTTATATCTTATACAAATGTTAGTTTAAGCAAATTGCTGACCTGTATTTTTATACAGCTTTGTTTAAACTCTAATCTATTGAAACATAGTCTTTTTTATTTGTTTGTTTAAAAATATTACTATTTAATATTTTTAGGAATCATAAATTTTCTCTATTTTATATTTTTTTGTTTTGTTTTGTTCACTATTACTTCTACTATCACTGTTCACTATAAAATAGCATATAATCCTTCATCGTTCATTCCATAGCATATATTCATTCGATGTTCTTTAGTAATAAATACATATTGTTAGCATTTATCAAAAAATAAAATGTAATACTGAGTCCGCGTTTAGGAAGCGGCTCGAAGGACCAGACTTTAGTAGACGAAAGGACGAGTCCGTAACAATTGTTAGCATTTCAGAAACTAGTAGACGAAAGGACAACAAGTCCTTAATAATTGTTAGCATTTAATAAACTAGTAAGTACACGAAAGGACAACAAGTCCTTAAAAATTGTTAGCATTTCAGAAACTAGTAAACGAAAGGACAACAAGTCCTTGATAAATATTAGCATTTAAGAAACTAGTACACGAAAGGATTGTCATTAATAATTCTTAGCATTTCAGAAACTAGTACACGAAAGGACAATAAGTCCTAAATAATTGTTAGCATTTAAGAAACTAGTACACGAAAAGACAACAAGTCCTTAATAATTGTTAGCATTTCAGAAACTAGTACAGAAAAGGACAAAAAGTCCTTAATAATTGTTAGCATTTGAGAAACTAGTACACGAAAGGACAACAAGTCCTTAATAATTGTTAGCATTTGAGAAACTAGTACACGAAAGGACAACAAGTCCTTAATAATTGTTAGCATTTCAGAAACTAGTACAGAAAAGGACAACAAGTCCTTAATAATTGTTAGCATTTCAGAAACTAGTTGACAAAAGGACAAGTCCTTGATAAATGTTAGCATTTAAGAAACTAGTACACGAAAGGACAACAAGTCCTTAATAATTGTTAGCATTTGAGAAACTAGTACACGAAAAGACAACAAGTCCTTAATAATTGTTAGCATTTCAGAAACTAGTACAGAAAAGGACAACAAGTCCTTAATAATTGTTAGCATTTCAGAAACTAGTAGACGAAAGGACAAGTCCTTGATAAATGTTAGCATTTGAAAAACTAGTACACGTAAAGACAACAAGTCCTTAATAATTGTTAGCATTTAAGAAACTAGTACACGAAAGGACGACAAGTCCTAAATAATTGTTAGCATTTGAGAAACTAGTACACAAAAGGACAACAAGTCCTTAATAGTTGTTAGCATTTCAGAAACTAGGAGACGATAGGACAACAAGTCCTTGATAAATGTTAGCATTTAAGAAACTAAAAGACAAAAGGACAACAAGTCCTTAATGATTGTTAGCATTTAAGAAACTAGTACACGAAAGGACAACAAGTCCTTAATAATTGTTAGTATTTAAGAAACTAGTACACGAAAGGACAACAAGTCCTTAATTATTGTTACCATTTCAGAAACTAGTACACGAAAGGACAACTAGTCCTTAATAATTGTTAGCATTTGAGAAACTAGTACACGAAAGGACAACAAGTCCTTAATAATTGTTAGCATTTCAGAAACTAGTACACGAAAGGACAACTAGTCCTTAATAATTGTTAGCATTTGAGAAACTAGTACACGAAAGGACAACAAGTCCTTAATAATTGTTAGCATTTCAGAAACTAGTACACGAAAGGACAACAAGTCCTTAATAATTGTTAGCATATAAGAAACTAGTACACAAAAGGACAACAAGTCCCTAATAATGGTTTGCATTTCAGAAACTAGTAAACGAAAGGACAGCAAGTCCTTAATAATTGTTAGCATTTAAGAAACTACACTGAGGAAATTAAAAATGTGCACGAATAATTACGTTTATAATTTACATCTACCAAACCAACCTCCCAGCCTTTCATAGGTAGTAGCAGATAGTAGGAAACCATTAAATTAACATTGACAAAAAGTTTCTCACAAATTTAATAAATAATGTTAACACCAAGTCTCATCAAAATCCGTTCAGTAATTTAGCGTCACGCGGTAATAAAGAAAAGGTATTAAATTGGGAAACTGCAATTACGTACCTAATTACCTAATTAATTTACGTTTTCGTCGGTTAACTTCAGGATTAAGGGGTGTGCGGTTATTTTTTTTCACATTATAATGTTGCTTACCATCAAGCGAGATGGCGGTCAACGCAAGTCTTTAACTGAATAAAATAAAAACATGTTTTAAAATGTAAGAAAAACTAGGCATTGGATAAAAATGTGTTTTGAAATGTCCAAATTAATACCTTTCATCTAATATCGGTAAAATACCCAATGAAACACTTAAAGAGCAACTATAAGAACTTTCTCTAAAAAATCAAGTATTTCTTTACATTTTATTTATTCATCATGACGTACTACTTTTACCTACTATGGGGCCAAACCAAAAATCGCAAAAAAAATTAGCTGTTCCATACATTTTGTCAAGTATCATGGGCATATTTCTATGGAACAGCTGATATTTTTTTAGTGAATTCCGGGTTGGTCCCGTTGTAAATGTTGTATATTCATAATGAAGAGTAATATGAGTCATTTTCGGCTTAGATTATCTCATACCCTTACCATACCCATACCCTTTCTTTATAACCCTATATTCACACGTATTGTTTTCACCTATGCTTTGTTGTTATACCCACGCGCGTCGCTCGCGCTAGGGCTATATATATATACCTATAAATAAACTGTGTATAATGCAAAAAGGTGTGACGCAGTGTAATAAGGACAACAGCAAATAAGGAGACCTAAATTCCCCGGTCCCCGAATAAGCAATAATATTATGATGTGACGTGCCGAATCCAAAATTGGTTTTGTTTAATTTTGTTCGTAGTTCGTACACAGACGTAAACTCCTTTCGATTTATACAATACATAATACTTTACTAAACACTGTACGTGTACTTAGGTCTAATTATTATCTATGTGTGCGTTGCTCGAGCGCGCTCATTATGAAACTTAACTTCTGTACTTTCTATATTTTGTGCCGTCACTACCCGGTCTGGTCAATAACGGACTAACAAGCACAAAGGCAGGATTAATTAAAAATAAATCCATACTGCCGAATTAGTTTGATACAAAGAGCCATGGGACGGGGAAGGGTTGTGCGTTGTGCGCGAGGGTCCGATTTCTACGTAACTACTGGGTTATTCGTAAAGGATATGCTAAGCCGAAAGGGGCTCATAATACTCATCATTATTAACAACTTTTACTATGGCACCAACCCGAAATTCGCGAAAAAAAATCAGCTGTTCCATACATTTTGTCGAGTGTCATTGACATTTTTCTATGGAACAGCTGATTTTTTTCGCGAATTTCGGGTTGGCCCCACAGTAAAAGTTGTTCATAATGATAACTACTATAAGCCCTTTTTTGCTTAGCATACCCTTTATGAATAACCCTATATAGGTATAGCTCGTCAAAGCCGTCGTCGTCTGCATCCACCGAGAGCACACAGCCCCGCAGCCACCCGCCGCGCGCCGCCGGGAATCGAATGTCAATCACCTGAAGCGTTCCACCTATAACACGCCAAACGATTCCAGACCAGACTCGATCGCGAAACAGTGAGTCCCGGGCAGAGCTACTTACAAACCCAGACACCCGTACGCCTACGCCACGCCGTTTTCAATAGTTTTTTTTTTTTTTTTTTTTTTTTTTTTTTTATTTTTTTTTTTTAGCTCCCCACTAGGAATAAATCCTGTGTCGGGGATGCCATGGAACACATACAAAGACAAGGACAACTAACACCCAGACCCAGAACAGATATTTAAATTCATCATTCAAACATCTGCCCGGCCGGGAATCGAACCCGGGACCTCTGGCTTAAAAGGCGGATACACTACCGCTGAGCCAAACAGTTACATCCGAGACATTTATGTAAAGGAGTTGTGGCCTGAGATGTTTTGCCTATTGTTTTGTTTATTTTTTTAATTTCATCTCACTGGATTTGATCTACGTACTACATGTTTACATTACAATTTTAAACAGTTAAGTATTGCCCTTTTACCTGTTATCATTCTGGACAATATTACCTGTTACTGTTATAGGAACCGCGCCGAGTACCTACATCACGGTTTTACCAGCCATATTGATAGGTACTGGCGTCGACGCCGTTCTATAATTTCCACCGCTTCCCCTCCCCAGCCCCGGCCTGACCCCGGCCCCGCCCCGACCCCGGTCTCGGCCAGGCAAAACAAAGCGAAGTAGACGTACATTGCACTCTAGGCTCCTAGGTACGGCTAGCTCGCAACCCAATCAATAACTCGCCCTAGCAACAGAGGGGGCTGTTGCAGCACACTAAGTACGACAATCACCTACCCACACAGTTCTGTTATTAATAGGCTAGCTCGGGGCCGGGGCGCGGCCCCTGGCTCATCACCGGGAATACCTACACGTTTCTAGAGCTTTTCATGGAAAGCCCGGTTGCTCAGGTACTTTATTATTTATAGTTAAAGCCGTTCTGAATAAGTTATAATGATGGCGCCAGTCTTCACTAACAAAGGAAGGTAGGCATTATCTAGAAACTGAATAGTTTAAAATTCAAACTATATTTTGCGCGCAAAACATAGGGTATTTTACCTACAATTTTACCTCTACAGGGTTATTCATAAAGGGTATGCTAAGCCGAAAAGGGCTCATAGTACTCATCATTATGATTTACTATGGGACCAAACCAGAATTCGCGAAAAACAAATCACCTGTTCCATAAATTTTGTCGAGTGTCATCGACATTTTTCTATGGAACAGATGATTTTTTTTTTGCGAATTTCGGGTTGGTCCCATAGTAAAAGTTGTTCATAATTATGAGTACTATGAGCCCCTTTCAGCTTAGCATACCCTTTATGAATAACCCTGTATAATGGTTGTTCGTAAATTTCGTAATAGAAGTTTATAATTGTGGCTTGACTAGGTGTGTGTAACCGATCACCCACCCAAGTTAAGCAAAGACACGGTCAGTCTTCGGATGAGTGACCGCGGGTGGCATTTACAACTGAGCGCCAACGTGGTGACACGTTAACTTGTAGGTCCCGGGTATTTATTCTTTAACTAGCTGACGCGAAAGACGTTGTTCTGGCTTAACTATGCTGGAATTCGAATTGTCTTATTTTTTATTCGTTCAACTTCCCTAATTTTTTCTTTCAAAAGAACCTTCTGACAGTGTAATTCACAAAAATAAAATAAAATTTGCTGATTTATTTCATCCGTTCCAGCGTGATGCGATGACCAAGGGAAATAGAGATTCATTTTTAAATACCTTCAGATATTCATTTTTATTCAGGGTTATTCATAAAGGGCTTATAGTACTCATCATTATGAACGGCTTTTACTATGGGACCAAACCGAAATTCGAAAAAAAAATTCAGCTGTTCCATAGAAAAATGTCAATGACACACGACAAAATGTATGGAACAGCTGATTTTTTTTTTCGCGAATTTCGAATTGGCCCATTGTAAAAGTTGGTGAATACCATGAGCCCTTTTCGGCTTAGCATACCCTTTATGAATAACCCTGTATTGTATAGATAACAACCGCAAACCATGTTACAGGCAGAGACCTCCAGCTTTACTAAAAAATCTAACACCAGGGTTAACCACTCCCTATTCGAGCTTGCTTATTCAAATTCAAGTTAAATACGATACTATATTCTGCTCACAAACCAAGGGGTACCTATTACAAAGTACAATTGTTGCAAGTAATAACATTTTGTAATACAGGGTTATAAGCAAAGGGCATGCTAACCATAGCAATAGTACCTAAGACAATAGAATACGATTTGATTTTATTAAGCTGTTATTAACGTAAGAAATAAAATTACACTAATAGAATAAACTTACTGCTTAACACGTTCAGTACCACTACGATTTTCATGATGTCTTCTCGGATGCCGCCTACATTTTACGGTTGACTCCCCAGG
This sequence comes from Alcis repandata, assembly GCA_949125135.1. NCBI lineage: Eukaryota > Metazoa > Arthropoda > Insecta > Lepidoptera > Geometridae > Alcis > Alcis repandata. The sequence goes on along the minus strand of OX421221.1, from coordinate 11,043,304 downwards.
CGAGTTAGTCAGGAACAAAGACCCCGTTTGACCATTTATCAGAGACCCTGCGTGGCACAGCACTGCGCTCGTCACCCTGAGATATACCTACCTAAGTTGTTTAATCTCCCTTTGCCCTGTAATTTCACTGGAAACAATGCCCTTCCAACCGGAACACAGTAATGTTTGCACATTACTGCTTGGCGGTGGAATAACTGGCAAAGGTGTGGTACTTCCCCAGGCGGGCTCTGCAAAAGAGCCCTACCACTACAAAAAACATTCAAAGATATCTCTCATATTATAACAAAGGAAACCTAGCCGGTATTGTAGTTATTTCGAGAGTCCCATCATTGATTTTACCAGTTGCTGGGGCCTTGGCGAATGCGCGCTGTTATTTGTTCTGCTAGCGAGCCCAGCCCCGGGGATTCTCTGAATTCATCACAGTTTAAGTTAATAGTTTTTCTAGGAAATGCACGGGTCATTTGCTAGGGCACGGCACAGGCGCGCTAGGGTTTTCTATAAATCTAGGCAATCGGACAATTAAAAAGAGACAATCGGCTAGTTTTGGCTTCGTAGAGCGTTATCTCTGTCGCATGTAGGTAATTCATTGAGGGAGGGGACTGGGCGAAACGACCGAATGACGGAAACATATTGTGAATCTGTGACCGAAACATCCCGATAATGTAATACCAGGAATTCGTAACACTCTCTTTAAATTATTTGCCCGAATATGAAAAATATTTAATTTAGCTCCTTATTAACTTAATGTTAGGGCTCATCGGTATTTTACGCGTAATTTTCCGTAATTTATCATCGGAGCGACACGGCTTGGGGGCCACCTGATGTCTGAGCTGGCACATGCATTTTACGGCCTGGTATGGCCTTATTAGTTTAAGCGGGCCCACTGAGCAGATAAAAAAATGCGAATCTCAACTCACATGCTGTCAAAGTCAAAAAGAAAAGCGAGTTTACAAGAATTACAAGGTGCCCGACCGATCGGTGATCTGCTAGGTACGGCTAAGCAGGCTAGAAATAAAGTTTTGTAAAGTTATTTCCTTATCAAAATGTGGCGCCCTACGCTCACATTAATTCGTAAAGTTGTATATCCTTCGCTAAAGGAGAATGTTAATATGGGTAGAATATTTTTTTCTACTAAAAGCCGGCCTAGATCTACCTCCAGACTGACTCTCGTCTCCGCCAGTATCGGTATCTTAGTCGGGGCTGGCTACGGGGGCTACACCCACTACATGGTGAACTCTAAGAAGAAAGCGTCGCCGACCGAGCAGGAAGAATATGCCTACCTGAAAGAGCTTCCTAGCTACAAGCCTCACTACAAAGTAAGTCAATCTTCCACATCTGTCTATTATCTGTCTAAAAATAGTATTCTTCTGATAAAGCAGAATGCATTGATAGTTAAAATTTAAACGTCTTCTTCGTTTTCCATTAAACACATTGGTGATTTAAATGTATAACCTAATCCAGGTAGCAGCTGTTAAGTTAGCTCTCTAGAGCTAGCAACAAGTATTCAGTTGATTTAAGTCTTTTAAATAATGCTATAGAAGGCTTCTATTTAATTATTAATCCTCACTTAGTACTTAATCTAAGCCATGCACATTTTAAGCATACAAGTACTGTGGAACATTATGTAATGTGGATCAAATAGGCAAGATAGCGGTCATATGTAAGCCTATCAACAAATAAATAAAGTAAAACATACACTTTCAAAAGTTGGTTAATCCTTTTCCTAAATTGGGGCTGTTAAATGTTCATGTAAATTGCTGGTAGTCGGCATTAGTCATTTGAAAACACACTAAAGGAGAATGGGCACTTTTGTATGGGCGCCGTCCCCGTGTTGTATCAAGTCGTGACATATGTCATTTGAAAGATGATAATATTAGCTTTATTTAATTTTATGACTCAACCTTGAATGACGTGCAGGGAAAAAGATATGATCGTTCTTAGATTTAAAAAAATTGCTGATTTTTTGCTTTCTAAAGCTATTATTAGGAATTTTATTAACATGTATGTCAAAAATTACTTTTATTATTGAATACAGGGTTATTCATAAAGGGTACGCTAAGCCGAAAAGGGCTCATAGTAGGTATTATTTTCATTATGAACAACTTTTACTATGGGAGCAACCCGAAATTCGGGAAAAAAAATCAGCTGTTCCATAGAAAAATGTTAATGACACTCGACAAAATGTATGGAACATGTAGAAGTCATTTTGGCAATAGTTTGCGAGAAATATAGAGTATTAAGAGTGCTGTCTGATTAAAGGCATTTTATGTCAGTCGCTATGTATCCAGTAGCTGAATATGCCCTCTCTGAAAAACATATAAAAAAAGCTAGTGGTTTCCATTAACACCTACAAAGCTTTCGACAGGGTTTGGCATAAAAGCCTTATAGGCAAGCTCCCTTTGTTTGGCTTGTTTGCTTGGTTTGTTCCATGGATATCGAACTTCCAGCGGGATTATTTGATTCGAGCAGTGGTCATTGGTGGTTCTTTATCTGATTTAAAAGATATCAAGGCCGGTGTTCTCCAGGGGTCGGTGCTCTCCACAACGCTTTTCCTTGTTCACAATAATTATCTGCTAAAGCCTGGTGCTTTTGGGTACGCAGACGACAAACCGTTGCCGTTGCATATCCGACGCGCGGTTCAGCGGATGAAAAATCCAGCCTCCGAGAGAAGCCATGGTCAAGCGCATAAGCTTGTCTCTTGGCAGTTTTCGATTGAGGCGATACTAACCTGGTTAAGTTTGATGCGCACTATGACATTTTATTGAACAATAAAGCAATACCTACAGTAAAAACACGACTTTTGGAATCGATATAATATAAGATACACGTTTGAAAGTAGTGTTACTGATACGGAAAGTCTATTATGGATAGTTTTTTTTTGAGACTGGGGGAAACCTTAAGAAAATAACCGGCTGCGTTGGGGGGCAACCGGGTCAAGGGGGTTTTTGTAGGGTTATAGGTACCTACTAAAACTACCTCTGTTACCATCCTCTGTCGGTGGTGATATGAGCGCTTCCTCATGTTTTCGATAGTCTCTTAGATGTGAGTGGTAAGATCACCAGTAGACCAGTTTCAGCAAAATCCGTACTGCCAGTCACTTACGAGGTCATTAGCTTTTCGGTACGCCAGGAGCTTGTTCCATAGTATGTTGTCTTGCAGAGTATGAATATGATCGGGGTAGGCCTGTAGTCAGATTCAGCACGACTACCCTTCTCAATAAATACAATTCTCAATAAGATTTCTTAATTATTTTCTAGAACATCAATAATGTCGAAACAGCCGATTTTATCGATAGTACCTCACACCGTTAGCAGTATTGTGACGTTTTGAGCCAAATTCATGGCTGGCTCTGCAAAAAAGGCCTAATTGACCACTATTTTCAAAGTCAAAAGCATTTAAAAAGTAAAAATCTCTGCATTTAGTCTATGACTGCTCTCTGCTCTATGCCTTTACTCTTATCTGTAACCATTATTTAAAGTTTATCTCGCTCGCTTTTAAATTGTCTTGGCAAAGGGAGAGATAATAATTAAAAAAACAAACTAGTTTGACGAAAGGCTCGGGCTTTCGACAAAGACAACTTATAATCTTAATCAGACTTCACTTACAGGTAAGTTCGCCTAATTTTTCAAATATTGATAATATTATGGCATTATTCAGACAAAAACTGTCGATAATCATCATTGTAAGGATTTTGGCATGTGCCAGTATAAAATTGAAATAATTACAACTATATAAACATTTATAAATAAACTATTATTATCAAATTGTTATACGGGAGTGATAAAATAGTCACAGAAAATGCATACACGATAATAAAATTCGATAAAATAGATTTATAAAACAAAAAAAAACAGCACTTTTTGCAATCTAAAAACCGTCATATCTTTTTCCCTGCACGTCACTCAGGGTTGGTGTAATATAATTAAATAATGCTATTGTTATGCTCTTTCGAATGACATATGTCATGACTTGATACAACACCGGGGACGAAGTGCCCATCATCCTTTTGTTAACTCAAAAAAGTGGTCTCAAATAAATACCAGTAAAGTGGATTGTCTATATAAAATTGTGGGAAATTCCATATAAGTGGGTTCTATAATATCATGATGTTAAAACACTAGTAACTTATTAGTGCCCGCTACTTATAGTGTTCCGACCGCGGGCAACGCCACACGCCTCGCCATCCCTCGTTCCAAACTGAATGCGTGGACTCAAACGGTGCACGGCGAATGACAGTTCAATGCTGTTTGGAACGAGAGATGGTGCGGCGCATGGTGTTTCCCTCGGTCCAAAACACTGGCGGGTGCTATTCTATGAAGAAATCCATAATCTCGGAATAACATTTATTGGCTGTAGTTTCTATTTTTAACACTTTTATTAGTTTCACCTGTATGTTTGTAACTAACCCTTTTGGACCAGATTTTGCCCTGCTTTTTACAATCAGATTTAATTCAAACTTTGCACACCTTTTAAAGACCGATTACAATGCCTGTTTTTTAAAAAATAACGTAACAAATTGAATATAAGATTAAACTACATTTAATCTAAAATAACAATTAAATATTAAGTAATAAATATATATTTTTTTGTTGGTACATTTTTGATGACATACTAATCTATGTGGAACTATGCAAAGTATCTGACAGCTGCTTTAGCTTGGTAAAAAACTGAATAAAAGGTACTTGTCTGCTTCTGATAATGATATTTGATAGTCTAAAAAAGAGTGTAGCTGTTAACTGCTGCTAAAAAAAAATATCAAAGAACACAAAGACAAGTACAAAATAAAATAAAATCTGAACTAACAGCTAAAACTACAGAAAACTGCCATTGCAGTTGAAATATTTGAAAAAAATATTTTTGCATTATTATCACAGACAGCTATTTAAACATTGATTACCATGGCTCAGCCTTAATATGGCGGGCAAGCAGAATACATATTATAATGGTCACTCTTGATTTGCATGAAGCAATCGATTGGCTTAAATTTCTACTCCAACACCTACCTAGTCAGATTAACTACTTTATGAGCAAATTGCTTATCTTATGTTTTTATTTCAATTTTTTTTCTTGTATACTGAGTTAAAACAACTTTTAAATCTACCTTTTCAGTCAAAATAACAGAAGGTTATCAAAGGTGTAGTTTTTCTTTATCACAACACTTTTTTTTTGTAAATGGTAATAATATACATAATGTTACAAATTTTATTGATACAAAGTACAATCAGAAAAATTGCAGGTTTCAATTTTCTCAATACTTTCATACTTACACTTCAAAATAAATTAGACTTTGGATTAAATAAAAGAAAAATTTGCTGATGGATAAATACTTACTTATAATGATTAAATATTGACACTGCACGATATAGGCAAACCGGCTGATGCTGCCTATAATCAGATAATTAAATAATAAGAAGTTTGTTTAAATCCAATTATGAAGAAGCTGAGATTTCACAGAGTTAGCAAACAGCATTCTGTGGTTTTACCCTATATCCCACATAGACCACTCACGATTCTGGTTTAAAAGCAGCCTTATACATACATTATTTAATTTGCTTAAGATTCTACTAAGTAAAAATGCACACACAACTCATTTTATACACAAACTGATTTTAACTTCTGTGAAGTGCTATATTCTCTTAGGCTAATCCTAGATTACACTATTGTTGAACATAAGGCAAGATGTAGACATTTGCAAACTTATTTTGAATAAAAAACTGTTTTACAGATCATTGGTGACAACGATCCGAGCGATATGCAGATCATCCTGTTTCAATACCGTACATGTCCGTTCTGCTGCAAGGTCCGAGCCTTCCTCGACTCCCGCGGCGTTAGTTATGAGATTGTAGAGGTTGATGCAGTGCTCAGACAGGCTATCAAGTGGTCTGGCTACAAGAAGGTTCCCCTCATGCTGGTCAAGGTTGACGGAGGTTATCAGGTGTGTATCATCAATGCTGCAGCACAGATAGACCAATTGTTCAATTCAAATGGCCTTCAGGCGGTCTAAGAGCTCTTACATTAGGGATCGCCACTTTTTTTTTGTTATAATTAAACACGGGACTACTCACGTAAAAATTAAGTCGTCTACTACGATTAGTTTCGGTCACATTCGGTCACAAACGAGACGCAACCGCGAGCGCGTCACGTTTGTAAACTCACCTGATAAAGGTCACCGGTTATAACAAAAATGTGTGAAAACCGCGTTTCCATAGTAGGATCGCCACTTTGCAAACAATCTTACTTTTTAATATAAGTTTCGATAAAAAAACGGTGAAACAATGTTGGTAGAACAAAGTGCAATTGAATGTGCTAAAATACCTCTAATTAACTCATTCAAATTGAATTGCAATGTTTGAAAAGTTATGTTAGTACATTAAATTTGCACTGAAGCATTATAATAATACTAGCTGTTCCCTGCAACGCTTCGCTGTGGATAAAAAAAAGGGGTATTATATAGGGTTATTCATAAAGGGTATGCTAAGCCGAAAAGGGCTCATAATACTCCTCATTATGAACAACTTTTACTATGGGACCAACCCGAAATTCGCGAAAAAAAAAATCAGCTGTTCCATAGAAAAATGTCAATGACACTCAACAAAATGTATGGGACAGCTGATTATTTCTTCGCGAATTTCGAGTTGGTCCCATAGTAAAAGTTGTTCATAATGATGAGTACTATGAGCCCTTTTCGGCTTAGCATAATCTTTATGAATAACCCTGTATATCATGCTAAAATTTCAGCTCGATCGGTACAGAACTTTTTGAGTTTTTGAAGCGTACACAATCCAACATAACATTTTTATATAAATATATAGATGTCTCGTTAGTAAATAAGTAATTGGTTGTTTATTCACATTTCAGCAATTGATGGACAGTACAGCAATAATATCGATCCTAGAGACGTACCTGCTGGATACATCAAATTCCATCCGAGACTTAACAAGGTTCTACCCGGCCAACAAGATTAAAGACAAGCAGGGCAAGCCTATAACTGAAATAGCAAACAAATACTTTGTAATGAGTCGCACGCCTCTAACCGATGGGAAGGTGCATGATGATGAGAAGTAAGTTTTAAAGATTTACTTAACATATTACATTATGTTACTCATACTTGTCTTAACATGAACAATTTTTTGTATGGATGATAGATGGCAAGCGGCTTTTACACTATCGAATCTTGGTGTATATGTCGCAGCCAACTAGCTGAACTAGCCCTTCAATTAACAGCAACATAAACATTGAAATGTGGGGATGATGCTGTTTGCAATTGCCTGGATGTCCGGGTATCAAAGGGGGTGGTGAAATAAAGTTGTGCAATTCCGGGGCAATTGTTAACCTATGCCAGCTATAGTAGTAATTAATGTACTATTATGTTTCAGAGAGGAGCGTAAATGGCGACAGTGGGCTGACAAAGTGCTAGTCCACACCCTCTCGCCTAATGTGTACCGGACTACGGGCGAGGCTCTGGAGACGTTCAACTGGTTCGCGGAGGCCGGCGGCTGGCGGCAGGCCTTCCCCGCGTGGGAGTGCACCCTCATGGTATACGGCGGCGCCGCTGCTATGTACTTCATCGCTAAAAGGCTCAAGAAAAGGTCAGTTTAACTGAAAAGAAACAATAATAAAACTATATAAAAGCAAACTCACCTATATTTATGTTGTACCAGTAAGTAAAATGGGCTCAAAAGATACCGAAATAAAATTGGTAGGCACAAGATAATCTATTTAAATAATAAAATAAAAGTCGTCATTCGAAATTCAAATATACTTTTATGTGCAGCGGTTGTAGTTCAATTCATAGTAATGTTACACTCACCAACCAATAAGATATAATAAGATACCAGTGATATTTGGGTTACAAATACATAATTGTAATTTGGCAGACGTTATTACAAAGATATGTTGAGAACTGTCATTTTAATCAAGCTATATTTAAACTAGACAAAAAAATAAAAAAAATAAATAAAAAAAGAAAAATAAAAATTAAATTAAAAAAAATAAAATTAAAACTTTTTTTACTATTTAAACTATTCACTTACAGACCATTTCTCACTTAGTTATCAATTCTGTATGAAAGCTCCTACTTAATGTTTGTAGGCATCATATCAAGGAAGACGCGCGGCAGAGCCTCTACGACGCTGCTCGGGCATGGTCCAACGCGGTGAAAAGGAAGCGCACTCCGTTTCTCGGCGGGGAGTCTCCTAACCTCGCGGACATCTCTGTTTACGGTGTCCTCAGCAGCATCGAGGGTTGCGCGGCCTTCCAAGACTTGAGGAAGAATACTGACATCGGGACATGGTATGACAACATTACGCAAGCCATCGAATCACGGAAGGGTAAAGTCGTCCCCACCCACACGATTGAATAAATTCGTTAGTTTTTATTGTGAATGCAGATTTAATGAGGTAGGTCAGAGTGAGTCATGCTTTTTATGCAAAAATCGTACTTAAAAAAATTTGTTATAACGGCTCACCAAAACATGCAAACCAATAAAAGGTTCTACCCAAGGTTTATCCGAATACGATTTAGAAACAGTTTAATCGATAGACGTTTTAATGATTAATAATTTGCAATATTTCTGATATTACAAATATTTCCTTTATTTATAACAAGCATCAATTCTGTTGACCACTCACCAAACAAAAACTTGTGAATGCTAAAATAATCTGTATTTATTTACATTTTCATATGAACAAATTGAGAACGAGATGGCAATTTTAGAGCTGCCAAGTTTAGTTTAAATAGAATATGGTACCACTGAATTGACTTCAATTTAGTGCACGGCCTCGATTTAGCTTAGTATTCCACATACACTAAGGAGAGCTTATTTCTCCCGAATAATTAAATCCAAATTGATTCAGCCGCTGTAGAGTTGAATACGAAGAAACACATTTACACATAGTTCTGAAATCTTCTCGGTGTTCTTATATAGTAGTTCAATACGTACATGTTAGAAAAATAAATAGCAGTATATTTAGGAAATAATAATCCAGTTTTTCAATTAAATATTCAATATTCGTTAAAATTTCAAGTAAAATAAGCAAATAACTTCTCATTGTTATAGTGAGAATTAAGGTCTTTTTCAAAAACGTCCGATAGGCCCTTTTTAGCTGAACGTATACTTTGTCTCATTTCCGCGAGTACCGCTTCGTGTGTGTGTAAGGGGAGGCAATAATTTATGGCCCACACATTTATACAAACATATCAACACATTGAACGATATAGTATAATTATTGTGCTTTATTTACCCTTGTTATCCCTGTTATGAAGAATTATATTAATGTTGTGATTTTTAAAGTAATAACGGAAAACGTATTAGCGATTTTCGAGTGGTGGGGCGAGGGGCACGACAAGATGGCGTCTTCCACCTAACAGTTGATTAATTAAATATCAAATAGCTATTTGTTTCAATCAAATAAATTGCAGAGTATTATTATGTGTATTCAGGGTTAAAGGGTGTGCCAAGCGAAAAGGGGCTCATAGTCTCATCATTATGGACAAGTTTTACTATACCGACCCTTAAATCGCAAAAAATCATTTGTTTGATACATTTTGTCGAGTGTCGTTGACATTTTTCTATGGAACAGCTGAGTACCATGAGTCCTTTTCGGTTTGCATACCCTTTCCTTTTAACCCTGTATATACATAATAAATTATATTCCTTGCTAATAGAACATGCTACTAAAAGCCATGAGAAAAAATATAGGCCGTGTATTTTAGATTAAAAAATAAATAAATAAACGTTTCACACTCATAGCTCCCCACTAGGAATAAATCCTGTGTCGGGGATGTCATGGAACACACACAAAGAGACAAGGACAACCAACACCCAGACCCAGAACAGATATTTAAATTCATCATTCAAACATCTGCCCGGCCGGGAATTGAACCCGGGACCTCTGGCATATAAGGCGGCTACACTACCGCTGAGCCAAACAGGCCGACAAAAACCAAAAACCAAAAAGAGAAATTAAACTAAATTGTGTCTTTGTCAGAAGTCTAATATTTTCTACGCATAGTACACACAACATACATTGACCTCGCACATTATACACACACGAACATTACTCATTACATTTTAATATAATATGTTTTATCCGACTACTGTAAAAGGAAAGCGATGTTTTGTAGGCATATTCTATATTCATACCTTTTGTAGTCTAAACGCGTCTCTATCTCTAGAATGTCATAGGTTAGATTCATAATTATTGCAGTCGTTTAAAAATAGAACATTCTAATGAAAGCTTATTTCTCCCGAATAGTTAAATCCAAATTGATTCAGCCGATGTAGAGTTGAATAGTAAGAAACACACTAACTAGTTCTGCAATTTTCTCGGTGTACTTATACAGTAATTCAATATTTACATGTTAGAAAAATAAATAGCAGTATATTTAAGAAATAACAATCCAGTTTTTCAATTCAATATTCAATATTCATTAAAATTTCAAGTAAAATAAATAGCAGTATATTTAAGAAATAATAATCCAGTTTTCAATTCAATATTCAATATTCATTAAAATTTCAAGTATAATAAATAGCAGTAAATTTAAGAAATAATAATCCAGTTTTTCAATCCAATATTCAATATTCATTAAAATTTCAAGTAAAATAAATAGCAGTATATTTAAGAAATAATAATCCAGTTTTCAATTCAATATTCAATATTCATTAAAATTTCAAGTATAATAAATAGCAGTATATTTAAGAAATAATAATCCAGTTTTTCAATCCAATATTCAATATTCATTAAAATTTCAAGTAAAATAAATAGCAGTATATTTAAGCAATAATAATCCAGTTTTTCAATTCAATATTCAATGTTCATTAAAATTTCAAGTAAAATAAATAGCAGTATATTTAAGAAATAATAATCCAGTTTTTCAATTCAAGTTTCAATATTCATTAAAATTTCAAGTAAAATAAATAAATAACTTCTCATTGTCATAGGTTAGATTCATAATCATTGCAGTCGTTTTAAAATATAACATATTCTGAAGCTTTGTAGTAAAACATGTAGTAGTAAAAGATCACATAAAATACAGGGTTATTCGTAAAGGGTATGCCAAGCCGAAAAAGGGCTCAGTACTCAACTTTTACTATGGGACCAACCCGAAATTCACGAAAAAAAAACAGCTGTTCCATAGAAAAATGTCAATGTCACTCGACAAAATGTATGGAACAGCTGATTTTTTTTTCGCGAATTCTGGGTTGGTCCCATAGTAAAAGTTGTTCATAATGGTGAGTACTATGAGCCCTTTTCGGCTAAGCATACCCTTTATGAATAACCCGGTATACATTAAATTATGTCATTGGAAACATTAGGGGCCTTCATAACACGTTTTAAGTCAATCACGGCCTAAATTCTCTGACTACTTCCCGCTGACGTCACTGTCACGTGTGAAAACAAGACGGAGACTTTAAGCAGTGATTAAGTTAAAGCAGTGCTTAAAAGTGAGACTACTAATACGTAGTTATTGTTGAGATTAACGATTGTGATAAGATTACTTCCCTTGTATTGCCTTTTTCGATGATTGAGATATATTTGCTGTTAGGCCGATAGGGTTTGTTATTGTAAGTCTGTCTTTAGTAAAAATCATGAAATAAAAAATTGTATCTGTAATCAAATACTTCATTTTATCTTGTCGATTTTGAAAAAAACTTCTAAACCTTCATGCTACGGACTTTATAATAAGTTATGTCTACCTTTCCTCAAAAAATAAAGTAGTACGTATACCTATTAATAAAATAAAATCATGTATTCCATTATAAACCTACATGTATTAATATTAGTACAATATACCGTTTGTAGAACGATCTTGTAAGTTCTTGTAATACTAAATATACATTTTATCTATTCTTAGGACCTTGCTTATAACCCCCCCCCCCCTTAAACTTATTCAAAGCTTAAAATTTTCGTTCTGCAGGCTGATTCAGGTATCCGTACATCGAATGTATTCGACGATTATCTTCGAAATCTTCCGCCTTAGGAAAGAATTCGTAGACGGGAATTTTTCGCGATTCATGCATGATATTGAATAATCGGATCCAGCTGATAAAATAATTTCAAAATGTTTAAACAGTGAAATATCGATTGGAGAATGCTTGCAAGATTTATCGGAGCTATGGAAAGTTAGTTGATTTTTTATTTTTTCGTCAATTTCAATATAATAAAGACATTTATTTTTTTACATATTTTCTGTTTCATTGTACAGGTAATATTTTGAGAATATAATATTTTGCGAATGTAATGTTTTGCGAATGTAATATTTTGAGAATGTAATATTATGAGAACGAACCGTCGGAACGCGGTCGGATTCTTTTCGAATTTGTATGTCATATCTCGGAAAGACTTGACATATTCTTTCCGAAGGCGGAAGACTTTTCGAAGATAATCGACGAATACATTCGATGTTATAAAACTAGAATATTATATAGCTGAATCAGCCTGCTGTTTTCACAACTTGACGACATCTCTCGCTGACAGATGTTGCCAGAACATATTAAGAAGTAATTAAGTTTAAGGGTTCATATGTAAGACCTTTTAAAAGCACCATTATTAGTAGAATTTCGTTAAAACTGGGCCACATTTGTTAAATAGTTGTTACTTCTGTTGTGATTATATTGGGCTCATTAGACTATATTTGATTGTGATTGTTTGTTAGAAATAAAACGATTTAAATTATTAATTACTATTTTATTGACCAAAATGCCTTTTTAGAGTAAGTCGAAAAGATGACGAAAACTTTATGAATAGCTGGAGTTGGTCATGGTCCTACTGGTGCTGTCACGCTATGGGTAGTATGATTTCGCCACGGTAGTAACACCACCAAAAAAGTATTACCCTTGATACTACCAGTAGAACCAAGCACAGTAGGACCACGGGCAACACTTGTACACTAATGATTGTCTTTGTCATTTTTTCAAGTGCAATAGCATTATTATAGAGTAGCTATATGGACCAGTACCCTTAGTATGAGTAGGTATTGATAGTTTTCGAAAACAAACGTTTCGTAAAGCTCCATACAATATAATATCTAGTTCCTACACGTTTCCGCCAGGGGCGCTTTACTGTAATGTATGGAGCTTTACGAAACGTTTGATCGTTTGAAAACTATCAAAACTCATATTAAGGATATTAAGGAAAAGGATATATTTAAAGCTTAAATGTCTCCAGCGTCTATACGCACTATTCTACATGGGACCGGCTAACATCAAAAGTGCCAATTTTCGATAGTTTTTTCTGGTTGCCATGCCTTTTTTTTATATTGACAACATCGTACTAGAAACTAATCTATAGGGCTATTCATAAAGGGTATGCTAAGCCGAAAAGGGCTCATCGTAATCATCATTATGAACAACTTTTACTATGGGACCAACCTGAAATTCTCGAAAGAAAAATCAGCTGTTCCATAGAAAAATGCCAATGACACTAGACAAAATGAATGAAACAGCTGATTTTTTTTTCGGGAATTCTGGTTTGGTCCCATATTAAAAGTAGTTCATAATAATGACTATGAGCCCTTTTCGGCTTAGCATACCCTTTATGAATAGCCCTGTATAGATGAAATCTTAACACGCGACTTGTGTGTATGTAAGGGAGAAGCCTCGGTTAGCTACATCTGGCGGCGTGGTCGCGGTGGCGCCTTCGCTGGCGTCTGTCACCACGTACAGGACGAATGGCTTTGCACCCGCTGTAAAAAAAAAATAGTTGCTGGGAAGGATCCTAGTGTCGAGGTCTCGAGGGGATCTCAAAGAATAGCATTGATATGAAAGAGGAGGCAGAGAAATCTGAAATAATTTTGTTTTTCTCTATAGTTCAAGAAGTAAATTTTTTTTAAATGTTTTTATAGATAATGGAACCCTTCGTGTGCAAGTCCGACTCGCACTTGGCCGGCTTTTTATGTAGGTATGTACTAATTCTGTACACATTGCGTACAATTGTGATATGAATTTACCTCTATAAACAGCAAAATACTTAGATAATTGGGTTTCTAGAGAGCATTACATCAATTTTCCTTTTTTTTTGCACTCCAGGCACGATTGTGAAACCCTTAATTACGGTAAAATTTTCTATTATCACCTATTATATTGTCCTAAGAGAACCATAGATGAAAACCTACCCTCATTACTAGCGAACAACTACAGATACCGAGAATATATTGCAGTCCCCTCCGTCTCCTCGTATTCTAGAGGTAGAATTGCAAGTAGCGATAAAGGAGAAAGGATAGTGGGGCTACTCACTCTGCACCGTTACAAAACCAAGCCCGCAGAAGCGATCAGTGCCCACCGCCACGCCCGTCGCCACCACCGTGGGGTTGGGAATGACCACGAAGTCGGTGACACACTGGCCGTCGTTGACAGCGCCCACCGCCGTGCCCAGCACAGTGTTGTCGGCGCCCTCCACGTCACCAGTCACCGTGAACGAGTAGATGTCGTTGGCAGCCTGTTGTATAAAATGTAGGAATATGTAAAGTTTTCTAATCACCCTTCGAGGGTAGACCTGTATCTCAGCAGTGGGAGGATAAATGGTTGCTTCTGATGATGATGTAAAGTTTTGGTCAAAATAATTAAGAAGAATGTTTCATGCTCAAATTCAGTTACTTAAAAGATGCAAAAAGCCCTCGACCAGAGAATAATAATTTTCAAACGGTTAAACAGATTTTCCTAAATCGTAGAAGAACATACTTGATCAAGACCTTTTAAGTAACGACTTAACTTCTTAAACAATATAAACTAAACCGAAATAGGTTAAGCCGTTTGGGAGCTACAATGGAACAGACAGACAGTCATACACAGACACATGCTTAACTTATAACAACCAACTATTTGAGTCGGGGATTTAAAAATAAATAGCATTAATGGTAAACTAGCTGCGCCCCGCGGTTTCACCCGCGTTTTCCGGGATAAAAAGTAGCCTATGTGTTAATCAAGTCCATGAACAACCTTCATTCCTCATGTAAATAAATAAATAACGTTTCACACTCATAGCTCCCCACCAGGATAAATCCTGTGTCGGAGATGCCATGGAACACGCACAAAGACAAGGACAACTACTTAACACCCAGACCCAGAACACATACTTATTTAAATTCATCATTCAAACATCTGCCCGGCCGGGAATCAAACCCGAATACGTACAGCCGTTTTTGCGTGAAAGAGTAACAAACATACATTACAAGTACATAATATATGTACCTACATCCATACATTCTTAGAAACTTTGGAATGGAATTGTCGACACTGCCATTACGAACAACATTTTTTTAAATTTATTATTTTTAGAGGGTTCGATCAGTCATGACTTTCATTGGTAAAATCTTTATAATAAATAATCTTCTCATAATGCAATGTTGTTTGGATGAGATCGTTCTTACAACTGAGCGCTATTGCGGCTACTAGCTCTCTAAAACAACGGAACACGGCCCGGGGTCGCTGGTAAGCATCCATTTGTATTGCGTCAGGTGTTGTGGTACTTGAGACTAGATTACTGATACTTATACAGAACGATCAAGAGATCATAGGGCTAGTGCTTATCGCGGCCAGAGAATTAGTTAAGCTTTTTACAAGGTCACGTCACCAGCCATTTGGGTACCTATAATAATATTTATTAGTAGGATAGGATAGCAGGATGAAGAGGTTAATGTAAGGATCTGTGATAAGGGTTCTAATGGGATCTGATCTCACCTGAGCGTACTGTATAGAGCAGAAGCCCGCCTCCATCCGGATGCAGATACCGTAGTTCAAGTTGACGATTTGTCGCGTTCCGGTCACCAACGAGGCCGAGAGCACCGTGTTGGCAGCCGTGCCGTAGTTGAAGCCGTTGATGGTGCCCGTGGTGCCTCGGTAGTACTGCAAGCATCCGTTGGGAGCTGCCAACAATGCATCTTCGTCATAATTTGTCTACTGCTGGACCTGTCTCAAATCTAATCTATACTGATATAATAAAGAGGTAAAGTTTATATGTTTGTAGAGGGTATAATCTCTGATAGTAGGCACTAGTGCTAAAAAAATACAAATGGAAAGCTACAATATTTCTAAATGCAATATTTGCTGTGTTATAACCTCAAACCTGCGTGACAAGAAGACCCAGGCATCAGCTGGTTGGATATAGAATTTAACCTAATTGAACCCACCTACTCCAGGGCAGTCGCAGCCCAGTTGTATCAGCTTAATGTTCCACCTCCTAGCGAAGGTAGTGGCCAGCGTGGCCGTCACCACAATCGTGATGGCTGCGTTGCCGTTGAAGTCCACGTAGATGGTCTGTCCGGTGAGGTCGCCGCAGAGCGTCGGGACGACCGTGTTCCCGCCAGTGACGGTCACGGAGTCAGTCACGCAGTTGCCGTCACCATCCGGCTGTGCCACCACAAAGTCCAGGAAGTCTATGCGAAGCTGGAATATGTGATAGTGTTGACATCAAAGGAAAGTGGAGATGATTAGTTTGATATTAAATTAGAGAAACAGTTAATCTTCACTTTTAGGCCTTTTACATTAATTTAGTTTAGATTTATTGGTTTAGTTTATAATTAAAGTATATTTTAATATTCAAATGTATTTGCTTAATTTAAGTCTGTGAACTAAATAAATTATAAGAGTTAATAGGAACTTTCTAGGCAAGCGACGACTTCCGAACCTCTTCGATCGCATCGCATCGCTTCCCATCGGATTGCGCTGTAGTCAAACATACGCACTCTCATATACACTGTATAAGGGTTAACTTATATCAAGGGCGCTACTGACGGGCGTAAATAGCGTTCATTCACTTTTTATCGCATTCACGTAAAAAAAAAAGTTAAAAAATATCACTTGTCGCAATTGCCATTTCTGCAGTGATTATTTATTTATTATTACTTATTAATTTGTTTTGTTTTTAATTATTATGTATTTTATTCTATTATATTTTATTCTACTCTATTAGTATTTATATTTTTGATGATGATTTACATGTACTAGTATATTTTCGCACATGTAGGTAGTTTTAGTATTAAGGGGCGTCTAAACGGGCCATATTTTACGACAATTTGTGGCTGCAATACTGTGGCCGGCAACATTGCTAGCAATACCAGCCACACTATGCAATATTTTAAGGATGGCCCGGCATTATATCCACATATTTTTTGGTATGTCAAAATGTTTTTATGAAATCATGGGTTCTGAATCAAAGGCCATACTATTGCAGCCATATTGCAACATGTTGCCTGCAATTGATTGCTCAGCCATAAAATGCACTAAAATGTTTTTTTGATGGCTGGGCAATATTTGCCAATAATTGCAGACACAAATTGTCGTAAAATATGGCCCGTTTAGACGCCCCTTTAGAATGTATTTCTAAGTATTTATTACTTTTTCTTTTTTTTATATGACACAGTTCTCAATATATAGTAGTTCTCAATATTGCACACCCCGTTTTTCTATTTTTTTATCTATCCTCTCTATCCTAAGGTTGCCTGGAAAGATCGCTCTTAGCGATAGGGCCGCCAGTTTTTGCACTAGTTTTAGGTGTTATAATCCTTTTGTTTATAATTTATAGTGTAAACAATAAAGAGTTTATCTATCTAGGTACGTATTTTTACGTCGAAGTCGTGCTAGACTCACTGTTCATTTAAGAAACACTAGTTGCGTTTCTGACTGCTCTGAGAAAAATAGCAATCAAAATTCCGGTGAATTCACCTAAGGTACGGAGCATACTGACAATCATCAAAAACTACGATGGTTAGCACCAGGTTTTACGGTGACAACTATCATATATGGTTGTCACCGTAAAAACTAGTACTAGCACCAGTTTCAAGGGTGAGAACTATATATTACTAGCTGACCCGGCAAACGTTGTTTTGCCATATAAATTAATAGGGGTTGGTGATAGAAGGGTGAAAATTTAGGGTTGTATGTATTTTTTAATGCCACATTATAAAAAATAAAAAAATAAAAATTTTGTCTAAAAAATTAAAAAAAAATTTAGGGGTGGACTACCACTAACATTTAGGGGGATGAAAAATAGATGTTGGCCGATTCTCATAGATACCGGATAAGCACAAAAAATTTCATCAAAATCGGTCAAGCCGTTTCGGAGGAGTATGGCAACGAAAACTGTGACACGAGAATTTTATATAGTAGAAGATAGATGATAGTTGTCACCGTAAAAACTGGTGCTAATCATCTTACTTTTTGGTGATTATCAGTGTGCTCCGTACTTTAGGTGAAATTTTTCTCAGTGTGGCCCCGACTTTCCAGTTTTATGGCCCAAACAATCATGGTCAACTCACAGCGCTTCAATTATTTATCTCCATCTTAATATATATAAATCTCGTGTCACAATGTTTGTCCTCAATGGACTCCTAAACCACTTAACCGATTATAATAAAATTCGCACACCATGTGCAGTTCGATCCAACTTGAGAGATAGGATAGTTTAAATCTCAAATTATAGTCGCAATTTTAATTTATTGCAAATTATATATATACTGATAATTTTTACTATAAATTGACAAGTTAGCATCAACATACTACGGTTGCTATAGTTACGCAATGGCTTTTGACAGGACAACGTCTGTCGAGTCAGCTAGTTTTAAATATAATAGTATTTAGTGAAAACTCTATTTGCGAAAATTACGAGTAGACATTGTGGTGTTATCTATTTATATCTCGATGCGAGCGTGATACTTATTGGCGGCTAAGTGGCACCGATAACGATAGGAAATCAGAAACATTTATTGACCGTAGACAACAGTGAATGCTACCGGTAAAGTCACTCTACAAAGATATTTTAGAACGAAATTAAATAAAGTTAAGACTAATTGATGAATTAAAAAAAATTTAATATACGAATTAAGAAACATGGATTTTGTAAATTCCGAAATAAAATACATTTGAATTTGAATTACAGTAGCCCATGTGTTAATTCAGGGTTTTAGCTACCTACCTCTAGCTGTTAGGGGGAAACACTTCTTCGCAAACTGTCACATCAATAAACTGGATGTTTTTTTTTTATTTTTTATTTTATGTATGGTATCAATTTACCAACCAGAGTTGCGTGTAGTTCGAAGCAAATATGGCTAGATGGCGCCTTTTTCAACTCTAACAGCTAATCGATATACAGGGTTATTCATAAAGGGTATGCTAAGCCGAAAAGGGCTCATAGTACTCATCATTATGAACAACTTTTACTATGGGACCAACCAAAAATTTGCAAAAAAAATCAGCTGTACCATACATTTTGTCGACATTTTGTGTCATTGACATTTTTCTATGGAACAGCAAATTTTTTTTTCGCGAATTTCGGGTTGGTCCCATAGTGAAAGTTGTTCATAATGATGAGTACAATGAGCCCTTTTCGGCTTAGCATACCCTTTATGAATAACCCTGTATAGAGGTAAGATTATGTTGATTGATATTAATATTAAAATGACGAAATTACTGAAAATATATTAAATGATTATAAAACAATTTCGACAATCTTGTCTCGTCTCGAGTCTCGTCCCGAAAGTCCCGGGACTCTACTACATGTCTAGTTCGTTGTATAATAATTAATACTTAAAAAAAAAAACACGCTTTGTTTAGTGTATTGTCATCGGTCCTTGATATATCTACAAAGTTTGAACGAAATCAGGCCGTTTAAAGTGGGTCAAAATCGCGCCCAAAGGAGTCGGTTACAAACATACAAGTGAAGCTAATAAAAAGCGTGTAAAAACATGCTAACCTGACAAATATTGCTGTTGCACCTGTTAACGATCATGGAGCAGGCCTGGCCGCCGGCGTAGGCTGCGGGGTACCCGGGGCTGGAGAAGTACGTGTTATTCACATTGGTCGTCGTGCCGCAGGTCCGGGACACTGTCAAAAGTTAACTCGAATCATTTAATATGCCGATTAAAGTAATCTTAAGTATACAGGGTTATAAGGAAAGGGTATGCAAAGCCGATAAGGGGTCATACATAGTACTTATCATTATGAACCACTTTTACTATGGGACCAATCCCGAAATCGCGAACAGCAAATCTATGGGACAGCAAATTTTTTTGCGCGAATTTTGGGTTGGTCTTATAGTAAAAGTTGTTGAGATAAACGCAAAGTTTTGATTTATCCACTACTCGTAAAATGAAGTTAAGAGACCACGCATTTAAATTATAGAGGTAAATAACAAACAATTTCAAAAGTTCCAGTTCAAAATCCGAACATGTACATATACCCCATTATTTGAACTTTTTTCCCATTTTTTTCAAATACCTCTTTATTTATTATAACGACTTGACCGCCGAAGCCAGGACGCTGAACAATCTGAAATGGTGGCTGTACGAGTACTGTGCAGTTACGCACGAGCCTTAGCCCAATAGCAAATAAGGTGCACGCGGAAGTTACTTCGTGCGACTTCAAACCGCGCTTTCTGCTCACTGCACACTGCACTGCACAGCCACCATGAAGTTTGAATTCTATACTACATACCAACACAACACCTTCCTCTCCTAGAAGCGCAGGCGCCCGTGATGGTCCCGTTGAGATTGTTGCACTCTCGACGAGCCAGGCACGTCCCGTTCATAGTGTTGGCGGTGGCGGTGGAGCACTCCGTGTTGGCGAACCGGACGATGCTGACGAATGGGAACACTAGAAAAAAAACTCGTTTAGATAACATTTACAGGGTTACACGGAACGATTGAAATGCTAATATGAAATGCTTGTAGGTATCGATTTACCTGTTTATACCTGGAAACCCGAGAGTTGTGACCAGAAAAGAATAGGCAACCTAACGTTTGCATATTCTATGGGCTTCATACTTTCGATTGATATAGAATTTGTCTAATAAAGAAACCGGTGTAATGTTAAATATTTTTTTCAATTATTATCATATCCTGGGCTGAAATTTGTTGGGCAACCCATGTGCAATATATTTATTGACATATTAAATTGAATATAAAATACGTTTCATCAAATAAACATCTCGGCGAAGGTCCGAAGGTCGATAAATAGCGGGATCTTAGGCTATGAGGTTAAGGCAGAAAGATCAAAAGGTAAAGATCGTGCCTTGTGGCGTTTTTTAGGAGAAGCCTATGTCCAGCAGTGGACAAAAATCCGATAGGCTGATGATGATGATGATGACAGAAAGGTTGTAAAGATACCAAAGATACTAAGCGGTGAAGAACTCTTTTGAACCACTTTACAATTAGACTAACTCTCAAATACATTCACATACAAACATTTTATACATACTCCATATGAGCTTATTATTAACACGCTTTTATTAGTTTCACCAGTATATTTGTAACCGACCTTTTTGGACTCGATTTTGCCTTACTTTGAACGATCAGATTTGATTCAAACTTTGCACACCAGTCAAAGACCGATGACAATGCGTGTTTTTTAGTTTTTTAAACTAGTTTTACTTATTTTAGTGTTGGTCCAAAGTCCAATGTGATAGTATTTGTGGATAACAAGTGGTGATCCACTTGAGGACAGAGACAAAAGTCCGACTGATTGATATCAAGTCCACTTCAAGTCCGCTCTTGAAGACTAGATTTTGAGCATTAAGACATTAACATCACCTAATTATAATGTAAAGTTTTACAGCCAGCTTTGTTTAAAAAACGCCAGCTTCTTTAACGATTTACGCATTCGCAACAGCATGATTTTAATTAAAATACCTAATTGTAGACAGTTACTGGGCAGTGGGCACGCTTACTTCTTTAATACAGGCCAATTTTAAAAAGTTGTTAAATAGATTTAAGAGGCCTTTTGTTTTACGACTGCCACAAATGAAGGTAGTTCATAAACGAGTAGGAAGGGGTAAATTTTTTAGCTGAAGTTATGACTGATTTTTAAATAATTAATTGCAACTTTGATAGTTCGGGTCGAATAGACCTTTTTATCGAATATTCTATTGTTCGGCACACAATACAGAGCTCATATTTAAACGCTGCAGTATTAAGTGTAAGTCATAAGGCTTTTTGTCTACTTACATATCTTCCCTTCTCTGTGTCCTTGGTCTCCATCGAGTTCCTCGTCATCGTTGTCAAGTCCATGTTCGTCATCGAACGCTTCATACCCTTCCGGCTTGAATAAAGAGTTCGCTGCAACTGCCACGACCACGGCAGCTATAATGATCCAATACGCTTTACAGGTCATTTTAGACTCGACTTCGACTAAAATTTGAGCACAGCTGGCTTGCAAATCACTTTTCGATCACCAAATGTAGGTCACCAGACTGACCTAGCTCGGTCTTAAACGCAGTGAGTATGGTCACAAAATGCGAGTGGATCTGCCAATCATGTATAAATAAAGTGGGTGATAACGGTAGCCTGTGTGTGCAAGCTGTTAGGGTTGTTACCGTTTACCACTTAGCGCTTACTGCCGACCTGGCCGCTTATAAGGTGTCATAGGACCAGATAAACTCAGCTTTCCATGGAGTTCACCTACTGACTTCGTTATCAGCGATTTGTCACCTTTTCAGTAAGGTGAAATTTATTTAAGTGTATCCTAATTATTTTAAGCTGCCGCGGTGCTGATAACGGCCTGGAATGCATCTTCATAGAAATATTTATTTATGACAGACTAGCTGCGACCCGCGATTTCACCCGCGTTTTCCGGGATAAAAAGTAGCCTAAGTATAATATGTTAATCCAGACCATGAACAACCTTCATCTCAAATTTAATGTAGATCCATTCAGCCGTTTTTGCGTGAAAGAGTAACAAACATAGGTAGGTACATACATCCAGACATCCATACATTCTTACAAACTTTCGCGTTTATAATATTCTATTCTATCCTATTCTAGGATTTGATTGTGTGTGTTACATGATCATGTATTGTCTTCCTACTTTTGAGGTGGGTAGGTACTCTTTAGGGTAAACAGCTATAAAGTGTCATAAGGCTTGTCCACACCTGCGCACGTGCACGAACAATGCGGTTCCCGAGCATTATAGAAACATGTGCGTACGCCTAGAATTTACGCGTTCATAGCCATTTGAGATGCGTCGCTTGCTCGGTTCGTGTGCGTGTCTTGTGCATTCGCCTTTATACACTTAGTTTAAATTGCATGTGAAGTAGGCGAAGTAGTGTGTACTAACGAGAAATAGTCGCAGATCCAGGAGTTTAATCAAGTGGAGGCTATTGTGTCGAACTTATTTTGGCTCATAAGAAAGTTATTTATAAAATGTTGGTTTTGTGTTTTGATTAAAAGTAACTAGCTGTGCCCCGCGGTTTCATCCGCGTTTTCCGGGATAAATAGTAGCCTATGTGTTAATCTAGAGTTCTAGACCATAAACAATCTTTATTCCAAATTTCATGGAAACCCGTTTAGCCGTTTTTGCGTGAAAGAAGAACAAACATACATACATTCTTACAAACTTTCGCGTTTATAATATTAGTAGGATCTATTTTAGGTAGGTAAAAAAGTACCTACCGTTAAACAACTTTTTGTTCGTGGGTGTCCAGCAACACACACACGCTCACGCACACGTTGTTTCTTCCATTCCCTGGACTTCTAACGTACCTATGTATATACGTACACATTGCACAACTATTCTTCAGATAACTTTAACACCACGAGCTTACGTGTAAGTGTACTTATTTGAAGAACTTTACCCATACAAATAGAAAGATGTGTCATAGTGTAAGTCTTGTCTATTGTTTTGCTAGGCTTTTGTAAGTCATCACTTTAAAAAGCTATTCAACAATAAATTAAATAAATCTGCGGTCTGCCCAAGAGGTGCAAAGGCGTCGTTTTTGTCACAGATTTAAAAATAGAAAAATGCTTTGTAATGTCTTTAAATACTTTTCATTTCATAAACACATCGCTTGGCTTTAAAATTTTAGGTCCCCATTTCAGGTCCCAATTTGTAGCTAAAACTATTTCACAGCATGTTTTTTTCTACGAATTGTAGTGTTTAATATTTTCTAGCGTTATGCCAAATTTCAGGCCGCTAGCTTTTATAGTTCCTGAGGTAAATGGTTGCAACATACGAGTACAAACAGACTGACACCGGAGCCTCGCCATGAGGGTTTTTCCCCGAATGAGTTTCAGAACCATCTAAGGATAAATAAAAATATTCAATAAATATTTACGATTTTATATTCTAGGGAAGTGTGAATAAATAATAAACAATTGAAGGTGACTAAATTTAATTTGTTTTCAAATGTGAACATAGCATACCTACTAATTCGTGGCAATAAAGTTTATTTTACAAAAAATCTTTGAGTACTAACTTGCACCCTAAAAACCTAAAATGTGTAAGTAATTAGTAGTCATTATATCTCATAATTTTAGTCAATTATTTTATTATAAACGTGGTAATACCTAACGCGTTTGTCCATAGCAGAATATAGGTAAGAATGATAATTTAAAAAAGAAATATAATACACACTGTAGGTACACACATATTTACATAAATTGCACAATAAACATTTCTCCTTACCAACAATAAATCTAAACAAAACATTAAAAAAACATCAAAACGTATTTTATTAGTATTTCAATAGATAAAGGTGCAAGTTAATTCCAACAAAACATAATTATGCAGCATTACGGGATATAGTAGGCAGATCCAAACTTACTAAAAACGCTGTATTTGTCTTTCCGGTTTAGTTTCCGGACATTAACACCTTTAATTAATTTAGATCTGTCACCAAAGGCATTGGCCAAATTGATAGCACACGCTACAGCATTCGGCGTGTGTATTAAAATGCTTGCTGCGGTATGTGTTCGTAACGTAACGTAACACAACGAACGCGAAACACAAACGCCGAACGCTGGAACACGTGACCGCTTTCTGTATGGCCAATCCCCAAAGCCTTTAGAATTGGCTGTGTATGTAGGGCAAAATTTGGCTAGTTGGTGATAGCCATTACGTTGTCTTCACGAGATTAGACCATCATAATATAAGGTTTATTGGGGACAGCGGTGGCCTTAGGGGGTGGCGAAGAGGGCAATCCCCCGGGGCCTCGCTCTTGCAGGGACCTCGCGCTACAACCCAAGCAAATTAAAAAAGTATGGATTTTTTTAGTATATCTTTTTTTAGTCTTAGGAAAAACCGCAAACATTAATTTTAAAATTCTACCATGTCTCTACTTATTTGTTAATTTTGTAAATCTTTCATTGTAAAATATTTTAAAATCAATTTAAAATTCAAATTTTATTTATAACAAAAAAAATTGTATAACTAGCATTTCTCGTCAAACAGGACAAATACCTAAACCAAACCACCAGGCCTACTTTCGCATCACATACTTTTCACGAAGAACAAAAGGCCTCGCAAGGATCTGGTGCTGCCAGGGGCCTCGCAATGGGTAAGGCCGCCACTGATTGGGGATATGGATCTGCCCATGATGATAGAGCGGTTTCGCTACAGCAAAGTACTTGAGCGTACTTTACGACGGGACTTCGAACTCGACCAGACCGTATAGAAGGGCAAGTTTCTGATGGATAATCCTGGCCCGTTGGTTGTGCATGTGTAATAATCGTCGTACGAAAAATAGAAAAAGATATGTCTATCTGAGTGAGTCTCCCGGACGGTGGGATACCAGACAATATTGTCTGCACCTTCATTTAAAATATATTTTCGACAGTTGTTCAAACTGATATGAGTAACTTCCAAAATTGTACGGCAAACCCCAAGTTTTATCAAAAAGGCTACTTATTAAAGCCATTATATTTATGCTCCGAATTCCACGTTAGGCCTTGTTAAGAGACCGACAGTACGTACCTACTCCTAGTCTTGGCCGTGAAACTCCTTGCCTTCTCATACAGCTCCGTGGTTCTCGAAGTTCATCACCGATGGTATGCGTCTTTTTATTTGCCCAGAAGAGAGGCCGTGGAGTGCAGTCTCATATTAAATGACCTCATTTCGTTCATCATTATATCTTAGTTGCGACCCGTGGTTTTGTCCGCTATCGTGCCGGAGTGATTATTTTGTCGAGATAAAAAGTAGTCTGTATGTTAGTCCAAGGCATAAGCTACGAGTATCTTCATACTAAAACTTATCCAAATCTGTTGAGCCGTTTCAGCGTTAATAAGAAATATACACACTCCCTCACTCACTCACAAACTTTTACAATTACACTATTAATGTACCTATATATTTAATGTTGTGACTATCACCAATTATCAAGTTTTGCTCTATGTTGTTTCGCACAAACAGATATGTAAATAGATCACATCGTCATGCTGTTATGAATAACGAGTCAATAAAATCATTTAAAGAAAAGCATAAAACCAGACTCGAATACAGTGTGGCCTCCAATCATTATTACATTCACTGGAGTGCCAAAATTATTTATCTTTTAGTTTTCTACTGGATTACGCGGAATGGAGGTACTAAGCCGGAAGGAGCTCATTGTACTAATCATTATAAACCACTTTTCTATCATGTCCTGAATCTAACCAGGCTGACCTGAATATAAAATATATATAAAGTGCAATAGGTAATTTTAATGTGATGTGATTTCAAGAACAACTGTGTCCATTTACATAAATACTCGTATTTGCGATATGAAATACTATCACGCAATATACCTATATTGCGTGATAGTATTTCATATCATTGAAAATATCATATCATTGAAAATATTTCATTGAAAATATAACTTAGATACAAATAACGTGAAGAATAACAAAATGTTAGTAAATCACACTTCTGGCAACATCTACGAACTATACGTTTATTAAACACATAATGATCATATTTACTTTATCAATACAATAGATATTTCAACTTTTTACACGCAACTATAAATATATTTGTAACATAAAGAAAAAGAATTTAAAAACATGTCATTGGTAATAAATTATCTTGTGACTTAGTCAACATCCTTAGGTATTCCTTAAAAGTAACATTACACGCGTAAAATTATACAATTAACTCAAAATAACAGAAAATAATTACAAAAAAACAGTAAGCGAGAATGAAAAGTGAGGTACAATTTTATATTATACTTATACAGTAAGACGAGCTTATGACTACTGTCTTTTTATAGAAACTAAATTTAAATTAAGTGTTTAATTAAAACATATATTATGGCATCTACAGACACGTTTATGGCATTTTTCGGTCGAATAAGACTTAAGAGCACATTGATTACCAACTAAGTTTCTACATTATCCGTTTAGTGCGCCTCGTACGGAAGCATCCGACTACTTTCTGTAGAGTCGCTTTGGCCTTGTACTATCAACTCTTATTGAGCTGAACTGTGGAAGAAGTACGTTCGACCTACAGGTTTATAAGGAAAGGGTATGCTAAGCCGAAAAGGGCTTATAGTACCAGCTGTTCCATAGAAAAAATTCAATGTCATTCTGCTAAATGTATGAAACAGATTTTTTCCGCAATTTCTGGGTTGATGAGTACTATGAGCTCTTTCCGGGTTAGCATACCCTTTCTATATAACCCTTAACATGGATCTCTACCACACCACATGTTAGTCCAACTCAAAAACAACAATTCTTACAAACGTTTCGGCCTAAAGAGTGTGACGCGTAATCTTCGAGTCTCCTATTTGTACCTACGATGATATAATATTTAAGAGTTTAATACTAGAACAAAGAATATTCTGACTTAAATAAGAGACACATTTAATGTTAAAACTATCAGTTTAAGTTCCAATTTAAATGCAAGAAAGTGTGGCAAGATTTAAGTATCAAGGGACTTTATAAAATGATTCACAACAATGTTAATCCGCGGCTCTACCGACTAATTTTCGAGGACTCAGAATCGAACTTTAGGTTGCCATCGTCAAAATTATATTTTTTATGTCAAAACACCCAATAATCTTCACTATTCTGGCATCAAAATCACGAAGTTTGAAACTTGTAGGCCAGAGTGATAAAATCTCGTGACGTTCGAAATTGGAAATTCGAAATCAGGGGTATAAGATATTTCTAATTTCACGAAACCAGAATCGAACATCAGAAAAGTTAGCCGATAGGGCCGTTATTCTATATTTTCAATTATTAAACTTACAATATCTTAGACGTTATTTGAGATTATATGACATTAAATAATGGATTTCCAATCATGTTTTGTATCCTTAATCACAATGTACCAGACAGCATGAATTATTCATAGCCTTATATTATAAGAAGTTCACTCGCGACATGAAATAATACAGATACTTAAAATATTTTATATATAATTTCATATATTTGAAAAGCATTAAAAGTAATTTGCGACGCAATATTTTGTTTAATATATAGATCTTCTAATATAAGCCTATTTACAGGGTTATAAGGGTGTGCTAGGCCGAAAAAGGCCGATAGTACTGATCGTACCATCTCATAAATGATTTAGAACAATTTTTAGTTTGGGACCAACCCTGAAATTAGGAAGAAAATTAGCTGTTCAACATAAAAATGTCAATGACTGGACAAAATATTTGAAACAGCTGATATTTTATTGCAATTTCAGTGTTGGTCTCATATCAGCAGTTGTTCATAATGATGAGTACCATGAGCCCTTTTCGGCTTTCCTTATAACTCTGTAAAGCCAACTAATGATAGACGACAATAATCATGTGTCTGGATGGACGAAATTTGTTTCATGTTATTCTCCAATTTTTTTTCTCATATTCGGTATTTTAATAAGTTTTTACCTAAAGGCAACTGGACCAATGAACATTTTAGAAGGTAGATTTAAAAGTAGCTTGTTTTACATAATGATAACAATGAGGCACACGTAACTTATATAAGCACAAAATACTAGTGACTAACAACCATGGCAATACGTTTTAATATATGTATATTTATTAATATTTAGAAGATATTATTAGATATAATTAAGTATCAGAGATAAGTAAGGTGTCCATTAAGAAGTTGGGTTTTGTATAGTTTTTCCATTTTTTTAGACAAGGCACATCGTATGGCCTTTTTTACATTAGGACGGACGCAATAAGGCTGTATTATTAAACATCTTTATCATTAATTTTATGATTAAAATGTACCTAAATTGTATAATCTTGTTATTCTTAAATTCATATTTGAATTTAGCAAAGAGAAAATATACATTAAAATTTATTTGCATGCACAATTAACGTTAAGATATATATTACGTATATGTATATTGTATAAGTAAATATTATATAGAATCTGATATTTTATTTTACATTTATTCAGGCAAGGGGTGTAAGTGAACTATTAGTGGCATGATAATGTAAAAATCTTCAATAAATCGAGACTAGAAAGTGTAAAATCACGTTTATGGATAAAACTACCTGAAAAACAATAACATGAACAAAATTTAACTTTAAAAGGAGATGAAGCAGATTAAATAACAATTGTTGGCAGCGAGTAGTCTCGCTTTGGTGTCAGGGTTTTCAGCCTGAAAGGCATTAACATGGCAGGCACTTGTTGTTTTAGGACATTAAACCGGGACTTACAATTTTATGTATCGTATGACCTGCATTGGCAACTACTCAGCTAGTACATGCGATCATCCATCCAAAGACGTGAAGTACGCTACATATCGGTAGGTAATCGGTTACGAAAACCTAGTCGAGATACTACATATATGAGCGCTGCGTTACCGTAGCTCGACTGGACTAGGTTTAGGCAATATAGATACGACTCAAAGAAAAAGCTTTCATAAGCTTAAGTCACAAATAAGAGGATGAGTAATTATTATTCAGAAAAATACGAAAAATATGCTTTACATACTTAGTTTTAGACAAAATCTTTAACTATGTATCACTGTTTGAACAATGTCCAAGTTACCAGGTAATTTTATCCACACAGTTTCTGAACTACCTAACATACAACTACTTACTGATATATTTATTCCATAATAATATTATAATGATAATATCTTGGATATTCCTTGCTCTCTTATAAATTACCTTAAAATAAATTAACTAATCATATCTAATGAATACTTCGAGCTTCATAGCGTAGCTTTGAAAGCGACATCGTCGCGATGCGGTGAGCAAATTGTGATTCATAATAAGATTTTATTTTAAAAAACGGCTTTTAAATATTTGCAGGAAATCGTCGTCAAGTCATCGTCTATTGCACACTATTATAGAAAAGTATTGGAACTCGTGGAAAGTATTACTTATAAACTTAACTAGCTGCACCCGGCGGTACCTATCACCCGCTGTTTTTTTTTTACTTTTATGCCTTGAACTTTCACAAATATTTCAAGATTAAAATTAGCGAATTCGGTCCAGCCATTCTTGAGTTTTAGCCAGACAAACAAACAGTGATTAATTTTTATATACAAAAAGAAGAAGAAGAACCAGCTATCATAATAGCGAGCGGTACCAAACACTACTTACAGCTTGCATTTAGGGTAGCGTTGCTACCACAGATTAAATTGCCGGTTAGCAGATCTCACCTATGGGTTATTGAAGCAAACACTACGTCAAATATGGCGTACTTTTGTCAATTAGGCTCTGGTTGCATGAATATAAGCGCAACTTGTCCCGCGCTCAAGATGGTGACTTGTATTTAAAAGAGATTATTTTTCAGAGCGTGTTATCGATTGGTTTTATTATCTTTGGTTGCCATAAAGTAGTTTTAGCAATTTTATGTCGGGTTAATAAAGCGCTTTTTCACAGAGTCCCGAATAAAACAGCGACACAGAACAATTTTTACGGAAAATATTACCTTTGATAATTATCCGAAATTGCATGTGGCAACAACGCTATTAGAGAAATATCATGGTTGAGGTCTTTGATACTACGATTCACTATGATTTCCGGTCGAAGAAAGAAAATCAAGATTTAATTGGGTACGAATGACGCAACTAGATGTAGGTAGGTATTATAACTCTTTTTCCCAATAATAAATCAAATACGTTATCGTATCCTTCGTTTTGATGCAAAGATGTGTCAGAATTTATGGGAAAGTACTTTAGGTAATAAATATATAGGAAAGTAGTTCAGTACACCTGGATTCAATAACATCAATCAATGATATGTTGCGGAGAGCGAGAAAATTTTTTTTTTTTTTTTTAGTTAACCTGTAATGTCCCACTGCTGGGCAAAGGTCTCCCCCAAGTTCTTCCATAACTGCCGGTCTTGGGCCAGCACCGTCCAGTCCTTTTCAAACTTGCGAGAAAAATACAGAAAAAAAATCGGGCGAAACCGTGGCTCACGGGACTAACGTAACCGTGGCTTCCGTAACTATTTTACAAATAATTTTATTTTCGATAATACGATACTCGACGAGAGAGATAGTTTTGTTATTCTCACTTTTCACGTAAAACATTTCACAATTTTTGTTTTACATCAATTCAATTCTTGCCTGAGAGAAGGACTCGTAAGCATATAGCGCAATTTGTCTTTATATTATGCGCTTGGCTTGTTTCGCTCCAAGCGACTGTGACATATCGAAGAACACGGCCCATCAGAAAGGGTTTCTACGCGTGCGGAACCCTACAATAAGCGTATTGAAAACCGTCACGTTGTAATGAAGTCAGTTTAAAAAGGTCTTGTAAAGGACATTCAAATGAGTGTTTTTCTATTTCAGACTACCTACTC
This sequence comes from Alcis repandata, assembly GCA_949125135.1. Taxonomy (NCBI): domain Eukaryota; kingdom Metazoa; phylum Arthropoda; class Insecta; order Lepidoptera; family Geometridae; genus Alcis; species Alcis repandata. Next base: position 11,011,865 of record OX421221.1, on the reverse strand, counting down.
CCTGCAATGGCCAAGGTTATTCAGATGCAGAATGCAAAACAACTGACGGGTGCAGTTCAGATAAGTGAATTTTTCACGTGTATATTAACACTAGCTGTTCCCTGCCACGCTTTGCTGTGGATAAAAAAAAATAAATAAAAAAAAAATAGCCTATGTTACTCTGGGATAATGTAGCATTCGAATGGTGAAAGAATTTTTGAAATCGGTCCAGTAGTTTTTGAGTTTATTCCACACAAACATCCAAAAATACAAAAATACAAATCTTTCCTCTTTATAATATTAGTATAGATGATGAGGATGTTTTTGTCCCACAGACATTACTTTGTAAAAAGAACAAAAATAATACTCTAAGAAATTATTGCAAACATACAAAACGCGCATTCAGGGTTCTCTAAAAAACGTCAAGAAGCGAAAAAGTGAATTTGTTTTTATCTTCTTTTATCGACTACTCAAAGATCTGTTCGACAGAGAAAGAGGAAAGTAAACAAAAGACTAACGACTTTATCAAGGCCCAAATTGTATTATTGGATGTGTCCGGTCACCAACACTGTTGTTGGCTTTTGTTTCGCTTTTTATCCAGCTGACAGAGCAAGCCGGGCGATTCAGTTTAGGGTTACGCTAACATATTGCGGTAGGGGCCACGGTAGAGCTATACTCATTTTACCATTTTTACCATACAATAGAGTGTGTTTAACTTGCGCCCTATATGCTTGCTATAGAAATCAAGTATTAGGTACAGTACTTATGGAATAGCTACAATTTCTGCAACGATGTCGCAAGAAGCCCGCTTAGTTACATCTTCTAATTTTAATCAAATTCTAACAAATCTATAAAGTATTTAATTAACCGAAGCTACGAGTTCCTATAACGATGACTCCGTCCATCTAACCGACAGTAACAGTATGTATGTAAAGCGATCTCCTTGGTAATGCTGTTGAACAATAGGTACAGGACGTGACTTATAGCGACGATAAGATTAAGTACAAATGGTTAACTGATCGACGAATTAAAGTCTTAAAAGTATTGTGCATATAAACTGTGTTTCACTTCGGAACGAAGCGGTAGATAACACTGGTACGTGCAATATTGTCCGATTTCAGGTTCGCGTTTACAAGACGTAGAGAGGGCGAGGCGCTCACAGCACGCCGTAGAACGTCTCCATCAAGCTGGCGTCCAGGTCGCACTCCAGGAAAATGCTCTCGCTGCATTCCTCCTGAAATCGATAAGATTTCATCTGTAGAAAACAATCCAAAACAATCCAAGCTGGTTACTGTGCAATGTACATTATTTCAGTTAACTCATTCTTATGAGCATCTCATATAATATCATATAATCAAAAGCACCACGTAGGTTTACCTACTACTTCTAGTTTATCCATAATTCAGGATAAAATTATCTTTATTATATCAGTTCCCATGGCGCATACTTGCTACTTTCCAAATACCCTTAAGTTTTTTTTCTATATACAAGAATCCTCAAGTTGAAAATCTGGATGACAAGCAGAGGAATGAAGAGACCTTACGCCCGACAGAGCCCGTTATAACTTTTGTACGTTATGTTATTCATGTAACATTGTTTAACCTTTCGACCGCCAGGACAAAATTGCATTTCCGTGCCCTGTACGCCAAGCGTAGGCCATAGCACAAAATAAAAAAATGATAATACTTAGTGCTGTCACCAATTGATATCTAACACACAATACCATTGGTATAGTAGGTTTTTTAGTCAACTATAGACGTTGTTGGCGCACAGGGCTCGCTAGCGCTTGTCAAGTATAGGTGACTCTGGCGGTTAAAAGATCTCGCTATCTATAGATGAGCAATAAAAATCTAAATTCGAATCTGTTATCACATACCTGAGCATCCTGAGCGACGGGCGGTTGGTCCCCGCCCCTTCTCGCATGTCATTTGGACGTCTTCGGCATGTGCCGCTTCATGTGCAGCGCGAGGTGGTCGGAGCGCGCGAAGGAGCGCTCGCAGACGGCGCACTTGAACGGCTTGGCGCCGGTGTGCTTGCGGTAGTGCCGCGTCAGCTCGTCGGAGCGCGCGAACCGCCACTCGCACTCGGGCCACTGGCACGTGTATGGCTTCTCGCCTACGGACCAACCTTCACGTCAGACTAGCCCTAACCGGCATCCATTCCGCAGTTCACTTTTGTGGAGCTACACTGTGCAACGCGGTAACGAACGTACTATCAGTAACTTTTGTGGCTTTTGTGCTATCTTTTTCGGATGTTGTTCAGTAACACTTGGCAACGTTGTTCTACCAAAAGTAACTTCGGTGTGGATGCACCATAAGGGACGGATTCTTGACGCAGCGAGAAATTTGACGAAGCTACCTAAGTTGTTTTGGCTGGGACTAAATGAGATTAAGGGGAAGCGATTTTTTACATCATAATCACATTGATTAGAACTTTCTGTAATGTTCTTAGCACATAGTGAAAAAACCGAAGGGCAAGCTCAAAAAGGTCGTCTTGGCCGAATATGTCGATAGAAATAGATCGAAGTGTTGGAGCCATAAATGATGGTCAGAATATCTTGGTACCTACTATGTAAGATCTGTGACGCCCTATCCTATAAGAATTAGAATGCTATTTTGTATATGTGGTGAGGGTGATAGATAAAAGTAACCAGCCGAGATCATCACGTGATACCTGGAATATTTCCTGCCTATCTGGGTAAAGAAAAGAGGGATGAGACTACAAAAACCATCGATGTATTTCTCGCAACGTCTAAGACCTGCCACTTAATCGTACTCACTCGTAGCATCGAATCGAAATTTCGTTCATTTCATGAAAAAAAATTTATGAGCAAACATAATATCGATTCGAAAACAAGAATATTAACTTCGATCACACGATTATTCCAACCGATTGTTATATCTATTATTATTATTTCCATGTATATCTCGTCAGTCGGATAGGCTTAATTTTTGGAATAAACTTCGACCTAAACCAGACCATTTTGAATGCTTAATGCGTTCCGCATCGTTTCATCCACCTTGAATGAAGGAAAATCCACACAAAAACTGTTTCAATAATAGGTATACAACAAGAACTCTAAATCGATGCAGGGCAAGCGGGTATTCTAGGCCGCTCGAGATTATCTCGGTCACTCTCACTGACATTTCTAAAGAGAGCGATAGTGACCAATGTAATACCTCACTCGCTAGAATAGGGCCGTTTGTAAATCGTTCATCATTTCTCAAGGGAGTTATAGAAAGCCTTCGCTGGCATGACATGCGACGTGCTTGGACGTGCGAAATGACACGCGCTCGATAATTGCCTTCACTGAACATATTTTTCTACTTTTTATAACTGACCAGAGAGGCATCGTTGAATTACGAGTATGCATTTATAATTTTTTAAAAGGTTTTTAATTTGTGTGATTTTCTGTTTTTTTTGTGTATTTACAGAAACAGATCAATAGACAATAGACTTGTGTTGCTTCTAGAATTATTTTTTTAGCCGACGCCCAAAAGAGGTCGTTCTGCTTAGAATGTCATAAGCAAAATTTTGAAATCAAATTTTTATAACTTTGGACTACATTTTTTTTAATTCAAAACCTGTGATTGATATAACCGTAGAATAGTAACAGTAGTAGAAAAGAGTACCTATTGGATGTGTAAGCGGTAACATAACGGGAGTAAAATGTAAAAACTAGTCCTTGTGATTCAGAGGCATAATGACATTAGAGTAATAAAATAAAAAGTCAATTAAGGCTCAGAGAATCGTTAAGTATCTATAAAACTGTTTTGCCTACCTAAACTCGTCGAGTCGTGCGGCTGGTAACTTAAGGCACTAACACACATGCTTATTATTAGCACGTAAGCATGCTATTGTTGAGCAACTGTTGCCTAGTGGCATATGAGTGGCGTTCAGTGAGAACTCTAATTATGAGCATGTTTAAAAATTTAGAGCTTCTTCATTTTTGAACATGTTTCCTGAAGCACTGGTGAAAGGACTGAGAATGTCTGAACACATTCCTTCAAAACAAGGAGTAGGTATTAAATTTATATTGATTTGGTAGTGAGTACGAATTGTATTAGGAAGGTAGTTTTAAGCATGCTAAATAAGCATGCTACTAAAAATCACGTGTGTCAGTAGCCTTATTCAATTTCGAATAAGCCTTTGCGTGGGTTGTGAAGTGGCAGTAAAGATTTCCTCGAGTTATTGCTAATAGAAAGCGCGATTACGTAAAAAAGCTCGTGTCTCATAAATTGAACAGGTGAAATTCAAATTACAGCAGTAAAATCCTGCAGTAATCTACGAACAATGTCATTATGCCTTCCATGAAATCAAATTACTTTCGCGAAACGAAACCTGACATGTGTCTTTAGATATAGCATTATACCGATATCACTGCTAATTCTTGGTACCATCTAGCTTTTCTGTACAACATTAGTTTATTCGGATCCGAATACCTTTCACTCACTGTCACAAACCTTTCAATCATCTAAAAATTAGCCTTACATACCTACAATACTTTAGCAATTGCTTAATTCTAAAAAATGTAACAAAAAGCAACAAAATTCGCATTTGGCTTAAAAAATAGAATTTCTTTTACCTGTATGAATCCGTTGGTGAGCTTTCAGATGTGAGCTTTTCGTATAAACTTTGGTGCAACCTGCAAAGTAAACAAAATTATTGTATTACAGATACGTAGCTTTTGTAAGCGATAATAAAACAATGTGTAAATTTCTTTAGTATCAGCACGTAATGTTTTACTTATACAAAGTTACTTCGTAAAGTAAAACGAAGTCTAAAGGCATTCAATGTTATTTGTTATTGAACGGCTTTTACAATGAGGCTTTAAAAACTGTGCTATTTCTGAATTCGGAATAAACCAGCTGTGCCACAAATCAAGTACGAATGATGTATGTGTAGTGTGAAAACATGTAGATGTGCCACCAACCGATAAAATCGCAGTGATGCACTCTCCTCTTCTCCAGCTCAGGGTTGTTCCGTCGATTGTACTTGACGGAGGAGTGCGGCGCGAGGCGCGAGTGCGGCAGCGGCGGGTGCGGCGCGTGCGGGGGCGGCGGCGGCGGCGGGTGGCCCGCGCTCCCGGCGCCCATCTGCATCTGTTGCTGCATCGCCTAAGAAAATGCGCATGACTATTATGAAAATATTGCTCTTTATCTTTTTTTTTGCGTTTGAAGTTTTTTATGTCCGAGAGATTTTATATTTATAGCCCGGTATATCAGGTGAGCTGGTTAGCCTTTATCTTTGTCTTATTTTGTACATAATATGATTGGACTACCACTCATCCGATGCTAAGTACAGATGGTAAACACAAATAACCAGCGACGATAACTAACTTTACAGGTAGCCAGGCACTGTGGGATGCTTGGCGGCAGATTTTTCCTTGAACTAGCTAGACGAGGACTTTAGAAATTGTTCTACCACCACAATAAGATTTCACGTCGCTCACAATGCTATACTTCACTCAAAGTCGTTGTGAAATACGAAAATACAGACAGACTGGGTCTGTCATAAAAAACCTAGTCTAAAAAGTATTTGTAATAAGTTCTTATTGTGAAGAAGTGAGCGAAGTGTTACCTGTGTATGATGATGGTGATGGTGGTGGTGGTGCGGCGGCTGGTGCGGCGCGCGCAGCAGCGGCGGCGGGTGGTAGGGCGGCGGCGGCGTGCGGCGCGGACCACCCTGTAATAACGGATGCATGTTGGCATTGGCTTTCACTACCCAAGCAAAGGCTTCTCGATATATCATCTCAATTCTTCAACCTACATCAGCTCGATATCAATTTAAACATTTATGCGGGTCGTACGTCTTACCAGCGTCTGGTTCGCTTCTTTTGAATCGTAAATCAATTCATCGCCCTTCTCCGTCAATGTCGTGACATTGCTGCAACAGAATGACACACAAGGCAAGACAGTTCGCGGGGCAAGTTATAGCACCATCTGTCGCGAGCTCGCAAGCGGCAAGAGCAAGAGAGAGTTGCTCGCGTCTTACCTGTATGGTGTTGCCTGGACTGCCCTGGTCGGAGCCGGGCGGCGTCAGTGGAGACATGTACACGAGCCGCGAGGGGGGGTACTTGGCGAAGGAGGGCACTGGTTGCGGCTGCTGGTGCGGCGGGTGGTGCATGGGCTGCGGGTGCGCGTACGCCGGCGGTGCGCACAGCCTCTCCGTCTTGATCTCGAGGGGGCTAAGAAGCGGTGTAGCGCACTCTTCGAGCAGCGCCTCGTCCGCTTCGAGCTTGACATGCGTGGCCCCGAGCGGCGCAAGCATGTTGGCGTTCTCGGGGTCGATGTTCCTGATTGAGGAGGCGATGTCCTCCCAGAGCGCAGGCCGCAAGAAGGCATCGTCGCGGGAGGAGGGGCCGCCATCGAACAGATCCATGTGGGCGGGCGCGAGTGCGGCGCCCTCCTGCTTGCACAGCAGCGACTCTAGCTCAGATGTCTGGAACAAATAATTTTTTCACTAAGCATCGCCCGAGAAACAGCGATTGATGAGATAAACAGATCGCTCTCGTTAATGGTACTATTTAAATAATATACCTTTTTTATATTATTTTACCTAGTGCACTAATCTTATGATTAACTAATCTGTTCTGAAAAATAATTTTGCTTTCACTTCTCGTCAGTAAAAAGTTAATAATAATTTTATAGCATTGATAAGCTTATCGATAATTTATATGCTTAAGAGCTGGTAGAGGTCGACGTAGGCGAACGTATCACGATCAAATCGAAGACGTTCTCAATAAAGGCCACGTAAAAAGTACCCGCAACCGACGAGCTTGTATGAAAACACTTATGAAAGTAGAAGAAGCGAAAGACATATGTCAGGATCGTAGCAAGTGGAGGGATGTAGTCTCTGCCTACCCCAATGGGAAAGAGGCGTGATAATATGTATGTATATGCATAAGAGTGCCATAAGGTTATTTTGTTTACAATTTCCGATACTAAGTAGGTACCTGGACTCACGTTTAAATTTACGTGAATTGTCTTCGAACCCATACATTTTATGCATTCATAGGAAAATAGAATATTTTGAAATATTCCATGTCACTCCACATCTGTTGCATTCACAATTCCTATATTATGGAAATCCTATTGAAATGCAAACGCTCTCGGGCCGCGGCGTGCACTCACTGTTGCATTCCTCTAGAGAATTTGATAACTATCTAATCTATTTAAATCCTCCAGTCACAATTACTAGGTAATCCCAAAGGACTATTAGGTATTGTTGGTATACCTTATTTTCTGAAGCAATAAGTCAGTCAGTTATTTCTATTTTCTGATATAGTCTGTCAACCAGATCCATCCAAGATACGAGTGCTCCTAACTGCAGCAAAATTATGCTGCTTTTGAGATATTTGGAATATAATATAACTTTACTGCACAAAAACATATTGCAAAAAAACGGAGACTAAGTAGAATTACATTCGGTTGTACAAGATTGGCTTAAGCGCCTAAAATGATTTCTTCCAGTTAACCTTTGGATACAAAACTGACAGGAATGGAATACGGCCGGTAGTGTGCTCAGATCAAGTAGAGAGGGTTGAGAACAAGTAGGTACATAAATTACTTATTATAATTACTTGAATTTTTCCAAATACCAATTTATATGGAAAATGTCTTAAAAATTGAAAATTGAAAGAAATTGTTTTAGGACTGCCAAGCATCCGATGCGATCCGATGTGTCCGAATTGTCGCCGAATTCATCCGAAATATTACGAATGCAATCGTGCTTTCCCGCTAGAGAGAAGACTAGGAAATAATAGGAAATAATCTATGTAGGTATTATATTATGTAACTAATTATGACAAATATAATGCTCATGTTCATAGTTTTAAATGCGTTAAATCATTGAAAAATAAATAATGATTGGTTGGTTAATAACAAGGTTGAAACATTTGCATTTCGTAGGTATTATAGTTTATAACAGTTTCTATACAAATTGGTATTTGGAAAATTTGAAAATGTTCAAAAACGGCTCCTTTCACCAATTTTATGATTTCTTGCAATCTAAATTATAATGAGCTTACAATTTAAAAGCACGTGCTCGTCGTGACGTGGCGGTACGATAATGGGCTGCCAGATTATTCAATGCATTCTGCCGGTGACATTCGGAATGACAGGCAATTTGAACGGCGGACAATGAGCGTGATCAAGTGCTTGACAACGTTTTGATTTCTATTCGGACAATTTATAGAATTTATGGACTTAGTTGGCCGGAGAAGAAATTCAATGTAATTCAATGTAAATCCACCAAACCGCACTTGGCCAGCGTGGTGGAATACCGCCTAATCACCCTTCGAGGGTAGACCTGTATCCCAGCAGTGGGAGGATTAAAGGTTGCGATGATTTTGACGATGATGGACTTATTTATTTGATTTTTTTAGTTTTAGTAGCAATAATAGTTTTAGTTCTATTAGTAGTTTAAGTTTTAGTAGTAATGAGGTTTTGTGAGAAGAACGTAAATAGTCAATTCTATAGATTAGCACTTATTTATCTAGTAGGTATTTAGGTAAGTACCTATAATAAGTAACTAAAGGCGAAAATGTTGTGTCTTTTTGCTTCTGTCAGCAATTAAGATCAGCAAGTTTTAAAACAACTGTAAAGTTTTTAAACAGATTTTGATAAAGTTTCTTTTCTAAAGATATTTACTGATCAGATACTATGTTGAAGGTTAAACACAAGAGATAGTCAATTTTTCCATCAACATAACGACCTAAGCACAGAGACGCATCCAGGTACAGTCTGTGGACCAAATATTTCCAAGACTACCCACAAAAATATATTACGATAAAATTGTAATAGATATTCGGTATAATGTCTTGAATCCCTGTAATATTGTTGACTTACTAGCTGACCCCCGGCGGTTTCACCCGCTTTTTTTTTTACTTTTTAACCTTCCCTGTATTAGAGCAAACAAAACAAAAAAAAATCCAACAAAGCAGACCAAAAAGATCGGACCAATTTCTGAACACACCTATAAATATTTGACAACCAAGTGACACTATTTTTATTTCTAAAGAGACAAAAGAGATCGGACATCCCGAGTTTACCGTACTGATAGGACGAACTTCAAATGTTTCACAGGTAGGAACAGTTTGTATTGGAAAATTAAATTGTCGATTTTAGTATTTTTCTTTACTCATTATTCATGTTTCTCACCGTTTAAACCTTCCCTGAACTTTTACAAATATTTCAAGATCAAAATTAGCAAAATCGGTCCAGCCGTTCTCGAGTTTTAGCGAGACTAACGAACAGCGATTCATTTTTATTAAAAAAAATATTCTTGTATACATAATACCTTGAAAGTGGGCATGAAATTGTCCTGTATAATATGTGTAGCGCCAAATGATGTCATCTGGAAACAGTTGTTATATTTCTGAATGTTGGCCAAGAAGTGCTTAGAATCATTTCCAATCCCAGAAACTAAAGAGCGTAAAGGATCTGGTGGTGGGACCAATTGTGGCAATTTTACTTTGCCTCCAGCACAACATAATCCAGTAGATTCACCAGTGTATTTTAACGCCTTACAATATTTACAAATTATTTTCATTTCCCCAATTGTTACCGATTTGTCGGCACAATAATCAATTGCCGGATCATAGTGGAATGCAGCTCGTTCAAGAGTCACAGAAGCAATGCGTCTGCGGATTCGCTCAATTTCATTATGTCGTGCTTGCTGTTGTTGTGTTTGATGTGCACGAACTCGTTGCATTCTAAGCCTATCTACTTCATTGTCACTCACTAAATAACGCAGTTCTGACATAGCAATACGACTATTTTCTTGATCTGTCTCTCTCTGGTCATCAGTGCGGTTAGCACGTGAGGTAGCTCTTCGCACATTTGATTGACTGCGACGACCTAAGTCAGGTCGTCTTCTCCTCGGCATCGTAACGTAATTAATCAAAGTGAGAAAATTCACAAAGGATCACAAAAGTAAAGAAAGTTCTCGCGCACGTAGCGGTAATCGTCACTCACAAAGATAGAAGGGTGCACTCATAGAATATCGTAACCATGATCGTAACACAATATCGTTAATCGTAATACTTTTTCCGTGTTCTGATTTTTTTATTTATTTTTTTGGAGTTTATTATAAATCTCCGTGTTCTGAAGTGCGACAGAATGATTGACATATTAATTGGTTGTGAAATCTATAGTCAAATTATTTCGCGAAGCCGACCAAATTGTTTGAAAATCAGTACTACTATATAATGATTTATTACATTTTGTGACTATGCAATTTTGTCGCGTTCGCGATTCACTTTTGTTTAGTTTCGGAACGCGACATTAGATCCTCCAAAGCGCACGCGAAGACTATTTTGATAGATATGTATGAATTTGAACTTTGTGCAGCTTTGACGTTAGAAACACACCTAAATTGCTTAGACAACAGTCAGTGATTATAATTTAATATATAAAATATTTATTAAATTTTAACTTTATTAAATAGCAATAAAGTTCAAATTGACTAGTACATTTTAATAAGAAAACGTTTGCATGGGAAATAGAAAAGGGCTGTTTTGAGGGTTTTCCCGGCAATTATTCGAATATTTCTCACCTTTTAAACCTTCCCTAGACCTCCACGAACATTTCAAGACCAAGATAAGATAAATCCGTTCAGCCGTTCTCGAGTTTTAGCGAGACTAACGAACAGCGATTCATTTTTATTTATAAGAAGAAGAAGAAGAAGAAGAAGATATATAGATCTAAAACTTAACCATCATTGAAATAAAGACTATATTAAACAGTGCATTGGACGCCTTAATACTTTTACTAAAATAAATACAAAAAATTCAATTTTATTAATCCCACTAAATCTAAGCTAGAGGAGGCAAAATTTAGAGAATTCTCAATAATTTCTCTAGCGGCGGGGATCTGCGCCCAGGCATTTGCATACAATGGCGCGCGCCCACGCGGCGCGGCGCAGGTGATGAGCTTTGAAAGCTTTGGACCGCGGAATACAATAGTTCCTCAGAGATATCATTTGTAACTCCACGTTTTTTATATTGCTTCCATTTTAGTATTAGAATTACAGGAACCAGTTCTAATAGTGGCATAAAGCATAAGGTCCTAAGGCGCCTGTGAAAACAAATATCGAATAGTATATCACATTAAATCCACATAATTATAAGTTTAGGGTTCAGGACCTTAAATGATGTTAAGACCCTGTATACTACGGCGTTACCATATTGAATAATAAGTCACAGGGCTTTTAGCCTGAAAACTCTTACAGAAGCGTTTGCTTTTGAATCTTTTTATATTGATGACTAGCTGACCCGACAGACGTTGTCCTGTCTTAAATTTTCTAATGTTCCGCTCAACTTTATAATTTTTTTCTTTTATAAGAACCTTCTCCTAACAATAATAATTAACACAACATAAGAGAATTAGCCAAATTGTTCCTTCCGTTCAAGCGTGATACGATGACCAAGGGAAATAGAGATTTATTTTTTATAATTATAGACAGACTAGCTGCACCCGGCGGTTTCTCTTGCTGTTTTTTTTAACTTTTAAACCTTCCCTGAACTTCCACAAATATTTCGAGATCAAAATTAGCGAAATCGGTCCAACCATTCTCGAGTTATTGGCCAGACAAACAAACAGCGATTCATTTTTATATAAAATTCTCGTGTCACAATGTTAGTTACTATACTCCTCCGAAACTGCTTGACCGATTTTTTATGAAATATTATATGCATATTCAGTAGGTCTGAGAATCGGCTACTATCTATTTGTCATACCCCTAAGTGATAAAGGTTGTCCACCCCTAACATTTATTTTATTTTTTGTACAAAATTTTAATTTTTTTATAATGTGACTTACCTATGTGACATTAAAAATACATAGAACCCTAAGTTTTCACCCTTCTATCACCAACCCCTATTTTTTAATAGTCACTAGAAATAATTTATATGGCAAAACAACGTTTGCCGGGTCAGCTAGTTTTTATATATTTAAGATAGATTACTTGCGTCATTGTTGCATAACCTGCGCCTTTCCCGAGAGACGCATTTATTTGTACTGTTATTGTCATATTATCGCTCGACTTTGACTGGGGATTTATTACCTTATTTATATGTTTTGACGGACTGTATTCTGATTAAATGGGTTATTTATCATAGCCCGGGATGATACTGCCCTGAACAGGTAGTTTGAGGTGTTTTACCATCGACATAAACCACATCGCAACGTCAAGAATCTAATACTATCCTACTAAATATTATAAACGCGAAAGTTTGTAAGAATGTACGAGTATTGTTGGATCGAAGTAGATTCGTTACTCTTTCACGCAAAAACGGCTGAATGGATTTACATGAAATTTGGAAAGAATGTTGTGCATGGTCTAGATTAACATATAGGCTACTTTTTATCCCAGAAAAAGTGGGTGAAACTGAGGGACGCAACTAGTTTTATATATATATACTTGTATCTTTATAACATAAAAATAGTTATGTTTAGATTTCGAAAACGGCTCTAACGATTTCGATATAATTTGATTTAGGGACGTTTTAGGCGAATAAATCGATCTAGGGTCTAATATCTGGGAGAATTTTAATTAAAATCTTAAAACAACAATTACAGTACATTTGCAGAAGATAGGCTAATAATAATTCAATACTATAAAAATAGTTGTACTTGAACAATAAAGTAATATGTTTTGTATAAAGCTAGATGTAAAATATGGCACAATAAATGCAAATACAACCACTGAAGTCGGATTATACTTGATCGATGAAATGCAACAGTTTCATGAAAGTATGAAGGCAAGTGACGTATGTTGTGTGCTCGTAAGTAAATACCAATAAAATGTACCTAAATACATTTCACTAGGTATCATATTAATCTGACATTGCCTGCTCATAGATAGGTATAGTCATGAGTAAAATGTTAAGTAATTTCCTATTAGTCGCTCCTGATAAGAAAGTATGTAAATAAGTGCAGGTATATCGATAAGCTTGTATGCTCTGTATTATCTGTATTTACCTTTCTTTTGTTTATCTGAAATGCTGTGGGAGGGGCTTCAAATACATCATGATTGTGTAGGTATTTGTTGGGCTGTACTATGTTCTGGAAGTAGGTCAAGTCAGGCATGACTTGTGTCTTCTTTTCATGTGGAATTTGAAATAATTGTGTGCTACGTATGTTTCAGTGATCAATTAGAGCCTTTGGCTTGACCGTCTTCTCATTAGTTTCATTTTTGTATCGGGAGTGTCATGGATGTTTTTGGTAAATTGTACTCAGTACGACACAGAAAAATGGCCATTAAAATTCCGATCAATTCACCTATACGGAGCAAACTGATAATCACCAAAAAGTACGATGATTAGCACCCGTTTTTGATTTTGATGGCCATTATTCTTAGTGGAGTTTTTCATACGAGGATGCATTTATCAGACGCTTGGTGGTAAACGCTTTACTAGAGAAATAATCAACCAAAAATAAAAAAATGCGCGAAAAATATAGCTCTGGCCGAGAACGCGATAAGCACTAAATTGCTTCCAAAATTACTACGTAAGCTTGATTTCAATTCCACGTTCTTGAAAGATCATTAAATATATGAAGTTATTAATTGTGGTCGCGGTACGCCCGAAGACAGTGTAATTACATATTGGAATAGTTTAATATCGAAGTCTTGAAGTGTTCTCGTTTTAGTTAAGACGTTTATCTTATAATTATATTCTATTTTATGCTGACAACTTAAAGCATATTGAAGTACGGTATTCAATTGAAAAGCAATTTATGGTAATGAAAGTGTCGTATTTATTGAAAAATTTGTCGTATTGATTGAGCATTTTGTTTGCATACATGTCCCTGTATTATCTGTGATGATTGTGAAAATTTCCATTATGATACTATGGTTACAAAACGTTACGTTTGCACTACATCTTTCAATGTATATTCGCCTAGCAATGCTCTAATATTGACAGAAACTGGATGGCGCGTAGAGCGTGCTAAAATATTTCGTGACATTTTACACGTATTTTGAACATTGATTATATTAACCAATACGTGGCATAATTATTGTAATCAGATTTTAAAGTGTCTCTTTTGAAACTCAAGCGCCATTCCGTATAACGAATGGTCTTTTAACCTCGTCGGCCAAGAATGGCGACGAAGCTCTGCGCTAGATATCTATACAGGCGATAGGCTGTATAGGCGATTCGATAATGTCTAACTGCTAAGATTTGATAAAATTTGAGAACGCAGAAAAATTAAATGAAATATGAAATGATTAAAAAACGTCCTACAAAGTATTTTCTGGTGTCAATAACTCTTTATGAGTTTAATTAAGGATTAAAAACACAAACAAAACCGCATTGGAATCTCGTAAATTATAGTGAACTAGCTGCTCCCTGTTCCCTGTGGATAAAAAAAAAAATATAGCCTATGTCACTTTGGGATAATGTAGCATTCGAATGGTGAAAGAATTTTTGAAATCGGTCCAGTAGTTTTTGAGTTTATTCCACACAAACATCCAAAAATACAAAAATACAAATCTTTCCTCTATAAAATATTAGTATAGACTAGCTGTTCCCTGCCACGCTTTGCTGTGGATAAAAAAAAAATAGCATAATATGTTACTTTGGGATAATGTAGCATTCGAGTGGTGAAAGAATTTTTGAAATCGGTCCAGTAGTTTTTGAGTTTATTCCACACAAACATCCAAAAACACAAAAATACAAATCTTTCCTCTTTATAATATTAGTATAGATAAAGAAAAAAACAAATAAATACTGACCATCAATCATATTCATTATCATACACAAATTACATTATTCATTTAGGTCTTCGGTTGTTAAATTTAGCGGCAGCGCTATTTTTGAGGCGATCAATAAATTTTCCACACTGAGAGAGTAACATGGAATTGTAATTGTTTTGTAATAAAACAAGAACATTATTTTTACAAAACAAAAAACAAAAACCGACTTCAAAAGACCGACTATTGAGTTATTCATCTATTTGTCGCGCACGTACATACTTAATGCAAATTTAAGACTTATATGGTTTTCTCATGGATACCATTATCAGAATTGGACTAAATTGAAATGGGACCAAATGGGAAGCGTCAGCTTTCTAATAAAAAAATAATCATCAAAATCAAAAAATCAGTCAAAAGTTATGAGGTAACAAACATAAAAAAAAATAAAAAATAAAAAAATACATACAGACGAATTGATAACCTCCTCCTTTTTTGAAGTCGGTTAAAAATATAAAGTGACTATAAAAACAAATAGGTACAAGTGCAACCGTAATGCTACAACTAGGTGCTACATAACTTGCCGAGCAGCCCTACAGCATCACACCAGGTCACCCTAAAAACTCCAACGATCTGTTCTGCATTTAACCCGCTATCAGTTAGAAGTTGGAATCTCTTTGGAGCAGTGTTGGTGTCGCAAGTGCGCCGGACTGCGCGAATTCCTTCCCTGACCTTTGCGGATCGAACGATTGCGCAGTAGCTCCTCCACCGACTAGACGAGCTTGAGCAACGCGGACAAAGATTAGTCGCTCTTAGATCGGACATGTTTCCTTCCTCGTAGGTATTCGTACGTACTTTTACTTCTAAATCAATCAACAGTTCAGCAACTGTAGCGTCGTATTAAGTTTTGATCTTTAATTTGACATGAAAATTCCGCAAATTCCGGCAGGCTGTTACCACGAGAACTCACGACCTAGTTTGGTGTAACCTCTCATTTCACGGGTACGTAACGTGCTACAATCGTAAGCTCTAGAAACCAAGTAAGCCATAGTTAATAATACCTCTATAATCTGAAAACATTGATACCGTTTTTGTAATTTCCCTGTGATAATTATGAATGCTTGTCAAAACTAAATTCATTGCAACTAAAGATATCCCCAGAAGTTTATTTGCAAATTACAAAGCGAGCTTCAGATATAAATTATTTAGATATCTAAATGTTGATGTAAGCTCCCTGGTCTATGACTATAATTTACGTTACTAAAGCATTCTGACCTCACCTGTAGTTTCACATGGTTTTAGGCATCGTTTAACCAATATTACCTGTTCCTCGTCCGACTTTAGTGCTCTTTGCCTCGAGCGGTCGCGCCGCCCGGTGAGTGCCGTACTCGCTTCGCTTTAGCTCATTTACGACTCGGGCGAAATCAGTCTGTTATTGCGGACAGACAGCGGTTGCCCAACGAAAGCCGGTGTTTGAACTCCACACGAAGATTTACTTTTATCTGTGCATGACAGTCGTGCGCTTTTCGCCGACAAATATCTTTAAACAGTGGTATCGTTATTGCCTTGCGTGTTTTAGTTTGTCATTATTTTATTAGACCTTTTTTTACAATCTAACAAGACTGATGCAATTTATGTAGATTTACTCCATGGTAGTTAATATATATAATAAACAAGGCGTTTTACCATTATGAAGTTTTATATACCATTAACTTGAAGAGGATGCGTTTTTTCAGCGCTACGTAAAATACGTTGAAGAGAGAAAATTTCAAACTTTCGCTTAGGTACTATAACTTGTTTGCCGTAGCAGCTGTCTACATCACGTCAAACATCACGAGCTCTGATGCTGTAATTATTCTTCGCTATTGTGAAATGAAAGAGTTAGAACCACCCGCGGATTCAGTATTGCCATCTAATGATTTCTTCACTAGATCTAACAATTTTTGACCATCTTGGCGTTTTTTTATCAGCAATATATAATAGCTATTTTTAAAATTATGCATGATCTATAGAGTATTATTGTTACGCTTTCTAAGAGCTCAGATTTTCGCTTTGAAGAAGAAGCGCCTAAGTAGCACAAATTGAAAAGAGAAAGCCAGATTTGGAGTCTCCAAGAATTCTGTGGAATCACGGGAAATCAAGGCAAACTACCAGTGACATACACACCGATTCCGGTGACTTTTCATCGTGAGAAGCGACTTTAAAAAACTAGAGACTATTTCTAGTTTTGGTGGCTTTCATTTTCGTGAAGTGGCAACACTGCGGATCTGCACCCGACCGCCGACCGCCGACCGGCGACCGCCGCTGTGTCGCAGTGACGAAACGCACTCGATCCTATCTCGGATCTATTAGATTGTTGTTATTATTTCGACTGTTGAATGAAGCAAGTGCCGGCGCATTGTGGCTCGTAATCTGCTAGGCGTGTTGAATCAGGTTAAATGTTACGCTTTGTTCTCGCTTTGTGCTTCAAAATGACCCAAGAGCAAGAAATGCCCATTTCTTGTTGTTATTTTGCAAGAGGTTCTTGAGAAGACTGGTAAGGTCTATAATACAATGAAACTGTTAAGTTTAGTGAACTCAATTGTGTTCGTTAAACTTTGAGAGTCCTTTTTCTGTACCTACTTGGTCATAATATTTCTTTTTTTTTGCTGAAAACATGTATTTCTAAGTTACATCAACCCACACAAGAAAGTAGCGCATTGCGTACGCCTATTAATAAATAATAAACAACTACACATTATGTAGTTAACAGTACTTGCGCGCGGGTAGATGTTTGAATGATGAATTTAAATATCTGCTCTGGATCTTTGTGTTAGTTGTTCTTGTCTTTGTGTGTGTTCCATGGCATCCTTGACATAGGTTACCTTAGTCCCGGGAGCTATGAGTGTGAAATGTTATTTATTGTTACGTTGTCCAATGTATACTTTTGCTCTAGCGTCGTCGGCGTGAATTCAAATGTATGGGTGGCCGTTGGCGGTTGAAGTAATGTACGCGCTCGCTTTCTTTTCATACGTTTCAAATTTCTGTGCCTGTGCCTCGCGAGTGGCAGTTTAACGTGCTTTCGCGTTCTTTAGAGGTCTCCTAAAACAGAGCGTTTGTTGCCCGAGTTCAAGCTAAATTCTTTACCAGTAAAGGCCTTAGACTCACGCGATAGTGTATGGCCTCGTGATCGACATTTAGATGTGTTTCCCGTTCTGCTGGTGTCTCCTGAGACCCGAGCACATGCTGACTGAACTCTCTGAGAGCCAAAGCAAGTTTCCCAGCCAGTAAAGACCTTAGACTCACGCGATAGTGCATGAGCCTCGTGATCGACAGTTCGATGTGTTTCCCGTTCAGCTGGTGTCTCTTGAGACCTGAGCACTTGGTGTATGAACTCTCTGAGAGTTTAAGCGAGTTTCCATGCCTGTAAAGGTCTTATACTTGCGCGATAGAGAATGAGCCTCGTGATTGGAAGATTAACATTGTTCACTATTCTCTCGAATCCGAGACGATGTGAACTCATTCAAGATTCTTATTGGAACAAAGTTTAACCTGGCCTGAAGTTCCTGAGACGTAGGACGTTTCGTAACGTTGACGATCTTCTCCAGATTCCTGTGCTTGAAATAATCTCATCCTTTTAGCATTTTTGCTGCAATAGGAGAAGTTCGACCTTTTTCGAGACATTCTTATAAAGAATAATATATAATCACACAGCATTATTTAGTAAACATGTACTAATCATAAACAACTAAATTGTAGATACTTCACTTTAGCTTCAGGCTCTGACGGCTGCCGTGTTTATTCTCACCAGTTGGCACCACCGGCGAGTGACGTCTTGTAAAATTTGTTATAACGAAACAGAGTTTAGTTATATATTGTATCCTAGTTACGTAAAAGTGCAATTAAAGAAAACATAGAACATGTCACAGTGTTGTTCTGTTCCGTTTCGTTCTGAAAATAAAGAAAGGCAAAAGTTTCTGGAAGAAACTCTCATAAAGCAGTGATTAGAGCAATACAGAGACAACTAAACCCCTTCAAAATATTCGCCCGTTTGTGAAAAAAACATTTCAACTCTGACAAGTATGCGTTACATAAAGAACCAACGTGACATTTCGGAGACCCAACTCAACACGGTTAACACCACCAACAACTCGACTCAAAAAATGTTCGATGTTATTCTATAAATTGACATAACTTTTTTATTTATGAACCGATTGAAATAAAACAAACACAATTAGTGTTTGTTTTATTAAATGAATTTTACCACAATCAATACATTAGTAAAAACCAAACAAAGAGACAAAAATTCTAAAAATCTTTATTTAGGATCTATTGCGTTTATAAAGGCCTCCAAAAATAAATAGTATTAGTTTTATTGATACAGACAGAGATCGCTTACGTTTTTATTATGATATATGTTTAAAATAGATGTAAGCTCCTTCTCCTTCGAGATTCCTTCCTTTCCTAGATATTAATCCAACTTTGATTCAAGTTGGTAAAAGTTCATAAGAAGTTCAAGTGTAAGTATAATATGAGCGAATCATCGGCGGCGACAGGAAGGCAGTGGATGCGACTGCCACAAGACCGAAAAAGATGGCGCACTAAAGAAGAAATTTAATACTAAACATTTTAAGTGGAAGTTGAATTCGAAAACGGTTGATTATGATGATGATGTTGATTATAAAAGCATTGATTGTAGGCATCTGTTCGTTATGTTCATACTGAATTTCGCGCCAGTACAGTAGTGTAGAGAAATGAAAACGTTTCATGACTGTGAAACGTTATCTCTAGTTATACATGCATCTAGATACCTATGTTGTTATCTGTAGGTATATACTTCAAATATATACAAGTAGGCGCATAATGCGAGTGCTGGATTGATTAATTATACGATACCTCCCATAATTGATTACACGCGTAATCAGTACTGATAGCGATTAAAAACATTGTCACAATGTTCCGTTTGTTTTTGATAGTGCCTACTGAAATAATCGCGCTCAAAACACTTACCAAATTGTTTTGAGTCAAAAACAAGCTGTGGGTAACAAAAGAAGGCATAACACAAAGAATAAAGACATGACTTAAAAAAAGGTTGGACACAAGCATGGATGTCTAAAGTGGAATTATTTATTCTGCGGTAAAATAAAAGACAAGAATTATATTTAGAAAAATTGGCATCGATTCAATGGTAGCTACTAGCTACAATTAATTTAACTAGAAACGAAAGAACACTGAAATTGTCTGACATTGACATTGACTGAAATCTCACATATTGAAATGAAAAGAGATGCAAATCATTTTAGTGTTGCAGATTGGTTTCGTATAAAGAGTGGCATGACAGAATTGTGTACACCTACCTAATTGGATTTTGCGTAGTTGTGTGTGGAATCGATTACATATTGATTGTACTTATAAATTTATCTCTATTAAGTAAGGTAAACCAAATTATAATGCATTTGACAAGTGTTAGACATAATTATTTTTATACAGAGATTGTAACGCCACTCGCGTTACAATTCTCAAAACGATAAACAAAACAAAACTAAATCACTTATGCGCATGGATAGCATGTTAGGAATCCTATCTAATCAGTGCATACTATTAAAAACACACAAGCAAGCATTATAAATAGCGTCTATATGTAC
This sequence comes from Alcis repandata, assembly GCA_949125135.1. Lineage (NCBI taxonomy): Eukaryota > Metazoa > Arthropoda > Insecta > Lepidoptera > Geometridae > Alcis > Alcis repandata. The sequence goes on along the minus strand of OX421221.1, from coordinate 10,991,565 downwards.
CGTTGAAAAAAGTCAGCGCTCTGATTGGTCGTTTCCCAGATAATGACGGTGACGCATTGTGCGCATTTATAATGGAATGGACGCGCGTCGCGACGCCAGCTCTTTTTGAAGCGCTCGTCAGCCAATGAAGTCGGAGCGAGGCTCTGACAAATTTAGAAAATTAGTCGCCATGAAATGAGATTTGCATCACGATTGACTTTGGGTTCTATTTTTATTTTCCAACTAGTTACACCCGGCGGTTTCACTCGCTGTTTTTTTTACTTTTAAACCTTCCCTGTATTAGAGGAAAGAAACAAAAAAATAATATTCGAATTTCGTTCTCGAGTTTTAGCCATACAAACGAACTGCGATTCATTTTTATTATAGGTATAAGAAGAGAGAAGAAGAAGAAGACTATAGATGGCTTTGCTTCGCGGTTTTGCCAGCTGTCTTACGATAACTGTTCATTATCCAGGATAAAAAGTAGCTTTAATGCTAATCCAGGGTATCAGATACCTTTATACGAAATTTCATAAAAAAAATGTGTAGCCGTTTTTCCATGATTTAGCAACAAACATTTAATCATAAAAACTTTGACATTTTATCTAATACTAGCTGACTCGACAGACGTTGTCCTGTCTTAATTCGAATTGGTAAAAAAAGCCATTGCGTCAATTCTATGTCAAATGTCAAAAGTTACATTAAAAAAGTTTACATTAGGCCCAAGTTTGAAGGCATTTTAAGACAGATCTAAACTAACTAAAAATATATCTGTCTTTATCATTGCAAGCCATTAGACAAGGATGCCAATAGTTTTAGAAAATTTAGATCTGTCTTAAAAAGCCTTCAAACTTGGGCCTATTGTCCAAAGCGCTAAAGTTAAATTATGGTTTAAGTATTTTTAAATTTTCTAATTTTTCATGTTTTTTTACTATAAATTGAGATGTGAGCTATCCTATCTCCTAAGTTAGATCGAACTGCACCCGGTGTGCAAATTTGATTGAAATCGGTTAAGTAGTTTAGGAGTCTATAGCGGACAAACAACGTGACACGTAATTTATTTAAATTAAAGAAGATTAGTGGGATGATAGAGTTAATTGTGTATGACTGTCAATTCGCTTGATTTTATATAACAATGGTGCGGTCTATGATAGCGTAGGTACGCGTCTGGAAGAGACCAATACACTCTCGATTAAAGATACTTACACCGGATTATAAGATACCTGGTGTATCTTTTAATCCGGTTTTATTTACACATATAAGATAGCTTGGACATTTAAGCTGGAACCCGTCATTGCATCTCACAAAACAAAAGATTATCAAAACTTTCATGTAAAATGATACAGTTTTCCACACAAAAAGAGTGTAATATGGTAATAAAATGAATCCTTGGTACGTTGAGCGGAAGTAATGAACAAGAGGTCGTCGGAGGTCGCGGCAATAAACATTTGCGTTACACGTAACCTTCTCTTTAGGCTGTTGTGTGCTAATTTGATTTTAAGGGGTAGTCTCGGCCTTAAAAATCACAGACCGGCTTTCAATAGCTAACTAAATTTAGGATTTAATTTCGGTCTGGAAAAAATCGCTATAGGTGATAAGGTTAGTTTTCATTTTAGTTTTTTCTATCTTTTTGTTTGGTAATCAAAAAAAGCTGCAATGAATTATTTTCTATTCTATGTAGATTTCGCGATGAGAACTAAAATACTATTCTCCTTTTTTTCACAATTTGTCGTATTTGTTGTCCCTCGAAGGCACTTCTCATAAACAACTAAGGTAATTAATTGATGTACTTTTCCTGTATGCTGGGTGTTTGTATTTCAATTGCTAATTTATTTGTTAGCACGAATATTCCAACGAACTTTTGCCTTAACGAACCCCCAGAAGACTTGACCTTCCATTGAATAATCGAGTTCATACCAAAGGTATTAAAATTGCCGTCCCGTGCCGTTAAGGCATTGTTTGATCAGTGCCAGCGCGACGCTCTATTTCCATAATTTTTCTACCCACGCACCACCATTCTTCTGAGCACACCATGGCACAAACCAAACACAAACATCGTAGAACTTTATCGCAGCAAAAAGTACATATAAAAACCATTGCGCGCTTGACTGCGTTCTTTGTCGCTAAGTGCGGTAAGGTACCAAATGAATAACGACTCTTTCGGATCCATTTTAAGGTGGTAAGGCCTAAGTGACTCGGTGCGATATGAATTATGATTAAATATGTGTGGCTTTCTTAAAGTAAACTCGTAAAATTCAATTTGCAAACAAAACTTCGAGTAACGGTTGATGATTGGCGGTGGCGGCCATGATGGCATTTACCTAATTTAAAGTTAAGTTTACTCTGTACATAAGTAGGTACAAGTCTGGATCGATACAAGATGTTTAAACAATAATACCCAATAGAGTAGGCTATTTAAATTTTGATGTTACATTATACCTACTTATTGATGTTATATCATACGCGAATAAAAAAAAAACTAGCAGAGGACCAAACCTGAAAACTACTCCATCAACACGAGCAATGCTCTTCAATATAGAATTAACGAATCATCTTTTTAACTGACTTCAAAAAAGGAGGAGGTTATCAATTCGACTGTATGTTATTTTATTTTTTTATGTTTGTTACCTCATAACTTTTGACTGGGTGAATCGATTTTGATGATTCTTTTTTTACTAGAAAGCTGACACTTCCCATTTGGTCCCATTTCAATTTAGTCCAGTTCTGAAAATGGTATCCATGAGAAAACCATATAAGTCTTTTTGCATTAAGTACGTGCGCGACAAATAGATGAATAACTCAATAGTCGGTCTTTTGAAGTCCGGTTTTGTTTTTTGTTTTGTAAAAATAATGTTCTTGTTTAGACTTTGATTATACTCACAAATCTCAATTCTACAAAAGCGTAAACCTTCGTATTGCTTCAAATACAAATAGTATATAAATGATGTGGATGTTACATGTTAATGATATTAATATTTGTTAAACAAAGTACTCGTACTCCAACGTGGCTACCCTAAAACTTATGACTACAATAACTAATAGCAATAACGTTTTATGGGCTGCGGAGTAACGTCGGCATCGGGAGCCATTTATCGCTGGGCGGCAATGGGCGGGCGGATCATGGGGCGGCCGCTCGATCGATAGCACGCCGCCCGCCCACGACCGGTGGGGAAATAGAATTCAAATCGAATATATTTAAATGTGGTAGAAATATTCTGACTTGAAACTATGTGCCTTCCCACTGAGTATGCATTGTAGATAGGGTAATGGGGTAAAGTGCGGAGATGCTGTTGGAGGACATTTTAGACGAAAAAAATCGGTTCCTCAGTTTTGTCTTCCTTAGCTTGGACGATACCTATGTTTTTTCACCTCTTACCTCTTTTTTTCACCTACCTTGTTAAATAGTAAATACTGCACCAACGTGTCCCATGCTTAACGCGTTTAGTTATATCTTAAGATTGTTGTTGTTTTTTTTTGGTTTGAAATGACTTGATTGAGTGTTCATAGATAGATAGATAAACTCTTTATTGTTCACATCAGAAACATAGCTCGCTATTATGCTATGTTTATAGCTACGATTCACGAAAATCAGTTAATCACTTCCCTAGTCAATGGTTTTTGAAAACTAATTTACTTGTTTTATCTCTACTACCTTAGATACACCTGTCTTAAATATACCTAGATACTATATACAGGTATTTCTAAGTAAAATGCTAATAGCCTATCTTACTAATACAACTACAAACACAACAACAATACACACAACAACACACCACTATATTACAACACAACAACACACAACACACACTACAACACTATATTACAACTATAAATTACAAAAAATTGGATGTTTGTTCCGGACGCGATTTGATAAAACTTGGTATAAACCTAGTATAAACTATGCTAGGATTATAAACCCTGGATTGGAAATAATGCAACTTTTTATACTGGAAAATACGGGTGGAACTTTGTTGCTCTAGTCTTCTTTTATATTTAAAAATCAATCGCTGTTCGTTAGTCTAGCTAAAACTCAATTGACTGACTGATCTGGATAATATTTTTTTTGTTTTGTTCATTCTAATACAGAGGTAGTTTAAAAGAAAAAAGCGAGTAAAACCGCGGGGCGCAGCGAGTCTTATATAAAACCCCAAAGGCCAATTAATTGGTGAAAAAAAAGCGGAGAAATTCGAGTAATGTTTGCAGTTCCCATCATTTTCCCATAGTAATTTTAGGCAAACGTGAAGGGTGAAAAGGCGTAGGGTAGAATGACAGAATGACACAAAAAATAAACGTGTTGATTTATAGGGGAACAATAGCTGTCGAGTTACTAAAGGATTAGATAGTTTTTGTACCGTGCTAAATACGTGTACGTTTTGAAATATGTGTGTCTCTGCAATACATAGTAACGGATCACGAAAATGAGTGAAAAAGACATCAGCACAATATTAGTGCGGTTACTAAACAATTGATATAATTGTTGTTGTTGTTTGTTGTTGTTTAGTTTGTTGTTGTTGGTATATGCCACTCCACAACACCGAAGTCTTATATACTTGATCGATGCTCCACAACCTTAAAAATGGACGGCTATGCGTCATATGCTATGTTTGTTTAAATCCTAAATATGTTTTCAATTTTTAAAGCAATAAGCAGAAATCAGAAAGTACTGTGTAGTAAAGCATAGCAAAACTGCAATAATAAAGATAGTAAAGAGCAGATTTTTATACTTTTCATTTTATTGTAAATTGCATAGCATGCAAATTACAAATGGACTCGATAACATCTACTCGTACAAGCTACTTTAAGTTTAGTAATGCTAACTAAACGTCGCTCATGCTCAAGCAAGGCTCAAGTTAACTTGGATAAGTACCTAGGCATTACACGTTCATATGTCATTATAATGTAAGTACTTCCGACAACATAGTTATCTAGCATATTGAAGTCTCAGATCAAGTAGAAAGGCAGACAGAGTCCCGCCTTAGATCCAGGTGAAGCCAAAAACTACCCTACTGCCCGTGTACGTAACTTTCACGCACTTAGTGACGCATAAAAACTACCCGAATAAAAGTCAATGTCATTTTGACCTAAAAATGATGATGTTTATGTGTTCCATGAGATGTTATTTACGATAAGTAGACACGTGGAAAGTTATTCCATCGGACGTCGTTTTTTACTTTTGTGTAATTTTGCTGTTTTATTTATTTATTTTCATTTTATTTATTTATTAATCTTGTCTACGTTTTCTGATCAACTGACGTAAGAACTGACGATTGATTCGGGTAGTTTTTATGCGTCAATATGTGCTTGCTTGAAGAAGATACGTACACGGGCAGTAGGGTGGTTTTTGGCTTGACTTGGATCTAAGGCGGGACTCTATCTGCCTTTCTACTTGATCTGAGATAGAAGTAAGAAAGTTTTCACTGATAGCATAAAGATAAGTGGACGCATTAGGAAGGCTCTAAAGTACTTGGACGAGGTTGGTTTTCCTGCTTCATATACTGACACGTACGGTTACCATGTCTTCGAATAACTGGGACGGTCTAAGGCAAAATTCACCAACATTTTACTTACGATTTTAACTTTAACTTTTTTAACTTTTGTTTCTTGCACTTAGAAAAATGGCCTTCAAAATTCCGATGAATTCACCTAAAGTACGGAGCATAGTGATAATCACCAAAAAGTACGATGATAAGCACCCATTTTTACGGTGACAACTATCATAATATATGGTTGTTATCGTTAAAACTAGTTAGTAGTACCAGTTTTTAGGGTGAGAACCATATATATTATAAACTAGCTGACCCGGCAGACTTCGTACTGCCATACAGTACTTCTCTATCTATGGTACTGCCTAATTAAATTTATAAACACTGCACAAAACACTATTTACAATTTTATACCTAAAATATATTACAAAATTATAGGTACGAATTTGTTTCGTGTATCAGTTGACAAAAGCAAACTCATCCATGAAAAAAAAAAACACTGACATTGACAGTTTGTTGTTGTTTCAACTTTTTTTTAATTTGATATGACTTGGAGTCAAATCCTTCGAAATTTTAAAATTCCTTGGTTTTGATAGATATGATTGAATTTGAACTTTGGACAGAGGTAATAAAGTGCAAATTGACTCTTGGACGTTAGGAACATACCTACATTGCTTAAACAACAGTGAGTGCTTACAATTCAATATGAACTTTATACAATAGCAATAAAGCTCGTTTTAGTTAGAAAACGTTTGTATGGGAAAAAGAAAAGGGCTGTTTTTAGGGTTTTTCAATATTTCTGAGAGATTTTCTTAATATTTTTTTCCGTAAGAACCTTCTCCTAATAATAACAAATACAACAAAAAAAGAATTAGTGAAATCGGTCCAGCCATTCACGCGTGATGCCGTGACCAAGGAAAACGGGTTTCATTTTTATATAGATAGATTTGACCGTAAAAATTGGTGCTTAGCACCGTACTTTTTGGTGATTATCACTATGCTCTATACTTTAGGTGAATTTTTTCTCAGTGAGAAATCCCAGTAGTTCTGTCAACAGAACTACTCAACAGAACAGGTGGGAGTAAACGGTGACGATTAGTTATTTATTCGGCCATTGTTGACATTTAAATTATGGATGAGTTGTCAAAAAGAATTGATTAAAAAAACGCCTTGTCAAGGTTCGGTGAAGTTAGGTCTAAGTCGCCGAGCCGTCGAGCCGTAGTCGCGTCGACTCCACAGTCCACACTCCACACCAAGTGGTATGGACTCCTGTCCTCGCGAGTCTCTTCAAAGACCAGTCTGACTTCTGAGACACAAAAGTTTCACTTTTTTATGTAATTGAGTGATGAGACGAGCGAATCGCTCGTCTGATGTTAAACGTCACGTTTGCGCATAACAGGTCTGCGCCACCCAGAATCTAGATTTTTTTTTCAAGAAGAATGATGAGACACTTTTTCAGGCGGGTTCTATCTGTTGTCAAATTCTTGGCATAATATGTTGTCGTATATTCATCGCTGTAAAGCTTTGCCTAGCCATTTTTCGTTTTAAAAATGAATAAGTAGGTATGTAATAGATGTAACGTAAGTATTTGATTGATGATAAAAAAATAACCTAAAATGCAATGACGTGAGCTATGCTGTGTTAGTTAGATAGTTGGTTAGTTGTATACCGAATCAACATCACCATTGAAACACATTCATTCATTTTCTCATTATTTTACATATACTGTTACCTGTTATTCAATGTACATAATGTAAAATCATAATACAAATTATGATATTTAAAACTTCTAATAGGTGGTTTCGACCTCCGAGTGTATATATTATAATCTTATCTGTAACATTCTGAGGGACTGTATGGTTACCCTATTAAAGTTATAATTTGAAACTGGCTACGCTTTGCGGTTTGAGCTTCGAACTTCCTTATTTCACGCATTTTTTCGGATTTACAAGCATCTTATGTGTGGGTCCGGCACCTGTCCGTCAACATGATACCTACTACTTTTATGCTAGATCTCATCAAATCAATTTAGCTGTGTATCTTGAGAAGATCGATAGATAGAGGCAGATATTTCGTATTTATAATTCACGTATAAATATCATGGCAGAACGTTAAGATGGAAGAAGTTAAGGATGGATGGATCCTGTATATGTGTACATAAAATATACAGGGTTATAAGGGAAGGGTATACTAAGTCGAAAAGAGCTCATAGTTCTCACCATTATGAATAACTTTTACTATGGGATCAACCCTGATATTGTGGAAAAAATTAGCTGTTCCATAGAAAAATGTCAATGAGATTCGACAGAATGTATGGAACAGCTGATTTTTATCACGATATCATAGTAAAAGTTGTACAAAATGAGGAGTACTATGAGCCTTTTTCGGCTTAGCAAAAATTAAAATAAAAGATTTAAAGGAACAATACAATTGGGTAATCAATGAATTGCAAGATGCAGATTCGGAGTATTGCTTGGAAGGTCTTGCGACATAGCGGCGGCTTCTTAGTAAGGTTGATCACAGGTGCTATTGTTGTACATAATGTTCTACTGAAATACCATAAAATTATCATCATGATGGTTCTCTGTATTAAAGGAAAGTAACCGCAAGTGCGCGCTCTTATATGGTCAAAGCGATGCGTCGTCAGAAGTCACTGATCACTCACAGTTGATCCTTTCAGTCAGCTGATTGGGTAACCGTCTGCTATTAGATCTGCCAGATCAGCAAGGTCTAATATTCAGGTCATATTTTCACTCATTTGCGTTCAGAACCGAATTGAGGAGAATTGTAGGGTACCAACCATGAATTCTGTCGATAAATACGTATGGAGTATTCGATAGAAACATGAAAGAACAAAATTTTATCTACGATTTTAATGCAGTAATTCATTTAAAATAAAATGCATGATTTTTCCATTTCATTTCAATCATTTCAATTATGCATCATTTTATGCAGTTTCGATATATCCGATGGTCTACTGCTCCTTTTTCATACATTCATGTATTGAATCCTCGCTACGTATTTTTCAATAGTGTTTTTCTCTTTGTCCCAAAGTAAGATAAAACCCGATAACTTCATAAAAGTGAGTCGCGAGATATTCCATGTTAAAGTTTCTTGCCAACAAAAAAATGATTTCCTGTGATCATAATCTTCATAAGTTGTTAACAATTTGCACATAGTTTTTAAAAGGAAATCATTTTTTTTGTTGGCAAGAAACTTTAAAGTGGAATATCTCGCGACTCACTTTTATGAAGTTATCAGGTTTTATCACTCACCCCTCGAATATGTCTGTCGATTAACCGCACGTCTACGTAAGCAGTACAGCCTACATAAACAAGAAAACAAATAGCGTAACAGATTGAGTCATGTTTTCCCGGTAGTAAATTTACGTGATCTGATTGTAGTACCTGGCAGTAGGTACTGCGAGGCAGATTTGTTTATTTCATGCTGCAGGTATTTCCTCGTGCCCGAACTGAGTTGCCAAACTGCCTGTAGGAGCTGTTGATATTTCGAGACAAAAAAAGTACACTGAGAAAAATATCCATCTAACTTCCGCACCAGTTTTAGCACGGAAACAACTATCATAAACTGGTGCTAATCATCGTACTTTTTGGTGATATCAGTATGCTCCGCACTTTATATGGTCATTTTTCTCAGTGTAGCCTATGAATTAATAACCTGGATTTATTCTTATGCTACTTTTGTCATAAGCGTTCATAAGCTATCTTCATTCGAAATTTAATACCGCTTCTGCGTGATAAAGTAACAAACATCCAAATATTAAAACTTTCATTTTCTTTAAAAACTAGTGTTACAATTTAACCTATTTTCTTTCCCACACAAATGTAATGGAATTTTTTTTTCTAATGAATGTATCGATCAGACATCTACACGACAGAACCGTTCCTAATTGATGAAATGATTACTACGCCCTGCGATTTCACCCGTTACCATTTCGGTCACATAACCATATTTTCTTCAAAGATAAAAAGTATCAGATATTTTTTAAACCGCTGAAGTTTTTTGCCTTCCTTTATTTCACTCATTCAAATTCCTAACACTTCTGATTCGATCCACTTTAAACTGCAACTTTGCAACTTTTAAATTGCAACTGCACTTTTAACTTTGTATTGGTATCTCTATCAATACCGATGAATTCCTGGTTCAAACTAGCCACTCTTCTTTGCAGTCTTATGCATTTCTGTTTCCAAGTATTGCATATTTTAGTGAGCATCATTTTCTGAATCAACAATTGCTGTATACGCCCCTGGAGTTCTAATTTAGAGGCAAACGCATACGAAGCGGCCGCTTTCTTTGTATTCTTAAAAAGACTCAGTTTTTTCGAAACTGTTACTTCCAGTTTACTTTGTGTACCCTGAAATATAACATTTTGTTCAGTTTTTTGTTTCGCAACGGTAAGCTGATAGTTCAAATCCATCTTTTAAGAAAGACATTTAAAACTTCCAATTATGATGTCTTTATTGATCTGATCTTATCTTCTAATTCTATGAGTTATATACTCGTACCTGCCCTTAAATGTCTATGGCTGTTGATAACGCATATGATGTGGCATATGTACGCCATTATTGACAACCTGGTTAGAATCAGTAATATCCAATATGATGACAGAAACCAGTAGAAGAGAGACTAGTATAAAACAAATAGATGTACATGGAATCGACTTGCCTCGATTACGTTGTCACCTATAACCGGCAGTGCTGTTTTCGATATGTAGATACGGTCCCCCGCGGCCACGTATTTGTCTTCATCTCTGAAGTGAGTGGAACAGATTCTGGTGTGCCTTGTTGGATTCCAGTCGACTTGACCGCGCTCCTGTCTAACGATCTCGACCCATTCCTGGCGTCTCAGACCCGTTACGGGGAACCTTGGGCATAGATTGATGAATTATTTTCAAAATACGGTAGGAAAAAAAAATAAGGCTAGAAGTAGCTGTTTCTATGAGTGGATAGAAGCAGCTCGGTCGATATGACCGAATCCTTAAGTTCAAGGGGATGTAGAACAGTCTATATGAAAAGAACTAAGATGTTATTTCATTTGTGTACAACATCTAACCCTCTACTGACGTCTAGTTGGAGTAGATAGTGTCTACGGTGCCTTAGTTGATGATGATGATGATAGTAGGTACCAACACGAGCAGGAACATAAACGTTAAACTTACTGGTGATATGTGACGCCATGGCTTTTGTTCAACTTTTTTATGTTGTTTTTACAAGATCTTAAAACACAAGACGGCATTTTTTAATTTGCATTAAATTCAATATCGCGTTCCATTATAGTTCACCCTTTGACATTTATTTGACGCGTCTCCTTTGGACCATAAAGGATGAGTCACCGTTGACACATACCGACTCAGAGGCCAGTTACCTACGATAAAATAAAAAAGTTTATTGTAAGATTCCAATTTTGTTAGGGCATTGAAAAGCTTTTTTGCATATTAGAATTCATTGATAGATCAATGAATTATTAATTATCGAAAAGTAGGTGTCAAAGGTTTCTTTTATCTAGTCTTTGTCATCATCCCCTTACTTACCTATAAACATTTAATGGAATAGCTCCCGCTTCAAGCTCGTAGGTACTATTTAATGATTACTTCCTCAGTGGGTACTACTCGCGTTATTGCTGACGCATTAAGAATTATGTGATACTCGTATCATTTAAACTCTATTTCAGTTCAAATTTATTCTATTTTATGCCTGAAACACCTATCTACAACTAAACCATCAAATCATTGTAGAGTGAATCAAAAAGTTATCAGCTCGGGAATCCAATTATTTCACAGCAGTTAGAGTCGTGCCATTAACAAATCACCGTATGAATATTCATGGGTCATCCTGCGAGGGTAGAGGGATGAGCAATACGCGTAGCTTTAATAATAAAAACATATTAGCCGCATCGCATGTCTGTGTTTCCGTGACCGGGCAGTTTTACACCTGGCGGCGGGCGAGAGGGTGAGAGGCCGGCGTTCCTCCCCAGACTGCCCCCGGCTGGATGGTGGCCGGGAGCGGAGGCCGGGGGGCAAAGGCACCGTTTGTCAGCGGTCAGCTATTAATGAATGTGCCCATAATGTTTATTGCGCCCGCTGAGCGGTTTCGGGTATTGCTTGTAATTCATCGTTCTGTGAATTGAACATCGTAAACGGACGTAAGAAAGTTTTAGACTAAATTCATAGGTATAATGAAGCATTATTTTAATTATGAAATTCATTATAGACAAATTACAGGGCAGTACTTAACAAGGCAGATTTTCCTGCCAAATAATGCGTCAACCACATTCATCAGAACTAAAAAGCGTAAACCTTACCATACCGTGTGCGATCCTTCCTGCGGAAAAACACATTGGCGGGTACGACTCTTAGAGAATTACTCGAGTCAAGACTAGATATTTTATGAATGATTAGCCAGTTATCCAGCTAGTGTAAATTGTGCCGCCTGTTAGGTTCTAAGGTTCGTCGGGTGCGAAATTAATTATGTGAAAGTACTTTAGATGCTAGCGGAGGCGGGTGGTGTAACGAGGAAAGGTAGCGCGCGCTAATTACTCGCCAAAACCAACACTTCCCCAACGCCTGTCACCCCGAGGACGGTCACCTATGAGGTTACTAAGTTAGCATTTGAAGCCAGATAAAAACGATAACTAAGTCGCCAAGTTAAAGCATTTAAATGTTTTAACCAGGTATTCTCACTTCGGAGCAACGTTTAACCGCAGTCGAACACTAAGACTTATCCGCATAAGGACACATTCAGCAGAGTCAGCAGCAGAAAGTCTTCTATTTCTGAAGTTTTCTTATGATTAATTCTCAAAAAGTGCAATTAAAAAAAAACATGCTTCCGAAAGAACATAATACATAGTAAACTCTAGCTATTTTTCATTTAGTAATTGGGCCTCTTACTTTTTCGTTGTTATGATTTTCAAAACGACAAACAAGGGTTATATTCGTTATTTTTTCTATCGATCAACTTATGTTTTTATATTTCCGAAATCATGATTTTATTATAATTTTGGCTTTAACAAAAAAGTATGAACATTGTTAAATTTCGTTTGAGCGTTGCTCTTGCCAGTGGAGTAATTTCCAGGCAAGAAGGTTTTCTGCTGGTACTTTTAAGCTCATTGTAAGACGTATCAGCCTTTTCTTATTTTAATACTCGACGGCCTGTTTGGCTCAGCGGTAATAATATCCGCCTTATAAGCCAGAGGTCGGGTTCGATTCCCGGTCGGGCAGATGTTTGAATGATGAATTTAAATATCTGTTCTGGGTCTGGGTGTTAGTTATCCTTGTCTTTGTGTACGAGTATGTTCCATGGCATCCCCGACACAGGAATTTATCCTAGTGGAGCTATGAGTGTGAAACGTTATTTATTAATATTATTATTTAATTTGCTTCAAATTGAAATACAGAGTCAAATATAGTCTTAAATCTTTAATTCCTATGATCGTTTAGAAACTAATTCGTTTAGAGCTCATACTATCATTACACAAGGCATGAGCAATAACTGCTTATTAGATATCGACGGGTATTAATTACTTACACGCTCTTATGATTGAGATCCCGTTAGCGTTTACATTAATGTCTGATAGAATTAACTGGGGAATGTGAGATCTGAAATTAGTACCTTTATGGGTTAATACTAATGCCAAATACATATAATCTGAATAGGTCTACTTAACTAACCTGAACAAGAATAATTAAAAGTTCATAGACTGATGAAATTCCAAGATAATTATAAAGCACAGCTAGTATTTATTTTATTTTATTTTATTTTATTTTATTTGGATAACAAACAGCCTTCTTATAATTAAACAATAAAGTTTGATAGGCACACCTAGGCCTTCAATAGTTATCACTCGTAGCTTATGAATGAAAATGCGCGAGTAAAAATAAGAAAAACGAAAGAAAATACAAACATAGTGCCAGCGAAAATTTAAACATAGAATAAAAGAATTAGAAATAAAATTTAGATATAACCTACCTTAAAATTCAATTAATTAATTATGAGCCACTTACATATTTATGTTAATTTATATAATGCATTTAATTATTGCCTTTATGATCACTGCAGCCAAAAAAAGTATTATTAATTATGTTTTTAAATATATTGTGCCTTGTTGCAAAAAGATCAGTGTGTTCGGAAAAATTGTTATTAAATTTTGAAAATGTACGGGAGAAGAAAGAGTTTCTTCGGTAATTCGTATGAGAACAAGGAATATGAAGTCGAATGTAGTTTTTACGCGAAGATATAGATGGCGTGACAAGCCTTATTTCTGATAGTAAGGAGGAACAGTCAATTCTATTCAACACTATGCTGTGCAGAAAAGAGAGGTCAGCAGCTTCCCTTCTTTTAAAAAGGGGTAACAAGTGATGATGCCTACAGCTCGCTTAATTATACTATTATTAATTATATACTCGCTTATTTAAATATAAATAAAATTTAAGGGCAGCTAGAATACGCCTCAGAGCCTATAAAATCAAGAAATAATACTTTGCTAAATTATAATGGGCTAACGCTGTGAAATACCGAAATTAAATTTAAAAAATTTGCGAAGGTTTGACTTTATCAAGGAAAGGTTAATGAGTTAACTAATACTTTCTAGGCAAACAAAAAACTATTGATGTTGATCTGGTCAGATTGGTTTAGTTTAGTTGAGAAAGTGACGCAATAGAATCGTTACTAATAATGTAAATGCACTGACCATGACCGAGCATAAGAACATCCGATATCGATGCGACACCGTATGCACCAGAGGTCGTACTATCTATTTATTTTACCAGACGTCAGGGGTCGCGGTTATCACGTGCCATCGTTTACACATTTGACTCCATTTTATTATAATAATGAAATTATAGCCGGCACGGGGGCCGATCGCGTGACGGACACGAGTCGCCCCCTCTCCCCAATTACCTCATTAAAAGATAGATGCTACGACTGCGGGGGCGAGTTTAACTTTTTAATTTGATGGGCTGCGGTACGGAAACACTGTCGTATTGAAAAGGTGTGATTTTAACGAGCTTCGGCCGAGTTATAGCGATACTGGTCATGCTGAAATGAAGGACGCGCGCGTTGATGTCTTTCCGATGGCGAATAATGCAGTATCGTTACCACTTCCTTATTTAGTTTTATTATGTAATAAAATGATTTATTAAGCAAATTAACTTAAAAAATTTAATTGATACTCTTACAGTAAACGTCTAAATATTTTTAACCTAAATTTGAACCTATCAGTAACGCAAAAAGGTAGCTATCAAGAATTTCGGAAACAGTTAATAAAGGGCACAATTAGCAAGCGAAGAAGTAGATACAACAATCTGGAAGGAAGGGGTCGATTAATTAGCTAATGGATACCCCGTGAGCCTTACCCCGCTACCCCGCTACCCGGCGACCCGGCGACCCGCGGCCCCTAATGGATTGAGGCACGCTCGTCGACTCGCCAACCATCTCCGATTTCGTCCGCTCCGTGTATGACAAGCTTTTACAATGCCAAGTGAGATAGCGCACTTATAAAAACGATTTACATTTTGATGTCGAGATTTTGTTTCAAGCTTTTCAAAGATGCGGATTCAAGCTTCGCTCGCCGTTTATATATGGGTTCTTTGAAACCATTAAAAAAAATTAGATATTAGTTTCGTTCTAACTATGCACTTGAAAGAACATTAATTGGTTTGAAACTTAACAATTCTACATAAGTAAGCGTAAGTGCTGCACAGTAGCGGACTATTTCTTACTGTTTTCAATTATTTCACGTAGATATTGTCAAAAATAATTTCTCATAATAATCGAAACGACAGTTTTATAGTTGGCCGTAATAAAAAACACATAACTTGTCCTCTGACGCAAATTGAATGGGCTTTGGGAGTAGGTGAGAGGTAGATGTGCCTTGTCAAAGAATTTCAGGCTTTGTGTTAAAGGGATTTAGGTTATATTTGTATTGCGGTTAGTGATCAAGTCGTAAAACGGTATGGGGTAGTGGAAATGATTACAGAAACGTATAAACTATAGTTAGACGAGCGAGTGTTGTGGTAGCTACCATAGATTTACGAATACATGCACGAACCGTTGGTTCCAGTACAAAATACATGAAAAACATCACTTGTAACAAAATATAATGTAATAATACAAACAACATTAAAATAGCACAACAACAAAATGTATTAAAACAACGTTAAAAAGGTCTTAAGTTTCAAGGTTATACAATACTTTTGGAATAAACGAAAATAATCCTGAATAAATAAGTTTTCCCTGTCTCACTTATCAAAAAGTAATTAAATAAACATGTAGTAGCCTCAGAACAGCTTCGTGGTTTGTCTTCTTCAATCGAACAAATTTTAAAGAAAAAATAAATTAGCACGGATTGACTACTTACTATAAAGCTAGTATCTAATCTAAGAGCTTGCCCGTTTATCTCGTGTCTCAATGCATAGTTACGATTTCAATGTTCCTTTGTTTCAGCAATTTTCCAGTGCTGACCCAACATCTACAGTTTTAAATATCTTGGTAGTTGCAATAATCTGGTATCGCTTACTTTACTTAGCCCCAGAGCATCGTCGATATAGGTTCTATTTTCTGCCTATTATCGTACTTTACAAATATAATGCTCTTAGTATCGAACAGTTACAGCTTTCGCAAGTATTAAGTTTAATATACTGCCTAATGCCAGTTGCTCTATCTACGAACTTATCTGTGGGTTGTAATATAAAATTTATTCGTATAGTGTTTTAGCTTCTTGTTTTAGCACTTACTTTTTTTTCTCCGTCTGTTTAGTCTCAGTGCTAAGCAATGGCCTCCTCCGTAGCTTAAAGTAAATATTATAAAATTACCTACCCTTCGTCAATGTTTTGCTTCATGCAAACATTAGACCCCTTTTTCATCCCCTTAGGTATGAGTTGAATATCGAAAACTTATTTTTTGGTGAGTGCCTAGTGCCTGTATCGTGCACAGAACATATTTCATGTTTCTTATGAGCAGCGGTTTAGGCTATGCATTGATGTCAGTCAGGTAATTTGTATGTAGGTATATGTGTGTATGTAAATAATTGTATTACTTTTTAAAAATT
This sequence comes from Alcis repandata, assembly GCA_949125135.1. Classification (NCBI taxonomy): domain Eukaryota; kingdom Metazoa; phylum Arthropoda; class Insecta; order Lepidoptera; family Geometridae; genus Alcis; species Alcis repandata. Next base: position 10,975,039 of record OX421221.1, on the reverse strand, counting down.
GTTGAAAGAGAGTTTTTTTGTCTACATACCGTAGTTCGATGACTTTAAATCAGGATCCAGTTGTTTTAATTTCCAGAATAACAGAGCTTGTCTCAGCTTGCACGAATTTACTCCCAAAAGCGTTAGTAACACGCAAATTTCAAAGACAAATTCTAGTTTTTTTTGGAAATCTTTATATTTACCTTTACTAATTAGATAGTAGGTAAAACCGGTGCAGAGAGAAACTTAAATATATTATTATAATTAGGTTGCGAATATTATTTAATTTATACCTTATCATTTTATAAATTATCTTCTAATATCTTCTACGATGATGTTATTAATTCAAATTAGTTGCAAAAGAAGTCAAAAAATACGATGTTTCTTTTTATAATATATTGTGATATAAATATTTATAGTGTCTGCTTAAGTATTGGGATGAGTCACGATAGAGACACGTTGTCTCATAGAAATATTATAAGATATATAACTAGACACGTTATTTTCATGCAGTATATCTACAGTAGGTATTACTTAGGTTACAGTGGGCCAAGCATAACTTTGACGTCAAAATGGTAGCGAGTATTCGATAAAAAAATCGCGTACGAGTAGTAAAGAGTACATTTACGCCCGTCAAAGGCACCGCTGACAGGCGTAAATAGCGTACTCTTTTTTATGGAATACTCGCTACGTATTTTTACGTCAAAGTTGTACCCCACAGCATGATTTGATACTTACTTACTATTGCATATGCATATGCAACCTTTAATCCTCCCACTGCTGGGATACAGGTCTACCCTCGAAGGGTGATAAGGCCGTATTCCACCACGCTGGCCAAGTGCGGGTTGGTGGATTCACACCCGCCATTGAGTTTCTTCTCTGGACATATGCAGGTTTCCTCACGATGTTTTCCTTCACCGAAAAGCCAGTGGTATGTAAATTCGTACGTAAGTCCCAAAGAACTCATTGGTACGAGTCGGAGTTTGAACCCGCCACCTCAAGAATGCGAAGGGGCTGTTCTTCCGCTGAGCTACCACGGCTACCCAATTATTCCAGGACTCAGGATTTATTCCTAGTGGGGAAGGTATGAGTGTGAAAGGTTTATTTATTTATTTAATTAGTACGAGTACTGATTATTATTTCAATGTCACAAAAAAGTAATATAACCAAATCATTATATTCCGCTCTTGAAAAAATTGTAAAACAAAAAAATAAAGACCAATGTGGCGTATCGTGTTTTTAGGGATATTACTAGTTTTTTGACCAAACAACGGTAGCTAATCGGCAATAAGATATACAGTCCCTAAATTTTTGGTGTTCTGTATAAAAGAGAGTAGGCAAATTACAAATAAATCGGAAAAAAAATAATGGTCTTTTACCAACTAAACCAAAACGTGGCAATACTAGAATACTGCGTTTAAAATCGCGAGGCGCAGTTTGTTAGTGTATGCGCCCACTTATTTTCTACTTAATTGATTATTTGGACGACATGGTCATTAGAGCCCTCGCTGAAACCACGTGCGCGCGCATTTATCGACTTACTTATCTCGGTTCGCTAATCCGCCCTCGGCGAGCCGCCCGCCCAGCGCCGTGATTGGGCGGACTCAGTTAATGGGACATTTTATGTACAAGCGGTGAATAACTTTACATAACTTTTAGCTTCAGTGGTTGTTAGATAATCAGAGATAATTCTGGTCGTAGACAGTAGTTACTATATTACATTCATCTCGTGTACTTCGTGGTTGACGGCATGTTAACGTGGCTAGCTTTAAAGTTGTTAAATTAAGCACAGTAAAAAATATACTTACGTCATTATAACTATGATTTACATTTGACATTAAGTTTACATTACATTGGAAGAGTCTTACTTATAAAACACTGCCAAGTTAAGTGGCAATTATCAACCCAAGCTTTTATAAGTAGCAGAAGTTAGAACATGAGATCTATTAGAGAGAGTTCATTGACCGTTATAAGTAGAGATAAAAGAGATTGCATTTAATCGTTTTGGATGTGCGTTTATCAAAACTTAACCTTTCAATGCATAACAAAGTGATGCTATTATTGCCCCAACTTTCCATCGTAATCATCCTTGATCATATTAAACAAAATGACATTTTGACTTTTTAATTAATGTATTGTCATACGAAATAATTACAGCTAAAACAAAACAAAAGAAAACAGACAAATAAAAGGCTCGAGTACATGGAGCTAGTATGAATGACTACGCGCAGGAATGTGCCGCACGCGCTCTCACGCACACAGCAAACATTTGTTCACCTACATAGACACCGCCAGATGAAACGAGTTATATCATACACACATGCACAGCCAGACTATCGGTACACATGCACACAAACATACGTATACTCGCCAACATATTAAAAGTAGCTGTATAAGTTTTTTTATTTATAAATTCAAATCAAAGTAGGTAATTTTGATTTATTGCATGTCGTTAGGTTATTATTAATTATGAAATAATAGAGCCTTGCGTTGAAGTTAATGAGGGAATGAATTTGTTTTTAATGGGTTTTAAAATGCTTTTTATGGACTAGGATAAGAGGTGATTTTCGAGAATTTTCCATGAAAATAGAAGTAAAGTCAAAACATGAAATAGATAAAAAAATCGGTTGTCTGTAAAGTCGGTTCACTGACGATAGTTGAACGTGACAACGTCATAAGAAAATACTGATAGAATGGTTTCATTTTTCAAAAGAAAATTTTAATATATTTGTTTGATAGATATGTATTTTGTATGGATATAGAGAAGGAGGTAAATGGAAATCACAATTGAATTGATCAAGTTACATTTATTTGTACGCGTAAATACAATTACGACGATATATCGCTGAACATATATTTAATATCGAAATAATGATTACCTTTATCGCCGCAATTATCGTTGCTATAAACAATTGACACCACATTCACTTTTTACTGCACTTCATACTTGACGAAAACATGTAAATGTATTATTGTACTAGCGGCCCGTCCCGGCTTCGCACGGGTAGACTTTGGGATAAACGTAGAGTAAATTGAAATCAGTCCAGTCGTTCACCCAAAGGTGTTGAGAATAATTATAGGAACTCTTTGTTTGTCTTTGTCTCTTTGTTTTTTAACCTCTATTCTCATGCTATTGCGTAACTATAGCAACCGTAGTTTGTTGATGCTAACTTGTCAATTTATAGTAAAAATTATCAGTATAAAACGCACACTGTTTTGATAGATATGATTGAATTTGAACTTTGTACAGAGGTAATAAAGTGCAAATTGACTCTTGGACGTTAGGAACATACCTACATTGCTTAAACAACAGTGAGTGCTTGCAATTCAATATGAACTTTATACAATAGCAATAAAGCTCGTTTTAGTTAGAAAACGTTTGTATGGGAAAAATAAAAGGGCTGTTTTTAGGGTTTTTCAATATTTCTGAGAGATTTTCTTAATATTTTTTTCCGTAAGAACCTTCTCCTAATAATAACAAATACAACAAAAAAGAATTAGTGAAATCGGTCCAGCCATTCACGCGTGAGGCCGTGACCAAGGAAAACGGGTTTCATTTTTATATATATAGATAGCAGCTGTCCACGCGGACGCATTGCTCGCTCAAGCAGGAGAGAGACAGATGTCGAACGCTGCCGAACGCGGAGGCCGATTGTGCCTCTTTATCGCTCGTTGCGCGCTCTCACTTGCACTTCAAGCCTTAAATGGAACGCCTCAGAGCGAGGTAACGCCGCATGCGTCATGTTTTTTCGTGCGTGCAGCCGGCTCCATCGAATTATAAGACGTTGTCACTTCAAAATTAAATGCTAATCTTTTAAAATATGAATGTAAAATAAAACATTTAATTTAATTTTCAAAGCATTTAGAACGTGTGATCTTAGGTTCGTGGTTTATACGGCTTAAAACTGCACCAAACAAAAAACGACGCAAAAATGTCCAAAGAAAATCTGAAGAACGCACAAATATTTATTTATTTACGTACTTAACATTAATTAAGTTTCTATTAAATCAGCTGATTCGACTGATGTGTGATATTATACACCTTCGAAGTAATGTATTATGACACCAACTATGTGCCTGCGTGTACTGAATTTGTCAAGCATAGATTGATAGTTAGGTAGGAACTATCAGTAGCACCAAGTACACTTAATAGTGCCTATATAAACGCTGTTATATGTAACTGTTAATAAGTATGGCAGCTTGACCTGCCGTACCTTTGCCCAAAAGTACAGAATTCATCAAACGTTTGTCCGCGACAGTACCCACCGCTTTGAATGGCGTTGCAAGACGCGAGACTACTATTAGTCCGTTACTTGTCTCAATGAATGGTGCCTCTTTCGATAATGCCCAAAAAGCCTTAAGCATTCTCATACAGTCAAACAAAAGTATGCCATCGCTCCATGGACCCAAAGACTATAATTTGCCACGACGCGTGCCCTCGAAAAGCTCATTCTATGTAGATTTTTGAGATTCTAACCGAAAGGAAAGGAAGTGAAGTGCGTAAAAGTGTGCGAAGTCGATGTTTTAGGTAGGAAAACTGTCTTGACGCCCACGCGCCTCCGGAAACATCGTATGAGGAGATCCTATCTCGGCTCCAAGCTCTTTGCTGCGCACGATTCCGTCATTAGCAGAATTTGTGAATTTTTACCTCTCCAGAGGAAGTCGTGATAACGTCGATGATGGTCGTTGACCTTTCAAACTGTTTTAATTTATGAATGAGGATCGGAGAGCCGCTAGTTAAATTACGGTGCGCTATGAAAATGAGTTGAATAACTAAAGTTGTTGAAGTTGGAACAATGCACGTAGTAAGTCAGCGTTGTGACACGCGCGTGTTCGGCTTGTCTGTCTGTCCGTCACGAGCGCTGAATTGATCGGTTAATCACGAGAACAATTGCGACGCACCGTCTAATTCATGAACATGTACTTTGTGAAGTCTGAGGCTGCTTGGTGGAACTTCCTTGGTGAAGGTATTTTTGGTACTAGCATTGACATTGGGGACTGAACCGATTGTCGATTGAGAAGTAATTAGTCATTTTAAAATTAAGCGGCTGAAAAACGATTTGTTACTCCTCGAAGCTACGGAGCCCTTGATTATTATCTGACCTTACCGAACTTTTTTTTATGTTACTTTGCGCGAGACGAACAAATCGCTCGCCTGATGTTAAACGTCACGTTCACCCATAATTTATTTAAACATTGTACGTATCAGTATATTTTTTTTTTATGTAACCCAAAACAACGTTCCTCAAGTCTTTCCAACATGAAAACAGTAACGATGCTGTGAATTCCAACAGACAGAACATCAAAGTTCTAATCAGTCTATTGGCCAACAGATTTACTGTCGGATTGTGCCCAATTTGTGTCAGAATAAAATTGGCCACGTTTACGGAGCCGTCAAAATAACTGGTTGTATTTGTGTGTCATCTGCGCTCGATGATACACACGGATCAAAACGCAGTCGAGCCAACTCAGCTTGTGCGCGGATATACTCTGTACTCCATCCAAGCTTTTAGTTAGCTGTTACTTAGGTACGAGACAAAGATTGATAGAAGAAAGCCAAAATTACTTTTTTCAGCCAACAATCTAAAAACTTGCGAAGAAACTGAGCTATCAGCACTATTAATGCCAAAATAGTTGTAATTTTTTTTTTCAACTGTCAATGTCATAATACGCAAATAACGAAACGAAACAAGTTGACAAGATGTGTTTGCGTTTTGCAGTGATGCCAATTTAGCATACTTTTTTTATTGTTTAGCATTTTCATTTGTTGTTTAGCATATAACATATTTTGTAGCATATAAAATATTTACTTAATAAAAAAAGTAAAACGAAGTCTTTCATCATTACCACATTCCAACACGGAAATCGGACGCGTTTTTATTCTAATGAATATAGTCAAAACTAAGCTTCGCAACCGTTTGTCTGTAAAAACATTAAATGCCATTTTATACATAAGATTCGGCCTAAAGAGGGCAGGGTAATGCTGCTAGTCTTACACAGTTCCGGATAATGTACTGCGCTCTTTAGGCACCAAGGAAATATATAGTCTTGGCAATGATGCTTCCACATCTACATGTACATCAGCTGCGGATGAAGACCAAGCTGTTAATATTTTATTTCATAATGTACTCGATTAAAACATAACAAATATATTATTTTGTTAATGTTATTAATTAAACTTTCATGCGAATTGAAATTTTCAATTCACATGAAAGTTTTGAAAACTCATGAACTACTTCAAAATAATGAAAAAAATGCAAAACAGTTTTAAATAGAAAGATAATATTAAGAAATCAAAATAATCTTTGTAAAAAACTCAGACTCGCCAGTTTGCTCGTCAAACTTCTGTGCCGCGATATTTTTATGAATGGACATAACGGCACATCCACTATTGATACCTCATTAACATCTTGCCATAAATTACTAGTGGGGCCTTAAACTGAGAAGCATTAGAGTCGGTATCGCCGATAGTATGACCACTTATATTGTATTCCTATCGGAAGTGAATTCACAGACCATACCTATGGCTTATAAGGCTTAGCGAGTGACGTTAATCTCTCTTTATTTTCGTATAAAAGTGAATGATTAAATGTTAAGGGATTAGTATTTCTTGTTCATTAACATTATGAAGCACCTAATAAAAAAGTTTTGACGTAAAGCTTAAGTTGTTAACTTTTTGTCTGCGTGTATGATCTTTTTTTTGATTAGGTACTGATTTTAGTAGATTTTGCTATTGCTTACTAGAAGAGCAAGTAATACTTATCAACACAACTTATATCCTATATCAGTCTACTCTTAAAAGTGTTTCGATTCAATTTTTGGCTTTTCTTTTTCAGTCACTGAGAACTGTTTTTAGGAGGGCAATTGGTTTCAATAACTACTAACGCATTGAGGATAAGTACTCTATAATTACTAGCTATGCCATAAACTGTTAATTTAATTTGGCCGGGAAAAGCAAGAAAATAGATAAACTTGCCACAATGACAATACAATAAACTGCCAATCATCTCGTTATTGGAAAAAAACATTGTGGCCCTTTACGGAGCCTTAAAATCGATGATTTCCCGTAAAGCCACAACTAAAATATTTACAAAAAAAAAAAAAAACAAAAAAAAACCTAAAACAAAACCTACTTTTTGATTTTTAATTTTTTGTTATTTTAGTTTATTATTTAAGCCTATTTTTATTTTAAGATGTAAATTTACAAATCATTTTATGCTCAATGTGACAGCACGCGAAACAATACATACAGTAGTATTTTTGATCCAATCTAGAGCGGTCTCATTGACAATACCTGCTCAGGTATGTAGGTATTGTCGGGTCCAGCATTAACGTGGCTGAGCGGTGATGTCACCGCCGAGGTAACGGACTCGACCACTCTCGAATCTAGAAATACTCGCGTATAAGAATCGATTCTTTGATTCGTTTGCCAACCGTCGATATCAATAGCTCGATAAAAATTTAAAACGAAGCTTTTATCTTATTTCGTTTGTAATCTCCAAACTACGCACAATTCAGCTGAGCTGAGTTGCTAAAACAAACCCTTTCGCTTTTGCATTCTAAAACAGTTTTAAATTCAGACGGTATCTCAATACTTTGATATGTAGATCTAAAGAAATATCTAAAAGTTAAAATCTAGCTAGCTATCTTATTCCATTTGTATATTAAAAACTCGCACAACTTACTTTGCCACTTACAGCTTAGAGTCTCCGTATAAAGGTATAAATTATTACATATAATTATAAGAAAGGGCATAACTATGTAAAACTGCTAACATTTTAACATCGCTTTTGGCGATTGTTTTTTGTATACTGCGTTCCAAAACCTCAAACTACGAGTATTGCATCTACGAGCAGCACGCACATGTCGGCTTAAATCTATAAAAACACGACCGTGCAGCATATTACACCTATATGGCGATGCATAAGAATTTAATATAAAAAAATGCTCCAAATAAGTGCCATATCCCGTGCAAAAGTATTTTAATTTTATGTATCAGTAGTCCTTGAATTAGCGGTATTGATATTACAAATTCATTCCTTTTTTCCAGCAAAGTTTTAAATTCGCTAAGAGCTTAAGTTCGCTCTTAGCGATAAGGCCGCCAGTTGTCGTTCTAGTTTTAGGTGTTGTAATCCTTTTGTTTGTAATTTATGGTGTGAAAAATAAAGAGTTTAAAAAAAAAGTTTACAAACAGCCTGTGGGCGAGTTATTGTTCTTTGCACTGTCAGCTGTGTTAATAGCGGATATTATATGAGTGACTACAGCATAAGCATCCGCTGCATTCTAATGCTTTTCACGGTGTGAAGTATCTCCGTAAATATTTGAAGTAGAATGTAGAGTGAAGCACCCTTGATGCTCTTTACGACGAGTGAAAAGCGGACTGATTCACACGGCCCTGGTTAAGCCGTTTAAATAAAAAAAAAAAAGATAAATATTTATGCTATTGATATTGACTTTAAAAGTCACGTCGAAGAAAAAGGATATAAAGTTACAAAAAACGGATACGGAATACATAGATAGTATGATTAATATTTGGATGGATTTAAAACTATTTATGAAAGAAAGGAGACAGATTTTTATTTCACACTTTTAATGAAGGCAAAAGACTAAAAGGAAATGAAAAACACAGGAAACAAAAAATAAAGGGAACCACCACATTAAAATCTTCTTCCATTTATAAAAATCCATCGTCGTGAGTTAGTCTCGCAAATACTTGGAAAAGGCTGAAGCGATTTGAACTTTGTTTTAGTTTTGTTCGACTGAATACAGGATTGGTTTTGGGGAAAAAGCGAGTAATATTTCAGGACGCAGCTAGTTTACTATGAGCTGGAAACCTCGCATTAGTTTAAATTACCGAATCCATAAATCTACGCCAGAATTGAATTAACGTGGGGCATTTATTTTTTCAGCGCTTATTAATAATGGGGGTGGAATACGGCCTAATCACCCTTGGAGGGTAGACCTGTATCCCAGCAGTGGGAGGATTAAAGGTTGCGTATGATTAATAATGCTTCTGGCTAAAGTTTTTACTTGTATAAAATCTATATTATGTACATAAACAATTCCCTGAAATATGTATTATGAATATCAAACTTGGGTTTTCGTAGTCCTATATCGTTCGTTCGTCATTTGTTTAATTTTGTTTCCATAGAAGTTGAACTCTATGGTGGCATATATGTATGAGTATATAAGTACTCGTATACAGGTATACTTAGGCATAATGATCTACTTCTGGACTACGACTATTTAGCGAGGAAGGAGAATAACTCCAAAGAACAAAATACTCTACATCACTGAATAAATATAGTAATACAAGTTTAAAAACCTCAGTTCCTATCCCACCGGTTCCACTGAACAGAACTTTTGAAACAAGTTTTTTTTTGTGTAGTTCTCTAATCCCCAAAAATTGGTTCAGGATTGAACCTCAACGGGTGTTTCATATTGCAATAGCTTATTCTATGGGCTTAAATAGCCTTGTATATATTAGGCAGTTGTATCTCGATCCAGCAAATCACCAGCGATCAAAAGAAGCTGTAAAACCTCGACACATTCGTTGAATATATTGTGGAAGATGCTGCAGGTGGCTTCACGTTATTGGTATAACTGTCGGCGGGACATGGGAAACGACGAACCGCCCACGCGCGCCGACCGGTGCTGGGCGTACGGCCGCGACCGAAAGTGCGTCGTGGTAAACTATTATTCGAATACAATATAACATGGGTAAGATATGCGCTGGGAGAAGGAAGAAGTCATGGTTGCGAAACTTCCAAGAGTTCCATGAAATTTCAAGAGAACAACTGTTTTTTTTGAGAACAAGATTATGGAGGTTCTCGCTATGCTGACGGCCAAGTTCCAGTAGCGGAGTGGCACCAGATGATGATGAATGAGCAACACACAGAACATCACTAAAAAAATGTTTCAAAAAAAGAAAATCAAGAAATAGCGATGAAGTGGTTAAAACAGAACTTGATTTGAAAGTTGAGAATATATCATTGTTCCGACTACGCTAACTTTTTGCAAATGCAATATTATTTCTTCGACCAGACATGATAATTAATGCGAAATTGTCATAACACAAAAAAAGTTATATCAACGAAAAATTCGATAGAAACACTGAATTTTGTAGCGGTAATTCTATTACTATGAATATTTACCTTGGAATGTAGAGGTATAGACACTGAGCAAACCTACCGTAATGGCTTTAAATAGACCATCACCAAAGATATTTTGATAGCTATTAGACACTACTTAGTATAGTTAATTAAACCAATTTCTTTATCAAGAAAAAAAAAATTGTTTTTAAAATTTTGTGATTGACTATACATGACATCATCTGGGGTATAAGCTTAAATAAAAATGCTAGTTTCCTGTTTATAGCAACGTTTTATTTCACGTTTAGGCAAATGTTAAAATTAGCAGCACTAAACCATATGTATTTATAGGTGGAATATTTGAATTATGAGAAAAAGCAGAAATTAAGCAACAAACCCGCAGTTCCCGCAGTTTTCGGGTGGGTGAGAACGAGTAGTATATATTTACTGCTTAGCACTACCGTAGTCCGGGAAACATGTTTAATTTGTAGAAATAAACATTTCCCACCCGAGGTGTTGTACTATCAATCCGGAGGCCTTAGGCTTGACGTAAATAAGCTACCAATCGAAGCTGCCGGTGACTACAGCGCGGCACTGGTGGCGGTCAACTAACGAATGTGGTTTGTGGCCGCCACGAGTAGGCGGTTGTCGGAACAATTTGTAACAACCTGCTGTACAGTGTACAGTATCTCTGCCTAAACGGCGGCACAACGTTTCAGTGGCTAGTGTTTTGCGTTTTGTATAGCGTATGGCCACCACCGCTGATGGTGTGTCACGGACACAGTTCATACAAAATGTAAGAAAACTCATGTAAACTGCTTCTCGCTACCGGTGGCTGTGGTCATTTCGTGGAACTTTAAAGCCACCTTAAAATCTTTATCAACTTAATAAAGCTGAAACCAGCCCACGGCTTACACAAGAGCGAGTTGAAGATACGCTGGTTTGGATTTATGAATGAATAAAGTAATCATAGCATGCTAATGAGCAGCGTACGGTCCGGCCTACGCTCATTATTATCATATTAGTCTCTAACCATGTTTAATTAATGCTTGATTTAGTAACCGTGTATCCAAATACCAAAATTGTCTACTTGAAATTTATTTGTTAAAGGAAATGGTTTGAAGGTGTTTGATTATGTTTTATCTTTATAAAATAACTCCGTAACAAAGAACGCTATAGTTGCAATGCATGCCACAACCACAATATGGGAGACGGCAGTGATGTTCGCACGGCAAAAGTGGGTTAACATCGATTTTTTATTAACACCCGACTGGACGCTGTTCTTGAAAAAGGTCAAGCTTAGATGCCCAAGATAATAAATCTGCTAATGCTATTCGCATCTCGAGGGTTACATAAAAATCACAGCATTCGATATTCGACATATTATATGAATTTCAGGTCAGCGCTTAAAAATGGTTGGGATAAATAGACCAAAATCATAGAAACTATTTAGTAATATCTGCATTTACGAGTAATATAACACTGTGTAACAACGACTATCACTGTGACTCGTTGGAAACCCCTCTCATGTTGCAGTATTGCAAGTAAAATTAGAAATTGTTACAACATTGTTTGAATAAGTTTGTCAGAAAATTTCTAATATGTGTGAAAGTATTGCATTTACTTTAAATAATTTTGTATACTTTGTTAAATCCAGGGCAGTTGTTTTCTCCAACTTTATCACTTTACTAGAACCAACATCCACAGTTTTAATAATCATTGACCTACCCTAATTTGCCCAACATACTCGTATTATACTTCCATTTTATCTCAAGCAGTACCAGAACTAACAGACAGTTACGTCACAGTCGCTAAGACCCGTACAATTCCGTAAAATTAAATCAATCGGTCCGCGACTCGTACAATTTCCGAGATATCCGTCGCACAAAACATCGAGTTATCCATCAAGCGAGTTAGTATCTGACTTGTACGTCATTAAATGCGACCGAAAAGGATTTGGACTGGTACTTGATAAGGTACGTTTTAGTAAGGTAAAAGTACGGCGCTCCGTCTCGATCGACTCGAGATGTAAGTAGTCTGCCATGGAATAGAACAAGGGGGTACGTATGTATTTTCGTTTCTAAATAATACGCTGGTAGATAGATGCCTATCTATCCACTTTATATCATTTTTATGCTATTGAGTGAGTATTAAGTGAATGACGTAATTTTATAAAATGTTTGTTATAATTTCTTTAAATTAGAGCTTAGTCTTCCAAACGAATTCAAATTATTACAAAACAATTTGAGAGTTTCCTCCGTAAAGCTATGTACCAACTCATTAAACTTTCGTGCAGTAAATGATTATCATGTGACTCTCGGTCTGTATCACGAGAAAGGGCATAGCATATTTTTTATCCCGAAAAATGCAGTTAAACGAGAATATCGCGGGTATAACCAGAAACATAGCAAGCAAAGTTAATGATAATTCTTGGCAAAAAACGAGCACTCTTTCAAACTTCGTAATTTGAGCTGTTTTGATTCGAAGCGAGCGAGACGCTGCGCGCCGCCTCGAGCTATCGATGCCTAGAATAAAGAGGCTATAATACTTAAATATTCTGTGTTATAACAGTAAATTGGTAAAAACGGTCAATAATGAAGATTTACTACTAGAGTGAGCAGGTGTCTCGATCGTGTGATAACGAACTGCCGACCAGCGGCCTGGTTTACTTTTTTCCTCAATGGTCATTGTGGCCCGAGCCAGACGGATTGAATGGCCACTAGCCTGATAGCCGCTATTTTACGTCAAAGAATGTCTTTAATAAAATAATTAATGTGAAAGCGAGTTGTGGAATCCTAAGCATTTTAAACTTGAACAAAATCTATTGTGAGAAGTTCAAAATTTCACAAACTATTTGCAATTTATAGTTGCGATTTTCTAGGTTTTAATTTTTATTTAAAATATTTCAATTAATTTTATAAGTAGCAATTTTATTAATTTTCAGCTCTCTGCTTCAAAGTCAGCTCGGTTAGCCGACTGCTGCTACGCCAATCAAGTCTGTCCAAGTGTCCAATCATTGCTGCGGAAAATATGTACTTTTATGCATTTTCAATCGCGCCATCTCTCAAATTTATCCATATTCAAACGTCTTACACAACACCTTCGTTTTCGGACACAACTAAACACTTCTCTATCACCAAGGTTGTATTTCAAAACAGCTAAATTTCACTCGACACAGAGCGAAATTCACCAGAAGCCGGTTCCACCTCGTGGAAATTCATTCCCTGGGAAATTGGAACGCCTCTTTAGGAGTAAAACTTTAACTGACAGTTGAAACAAACTGACCCTGAGAAAATCGAAATAGGATTTCTCTTGCCTGTCAGAAGCAGAATATTGACAGCTTGTTTACTCGTTTTTCCGTTATAATCCCATACCCTAAATATTAAAAAAGAGCTCATAAATGCGCAAAAAATAAGCTTAGCTTTTGAAGCAGTAGAGGATCTTTTGAAGAGACAAACATCAATTTCAATTGATAAGGCAATACATATTTCCCGAGCGCTTTTTTAGTGGCCCTAAAATGATTCCTGTCTCTCATACACTCGTGACATTCTTAAAGACAGTGACAGTAGACAATGAGCAACAAAATCTCGAGCGCGCCAGATAGTATCTCATCCAACAGTTTTACTGGACAAACGATTTACTCGTATTTGTTTTGGTCCGCAGCCTAAGTAAATTTATTACATTTTGATACCTATCCTGAGTAGTCTATATCTCATGCCGATTGTATATCCATCGCTCATTTTTCAATCTAGTTAGTCCCAATGAAATGCGTTTTCTGAATTTGAATTGTATGTAGACAAACAAAGAATTAAAATTAGCATCGCGCCCGTTTTTCTATCTCTTCGATCTAAATCGGATTTGCCCTTCACTTCACAATGCATTCAAAGACTCTGATGAACTTGCTTTACACGTCGGAGTGCAGTCAGAGTGCCTTAACAGTAATGCCTGTAAATGGCGCAATGTACTTGATACATAATAAGGTTTCTCTAAACAAGTTTTCTTAGTGTAGTTCACAGCTGCTACACAGTGGTAAGCACTCGTTCATCATCTTAGAGATAACAGTCGTTGGCAGTTGAATTGACAATGGTTTGGTTTTTGTTATATTCTGGAAAGGCAATGTTTAATAATTATATACATCTCGCAGCAACTCGGTAAAGTCGCTGCTAGATGCAACTGAGATGAGGTCATATTTACTCCTAGCAATAACCATCTACTAAAACCACCACTCTCACCAGACCAGTCACTAGTAGGTACCATAAATCACCATCACCTCCACTACTATTATGATCATTTCTCACCATAAATTTATGAATGGTGAACGAAATAACCTGTGACCTTTATGGGATGTAAACGCAGCTACCAGTGTTCAGTGAGGGTATTAAAATACCGCATTTTATAGGCAATACATCTGCCTTGAATCGTTTGTTCGAATTAAGTTGTGTCGTATGTCCGGTACCGCATGTAAATTATTAATCAGATAGTTGATGCACCTACAGTCCTACAAGCATAACGTAGTGTGGGTATAAAAAATCATCATCATGAATCTATATTGGCATACAAATGGACAAAAGCTTTCTTAACGTGCCACTGTAAGCTCTATGTTCTCTTTTCTATCTCTGGATGACATACCTAATTGGCAAAGATGCCAAAATTGTTAATGACAAAATCTGTGAAAACATTTTGCAAGTAAAATTAGATACTCATTTGTGCACCGCTTTATAATAATAATGTAATATATTCTCAGTTTACTAAATTGTAATCCTTCTTAATATTATCAAAAACTGTCAACCACAGCGGTTGACTGGTATTCGGAAAATGCGGGCAGTTCATTGCTACTTTAGCGTGCTTTGCTTATCCGTAGAGCATTAGAACTACATACTAATATCTAAAATGAATCTATAATGCTCTATTTGTTTGTAAACTTTTCCGTTCTATAAACAGGAGAGTATGAGGAATTACCATTCTGATTTTTTCCTTTATTCAATACTTGTTCAGTTCTTACCTATTTATGTGTAATAGGCGTGGTTACAGTTCTAAAATTGATGCAATAAAAGAGTCAATCATAAAATAAATTTATAGAATTGGTCAACGATTTAATTGCAAGCAAGAAACACCCGGCGTTTAATGTTAATTTACTAAAGTTCGTAATAGGCTATAACTTGAAACCATAACCGTTTAGGTATCTAACCGAATGAAATGGTAGTCGTAAAAGTGAACAGTGAAAAGGGAAATAAAGAAGGACAAATATAACTGTGTTATTCTAGAATGAATCCGGGGCAGGGATCTTGGGTCAACTTGAGGAATGGCTCAGACATAAAATATGTTTCGAAAGGCGTTCCACTTGATACATAAATGCTGTTGTTAACTATAGAGTTAACAACTGCAAAAATGCATGTTGTACGTAGTTAGGTTCTAACATTAATATTGGGATAGGACGACCAAATATTTAATTACATAGCGATTACATTCATAAAAAATTAAAAATGTCACAATAGTGACGAGCCAGTTAATGTATTATGGTGAATTTAAATTCAATTAATTTAAATTGAATTCATTATTTCAATAATGAAGTGCAATTGGGAAATTAAACAAGTAATTTAACTGATGTTTCTAATTCTTCATTGTAAATATAAAATATACTAGCTGACTCGACAGACGTTGTCCTGTCAAAAGCCATTGCGTAACTATAGCAACCGTAGTATGTTGATGCTAACTTGATATATATATAATTTGCAATAAATTAAAATTGCGACTATAATTTGAGATTTAAACTATCCTATCTCTCAAGTTGGATCGAACTGCACATGGTGTGCGAATTTTATTATAATCGGTTAAGTGGTTTAGGAGTCCATTGAGGACAAACATTGTGACACGAGATTTATATATATTAAGATATATATAATATACAAAAATATAAATATGTAGGTACCTTAGATTGCTGAGACAAAGCAAATAATTACGCATGCTCAAAACAGTACCTAAAAGGAAAAATGAATGTTTGTTGTATTGTAATTTGTATCCGTATCTACGAAGCACTTTATAGAGATTTACTATGTAGGTAAATATTTTGTCATAAATCGTAGTACGACTAACTAGAGAGTTGGAATATTTAACACAGCATGGTTCCGTACTAAACATCTCACTTTCCAATGGACCTATAAATAAGTAGGTGCCTATAGGGAGCCGATCACAAACCTATTTGGCGCTTGACTGACTACCGTTTCTCCCCAGGTATCTGGGAACCCTAACTGCTTTGTACCATAAATTATAATGAAATTATACTTAGGTATGTTATGTACGTTGTCGGAATAGATTTAGTGCTTTAAGGAACCAAGTTCAATTCTGAAAGTGTCTTCTTGCTTTCTTTTTCTAAAAGTAGGCATAATCATGCAATGTTCTTTTGTTTAGTTTCATAGTAATACTAATTTAGCAAAAATGATGGTTTATTTTTCCAGACAAACATTTTCAATGATTTTTGGGAAAACCTCAAGCTAGGCAGAGTATATTGTTTGTTTGCCCTTATTCATTTAATTATGTAGAAGTGAGATAAACAGGACCTTGCTTTGTATGCGATTCAGAAAAAGAGTGGGGCGCGCTTTTATGAGCTGAACTATGTAAAATTGCAATAAGTAGCTACTGTAATATCTATTACAGTGCCTACTAAGTCAGTTACAAGTAGAATTAGTAGTAGTAAGTAAGAAAATTTAGTGAAATTTTTGAAGGCTTTGAAACGACACAATTTTAAATTTACGCTTCGATAATTACGTAATAGTGACCACTATTACGTAATTATAATGAAGCCTTAATAACGAGATCTGAAATGAAATGCAAGATAGTCCAAAGACACTTTAACAAAGCATTGAGTTAATAACACAGACGGCATACCGAGATTACCCGCTCAGTTGGGCCAGCAGTAGTATTAGATTATTTATCGATTTAGCGCGGTGGCCACATTCACCAGAATCGATACTTAGGTCATAGGTCGCCTATGCTAAACAAGGACAACAATATTTACCACTACTTCGCTGCTTTATTCTGTTCGAAATAGCGAATCACGCCTCCGCTACCAGAGAAGGATAGCATTACCGATAGTGAAATGTTACCTTACACGAGCACAATGCAAATTAGACTCTACGCGAAAATCTTTAGGAACACTTTGCCTTTTCCATGCAACGGTCACGATTTCAATTCTATTCACAGGCATTCGGTATTTCACTTCATTGTTTGTTATTATCATGTTCCTAAAGAGTATTATATGAAAATGAAATAGTTTCATAGGGTATACGAATCTATTCTTAAGCACGGTGATGCGATGGTGAATGGAGAACGATAACAGTTAGAAGCAGATTTATGAAGCCAAGGTTCAGCGATGCCACGGAAGCTTTCATGCTGACAACTGAAAGATAGTTCTTATGCATATTAATGAGACCCTAGTACATATACTTAGTAGCTGGTATATCTAGATAGTAACAGGTAAAATCGAGATCGGTAGTTGATAAGTAGATGATGAAATTGGGCGTAATGTCATGCACGTTGATTCTGTTGTAGATTATATGACTGATTTTTTAGATTTACGCGACAATACTAACTCTATAACACTAGGCGTAGGCAGGCTAATACTACAGACATAATATACTTACAATTATATACATACAGGGTTATTCATAAAGGGTATGCTAAGCCGAAAAGGGCTCATAGTACTCATCGTTATGAACAACTTTTACTATGGGACCAACTCGAAATTCGCAAAAAAAAATCAGCTGTTCCATACATTTTGTCGAGTGTCATTGACATTTTTCTATGGAACAGCTGATTTTTTTTTCGCGAATTTCGGGTTGGTCCCATCACAAAAGTTGTTCATAACGATGAGTACTATGAGCCCTTTTCGGCTTAGCATACCCTTTATGAATAACCCTATATATATATTTACTAAGTAAACACCTATCATAAACATAGATACATACAATACACACATAGACTAATTAATATTTTAATTTTATATCTAACACTATAGCTGCGCTCCGCGGTGATGACAAACGATGACGATGATGATGATGATGAAACGTAGTCTATATTATTTTCTGTACCCCTAACAATATAAATGCAAAATAGCATGATGATCAGTTGAGCAGTTCAGGCGTGACAACCAAACAAACTCACTTAAAAACACTTTGAATAGGTATATATATTTTTTTTTTAAATAAAATATAGGCATGCGTTTGACATCTCGCCTGATGGTAAGCAACGATACGGTCTACGATGGAGCACGTTATATATATTACATATATCTGTTCTGGGTCTGGGTGTTAGTTGTCCTTGTATTTGTGTGTAGTTCCATGGAATCCCCGATACAGGAATTATCCTAGTCAAGCTATGAGTGTGAAACGTTTATTATTATTTATTATCATTACTTTCACATTTATATTTTAATAAGGATTGAAACACCTTTTCCTTTCGCCGTAGTAGGGCAAAAGCTGTTCGATAGAAGATCTTCGAGTCATTCCTGGCCTGCATTGCACAAGGCACGCGATTCTATCAGTCAAAATCAATAAGTCGAGCTCAGACCGACTGTTTGTTCAAGATACTATTTTATGATAAGCCGACACGACTTTACTCGCTTTAAGAATTAAGACTTGCAATGCTTACGAATTGGTGTCACTTTAATATTTGTTATCGTTTTAATATGATTCAGGTAATTCATTTAGACGTTTGGGAAATGTAATGAAATCTTTTAGTTATGTCAGTTACGATATAGAGTAGGGAATGTAAACTTATAAATGTGATATAATATAATCTATACAGGGTTATAAGGAAAGGGTATGCTAAGCCGAAAAGGGCTTAGAATACTCACCATAATGAACAAGCCTGTAGAGTAGGTCATGCAAGCTTATAAATGTAATAAAATGTATTTAAAATTAGTGGGAAAACTGATTAAGAACTTTGGGGAGCTGGGGGTACTGTGAGTTGAAACGTTATTTTTAAAATGATAAGTGGAAATGATAAGGACATTGTCTAACCAACTATACAATACTACATCACTATTGTGTCTGTTCTGTCTGTCTTTTTTTTTATTATTTTATTGCAAATAAGTCTGCGTTTGACCACACTCGCCTGTTCGTAAGCGACGATGTGGTCGAAGATGACACAGACTTAGAAGATACCTATTCCCTAAAGCCCAAGAATTGTCGATAATATATCTTCTTTCATATTAAACTTATTTAGTTTGTGAGAAACTAAGAAAGCCACCGATGTGATGTGATCTGATCGAAAAATCGGAGTACCACACTCAATAATCCACAAAATTTGTATGTCAGTTCTCGTTCACACAAGCATTCAAACAAAAACTTTCACATTAATTATATTAGTGGGATTGTAAAAGCCTAATTTTATTAAAAAATTTAGTTGCGAAGCACCACACTTGGAAATTGAAAGGTTTTGTCTAACTATGTGTTAGGTGATTAATTCTCAATATTCGAGTTTGAAAATTATTTGTCATCTATGATAACGTTACATCGTTAGTGTTAATACTGCGTGCTCGTAGAACTTTGTTCATAATCATTGTATTATACTACCGTGAAACAAACGTACACCGGTACTCGTACCTTTGTATAAGTACCTCAAAATAAAGGTATATTCCGAGGGTTATGTTAGGAATTTCAAATTGTAAACTAAAACTAAAGGTAAGTAGTGGTAAGTTTAGTAGTGGTAGGGCTCTTTTGCAGAGCCCGCCTGGGGAAGTATCACACCTATGCCAGTTATCTTGTTGAGGCTAAGCTGCAAAGTCTCGATCATCGGCGCAAAGTTGCTAGTTTGTCAGTTTTTTATCGGATACATTTCGGAGAGTGTGCTTCTGATCTACATAAACTTATACCCTCTGGCCCGTTCTTCTATCGGACCACCAAGGGCACAAAAAGGCGTTGGTCATCGTTTTATGGTTGACATACCAAAAACCCGAACGAAACGCTTTGACTCCACATTCATTTTGAACCGCACGAGTGTGGAATGTTCGGCCTGAATGGGTGTTCCCCGATGGTTATAATTTGGGTGTCTTCAAGTCGAGAGTGAATCGGTATCTTCTAGGCAAGCGTGCCCCATCGTAGGCCGCATCGTTGCTTCCCAACAGGCAGGATGGCGGTCAAACGCAAGCCTATCTTTGAATAAAAAAAAAAAAAAAAAAAAAAAAGTTATTCCACCGCCAAGCATTAATGTGCTAACATTACTGTGTTCCGGTTGGAAGGACATTGTTTCCAGTGAAATTACAGGGCAAATGGGAGATTAAACAACTTATATCTCGGGGTGATGAGCGCAGTGCTGTGCCGCGCAGGGTCTTGAATTCTGCGAGTTCAAAATTCTGGGTGGCGCAGGCCTGGTATGGGCAAACGTGACGTTTAACATCAGGCGACGATTTGCTCGTCTCGTCACTCAATTACATAAAAAAAAAGTTAATCTGTTCTGTAAAAACCATCTCGCTTTCTCAACATACTTTTACGAGAGAAGTTGACAGATCATACGTTTTATTGCCGAGAATGTTTAACGACTACCACAAAACGCAGTAGAGTATATAATCTACTGCTTTATCAACAAAATAAGTTCATTTCACTAATCTGAAGTTATCGAACTCCTTTACACTTCGTTTGTCATACGAGCTAGATAACGCTGATACCGCTACATTCATTAATAAAATGTGAATAATTTAAATAGCACTTGTAACAAAATTCAACGTATAATTTAACGTAGTGTTGTCATATTTCGGAGTTAGCATGAAATAGAAAAGATTAATAATTACAGATTAATAAAAATTACATTCAGAGATACATGGGCACACTCGGCCGAGCAAACAAATGATCGTTCTAGTGACTGTCTCGCCGTCAAACTGTTTATACAAACCGAGTACTCGGTTGAGTGCACTGTCTCGCCACTCGGTTCTAAGCATCTTCAGCTTTTCTTATTCAATTGCTAAGTATTTAGCGCTTTGCGGTTTCACTCGGTATAATACGAGATCTGCTTTTTTTTCAGGATAAAAAGTAGCCAGTGCCAGTCAAGGTATAAGCTATGGGTTAAAGAACAACTTGTCCACTTCTGAAACTCGTTCAAACGACTATTTGCTCTTTTTAACATCATGGTTTATCAAAATCCGTCAAGCTGTTTCAGCGTGAAGAAGTAACAGACACTGAACCCTCACTCACATACTTTCACATTTACCTACTTAAAATTAGTTTAACGTTTTGAAGGTAGGTTTTTTTTTTTTTTATTAAGTTGACCTGTAATATCCCACTGCTGGGCAAAGGTCTTGATTACCAAATAATAATCTGGTCTTTCTTTTTCGTTAACAAGAGAAAACGAGAGAGGCCAGTGTTTGAGATTTGGCAATTTTGGCTTATAAGTATCCACGAACGAACTAACATACTAAGTCTAAACTAATGATTGGCTGGCGGAATATATGTATGTCATAGGACAAGTTCGGTGATTCATCCGCATAAAGCTACACACAACTACCTGCTTATTTGCATTTACGATGGACAAGCTGTTAGGCATTCTTAAGCACTTGCTTATCTCTCTAGTATGTAGGGCCGTGGTTACCGTCTAACCGTCACGTACCAATTTTGGTTCAAAAATAAATTAAAAAATTTCTAAATGTGGGTCAACAAACAAAGGTGGGGTTGGCAAAATATACACTTTTCGAGTTATCTGCTCGCTAGTACATTGCAGAAATAATGATAAGATAATGCTGACAGATAAAAATGCTAGTGTAAATAAAAGATGCATATTTTTCCCCGATATCGGTTTAAAACCACTTGTCGATATACTTTTGCATTTCCTACTATGTTTTTACGATGGAAGTAAGCTGTGCCAATTTACTAGCAATTTACTCGGTGATTTAAAGTGGTTTTGCTTCATAATTCTAATCTTGACATAATACACTTTATGTGAGTTATTTTAATGTATCGTCTGAACTTTCTCAAAAGCGAACCAGTTCGAAAAAGTCCAAATAAGTTTTGATATTTTTAGTGAATTGTAGAACAGTGCTCAGTTGCCTACTTATACAAACACTATATACCTACATTTATACGTTTATAAAATAAAATGTTCCAACTATTCAAAATCAACTTTCTTTCGACAACTGACGTAAAATTTGTACCTCTTTCATGTAAAGCGAAACTCAATAAGTTCTGAGATGTTTATTATGATTTAGATACTTAAATACCTGTTAATTTTATCTAAAGCAATCACAAACTTAATTGCGAATATATGTCCAACGACGCTGCAAATAAAGTCATTTACGTGTAAAGATTCTCGTTAGAACATAAAATAAGATAGGGCTTGCAGTTACGATCACACCAGACCAGTGTGGAACAAGAAAGCCTCATGGGCATATAATTCTATACCTACTACAAGCTAGAATAGTGTGAAATCTCGATTTTACGCCTTAGTGATAAGGTTCAAATTGTTAATATAGTTTTTTCCGCATTACTAGAAGAACGGGTCCTACTCTTGTCTCCGTCGAATATATTATAAAGTGAAACTGCACGGAGCCGTTTATCAATTGCGATTTTATTATCTAGCAGACACCTGCTCGAGAGGCTATTCTGCAAGACGCAGATTATTGCAAACGCTGGACGAATGCTCCATTAGGAAGGCGACATTGAATTGCAATGTCATCTCAAACGATACAGAATCATGATTTATCGAAGATTTAATATAAATCAGCAACTACGTGACTTATAATTTTCTCTTCTAGTCAGGATATTGTAAATGGTACATAGATCAAGGCAAGATACGGCACTGCCTCTATTATGGTGTGGATCTCAATTGATCTCAAAAGAATCACGAAGAAACAAGAAGAGGTATGTATCATTTTATATAATAGAACTCAATCAATTGATTGCTAGGTTCTTTATACATCTCAGTTCCAGGACAGATCCGTTGATTAGGGTTTATGAACACGGAAAATTTGAAAACATAGACTTGTCTAGATATTCAGCCGCCTATAATAGCGGTCGAGCTCAAATTGCGCAAACGTAATAAATGAAAATTCAATGTCATGCGCTTATGATTCAATACACTTACCTGTGTCATGATATATCACGATGGCTACGGTCTCGGTTTAGTCTTATCCAATGTAAACGTGTTTGTCACTTCAGATCATGATCTCTTCTATGGAAACGGAGAATGAATGTCCATGGGGATCCCGGCCGTTATATTTGATGGTGCTTCTCAGTCTGGCCATTGGGTCATCCATATATACGAAACTGATCACCGGAGCTATCACAAATGGTGCTGCTGGGTACATTATCGGCTACGTGCTCACCTTCCTTCTCATAGGTATCCCGTTGCTGTACATGGAGTTCATCGTCAGCCAGTTCACGACGCGAAACTGTCTCGATGTATGGAAGGCCCGCTCCTGTTTCTCGCACATCGGCTACATACAAATATCATGGCAAATATTCTTTATCATTTACAACCACATGACAACATCCTTCATAATCCATTACTTCCTGATTAGTTTCGAAAATCCTATACCGTATAACATTTGCGGAGACTGGGCTACGCGGAATTGCAATATTGCGTCGAATAACTACACGGTGAACGAAGATTGCATTAAATTGAAAACCGTGCCGTTTCCTTACTGTGAAAATCTGTACACGACCTTCCCTGAAATTCAGTACTGGAAATATTTCATCCTTGGAGTTGATAAGCAATACTATCATGTAGCGTGGAGGGTGTGCCTAGCTTCCGGAATCGGTTGCGCCGTAACATACCTCAGCTGTTTCAAAAGGAAAGTGTCGATAAGATGGTTCATTTGGGGTTTTACCGTGTATCCAACCATTGGATATTTTTTATTGTTTATCGGATCTATGATGCAAAAGGGTCTGGTCGAAAAGTTTGAAGAGGGGTTGGACACTAACTTTAACGTTTTTGTGAACAATTATTGTGTGACAGATATAATTCACAACGTGCTGTATACGCTGAACATCGGCTCGGGTATAGCGTTCAACCTGGGCGCGAGCACGTCCTTCCGCGCGCCATGTTACTCCAACGTGGTGATCACCGCGGTCGTGTGTACGGCCTTCGTGGTACTCACAGTGTGCACAGTCACTATGATGACCTGCCCCTACGCCTACGCTTACAACACCAAGCCCTTTATAATTATGAATCTGGACATCACACACTCCTTCGAGAAAATACCACGGATCCTCATGGAATTCGAGGACAAAGCGATTTGGCTCATACTCTTTTTCAGTTGTAACGCCGTTTTAGGGTTAAGCTCGACCTCTATGGTAATTTTGAGCCTTCTCGAAACATTTGCGACAAAATACGCCGTAGTTGATAAATATAATGGTTTGATAACTTTTGGTGTTACTGTTTTTTTGTTTCTAATCACAATCCCGTTGCTCGGAAGCACTGGAGTGTACGGTGTCTTCGAATTTGGTCTGTTTGTAAGACCCATCAATATTTTTATTGGAATGCTGGAAAGTTTGGTTTTTGTAGTTTGGTATGGCGTTGATAAGTTTTCCGAAGACGTGCACTTCATGCAAGGAATACAGCCGACGGCATATATGAAGCTGGCATGGGTTTCTTCAAGCGCGGTCTTGGGGTACGTGTTCATTAAGGAGACCTATTTAGCATTCTTCGATTCAGCGATCAGAATAGGGCCAGGCCGGTGCACCTTAATTGTGTATCTCCTGCTAATAATAGTGATCGCACTCGTCAAACTTGTGGTGGCGGCGTGCAAGAAGAAATTCAGGGATGCAATCAAATTGGATCCAATGTGGGGCCCCCGCAGCGAAGTGCTGATGCGGAGCCGCGCTATGTTCTCTGCTCAAGCGATGACCAAAGAGTACATGTACCGGCAATACCACCTGCAGGCCGGCATCCTCGCCCGCCAGCGGGCTGCCAACGTCAGGAGGGAACAACCCTAGCTGACCTCAACCTCTCGCCTGGGGAAGGGCCGGATCTAAATGATGTCTACAACTCATACAATTTAACATATTCAAATTATGAAGTTTCCGATCTTATGGAGTTAATACAAAACCAGAATACGTTTAGAAAATAATATTATTAATCATAAAATTTATAACACTTTAAAGTGGACGTTAGGGTCATGCTGGCACGTGTGTAAGTTTTTATTCTTAGTTATGAGTCACCGTCATTATAAACTAAGGCTATTATTATTGAACTAGTATTGCTATTGGCTCTTGCGTAATTCATTATGGTCACGATGACTCACCACCAAAAATATTTAAATATATTGTATCTTTTACTATAAATTGACAAGATTTTGCTAATTTGAATATTATTAAAATGAATTTATATAAGTACCTAGTATCATTATAAAACTTCAAATCGTACCTCCGACTCGATCCGCGATTAAAATTTTAACTTTAAAATCCAAAGCGCTTGGAAGTCGATTTGATATAAAATATAGGTACATAATGGTAATAGACCAGTTATATTTTCAAACTTGTCTTGGGGACTCTGCCTACGTATTGTACGTATTCTACGTAGACACCATACTTGAGAAAAATGAAAAGGATTGTGCGTGCACCTATTTACGAGTACATGGATAAGTCTTTAGGAAAATTTCTTTGCAAATTAGTTTCTGTAGCAGGTTGGTAATGTTATCCTAAACTTTGTTCTAAAGAACGCCTCGGCTGTAAGTACACTCATCAAATTTATTACTCTCAGAAGCCATAAAAAAGAAAGCCAACGGTTTCCTCTTCAGGCCCCCACCAACATCAGTGGCCGACTTTTGTAAAGAAAAAGACATTACATTATTAAAAAAAAGTGGCGCGCCAAGCTGTCTGGTACCAGTGAGATGTCGCAACCGCAAACTCGGTCGTGAGCGTTTCTCAACGCAGCGCGTCGAAGCACCGCTCGCCGCATCACCTTCGGGGCTCTATGCTCATCAACACGGCAATGTAATGCGTCACATGCAACGCGATCCTCGTGCGATCAAGCACAAACTGCTACTTACACCGATCATTTATCAATGGGTGGAATTTTTAGAATGATCCTATCATAGTTAAGTGTGTGAGCTTAGCTTACGCAACTGAATACAATCAAATGTTACCGAAGAAGGAAGTCCTCTGACCTCGATGATTATTTTAGTTGTTATATTTTACTTTGTATACGATTTTCTAAAATTTTCCAAAGGCAAAAAACCAGGGGTTCCTTTATGAAATCTTTGATCGATTGAACTGACCACTATTGTCTTTAAACGGTATTGTGAGCCTTAGTAATCTACTGAGTTAGTTTCAGATAAATCAAGCAGCATCTGCCACTTGTCTATAGATGGGTCACCGGCGTCAACCACAACTGGTCAAAGCGACAAGCGGTTTTCAACGCTTTTCTTACTCGTATCGATACGCCGCACATGTAGTAATCGATCTGCAGCCTGATTGTCTAACTGGTAATCGGAATCGGCTTTGATAATTGGAACTTGCTTCAACCTTCAAGTTAGAAAATGAAGCTGATTGCAATTGCCAGTAAGAAAATAAGGCCACTGGTTTGACTTAAAATGCTTATGTAGTCCCCTGCTTTAATGCCTTAATGCCCTTTGTGGTCGCAGGTGGTCCATCTGCACGAACTTTAGTCGTATTTACGTTAATTAATGTAGTCAATAAAATATTAAATTTCACGATCCATAATGAACCACACCGCCGCAATATTTGCTGAGAAATAAATTATTTAACATTTATGCGCAGTTTTGCTGGTAAATAGATTATCAGTTGCCGTTAGTTATCCGACAAACGCTTAAGCTTTGACCTTTCACTCGGACAGGCGAACACCTCCAGGCAAGCTCTGGTCCAAATCAGATAGGTCTATGGTTAGTTATGTAGTAGTCTGAAACTGGCTTTTAGGTAGGTACATTGAAGTAGGTAGTTGACAGATTTTAATTGACTGAAACTCTCCTTAAATAATAATTAATCTTAAATATCTCCTTGCCTAATAAACTGTTATGGCAAAGAAAGCTACATTTTTAGTAGATAAGTCTAAATCCGTCAATTAGAGTCTTTAAAATTTGCTGTACTGTCGATTAAGTCTACATTATGTTGATGACGACACTTTTACTGAATTAACTGTCATAACGGTCAGAACTGAGAAATTTCTTTACTAAGGCAATCTCAAATTTCGCTCTTTAATAATTGAATTTGTAACTTTTTTCGCATTGAAAATCCACAAATCATTGAAGATCCATAACAAATCTGTTTTCGTGATGTAGGTACTTACCGAGCAAGTACGGATGCAAAATTTCCGGAATTTAATCTCAACACTTTGAAAGAGGAGAAAGTTTAAGTGTCGCAATGTCTAAATGAGTAAACCTTTAACGGAATTCTAAACCGCCATCGGTAAAGCTATCTCCAGCGACACCTACACTTTTAACTGCATGCCACAATTGCCCAACAACACTTTTAGATGCTTTTCCAAAGTCACCGTATCGCAGTTTCGATTGGTTGGCTAAAAAGCGTAGATACTTTGTTAGCTTATCTACGTCGAATAAAAAATACAAAAAGCTCATGCGTGTCGCATATTATGTAAAAATAGTGTTTTATACCTACAGCAACGGCGCGAATACCAAAATTTAAAAAGCATTGAAACTTCGTGTGATGAATTTTATAAACAAACTTTTTGGATTTATTGAAATGAATGGCACTTTTGAAACGCTAACAAATAAGTACAATTTTAACCACCTGCTTACTAATTGTCAATTTGAGGCGTTTTTACAAAAACAAACCGGTTCATTCTGGCAACGGTTGACGGCCTGTTTGGCTCAGCGGTAGTAAATCCGCCTTATAAGCCAGAGGTCCCGGGTTCGATTCCCGGGAATCGAACCCAGCAGATGTTTGAATGATGAATTTTTATTATCTGTTCTGAATCTGGGTGTTAGTTGTCCTTGTCTTTGTGTGTGTTCCATGGCATCCCCGACACAGGGTATCCTAGTGGGGAGCTAAGAGTGTGAAACGTTTTATTTTATAAATAAGTTTACATAGCAAGTGACCACAGCGTGTTAGCGGTTAGTGTTTAGTGCAAGTCACGTAGGACGACCTTAATTAGGTGGAGTCTCCGAGACAGTTAGCTGGTGTCGGGTGAGCCTAGAGATCACTTTCGACGACGGACGCAGCGTTGCGGCCGAGGCGTGTGCGCATTGTGTCCCTTTTGACAACGTGTGCTTTGCTCGTCCTGCGACCTGCTAATTTCGAATTTGTTAATAGGTTGCGTAGTAAACTACCTCGCCTGATATTAGGAGATATTCTTTTTAATTCGGTAATAGGCTTGCGTTTGACCGCAATCTCGCCTGAAGGCAAGCAACGACTTGATGCGGACACCAAAGCTCGTTTGCCTGAAGGACAATGAGTTTTTCGCAATTCAAAGATATATGAGTATCAGATGACACGGTATCTACAGGCAGTGTTCTTACATTCTACTGTCAAGCAGTCCACACCATAAAAGTGATTCAAATGCAAAGCGTTTAACCTTTG
Source organism: Alcis repandata (assembly GCA_949125135.1). Taxonomy (NCBI): domain Eukaryota; kingdom Metazoa; phylum Arthropoda; class Insecta; order Lepidoptera; family Geometridae; genus Alcis; species Alcis repandata. The sequence continues at coordinate 10,946,487 of OX421221.1, read as the reverse complement.
GGGGGTATTCAGAGGGTATACGAATATGAGTATGTTTACGATAATTCCTGATACTTTATTTGATTGTAGCCGTTTTTGGAAGCGGCTCTGCTATGCCTGTAAGGTTTGTGGACTAAAATTTTGGGAAAAATCTATTCTAATCTGGAGGTTTCTGAAAGTGTATTGGAAAGAAAGAAATGCATTGACTAGCACTTACGAGTATGAAGATTCGAAAGGTATTATCAGGCAGGTTGGTGTGTTCCTACTTAGCCGAGCCATTGAACGAAGTGATCTTTTATTCAAACGAATCTGTCTGCGTAACCACAGAATAAACAATAGTAGAAGCTTAACTAAATAAGGTGTAATGACTAAGGAGACATTCCGGCACCGTATTAAACTCTAAATATTGGTTTTCAAATGCTATTTTCGTCTTAATACCTAGTTACTTATTACCTACTAGCTGCGCCCCGCAGTTACACCCGCTTTTTCCGGAATAAAAAGTAGCCTGTGTTAATCCAGACCAAACAACCTTCATTCAAAATTTCATGTAAATCCGTTTAGGAATTTTTGCGTGAAAGAGCAACAAACGTACCTACTCACAAACTTTCGCGTTTATAATATTAGTAGGATAACTTAGCGTGATTTGATGTGATATCGTTGTCCTATCGATGCATCTTCTTTACAACATACCTACATAAAGGTGTAGGTCCCGGGTGTTTATTCTATAATAACAACCGTCAAACCACGTCCGAGGTCTTCAGGCGGCCTAAAAAACTCTGACATAAATCCTAGCCATTCGGCCATGACGACTTTACTTACTACTACATCATTCTTAAAAAATATACAATAATAAAGGTCAAAAGGTAAAAAACACAATCTCGTAGCAAAGATACCAAAATATTTAGAAAACGCTAGCTTAAAGCAAACAGGAAAAGAGTTAAAATGTTAAAATAATCGTAACAATGTTCCGAGTCGAAGAATCGTTCGCGGGCCGATTTTTTCCAAAGTTCGACCGATAAGTCGTTGGACGTGTCAATAAGATAAGTTGACCAAACAGAGTAGCGAAGGCGTAAAGTCGATGACACATAATAACTGGGACGTGGCAGGCACTGGAACGCCTAATGTAGATGTAGGACTAACTTCAAACTTGACTTGAAGGGCGATGTTTCCAGTAGCACTGGAAACTTTACACTCCACTGGGCAGACATTGGGCCGAAGTTTGAAGGCGTTATTTGACAGATCTAAACTAACTAAAAATGTCTGTCTTAGGCGCGTCGCTCACTGGTAAGTCGAGGCGGCGGCGCGTCGCGGCGGCGCGGCGTCGCAGCTTGTATACATATACCTTGTATATGAAGCGCACTGCCATTCATTTGTAAAGAAATCCTTTACAAACACAGAAAACAAAGGATTTCTTATTGCTTAGTTGTCTTATTGCTTAGTTTAGTGCTTAGTTATTGCAACCTATTAACAAGGACATCAATACTTTTAGAAAAATTAGAACTGTCAAATAAAGCCTTCAAATTTGGGCCCATTGAGGGCCTAACTTACAACGATGCTTAGCAAATGTCATTTCAACTTTAACTTGTGCCCAATACTAAAATGTAGTGCGTAGTACTTTAAGCAGGTTTCATAATTAAGACATCTCAGCAGTGGCGGATTTACACATTTGCCGCCCGTAGGCTATTCAACATTTTGCCGCCCCTACCGACCTAAACAATTCGATACACTAGCCCCGTCCCCCGTCCCTGCTCACAATAATACTTTCTTTCAGAAATCATGTCCGAAATTAAAAAAGCTTGCCCCAGAATTTGCCGCCCCTGAATCTGCCGCCCTAGGCTCCAGCCTACTCAGCCTGCTGGTAAATCCACCACTGCATCTCAGGGTGACAAGCGCAGAGAATGGGCGCGCATTTTTTCGAACCGCTGGTGTTTTCAATTTAGGGTGCTCTATTTTGTGGGCTCTTTTTAAAAGCAATTAATTCTGTTATAGCGGCGTCTGGTTAGTATGACGTTGACGGTTAGCTGATCCTCTGTCCGTTACTATAACCGGATGAATGTAGTAAGAATTTAAGTTAAATTTAGTATGGGCACTTTGGGCACAGGTTTGGGCCTTGGGTTAACACATAGACTTTTTATCCCGGTAAAATTAATTGTTTCTGTACTACAAAATTTCACGTCGATGCTTCTGTAGGAGAGCGGGTGCAACCGCGACGCGCAGCTGTTGATAGTAATTGGCACATAATAGCTCAATGGAAAGCATCTTGATTTACTCGTAGTGTATTTTTATCATTAATTAATCGGTATCGAATAATTTATCATACACTAGGTAAGTAAATAACGTACATTATGTATGGCTATGGAGTAAAAAAACAATGTTATTGCTCATTTGCTCAATCACTGCACATTTTGGTTTAGATAAAATTAGATTTTTGAGTCTAATTTGTGTTTCTTATCAGATTTGGCAGCGCATCGCGGGTTTTCCACTATATTACTGGAGGCGTACCTACATATGTAGGTAGATATAGGTATATTTTATTGTAATGATATGATTGCGTTTATCTGAAGTATTAATTTATTTGAATAATAAAGTTCTTATTATTATTTATCTTGAGAGGTCGATTAAAAATAACACCGGAGTAGTTAGAATTTTATGTTTGAAAATATGTATGTATATTAACGCAACGCTCCACAGGCCCATTTTAAATTAACTTGATTATTTACGCGTGACAACTAAGACCGCGATAATTTAATAAAGCAAATAATATAATAGTAAGTATCTAGTACTAGTACTTACAGTATCTTTCAAAAGGTTTATGAAGACTAGAAACTATCACCGGAAATGCGCTCATCATTCAGTTTTGCGTAATCTTTTTATCAACCTGCAAATCGACACAGACTGCAAGACGTGACAGCATCCGCTTCTGTTTAAGAGCGCGGACGTGCGCCCGCACAGTGCCGCCGCGGGCGAGGAATGCGGCGCGCACCGCCGCCGCGGGGTAGAAAGCGACGCTACCAAATGGGACAGCCCTTTGTGGCTGTCTGGATGGACCGCGATCGTACGGTTGTGTGCTGATTCTCTCACCTCAACTCATCATCCAGGCCTTAAAAGATCTTCTATTGCTTGCTAGTTCTATTATGCGCCAGCCACTTTTTGCTAATCGTCACACGGTTGAAACAGATCTACTTTGCAATTTCCTTTGCCTAATTCTAACCAAACTGAGGAAAAGTCGTGCGACTACTGTTTAAGGAACGATAAAAGAACGTACGAGCCTCCATATTTGCACCAAGATCTTCAGCAGAAATTTAGAAGATGGGAAGATAAACTGACGCGCCAGGCGCTTGGACCTGCTCGCTATGAGTTTACGAAACTCCATCCAAGTGACGTTTAAACCGAATGTTTCGTACATTGTATTGTTGTTTGTGTCCGTGAATTTACTAAATATTCCTTCAATAAAATTTCCGCATTCCTTATGCACCGTATGTGATAATTGCTAACGTAATGTTCTCATTACAAAGGTCCCGAAAAATTAAAATAAGGCATCGCCAACAGATTAAAAAAGCGTACGCAGAGCTTTCCATTGAACGGAAAAATGCACCGTGAAGCCGGTTTGTTCATACCTTCCGGATTCCCAACCTGCTACTCTAGGTCAGCGGCGGCCATCTCGCTCGCACCCGCGGCCCGCGACTGAGATTGCAAGATCGATTTGGGGTCGCGTCGCCCTAACCTAGATTGTCTTCGCTCGTACCTACGCTATGTAATAGGTATAACCTGCTGCCTGGACGTCGCGGGTACTCCGCTGCCGTCGCACGACTAGTCGCTGCTTAGATCTACAAATTATAGACGCTGTCATGCCGTAAATGGCCGGTAATTTTTCCCGTTATATTGATTTAAGGGACAATTTCCATCTCTAAACTATGACCCGGCGATGGTTAACTAAAGACATGCGTTTAATTTTAATTATTCAATTATGCTCGCTGCATAGTTTGTCGCAAATAGTTGTGTAAATTATGCTGTAGATTGTAGATAAGCGATTGAAGCTTTAATAAGTCCGAGTAGGTATAGGATATAGGAGCAATGGAGCGCTTGAGCGCATTGCACGCTCCACTATGTTATGATATCAAAGGTAAGCACATACTTATAGTTTGCCTATTCTGGCTAACGAGAGCTTAAAGAAGCTCATTAAGTTTGAAAAATTTCTTGGAATCACATAAAATGGTCTCTCAAGTACAGTCTTCCTTACAATCCGATCAATGATACGGAATATTAGCTATTTACATAACTCATTTATATGAAAATAGCTTTTGTGATTTTCATTTTATAACATGAAACAGAATGTAGGGCTTAGGTCAAATGCTAGATTCTCGACCGACCACAAGCAAGGAGAGTGCTTCCGGGAGTCGGGACCTTTCTACTTGTTGGCTTGTAATATGCCCATTTCCAGGTTCATTAATAATGCACGTTGTCTACCTAGGCTTCCTATTATTAGAATGGTACTTATTCAATTTCTGTATCTTAGGTTTTTAATTTCATAATTCGTTAAGCTGTTTCTATCAGAGATTTTATATCACTGGTGTCAGTTGGTTGAGCTCGGTGACGCGTATTAGAAAAATCTGATCCAGCTGAAGGCATAGGGCGATGAAACTATAAATCGCGAGGTTTTTTCCTCAAGTAATACGCTACCCCATAGTCATCACAGCGCACTGATGATCCGCAAAGAATCTTGGTCATGGAGCACACAATCCACATCGTATTATTTCGAAACTCTATGGAACTAACACCAACCGTATCACTTGATGTTTTCACGTTTGGAATTTTGTAAAATGATGATTGATTCTTAGTTTTTTTTATCGATCATATTTTGGCATTTTTGTCTTACCATAAGTAAAAAAATATTTATAATAAGCATAACATAAATAAGCATAAACAGAATAGAAAATCACAAATGAAAAAACAGAGCTTAGGTCGCTATCCGCGGGTAGAGTACCCAAAAGGCTGGCGACGTCACCTCGTTGAATAGCAATAGTTAGTTAGTTAGTTCTCCAATGTCCATTCAGTCACCTCTGAAAAAGATTAATTATTCAACCGCTTTTCGCTTTCGTTGGCAGGCAGGCGCGGATCCAGAATTTCTTTCAGGAGAGGCATTGTGTTGAACTTTTTTTAGACCATTCAAATTCGCTCTAAACCAGCAAATAATAAATTGAACAACAAGTTGTGGTCTTGATGATAGTAGCCTATGATGATTTGAAAATCATGATTTAAATGATTTGATTTGAAAATGTTAATCATGCGTGTAATGTTAACTTTTGTTCGCGTTCACGGTTGTGGGCGCCCAGAACTGGTGCATTTACAGCTTGTACCTACACTTAGTCCACTTGTACAGTGTACACCATAGGTACAAAACATACGTAAGTACAGCGATAAATATTCTAAGTAACCGAGGCTGAGTTTAGTTTACTTTATGATATGCGACGATAACTTGGACGTTCGCCTCGTTATCGAGGCCGCTTCACATAAGTTCGCGGATTTTATCTTTATCAATGGTGGTTGTGCGTGCCGAATGAAAAAGCAATATCGCTTCACATGCCAATTCAACTTGTTATAGAAGTATTTTCCTTGTGATATTATGCTACTTTTTAACCAACTTCAAAAAAGGAGGAGGTTATCAATTCGTCTGTATGTTTTTTTTTTATGTTTGTTATGTTGTTTCTTTTGACTGGGTGAATCGATTTTGATGATTCTTTTTTTACTAGAAAGCTGACGCTTCCCATTTGGTCCCATTTCAATTTAGTCCAGTTCTGATAATGGTATCCATGAGAAAACCATATAAGTCTTAAATTTGCATTAAGTACGTGCGCGACAAATAGATGAATAACTCAATAGTCGGTCTTTTGAAGTCGGTTTTTGTTTTTTGTTTTGTAAAAATAATGTTCTTGTTGTTATAATCAAAACGGACGTCGGGAACCACGTTACTTTTCATAGTAAGATTTGGTTGTTTAGGCCGTTGAAATGTTACATTTTTTGGGCTTAGCGTGCATTTGTCAAATGACGCAATTTTTAACCGACTTCAAAAAAGGAGGAGGTTATCAATTCGTCTGTATGTTTTTTATTTTTCAGTTATCAAGGATATATACTTGCTTAGACCCGAATTAGAAAACACGTGACTTTCTGTTGTGCTTGTTTCTATCGCTAAAAGAATCGAGTTAGATCAGTTTTTTACAAATAGGTAATAAATACAAATACAAGGTTGGATTGGCACAGGACCGGGATGAGTGGCGTACGAGAAGGGAGGCCTATGCTCAGCAGTGGGCGATAACGGGCTGATGATGATGATGATGAATAAATACAATACATCAATTTCTGATCTTTTAGTTTTTCAATTTCAAGGACTTTACATTTTGTCGTACTAGTGTTAGGAGGAATAATAATGTTGCCGCTGGGTTAAGAAGTTCAAATTTCTAGATGACACTGCAAACGTTTCGCACACCATCAGACTAGCGACATGTCTTTTCGCTGAAAAATTCAACAAAACAGTCCTAGTTTCAGGACAGGGATTCAAAATTTAAATTCGTAATTATACAACTATCTTAGGTGAAATATACCAATGATCAAAAACTAAGGAGAAAGATTCATAAACTGCTTGAAACTGGTCGACGTATTGTTCAACGGAGAAGATTTATTTCGTGGCTGACGACAATGTGAATGATGCTGATGCGATGAAGAAGATACAAAAAGTCGAGTAGAACAGATCAGACAACAGTACTTCGGATACATACCAATATAATGGCATAATCGATCACGTATTGAGTGCGGGCATTGTGCTCGTCAGCTGGACCGTGAATCCTGTCACTATACCTTCCTCCCCCGCGCCGCGGGGACCTCATACCCCTCCCCTCTCCCTCATATGAATCTCATTTACGTGCGCTTACGCAACTGAGTAAAACCACTGAAGTGTGTAATGTTGTTAAAGGTAAGGGTGAACTGGCTATTTGTTATGTTTTACGGTTCAAGCTAGTTTTGAAAGGTCATTTTGGTAATTCAGATGTGAAATTGGTTTTACCGTATAATTTACGACTAATATAGATGTTATGAGGAGTTATCTCTGTTTACTTGATTTCCGGGCTGGTGTGGATTTCAGAAATACTTTGTACTTTTTACTTTTTCATTATTTTGTTGAATTAAATAAGTAACGGTAAGTTCGGAAATTGAGTGGCTTGGTGGGAGAGTTTTTACGCCGCCTGAAGTCTGAAGGCTACTGATATGGTTGTGGCACTTGTTGTTACAGGACAAACATCCGGGGCCTACAATTTAACGTTTCATCGGAACTACGGTAGTGCTCAGATCTAAATGCCACCCGCGGTCAATCATCTGAAGACTGGCCGTGTAGTCTATGCTTAACATCGATGATTATAATGAAAATCACTAAATACTTACTACCTAGTAGTTTTAATTCTCTCAAAATTGCTTAGTATGTCTTACTGAGTAGGTACTTATTTAAAACTAGCTGCACCCGGCGGTTTCACTCGCGGTTTTTACTTTTAAACCTTCCCTGTATTAGAGCGAACAAAACAAAACAAAAAATATTTAAATCAGTCCAGCCGTTCTCGAGTTTTAGCGGAACAAACGAACAGCCATTCATTTTTATATTTAAAAAAAGAAAGAAGAAAAATGATATCTAGGCCTTATAAAAATAAATATAATTAAAACTGAAACAGAACCGTGGCCGGTGTCACAGTGCGTGCGGCTCTAATGTGTTAGATATTATTATACAAACACTTCTATTACACATCAAGATAAGTATGAAAGTATTAGGTATTCCCACGGTTTCACCCGCGTTTTCCGGGATAAAAAGTAGCCTATGTATTAATCCAGACCATCCTTCATTTCAAATTTCATGTTAATCCGTTCAACCGTTAATGCGTGAAAGAGTAACAAACATACAACCATACAACCATACATCCATACATTCTTACAAACTTTCGCGTTTATAGTATTTAGTAGAATAGTAGCATTAACTACAATATTGTTGGCAATAAATATAATCAGAACACTCGTATGTATGTGTGACGGTATGATCTAGTTTCGTTAAAGGTACGAAGATTTCAGTTTTAGAGTCATACTTTAAGATAGTGTGAAAATTTAACCTTACTATTTTCTCATTTTTAGCTAACAACAGGTATTGCTATTGTTGACGATAAAAAAACATAAATCGTATGTTTTTATTACTGAAACTAGTACAATAACAATATCAAAGAAACAGCTATTATTTTTAAGTTTAGGTATCTCATTCAATCCAAAACAATTGAAGTTTAAAAAAAAATATGTAGAGTTTATCCTTTTAACCGACTTCAAAAAAGGAGGAGGTTATCAATTCGTCTGTATGTTTTTTTTTATTATTTTTTTTATGTTTGTTACCTCATAACTTTTGACTGGGTGAATCGATTTTGATAATTCTTTTTTTATTAGAAAGCTGACGCTTCCCATTTGGTCCCATTTCAATTTAGTCCAGTTCTGATAATGGCATCCATGAGAAAACCATATAAGTCTTAAATTTGCATTAAGTACGTGCGCGACAAATAGATAAATAACTCAATAGTCGGTCTTTTGAAGTCGGTTTTTGTTTTGTAAAAATAATGTTCTTGTTCTGAAAATAGTTTTGTAATAACACCTCTAGGTGTTATTTGTTACAAGCTTTTTTACTTTTAAAAGCTTCTTGCTTTAATTCAGCTTGCTCTGTTTGTTGTTGCGTGTTGTTTTGGATCAAATCTTGCAACTGAATTTTCAACCACTTTCTGATATCCGGTTGAGCTGAAATTTGATGTACCTGTTTACATATACTCGTATTATCTCCGACGACAATGCAATAAAATGTTGTTGTTGGAAATATTTAAATTTACTTGTTTCTGTAATGTTTTCTACGTAGTGATGAGCAGTTCAAGCTTTTTGTAATTTACTAGAAACGAGCGTATTTTACTGTTGTACGCACCTCCGCTATACCGCGAACCATACCATAAACTCATTGTAATAAGAACCTAGAAACGTGTCACTTAGAGCTGAATTTCAAAATTCAATCGAGAGCTTTAATCGTTGGTCCGTGGCGTGTTTTGAATTTGAATTTACGGAATACGACACATGGTTCAAATCGACGAGTAGCACGGTCGCTGCTATAGTTTCGCGAGCTACATGCGTTTATTAATAGAGTAACGGAGGTGCTATCTAGTATAGTCGAGTGCTCGTCCAAATTCTGCTAGTTGCAGAGATTTTGACCACTCCAACCATGCCATTTTTGACGCAGACTATTTAACTAGCCTAATTTGTGACGTACTCGTAGCTAAAAAATCTGAACAAAGCCTTAATAAATGAAGTTGTGACATTACGCATATCATCCTTTGTGACTCACAATTTAATTTTAATTTACCCTTGAGTACATTGTTGTATTTTTTTAAATATACTCAACGAATGTTGTCGCATATCCAAGCAGAGCGTATGCATGAGCGGACTCGGTTCATTATAGGCAAAACTTGTGACTTCCTTCGCACACTTCATTGAATTTGTGTATTGAACAGTGCCGATGATGCTCGGTCCCGATGTTTACAGGGTTACAAGCTTGTGGTCGTATTTATACCTGTTTTAACTTAATCATTACGTAAAATGCTTTGACAGCTTCTTGCTGACGTGAAATGTAAGGTGCGAAAACAAGATGGTAGTTTTAAGCAGTTATTTAGTTAGAGCAATGTTTATGAGTAAAAACCGTAAAAAGTTATAGTCTTCTTCTTTCTTGTATGTAAAAATGAATCACTGTTCGTTTGTCTAAAACTCGAGAACAGGTGGACCAATTTGATTATTTTTTTTGACGTGACAACGTCTAATAAATCGATGAACGCCGGGTGCACGTACGAAAAAGTGTCCCGTTACGTGTCCCGTTACGCTCATTGTGACGTCACGATCGGAGCGAGAAAAGTATGCAATCATTTCATCCATGTTATATGACGTTGTCACGTTTAACTATCGTCCGTAAACAATCAGTACAATCGGTTTAACCTAACAAATTAATAGCCCTACGTGGAGAGTTTTAGTTCCCTCATCTAAATTGTTTAAGTCTCTTTTACCTACTGAAGTATATGTGATATATTATATAATATCACATATACTTCACAATTACATATACATATGTATATAAATACTAAACATAACTAAGGCATATATTTTTTGTATCTATATCTGAATTTGCGCGAAGTTTTTCTAAAGCAGAAATAATATTACTTAGCTATAATGAAGACTCTTAACGAACTAATCAACTGACTTTTCTACCCTTGTGATTAATGACTTTCCATCCGTGTGGAAAAATGTACCTTTCTGCCCATGTAGAGTAATAACATTTTTTACAACAAACTAGGCATGCGTTTGACCACAATCTCGCCTGATGAGAAGCAACAATGCACTGAGAATAATATCCCCTAAAGTACGGAGCATAGTGATAATTACAAAAAATACGATAATTAGCACCAATTTTTACGGTGACAACTATCATAATATGTGGTTCTCATCCTAAAACTGGTGCTAGTACTAGTTTTTACGGTTATTGTCACCGTAAAAACTGGTGCTAATCATCGTACTTTTTGGTGATTATCAGTATGCTCCGTAGTTTAGGCGAATTCATCGGAATTTTGATGGCCATTTCTCTCAGTGTGTGGTCGAAGATGTAGCGCGCTTGCCTAGGAAAAACCTATTCACTCTACTTTTAAACAACCCCGGGTTGTACCTTTCTAACTATTCGTCTCTCGCACCTGCCTGGAAATAATTTACTAAATCAGATACTTCTTATCACTTACATAATTCATATCAGCGTTATAAATCAGCTTATAATGAAAACAGTTTAATAAAAACATTTGAAAACGTTTACCACACGTTACGAACTGTTAAAAGAACCAGCTTTCCATTGCACGGTATTACAAACAACAATTAAGAGCAAAAAATGCAACGCCCGGTTACGAATATAATCATTGATAACGTATTCTATTTCCTTGACACGATTTACGGAGGGTTAATACTGTTTAGAGTTGTTTAACTAACAATAGGCTTGTAGCGAGTAGGTCTAAAGAACTTAATTGTAATCGAGATGAATTATCCAATATCATAAACTAGCTGCAACCAGCGGTTTTACGCGCTGTTTTCTTTTGACGTGACAACGTCTAATAAATCGAAGAACACCGGGTGCACGCACGAAAAAGTGTCCCGTTACGCTCATTGTGACGTCACGATCGGAGCGACAAAAGTATGCAATCATTTCATCAATGTTTTGTTATGACGTTGTCACGTTAAACTATCGTCAGTAAACCGACTTCACAGACAACCAATTTTTTTAAGTTTAAGTAGAAGAAAAAGAAGATGTCATAGTTTGTATGTTTGGATGTATGGGTGTTTGTTGCCCAAAAATGGTTGATGTGGACGAGATTTGATATGAAGGTAGCTTTATACCCTGGATTACCATGTAGGATGTTAGGCTACATTTTAGTAGAAGTTTTTGCGTGATTGAGTAACAAAACTCTGGTCATACAAACTTTCACATTTATACAGGGTTATACAGAAAGGGTATGCTAAGCCAAAAAGGGCTTGATAGTAGTCATAATTGTGAACAACTTTTACTACGGGACCGACCCGGAAATCGCGAAAAAAATCAGCTGTTCCATACATTTGTCGCGTGTCATTGACATATTTTTTTTTGGAGTACTATGTGCTCTTTTCGGTTCAGCATACTCTTTGTGTATAACCCAGTATTATTGGTAGAATTAGGTGCATGCATGGGCAATTCTTCAGGAACTTCAGGAATTCTTCACAGGCGTTTTCTGGGATAAAAAGTAGTCTATGTGTTAATCCGGACCATGAACAACCTTCGTTCCAAATTTCATGTAAATCCGTTCTGCCGTTTCAGCGTCCATTACTAACAAACACACATCACACTTACACCTTTATAATATTACTAGCTGCGCCCCGCGGTGTTACCCGTAGTTAAAAGTATGTTTACCGCGATAAAAATGCCTATGTGCTATTCCAGACTACAATCTATCTCTGTGCCAAATTCCATCCAGATCCGTTCAGCCGTTCTGGCGTGATTTAACAAACATCCATCCATCCAAACTTTCACGTTTATAATATTAGTGGTAAGATTTCCGACATCACCATCATCACCGTTTTTTATAACCGCGCGGGTGAAACCGCAGCGCGCAGCCAATAACTGTATAAATTGATTTGATCGAAGTTCAGTGAGTAGAGTATAGCTCGAAATTACCGATTCCCATAGTCGATACGGTTCGTGCCCCCTGACAATGGTCTCCACAAGTCATGTACCGTGTAAATTGGTGTAATCGCCCCTTTATTCGGGCTTTCATACGATTTTGGGTCTAGTCGGCTGGAACACCGGCTAGATATTGGTTATAGGTGAAATTGATATAGGCTAATTAACATTTGATATAATATTTTGTTTAGATTTATTTTTTTCTTCTTGGTCGTAGCGCTCTTAATAGAGCTGTTTTTTAGTTAGTTTAGTAGTTTTTTTTTAAATAGTTGGGTAAATATTTAGGTATACCTAAATTATCAATATTAGTCTAAGTATAGTATTGGTGAATAGGCATCTTCTAGGTCTGCGTGCTCCATCTTCGACCACATCGTCGCTTACCATCAGGCGAGTGGGTGGTCAAACGCGGTCATGGTCACGGTAAAAAAAGGAAAGTATGTATCGAGACGTGTTTTTTTTTCAGATTATGTACTTACAACTGTAAACATTAACGTTCAGTATGTGTTGAAATATATTTCATTTTAGCATCACTGTTACTCGAATAACAATTTTTAATAATCTAACTGCTGGGATACCAGCTCGACCCTCGAAAGGAAATTAGGTAATTACAGGAGATTACGCGTTACTGCCGTCGTCCCCCGACGCTAGCCAAGTGCGAGGGATTCACAAACGCCAATATATATATCTCCAAATAATAAAATCAGCATGTTTCTGACCGACTTTTGCAAAAAAAAACGATTATTTTATTACCTAACTTCGTCTAGTATCACATTTAAAAGTCCAGACACATTGCACAGCTAAAATAAATAAAGTTAGAATATTGAAATCTTACAGCTTGTAGTCAGAGCATTAATATCCGTTAGAAGAGTTTTAAATTATTACTAAGATGTACCAAAAAACGAAATTAAAATTGAATCATTTCAAAGCTTTATTTTCGAATCTGCTACGCAATTTCATCTTTATCCTACTACGAGTATGTTAATATTATAAAGGCAAAAGTTTGAAAGAATGTACGTCTATATTCGTTGCTCTTTCACACAAAAACGGATGTGCGGATTTACATGAAATTTGGAATGAAGGTTGTTTATAGTCTGGATTAACATATAGGCTACTTTTGTCCCGGAAAACGCGGGTGAAACCGCTGGGCGCAGCTAGTAAAGAAATAAATTTAAAAAATGATCTAATTTTATCTTTAAGCGTTCAACTAATGCTTCCAGTCATTTAAAAATTAATACTTATAACATAGTAGATACTCGTAGGTAGTAGGTAGGTATATTAAAAATCTAGACGATTATTATGCATAGGGACAAGGAATTTTAAGTTAGCGGTGTAATGGTGACGCATGGTGAAGTGGCACACACATTTTATTTGTTGTGATAGATCTACATACATAAACAGATACACACATGTGCCTCTGCGATACACTGTTATCTTCGTCTGTGGCATACAAATTAGCTTCTCCAACATTATACACCAATAGGTACCCATAGGTAGGTAGACTACGCATTAGTATAAAATATTAAATCTTGGTTTTCTTCATAATTTTATCTGAGAAGGTATACCTATCATACGGATTACTAAATTGCATGCTTGTATTTTTTAAGCAGTTGGTCGTAGCCTCGTCTTGGCTCTTGGCTCACTGTGAATCCATTTGTTTCAATGTTGGCTTTACTAATACTAGCGGAAACCCGCTGGAATCCTTTTTATTGAGGATGACCTTTCCAGTAGTATTTTAGAAGTGAAAAATCCCTACTTTTTGCGTTGCGATCTTATACCCAATGAGTCGTTGGAGTCAAAAGGGAAATATGTGCCTGTTAAGGCATCTGAAATGTTCACCGTCGACATACATAAGATTTTTCCAGAAAAACTTTAGGCGCACTGACCTGCATCTGAAGCCAGGAGTCGAGGAGGCCGGAGGTGTGCGGAGCACCCCAGCGGCCGCCGCCAGGGACAATCTGCAACAAGCCACAGACCTGTAGATCTTACAATAACGCACTTAGCATGCCTACAATCGCAGACGCTGGTGATTGCGATGTTTATAGGACTTGCTATATCTAAAGCTGCGTCGGTTTTGATGAGGCTCGTTTAGGGAGACGCAGAGCGTTGTGCGATGCGCGCTGCGTCGCGTTGCGCTGTCCGTTGTGCGTACTCTCTGTTTTCGGAGAGCGGCCTGTGAAGCGGCAGGTGGTGCCCGCGGTGTTGCCCGCGGCACCACGCTTAAAGACAATCATATTATGGCAATATGTACTTTCGTTTATGAAGCCACGGGGCGTCGAGCGGCGCGTGATGAGTTACGACGTCTGCCGCGGCGACTTTGTTTGTCAGTTTTCTTCGGTTATCTCTATCAAAGAAATTGAAGACGATAGGCAGCGGAGCGCAGCTGTGACCGCGACAAATATCGAACAAGACGCGCGTGAACACGCTTCTACACAAACACTCGACACGACGCGACGTTGCACGCACCGCGCAACGCTCCGCATCGCCGTAAACGAGCCGAGTTTTATCGACATGCAGTGAATGCTATTGCGTACAGCTTATAGCATCTGCACCGCAAAATATTGTTTTGTTATAGTACAAAAAAATGAGATCTAAAGATTTTTTTATTTCAAAAGTTTTTAGAGTTTCAGATACGAAATCTTTATACTTAATTTTACAACACTTTTGTGATCATATATAATGTTTGTAATATCTATTTCTAATAAAAATATTAGTTGAATATTAGTTGAATTGTATTTTAGGAAGTTTTCTGAAGTATTAGTATAAAAAGGGACAACTGATTATTTTGCGAAGGCTACGCCCAAATACATTACTAATTAGTAACCTAAAAACATAAACTAAAAAAAACTATGTGCTTGGAATAACTAGAGATTGCACACAAAAGACTAAAAAGTAAAGTAAATTTAAATTTTTAAATTTATCGACCTTTAAAAATTAAATAATTACTTAATACAACTAGTACCTATTAAGTATTTATAATTTAAAGTTCACATAAGCCTGTTTTCATTTTAAGAAACATAAAATTATAAAAGAGATTCGAAAACCGATGAGTCAATATGCTAATTTGAATCGAAGCTAGCAAACGTATTGTTGACAATAAAACAACTTAACTGTACTTTGGGCCACACAATAAGTTTAGACGTAAAATGCCAAAGACTCAGAACATCACACATTTGTTTCCGGAAAATCAAATAAAACCGTTCACAATACAGATTAGTCTGTTGCGTACCTACTTAGAATTTTACTTAAATGCATTTAATTCAGATTGGCATTTTGCTTATAATGCATTGTGTGTTTTTGTATTTGATACCTAATTGGCGTAATTATTTTTCACCGTAGTAAATAAAACGCCTCAAAACAATTGTGACATTTTGCGGATTTGTCCCTGTAAGCGCAACAAGTAGACGATAAAGTTAATTACTTAGATGTGTATTATGTATTAACAAATATGTGATCAATATCATACACGAGTATTGTGACATGTGATCAATGATCATAAATTTTAGGTGAACAAAATGGACCACAAAATCTGTGCAATAGAACAATATGGGCTTTACTTACAAAGTTTTCTCAAAGTGGCATTGCTTTCTGCGCACTACATTTTTGTATTGCACGCAAGTTAAATAATATTTGCCAACCTTAACAACTGGAAAGCATCGTTTGAAAGTAATCCTCTGAGAATTAGTCATGATCTTCACATTTTTTTTTTATTCAAAAATAGGCTTGCGTTTGACCGCCATCCTGCCTGTTGGGAAGCAACGATGCGGCCTACGATGGAGCACGCTTGCCTAGAAGATACCGATTCACTCTCGACTTGAAGACACCCAAATTATAACCATCGGGGAACACCCATTCAGGCAGAACATTCCACACTCGTGCACATACATAACATCAGATTTTGCCCGCGGGTACATCTACGTAATGAACTATTCGGAAGCACCCTTTGATTTGAAGCTTTACTAAAGTCTATTGAATGTAAGATGATTAAAATGAGATATTTAAAAATCTAAAATAGTGCTGGGACAATTCAGATCAAATCGAGAAGAATGCGCGTAGGTATTTATCGAATGAAAGTGTTTTCCGCGAATGACATTTTCAAAAATCATGTAAGTACCTCTACTGACTATCTACACCTTTTTATTATGTACGATTTCCTACAGATTAAAAACAAAACTCATCTATATTTATGTTGCAGTAACATACTAGTCTAATGGACCCAAAGGATACCAAAACAAAATTAGTATTCACACGATTATCTATTAAAATAATAATTTATAGTTTTTTATTATTTTTTTAGTTTTTGTTAGTACAGTCATTTCCCTCTCCGGTAATGACATTTTTCTCGCAAGTTGTCATTGTCTGTAAAGTAATTGATTTTCGTTTATATTTTACCACATCCCTAAATTTTATACAGGTTGACATAACATTGTTAAAACGGAATTGAAAAATATGGTTATTGTTTTGTGATATCCACGGTAAATGACGTTTTTACAAACATATGCTCACAAGTGTCATTTTGAGACTAAATTTTCAGACTCATTTTTTAATTAAGGACTAGCTGACTCGACAGACGTTGTCCTGTCAAAAGCCATTGCGTCAATTCTATGTCAAATGTCAAAAGTTCAAAAGCAACCGTAGTATGTTGATGCTAATTTGTCAATTTATAGTAAAAATTATCAGTATATATATAATTTGCAATAAATTAAAATTGCGACTATAATTTGAGATTTAAACTATCCTATCTCTCAAGTTGGATCGAACTGCACATGGTGTGCGAATTTTATTATAATCGGTTAAGTGGTTTAGGAGTCCATTGAGGACAAACATTGTGACACGAGATTTATATATATTAAGATTATTTCCAACAAACTGGGCAAGCTAGCTTGCTTTTTGCGATATTGGAAATTAATACCTATGGTTACGTGTCCGTTGGTTTGGAAAGTATTTTTGTTTTCTAATTTTTCGTTATTCATTAGTTTTAATGATGAAATGGCTGCTGTGACTAGAGGCTCTATCTTTTCAGCACTTAATTAAGTATAATCAAACATAACAGGACAGAAAAAACATCTGAGAACCATTACATTTAGTATTCTTGTTTTTCTTGTGGTTAACCGATGGATAATTTTATGCCCAAAAGTGAACCGAAAATGCAGAAGACGCCTTCAGAAACCCACCGCCCAGAGACTACAGTATAATATATATGTTAGGTACCTACAGCCTTATGCGGAGTAATGATAGTACGCTCTATATTTATTGACATTCTAATACTAATTTAGTCAATGTTATTTTAGTAAAAAAAAAATTATGTACCTACATACGAGTAAAATTTTTGGTTTATTCCAAAATATTATTTAAATAAATTTAATCCTTGCTAACTTAGATTAGTATAAATTGTTTTGCAATTATTTCATAGAGATTTATTTATACCACCGTAAACTTTTTACTATTGACACGAAAATACATTAATTAAGCAAAATATACGATCGACGGGTAAATTACATTAGGCAATTTAATATCTTTAGTATGCAATTAAAGAAAATCATTTAAATTTGGTAATCAAGAGAAAATAACTAAGTATATTTGAAGTAGCAGACATAAAACATTAAACATTTATTTCTTACAAAAAGTTTACATATATAATTTTATTTAACACGATTGAACATTGAGATGAAATTGAAATTCTTATTTAAATAGTTTGTAGCAGATCAGCCGTAAAGCCAAGTTGCATCCTACCGTCGGGAATGCTATAGAAAACTATGACAATGTATGAGAATGATATTTCCATAGTACAATATGAAATCTATAAAAAATCATGGATTTGCAATTTAAAATTTGCCCAGCATTTAATTATTTGTGATTTAATGCCGTGAATTTACAGGTTTTGGCCGTTTCAACTAATTTATTTCTATTATTTCAATGAAGGGTGAGTATCGCCATACAACGTGGTAATGGCCAGCATTTTGGGAACAAATTCCACAGGCAGCGGTCTTTTAAATAAATTTAGTTTAGTTTTATTGTTTTAGTTTTTAATTTAAGTATATTGTAGTGTTCTTATGTACTTGTATAATTTAAGTCTCTATAAATAAATGTTTGTTTTTTTTTTCTAGCTGATACTGCCTGATACCCGGGAGTATGCACCCGCTGCGGCTTGGAACGAGGAGCCGCGGCTCGGCCTTCAGTCTCGGATATAGAAAGTTTCTAATCAATCGTATGAATAGTTTTTAATGCATAAGAGAAAAACAAAGAATTTATTTTTTTAAATAGATAATAGATAGAACTCTTCTTTATGTATCCCGGCATGCATTAATGAAGGTTTAATTTTAAAAACTTCTTTTCGTTTTTATGTCTTTTAACTAACATTTAACTTTAAGACTAAAAATATTATTATTGTTGATTGTATTCAGGTATTCGGTACCCAGTGATAAAAGCATTCCCGTGTATAGGCAAATTTTATGTTTTGACAAACACATTCAACGTTGGTTTATCAACTTGAAGATTGTAAGAAAAGTAGGTATGAATTGTATTTTTATGTAATGCTTTTCTGATCATTATTTTTAATTTACATAGTTAAAATTCGGTGCATTAATACTGATTAGACATATTTGTAGCTTAGAGAATATGATTGTGCCGTCGGCCGACGACGTTGAAGTCTTTTGCTTGAAGCTTTGCTGAAAGTTACGAGGGTTGTTTTGACTATTTCACTTTTTATATGGTTAGATAATTACAAAATGACTAAATTACTAAATGAAATAAAATATAAAATGAAGCACAAGATACATACACATTCTAGTACACCAAACATAAGGAAAATCTTTACTTGAAAACGGTCAATATTTTGCGTTTTCATTGTCTTTATCATGCAGCATTATAAATTAAACTTTAGATTTTTTATGATTTCAAATAATAATATTTTAGGCGGATGAAAACGAATCCATTTGCAATCCGGGGGCCAATTAAAACACTTGTTTGAATCTATGTATTTACCTAAAGATCTACGTAGCATGTATTGATATTTATTTATCATGATCAATGTACTGATTAGAATAAACAATACCGGCGCCGGTGGCACGCGATGCAATTTCCAGGCTTGAAAAAACTTTTCCACCTCAAAACTACTGCGTTATCAATACAAACAACTGTGAAAATCAATTATTGAAAGAATGACAAAGAGAAATTGTGTCTTCTTAAACGATTTAAGGTACCAATATATATATTTTTTTCCAATTAATAGTTTTTATAAGATTAAATACACGGGGCCAATATTTTTGATCAGGAAATATATCTGCATTGTACAAACCGAATCGCCTTGTATCTCTGGAGCGTACAGAACAGTTTGACACATTCCGTCGGTCACCGTTAGAAGCGCAAAAATCACTTGCGAATAGTTTGGCCGCGGCAGTCACTTGTCACCGGGGAGTATGGAGAGGACAGGTACCTGGTCGCCCACTAGGTCCTCGGTCGGTGTGAGGGTGCAGCACGGCTCCATGCCCGCGAGTGCGGCGTGCGACGAGCGGCGCGACGACGGCGCGCCCGGCAGTGTGGCGCACGTCGGAACGCCTGCGCGCTCCCACTGCGCGCAACTTACTGCCCGATAGCCGATAGCTGCGGCCCGACCTCCTTGCGGGGTTGCAACGAAAGTGATTAGGCTCTTGCGCTGCTGATAACGGGGGCTGGAGCCCGTTTCCCGAGCGGAGCGGGAAAGTGCGCCGATTCGCGCTGAGGCCACGCCGCATACCTGGACTAGTTGCCCTCCGCCGATGATGCTGCACTCATTTTAATTAGATGTCTGCTTACTGAAACATTGTATCAACCTATTCATTATGATTTCACTTTACTATTATTTAATGCCTCACTGTGACTTTGATAGCCATAAAACAGTGTAATTGTAAAGGTATCTATTAAAGTAATTAAAAGTGCTAACAGTATAAATTAGTTTCAAAACTTCATAAAAAAGAGGTAATTAACTTTCCCCACAAATGTCTAACTATGAAATAGGTACCAATATTCAAGTTCTGGCATATTCGTGTTACATACTTGGTAATGGTCAAGCCGGTACAAAACTGACAAGCTGGTAATAAAATACACCAAAACACATGATAATTTCATTGAAATTAGAGCTATTGGTAAGTAAGTGGGTATATTATTTACCCATTATCTACCTACTAGTTAGTCAAGATGACTTCCAAAATCAAGGGTTTTAATGGACACATTCTCTATTCATAGCCATTATATTTAGCTCGCTTATATATACCTAGCAACACAATATATGGTCAATGTGATTTAATAAACGTTTTTCTTCCATTACAAATTAAGCAAACACGTTTTCGTTCTTTTATATTTTATTTATACGATAGATTTACCTATCTATTCACATCTAATACCAATCTACAAATGGTTGTCTATTAATTACGTGAGGCCTAATAGGGGAAGAAGGGGAGTTCGAAAACATAAGTTAAGGGGGAAGGGTGTCTTGTGTTACTACGTGTATCTATGTCTCAAAAAATAGACTTCGAAATTGAAGATAGGTACGGGTAGCCCAAAACGTCACAAACCGTAAGCTCAAGACAAAAACCAAACAGTCACGACGACCTTTAAAACTTTTAATTAAGGGGTCATATTTTTTTTGACTTATGCACGAATTTACATACCACTGGCTTTTCGGTGAAGAAAAAACATCGTGAGGAAACCTGCAGACGTCCAGAGAAGAAATTCAATGGCATATGTGAATTCCAGCAACCCGTACTTGGCCAGCGTGGTGAAATACAGCCTAATCACCCTTCGAGGATAGACCTCTAACCCAGCAGTGGGAGGATTAAAGGTTGCATAAAAACTAAAAATTTCCTAACCCAAAAACTTTCAGTATTGTATTTCTTCCCTGATAATAAGCTTTCTTACGTCTTTTTGGCTGATACAATTGCTAGCGTTGAGTTGATTGAATTAAGCTATTGGACTCGGTTCCCGATAGCAACCTCAGATAGGCAGATACAAGTTACAACCGGGCAATGTGCACAATATCTAAATCACTTTCGAGCGCTATCACTTGTTATCAGGTACTAGGACAGGTTCGCTGGCCCAGCGCCCTATTTCCACAAACCACAAGACTGTAGAGGCATGTAATCGATACTGAAGACTTTACTTCGCTTTTTACTGTATTTTTTTGAACAATACTGATGAAAATTGTTTATAATAATAAGAAACGTAATGTATAATATTATATAATACAACTCCAAAGCCATAAATAGAATAGGTATCTATATTATTTCCCTTGGTCATCGCATCACTCATGAACGGATGGAACAATTTCGGTTATTATTTTTTGTTGTGTTAATTATTGTCAGGAGAAGGTTCTTATGAAAGAAAAAATTAAGGAAGTTGAGCGGAACATTACAAAATTTAAGACAATTCGAATTTAATATTCATGGCTAAGACAGGACAATGTCTGCCGGGTCAGCTAGTTATAGATAAAAAACAAAGCTGTGACTTCAGCTTTACACGAGTAAAGTGTATATTTACCGAAATGCTGGTGATGTGACCTCGTTGAAAAGCTAAACTAATTTTCTATGTAGGCAAGATAGGACTAGCCCTATGATCTCTTGACCGTACTATATCTTCCTTAGTCGTTCCCTTATTTCTGAGGATTGTGGTCACCGGAGCCCCTTAGCCAGGTATTCTCTCTCCATCTATTCCAGTCCGATGTTGCCCTCATCGCCTGGTAGAATTTAGAAGAGGAAGTGGCTTTTTTCACTTGGGGTCTGACCAAGTGAAAAAAGCCACTTCCTCGTTCATCGTGTTGGCGACCGGCCTCGTGCTCTCTCTTCTATCAGCCTTCGGTATTGCCAACAATGGCCAGCTTTTCAAGGCTGCCATCTCCTCTTCGCATTATATGACCGAAATATGACAGAATGCGTTGCAGACATGTGGTGAATAGTCGGGTCCTAAAGTCGAGTTGGGAGAGAATAGATAGGTATGCGTTTGGTCACCCATGATATTCGTAGCACTCGCCTCCAGCACCACATTTCGAATGCATCTATTCTGTGGCTCTCTCTTGCTCGGATGGTCCATGTCTCTACTCCATAGAGGAAGATCGGGAATACTAAGGCTCTGACTATTTCGTTCTATATAAGTATCTTCAAATTTAGGATGTCGGAATTGTAGGATCGGTTCGGAAAACGTGTCAAAATGTTTAGACCGGCCACTTGGTATTGACTTGTGGAAATCACACACTGTGCGTTTCGTGGAAAACATCATTACACACAAAATATGGACCTCCACCCTCGACCGGTGTTGTCAAGTAACTACAGCATTGAGTTCTTAAAGAGTTGTTGTTGTTAGTAGAGTCTTAAAAGGTCGGCAACGTATCCGTGACGCCTTCGATACTACAGATATCCATAGACGACGGTGATCGCTTACCATTGGCGGAGCGTTTGCTTGTTTGTCACCTATGGCATACAAAAAATAAAAAATTGTCCTGCAACAAGAGAGACATACAATTTCATATACCACCAATACCACCATGCATTGTATAGTTTCATTACGATTTGCTGTAGCCGCAGTACCTCTCAGTTGTAAGAACGACCTCATCCAGACAACATTGCATTATTGGAAGATTATTATAAAGATTTTGCCAATGAAAGTGGCATGCATGGGCTTGACTGATCAAGCCCTCTCAAAATAATAAATTTAAAAAAATGTTTCTTAATGGCAGTGTCGACTATCCTTAGAAAATATCCCTCCTCCACAATACTCTCCCTAATGGGTTGATTGCACGTAACGTGGCGAGACAGTAAACGGGTACACTCGGCCGAGCCACCAAGTCGTAGTTCTAGTGACTGTCTCGCCTCGTCAAACTGATTAAACTCGTTAAACCAAGTACTCGGCCGAGGGTACTGTCTCGCCACTGTACTCATTACGTGTAGTCAACGCATATTACATAAGACTGTTCAATTCATTTAATTTTAGAGTAGAGTAGTACCGTGCCCCAGGTAATCCTAGGGCACGGTACTTAATTGTACATGCCGCTACGTAATTGTAACGGCATGGCTATCTTAGGTAATGAAATTTTATGTAACTTATGTTTAGACTCTAATTTTAGAGTTCTGTACCCAAAAGTTAAAACGGGACCCTATTACTAAGACTCCGCTGTCCGTCCGTTTGTCTGTCTGTCTCTCCGTCTGTCACCAGGCTGTATCTCATGAACCGTGATAGTAAGACAGTTGAAATTTTCACAGATGATGTAGGTATTTCTGTTGGCGCTATAACAACAAATACTAAAAAACAGAACAAACCAATAAGGCTAGTGATTGTCGTATTAGACAGAGTCTAAAAATATGACCTATAAGTCCCTACTCCTTTTTTACTGATTTTGATTTTTTGATAAATAAACGAACGGTTATAAATATCAGATAAAAGAAGAACAGCTCCAGCAGGCTGATTCAGCTATCCAAACATCGAATGTGTTCGACAATTCTCTTCGAAAAGTCTTCCGCCTTCGGAAAGAATATTTCAAATCTCGGAAAGATTTTATAAATCTCGGAATTCTTTTCGAAGCTGAATCAGCCTGCTGCTCTCTGAGACAGCCCTTTTTAATACCTACTTTTTCTGTTAGAACGTAGCTAACATTCCGTTACTCGTCGATTAAAGCCTTCAAGTAATATACGAAAATGTCTACTAAACCGTGTAATTTGAACTAAATATATTAGCAGGACGTAGCACTACAACAAACTATCTTTTAAGTTTCTCACCACAAAGAGGTACAATTATTGCATTTCTAAAGTTTAACAGTCAGAGGTCTAATTAGCCCCTTGACCTACTCGAAATGTTTGTAGTACGTCTTATTTTTTTAAACCTGTTGTCTAAAGCTCTATTGTTGACACATATATTTCACACTATTCATGAGAAATGACCATATCAACCTCTTTGGCCCAACCTTAACCTTAACCTTATTTTCTTCCTAGTTTTATCCTAAAGTTATTTATTCTTTTTTTTTTCTAAGTCTTCTTAGACCGCTCTACTGTCTAGTTAAGTTCGTCTTGTGAGCGTGCTTGTAGTGGCGGGGAACCGGCCCCGGTCGATAGCCACATGAAGGGCAGTTTGTTTGACTCAGCTTTCACTGCGCGGTGAGCACGCTGCGCCACCTATCGGCCGCCAGTAGCGGTCCTAGGGTTACAAAGTGCGCAGGTGCGCACGTCACACGTGTGCTCGTTCTTAACTTGCTCTATACTTTAGGGTCGTCCATTAATCACGTGAAATTTTCAGCAACTTTCTCATTTCCCCCTTCCCCCCGTACATGGTGAGGTTATAACTTACCCCTCTCCCGTCAATATCACGTGTAATTTTTTGGTAGAAATAGTCTTTTTTAAATTTAATGAAAACTAAATACCTACATGTGCTATGTCACTACATCCCTCCTACTCCCTTGTGATATTTCGGGATGTTTTCCGAACCCCCTCCCCTCTCGAGCCTCACGTGCTAATGGACGATTCCTTATGAGGGTCATGTAACATAATATATAACTACCTACGTTTATTTGTAACAGACACTTACATGCTTTTCTAATGTC
Organism: Alcis repandata; assembly: GCA_949125135.1. Lineage (NCBI taxonomy): Eukaryota > Metazoa > Arthropoda > Insecta > Lepidoptera > Geometridae > Alcis > Alcis repandata. The sequence goes on along the minus strand of OX421221.1, from coordinate 10,921,660 downwards.
GTTAGTGACCAACCGTTTCATCGGACATGCGTTCTCGTTGTAGGTACCTACGAAGTTATTTGTGGAGGTGCCATGTAGGGATGAATTAAAAATGTTGGCTTCGATTGCTTTAGTCAGTAAATTCGATTGTGGCTCTTCCTCAATACTAGGAATTAGACATCTGCTGGTTTCAAGTCGGCTTATGATTGGTTGTTTATTAAGTGCGTGGCTTAATGGAGTTTTTTACCTTACTTGCCTAATAAATTTAAGGGCAATGCGTGGCGTTTGGTCCAAGTTCTACCAGCAGCCACATACCATGGGTTGTAGGTATAACTACAAGTCTCTGCAGATACGTGGTTTAAAAAGCAAAAGGGGCAAAAGAAGAAGAAAAGGTTAATTAAATCTGCCAATCTAAATATATAAAAAGGAACAAGTCCTGACTGTCTGACTGACAGACAACGTACAGCCTAAAACGCTAGTTAGAGAGATTTGAAATTTATATATAGGTACATTTCGATACCTTAATTTGCAAACCTAATAACTCCACTTTTTCACGAAAATTACATTTTGATACCGGCAGAAACTAGATTTATTCTAGTTTCCGCCGGTATCAAAATGTAATTTTCGTCGATATACAGATTGTGTTGGAACATAATCTCGGTAAGGATGTCTTTGTGTGTTTAACTGTGTTTTAAGCATATCCATATTAAAAAATACTTCATACAATATACGAGCAATTGACAATGTATGAAGATATGCTTATATCTGTAGGCGTTATATTACTGAGATGTGACAGGCAACTTTCTAAGCCATTGGCAGATAGATGGTCAAAGTACTAGTTTACGTCAGGGCCTATACACTATACAGGGTTTTAAGGAAAGAGTATACTAAGCCGAAAAGGGCTCATAGTACTCATGACAACTTTTAATATGGGACTAACCTGAAATCGAGAACAAAAATCTGCTGTTCCATATATTTTGTCGTGTGTGTGTTGACACTTTTCTATGGAACATCTGTATTTTTATTCGCGATTTCCGCCGGGTGGTCTCAGTAAAAGTTGTTTATAATGATAAATACTATGCGACCTTTTCAGCTTAACATACAATATCCTTATAGCCTCGTATTATAATGTTTATTTTTCGTTCTTTTGTGAGCTAATTATGTAATAAGTAAACTTATATTCCATGCACCGGTTCCATTTAAATGTAATAAATGTACTAAAGTACTAAACAAGAAGTTTTGAAAATGAAATCATGTGCGACTAAGCTATATAGGGTTATTAGGAAAGGATATGATAAGCGGAAAAGAGCTCATAATACTCATCATTATGAAAAGTTTTACTCCCATAGTAAAAGATCCAATCGCAAAAAAAAAATTGGCAAAAACCGTAAATGTTCATGACATTCGACAAAATGTATGTACGTAACAGCTGTTTTTTTTCGCGATTTCAGGATTGGTCCCTTAACAAAAGTGGTTCATAATGATAAATACTACGAGCCCTTTTCGGCTTAGTATACTCGTTCCCTAAAACCTTGTCTGTATATAGGCTTCAATCTTGTACATGTCCTTGTCCATGTTTTCATTTTGACAGCAAAATTTTCATTTCATTGAAAAAATATAAATCAATATATTTCTTATTCTTATATTTCTACATTAAGCTTAAAGAAACCGATCTATGAAATATGTAGAAGTAAGAAAACATCATCAGCTCGTACGATTTGAAATCGTACTGATTTATTCTTGATTTATTGCTTCCATGCTATGTCCGAGAAACTTTATGTACCTATACTGATCAGGACTCAATCGATTATTGCAACATTAGGTATGTAGATCCATTCAGGTAGTGGCGGATCCACGGGAGGGGGGAGGGGAGAGTCTAGCAGACTTAAGCCCCCCCCAAGCAACCTAGATACCTGTGAGCCCTACCCTTGTTTTTAAAAGCTTTTATTTAATTTGTAATGTATTCTATATATAATATGTAAACTATGTTTGTTCGGGTGAAATCTTGCAACTTAACTTTGAACCACACCCGATGTCCGATTGACCTGAAATTTGGGATACATGTGTAACTCCAATAACAATGAAATAAAAGCTTGTTCATAAAAGTATTTTTTAAATTTACTTATATTAACAGCCAACCCAATTTAAGTCAAAGTCCTGGATCCGCCACTGCATGCAGGTTTAATAGGTAATTTAGAGGTATATGAATGAGCCTGTTACAATATGGGAACAGTTGTGCGGATCGGTATATTTGTATGTTGTCTAAATTACTAATAGAAAATTCGAGTAGAAGTTTGCCTTCTAGATTCTAAAAGGGTTCTAAAGGGATTCTAAAAGGATCCTTCTATTTCTAAAACACTTCTTTTATTATAATTGGTTTGCTAATTTATTAAATACACGCTTTTACTTTCGCATTTATAATATTTGTAGGATTATTACGGCCATTAAGACGACAAATTCTACTTTTATATACAGGATCAACTTCAAAATTTTGACGACCGTTTGCTGGTTCAATCCAAGCTAAGTAGCTTAGCTAAATTCCCACATACTCGGAGAATGAAAGTTCGTTCTCCGAGTAGAGGGTATCCAGTATTTAAGAGTTGACCCTGTATATATAATGAATTGTTTAACTTATAGTTTAAATCAATAGCACTGGTCGAAAGTGATGTTATTGTTGAACATTAATATGCCTTCTGGTTTGTACTGCCGCATCACTCAATACATTAACTAGGTACTTTTTTAACACCTTATCTCTACAACTTCTCCCTAAAATTTCCACAATCTTAACGGTTACCCAGCTATTGGCAATTGACATATTGATAAAAAAATATCGATAAAATATGGATAGTTGGAAATATTTAATTTGGTTTATTGATTTTACATGTAGCAATATACAATATTAATGAATATGTATTTTATGATCTTCTTTCATTTGACACGTTAATCAAGTAAATCGGTTCAGTAGTCATCTGTATTACATACATTGCAAAGTATGGATGCCCACCTTCACCTTCATGACGTCAGAACTACCCCCTTCGTGTACTTAGGAAGTGACAACCACATTTTTCGTTTCCAGAAAAACTTTCCAAGCATATATTTACCAGTTGTCGGTATAGCTAAAAGAAAATTTTACATAAGTCGTTTCAGCAGTGTCAACGTTGAAGTTTTATTTAAATTTTTTAATTATTTCATAAGGTGTTAATCTTAACATATGATGAGGTTTTTCAATGTTAAATGACTTGCCAGTGTAACAATTTCGTAGGTACTCTAAGCTTCGTAGCTTCTAGTAACGTATTAGGTACTTTCTTCTTACAACGTCCTCGACGTAATGTATTTGAATTTGACCACGATGTAACAGTAAGCCTGTAGCCCATTTATCTAAAAGAAGTCACGTTTTTTTCTATTTTTAAACATACTCATCCAATAAAACGCTCACGTTGTAAAAGTCACGTTGCAAGAAGACGTCAAGGTTAAAATTATGACGCCAGCTTTTTTGTTTTCTTTTTCCTTTACTTTGTTTTAACTTTTTCTTGGTTCCGTATTTTCTAAGGTTTCCCTTCCAGTTGACATGCGCACTTGACACCAAATACAGTAACTCTAAAACACCAAACCCTTCACAGACAGCAGTAAGAATAAGCCATAATAACATAAGAAAAATATCTGTAACCGTACAAAAAGTTCGTTGTCCTTGGACTAAAGCTTAGAACAGCTGTTTTTTTGTGAATTTTAGAAAGGCGTAGAACGATTGCTGCTTGGTTCAGAGCATAAAAGGTCGTCAGTGTTTTAGAGTTGACCCTGTATAGTACGTACATATATTTGTATATTTCATTCATATTCATACTTTCCTAACAAAATTTACTGTAAGTGCCAGTCGTCGCGTCGGTGTAAAGTGAGCGTGGACGGTCGTTTTAGGCCATTTTCAAGACTGAATAATAATTCTTGGTATGTATGCTTATATACCTTGTTTGTAAAATAGCAATAATATACCCAACATATAACAACCTAGGATCACCTAGGTTGGCTTGAAAAAAACAACCGTTTATTGCAGTGTCATAAAGCTTGTAAAACATCCAGTTTTTCAGAGCAGACCAATATCTATTGATAGGGTTTTATAAAACTTGATATTTATATAAAATTTTGTTTTCCCAGGTACCACCGTGGCTCCAGGCCGACTACCAGAACGAAGTAAACAAGAACCTGCAGCCCAACTACAGCGCTCTGACGAAGAGCTTGAGTGGCGGTGAAGAACGCGAGCGGTGCGACTCCATCATGAGCCGAGCCTCCGGCAAGCTGAGGATCGAGCACCTCTCTTTCCGGTACAAAGATACGCCTAACTACCAGAGAACTTCGTGCGTGGCCATTGCAAGGGACCAAAGCGGTCACGCTCTTCCTTTGACTCTGTCTTTCCGTTTACCCGTTACGAGTTTCAATGAAACCTAACCTCTGAAATTCTACCTGTTGAATTTAAAACTGTATCGAACTTGTACTCTAAACTCAAAATACACACCACAGACTCTTGTAGTAAAACAGGGATGATCAGTGGCGGATTTACCTACATATTTTCCGCCAGTAGCCTATTTATAATCAAAATTTGCCACCCCACCTCTCCAATTCGATATGCCTACTAGCCTGCTAGTAAAGTTACCACTGCTTGATATGCTTTTCATCTAATTTTGGAACCGCAATGAATTTTTTATCAATACCCTAATTTAATGGTTTTCAGAAGGAACGTCGATTCAAAGAGTGCCCCCGTGACGCCATTGAACGGCGACAAAGTGGAGCCCATCGAGACTATGATGTCGCAGCTGGAGATGACCCCGTGCAGGACGCCCAGCCCGATGGACTGGAATGACAGGGGCGCCGCCGACGGCCTCTCCCACCAGCTCGACAGCGACTTTGGTAAGATCAGTTAAAACATTGAAAACAATAAGTAAAACACCAAAATATTTTGCCATAAGCATGTAATATTAAATTAATATAATATATTATAATAATTAAAACATTGAAAACAATAAGTAAAACACCAAAATATTTTGCCCTAAGCATGTAATATTAAATTAATATAATATATTACAATAATTAAAATAATTAAAACCTTGAAAACATTATGTAAAACACCAAAATATTTTGCCCTAAGCATGTAATATTAAATTAATATAATATATTATAATAATTAAAATAATTAAAACATTGAAAACAATAAGTAAAACACCAAAATATTTTGCCCTAAACCTGTAACTCGAAGGTATTATTTCGTTTACGATAAAGTAAGAGGAATCATTTTGCTCCATTTCAAATCAGTATGTACATAGAGTTGTTGGCGTTTGCACGATTTCAGCCCCAAATATTTCATAGGTACTTATACTACTTGCTAAATATCTATAAACTAACACCAGCAACTGATCTACCCCAAATACTCTACAAATGTTCTGTGCTCAATCTGTTAGGCCATCTTTTACTTTTGCAGATGATTTTTCGTGTCAAAGCGACTGTTCCACCGAAACAGCGGAGAGTACCCGTAAATACGAGGTAGAGGAAACCGAGGGCGCTGTGCCGACGCCGTCCATGGGGAAAGGCCGCGCTCTCTTCTTATTCGAAGCCAGGCTCAAAGATGAACTCACTTTTTCACCAGGTAAATAATTATAAATGCTTTTCATACAATTTTCTGTCAGTTGTCTTAATATTCCCAGAACAATCTTTATTCAGGAAATATAAGAACCTGAATATCCTCTAGAATTGAGATCTACATTCATTAGGACTTTCCTTGTCATAAGTAAGGAGATCCACAAATCCAGTAAGTAATTTCGGATTCGGCCCACGTTTTGAGCAGTAGGTAATGTAAAAATCGCAAGCTGCCGCCGTATCAGCCATATCAATGATACGGGGCCCCGGGCTATATGGGCCCCAGACGTGTATGTACAATAACATGAATTCATAAAATGTTATCCATTTGGGCCCCCAAGAAAATTTTGATACAGGGCCCGTCTAAGGCAAGCTACGCCACTGCTAACAACACACCTACGCTATGCTTCTGCGATCCTTACGATGAAAAAATAGCCATCAAAATTCCGATAGATTCACCTAAAGTACGGAGCATACCTACTGATAATCACCAAAAAGTACGATGAACACCAGTTTTCACAACTAATATGGTAGTCACCGTTAAAACTAGAACCAGTTTTGCTGGTGTTTATTGTTTTTTTTTTATTTTTTTTTTATTCATCGTCCTTTTTGGTGATTATTAGTATCTACCTATGCTCCGTACTTTAGGTGAATCGAATCCATCGGAATTTTGAGGGCCATTTTTCTCAGTGTATGTATGTTTAATTATTAATTTTGTGTTTCCATTGCATGCGAATTTACATTTACATATTTATTTATACCATGTTCACGGTCTTTTTATCTCTCAAAATCATGAGTGAATTATACAAAACTAGCTGAAGTTCTACCAAAGTGATGTTTTAGGAACCCCCGTGCAAAATGGTATGCTTCGTAAATCGAAAAGCCTAGAGGCTGTGCGTTGTTTTTCAATATTTTTTTAAAGAAGTTTGTTGTTCTAGGGGATATTATCAATATCCATGCGAAACAAGACGACGGCTGGTGGAGCGGAGATCTCAACGGGTCCTACGGTATCTTCCCATCTTCGTACGTAGAAGAAATAACAACCTGCATCTAATCTTCCTTACAAGTCGTTTTCGGTAAAACGAAAATAATCATCTTGTTTTCAAATTGATGTAAGAATATTTCCATTATAGGGTTCCGTGGAGTACTGACTCACTACAAGGACCTCTCTTTTTTTTTGTTTGTCGATTCAAAATCGGTATTCCTTTACCGATAAATTACCGCACGCTAAATATGATGTTACCGAAAAATAGGGCCCAAATAGGGTATTATAGCCCAATGAAGGCACATGAAAAAAGCCTCATTGCATCTTAATATAGCAGTAACTGTGGTCGCCACAGTTTAAATCAGATGTAACAGTAACGAAAACATTAAAATTTAATCCCGACTTTCGCTTTTTTGTCGTAGCGCAACGATTTCTAAACTTAGAGTTAATCCCGTCAGTGTGAATTTGAATGAGGTTTATTCCAAACGATAGCTCTGCCTAGTACGAGATGGAAAAATAGACCAAAATGTGTTGTTTATTTTCACTTCATTTTTACAAACTAGATTTTGATCACGATCGACGATCGATTTGAATACAGTTGAAAATATAAGATCTCAGTTCTACACGAAAAAGTTTAAAAAGTGAAGTGAATAAATCCTAAGAATAGTTTTACTTATCGTAGATAAATAAGTAGTTCAGTGATGGAGTTAGATACCGATTGCTCTGATTGGAAACGTATAGCCAAGGTAAATTTTATCAAAATCATTACGTGATTACAATGTAGATTGCTCTTTTTTAGTAGCTACTACGAATGTGTCTAGTTCTCTTAAGTACCTAAAATATATAGCTAGGTACCTACCACTTTAATATTTACCTAAAAAACCTAAGTACCTAAATCATTAATTGTTAATTTGAGTAATGGTGTTATACTTTATTAAATTACCTACACATGCACATTTATTTACCGATACTCTCCATAACCTATGTTCTTACATAAATATAGGTATATTATACTTGTACTGATTTCTGCTACTAATAATCTAAAATGTAAGTCGTCTCCGTCAAACATTTATTTAAAACGGCAGAAATAGGATCCCCAAGTTTAGTTAAGCATGTGAATAAAATTATTAGGTGTTGTAAGGAGGTTAGAAATAGAAAATACAAAGATGTTTAGCATATACTATTATTTAAATTGCTGTTAATTGCTTAAATTGGCTTGCTGTACGCTTTGGCTTCGCTGTAAGCACAGTGAGCATCTAAATAAAATAAATAAATGAATCAATAAACCAAAGTGTTGAGTGTATTATTATGTTCTTTAATAAATATAAAATATCCTTTTAATTATGAAGTTTTATTATCTTGAGTCGCAATTCAAAACGTAGGTATTGACAGCAATGAACGGCGACGTTTCCATTGGTAAGTATCAGGAAAAGTGCTCTGCAATACCAGGACTTGAAACAAATTGCTACGGAACCCTAAAAATAGGTTATAACAAAACCAGCATATCGCTCTTTTAACAGTAACCATGACATTTTGTATAGCGTGAATTCATACTATAATAGAAACAGATCGCCCAAGCCCCAGCCTGACCAACGCGACGCCGACGCGGGCGGTACGAATTTTCCCCAAATTTTCGAAATTCCCGCGCCTAACGGAAACAGAGAAAATAGAACAGTGACGCCCACCGAACGCGCAGGCGCGTGTCGTCACATCCGTCTCATGGCGGGAGGCAGATATGACGCCGCCACGCGCTACGACGCCGACGCCGCGCCTGCGCGTTGTATGGATGATGCTATGTTGTGAAATGCAATACGCACCGAAATCCTACATCTCATATGACGTGGCATAATTTAAACCGCTACGCGATTGCTCGCGGTACTATGACGTAGTGTGCGCACTATACATTCGACAAAGGCTATCGTAGCGAATTTCGCCTATATCTGAATAAGTCATAAATGATGTACAAAAAGGCTATACCATGAGCAGCGTCAGTCAAAGTCTATCAGGGAAGTGGTAAAAATAGCCAATAATAACCCATCGTTGTCAGTTAGTGTTCATTTTAGTTACTATCCCTACACACGTACGTAATGTAATTTCAGTCATTGCTTTGCTATATAATCCACAAAACAACCCTAATTTCTGTATCTATTCGTAAAGGTATAAGCGAATAAATTAGCAGATTTTATTTATTTTAATAACGTATTCCATTTCTCATTACCAAATAATAATACAGAATAATAATGATATCATTAATTGCATTAATTAACTCTCGTCGAGTCTCATTACTTGATGGATGTCTTCTTGTGCGTCCATTATCTGCTCGTTGACCCCTGTCGCTCGCTCGATGATTTTGCGCTTCCAACCGAGCCCTTGCACGAAATAGAGCCCTCCTAGCGCGGCGGGCAAGTTGATCTTCTCTTTCAGTCCTTTCAGCTGATGTGCTTCTTCCATCACGGGATCTTGATCGCGGCATTGTTTATGTTGATAAATAATATAAATCGCTGATTTATTACTGTGGCTCTAGCACGCAGCGAGTCGGCGATACGTCAATTCAAATGCGAGCATATCCTCTCACGTCTCCGTGAACGTCAATAGGTACGTAACGTAAGTAATGACGATAGCTAATACGCAGTTGAACAAAATGAGTGAACAAAATGAACGATTTCTTCGGTTTTTTATTCTGTGCAAGGAAATTAAAAAAAAAAACAAATGTGAAACTTTTGGTGGGAAACTCTTTTCAGTTTTGACACCAATGTTTTTATTGTGGAAAAGTAATATAATAGGTAAATCAAAAGATTTTTTGGGTTTTTGCTGATGGTGGTTTGGTTTTATGGTTCCACCGGGCCGGGCGGACACCGTGTTTTCTACCGATGATTAGCTGGTGTGAGCCGGTGGCAAAAAAAGAACAATGCACAACCTTAGACTAACAACATGGAATGAACATGGACAACATGGAACCCGCAAAATATAGCAAATGAAATACATAGTGTACCTAGTAGAGATGTTTTAGCTTATAGGCTAGCAAATAATAACTGAATTAGTGTACAGAGATATTTTTATTAAAATTCTATTATTTTGTGCCGAAAATTTGTTTGATTGCTAAGTTTTAACTGTCCTTTTCTTCTGATTCTCTGTAGAAAAACTGCAAAACTTCTTTGCGGTGTATCTCAGTTTAAACTCCGTTTTTCTAATATAATATTTTAGGTTGGGGAAAAAGTCTTTTCGCATTATAGTAGTATGTATGAACTTGTAATAAAATCTCTTTGGCTACCTATACTATTTGTATCTGACTGGTAGGAAAATGTGTGATTTTCATTTGTTTTTCGTACTGTCAAGATGAGTGAATCTAATGAAGAAATTCGATACATTTTAAAATTTTACTACAAAAAAGGTAAAAAAGCAACGCAAGCCGCGAAAAAAAAATGCGATGTTTATGGATCTAGTGCAGTATCTAGTGAGAGTAGCACTTTGGTTTAAGCGTTTTCAATCCGGTAATTTTGATGTCAAAGATGCACGTCGCTCTGGTTGCCTTATATTACGGATAAAATGGATGCCATTTTTGAAAAAGTGGAGCATGATCGGCATATCAGTAGTTATGACGTAGCTGAAGAACTGGGAATTGACCACAAAACAGTTTTGGTGCATTTGAAAAAAACTGGGTACACAAAAAAGCTCGATATTTGAGTACCTCACGAGCTTACTGAAAGAAACCTAATGAACCGTGTACTCATTTGTGATTCTTTATTGCGACGTAATGAAACCGAACCATTTTAAATGAAGCTGATAACTGGTGATGAAAATTGGATCACGTACGACAAGAACGTGCGAAAAAAGTCGTGGTCAAAGGCCGGTCAGGCTTCACAGACTGTAGCGAAACCCGGGTTAACTCGCAACAAGGTGATGCTGTGTGTGTGGTGGGATTGGATGGGCATTATTCATTATGAGCTGTTACCACCAGGCAGGACCATCGATTCTGAACTCTACTGCGAACAACTGATGAGATTAAAGCAAGAACTTGAGAGAAAGCGGCCGGAATTGATCAACAGAACGGGTGTGGTTTTTCATCATGTTATTATACATTTCTCTGTTCTGGCGTTACGCGACCGATAATACGCGACGCATTTTCCGTCAGATATGTACCGACCCTTACTAAGGTAAATGTACCGTTCACCGAACGCTTAAGACCTGCATGTACGTTTCTATTTAAAATAAGGTCTGGGATTTTTACACGATTATAATTAATAGTTTAGCGGTAACTTAGATAAACTAGTCTTCATTTAAATTTTTTTGGAAATTAATTACTCGTTAGAAATATATTTAAAATATTTTTAAAGTGTTTAGGTCCGTTTAGTCTCATTTGTACCGTTCACCGGACTATGAAACGTGATTTGCACCTACTACCGGATCGACCTGCTGTAGCACCGGACTAGGAAAGAAAATGTATGGAGTTGCGTTGTTGAGTGGTGCTCAAACTTTCGTTGGTCTTACTGAAGAGTACTTTATATTATCAACCTAACTCCACTAGCTTTTTAACTTCAACTAATATTGACGGAATACTAAAAAAGTTTTAAAATAAAACGTTAAGTTTACATTAAACGCAAATATCATTTATTGTTGTCATCCATGTATTTGTATTTCATTAACTCAAATTAGTATTTATACAGGGTGACTGGTTAGATACTTTAGATATTCTTGGTTTTCAATGTACTTATCATTATGAAAATTGTTTACTATGGGACCAACCAGGAATTCACAAAAAAAAATTAGCTGTTCCAGACAATTTTGTCGAATGTCAGTGACATTTTTCTATGGAATAGCTGTTTTTTTGTGAATTCTGGGTTGGCCTCATAGTAAAAGTTGTTCATGATGATGATGACGATGAGTACCTACTATGATAACCTAGAATATCTAAAGTGTCTAACCAGTCATCCTGTACTATAAAAACATTAATCTAAAACATTTATTTAATCAATCCTATCACACTTATTTTGAGGTAGGTAAGATAATGGTTTAATAATTTTTAAACAGTCTATAGAGCACTTTTTATGCTTTTATATGTTAATTTTTAATCGGTTTTAAAATAAGTAACTTTTCTGGTTGATTTTTTACACCTTGTGTCCGAAAAAACCCAAATATCTTACGGAACCCTATTTTTTTCCAAAATAAAATTTTGCCTATGGGGGCGTCCATAAAATAAGTGAGATGTTTAAGAGGGGGCGGGGGTCGAGTCAAATCTCATCTAATCTTACGTTGGAGAGAGGGGGGGTCCCCTCTCTCCAACGTAAGAGGTCTCTCCAGGTCTCGGCAAATATCACGCAATTTTTTTTCGGATTGAAACAAAAAAAATGTACTATTTTGCAATTTTTTTTTCTTTTTACAATAACAATCCAACGCGTTTACGTAAGAAACCCACATTTTGAAAAATCTCACGTGAGATTGGGGGATGGGGGAGGGGGTTGAATAAAATCTCACGACATCTCACCAGGGGGGGAGGAAGGGACAGAAAATTTTAAAAAACACCTCACGTAATTTATGGATGCCCCCATGTTACTCGTGGATAATGTAGCTTTCGAATGGTGAAAGAATTTTTAAAAACGGTCCAGTAGTTTTTGAGCCTATTCATGACAACCAAACAAACAAAGTTTTCATCCCACCATCTCGGAAAGAGTATTTTTAATCTTCAATATCTGAGTGGAAAAGCCGTTTTTATTCTCTAGAGGATAAAGTAAATTGAATTTAAAACATCGTGTGCACTAAGTTTGTGAATTAAAAAAAACATTAAACCTATTTACTGCTACCTCTATGGTGCCGAATATATCATACAACTTTTTTTTAATTTGTTAAAAACTCAGACTCGGAACCTTCTTGGTGTTCTTTTTTCAATTTGCTTTGTACGCGGTTCTTTACGCGGCATTTTTTCACGTCATTGTTAAACCTTCTATTAAAAACAAGAAACTTGAAAACAAGTGAAAAAACTAAAATGAGTGATTCTAGCGACGAGGAAGTTTGTTTGACGCCAACAGAATTGACTGAAACTGTTAATAATGCGCAAATGAGCTTTTCCACTCAGATATTGAAGATTAAAAATACTCTTTCCTCGCTGAGGTGGAATGAAAAGTTACGTGTTGCACTCGAGTGCAAAGATTTTTCACCTCGTGCTCTTTTGATTCCCTCGCTAACGCTCAGGATTCTAATTTTGAATCACTCGCTGCGCTCGTGATTCAATTTTAGAATCCTTCGCTTGCTCGGTCATCAAAATTGAACACGCGGTTAAAAAGCAACTTTGCACTCTTGTATAACAAATAACTATTTCCTCTTTATAATATTAGTGTAGATTATCTGGTTTATTGCAGATTACACACTCAAAAACTATGATGCCATGATGCTATGTAATAGGTTGGGGAAAAGGTTTCTTCGCATATTTTAAGAAAATTCAAAACATTTTTAATATAGTTTATTTACATTTAAATAAAGTATGTAGGTAACATTTTGTTCGATAACGCCGTTTCGCCCGCTGGCCGACGCAATATATAATATACCTACTCGTATATACTTTAGAGTATATAATATAGTATACGATAGGTTAGGGGTTTTTTTTTTCCGTCCTCCTCTACCTATGTACCCTCGCTCTATTTGCGAGGCCTTTGTCTAGGGTTTTCTGTTCCTTTACTTGTCGTATTAAATAGTCGCCACAAGTGGCTTAATTGTTAAAGTGTTATAATTACAAAATAGTTACCGAGTAAGTAGCAAGTAATAGACAAAGGTTTTTATCAAAACCTAATTTAAGTATATATATACCAGTTATGTTTCTTTACAGAAAACAATTTGTCAGAAAAAGTTTTATAATAACATATCGATGGTTTCCAGCCAAAAGGTGTTATTAAGCGACATTTTTTGGCAAATCTATATATATATAAAAATGAAACCCGTTTTCCTTGGTCACGGCCTCACGCGTGAATGGCTGGACCGATTTCACTAATTCTTTTTTTGTTGTATTTGTTATTATTAGGAGAAGGTTCTTACGGAAAAAAATATTAAGAAAATCTCTCAGAAATATTGAAAAACCCTAAAAACAGCCCTTTTATTTTTCCCATACAAACGTTTTCTAACTAAAACGAGCTTTATTGCTATTGTATAAAGTTCATATTGAATTGCAAGCACTCACTGTTGTTTAAGCAATGTAGGTATGTTCATAACGTCCAAGAGTCAATTTGCACTTTATTACCTCTGTACAAAGTTCAAATTCAATCATATCTATCAAAACAGTGTGCGTTTTATACTGATAATTTTTACTATAAATTGACAAGTTAGCATCAACAAACTACGGTTGCTATAGTTACGCAATAGCATGAGAATAGAGGTTATAACAAAGAGTTCCTATAATTATTCTCAACACCTTTGGTCACGCCATCACGCGTGAACGACTGGACCGATTTCAATTTACTCTACGTTTATCCCAAAGTCTACCCGTGCGAAGCCGGGACGGGCCGCTAGTGGACTTATATATACTTATGGTTAGAATCGTCTTTTTTTTCTGCGTCGAATGGTCTAGGTGACATGTCTCTACGAGCAACTTTGATGTCGCTTAGGCGGTAGAAAAATCAGCGATTTTAGCAATTTTTTTCGTTATAAGCGCCAGAAATTTTACAGTTTTTCCTTTTTTGGGGGTTACACAAATATATTTTTTAAGAAAAGGAACTTACGCTTTACTTAGCTTTCTGTTACGTTTTATTGTTTGTACCTTAACTAATTTTAGCTGGAAGTAAACATTCATATTATGTACATATTATGTACTTTAAAATAGATTACACTGTGTAAATTGAATAAAATGAAATAAAATTGTATAAGGTTAGGTAAGGTTAGAGAACATTTCTCTTTGTAATAAACGTTTTTTATCCTCTTTTCTTTTTGTATTATTTATCTCAATCCTATCAAAATTAAACGTCTCTTTGTTAGCGTAATTAAAAGTGGAGAGACAGTGAAACGGGTATACATGACAGTATAGCAAAATGGAGTGTCCTACATGAAAGTATACCCACCCGTCCCAGAAAAATGTTGTGTCCGGGTAGGTATATTTTGAAATCCCTAACACGGGCGTATTATATTTTTATTGTATACCTGAACTCAACACTACAGAGCGTTGGCTGAAGGTATAGATTCCATATAGGTACGCGACGGCGCGGCGCTCGGCGCACCGCTGGGCTCGCCGTTCGACGCGGGGCCTACTCCGAAACCACTCGGAGATCATCACTCGTGCAGGCCACGCAGTTGGAGTAATAGTTTGATCATACATACTTTCGGGACAACCAATCACCAAAACCGCGTGTCTTGTTGATTTTATGTCCCGTTATTGTATAATGTACTCGTCAGTATTAATAAGTTTATTAAGATACTTGCGGACGTTCTCGGCGGTCGTCTCGGGCCTAAATGACCAGGCCGTCATCCACTTCATACGCTCGACGGTTTGTAGCTCTGCATCGTCCTTGCCAGCTCCTGCGACGGCAATAATTCTGCGCTTGGGGGACGTCTTCTTACGACCAACTGTTAGCCAAGGTCCATCTTCCTCGGATCTTGGTTTCGAGCTAGGTTGTTTGTCATTTTCATTGATTGGGACTTTCATAGTAGCCCCCGCATTCGTCGGTCCCGGTCGTTTGACTGCGGGAGTTTCATTTTTAACAATACAATCTTATACTAAAATAAAATAATAAATAAATTCATGAGTTTTATCTTTTACATAGCTTATAAGATCCTGCTCACAGGCATCTTTATACTTACATTGGATATTATACAAAGGAACTTTGATGTCAGCTGCTTTACAATCATTCGCAGTAGACGCCCGACCTTTTTAACCGACTTCAAAAAAGGAGGAGGTTATCAATTCGACTGTATGTTTTTTTTTTATGTTTTTTACCTCATAACTTTTGACTGGGTGAATCGATTTTGATGATTCTTTTTTTATTAGAAAGCTGACGCTTCCCATTTGGTCCAGTTCTGATAATGGTATCCATGAGAAAACCATATAAGTCTTGCATTAAGTACGTACGCGACAAATAGATGAATAACTCAATAGTCGGTCTTTTGAAGTCGGTTTTTGTTTTTTGTAAAAATAATTATTGTCCGTACCTTCTTGCATTTTTTGATTGAACAACTTGCCATTCAGAGTTATCCTGGAATACCTGTGAGCAATTCCTACCCTCTTAATTTATTTAAAAACTCAAGCGCAGGAACATTAGAAACACCTATATTGTCACTAGAGATAAGAACCAGGCTTCTTTGCTTCGGTTGCGATACCAGTGGCGTTCATCGGCTTGAGACTTCTGCGACACAACATACAGAATTCATCAAACGTTTGTCCGCGACAGTACCCACCGCTTTGAAAGGCGTTGCAAGACGCGAGACTACTATTAGTCCGTTACTTATCTCAATGAACGGTGCCTCTTTCGATAATGCCCAAAAAGCACCGAAGTCGGATAAAAAGCCTTAAACATTCTCATACAGTCAAACAAAAGTATGCCATCGCTCCATGGACCCAAAGACTATAATTTACCACGACGCGTGCCATCGAAAATCTCATTCTATGTATGTAGATTTTTGAGTTTCTAACCGAAAGGAAAGGAAGTAAAGTGCGTAAATGTGTGCGAAGTCGATGTTTTAGGTAGGAAAACTGTCTTGACGCCCACGCGCCTCCGGAAACATCGTATGCGGAGATTCTATCTCGGCTCCGCACGATTCCGTCATTAGAATTTGTGAATTTTTACTCGTACCTCTCCAGAGGAAGTCGTGATAACGTCGATGATGGTCGTTGACGTTTCAAACTGTTTAATTTATGAATGAGGATCGAAGAGCCGCTAGTTAAATTACGGTGCGCTATGAAAATTAGTTGAATAACTAAAGTTGTTGAAGTTGGAACAATGCACGTAGTAAGTCAGCGTTGTGACACGCGCGTGTTTGGCTTGTCTGTCTGTCCGTCACGAGCGCTGAATTGATCGGTTAATCACGAGAACAAAATTGCGACGCACCGTCTAATTCATGAACATGTAGGTACTTTGTGAAGTCTAAGGTCTTGGTGGAATTTCCTTGGTGTAGGTATTTTTAACACGCTTTTATTAGCTTCACCTGTATGTTTGTATGTTTGTATGTTTGTATGTTTGTATGTTTGTATGTTTGTATGTTTGTATGTTTGTATGTTTGTATGTTTGTTTGTATGTAACCGACTCCTTTGAGCGCGTTTTTGACCCACTTTAAACGGTCAGATTTCTTTCAAACTTTGTAGATATATCGAGGACCGATGACAATACACTAAACAAATCGTGTTTTTTAGTTTTTTTAACTATTAATTTGGATAACACGCTTTTTCTATAGTTTCTTTAACTTTTAATACCGTTTAACTTACAAATGGTAATTTCGTCATTCGTGTCAGAGAACAGAGTGGCGCAGTGGAAGCGTGCTGGGCTCATAACCCAGAGGTCCCTGGATCGAAACCACGCGCTAGAAATCTTTTTGCTCAATATTTTTTTGTTACGCATCAATTTTATTTTATGAGGTCTGAGGATCGAAACCACGCGGCTACAAATCTTTTTGCTCAATATTTTTTGTTACGCATCAATTTTATTTTTAATTTGCTTGAGCAGACGGCCAAAATCGGATAACACCAACACATTTGTACATATTAATAATGGTTAATAGTTAGCAAATCGAACTAAAAAGCGAAAAATAAATAATAGTTAAAAAAAAACTAAAAAAACACGCTTTTTATAAAAAAACCGAACTAAAAAAATAGAAAATAAAATTTTATAAATTTAAATTAAGAATAGGGTTGAAAATTTCAATAAATATAAATTAATAATAGTGTAAATAAATAAATATATGTATTTTATTTTTAAAAAAGCGTGGGGTGCTTTCTAAGATATTATCAAAATGCTAATCACTCTACTCATGTCTGTCAATACAAAATGTATCTACAAAATATATAATATCTATTGACCCATGCACCCCACGCTTTTTAAAAATAAAATACATATATTTATTTATTTACACTATTATTAATTTATATTTATTGAAATTTTCAACCCTATTCTTAATTTAAATTTATAAAATTTTATTTTCTATTTTTTTAGTTCGGTTTTTTTATAAAAAGCGTGTTTTTTTAGTTTTTTTTTAACTATTATTTATTGGTACCTACTAGCATCTTAGACTAAAATAAAATAAATTTCAAAAAAAAATTATTTATTTTAGTCTAAGACTAGCATTGACATTGGGGACTGAACCGATTGTCGATTGAGAAGAAATTAGTCATTTTAAAATTAAGCGGCTGAAAAACGATTTTTTATTCCTCGAAGCTACGGAGCCCTTGATTATTATCTGACCTTAGCGAACTTTTTTTTTATGCTACTTTGTGCGAGACGAACCAATCGCTCGCCTGATGTTAAACGTCCCGTTTGCCCATAACTTATTTAAACATTGTAGGTACGTAAAGTACGTATCCCAGGTCCGGAAATGTAGGTATGTAATCCGTCATTATATACAATTTCTAGGAAATGTATGTAATTCTTAAAATCGCACGGAAATGTGTAAAACAAATTATATTCGACACATTTCCTAGGAAATTTATACACTTCCTAAATAGCAATCGGAAATGTAAAATATTTGAGATATCAATGGGTACGCGGGGATAGCGAGGCGAGGAGAGGGCATTGCTTCGTCTGATCAGGCGATCGCGTTATTATACTTATGTCGATTTAGTGATAAATACATTTTAAGTTACTAGATAGCTGATTTTCGAAGCTTTAATTAGTAAGATATTATGAAGATTATTGTATTTTATGATATGATTGTTACCTGAACGTTGTTGTCTCAACGAGTGCTTTAATAAAAATGATTATTCTCATTTTAACAACGTGTTTTATTACAGAAAGCATTATTTTTGTACATTTCCTTCCGATATTGGAATTATATACAATTCCTAGGAATTTTACACATTTCCTAGGACATTTATGTATTAAATAGTTTTTGAAACAATATTTTATACATTTCATATATAGCTTCGGAATTGTATAAATTTCCTAGGATTTGTATACAATTCCTAGATTTCATACATTTCCGGTAACATACCTAATTACCTACCTATATATATTTTTTACTGGCGGCCCGTCCCGGCTTCGCACGGGTAGACATTAATTTTTTAAACATTTTGGGATAAACGTAGAGTAAATATTTTTTTATGCGGGAAATAGGTAGATTTTTTAATCTACATCGCGGGCCTTGATTGTGGAGACCGAATCCAGAAATTCCGTAACGAAAATAACCTTACACCAATGCTATGCAATAGCTTTACGGCGGCAGTCCCCGAGTGCCACACGTCTTTTTTATTTCTATTTAGTTAGGTATATTTATTTTAAAATTTTTATCTATAAACCTATTTTTGTTCTCAAAGTTCTCAATAAATTTTCTAACTTTTGGCGAATTTTTTTTTCTTTTAAGAACCTTCTCCTGACAATATCTAACAAACAACAAAAAAAAAAGTGAAATCGGTCCAGCCGTTCACGCGTGATGGCTTGACCAAGGGAAATAGAGTTTAATATTATATTTATAGACGTAACCCTTTTTTTTTTTTTTTTTGTTTACCCAGTGGAAATCCTTTATGGATACCACACCCGCCCCGGGGGAGGCAGGGTGGTTATGTGGGAGTCTCCGCCCTGCGGCGGCATACCCACTAAAACCACTGGGGTGTTCGGCATCCGCCTGAGATGGGGCAAGGTGGGGTCGCGTTAGCAATCGCCACCTTGCCCCGGCGATGGGCCCGATTAGGGCCCCCCGCACCTATGGAGGGGTGACCCTGTTCCCCAGGATCACCCCCCAGACAGTCAGTGTGGGGTCGTGCAGGCCGGGAGAGTCCCCCGACTCTCCCGGCAACACCACTGCAGAGGAGCGAGGAGACGGGCGAACCGTCTCCTCGCTCCCCCGTCTGCGCCGGAGCGGGTCAGATCGGGCGTCGTCCTCTCTGACCCGCTCCGCGGCCTCCTTCTGCGTCATCACCTCTTCGCAGAAGGAGACTCCGGCCTGCCACGATCTCTCGCTGCCGAGCACGGCTTTCACCACGCTCGGCAACGAAAGATCCCGGCCTATGTAGGCCGAAAGCGTATGTACGCTTCCAGCGTCCACCCTCCTCCTTTCCTTGCACTCCCGACCGCAACCCACATGCGGCGAGGAGCCCAAGGAAAACCCCCCTGGTGGCAGCAATGCCACCCTCCAAGCCTTCACGCTGTGCCCTCTGCTAGTCAGAGGGACACGCGGAAGGGCCCACCGTGTCGGGTTATTGGCCACCGTGCGGTAATACTGCATAAAAGCTGCAGTATTACCGCACGCTGTTGCCCAGGGTGCACCACGTGGAGGTTACCCGACCTAGCACCCCATGTCCTTCCAAACCTGACCCAATCTTTATTAAAATGTTGGCTTAGGTTACGTGATATGTGTAACCCTTTTTTTTTTTTGTTTACCCAGTGGAAATCCTTTATGGATACCACGCCCGCCCCGGGGGAGGCAGGGTGTAACCCAAAACAACCTTCTTCAAGTCTTTCCAACATGAAAACAGTAACGACGCTGTGAATTCACTGACAGAAACATCAAAGTTCTAATCAGTCTATTGGCCAACAGATTTACTGTCGGATTGTGCCTCTGAAGAACAAATTGTGCCCAATTTGTGTCAGAATAAAATTGGCCAGATTTACGAAGCCGTCAAAATAACTGGTTGTCTAAGTGTGTCATCTGCGCTCCATGATACACACTACACGGACCAAAACGTAGTCGAGCCAACTCAGCTCGTTCGCGGTCATACTCTGTACTAAATCCAAGCTTTTTGTTGGCTGTTGCTTAAGTACGAGACAAAGATTGATAAAAGAAATAATGTGATAGCCAAAATTACTTTTTTCAGCCAACAATCTAATAGGTAACTTGCGAAGAAACTGATCTTAAAAGAGTTTGAAAAGTCTTAAGCCGCGTATCGACTACGCGCTCCTGGCGCGCGTGCCATGAATGACCGCGCCGAGAGTGCGTTCCGCGGAACGCGTGCCAAACTTTTGAAGTATATCAACTAAGCGCGCCTGGCGCGCGTGGCAACCGTTCCAGTGTTTGACCCGTTCATCATGGAAGCCAGTCGTGTACGAGCAGCAGCAGCTTTTATAATTATTCACAGTATTATAAAGAAGAAAAAAGAGAAACGAAAAGTGCGTTGGTGGATGAAAGAGCTGTACCGAAAAAGAATGCAGTATGGAGTGACACTTATCAGAGAAATGCAGTTCGAAGTGGTAGAAGACACTACTGATTTCTCTCCAAGCATCTTCTCTCAGCGATTTGTTGTGATATGAAGAACTTTTGCTATTCCACAGCAGTTCTTTTGTACCATACAGTTGTATTAACCCGCCATTTGTGACGTACCTGTCTGTGAGACCGGGTGGATTGAAAACATCGAATAACTTTTTAACCCGCCGTCGAATTGTATTGTAATTTCGAGTAGCTGCCTTATTTTACGGCCCCCACCGTTTTGTCTATCGCGCGGCAGCGACGCGCGCGCACGTCCCGGAGTTTTGGCTTCAACCCGGTCCGTGAGACCAGCATCACAAACCACGTAAGTCAATCAAACAAATCTGTATTTTTTATTTTCTCTCTTTTAGATGAACATATTTAATTTTTCTGTATTATTCATTGTGTTAATATGAAATCAGAAACTTTCTTTCATTATACTACCGAAAATTTACAAAAAGACCTACCTGTTTGTTAGACATAAGTGTAATAAAATGAAATCCTGTTTCAGCATGTCTTACGAAACTGAACAGCGTCGTCTCGAAGCTCTTCTACAAGAAGCATTTAATTCTAATGACGACAGATCGCAGACATCATCGGACAGTGAAGCTAGTCACAAATACAAAAAAATATTTGTGTCTGGAGCACGCAGTGCCTATGCAGATTGGCCGTTGACGAAGAGTTTGAAACCTAAGAATTGAAGAGTGATTATTTTATTTTTTTTAGTTAGAAGCAGTACTATTTTTGTTTTTTTTTTAAGTCTATTATGTCATAGACTGGGAAAGACTGATAGAGCTATATAAATTAAGAACTGTTAATTTTATATAACTTTAAAAAAAATGTGGTAATAACCATGGCTGATTTTAGTAAATTAAGTTTATTTGTATGAAGCCTAATAAACGAGCTGTGATTAATATAATACTGATGTTTTATTGGCCAAAAAACATGTATTTTTCATACCTTATAAATTAAATTCAGCATGTGCAGTGAACTTAGGAAAAATCTTTGGTTGAAAATCCCGGTCCGTGAGACCAGGGTCACAGAAGTTGTAATTTACATCGACGTCACAAATGGCGGGTTAACTTACGGCAACTTTGGTTATCCATAATGGGAGCGCACAAACACAAAAAAATACAACGTGTCCGTCTCAATTGGCGCGCGCGCCGCGGTTGATGCGTGGTAAAAAACCGACAGCCGACGGAACGGACCGCTCCGCGTTCGGGCGCTCCAACGAACACATTGGCGCGCGTTCCAAAGTGGTATCCATTTCGCGCGGCTGGAGCGCGCGCCAATGTTCGATCTCTTGGAGCGCATAATCGATACGCAGCTTTAGACTATAAATTTCTTATTACCGCTCATAAAATTGAAGCAGTTATAATTTTTTTATTAGTATGCTTTTCTCATTTTTTTTATTTTCAACTGTCAATGTCAATGTCATAAATGTCTTACGCAAAATAACGAAACGAAACAAGTTGACAAGTTGTGTTTGCGTTTTGCAGTGATGCCAATTTAGCATATTTTATGCTAGATCTAGCATACTTTTATATTGTTTAGTATTTTCATTTGTTGTTTAGCTTAAACCATATTTTGTAGCATATAAAATAGAAACTCAATAAAAAAAAAGTAAAACGCAGTCTATCATCAATACCACATTCCAATGCGGAAATCGAACGTGTTTTTAGTCAAATGAATATAGTCAAAACTAAGCTTCGCAACTGTTTGTCGGCAAAAACATTAAATGCCATTTTATACATAAGATTCGGCCTAAAGAGGGCAGGGTAATGCTGCTATTCTTACACAGTTCCGGATGAAGTACTGCGCTCTATAGGCACCAAGGAAATATATAGTCTTGGCAATGAGCATGGGTGCCGGCAGCAGGGTACACTTGAACCCCCCTGTTAGCAAAAAAACACTAAAAAAATACATATTTTTGAGGTGTCGAGTTTGGTGCCATTTATATACCATTAGATACCTTATGATACCATACCATAATTAAAATACCATATGATTTAAAATTTATTTTCTTCATTTACATGTATAATTCTATACTTATTATAAATTAGTTAATAGCATAATGTGTAGATGCAGATGCACCCCCCCCCCCCCCACCCTTGAAAGTAATCCTGGCGGCGCGCTGCACCTACGGCAATGATGCTTCCACATTTACATGCACATCGGCTGCGAATGAAGACCAAGATGTTAATATTTTATTTTGTGTCTTTAGGCGGAAAATAGGTCGATTTTTTTTTTATTTCTTAGAATTTTATATTTACATGTAAACACCTATTTTTGTTGTGTCTATATGCGGAAAATAGGTAGATATTTTATAATTTCTTAGAACTTTGTATTTATAATACGATGTTATATAAGATAAATAAAAATATACACCTATTTTTGTTCTCAAAGTTTATTTTTTATTTATATTGTGCTCAACTACTTTTTGATTTTTAGTTTTGTAAATTACTTTGATTTAGTTTCTCTAGTTTGTTTTTAGCTTATTTTTAATTTAAGATGTACCTACATACTATAAAAAGTGTGAGAATACGATAAAAATTAAATAGTTAAAGTTAAATAAAATAATTCATAAGTAGTTCTAAAAATAAGTTTTGAACCGGAACAAAAATGCAATGAAAAATGTCAAAATAGTCAATGTCGGTTGTGTTGTGTCCGCTGCGTAGGGAGCCAACCGCAGGACGGAGCTCATACTAGTAGACGCGGCGTTTATTTTTTTTAAGATTTTAATTTTAAATTCGTAATATCTTTTGAATGGAATGTCCCATTGAAATAATTTAAAAAGAAATCTTCAGGTATTTTAACAGTCCTAAATACAAAATGGTTTATTTAGATAAGAATACATACAAAGTTATGTATAACATGGTCTGATTTTGGTCGGCATTTCTATCAACTTTTAAAATTAAAAAGTAGTAGTAACGTAACTGCATTATTTGGACATATGGTATCACAAAGTTTTTGTAGATATTAATGTGTTCTTTAATATTGTAGAGTACATTTTATAGTTCTATCATCAATAGTTTCCGCAGCGTATGCAATGAAAGACATTTTATGGATAATTTTTTTTGCACCTTGGGAAACATTATTTATGTTTTAGTAAGGATCCCTAATTTTTTTCTGGTAATAAATATATCTTATGATACTCAATGATGATGTAGCAATCAAAACGTGAAAGAATTTTTGAAATCGGTCCAGTAGTTTTTGAGTTTATTCCACTCAAACATACAAAAATACAAATCTTTCCTCTTTATAATATTATTTATATACATATATATTTATATACATTATTTATATTTTTTTTATTTATTTTTATTTATTTTTTGTATAATATTATTTATATATTTATATTTATATATATATATATATGTATATAATAACTTATATATATATATATGTATATAATAATATGTATATATATATAATATGTATGTATATGTATATAATAATTTATATATATATATATGTGTATATAATAACCCTGTATATTTATATATATATATATATAAATATACAGGGTTATTCAGAAAGGATATGCTAAGCCGGAAATACCTTAAAGTATCCATTGGAACCATTACATCCTGAAAGTTTCATTAAGAAATAAGAATATTTATATTTTCATACAAAAGTCAAAAATTGATTTTCTAATTTAAAATTACACAACCCTAGCGGGACGTAACACGACACGCACACAAGCAGGCGGAGTTTTACACACACACACGCAACAAGCGGGCACTACCCGCTTGAAGCACCTTGGGTACTACAGTACCCAAAATCGCAAAGTCGGTAGTAGCACCGTGGGTACTGTAGTACCCAAACTTTTATTTCGCGCCAGACTCAGAAAAAGTCTCTATCCTGCTTTTACTAAGGCAAAAGACTTATAAGTATGAATGCCATCTCGTTCCGCTTGAATGTGCCATTATGCCGTAGTCGAACAACTTTAAACTCGGTGGATATTCGATTAAAAATTAAATATTATTCCGTGAGTCAAAGTCAGTTTGTGTTGACTTCGCCTGGTCGGCGGTGCATCGACGGGTTTTACGTAAATAAAACGTTAGTTATGCTGGTTCTGGTGGTGTTCTTGGTTAATAAGCTTTAAATACTTGTTAACAAGGCTGATAACAATATATTTTAAGGTATACAAGTGTTTTAGTGTTTCGACTTCAGTCATTCTTCCAAGGCCTCATTGCGTCATCATCATAGACGGCCGTGTTTTTTATTTCTCAAAGTTTATTTTATTTACTGTGTTAAATGTTATGATCTATTTAAAATATAGTGAAACAATCATCCTAGAAGTGTTGTGTGCAGTTGTTTTTGTGAAATGACAATTTACGACAAGATGTAAACAAGTGTTGTGAAGTGGGAACAAAAAAAATCGCGGAAAAATTTTTTTTCGCTGGTTTTTAAATGCCTGATATTAAATACTTTTAAGGTGAGTAATGTATTCTTATTTTGTGACAAAGTGCAGATTGAGTCTATTATTAAATCTAAATAGTAAAAAACATACATTATCGCTTTACTTTTTTTAGTAAAAATATGTAAACTTCAAAGTCCATGTTTTTTTGTAAAGTAAGCGGTTATACGCTGATTTATATCTATACCAGGCCAACCAATGTTATGATAACATTCGTCATTCGACACGTGTATTCAACAGCTCTAAGAATAAACAATTACAAGTGGGTCCTTGTTCGAATGTTTAAGTCATAAAAACCATTAAAGTGATCGGCCGCCCGGCGCGTGACGTCATATAAACAAACGATGACGCGCCGGTGCTTCTACGGAAAAAAACCCGCGGGAGGGGGTGCCTCAAGCGGCTACGCTCCCCGCTCCCCTCGCTTACCCCGTTAGCGCCCGCGCCGCGCCCCGTGCCGGAAAAGGGAAAATTTTACAGATAATTACCATATTTAGATACTTGCAGTAGATTAACAAACATTCTAAAGCCTACAAACAAACCAAGCTTATTAAATTACTCACCTGTTCCATTCACAAGAACCCCACCAGTACCCAGACCAGTACCCAGACGTCTACTCACATCACATCACAGTCCTTATCACATTTCCCTACGCATAACATCACGTTGTAATCTTGTAATACTCTTCATTGGAGTATACGGCCATTTCATTAAACTTCTCACACAAACACAACAAAAACAACTAAGATAAACAGTAACAGAATAAATTAACAATAACAAACAAAACTAATCGCAAAAACCCGGTCTCAACGATTCAAATACACGCGACGACGTTACGAATCGTTTGGGAATCAGTGACAGATTGCAAAAATACATACATTTAATCAAAAATTATGACCTAGAGAGCAGGTGAGTAGATGGCGCGATAATTTGTCTCTTTCTTTAAAAGAGACCGCCGCGATTGTCGGTCAGCGCAGCCGCGGCGTTCGTCTTTCGGCGAGCGCCGCGGCGCGCGGCGGCGGCATCCTTTGTGATCTAAAGCCACGTATTCACTGAGCAACAGTGTTTCGGATACACAGTTTCTGAAACATCACGTAGATGTTTCCAGGAACAATGTTCCGGAAACTCTGCCGTCCACACAGACAGCTCCTTAGGTCATGTCGCCCGAGGAAGTAGTGTTGTAGTGTGGTGTCTACATTTTTTTGCATAAGTCCAATTCTAGTAAAAAGAAAAGAAAAAGAAAAAATGTTTTTAAACAATGTAAAGACACGTCCACACTCGCACGCACCTGTTTCGCAACTGATTTGTTTCTGTGTTCCCCACCGCAAGTGGGGAGCACCTAAACATATCGAGAATCGTTTCGTATCGAGTTGCTCAGTGAAAACGTGACTTTAGATCACAAAGAATGCCGCCGCCACGCGACAGGCCGCTGACCGCTGCTAGGGTTGCACTCGCAATGTTTTTACGAAATGTTTGAAGACCTGTATCTCAAAAACTACTATCTAACTTTTCTGGAAACTTGCTAGAACAAAAGTTGTTCAGAATGATGAGTACTATAACGGGTTTTCGGCTTAGCATACCCTTTCTGAATAACCCTGTATAAATATTATATTATATACTTAGTAATAGTATATAGTATAGATGTACTCGATTAAAACATAACATAAATATGTTTGTTAATGTTGATTAACTATGTATTTGTATTTAAATTTCGTTTCATTTGACATCGAAAACCTTTAGCGTAATTTCTAGCTAAATTTTACCACCCATGGTATAATTTTTTAACACCGGTAGCATAGCAAGTTTTATATTAGTCTTGTTGGCAACATTGGTGGTTTTCTTTTTTAGCGGCCAGATTTTTTTGATAGTAATTTCGTTCGATCGATTTGCTCGTTTGCGATGCAAAGAATAATTATTTAATTTTTATATTTTGAGAGAATTAATTCATTCTGACGTGTTAAGTGTAAATTACTAAAATACTTTCGTAATAGATACACTATTACAAATGAACTCTTAATCATGCCGGATAGATTTCTCAGTTATCACGGAGCAAATATTTTGTTACTCGAGGATCAAACTGTCGCGCTTCGGCAAACCAGTTTCGCTAATGCATTAACATTTAGCGAGAAGCCTTTGCTCCCCGGAGAAGTTTTTTTAGTGGAAATAGAGAGAACGGAAAGCGGATGGAGTGGACATATGCGACTGGGTCTCACTCTGTTTAATTCCCAGATCGCCGCTCTTGGTGAAAAAGGACTACCTCAATATGGGCTTCCCAATCTCGCAAACACGGGCATGTCATGGATATGCCCTGTTGCACCATCCGACGACGATTTCAGAATTGCACCAGTGCTTAGAGCACGTGGTGGAAGTGATCCACGAATATCTGTGCTAAGCGACGAGCAAATCATCCCGACTCGTCGTGGAAACTTCCTTAAATCAATGCTTCAACCGCAGACACTGTCAGAGAATGGTACACCTCAGGGTATACTACCTATTCATCCAGGTAGACCTATGCGTCCAGGTAGTCGTATTGGGGTCATGTTTATTCCATGCCCAAAAACTAATTGTGGTGACCCAGACTTTGCAGAAATGCATTTTATAGTCAATGGAGAAGACCAAGGTGCATGCGCTAGGACCATACCATATACACAGGAACCAGTGCACGCTGTTGTTGATGTGTATGGAACAACAAAACAAGTAAAGATAGTGCAACTATACGGATGTATGTTATTTATATATTAATTATGTAGTAGCTTCCTGACTCTAGCTAACTTGTAATCTTAATTTCAAACAGTTTAAATCAAAGTGCATGACACTGGCGACAACCAATATTCTACACCGAGATTGATCATAACTATTATCTCTTCCAGTTGAAACGCTCCAAAATTTGTGCAGAAATGTGATTCTCGAAAATATTAAAGGGTACGGGCGCAATAACAGGCCTGTGGAGACATTGCCGTTGCCAAAGTGCTTAAAGGAATACCTGTTATCATAGACTGTGTCAAAGTGTAAACATTAAATTTTATATTTAGATTAGGTGCTTTCGAATTTTTTAATTGGCTGTATTTTTAATATTTAATAAATATATTTATTTGTACCATAAACTTAGTCGGACCGTTCCCAGTATTGTTAAAATAAACAAAATAGTTATAATGTTTAAATACTTCTAAGTCGTCCTATTTAGTTGTCGATATTAATTTGTAGCTTGATTAACTTAGAAACAGTCGCTCAGCCTATCGTGCGAGAGTGCGAGTGTTCCCGTGTAAAGTATAGCGGGGGGGTATGTCGTGCTGGTGTTGTGAGGGCGCGGCGCGGACGCGAGGCGCGAATACCGCATCCTGTCGCGCACGGCGCGCGCTGGCGCTGTCCGCAGAGGAGCCGCGTGCCGCCGCGCACACTGCTGCTGGAGGCGGTGCGCGGTGGCGCGCTGCGGGACTGGGCCGCCGCTCTACACGCTGGACTGACGCAACGCGAACAACGTCGCGCACCTCCACGTCCAGGTAACTATCTCACATCATTCTTATGAGCTCCCAGATCGAGGTGTAACGCGACCGCTTTGGACCACAATTGACTTTATAAATTACCTGGAAAAACATTTTTACTTTACCGCTCGTTCTCCGCAGCCGGAGAACATCCTGATCGAAGTGAGAGGCGCCACGGCCCAGCTGAAGCTGATCGACCTGGGCTCGGCCGCGGAGATGGGCGAGAGCTCCCCGCCCAGCGAGCGCGACGTGCTCCCGCCCGCCCCTGAGCAGCTCTATTTCGCGCCGCCGGAGTGCGTGCTGGACCGACCGCCCACCTCCCCTGGGACGCCTGGGCGGCTGGCGTCTTCCTATACGTCTTTTTAACCGGGGTCAGTATTCTATTCAGTTTTGGCTTGACGAAATGCACAGGCACAGCAACAGAGCACGTTGGCTCCTACCATTTCCTCTAAATAGAAGTCAAGAACGTCATAGTTGATCTATGATTGATACTACTGATGTGTCTGAAATCTTTCATGATTCTTTATATTATCGAAGTCTATCAATTTGTGGCGGAGACGTAACACGAACTATTTTCCTTCTAGTTATCACCGTTCCTCGACGAGTCTATCGAGGAGATGACTGTCAACATCATAAAGTGCGACCACTGCTTGCCGCCGGAGCACTGGGTGGCGATTGACGAGCGCGCGCAGACCATCATGCTCGAGCCCGTGCCGGCGCGCCGCCTCACGCCCCGGGACGCGCGGCTCCACTCCTGGTTCGACGAGGTAACTAAAACAACACAAAAATGCATACAAAACCAAAATAATACTAACTCAATAAGTTTCACTCGATAAGTGCATTAAACTCGATAACTTCGATAAGTGAACTACTTGGAGGTGGTCATGACCCCCAGACATGAGTAGCTCGATTTTAAGGGGAAGGACATTTAATCAAAATCACTACTGTCCTCCAGATTGAGTGTGCAAAACCGTGTCTTGAGAATCAGTTCTTTCTACGTGAGATTCTGAAGTTGGTATACAGTTTGCAACTGCTGATCCACGGACACATCACATGGCAGTGCATTACAAACCCATCAAAACTGAAGAAATTTGGATCGCTCTAGTTGCTTCTACCTAATACAGCTAATACCTAATACGAGTCTTTTAGTCGTGGTCTAACAGTCGTGGTGGGTTGAACAGGGAACATTCCTTGTCTTACTGGTGGGATGGAAAACTCTTTTATAAATATGACTTTCTTTTTAAATACTCTGATTTTTAACTAAATATCACAATATCCTGTTTTGTTTCTACACAATACCAGTGTATTATTAATTATTATACACTAGTGTCCGACCGAATGTTCGGTTTCGGTTTCGTTTTCGGTTAAGTTTCGGCAAAAACACGAGTTTCGGTTTAGTTTCGTTTTCGGCGGCAAACTTGCCGAAACTACGACCGAAACCGAATGTGCATTCGGGAGTTTTCGCGCTGTGATCGGTCGTGTTCGGCGCGTTAAATGAATTAAATAATGAATCTCATCAGAGCCAATGTCGTGATTCGCTTATTACCTCGTGTGTTCATAAGTTTTGAGACAAACTTTGTACTTAAAAAATTAAAATTTATTTCTTTTTCCAATTTTGAATTTGGAATGTTAACTTTTGTTTTCTTTGATTTTCAAATTAATTTCTTTCAATTTTCTCGTGATGATTTCGCTATTTACGGCGAGAAAAAATCAATAGAGATTTTCTGTGAGGTGTAAACTTCGTGTATTACACTATCACAAGTTCTTTGCAAAATCACCAAAGCGTGGTCGGCCACGCTCTGTGAGGACGCCTGCGAACATCAAAATCATCCGAGAGCAACTTCGCCGAAATCCATGTCGCACTCAGAAGAAACTCGCTCTGCAGACTAATATTTCCCGCGTTTCAGTCAACAGAATACTGAAATATGATCTTAAGGTAAAGGCGTATATAGCCGTAGGAAAGTTCACTTTTTAAACGAACGTCTTCGTAAATTGCGACGCGAACGTTGTCCAATACTGCTTAGGGGGCACGATGCGAGGAAAATACTCTTCACCGACGAGAAAGTATTTACTGTCGAAGAAAAGTTTAACCGACAAAACAATAAAGTGTATGCCAAAAGCAGCAAGGACGTCCCAGCTTCAGCACGGAATGTCTCGCGTACGTATCATCCGGCTAGTGTGATGATATGGTGGGGAGTTTTATATGAAGGTGTCACTCCGCTCCATTTCTGTCAACAAGGCGTCAAGGTGAAAGCCAAGAATTATCAAAGTGACATCTTAGAGCCTGTTGTGAAACCCCTGTCTCATACTTAATTTCACAACAAGGATTGGGTTTTCCAGCAAGACTCAGCGCCATCTCGTAAGGCAAAAATCACCCAAGCTTGGTTGAGGGAAAATGTGCCGGCCTTCATCGCGGCGAACGAATGGCCCTCCTCTAGCCCTGACCTCAACCCGCTGGATTATTCTTTATGGCTCAGGGAGCTCAGGGCCTGTCGAAAGTCCCACCCAAACTTGGAGTCACTGAAGCGAGCCCTTATCCGAGAAGCAAAGCGAATTCCGCTGGAAAAGATTCGTGCCGCCATTGATGACTGGCCAAATCGTCTAAGGGCCTGTATTAAAAATAAAGGTGGTCATTTTGAATCACAATTATATTTTATTGTTGATTATTATTAACTTAATGTGTACTGAAAATTTTAGAAATATAAGTTAATTATTTAAAAGTTATACAACTTTTATTTCGTCTCAAAACTTATGCACACACGAGGTATGTTGATTATTAATAAATGAAAATGTCGAAGACTGCTTATCTATGTAATTTAATAGAAAACAATAAAGACGTTAAGTCTTTATTGTTTTGTTTTCAGTCATGATTGTAATAACGTTTTCTTTATTTTTCCCACAAAATATGATCCTTGTAAGGAAGTTTCGGTTTCGGTTTCGGTTTCGGCCGAAACAGAGACCGTTGCCGAAATTCGTTTTCGGTTTCGGTTTCGGTCGTAAAACTAGTTTCGGTCGGACACTATTATACACCACCGAACAAACCGATACACACGTTCAAACCGCATTATATTGCAATTTTGCGTTCTTTAAAAATATTACCATTATATTTTTTCATTGGTTATGCAAATAATGAGTATCATTATTGCGAGATAGAAGGCAGTATTACACATTAAGAATGAACCTGCTCAGATTCCTCTAGGTCAGGGGCGGCGAACCTTTATGAACCAACGTGCCAAACGTGCCAATTTTTCTAAAGAACTGATGATTTTAATGAGGCTTTAGACGTACCGTTAAAGAATTTGGCCTAGTGATAATAGGGTGGCGTGCCTAAAATATTGAGTCGCGTGCCTTCGGTTCGGCACCCCTGCTCTAGGTTGAGTGAGGTAGTGCGATGAGTAATGAGTGGCGTGTGATTCCAGGCGCCTCCTAGTCCGCTGTCGTGCACGCAGCTGAACATGTGCCTGGACCGGCGGCGCACGCGGCCCGACGCCCGAGCCCGTCGCCATTACCAAACTGTATTCATATAACCCGAAAGGTTATAAAGAACGACGGTACTCAACCGTCCCGTTACACCTGCTGCGACCTAAAGTTACGGAATGGTTAGGTCAGGTCGGTAGCTCTGTCTCGACTCACGCGTGTTAACTTATTATTATTTATTCCTAATTTTATCCATACTTGTCAAAAACATTGAATTGTATTTAGCCTTAAGTAGTAGCGCGTAATCTTATCCTAATTTGTGACCCAAATTGCGAAATTATAATCTTTTAAGTAAAATATAACAGTATTCGGTACAATTAATTATATAATTATGACTATTATAGCATATTTTGAACTGACATAGGTACAGATTTTTAAAACTAGATTCAAGTATTCCATTAAATTTGTACTAGAAATGTGAGCTGATATTCAAATGAATTATCATTCAAGTAACCAACCTGCGCACATCTGCGCTCCTGCCTATGGAAGCTCTGCATTTTGTAGCCGTTTTGGCGCATCTAAATCTATAGTATTAAAGATCTCGGATATAGTTTAGTGGGTAAGGTATTGGCACGCTCCGCTGCGACGGAGTATACTTCATAGAGTACTGTATGTGTATAATGATAGATAATGTCGTAATCTTGTAATCTTACTCAATGGTATTATGGATTTGTGACAATACATTTATAAATATGGTCACTAGTTATACCACACTTTTGTTAGTATGCTCAGACCGGATGTCACTGATATTATTCAGCGTTTATTGTTTTTAAAAAGTAGGTTCGCAAAAGCCGTGTGGGGGCCCTGGTGTTCATTGTTAGTAGCAAAACACGTCGCTAGCTAGCGTGGTGAGAAGAAATAGTGATGACTAAAATGTTTTTAACCTAAAGGACATGTGACAAAGTGGACCAAAAAGCGGAGTAGCCGGCCAAAGAAAATTATGTGTATATTTTAGTAGTACGTGACCATATGAACATTTTATATTATGACAGCTAACCTCTGTGTCGAATATCTGAGCTGCTATGTATAGTTTTATAAATCGATTATTTCAAAACCTAAAAGTATTTCTTTTTATTACGTAGGCAAAAAAGTATGCTCGTAAGTTAATGTTATGTTATATAATAATATCTAATCACAGCTTGGTTTAAAAATCAAACAAATATTTAATTAATTGAAACCTACGCTACTTACTCTTAATATATACAATACATACTAAACTGACTTAACTAAAATTAAAACGGCTTAAAACATCAATTACATTATTTATTCATTACAATACATAAATTCAATATAAAATGCAATCAATAATTAAAATGACAAAAATTATAAAAACAACATGTAACACAGCAGTAAAAAAAACAAGAATACAATCTAATACCTACCTAAATAAATAAAATAGAACCTAATGCTATTCAATCAGCGTGAGTTAAACTTCTCCTATTCTAACAATTATGTTTTCTAAACCTGCTGCTGAGGCCGTTCTTTGGTTATCGTGCCTGGCACACCCCATGAACCATATAGTATGCGAGCAGCAGCCGACAGTTCTATTGCCGATATTACAAGTGCAATAGTAGTGGGCTATTGCTTGACGCCCACTTGCTGCTCTGTCGATTACTATGTAAACATAATATGTTTTCGCTCGGACATGTCGTGGTTGGATTCGTCCTCAAATCATCCATAAGTCTGTTCCATCGAGCTCAGCCAAATGTTCCTGAGGAACGTCACAACCCAGCTCAATTGTGAACACTCCCATTTGACGAAATGTGTTCTCCATAATAGCTTCTTGCCTGTTTCGATTGGTAAATCCTTAAGCTAAACAGAATCAAGTCCTCTTCAGTCAGCCTAGGAAAATCGTGAAAGTCAGCCATATCAGCGGACATTTGCGCTCTTCGTCTGTTATAATTTTTTTTTTTTACTACATTGGATAATCTATTTGGCAGATCAAATCTTTCTGCGATGATCCGCAAGAAGTCTGCAGCATGGACATTAACCTGTATTAGGACGTGATATGCATTTAGTATTGTAGCAGCTATCCTAAAGTACTCGAACATGTGGGGCAACGCAATTTTGCTTATAAAGACATGCCTTATCAAGCGAAAATCACGCTTAAATCGTCCGTTGACCACCTCAACTACCCAGCGGTAAATAGTAACAAGTCTAGACTTGTTAGCTTGTTCCGTCGTCAATTGAGTTTCTCCTGGATATTTGGTCATTGTTGAGACTGCATATCTAAAACCACGATCCAGGATAAAAACATTGCCTTGATTGTAGAACCAGGTGAAAACTCCGTCACCATTATCATCCTGATTTTCTATTAGACTCAAAGTAATATGAGCATCAGAAGATGCCAGCCATCTATTATATGCCCGTCACAGCAAACAAATACTTAAAAGCGGTTTTTTTTTTTCAACATTTTATTTTTTCACCAAATCGAATTTTCAAAGCCATGTAGCTTACTTAGGTTTTTAACAAAATGGTTTGCTGCCTTGATGAAAAAGGTTTACAGGATCACATAAAAGAATATTAAATACATAAATTTCTTTGGCCGGCTATTTCACTTATTGGTCCAAAAATGTACGAAGCTTGTCTGTTGTCCTTTACTAACACGTACAGATTGTATGGTTTTATTAAATTACGATTATGTGATATATGTGTGTATGTGATTTTATTATTTATTAAATAGAATGATATGAATGACATGTCTTACCGCCCTACTTTGTTACCCGCTATAGATTCCGCTGTCAAGACAGTCGAAGCGCACCATGCAGCGGTCAAAACACTCATTACTCTTATTAGTTCATCACTTGCCGCAGATAGACGTAACGTTGAGATATTATATCTAATAGGAATACTGTATCCCAGTCTCTGAAACGAACGCTTTTGTTAAACTTGGACGGATTTTTGTCTGATTAAAGTTTTACAATGCGGTGCGGTGTATGTAGTAAGTAGGTAGATATAAGATATAATTATAAGCAGTATTTATCAATAATAAAGTCTTAATTCAGCATTCATGTGTTTCATTACAACTGCAACGTAAAGCTTCGACCCTGCCTCGTTTGAGTGCAAGCCAACCGCGCGTGCGAAGTTTTCGAATTGCGTTAAATTTTGTTTTGTTATTTTGTGGCGTCTGGGATTTTTACACGATTATAATTAATAGTTTAGCGGTAACTTAGACAAACTAGTATTCATTTAATTTTTTTTGGAAATTAATTACTCGTTAGATATAATATAGTAATTAAAATATTTTTGAAGTTTTTAGGTCCGTTTAAGTCTCATTTGTACCGTTCACCGGACTAAGAAACGTGATTTGCACTTACTACCGGATCGGCATGCCGTATCACCGGACTAGGAAAGAAAATGTATGGAGTTGTGGTGTTGAGTGGTGCTCAAACTTTTGTTGGTCTTACTGAAGAGTACTTTATACGAATGGCATATAGCAATGGGATCATGTCCCTACCTACAAGATGGCAAAAAGTTATCGAACAAAATGGTCCCTAAATACTTTAGTTAAATGTAAATAAACTGTATTAAAAAAATATATTAAGAGCTCTCTTCTCGTCTGGTCGAAGCAACACGTGACCAAAATGCTGGCCTCTATCTCGCCCAAAGGGTGAGCATCGCCATACAACGTGGTAATGGGGCCAGTATTTTAGGAACAATTCCCGCAGGCAGCGGCCTTTGAGATTAGTTTAGTTTTATTGGTTTAGTTTTTAATTTTATTTTATTTTAATTTTCATAAGTAGATAATATGTATTTTCTTAATTTAAGTCTCATAAAAAAATGTTTTGAATTTTCTTAAAAAAATGCGAAG
The DNA here is from genome assembly GCA_949125135.1 of Alcis repandata. Classification (NCBI taxonomy): domain Eukaryota; kingdom Metazoa; phylum Arthropoda; class Insecta; order Lepidoptera; family Geometridae; genus Alcis; species Alcis repandata. The sequence goes on along the minus strand of OX421221.1, from coordinate 10,885,586 downwards.
AAACTTTTCCCCCAACCTATAAATAAATACATATTTATTTATCAACTGTTTCTTGACGTCAAAAGTTTCAAATCAATTTGACCAATTTCAAGAGTCTCCTTGTAACACATTTATCTTCACTCATACGACCAGCTTAATAGGCGAGCAAAGAGTAGGCACAATAATACTACTACAATCAGGAATCACAGTAGCAAAGCTTCATACATACCTACATTTTTAGCTGATAAAAAAGTGAGTGAATTCCTTTAAGCCAGTAGGAAGAAAAAAGAAAGAAAAGTACATAGACGCCATACTAACCCTTACCTACACCGTGGATTTTCCTTGGATTCGTACGAAACGTTTTGAATCTACGTTTCCGATCCGTACTGTCAGGGAATGGAATAAACTACGGGCTTCCTTGTTTTCTGAAAGATATAATCTTGGGCTTTTCAAGATCAGAGTGAATAGGTATCTTCTAAATCTGCGTGTTTCATCGTTGACCACATCGTCGCTTACCAACAGGCGAGTTGGTGGTAAAACGCGGACTTATTCTCGATAAAAAAAAATAAAAATGAAAGTCTAGTGGCAAGCCTGGGGTCACTTTTTAAGCTGCATGAAAACCTTTGCAATGAGATGGTCCTCATTGTTTTGACGATGTTTAGCCGTCCAGCTTAGCTCAGTGGTAAGTATAATGTCTTATGACCAAGAAGTTCCGGTTCGAACCCCAGCGGTGAGATGACTCCTACTTGAAGAATTTAAATACATATCTGCTCTGAGCCTGGATGTTAGTTGTTCTGGTCTTTGTGTGTGTTCCATGGCATCTAACGGCACTGGAATACCTAGTGGAGGGAGCTATGACTGTGAAACGTTTTTATTATGGCACTTATTTATAAATTTCTTAATTTTTTATTATTACAATATTTTTATATACCTACTTAAAAACCTACAGACATTAAAAAAACTTAAACCTAGAGTGCCACCGGCAGCAGGGCAGGGCTTAAGAGTTAAGCTACCGGTGGTTAAGGCTGCAGAGTGAGGAATCTCCTGAAAAAGCGGGCCGTGTCAAGAATCACCGCCTTTTGTATCTGACCCTTGACCCAACCGTCTAGCGAGAGCCTCTTCAGATGTTGGTCGAGGCTCTTCGTGATAAGCGCGTTCACCGAAACGACTATCGGGACAATGATCGTCGAATCGACATCCCACATAGCGGTAACCTCGTGAGCCAAGTCAAGGTACTTGCTAAGTCCTTTTCGGCTTTCACGAGGTTCTCATCATGTGGGACGGTGATGTCGACGAGCACGGCCCGGCGTTGGGATCAGTCAACTATCACGATATCAGGCTTATTAGCTACAATAGTCCTGTCCGTGATAATAGATCAAAGCACGACCATTTTCGAGAACTGGCGCTGGTGTACCTATACTTATAGTACGGCACCTCGGACTCGACGAAGTTGTATTGAAGGGCAAGTTGTTGATGAATGATCGGTAAGGGCAACTTGGTTGTACCTGTGTAAGTACTCGCCGTTAGCAAGATGCGAACAATCGGAAGTAAAATGCCTGAATGACAGCTTGAGATCATCCATGTACCTACAACAGGTGAGAAATGACTTCACCCTGTCTGCGAAGCCGATAGCCTAGATATGCCATCACTATGTGATGGTGCACTCCTAATCAGCATCATCATAATTCATAGCCTCTTTTATCCCACTGCTGGGTTTAGGGCTTTCTCTTGTTGTGCCATCGGCCTCGGTTCTGCGCCAATCGGATTTATTTACCTACTTTTACAAGCTTTTATTTAGTAGCTCCTCAGATCAAATAGAATGGTTTCATCACCTGACTTTTTTTGTCTTTTTTTGTGACTTTACTTTTGATTGTTATCAAATCTTGAGTTTTTGACCTACTTTCTGGTTTCCGATTGAGTTGAAATTTTACGTAGGTACCTACATTTGTAAATTGGGAGACCATATTTTTAAAATTGTTAACTGTTATTTTATCACCATTTATCCAAGACTTGCGTACTGTTTGTAGGCACACTGTACAGCGTAACACCAATTCAACGATCAATGCAAATATTAATACATACCATACAATATAAGATACATATCAGTAATTGAAGCAAGTGTTAGTGTTGTCGCGAACCAATTGATTTCATATTATTGGACCTTCACACTGAATAGCATTGTATTAAGATATCATCTAAACTGCTTATCATACTGAATTATGATAAATACTTACTAAATAAGAATAATAAAGTTATAAGCACTACTATATAACTAAAACTATTCAAAAAATAAAGGTAATGTATACAAAGTGTTCCTGAATGGTGTATTAATACTTCAAAGTATCGAATCTCCATAGATCACGTGGCTAAAATATTTTGTATAGAGATTATATTACTCGATATTTTTTTCTCGAATTTGGCAAACCTGTGTTCTAGAAGTTGTTCACTTTGACGTGTAGAAGAACATTCTGAAGTATTACTACGCCACAACGCCACGCAAACACCCTGTAGATATCTTTATAACCATCAAAATAGCAAGTAATGAAGGTGCACCTTCATTGTCTGCATCTGCCGCGTCACCAGACTCCTAGAACGAGTACTTAGATGCTGTTGCACGTCTGTTGAGATGTGGAAAATGTGAGAACACTTCTCGCGTTCGTTTTGGAATCGGTGGCAAAATAACAGTTAAAAATGAAAAAGTCGTTTGCATGTATATACGTTCGTATGTCACACATGGGTACGATTGTGAGAAAAACAGCGTTTTCAAATGTTTTAGATTCCAAAACGAACGCCAAGGTCATGTGAGGCTTTGATCACTACGAATATGAATAGAGATCATCTTTGAAACCAAAATAAGAAACAACTAGTAATTAAATTGAAAATAAAAAACCCTTTCAAATGGAGCCGTTTTTTTCAAACGGTTGAACCTAGATGGTATCATGGCTATAAATACCAATATGGAACAAGGCATCTTTCAATCAAAATTAAAATCAGTTTAATTGCTTGCGTGCAACAATGCGACAGACAGACATGCACACTGCACTCATATAGGTACCCACGTTAAACTACTATAGGTAACTAACTAGGTACTCTTACTATTATTGCGTGGAAGGTTAAAAAATAAATACCTAACGACTAACAAATTAGAAGAAACTATTTTAAAGTAAGCTAATATAAATCTAGAAGACCAGTGGGATTTGTTCCCACAATGTTGGCCCTGATTTGTCACACTATAGGGATCATAGACTGAGATCTGTGATAGGGATCTATGGGGAAAAAACATTTTAATCATGTGCCACGATAAAAAAAGAACAATTAATAAAACAAATCTTTGCGGCCAGCCGTTCGCAGTCTCAAGGTTTCGCCATGAACAAATAAATTCTTAATTCATGAATAAATACCGTCCTGTTAGTAATATCATGGGTTAATTGTTATTAATTAAGCCACACATGTTCACCAAAATTTAACATTGCGATATAATATATAATCAACCATCTATTAGATACACACACATTTTATATTTATTTGACATTTAACTTTTTGAAGTGTTGTCAAAACCAGTTGGCTAAACATTTTTGGTTGAACTTCGGTGTACCTAAATGTACTAAGTAGATAGATATATTATTATAACGCTTAATTATTCAGATCAGAAATTACAATCAAAATGATAATAAACAAACACATACAATAATAAAAAATTGTTTAAAAAACTAAAAACACGCATTGTCATCGGTCTTTTACATGTGTGCAAAGTTTGAATTAAATCTGATCGTTCAAAGTAGGGTAGTAAAAATCGAGCTCAAAGGAGTCGGATACATACATAGTACATACTGTTAGATGCTTTCTTGCTCCAACATTATTGTAGATGCTAATTATAAATTAAACACTGTTTTTACTTTAACTCGTATTCATTTACTTTAGGTCAGGTACCGATTAATTATCAACAATGTTATCGCAAAGGAGGCACGCCATCTTCCTTGATCGCGCGGGAATCGTCTCTCTCGCTCGCTTGCCAGCAGCGTAGTGTTGTGCCGGCGCCGTAGTGCTGTGCCATAGCGAACCATTAATCGACTCTAGGGAGAATCGCCTAATAGTTCGGCCATCCTGCACATCACGCGCCCTCGCGGGATTAGAAGCCTGTCTTCTGGACGATGGACCACCATAGCGCCAGAAGCAACTGTTCACAAACATAACTAATGTTAAACTTCAGCTTCTGTTGCACAGAAGTTGACAACTTACTCAACCATGACCATGTGGTGTCGCATCAAACTCGTGATTCTGTTGGTCGTAAATGGTTCAGTTATTGTTATGAAAATTCAGTTAGATCTGAAATTTTATTATAGATATTACTTATGTCATGGCAACATCAGGTGAATTAATGCCATGAGACATAGATCATATAGTATCAAATAAAATATAGTTTTCATAAGTTAAAAATTATTATATCATCAGACACATGTGTGTCCAAATTCAATTGAGAGCTAAGAATAAGACTTTCATAGGAAAACAGTGATTTACAGACCCATGGGTGAATATTACCAATCCAGATTAATGTCACCGTATCGTTTCAAATGTCGATGGCATGATGCATTCTCGTCCAGATGTCGCCCTCGCTGGCAACCATGCTGGAGCAGCACCATCGGCCAACGGGCTGTGCAGCTCATTCCGGTGCAGTGCTGCTTGCTTCATATTCAGCAGCCAAGCCACGGACTCACTGTTCACAGACATAGCCAATGTTAACTTCAACTTCTGTTGCATAGAAGTTGACAACTTACTCGACCGCAACCATGCGTTGTACCACCAGAACTTTGTTGAGGTCGATACTCGTTATGTTAGTGTACATGATAATTCAATTAGATATTGCATAATGGTGACAGTTGGAAAACAATTCTATAAGACATGGATCATCATAGCATCCTCAGGTAAGACTTGGTGTCATTAAGCCATAATAAGATCAAACATTTATGAGTCTATATTCAATTGACAGATCAACAATAATACTTCTATAAGGAAAGTCATTTACAGACCCATTTGTTCATGTTACCGTACAATCCAGAATAATATCACCGTCTTGCTCCAGGTAGTGACGGCATGGTGCATTTTCATGCAGATGTCGCCGTCATTGGCAACCATACTCGAACAGCACCATCAGCAGACGGGCTGTGCGGCTCATCGGGTGCAGTGCTGCATGCTTCATTTTCAGCAGCAAGTTCACCCAGTAGCAGCTCACACCATGCTGCTCGTAGAACTCGTGCACCCAATGTTGTAGACATCTCTCGGTGCGGTTCACTCCGAAGAGTTTCCTAAAGGACATGCGTATCCAAAGATCGCATGCTGTCACACTCCGATGAATTTCGAAAATAGACCTGTTTATTCAGAGCTAACATACGGTTACACGCCGATGAATTTCGAAAATAGACCTGTTTATTCAAAGCTAACATACGGTCACACGCCGATGAATTTCGAGAATAGACCTGTTTATTCAAAGCTAACATACGGTTACACGCCGATGAATTTCGAAAATAGACCTGTTTATTCAAAGCTAACATACGGTCACACGCCGATGAATTTCGAAAATAGACCTGTTTATTCAAGGCTAACATACGGTCACACGCCGATGAATTTCGAAAATAGACCTGTTTATTCAAAGCTAACATACGGTCACACGCCGATGAATTTCGAGAATAGACCTGTTTATTCAAAGCTAACATACGGTCACACGCCGATGAATTTCGAAAATAGACCTGTTTATTCAAAGCTAACATACGGTCACACGCCGATGAATTTCGAAAATAGACCTGTTTATTCAAAGCTAACATACGGTTATATTCCGATGAGGTCCCTAATGGACATGCGTGTCCGAAGATCGCATGCGGTTATACTCACACACTACATACCAGCGCCCTCTAGTGGTAACTTTAGAAATTTGCAAATAAGACTAGAGACAGTCGCCACATTTCCATCATAACGTTGCAACATTTTACAGGTTCTTGTAATATTTTATATATCAGCAACCTTACTTTCCAAAAATCTTCATGACTAGTAGTCTCATCATAATTCGTGGTATTTTACAAACCAATTCTGCAAAAGAAATTGTTATTCCAAGTTTACTTAACTCAACCGTCAACCACTGAGAACAGGGTTAACCTTAGTTTAACAACCAATAACATAAAATAAATATATGCAATTAGAAGCAGGAGCTATCGTGTGATCTTCATCATTTATATTCCAACATTTGAATAGCTCTCTGTCATATTTTGGAGTGTCAGCAGTTATGCTTCGCAAATCTTTCATGTATAAATGCTCATCTCAATTTACGGTCTTGTAGAAACCAACTCTGCAAAAGAAATTGTTGTTCCGGGTTTACCAAACTCTACCGTCAACCACTAGGAACAAGGTTAACTTTAGTTTAACAACCAATCTTGAACGCATAAGATAATAGTATATGCAATTATGACCAGAAGTTTTGTTTGATCTGCATCATTCATATTAATCAACATTTGAATCTCCGTGTCATATTTTGGTGTATCAGCAGCTATGCTTTGCAAATCTTTCATGTGTATGCTCATCTCAATTTATGGTCTTGTATAAACCAACTCTGCAAAAGAAATTGTTGTTCCGGGTGTACCATCAACCGTCAACCACTGGGAACAATGTTAACCCATTCATATTCCAACATTTGAATAGCTCCGTGTCATATCTTGGTGTATTTGCAGCTTTGCTTTGCAAATCTTTCATGTGTATGCTCATCTTAACTTATGATCTTGTATAAACCAACTCTGCAAAAGAAATTGTTGTTCCGGGTGTACCATCAACCGTCAACCACTGGGAACAATGTTAACTCATTCATATTCCAACATTTGAATAGCTCCGTGTCATATCTTGGTGTATTTGCAGCTTTGCTTTGCAAATCTTTCATGTGTATGCTCATCTCAATTTATGGTCTTGACTCTTGTATAAACCAACTCATTATCACACTGAACAGTTGTATGTGGTGGTGTGTACCAGACTCCACTTTAAATTGTATTAACTTGGTCGGTGTGAACATTTGTATCATGCATTCTTAAATTAACAAGATTGTAAGTTTCAGAACATTTAAGAACACAGATAAGGTTATTACTTTAACAGTCAAGGTATTCAGCGACTAGCTTGGTGCCCAAAACATAAAATCATTGCCCCATATAATCATCATCACAATTTTACAAGTATTTCAGGTTATAATTTGATGTGATTCCTTAGCACCAAATAATAGGAAAGAAACTAATGCCAGATTCCAGATTCAATCTCGCACAATATACCAAAATGCAACAGGTTCAATGTAGGTACTTAACTTACGTATGAGTAGGTACAACTTTGGGCATTTTGTGTTTCATCTCGTTTTTGTTCATTTGAATACAAAATGATATGATGGACTCACCAAAGCACGGTTCTTTAGCGTTACCTCTGGATATCCTTGGTGAAATTACAAGATACTACAAACTTGTATTCCGGGCGCTTGTAGACTGTCAAATCCGACTACGCAGTATGGTAGCATCATGTTACGACGTGCTTCTGTAGGTTCTGCTGATAGTTTACTGTGATGCCTACTTTCTTTGCACGACTAAAGCAATAATCACAGTACACGACGACTTCCAATTAGCTTTCTTTCGTTCCTTTGCTTTTAACCTAAAAGCTGAAACAATCAAACTCGCGGGCGATTTTGCTCAGATCCCGATTCTGAAAACTGTTAGATGCTTTCTTGCTCCAACATTATTGTAGATGCTAATTATAAATTAAACACTGTTTTTACTTTAACTCGTATTCATTTACTTTAGGTCAGGTACCGATTAATTATCAACAATGTTATCGCAAAGGAGGCACGCCATCTTCCTTGATCGCGCGGGAATCGTCTCTCTCGCTCGCTTGCCAGCAGCGTAGTGTTGTGCCGGCGCCGTAGTGCTGTGCCATAGCGAACCATTAATCGACTCTAGGGAGAATCGCCTAATAATACATACATACAGGTGAAACTAATAAAAGCGTGTTAAAAAAATGCGCTTATAAACTTGTGCAACAACTAGCGGCCTTACTACTAAGAAAGCTCTTCCTGGCTATTACTACTAACATACCATTTATCTATTCTGTACGAACGTTAGTTGGAACCAATTGTATTTGTGATTATTATATTTGGGAGTTAACTAAAATTGGCTCATTATCATTATCTCCAGCGCGTAATGGAGCGCCACGCGTGTTGGGATGTGTCCAGCTCTGGCGAACGTGCCTCGAATGCGACGCTCGCGCGCCGCGCGCGACCTGTGCGCGTGCTGGTGCTGCAATTGATTTGTGCGGAGGTGAGGCCCGCGCGAACCGAACGCGCGCGGCTCATGCGCCGCTCACGAACGCGCGGCGCGTAGATTACGCGTGAGCGGTGCGCGAGCGACACGCGATTATAAAATGCACGCGAGCAGAGCGCGAGCGGTTCGCGCGCGGCGCGCGAACTGCGCTTTCGAGGCACGTTCGCCAGATCTGGACACACCGTGACAATTTCGACACTTCTAAGTAATTTTTATTTTTTTATTTTTAAACAAGCCGATTGGCTGCCTAATACCTGAGGCAGTGACTGTTAACAAATTAAATCTAGAATCACGTCTGAGCTTCCAGGGTCAAAGCTTTTGGGGCCAAATAGTAAATGGGCCGTGCCGTCCGATCGCTAAACAATTATAAAGATTTACGAGTAAATATGATCAATGTTGAAATTGTTGAATCACTTAGGCATTGCATGAAGTCTAGGACTTTGATCAAGGCGTTCCATGGAATATGTGCACTGTTTCTATACGCGACTGAAATCGTTTCAATTATAAATCAGGTGACGGCCATGACAACAGAATATTTAGTAGTTATAGCCCGAGTCCCGGCGCTGCCTGTTCTCTGGATTCCTCACGACGTAGACTCACTCGCCTCAGAGCACTCGCTCGAGGCGGAAGACCTCTTCCCCAACTTTACGTTTTCCACCGTAATTTAAATACCTTTTTTATCATCGAAGTGTTGTGCCAGTTTATTCAGCCAAAATGGGAGATAAGAAGAAGAAGCCCGAGTAAGTAAACTTAATGGTTTTAAAATTGCTGTGCGATGTTGAATATCGGCGAAAATACCAGTATTTCTATTGTTAAAATGGTATTATTAGGTAGGTAAGTACCTATAGGTGCGGTCGGTTTCTATATAGGGTTTTCTATTATAGATAATATTCGCAGTTTCAGTCCGAGTTTTCCATTTCAGTTCCTACTGGACTTAAGAAAGCTTTGGCGCTAAATTTGAACGAACGATGCGAAGGTCTCAATATCCATTGAAAAAATAATTTATACATCTGAAATTAAAAATAAGCTAAAATAACTAAAACAGAAAAAAATAAAAACCTTCCTCTCTTTTTTCGTCGGTTAAATGTGATTTTTAGTTCAAAAATGAGCTAAATAAGACTTGGGGTCGCGAGGTCTCGGAACCGAGACCTTTTTTTTAAAACATTTTTTTTAACTTAATTACTAATAGTTCATCCCGAAGGTCACACCCTGCTACTCATGTATTATCTGTAAGCCACGGCCAATTTTACTCCTATTCGAACTTGAAAATTGGATTTGCAAGAACTATTTACCTACAAATTTTCATGAAGATCGGGTCAACCCTACGCAAATTTTCAAACAATCAGACGATTGTTTGAAAACTTGTCAAAAAAAAACTCTGGTTTGTGCCCTAAGTAGATATTTTTTGAGACTTTTGATTCGCTCGGTCAACATCAATACGTACCTAGGTACATGAAAAACAGACAAAGCAAAATGTGACCGGGACATAAGTATTTAAATTAATACAACATATACAAAATATTCCAGAACAAATACAACAAGATACCTACCACCTTATTGAGCCAGGTTGAAAATACTAAAAATAATTCAAAATACTATTATAATAGCAGATAGATATCAGTGAGATATTTATTACGATCGAAGGTGACGAAGGTCAAATCTAGGGGTCAAAATGCACCTTGAGTGTATGTTCAATGAAAACTACTTACTATTCGAGCTTCATGAAATTTGTAATCAATATGGTAAATCAAATATAGGCCTATCTTTCAGCAATCAACATATAATTTTGGTAGTGTTTCATTTAATTAAAAACTTTTGTTCCAAGACTTTTCAAAACAATTAAAAACTTTTGAAAAAAATTGTTTTCTATAAGTTTGTTTTTTAAATTGCAAGTGTCAGCTTCTAAGCCACGTTTGACTCTCTATTTAATCTCACTTAAAACCGCATAAACATGCAATCTCATCTGATGGGAAGCGACGATGTGGTCGAAGATGTAGCACGCTTGCCTAGGAAAAACCTATTCATTCCATTTTTGAATTTTTTTATTTAAGTAAAGTTGTTAGATATGATGTAAGCAGCCAACTGAGAGAAGTTTTTGAATGGTTAAATATAACCCTGTATAAGTAGAATCGGTTGAGGAGTTGTAAATACACAAGACTAGCTGCGCCCCGCGGATTCACCCGCGTTTTCCGGGATAAACAGCCTATGTGTTAATCCTATGTGTCCTATGTGTTATCCAGGCTACAAGCTACCTTCATACCAAGTTTCATCTAATTCCGTTCAGCTGTTTTAGCATGAAAGAGTAACAAACTACTCACAAACTTTACTTTTATGATATTACTAGCTGCACCCTGCAGTTTCACCCGCGTTTTCCGGGATAAAAAGTAGTTTTGTGATAATCCAGACCATGAACAACCTTGATCGAAATTTCATGTAAATCCGTTCAGCTGTTTTTGCGTGAAAGAGCAACGAACATACTCACAAACTTTCACGTTTATAATATAAGTAGGACTAGCTTTTACCCGCGGCTTTGCTCGCATTGAAGGCATGAAATAAGTATCAGAGATCATTACAATAGAAATGAAACCATAGTCAATTGGATTGGATATTGACGTGACCGTCGCGTCGTCGGTAATACAGTGAAACGGTATTATTACAGTACTCAGGGTACTACCTACATTACTGGAATGGTAGATGGCGTTGAAGTAGCTAGATTTTGGAATTTTTTGACAAACAATGGTTTTATTTTTTCGTAAAAAATATTTTTGTTAGTAAAAAGTACCTAGCCTATGTTACTTCTAATACCTCCAAGAATACCTATGTGTAGATACAAAGTTTCATGATGATCGGACATGTAGTTTTCGCGTGAAAGCGTAACAAACAAACTTACATTCACATTTATAATATTAGTAGGGAGGTTTGAAATAAATTAATTTTATTTACGAGTTTTTTGTTTTCAGAAAGAAACCTAAAAACGCTGAGCCGCCACTTCCCAAACTATCGTATTTTCAGATCGTAAGTACATATTTTTCTACTAATAAATTGTTCTCACCGAACTGTGACCTCACACCCCTAAACCGATTTTGGTCCAATTAGAACTTAACAAACTATACAAAAAAGGTAACCTAGGATCCTTTTGGCTTCACCGTCTATCATTGACTTAAGGAACCTAAGATCCTGATATCTTTGATCTTTGCACAAAATGGCACGAGCTACAGTTAACATATGTACCTACAGTTTAGCGTTGGCAGTCGTATAGTCAGCTATGACAATAGCTTAGAATTTTGGTACTGCAAAATTTTGGTTTATGTTTTTTTGTTTTGGTACTTGGAGTACCAAAACACTAAGTTCTGAAGTGCCAGTGTTTTTCAATTTTTCAGTTCCGCTACGGAACATGCCTGGAGATCTCCGCCACACTCCTGGGCGTGATCCTGGGGCTGTGCAGCGGGGGCGGCATATGCTACAACCTGGTGCAGGTCGGGGAGATCAGCACTGCCTTCGTGGAGCGCACCAAGTACCAGGAGTTGCGCTCCAGCCATCTTCCTCTGACAGCGGCCTTCGGTGGGGGCAGGATACTGTGAGTCTATCCATTTATCTTTTTGCATGTAAAATCAAATAGCTGTCGTTGGTCGAAAAGTCGAAAATGGTTCCAATTTTTTTATTTTGTTTTGTTCGAATCAGGGATTTTTAAACTTAAAGTGAGTGAAACCGTGTATAGAGATAGTAGATACATCAACAACAACAAGACAATTGACATACAATTTTTAGGCAAAACGCTTCTAATGCGGAGAACATGAAAGCGCTGAAAGAAGACGCCGAGGCGATGGCCATCGGGATGTTCGTCAGCATCGGGGTGTCGCTCCTGTTCTGCATGATTTCGGTGGCCCTTATCAGCTGGAGCGCCTTGAGACAGGTAACATACCATTACATCTGTTGCTGTTGCACAAAAAACCATTACATTTATTACACAAAAAACCATTTTTTTTTTTTTTTTTTTAGTTAACCTGTAATGTCCCACTGCTGGGCAAAGGTCTCCCCCAAAAAAAAACCATTAAGTACATTTATTTAAACAAGAACATAAAAACCATTACATTTATTTATACAAGAATATTATTTTTACAAAACAAAAAACAGTAACCGACTTCAAAAGACCGACTATTGAGTTATTCATCTATTTGTCGCGCACGTACTTAATGCAAATTTAAGACTTAAGTATATGGTTTTCTCATGGATACCATTATCAGAACTGGACTAAATTGAAACGGGACCAAATGGAAAGCGTCAGCTTTCTAATAAAAAAAGAATCATTAAAATCGATTCACCCAGTCAAAAGTTATGAGGTAACAAACATAAAAAAAAAGAAAAAAAACATTCAGTCTAATTGATAACCTCCTCCTTTTTTGAAGTCGGTTAAAAAACTAATTTCAAAGGTCACCAAATCTATACTATAATAATATTATAAAGAGGAAAGATTTGTATTTTTGTATGTTTGTGTTGAATAAACACAAAAACTACTAGACCGATTTCAAAAATTCTTTCACCATTAGATTGCTACATTATCCCTGAGTAACATAGGCTATATTTTATACCCGTGCAAAGCCGGGGCAGGTCGCTAGTATTAAATAAAAGTTTCATATGTTGTCATGTTCGAAATTTATTTTAGTTAATTGTGCTTTTTTGTTTAAAAACAATTCTGAATTGGTATCTTTTTTTAAGACACGAAATCACGAAATAGACATTCAATAGTTTTCATCTTTAGAAATTGTCGTCACCCGCGGATCATGCTACACTTTCGTGACTTGCATTTTGTTTGACGTTATCAATGAGTATCAATATGAACTGATAGATTTTTCACCCGTGGCACAATAAACAATTGGTTTAAATTGACGGCCTTCCTATTTATTACCCACCGACCAGCCTGACGCTTGACGAAAAAACTGCTTGATAAATGCGACCTTGGCTCATTTCAGGCTTCAGACAGTCTATTGCGTTCGTACCTAGTTAGCTAGAGAACGTACATTTAAATTACTTTGACCAAAGGCTTTCAATGATAACGTATATTGTATGAACATCGTGTTCGTTCAGGAACAAATCCGCATTTGAGCACTCTCTCACCTACCTACCTCACAGTAATACGATGTGGTCGATGATGGACAATTTTGATAGCGAGTAACGCTAATGATGAAGTAGAAGTTTTTAATCATGTTTTTTCAGACAAATTAAATTTAATGTAACCTGTTGTCGTCAAAAGCCGAAAGAGCGGGATACGAATGTTTTTGTCAAAACGCAAATTAGTTCAGTCATTCGGCTTTAAATTATTGAATTCGAAAATGTCAGGTCAGTCTCAAAGTCTCAAATTGAGAATAGCCAGTTTCGCCCATTCAAATTTCATAAAGCACGAATCGAAATTCGAAGTTCGCCGATAGGACATTTTATGGAATTTTGTTTCTAGATAACAAGGATCCGAATGCTCTTCCTCAAAGCTGTGCTTCGCCAGGACATGTCTTGGTTCGACACTGACAATGAGTTCAACCTAGCATCTAAGATGTCAGAGTAAGTAGATATATATATTTTTTTTTTAGTTAACCTGTAATGTCCCACTGCTGGGCAAAGGTCTCCCCCAAGTTCTTCCATAACTGCCGGTCTTGGGCCAGCACCGTCCAGTCCTTTTCAAACTTCCCCAGTTCGTCGCGCCATCGCGTCGGATTGCGGCCTGGGGGTCGACTGTCCGGGGGCACCCACTCTGTGGAGACCTTTGCCCATCTGTCCGGGTGCATTCGGCTTGTGTGGCCCGCCCACTCCCACTTGAGCTTGGCAAACTTATATCAAATAAATTACAATAATCAAAAAGCTATGTCATTTGTCCAAGACAATAATAATAATAATAGAGCTTTTATATATCAAATAAATTACAATAATCAAAAAGCTATGTCAATTGTCCAAGACAATAAGAATAATAATAGAGCTTTTTTTTGCAATATCTACAGATAATAAAAGAAAAGCTTTGTAGAAGCTCTAAAGATGAAAATTACTAAGTAGTTGTTTTTTTTAAATTTAAAATAGTATTAAAATTCAACCAATTATAGTCGACACAAAATAAGATGCCCGTTTGGACGTTTGTCATTGCGACGTAACTAGTAATGTCACCATACGACTCGGTATTCGATACTCACGTTAAATCAATTCAAGTTTGTATGAGTATTTGATCGATTTGATTTTGTATTGTAAAGTACATTGGATAAAGGTTACGTTTCGAAAATTTAACTTAAACTTGAATATTATAGGTATATTAAATGATACGAAATGGTGCGAGAGGTCAATTTGTCTTTAATTTAATATTTTTAGTTACAATAACATTCATTCAATCACAAAAAAACAAGAAAAAACGAAAGTCATTGAATCTTCATTCATTAATTTTCGTCGGATGATGAGCCAAAATCGTCAGTTGAGCTATCGTCAATTCAATAATAATTAATTGGTTACAAGTTACAACACTAATATTTGAAAAAAGAAGACTGTGAACGTAACTGTTTTTGAGAGTTTCGTTATAATTTAACATTACAAGCTACCATAAAGTATGCGCAAAAGCGTTCCAAGTTACATTTTACGGTCTTTCTCATGTGTCCAAACGGGCCTCTTATTTTGTGACGACTATAATAAAAAAATTGTGAAAATTCAATCGCCAACGTTTTAATTTCATGGAGTTTAAACTATATTTCATTCAACAAAAAAAAACTTAAAGTGTTTAATCTTTAGAGCTTATACAAAGCTTTTATTACGAGTATGTGTAGCCATTACTTCAATTAAACGACATGTTTGCTATGAAACTATTTTTAAAATAACCACAGTTCAACATAAATAACTTCACTGAATATAAAAAAGATAATCCCTGTCTACTATTTATTTTATAAACAGTAAGTACCTTCATATACGTAGTCAGAATTAAAACTGATAGGTACTGTAGGTACTATTTTACTCGTAATAAACAAACAATTGTAAGCAATTGTATCATTTCAATTAATCTGTGTAATTGTGTATGATGCTCAATCAGGTCTTTAATGAATGGCCGTAGTGGGGGGATTAAAGGTTGCATATTCTGTTTTTTTTATTACAAAGAAAAATTAGTTTAAGTTTTTTTTTCTAAAACACGAGTACTTGTGTTTTTTTGCAAGGAATAAAAGGCTTTTTTATTTCTTAAGTACAGTCTATGACTAGTTCGGAAGCCTCTGGAATCAAAGTGGTGTTCTTTGATGCCTAATGAACAATTTATTATTATTTTTATATTGTACTAGCGGCCCGTCCCGGCTTCGCACGGGTGGACATTCAATTTTTTAACCTTTTGGGATAAATATATGGTTAAGTATTCTTTAATTTTCTAATTTTCCCCGTTTTTTTTTTCTTCCATAAGAACCTTCTCCTGACAATAACAAACACAACAAAAAAATAAAAAGTGAAATCGGTCCAGCCGTTCACGCGTGATGGCTTGACCAAGGGAATTTTTTTATATAAGTAAAATTTGAAATTGATTACATATTAATTCGTAATTGTTTTAGGAATCTCATGAGTCTCAAAGAGGGCATGGGCGAGAAGCTAGCAGTAGTCTCAAACCTCGTCGGTACCTCCATCATCTGTCTGTGCAGCTCTTTCCCGATGGGCTGGGAGCTCACTCTGGCCTGTGTATCTGTGATGCCGCTCTCGGTAGCCGCGGCCGTCGCTTTATCAAATGTAATGTTACAACATTCATACCAAGAATTCCTCGTACACACTGAGAAAAATGGCCATCAAAATTCCGATGAATTCACCTAAAGTACGGAGGATGATATAGGTGGTTGTCACCGTAAAAACTGGTGCTAATCATCGTACTTTTTGGAGATATCAGTATGCTCCGTACTTTAGGTGAATCATCGGAATTTTGATGAATTGTGTGAAGTGAAGTGAATTCATCATTCTTTTAGCGGAATTTAGATGGACATTTTTCTCGGTGCAGTGTTATATAAAGCCTGCTTAAAGTTAATAATTAGGTACTTAATATTTTCCGTCTTGTTTTCGCACATGACATTTCGCGTCCGCAAGAAGATGTTAGAGCATTTTAAGCATTCTTTATAAGTAAGGTCCATGATAAACAAACATTTCTGGGCAATATATTAGCAAAGATATCGCTTTAAACATACTTGCCCAGCAACGTATCGGTTGTAACCTTAAAAGTCAGCGACATAAATAATTCCCCTATATTACTGTTAAAAAAACAAATTCAGATTTTTCATTTTTAGTATCAAACGAAGTCATCTATTCAAGAAATGGAATCATACAGTCAAGCAGGAAAGCATGCTGAAGAAGTGTTGAAGTCGGCGAGAACGATTGTCGCTTTTGCAGGAGAAAACAAAGAAACTGAACGGTAAGAAATAATATAATTACAAGTAGACCTACGTACGACCCGTGGACATCTGAACGATAAATATGATAATGATCTCAAAGATACGACCATACAATTTTTTATTGAATACTTTTTACGGATATTTAATGTTTTTTTTTTTAATCATCTAGGTGAAATTCATCTAGCAATTAAAGATTCAATCGGCCAGTCTACGATCCGTACGTAAGATTTTGATTCATGTTCTAGATACAAGCGACTCCTAGAGCCCGCAGAAGGGTTCGGCCGCAAGCGAGGCCTGTATACCGGCATCGGCAACGGGTTCAACTGGGTCCTCACCTATTCCCTAAGTGCCATTGGAATAGCCTACGGTACCAGACTAGTCATGAAAGGATTTGACAATGGACCGTCGGACTCCAATTACGTAGTTGGCACAATGTATGCTGTAAGTTTATCTTTGGAACTTTATTATACATATTTTATACTCTTATCGAAACTAAGCAATTCGATTATCTGTGACTTTATTTCTATTTTAGATACTAAAAATTTTCTTTTTTTGTTCGTTTTGCTTTACAGATCCTGTTCAACTCTTACATGGCAACCCAGTCGATCACCTTCTGTGTACCTCACTCCGAAGTGTTTGCGGCTGCGCGAGGAGCAGCAGCGAGTATCTTCCACTTGCTCGACCGAGAACCGAAGATTGACAACCTTGAAAGAGGAGGTTTGGCCCCAAGGAGAGTTAAAGGAGAACTTAAGTTTGAAGACGTTTACTTTAGTTATCCATCCAGACCAGAAGTCAAGGTTAACACCACGTTTTACGAGTACCTACTATAAAGAATAATACCAATCCAACTAGCTACAGTGTGAATAATCAAAACACGGTCTTCTCTTACCAGGTTTTAAAAGGGTTTTCGTTCCACATCAAAGCGGGAGAGTGTGTAGCACTAGTGGGGTCTTCAGGCTGCGGCAAGTCAACTATACTGCAGCTGCTGCAGAGACTCTACGACCCGTTCGCAGGAGCGGTCAAACTCGACGGCAAGGACGTGAAGAATCTAAATCTGGCATGGCTGCGGTCTACATTAGGTTCGTATTTAATGTTAAATATCGCTCTCACCTTGTCATCGTTATTATTTATATTGTAGTGCGTTTTTCAGATTCCGGACGAGATACTTCCTTTTTAGTTTTGATAAGGAAAATAAACATTGTTTGGCTTGGCAGGCGTGGTGGGGCAGGAGCCCGTGCTGTTTCGTGGCACCATTTATGAAAATATTGCGATCGGATGTCCAGAGGCGACGCGTGAAGAAGTGCAGCGCGTTGCCGAAATAGCATACGCGCACGAATTCATAACTAGTCTACCTAATGTAAGTAACGTCAAAAAGCTAAAAACACAGTTAGGAAACTACTAGCTACGATTATTACTGCTGCTATTGGGAAACTTGCTCGAGCGTGGCCGTAGGTGCGAAAATGGATCTTCGAAATTCTAAGGTCACGTTTCTCTCACGTGGTTGTGTTCAGGGCTATGACACGGTGATAGGAGAGCGCGGCGCGTCGCTGTCGGGCGGGCAGAAGCAGCGCGTGGCCATCGCGCGCTCGCTGCTGCGCGAGCCGGCCGTGCTGCTGCTGGACGAGGCCACGTCCGCGCTCGACCCGCACTCCGAGCGCCAGGTGCAGGCCGCGCTCGACCGGGCCAGCGTCGGACGGACCACGATCATGGTGTCGCATAGGTACACAAATTCATAGTTTTTGTCTTTCAAGCAAGTTTACTATCCCTGACTGTCTAGAACTCTAGAAAAAAGATAGTGCTTTTCATGTGTATGTTTGTGTGTTCCTATTTCATTATCCATAATGTATTTTATGGTATTTTTATTTATTCTAGGTTGTCTACCATAGTGAATGCTGATCGTATTGTTTGTATGGATCAAGGAGCTATTGTGGAAGAGGGAACTCATGAAGAGCTGATGAAAACCAAGGGTATGAAAATTAGCCACTTGTTTATGAACGGACAACATGAAATTGGAAAATTTGTACGAGAAGGTTTGATTGGATAGATAAATAGCAATCTTATTTTTGTTAACCTCAGGTGCTTACTACAAACTGGTAACTACTGGCAACGAGGTAAAGGAACCAGAAGAAATTGAACCACTGATTGAAGAAGTTGGAAATTTGGAGAACGGAGAGGCTTTCTTAGCACCTAGACTCGACACGAAGAGGAGATCCAGGAGGCTACATAGACATCATTCTATAAAAAGAGGTAACTGGTACATAAGTTTTCCGCTAATGGTCCTTTAACATAAACATAATTCAGAATGCTCAAGGAATGGTAAAATACCTAATGTTAATGGTAACTAATTTATTACAGAAAGCCACGACTGGATGACCCCGCGCGGCTCTATTTGCTCGGTGATGTCAACCGGATTACATAACTTTGTCTACAATGCCGACTTTGAATCTGACGAGGAAGATGGCGATGATGAGGTAGACACAATAGAGTATCTGGAGCACAAAAACAAAAGAATATTCTGCAACAACATTATTTATAACATCTTTCAGTATCCTTGGAATCAGTTTCGATAGTTTTCGAAAACGATCATTCTCGTAAGACTCCATAGTCCATACATTATGGAAGTTCCTTCACGTATCCACTAGGGACGCTTTACTGTAATACTTATATGGAGCCTAACGAAATGTTTGATCGTTTACGAAAACTATCAAAACTCGTACTAAGAGTACTGGACTTGAATAGAATGGAATCGTATGCTGTATGGATTAGGTAGTGAAGTCGGTGAGTGACTGGGAGCTGCTGAAGCTGAATGCGCCGGAGTGGCCGCTCATCACCATCGGGTCGGTGGCGGCGTTCGTGCAAGGTGCCTGCTTTCCTGCGTTCGCGCTGCTGTTCGGATTCTCCAGTGGGGTACGGAGCCTTCATAGATATAAAACCTCATCAATAAAGAAAATAAAACAAACAAGCACAAAGTCGAAAATGTATAGATGTTTTTGTGTTTGCAATCAAAGAAGTCAATACAAAGGTCAATTGAAATACAACTTTTAAATAAAAGGTTATTTGGCTGTATTTAATCCACTCGTATATGATTTCCAGGCTGTTAAAAATGCTCTGATGTCTTATTCGAGATCAAATGGTGAAATGAAAATTCTAGTGGCATACTTAATTTCTTTCTGATTCAGATCTTTATACTGGAAGACCGTGCAGACGTGTTGTACCAAGCCGACGTCTTCGCTGGTATGTTCGTGGTAGTGGCTGCCATCGCCGGCATCTCCATGTGTCTTCAGAGCACCACTTTCATCAGCGCTGGCCTCAAGATGACTACTAGACTCCGACTTCAGTACTTTTCGGCGCTATTAAAACAGGTAATGGGTTGAATACACGTGACGAGCACAGTGGCGAGACAGTGCCCTCGTCCGAATACTTGGTTGTATAAACGTTCTGACAAGGCAAGACGGTCACTAGGACCATGATTTGTTTGCTCGGTCGCGTGTACCAGTTTACTGTCTCACCACTGTACTTACAACGTGTAATCAACCCATAAGTTTTAAGAGCACCTCTATATTACATTATCACTGATGACAAAGTTTGTTGTATTAAATAAATCCTCAACTATCTTAAATCTCAGTAATTTTGATTACCTAACGAAAAACAACATTTATATAGTTTATCTGACTTGTTAGATCTCATGTCACGTCATATAACACTATATTTTTTCAGGAAATTGGTTTCTTCGACAAAGAGTCAAACACTGTAGGCGCGCTGTGTGCTCGGCTTAGTGGCGACGCTGCGGAGATTCAAGGCGCTACAGGAATGAGGATCGGTCTCATTCTACAAGGAATCAGCTCAGTAGTTGTGGGCTTCCTTATGGCCATCTGCTATAACTGGAAACTCACTCTAGTAGCCACCGCGTTTCTCCCACTCGTAAGTAGATTAGAACACAACATAGCTAGCATAGTTTGATTGACGTTCTCATCTTATGAAATTGAGGGTGTACTTATCACTGTTTTAATATATTAAATATAATATATATTAATTTTAATATATTATATTTTATTTCATTACCAACCTAGAAAGTGGCTTTTCACAGATGGTCGGCAGTATTTGGTTAGAAGGAATCGTATCACAGAAGTCTCAGTCAGATGAGCGCGCGGCTATGGAATCAGCCACTTCGATCGCAACAGAAGCAGTTGTGAGCATCAAAACTGTACAGAGCTTAGGTAACCTGCACTTTTTTTTTCCTTGAAATATACTGGAACTTTCGTGATTACATTCTTACGCGTTTGTGTCTTTTCAGGAATTGAGTTAACATTCCTTCAGAAATTCGAAGAGGCACTGCATGAAGCTTGTGCTGCCGTGGCTAAAAAGACCCGTTGGCGTGGGCTGGTCCTCGGCCTTGGGGTTTACATACCCTTCATGTCCTATTGTTGTGCCACGGTGTACGGAGCCATCCTGGTATCGCAAGGGGAGGTCGAGTATAAAATCGTCTTACTGTACGTATAATCGCATACACTCTATTATTGTCCTGTTATGAAATGGGTTCACAGTATCGTGCTTCCTAGATTACATTTTATTAATTTCCCAAATTTTCAGAGTGAACGAAGCAATAATGTATGGAGCTTATATGTTAGGACAGTCGCTAGTGTACGCACCCAGCTTCAACTCGGCAAAGTCGAGCGGAGCCAGAATTCTTTCTATCATAAACAGGACGCCCAAAGTCAGAACTGAAGATGGAGTGAGAGATAAGAAAGATTGGGTAATACAAAACATTTTATTTTACAATTGTTTGACATTGAAATCGCAATAGCAAATTCTCAGTTTATTTTCTTTTTTTAGAATGCTACAGGCAACTTTAGCGTAAAGGAAGTAGAATTTGCGTACCCTACCAGGCCTAGCCAGCAGGTGCTGCGTGGCGTTGACCTGAAAGTGGAGGCGGGCAAGACGGTGGCGCTGGTGGGATCCTCAGGCTGCGGCAAGTCCACCATACTGCAGCTGCTGCAGAGGTTCTACGACCCCGACTCCGGGAATATTGTGAGCCTCTTTCTTCAACTGTTTTTAATTATATATTACGAGAACTGAAATTGTAGATTCATTTAATTTTTCTTGATAAGATAAACCTTTTTGTTTTCTATGATACGATGAATATGACGCAGCGTTGAAGTGCTTTTACGAAAAATTACAAGTATAATATGTTTTTATAAAAATAGGTAACTAATTGTAAAATTGGTCCTGGTTTTCAGAAAACATTTTATGATGTCGGTTTTTCATGCTCTATTCGCAGATAAGTCATGATGACTAGTAAATTTTAATATGATGACGTCGGGGTATAAAATTTGTGTCGTGAAATTATGGGGCTTATCTTTATACGCTTTAATTAAGACGATGATAGCAAATAGCATTAACATAACATTAACATAGCATTAACTTCAGTTAATGGGATATTTAGCCAAATGTATAAAACGTATGACATTGAAGTAAATATATTATAATTTCATATTAAAATAAAAATGATAGATGTTTTAAAAACCTGAATCAATTCATTGTATGGAATGAAAGCACTAATGCAATAATTTAGTTATTAGTTTGTAAATATCTTAGGAAGTACCTACTTCACGATAACTGAAAATGTAATGAACGTACAACATTTTGACGATTTCATCGCAGGTATTTCGTCTCTGTATTGGCAATTTGAACTTTAGGAACTAGATGGGCGTGACACACGGATGCAACTGACGCTGCCGCGGCTGCGCCGGCAGCTGGGCGTGGTGCAGCAGGAGCCGGTGCTGTTCGACCGCACGCTCGCCGAGAACATCGCCTACGGAGACAACAACCGCAAGGTCACCATGCACGAGATCGTTTCCGCCGCCAAGGCCGCTAACATCCACAGCTTCATCGTGTCGCTGCCCAAGGTACTGGCTCCGTTCCTCCGTGGCTACCTTGAGTCGTCGCCTGGTTACTGATGAGGTCCGCCGTCTCCGCAGGGGTACGACACCAACCTGGGCTCGAGCGGCGCGCAGCTGTCGGGCGGCCAGAAGCAGCGCGTGTGCATCGCTCGCGCGCTCATCCGCTCGCCGCGCCTGCTGCTGCTCGACGAGGCCACCTCTGCGCTCGACGCTAACAGCGAACGGGTAAGTAACGTGTCTAGATAAGACTATGATTGAGTTATTTACCTAATACGCGTTACTGAATATTTGGTGAAATACAAATTGATCTCGTTGTTCTGTAAGGAACTCACAAAGAGCTATATTATCGACGACATTTAGCACATTCGTAGCTTTGTTTTTCTAATGCATAAGTTTGACATCAGTTCAGTCCATGATTGTGGTGAAAATTTAACTAGCAGCTGAACAATTACATAAAAATAGTAATCAATAGGAACTAAGTCGCGGACTAGACCGATGCTAGACTGTACAAATGTACGTGTGTCACTCAGGTCTTAGTCTTAGACAATACAGATTATTTAATCGGGCACAAAATAAAAATACAATTATTTCTGTTGAGTCATTGTAAAACCTACAATGCTAGTATATACTCGTACCTACCTATTGCAAGAGCCATTCCATAATGTTTCTTTTTTTTTTTTTTCTTAATTACTCGACCCTGAAACGTTCGTCTCATGCAGGCTGTAGCGGAAGCCCTCGAAAAAGCTGCCAAAGGCCGAACTTGCATCAGCATCGCTCATCGCCTCTCTACCATCAAAGATGCCAACGTTATCTGCGTTATAGATAAAGGTGAGCGAATAATCTCCCTAATAACTCTGTGCAAGCAAGTCTGTGATTAAGGCACTTATTATACAAGTTCGTTTGTATGTATGTTTAGGTTTACACGTAGATAACTGTAATAAGGATCTGTCTCTGATAACTCAAATCGGAATCAGATGGTTTTATTAATATAATGATGTGTCGACCTGATAAGACCTGTTGAGGTATCCGGAGCGTCCTTTTGTTGGTTTTATATTTATATGACTTACGCAACGGTTTTACCCACTACTCTATGGGAAACGTTATTTTTTCCGCGATAATAATAAGTCTACATTGTGTCATTGAATCCAGGGTATAAGCTACCTTGATTTTAAATTTCATTGAAATTCGATCAGCCGTTTTTGCGTGATTGAGTAACGAACATCCATACTTTCTCAAAAGTAAAAACCTTGGAGCATTATATTTGGGGAGTCCTCACGATGTTTTTCTGAATTTCAGGCAAAATAGTGGAGCGAGGCACGCACGCAGACCTCATCAACCTGAAAGGCCACTACTTCAAAATGTGCAAAGGACAAAATGTATCGTAAAAATATTTAATCATATTATTATACCTAATTATGTAGTAGAAATAGAAACGTAGAACAAATATACAATAGAACTTAAAACGTTTGCATATAGAACGTACTTAGTAGGTATACATTTAGGCCGTAGAAAATATAAATATAGATTGCAGAACGATAATCTTAAGAATATTTAATGTAAGAAATGTAATCGTACCACAGCATTTTCAGTAAAATAAACCGTAAGTATATGACTACGGCAATTAGAATAGTTGAATGAACTAATCTTTATCTTTCTTTAATTTGAGAAAAAGTACTCAGTTCGTCATCGTGTTCAAGTGCGCATTTTATATATTTTTACCCGACTGCCCAAAAGGAAAGTGACTTTTTTCTCAAATACGTAAGATTGTATTTATATGACCTCCTTCGACCGCTGAAATAACTTTAACAATTTTGAATTGGGAGTATGGTTAGTTTGGTCTAAAAACCACGTAGCCTATTAACTTTTCGGATTTTACATCGGTCTTATTTTTTTATATTTGCAGTCTGGTTTTGTGTTTCTTTTAACTTTTTTTTTGCATTACCTACTTTTTGTTTCTTTGTTTGTATTATTGATAACAGCCAAGTAGGTTCGAGAGGCTTTTAATGTTAGTTATACTATATACTTAGCCATAGATAAGTAATTGTCGATAAATATTAATTTAGAATTCCAAATAAAGAAGTATTTTAAACACAATTGTTTTACTGCTTGTTCCCAGTTTTCATCAACTTTCACTAGATACAAGTACTACTTACTTACAACCCGGTCACAATATCTGTGCACCTCGCTGGAATGCGGCGCCTCTCCCGCTTCCCCTGTCACCTCTCCGCGCACTCCCCGGTGCGACAGTACGGTAGCATCTTCGTTGCCGATACACGTCCCGATAATTTTGAGAAATTTTCGCTTTGTTGTTATTTTGTTTTTTAATATTTATTGTTAAGTTTAGACATATGACGTCACGAGGTCAGGTGCACAGATATTGTGACCGGGTTGTACTTAGAGTACCTACTTTGTGAATAGAAATGAATTTGTGAATAGAGATAGATCTACGGAAATGACATTATTATATAAACAATTTAAAATTTTGACAGATGATGAGGAACTGTCATGATATTATCTTAATTGTATAACTACTATTGACATTTAATTAAAATTATTTGACTTATTATGCATAGAATTTAAAATTGAATTGGAAATTGTTAGTTATTATTATTTTAAAAACTACTAAAACTATTTGACTGTATACATACATATTGAATGCCCGTTGTGGGTAAACTGACAATTTCAACTAATGTACTAACATCAAGCTTATAAATTACAATGTGTCAGATGTTCAATAAATCTAGCTGACTTTTTACTTTACAGAGTTCTCTTTTCCTATTCTAATTTTATGTACCTATAATTACCAGTGAAATTTCAGGGCAAATTGGAGATTAAACATCTAATATCTCAGGGTGACGAACGCAGTGCTGTGCCGCGCAGGGTTTTGCATTCCAAAAATTCAAAATTCTGGGTGGTGCAGACCTATTAGGAGCAAACGTGACGTGTAACACCAGGCGAGCGATTTGCTCGTCTCGTCACTCAATAACATAAAAAAATAAAATAATAATACATTGCGGTCACAACCTGAAGTGAGTAAGTTTGTTTAGGCCGAGTGTCAATTCTAGGCGTCGGATTCAGATTGGTTACAGATTATCGGCCACAAATGTGAAACTCTTAGATTATAGTAGTGTGGGTACCTATATTCAGCCCTGAGCACAAGAACTCTGTAAACTCCTGTCGAACGTGGCTTAGTAATTTGTAACGATGTCTGAAGGCTTCTGATATGATAATTACGTATTACAATTTATGTGACAATTTTATAACTTTCAATAAACAAATAGGTACACAATATCAGCGTTATCTTATGAATACAAAAATAATACTTGTAATAAAAATACTAATGTTTTTATTTGCTCTTACATACTCATACAACAACAATAAAAGTTTTTTATGACGTAACTATTTCTTTACCTACGTGGCAATACACAGAAATTCTATTAGGTGTTTGACTGAGCTGGTTTATACGAACTTACCTTTTGTCGCAAATAAGGTTTGTATTACTCGACTGGTCGTGGTTAGTCATAATAAGTCATCTATAAATATCTAGACACGCGGTAGCGTGTCAAGTCAATCCAAGTTCAAGTGACAGAACTGGCGAGCAGCACCGCAGCATACATACAGCATATTACACGAACCATTTGGAGCCACTTTTGACCTCCTCATAACTCAAAAACTATTTCACATAAACGTGACAAATTTGGCTCATATATTAAGACTTGCGAGATACATATTATGTGCTCCAAATTTCATAAAAACATCTCAAACGGTTATTTAGATATTAACGTCCAAAAATCGTAATTTTTATCACTGACTTAACTATAGACTAAAACTCTAACCATGTTCCAGATGACCTAGATAGTTCAAATTTGGGCATACAGATAGATAATTAGGTGAATACAAAGGAAAAAATCTGAAACTGGTAAATTTGTATCATTTTATTATAATTTTGGAACACTTAACTTATACTTACGAGGCGCGGCTGAAAAGTTCTGAGCCTAAGGTAGGTACTTAAATCACTCACGCTAGTAGTCACTAGTTGAGTGACATCTAATTAGTATACAAGAAAAGTTTTTTCTAATTAGGATCACTACAGTCCGAGAAATCGATCTATAAACAACAACATGTCTGAGTCATCGCTGCATTACACGAAATTGGAACATCGCGCCGTCATAAAATTCCTTGTAAAAAAGGGAAAACGGCAAAGGAGGTTCTTGAAAAAATGTCTGCAGTTTATCCAGAATCTGGACCATCGTCTGCTACAGTCAAACATTGGGCAAAACTATTCCAGCAAGGTCGAGAGAGTCACTGGAAGATGACCCCCGCTCGGGGCGACCAAACACCGCCGTCACAGACGAAAACATCGCCAAAGCGAAGAAAATTGTTCTGGAGGACCGTCGAATAAAAATGTGGCAGATAGCAGAAGAGTTGAGCATCAGTAAGGAACGAATTGGTGATATTTTACACAATCATTTGCACATGAATAAAATTAGTGCACGTTGGGTCCCAAAAATGCTCACGCCGCTCGATAAACGGCGTCGAGTTGAAACTTCTTTGGAGTTTATCGACTTGTGCAAGGACAATTTGGACAAAATTTGTGACCGTATTGTCACCGTGGATGAAACGTGGATTCGACAGTATGATCCAGAATCAAAATAAAAATCAATGGAGTAGATAGAATAGGGAGAGAAGCCGCCAAAGAAGTTTAAGGTTGAAAAGTCGACTTCGAAACTCATGGCCACTACTTTTTGGGATTCGGAAAGAATTTTACTCATTGACTATCTCTCAAAAAAAAACTACAATGAACGCCGCGTATTATGCAGCACTTTTGAAAAAAGTACGCAATCTTATTGTGGAAAAAAGAAGAGGGAAAATCAGCAAATGAATTTTGTTTTTGCAAGACTGCGCCAGTCCATACGGCGCGAATTGCGAGGCAAGCCGTTCGAGAAACTGGATTTGATTAAGTGAATCATCCACCCTACAGTCCAGACCTGGATCCCAGCAACTTCTTAAAAAATTGAAAAAAGACCTTCGGGGGTGAAGATTTATACCAAGAGTATAGTCGACTTTCGTATTTATTACGTTATAACTGGCATTTAGTATTAATGCATAAACAGGAAGCGTATTAAAAAGGTAGCAGATAATGTATGGGCAATGCGCACTATTATCTCTAACATTCAAGAGAGTATAGACAATAACATAAAAAAGAAAACCACGGAGCGGAAACGCAAGAAAAATATTAAATCTCTCTCTATACCTGCCTAGTTTTCTTTACAAAAAGTAATGATATCCCACCAAAAACATAAATGTAAAAAAGGAGAGCCAAGTTCAATACAAAAATTATGCTTGGCTGTGGGCTTCGCCGCAAAAAGAAGTGAGATCTAAACAGGTGCCAAGTTTGATTGTCAGTCCTGAAATTTATTTATAACAACATAAAATATCATTTTTTTATAACTTAGGATAATTATAATGTAGCATAAGGTTTGACTTGGCTAGTTTTCATATACGAATTACAGGTATATTAAAGCCTTCGCAAGTTCTAAACCTGTTACTTGTCGGTTCTTATTTTATTATTTCGAAAATTTGGCTTGCTGGTAGAAACTAGCCATCGAACTTAATAATTCGTTTATGAGAACTAGCCAAGTCAAACCTTGGGCTACAATATATTATCCTAAGTTATAAGAAAAATAATATTTTATGTTCTTATAAATAAATTTCAGGACTGACTATCAAACTTCGCACCTGTTTAGATCTCACTTCTTTTTGCGGCGAAGCCCACAGCCAAGCATAATTTTTGTATTGAACTTGGCTCTCCTTTTTTACATTTATGTTTTTGGTGGGATTGTTATTTACTTCTATTATTTTATACTTTAGGCCGAGAACTTATCAAACGTACCTCGTATATTGATGAGCTTGAACTAAAACTGACCCTCAATACACTAGCTGTCGAAAAACATCAAGATGTGATGATTTTAATATTCTATAGTCTATAGTCTCGCATTCTAATGTTTTTTAGTCTCGGGCGCCAATATAAAAAACCTATAGTGTGTCGACACCCGCGAAGTAAGTAATATATTATATACAATTATACAGAGGTTATAGTTTTATCGAATGGCTATGATATACCGATAAAGGCTCAATATTCCTACTTAAACAATTTCTCCTATGGACCTACCCTAAAACTTGATCAGAGAGAGGCTAAGAAAATATGTAGCCACTAACTTTAGAATTCCTGATCGAGATACAATTGCAAGTCATTGCACAACTTTTCTTTAATGTGGGTAATTTTGCTTGGCCGGATTGGTTATACCAGATAAACAAATGAACATTAATTTATTTTCCTGGTTCTGTACAAAAATATAATAGCTCGATAAAATTTAAACTGAATCTATAAGTACCGGTTACTTTCACCTTTTGTTTTGTCAATAATATCTGGAAATAAATAATTTAATGGAATAAAATTTATTTACCGAGCAAGCGAAGCCCCTCTGCAACAACTGACAAAATTTTCTTTCATTTGTCCTGAGATATATTTTTGTTTGTTTGTTTATAAATATGTACTCGCGGATAAGGCGTGTTTTTCAAGGAATCTCGATGAAACTTGGTATATAGGTTCTACTATGTTATGGAATTTTTTGGTCGTCGGGATTTTTTGATTGTTTAGGGGTATTTCCCTCAAAAAGGGGAAAAACTGCTGCAGCGTCACTTACCTTTTGATAAATTTTTGCAGAAAAGTTTGAAATCTAATTCTAAACAAAAATTTCGAATACCTATGAGTAAAATCAGTCGAGAGGTTGTCAAGATAAAAAACTGTGATTGTCGCAAAAAAAGTTCTCGCGAGGTCTACTGTTCGTAGAGTTGATAGGATCTGTGGTGCTCAGCATTCCACACTGGACGTACGTAGGCACATCCAGTATAATATTACAATTAGGTCATCTTTATAGTCACTACCTGGAACCTTTTGATGATGATGATTAACGTCTTTTGATAAGACTACGGAATCCTAAAAATGATATCTCAATCCCTAATGATTTTACAGCCAAGACAAATATTTGCAAGCACGCTCAGACTATTTTCTGAAACGTATGAAATCCAGTCTGTTTATTATCAAATTACGTTTCGAGTTCGTCTACGAACATTCTTATGCATATACAGGGTTATTCATAAAGGTTATGCTAAGCCGAAAAGGGCTCATAGTGCTCATTATTATGAACAACTTTTACTATGGGAACCACCGAAACTCTCGAAAAAAAAAACAGCTGTTCCGTACAAAAATGTCAATGACACTCCACAAAATGTAGGGAACAGCTGATTTTTTTCGCGAATTCTGGGTTGGTCCCGTAGTAAAAGTTGTTAATAATGTACTATGAGCCCTTTTTCGGCTTAGCATACCCTTTATGAATAACCATGTATATGTACTTATAATGTATCTAGATGACTGAATCAGAAGTTTATGCCTACTGATAAATTGGCTTCTAAGAAGCAGAATGCGATTTGATGAATCGAGCTAATGAAAGACATTGTATGTGTGGCCTTCGTTCATCGGAAGCCTGATTAATTGTCAATGATAGAATAATTAGAACACCATCTCCCTGCAACACATGTTTTATAGTTCCTAAGCAAACATGTGTTGAACGAAGCGAAGGTCGTCAGTGCGAAAACAAATCGATTTCGTTTTGTATGTTTGTTGTGATAACTTGGGGTTGTAAAAACCCCTACCCTATTAATAAAAAAAACATATCTATTTATCTATTTATATCTATCCTATCTACCTATATGCAAACTATGTATTATTAGCTATACCTAAATTTTCCGATTGCTAACGTTAACCTACTGTTTTGGCCAAGTGATCGTCTAGTGGGAAAACCTTGCGTTGTGATCGTAGAACCTAAGTTACGAATAAGTATGAGCAACCGAGCTACCTGAATAGATTTCCTAACAAATTGACTTACTCTAAGCTACAAGATTCCTACTACGTAAGTTATATAGGGTTATTCATAAAGGGTATGCTAGGTTTTAACCCTTAACTATTTTTCTTAGTATTCCTAATGTAAAATTGACTTAAATAATTATCAAATATGATACGAAATATATTCTAAATTATAGTTTTTGACTAGTTTCAAGCCTAATAAGTTCAGAACAATATTTTACTAAGACTTTACTAAGATTTTACACCAAATATTTTTTTGTTATTTATTTTATGGTTTTTATGTATTATGTTTGTATGTATTTGTACACATAAATTGTTGGCTATGGCCCCGCCCCTCCACCGCGGTAAGCAATGTGTTTCGTCCCAGACTGGATACACTCTTCCGTTTTTACGTGTACAAATACACACCTCTGTGTGTTCCTAACATTAGAGCGCCTGACTTAAACGTCGTTATCATATTCAACTATCATATTCAACATATTTGAATATTATAACAACCCAAAAGCTAAGAGAAGAGGACATAATCTTTTGGCAAATGTCAGTCAGTCTGTCAGTCATTACATCCTTCATTTTTTACCTTTCACACATTTATTCATCAAGGAGCTTACTCATTACCTTAAGGTAATGAATCTGGTCCCGGAAGAACGAATGCAATCCCTTTCGACCCCTACCTAACCACCTAACTGCCTAACGCAATATAGCGACTGCAGTGAACAACCAACTAGAATATCGTTTTATTCTGAAGTTAGTGTGTAAATACATACTCCGGAACCTTTATCCAAAAGCATCTAATTAGACAACCAAGTCTAACACATAGTGTGATAAAGATGAATGTAACTCTCCCGTTACCATCTCAAGTCGTCAGTCTCAGATAGAACTTTCTATCAGTAGACTAAATGAAGAAGACTAGCAATTAAGAAACCATCGGCATAATGAGGTGCCTGTCATCCCGTTGGAATCAAGGGTAACCTCGGAAACATAGTTCCATGCTTAGGTTAGATAATTACCAGTAAGGTACTTTCCGTGGAAGCCTTTAGTATCTTACGAAGACAACCAACAATCACTAAACCATAGACATAAGAGGTGCCTGTCATCCCGTTGGAGTCAAGGGTAACCTCGGAGATATCGCTCCATGTTACAGCTCAGATAATTATCAGCAAAAGGATCTTTCCATAGAAACCTTCGATAAAAGTAGTGTGTAAAGAAAGATCATCGTTGACCTTCGAATTGAAGAGGTAAATTGACTTAAATGTCATCGTGTCGATTCAGAACCTATGTTCCATTAAATGTAAGACTTGGTGAGTCAAAATATAATATGTAAGACTTGGTGAGTCAAAATATTATAATATGTAAGACTTGGTGAGTCAAACATCACGTAATTTCACGTTATGTAAATAATATTAAAATAGTAAAGAGACTTCCGATCTACTTTACATTTATTCGTATATTAAATAGTTACTCGTCAAACTATAGTTGGCCGCTCATCTGACAGCAACTATTGTCAACCATTCGAGATAGTTCATATAACTTCGAATGGCTAACATGGCAAACTGGTCGGCTGCCCGATTTACTTTAATTGTAGGCATGTGAATCTTATAATAGATTCGGCAAACTGATCGGCTGTCCGATTTACTTTAATCATAAGCATGTATATCCTATAATAGATTCGGCAATCTGATCGGCTGTCCGATTTACTTTAATCGTAAACGTATTTATTTTACAGTAGATTCTACAGACTGATCGGCTGTCTGATTTACTTGATTTGACCAAGACTTAAATAAGACTTGACTAAGCTTAACCTTAACTAAGACTCTGCTAATAACATATCAACCGGGAATCGAACCCGCGACCTAAACATAAACGTAATCGTGTATACGCTATAGTAGATCCTACTAACGCCCAGACTCTAATAACATATCAGTCGGGAATCGAACCCGCGACCTAACATAAACGTAATAGTGTATACGCTATAGTAGATCCTACTAACGCCCAGACTCTAATAACATATCAGTCGGGAATCGAACCCGCGACCTAACATAAACGTAATAGTGTATACGCTATAGTAGACCCTACTAACGCCCAGACTCTAATAACATATCAGTCGGGAATCGAACCCACGACCTAGCATAAACGTAATAGAGTATACGCTATAGTAGATCCTACTAACGCCCAGACTCAGAACAGGTACTCAAACTCATCACCCAATAACCGTCGGATCAGGAATCCAACCCGGGACCTCCGGCCCATAGGATGAACACAATACCTCCGTTTATACCGTTTACATTTATTTTATTATTTACTGCACCGAATTGAGCTAGCTTGAACTATTTTATTTTATTTTATTCTGATTTTACTTTGTTTGATTTAATCTAATTTTATTTTATATTAATATAATCTGATTTTACTTTATTTGATTTAACTCTATTTAATTTATTTAGTTTGATTTAATTTGATTTTGATTTTATTTTATATTAATTTAAACTAATTTCACTTTATTTGATTTAATTCGATTTTATTTTATTTAGTTCGATTTTATTTGATTTAATTTGATTTGATTTTATTTTATTTTAATTTAATCTAAATTCTAAAACAAACACACATGCACAAGGAATAAATTCAATTAAATAATTGGAGTTAAATAATCTCAGGAATGTAAGCTCCCCGTCGGCAGGAACAGACCCATAGGAAAACACATCCTATAAACACAAAAGGTCACAAGTATCTTCAGTCAGTGACTAAGACTATGTCCTAATCGCTCCTTCTTTTGTATTTACATAATAGCAGACGGGTACCATCAACCCGAATTTGCAGTGTAAAATTCACACAATTTGAAACCTCCATATAAAGTTTGTTGTCGGACCGAAAGGAAGTCCAAAATCAACCATCAACGATGTTTATGATCTTTGCTTTTTGCAAATACACGATCCTAAATCAAAACTATTGCTCAATAAGTATGTATAAATACCAGACCTCTCTATCTTTAGTGGCCCACATCATTACGTTATGAATTTAACTTATAAACTATTTTAAAATGATCCCTGAATTCTAAAACAATGTAATCGCTGATATGGAAGTACACATAGTTAAAATGAACACAAGAACAGACTCCTCAAGATATTCTAAGGTCACTCACCCCGTGCGGCGTTCTCTTATGACACGGCGACTCGACGCAATACTTACCACGTTGCAGTTCCATCAAACCTTTTAAAAGTTCGGCAGTCCATCTTAGAATCCTTATCTGGCAACTCCCGACGGCTGGAACATCGCTTACCTATCTTCTTTTCTACCTGTACTTATTGAATCACACCTAAATTCCTATTCTTAAACTTTGAAAATCTACCGAAATAAAAGCAATCCAAAACATGGCCGACGTCTCCCAAGCCGCTCGTCGCTGTCTGTCCTGCTTCCGTTCCAAGCTCTGCTTAACCATCCGTCGACGACCAATCACAATCACATATTCTCCAATGCCCCCTTATGATTGGACGCTCGACCAACAAGCCACCGCCGTCAAGGATGCGCCTTACATTTCTGGATTTCAAATCAAGTATAAATAATTGGCGCGTTTATTCATTTTCTCCCTGTGTCTGAGATCTATCTACTAATGTGAAATTTGCGATTGAGATAACTAATTGATTTATTGTTTTGTAATAACCATGTACTCATATTAAATAAGAATGTTTCTTTATTTGAATTTTTAAAATGAATACCTTTTTGGCTAGAGTACCTGCTACTGAGCATCCTGCCGTGTTAACTTATTTATTGTTGATTTAAGGTTTTAGTTTATAATAATAAGACGTAACAATTCCTTATTATAATAATAATGTATTTTGAGATCTTCGATATAGCTCAATACCTGATATTACTAAATTATGAAAAATAACGTATCTTAATTACTTCCTAGTGACCACACACATCGGTATTGCAAAAACCGTTCTACGCAGATTTATTTTGTTTTAGAACTTAATTCTTAACAAGTAATAACGGACCGTTCTTTTCTACGCAGTTTATTTGTTGCCATGCCTTGGATTTTAAAAAACCCAGAAAATTAGAATGTTGCCATTGCATTATTTTATGTTTCTAACAGGCATGTGTTATTTATTCGTGATAGTTTAATCCTAAATGTTCCAATGAAAGCCTTAATGTGCATTTATGTGACTCAACAATTCCTAATTTAATATTAAAATACTTTAAAATCCCTAATTTTAGCTCAACAAAATACTACATAATACAATTTTACAACGGCGGGACATTCTACGAGTTTTGAATTGATTGACTGGTTTTTACTACTATTAATGATAGACGGATTCTAAATATACCAAGATCAGTACAATTAATCTTATTTTCTTATTTAAATAATAGTTTAACATTATTAACCTTGATTCGCATCACTTTTAGAGTCTGCGTTCGATCCTGAGCATCCTTTGCAAAACACTAGAGCATTGCTATGATTTATCAAAAATCAACCTATTATAAATATTTTTATTTGTTATTTTTGTGAGAGATACGAAGGCTGTTTCGTTACAGGGTTTTGGACGAAATCTTTATACATGTACGAGTAGGTCAAAGGGCTGACTAGTACACTGAGAAAAATTTCACCTAAAGTACGGAGCATAGTGATAATTACCAAAAAGTACGATGATTAGCATCAATTTTTTACGGTGACAACTATCATAATATATGGTTCGTACCCTAAAAACTAGTGCTAGTACTAGTTTTTTCTCATCATCGCACTTTTTGGTGATCACTATGCTCCGTACTTTAGGTGAATTTATCAGAATTTTGATAGCCATTTTACTCAGTGTAAGTTTAAAGACACCTTTACGCCTTAGATTGTTAGATTACACATTGCTCACAGTTTAGGGCATCTGGAATTTCATTTCAGGGCTGTTTATTCATGCTGTTTCATATTATGCAAATAATATATTACCTATTACTAGCTGCGCCCCGCAGTTTCACCCGCGTTTTCCGAGTTTATAATATTTAGTAGGATAGTAAGGTTTACAAATATCTAATTGTTATTCGTTGCTGTCTCTATCTAGCATAGGTAATTGAAAAATAATATCTGTGGAAATGTGAAGGCGTATAGAGCATCTGTGCCAAATATCAGTTGGTTGCGCAATACTTCGATCTTACACCACAACAGAGTGTTTCTCCAAAATATACCTCAATTGTAGAGGTACAGAAACTGACGAACAATAAGTACGAGTAAAACTGCCTCTAATAAACATGTGCAAACATAGTTTCCGATTATAAGATGACGCGGGCAGAATACGGAGTGTATAAATATCGGTCGGCGGTGCATGAGGCAAATTATTACGAGATCGGGCCACGTGGGTCGACAGTGCCTCCTGTAAGCTCGGCGTTTCAGTCGCCGCTCGCTTCTCCTCAGCTAGCGCGCTTACTAAATATAGTGAAATACAAAACGAAGAAACGGAAAATCCAGTTGAAAAATATCGTTCTAAAAAGCTCGCATCGCTTTCCACAATGGGACTGAAAGGAGATGAAAAAAAGTAAGTAACTCTTTTATTCCGTTGGAAAAGGCTTTAAGTCGTGCTGGCTATTTTTTGTTTTGAATTTGGACTTTTTTATATTTTAATTTATTTACGTGTGAATGAACAACAACATTATTTTTACAAAACAAAAAACAAAAACCGACTTCAAAAGACCGACTATTGAGTTATTCATCTATTTGTCGCGCACGTACTTAATGCAAATTTAAGACTTATATGGTTTTCTCATGGATACCATTATCAGAACTGGACTAAATTGAAATGGGACCAAATGGGAAGCGTCAGCTTTCTAATAAAAAAAGAATCATCAAAATCGATTCACCCAGTCAAAAGTTATGAGGTAACAAACATAAAAAAAAACAAAAAACATACAGACGAATTGATAACCTCCTCCTTTTTTGAAGTCGGTTAAAAAAGGCCTATACCCAGCAGTGGGATAGAAAGAGCTGTGGGTGATGATGAAATGATAAATGTGGATTTGTTGTCATGTTTTTTTTATAAGAAATTTGCCAAACACTATATAGTACGTATTATTCGATGTTTTGAGTTTATTTTTGAGAGTATGAGTTAGTAGTTAGTACTAACTACACAAATACTTGTTACTAATAAACTTTAACGTCTATCTACAAAAAATAAAGACGGGGTTATAATTATTTTGTCGTTTAAAAAATTTTAATTTCGAAAACTTTGCTAAACTTTTACCTAAGCAGTATGTTTTACATTAGCTCGGTAAATATGAAAATAATTTTAAAAGAAACCACTTTTCATGCCATTTTTTTTCTTTTTATAAGTATATTAGTGTAATGTATAATATATTAACGTAGTTCTTTTTTTTTTTCAAAAAATTATAATAAATCACTAAAGTAATACACTAAATAAATTAAAATAGTAAAATCTTATAAATAATCTTCTAGAATGTTCATATAAACGAAAAAGTCAGCCAGTAAGAGGAGCAGGCTCTAATTTCTATCACAATATGTAATATTAGCACTAGTACTACTATTTCGCGAGAATCGCCATACAGCAGAATTCGATCACTTATGGGCTAGGCAGGGACTACCGTCCGTATTAAATAAATGAACACCGGTACCGGTAACAATTTTAGCGCATATCAACATAATTTTATAGGCTTTGAAAATTTTAATTTTCGCTGGAAGAAACTAAATTGTATATTTGACAAGCTTACAGTAACGAGTGAATTTATGTAAGAAATTAAAGTTTTTTTTAACTATCGATACCGTAGAACCATAGAAAAATATAGTAACTGAGTAATTACTCTGAAAGTACTGCAAACTAAATTATAGATAGGTATTGTTGTGACGTCAAAGAGCTTAAAATAGATTGTTGGTATTGCTAAAATGTATCTAAATTCGAATAGCAAAACCTCGGTTGTCTTGAATTTTGTACTAGACTCAATTTTTATTTGTCGCAATTACGCCGGAGTTTTGCCATAAGGGTTACATACCTAATAGGTACGTAACCCTAAAAACTGTAACGCGCGAATAAAGGCTTCATGTATCCCAAGTGCTAAGATGAAGAAATGTCTGTGCTGTGCCTAATCGTCCAGTCTTTCCGACCCTCTGGTAGCCTCTAGTCTACTTAAAGATATCTGCTTTTAAGCCAAAGCCATTTCATAGCCACTGTGCCTGTGCGAAACTCATTCAATGGGTCATTGTCGTTGGTTATTGGGTCACTCATAAATTAGTTCCTGCAGCCAGCGAAATGAATGGTGCACTTACTATTACTCTACATTTATTGTAACTGGGATAGTCAAGCGTAGGAAAATTTTATATTTGTCTGAGTTTGCTTTTTAACAAACGTTTTAATTTTACAGAAAAACTGAAGATCCGGAAATAAATGTCTCGTATTTTGCAATCGTAAGTATATATACCTAAGACCAAAGTTCTCAAAAACGTAAGAAACTTATTACACTTTTAACTGTCTTAAATATTTTTGAAAAATGAAAACAAATATGCTATTACAGCAAAACCTACTTAGCCTGATCGAATACGGCCAAATCACCCTTAGAAGGCCTGTTATCCCAGCGCTGATATGATTGAAAAGGTTGAGTTGAGATTGATTTATTTTTATTTTGTCGTAGTTTCGATACGGGTCATGTCTGGAGATTACAGCGACTATTCTGGGCGTGTTTCTGGGCTTGCTGAGTGGTCTTGGAATCTGCTACAACCTGGTGCAAGTTGGAGAGCTATGCACCTCGTTTGTGGAGAGAACTGCCTACCAGGACCGGCTCTCGAGCTACCTTCCGCTGACGCAAGCTTTTGGAGGAGGCCGACGATTGTAAGTTATTCTTTATTCTCAAAAACACATAATTACATTCAAATTGTGAAAGTCCATCGATCTAGTGTGAAAGTAAAGTTTGTGTGGGTGTGTGAGAGTGAGTGTGTTGGTTTATAACTTCTTCATACTGAAACGGCGCAATAAGTTTGAATGAAAGTTATGAGCCTTTTTAGGGTTCTGAACTTTCTTGCGGGAAGAAAGACTCGTGAGACTCGGGACTCGTGAGTCTGTCGGTATGTCACGGCCAATTATCTCAGGAACTATAATTATAAGCTAGCTTGACCGCCATCTCCCCTGATGGTAGAGTTCCATCGTGGACAACATCGTTATGTTGTCCACGATGGAACTCGCTTGCAAAAAAGGCAACCGACTCATCAACTAAATTGGCTATGTTTTACACCGTTTATTGTAAGTCCTTAAAAATAACGGTTTCTGTAGGATAGCGGGTAAAACCGCATAACCGTAAATAGTTATCAATAATTCTGTAAATTTCGGTGGTTTAAGTAAATTACGTACTTATTGGAGGTTCTCTGTTGTTTAGAGTGAACGCCTCCCATGAAGATAACATGGCAGCTCTCGTGGAAGACGCTGAAGCGATGGCGATAGGAATGTTCGTCAGTATAGCGATATCCATTCTGCTGAACGTGGTGTCGATCGGCCTCATCGGATGGAGCTCCTTGAGACAGGTTGGTGATTTCAGTAAATTATGCTGCGCAAATGGAATTAGCTCAACTATGTTTTTATTAGTGGTACAAAAATTTATCTTACAATTTTCTTTTTCGCGATAGTTTATAAAGAGGGTAATGTTTTCGGGGTATACATGTAAATGTATGTATGTTTGTGTGCTTTTATGAGTCCTCCGTTGGCCTAAATGACTTAATAAATCTCAGAGGCAACATTTTTGTTATCGAGAAAAAGTTTGCGCTTTGGTAAGCGACGATGTGGTCGAAGATGAAGCACGCAGACTGAAAAAATACATATTCAATCTGACCACGAAAATCCCAAAAGTGTATCTCTCAGGAAACAAGGAATGCCGGGTTCCTTGTCCGTGTCTGTTCCATTTCCTTGCTATACGGATCAGAAACATTGTTAAAGTACCTACGTCTTTGTAAATCCGGAATTGTATGGGTACAATTTGCAATCTGGTTTTTTATTGTTCTTCAAATAACAATACTTATTTGTCACACAGATAACTAGGATCCGGATGCTATTCCTCCGATCAGTTCTACGACAAGACATGACTTGGTTCGATACAGATAGCGAGTTCAACCTGGCCTCCTCAATGTCCGAGTAAGTAAAAATTGACAAAGAGGGCGTCAACAAACAAAATTACTGTAGATTAACATTTTCTTTTGTAGAGCTGCGATCAATTATGTTAGTAAAAAAAATAAATAAAAAAAATCGCTTTCCTAAACACATCCATACACAAAATACACAATATACACATGCATGTGTTTTACTTTATTTTAGAAGTGCGAATATTTATTTTCCAACTATCTGATCAATTGACTCTGTATCAGTTCTATAATTGCTTTTGATTGAGTGTACTTTATAGTTGTAGGTATCTTTGCAAATACCCATTCGCTCACTCACATATTTTTTTATAGGAACTTGATGAAGCTGAAAGAAGGGATGGGCGAAAAGCTGGGTGTGGTAGCCAACTTGGTGGGCACGTCCTTGCTGTGTATATGCACAGCATTTCCGTTGGGCTGGGAGCTGTGCCTCGCCTGCTTCTCCGTGATGCCCCTGTCATTAGCAGCTTCTATCGTTTTGTCTAATGTAAGTTTTTACTAGTAATCGATAGGGGATAGAATTTTAATAACTTATAAGCCATCGCTTATTAGAAGCGATACCAACTCAATACTAACTCGTCCAACACTAGCCCAATTGAAATCTAAATACACATTAAATTGAGATCGGAAATTAATTTAAAATACTCATGTAATTCAATTATACATACATATATACTTTTTTATTATAGCAATAGTGAATTAATTTTTACAGCGCAAAGACAGTTTAGCAATTTTACAGATCGACACCTGTCATCTATAAGTACCTATATTTACGTTAAAATTATTTTCTTATTTTCGTTTTACATCAGTAAAGTCGACGTTTAAAGTCTTTAAATTACGTAGGCACGTGTTTTAAATTTCCAGATTTAATAAAATTGCTGCTCTAGGGTAATCAAATAAAAGATAACGCATAATAGACGTGCCTGTTAATACTTATTGCGATATAACGAGACAATCTAATTATAAGTCTGTTTACCTAATATTATCGCAGCGAGAAAGATGTAACAGCCATAAAAAAGGATTATGGGTAATACAACGTTTACTTCTCGTAATAACGACATGACACTCGCAAAACATTGGCTTTAGATAGCTGTTAGAGTGGAAATACACAATTACTATTTAACAACTCTTTCAGCCAAACATGACTTAGGAACATTTTTAAACTTTACAACCTTCTAGGTCTTTGGCACACGTTTACAAGTAAATTTATTTTTATTTGTAAGTAGGTAATAATATGTTTAATATAGGACAGCTATATGAAATTGTAGCTTGTATTTCGAGCAGAAAGTTAGCCTTGAATTCCAGCAGGCAACACTAGCTATTTTGCCTGCCTGCACATTCCCTGAAATCGGAAATCCTTTAAACTATCTAAGTAGATATAACTTTGTTGCCGATAGATACCCATAGTACAAATATATATATATATAGATAAGTATTAGTATTTGAATTCTTTATACTTTTGTTTACATGTAATTTGAAACTGTAGAATTTTCAACAAAGCTGTTCTCTTCGTTATAGTATCAAACGAAATCATCTATAAGAGAAATGGAGTCATACAGTCAAGCGGGAAAACAAGCAGAAGAAGTGATGAAATCCGTGAAAACAGTTGTGGCGTTTGCTGGAGAGGCCAAGGAGACAGAAAGGTACGACTATAGAATTAAGACTACTTAATTAAAACAAAAGGGTATGTTCTTACGTCGTCCAGTGATGTTTTAAGCACGTTTTTCAACCCCCCTTCACCCCTAACCCCTGGTGGTACATGGTGAAGTTATGATATGAATTATCCCTCTCTTCCAGCCAATATCACGTGTTTTTTTAGGTACAAATTGTCATTAAAATTTTGAGAATGAAACGAAAAAATTTAGACACATGATATTTCTCAATACTCTCCCTTTCCCGTCGTGATATTTCGTGATGTCCCCCCCCCCCTTTCTAGTCTCACCTTATTAATGGAAGATCCTTTATTAAAGTCATTCAAATTTAACTACACATAGATTTGACAGCTTTTAAAATGTAAAGTATTTCTGTGGCGGGCTTGATTTAAAACACTTTCGTTTTGACAAATGAACATGAATTTTTAATTTTTGTAGAGTTTAGGTAACTACTTTATTTTTTAGGTACAAATCGCTTTTGCTACCCGCGGAGAGCTACGGTCGAAAGAGAGGGCTCTACACGGGCCTTGGCAACGGCTTTAACTGGGTCCTCACATATTCTCTGAACGCAATTGGTCTTACCTATGGCACTCGGCTAGTTTTAACCGATTTTTACAAGCCAACCGATGAACGCAAGTACGTCTTTGGAGTCGTGTTCAGTGTGAGTATTAAAAACCTTAATATCTCTAAATACATAGATAATTATTAGACTTTGGAAACTAACGTGGTTTTGAGACATTATGTGGTTTTTGTTTTGTCGTAGAAGACGACATAATTTTTATGTGAGTAAGTATTCCCGTGTTAATTATAACAAAAATACATAATCTATACTATCTATACTAATAATACTAATACTAATCTATACTATCTATATTATATTATCTATACTAATATTATAAAGAGGAAAGATTTGTATTTTTGTATTTTTGGATGTTTGTGTGGAATAAACTCAAAAACTACTGGACCGATTTCAAAAATTCTTTCACCATTCGAATGCTACATTATCCCAGAGTAACATAGGCTATTTTTTTTTTTTTTTTTTTTTTTTTTTTATCCACAGCAAAGCGTGGCAGGGAACAGCTAGCCTATACTAATATTATAAAGAGGAAAGATTTGTATTTTTGTATTTTTGGATGTTTGTGTGGAATAAACTCAAAAACTACTGGACCGATTGCAAAAATTATTTCACCATTCTAATGCTTTTTTTTTTTTTTTTTTTTATCCACAGCGAAGCGTGGCAGGGAACAGCTAGTAATAATATCATAAAGAGGAAAGATTTGTATTTTTGTATTTTTGGATGTTTGTGTGGAATAAACTCAAAAACTACTGGACCGATTTCAAAAATTCTTTCACCATTTTTTTTTTATCCACAGCAAAGCGTGGCAGGGAACAGCTAGTTATGTAGATATAATAACTTTTCATCGAGAACCAGTATCACAAAAGCTTGATTATATTTACGTATATTTATATATGTAGTTATAATAACTTTTCATCGAGAACCAGTATCACAAAAGCTTGATTATATTTACGTTTATATAATTATGTTAATATAATAACTTTTCATCGAGAACCAGTATCACAAAAGCTTGATTATATATACGTAATAATGACCGAACTATCAATATTTTTTACAGTTGGTAATATTAAATCCCATGTATCATTGATCCCTTAAGTATTTAGAAATAAAAATATAGGGTATTTAGGTACTGAGAAGTTACATATATAGGTACAGTGTAATTACTCGGGCTCGTGCGACCTTTGTTGTCTTGACGTTTTATCATTCAGATGATTAATTAATATTAACTAAAGTAGGTTTGTACAATTAACCATTGAGTCACTAACCAGAATTTACTCCCGATAACCAGAAAAACATATTGTAGACGGACCTATATCAAAAGTTGTGTGAACAATTTTATTGTGCACATTGTTACGTCTGGTTTAATCTCATAGGTTAAATAGATACTTAACGAAAACCTTGAAGACTGATGAATAAAATTGGAACAGTTTTGCACCTAAGTAATTGCTGAGAATAGCGCGTCCTCTGTTCGATAAGTAGCTAGTAGGTATATC
Organism: Alcis repandata; assembly: GCA_949125135.1. NCBI lineage: Eukaryota > Metazoa > Arthropoda > Insecta > Lepidoptera > Geometridae > Alcis > Alcis repandata. The sequence goes on along the minus strand of OX421221.1, from coordinate 10,842,253 downwards.
AATTGAGTTTTATTGAGCGTCGTGGCCGCTCTTCGCCATAAACAATTAGTGGATGAAAGACGTTTCATTATGTAATTTATTGCAGATATTGACGACGGCTTACATGGCGACACAGTCAATTACATTGTGCGTGCCGCATGCTGAAGTTTTTGCGTCGGCTCGAGCAGCTGCCTCGGCCATCTTTCAGCTGATGGAAAGGGAGCCAAAGATAGACAGCTTAGACAAGGCGGGACTCGCTCCTAGGAGAGTTAAAGGCGAAATTAGCCTTGAAGATGTACACTTTGTGTACCCTTCACGACCTGATATCAAGGTATACATAATATCATCACAGTCTCAAATTATCTTTACGCGTACCGATGTGGGCCACAAAAGACCTGATTGTAATAGCAAATCTCAGCTTTTACACCTTGGCGCAGACGGTACAAGTGCAAGTAATGTTTAGTCAAGAAGACGATAGAGGTACCATTGTAAAGTACCTATAATCCGTTTTTTAAATTTCAGATTTTAAAAGGCTTATCTTTGCACATTAAACCTGGAGAAAACGTGGCTTTAGTGGGGTCGTCAGGCTGCGGCAAGTCTACTATTATCCAGCTACTGCAAAGGCTGTACGACCCATTCGCAGGGTCTGTTAAGCTCGATGGAAAAGAATTGAAGAGCCTCAATCTCAGTTGGCTGCGATCATCTTTAGGTTTGTAATTTTTGCCTGAATTATAAACGATTTTACAAATAGTCGAAATGTAAGTTTTCTTTATATTCTGTCGCGTTTTTGACAGGTGTGGTGGGCCAGGAACCGGTGCTGTTCCGCGGCACTATCCACGACAACATCGCTATTGGATGTCCAGAGGCGACGCGTGAGGACGTCCAGCGGGTCGCCGAGATGGCATACGCACACGATTTTATCACTCATCTGGCTAACGTAAGTACTTATAATAAATACTGTATGTAAGAATATTGAAACTCGGACAAGTATGGCGAAACATAAGTAGCACGGAGCCAGTAGATTACTTGTGTTTTTGTCACTCACACAAATGCAGTTACTTTGGGAGAATCACGCCATACCATGCCCTCTATTCTAAGGGTTGTAACTCACAGCGATTAGCTTGAGTCGAGTCGAGCTCGAGTATGATGTTTTAACCCTACGATGAGATTGTGAGATGAATATCTTTATTTGCAGGGCTATGAAACGGTGATAGGAGAGCGCGGCGCGTCGCTGTCGGGCGGGCAGAAGCAGCGCGTGGCCATCGCGCGCTCGCTGCTGCGCGAGCCGGCCGTGCTGCTGCTGGACGAGGCCACGTCCGCGCTCGACCCGCACTCTGAGCGCCAGGTGCAGGCCGCGCTCGACCGGGCCAGCGTCGGACGGACCACGATCACCGTATCTCACAGGTCAGTCTACAACTAAACTTACTCTAATCTAATCTTATAGATACCTTGATTTAGCTCTAACCTAGTTTAAGAATTGCACCTATAATTTGCCTAGTATGTTATGATACTTAACAGGCTCCTTTGAGTTATACCACTCAGCAGTATGTTTTCTATTAGTTACGAGACTATTAGAAAGTAGGTAACCGGCTGCGTCCCGTGATTGCACTCGATATCCTATAGGAACTGCTAATTTTATATGAATTAATAATAGTACGTAGTAGGTATGTGTGTGTGTGTACGCTATCTCAATTCTAAACTTTACTGAAATTCGTTGAGCCGTTTTAGCTTGAAGTATCAAATTTACATTTACCTACCTACTACTATAAACTTAGAATAAATAACATCGTACACAGTTTGTGCAATAAAAAGTTCAACTACCAGATTTCTAGACACAAACTTTCGCATTTAAAATAGTGTAATTTCTTGGTACTTCATGAGACATAAGTAAATCATTTGTTTACAGGCTATCTACTATTGTTAACGCGGACCGAATTATCTGCATGGATCAAGGGGCTATAGTGGAACAAGGAACACATGAAGTATTGATGAAAGCTAAAGGTCAATATTCAATTACTTTGTCGCATATTTTATTTACCTAATTATTATTTTAAGGGTTTAAATGACGTTTAAGTCAGTACGGCCCAGATTGATACGTACCTACCTACCTACCACACATTTTGAGCACCTTACAACGTAGCTCTAAAGTATTTTTTGAGCTACACACAGCGGGGAGCTCCTTCCCTTGATGTCACCTAACATTGACTACTACAGCAACTTTTAAAGTAATAAAAAATCTAAACTATTTTTAGGATTTTACTTCACTTTGGTAACGAGAGGCAATGAAAGCCATGAGCCTGAAGAAACAAAGACCTTGATTGCGGACACTGTTCCTGAAGATGACGGCTCAGACACGCCGGCGCAGCTGGGAAGGACTGAAGTCAAGAGGCGATCCACCAGACGGCTGCACAGACAAATTTCTAAGAGGGGTAGGTGGCTTTTACTTAATACCAGCTACGCCATGCGGTTTTCTACAACAGTTAAAACAGTGATTATTACGAAAAAATAAATAAGATTGTAAACGGTGATAATTATATACGCCAAAAATAAAATTCAAAAATATTTGAACAGCCGGCAAATATGTAAATCCGCCACTGCCTAACTGCCCATGTGTTAGCCCAAGGCATAAGCTATCTCTATTTAAAATTTCATCCGATCTCATCCAGCCTCTTCTGAGTAAAGGTAAACATACAAATAAACTTTCTTTATAAAATCAGTGTGATCAAAAAACATAATATTTGTCTTCAGAATCACACGACTGGATCACTCCTCGCGGCTCCATCTCGTCCGTGATATCAACTGGAATTCAAAACTACATTTACAACGGCAACGGCGTCTACGACACCCCAGAAGAAGAAATCACAACTGAAGAAGAGGTTATTATACTTGTCTTATGTTTATACTATTACTATTATATACTACTACACTTTACTACTATATTACTACTACTATATATTACTACTATATACTACTACTATTATATTATACTTGTTATTATACAATTTCACAATAATGTTGTCTATAAAATAAAGTAGATGACTCGTGTAGTTTTAAAACCGTCTTCCATCCACTAATGAGTATGGCTTATTTATGTTGTTGAGTGTCGAGACGAGCAAATCGCTCGCCTGATGTTAAATGTCACGTTTGCCCATAACAATTCCGCACCACCCAGAATTTTGTATTTTTAGAATGCAATACCCTGCGCGACAGCACTACGCTCGTCACCTTGAGATATGTAAGATGTTTAATCTCCTATTTGCCCTGAAATTTCACTGGAAACAATGCAATTCGAATCGGAACACAGTAATGTTTAATAGCTCTTCTCTTTATGGTGCTATCTTTCGGTCTTATGCCAGTCTCATCTAACTATCATAATTTTCCTGTACAGGAGGTGAAACCGATCAGTGACTGGGAACTGATGAGATTGAATGGTCCTGAATGGGTGGCGATAACTATAGGCTCTATCGCTGCTTTCATCCAAGGTGCCTGCTTCCCGGCATTTGCGCTTCTCTTCGGATACGTTAGTGGGGTAAGTCATTTTCAAAAGTTTATTTACACCGACTAGGGCGCGAATATGAACCGTCCTCGCGCTAATCAAAAGTAGTTCATTATCTGTCTATGTTGATTTTTTACGAATCGTCTCTAAAAGCAAAAGGAACCTTGGGGATATTTTTGTCTATCCATCTTCATCACATCTGATTTAACCGCGAGAACCACCAGGTGTACCAAAGGAAATAAACGTAACTGTCTACATCTACATACCTACTTGTGCTAACGACCAGCGGCGGCCTTAGGGGGTGGCGAACAGGGCAATCGCACGGGGCCTCGCTCTTGCAGGGGCCTCGCGCAACAACCCGAGCAAATTAAAAAAACATATACTCTTTTAACTATATCTTTTTTTAGTCTTAGGAAAGACCGCAAACATCAATTTTAAAATTTTATCATAACTGTATTCGTTAATTTTGTAAATCTGTCATTGTAAAATATTTGAAAACTCAAATTTTATTTTAGAAAAAAAAAATTGTATAACTAGCATTTCTCGTCATACATGACAAATACCTAAACCAAACCACCAGACCTACTTTCGCATCACATACTCTCCACGAAAGACAAAGGGCCTCGCAAAGACCTGCTGCTGCCAGGGGCCTCGCAATGGGTAAGGCCGCCGCTGCTAACGACTATAAATAGTACTTGGCCTTGATCGGGTATGACTTTTTTAGTATTCCGTGTGTGTTTCAGATTTTCGTGATGGCAGACCATAGTGAAATGATATATTTTGCTGACGTGTACTCTGGCCTTTTCATCGTGGTGGCAGCTATCGCGGGCACCTCCATGTGTCTCCAAAGCACTACTTTCACCAGCGCTGGCCTCAAGATGACCACCAGACTACGTTGCGGCTACTTCTCGGCTCTGTTAAGACAAGTGCGTACCTACTTACTTTGTATTCACACAATTTTCGTTTGTGGTGTAATTTAAAATTTGCATTATACAATACATACTTCCAGATTTGTTCGTATAAACTAATTAAATTTATTGCTCCTTATCATATTTGAAACTATACAACATCTTTTTTTTACAGGAAATGGCGTTCTATGACAAGGCATCGAATACAGTAGGAGCCGTTTGTGCACGACTAAGTGGTGATACGGCGGAAGTTCAAGGAGCCACTGGCCTTCGGATAGGCCTCATTCTTCAGGGTTTCAGTTCTGTGACGGTCGGCTTTCTCTTAGCGATCTCTTATAACTGGAAGCTGACACTGGTGTCAGCCGCTTTCTTACCAATTGTAAGCACCTACTTACTTTTCAACTAACACAAATAAAAGAATCTCTCACCCTTAACGCATAAGTATAAGTACCTTCTCCGTTCCATCGTGGATTCTATAAAAAACACAAGGGTTATAATTAATCGACACGTTGGTTAATGATGCGATGGGAAAAGGGTTTCGAGAAAAAACCATACGGGGATGACATTTCTAATTATTGGAAACAGTATAAAAAAATGATTATGTTTCGGTTAAAATATACATCAATTTTATTATTTTTCAGATGGTAGGAAGCATTTGGATGGAAGGCATCGTGTCGCAGAAGTCTCAAGCCGATGAACGGGCCGCAATGGAAGACGCCACTAGTATCGCAACAGAAGCAATCGTTAGCATCAAAACTGTTCAAAGTTTAGGTAAAATTGCACTTTAATTGTACTATTTACCGCTTTTGCGGTATGTCAGTTGAATCATTTTACATAAAAGAGACTAATAATCGCTTTCTTTTTACTACCAAAAGAAATAAATGAAGGTCCTCTTAGATGGAAAGAAGCCGAGAAAAGGATGCTTAATTTAATAATGCTTATACTTAGTCCCTTTTAGACGTTATGAAGCCAACGAATGAGTAGTTAAGTAACATTAATTATTAATTTTGTTTCAGGAGTGGAGAAGTTGTTTTTAGATAAGTTTCAAATGGCACTGACTTCTGCTTGTGCAGCCGTCGCCAAGAAGACCCGCTATCGAGGCCTGGTCCTGGGGCTGGGCGTCTACGTGCCCTTCATTTCATACTGTAGTGCTTTGGTCTATGGAGCAGTGCTTGTGGCTCAAGGAGAGCTGGAGTACAAAATCGTCATGCTGTAAGATAAAACAAGCTTATTTTACTTAGTATTTAACCTCTGAATTACCTTATAAATAAATTATATCAATGTTTTCTAGGATCACTGAAGCTGTTATGTACGGAGCATACATGTTGGGGCAGTCGTTAGTTTACGCACCAGGCTTTAACTCTGCAAAAGCATGCGGAGCCAGGATTCTACACATAATTAAGCGAGAACCAACAGTAAGGACCGAAGATAAGGTTAAGGATAAAATGGATTGGGTGAGTAGATACTCGTAGGTATCTATTTTATTTACTACATGCAACAATCTCATCAAGGTTCACATTTCGCGTTTTCGAACTCGTCGGCTTGTCTAAAAGTCGTCACCACTTTCGTCATTGCACTTTGTAGCCACTATCAGCCTACCAACCATATCTCCCGGTGCTCGCAGACTTGAACACTCGGGCTTGTAGAGTTTTTCATGGAGTCTTGATATTACTATATACTCGTACCTAGCCTAAGTGAGTTGACTAGCGCAGTTGCCACTTCGTACGCATAGCATGTAACTATGCTTGGCCGTTCTATATTACGTAAATAGTTTAGTTATGTACTCGTAGGTGTGTATAATAATATATATTCAAAATTTGGTCTCCTTCCAGATTGCATCAGGAAACTTCGGCCTGAAAGAAGTCGAGTTTTCGTACCCAACACGACCGAACCAACAGATCTTACGCGGCATCAACCTGAAAGTGGAAGCAGGCAAGACGGTGGCGCTGGTGGGATCCTCGGGCTGCGGCAAGTCCACCATACTGCAGCTGCTGCAGAGGTTCTACGACCCCGACTCCGGGAATATTGTGAGTGTACTCCGACACTTGTCTCTATTTTGTAGTTTCATTAACCGACCAACATGTTATTGGGTACCTACTATGAGCTGTTTTCAGATATTTGTGTAAATCTAGAGTTCAAAAAAGTGCTTGTATTTTCAAATTACATATACTTAGTATTATTTAAATTAGTGTAGGTTCCTTCTTTCCCGCCCATCAGTTTACCTCATCCATGATCCATGGTATTCCTAATGACTTCATCCAAATCGGTATTTTACTACGTTTCATTTATGTACTCGCTTTCTTATCGTATAGATTCACAAAAAAATATATTTAAATATTTGAACCTCGGAATGCACCTCTTTAATTTGTACTTTCAATCTTTTGACAATAAGCAGTCAAAATCTACAATCAATCAAATCATTTCATAAACTTCAAACAAGCGGCTACCAACAAAATAAAGTCTAATTAGAACAGCTAGAACGCATTAATGTTGTATTTATTTATGTTACTTGATCTAAGATGTTACAACGTAGACTGAAGTTGTAAATTGTATTTAAAGTTACAAAAACTTCTCATTAACGAGTAACCACTGGGAGCGAACAAAACTTCAAAAATGGGTCAAATACTAGGCACCAATGCAACCAGGCACCTGGACTTGAAGATGAACGACCAACCCACTTTCCGGCCTTTCGATGGCTTCACTAAAAGGAAGGAGCGCGAGATGTGGGTCTGCGAAGAAGACTTGATTTCAGCGAGGATTCCGCCATTGTGGCGCGATTACTGCGCGCACGCGCTTCTGGACTACCAAGTTTGTAGATACAAGCACTTCCCGTTCGTGTTCCAGTGCGCCCATGAGAAACATTGCTACCTTAATTGCGAACAGTTCGACTACGTTATGAGGATGAAGGAGTTTGAAAGAGAACGGAGACTCAGAGAGCGAGAGATTCGAATAAAGAACCAACCAAAGACACCTCCAAAGGCTAAGGAATGCGAATGAGCATTCATGCTTTTATTTGTCAAATACATGAATAATATTTGATACGTTATCAACTTGGGTCAATAATTATTATTTTCGTATTGTAGTGCATATTTGTAGTTCTACAGAAACCATTTTTTTTTTATTTGTGTATACTAATTACCTAAGTAGGTACTTGTGAACTGTAAAGTTTTATGCAATTCATTTTCATTTATTTCACACGAAATTTAGAATAATTGAATTATCTATGGACCCCAAACTAGCCTGTATCTTGGGGTCCGATAAGTATTTACTATTTGGAAACATCGCGTACGCTTTCAATGGACGTACCTACACAGAACAATATCTAAGAAAATGAAAATAAAAACTACAATACATAAATTATTTATGTATTGATAAAATTTTCATTATTATTTTATATTGCGTAGACTGAATATCGACAAAGACCATACCTACCTAGACCTACTATATAGATTAACATAATATTTACGTAGGCATTTTATGTAGCTATTGCCAAAAATCTATACCTACTACACTTCACTATCGGCGATGTAACATCAGCTATTAGCTAACAGCTGGGTATACGGCGCTATTAAAAAGGTCAAAACTATCTATAACATGGTAACATCTTATTTGCTTGGCGTATAGGAGCTGGACGATCGTGACATCCGCGCGGGGATGACGCTGCCGCGGCTGCGCCGGCAGCTGGGCGTGGTGCAGCAGGAGCCGGTGCTGTTCGACCGCACGCTCGCCGAGAACATCGCCTACGGAGACAACAACCGCAAGGTCACCATGCACGAGATCGTGGCCGCCGCCAAGGCCGCTAACATCCACAGCTTCATCGTGTCGCTGCCCAAGGTACTGGCTCCGTTCCTCCGTGGCTACCTTGAGTCGTCGCCTGGTTACTGATGAGGTCCGCCGTCTCCGCAGGGGTACGACACCAACCTGGGCTCGAGCGGCGCGCAGCTGTCGGGCGGCCAGAAGCAGCGCGTGTGCATCGCTCGCGCGCTCATCCGCTCGCCGCGCCTGCTGCTGCTCGACGAGGCCACCTCTGCGCTCGACGCTAACAGCGAACGGGTACGTCCCACTACTGCTAATGTACTATTGTAGTACTGGGAAAGGGAATCTACTGTGATAACACAATTATATTCATTAATTGATTCCAGCTGACTAGTAGGCTAAGCGGACAAAGGCGAAAAAGACTACGTAATTTTGTACAGACTAGCTTCCAAAGTTACAGGAGGGCACACTTTTTTTAAAACTCTGGCCACTCACGCTTACGTTATAGTAACTTGTGCGAAATTGCTTGCTTCTAGACCTACCGGTTTAAGCTGAGCTTTTTCTATCATGAGTCTATAAAGTTTATTAAATAGATTTATACTGAAGATTAAAAACGCATATACCTGGTCCGTTCCGTCGTGGGTAAAAACCAAGCCCACTTGTCCTTCGTTATTTTGCAATTAGAAAATGCTAAATAGGTACCTACTTTCTTTTTGCAGGTCGTGGCAGAAGCGCTCGAAAAGGCTGCGAAAGGTCGCACCTGTATCACTATCGCCCACCGTCTCTCAACTATCAAAGATGCCGATCTCATTTGTGTTTTAGATAAAGGTAGGACATTTATCTCTAATATGTAAAAGTAGTAATAGTACCATAAATTGTGTTGTCAACAAGATGGTCAGCTTTGCCTTAAGATAGTAGCATAGTATTTACACGAGTAACTTTTAAGCTAATACGAGTGTAACAAAAGTAGGTATAAATCGTCTACAAATATGTACCTATCTAACTCTTATAATTTTTATAGGTCGAATCGTGGAAAAAGGAACGCACTCGGAACTAATAAACCTGAAAGGTTACTACTGGAAGCTAAGCAGAGGCCAGAACATGTCCTAAATTATATAAGTTTAACGGCAGATGTACACCTGTGATATTAAGTGCAAATGTGTCCATAGGTACCTATTAGAATATGTGATCCAGTATTATATAACTATGACGTTGTAATTTAAATAATACACGATTTTGAAGGAATTCACATTTATTTATTTTTCTACAAAAAAACACTAACTTATGAAAACTAGCAAGATACAGGGTAATCAAAACCTACTTACAATATCACTCGTGCAACCTTTTTTGGCATTACCCTGTTAGTTACAACTCTTTTACAATACTTTCAAACTAGAGTGATATTATGGCAAAATAAAAGTACTTACACGGTACTCACAGCACAAGCAAAGAGGACTAAACTCTTACGTCCCAGCAATATAAGTTGAAGCATGACTAATTAGCAATGAACTCTAAGGACCTTACTTATAAACACTGCTTTTAAAGTTAGGCCATGCTTAAAATGCTCTATTTCTCGCTGACGTGAAATGTTACGTGCGAGAACAAGAAGGAAAATCTTTTACATTTAAGCAGGATTTATAAGTGAGGCCTTGTGTTATATAATTTAAAAATCATTGCTACTTTTAAAATACATCATTAAAACTACAAATAAATTTTGGTTTTTTGATCAGGTCGCCCCTTGTAGGTCCCCTGGGGAAGATATTAGGTCTCTTCCGGTACCGATGTCTAGCTTGGGGAGGTATCAGAACTATTCTAATAGTATTTTCTCTACTCGTTAGAAACATCCGAAATCTCAAAGAGACTAGTTTCATTTCAATACAGCACTTCAAGCAGTTTTTAATAAAATCAGTACAGAACTCTTCATAGGTAACTGCGGCGATCATAACAGGAACACACAAACGTACCTTCCAAAAATATTACTTAAAAGTAAGTTCTGATATTTCTTCTACCTAGAGACGACACCAGTGCTGGAAGGATCCTTATATCTCCCCCACACGAGCTTTTTACGTTATAAATGATCGTACTTAATGTCTTTGAAAGATATTTAGCTGTCGGACAACTCGGGACTCTTGACAAATTAAAACATAATATTTAAATTAAATAAACATCCGAATAGCGCAATTGTATACACAAAAACATGATATTCATTAAAAAAAACAAATCACTTTTCAATTTAACGGGACTCTTTCGTTTCTATACTTAGAACATTTCATTCCTACCGTTATTATATAACACTAGTGATAGCAATGGTAATATTATTTGGCTAATTGTATACGTAATGCCAAAACTCTAACATTTTAGATATTGAGAATTTAATACAAATCTCGAAGATAGCTTTACAACCACGAAACACTAAGCTATAGGTAAACATGACAAAACGGTAATTTTATGATATAGCCTTGTATATAGTTCAAGGAGTTAATGAAATGCTCTTAAATATATAGTAAATATAATACGTCTCAGACATTGAGTATATACACTAAGATCCGAAAGAGTCCAACAATAACACCTACAGCCGAATATTTAAATATTATAATAAAGCACATTCATTTCATGCATTATATTGTATATATTTTTTTTCTTATCCTCGTCGAGGTATTCTTACATTTTTAATTGATATACAGTACATACATTTATCACTTTTGAACGTAAAGCTACAACCTAAACTATGAGAAAATCATAACAAACGAAACCAATCAGGTACTCTAATGTACATAATTCAGGTACTAATAAAAACGATAATAGTATATGGTTTCAAAAATGTGATTTTATACACAATTATATCATGTACTTGTGTATATTTGCTTAGCAAAAAATATAAATAAAAAATAATGTAGATAATTTAGTTAGCAAGATCATAATTTTTATAGTCATAGTTAATTCTATCACGAAATAAATATAGTAATATTATAGTACTACTTACTAGAAAGAATCACTATAGCCCATTCGCTATTGGATGATCGCTGATTCCAGATTTATTCGCATTTTACGAATCGACAATATGAAGTAATTAGTAGGTGTTTTAAATGTTAACGTTGTGTTCCGTGGCATCTCCGACACAAAGTATCTTAGTGGGGAGCTATGAATGCGAAACGTTTTAAACGTTACATTTTTAATGTGAAATTACTTTCAGTTTTTACTGCAGCTGACAGCGACCATCCGCGATATCGAAAGGTATATATGAAGCCGCATGCATGGCTACTTACGACTAACACACACGAATTATTATCTTTATTTAGTTAAAGCCGCTCCAGATCACAAATAAAATATAGTAGAACTACAATAGATTGTGTTGTTCTTACTTGTAGTGTGCGTGGATGGCGACATGTACAATTGTACATGTTTCATGAACTTTTCAATAAGGTTCCTTTAAAAGCATTTCTCATGATTATACTCCTAAATTAATAAATTGATAGTTCAGTCTTAAGTTAGCACTTACTTTAATACAATTTGGCAAATCAGAATTTGAAAAATAAGCCTTTTTTGGTTAAAATTTAATTTCACGACATGCAATAAAATAAAATCAAATATATTTCATTTAGACAGAAAAAAGACAACTACAGCCTTTACTTAAAAAATATGGAATATAGAAAAAGTACACAATAAAAAGGATAAATGGTGAGCCCCAAACTAGGCTCGAGGTCTGTATCTTGGGGCTCGAGTGCGAAGATGAAAATGTAGAAAATATTATCAGAATACAAAATTTATTTTGATTTTACCGCGTGACTTTGATGAGTTAGACTAATCTGAACTATGAAAATAAAGATATAACAAAAAACAGGAACTGTTTTCAACATCCTGGTGGCCATTGTATAAAAATGAGAAACTAAGTTAAGACTTTATAATAATTATTTTCAAGATACAATGTAAGTTTAAATGTATGCTATATGTACTTAATACAATATTTCACCTTAATTATTGATCATTTCATGAGTACCCTACTTCTACATACAAGAATAATATGCATTGGATTAAAGTATGTAACTATCGCACATATTTAGGGTGTAAATTTAATCAATAAACATTTTTAAGCTGCAAACCAGCCGCCTCGATCTAAAGTCCTTATGAAATTCAACTTTATCAAATAATTGTACCCTATGTAATTAATATGTGTGATATGAAACTTAACGATATAAGAAAATATCCTAGTATTATATATATTACTAGGTATTACAAACCGAAGCCGAAAATCCACCGTATACTATGTATATGTATTGTATATGTTAGGTTTTCGGCTTCGATATGTACTTATAGTATAGACAAATAGACATACATGAACTTAAAAACATTTTTAAGACAATACATTCCCAATAACACTGTTTTTAATGTATACTTATTATTTGACACACTTAATTTACAACTACTTTCCCTAATTTGGGAGTACCTACTTTAAAATGGTAGCATTTAGACAAGCGGCTACTTAAAAAACTACTACTAACTATTCATAGGTTACCCAAACCCCATTATTTTAGCTTACCAATGAAACTAAAATGGAACATGTTTTCGTTTTAAAATCAAATAAATTCTGTAAGGTATACTGAAATACGAGGGGCGCCTGATAAATACGCAGCCTAAGGTACTTAATGATAGAAATGTATTGAAAAAAAAAGTTTATTCTTTGTAATGCGGCTAGTTTATAAGATTGAAACGGGTTACTTTTATCTAATTTTCCAAGCTCGCGCAGCTCGAACTAAAAGAAACCCGTTTCAATCTTATAAACTAGCCGCAATATGGCGCTCGCGACACCCGTTTGCAATCTTACCGCTAGATGGCGCTATTTGTCGCTCGCGACACGTCGCGACATCAGCTGCCACTCGTAACATGCACACTATAATTACGATTAACTTAACAAAAAATTATACTTTTTATATTTGTAAAATGTTTCACAGGTTTAAAAGTTCTAAAAATGTTAAATTTGTTTGGGTAACATTTATCATTAAATATAAATCCCGAAGCCTGTATTTTTACATTATGCAAGCTTCGTGACGAGATCAATTTTTAACACATATAATATGCAATAAGAGAAAAATTGGCAACACACACATTTCTACACTAATATCATAATTAAATGGCACCTCCCAAATCCTGAATCTTAGTAATATCTAGTTCAAAGAATTGAAAAAGCATGCTTAACAATAAAGGTTCGTTAAGACAAATCTAATGATGTCAAACTCGATGGGTTTCAAAATTTATTCAGGAATTAAGTTATCTCCTTTAAGTTCCATTATTAGACCTGCTCAATTGCGCCATTTTTGGTATTGTTAACGCATGGATGGTTTACGTAACTATATACATACGTAATACACATTTGCAGAGTTACAGATAAATATGACTGTTAGAAGTACAGAGTAAGAACAAATTCACACGTGTAGCGCCATTTTTGTCAAGTAGTAAAATATTCCAAAATGGATAACGCCACAAGCTCACTACCGCGCATGCTCACAATATCGTTATACTCGTACTGTCCTTACTCTGTTATTAGAAGTAAAAATGGATTCTTAAATTTCTACACACACATCAATCTACTTTTGTTGTACATATTCAGGTGTACCTTATACATAATTCATGATATTAAAGTAAACTTCACTGCGTCTACTGATTACAGAGCGCCAAAGATACTAACTTATAAATACATATATTATATTTGGCTGATAAAGTATCAAGTGGTCCATAAGTAATTTTCACTTGGGGAATATATATTATGCATTTACAATTAAGGAATATTTTTGACACACGTTATTATATTATACTTAACGCCATTATGAATACATGTAATGGCTTGATAAATCACACTCCTAAAAACATCCAAAAAACTATTTTTCTATAAATACATACAAGATATATTTATGAAATTTATATAATAGAGTACAAGGAATAGAACCATCTAGAATAAATTCCAAGTTTTAGTCTAATCCTGAGCATTGTTATATAAGTCTCAATTTTGAGCACCCTAACTGAGATGCAAGAAGAATAGATATGTAACTTGGACCCTAAGATCTGCGGAAAAAACTACAAAGCTCGACGAATCGCTAGTTTTTCAAGGGCCCTACTAATTACATGTATCGATAGTCAAACCTGTTACTCAATCTAAGATTTCGTGTCATAAATAGGAATATACGTATTTACTTGTGCATGTTTAAGTGAACATATACAGACACATTATTTTTTTATAATAATTAATATACTATTCCAATATAATGCAGATTACAATGAAACTTTCAATACATAAGTGAAGAAAAATACATTTTGCAACCCCTAACGAGTTGCAGGTTATATATTACTAAACATCTGTCATTCTGATTGGAGTGAAAGAGACAGATTGAGCGTAGACTTTTGTAGGGATAAAAACAATTTCGACTTCTGTTTCTAATGCAAGATTACTCCAACCGGTTCATTTTAAAATTAAACTTTGAAACCTTAGTATCAATAAACTGCCCCGTTAAAAACGAAAGCTCATTTAACATGGGAGATCAGAATGTATGCGTACGGCCAGCACGCTAATAGAACAAAGGCGAAACAAAAGCAGTGTTACCAAATAAGGGTTTCTAAAAAAGAAAATAAACGGTTGGATCTATTATAGTAGCAACCCGTATTTGGCTCAACGCGTTTGTTAAGCGTCAGAAAACAATGGAATTAACCACGTTATTACGAATTTTTCTTGCGCGACCGGCTTTGAGACATACAATCTAAATTACAATAAAACGTATACTTTCGATTTCTGGTTCGATTTCAAAGTTAATTTATGGTTAAAATTTTTTTTTTTTTTGGTATTTTAGCTAAGTTTGGTTGGTTCAGCAAAGTTATAGGTGTGAGATGGAGGCCCTAAGTCCCTGTAGATTGTCGTGTTCGCACTCACTGGGGCGGGTCGTTTGCGCCGGGCGAGCGCGGTGGCGGCGGCGGAGGCGGCGGCGGCGGAGGCGGCGGCGACGGAGGCGGCGGCGGCGGCAGCGACGGCAGCGACGGCAGCGACGGCGGGCCTGGGAAGGCCGGCTGCGAGACCGCGAACGCCGGCGACAGACGCGGGCTCTGCTCGTATGTAATCTGCAGCTGATTTGTTGGCGGCGGCGGGAGGATCTGCTCCGGGTTCTGGTACGGGAACTAAAAATAAATAAAGTGTTTTTATTTCAGGCGAGTAACAGGAAGACATGACAGGAATATTATGAATTAATTAATTTAACAAATTTAAAAGTAAATAACCTATTTTAATGATGACTATGTGTGTGAAATGTTTATGTTATGTATTTATAAACTAATGAACAGTTTCACCATCATTACACATTTTTTAAGATGGAAAATATTTATAAACTACTAGCGGCCCGTCCCGGCTTCGCACGGGTAGATATTCATTTCTTAAACATTTTGGGATAAACGTAGAGTAAATGTGTCTTGATGATATTTGAGCACGCAATTCAAAGTCAAATGTTACATTAAAAAAGTTTACATTGTCCAAAGCGCTAAGTACCTATTCTTAAATTTTCTAATTTTCGCGTATTTTTTGAAGTTATACTTCTTATGGCACGATAGAGAAAAATGATGAGAGTGAATTTTTACGATGCGCGCGCACACCGACACCTCTGAATTCTACACCATGAAGTTAGTTCTAGGTGGCACGATGCGCGCGCACACCGCCACCTAAATTCTATATCGTGAAGTTAGTTCTAGGGGCATGAAAATTGATAACTATGTTCAAGTTGTATATTCTAGGTTTTTTTTTCCTTTTTTGGCTCTAGTACGTGTCAATATTAATATTGCCGCCATTATATTTTTCTCATATTTTTTTTGGCTTTGATACGACGTGTCAACATTAATATTGCTACAATTATTTTTTATTTCCAATTTATTTTTATATTTAGAACACGTGTTTCGTAAGAGTACAATTAAACAGTGTGAATAAATAAATATTATTTTGGTGTTTTCATTAAATCAATTTCATATACGACGGTGATAGTATTTACTAATAATTTATTATTTAATAGTATATCTATATATATATTGAATATTAGTGATAAAACTGATTTGAATAAACTGTTTTGAGTGCATTTATAGATTTGAGGTTAATTGTCGGTATGTATAATTTATTTTTCCATACGCCAAAAAAGTATAACTTCTAACGCGTGTACATAAGTACACACACTCATTTTTTATTTTTTTCTTTCATAAGAACCTTCTCCTGGCAATAACAAACACACCAAAAAAAAAGTGAAATCGGTCCAGCCGTTCACGCGTGATGGCTTGACCAAGGGAAATAGGGATTCATTTTTATAAATATAGATTTATGGATCTCGTGCTGATTCCGAATATGTACTCGACTCAATTCGGCCCAAAACACGAGTTATTGCACTTTGTGTATTCACGGTCGAGGCTTCTTGAAGAAACTACACAAGTCTCAAGTACCACAACACGCAATACAAGTGGATGAGGTGTGCCAGCGACCCCGGGCCGTGCTCCGTTATTTTAGGGCGCTCGGCTGGTTTCAATAAGCTGGCAGTTGGGGCAATGCACAATACACCCCCAAGCGGGACGTCGGTGCAGGTCGTATCACCCCCACTTAGAACATAGAGTCCCGCCTTAGATACAGGTGAAACCAAAACTACCCTACTGCCCGTGTACGTATATTATACTTAAAGCACACATTGACTAAATAATAATAAGGGTAATAGTAAAAAGGGTAGTTTTTATGCGTCAATATGTGCTTGTAGTATACGTACACGGGCAGTACGGTAGTTTTGGTTTCACCTGTATCTAAGGCGGGACTCTGCCTTTCTACTTGATTTGAGACTTAGAATTACAGTAATACCCCGCTTTACGCGACCCCGTTATGCGCGGTTTCACTATAATTTCAAATTTCGCGTTCAAATGCCTTATCTTAAGGGGGAATATAAAATGCTCTTTCAAAAATGTATTAAGGTTTGGACATAATTGCAAAGTAAAGACAATAAGGATGATCGTGTCTTGACAAGTGTCAAACAATAAAAAAAAGTGTTGAGTGTTAAAAAACTGTGTCGCGGGTAGCAACGCCCACCTCCGATGTAAGAATTTACAATAATTATTGTACTTTTATTTTATTTTAATAAACAAATTGATAAAAGAAGAAAGAAAAGACACAAACACGAAAGAAAGCTTAAAGACTCTTTGACAAATTGTGTGTTTGTGTGGTGTGTATATATAGGGTTATGCATAAAGGGTATGCTAAGCCGAAAACAGCTCATAGTACTCATCATTATGAACAACTTTTACTACGGGACCAACCCGAAATTCGCGTAAAAAAATCAGCTGTTCCATAGAAAAATGTCAATGACTTTTGACAAAATGTACCTATGGAACAGCTGATTTTTTTTCCGAATTTCGAGTTGGTCCCATTGTAAAAGTTGTTGATAATGATGAGTAGGTACTATGAGCCCTTTTCGGCTTAGCATACCCTTTATGAATAACCCTGTATAAGTGTGCATAGGTAAGTGTGTGTGAGTGTGCGAGTTTGTGTGTGTGTGCGTGTGGTGACTTAAGTAGAAACTGTGATGAAACCCTCAGTATCTTGGTATGACATAAATAGGAGACATTCAACACATTTTAGTTTGCATTTATAAGAATGAGCGGGTAAAAAGATAAATATTTGTTTAGTTTATTATAGAGAATGGAGCTAATAATGACGAGCAGCAATAGCCGTGCGACAACGCTCAGGGAGACACACTTTGTCAGATCTACGTTTAGAAACGTAGATCTGAGTCAAAGTGTATTTGTGAGTGCTTCTTTAAAAATTTTTGTAGTACGAAGAGCTGTCGCACTTTAAGAGCTTTGCATAAAACGTATGTACTATATAAAGTGTTCTTAGAATTAAAATGATTGATTAAAATGATTCGTATCTTTATGTATTAAATTTTGACTATGTTTAATCATAGGTAAACCTCGATATACGCAAATTTGAGTTAACGCGATTTTTGCGGAACGTATCCCTCGCTTAAAGCGGGGTATTACTGTAGAGTGCGAGTATTCACGTTGAAGACCGGCTGCAGGATCCCGAGGCGCGGTTCACCTGTATCTAAGGCGGGACTCTATCTGCCACCTGTGACTTTTTTTTTACATCGGACTAGGATTAGTTTTTTTTTTGTATTTTTATAGTTTGTTAAAAGAATAATAAATATTTATGTTTTATTATAATCACAACGTGGTTATTAATTTATGGTGATATTTCTTCACAATCATTGCATTCGATTCAACTTATCAGCTTTCTATTTTTAGAGTAACATCCCTAGTGTTTAAAAAGAAAAAGGGCCTGACGCAACATTGTAACAACGTTCAGTTCTTTACGAGATCGTAGATTATCTCGCAGATCAGTAATTGTTTATTATGTTTAAAATGGTTTATTAAACAAATCATAAAATAACTCGTATCGGTCATTATTACAATAAATATGTAATCGTAATTGAAAAAAGTTAAGCAATTGTGCAGTTCTAACAAAACGAAAAAATTATTTTATGCCCGCCGTTACAAGGTTACGTTGTTGAATTTTGATGAATTGTCATATGTGACCTATTAAAATGGCCCGACTACGTCTTTTTACGTGATTAAATTATTTATAACAAAAATGTGTGAAAACCCCGTTAGTTTCCATAGTAAAATCCCCGGGAACATCGAACATTCAGAGTGCGAGTACTCACGTCGAAGACCGGCTGCAGGATCCCGAGACGCGCCAGCAGCAGCTGTTCCTTGACCTTCTGCAGCTCCTCCTGCTGGCGGACGATCATCTGCTGCAGCTCCTCGTGCTTGCGCTGCAGCTGCTCCTGCCGACGCCACTAGCTCTCATCACGGAATTATGGAATCACGCTGTCGTACTCCCTAACTATTATACTACTGAACATACTAGTCAACTTCTAATTCATCCTTTCTTATTTTAAGTGTTATTGTTCCTTTGCTGTACTCCTTAACTATTATACAAACTAATATCAATTATTTTCTTGTTTTAAGTGCTGTTGTTCTTTTGCTTGTAACTTTTGGCGTGAACAATCAGTTTATCCATCTATCTAACAATATGCAGCACAATAAGGAATATATAATTATTTTTCTAAATCCGTACGGTATGGTGTTGATTGGAATTTAATGTTTTTATGTTTTTAGTACATAATTATTATAGTTTTTAGAAAAAGTAGCATGTAACCAGTTAAAAATCAGTCTGGAACGAAAGACTCATAATAGTGTAACATAATTTATCTAGACCTATACTACTTAATAAGATTAAAACCCAACATTTATTGTTTACAAACTTATAAAAGGCGAGTCAAGTCAAACTAAATTTAAGCTTAACTATATTATCTGACTGTGTCTAGCTTTATAAGTTAAATATGTTATGTTCAGTAAAGACCTTTTAAAAATCATAAATCAAAGTCAACTTCTAAACATTTTTTTTCTTTTATTCATCCTGCCATCCTGCCTGATGGTAAGCAACGATGCGGTCTACGATGGAGCACGCTTGCCTAGAAAGAACCGATTCACTCGTGACTAATATTTAAGGGGCAACTTTCGCTTATGACCCCAAATTAAACTGTTTTTTCTTTTTGTAGCTATACCGGGTAAGTATTTAGAGTAATAATTAATGCGACGGCTGTTAAGCATTACTTACGATATTGAGTAGAGGTAACAGTAATGCACAAGATTTCTCAAATAAGCCAATTAACCGTTAAACTTGGTATCGAAGATGTTGATGACGTCACATGAGCGAAACGAAACCTTAGGATTGTAGGACACGCATTACGCACCTAATTAAACTATAACAGTCCATTAATTCTTTCATATAGTCAAATCTTTTTTTAAATATTTATATAATAGTAACGTAGACTGTTACATGGGTTACTAATTTATATAATATTTAATAGCTTTAAACAAATAGCATCATTTGATGATTTCATTCATTCTGGTCGTACCTAAACTGTTTTAATTATAGCGAGTAAGTACGAGTATGTCTATTTGGTTAGTAAGTATGTATATTTCATCACCTGAATCTGCGCGTGGTCCGAGACGAGAATGGGTACGGGGCGCAGCGGCATCGGCATCACGGCTGGCACACCCATGCCCACGGGCACTCCCATGCTCACGGGCACACCCATGCTCACGGGCACACCCATGCCCATGCCACTCACGGGCACTCCCATGCCCATGCCACTCACGGGCACACCCATGCCAATGCCACTCACGGCCACGCCGCCCATACCCACGCTGCCCATGCTCACGCTGCTCATGCTCACGCCGCCCATGCCCACGGCTCCCATAGGCCCGTATGACATTGGCTCTATAAACTGCGAACCCATGCCGTGTTGCGGATTCGAGGCCTCGCCAGGCTTGCGCGGCTGCGGCTGCTGCAATTTATAATATCACAACTATGCAGTGGATTTTAAGCTGTCGGGAAGGTCACAATGAAGAACGAATAAAAAAATAAAGGAATAGGCTGGATATCAGAGCATTCACGTACTCGTGGCTAGCCAAACTTAGCATGATTGAATCAAGTTATATTTAGTACTAACTGACACAGTCGCCATGATTGAATCAAGTTATTTTTAGTACTAACTGTGCTGCTAAATTTTGAAATGTCAAAATCAATACTTTTCATTTGATACCCCACATGACCACACGTCAGGTAAAGACCTTGCATGTGTTTTTTCGAAAACTTGTAGCGGTTAGCATTATCTAGCGTCAAGCAAAATTCAGACCGCTGCTGTTATAGCTGAGATTGGCTGTAACAGACGGACGGACGCACGCGTCTCGCCATAAGGGTTCTTCAGTAAAGGAAGTTCAGAAATCTATAAAAATAAATGTACCTCTAGGGTGGTGACCCGCACGCTGGTCTGCGACTCGGCGGACACGGAGCCGTTCTCGGACTCGTGCCCGAAGCGCCGCACGCGCCGCCACGCCGCGCTCGTGCCGATAGCGCTGCCCGCAGACTTCAACGACGCGGCCTACAGATAGTACAACGTTACACTTAGCTCCCCACCGATTTCTTTTTGTTTAAATTTCTTTGTTATTTGTTCCTTAATAAACGAATTACTGATATTTGTTTCTATACATTTATGCCTTAGTATTTCAACTTACATAATGACTTATTTAGACTATGACGTATATCACCTACACTAATTAACACTTGCACTTGACTCGTGAAACACTGCTTCAGTTCGAGATGCACGCTGAAGCGTCGTACTCATCTCTTTCTCGAGACGCTCTGACGTCAACGTTGGTTGTGGTTTGTAGTCTCTTTGTGCAAGCACTTCATATTTCTTTTTTATTTGTGTACAATTTTCAGCTAATTTTGTCAATCTCGCAATGTAATGTAAAGGCCCTAGATGGTAAGGTAGATACAAGTGTTACCTGCGAATGCGCGCGGTACGACATGAAAGTCTCGCTGATTTCCGACATGTAGGACGGCGACATCGGGACCAGGGGCACGTCGGACCCGCCCACGTCGGACTGGGGCCGCTCAGCTACTCTGCGCCTTTTGGGTCCCTAAACAGACAAAACATTTAATTATTTATTTATTTATATAGCACAGCCACATCACACACATTGACACATATTAATATGAGTATTGACAAGGTACAATTCTGATGTGTACGACAAGTACGGCGTACATAACATTCACCGTGGGTGCTCGATGAGCAAAAATACAAATTTTAATATAAGTAGTTTGAAAAGAATAATAAAACAAATAAGAAAATAAGAAAGAAAAAATACAAAATTCTTGAAAATTTGAAAATTACAAGTAAAAAGAAAAATTTAAACTTAAATTAAACATTTGTCTTCTGGAGGTCTTTGTTTGTCTTTGGTGGTTTAATTATTCGATAGCTAACAATAGTGAAAGTTTGTGAGTATGTCTGTTACTCCTTCACGCTAAAACGGCTACACAGACTTACATGAAATTTGGAATGAAGGTCTTTCATGGTCTGGATTAACACATAGGCTACTCTTTATCCCGGAAAACCCGGGTGAAACTGCGAGACATAGCTAGTACAAAATATAAAATGACTTAAAAAGCTTTTATTGTGTTATAGAATACTACACTCGTCAGAATAGGGCCTTTGTTCCCATTTGATTTCATTACAAAGAGGCGACAAACCTGCGATATGAAAGAAGATGTGTAGATGTCGCTGGCCTCCGACATGAAAGACGGAGACGCAGCCGCCCTCGCCGTGTCTTCAGATGGCGCCGCTTTTGGAATATGACGGCTGGAGTCGACCTGAAAGTGTCCATTTTAAGTTAAGTTAGTGTCCAGACTTTGTTATTTACTTTGTTACAAAGGGTCATATGATAGAATTTGGAGAAGTGGAAATAACGAAATCTGAGTTATTCAAAAGACATCTCTTCTCGTCTCTGCTTTGGTGGATACCGGGCTTTACGGCCGTCCTTATGTCTTCGTGCCCCACCTGAGTCTCACCTGAGTGGAGCACAAGCAATTGTATGTCCTCATGCCCCAACTGTCCTCCCGAGTCCTCCCATAAAAGCTATGAACGACCTACAAAATGAGCTCTCAAACATAAGACACATCTCTTCTTGTCTCTGCTTTGGTAGATACCGGGCCTTACGCCCGTCGTTATGTCTTCGTGCTCCACCTGAGTCTCACCTGAGTGGAGCACAAGTAATTGTTTGTTCTCATGCCCCAACTGTCCTCCCGAGTCCTCCCATAAAAGCTATGAACGACCTACAAAATGAGCTCTCAAACATAAGACACATCTCTTCTTGTCTCTGCTTTGGTAGATACCGGGCCTTACGCCCGTCGTTATGTCTTCGTGCTCCACCTGAGTCTCACCTGAGTGGAGCACAAGTAATTGTATGTCCTCGTGCTCTGTCTCCTCCCGAGTCCTCCCATAAAAGCTATAAACGACCTACAAAATGAGCTCTCAAACATAAGTTTGTGTTTGGGCAGTGTTGTGTGTAGTGTTGTTACCGGGGAATGGGTCCGGTAGGTGCTGGCGAATGCGCTGGCTTCGGACATATGGGACGGCGACATGTTCGCGGCGGCCACCTCGGACGGCGCCGGCTGCAAGGCGCTGCTCTCCGCGTCGCCCGTCACATCCACGTCACTGCTCTCCGCCTTAGCCTCGCTTGTTACTTCGGCGGGACTAAAACACAAGGGAATATTATTTACCAGCCCCGCTCGGGTTGTACCAGCTACCGTATAGGAATACAAAGCGTGCTAATCTAGAGAATTATACGATTATACTACGTTCGTCCAAATCGGTTCAAAAACAAAATTGCCTGTCTCCAGGCATATTGGGAACAAAAAAGGCATATTGTAAGTCAACAAAGGCAAATTGAATATGCTCACTTGATAACGCGATGTGTGCACACGACGAACTCTGGCTTGGAATGCCACTGGTGGTAAGTTATGTAAAAACGCGTCTGAAGCCAGATCCACTGCTGGCCCTTTGTCAGGAAACGGTAGTAGTCTGACGTCATCTCGCCTTTTTGCATCACTGGAAGAGAAACGAGGGAAATGAATGACAGAGCGTAAAAAATACAGGTTAACAACATCCACATGATGACTTTTTATGGCAACAAGATTCCGTGACTGTAACATAATTATACGCGTGTATCGATAATGTAGACAGTATTTAATACGCAAACAATTGCGATGATGTATGTGATCCATACCAAGCGCCCAACAGAGTAAAGGATGAATGTTGTGCTGCTTAGAAAGATACAAGGACATCTGTACTGTTAATGCGTAACCATTAATGACACGTGCCACGACCCAGTCGACTTAGTGGGTTGTCACAAGAATCTGTCATCATCACCAGGATACATCAACACTAGAGCAATCAACACTATAACACGTTTAAAATTTCATGTATTTTCACAATTTTACCACCCGACTTCTTATTCTCAAATAAATAGATATTTAGATTATTATGGATTAATTTAGGATATAATCTTATAGACACTGTCACTTGGCTTTTTTAGATTTACAGAGACAAATCTATGAATTCAGTTCAAACTGACAAAAAACCCTTTTAAAGTAAGAACCGCTGTTGGATAAAAATAAGAACTGCTGCTGCTGCTGTTGGGTAAAAAGTTCAAAACTCACATGCTTCGTGGACACTGATCATCTTGTCCATGTCGTCGAAGTGGTAGTAGTCGTAGCCGGACGTGCCGAGCACCTCGAACGGCAGGTAGCCGATGATCGGGGGCGCGCGGTGGTCCAGGAACAGGAACTTCCACTCCAGGCTGTGGCGGGAGGAGAACTCGCGCCGGGTGGGGTCCATCAGCGACACGTCCCGGACCAGCTGCGGCGTGCGCACGCGCGCCGTGCCCACGAACAACAATCTGGAAATACAAATCCAGTTCATTCGATATCATGCTCAGTATACAAATAAAACAAAAACCCAAAAAAAACGTCGGAAGCTGTAAATTTTATAATTTCCCTTAAGCTAATTATTTTAAAATTGATGACTTCGTTAGATAGGTATGTTCTTTATAAACCGGCCACTAGTTTCATTCCTCAGTTTATACACTCTGAAAACTGCATGCGCAAAAAGAGGCCATGGAGCAAATCGATTAACATTGATTGCTAGTGATTCCAATTCCAATGACAAAATCTTAATATATATAAATTACGTGTCACGTTGTTTGTCCGCTATAGACTCCTAAACTACTTAACCGATTTCAATCAAATTCGCACACCATGTGCAGTTCGATCTAACTTAGGAGATAGGATAGCTCACATCTCAATGTATAGTAAAAAAAACATGAAAAATTAGAAAATTTAAAGATACTTAAACCATATAGCGCTTTGGACAATGTAAACTTTTTTAATGTAACTTTTGACATTTGACATAGAATTGACGCAATGGCTTTTTTTACCAATTCGAATTAAATAGTCATCGTTATGACAGGACAACGTCTGTCGAGTCAGCTAGTAATTTATAAAAACCAACCAGCAAAATCAGCAAAGTGTATTCAAAACGAAATAACTTACGAACGAGCTAGAATAACTGTGATACGAGACAGACAATAGGTTAAAGATTTTCGGAATACTAAAATCTATGGAAATCTATAACAAATAATATATCTGTAGAACATGATATTATGATGTAAATTTATGACGACTGCTTGGAATATTTCCTGGGTCCCATTGTCGCCTCGTAGGCGTGTGCAGACAATTTAAATAAAGGATAGATGCGGAACTCACTTGTTTTCCCCGTCGTCCTGGCTGGTACTAGCTCCATCGCCTGGCATTTCGGGGTTCACTCCTGCAAATGTAATATGGAAGTTGTTAGCCTAATTCCCATTTAACACTTTAACTGCTGAAAACACATACCTTGTGTTTTCCTTTGTGTAACGCGAATGCGGCTACAAACGCCAGGCGCATAAAACACAACGCATATGATTATTAGCAGCAGTTAAAGTGTGGACTATGTATTCGATCTGCATCTTTGAGTTTGTGTTTTGTTTGAGCTTGTTTCAATTGTTCGTAGCATTGCGGTTTCGAAAAATCAAGTTAGTCAATCGAAAATCCAAAAAGATTTTTTTTTTTAATGTAATTGAGTGACGAGACGAGCAAATCGCTCGCCTGATGTTAAACGTCACGTTTGCCCATAACAGGCCTGCGCTACCCAGAATTTAGAACTCGCTGAATTCAAAACCCTGCGTGGCACAGCACTGCGCTCGTCACCCTGAGATTTAAGTTGTTTAATCTCCCATTTGCCCTGTAATTTCACTAGAAACAATGCCCTTCCAACCGGAACACAGTAATGTTTGCACATTACTGCTTGGCGGTGTAATAACTGGCAAAGGTGTGGTACTTCCCCAGGCGGGCTCTGCAAAAGAGCCCTACCACTACATGCAAAAGAGCCCTACCACTACAGATGATGCTAATACGTTTATTACATAGGACATAAAGGCCAGAATCCCGATATATTATCGATCATTTAACAACACAAACGTATTCGTTGAAGCAGAAAAATAGTCGGAAACTTTTCTTTCTTAAAAAAAATTAAGCGTGGTGAAAAGAGAGAACAACTGTTAATATAATTTAAGACAGACACCGGATTCTTATTACAAGGGTTCATTTTCATCATTTAGCTACGAACGGTACGAACCCTATAAACCGCAATACATAATATAACTATTCATCCGTCTGAGAGCTACCATGCAATTGACAGGCGCAAGCTATAGCTGATCAATCCACGCGACAAGGTTGCTACATTTATCAGAGTTAGTATTAACTCCAGACGACAAACAAATGAGGGCAATTTTTCTACGTCCGGGAATAAAATTATTTGAGAAACACAACTTACGGAAATGCCCGTTAAACGTGACAAGTTCGTATATGCCTTCGCCTCTGGCCTCGACGCCGCCTCGTCTCATATGGAGCTCGAAAATCACCATATCTCTATCTGGAAAAGAATAAGAACATTTTAATTATACACAATTACTTTTAATATTACAATAAAATGATTGAGGCTGGCAGTGATCCATAAGTCGGTATAGTATTAACCGGCGTGGCCCAGATTCAGATCGCTCGAGGGACTCCAAATAAAGCGAAGTATGGTAGAAACGAAGACCTATGCCTAGCAATGGTAAATAGATTTATTTAAATCAAGGTCCTCTTGAGCTCTAAGCGCAAGTCTAATCCCTATCGCCATGACTTTGGTCTCGCTCTGTCAGCTAGAGGAAAAGCGAGACAGAGGCCAACGCGATTCAATTCAAGACTGCTTGCCCGGTATCGAGTATAGTTTCTTGTAATATAGAAAAGCTCAAACTCGCGCGGTACATAAATTCGTGATCCGTATAAATAAAATTTTACCGACGACTTAACTGAGGAGATAAACTGCGCTTTATCTTTCTTACCTACAAAATATTATAAATGTGAAAGTTTGTATATTTATTACTCAACCACGAAAAAACTCGACGAAGATTCGGATGAATTTTGGTACGAAAGTACCCTGGTTTAACATATGGGCGCTACTTTTTATACCGGAAACGCGGGTAAAACCGCGGGCGTAGCTAGTTACGCTACAACTTGATAAGATGCACCCTCATTCATATAGTATGATCAAGAAATTGTTATTTTATGAATCCTAAGCCTAACTAACATTATTTTACGCTAAATTTTTACCAACATTACCATCACCGTTTTTATTCATCGCGTGAATATGAATGAAACCGCAGGCAGATAGCAGTGCATTAAATCGCGTTATTGACTCGAATCGCTTTACTTTTCGCAGTTTCCGCGAACATATGTACATAAAACAAGGTCGCGTAGTGGCCTTCTTCTTTTTGGAGTCGGTTAAATCATTGGAGTACCTATTGTGTACGGTTCTACCACGGTTGAAATGTATAAAGCGTTTGCATTTATTTTTGTGAATCCGGATTGTTTTCTTCTAATCAAATCTTTATTTCGTCCTATGATTCTAAATACTATAATTCAAAATATAATACTAAATTAAAAAATGATTACATATTTGCAATAAAATTTGAAACATTAAAATGTACGGTACGCCTTTATTCTTGAGACACCCCTATCGACACGTGTTTTACTTCTCAACGGGGCATCTCAGGGCGGGCGCTCGAAGGGTAAACCACGTTTCGTCTTGACGATGCCTCGAGAGAGGTCTCGTGAGAGGTTTTGTGTCGACAAGGTTTTATCAAGGACAAAGGTTTTACACTGGTATATAATATATTATATTAGGTATATAATATATTAAGGTGAATTTATCGGAATCGGAATTTGATCGAGATCGGAATCGGATCGAAATCGGAATTTGATTGCCATTTTTCTCAGTGTATCTACATACTCTCATATCGTAGAATTAGAGTTCAAAACGAATCTATAATGAATACTTTATAACACTATTTCTCAAACAAACAAAGTATACAAAATGATGTTATAAACTATTAAAAATATAAAATTATATTATTCTTATTACATTGAAATAAAAATATGTAATTCCCAAAAAAAAATGGTTTCTACCCGACGCGGACGCGGTTTGAAGGCGAAAATACACTAGAAATACATTTTTGAAAACAGTTATTCGAAGATGAACTTCCGCGAGTAACGCCTGATTCAATCAATTAGCTATAATAGTATAAATTCAACCGGCGCCCATTTTAGGTACCCATTAAGAAAATAATTGCTACGCTTCGACCAGTAATTTTCGCATATAATATTTTAATAATAAGGTTCTTCTTGATTTTTACCAAGAATAACCTCATTAATGTTCTTCAATCAAAGCTCATTGCTCCCCGTTATGAAGGTTTCTTTCATAAATACCTACTTTCCTCACTATCACTTGTAAACCATTAACCGTTCTTGGTATACTCGTAGATTGAATGAAAACTTTATTGATATGACCTATTTCGCCAACCAATGGTTACAAACCGGTTTCTAGACTTTAGCAGAACTTAAAGCTGATTTTAAGCTTGGTCACAGGATTCAGATTCAGATTCAGAAATATTTATTGAACAACTGATACATTGTATCAATACAGGGTTATTCATAAAGGGTATGCTAAGCCGAAAAAGGCTTATAGTACTCATCATTATGAACAACTTTTACTATGGGACCAACCCGAAATTCGCGAAAAAAAATACATTTTGTCAAGTGTCATTGACATTTTTCTATGGAACAGCTGATTTTTTTCTCGAATTTCGGGTTGGTCTCATAGTAAAAGTTGTTCATAATGATGAGTACTATGAGCTCTTTTCCGCTTAGCATACCCTTTATGACTAACCCTATATATGTTTTTGTGTAATTTATAAGCTAGATGTTGGTGCATACTTTGTAAGACGAAAATTGTATGGCTGTAATAACAAACACCTAATAAGATGGCAAGTAAAACGCCGAGGCGTAGCAGCTATTACTGACAAAGCACAAGCACTTAGCACAAGCTGCACGCACGTGCTAACTGCAGGTACAGGTATGTAATCAATGCCTTCGTGACGATAAACACCGCCTGCACGCTATCCAATCATCTTATTTGGCACTGTCATCTTTCTGAGACGCTTTAAGAGTAAAAGGCAGCCGCGGCAGAGAATTCAGTGCCATTAATTCAGTGCGACATACTACACCGAAGTCTCACCATAAAGGTTTTTCCCTGAAAGGTCAGTATAGTCCTTCGACTCTGGAGACTAAAAGCTAGCCGAGTCGGTCTAGAGTCTAGACCGATAGAAAAATTACAATTCTCAAGCGGGCGAAGTTTCACCATAAGGGTTTTTTCCCAGGAAGGTCAGTAGTCCTTCGAGTCCGGAATAATAACTTGTAATACCCAAACAATAATAATATACGTGGGTAATGTTTATCAATGTAGCATAATCTCAGCTGCAATTAATTCTTAACATGTTTATGGTTTTTATTCAAAGAGCTACAATTACGTATGTAGACGTCAGTAATAAAGCAAAGCAATTACAGATTCATGCTGAATTACAGATCCAGGCGACGGGCGCCGACTGTCGTTATTGTATCTGATATTTACCGGTTATAATGTACATGAATTGATCGTATATTTTATGAAATGATTTTTTAAAGTGTCTTCCATAAAATTAAGTTATAAGTAACGGTTAATGTAATTTTTATTTTATTTTAGTATTGTACGATGTACTTCGCTGTTATTAATCATCGTAGGTTCGAGAGCTTTCTACGCAAAACTTTCTACCCATCGATAAATTAAATATTACCAACTACTTGAGTAAGGATAAGGCCGGGCCTCCGTCTAAAGACCATCATCATCACAGGTCACAGTGCACTAAATGACCATCTACACAAAATTTGAAGTTTACTCTGGACTTCTTCAAGAAACTCCACTATGTTATTAAGTTTTCGATACAACAGCCGTGGTCCATTATTTTAGGGAGCCCGGCTGGTTTGGGCTACCCGGTTGGAAGGGGACCATGCACAAAACACCCCGAGCTAGTCGTATCATAAAATAGAATCAGGTTTGATTGGGATTGTTTGATCATATAGAATTTCCGTTGACCTCTTCCAATACGTAAGAATTTGCATTAAATTAAATACCTGAACGTGAACGGCACTCAAGAATAATGCGAATATGGTCCTACTATTAATCTGATCCCGATACTAATAAAGGCTTTCTCAAACAGAACGCGTTCTTAGCGCGCGTCAGAGCGTTAACCTGACGGCGCGCTATGACGCCGAGTTGTGTTGTACTACTACGATACTATACCGTCAAACAGAGCGCCAGCGCTAGCAGTAAGAACGCGTTCTGTTTGAGAAAGCCTTAAACAGTTGTAGATGATCTCTGGAACTCGATGTATTAAGGTAACCGCATGGGCTACATTATTTCAGACTAATTACTCTAGCTAGTAGCTCGTATTCGCTAGTAGCTAGTAGTAGGAAATCGTTTCAGCTTGTAACCAGCTAGTTCTCGCGCCGAACTGGGACATCGCGACCCCTATACCTTTACAACCCCGCAATTAATTTTGTTTATATTAGAATTTAAATATTTAAATTTACATGAAATACTTGGTTATAAAGTTTTATCACGACCAGATCAAAGTTTGTTCAAATTATCGTCGGACAAATAAACAAAAATATTTTAGTCGCTTGAATCTGTAACCAATGTCTTGTCAGTTATCTTCAGAAACGTTTGAAATATTCAGTCTTTTTTCGAAAATAAACGTTTCATAAAACTAGTTCCTTTCACCGTTTATATAACCAAAACATATGAATATTTCAGTCGCTCGCAACTAACTGCGGCCAATGTTTTTCTCAAGCAACCTTTGAAAAATTCAGTCCATTGTTCGAACTTAAAGTTACGTAAAACGTGAAGCGTTCCTTCAACTGTTTAAATCTTGTAAACAGGAAAATTATAAGCATCGGCAGCAAACTGTTACCAACGTACTTAAGAATAAGAAACCTTTGAAAAATTCAGTCTATTATTCAAACTTAAAAGTTTTGTAAAACGTGAACCGTTCCTTCCACCGTTCATTTAACAAGAAAAAACAAGAAAATTCTAGGAGCAAGAGCTAACTGTTACCAAAGTACTCGAGAAACCTTTGAAATATTTACTCTATTGTCGATCAAAAAACTTTCGTAAGAGGAGGAAAAAAATAATGCTTGAGAAGTTGCTCTAGCTGCGAATCTCAGTCTCACTCAGTATCCTGCAGGAACCATTAATTTTTAGGGATAAAAAGTACCCTATGTGTAGATCAAGGCTGTAAACTACAGTTATACTAAATTTCATCTTTCATCTACATCCGTTCAGCCGTTTTTGCATGATTGAGTAATAAATAACAAATACAGTAACAAATACAAAAACAGATATACAAACGCTGATTTTTTACGTAGCTTTTGATACTTAACAGCCGAGTTAGGCTGTTCGAACAAACGCACTTGACTTCTCGTTCGAAAACTATTCATGAGATTTTGATAAAACTTAGTATGTACTATTTAATGGGCTACATCTCTATCAATAGGGTTTGCATTTTTTGAAAACACCTTTAAATAAAATACAGCCATGAAAAATATCTACTTTTGTAGGGGTCACTTTGAATCGATATATTTCATAGATAGACTAGGTATACATTTAAAAAAACCCTTCCGAAGTGACAGTGCCTATATGTGATTGGCTCCCAAATTAATCGATCATATGCAACCTTTTAATCCTCCCACTGCTGGGATACAGGTCTACCCTCGAAGGGTGATTAGGCCGTATTCCACCACGCTGGCCAAGTGCGGGTTGGTGGATTCACATACGCCATTGAATTTCTTCTCCGGTCATATGCAGGTTTCCTCACGATGTTTTCCTTCACCGAAAAGCCAGTGGTATGTAAATTCGTACATAAGTCCCAATATATATATATATATATAAATATATATATATATTTTATATCTCCATAATTATCTCCACGCTCAAGGCCCGCGATAGAAGCTATGCAATAGCTTAAGTGTTAACTGCGTTCCAATGAAACACCAAACTCTAATTAATTGTTCTATATTGTCCAAAACTAATGATATATACGAGTTTTACTCCTAATTTCACAATTCGCAGTCTATCGTTGTGTCACCAAAATTCCACCTTTCTTTTCTTTTTTTTCTAACTTCATGACTCTCTCTTCCGAGTGTACCCCCGTAGTTCTATTTAAAAAAAATGTTTAAGTTTTTATATCTTCCTTCTTTGTATAAATATTGCAAGGCCTATTTTTCAAAAAAGTATCCAAATGAATTTCTGTAATAATTATCAATAATTTTCAAAATAAAATAAAATTGGCGAAAAGTCAACGAAACCTTACACTCGACACCTAGAGGCGAGTTGCTGAACTAATGAGACAAGCGTGATATTTCAAAAAGTCATTAAAAGTTCTGCTATTCATCGATAGATGGCAAAACTAAAACTTATCATCGCTGTGCGGAGTGAGGGGTGTTAGGTTTTTTTTTCGTTACGGAATTTCTGGGTTCGGTCTCCACGCTCAAGGCCCGCGGTAGAAGCTATGCAATAGCTTAAAAAAGCGTCTTTAATAAATGAGTGAAAGAATCTCTTTACGCGACCGTTCTGAAGGGTTAAAAAACAAATGTTACGTAACGCGTAGTTCTAACGTCCCCCTCCCGCCCCTGTAACGCATTGTAATGTTTTGTAAACCCCCCCCCCTCCCCTCTCCCCCCTAATTCGTTACGTAATACTTGAACGCTCCCTATATAGGCTTTGACATATAACGGAGCAAAGGTTTTTATGATTTTTAAAAAGAAATATCCGAGACTTTCTGAAGAAAATTTCACTGACAAGTAAAATAACGCTATCCTTGAACCGTATAGTCGTATTTAATACGAGTACGCACAGAAAAAAACGCAAGCAAAAGTTATAGCTACTTACAGCCAATTATGTTTTTGGAACTAAACAAACAAATTATTGATTTTCATCTGATATCCTGACCACATCCTGATCCTGATATCCCTCCACATGACCACATTGCTTGACCTTAAAATATTAGGTTCCCATTTCAGTTCCCAATTTTCAGATAAAGAATAATTTCGTAATACATACTCGTATTTATTTTTCTACGAATTGTAGTGGTTGACATTATCTAGCGTCGTGCCAATTTCAGACAGCCAACTTTATAGTTTTTGTGACATACAGACAGACACCGAAGTATCGTCCTCGTCGTCCTTTCTCGAAAGAGGTTCAGAACTCTAAAAATTACTCTTATTTTGCGGATGCAAAAAACACATTTAAACTTCAGAGCAAACATGGCACAGGCAACATTATCGTAATCTTACTAATGCATATTATAAAGGTGAAAGTATGTTTTTTTTTTTTTATTCAATTATAGGCTTGCGTTTGACCTCCATCTCCTGATGTTAAGCAACGATGCGGTCTACGATGGAGCACGCTTGCCTAGAAGGAACCGATTCACTCGCAACTTGAAGACACCCAAATTATATCTATCCGGAAACACCCACTCGGGCAAAGTATTCCACACTCTGGCAGCGCGCACAATAAAAGTGGAATCAAAGCGTTTCGTACGAGCGTTTTGGTATATCTACCATATAACGATGTCGCTTTTTTTGTTTTTTTTTTTGTTTGTTCCTAATGAACGCTGAAACAGCTCAACGGATTTGCATGAAACTTGAAACGAAGAACTCGATCGTGGTCTGTATTAACACATAAGCTACTTTTTATCCCGAAAAAATCGTCGATTTCTCTAGGATAGCGCGAAAACTAGACAATTATTTTATTATTTTTTTTTCGTAGCATTAACCTTTTGACCGCGGGTGAAACCGCATTTAGTATTTACTTACTGACTAGTAATGTAAACAAACTAAAAATATAAAAACAGAATAAAAATAATGTAAGAAGAAACAACTTGACCCATGACCATGAATAAAACTTAGTTCGAATGAATTTATAAATTAAAGCTAATTTGACTAATTTGATTTTTCTTTGGCATTGTTTTCTTTGCCAAACGGAAAATTTAAAATATCGCGTTATTTACGAACACGGTACGTTTTTGGTTCCAACGTTTTCGTTCTGGAAATTTTGACCTACAGAACAAGCCTCGTGGACGGCCGGAGACTCAAGTTGATAATGAAGAATTAAAGGCTATCGTGGAAGCGGATCCATCGCAAACCACGTCAGAGCTAGCTGCAGGCTGTCGGTGTGAGTGATAAAACTGTTTTTCTTCACTTGAAACAAACAAAAAGCTCAAAAGATGGGAACTGCATGAATTGAGTGAAGCAAACCGACAAACACACGTCGACTGCTGTGTTACATTACTTAACCGGCACAATAAGGAAGGAATTTTGAATCGTTTAGTTCCGTATGATGAAAAATGGATCCTCTAAAATAATCGGAAGCGCTCATCGCACAGGTTGGTGGTGAACCAGCTAAATCCTGCCCCGAGTGAAAAATTAGCCAAAAAAAGGTATTGGTAAGTGTTTGGTGGACTAGTGCTGGTGTCGTTCACTATAGCTTTCTAAGATCTGGCCAGACAATTGCGGCAGATATGTACTGTCAAGAATTAGAAACCATGATGGAAAAGCTAGCTGCTAAACAACCGAGGCTGGGCAATTGCTCTAGCCCACTGCTGCTTCAAGACCACGCTAGACCACACACTGCACGACGGACGATCGCTAAATTAGAGGAACTGCGATTACCATACCACCATACTCCCCGGATCACGCTCTAACAGATTACCACTTTTTCCGGAATTTAGACAACTTCTTGCAAGGAAAAAAATTCAATTCCGGTGAGGCAGTCCAAACTGCCATCAAAGATTTTATTGATTCTCGCTCCCCTAGTTTTTTCAGCAAAGGAATCAATGAACTACCTAGTAGATGGCAGAAGTGCGTAGATAGTAATGGAATATACTTTGATTGATTAAATATATTATGTCTTTTTTTTCGTCTATATTGTTTTCCTATACAAAACGCCAATTTCATAGGTAAGGAAAGGACCTAATATTATAGAACGGGAAGCAATAAAAATCAAAGAAAGATAAAGAAAAACATCAACGATAACTTAAATTAAAACATATTTGTCGCCGCTAGGACATTGGGCGTCTTCGGGTTTTCGTTCGAAGCGACACTAGCGCCGCTGATGGCATATCCTGTGAAACTTACAATCGAAGTAAAATCTATTTGGTAACTAAATAGTCGTGTAAAATCTATTTGGTTGAATATTTGCTGCTTTTGTTTAAAAACTTGATAAAGTGGCAGCCGCATTCCTTTTTCACAATAGGCGTGCCACTTTTTGTTTGAGATTCGAGGTGAAACGTTGTAAGTAAAACTTTGAAGAAAACTAAAATAAAAATAATTCAGTGTTTCATGTGCTTTTATTTCAAGAGAATTCCAACAAGTGCTTAGAATCATTTCTGTTAGTTTTTGAGTCGAAAACTAGGCAGTGTAGAGAGTTCAATTGTAACAGTAAAACCGATGGTCGTCAAGGCTGGCGGTTTTACTCGCTTTTAAAAGATGCTAGTTAGTTCTCTATTCGACATATTTCATAGTATAATAATAATATGACAGGTATGAGAGATACAATTGGTTCGAACACCAAGACAAAACTGGGTCACTGACTGCATTCAGAAACAGTCATTGATTGCAATTGACTGTTCTCGCAAAGCGTAGGAACAAATGACTAGTTTGATAATAAAAAGTACACAGCGAAATACAATCAATGGCTGGCCTGGATTTTTCAAAAATGTAATAAACCTATGGAACTACTAACCTTTCGGGACGTAGTACGCCTCGGCGTTTTCCGACACATTCCTCTGCAGCAGATTGTAAAGAATAGGCCGATCGTCGTCGCATGTCAAATCAAAGATGCTCTCGGACAGAATCTTGGCCTAAAATACAATACAATCACAAGACATGAAGAGATAAAAAAAAACGACGGGTTGCACTCCGGGAGTGCCGGCAGAAGTGAAAACTTAAGTATTAACGTTGTGCGTTTTGGATATTTTGGAATGGTTAGGGAATAATTTTGCACGAATTGCTTTAATTATTTTAATAGAAAAATGAATCGATATCGTGTCCACTATAATCACTAGGTCACAACACTATAACTGTCAAATTAGAACATTCGCGCAAGCGCCCTGCGCCGCCTAAACGAAACAGCCGGCGCAGGCATACATTTTCGCCGCGCCGTAGAAAGAGAGGGGGATACTAGCTGTCTACTCTCCATCCGTCTTACGAATTTTCGATCAGGTCACGTGACCCTGTCGCGAGTTTAACATTTTTTACCCATTCCAAAAAAGTGTACAACGCCGCTAAAGAAGTTTTCACTTCAAAAATACTACAAGATAATATGAGATATTACTGAAGTGTAATTATATTATTAGTAGATTTTCAATAATTACCGGGTTGTATCCTAGTATAGAAGAAATACTCTCAGAAACGTAACGTATTTTCCCAGTAGATGAAAATACTATAATGAATCCTTCAAGAGCTTCGAGTATCAGATACATGAACTCCTCATTGGACAGGAATGTTGGCTTCCATTCGTCGTGCACTTCATGAACTCGGGCCCTCACTGTGGTTTCTGAAAGACAGTTTAGCTGTTAAAATTAACTACAACCAAAAGCAGGTTTTGTACTGATCTGTTGTACATTTTTAGCTAAACAAAAGCCCAATACTGCAGCTACCATCCTTTTCCCACATATTTAAATTTAAACAATAGTCATTTAAGCAGCAGACAGATTAATTGAGTAGTCAGTTTAATTGTCAACAAAATTGTTCAATAGAAAATATGCAACTTTTAAAAATTCAACCCCATTTGAACAAAAGCATACATGCAGAATCAATGAAGCAATCCAAAGGCCAGAATTTTACCATTATGTTTTTTAAGAAAAGTTATGGTTGATTTGAGAACGGAAGACTTGTCCATTTTTCGAGTGGTAGTTGATACCATACTACTCAGCTCTTGGACTAGCAAGTTGAATTGATCTCGTCTCTTTTTTTCGCTCAAATTGCGAGTTCTCCTGCAACAAAGAAAAAATGAATGCTACTGAACCTGCACACAAACAGTCACACAATCTGAACAAAATCGAGTTTTCCTACAATTTGTTTGTAGTTATACAATATTTATAACATTTTTAAATTATGTACCTACCTGGGCTAGACCATAGCGGTCTTATTCCAAAATGCGATTAAATTATAGTACTAGGTTTAGTACCAGGTTCAAACCATGGACTAAATAAAATCGTATGGATTATCTACCTATAGTCATCACAAAATAAAAGGCCCGTTTTGACATTTGTCATTGCAACATCCCTAGTGATGTTACCATATGACTCTGTACTCGATACTCACAATAAATCGATTCAAGTTTGTATGAGTGTTCGACCGATTTGATAATGTATTATAAAGTTCATTGGATTAATGTTCTGATTAGAAAATTTAAGTTAAACTTTAATCCTGTAGGTATTTTCATATGATACAGTGGTACAAAAAGTCAATTTGTCTTCAATTTAATTTTTTAATTTAAAATAACATTAAATCAAGAAAAAGCGAGAGTTAGTAAACCACTCTATGAATTTATTTGAATACATTTCTTTGTGATATTCTTTTGTACTTTTGAGACTTAAATGCGAGTAAGGCATCTTTCACAGAACCTCCCCTGGCTGATCAATACTTAATTATTATTAAAATCGAATGAAGCTGGTGAAATTCAGTATTTTTTTGGTTACAACACTAATATTTCAAAAAAGAATACTGAGTACTTGACTGTTTTTGAGTTTTAGTTATAATTAGAAATTGCATGCTACCACAAACTATGCGCGAAAAGCGTTCCAAGTTACATTCTTGGGTCTTTCTCAAGTGTCAAAACGGGCCTCTTATTTTGTGACGACTATAAACCACTATATCTGAACAGCCGATACCCCTAGTTTATCTAATTTCGGTACTAATCCAATTTGAGGTTAATCAGTGTTAGAACATTCACAAGTACCTAGTATGCAATGGATTTTAACATGATTGTCATGATGAATTTAGAAGATTTGGACATACTGGACTCGTCACGGCGATCTGATAGACCTCGTCATCGTGTAAATTCTTTCGTATTGTAAGTAACGAAGAATTCAAGTAAAAATATAGGTTCACAAAAAGTTTTAGCGTAAAAATAGTGTATGATTTACGTGAAGATCCACAGGTCCACACTCCTGGAGAATGCTCGTTAAGCCCTAAATTACCTACATCCTTTTTTTTTCAATAAAATACAATTAATTTCTTATTTTGTTGTGGCACTTTTTACACCAACAATTTTTAGCCACACTTGAATACTCACACGAAGCAACACAATGATTATTTGTTTTTTATTTATTCATCAGAGCACAATGGATAAAGAACAGGAGAAATAGCTAAATAATTTATAAATTACAAATACCTAGTTATTTTGTCGCCTCTTAGCGCGCCACTTGTGCCTACAATTTTTCTGTCAGGATTTTGGCGTCGCACATGCTCGTATTAAGCCATGAACTTGAAAATAATAGTAAGTTATTCTAGTTTAGTAGATTGAAATCATAACAAACAGCAATTTATGATATTAATCTATACCGATAAATCATTATTTAGGGTGGATTCGACCAAAATTGAATTTATACAAGATTAATACTATACATACCTGGGTTATATTATATTTATTCCATACCTACAACCGGCGGTTTCACTAGCTGATTTTTTTTACTTTTTATTAGAGAGAACCAAACAAAAAATAAATATTCAAATCAGTCAGTCAGCTGTTCTCGAGTTTTAGCGAGACAAAATAGCAACGATTCATTTTCATATTTAAAATCTCTCTACTCGAGTAGGTAAATCAAGTCGTTTCACCGGGAGACGATAATGTACGACCACGATTATTGTGCAGCCCGGTTTTTTTTATTTAAAAAAAATGATGTATGTCACAGTTTTTTTTGTTATAATTAAACACGGGAATACTCACGTAAAAATTAAGTAGTCTACTACGACTGAAAATCGAAAATGTGTGAAAACCACGTTAGTTTCCGTAGTTAAGTCACAGAAGGTTGTAAGTTTTTTTTTATAATTACAGTCCTATTTTTTTTTTCCTGGCTATGTATAATATCTCGCTAATCGATAGAAATTAAAAAAAAACGTAAAACTTAATCGGGCTTTGCAAAAATGGTTGTACAATATATGGACTCGTTTTACCATTCAATCTGCAGAATACACTTGGAGCATAGACTCGGAACAAGCGAATATATATTACCCGGCCAAAAAATGTTGTTCTATGACGGTACGGTGTACAAGCCTAAGTCATGTCAACGCGCTTTTATCGTATTATAGCGTGCGAAACTTTCTGTCATGAATTGCTTGAAGTTTGAACTAGTAGGCGATTTAGAATAAAAGGAGAATGGGCACTTTTGTATGGGCGCCGTCCCCGTGTTGTATCAAGTCGTGACGTATGTCATTTGAAAGATTATAATGTTAGCTTTATTTAATTGTATGACTCAACCTTGAATGACGTGCAGGGAAAAAGATATGATCGTTTTTAGATTTCAAAAAAAGTGCTGATTTTTTGCTTTCTAAAGCTATTATAAGGAATTTTATTAACATGTATGTCAAAAATTACCTATAGTATTTAATACAGGGTTATTCATAAAGGGTATGCTAAGCTGAAAATGGCTCATAGTACACATCATTATGAACAACTTTTACTATGTGACCATCCCTAAATTCGGGAGAAAAAATCAGCTGTTCTATACATTTTGTTGAGTGTCATTGACATTTTTCTATGGAACAGCTGATTTTTTTTCGCGAATTTCGGGATGGTAACATAGTAAAAGTTGTTCATAATGATAAGTACTATGAGCCCTTTTCGACTTAGCATACCCTTTATAAATAACCCTGTATAGCTTACGAAACATATTAATTAGTTCAATTAACCTAGTAAAAACATACTGTGGTGGTGAATAAAGAATGTATCTGCCCATCTAAAGGAAGTTACTTCGAGAACTACCCCTATCTATCCTAGATCTAGAGATCTAGAAGTCATTTTGGCAATGGTTTCTTAAGAAACAAAGAGTATTGAGAGTGCTGTCTGATAAAAGGCATTTTATGTCATGGCATAACGGTGTGCAATACTATCGATAAAATCGGCAGTATCGATTATTATTTGAAGTTCTAGAAAATAATTAGCATATCCTATTGAGAATTGAACCTCTTGAGAAGGTTAGTCTTGCTGAGTTTTTGCAATCGGTATAGTATAATATACACGTTTGAAAGTAGTGTTACTGATAGATAGTCTATTATGTATAGGTTTTTTTTAGACTTGGGAAAACCTTAAGAAAATAACCGGCTGCGTTGGGGAGCTACCGGGTCAAGGGGGTTTTTGCGGGGTTATATCTACTAAAACTACCTCTGTTACTATCCTCTGCTGATGGTGATATGAGTGCTTCCTCATGTTTTTCGATAGTCTCTCAGATGTGAGTGGTAAGATCACTAGTAGACCAGTTTCAGCAGAATCCGTACTGCCACTCACTTACGAGGTCATTAGCTTTTCGGTACGCCAGGAGCTTGTTCCATAGTCTTGCAGAGTATGAATATGATCGGGATAGGTCTGAAGTCAGATTCAGCACGACTACCCTTCTCAATAAGATCTCTTCATTATTTTCTAGAACATCAATAATGTCGAAACAGCTGATTTTATCGATAGTATCTCACACCGTTAGCAGTATTGTGACAGTTATGT
Source organism: Alcis repandata (assembly GCA_949125135.1). NCBI lineage: Eukaryota > Metazoa > Arthropoda > Insecta > Lepidoptera > Geometridae > Alcis > Alcis repandata. The sequence continues at coordinate 10,801,418 of OX421221.1, read as the reverse complement.
GTATTGTGATATTATAAGTTATCTTGTCTCGGATTAAAGATTCATGGCTGGCTCTGCAAAGAAGGCCTTATTGACCCACTACTTTCAAGGTCAAAAGCATTTAAAAAGTAAAAATCTCTACATTTAGTCTATGATTGCTTTCTGCTCTATGCCTTTACTATTATCTGTGACCATTATTTAAAGTTTATCTCGCTCGCTTTTATACAGGGTTATTCATAAAGGGTATGCTAAGCCGAAAAGAGCACATAGTACTCATCATTATGAACAACTTTTACTATGGGACCAACCTGAAATTCGCGAAAAAAAAATATGCTGTTCCATACATTTTGTTGAGCGTCATTGACATTTTTCTATGGAACAGCTGATTTTTTTTCGCGAATTTCGGGTTGGTCTCATAGTAAAAGTTGTTCATAATAATGAATACTGTGTGCTCTTTTCGGCTTAGCTTACCCTTTATGAATAACCCTATATAGTCTCGGTAAAGGGAGAGATAATTCAAAAAACAAACTAGTTTTGACAAAAGGTTCGGGCTTTTAACCCTTCGACAAGACAACTTATAATCTTAATCAGACTTCACTTACAGGTAAGTTCGCTTAATTTTTCAAATATTGATAATATTAATAAATTGATATTATATTATGGCATTATTCAGACAAAAACTGTCGACAATCAGCAAGGTAAGGGTTTTGGCATGTGCCAGTATAAAATTAAAATGATAAACTCTATTTAAACGTTTATAAATAAACTAATATTATCTCATTGTTATACGAGGGTGATAAAATAGTCACAGAAAATGCATACACGATAATAAAATTCGTTAAAATAAGTTTATAAAACAAAAAAAAACAGCACTTTTTGGAATCTAAAAACCGTCATATCTTTTTCCCTGCACGTCACTCAGGGTTGGTGTCATATAATTAAATAAATCTATTGTTATGGTCTTTCGATTGACATATGTCATGACTTGATACAGCACCGGGGACGAAGTGCCCATCATCCTTTACACTTGTTTGGTCGAATGCACATGCATTTGAAATGTATTTTATACCTGAATGAACAAATGAATTTGGTTTTTTATCGTGGGTAATATTTAAACCATGGACTATGTTTTGGTTTATCTGATCCTGAGATAATCTTCGATTTGTAATAGGAACATATTTTAAACCTGGTACTAATTGACTTTTTTTGGAATAAGACCGTAATAGTTAAATACACTAGACACTCTTAGGGCCATGTCAAAGCTATCTATTTTGCAAATTATAGCATTAAAATTTTTTTCAAAACACTTGATATTCCTAAAAACACACCGATTTATCTATATTATCTAATAATAATCAAGTATAACATATTATGCTTCACACTAATAGCTCCTCTCTAGGATCTCATCCCCCCTGTCAGGATTGCCATGATACACACACAAAGACAAGACCACTTAAACCCATGCCCACAGCAGATATTTAAATTCTTCATTCAAACAAGCCCATTCAATTGGAACCGGGACCTTTTTGTCCTACAACGGACTTTGCTACCACTGCTGAGCTTAACCAGTAATTGCTTTCAAACACTTTCAATGCCAAATAAATCAGTGTTATTCTTTTCATTTTACTCATTCATTTTATGTCTTTAGAAAGTCTGTTGAGTTCACATTGTGACACTGATTAATAATAATAAAAGTAGCGAGGGTAGACCACAATGTTCTTGAAACTGGTTTGCTGAACTTGATTGGTTAATTTATTCAGTAATATTTAGCTTACTTACTTAGCAATTTATGTTAAACGCAAATTACTCATTAGTCTTTCAGGCTAGATCGTAATTTTAATGATGTACTTATCGATAAAATGCATCATTACAAAAAAAAAAAAAAAGTAATATTTTTCCCAGGAGTCAACCCCTTTACAATTTAGTAAATACCTATACAACAAAAACAAGTGATACTTTATCCATTGATAGAGATGTTCAGCTGCTTCACTTGTGCATTTCTCCTAATTGTGTTTCATGCTTTTAAAACCTATTTTATTGCATACTTATTTGCATTTTTTTCCCTACTTATTTAAACATTTCAATGATTTAGGCCCTTCCTCAAATAAATTTTGACCATGTGGCTGAACAAACTAATTCCCTTCTTGAAAGTGTTTTCGTTATTAACAAGTGAAAATTAATTGGCTGCCATTGTGACTCCTATTGAGATTTCTAGCTATACCTACAAACATACCAAGCACAATATAGAGGTGCTTTAATTACATTCTTTATAATACAAGCAAACTATTCAGTTATTCATTGGCCTTTGTAGACACATGAAATAATATAGATAATTAGGACATATTTTAAAATACTAATTTCTTTTCTCTTTTGAAAGCAACACTACAACTATGATTAAATATGCAACTTAAATAGTCATTTGTATAAACTAGGAGCTACGGATAGTCTGCTATGCCATGGATGTATACAGGAGAATGAAACTGTAGAGCATGTGCTGTGGCATTGTGAGGCCACACAGAGAAGACCAGAGTCGCCACCGGATTGCACAAGGTGACTCTGGCACCATCATAATCACAAGAGCTTAAATCTTCTTCATCAATCACACCATCTTTGCCACTTGAGCAGTTGTGCCAGCGGCCCAGGGCCTCTCTCTGTTATTTCAAGGAGCTGGGTTGGCATCGGTAATCGCTGGCAAGGATAAAACCCACAATGCACCCTTTGCGGGATGCCGGTGCGGAACTTATCACCCCCATTTCAAATAAGAACTATGCTGTAATTCCATCGGAGCTCCATATCAATAGCTCACAATGAGAATAGAACTATTGTTTTTCTATGGATTCAATCACATATCATCCATGTTTAGATGGAAACAAGAAGCCACAAGAAACAAGAATATTTCGGAAAGACAAGGCTTGGTCAATGGAATTCATATAAATTCACCACTCTAATTTACAAACTACATCCCCATGCTGACACTGATTGAGCCTGTCAGACTTTACAGGCAGATCAAGCAGTGTTGGGTATCAAGCAATCCAGCTCCAACAGTGCTCATAATGTGGTACTTCAGTGGATTGCTCTTGAGATTGACAACTTTTTAGATAGACATACAGTTTTAGCTTTAAGATTTCATCCCAAGCACACACTATGTAATAGGTATATTTTTATTATTTAATGTGAAAATCCATTGCCACTATTTGCATAGTTGCATGTCACTACATTTACCCAGTGCTTATCTGAAAGAACATGTCTCAACCTGCCTTAACATAATGTAGAGACAGCTGCACTATGTACAACTACATTATTGGAACAGCATTCTGGCTTATCCTCTTTCAGACTTAGCCAGAATGTAACTTAGTGAACTGAATCTAGTATAATTTAGAAATTTGACATTAGGGGTCATACCATACATGAGAAAGCTCTATAATTTGATTGATTAAAAACAGGACTAAAACCCTATACATCTAGTTATCAGAACATAAATACCTACATAATATGTGAAATAAAATCTTACCTCTTGGTTCCGTCTTTATCGTCTCCTTCTTCTTCCATGCTTAGTATCTTACTGCCCTACAAAAATATGAATTTATGAAAAAACCAATAAGAATTAATATTTAGGATCAAAAAGGTTGCCCGAAACAGAAAAAACTGAAAAATCAAATCAAACTAAGCTGTGAACTAATGCACTGCCTGCGTCAGATTCGACTGCCTACAATGTATTGTATCTGAATATAATTACGAACACAATTCTAACACACCTAATAATATGTCAATGAAACTGTTTTTACAGGCACAGTTTAGTTAACGACGTTCTGATCACAAAGTAACGATGCTACTGTTGATAAAAACAAAATATAAATGGAACGAACCACTTCCAATTTCCCGAGACAAGTATGTACTCAATATTTTTTTTCCTTTTTATCCAAGGGTTACCAGGTCGTCCTTTAGGCGCAGGCCTGGTGTTTTCATATCACAAAAACAGCTAATTAAACCAAGGAAAAAAACAAAAATGATATTTAGATGTCAATGTCATATGTCAATGATTTAATTCTATGATGTCAATGTTAAAATGACTTTGACAAGTCTGAAACGGCTCACTTGGCAACACTTTTTCTTTGGGCACATTCATTCGCTCGTTTATTTTATTTAGAACAATATTTGGTTTATCAGAGTTTTAACCTCAGATTATTGTATCTATGGTAATAACAGAGTCGAAATTGATGACGTCATTCATGGACGACAAGCAAATAGCAAAACGACTAAGTACATAGTACGGCGTCCTAAAAAAAAAGCTTTCAATATATGTATTTAGATGGCGTAGAGTTAAGAGAGCTAAGAGGTCGCTTAGCAGCATAGATTTATTACTTAAAGATAGAGCCAAAGTGTAACCGCACATGCGACAGCTATATTCTTGAAATAATGCCAGTATAGGAATGCTTCCCCCATCTTAGAGGAAAAAATTTCATAAAATATTTCTAATCTTTATACTTCACAAAATAAAACATTGTTAAACAGGGTTTTAAGGATAGGATATACAAGCCGCAAATTGCTCATAGTAGGAAAAAGTCTAATAGTAGGAAAATAACTACTAGTACAACTAACACTCATAATTATGAACATCTTTTATTAAATAGGCAATCTTGCGATTGCGAAAATAATGTACCTTATCTTAGTTTTGGGTCAGCAGGAAATGTGAAATAGTCCAATAAATTAATTATTTTATTAATTTATTGGGTACAATCCTGGGGAAACATAATTCACAACCTGGCAGCTACAAATCGTAGACGGCTCACGTAGTAACTATTATTCCTAATCTGTGGTTTGCCCACCTTGGCACGGTTACAGCGACGGGGACAAAAAATGAAAGGTCTGTCTCTCTTTTTCAACCGTGTTTTGGCACTTGCCATCTTGCTCTTTTTTACAAAGTAGCTATTAGGGTTCTGTCTGTTAGTCAGAGCTTAGCAGGCAACCTTTGTAATTGTTGGAGGCATGGCAACACTGGCAAGGTAGATCATAATACAAAATCAGTCAGTCGCTCATATCGTTATCCCGATCGTTGTCGTACGGACAGTTTGTCATAGAAAAGTTAGTAAACGCGGCGAAGTTTTTCAGTGTTTCTCGCGCGGTGTCAATAACCAGATAATATTTAAGAATTTGGGAGGGTGCGAGTGGGCCAAGCCTTGGATTCCTACTAGCCAGTCGGGGTAAGAAAAGTATTTAACTTATTGTTAAACAGAATTCGCCGGCATGTGAAAATTCTTTTTTTTTAATTGTAGGCAGGTTTGAGGGGTTCTCAACACTACAAAATTTGGTATCATACAAATACGGTGAATTATTGGCAAATTGTTACGGAATTCTACGACTACCGCTCTTAATTTTGTCGCGGGTTACTTTACCATGCGGTTATTACGTAAGAAAATTATGTAAGTAGTGAATACAGGGATGGTATACGACCGTGAAAACTTAGTAATCGTATTGTTTAAGGCGGCGCGTATCAACAACGCTTGCCGTTCGTTGTTTGGCGGGAAACATGTGAGCTACTTTCCTACGTATCTATTAATAGCTAACAATCTTGATTCTTTACTAATTAGGTAAGTACCTGCCTACTTACATTTTGAAGACAAAATCTGAAAATTGAAATTTTTGTATTTTACTGAAATATAAAAAAAAGTTTCCAATGTAAAAATGTAGGGTAATCCAATAACATCTAATATTAATCATAATAGTTAATGATACATTATTAAAAAAAATATCTATTCTGCTTTATTTTAGTTAGGCAATAAGATGTGTCTATTCCTATCATTTCATTTGACTCAACTGGTCAAATTTTTGTCTTGTTTGTTTGACTGGAATGAAGAATAAAGAAAACACAAAGCAAATGGTACCTACATAAGAATTTTGGTCACTACATTTTTAGAAATGATTGAGACATAAATTGTAATGGACTGTGACTGAAATACTTGACTATGATGTGACTTCTTATATTATGCTAGATGTACCCAGCGGTTTCATCCGCTGATATTTTTTTACTTTAAACCTTCCCTGTATTAGAGCAAACAAAACAAAAAAATAAATATTCGAATCGGTCCAGCCGTTCTCGACTTTTAGCGAGACAAACTACCAGCAATTATTTTTTATATACACTAGCTGCACCCAGCGGTTTTGCCCGCTGATTTTTTTACTTTTAAACCTTCCCAGTATTAGAGCGAACAAAACAAAAAAAATTTTATTCAAATCGTTTCAGCCGTTCTAGAGTTTTAGCGAGACTAACAAACAGCTATTAAATTTTATTTATAAGAAGAATAAGATGAACCATTAGCGTCCCATTGCAGGGCTAATACCTCCCTACCCTCCCACACTTTTCAGGATCCTATATCCGATATACAACTGGAAAATGTGTATTATTATGTAGAAAACACACAAAACAAAAAAAATATATATTTTACTTGAGGCTGGCATAATATTGACTGCCCCTACAAACACTTCAAAATTGCAAAGTCACAATTATTTTATTGTACCACTAATGTAAATATTTGATATCCTTTTGGGAAAACAAACAAATCTAAAAGAATAAAAAGAAAATTGTCAATTTTTAAATAAAAAAATAATAATATAACACATATTATTATTAACTTATTAATTAAGCTCTAATTTGACTTTAAATTGCGCTCCTGTCAAAAAAGATAGTGTTCATAGGGGCAGTCGAAATGTTTAAGCATGTGGTATTAATGTTAAAAAAAAACTTTACTTTGGTTAAATTTTGATTATAAAGTTCTGTCAAAAAATAACAACTTTAGTTTGGTTAAAGTTTGACTAATGTTCAGTCTGTTCTTGTAAAAAATCTTCTGGTTGAAGAAAATGTATACCTATGTAGTTGAGTAACTAGCCTAAATGAAAAGCAGAAATTACAAAATATGTTCCCACAAGCATGTTGAGACTCTACTTACAACTTATTAACATGTCGAGTGGCAATAAAGAATCGTAAGAGCTTGACCTTGATATTGGCAGCCCCATGCATGCACCCTTGTTTGAACTTTCACATGCGCATTGTGTAAAAGTTCAAACAAGGGTGCAATGAATAAAACTTGTTTTTGTAAAGTAAATCAATGTGAAAGTTATTCACATGTTATGTATTAGTATACATAAGGGTTCTTCATAAAGGGAACTAAGCCAAGCTAAGCCGAAAAGAGCTCATAGTACTCATCATTATGAACAAATTTTACTATGAGACCAACCCGAAATTCGCGAAAAAATAATCAGCTATTTCATAGAAAAATGTCCTGAATCCTGGATTTTAAAGATCCGGTTTACGAAAAGTGTTTACAGTACAGACCCTAATTTTAAAATTCAAGAACACTACTAGCTCACCAAAAGCTTAAATTGTTCTACAACTTAACTTAGGTAGTTCACCAGATGTAACCGACCAAGTTGATGGTTATTTCAAGTCAAACATTGCACCTCTCATAAAATAAAGTTACCCCAAAACGAATTATCTCCCAAAAAACTTAACCTATGAAAAGTATGTTTAGTTCTTCCTTACATAACGTAGGTACGTAACCGACATAGGAACATACTTACAAACCCTCGAAAAACATTAGATATCCTTCTGCAGCGCTAGCGCCCGGAGGGATACATAATAGTCTCCCCCGTTTTTATCCCGCGAGAAAGAGAAATCCATCCATGTTCTAGCTTGTCACATAAACGGGTAAATAAAAACTGTGGTGTGACAATTTGTCAATGACCCGTCCTGGGATAGCTGTAGTCGGGTTTTTCATTTTATTATTATTCCCGGCTGTTTGCCACAGATCTTCCTTCCCTTCATCCACTCATTTCTATCCCTTGCGGGCCAATCCTTCTCTAAAGCGGGTAAAAACACGAAAATGTGCGAGGCTCGTAACGTTCGATCGCAGTACTATCGCAGTTACCCAGCCCACTGCATGCTAGGCATACAGAGTCAGTGTGCCACTGGGTCATGTTATGCAAGTCGCGCTCCGCGCCGCTTACTTCGATTTGCGCAAGAACCGTGCCACAAGCAATACCACAATAACGATGATTAATTTATGTCGACAATAGTACCTGCATAGATTACTCTCGTTTTGTTCGTAAATGTTTTCTCAAGTTCAACGGCTGAAGTCATCGATACTCCTATTCTCGTACTAATATTGTTAAGAGGTAAAGTTTTCATTACGTATGTTTGTAGAGGCTAAACTGTGAAACTACTGGTCCGATTTTTAAAATTCTTTCACCAGAAAGCTATCTCTGATTGCTATAGGAGAATATTGAATAGCTCTAAACCTGTGAAGGCGAAGGCCGAGTAGCAGCGGGTACGAAGTCCCGAGCATCAGCTAGTCGCTGATTTATAGCTTAAGAAAAATTTCGATGAACATACACAAAAAAATACATGCAGACGAACATAGAATCTCCTCCTTTTTGGTTAGATTGATTCTGACTCGATTCTGACTATAATTCTAAATCTGACTGAATCTGGTTCTGATTCTAATTTATTTTAAACTAGCTGCGCCTCGCAGTTTCACCCGCGTTTCCTGGGATAAAAAGTAGCCTATGTGTGTAAAAAGTATCCAGACCATGAACAACCTTCATTCCAAATTTCATGTAAATCCGTTCAGCCGTTTTTGCGTGAGAGAGCAACAAACATTCTCACAAACTTTCGCGTTTATAATATAAGTAGGAAGACTACGATCACGATCTTAAAATATTTACACGACCTACGATCTTTATATTTTTAAAGACACGAGAAAACTTCTTACTTGAAAGAAGAATAAAAAACAAGATCAAATCAAATCTCAAATCTCTTTTCAAATTACTTTTTTGAATCTATTATGACATCCCTACTAATATTATAAATGTGAATGTCTACATGCGAACACTACTTAGCCGATCATCATGAAACTTCGTTCGTTCACAAATTCTTGGAGGTATTAGAAGTAACATAGGATACTTTTTTATCTCGGAAAACGCGGGTGTAACCGCGGGGCGCAGCTAGTACTTTATAAGACATAATACCATATTGAGAAAAAAAGTTTCATTATATCATTATTTCGTAAACAAAATAGTGTTAAAATGTAATTTTTTCGTCATTACAATTACGAGTGCTACACAAATTCTTTTTTTATCCGTTATGATATTGTGTCTTAGGGCTTGTACACAAATCTGCGATGCGATGCCGCAACCGCAACGCAGAAACTTGCGACGCGAATTTCTGCGATGCGATTTCTGCGGCAAGGAAATTCTTTGCCGCAGAAATCGCATCGCAGAAATTCGCGTCCTGCGTGCTCGCAGATTTTTGCGATGCGACGTCGCACCGCAGTTTTGTGTACAAGCTCATAGAAAGTATATCATTATAGATTCGTTTTGAAGTTCGAAATTTGAATTTTACGATATGAGAGTAGATAAACTACTGTTATTATTCAGCGAGGTTGCTTTTAAACACTAGGCCTAGAGCATAAAAAGCCGTTTTAGTCTGCCTACACCGGGCCGGGCGTAAACAAGGACTTTACGAGCGTGAGAAGTGAAAAAACTCGTATCGTACTATCCAAGCCTTAGATTTTGGGTGCAATGCTTCGCTATATAGTAACTATATACATAGTTAATACAAGTAGGGTCTGTTTATCTCTATGATTAAATACAGCGTCGCGACGCTGAGGTTGTCGACCGGTCGTTCATTATGCCTACTTGTATGTCTCATATCTACATTTACATTCGCTAACTATTTAACAGACGCTTTATCGCAACAAATGATCGATGTCTGCCACTAGCCTACTGCACTAGCCGGGTCAAAATGTTCGTATCGTAAGATTTATTGTAATAGACCGCACAAATAATTCCTAACGATTTTGTTTTTGTTCCAGATATCCTAGGGGCCAATCTCGACCCCGGTAAGTGAAATGACTATATCATATCACACTGCTTATTTATTTATCTTAATATGTATATAGGTATATAAATTACGTGTCACGTTGTTTGTCCGCTATAGACTCCTAAACTGCTAAACCGATTTCAATCAAATTTGCACACCGTGTGCAGTTCGATCTAACTTAGGAGATAGGATAGCTCACATCTCAATTTATAGTAAAAAACATGAAAAATTAGAAAATTTAAAAATACTTAAACCATATAGCGCTTTGTACAATGTAAACTTTTTTAATGTAACTTTTGACATTTGACATAGAATTGACGCAATGGCTTTTTTTACCAATTCGAATTAAATAGTCATCGTTAAGACAGGACAACGTCTGTCGAGTCAGCTAGTAGGTATATAGAAAACAATGAACAACAAACTAAGGGACCCTAACAGCGTCGAACTGACCATCTGTCCGTCATGCGTCAGTAGGTATGCCTTAGTTCTTTTATTTGAACCCTCGATGCAAAAAAGGGGTCATACAGGCTTAAAGTGTGCATCTGTCCATCCATGTATAATATATATACATAATTATGTGTTTGGCTACGGTATCGTAGCTCGCAAACAGCGAAACCGACCTTGTGTTTTTTTTTGTTTGATTGGTGGCTCGATCGAGTGTCCGTTAATTAACGGCTTAATTTTATTATTTAAAAAAAATAAAAATTATATAACACTTGCAAATTGCATAGACAGAAACTATCACTACTTACGAGTCAGTTAATTAGTGAAGTTATGTATGATGTGACATTGGGACGACACTCAACGATTTTAAAATGACTTTAAAAATCACAAAGCATGTATGAATATTACACCAACACCGCCAACACGCAACAATAGAAATATACGTTTGTTGGCATAAGTCGGTGCAAACAATGTAATGGTGTGTCTGAGTAGCGACTAATAAATGTTGTTTAAAAGTAAATAACCATAATCTTTGTGAGTTTGCGATTAATTCAAAGAATTCTTAAACTTGTTTTCGTTAGTCCCAAGTTTTTTGTTCAAAAGTTTACTACCACTGTTATTGTATAATATCGTTCACTGATATTAAAACGGGGCATTACTGTAATGAAACGCTTCGACCGTCAGTCGCGTCGTCGGCGTCGTGACGAGCGTTCACCGGTTGCATAAAATCTAGCCAGTGAGTCGTCGGCCAGCGGCGGGATCGGAAACCTCGCGGACCGGTCTGCGCGTTTACTGGGCCAAGTTCAGCACTTCATCGGCGCACGCCTGCCGGCGTCTTCGTTTCGCGTGCCGTGATAGTGCTCGAGCGCGGTTTTGGCTACACCGGTCGTTGTCGCGTCGCCGGTCGTCCTTCGCGCTACGTTACGCTGTTATGTTATCGCAACATTTCGGGCCAATTTCAACGTATGTTACCGTAACAGTTTTGTAAACAGTTCCGTAACTGCAGACTAAGGACTAACGACTTAAAACTACGAATTGTTTTCATTTACCGGATTATTCCGAAGTTGTATTCTGTGGGTGAGTGTAACAAAGTGTTTAAAACAAGGTGGATATGAGATTCTCCAGTGACTCAGCGTCCCGAAACTGATATCCGACCTTGGCCTTTAAACGACTGTCTGTTAATTTTATCTTTAGATGGTTATTTAAAGGTTCATTTTTGTGTAATTTTTTATCTATGTGAACTTGAGGTAGATAATTATAATAATATCTACAGCATAAACAGATAAGAATAAAAACATTGAAACTATAGGTACATAACTTTGGACTGTCAAATATAATTATGTCAAAATAATATACAAAATAAAATAATGGACTGAAATTTTTTGATCAACCGACTTGCAATATGTTGTTAGATATATTCAATATTAATTTAAATTATATTATTTAATTTTAAATTTAATTTATTTTAAATTAATTTATAAAATACTCTTCATCCATTTCGTTCATCCATTCCATCCAGTTCGGTTCGGTCGTTCTATACTCGGATCCTTGACTATTATATTATATTTACACCTTATTTGGAGATACATTTCGTTTGCTTTTTTGTATGTTTTTTGTATTTGTTTTTTGTATGTCTTTTTTGTTTGAGACGTTTTCGTCCCGTGGTTTCCTCGTGCGTTGATGAAAGATCATGAAAAGTAGTAGGTAGTAGTTTTAAACTGCTGTCCGAGACACTTTATTTTAGTTCGATATTTACGGTAAATCCTAATGCAAATATATTTGTTTTATTATTTCAAGCTATTAAGCGCTAAGCTTCTAGTGAATAAATAAATATTATTGTAAAGATACTAGCTGCCCCGACAGACGTTGTCCTGTCTTCCCTATGAATATTGAATTTGAATTGTCTTAAATTTTCTGATGTACCGCTCAACTTCCTTATTTTTTTCTTTCATAAGAACCTTCTCCTGACAATAGCAAACACAACAACAACAAAAAAAAGTGAAATCGGTCCAGCCATTCACGCGTGATGCCGTGACCAAAACGGGTTTCATTTTTATATATATAGACTAGCCGACCCAACAGGCGTTGTCCTGTCTTAACTATGAACTTTGAATTTGAATTGGCTTAAATTTTCTAATGTTCCGGTCAACTTCCTCAAATTTTTATTTTATAAGAACCTTCTCTTGACAGTAATTAACACAACAAAAAAAGAATTAGCGAAATTGTTCCATCCGTTCACGCGTGATGCGATGACCAAGGGAAATAGAGATTTATTTTTATATATAGAGATATAGATGAATAGAAATAGATTTATTTATCCAATACCAAATAAAAACAACAGAATATATTTAAAAAAAACAACTTACAAACTATTCTGCCGCCGGCGGCAGCAGGGCCGAACCCATTAATTATTGTATTATTATTATGCTAAAAACAAAACAATATTCTGTGGAGAAACTTGCAAATCAAGAAGTAAATAAATATCTGAAATAATTACGAGTAGGTAAATAATAATACTTTAACTTTAAAATTACTTAACTGTCTAACTATAACGGTTCACACAAATCAAATAATAAGTAGAAGTAAGCCCCAGACGTAACTTCACAGTCAAACTAAGTTGAATGTTAAAGTAAGTTAAGGTAATCGTGGGCATTCGTGGGCCTAAAATGAAAAGTGGCAAAGCAGCATAGTTAAAAACAAACACAAACTAAGAAACCATCTCTCACACTAAACGCATAACCTTCATACCTTACCTTACCTTTGTCTTTCCGTCGCGTGTAGTTAGAAATACAAGTCAGTTAGCACAAGCTTATCAAACTTCAAATGAAACCTACTCAATGAATTAACATAATTGCTAATGATAAGTGAGTAATCGATACGTGTGTATCAACTTACGTCGACACGTCTTATTTTGACAACATAATATACTATCGCGATCGAAACTCGTGTAAGGTCACGTTTAAGATAACAATAAACAATACCTATAGTTGACCGAGCGAGCGAAGCGTCTGCAACGACTGGCCAAATTGGCTTTCATCTGTCCGGATGTTAGAAATGCGACCTGTACGCGAACCAATATATTATTGTACAAACATCCGGACTCTGGAGGTCTACTGTTCGCAGAAATACTTGTTGTAACTAGGTACTCGGAAAGTACTCTAAACCGTAGTTAATAGTAACGGCACGGTAATTTGCAGCTTGTTCTATATCAATACCATTTCGATAAATGCTGGCCTGTATTTGTGTTACATTTTATCGACATACCTAAAAGTATATTACATAATCGTAGGTACTCGTAGATATTGGAGGTAATCATTTTCTTTGTGTTGACCTTTACATAAGTGGTACAATAACATGATAACTTTATCAGAATCCATCTATAGGTAATTCCAAAATTCAAATGGACTGTTATAGGGATAGATAACAAATATAAGATTTCAAAGGTAAGTATTTATTTACCCGATATGTCCCGCGTATTTATCCGTTATGTGTGTTTGGTGGTCAATAAATTCATATTCTATTCTATCCTATATTCTATTTTATATTTGGCGTTCAGTAAAGATGGACGTACTGTACTGTATTCGAGGAAAAAGTGAGTTAAGATGCATCTTGACTTCTTGTAAAATTATATCAGGATAGGTCCAGCCGTTTATTGGTTAAAAATTACAAACACACCTCCTAAGTTTTCTACTGCTAGAAAGAGTGAAGAATAATGAAACATTATGTTTTTCAGATGACACAGGATGCAAAGAAGAAAAAACACGGCGGCCAACCACGTGGCGAAGAAAGTTGTGCAATACGCACGAAAATTAACATATCCCAATAATAAAATGTTGGAGTGCATTCACTGTGGACTCTTCCCTATCCAGCCCATTACTGGCATCTGCGGCCATACGCGCTGTTCCAAGTAAGTCACATTTTTTTTAGCTTGTATTATTCTTTCTGATGTATGTGAATCCACCAATCCGCACTTAGCCAGCGTCGTGGAATGTGGCCTAATCACCCTTCGAGGGTAGACCTGTATCCCAGCTGTGGGAGAGGATTAAAGGTTAAATAGTAATAGTATTATTCTTTACGACGACTTTCACCGAGCTATCGACATTCAGAAAACGCAGAGCATCGCCAAAAGTTTTTCCTTTTACGTCCAAACTTCATCACGAAGGTGACGCTGATGACGATGACTTATTTTCTTTGTATATTTTTTTCAACTAATAGAGTAATTTGTTTCAGGTGCATTAAAATAAGCGAATCATGCGCTTGCGGGATCGTGTCACCGCCGGATAGGCAAGTCAATATCCTCGTGCACCAACTCCTCGAGAAAATGGTGCCTCCAGAATTGAAACAGTCAGTTTATTCATTTTCATATTTTTTTCACTTTGTAAGTACATACATATATGTTGGACGTAGGTGCAGGTAGCACTGCGTTTGACATTGAATAGGCCACGCTAGTCGTAAATACAAAAGTAGTTACTTACCCTTGTTTTGTCCTTGTCTACTGATTAGGACATCTTAACAAATATGGGACGTGATTTGGGTGATTGATTGATTGATCTGAAGTTTGCATTATTAGAAAGGACATAATTTTTTTTTTATATCGCTTTACATCGCAGAAAATGTGGGAAAACGGTACAATCGCGAGTAAAAACTGCAGCAAGGTCCAGGTTGCGTGGTATGGTTCTAATGAACGTATTGAACGTATTCTGCTTTGAATTGCTGGAAGGTAGAGAAGCGGACATAGTGCAGGGTTGGCACTTGAATGAAAATAGGGTTACCTTACCGATAAAACAATGATCGTTTGGTATATATGTTACAGTGGTGTCTCTTGCAGTATTTTCTTATTCTAAACCAATAATTGAGTGGGAATTTTCAAATAGCGTGCTAGTTGTATTTTATATGACAACGTGGTCAGGTGGATATTATAAAAAGTCTCTGCTTAAGCAATCAAAAAATTTCGAAATTAGAAATTATATCGCTCTTAAAAAGCTGCTCAAACTTGAACACTGGTTAAAATGTTCTACCAACTTCTTGCTGACGTGAAATGTCACGTTCAAAACAATACGGAGAGTTTACACACACTCGATTAAGTTCTCGAAAGTTTTTAAATGAAATCCTATGGGTTTTTCATGTTTAAACTTAGGCTTTCAAAAGGTTTAGGCACCAAGCAAGCATCATTCACACATCACTTAGTACATGGGTTTATTTGTTGTCAAAAAATACGTCGCCGCTTTATTTTTTAAGTTTGCTGGGAAAAAGAAACGAAAATCATGAGCCAGGTAAACAATTGGCCAGTTTAGAAACAAATTATGAAGAATTTCACAACTTCAACAAGTAAAATTATGTAATCACTGGCATAGGGTTTCATTCACCTCCAGTCCAGAGACCAATTAACGTAATGACATTTAAAGCCTGCTTCTAACTTCTTCTTACTTAATAATAACATTTTGTATTCTTAATTTTTTTGACCTAGCAGTAATTTTAAGATTCCGTCGTTGTTTTAAATAAGGTAACCCTAAAATTTTAAATACTTTTGGACTAAGTCAAGCTTAAAATATAATCCAGCAATTTTTTGATAGGCAATTTTATTGTTACGATATCGAATAAAACCGGCCAAGTGTGAGTCGGACTCGCGCACGAAGGGCTTCAACAGAAATTCTAATTTTAGAAATTCGCACTATTTCTACTGCCGCTAAACTACAATACAAATGGCATTTTTTACAGGAAAGCAATTTAAAGTCAAAATTTGACCTAAATTAATGAGTAAAAATGTCTAGTATCAATTATATTCCATTTGAATGACGAAAAATATGCTTACCTTCCCGATCTTGATAAAATTTGGCTGAAATATTTGGTACCTAATTCTAAACAAGAATTTTCAATGAGTAAAATCAGTCAAGAGGTTGTCGAGATAACAAGAACATTATTTTTAACTGACTTCAAAAAAGGAGGAGGTGATAACCTCCTAATTCGTCTGTATTTTTTTTTTTTAATTTTTTTTTATGTTTGTTACGTCATAACTTTTGATAACTTTTTGTAAAAATAATGTTCTTGTTACAAAACAAAAAACAAAAACCGACTTCAAAAGACCGACTATTGAGTTATTCATCTATTTGTCGCGCACGTACCTACTTAATGCATAAGACTTATATGGTTTTCTCATGGATACCATTATCAGAACTGGACTAAATTGAAATGGGACCAAATGGGAAGCGTCAGCTTTCTAATAAAAAAGAATCATTAAAATTGATTCACCCAGTCAAAAGTAATGAGGTAACGAACATAAAAAAAATTTAAAAAAACATTCAGTCGAATTGATAACCTCCTACTTATTTGAAGTCGGTTAAAAAACTGTGATTGTCGCAATAAAGTTCTCCCGCAGCCTACTATTCGTTGAACTACTACTATATTCTGTACTTAATAATGTTGTTCGTCCCCAGGTGTATGATATCGGCTCCATCAACAATGCCGACTACGTCATTGGGTAAGTTATAGTTATAATTACCCGTAAACGCGGTTCTGTACAAAGCTAATCCCATTACATCTTCTCCTTTGTTATTAGAAGTGGCATAATGTTTACAATTATTACGAATTTCAAATTATGAAATCAGCCACACCCTTGTTGGTGTAACTGGTGTAACTTTATAACAATATCAAAGGTTCTTAAATGTTGTTACGTTTACGAGTAAACGTGGATCCTTGGACAAAAAATCACTGGACGTAGTAAACTTAGGGCAACATCTCGATTTTCTGAGATCTTCGTATGACCGTCATCGAAAACAAACTATCAGTTGCAGGTCACTCCATAAAATGTTATCTACAATATAAAACAAAGAAAACAATATGAATCTAATGGTAAAAACTTCATCCGCATAAATATTGATTGACAAGTACAAGAGTGGCGTGTTGTGCAGTGTTCTGACGCTCCAGAGCACTAAGTTAATGTTGGCAACTTGGTAAGATTGTTGGTTTTTATTATCTTAAAACATAGTTTTCAAGCAAAATATTAATATCACATTAAGGATACCTACCTACCTTTGGCATCGTGTAATTGCCACATTGGGATAATTAGCTACGAATTTAATGCTTTAAGTTTAATTTATATAAATTGCACTCGTCGTTTTACGCTTCTAAAATAGTGATGTAACTACATCGCGCTGAAAGACTTCGATATCGATATTCGATGACTTCATACCACTTGCTACTTTGTATATCTTGTTATTTGGAGTTTTGCTGTCATAACATATTAGCCCGCTATCCTAAAAGAACTGTTTTTCAGTGTTGGAAGCTAAAGAACGGATATGGCACAAAATTGCGGATGGTCGCGAATCTCGCGACGCACCAAATTGTTTTAATTTGGGTTTAGACCAACAGGACGGCAACCCGCGGCCCGCGGATTCCTTCCGTGTAGCTAAGGGTCGGGAAAAAAATCTGTAATTTCACCCCAAAACTATCACGCGTGGTGATACCCGCGTAAGCTGGCTTGGGTTCTTGACATACCTACGCTATGCTCTGCACGTTCATCATCGTAAATTTATTCGAATCAATCAATTGTAAAGTCAAACGTGAAATAATTGTATGACAGTTACTACGATGAGACATAACTTATGTTATCCGTGGAAATAACTAGCAAAAAACAGATCAAAAGTCGTGCTGGAACAGTGGCCGTGAGCCGTGAGCCCCCGACTAACTTTCGTTAAAATTAACACGGGTAAGTATACTTACGTTTTTTAAGAAAATGTTTCAAAACTAAATTATTTTCATAGCAAACTTATTGTCATTGGAAATTAATGTTATTTCACAGTTCACAGAAATTTTACATGATCAAAAATTTGTAGTACGGGCTTAGGCCAAACTTTTATTATTTTATTGCTAGTGGTTAAATATAAGTTGTGAGCTGTGTATAGGCAGAACTGGATTAACCACTTCACTTAGCAAATATTACGAACCCCGCGACCGAGACGCTTTATTTTTATAAAACTATGATATAAATGTATAGCCTTTCACTGAACCTACATTAAACAAACCCTCTCCAAATCTTGCGCTCGCTTCGCTCGTGCATTGTCAATGTTTATAGATTTGTGTGACATGAAGCGTGATTTTTTTTTTATATTAACATATAAAAGTTACAATTTCACGCTCACTGCGCTCGCGTATTCTTAATTTGTGATAGCCATTGTTATTGTTACGCCTTAGCCTGTCCTACATTAAACAAAAGAGCTCAAAATCTCTGAGCTGGCTACGTTTATGCATAACTATTATTTTATATAGGCCACGGCTATTTCTGAAAGTAAATTCTGTAAACAGCGTCCTGTCCTGTCTATCCAGAATCGCAAAAAACGTCTCATTTTGCGCTCGCTGCGCTCGCGTATTGTTTGTGTTTAATTTTCGTTATATGTACATAATTCGTCAAAAATAAACTGTTTTGAGTTGATCAAAAATGTTTAAAAATTTCGCGCTCGCTACGCTCGCGGATTTTTGTTATTTCAATAGTTCATTGGTTTATCGAAAAAAAAAAAACACGCATTTATTCGATTTTTATAAACAAGTGCGGCCCGCCGTTATTTCAAATTGTCACTATGCCGCCTGCGTCTGCCAAAAGGTTGCCTACCCTTGGTTTAGACGAAACGCGCGAATGCTTATTCTATCAATCCCTCAAATTATTTATGTGTAAAGGGAGACAGAGCATTATTTCGTTATTCTTTCTTTGTTTGCTTGTAGATTCTATGGAATATTCTACGAACGTCAGCTCGCTTCATAGAGTCACTGTATTGTATGGCCAATAATACGCAACCCAAGGTTGCGCATGCTAAGAACGATTTTTTATTTGCACCTAAATCTAAAGAAAGAACGCGATTGTTCTAGCTCACCTTTTACATAGAAGATTTTTTTTTCGCCTGCTCAAATCTTGATAACGCGGGTGGAGCCACAAGAAGATTGTACACAAAAGCGGTTTTTTTGGTATTTAATCCTCAAAAATATCAGTTTTTTTCCTAGGTTTCCGGTTTTATCCGGAAATTAAA
Organism: Alcis repandata; assembly: GCA_949125135.1. Classification (NCBI taxonomy): domain Eukaryota; kingdom Metazoa; phylum Arthropoda; class Insecta; order Lepidoptera; family Geometridae; genus Alcis; species Alcis repandata. Next base: position 10,782,104 of record OX421221.1, on the reverse strand, counting down.
AACATAATATGGATAAAAAGAGGCTGTAGGACACGAAACTTGGGAACTGAAAATTTTTTGCAATAAAATACATAATTGTTTTTCAACAAAAAACCTAAGCGGATGCGGTTTCGACAATTTTTTAAAGTTTCATTTGTTTTCAATAAATTGAATTAATTTCCATAATTAAATGCATAATTTCTTGTACTTATTCACATACAGTACAGAACTTGATGTCGACTAAAGTTAATCTCTACTAATAATTATTATAACATAAATGTGAGTGTAAGCTGGTTTGTTACGCTTTCACGCGAAAACTACTTAACCGTTCATCATGAAACTTTGTACACATATTCTTGAAGGTATTAGTAACACAGAATACTTTTTTATCCCGAAAAACGCGGATGAAACCGCGGGGCGCAGCTAGTAAGTTGTAAAAAGATTTTTATCGATAAAAAAGCTTTTTTAGCGATAAAAATATTTTTATCACTGCTTTATTATGCGATTTTGTTTTTCTTTTATTAGTTTGTGGGCCTTACTCATAGCTTTTTGAAAGTTAAATTAGTTACTACTGCGCACTACATTTGTGTAAAACGTTTGTCTAGCTAAGCAACGTTTATGAGTAAGGCCCTATTTGTTTTGTTTTATTTTTATTTATGTTTTAGTTTTTTTATTTTATTGAACAAATTATTTTACTTTCGAGAAATATATTTAAACAACAATATGTAATTGAAATTTACAGTCAAAAACTAAACTAATCTAACAATTAAGCCGCTGCCTGTGGGAATTGTTCCCAAAATGCTAGCCCCATTACCACGTTGTATGGCGAATAAGTTGAATAAGTTTTATTGAAAAGGTGTCGGGTTGTGGTATAGTGTGCTGTACGCATTAACGCTACTGCAATTTACTAAAAGAAAACACAGTAGGTATTTATTTTTTAACTCGTAAATTCCATATTTGTTTATTTTTTATTTGCTCGTTGAAGTATGACGTTTTGTTTCATGATTTGACTGCAAGGGTATACTACAAAATGTAGTAAAAGAATAAAGATTGCCCAAAATTTTTCTTCGGTATCCGTTTCCGGTTGACATCTCGTGATTATAAATACTTAACTTATCAATGCAAAGTTTTGTATCGATAAAAAAGCTTTTTTATCGATAAAATACTGATATACAAGAAGCAAGTGGTATGAAATTATCGAATATCGACAAAGCCTATCTGCGCGATGTAAGTACATCACTATTTTAGGAGCGTAAAACGATCAGTGCCATTTACACACCGAAGTCGGATTAGATCGATGCATTTACATGAATAAAACAAAGCATTTAATTCGTAGCTAATTATCACATAGTGATAATTACACGATGCCAATAGTCCGGTCAAATTAGACAAAAAAAATAGAAGTGAAGTTACCTTAATTCCCACCCAGCTGAAAATTGGTAGTATTGTTCAAAACACCATCATAAATGAAATCTAAAAAGTCCTTATCGAACCGATACGTGCAAAAAAATTTACTCCGCGTAGAAGGTCACCAAAACGGGTTTTCCGCGATTTTATCAAACTAGGAGAAAACTGCCCAAGACAAGTATGTTCTCTATAACATTCTCTACAGTATTGCTTTTAGATGCATTTTGATAGGACTCATTGTTTTCGAGATAAGTTTATATTTATTTCAGACCAGGCCAAAATAATGACAATTTCTCATTTGTTAGTATTTGGAAAATTTCAAGTGTATGGCGGTGGCGGCAGCCTTTTGAAAAAATGGCCGAATCAAACAAATAATTTCAGAAATGGATTTATGGACCTCAAGAGTCTTCAGATACAAAATATCATCCTCCTAGGATCACTTTAAAATTTGGAAGATCCATTGAAATTCGACAGAAATATAAAATCCGCCATCTTGGATTTTTGTTGCTAAATCTCGATTGTCCTTATGAAGCTCTATGATATTTCTTCAAGCACACTCCATCCATCTACAGCGGCTCCACAGAGCATTTCCTTTTTAATGTTTATTTGTAAATTTTTATTTTATTGTTTATTTGTCAAGCTTTTTTATATGGCGGCCATCTTTTTTTATCATTTCTTCAAAAAGGTCCATACTTGATCTTCATCTACATTGTACAAGTAAGATGTACCCCTCTATCTCTTACCGTTTCCGAGATACGAGAGGTTAAAGTTTTCGTCAGCCATCATCACCATTTATCCGATTTGCCACAAGAAGTTATTTTTCAAAATGTTTCTTGAGATTGTGGGATTTAATGATGTCGAAAACTTCGGGAAAACTCATTTACAAACTTGTGATATGATCTACTGCTGACCGAGACCTCTTAAGAGATATTGTCATATTTTTGGCCTGGTCTGAAATGAATATCAACCATATCTCGAAAACCATGTGTCCTATCAACATGCATCTAAAAGCAATACTGTAGAGAATGTTATAGAAAACACACTTGTTCTGAACAGTTTCCTCGTAGCTAAACCATTTTTGAGAAAATCGCGAAAAAACCGTATTGGTGGCCCGGAGTAAAATTTTTTGCACGTATCGGATCGATGAGGACTTTTTAGATTTCTTTTATGATGGTGTTTTGAACAATACTACCAATTTTCAGCTGGGTGGGAATTAATGTAACTTCACTTCCATTTCTTGGTCTAATTTGACCGGACTATGACGTTAATACCTCATATTTTATGTACGTTTGTTGATTTTCTAATTTCAAAATCCTAGTTTGCACTAAAAATAGGCTAATTTGTGATTATGTTGCACATCATGTTCCGTTTCTTAAAAAAAAGTCACAGGTATGCATAAAAATACCATTAGGTTATTCAAATATAAGTACAACTGTAACTATCGTGTGTGACATCCGACAATAGTTGTACACCTAAAACAATCAATAAACGCGACGTGCATTCGAAGCTTGTTATTGAAAATCCTTCTGTGCATGGGATTGATACAGGGTTTATAATTCAATATCGGGATCTGCCTCGGCCCGAATTGTAATTAGCACGAGTACTATAGCCCGAGCACCGAGACAAGTGCTCGGCCAATCTCCCAAAACCAACGTATGTATGTAATTATGTTGATTCGATGTTACCGTCGAATATGACAATAATTTTAGCGGTTTTAAACGAAAAGGAACGCGGTTGACCGGGCGACACTTAAAAATACAAAGTTAGGATGTTTCCATGCAAAAGCTTTCTTTTTCAGGAATATACATTTTTTTAATAGTCATAAAACAATAGTTCTTGAATATTTCGTAGGGATTAAAGAAACAAGTATAAAAACTTTTATACTATCTGACAAACACGGAATTCGCGAAAAAAATATTAGCCGTTCCATACATTTAGTCGAGTGTCATTGACATTTTGCAATAGACCATAGTTCCATAGTAAAAGTTGTTATTGATGAGTACTATGAGCCCTTTTCGGCTTAGCATATCCTTTCTGAATAACCCTGTGGCCAGTACATATGTGAATAGGCAATCTAGGTTTCCGTAATTGATCCACCTATGTATGTCAGGCCACGGGCTACGTGGTCGGTCTTCGGGTTACCGCGACCAATACTCGCAACAAATTTTTAACCGACATTCATTCAAAATAGCTTAGTACTAGGAATTCGGCGAGTATTGAGATTCTTCAAACTGAAAATAGATAAGGATCGGGTCGTGGAAATGGCTTACTTGGAATTTTAGATCAAAAGGACGAAGTGACTAAACCTACAGGAACTTGAATGTGAAGCCTAGCTGAATACAGACTGAGGTAGGTTAGGTACACCTATTATTAGGAACGTTGATTTTATGTTATGTCGAAGCTTAATTATATAAGACAGACTTGTTATTTAATTTTGTATGCACAGTTTTTATTAGGAACTTGTTTTGAATACTCACGTATAACAGCTGTTTTGTCTGTTCGCGCTCAGCGTCTATCCAGAAAATATTTATATGCATACGAGTACGTCTGTTTTAAAAAATAGTGTAATACAATTAAAAATACAATAAATAAAGTAAAAAAAAATACAAAGAAGTGATCTCTTAATGTCAAAGGTTAAGACATAATTCCTCCAAGTCGTAATAATATTTTATGTAACAGCCACAACTTCAAACAAAAACTAATAAAGAAACTTAAATGGTTTCTTTTCCAAGTATTATGTACTAGCCGTAATATTCGCCAAGTTAATTAATTTGCTACTTGTAAATGAAAGTAATTAACAAACAATTTAATTGAAAATGATTTGTTGTTCAACAAACCTCTCAAAATCGCCGACGTAACTTCTTCGTAGTTGTTGAATTTCTGTTGTTTGTTTAACCTTTTTCTTTTGAGTTTAAGAACAAAAATCTGAATCGTTTTGCTTAACTTTATTCAATAAGAAATTTGTTACATAATTTTTAACTGTATTCAATGTTTTCGACAGATGTTCGTTAAATTATATGTAAGTATCTGCATATCTTAAATCATGTAACTCAAGGACATCGAGTATGCAATGATTACACTAAAAATATTATAAAACTAACAGTTTTTAATTTAATTTAACTTTCATATCAATTTTTTATATCAAAAAATACCTGAAAATGGGATCTGAATGAGACAAACAATTTAAAGTTGCCAAGAGAGGTGTCATTTGAAAGGACTACCTTTTGTATTCTTTGATAGTTTTGGAATACCTAGTTTTTATAAGCAAATAAAAATATTTATATCAAGAGCTTGCAGAGAGAATAGTTTTCTTTTAATTGGAACACAATAAATATGTTAAATAAATTCTTCTTTTCGTGTCAACGGTACGAAACATTTAAATCTGGTCGGCCCAGTAAGTGGCTTGAACCACACACTACGACAATTTGGGCTTCGTGTCGGTCTTCTAGTCTACAGGTGTTTTGGCACCAGGGGCACATCAGCTGGATGATGAGGATCAAGACTAGCAGAGATGATAGGGCCCAAAATACTCTAATGCAGGGCTTCCCAAACATATTTTAACTGTGACGCTCGTGGGAAGTTGTCATATTTCGGCGACGCCCTGACCTTGCCACACATTTACAAGTTGTAGTTCTAGCCTAGTAACTGTATGTAACTCCAAAATTCAAGTAGCTTATCCTTGTTACATTGGAGCTTAGGGCTGGAGTCACAGGACAATTCTATGAATTGTTCTTCTTCTGCTGTCGAAAGTGTTGATGCCTACCTATTTAGATCGCCTCACGACGCCCCTGTTATAATACCGCGGCGCCCCAGGGCGTCGTGACGCACAGTTTGGGAAGCCCGGCTATAATGAATTGCCCTGTTTACCTTAGTTTTTGATATCATTAAATATACGAGTTTTGTTATAAAGTGAGTGTTTAAGGTAAAAGTACAGCATAAAGGAATATAAGCTTATATTATATATAAATAAGCTACGTACTATTCTTATAAATAAAAATGAATCGCTGTTCGTTAGTCTCGCTAAAACTCGAGAACGGCTGAACGGATTTATCTTATCTTGGTCTTGAAATGTTCGTGGAGGTCTAGGGAAGGTTTAAAAGGTGAGAAATATTCGAATAATTGCCGGGAAAACCCTCAAAACAGCCCTTTTCTATTTCCCATGCAAACGTTTTCTTATTAAAATGTACTAGTCAATTTGAACTTTATTGCTATTTAATAAAGTTAAAATTTAATAAATATTTTATATATTAAATTATAATCACTGACTGTTGTCTAAGCAATTTAGGTGTGTTTCTAACGTCAAAGCTGCACAAAGTTCAAATTCATACATATCTATCAAAATAGTCTTCGCGTGCGCTTTGGAGGATCTAATGTCGCGTTCCGAAACTAAACAAAAGTGAATCGCGAACGCGACAAAATTGCATAGTCACAAAATGTAATAAATCATTATATAGTAGTACTGATTTTCAAACAATTTGGTCGGCTTCGCGAAATAATTTGACTATAGATTTCACAACCAATTAATATGTCAATCATTCTGTCGCACTTCAGAACACGGAGATTTATAATAAACTCCAAAAAAATAAATAAAAAAATCAGAACACGGAAAAAGTATTACGATTAACGATATTGTGTTACGATCATGGTTACGATATTCTATGAGTGCACCCTTCTATCTTTGTGAGTGACGATTACCGCTACGTGCGCGAGAACTTTCTTTACTTTTGTGATCCTTTGTGAATTTTCTCACTTTGATTAATTACGTTACGATGCCGAGGAGAAGACGACCTGACTTAGGTCGTCGCAGTCAATCAAATGTGCGAAGAGCTACCTCACGTGCTAACCGCACTGATGACCAGAGAGAGACAGATCAAGAAAATAGTCGTATTGCTATGTCAGAACTGCGTTATTTAGTGAGTGACAATGAAGTAGATAGGCTTAGAATGCAACGAGTTCGTGCACATCAAACACAACAACAGCAAGCACGACATAATGAAATTGAGCGAATCCGCAGACGCATTGCTTCTGTGACTCTTGAACGAGCTGCATTCCACTATGATCCGGCAATTGATTATTGTGCCGACAAATCGGTAACAATTGGGGAAATGAAAATAATTTGTAAATATTGTAAGGCGTTAAAATACACTGGTGAATCTACTGGATTATGTTGTGCTGGAGGCAAAGTAAAATTGCCACAATTGGTCCCACCACCAGATCCTTTACGCTCTTTAGTTTCTGGGATTGGAAATGATTCTAAGCACTTCTTGGCCAACATTCAGAAATATAACAACTGTTTCCAGATGACATCATTTGGCGCTACACATATTATACAGGACAATTTCATGCCCACTTTCAAGGTATTATGTATACAAGAATATTTTTTTTAATAAAATAATAGTTAAAAAAAAACTAAAAAAACACGCTTTTTATAAAAAACCGAACTAAAAAAATAGAAAATAAAATTTTATAAATTTAAATTAAGAATAGGGTTGAAAATTTCAATAAATATAAATTAATAATAGTGTAAATAAATAAATATATGTATTTTATTTTTAAAAAGCGTGGGGTGCATGGGTCAATAGATATTATATATTTTGTAGATACATTTTGTATTGACAGACATGAGTAGAGTGATTAGCATTTTGATAATATCTTAGAAAGCACCCCACGCTTTTTTAAAAATAAAATACATATATTTATTTATTTACACTATTATTAATTTATATTTATTGAAATTTTCAACCCTATTCTTAATTTAAATTTATAAAATTTTATTTTCTATTTTTTTAGTTCGGTTTTTTATAAAAAGCGTGTTTTTTTAGTTTTTTTTTAACTATTATTTATTTTTCGTTTTTTAGTTCGATTTGCTAACTATTAACCATTATTAATATGTACAAATGTGTTGGTGTTATCCGATTTTGGCCGTCTGCTCAATTAAATTAAAAATAAAATTGATGCGTAACAAAAAATATTGAGCAAAAAGATTTGTAGCCGCGTGGTTTCGATCCTCAGACCTCATAAAATAAAATTGATGCGTAACAAAAAAATATTGAGCAAAAAGATTTCTAGCGCGTGGTTTCGATCCAGGGACCTCTGGGTTATGAGCCCAGCACGCTTCCACTGCGCCACTCTGTTCTCTGACACGAATGACGAAATTACCATTTGCAAGTTAAACGGTATTAAAAGTTAAAGAAACTTTATAGAAAAAGCGTGTTAAACAAATTAATAGTTAAAAAAACTAAAAAACACGATTTGTTTAGTGTATTGTCATCGGTCCTCGATATATCTACAAAGTTTGAAAGAAATCTGACCGTTTCAAGTGGGTCAAAAACGCGCTCAAAGGAGTCGGTTACATACAAACATACAAACATACAAACATACAAACATACAAACATACAGGTGAAGCTAATAAAAGCGTGTTAAAAATGAATCGCTGTTCGTTAGTCTCGCTAAAACTCGAGAACGGCTGGACCGATTTTGCTAATTTTGATCTTGAAATATTTGTAAAAGTTCAGGGAAGGTTTAAACGGTGAGAAACATGAATAATGAGTAAAGAAAAATACTAAAATCGACAATTTAATTTTCCAATACAAACTGTTCCTACCTGTGAAACATTTGAAGTTCGTCCTATCAGTACGGTAAACTCGGGATGTCCGATCTCTTTTGTCTCTTTAGAAATAAAAATAGTGTCACTTGGTTGTCAAATATTTATAGGTGTGTTCAGAAATTGGTCCGATCTTTTTGGTCTGCTTTGTTGGATTTTTTTTTGTTTTGTTTGCTCTAATACAGGGAAGGTTAAAAAGTAAAAAAAAAAGCGGGTGAAACCGCCGGGGGTCAGCTAGTTACTAATGTAAATATAATCTTAATATATATAAATCTCGTGTCACAATGTTTGTCCTCAATGGACTCCTAAACCACTTAACCGATTATAATAAAATTCGCACACCATGTGCAGTTCGATCCAACTTGAGAGATAGGATAGTTTAAATCTCAAATTATAGTCGCAATTTTAATTTATTGCATATTATATAAATACTGATAATTTTTACTATAAATTGACAAGTTAGCATCAACATACTACGGTTGCTATAGTTACGCAATGGCTTTTGACAGGACAACGTCTGTCGAGTCAGCTAGTATAATATAAAGTAAAATAAAGTAAAGTAAAGTAAATTTACATTAGTAAATAGTATATTGCTCATTTGATTACACTTTACACAATTTAAGGTGGTTCTTAAATAGAAAAAAAAAATGTTTTGATAATTCCTCGCGTCGTCGTCGAACGATTGTAAGATCTGAAAAACGGTTTTATTATTTAATTATTTTTTTAAAGGTTAGAGATTATTTATTGCAGAATGTAGGTGGAAACAGATCTTAATCTTGATCTTTGGAACATAAAACATAAGTACCTTACAAACTATTTAGAGACGAGCGCAGGGCTGTGCCGCGCAGGGTCTTGAATTCTAAGAGTTTAAAATTCTGGGTGACGCAGACCTTATCGGCAAACGAACATCAGGTGAGCGATTTGCTCGTCTCGTCACTCAATAACATTTAAAAAAACACCATAGGATGTGTGCAAAATAATAGGTAGATTTTAGCTTTACAAAATAAATAATAGTTAGTCGAATTCGAATAACAAAGTCAAATAATTAAAATTAAATTGAATTCAAACTGAATTTCCGTTTATTCTTAATAATATCGTCCTCATTTTGTCTTTCTATTATGTAAAAAGTCAGAAATATTGTAAAAACCTTTACCTAATACAAATCGACAATTCGGCTTTTAAAAGTTTTCATAACTTTTTAATTTGTCTACTGTCACTGTGCCTAGGTATCTGACTAAAAATCATGGCATTCGGGCCGTTCCCGGACATAATTATATGCACATTATATACTCAATTAGATTTATTTCATACGGCTTGCTTTTCAAGCTTAAATTAGATTTTAAGGATGGTATTTAAAGGTATGTATCGGCAGCGACCTGATATTTAAATAAAAAAAGGAAAAAGTATGAAGTCATTTTTTTAGGTCTTAAAACCTAAAGGCGCGCGGCGGTTATTTTTCAAAAGTCGCAAAACCACTTTAACACTAACTTTATCAAAATCTAATGAGTGCTTCGGTAAAAATTGATTTTATCGCCCTTTCTCTATCCATCTCGCTCCCTCTCCCTTGCTATTCGAACACTTGAGCCGATTCCCAGTTGTTCAGGTGACCATTAAAAAAGTATGGAGTATGTGGTATAGCGCCGATAAATAGTTGCCACGCCACGGCGCGGCGCGGCGCGGTATCGCGTGGGCGTTCGCGACGATAATCGTACCGACAAGGCTATTATGTAAATCGGTCATTTGTTTGTTACATTGGCGTTATATAACTTCATTGTCGGCGATGCAACGGAGACCGCCGCGCCGCCAGACCGCCACCGGGTCGCAGGTTACGTTAACCGCTATTGTAGGTCTCACATACCGCCCGCATGCCCGTGTGCGGCCGCTCACATTGCATATTCGCATTTTGACCATTGCTGGAGATAGGATACTGTTGTGGACTAATAGAGTACGACAAATGCTTCCCCATCAAACCGCTTCATTTTGGGGTGGATTTTTAGGGTAGGTACATTGCGAAATAAAACAAAAAACTCTTCTGTATAAGTATATCGTTAAACGATTGCGAGATAAAGTTAATTGAGGGTAAAACCATCAACGGAACTAGTGATTAAATAAACCTGACATTGTTCTACTCCAAGCCCAATTAATGATTGTGAGTAAATAAAAGTAGTCGCAAACAAAGAGAAGGTAGGCGTCCACTAGTTCCCAACGCACGGATCACGTAAAACGGATTTAATAATTATTTTTATAGTATGGTATGCATGTAAGCTTAGCCTGCGCGCCGCGACAAAAGGCAAAGCTCAGTTTATACGCCTGTCTCGCTAAAGAGTCGACAACATTTTGTCACGGCGCGCATGCTAGATGGTCTTGTAACACAAGAGCTTCCAGCACTTATTTATCTTTGTTAACCACCGAAGTCGGATTATGTTGACATGCATTATGTCAGACTGCAGGCCCATTCCGTAAACAAAGAGAAGATATACGTCGCTTTGTCGGCATCGCACGCATCGGTCAGATCAAACTAATTTTCGAATCATTGGGATGGTCTCATATAAGTGCTTCGAGCACTAATTATATGTGCAGCAAACGTACCGCACGCATGGGCCCGTCAAGGCATGCTGCGTGAGAAGGCCAGTGACATCAAGAGCAGTGAACGCATTCCCCCCGTCGTCGCCGGCCGCGTCTGCCTTGCAATGAAACTAAAACATCGACAATCTAATTGCAGCGGATACACTCCATTACCATGTGTTTGTTGCGAACTGTCCGATGTCTGTTCGATGGGATGTGGACAAGTGGATGATGACCTGCCGGTCCCGCATCGATCGGTCAAAAGTTATGAGTTCAGGGAGACTGAGACTGTCGCAGTCTGACTACTCTTTTGTGTGTACAAGTCAAAGATATAATACATAGCAAAGAACACAGAACTCTCGCTCTAGGTCCGGTGACGGCAAACTAAAACAATATTTATAGTAGTTACGTATAGCAGCCATATGATTTACAAGATATTATATGTTAGGTCGCTGCTAAAGTATAATTGCTGATCAGCTGTCAGTATGCACTATGCGTGCATATTGCATACTGTTCTAATGTTCTCGCAAGCGACATGTTGTCAACGCGGGCGACGCTGGGGCATGTCGCAAGTCAAAAAACATTGAATTTGACTATTGCCTGTAAATGAGGGCCAAGGTGTCACTTTGCTCGTAACTCGACCCGTCAAATAGTTTATGTAATAAAAGCTGTGATTCGAACGTTACACAACTAGTTGTGATGCGGATTAAATGTCACTTGAGCTGAGAAAACATCTTATAACTTGAGTAATATTTTAAATCAATGTTCCTTCATAATATTTTGTATCGATATTTTTTTAATATACATATTATGGATATCTTTTATTTGTTAGGTTCTGGTAGACGGCTCCAATCTTGCTCTGTTTCTTCTTCTGAAATAGAGTAAGGGCTACCATAAAATTAAAAATACGGCCCGTCGGTCGAGCCGCGATGAATTGCAATTGAATGAAGCGGAGTATAGAACATTGAATATACGTATACATATAGGACTATAGGTACTAATCGAATAGGGGAAAGGGTAGTGTGCGTTTTCGTGGATCGTGGGTCGTGGGCTATACACAAATAAGAGAACGGCACGACGACGCCACATTGGCGTCCCGTAGTCGTGCCACGAAACAGCTATTGAATAACGCGGAGTAGAACATTGCATGTACGATGCTCATACAGAGACCAACCGAATAGGGGAAATAAGAATAATAATATAATCATTTATTTCAGGCATAAAAAACATATAGGCAAAATATCAAATTAAAGAAAAAACTAAATTTAAATTGAATCTACTTAAATAGATACACCTGTATAAATGGTGGGGCTCGTCCTCGTGGACACGAAATGTACTAGTACGCTGCAACAGAATAATAAGTTACATCGTTTAGAGGGTTATTTTTAATCTACCAAATTAACAAAAAATGTTATGTTTTAGAAAAGCTGCCTGTGAAAGATATTTTGATATAAATTGATTAAAACCCAATATTTTTCACGAAACTGATAAAATCTATGAGTAAACCTAGTGCGCGTTTAACCTTTTGTACCTACTTCGTACCTACTTACTCGAATTGAATTATTTCGACAAGAAATAGTCACATAAAACAGAAAAAGTTATATAAACTTGTGCTATTATGCGATAACAAAATCAGTTTACATAATCTTTTTTCTCGTTGAATTTAACCTGGGACCTAAATACACCCGTAACCCTGGTTATGTAAAGTTTTATATTGTTGCAGGACGCCCGAGGCTGCTGCGGCCGCTGCCGATGGCCCTGGGACCTCTGAGACACAAGACGCGTAATCAAGAGAGTCCCTACCCGGCTCCGGTCAGCAACCCTAGGCGTCGCTGCTTTAACGATCCAGAGGTAAATTACATTTATTATTTATTGCATTTGTGTACATTCTATACCTATTTCAGTTCTTTTTTTTTCAGTTCAGCGTTTTACTACATCATAACTTATAGCTAAACTAGCTGACTCGACAGACGTTGTCCTGTCAAAAGCCATTGCGTAACTATAGCAACCGTAGTATGTTGATGCTAACTTAAATTTTAAATTTTCTAATTTTTCATGTTTTTTTACTATAAATTGAGATGTGAGCTATCCTGTCTCCTAAGTTAGATCGAACTGCACCCGGTGTGCAAATTTGATTGAAATCGGTTAAGTGGTTTAGGAGTCCATTGAGGACAAACATTGTGACACGAGATTTATATATATTAAGATTATGTTAGGTTTTTAAATAACACGGTACTAGTTACGTTTTTTTGATGACTAATTACAGGGATCCCTTCAATTCGCATAATTTGTTAATTCCTATGTTACTTTGGCATAAATATAATATTTAGGCATAATTTTTAATGATCATAATAATACTTTTACATACTTGTTTTACTGCTAATGATCACTGCTTCATAAGAAATAAAAAGAACTAATTATAGCTTAACAACCAAACAACGATAACGCTAAAGTAACAGAACATTTCGTATGTACCGATAGATACCATCATATGAACAAATTAATTTAAAAAAAATAGTATTATTTTGAGTACCAATAAGTTCATACGAGTATATAGTATGCTTAGGAATAATAAATTAAGTTTTTTTTAAATTATTACATGATTTTTTATGCGAGTCAATAGTGAGCCCTGATAAGACTTTGTTTAAGGCATGTGTCAAAAACACAGCAGATTTTCATAGTATTTAGATAGATTTTGTATTATGTACGCGCGTGTACATTTAGATAGGACGTATTCGTCGACATATGAACGACACTTATGTAATATGGGCTTAACAAAATAACTTCGCATATCGGAACGCAACACTAGTTATTAGCCTTGAACAAATCCTTGAAGTGTATTAGTATAGTACTAAACCCCGGCTTTGACTGAACACGTACTTTCTACTCTGGTTATGTAATACGAACATTGGCAACCATACAATATACTTTAAAGTAGTGTACATAATTATATGATGTAATTGGAGTACTGTGGTTGAATTATTAGGTACATCAATTAGGTTTCAATAACTGATACCGTATGGTGACTACTGGTGACTCACTGTATGGGAACTTCTGATGCGTGTTGGACCAATTCGAGGGTAGCAAATGGCTAGTTAGACGTGAATAACTAAACGAGCTAGCGCACGCAAGTGTCATAGCAATGCGGTGCGAGTTAGGTCGCTGACCATAGTGACCATTCGTTATGTGAGGGGGTCGGGTTCGGGTAATCTGCGAGTGTCTCACCCGGATTGGTGGGACCTCTCGGCTTACAATGTCACGTTCTCAAAAGTTATGTTAGCACAAACGTCACATTTTATCTCTCGCACTGACATACTCCCAAAATTTACATTTTAATAGAGGTAGTTTATTCTTACAATTTCGCTTTTCTTTGTCGGCACGGTTAAATACTCGTATTATGCCAAAGTGATTTCAAACGTATTTCGGTTCGAAACTAAATATGTCTACTTGTCACCTGCAGTGCACGTATTCTGCGTAAGCAAAACAGTGTAAATATAAACAAATGTACTGTTACTTGCCTTGCTGGTTGTTATACCGCGAGCTTAATAAAGTATGTAGGGGTCAGAACCGTAACGGCCTACTGACACTTCTACTTCTTTTAGTCTTTCTACTTAGGATTTCTCCCCTAGCAATATTGATACTTATCCACAACGGTCTGAAAGCCCTCTCAGGCTATAATTTGAACGGTCTACAGTAAATGTGGTCAACAAATAATGATAACATATATAGGTCAGCTCTACTTAGTTGCAATGCTGTTTAGCTAATTTATCACGCAACTCATTACCCAGAGTAATATATTAGGTCTGCTGCATGTTGTATTTGGGTTAAGTAATTAAGTATACGGGGTTACAAGGATAGAGCATGCTAAGCCGAAAAGGACTTATAGTACTCATCATTAAACATCATAGTAATCTCAAATAATAAAACTCTTTGTAAACGTAACTTCTCTGTAACATTTAATGTTATTTAAGGTCAATAAATATTCTGATTTTTTGATTTCATTATGAACAACTTTTACTATGGGACCAACCAGCTGTTCCATAGGAAACTGTTAACGATACACGACAAACGTATGGAACAGCTGTTTTTTTTCGCAATTTCCGGTTTGTTCCCATAGTAGTACGGCTTCTTAGCTCGCAAAAATTGGGGTTTCCGTCCCATGATCCCTGGCAGAAAGTACGAAATTTGGCATGCATGTAGCTTTTATATGTGTAATTAAAGTAGAAACTCCTCGGGAGACGATTGTTTTCCTCCCTCTCCCCTTTTTTGTGTCCCAAAATATGTTTTTTTGATATTTTCTTTAAAACTGTTCTAGCTACGAGGAAACTGTTCAAGACTTAGAACTTTAGAACATACTTGATGTTCTGTAAGTAGTATAGTGTTGCTCTATAATATTTCCCACAATATTGCTCTTATGGTTCTGGTTACTTATGGTTTTCGAGATATGCTGATATTAATTTCAGACCAGGCCAAAATAATTTTAATTTCTCTTAACAAGCCTCGGTCAGCAGTAGTTCATATCACAAGTTTGTAAATGAGTTTTCCCGAAGTTTTCAACATTACTAAATCGTACAATCTCAAGAAACACTTTGAAAGATGACTTCTTGTGGCTCAAATCGGATAAATGATGATTGAAAAAATTGAACCTCTCGTATCTCGGAAACGGTAAGAGATAGAGGGGTACACCTGGCTTTTGAAATGTAGAACAAGGTTGGACCTTTCTGGGGAATTGATAAAAAATGGCCGCCATACAAAAAAGTTTTACAGTCATACAAATAAACACAAAAAAAGGAAATAAAAAAAAGCAATATTGTGGGAAATGTTATAGAGAACATACTTGCGTTGAACAGTTTCCTCGTAGCTAGAACCGTTTTTGAGAAAATCTCAAAAAACAAGTGAAAGTTTTTCATAATGATGAGTAGGTACTATGAGCCTTTTTCGGTTTAGCATACCCTTTCCTCATAACCCTGTATTATTAGTAGCTAAAAATAATGGTGAGGGGGACGTGCTAAAACGCACATGCTACCTCCGGATGTGGTTCTGGGTGGCAATAAATAATTAACAACCAATAGAGCATGCAACAAACGATACTAATTACGGTGGCTTTAAAAAAATCAACCTACCGAGTATTTATTCGAATAGGTTTTAACTTTAAAAAATATATACATATAGAACCCCTGGGAAAGCCGGCATCGCGTGATCGCAGGAATAAGCCGTTTCTCATTTTTTATCTAAGTCGTTATACTCGTCCATAGAGCTAAAATTTAAAACAGAAACTAAACCAACTATCGCACTCATTAAATCAGTGTGATCAGTCTGTCACAAGTACCTATATAATTTAATAAAAGTTACACTACTTACGAGTAACTAATAATAACTAATTAACAATGTATTTGATTTATTTTCTATCAATTGCGGTCCACCAATGAGTAATTTTCACTTTGTCTAGCAGTTCATTACATTATTTTCTACCGTAGATAAATATTTTAGAAACAGCCAGGCCTGTGGTAAGATATGCCTGTATTTGTCCCAGGTTCAGTACGTCTACGCCCAGAGACTCATCCATAGCGGCCGGCATAGGGAAGCCGCGTCACACCTTGCCCACGTAGCTGCCTCTGGGACGCCAGTGGCTCGGAAAGCGCAAGATCTACTCTCTCAGGTATGAAGAAATCTGCGTCACATTCTGCCATTCGGCAGTTTATCACGGCGGCGTGTATGGTGAACCTAACGTTGTATTGGACGCACAGCAATCAACGGAATTCTTACAATTTTCTAAGCTATATGATAAATTGCCACAGCTTGGGTGATTGGCGCGGAGCAGTAACGTACAGGATTCCTTTAGACTTAGACCTATAATGCATGATCTTAGTACTGTGGTACCGCCGCGCTGCAACCAAGTGCGCATCGTCAGCAATACAACGTAAGCTCAGCATAGCCCCAGCCCAAGCTGTTGGTTAGTTCCCTAGACATTAGAAATTACCCACCGAAGTTGGATTATACATACTTGATCGATGACATTACCTGGCTCTCGCTGCCGCACTAAACGTGGCCACTTCGTCAACGTTGTCACTGGCATAAACTGATGATGTAGTCTTAATCAACAGAGCATACAAGAGCTGGTGAAGTCGATCAACCGCAGCCGTTTGACCCGCGAGCTGTACCGCGACGTGCGGGCCAACTCTGCGACCGCGTGGCTCGAGCTCTCCGACCTGGAGTGCATAATCTGCTGCCAATTGTTCCATAAACCTGTCACCACGCCCTGCGGACATACCTTCTGCAAAGAATGCATATTGCGCGCAATCGGCGAGAATAAGCACTGTGCGGTGTGCCGGCACCCGTTGGATTTCTTAACCCTCGTTCTGGTGAGTACGCTTATAGATTTTTTCCTTTATTAAAAGACAGATATGGTCATAAGATAATTTATTTTAAAGTAATACAAAATTGTAAACAGAAAAATACTAAACACAAATAACTAATCCGAGCCTACTACAAGGTTATCCTGAGGTTTATGTTTAGATGTTTCACAGCTTCTGTGGTGCTATCTCTAATAAGGTCCTTAAAATCTTAAACCCAGTAGGAGGCGGGGGGGGGGGAGAGAATCGAATTATTCGCAAAGCTACTTAATGCTAATAGTTCAATGAAGTTTATTGTACTGTCTCCAATTTATTCTGTTTATGTAATTCGATTTCAAGAGAAATCATTTAAATTCTGTGCTCTAGTTATTTACAAGCGCACGTGTAAAGTGATATGGCATGTATGTATTGTATATAATATATGTAATAGGTATTATGTATCAACATTTTTGCCCGACTGCCCAAAAGGGCAAGGCCAATTACTCAAAATATCATCATCATCATCATCATCATACCAGCCTGTAGGGCGTCCACTGCTGGACATAGGCCTCCCCCATAGAAAAACTACTCACTCAAAATATAAGTACCATATATTAAAGCAGGGTATATAGGTACAACCCGGTCACAATATCTGTGCACCTCGCTGGAATGCGTATAGCCTTATATAGTCGCACTGTCGCACCGGGGAGTGCGCGGAGAGGTGACAGGGGAAGCGGGAGCCTCTCCCGCTTCCCCTGTCACGACTATTCGATATATATATTCCATATATTCGACTATATAAGGCTATACGCATTCCAGCGAGGTGCACAAATATTGTGACCGGGTTATAAGTACCATATGTTCAAAGTTTCATATGTTCAGGTCCAGTATCGTTTTGTTTCAGACGGCAAACACACACTTCGTGGAGGCCGCACTATTGGCGCTGGCCCCCAAACCGCCCCCGCCCTTAGAGTTCGATGGATCTCTAATACCAATTTTCGACTGTACGGTGGCCTTCCCTACGTATGTAGCACTTGTATTTTAGGGTTCCGTACCCGGTATACTTTGTAGATGTAATGTATATACGAGTACAGTCAAACCTGGGTAAGTGAGAACTGGGTTAGCGAGAAAACTCTTTGAGTGAGAATAATTGCCTGGTTCCGTCACTTAGTCTCTAAAACCTCTATGTATGTGAATTAGAAGCTTCTGTAAGAGAGTCGTGGACCCTCAGATGTGAGTGCGTGGGCCTCTATAACTGAGACTGCCACTTATCTATACCTCTATATGCGACAGTCGAACATATACGCGGTTCCGGTTGATATTTGATGTTTATGACACATTTAATTTCTCTGAATTTCACAATGAGTCGTAAATAGCAGTATGTTTTCTAAAATTTCGGGAACGTAAGTGCCTACATTGTCTTTGTGCACATTTGGCCCTTACTTTCATCAATCGTTGACTTTATTGCAGTTCACTAAATATCAATAGCGAATAAAGGTTCGTTTCTACGTCACGTCTAAAAGAAAACTCCAAATATAATCTCGAAGTAAAAAACTTGAAATTGTAAACGCAGGAGGTGTAGAAAAACGCCAATTTTTTTTAACCTTTTGGAAATACATAAGTTTTCCTTGAACTCTCACATATCCAGATTCGACTGTATTTGATATAAACGCTGTAGATAGTAGTGGATGGTAGTAGTAGTACCAGAAAAAAAAAAAGACTCCGCTGTCCGTCCATCCGTCCGTCTGTCACCAGGCTGTATCTCATGACCCGTGATAGTTAGACAGTTGAATTTTTTACAAATGATAGCGGCATCAGATGATTTCTGATGCCGCTATAACAACAAATACTAAAAAACAGAATAAAATAAATATTTAAAGGAGCTCTTATACAACAAACGTGATTTTTTTGCCGTTGTTCGGAACTTCGTGCGTGAGTCCGACTCGCATTTGGCCGGTTTTTGAAATGAAATACGCATATTTTTTAAGCTCTGTTTGGCCACAGTGTTTTGAAAATCACCCCCATTAATTTTGATGACTAAACTCGCTCGTTGGTAAGCAGGCGGGTTTAGTTAGTAAGTTTTTTAGCATAATAATAATGTTATTCTTCGTTTTTAGAGTTCCGTGCCCCATACTGATACTCGGGCCCCATCGTCGGACAATGATCCGCCGCATTTTGGATTCTGGTAACCGGAGAATTGGTATGGTCACTAGCTTCAGCGATGGATCTCTGGCTTTAACTGGCACGGTTAGTATGGTTAGTAGTTATTATCTCAGCAGGTGGATCATATTCTGATCCTCTATGATCCAGGTCATTAGAAACAAAAAAAAAACAAAATTATTTAACTTCTTTATTTTTCTATTACATATATCTTCTTTCTTTCTTTATTTGCTAGGTAGTACATTTCTGTGGAGCACTTATCCTAAAAAATTTAGACACCTGGATCTTGGGAACCAGTTCTACCCGTCGTTAAATACATTTTAAAGTGCACATGATTATTGTCGAAAGTAATTATACTAATGTTAATATTCGTAATGTCATGTCGCAAGTAACAATATTGGCAAGATCAACCATTCGGGATCATTAGGCTTTTATTTATAAACCCGGCCTAAACATAATTATTCTTTAAACTCTCGTGTGTCGTTTTCTCGTCAGCGAGTTGTCGGGCATTTCAGGCAGTAATAAACTTAGGACAGTGTTAATGAAGCCCGTAAATTGTAATCTCACTGGAAGCATACAAAACCCTGTTAATTTCTTGGTCTAGATTGTGGAAGTGCGGGACTGCGTGCAGATGGAAGACGGACTGACGATCCTATCGACCGTCGGCATAAGCCGTTTCCACACCCTCGCACGATACTCTGACGAGAGGTATGTTTCTTTGTTCTTCGAATCAATTACGTTTTTTATTCAGTGTGTCCTACGGCGTTTCTTTCAATTGTTTTATAGTAATGCTATGATCATACTAAGTGTAGACGAGGTTGCTGCTCCCGTATTGGTTAATACAGTCACCGACAAAATTGTCCGTAATGACCGACAGACGCAGCTTAAATCGTCTGTCATAGACATACGAGTATAAGGTCATACTATATATTGGTGGGTATGTGTGTCCTAAATCATATTTATTGAATTTTCGAAAAGTTCTTTAAGGCTCTCAGATCTTTCGATGAACTTTGTTGGTGCAGCGACCCAAATTGTGTCTTAGCGAGCCTTCTCAAAATAGTCGAGTAACGAGGACATTGTATAATGTACTCTATAATACATTGACGTGCCTATAGTGTAACGTAGTTATAAGGCCAATAAATGATTGTATTGTATTCGTTGTTCCTGTGCAGCTGTAACATCGCGCTAGTGGTGGAACTGACCGACCTGATCCCCGTGTCGGACCCCGTCACGTGCAGGAAGCTGGTGCGGCTGGCTCGAATCATCACCATCAAAGCGATGATGTGGCTCCGGAGCCTCGCGCCCTCCGTCGTCGCGGACATCGAGGAGGCCTTCGGCCCGATGCCGTTTTGCGGCAACGAGGAGCTGTGGTGGGAGAACCCTCACTGCCCCAAGTGGCTGTGGTGGCTCGTCGCCATCCTGCCCCTCAGACCGGAAGTACAAGTAAGTTTCACTTACTAATATCAATGTTAGTTTGTACGTTTAGATGGCTGTTGCTGAGTCACGCAAAAACTGCAGAACTGATTTGGATGACATTTGGTATGAAGGCTTATACCCTAGATTAATAGCATATAGGCTATGTTTATCTCCGAGAAATTGACGGTTCCTTTAGGATAGCTAGCGAAACCGCGGAGTGCAGCTAGTTATACGTAAATTTATATTCTGGGTCGAATTAGTATCTCTGGGCTGCTTAAATGAAACGTTGCTAACCAACAGTCGTTCTGAATTGCAAAGTAATGGCCTCGAAGGTATATAAATGTAAACGGCTAGGATTAACAAAGTATTGACGTTATCATTCTGAATTGCAAATTGCGTTGCGCCCATGGAAATGCAGTTTAAAATTCAGATGCCCTGAATGAATTTTGAACAGTTGGTGAACTAAAACAATATTAAATCCTATCTTGAGTTCTAGAACCAGCCGTCTGGGCCTAAATCCGTTACTTTTATGTCTGAAAGCGTTCAAGAGTCTTGCGCAAGTGCAACTTACCTGTGAAGCCTAAGGGATGCATGGATGTGAGACGAGTACGAAGGAAAGGTGACATAATGCATCCTTGATTCTTCGTGCTTCGGACGCGCGTCTTTGTCTTAGGTTGCTCAGCTGCCCTATAGGCTTTACGAAATTCGGTAATTGAACTTCAAGATTAAAATTAGCAGATACGATTTTTTATGTCTAAACATAATTTTGTCCACACATCCGGCTTCAAAATTATGATGTTCGAAAATTGAAAGCAATTATTTCGGGCTTGAGGTAAGCCAGATTGGCCGATTTCGAGAATCGAACATCAGAGAAGTTAGACGATAGGCATGTTTTTTATAACGTATGCAAAAGTTTCGAGTCTGCATTCACATCCACGGTCCATGCAAATTCGAGTTCTCAATTCGACTGTTTGTTGTTTTTTTTGTACGTTTGTTTTTTCATAAAGAAACACTACTGGTTGGTACTGGTTCATAATGCTTGTTGTTTTATTACAGGTCCTGATGATCTCGACTAGCAGCCTGATTAAGCGTATGATGGCAGTTTCCCGAACGTTGGATGTTGTGGGCGACCTAACCGCAGACTTGTATCGTTACTAAATTTGACCTGTTTGATTCTAAATTTGATATGTGATCAACATAACCGGTCACCGGTATCGTTACTAAATTTTATTTATTTCATTTAAAATTCGATTTTTTACTAAATGTGGCCAACACTTCTGAGTGCTTAGTGCGTTTTTTTTTTCACTTTCGATCGTGTTAACGTAAACTACATCGTCGCTTACCAACAGGCGAGTTGGTGGTCAAATGCGGATTTATACTTTACTAGCTGACCCGTGCCCACTTCGTTGGGCATAATGTTAATTAAACCCGAAGACATCGCGCGCCTTCCGGACCGTTTTTTCTCCGATTCACTTTGCAAAACGGACTACCACGTAAAAGCCTTTTTATTTTTCCGTTTTTTATATAACCTATGACACTCAGCAATAATGTGGCTTTACATTGGTGAAAGAATTTTTAAAATCGGTTCAGTAGATCCCGAGATTACCCCTTACAATTTAACAAATATACAAACACACAAACTTTACTTCTTTATAATATTAGTATAGATAAAAAAAAACTACAATTTGTATGGAGTAAACACCGCGCCACCTAGTTTCATAATGTGAACTACAACTAGTTCCATACAAATTGTAGATTAAAAAAGTTTAGTTGAAAAAAATTCGCACTAGGCACTCTGTATTAAGTGACTATACTTTTACCATACCTACACAGGAAAAGTAGTCGAGTGACCAAAGTATCGGATACTCGGTAATGACTCGTAGTGCTTTTGGACTTTGCACCTAATATTATAACGGCTTACAAATTAAAACAAAAACAAAAAAACCGAGATTCAAGATTTTAGTAGTGATTTTAGCAAGCGAAAAAAATGTATTTCCTTGTGTTAGGTATGGTACAACTAGAGACTGGAGTGGAACATATAATTCAAAACACTTTTAGATGACATGGGGCGTCATTGTCAAGTTATTTGCCGGACTCGCATCTAAATTTTTGGACGAGCGTAACAGTAAATGTTGTGAGAAAACACACGGGAAGAAATTTTGATAAGACTAACTTGCAATGCTCTCTAAACGTTGATTGATTCTAAACGAGTATTTAATTAAGGGACCGCACAATTGCACCCCTAATAGTAATCAATGAAGTCTTTAATATCCAATTAAAATTAATTATAAACCGATAATGCAAGATGGAAATAAAAAAAAATGTAATCAATGAAAAGTGACACGTCTCGCGCCTTCTGTGATTTGTATTTATAAGTACCTAGTTCTTAAAATAAGTGTAAGTGCTGGTGTCGGCTTTCGTGACGTGACGACTTATTTTTTTAGATGAAAGCGCAGCAAGCGCTCTCGAACCTGGCACCTTAAAAATAGTCTAGCTGAAAATGCGTCAAAATACGAACTTTATAAGAAAAAAATTGCGGAAGTCTCGTGATTTGAATCGGTAAGATAACGTAGGACTTCTAGCGTACGCAATAAGCGTACAGCCTTTTAGTCACTGTCATTTTTATAAAACGTTAACAAATAAGTAAATAAGTCTGCCCTAACAGCAGATATTTGTCACAACATACGGTGCTTGGCCAACGATTGGCAAGTAGCGTACCTGATGGGCTAGCACAACTTTGACGTAAAAATACGTAGCGAGTTTTCGATAGAAAAGTGTACCCCATTTACGACTGTCAAGTGTGCTCCTGACGGGTGTAAATGGCGTACACTTTTCTATCGAATACTCGCTATGTATTTTTACGTCAAAGTTGTGCTAGGCCCACTGAAAGCTTGTCGCATCACATGCCACGTCACTTAGTAGATATCGCACTTTACACGCCGCCTATTAAATAACATCTGTAGCGATGAGTCCCCTCACTAAGAAACGGTGCCGGCGCCATAGTAAGTTAGTATTTTTGCATAAACTTTTGGGGACTGAAACTAGTACATAAATTTATTAATAAACCTGCTGCGCCCTGCGGTTGAACTCGCAAATAAGAATATTTACCGAGATAAAAAGCCTTTCGTGTTAAGTATAAGCAGGGTAAAAGTTATTCCGAATTTCACTCAAATCCATTGAGCCGTTTCAACTTGATTAACTTTTACACACTTATATACCTTCGTCTTTATAATATAATATTTGTGTGAAGTGAAATGATGTTGTAAATAAAAATACTTTTTGTATTCCATTTTTTCTACTAAAATCAATCCTAAAATCGCAAAAGAGAAATCAGCTGTTTTGATCTATGCATTTTGTTCAATGACTCTTTTCCATTTTTTTTATTGACCAATTTCTATATTGTCTAGCGTCAAATAATATTTTTTTATTAAAGCGCTGTTAACCTTTCGCTATTTCAGGTTTGGATTCACTTTACTGACTTACAATAAATAATCAGCACAATTACCCCCGTCCGGGTTTGTGATTTAAGCTTTTCTTCCTTTTATCTACTCTCATATCGTAAAATTCAAATCACGAACTTCAAAACGAATCTATAATGACATACTTTATAAGACACAATATCGTAGGAAAAAAAAGTTTCAATAAAACACTATTAATTGTAATGAATTGTAATAATTGTATTTTTTTTTTGTCATTACGATACAGTTTCCCACTTGACGCTTTTGGCACATAGTAATTATTACCTAAGCTGCGCGTGACAGCCTGGTGAGCCTGGTTTTGGCCCACCTCGGGGCGCCGCCATTGATTCCATTTTTAAATTTCGGTGATGTGCTTAAAGTTTGTCAATATAAATTCGTATTGAAGTTTGTAATTCGTATTTTATGATACGAGAGTAGATAAAGTAGTGTATGAAACTGCACATAACGGTATTAAAACACTCGTGTGATACTATTAAAAACCTCGCCTTTAACGCTCGTGATTTAATACCCCTTACCTATTATGCAACAGTTTCATAAACTACTATTACTGGAAATCGCATTGTAAAACTTTATTATAATGCGGTCTCTATAGTGTAGATGCGTGTGGAGCTGATCCTTTGTAACAACTTCATAATACGTACCTTGGTATTTGTTCTTGTTGTAAATTACTTTAACACTTTGACTGCGGCTAATAACCACATGCGCTTGCCTTAGGTGCGGCTCATAGTCAGATGCGTTGTGTTTTCGCGCCTGGCGTTTGCAGCCGCACTCGCGTTGCACAAAGGAAAACACAAGGTATGTGTTTCCCGTAGTCAAAGTGTTAACACTTTTTTTTGACATAGTTAAAGTGTTAACACTTTGACTACGGGAAACACATTTATTATTAACCGCAGTCAAAGAGTTAAAAGATATCTTAGGTTGGTGTTCTCAGTAAAATTCTACACTATCTTAAATCTTGTGTGTCTGTGTGTGTGTCTTTACTTTATAATTTTCAAAATTGATTATATTGCTGTGTAAATGTGCCAAATGTTAAAATACCTACCTACTATTATAATAGTTACTACATAAGATTTACAAAAAATGAACGTAAGTGATAATTTACTGGGGACCAAGTCCTATGTAACATGCGTACCCTAATAAAAAGGGACCAATATTTTGTACCGTATTTTCCTCTTAAGAAGTATTTCAAGGTATTGTTTTCATGTTGCTTTTGATGTTTGTTCCAATTTTCCACGAAACAGGTCTTCAATGTATTTAAAGCAAAATTTGTAGTTATTCGAAGCAAAAATTCTGGTAGAAAAAGGTCTTTATTGTATCTAATTATTTATATTGGGTGTTCGGATAGACGATGGAAGTATTCATGACTGAGTAATTTATTGTAAAACCAAAGAATAGCTGCCATCCAAGATCTGTGCTTATAATAAATTAGCTGCGCCCCGCGGTTTCACGCGCGGCAAAAAGTTAACATGAGTTTTCCGGAATAAAAAGTAACAGTAACCCATATATTAATCCTGATCACGAACAACATTCATTCCAAATTTCATGTAAATCCGTTCAGCCGTTTTTGCGTGAAAGAGCGACAAACATGCATTGTTACAAACTTTCGCTTGTATAATATTACTTAGTAGGATTAAGTGCGAACGCGCGCACGGAGAGATAATTGAATTCAATTGAGGAATGTGAAAGAGATGCGATGCCATTCAGGTCATAGTTCTCGCAACTGACGGCGTCCGACAGATGATGGAGTGGGAAAATTGATCAGTTGATCTCCACGGGTCGGTCGGGCCGGTCAAACTTATTTACCGAGGGTTCCGATCATTACCGTCATGTACGTCCGTCGTTCGACGACTCGTCAACAAGAACACCCAGTATAAAACAATATGAGTAGCTATAATTCACTTTAATTAAGTTCTGCTAAGTATTAAGAAATGTCGTGGCATAAGCGTAATTTCCGAAGTAATTTTTGTGATGTAGGTAGGTTATGTAAAAGCTAGTATTTCTAAGGGCGAGTATTAACATTTCCATCCATGAGTTGCAATAAGAGCATTGCTCTTTTCGGTAATAAAAATATTGTTACCGTACTTCGCTCCATAATTAAGTTGATGTTAGTACATTCAATTGTGTCTGCAAGCAAATAAAAATGTATTAAGTTTTGTGAGAACTACGAAGAACGGCCAGTCGCTGATCTCCCACCTCTATTTCAAAAACGTCGTACACAAGTGCGTATTTTATTGGAAAAATAAAAATCTTCAACATTACAGTCCTTTTTGAAACTATTTGTGAAATATAACAGGATACCTTTATTATAATTGTGAATGTACTAAGATCAAAAAATTTACTCGCCTGAGGTTTAATACTTTTGTTTAAGGCATTCAGGTTGGTCCACAGTCCACACGGGCTCGCGCTCGAACTGTGCAGTTTACACACACCTTTAGAAATGTTTGTAGCCAATTAATTAGTTAAGTTTATTAATTAAAGCTAATTAGCCATTAGATGCTTGTTGTGTGACAGTGCGCACTCGCTTCAATTGCACCAGTGGACCCTTGTATGAAAGCCGTTTGCGGTATATACACGTTGACGCGGCCACAGCCATTCGAGGCGAGTAGTGTGCACGTTTGGACTCGCCTTTACACCTTGTGTATTGCACTGCGGAAATACTTTTACAACCACATGTCACAACGCAAAAATAGTTTTGATTTGGTTAACATTATTTTTTGTAAAGCTACGGCTCCACCTATACCAATACTAATATTATCGTACAGCTAATGTAGACAACAAAAGACTTTGACGCATTTTTTAAACATAAATAGCCCTTATTCGCGTATTAAGGATCAGGTGGAGCCGTAGGTATCCTTATAGTTCCGCCGTTTATCTATCCGCATTTCTGGCCGTCTGTATGTCAAAGTATTTTTTTCCTAAGACAATCGGGTTGGTCCCACTATGTACGCTTTAGGACAAACCTTGGTATGGCCTATAAACTGATTTTTGCCTAATCCATATCCTATAAAAATTATACGAAAAATGTTCTATTTTGTTTAGAGCAGCGGTTTTTGCAACTGGGATAAACGGCGGAACCTTCGCTTGAGCGTGTCGAAGGATGATTTATTTCTAAAATACGAAATTGTGATCTCATTATGTAGCTTTTGTAAGTACATAAATCTCATTGTCTATAAGTATTGTAGCTTTTCTAATGAATAAAAAATTGCTAAAAAATTAGTAGTTTTTCTTTGGGTAGCTTACTCCTATAAGCAGACTAGTGAATTCTCTAATCCTCCTTGAAATGGCTGGAAGAGATAAAGAGCTTACATCTTGGATTACGACATAGGCTACTTTTTGTCATTATCGTCGTATTTCTGTACAGAGCGGGTGAAACCACAGGGTCCAGCTTAGATGACAGCAGCAGCACTTATACTGAAGATTAAGAACATCAGCAAACCCACATATTATGTCCTTCGTTATTATGCGATTAGAATATGGTAAATACCTTCTTTTTGCAGGTCGTGGCAGAAGCGCTTGAAAAGGCTGCGAAAGGTCGCACCTGTATCACTATCGCCCACCGTCTCTCAACTATCACTCGGAACTATTAAACCTGAAAGGTTACTACTGGGGGCTAAGCAGAGGCCCGGACTTTTCCTAAATTATATAAGTTTAACGGCAGATGTACACCAGTGAAATTAAGTGCCATAGGTACCTATTAGAATATGTGATCCAGTACTATATAGGGCTATTCAAAAAGGGTATGCTATGCCGAAAAAGGCTCATAGTACCTACTCATCATTATGAACAACTTTTTCTATGGGACCAACACGAAATTCGCGAAAAAAAGTTCCATAGAAAAATGTCAATAACACTCGACAAAATGTATGGAACAGCTGATTATTTTGTCGCGAATTTCGGGTTGTTCGCGTAGTAAAAGTTGTTTATAATGATGAGTAGGTACTATGAGCCCCTTTCGGCTTAGCATACCCTATAAGAATAACCCTGTATAACTAGGCGTTGTAATTTAAATAATACACGATTTTGAAGAAATTCACATTTATTTATTTTTCTACGAAAAAACACATTTTAACTAGCACAAGATACAGGGTAATCAAAACCTACTTACAATATCACTCGTGCAACCTTTTTTGGCATTACCCTGTGTTAGAAACATAAAATAATGCAATGGCAACATTCTAATTTGCTGGGTTTTTAGAATCCAAGGCACGGCAACACTAAGTTTTTACAGCTCTCTTCGCAATTTCCTCAAAGATAAGGATCGATTAAACGAAGTAAACAAAAATAAAATAGTTGAGAACTAGCCAAGTCAAACCTTAGGCTACAATATATTATAATAAGTTAAAAGAAAAATGATATTTTGTTGTTAAAAATAAATTTCAGGACTGACTATCAAACTTGGCACCTGTTTAGATCTCACTTCTTTTTGCGGCGAAGCCCACAGCCAAGCATAATTTTTGTATTGAACTTGGCTCTCCTTTTTTACATTTATGTTTTTGGTGTGATTCATGCTTATCAGGCAAGTACGTTTTAAAAACTGGCTAACATAATTGTCAGTGTCAGTGTCAGCGACAGTGTCACTGTCAATGCATCAGATGCGAAAAGTAAAAGTACTTTCGGTACTTTTCTTAGCCCGTTCCCGTACAAAATACAATGTCTACTTGTCTTGTATTGTATAATATTGAACAAAAATGAATAACACACAACGACACTCGTGTTTTGCATTGCATTTCTGAGTTGATTTAGAAAAAGGGCATTTGTGAGCAAGGAACATAGTTATACATGACTGAATATAATTAAATGGCGGGAAACTGGAGAGGAGGGAGGTTACTTAGTTAGACAAGAAAACTTAAAAAGACTAAACAAATGAACATCACACAAGTTCTCAAAATTTCGCTTTCAATAAAAAATATACATAAAACAGGAGTGAAACTTGTATCTCTTTCTGTAGTTTTTTCAGTAAATAAGCCAGCGGCGAAGGTAGACAAAAGCGAGTGAGTATGGTGGTCATACGATGGAAAAATCCGTGTAGAGGTGGAAGGCGACATTGTGAAAAAATTGGAAAATTTTTGACACTTGTAAGGTATTAAGATCATGCAATTTTACACATTTTAACATCTTCCTACAAACAATTTTATTCATTAATAAAAGGCCAATAATAAAACCCGATTTTTAATAATGGCTCTCAAACTTCACCTCATCTTTGTCAAACACTAATAGAAATTGTCAGGAGTAAGTTAACAATCTCTGCATGCATTAATCCTTGAACAAAATGCACAAAACTCCAATACCCATAGCGGAGAGTCAACACAGATCTGATCAGCTCCACTTGAAATTATAATTAGTACACTATCATGACCATTATGTAAGTGCCGATGAACAAATGACTAAAATGATAATGAGGTAATATGTATTGGTTTCAGGTTAAAATTTAATTTAGCCATATCTCGGTTCACATTTGCAATCTGCTGCCTTACATATAACGAACATATGAGTTACAATTACACAATAGACTTCTTTTTGGAACCTCTTTATTGGTTTGTGGATAATTTTGCAAGCTACTTAGGAAAGGTTAGTAACCAACTGTACTAGTTTATTCTGGTCACAAACAAAACACTTTCACAATATAAAGCATTAATTATTGATTTCAGGTGTTTGTGTACTGTGTGACAATATTGACTGCAATGGTGGTGTTAATAGCATACTGGGTGGGTCTGCCGTACTGGTGGGAGCGGTCTCCTGGTACCACTGTCTTCCTTGTGCTCTTTGGGAACTGGCTCCTGTTGAATATAACATTTCATTACTACATGGGTGTCGTAACTCCACCTGGGTATCCAGAACCAGTATGTTTTATAATGTTTTGACCGTAGTAAATAGACTGGGCTGTCAATTAAACAGCTAATTAAGCTAGTTGGCTGCATCACAGGCAAGCAACTCAAAAGCTTAAAATAAATGATTTCTAATTAATAAAAAAATATATATTTGTGTAAAATTGAAATACTTGCTCTACCAATTCATCATAAATGGAGTAAAGTTAAAGAAGATGATGTGTTTGTATGATCAGGGAATCCAAAAGCTGGAGGTGGCCAGTATTTGCCGTAAGTGCATATCGCCAAAGCCCCAGAGGACGCACCACTGCTCTGTCTGCGATCGCTGTGTGCTTGCGATGGACCATCACTGCCCGTGGCTGAACAACTGTGTGGGATACTTTAACGCTAGGTTGGTTTTACTTTCTGTACTCTGTTATTTACTACAGAGGGGCTAGGTTAAAAATGCATACAACTGAAAATGGCACCGGACCAAAATTATCATTTCATAATAATTAGTGCACTTATCATCTATGCCACTTTGTGCAGTTGTGCCAGCGGCCCAGGGCCTCGCTCCATTATTTTAAGAAGCTGAGTTGGCTTGGGTAATTGCTGGCATTGTGCGTTTCCCGCACAATCCACCCTTTGCAGGACGCCAGTGCGGGACTTATCGCCCCCATTAGAATAAGAATTGGTGCACTTCCCAAAATGTGCATTTCTGAATTTTCTGACAACAAGCCCCTCTGCAGGTGTATTTCAGAATGGGCACTTCCCAAAAATTAGCATGTTGTAAATTGTGCAGTTTTTATGATTAATGTAAGCTCTATTTATCTTGGAAGAACTTAGAAATTGCTCTTTTTACAAGAGCAAAACAATGTTTTTAAATATAAACATTTACCTCTTCATATGCCTTGGTACTGTACTGCTCCTACTTACTTGCTGACAGATTTTGAATTTAGAAATATGGTAGGAGTTACTTGCCGATGTTTTCATAATATTTCTCGTGTTTTCAGATATTTCTACCTATACATGGTGTACATGTTGGCCGGAGTTACTTTTATTGTGATCGCTGGTTTGGACCTGGGATATTCGGTGCTGTGGCTCAATGACACAGGTATACTGCCATACTATTCCTAAAAACTGGCTTCTTATTCTTATTCGGAATGGGGGCGATAAGTCCCGCACCGGCGCACTATGGAAAATAAAGGTCCGTTTCGAATTAAAAATCAATAACTTTTTTATTTCTGAATATTATGTTCTAAAATTTTGCACAAATGTAGAATAGTGTATATGGCTTCAAATGGAATGTAATTTATTATGATTAAATCTAAAACCATACAATAAAAAATAAAACAAATTCAAAATTATTAAAAATGTCCAATATTTATATTTTAAACAACGAATACTATAATATTATTTTGATGTTTACGAAAACCAAATATCATATAGGACATTAAAATACAAATCAATATCGGAGCGAGGCCCTGGGCCGCTGGTGCAACTGCTCAAGTAGCAAAGATTGTATAACATATTTTTACACTAAATACGGCTTGTGGTTTCACTTGCTACCCTGCAGGAGCTTCATTATTCTGGAACAAAAAGTAGCCAATGTGTTAATCCAGGTTAAAAGCTGCCTTCGTAGAAACATTCACATTTATTATTTATAACATTAGTAGGATACTGAGACTGAGACGTAGCATCGATATTTCCTCTCCAGGCAGTGAATCTTAAATATTGTGGCTTAAACAGTTTAAATAAATCATCTATAATAAAATCAACTATTATTAAATCATCTATTTTAATAATTTCATTTATTAATAGAACTTAACTCCACACTAGAAGAAACCATCCAGCATCCCAGCAACCAATTGAATGTAGCTACAGTCAACCTTTGAGTCCCATATCAAATATTTAGAACTATCTAATATTAACCAACAAATTGTTTTTACACGGTTTTTTTTAACTTCACTTGTATGTTAGTTTGTTTGTATGTTTGTAACCGACTCCTTTTTGCGCGATTTTGACCCACTTTAAACGGCCAGATTTTGTTCAAACTTTGTAGATATATTAAGGACCGATGACAATACACTAATCAAAGTGTGTTTTTTTAGTTTTTTTGAACTATTAATTATTGTCATTTGTTATGCTTTAATACACTTCCTCGATATCATTTTGGTACGGAACCCTAAAAACCAGGTGTGACACTCGACAAAATGTCAATATTTACTCTTGTTCCCCTATTTTCGCAGTTATATGAAAAAAGGCAATGGACATTTTGAGTGGTTCTTTGTCTAATGTGCCTCGTTCAGATTATCATAATAATAAGGTAAACTAACCTACCTACCTGTATGTGACATTATTTATTACTTAGCTAGATCTTTATTTTGATCAATGAAGCGGGGGAAATGTAAAACTGATTTGTCGATGGTATATTTACTTGGCCATTAGCACTATACCGTGCCCGTGATTAATATAAAACTACTGACTGTATTCCAGGTGGACTGGTCCCCAACAATGACCCGGATTTGATCGGGCACCCGGTCCGCATCAACCAGAGTGGCGCCATCATCCCCATCAAAGAGTTTGTGGAGTACGACGGGTGGAACTCCCCGCGCGAGCACCACCTGCCGCTGCCGCCCGTCACGGAGGCGCAGCGGGTCGCCGCGCACCCTTGGAAGCACAAAGCGGTCACCTTCATGGCCATCACCTGCCTCGCCGTCATGTTCTCACTCGGCACCCTGGTGATCATGCACGGCAAAAACATATCCAGAGGCGAAACGAGCATCGAATCCCACACCAATGCGAAACTACGAATAGCCAAAAAAGTTTTCAAGAACCCCTACGATTTTGGACGGAAAAAAAATTGGAAGCTCTTTCTCGGGGTGACGCAGGGAAGGAGTTTCGCGAGACATGTGCTGCTACCTTCAGCGCACGCGCCGCCCGGTAATGGGGTCACTTTCCATATGGTACATAATCTTACTTCCGAGGACTGGCCTTGAACCCTATGCTTAATGTAAAAAAGGAAAAAGCCAGCTTCCATAGGGTGTCTGTTAGTGCAGGTAACAGCAACGCATCGTCCTGCTCTCTCTCTCTCTCTCTCGTTGTTGCGGACCGTCAATCTTTCTTTGTTTCTAGTTTACATCTAGTGATGTCTAACTTCTCTATATGGAGGTAACACATCACGAGCACGCGGCGCGAGCTGGGACCAAATAGTTTGCGACGCATAGCTTAGTTGACAGAGTGCTCAATGCTGATCCGTCCGCACAGCCTGAGGCATGCCGTCGCTCCCGGTTTGCGCATACCTTGCAACGCAACGACATGTTTCTCCTTCCATAAATAAGTTCCGTCATTTCACACCACATCTGAATTATCTATAATAAGAAATTAATACTACAAAGCGATTAGTTTAGATGTATGTTAGTAGAGATAATGTCCAGAACTATGTCTAAAACTCGTACTGGTCCGACTTAAAAATATTTCAGTAATGAAAGCTAAACTATATCTCTTAGTGCTTCTGTCCGCAGCCCCAAGCTTGCAGTCTCGGGCATTGGCTAGTATCTACCTGTATATAAGTTGGTTAAGTTGACTGACTGGTACTTTTAATCTCCGTCAGTACTTATTTAGTGCAAGGTCATTTTTGACTGAATTTTAATGTCTACCTGAAAAAGTCTAATCATTAACTTAACCTTATATAATTAAGTATATTTGCAATGGCTTCTGAGCCTGGATTTTTAGATAATAGATATTATATTTTAATTTTCTCACATTAAGGGCGTAACTCAGTGTCTAATATTTTTCTACAACTTTGACTTTCTAAGGCAAAATTAGGCTGAGTTGCTGTGTCAATGGCACTTTAGATCAATTGATTCAAATGTAGTTCATGCTGATTTAATGTTTCTGACGCACAAGACTGCAATACGTTGACGCCCAATAGTCGACCTAGTTCGTTAAGTTGTTAAGTTTCTTGTGAACGCCGTTGTTTTGTAAATTGAGATTTGCTTGGGTATTGTGAAAGAACAGTCCTCTTTCGCTAAAAAGAGGACTGTTATTCGTTTTTGTTTTCTTTTTGTTTGGTCTGTTTTTTTTTTAATCGTACCGTATTTGTAGTAACGTACAAAATGCCTAATAAGGCATATTATAATAAGGCATCAGTTACTACAAATACGATACGATTTCCCTATTACAACATCAAACGCGCTTTAATGATGCTAATCACTAATCGGTAACTGCTGTCTTCCATATATCGTAGCAGTCTTCCATCTGGTCGCAAAGCGTTCGTTGTTTTTGTAAAATCCATTTTATTATCGGCTCTTCTTTCCCAGTCACTATTGTCTTTCATAAATCGTCGCAGTCTTCCATATAACATCGTAGTTTTCTATTGTGTCGCAGGTCATTGCCTACCTTCGTCGTTTTTCGTAAAATCAATTAATAGAAAAAGGAACCGCCAATTTTTGTACCTAAAATGGGCCCAAGTTGACAGATCTAATTTTTCCAAAAGTCCTAATGTCCTTGTCCTTGATGAGGTTGCAATGACAAAGACAGATATATTTTTAGTTAGTTTAGATCTGTCAAATAAAGCCTTCAAACTGGGGCCCAATGTTTATTGATGAAAAAATATATGGCGCTATACCATCACACATTTTTTTTCCAAAAAATATTTTATTGTTTTAGTTTATGGTATATTCTTGGTTATGTGAATTCGCTCTTCGAAGCAAATAAAAAAGGTGTTGTACTTGACGACCTGTTCGGCTCAGTGGTAGTATATACGCCGTATAAGCCAGAGTAAAAAGCCGTGGTAGTGGGAGAACAGCCGCTTCCCATTCTTGAGTACGAGTACGAGTCGGGGTTTGAACCCGTGGTGGGTTCAAACCCCGACTCGTGGTGGGTTCAAACCCCGACTCGTACTCGACTCGTACTAATGAGTTCTTTGAGACTTATGTACGACTTTACATACCACTGGCTTTTCGGTGAAGGAAAACATCCTGAGGAAACCTGCATAATATATGTCCGGAGAAGAAATTCAATGGCATGGCGTATGTGAAACAACTAACCCGCACTTGGCCAGCGTAGTGGAATACGGCCTTTCTGGCTCCGGCCGTGCACATGTTTCAATGATGAATTTTTAAATCAGTTCTGGGTATGAGTGTTACTTGTTGTCTTTGTGTGTGTTCTATGGCATCCCCGACAAAGGGATCCTAATGGGAGGAGTTATGAGTGTGAAACGTTAAGTTTATGGCATGTTCTTGGTTATTTGAATTTGCTAGTCAAAACAA
Source organism: Alcis repandata (assembly GCA_949125135.1). Lineage (NCBI taxonomy): Eukaryota > Metazoa > Arthropoda > Insecta > Lepidoptera > Geometridae > Alcis > Alcis repandata. The sequence goes on along the minus strand of OX421221.1, from coordinate 10,747,085 downwards.
ATAAAAAAGGTGTACTTCTTAAAGTCAAAAGAAGGTTAAAGTTTTGTATAAAAATACTGAGTTAAGCCCTTAAAATGAATGGTAGTAGTAATGAGAATAGATTGTATTATGATATATTATGATCTACATTACCTATACTACAAATATCTTGGAGTATTTTTCAGGTGTGCTGTATACATAATAATTTGGAAATCAAGTACTTATAGCATGTAAGAAGAGTACCTACCTACTTGATCATTGACGGTTCTTAGTTTATTCGACTAAAGTAATAAATAAGACAACCGAGGTTTAAAGACTGGACAAATAGCAGTGTACTTAAACCTTCCTTGTATCATGTGAAGCATTTTGTTAGTGTGTTTAGGTTCTGGAAGTTTTTACCAATAATAATAACTTTATTTACAGAAGTTATTTAGTTATCTACCAGGCTGCTGGTACAAACTTTCATTTTATATTTTGGTATTGAAGTGTCTCTAATATTGTTGATCGTTGAAAGTAGCTTGACTTGTTTTGTTGTAATGGACTGACAATTACAACAAGTCAAGCGACTACGATTTCAACGTTATATGTACACTCTATAGAGTAAAGAACTGGGCCTAGCATTACCTAGTTACATAAAAAATGAAAGCAGTGAAAAAGCATTCCACAACCAACTTAAAAAACTACTTATAAATAAATGTTACTATAATGTCGAAAAATTTCTACAGTATAATAAATATAAACCAATCTCACGTCTTTAACTTTCGTCTGTGTGCAAAAATTAAATTTATGTATAGGTTTTTTTTATTATGTAACTGTTAACTTCAAAAGTTAGTATTAGATTTTGTTACTGTGTGTTTAGTAGATTATTATCATATTGCTACATATGTATATGTTTGCGTGCAACACCCTAACAGGGTTTATACATACGAGTAGCTTCTAGTGATAGAAATAAGCTTTAGACATATATACATTCAATAAATAAACAGTAATCATAACCTCTGTCAGAGGCGCCCTTGACGGGCGTAAATGGCGTACACTTTTCTATCGAATACTCGCTACGTATTTTACGTCGGAGGTTATGCTAGGCCCACAGAAGGTTTTTACTCCTGATTGTTTTACTTTACGATAGATGGTAAGCGCATATTATCAAATACAATGTGGCGCCACCTTCCGATGTTGTCGTACAGAAGGTGGCGGAACATCAATCGATATTGTGCTCATACTTGCTTTCGCCGAATTCATACAATGTGGCGCTATCCTTTGTTGAATAGTTCACTACACCACAAAAGATGGCGCTACTTGTGTGCAAACTTCGAATCAACCTACCTTTGCTACCTTTGCTGTCCTAGCCGGTGGCTATATGCCTATAATATAGAATATTCATAAACCAACAGATAAATGTAATTGGAATGTTTTTTTATGTAATTGAGTGACGAGACGAGCAAATCGCTCGCCTGATGTTAAACGTCACTTTTGCCCATAACAGGTCTGCACACCCAGAATTTAAGTTAAGTTTAATTATTTAGTAAGATGTTGTTCAGCGAATCAGTTTTTACTGTACTGTTGCGTGCTATTTTAGATCATGTCTATCAATTTTGTTGAATACAATTCTAATCGGAAAAGAAATTTATCTAATTGTATTTAGATGTCTATTGTAATTGTATCTTTCAGGATTTCAATATAACTCGTTGGAATCTTGTTTCACAAATTTCAAGGAAGTATCGAAATGAAATGGGAACTAGGATTTGAGTAACATATGTACTTGGCTAGCCTTGAGCCAGATACTTGGCTATTGTTCAACTTGAACCTAAAATAACTGCAAGAATCATTGCAAAACATTTCTGCCCAAGAAGTCAGTGGTTCGCTATTGGTCTATTGGTTTTTCGAATAGTCTTTAAAATTTATTTAATTTATTTACTTTTCTCTCTCTTGCAGTATGCTATCAAAAAGTACTACTGTACTCTGTGTACTCCGTGTGTGTGTCTGTACTTTGTTGTCGGCTGCTATTTCACGCAACTTTTCAAAAGTTCAAGTTCAGAAGTAATTCCTAAGGGAATAATAACTTGTTTGTTCTTTTCTTATTTAATGCATTTGTAGAAGAAATATCGATTCAATAATTGATTGTATTTCCCTGTGGGCAACAAGGAAATCCAATCAATTCCAAGGAGGGTCGTGATCCAATGGAACATCCAATTTTTTTTTTCAGGTAAGTTTTCAATGTAAATGTTGGTCATTATAGAATAATTTTGAAATCCTCTTGAAGATATCTGTTTGTCAATATAGAATAATGATGAAATCCTCTTAAACATACCTATTTATTATAGAATTAGAGTCCGAATTGCCAAATATAATACAAGCTTCCATTATAATGTAGACATCGTTTAATAGGGTTTACCAGTCAATGCAATCAAAGGTTTCATTCGACAGCGGCGAAGCCTAAAAAGGGTTATTTGTATGATATGTGCATGTATTATAACTACATGTAGTACATATTGTGTTTCCTAGTAACAACTAAACGGCTGAACCAATTTGTATGCATGATATGTCGGTTGATGCGTCTTTATTGCCCCAGTGTCACTGGGTATAATGGAATTATGACTCATCTAAATGGCGGATTTTGGCCGCCAAATTATTTTTCCGTAGTCGAGTTAATATTATCATCAATCTTTAACATTATCTTTTATAGTACCTATATCTTATTTTTCGGTTGTCAGAAAAGGTAGGTAGGTAGTGTCTATAGGTACATCGTGTTTACTTAACTTGGAGAAACATTTACTTATTCAACACTTTCACAGTCCACCTTAACTACAAAAACAAAATCTAGTCCCTCGAGTCCACTCCAATATTCATTGTGCATGCATTCATTATCCCATGCATCCTTTTGGATACATGGACTCCACGGTAACCCTGTTTTTGTATCCATGTGGATACCGTGGACTGTGAAAGTGTTAACAATATTCTAACTGTAATTAGTAATACACATTATTTCTATTCTTCCTTTGTGTGACCGTTGTCTGTAAACTTTTACGGTTATCGACAATTTCAATAGCGTACGTTTAAGTATGTGGCGTGTAATTTAAGATTTTGAGATATTTATTAACATTCCGCAAGTTTCTAAGTTGTGAATATGTTGGGATTGTATAACAAAACAAGGAGCCTTTATAGTTTTGTTGTTTAGGTACGTGTTCGTGTCGGTCTGCCGCCTCTGATAGCCGAGAGCGCGGCATCTGTATGTCACGGTCATTGTTTTTGTAAGACTATGTTCCGACTAATTAAGTACTTTACAATGACGCCTCAACACTTGAGTCTGCAAAAAATACCATTATTGTACTAGTCTTTAGGCTTAAGTTATCAGTATGAAAAAATAAATCAATTACTTTTATTATTCATGAGGTCAAGTCTTTTTTATCCTAATATCGATCCATTATCCTGCGCTTATAATAGATTTATATTTTTGGTTCGTTTGTTGGCAGTGGTCAAGTGGTCAACTTACAATCATCGTCCAGACGAACTTTACATAATTAGCCTGTTTGAAGACTGGTATCTCCGAAATTGTATCGGTTGTTTGGAAAAAGAAACTCATTCAAGTTTTGAAACAGAAGAATGCTCTAAGCAGTTTATCACCATGCGTTCCAAGTTTACACAAGTAGCGTTATCTTTTGCTGAGATCAAAAGGTGACGTCACGTCGTGATTACCTGCACCTGTCATTTATCGTAAAGTACAAGAGTGTGTTGTAAGTGTTGTAACAATCTCCGCACTGTTTTGCTTTGCTGTGATGGCAAAGCAAAGCAAAATATCGTAAAGCATATAATGGTCTCCTATCTGCCGTGGTTTTTTAAAATATTCTGTCAATGCTTATGGGACTACACGTAACGAGTACCTACAGTGGCTAGATAGTAAATGGGCACTAGGCCCAGAATCACCATGTGAGTCGATGTTTGCACGTATTTGCTATTCTGGGCTTACAAGTAGGTAATTAGCTGCAACATAAAACATGGAGTTCTTGAAAAGGGCTTTATATAGTTTAAGAGGTAGGCAAAGTGTCCGTGATGCCTCCGCTGCCGCTGTTACGACAGGCAGGTATTCATAGAGGTTCGTTCTCATAGACGACGATGATCGTTAACCATCAGGTGGCCCATTTGCTTGTTTGCCTCCTATGGCATAAAACTAGTACAACAACATGACTCCCCTTTAAGCGCCTCTTGTTAAAGTAAAACCTGCTTTTAGTTTGTTGGCATCTTTCTTCTCTTGCTGTGTCGTGTCTTACGTTTTCAATAAAATAATGCAACTAAATAAGTTTGGAAAAAGTATTTAATACAACACTACTTTTGGCAACATTAATAAAGTAATCCTCTCAGATAAACCTAGAGAAAAAGTTGGACCATTGGGTTTGATTTGGATGAAGCCAAACTGCTCTACTTTCATATACCTAAGTACACAAGCTCCTCAGTCCCGCGAGTAGAGCAGTATGTCAATGTGTGCGTCTTGTGTAGGTAGGTACGCGCGAAAGTAGACGAGTTCTTGGCTTCAAACCTAAATCTAACGCAGTGCTCCATATTTCCCTCTAGATTTATCTGAGGTAATCGTATAGTACTTTTAAAAACAAAAGTCAATTAAATGATCAAACATTAACATCTAAAACATTGCTTAAATAAATGACTCTGATATTGCACTTTGATAAATATAACAAATTGGTTGTATACATATGGATTAAAATATTCTATATTCTCTTGATTATAATTGGTTAAATATATTTCTGCTGAAGATATTGCTTGAATACATTGTTTGTGAACCATATTAAATAAATGAATTTTTAGACTAGGTATTTAATATTTTTTAAAATATTTATTATCTACTACATCGTTGATTTTCTTTTGTATGATTTATCACTATTCAACAGTATGTATATCTTTTATATTAGGAAATCGGTCTATATCACTATTCAGTTAAGAGATACAATTTTAACGATTGTAATAACAAAGGCATAGGGCCTGGCTTGCACTAAATGACTAAATTTTTCGTTGTACCATTGTGTAAGCTGAGTAAATTGGCTTATTTAAGTATATTTATTTAAAAAAGCTGCGAGTTTGTAAGTATATTGTCATCGAAGTAGGTACACATTATAAATAGGTATTTCTAAATCGATATCTACGTCGCCGCGTCGTTAGTTTAAGTAAACAAGGCGACGACCTGCAGGCAGATTCAGCTATCCGAACATCGAATGTATTCGACGATTATCTTCGAAAAGTCTTCCGCCGTCGGATAGAATTCGAACACGGGGAAATTTCGCAATTCATATTGTCGGAACGTGGCCGGATTTTTTTCGAATTTGTATGTCAATATCTGAAAGATTTGACATACCTATTCTTTCCGAAGGCGAAAGACTTCGGAGATAATCGTCGAATACTTTCGATGTTCGGATAGCCGAATCAGCCTGCAGGAGAAGCTGATTGTGACAGGGAAAGTCGACGGTAAAAGACCGCGAGGCTGCAGTCCGATCGTTGGTCCGATCAGATTCGCACCACTCTCGACACCGCAGTCGACGAAGCACTTCACATTGCTGAGGATAGGAAACTAGCGCAGCATCATTGGAGAGAGACTACTTGGAGGTGATGGTCACGCCCCTCAGACATGAGCACGATTTTAGAAGTTGTAGTAAAATTTCACTAGTTCTACTACTAGTAAGTAATCTTAGGAAACCGTGAGAACGAAATGCCAATAAATAATTAATAATAAAAAGTTAATAAAATAATACAGTCCATATTACAGTTAAGGGGGATAAAGACTCAGATTGAGTTCAATAAGTTCTGCTATACTAAGGGGGCGTACATTAATTACGTGAGATGTTCTAGGGGGGGGGGGGAGGGGATCAAACTAAATCTTTCCAAATCTCTCCTAGGGGTGAGGGGGGGTCTTGGCAAATATCACGTAATTATTTTTCTCGCAGAAAACTGTAAAATTGCGTGAACAATTATTTCTAGAATAAAATATGGCCAAATCTGAGACAATAGTATTATTGTCTCAGTAGTATTGTTGTAGTATTCGTCCGAACTTTTTTTTCTCAATAATCCAACACGTTTACAGCCAAAATAAAAATTTACGTAATTAATGGACGCCCCCTAAACGTTATACATAGTAAGCATTAAGCCACGATTACACTGAGCAACAATTGTTTATAAACTCTGTTTCAGAAACGAAATCTACGTGTTTCTGAAACATATCACTTTGTTTCTGTAAACACTACGTTAACATACGAGAAACACTTAGTGTTTAGGTACAGAAACAAAATGTTATGTTTCTGAAACAAAGTTCTGCACGTGAAGTCCGAATACATGTGGCTAATTAAAAAAAGCGTGTGTATGTAAAAAAATAAGCGAGAAAACTTACTTCTCTGGGCTTAGTCGGAAATACCACATCTCGGTTGTCAATTTAAATCAATTGCAATCCGACTGTGTCGATTAATTTGACACCAATTTGGGCTTGCTTAATAAACGCTACTTAAAGTTGAGGAACTTTAGTTAATGGGTATAGCTCGTTATTTTGTGTTGTGCTGAATGCACAACACGATTGTCAAAGTAATTGACTAAGTGTACAGATGGTTTTCGTTGTGTTTCCCTGAACATCGTATTTTGGCGTCTAGTCGTCGGAGTCTATCTCTGTTTTTAATTTATTAATTGATTATTTAACAGATTTCATAAGTTTAGCCATTCCTTTGAAGTTAAAATGTGAGTACACCGATCCATCTGACATCGGCATAAACATGTAGTTCTAGTGTTAGTCGGTTCTCAGCGTAAGTTTTTGGGAAACGTTTTTGGAAGGTGGCGGTCTTCGGTGGTCTATGGCCTGCTATGAAGCCAGCAACCAGTGAGTGGTTGGGCGCTAGTTGCGAGTGTACTGGAGGTTGTCCGAGCTCATCGCGAGCGAGGTGAGCACGCTGCGCCGCTGCGGGTTCACGCCCAAGTTCTCCCAGTTGATCCAGGACAAACGAGCTGTTAGGTCTGCAAGAGAAATATCGTTAAACATTTTGAACTTCCTCTACAATTACCTTCATTTGTTCTGTTACCTTGTATAATCGTGTTCTAAAGTATAATAGTGGTCATTCTAGTCCGGTGCACAGTTTTGGGAGTGCACAATCTGAAGCTAACCCTTCCACAGTATCTTTATTTTCTCTTAGTTTTCGATGTAAGAGCACTGGGTCTCGATTTTTGAACCTTTCTCATGCGTATTTTTCGGCTTACAAATAATGTCTAAAGAATTTGGTTCAGAAGTCGAAACATTCGCATGAAAATACTCAAGCGAGAGATAAAACGTTCCTCGCGGAGTTCACACAAATAACGTGATCTAATGTTTTTTAATTTTGTATGGAGCTTGAAGTTAATTTTGGGTTTTTGAGCTCTTTTGATTACTTGCTTGAGATAAAAGTTTCTAGGACGAAAACGAGACGACACACTTTATTACTGAAAATGAAATTTTATGTGAATACCGTTTGAAGATGGGAATAAAAATGTTTTGTTTACTTACCACTAGTGTTCCAGTGCGCTCGGTCGGCCTTAATTTCTCCACGCAGGCATTTTTCAACATATGTCAAAGGGTCGTAGTCTGCGTCTAGCACCTGAAAAATAATACAAGCATTATAGTAGTTTACCTACGAGTATTCATACAATATGTCCGGTTTCCGATGTCCGATACTTTAAGGGGTTAAAATGCAATTAATTTTATCGACAAATCACGGATTTTTTTTATTTTTCTCATTATCTCTTATTTTATTTTTTTTTGTTTTATTTCATTTGCTGGGGTATGCGCGCTTTTCAAGTACGTATGTTTACACTGTCATAGCTCCTAAACTATCTAACTCACAGTTAAGATTAAAATGTACATTTATAGCAAATATCCTGTTTTATTAAAAAAATAAATAAATAAAATTGGTTAACACATTGGTTTTTTTTTTAAACTAATAATCTAAAAAAACATCAATTTGTTGTCCAATTTATTTTTTTCAAAAATTATTTTTAATAATACTGAAACATTAAAAAATTAAAATTTGAATCTAGATTTATTGTCTACACTATTAACTAACATTTGAGACCACTTTTGTGTTTGTAAGTCTTCTACTTGGGTAGATATTGTTAAATTAATACAAGCACCTATGCTTCGCTAAAATTTATTTTTTTAAAGTGCTGCCATTTTTTTATTGATGGAGAAAAATAAAAAAAAATCCGTGATTTGTCGATAAAATTAATTGCATTTTAACCCGTATTTTAAAGTATCGGACATCGGAAACCGGACATATTGTATAGGCCCGAAGTCACTAACTGACAACGGACAGCCGAAACCGCTGATCGTAGAGGCTTGAAAATTCTAGGTAGGTACTTATACTCGCATTTGTCTTAATGCGCAGGGGTGCTACTAAGAAAATATTTTTTAGAAATTTTACCCTTCTGGGGTTAAATGCCTGTAACTGTTTGTGTGAAAGTTCTTTTCGAATTCACAGTTGTGAAATAGTACCTATTTATTTTGATCGTTCAATTTTTTAGATAGGGATGAAATATAATTACTGCTGCATACTATTGCATACTGTTAATGTTTGTATGCAATGTTACATTGTCTATCGTAGACTACGTGCGAAGATGCGAGCAGAAACAAAAAAATAGTACCTATAATACATTTGATGCAATTTCTTAGTCCCAGGTCCCAGTCGTAGTTGAGGATCAAAAAGAGTAGGCACCTGGTATACTAAAGGTAGTAGTCTCGTTAAATACCTCTCTAAGCAGTGCAATGTAGGCGATAGCAAGCCGGAGCGTATCGATCTTGCTGAGCCGCTTCTCATAGGGAAACGTCGGCACGTGCACTCTTAACTCATCGAACGCCGAGTTTATACTGCTAAAATCACAAATAATACACACGTTTTAGCATTAAAGCACATCGACCCAATCGAAAACGTCTCTAGCTAGCTTTGTGTTACACTGACTGTACAATAAGCTCTTGTGAAGATATGAATGATGATTGATGATTCTAGTTTCTATAAATCTAAAAAAATATAAAGGGAATGATTTCTCTTAAGTTTCTTTTTTACCTCTGGAGGTGGAAAAAGTTTGTATTTTGTTTACGTTCTTTTGTATTAAAAAAAAACTGCAAACTGCCTGAAACTCGTCCAAAATTCAGGAAGATCATTTATAGCTATACCAATTTAAATACATTTTAGGAATATCTAGGTACAAACTAAATTAAACTCGACGGATGACATTACAAAGAAGGCAGGAAAGCAGTGGACGATAGTTGCACAGGACCGAAAAGGAAACTTAGGTAGGTATACAAATAGGTTGAATACACGTAACGAGTACAGCGGCGATACAGTCCCGCGACCGAGTACTCGGTTTGTATAAACAGTGTGAGTTGTGACGAGGCGAGACAGTCACTAGAACTATGATTTGTTTGCTAGACGAAGTGTGCCCGTTTACTATCTCGAAACTGTAATCATTACGTTTAACGAACCCATCAGCAGCGGATAGGAAAAGGTTGATGATGATAATGATATTATGTTAGCGATAAATCTATGAAATGGTGTTTGGGTATTGTAAGCAGCAAGAGCGATACCCATTGGGTCCGGACCTCAGCATGCGTCTCCGCTCGCGCACGTTGGCCGCGGCCCGCTGCACGCGGTACGGCGAGCTGCCGCAGTGGTACTCTGGCTCCGTAGTTGTCTCGAGTAGTACGTCTGTCAATTTATTAAAGTAAATAACATATACCCGATTGCCGAATAATAAATGCACATCAAAACTTGATCATTGAGCTTGATCATGATTGACCAAGTCAGATGCCCATCCCGGGCGACGGCCCAAGCCGAGGCTCGTACCTCCGGGTGCCCTTGCGCTTGTCGCCCCCAAAAACTTTAGGCCCAGCGCCATTTGCACTCGCCAAACACCCGGTACGCTGTAGAGGCCTCAGTGGCCAACAGCATTTAGTCATTCCAAAAAAAAAAGTAAATAACATCATTTGTAATTACAACTCTTCCCGACTCCTCGGTCTACGATGCTCTAGCTACACCTATAACATTGCTGAAGTTAGGAAGCGCTGGCGCAACATCGTGAGGGAGGAACTATTTGGAGGCGGTAGTCACGACCCTCAGACATGAGGAGCACGATTTGAGGATAAGGTAATAACAACTAGATGGGCTCCGCGGTTTTACCCGCACGATGATGGAAAACAGTGTTGATGATGAGTAGCCGATGTGTTATTCCGGAACCTAAATTATCTACGTTATAAATGTCATCAAATTCGACTTAGTTGTTACGGATATACGTGGTTATAAATATACTCTCACACCTACGTATTTATAATATTGGTAAATAAATATTATAGAGTTCTATTTCTTGGCACGGCTGTGAAGGCTTTTTATGTGCATGGCATTGCCTTTTTATCCTTTATGTGAAATGCATACTTATTTTATTTGAAAACTATGTTTTTAAGATAATAAAAGCCAACCAAAACTAACACAAATAACGATCAATTTGAGATTTTACTCGTCCTTCCAATGCTCTTGAAAAATTGTATAACATTTTTTCAAACACAGCAACAAAGGGAACAAAAACATAGGGAACAATTGAAAAAAAAAATTACATAACAAGATTTTTTTTTTCAATTCTACATTTTATATTAAAATTGTGATATAATATAAGTAATCGTTTTTCAGTTCAAAATCGATCATGAGGGTGACGCGAGAATAATTCTCGCGTCACCAAAAAAAAAATCCAAAAAAAAAATAGTTTTGACCGAAATAAGAACCATCCTAATTCCTAATCCATATCTACTAAAGCCTTGAGTCACAATAAAAAGATTCGGTCAAATTATTGGTCCGATGGTGTTTTCTAAGTGCGGCCGGCTTTTTGGTCTTACGATTCCCCATAAAACTCATTTTTCTGTGATACAACCAGTTGTACCATGGATGGGTCCTAATTCTATGTGAAGTGATGGCAAAGCATGGGTAAACTTACTTTCTCGTGTTGATTTTTGTAAAGTTAGGTAAACGTACCGGTGTGCAGTTGGCGCGTGTGCTGGTGCACGTATGCTGCTAAGGGCAGCTGGAGGCGTCCCCTTGCAGCCGCATACACGCACGACGGCAACTCGGTTGAGAGTGCTGGGCCTTCGTCGTCAGAACCCTCCCCGTACGTAAACTTGAGCCCAGAGTAGTCCAGCCGACGGCCCTCGCTTACACCATACAAATAAGAGTTTTATTATAACACATTAATTTTATTAAACAACATCAACCTAAATAAATATGAACAGAAACAGAGGTCGAGTCACTATCCTCGGGTAAAGTATACCAAAAAGGCAGCGAGACGTTACCATAATAAATAGTCAAATGCTTTCGTATAGTCTATGAAACGTAGAACGGTAAAGACACTAGTTTTTAATATTATATCAGCCTGCATCGTCCTTACAGGGCAAAGTCCTTCCTTCCCGTCCTTCCAATCTCTATTTTGGGCAATTTCGGTCAACTCCTTCAAGTAGGATCTCCCTCCATCTTCGTCGGCCGTCCGGGGTGGTTTTGCCATATTTTTAACCGACTTCAAAAAAAGCAGGAGGTTATCAATTCGTCTGAATGTTTTTTTTTTTTTTTAATGTTTGTTACCCCATAACTTTTGACTGGGTGAATCGATTTTGATGATTCTTTTTTTATTAGAAAGCTGACGCTTCCCATTGGGTCCCATTTCAATTTAGTCCAGTTCTGATAATGGTATCCATGAGAAAACCATATAAGTGTTAAATTTGCATTAAGTACGTGCGCGACAAATAGATGAATAACTCAATAGTCGGTCTTTTGAAGTCGGTTTTTGTTTTTTGTTTTGTGAAAATAATGTTCTTGTTGCTGTTACTGTGTCGTTAGTTTCGCCCACATTCTGCCGTGCCACTCCTCAATTACAATTTTATTCTTAAATTTTCTTCAGCACTGGAGCATGATATCGTTATAGTAGTTTATGAATCTGTTAGGTACATAATAAGGGGTATTAAACCGAGGCGTAGGCGAGGTTTTTAATAGTATAACACGAGTGTTTTATGTACCTACTCGTAATTATACCGCGTTATGTGCAGTTTCATACACTACTTTATCTACTCTCATAATTTATCATAAAATGCGAATTACAAACTTCAATACGAATTTATATTGCACATAATTTATAATCACACCACCGAAATTTAAAAATGGAATCTTTGGCGGCCTGAGATGGCGCGAAAACCAGGCGGTCACGCGCATGCGCTAACGCAGTAGGTAATATTTACTTCATCACTATTGGAGCTTTTACTCATTTCACTATATCTATAATGCGTTCCCGGTCCCGTAGTAAAAGCTGTAAATGATGAGTAATATGAATCCTTTTTGGCTTAGCATACCCTTTCTTTATAACCCTCTAAGTATATTCATTTCCATCTTTGAGATACTGAGAAGGTAGGTAATAGAGCAAGCTCAACACACCGTTCTTCACTTCTTAGCTTTTCTCCACAAGGAACGATTAAAATGTAATAACATCCTTTAAAAATGGTGCTTGGAAATACGCTTTGCCTTTTTTGCAGTCACTTCAAAATCGAGACTAATTTTCCGCTTCCAAGAGGCGAGCTTCTAAGGTGTTTGTGATTTTATTAAGTGCCACAAAGTTTGTATTTTTCCTGTTTTTTGTTTGGTAGGTAATAGAGCAACATTCAAAGGGACTACAGAATTATTATTTTTATTATACCCTTGCATAAATAAAGTTGACTGCAGGCTTTTAGGCAACTTTTGAAGGTACCATCGGCAATAAAGTGACCTCACTGCACTGCCGTTATTTTAGCCCACGCTCTTCCGATGTATGTCAGTTATCAGAGTCCTGGGTCTTGGTATTATTTTGGTCCACCCCTTCAAGTAGGCTCATTCGAGCTCACTCGCCTCCGTCGGGGCCGTCCATCCGTTGTAATGGATAAAGTAAAAAAAATATTAAAAAATATCTTTCAGTTATAGATCGCAAAATTGATCAACGAGTACCAGGGCTTGTGTTATACAAAACATAATCTTGTAATGAAATTCTGAAAAATAATCTCCGTAAACGGACATACACACATACATTATTAGGTCTCTTTTTGTGTTGACTTTAATGGCGTGATCAAAGTAAGTAGATAGGTATTGTGGAATTTCAATGAGCTTATTTTATGTTTATCCTACTAATATAATATTATAAATGACAAACCGCGGGGCTCAACAAAATAAACAGTAAATTTTTTTCACTTTCTATTTATCTTGCATCACACTTTCATTTTTATTCTTTGTATCCACACTATTCCACCCTATTAAATTAAATCTGTTACGTGCATCAACAGGTGTAGAAAAATCAGAAGCAAACAAAACTCAGATTAAATTACGCAGAATTAAAAGGCATAGACAGTATGCAATGTAAAATGTAACTCACAATTTTATTAAAAGTAAAAAAATAAAAAATAAACATTTAGTGAAAATTAAAATGACAAAAATAAATTTATTGAAATGTGTTATATTATAATATATTGATTAAAATTATATTAAAATACAACGAATAAAAATTGGTTGTCTGTTAAGTCGGTTTACGGACGATAGTTTAACGTGACGTCATAACAAAACATTGATGAAATGATTGCATACTTTTCTCGCTCCGATCGTGCCGTCACAAAGAATGAAACGGGACACTTTCGTGCGTGCAGCCGGCGTTCTTCGATTTAAAAGACGTTGTCACGTCAAAAATAAAGTCAAGAACCATTTAGTGATAATGACGAAAATAAATTGATTGAAAATGTGTTATATTAAATTGATTAAAATAAAAAAAAAAAAAATTTAATTTAAAAAATAAAAGAGTAAATAAACACATTAAATCGAGACCTGTCAGAAACTTTCTAAAATTATTGATGCTATCTCCAAATATGTCGGCGTCGAATGACTAAGAGTGAGGATAAATAAACATTTTGGTAAAACTAGTTATTTTACGAAAACATGTCATGAAATGTATCACTAATCTTAGAGTCGAGAGTCGAGGTGAAATCGCACTGCAATATCCCTATTTCCCTATCCACGCGGAATTCTGTCGATGCACCGTGTTTCACTAGTTAGGGTAGTTAGTCATCGTCTGCCCGCACTCTGAGTAAGTAAGATGTTCTTACAAGTTAAATGATAAATAAATATGTATTTTTAAAATTATTAGAAACTAACTTACGAGTATAACAATTAAGAAGTCTAATTAAGACTTATCTATTTTTTTAGTTGTTTAATTATTGCGAATTTAGTAAAGAAAAGATTTACAAAAAAAATGTACCTATTTTTAAAATTGTTGGAAGCTAACTTATAACAAGAAAAAGTCTAATTTAGAGTTATTTTTTAGTTGTTCAATTTATGCGAATTTAGTAAAGTTTGGACAAACAAAAAAAAATATTTTTAAAATTGTTAGAAAGTAACTCATAATAAATAAGAAGTCTAATTTAGACTTAGTTTTTAGTTGTTTAATTTTTGCGAATTAAGTAAAGACAAATCAAATCACAACTGTAACAAATTACACAAATCACAACTATCCCTTACCTGAGAGGCGGCGATGTCGATGAATCGGCCAATTGAGCTCTCGCGCTGGACATGATAATGAACTATTAACACGTTAAAGTGATAATTACTCTGTCACGAATGCCTATCACCCTGAACCATATACCGAGAACTCAGCGCATCCGGTCTGTGTCAAATAATTTTATACTAGTAAGGGTGGCTTTTAGTTTATAGCACACTAAGTTTGTTTGGAACGTTTTCTTATTGTAGTTTTCGAGATTGTACCACACTGTCCTCGAAATAAGGTTTATATCTGTAGAGTAACATCAGGAACAATCTGTCTGTGTGAGATCAACCCTGGTATTTGGAGGAGGCGCTCTGCGGACAGGGCAAAAGGAGGCGGAGTCACAACGGAGTCGGTGCAAAGGGCCGTAGGCGCAGTTTTCAAGTTAAACTGGCTGCTATACTTTTTTTCATTACTAAGCATTAATTCACAGAGTAAAATTTTGCCAGAAAATGTGTTCGTTCGGTACAAACCTGTAGATAGGTATATGTATAAGTAAAAGTTATGGTATTTTATTTTTTTATTCTTTTTGCAATTTCTCCTTTATCTGTGCTACGAGTACAATAGACCAGGGTAAGAAATTAATAAAAAGTGAAATAATAATAATGGTATAGTATTATGAAACCCATTGGAAAAGGAGGAGAATATTAAAAAAAAGATAAGAAAAGTGCGAAAAGGGCGATCTCAAGGTTGGGAAGGGGAAGGGAGTGAGTTTTAAGGGTAAAAACAAGGCAACACTACAAGTCCTATAGAAAAAAGTTATCAAATCTAAAAAAATCTACAACTTTTGTTTTCACACTTTTCCACATAACCTCAAAATTTATGTGAAAAATTCATAAAACCATGTTTTTGGTTTTTAATTTTTATCTTTTACAAAAAGTTATTTTTTTACAATATTGGGTAAAAACTTACCTTTTTATGTCCCAAATACACTGTAATTTATTTAAGTTGAATTTTTTTTTTCACCTTATTTTGACTTAATATCGAACAAGTAGGGTGCTTTTTCAATCCAAACTTCACCCGTCAAATTATCAGCTTTTTTCAAAAAGTTGGTGAGCTTTCTGTTTGTTGAAATCTCTACTTTCCGATGGGGTAAAATATACATATCACTATTTTCAGAAAATGCAAAAAAACGAAAATAACTTTTTACAGAAAATGGCCTCAGGAAAAATGTTACCTAAATCTAAACTTTACGAATTATTTGTGAGTGCTAATGGACCAACGCATTCTGACGGCATAGTGCAATTGTTTACTGCACAATATAATTGTCTTTTTTTGTGTCATTTTCTATATTTTCTTGTTGTTTGTCTTTGAAATGTTTCAGTGAATTGCCCATAGGTACTTCCTTCTGGGTGGAGTTGTTTTGTACGTTAGCCTAGCAAAACGCCATCCTGATGATACACTTCGATATTAATATTATGCAAATTTACTGCAGCCTTTAATTCAGAAGCAGCAGTTGTCGAACAAAGCATGCTTGCTCGATACTCTTCTTCAGAGCAGTAAGGATCCCCGGTTGGAGCGCTAGTGTACATACTTAAATCATCCCAGTTACGACATACATACTCTACCTACTATAATCTCACGCCACCTATTTGTTTGTTGTATATTACTATACTCAAACAAAGAATATGCAATCGAGTGGAATAGGCAGCTTCCATCGGCAGGCATTGGAATAATTCGGCGTATAGTAAGTGTGTCACAAACCCGTAATTCTTTTGTACGACTCATTGTACAATATACGTAATAAAAAGATAATTATTTAAGACGATTACGTAACAAATTACCTGTTATTTATTGAATTCTCAAGAAAAACAATTTGTTACCAATAAGTTCTCATTCTCAAACTCATTCATCGTTAAGTAGGTATGTATTGATACTTTATTATTTTTTGATTTAAACTATTGCCTATACCATACGTACTTACTAAAAGAATTGTAATAATAATACATATAACCAAAAATAAAAAAAAAAAAAAAATATATGAGTATTTTTTTAAGAAAACCTATGAATTTTGTAGCATATAAATCGCTGCCACTCGCTCGGACCCGTTCGCGTCAAGGTTTTTATCGCACCGCTCCCACTCCGCTGCTCCGGCGTCGCACCGCGCGCTGTGTACCTAAATGCCTATTATTTAATAATTATTTATAAGTAATGATCTTACACTAGTGTCCAATCGAAACTAGTTTTAAGACCGAAACCGAAAACTAATTTCGGCAACGGTCTCTGTTTCGGCCGAAACCGAGACTCCCTTAAGTACAAGGATCATATATTGAGGGAAAAAATAAAGAGAACGTTATTATAATCAGACATTATTTATTGTTTTCTCTTTAAATCATAAAGATAAGCAGTCTTCGACATTTTCATTTATTAATAATCAACATAGGAACCTTTATTTAAGAATAAAATATTAGTTACTCAAAACTCAAAAATACTCACAATAGGTATTTATTTGAGTGGGTAGACACTTCTTTTATTATTACACATAAGATTATGTACTTAAGGAAACTAATTAAGGTGTTACTAATATTACAATCACAATACAATAGGTATAAGTAGTTACTTAATATTTAAGCCATAAACAAAAATAAATCACTTTTATCTTTAGAACAAACAAACTTAAACTTCTATCTTATAAACTCAATATGACACTTCAGTCAAAAAAGTAAAAAAAAAAACAAAAGCTAAACGACTAGGTATATTACATCCTACTACTATTATAAAGGCGAAAGTTTGTAAGTATGGATGTATGTATGGATGTTTGTTACTCTTTCACGCAAAAACGGCTGAACGGATTTACATGAAATTTGGAATGAAGGTTGTTCATGGTCTGGATTAACACATAGGCTACTTTTTATCCCGGAAAACGCGGGTGAAGCCGCGGGGCGCAGCTAGTAATACTATAAATTAAGTATAAACTATGATCGTAATCACAAGAATGCAGTACAAGAGGCGACGACTAGTGAAGTAACTACTTAAATACTGATAAATAAGAAATAAGGATGCAGATAATATATACCTACCTACATGAAATTATTAGTAAAATAATTAATAACTTTAATTAATCTGTAATAGTTAAGTAAACCGTAATTATCGGTAATCGTTATTTATTATTCTTACATTTTATTAATATTCATAATTAAACAATCCTTATATTATAGGTAAGAAACAATAAATAACTTATCAACATTTTCGTATAGCAGATTGCTTCTTCTGTCAGAATAAATTTGTCCAGCAGCACTAAATAATTGTTCACTGGAAACACTCGTCGGTGGAGCTGATAAGAATTTCAGTGCCACTTTTTTCAAAGACAGAAATGAACTAGAATCCCCGTACAAATAAATATCGGCACTTCTCTGTAACCTAGGCTCAGACAAGTATGCGTGAACGGTTTGCTTAACTTGTTGTGATAAACAATCACTGTTCTTCGCACCTGAGGTTTCTATTATATGACAAGTAGATTTATCGTGGGCGTCCCAAAGCCCTTCTCCTTTTGCTGAAGACGCTATTGTAGTTGAACAAGACGGCTGTGGATCTCCAGAATTACAGTTTTCCATTTTAGTGTCGCTAACTTCGTCCATATCCATCTTCAAATGGTTTTCTATTTCCGAAGTGGCAATGTCAATTTCATCCGAATTCAGATATGTACCTACCTTTAAATCTTGGATCCAAGTAATATTGAAGTTATCTTTGACGTATGCAAATCATCGATTTATTCAAATTCAAAATAAATCACTTGAACTCGCCACCACAACAAAACAAAACGAACAGCAAACAAACAAGCGAATCACGACATTGGCTCTGATGGGATTTATTATTTCATTCATTCAACACGCCGAACATGACCGATCACAGCACGAAAACTCCCGAATGCACATTCGGTTTCGGTTGTAGTTTAGGCAAGTTTGCCGCCGAAAACGAAACTAAACCGAAACTCGTGTTTTTGCCGAAACTCAACCGAAAACGAAACCGAAACCGAACATTCGGTCGGACATTATCATCTTACACTATTAATTAAACAATAATTAACACTAAATCCCAGTTAATAGCGTAGTAAATACGAAAGTCGACAATACTCTTAGTTATAAGTACCTACAAAAACGGAAATATTTGGATTTAAAAAAATTAAGGGTGGTATTCAACTCGTTATTATATTATTATATTTAACGTGAAGACCTTAAAATCCACAAAAAGACCGGCTGTCATAGGTTTAATTGCTGATTCTTACATTATTTTACAGTTACAGGCACTTATTATAAGTTAAGTGTTCGTAGAATCAATTAAGTGAAAAATTATAGGTTTAATTAATTAAATAATAATAATAAATTAATTAATAAATTAATTAATTAATTTAATTAGGTTAAAAATTTACAAGTTTCTGATTTATTCGTTTGTATTCACATAATTACCTATCTGCATGCCAAATTTGAACCTTCTAGGTCAACTGGAACTGGGTTAGAGTTTTGATCTATAGGTCAGTCAGTGATAAAAATTACGATTTTTTGACGTTAATATCTAAATAACCGCTTGAGATGTGTTTATGAAATTTGGAGCACATTATGTATCTCGCAAGTCTTAATATATGAGCCAAAGACACGTTTACGTGAAATAGTTTTTGAGTTATGAGGTCAAAAGTGGCCCCAAATGGTTCGTGTAATATATTACACACGGTGCTGCTCGTCAGTTCTGTTACTTGAACTTGGCTTGACTCGCTACCGCGTGTCTAGATATTTTGACGGGTGAATTTTCGATTAACAAAAGCACCCTACTTTTTCGATACTGAGTCAAATAAGGTGAAAAAATAAATATTTCAAATCAAATAAATTACAGTGTATTAGGGACATCCAAATTTCGTGAAAATAAAACTTTTTAATTTTTTTTACAAAAGAAC
Source organism: Alcis repandata (assembly GCA_949125135.1). Lineage (NCBI taxonomy): Eukaryota > Metazoa > Arthropoda > Insecta > Lepidoptera > Geometridae > Alcis > Alcis repandata. The sequence continues at coordinate 10,727,626 of OX421221.1, read as the reverse complement.
CAAAATTACATAATAATATGGTTTTTTGAATTTTCACATAAATTTTGAGGTTACCTGAAAAAAGTGTGAACACAAAAATTGTAGATCTTTTTATTACCTAACTTTTTATTAACTTTGCCATAGAACTTTTTTCCATAGAACTTGTAGTTTTGCCGGAAATCGAGATAAACCGTTTTATACCCTTAAAACTCACCCCCTTCCCGTCCTCAGATCGCCCGTAAATTATTTTTCTTTTCTTTTTCATAATATTCTCCTCCTTTTCCAATGTTTTAAAAATTGTCGACCCCAGTCTAAGACGTTGCTTCGTACCAAACAGGATTCTGAGTTTTCGGAAAGTACCCTATAGGTTTTTATTGCCTTGCGAGTGTCGAAAATTTGCAGCATAAACCTGTTCCTCCTGAGTTCCTGAGTTGCTGAGAAAAAGGGTCTTGACAAACAGACAACAAAGTGATCCTATAAAGGTTCCGTTTTTTCCTTTTGAGGTACGGAACCCTAAATAGAACCCTACATGCGTACTGACTAACTTATCGACCCACTAGAAAATTTGAAAATTGCGTAAATATTACATTCCGTCCGTATTCGGCGAATCGGTGTGTTTTGAAATGGGTGTGTCAGCCTCGCGCCGCGCCGCGGCGAACCCCCAGTGCTAGCGGGGGTAGCTGTTCTTGGCAGGCCCCATAAAACGCACGCTCGGATGCCAACACTCAGGCCGTCGTTGCCGAGGCTATAAGAATAGAATTATTTGCCAAGCTACATAGGTATATAATACACTAGCGGCCCGTCCCGGCTTCGCTCGGGTGGATATTCATTTTTTAAACATTTTGGGATAAACGTAGATTAAATGCGTCTTTATGCGGGTGATAAGTAGATTTTTTTTAATTACTATTTATATTTTCTCTTATAATTTTTTACATTTTTATCTATAAACGTATTTTAATTCTCATCTATCGTAACTTTATTTTTTATTTATTGTCCCATTTTATTTATATTGTGTTTAAGATTAAATACTTTATTTATTTTTTTAGGTTTTTGGTTGCAATTTTTTTACTTGATCTTAATTTGTTAAGTAGGTATCCCTAATTTTTTCAGGTAATAAATATAGCCTATGACACTCAGCAATAATGTGGCTTTCTATTGGTGAAAGAATTTTTAAAATCGGTTCAGTAGATCCCGAGATTACCCCTTACAATTTAACAAATATACAAACACACAAACTTTACTTCTTTATAATATTATTATAGTATAGAAGTATAGATATGTAGATGTTATTTACATTAACAGCAGGCTAATAAACCTGGAACAGAAACGTTTAATTTTATTGAAGCAGGTACCTAAGTATGTTTTATAGTTTTGGTATGTTTATATTATTTAGTTTAATACAGATTTTAATAGCAGAATCTGAATAAAAATTTATAGAAAAGGTAGAGCAGAGTCCTAACCTACCAGATTACCAGTAGGTACCATTGCCTACAAGATTTTGAGGTCCGGTATAATCACTGCCTCATCGTCTTGGGTCTCGGATACAAAAATAGATCGAAGGATTCGAAGACTATCTCTGATCCAGCTCCGATCCCCGTAAATTCTTCAGACAAACAACTTCAGACAACTCTTCTTCCGCTTTTTAATTTTGATTTTATTTCTTTACCTGAGAAGAAGAAATTCCTAGATCTAAGTGGTTTTTTTTTCCACATATCCTTACCAGTGATAGGGGGACAGATCAGAATAATTAATCTGTCTACCTGTTTGTAGTATTCACCAAAAACTACTCGCAAACAGTTTTATGTAAATCGTACTTTTTTATATATACCTGTATATATTAGTATATATAACCTTAACCATGTTCCATGACATATCAATTCGCTTCGGCCATCTACGTAAGTAGCCAAGTAATACCTACGTAATCCGATGGCAACGAGAAAAAAAATCATCGCTTTTGTTTTCTTAAAAACAAAACTAAATAACAAAACATCACACGGTTTCGTATGAAAAATAAAAACGCCGAGAGGGTTCTGAACCTATTGTCGTATTTCGCTATTACCTAGATATGCAAACAGACTTTTGTTGGTTGGCAGAGCTTTTATGATGATGACCTATTCCATGTGGATTTTGACTACTGCGACCATTTACCGTTGCTAGGTAGTTACTAATACATTTCCTACGTGGTTGAAATACCTACTTCATACTTATTCCCTTTTAACTGTAAATGTTCCAGAATAGTGAAACCTATTGATATAAAGCAGAATTTACTATTAAAACCTTTTCACAACCTCTTTGAAAAGGTTGTGAATAGGTTTAATTTCTTCCAATTTACCTTTTTATTATATTGCTCGCACTGTGCAAGCAATCGTTTATATACCTATTTTATAGCTAAATAACTCCAAGTTCGAAACTCGGCTATTTATCGGTTCTAATGTAACTGAACGATCCCAAAGTGTTCACCAGAGTGTTTATTAGACCCGTCGAATAGAATTCTAACTCAAAGCTTGAAATTCATTCGCTATTATGAAACAAACAATAGTATAGACGGAACAGAAAGCACCGCGATACAATTTTGAAATCCTGGTACTTTTATGACGTTAAAAGAACCGGAATAAGACCGAAACGGTCTTATTCCAAAACGCGGTTTCATTATAGTACTAGGTTTAGTACCAGGTTTAAACCATGGACTAAATAAAAACGTATTATTACAAAACGAAGTTTATCTCTAAACCACGGACTGTCTTTGTGTCTATGGTACACTAAAGTTAAACCGCCAATACCCCTAGTTTATCTATGGACTAACTTGGGTAGGTATTATACTAATAGACCGTTAGGTACTAATAGACCGCGAACCGAATGCAGGTTAACCTACGTTACAGAATAACATCTTGAAATGCCGGGCATCATGACCACGAGGGTCCAATGGGGAGTAAAATAATCCAGCAGAAAGTGGCCGGAACTAGGTGAAAACAGTCGACTCCATACCTATTTTTGGGGTTGATTTACCTGACAATATATCATTTTGAGGCCTAGGGCATCATGTAGCTCTTAGTTATTAGAGTACGAATCTACAATGCTGCCAGCGCGCAAGTGGCCGGAAATGCCTGGTAAACCCGATCAAAGTTGGTCCAAAAATGGGTTGATTTACCTCAGAATTCCTAATATCATTTTTAGACCGAAGGCATCATGTAGCCCTTAGTAGAGTACGAATCCATGATGCTGCCAGCGCGCAAGTGGCCGGAAGTAAGTGGTAGACGCGGGCAATGGTATCCAATCGGCCATCTAGATTTCCCAGATATCCAACAAAGTAAGAGAATAACCGAAAGTTTGTATAAAAACGTGTGGGAAAAATTCTGGCGCCAACAATAAAATTATAAAAAACCTGTAGATGGACCCTTCATTAGAGACCTCTAGAATATCTCAAAAACGGTAAAAGACCGAAAAAATCCGGTTTTCATCCTACTAATATTATAAACGCGAAAGTTGGTAAGAATGTATGTTTGTCGCTCTTTCACGCAAAAACGGCTGAACGGATTTACATGAAATATGGAATTAAGGTTATTCATGGTCAGGATTAACACATAGGCTACTTTTTATCCCGGTAAAATGTATGGTTCCCGTGGAATAGATTGGTTCTAATTTTTAAATCAAAAAGAGAAAAAAAAACAAAAGACAATCAAAATTAAAAAAAGTGAATGTAAAAACAATAGACAATTAAATTTTTTTATATCAAATAGAGAAAAAAAACAACCTGTCCTTTTCAAACAATCCCACTAATATTAGTGAAAGTTTGGATGGATGTTTGTTATTGTTACTCAATCGCCAGAACGGCTGAACGAATCTAGGTCACAGAGATAGATTATAAAATATTTTGGAATAGCACAAATGTTACTTTTTATACCGGTAAAATGTATGGTACCCGTGGGATAGGTTTGTTTCAATTAAGCCGGTCGTTTTGACTTTTAGGGGTTAATTTGAGGAGTCGACTGCAACTGCGTTTCTGTAACGTAAGGTCATTACCTATTTGTAAGCGGGTGGATCTTATGTTGTCTCAATAGAAGTCTCAGAATAAAAAGTTGTCGTACGGTCAATTAGTAGCACTATCTTAGATTCGATAAGAATTAAGACCATGTTGAGGAGCAAGTTGCTGATAAATGATCCTGGCCACTTATTTGTGTCTGTGTAAATAAAAGAGACTTTTGTGAACTGCCATAAAATCGCGATGCATTTCGTACTCGTTGTTAAGGAAATAATCGCTACGACTGTACATTTCGCAAAAGTGTGGGTTTTTGTCTAACGTTGTTCCTTGGCTTTTGTGGATGGTTATTCCTTCTGCGGCAACTATGGGAAACTGGTTTCGTCGAACCGTCAAATTCGAACATTTGCATTTAGTAGTTTATTTGTACCATTGATGGTAAAGTGACACAACTTTGTATCCTTAGTAAGTTAGTACCATTAAATAAAAATGAGGATATTTCCCCGTAATTGTTAACCAATACCTATGGAACTAGTGATACAACTTCGTATCTCAAGTACCATTATAGAAAAGTAAAGACATTCCACGGAATTTCATTTTTGACCTGCATTTATTTTGTATTGTCACAAAGATATAAAATGAAAAAATAAAACTGAAACTTCTAAAAGCAAATAAAATAAAACTACACAACTACCGGCGTAATTTTTCTAGAAATAGTGGAACATTAATTTCACCATTAATGAACTGCATTTGAACATACCTACTAATATTATAAATGTGAATGTAAGTTTGTTTGTTACGCTTTCACGCGAAAACTACTTAACCGATCATCATGAAACTTTGTACACGTACCTATACTTGGAGGTATTAGAAGTAACATAGGATATTTTTTATTACTTTTTATTATTATAACATAAATATAGGGTAAGGAGGGTGAATGGCGCTCACCTAAGGAAAACATGGTGTATTTTTTAAATTATTCATTAAAAATCAAAATTAAGATATATAACATAGTCTTCAATTATCCAGCTATCAACAATTTTACAGCAAAAGCATATATGTTTGACCTACTAGTAGTAGAAAAACATTTAAAAAAAAACACGTTTGAGCGGCATTACCCCTGACTATGGGTAATGCCGCTCAGGGTACGGGGTAATGACGCTCATACATGTTTTTTGGAATTTAACAAGTAAAATACATTTTAATTAAATAAATATTAATGAGTTAAACTCATACAATAAAAATAAAGTCTACAATCACAAATTTGCTTCAATTTCCCCGATTTGTACGGAAGATAAGCCTTTTCCAATTTAACAAACATAGGAAATTTTTCGATGTCATACCAACTTTTATTATTATAATATAATATTAAGTAATAATTATTATTAGAGGTAAGACAAATTAGAAATAGTAATATATTATTTTTGGACACTTATATCACAGATGTATGCATCTGGCGAATCCCATCTTGAACGTATAGCATGAGCCCACAGTCCGCAGATGGTGCAGTGATACCACAACTCGTTATATTTTCAAAATTCCTCCCAAATATAATAATATATTTGTTAGAACTTTCATTATCAACATTAATTTCGTCGTCACTGTCATCGTCGCAAAGGTGCTTTTCATCGTCACTCTCTGAAGAACTTTCTTGAAAAAAATTATAATATTTTGTAAGATTATAGTTTCATTTATGTTTGTTCTTCTTTTCTTTGACAACTTTTTTTGATCTTGATTTATCATCTTTTTGATCATCAGATTCTTGGCATATTTACAATAATAAAAAAATAAGTCACTAAGGGGTAATGGCGCTCAGATGAGCGGTATTACCCCAAACGACCGTTATGTAATTAACTTAAAATTAAAAAAAAATCACACTTAATTGTTGAAAATTGATTGCATTATCACAAAATAGAATAGTTTCGTTGTCAGAAAAGTAAAATTAATAATTAAATAAGCATTAAAATTTTGGACTTACCGACAAAAACACCTAACCAAAAATTAGATCTGCGCGGCCGCAAACGACGAAACGCACTTCATGGTCACATGACGCGAGCTGACTGTCTGTTTGCATCGCTGTCTGTTCGAAGCCCTTTTCCCTCGCGCTTTAGTCGACGTGGCGTGTTACCTACTATGTTCCATTTTGACAGAGATACAGAGGTGAGCGCCATTACCCGGCGAGCGCTATTCCCCCTGCTTACCCTACCTATGCACATCGCTCGATGACGGGTTTTGACTGCTTTTTAAATGGCTTTGTTGTTAACGCGCTTAACAGCGGTGATTGCGGCACCTTCCTTAAGCGTTTTCAAAAGCTGGCTCATTGTTGTGGGTCTTCTCTTAAAACTTTTGTTATATTGCCTATTCCACCCTTCGCATACGTTATTTGTTCTTTGTCTTTCGCCAAAACAACACCACATTGCTTTATTCGGCATCTAATAGCTTTGAAGATAAGACAAGAACAGTCCGAGGTTTCAATGCTTACCAAAAACTTGACTTTCTGCAAGTACATAATTCCTTATTCCTAAGCGCGGTTTCTTCCAAGCTACCGTAGAACCAGTAGCCGTAGGTATATAGTTCCTGAGAGATGAGAGTACCTACAATGTTCTAAGATACGTTGATTTACCAGTTTAGAAATAACTGAATCATTCATACAATATTATCCATTCAATACCGGAAAATCGAAATTCTGTAAATCTGATAGATCTGATAGCTTCTTATCGACCCGGGACCCTCGAAATTTAATTGTCGTTCGAGTACACGTACCTACGGCTTTAGAGCTTTTTAGAGGACACGCAATGTAGAAAGGGTTCGCCACAAAAAAAAAATAGAATTCTGATGGTGATTTTAAGTTTTTTTTTTCTACAGCAACAACAGAGATGCCGTGAGAAAATTTACACACTTCCAAAACATGCTTGCGCTGTTTACTATTTTATGAAGCGTATAATTTTTGTTTGTAGTGGAGCGAACGAAGTAGTTGTCGTAAATTACCAAGTCACCCTCTCACTATAAACACGTAATTTGGCGACAAGTATAATTTGGTGCTAATTCCGGTTCTGGGCCGTGGCCCCGATCGACCCTGTAATTGATTTGTCGCGGCGTCCGACGAGCAGCGGCTGCGGCGCCACGCGACTTGCACGCGGCCCGCTCCGCCCCCTAAGAACATGTTTGATAGTTTTTCGCGTGAGATCTCTTGTCAGCTTCCATTTTTGTTGTGGGTTGTTGGGTGCTGAATGCAGACTTGAACAGATTTTGTTGACTAAGTGCTCTTCAGCTGGACATGCAGTGGCAGTGACACACGAAAACTGAGAGCGGAGATGTCCTGTCGCGGTTTTACAAAATCGTCGATGTAGTATCCAACTACTCTAATATTGAAATGTGAATATTCTTGAATATTGACAAATAGGTAGGTACATAATTTTGAGTAATTTGAGTAAATGATTATTATTTGAGTAGGTAGATAATAATATTCAAAAATGAGTTACCTAGACAGACTGATAAAGCCAGTGGAGGGTCTTTCTTCCAAACCGTCTCATCAAGTAGTTAGGTTATTTCAAGTAAGTAAATATAGCAGGTACATGATGCCTCGCATCTACTCGGTATTTAAGTGTATTGTTTCACCTTTTTGTTAGAGCCCATGTTAAAAATAAATCACAATTTATTAATCAAAGGAACATAATCAATTTAATTTCTCATGAGTCTTAAATCTGAATACGAGATTGAGCAAACGGTATTTTTTATCTTGTTTAGTTAATTTATTTGCGTGCATATGCTTGGGCGAGATTATCTGGGGAGTGGTTGCACGTGGGGCTTTGTAGTGCGGCCGCGGAGCGTGCACGCTCGCTGCGGCACGCGCCGCCGCGCGGCTCCAAGTGCCCGGAACGGGTGACGGACTGACTGACGCCTCCAAAACTGTTTTTCTGACTGCAGCATGGAGAACTGCACTTAATTAATCCGTGTCACCAAAACTCGCTTTGTTATACATGGTTACATGTGATGTTTGTGTATTTAGTTAACCGTTTGAAAAGTACTAGCTCTGTCACTAATTAGTGATGTTCTTAGAGGTCTTAGGTCTAATAAACGATAATGATGCCGTTGGAACTGAAGAAGGAGAAAATTAAAATGTTTTTTATTGCATACTTGCAATTAAATGTAAATTAATATATTGTGTTCTGCATACTGCATACCTACTTAGATATAGGGATGAAGTAGAGCATGTATTGTGTGCCTCGTCTCTACCTACCTAAATTTAGTCAGTCAATAGCCTGGAAACCAAAGCTGTCCTATTGTGATAACCCCAACCCGTATTCGTCTGTTTGTTGTATTACCTACGTATACGTAATTATTAACCAGTCGTGCCGTTCAACGAACACCACTGGCTCTCAAAAAAGCAATAATTGTGGCACAGAATATTTTATTAAACATTAGAAAGACGTCAAAAAAAAAACCACGATAAATTGAGCATTGTTGTGACGGAATTGGTATAGGTAAACTTTTTTTTGCATTATTTTGTGAATTATTTATTTAACATTCTTTTATTTTATATTTCTATCTACCTACCGATACTTTTTTTAAATCTTTATTGTAATAGGACTTTAGACATTGTGACCTTAGACATAAAAATTACATTAATACTAGCTGACTCGACAGACGTTGTCCTGTCAAAAGCCATTGCGTAACTATAGCAACCGTAGTATGTTGATGCTAACTTGTCAATTTATAGTAAAAATTATCAGTATATATATAATTAAATTAAAATTGCGACTATAATTTGAGATTTAAACTATCCTATCTCTCAAGTTGGATCGAACTGCACATGGTGTGCGAATTTTATTATAATCGGTTAAGTGGTTTAGGAGTCCATTGAGGACAAACATTGTGACACGAGATTTATATATATTAGGATTATTACACTTAATAAAATTTACAAATGATATAAGACAGTGTCAGTCGCAATATACCTGCACACACATACACATCCATAGGTAAAACATAATAGGTACTTACCGATAGGTATAAATGTCCGTGCATTTTAACAAAGCTACAGCAGTACAGCACGGATAAGAGTTTTGAAACATAGTCTCCCTTTCTAGGCTGTCTGTGCCACCAAATAGCAGCTCCTCAAATACACCTACAGATACATACTTAAAATTAACTACTAATATGCCCAGCTTAGCTCATCGTAATGCCGCCGCACTAGTTGTTTTTTGTTTCTGATTCGTACAGCCAAGGAATGGAACAGACTGCCTTTTTCCTTGTTCCCTGAGAGATGCAATATTAGTATTTTCAAGGTCAGAGTGAATGGTATCATCTAAGTCTGCATGCTTCATCTTCGACCACGTCGTTGCTTACCATCAGGAAAGTTGGTGGTCAAACGCGGACTTATTCACGTATATATATATATATTTCAAACTTTGAGAACCGTACAAAGCCACCCCTATCTTATGTTCTTGACAGGCTAACCGCTGTCACATTGCGGTGCGCGGGTTTGCACTAGTCGCGCCATGCGCCCTCGCTCGTGTGGGAAACACACATTAAAATCAGTCTAAGCGACCCCAATTAATCGTTTAATGTTAACACGGGCCGCGAAATGGATTGTACTTTTGTACATTTTTTGTGTTTATTTTTTTAATAGTGAGTTGAAATGACATTGGTGACATGCCTGAGTATAAAAAAACAGAGAGGGTAAGATGTTTGGCTGTCTTCTACGACATGATGATAAAACCATCATAGTGATTTAAGTAAAGAGAATGGCAGAATTGGCAGAAGCGTGTTAATAAGTGCACGCTTTTGCCATTCGGTAGAAAACAAAATAGGTACCTACCATTTTTTTATATTCAAAACTGGTTTTTCTTTATTTAGCAATACAACCGTATTAGTCTAAACTAAACGAACTGTCTTAGGTAGCCTCTTTTGTTGCAGCCTAGAGCGCCTTATGTTCAGCCTCCGTACACGATAGAGCCTCTGTGTACTTGTCATAGCTTGCGAAGTGTAGTACCTCTAGCCAGCGTAAAATGGTACTGACTTTATTCAATTTAAATTACAATTAAGGTAAAAATAACTAAATTTAATTTTAAAAACCAAAAATCTAAATGCTATTGTTATCCGTTTGGCAAGTACAAAGAACGCTGGCTGCAATTCCCGCGCTGAATTGCTTGGGAAATTATTCGCGCGAGAAATGAGCCAGCACTCTAATCACCAGCGGCGTCGACTAAACGAGAATATTTAATTAACTAACCATTTTAATTACGAATAATGGCCAGTTTGAATAAAAAGTGTTTTTTATTTTATTTAATTAGAGCATACAAATAATTTATGTCAATTAAAATAGTCAAATCTATACTAATATTATAAAGAGGAAAGATTTGTATTTTTGGATGTTTGTGTGGAATAAACTCAAAAACTACCGGACCGATTTCAATAATTCTTTCACCATTCGAATGCTACATTATTCCAAAGTGACATAGGCTATATTTATTACCTGAAAAAATTAGGGATCCTTACTAAAACTTTAATAGTGTCCACCCGTGCGAAGCCAGGACGAGCCGCTAGTACAATATAAAGTTAAAAATTATTACAAATCAAATATAAGACAAACTAAACACAAATAAAAACTCTAATCAAACAACTCACCCCCAGCTGTACCCGGTGCAGAGTCACCTGTTTCCTATCTTAGCCTCTGCCCTATCTCTCTTAACAAAACCCTTGGCCTCAGAGCCCCAGCAACTCATGGCCTCCACGGCGATGGGCACAAAATAGTATTGTGACTCCAACGCCGCATACTTCACCCGCTTTTTAAAATCAGCTTTGCTTCGTCTTAGTCCTTTCCTCAGGATTTCTCCCTTTTTGGGCAGTATATGGCTAACAATTGCTTCATTGACAATTCTTAAGCATTTAGAAACACTTGTTTGGCACATGTTTAAAATGTTTCCCTGGCCGACTGGCGTTTGATGCCCATAGAAGCTGAGTGCACACAAATCCTATAACTAACTTCAGTGTTGTAATGTTTTCACGTATTTATCAATGGGACTTGGTTGTTTCAAACGATTTTACTTTAACATGTGCAGGGATATCGCTTTCGTTCAAATCACTGCAGGCCGACAAGGTTTGAATTACATAACAGACAACGCTCCATGGGGCGGGAGTCTGAATAATTTGACAAATTTGTTTTCCTCCAAAGAAAACGGGTCTGCTGTGTCAATGAAACATTTGCCGTCCTACAAACTTTAAAAAGAAATCATCAGAATCAAAATCATCAGAAAACTTTTACAAGGAACTAACTGCACAGCGCGGTTTAACCCGCGGTATTTTATTTAAATTAAGTTTAATAAGTACTTATCTTATGTTACTACTAATACCTCCAAGAATATGTGTACAAAGTTTCATGATGATCGGTTAAGTAGTTTTCGCGTGAAAGCGTAACAAACAAACTGACATTCACATTTATAATATTACTTAGTAGGGATGTTGCTTGAAATATTTAAACAACGACGGTCAGAAAAACTAGCACAGCTAGTTTTTCTGACGCAAAATTTACGAAATTATGTCTAAATTCTGGTTGCACGGCAGTACCCTCCGCTAAGTCGTACAATAATTTTGTTGTAGCTACTCATGGAATTTTCAATGAAAATCAATTACCTACAATATAATTTGGATTTAATGTCAAAAGTATTATCGTTTGAGAATCTGTTAATTGTGAATTTTATTGAAACCTTGCCAAAACTTTCCAAAGTTTTTGTGATGCATGTCTAGTGCAAACTTGTCCATAATTATTTGCTCATGATGCTGTTAACAATACTTTAGCGCTCGTATAAACGCCGCCGCGCGGTGCCGCTTACGTTCTTCTAAGATGGGCCCAGTGGTGGGGCGACCGGTTTTTTGCCACAGAACTAGGGTTTCCAACCGGGAAATCCCGGTTCCAAAAGAACCGGGATTTCCCGGTTCTTTTGGGGTCAAAAAAGAACCGGGATTTTTAAATCTTTTCCCGGTTCTTTCGGGATTTTCGGTACCAGCTATTTCTTGTTTTCTGAAGGCGCAAAAGAGAATCTAACACGTAAATTACTGCGTTTTAATAACTAAAACTAACCGTTAAGTACTTTATTTACAGAAAATAACATAAATAGGCATAAAAATAATAGAATATCACAAATAAAAGCTAGTTTTAGTTAGTTAGCAACTTATCAGCTTTCAACTAATGTCTGTGAAGGTTTTATTAGTTGTGATAGCTTAAAATTTTTGAGTGGTAGCAGTCACACTTTCTAAAAAATCAATTAGATGACAGTAATGGATGGAAACTACACACTCCACACCAACCTGCCAAAGAGGAATGGGCGTCCGCAGACTCTATTGTCATTCTGTAGCTTGTCAAGTTGTCTGTTGGGTTACGGCAATGCTCGCTAACAGAACTGTCAGAATTGAGACAGAGGGCATTAGGGTATTGAGCTACAAAAAGCTGCCCGCAAGAAGGAGCTACGTGGCGCAACACAAGTACGAGTAGAAGAGGTATATCAGCGATCCCAAGCCGTGCTCTGCTAGTTTAGGGAGCTCGGCTGGTTTGGGTAAGCTGACAGTTGGAAGGCAGTACACAAAACACCCCAAGCGGGATGCCGGTGCAGGTCATATCACCACTACTTGGAATCAGAGGAGCTATGTCACCATTGATTTGGGTTATGGTGGTAGATCAACTCGCAGAACTCGTTAACAAAGAAGGTGTATTCACTGTAGCGTACGCTAATGATCTAATTGGTTTTTTATGTTATTGAGTGATGAGACGAGCAAATTGCTTGCCTGATGTTAAACGTCACGTTTGCCCATACAGGGCTGCAGAAAGAATGCAAAAAGAATTAGAATGCAAAACCCTACGCGTCACAGTACTGCGCTCGTCACCCTGAGATATAAGATGTTTAATCTCCTTTTGCCCTGAAATTTCACTGTAAACAATGTCCTTCCAACTGAACTTCCACTTAGGAAGAAAACATCATTAGCGAAATAATTTTAGGTTTCTGCTACACCTGCACATACAGCAGGAGGCGATAGCTTCAGCCTTAAGGATCAAATCTACGAAATAGTGGAAAAGTATGGGTCCCATAACAAACCACTACAGAATAATCGACCGAGCATCGAGAATAAGTAATTTGTAAATATGTAACAAGTATGCATTGATCATAGAGAACAACATCTTGGATATTATATATCTGGGTATATCATCCAGGTAGAATATATACACAGGCGAAGAATGAGGAGGATATAGGCTGCGGCTATTACTCGCTGAAGCTCAGACTCCAAGAGTCCGCTGAGAGTCACACATCACTTCAGACACTCAGACAAGTATAAAACGAATAACTACTGCGTGTAAGATTCACTTTTGCGCCATTGAAAAACAAAAAATAGCAAATATACCAAAAAATCCGAAAGAACCGGGAATCCCGGGATTTCCCGGTTCTTTGGAACAAAAGTACCGAAATCCCGGTTCTTAGAAACAGTACCGGTTCTGGAAACCCTACACAGAACTAATAATGATGCGAGGTGGCGTATTTACCTGCTACGTATTTATTCCATCCTGGAACTATGTTTTCCTCTGGGTTTTTCTGTTTTTTATAAAGAAACAGTGTGCAGCGCAAGTTTACATTATAACTACAATCGAACGAATCGAATCTACAATCGAATTGTAGAAATAATCAATAACTAAAGCGTCGTGTAGGTCAAATGATTTTGACATCCGTTAATTCAGGTGTTACGTCGCCAGTGCCGTGTACTCTTCAACACAGACCTATGTAATTTCTCTACACGACCATGCAGGCCGAGATAATAATGACACGTTTGAAACAAGAACATTATTTTACAAAACAAAAAACAAAAACCGACTTCAAGAGACCGACTATTGATAGTTATTATTCATCTATTTGTCGCGCACGTACCTTATGCAAATTTAAGACTTATATGGTTTTCTCATGGATACCATTATCAGAACTGGACTAAATTGAAATGGGACCAAATGGGAAGCGTCAGCTTTCTAATAAAAAAAGAATCATCAAAATCGATTCACCCAGTCAAAAGTTATGAGGTAACACATAAAAAAAAAAATGATAAAAAAAACATACAGTCGAATTGATAACCTCCTCCTTTTTTGAAGTCGGTTAAAAATAGTTAGTTTTTGTACATACTCGTAATTCTAATGAAAGTGGTCTATGATCTGTCCAAGCGGTTGTTAGGTCTATGGAAATATTTCTAATGGTGCGATACTGCGATATGCATTCTCATTCTCAGACTCTCAGTGGCCAAGCAATGATCGAGCCAACTAGTCGTGTGAGCGTCACTAACAAATGTGTATGTCGTTTTTGGTAATTTAAGTTTATCCACATATCTTTACGTGTATTCGAAACGAAAATTTTCTAGTTTGATGCCAATCTACACGTAGGATCCGCATTAAAGTCTCCGATTACAAGACAATCCACTACTTCCCCGTCTTTTATTGTACAATCGAGTGTATTTTACTTAGTAGGTAATTCGCAGTACCTACTCTGGCAAGCTTTTGCTATCATTGGTATAGCACGGTGTAAATATTTATTACAAGTAAAGTGTTTTTGTGGGTGGTTATTTCGACAGCGCAGAGCTGTTTTTGTATACTATCCAGGTGCCACCAAACTGTCGTCCGACCAAATTTTCCGACATGTCGATTGGAGAGGTCGATCGAGTTAAAACCATTATGGATAGTGTCAAGACAGTGTAAATCGGTTAGAAGTAGCCATGTTTATTGAAGTAGTATTAGATCATTACTCGTACAAAGGTCGTGAATGAATTTAACTCTTTTTCGTGCATTTTTCAATTCACTGACGTAATTTTGAGACTTAGATCCATACTATAATTATAATTATTGTTTACTAGCTGACCCGGCAGACTTCGTACTGCCATACAGTACTTCTCTATGGTACTGCCTAATCTATCTATCTATCTATATATATAAAAATGAAACCCGTTTTCCTTGGTAACGGCCTCACGCGTGAATGGCTGGACCGATTTCACTAATTCTTTTTTTGTTGTATTTGTTATTATTAGGAGAAGGTTCTTACGGAAAAACATATTAAGAAAATCTCTCAGAAATATTGAAAAACCCTAAAAACAGCCCTTTTCTTGTTCCCATACAAACGTTTTCTTACTAAAACGAGCTTTATTGCTATTGTATAAAGTTCATATTGAATTGCAAGCACTCACTGTTGTTTAAGCAATGTAGGTTGTAAGTTTATAAAGTTATTGCAATTTAATTAGGTAGTACCATAGAGAAGTACTGTGTATGGCAGTACGAAGTCTGCCGGGTCAGCTAGTTAAATATAAACACTGCACAAAACACTATTTACAATTTTATACTTACCTATAATATATTACAATTATAGGTACGAATTTGTTTCGTGTATCAGTTGACAAAAGCAAACTCATCCATGAAAAAAAAAACACTGACATTGACAGTTTGTTGTTGTTTCAACTTTTTTTTAATTTGATATGACTTGGAGTCAAATCCTTCGAAATTTTAAAATTCCTTGGTTTTGATAGATATGATTGAATTTGAACTTTGTACAGAGGTAATAAAGTGCAAATTGACTCTTGGACGTTAGGAACATACCTACATTGCTTAAACAACAGTGAGTGCTTGCAATTCAATATGAACTTTATACAATAGCAATAAAGCTCGTTTTAGTTAGAAAACGTTGGTATGGGAAAAAGAAAAGGGCTGTTTTTAGGGTTTTTCAATATTTCTGAGAGATTTTCTTAATATTTTTTTCCGTAAGAACCTTCTCCTAATAATAACAAATACAACAAAAAAAGAATTAGTGAAATCGGTCTAGCCATTCACGCGTGATGCCGTGACCAAGGAAAACGGGTTTCATTTTTACATATATAGATAGATTTGCGCTGGTGCCATTTCGCCCACTGTGTTAATGATAGCGACCCACAATAACACCTGGAGGCCACATATCTTTGTTAATTACTATTGATAACCTATCCCAAGGTATGGTTATTTTCTTATTTTATACTCATTGTACGAGACTTTACTTTTTTTTTTTTTTTTTTTTTTTACATCGGACTAGGCATGCGTTTGACTGCAATCTCACCTGATGGGAAGTGACGATGTGGTCGAAGATGTAGCACGCTTGCCTAGGAAAAACCTATTCACTCTATTTTTGAACACCCCCGGGTTGTACTTTCTAGGAAAAACAGACGCGGGCAGTGAGTTCCATACCTCTGCCGTTCGGATTAAAAAAGACGAATGAAAACGCTTAGTACGGTTACATGGAATTTCCACCGTATGAGGGTGCCTCTTTTTCGTGCGTCTGGTGCTGTTACTGCTTTGCGGGCTTTTGTACATCAATAGCAGATTCGCCAATACCTTTCATATGGTCGGCTAGGTCTTGGACGGTTACTGAGCTATCTAAGTTTGCTACACATACCTACCTACGTAAGCAACGCGCGGGGCAGCTTTGGTTTTACAGTTGGAGCTGTTTGTAGATGTACCTAATATATTTCGGCTAAGACGAGGATGTTTCTTTCGAGTAACAAGTTGAAAACCGTCATCTAATTTTTCGCTAATAACCAGCTTCAGCTTAGATAGGCGCCCTACTTTTTGCTAATTCAACGTTATTCGGTTTTTTGATAGAGTAGTTAATTGGTGTGGTGAGACTCCCATCATTTCTTCTCGTCCTGAAAGGTTGATCTGTAGGCACGACTTCATGTAAATTCCTTTGGCTGCCACGATCTCTGCCGAGTTTTAGCTACGGCTACAAAGGCCAGGAGTTCGTTAATAACCACGTTGCATGAATCGCGCTTGGACATTTTTTCTCAAAGCGTACTTGTTCTATTGTATACCTTTATGGGCTTAACGCTCCGTGCTCAAAAGAGGCAGGCTTGCTAGAGGTATGTATACTTGTATAGTGACTGGCTAGAGAGAGAGAGAGCGAGAGAGAGAGAGAAGTTAGGCGCATGTGTAGGCACGTGTAGAGACCCCGCGCAATCTCCGCTCTGCCAAAAGACTAACAAATAAATCGATCGATCGCAGATGACGTCATAATACAAGCTTGTGTTTAGTTTCCTAACTAACTAAACCTATCCTGGTGTCTGTCTGTCCGTAATCAAATTTGCAAGTTAAAGACCCACTTCCCGATGTCCGGTTGAGTTGAAATTTCATATACCTACCAGTGCCTTTAACTCTTTTCGGAACATTTAAATAAAAGCTGTTTCTTGTTAAAAGTGATGTTGTTTTTTTAAACTTTACTCACTTGTTTTATGATATAAGTATTTCGATTTGAGGGTTAGCTATCAATCTAAAATATGCTTGTGTTTTGATGCGTGTAGGTAATGCTGTAACCGGTTCGTTGTTGCTAACAGTTAGTGTAAGTACAGGTCTAACATTCTTAATAAAACAGCAGAATGGGGCAATAACAGATTTTTATTATAGTGTTTATTTAAGTAACAAATATGAATAAATATAATTTAACTTGACTTAGCATCCAAATAGGGTTTTTCAGGCAGTTTGATCTCTTCCACAGTCAAGTCCGGCTCACTGGATCGCAACTCAACGTACTTATAACGGAACGCCATAGCCATAAATATGAGCATATCCACCATCATGAGTCCAGCGAACAGGAAAAACTCCTTCCACTGCGAAAGAAACAAAATTGTGCTATGGATTAATAAGTTCAATTCGTATCTATTATGCATAGAGTGCAGTACATCTCGTATCCTAGCAGTGGGATGACAAAAGGTTGGGTTGTGGATGAGTAGTTTTTCTTTTTAGAATAACATAATGCAAATAGTATTTTGTGTAACCATAATAAACAAATAAATGTTAGTTAGGTATTAAAACAAGAACTATTAAGTAAAATTCTACCTATTGTAAATTGATAAATAATTTCCAATGCAGTCTTTTTGGATAGCTCAAATTGTTTTCAAAAGCATTAATAGTTTTCACATGTGCAAAAACAAATAAATAGATAAATAGCTAATGAAAATTTTCAACTACTGGATAAAATCAAACAAACTACTGCAATCTAAAAATGCTTTTAAATAAAAAACCGCATTCGGTCTATCTGTTAGAGCTACGATACCAAACACAGGCTTTAAAAATAACACAATGAAAACCAATTTGAACCCTCGACGCAAATTCCTCTTTTTGCATTGGGGGTTGAAAAAGTTTCTCTAAGCGAAGCAGTTCGAAAAGCTCGGCGGTTTAGCAGCGATGTAACCGCATACGTGCTTCATGTGTCATGTGTGTGTGAAAAACTCTTTATTGTTCACACCAGAGATTGGAAAAGGAAGGAGGATATTTTTTGTTGTTATAAATAAATTTCAGGATTGACCTTTGAACTTGGTACATATTTAGATCTCACTTCTTTTGCCATTGAAATCAGCAACCAAGGCATAAATCATAATATTGAACTTGGCTCTCATTTCACATTTATGTTTTTGATGGGATATCATTACTTTTTGTACATAAATTATTAGCAGGTACTTATTTCTAATAAAATTAATACCAAATGGTTATATTTTCCTACATTTAAATATTCTATATTTTCTTGTACCTTTGAAATGTTCGAGTGAATTGCCCATACTTCTGTCTGGATGGAAGCAGTTGTTTTGTACGAACCTAGCAAAACACCATCCTGATGATTCGATCTTAATATTATGCAAATTTACTGCAGCCTTTAATTCAGAAGGAACTCATAAGTTGTCGAACAAAGCATGCTTGCTCGATACTCTTCTTCAGAGCAGTAAAACTTTTTTCTTTGTAAAACTCTTCAACAACAGAAAGTATTTTCTGCCGATCCGTAACCATGTCACCGTTTCTATCTTTTAAATTTAGAATTAGTTTTGAACCAGTTTTTAATTTTCTTTGAAATACTTTTGGGCCTCGGAATCTTTTAATCGTTTTAATAACTATGTCTCTATTCTACTTTCTCAAATCTGTTTAATGGCTTTATTGATTTTCTTATTGGTAGCTAGGATTAATCCATGTTCCGAAGGTGTGTTGTGTTTCATATATCTTCTTTCTTCAATTAATTTCTGTGTTCCTGCTGAAAGCTTACAATAGTGTACATGCTTAAATCTTCCCAGTTACGACATACACACTCTACTATAGTCTCACGCAACCTATTTGTAAGTATATAAGTTAAGTGTTCGTAATAGAATCAATTAATGAAAAATTAATTGATAAAAGAAATTAATTTATTTATTAATTAGTAAGAGCCATCCTTCAAGGCTTAGTACTTCAAGGCTTATTCTAAAAAAAAGAATTAGCGAAATCGGTCAGCTGGTCTCGAGATTTGCGCGTAGAAACACATTCAGCGATTCATTTTTATATTATAGATGAAGCAACAATTTTTGAAATCGAATATTAGTTTCAACTAGTGATGACGTTGTTGATGATGATGGTAATCGAAATGCGTCGCTGTTTCGTCTATATGCCTTCGCTAGCTTTTTGTTCGCGTAATAGGACTATTAGTTTTGCCGGAAATCGAGAAAAACAGTTTTTTACCCTTAAAAACTCACCCCCATCCCCTTCCCGACCTCAGATCGCCCGTAAATTATTTTTCCTTTCATTTTTCTAATATTCTCCTCCATTTCTTATGGGTTTCATCCTACTATTATTTTTTTTCGCTTTTTATTATTTTCAAAGGCTTCTTTCTACCCTGGTCTATAATGCTTGCTGATAAAAGAGAGTGAAAACCACGTTTTTCAAAGTTGAATATAATCGAGATATTAGAGCAAAAATCATTCCTTACTAAATTCAAGGCGGTGGCTAACGCACCGGCGCTATTTGGTCGTCATTTTGAATTTAGAATTTAGACTACCTGTGATCCCCCTAAAGGTTCCAGCAAAAAATTGTTGCCTGGAATTTTTGCAAGGTCAATTGCTAACCTGACTGGTCTACAAAGCAAACAATAACGGGTCCGTCTTCTGACATGCTTCAGCGAAAAAACATCGGTCGGTTGTTTTTTCTTTTCTTTGTGTCAACAAAGCATAGACTGCCTGCTTTCAAGGCTCAACCTTTCTAAAACTTACCTGAGCATCTAAGAATTTTCCTTCGACGATGAGCACGACGAGCAGGTTCCCGAAGGCGACTGTAAGCAGCCACACGGACTGCAGCACCGACTTCATGGAGGCCGGCGCCTGAGTAAAGGAGAACTCCAGGCCCGTCACAGAGAACATCACTTCGCCCATCGTCATGATAACGTATTGCGGCACCAGCCACAAGATATGAACACTGTTCGGCGGAGTTATCGTCACAGCGTTCGCCACCTACAAACATACATGTTAGCACACATTATGCCAACTATAATCCGCCGTTAGCAGTTCCTATAATTTGATTATACTTCGCAAGGACTGAGGCAAATGACTTTATAATTGTTCAATGGTACCGACTCAGTGATGAGCGCACCATTATATCATCACCACTCACCAGTGTGAACTCAGTCTCGCGCCGACTTTGTTGGTGAACGGACGCGCAATGTGATGTAGAGACTTACGAGTACATACTGAGACGCAAATGTTTGGATGCATATTCCCATTGTTTTTGAGATATTTGAATTCATATCTCATAAATTAAGTGGGACAAGCCGGAAATGGGAAGCGGTGATAATGGGAAAGGAAGGTCAACTTTCTATCTTACCGCAAATGTGTTAAAATTGCGGTAGTCAATGCTATACCTAGTTTTCCAAATATAAAATATGTACGACATAATGCTCCGTTCAAAATTTAATCTACCAGTTCTATTTTATTAGCATAAATACAACAACAACAGACGCGGCAAATTTCTCCTCACATACCTACTCTCGCTCAGAGACAATAATCGACGTGTAAGATTTTCTCTCGAGAAAGTGTTTATCCAATAAAAAGTTTGTTGCATTTGTTTGACGCATCTCTTTTTTAGCTCAAACAAAATAACTAACAAGTATATGACCTGTGAAGACGTCGTCGTCTAGTTTGAAAATTATTAAAAATACGTCCATACATAAATTAATATTTATCATCAGACATTGCTAGCACAATCTAGGTAGGCGCTAAATTCTACATAAAAGTAGATCATCGTAAATGCATAACATTCCTTATCTCACCGGTTACAAATTAGCATGCAGTGACAAATAGCTACTTTCTAAAATTGTTGTGCATTGTTTAACTACTTGGATAGACAACATATTCTGCTTCAAACTATACACTGCTCTTAGTACGATTAAGTTAGTTGTCAATGTAATAAAGAAACCTTAAAATACTTACGAATATCCCGTTAGTGTCATTGTAAGCGTTGATAGTGTAGACTGCACCAGCTCGCATGGCAAAGTCGCTCAGCACTTTCTGTCCATTCATTACCACATCGACTGAACCTTTGGGTATCGTAAACTGTGACTTGTCGGTGCTGTTTGTAGATAGTTTTACTTTCATTTTTGAATCCATTATTAATATTTCTGTTTCTTCTTCGCTGTTGACTAGAAACCTACAAAGATTTTTAGACATTATAATATTTCAAACAAACATCTATTGAGTAGCGGAATTTTGAGCCTAAGCGAGATTATCTCTCATTAAATCTATCCTAGTGTCATTCAGGGCGTCCGCTAAACCAAGCGCGGAAGCAAGCTCGCGTGTCTGTTTTGAAAAATAGTGTGAACAGCGCTATACGGCAAACGCGCGTGCGGCGGCGGCAAGCAAAACGAGTGGCCGCGCGCGGGTTTGTTTTGGCCAGTTGTATTAGCGCGATTGCGTCGGAAGATCCAGTTTTGCACAAAATAAATATGACTGGCGGCGCTGAAATGAGGCAGGCGCCCGCCTCGTGCATTTGACCCGCGGCGCGGTAGAAAAGCACGCGCGCCCGTAGCGAGCAAATGCGCGGGGTTTAGCGGACGTCCTTAGACTCCTTAGAGTTGCGTTTATATTAAAGCCATTTATTTCAGAAAAATTGGGTGGGTACAGTGTTGAAGTGTAACGAAATATTTAGATGAAACAATAAGATAGCTATAGATAGCAGCTCGATATCCCTTGTGGCATAGGCCTCCTCCGACTCTCTCCAATGTGCTCTGTTCTCTGTAACTCTAGTCCAGTAAGACCCCCTTGGGTTATGCAGATATCGTCTTCCCATCTTGTATTTGGACGTCCTTGTTTTCTAGTCCCATCTCTTGTGTCAAGTTGTGTCTTAATGTGGATCCTTATGTCTTGGTTTCTCATTATTTCTTTCTTTTAATATTTTTTCCATTCGCAGGATTTGTTTATTTTATTAACTTTGGATATAGAGTCCTGGGGGAAAATAATTTTACCTAGGTAGACCTATACATAGTTGTTGCCATGGTTGTCTTTGTGGAGATGAGGTCAGATTTTTTACAGTGGGACCTTAATCTATAAAGCATAATGCAAAACGTGCATGCAAGCTATCAATAAAATTGAAGATGAGGAGTCCTAAGGCTAGTATTAGTCCTTAGGTTAGTAACGTATAGTTATTTTATTTTACAACTACTATTTTTCATTTATAAACACTTAACGGCTGACAGATTTTAATTAACTGTGGTTTACAAGTCTGCAATGTACGAATAGTTTCTCCGAACAATTAATTACTGCTTCACTTTGAATTATGTACCAAGAGGTCGCGTTTGTATTTTCCGTTCTGATTTCTGCATACACATACGATGTCGAAGTTGATGTCAAGCAAGGAAAAATGATTGGCGCTCCATTAGAAACAGTATTCGATGAAAGACTATATTACGCGTTCTACGGAGTCCCTTACGCTCAAGCGCCTGTTGGCAAATTGAGATTCAAAGATCCTAAACCACCAAAGAAATGGGAAAACCCATTCGACGCAAGAACTGAATTCCATGGAGCATGTGCCCAGGCTCATGTGGTTCACAAAAACGGCTTGTATGGAAACGAAGACTGTCTGCGACTTAACATTTTTACTCCATCCCGTCCTAAAAGGGGTACGAAACCAAAGGCAGTGATTGTTTGGGTCCATGGATATGCGTTCATCGCAAGCTTCAGCCACATTTATGGACCTGATTTTTTTATAGACAATGACGTGATTTTTGTTACGGTTACACATAGGATAGGCGTTTTTGGGTTTATAAAGTTGAACGAGACAGACTCGCATGGAAATATGGGATTGAAAGATATTGTTATGTCATTGAAATGGATAAAGAGAAACATTAGGCAGTTCGGTGGTGATAAGAATAATGTTATTGTGATGGGAAGTGGTAGTGCCGCTACATATCTGGCTTTATTAATGACTACAAAGCATAGCAAGCTGTTCGCTAAAATAATATTACAAAGCGGTACTATGTTCTCGTCGCCTTTATTTCAAGGAGATCATATTTTGGAGAAAAGTGTACTAGAAGCAAAACTCAAATCAAAAGGATACAGAAATATATTGACTGCACCAGCAAAAGATATTGTGGAAGCTTCGAAAAAGATTTATAATAATATAGATATAGTAAACACACAAAGAGCCTTGATTCCATTTTTACCTATTTTAGAAAATGAATCGGGTAAGGCTTTGCTAACTAGCCATCCTGCAAAATATATTCAAACATCAGGTATTGAAGTTAAACCTATCTTGATAGGATTCACCAGTCAAGAAAGCATATCAGAAGCTATTCCGTTTTTGCAAAACCCAAATCATCTCAAACGCTTCGCCGCGCAATTTAAGTTCATGGTGCCTTTTTCAACCGGATGCAAACATAAGCATACTTCACAAATGTACAGTGAAGTCGCCGAATATATAAAAATTGGCTATTTTAAAGCAGGTATAACGGAGAAATCTATCGATAGCTTCTTGAGGTATGTTTCTGATTTAACCAAGTATCCGATTTATCATTTTATTCAACAGTATTTGCAACTAAATAGAAGTAGAATGTTCGTTTACAAGTTTAATTATAACGGCAACTTGAATGCAGTGAAGGCCAGCTTGATCACCGGAGTGAAATCAAAAGTACGTGGTGCAGCGAGCGGTGATGAAATATGTTACCTAATGAGATGTGAACCGATTTGGGAGAACTACGTAAAAGTGAATCGCGATCAAACCAAAGACAAATCATTCATAAAACAAATAACGGAGTTGTGGACTAATTTCGCAAAGGTCGGCGAACCTACGCCGAGCACGTATAAAGGAAACGTTACATGGCCGCCGACTACTATAAAAGATGATTACATTTTGCATTTAGGCAAGGTGATACAACTTTTGGACACCAAACCGGAGAAGAGAATGTATAAATTTTGGAACGATATCTATCGTAAGTATTACGAGAATTGCAATAGACGCGATGAGTTGTGAAAAATAGAAATGATCGTACCTTATTCGGGCGCCGTCGACCACCTTGTCGTTGTTGTCTGTGAAGTTGTAGACGCCTTTGTCATGGATGAAGTAGGAGTTGGCAGTTTTGTCCGATAGATGAAACGTGCCTGTGTACGCGATGGCTTCGCAATCTCCGTCGGTTCCTTTCAGTGAATAAGGCAAGCTCCCGAAATTCGACACGTCTACGGTCAAGTGCTCGTAGGCGGACAAGGGTCCTATTTGAGTTTCTCCTGTCGCGTTGTTGCTGAGGTCCAGGCTCTTCAGGGTAAAGTTACAATTGTACCCGCTATACACTCTCAGCTGCGAGAACCCTTCCTCTAAAGGCGTGCCGTAGGTAGGCTGTAAATAATCATTATACATAATTAAAGAGTACGGCGACAGCGTGGTTACTACTTCTTAGAACTGTTCATATTTGTGACTATAAGGACATAAGTATGTATAGTAAGTACGTAAAAGGCTAACGGTTTAGAAATGGTATGGATTACACTAACTAGTTATTGAACTACAGGTACAGTACAAGCTGTATTATCAATTCGTAATGCTATTGTGTCATTCGTGTATATTGATTTCAAGTCGCGTCATTTTTTTTCAACATAAAACAAGTAGAGTAATATGTACGTATCATCGTGTCCTTGTGTAATATGCGATAGGTGCTATTTAGTAAAAAGAACGATACATTATTAGTACGGCCTCGTCACCGTGTTATCTTTGCGTCACAGACAGCAAACAGATACAAACCAGCAAACTGAGTTCCACGATTCCTGAGATGGCGAATGCAGCAGCAGCGAAAATGCCTCCCCAGATCATTTTGTGCAAAGGCTTCTTTATAAGTTTGCAATAATACATAAACGGGTATATTGCCTGAAACAATGTGTTATTGTTTAATATCTAAGTAATTAAAATAATTGTATATAATCCGGTTTGAAACGTAATATAAGGTCGTATTCAAATGTAGATTGTACCTAAGTGTGTATGTGTTATGTTTGTTACTTCTTCACGATTGTATTTTTTAGCAAAGGAAATAAGAGAATAAATTATTCAAAAATTTAGTCGTGAACGGTATACAATGTTTAGTGAAGCATTTAAATGTTTTTATTACAAATAGGTACCAATAGTTATATTTTATAAGTCTCTAGTTTTTACCGGCAGAAAAATCTGAATTTAATTTAATATTTAATTAATCCAAACAAACATCCAATATCACAAAAATATAACAATTTTTCCGAATTTCATTTTGTTTTATTAAATTGCATGCTTCTGTAATGTTTCCAATTTAAGTAAAATAAACATTGAACCATTTTCTGTGTCATCAAATAACCTTACCACTTCAAAGAGAGGAATAAAAACCAGGATCAGCAGTGGGTTGAGGACTTGCATCTGGTCAGCCTTGAGGGTCCAGCTGCCGATTTCTTGATCCATCCGATCGGCTTGGAATGTCCATCTTGAACCCTACGAAATATATGTTTGCAATAACCCTATTATGTTTTGTAGTATGCTAACATGTAGTAACCTCCAAAATTCGTTAAGCCTGTAATTCCAAGGTAAAACAAAGAAAATATGCTTATTATTTGTTGGGTTTAGATTTAGCGGCAAGTCAGGGAAAAAATGTTGGATTAAATAAAAAATACAATGCCATACATCACGGCCATTATTTGATTAACTGATGCGCTACATTTCCATCAAGTAGTGATGAAAAATGAAATATAAATGTGTTACTCAATCACGCAAAAATAGCCGAACTGATTTGAATGAAATTTGGGATACAGCTAGTTTACGATAGGCTTTTACCCCAGCATAATTAATAGTTCCTTTAGGATAGCTGGTGAAACTGTGAAGTGCAGCTGATTCTAGGTAATAAAATAACCGTACCTGCTGATCAAAGAGCGCCCAGAAGACCGGTAAAGGTACGAACAGCACGAGCACCCGCAGCAGAGACTTGACGTCCTCGATAAGGCCCTTATCGTATTTGTCATCAGCGTGATCGAGCCAATGTTTTCGCTTCTCCTTGCTTTTGCACGACTGGACCACCGCGTGCTAGTAATTGGAAAGTAGCTCGTTTTGAGTAGATTCTTACGAAAAAGGGTAGAACGTATGTTATTTAAGAGAATAACTGAAAAATTGTCTCAAATGATCCGCTCCTAAATCGTTTCTATTTAGTACTGGAATTATTTTTCTATGCTCAAGCTCGGTGACCACGACAAATGGAAAATAAATCTTTGTTATGCTTTCAATTGTTACGTGAGAGGTATGTAATGTACATGGTTAATTTTACCACTACAACCACCAGCGATGAAATTAGAAACTTTCCAACATTATAGTGGTATCGTGTTATAATAAAAATGTAGGTGGCTATTATTATTATTGGTGGCCAGTTGGTAAATCGGAGTGGTAACTTTAGTTGTCAGTTGATCCGAAGTATTGAAATACCAAATAAAATAACATTCCATCGTAAACTATGTTTTAGTCGGCATTTTTCTAAACTATTTTTATCTTCAAATAACTGTTTTGAAATGTATATCCATAATTCCATATGTACGTATGTGTGTATTTTTATCTTGTCGCATCAAAAGGAAAATAAATGGTGAAATCATACTAATTGCTCAATAGACGATGTCCCTGTGCTAAAATAATTTATCGTTCAAGTAGAGTGGTGTATCCGTTGAAGTGGTTGCGTCATAGCTATTGTGATCGCGATTTATTTTATCGATAACTTTTCTCATCTCAAAATAAATAATGACTTCAAACAATGCGTTGTTAAGGTTTTCAAGGGTATGGAAAAATCTGTATCGAATGTTAGAAATTTAATAGAAATAAGTTTCCATTTAAATAGCTTCGACTTTTAAATATGTGGAATATTATGCCATGAAGCGATGGCTTTTGACAACTTTGGCTTACAATTTTGAAACGTAGTTTTGTGGATACTTACACTGATACATGTGGAAACTTTCCCCAGTACATTTCCTGCAGGCTTTTTGATAATATACAATCTTTTCCCAGCCAAGAAGCACACTGCAAATGTAAGTTATTGTTACTGACAACCTAAACACCTTACATTCTGGTAGTCTAATATTGTTACTACGGTAGTCTCGGAGTGTAAACACTCGATGAGGCCGTCGATAAAAACGGATAGTTTAAAGATTTTACTTTTTTAAAATAATGTGATGCTCAATAAAAGAAAGAAAAATATATGAAAATCGTAACCTTACATATAGAAATAATCATAAGTATTCCCGGCACGCCAAACGCCAAAGAATAGCAGTCGTTATCTCCGAAGCAGTGCACGTCCGCTCTCAAGATTGGCGTCAAGAAGGTGGAGATGAGACTGCCGGCATTGATCGCGAAGTAGAACAAGGAAAAGAAGTAACCGAGGAACTTTTCCTGTTCTGGCAACTTGAATTGATCTCCGCCGAACGCTGACACGCAAGGCTTTATCCCACCGGTTCCGAAAGCTATCAAAAGCAGCGCTATTATCGTGAACTCTCTGAAAATGGAACATGATTGAAAATCCAATACTAGGTAAACTATATTACAAACAAACAGTATTGATTACAAATTATTATCTGCTTGATTTTATCGCAAAACTATTTCTACATGGTTGTGTACTACTTTTGGTACGGCACTGAATAAATAAAAAAGAGATAAGACCCTTTTGGTGGGATGTAAAAAATTAAACCGATTTGAAAATAATAGATGAAACGTTGAAGTACCCTACCAGATGATAAGCATAAACATTATAATTGTAAGCATTAGCGATAAAAGGAGTTTGTCTGCTAAGACTAATTAAGATAAAGACTATCATGTAATCATAATACTCTATACTAACAGTGACGGTAATTTGACTGGCGGCATTGCTGTCAGCGATATGAGGATGCTGCCCGCTGCATACACAAGTGAAAGGTAGAGAATTGTCCTGCAAAAATAGACTTGTTAAATACTCGAACCAACGAAAGAGGCCAATGAAAGAGTTACGAATAAAAACTTATCCTAAATGAATAAGCACGATGACATGGCATTTCCCCTTATAGTGGAGCAGTCTCGTAGTTACTACATCTTTTGTATTTTTGAAGCGAGTTATTAGCTGTGACATATACAGGCAGACAGACAGATACATACAGAACTCTCAATATAAGAGTTCCTTTTTACCATTTTGGTACGGAATCCTAAAAAGTAAATCAACACAGTGTGTTTTGTAAGGCAGCCTTGAAATAGTTACTAAGCGTTTGCTAATAAGGGAGATTATGGCAATGTGCTGAATCCAGGTATTTAAATTAAGATGGTATTTTATCATATTCATGCAGTCTATAAAAAATTGTGCTTGTAGGTACCTACTCTAAAATATTGTGCACAATATACCTAATTATTCAATCCTATTAACAAACCTGTTAATAGGATAATTATGATATCGTGCAAATTGCATAAATTAATTTCGGAACGCCCTATTGAAAGCGTAATTAATTTCTGTCCCGCGCCGGACTACCGACCACTAACAGATGAGTAGTATTATATAGATATTTGTTTTGCAAACGCGATCTACTGATTTTATTAACACGCTTTTATATTAGTTTCACCTGTATGTATGTGTGTAACCGACTCCTTTGAGCTCGATTTTGCCCTACTTTGAACGATCAGATTTAATTCAAACTTTGCACACCTGTCAAAGACCGATGACAATGCGTGTTTTTTATTTTATAAACTATATATTTTTTTATTATCTTTGCATCTCTAAAGTGGCTGATTTTACACGTGATTTATTAAGTGATTCTTTTACTTGTCTTAACAAGTAAAAGACTTCATACTAAAAAAAGAAAAAAAAAACAAGTAGTCAAGTCAAATAGTTTACCTAAACCGTCCCAGCCACCCGTCCGCTATCATGGCGCCCAGCAGTGGGAAGAAATAAGCGAACATTGTGAACACGTGGTATATGACGGTTGCACCATCGTCTGAGTATCCCAATTTGTCTCGTAGGTACAGGGCGAGAATTGCTGAAAAGAAAATTAGTTTAGAATAGTCGACATAACAACAAACTTACAAATGAAAAAAAAATCTTCATCTCTTCTTCTTTTTTTTTATCTTCTGAATCTGAATCTGTGTAAAGAAACTAGTTCACGGTACAGGTATACCGGTGCGACGGCGGCAGATCGGCAGGGCGTTTCGTCGCGTTCAGTCAAATGACCGAAAAACCGGGTCAAAAAAATATTGTACCAAATCGCGAATGGTTAGAATAGCAATTAGCCCAAAATCAGCAAAGAAATATATTCACTGTTTTGTTTTGGTTGCACATTGATGGCAGATACGATAAACAAGCCCAAATGTGAAATGTGTGTCGACGTCAAATATGCATTTTAAAACATATATGAACTCATATCCGAACCAAAAAATTGTAGGACTAGCCTACAAAATTTTACTACTAGCTGCGCCCCGCGGTTTTACTCGCGGTCAAAAAGTTAACAGGAGTTTTCCGGGATAAAAATTAGCCTATGTGTTAATCCTGACCATGAACAACCTTTATTCCAAATTTCATGTAAATCCGTTCAACCGTTTATGCGTGAAAGAGCGACAAACATACATACATTCTTACAAACTTTCGCGTTTATAATATTAGTAAATGTACCTTTGTTGTTAGATATGACAAAAAACGCGACATGTTAAGATACGGATGGATAACATCGCGTTCGCCTGCGGGAGGCACTGTTCACTTGTTCGGACTAAGCTCCAGAGTCTCGAGCATCGCCGCAAGGTTGGTAGTCTGTCGGTATTCTATCGGATACATTTCGGGGAGTGTGAGAGTGTGCATCTGACCCATTCTATTTTCGGACCACAAAGGGCACAAAAAAGCGACATCGTTATATGGTAGATATACCAAAAACTCGTACGAAACGCTTTGACACTTTTATTGTGCGCACTGCCAGAGTGTGGAATACTCTGCCCGAGTGGGTGTTTCCCGATAGATATAATTTGGGTGTCTTCAAGTCGCGAGTGAATCGGTTCCTTCTAGGCAAGCGTACTCCATCGTAAACCGCATCATTGCTTACCATCAGGCGAGATGGCGGTCAAACGCAAGCCTATAACTAAATAAAAAAAGCGTGTTAAAAAGGGGTCTGCGGGTTTAGTCGTTCATTTCGTACTCGTTCCGTCAACTGTGAACGCACTCTAGAGGATGCTAACAATACACATAGAAAGTCCTTTGTTTAATTGGTGAATGGAGTTAACAAATGAAGGAAAACTCTGCAACTCACATTTAATTAAACGTTTCACACTCATAGGTTTTTTCACACTCGTTTCACACTAGGAATAAATCCTGTGATTATGTGATGAAATTTACGGGTCACCGAACAATTTTAAACTATACAAATTCTCTACGTTTGATGGTCTATTTAACGTGATATTGGCGGAGTTGTGAAAACTCGTCACAAGACTCACAAACAAGAGATGAAGTTCAAGTTGATATGGAAAGTCTTTTATTTTTTTTTATAATGAACAAATCCGCATTTGACCACCAACTCGCAAAAGTAAGCGACAATGTGGTCGAAGATGAAGCACGCAGATTTAGAAGATACCTATTCACTCTGACCTCGAAAAGTCCAAGATTTTATCTGTCAGGGAACAAATAAGCCAGAACCCTGTTCCATTCCCGGGCTGTACGGATTAGAAACATGGATTCGAATCGCAAGTCGCAGAGGACAGGATGCTTCGTTAACATTTGATTA
Organism: Alcis repandata; assembly: GCA_949125135.1. NCBI lineage: Eukaryota > Metazoa > Arthropoda > Insecta > Lepidoptera > Geometridae > Alcis > Alcis repandata. The sequence continues at coordinate 10,696,650 of OX421221.1, read as the reverse complement.
ACAATATTTTTAAGTGTCACAGGCGTTTAAGGATATGCCGCAACTAAAGATTTATTTTTAACTAACAAAAAATCCAACAAACCTTGTTGGTGAATAAAATAATGAAAAGCGTGAATAACTGTGTAGGTACAAAATTATCCGGAATGCCTATATAATTTTGTATCTACAAAATAGAAAATAAGTCTTTAATCATAACAACTGACCATAGCTAATTACTTAGTTATAGTTATTAGCTAATAACTTTTAACATTGTGGTTTATTTCAGAATATCTGCGCCTACGGTTTCAACTGCTTTCCTAAAGAAACCGTTAAATTTAAGAATGGAGCGGGAACAAATTCTTACAATTGATCCCAAAATGTAAATGTTAACTGAAAGCTTAATATTTTCAGCCTTGAGTGTGTGTTGAACGATTTGCTGGAGAAAAATAGTATCTTTCACTCAGTTCGCATACAAATCCGACTTCTCTCCTTTTAAAACAAACATATCTGTACACAAAGTCTTATCAAGAATCGTGAAAGCATATTTTGTAGATAAAGATAAAAAGAGCTAATCTTTCTTTAGCCTAGATGAGAGGTTACTCAAGTATTTGTTATCTGAAGTACTTATGTCGTAATATCGATGTTGAAGCCGTGAAGTCGCGTTGGTACTTTAAATAGGGTATTACGAAATATACAACAGTTGTTATCTTTGCTATGCGCAAATATTTTGATTTTAGAAATGTTTAATTGTGAACGTAAAAGAGTGCCACCACTGATGCGTGTATTGTTTTTCACGTCCCACAGGAGGAGACGAGCTGTTGTGACGACGACCTTTCCCACTAAACAAACCTACTCGGTTTTTTCCTTCGTGGCTTTAAAGTAACGAAACGTCCCCGTGACCTGCCACGAGTTTTGTTGTATTATGATCTTTCCTACTCAAAAACGTACCTAAGTAATACGTTCTCATACTTATCCTTGAAAAGACAAGCTTAACCTGCTCAAATTGTACCCTGGCAAAGCCAGATTCCTTTCTAGTCGAAAATCATTTTGTTGGCGAAGTGTGAAAATCTCGGACAGAATAACTGCAAAACCTACAAAACTACCGTTTGTGCTGCGAAAGCTGAATTTAATCCTCCTCTGTTTTATTTTGTTCTGCTGGCAATAGTTTTCACGCGTGTTTCCAACCAACTTCATACCTGACAGTTACCTGTCACTTTTATTGGAAGCCCTATGACCAACCCTCTGAGCTTTTCCAACAAATCCATTTATGAGGTGTGACCGCCGCCAGCAATTAAAAATCAAAGTGAACAAGTGGAGAATGTTACCGTGAAAACTCAAAACCGGTAGATAAACACTAGTTTTGGCTGAAAAGTGACGTATTTATATTTTATCTGCAATTCTTGACGCTCATCAGTCATCATTTTATCGGTTAACATTTACACTAAAACGACATTTTGAAGTAAAATTCGAACTAAGGCCACTTGGTCTCTTTGCACTTACTATGAGTTAGGTACAACAAACAACAAGTAACGCATATCTTTGTAAAATGCCATAGGTTGGTGGTCAAACGCGGAATTGTTCACGTAAAAAAAAAGTTGTGCTTAGGTATTGTGAAAATCGGACGGGTAACAAACAAATGCTGTGTCACTTTTCACATGTAAGTCTAGTAAACTTGTAACAGAACGCGTAATCTTTTAATGACAGCCAATAGGCATGATTCATTACATTGTACCGTTTTCGTTTGGTTTGGGCAAAGTTCATAGAATAGCTAAATAGACTTAGCAACTTTGTCTATTTTATTTTACTCTCAACATAGCCGAGATGATGCGTTTAATGACGAGTTAATAATCGAGTGACGAGACGAGCAAATCGCTCGCCTGATGTTAAACGTCACGTTTGCCCATAACAGGTCTGCGCCACCTAGAATTTTGAACTCGCAGAATTCAAGACCCTGCGCGTCACAACACTGTGCTCGTCACCCTGAGATATAAGTTGTTTAATCTCCCATTTGCCCTGTAATTTCACTGGAAACAATGCCCTTCCAACCGGAACACAGGAATGTTTGCACATTACTGCTTGGCGGTGGAATAACTGGCAAAGGTATGGTACTTCCCCAGGCGGGCTCTGCAAAAGAGCCCTACCACTACAAAAATAAAGTTTAATGACAGGTAGGGATGGATGTGTGTATTTTTGTATGTTTGTTGAAAAAAAATGGCTTAAAAAGATTATCCCTGGTTTGAAGCGATAGTTTGGTTGAATTGTTTAAACACGGCCTCAACTTCATAGCTGTAAAAACGCATTCAAATTAATTATTAAACAAACTTATTTAGGCTTTAATGCGTAAAGTGAACCCTCATTTCATCAGCAACTTTCGATCACGGGAGGATCAATAGAGGCAAAATCGATGAAGGCCATTTCATTATTGACCGAGCGAGCGAAGCGTCTCTGTAACCACTGGCAAAATTTTGATGTGATCTGTCCGAGTGTTTGTTTGTGTGGTTGTTGGTACTCGCGTACAGGGCGTATTTTTCCCTTCACGAAACTTGATACACGAGTTCTACGATTTCATATTTTTTTTTCTTAGCTCGATTTTTTTTTGATTGAATACTCCCCGTATTTCTCTCAAAAAGAGGGGAAAATTGCTGCAGCGCCATTTATCGGCCGTCTTTCATAAAATATTGCAGAAATATGCAAGATTTTCAAATATAAGTAAAATGAGTCAAGTCAGCCAGTCCAGTGGCGGTGCACAATTAAGATCTGATGGAGTGAAGTGAAGGTTCTAGGACAAATTCCCAGCGGCTAATTGGCAAATTTAATGATTTTAATGAGAGTTGTATAGTGCAATGACATTGTACCGCTCAGTTTGGCCATTGCCTTGGGTATTTTTTGGCGTGGTAAAGCTAGTAGCTACGCCAATTCCATGAAGAAAATTCTTCAGGTCAGCTGATACAAATGCGGTTCCTCTGTCAGAGTGTAGGTACGTACTCGTATGTTAAACCAAATACTGCGAACAAATCTGAGAACTTATTTTTAACAGTTTCTGAACTTAAATCAGAGCTTGTGAATGCAAACGGGAATCTGGAAAATTCGTCTACTACTCGTATAGTTAGCATGCAACGTTTGCTAGTATCGCATGGTAATGGACCCTTGAAGTCTATTAAGATCCTTTAAATGGAGCAGTTGCCTTGATTAATGTTCCTTTCGTTCTAAGAAATCGTGGTTTTATCTCGGCACAGACTGCATGATCCCGTGACTCGTTTGATATCTTCAACTGAATATGGTAGATTTTAAGCTCCAGTCCAGTGAACCATGCGTGTTATACCGGGATGACAAAGATTCTTATGCAGTTCAAAAAGATTTTCGCTTGCTAATCGTGTTGATGCTATTATATTCGCACGTGAGAGGGCGTCTTCTACTATATTGTCCTTGCCTGGTCTATATATGATGTCGAAATCATAGTTTGATAGCTCCAGCCAGGCGCCATCGTTGTATCTTATCATTTTTAATTTTAGAGTTGTGTTTTTGATCAAACATGAAAGATACTAATTTCTGATCGATAATCAGTCGGAATTTCGGAATGTTCTACCCATTACAAATTGTCTCCTTTTCTTTATGCTTTCTACGATCGCTGCAGCTTCTTTTTCAATTGAAGGATGATTGCGTTCACGAATGCTTAATGTTCTTGAGAAAAATGTTTCTGGTATCCTTTCTTGGGTAGCGGCTTTGGCGTGATCTGATGCGTATGCTTTTACATCGGCAACCATTTTCTTCTTATGATGTTTGTTAGATGTCACGAGAATCTGCGCTCTCCATGGCGAAAGACTTGGTCCGATAATTTTGTCTTGCAAAAGTTTTTGTATTTCCAAAATTAGGTAGGTATTGGTTATTATTATTTAATTTAACTTTTTCGGTTACGTTGAACAAACATACATGCAAACGCTAACCTGATTCTGCAGACTCGATAATTTAATCACGAAAAAACAGGTACCGTACTTAAATGTTTTACAAAAAAATCGTTGAGTTAGTTATCTATCGCTTCTGCATCCCGGTTTATCTTTGGCGGAGATGACCGTCACAGATTAGATAGTGGTTACTACGGCCTCACGCAGGCATTTATTCACGTTTTCTCTAAGGATTTTTATCACGCATTTTTGGTTTAGAGTTGCAATGAATAGCGGAAATATCGGAAATACGATTCTACTCGTATTTATACGTTTTCTAGTAATTGGGCATTGAAAACAATACTTAGACATTGTGCATAATATCCAATTTCATACGTTTCCTGCAACATTGATATTGGTTTCGCCAATTGTAATTTTGGTTTCAATGCTTACCTCGCATCCCGTAATAGGAAAATCTTTCACAGAATTCATTTGTGACAATAAATCCGACTGCCTTTGGATATGGCAGTTTCTGAAACAAAAGAGACAATCCTTGATTAAACTTTATTGATATTGAGATTACATTGTGTCTACAGTTATTATCTAAGGTTATTCATAAAGGGTATGCTAAGTCGAAAAGGGCTCATAGTACACAACATTTTGAACAACTTTTAATATGGGACCAACCCAGAATGCGCAAAAAAAAATCAGCTGTTCCATACATTTTGTCGAGTGTCATTGACATTTTGCTATGGACCCAGCTGATTATTTGCGCGTATTTCCTTTTGTTCCTATAACAGTAAAAGTTGTTCATAATGATGAGTACTATGAGCCCTCTTCAGCTTAGTATACCCTTTTGTGAATAACTCTGTATGAACTCCTCCACTGGCCGTTTGTCTCTTCCAATCCTACTTATTATAAATGTGAAAGTTGGTATGTTTGGATGTGTTACTTAATCACACAAAAATGACAAATCGCATTTGGACGATGCTCGGTACGGACTACTACGGACGTAACCCTTTTTCTATACATATAAGCTACTTTTTATCCCGGATAATATAATTTCCTGTGGGATAGCGGGTGGGACCGCAGACGCAACTACTATACTAATAAAGAAATTACGTAACAGAAGGGAAGGGGTCTGACTAGGTGGTCTTGTTCGGTAGCGAGAGGGGGATTTTAAAGTTGGCGTTACGATACAATTTTCAATCAATCAGAATAAATAAGACTGGTCTAGTTGCCTTTGATATAAGAGAGGTTTCGAATAATTTTAGGCCAACATTTTCGAAATGTTGAATGGTTTTGGATTAGTTCTGGTTTTTTATATCTTCATTTTCATATTCATTTGGTGATAAAAAAAGAATGGGTACAAGAAATAAGTAAGGAGTGTCATAAATAACTGAGCCAATTCAGTACTTTCAGTAGATACAGCAATCAAAAACACAAGTATAGGGGTCATAGGGACAAGCATGGAATGAATGAAATCGCTAAAAACAGTTGTTCTACACTTGTTGTCGAGTGTCATTGACATTGATCTATGGAACAGCTGATTCTACTTCGGGTTTCTAGGGTTAGTCCTGCAGTTTTTTTTATTTAAAATGATGAGTACTATGAGCTCTTTCGGCTTTGCCTATCCTTTTCTTATATCCCTGTTTAAAGTATCCATTTACTCATACCCGTATTTTCGGTTGTCAAGCAGTTCTTTAGTCGCAATCTCTCTCCGAAGATAGCCGGGGTTAATAAAAGCTAAGTGGGAGCGTCCAATTACGGAGCCACGTTTGAGGCAAGACATGTCTTGTTCCGAATTCTTACTAGTTAGGCGAGGTCCCCGAACTGGTTCGAACAGGATTTTAATTCAATCTTTCCGAACGAAGCCGCGGGCCGCAGAGTAATTACTTACTGTACCGCTGGTCGCTCAAATTACAGTGTCGTTTGCCGACGCGACGCGTTGTCATCGTCAATGGCACGAAGCATGCAAACCAACTAGTTTACTCATTTGGAGTTCCATAAAAATGCTAGCTTCTGTCCGCGGCTCCGCCCGCATAGCCTTACAGTGCAAATTCCCTTTTTAGTAGGTATATCATGCCTACATCATGCATAGAACACACTCCAAATTTCGTGTTCAACGGTCTAGGCCATGCGTTGGTATGCCTTTGACATAATTATAAATATCGTAAAGTTTGAAAGTAATTTTTTACAATTACGTAATTGAGAAACTTATAGCATAGCTCGAATAGATGTTCGTAATCAATTACCAATTTAAGCAACGGGCGACACGGTCAGTCTCACGAGACGGTGGCTACGGGTCGCCTATACAACTAAGCGCTGCCGTGACTCGGATGACACATAAAAATTGTAGCCCTCGGTTGTTTATCTTCTGGCAAAAATACGTCAACCCTTGTCAGAAGCCATTAGGCGGCCTAAATACTCTTAACTTCAAGGCCAGCCTCTTGGCTTATTGAACTTAATTTTAGTAATTGTGCAACCGCGAGTGGCATTTACTACTAAGCGCTGCTGTGGGGCGGATGACACGTTAAAGTGTAGGCCCCGCTTGTTTATCTTATAACAACAACAGCAAAGCCATGTCCGAGGCCCTCAGGCGGCCTAAAATTGGGACAGAAAGCCATTCGGCCTTCGTTTCGTATGACTCAATTGCACGAAATCATTAAAAATTCCGCCACACGCATGCAGGAACTGCAATTTTGCAGTAACAGATTTGCTTTGATCCGATTAGGAAACGGAAGTTCCAGTTAGCGAGGTGAATGGACGATCATAACACTTGCGGAATGATGAAAGTAGTAGGTACTACGCAACGAAACCTAACAACATTAGTGTTGTTAGATTTCGTAAGTGTGATAACACTGATGCACGGGTGTTAAATTTTATGCCTGACTACCCGCGTCTCGCCCACGCGGTTACTAAAATTAAATCGTTCTGATATGTAATGCTCTTTCAATTTATTTTTAATAGTTGTGCAGTCTGGGAGATCTCCTGAAAATCCCACTTTTATTTCATTGACAGAAAATTGACATTCTGTTTTATGACAACGATATAATTAGTAAGATTTTTTTTTTTATTTAGTTAACCTGTAATGTCCCACTGCTGGGCAAAGGTCTCCCCCAAGTTAATGCGTAAGATAATTAATAAAATTCTTAGTGTTTTCACATCCGAGCGACCCCTTTTTCTTTCTGTTCTTTTGTTATAAAAATTAGTCATACAATCAGTGTGATAATGAGCTTTTAATATACTGTAATATAATTATCTCTTGTATTCTTGCTTTGAACAGATGAATTTTTTTCTTTTCAAATATTTCAGAAAAACCCACCGCAGAGAAAGCAATGAGATTGAAAATTACTATTATTAATTATTGACGTAGCGTCTATATTTATTTAGATGTCTTTTCGGAGCACAGTGCCTCTTCGTAGTGTGCCTTTTCCTTCTGCGATCTTTCCTATCTACTATTAAATTTATTCTGAATCACCGATCAGACTCAATGAACTAGGACTAGGTCAAGGCACGCGATGTCAGCGAATTGGATAATAAACTAACACGTTATTGTATTGACATGTTAAACAACTTCTAGAAACAATTTTTTGCTTTTAATTTTTGTGAAATGATTGAGCGTGAAGTAGTCATGCAAATTAGGGTTAAGCCAGTAACCCAAACTTTAACTCTTAACGATCTAACTTGAAAAAAACTTAAATAACTAGAACAAAGAAGTTTACAAAACTAAAAATCAAAAAGTAGGTTTTGCCCGTGTAGCAAAGTACCAAGAACGCTGACTGCATTCCCGCGCTGAATTGCCAGTGAAATTCTTTGCGCGAGGAATGAGCCAGCCCTCTTATCACCAGCGGCGTCAACTAAGCGAGGTGTGATTTGCTTGACATTTTTTTTTTGTACTAGGACCCCATGGACCAAAAGTTTCGACGCCAAGCGGAAGAAATATGTATTCACTCGAAAGCGACGCATATTTGCGCCGCTTGGCGTCTTCTGCGACATCCGCCGCGGCCCCGGCCCTCTGCTTTGTCCCGCTGAGGTGAGAAGGGGCTAAAGTATCGACGCATGTAGCGTCCCATACGAGAGCCCTTCCCCGCTTATATATATATATATACTTGAAAAGTATGTTTTTTTTTGTTGATTGAGTCGTTGGAGCACATTTTTAAAAGTAAAAGGAACCCTTAAGATGATACTGTATGTACTGTGTGTACTGTATGTTTGTTTGTCAATCCACCTGTATATCACAGTCAATCATATTTTCTCGGGAATAGATGCTTTTGACTTGATTATAGCAGGTTTGTTAAATATTAATACCGGTTATTGTAGTAATAAACCTCATTTTTCATACATTTAATTTTAGATTTCTCATCAATCGTTCGTTGACTTTAGGAGTAGTGCAGACCAGCATAAGTATTTGTGGGTTTGATGATGTATTTCCAACGAGCCATCCTAATGAAATGTCAAAAACCGGCAATGATCTGCAAAGTTCGAGGAGAAAAATTTACTGCTTTACCAATGTCGGCATACTTATAATACACAATGATCTTACCTCCACGCTAATAAAATTTTGGGACAACCGGATTTTGGGAAATTTTAAATATTGTGTTGCAGTCTCGATGCGGCAATTTGCATAATACTCAGTATTTTATTAGACTCTTCAGAAAAAAATACCGTTATTGTAAATGGAAAATGATGTTATTTTGTGACGGTCATATTGTAGTGAAAAAATATATACCTATATATACGAGTATATGTACCTACCTTGTCGTATAAAGTGACTCGAACCTCGAAGTTCGAACCTTGCAAAGAGAGAGCTTTTAGCGCACTTAATTTTTTGTCACATTCCTGTCCAAAAGTCTAAGTCTGCTCGGTTCGATAGGTCACTAACCACTATCTATAGACCAGTGATAGCTAAATACAATATTACGTAATAGGAATACCTATATATAGTATATGTAGAATGTAGAGTGCACAGTTTTATTTTCAACACTTTTCTGCCAGTCGCCACAAAAAGATGAAAACCAGCGGGAAAGCTAAGAGTCAATGTTGTCGTAAAACAAAAAATACTTTTTTGAAAATGTTGTCCGAGTTGTCAAAATTAATAATTCAATCATACAAAAGTAGGCCCACTTTGCATGACACACATAATTGAAAAGACCAAAAGACAACTCAGAATAGAACATCCAGAAGAGACAATATACCATTGTAGGTGAAGATATTGTCTTTTGATATTTTAATGTGGGCATTTAGAACGGCTGCAAGTGTTTTTGTATTGGTCACAGGCTACGATGCACCCGTGACTGCCTTGACACGTCCGTGACCGAAGAAACGAAAGCGACAACCGAGGCATACTGATTGAATGGTAGTTAGTTAGTTTCCTCCACTGTGTTGTGTCTATCTGTGTCAAATAGAAATTATATGGTTACTTAAAATTCATTGCTATAATATTTAAAACTATTTAAACACTTTTTTAAATCACAAATGGTGTATTTCGCTAAGCTCGAAATCCCTAGTGTATGATAAATTGGACAGATGTATTTACGAGTAAGCCCTAATAAAAAATCGATAAAATGGTTTCCAGTTTGAAATGTCCGTTTGCCCTTGTCAATCAATACAATACCGAATTCGTTCTTGTCAATCAATACAATACCGAAATCGTATCGAGTATTTTGTGCAATAAGCCTTTCTCAGTAATTAGGAGCAAAGTAAGTAGGTACTTACAATTCAAAGATTTCCATAATGAGTTTCCACGGTCATTAGCTCAAATACCACCTCACAAGATTTGAAATGAGTATTCAAATAAGAGCCATTAATGGCACTCCGCAGCAAAAAACCCCTGATATCGAATGATTCTCTTCTGAGCAGGATTTTTTTTGGTTCTAATTTAAATGTTCACTATCTAAACAAGGTTATACGGAAGTATGCAAAGCCGAAAAAGGCTCATAGTACTCGTTATGAACTACTTTGACTATAGGACTAATCCGCAATTCGATAAAATAAAATCAGCTGTGCGTCATTGTCATTTTTCTATGGATCAGTTGTTTTTTTTTCGCTAATTTCGAGATATTTCGAGATAGTAAAAGTTGTCCATAATGAAGTACTATGAGCCTTTTTCGTCTTAAGATACACTTTCCCTGAAACCCTGTATATTCAGGTTTTTAATTAATATATAGGGTTATTCATAAAGGGTATGCTAAGCTGAAAAGGGCTCATAATGATGAGTACTCATCATTATGAGCCCTTTTCGACTTAGCATACCCTTTATGAATAACCCTGTATTTGGTCAGCAATCAGCATAATATGAAATTTTGTTTGATGCTGTTGAGTGTTATCAAGAACGAGCGTGCGGTATTCATAATGCTATAGGGAACTTGCAGAGCATTAATGTGTCCGATTTTCCTCACTTCTGCACTTGTCAGTACAATAAACGACACTTGGCAATAGGTGGCTTTATACACTCATATACATAGTTTCCTTTCCATACGGTTACTATTATTGCTGTTATAGTAAAAACATCGCGAAGGAGCTCCTAGTGTTGACTGTAAATGCATGGAGTACTCATTGGTCTACCTACTCACCTACTATACCTCTCTAATCCAGCAAATGAACATTGTTGGTTGTTTCAATGAATTTTGTTGAAGTATAGATAAAAACAAGCTATCTAATATTTACGAAGAATTATTATCAAGTTATTATTTTAGTATCCAACAGAAAAACAATAATTATATGGAACAGAAAAACTTTGCATGAAGGAATACAAAGGGGTGGGGGTAATGATAAAACAATAAGCAATCAATTATTTTATACAGGTACTCGTAATAAGGTATACCTCTAGTATGTAGTAAATAAACAAATAAATGAAACAAAGGAAAATTTGATTGAAGTAATCCTTTGTCTTTCGTTTTCAAGTGAGGTAAGTACTCCTTATACGCAGGTACAAGAGAGGTGATTGTCATTGATTTAAATGATTGTGGATTAGGTATTACGAATAGACATTATAGAGCCTTATAGTGGCACTTCACATCGCTATTTTATATTTTTACCACGCATAGTTTATTTCTCTAAAGTTTACCAACGAAAAATCTGAATTCATTCAAGTACTCGTAGATACACACACTCAGAAAAATATAGCGAAGTTTTCCGTCTATAGTTTTTCTTAAAATTACATCTTCTTATATATAAAAATGAATCGCTGTTCGTTAGTCTCGCTAAAACTCGAGAACGGCTGGACCGATTTTGCTAATTTTGATCTTGAAATATTTGTAAAAGTTCAGGGAAGGTTTAACGGTGAGAAACATGAATAATAAGTAAAGAAAAATACTAAAATCGACAATACCATTTTCCAATACAAACTTTAAATTTAAAAAAAATACAAACATTTGTCCTATCGGTACGGTAAACTCGGGATGTCCGAACTCTTTTGTCTTTTTAGAAATAAATAATAGTTAAAAAAAAACTAAAAAAACACGCTTTTTATAAAAAACCCAACTAAAAAAATAGAAAATAAAATTTTATAAATTTAAATTAAGAATAGGGTTGAAAATTTCAATAAATATAAATTAATAATAGTGTAAATAAATAAATATATGTATTTTATTTTTAAAAAGCGTGGGGTGCATGGGTCAATAGATATTATATATTTTGTAGATACATTTTGTATTGACAGACATGAGTAGAGTGATTAGCATTTTGATAATATCTTAGAAAGCACCCCACGCTTTTTTAAAAATAAAATACATATATTTATTTATTTACACTATTATTAATTTATATTTATTGAAATTTTCAACCCTATTCTTAATTTAAATTTATAAAATTTTATTTTCTATTTTTTTAGTTGGGTTTTTTATAAAAAGCGTGTTTTTTTAGTTTTTTTTTAACTATTATTTATTTTTCGCTTTTTAGTTCGATTTGCTAACTATTAACCATTATTAATATGTACAAATGTGTTGGTGTTATCCGATTTTGGCCGTCTGCTCAAGCAAATTAAAAATAAAATTGATGCGTAACAAAAAATATTGAGCAAAAAGATTTGTAGCCGCGTGGTTTCGATCCTCAGACCTCATAAAATAAAATTGATGCGTAACAAAAAATATTGAGCAAAAAGATTTCTAGCGCGTGGTTTCGATCCAGGGACCTCTGGGTTATGAGCCCAGCACGCTTCCACTGCGCCACTCTGTTCTCTGACACGAATGACAAAATTACCATTTGTAAGTTAAACGGTATTAAAAGTTAAAGAAACTTTATAGAAAAAGCGTGTTAAACAAATTAATAGTTAAAAAAACTAAAAAACACGATTTGTTTAGTGTATTGTCATCGGTCCTCGATATATCTACAAAGTTTGAAAGAAATCTGACCGTTTAAAGTGGGTCAAAAACGCGCTCAAAGGAGTCGGTTACATACAAACATACAAACATACAAACATACAAACATACAAACATACAAACATACAGGTGAAGCTAATAAAAGCGTGTTAAAAATAGTGTCACTTGGTTGTCAAATATTCAAATATCAAATAGTCAAATATTGGTGTGTTCAGATTTTGGTCCGATCTTTTTGGTATGTTTTGTTAATTTTTTTTTGTTTTGTTTGCTCTAATACAGGGAAGGTTTAAAAGTAAAAAAAAAAACAGCGGGTGAAACCGCTGGCTGCAGCTAGTCTTAAATATAAAAATGAATCGCTGTTCGTTTGTCTGGCTATAACTCGAGAACGGCTGGACCGATTTTGATCCTGAAATATTAGTGGAAGTTAAGGAAGGATTAAAAGTAAAAAATAAAATAAAAAAACTGCGAGTGGAACCGCCGGGTCCAGCTAATAAAATATAAAAGGGTCTGGCTTCAATGGTCTTTTCATATCATCTCAGTTCCGTAATTTGTATCTTATCGTATTGATTTGTGAATTGTGTTGTCTTAAACGCGATTTTAGGGTTCCGCGCTCGTTTAAAATACCAATTCAGAACCCTCGACATACGAGTTTTTGTTTTGTCACATTTATTGTATTACGTAAGATTCGAGACGAAAAGTTTATTGCGTAAGTACGACGTAACCAACAAACCAACATTGTACGAACAACCATTGTTGTCATGTCGTTTTTTTAAGCAAAATTGGTGCAATAATGAATTGGTATTGACATTTTTTTGGTTCTCACCAGCCATGATATAACAATGAGTACATTCTCACAGGAGTAAGCGTAGATTTACATACATACTACATACGTCATACGGGGCAAAACTTAAGCTGGACTTTTTTCTCAATTTGGCGAAACTCCTTACTCTGTGTTGTGATTGTGACGTAGTTTCCTTACAAGGGCCAACTTGTACGAAACACGGAAAAATCAAGTTTAGTTTTAGCTTGAAACGTATTGTAAAGTTCATTAACTATGATGACTATGAATTTATGACGTAACGAAATGAGTATGAGTACTTATGCATTTGCCATTGGTAACAAAAAAAAAATTCAACAGTAAACATAAAACTCGACTGCGAAAGGTACGAGGTTCGTAGGCTGGCTATCTGACATCGTATATTTCGGGTGTGTAAAAAAAAACTTTAAGAAAACCAAATAAGTTGTTAAGTGCTTTTTGTGACAATAAATATTCGAATATACGGAACTTTAAAATGAAGGGCGGCGGGCTGCGGTGTAGTACCGCGCGCCGCCTTCTATAAAATTTAAATTTATTAATTAGTTAATGGGCCCAATAACCTTATTTTTTCTTTTTTTTATGCCATAGGTGGCTGACAAGCAAACGGGCCAACTGATGGTAAGCGATCGCCGTCGTCTTTGGATACCTGTAACACTGGAGGCGTCACAGATTCGCTACTGACCTTTTAAGACTCTAATTAACAGCCCTTTAGTTAAATTAAAACGAATATAATTAGGTACATGGTTGGGGAAAAAGTCTTTTCGCATTATAGTATGTATGAACTTGTAATAAAATCTCTTTGGCTATATATACTATTTGTATCTGGCTGGTTTTGGTATCATTGAAAGTTTAAATTTTAAAGAACATAATTCCAAATTCAAATTAGGAAAATGAGTGATTTTCATTTGTTTTTCGTACTGTCAAGATGAGTGAATCTAATGAAGAAATTCAATACATTTTAAAAGTGTACTACAAAAAAGGTAAAAACGCAACGCAAGCCGCGAAAAAAATTAGCGATGTTTATGGACCTAGTGCAGTGTTTGTGAGAGTAGCACAAATTTGGTTTAAGCGTTTTCAATCCGGAAATTTTGATGTCAAAGATGCACGTCGCTCTGGTCGCCCTATTACGGATAAAATGGATGCCATTTTTGAAAAAGTGGAGTAAGATCGGCATATCAGTAGTTACGACGTAGCTGAAGAACTGGGAATTGACCACAAAACAGTTTTGGCGCATTTGAAAAAAACTGGGTACCTACACAAAAAAGCTCGATATTTGGGTACCTCACGAGCTCACTGAAAGAAACCTAATGAATCGTGTACTCATTTGTGATTCTTTATTACGGCGTAATGAAACCGAACCATTTTTGAAGAAGCTGATAACTAGTGATGAAAAGTGGATCACGTACGACAAGAACGCGCGAAAAAGGTCGTGGTCAAAGGCCGGTCAGGCTTCACAGACTGTGGCGAAACCCGGGTTAGCTCGCAACAAGGTGATGCTGTGTGTGTGGTGGGATTGGATGGGCATTATTCATTATGAGCTGTTACCACCAGGCAGGACCATCGATTCTGAACTCTACTGCGAACAACTGATGAGATTAAAGCAAGAAGTTGAGAGAAAGCGGCCGGAATTAATCAACAGATGGTTTTTCATCATTTCACCTCTAGATCTAGCAAAAAAAAAAAAATTGTCTGGGAGGTGTTAATGCATCCGCCGTATAGTCCTGACCTTGCACCTTCAGATTTCCATCTGCTTCGGTCTCTTCAGAATTCTTTAGGCAGTGTCAGGTTAACATCGCGAGAGGACTGCCAAAACCACTTGTCGCGGTAATTTGATCAGAAGTCCCAAAATTTCTATAGCAATGGGATCATGTTTCTACATATAAGATGGCAAAAAGCTATCGAACAAAATGGTACCAACATACTTTAGTTAAATGTAAATAAACTACTTATATTAAAAAATGTTTTGAAATTTCTTAAAAAATGCGAAGAAACTTTTTCCCCAATTACATACTCGTATAATGTGAAGTCTCCTACGGCATTCCCGATATGTAGACGTCCAGAATCGGTCAAGCTGTTTAGGTGAATGTCTTTTCGCCGTACTACAAAATGGGACGTTTAAAAAAAGGAGTCTACAAGCACCTCTCCAAGCTGGTAAACCATCAGCAACGCCGCTAGTTTTGCAGGTGTTCATAGGCGACGGTTCTGCTTAATATCAGGCTGGCCGTCTGCCTGTTTGCCGCATTTTTACATAAAAAAGGTCGCAGAACATTTACGTACACTGAAAACCAATGCCCTCCTTCGGGTAATCGGGTAAAAAAAGACGGCAAACTACTTCTACTTTATCAGTAGGACGAAGAACTCATTAACTCTCAGGGAATTTGGTTAACGTATCGATTACAAACTACGAGGACATGTCGAGGCATTGACTGTGACTTATGCGTCAAAACAAAACCATTCATTGTTTTAATTAGCTTTCATGTAGTTAACGAATAACGATGCACATTATAGCATGTGTAGATAACTAAAGGCACTGATAAATCTGAACCATTATTTATAAGTATTCTAACGAATGTTTCAATCGCAAGTTTAGTAATGCTTGCAAGAAATTAACATTTTATCCGCCATGATCGACGCATTAGTTAGGTTGTTGAACAACGTGTTACGAGTACAACAACGAGTATTAATACCGACTCTACGCATTTGATTTAGCATATAATTACGAAGTTAATCAACAAGAAAAATATTGCTTATATTTCTGCAGAATTCTATACTTTCAAGTTAGTAGTTTACACAGTTTGCCTATATATCTATGAAAGTACTTTGGCTCTGGTTTTAATTTTGGCGTATTTTATATTTAACGATTAAGTCATCTCTTCAGTACACAATTTTTATAAACCTTTTGAAAGATGTTTCTCTGAAGTATAACGTAAGTTTCGAAAAGTGTTCTCTTTTTTTATTTGTAACGTGTAAGCGTGTAACAGATAGACACTAAAAGTAAAGTAAAGTTAAGTCTAAAACTTAACCAAACTTGTTTGATAAGAAACCTTTATAATTTATACTTTTAATATTGTTAAATTGTTTTTGTCGTAATTTTGTTTCGTTTGTCTTTTTTATTTAATTGTGAATATTTTATTGGAGCACCTCACAAACGGAGCTATTTTATACAAGGATTCAAGAGAATCCTACCAATCTCTTCAACGAATCAATCAGAAGATGAGAAAAGATTGATGAAGGGTTTGGTGGAGCACCGGACTTAAAACGGAGCTATTTTACATTAAAAAAATAGGAATAAGATGAAAGAGTCTACAAGAAGTTTTTGATTATTTAAATACAACTCTGTACCTACTAGTAGTTTTGCGAACAGCAGACTTTACGAGCATAAACGACCACAAACTTTTATCTCGACCTCTGAACAGATTTTCCTCATATCCAAAATTCTTGTTAAAAATTGAGGTACAAAAGTTTCTGTCGATTTTTATGTCTATTCTGTCGACCGCTAAATGACGTCACAGCAAATTTTTCCCCTTGTAAGAAAAATACTGTCCAATCAAAAATCGCTGAGAATAAATATTTATGAATCTGTATACTAAGTTCCCTCGAGATTCATTGAAAAATACAACCTGTACGCGTGTTCTAACATCCATACATACAAACATCCAAACAAATAAAGCAAATTTAGCCAGTTGTAGCAGAGACGCTTCACTCGCTCGCCCAATAATAGTCATATGTATAATAGATTTTTAAAACACTAAGGTTCTGGTTGCTGTTTATATATTTTAATTTTTTTAGTTAATTACATAAATATCGCTGCTAAAATTTCAAAACAGCAGTCATTTACGCAGTATTACCATCACCATTAATTTACCTACTTAAGAGTAAATATAAATATTTTTTTATGTTAAAGTAAACAGAACATTCAGTAGTATAACGAACATTTTCTCGTACTATTTATGCAGCAGTTGCCATACTAAACTGAATTAAAAATTATGACACAACTTATGTTTATAAACTCAGGAAAGTACCCACACCCCAATCGTAATTATGTAGGTATTTACTTATACGTCTATAGACACGTACTCTTAACTACAGACAACATAATTAAAAATAAATATTAGTAAGTCACAAACTTAATTATTCGAAAGGAATAAGTGCATATTAAATTGTTTTTTAACAAGACTGTGGCTGCAGAAATTACAGTCAATTTCATTGCAAGTCGCATTTTAGATTCGCATAACACTTAAGTAATTAAATAAAATTATACTGACCCCCGATTTGGTTTCCATCGCGTCCGGTTAGCGAGATAATTCTGTTTGGAAGTCACTGATGCCGATAATGTTTACTGTAGTATTTGAAAGTTGCAATGTGACATGCCCTATAGAGAGTGATGGACGTGCGCGAGCGCGAGAGGCGAGCGCGCGATTTGTAGGAGCGCGCGCAACTGAGTCAACTTGACTCAAGTAGAGAGATATCTGGCCGTGCAGAGTTTTCGTCATCGGCGATGTTTGAGGTATGTTCCGATTCGAGCTCTCAGTTGCTCAGTTGCTAGTAGAACGCGGGACGCTGCCCCTTAACAAAAACTAAAGCACCGCCGTCGAACGTCGATTTGCGCATACCAGCAATTTTAATGAAACGGAGGCACTATCACAGACTAGTACCTACTTAGTCTACGTGTAAGTACAGAAATATACCTCATTATGTTAATAAAATATGTGTATATAAAATAGAGAAAATTGGGGTGATTTGAGAATGGATAAAATCGTCTTACTTAATAAATGAAAATATGTACTTGGATCATGAATACCTATAACCTAAAAAATGGTAAGGACAATTCTTAAAAATTTAGACTATTTGCTCTTTGGACGTTTAACTTCGTATTGTTAGTTAGACGGTTGTTGACTTGCGGTAATGCAGGTAGGCGTAGACATTGTAAGTAGATATCGTGACAAGTTCAAAAATTCAAATTCAAAATTGTTTATTCGACTAAGTCGCAGTCGTGGAGTTTTTAAATCTTAGCGCCGTCCAACAAAGTGCACGTGGTTTTTATTAATCAACATTTAATTAGTTATATTAATAGAGAAATCACAGTGAAAGAGCGGCCTATACCTAGCAATGGGATATAGGTAGGCTGTGGGTGAAATATAATAAGGAGTTTATTATGCAAGTTGGATATTGAAGTTCCTGTAAACTGGCCAAATTACAGGATATCAAGAACATAATCGTCTAATGTTTTAGATATAGATATAGACATACCCCTTATACAGTAAATCGAATGATCCAAAATTTTACTTGTCTCCTTTGAGTCAATCAATTCTGGGTGATTAACTGAGTCGTGTCATCGCATCCCGACATCTCCGCAAAATAGTAAACTTATTTTATGCCTCATGTGAAAATCGTCTGAAGTCTATCTTTATGGACCTTAGGTAATAGAAATAATTATGTGCATTTACGGAATTTTTTGGATTTCATAAAAATTTCAACAAAAATCAGCTGTTCCATAGAAAAATGTTATTGACACTCGACAAAATGAATGGAACTGCAAAGTTTTTGTTTCGCGATTTTAGGGTTGAATGGTAAAAGTTGTTCATAATGATAAGTACTACGAGTCTGTGCTACGAACCCTGGTCGGCTTAGCCCTACCCTTTATATCCTTTCCTTATAACCATGTATTGTAATAGTACCTATAATAGATACTGTCAGTGCCTTTTTGAAAAATGTAACCAACTCCCTCTGCAATCCTCCTCGGCTGTGGATGACAGGGGAAGTACAATAGCGCCCGGATAGGGAAAACAAAAGAAACCCCTAAATCTAACGTAGCCCCCATCGTCGGTCTGCTTTCTCAATTACCCCCCTTCAACGCCCATGATTACCGACTTGGAACGACACATAAATACTTGGTTTCTATTCGGCGAGCTGCAAATTGCTATTAACTTAATAAAACTAACATTGCAAAAGATGACTGTAATAAATTGTAATATTACTGTAATCCACATACTTACCTATAGATTATGTTATAGGGAACATAAATAGGTTTACAAATATGACTAACTGAAACGCCTTACACAGCCGTGGCAATATTGTGCTATTGCAAAGTTAGTTGCTAAAAGATCACTGCAGTAAAAATAGGTATTTCACGGTCATATCTATTGTAAACTAGCTGCACCCCGCAGTTTCACCCGCGTTTTCCGGGATAAAAAGTAGCCTATGTGCATCGATCTAATATGTAAGTACCTATCTATAATCCGACTTCGGTGCCTATGTGTTATTTATTATTTACTAGCGGCCCGTCCCGGCTTCGCACGGGTAGACTTTGGGATAAACGTAGAGTAAATTGAAATCGGTCCAGTCGTTCACGCGTGATGGCGTGACCAAAGGTGTTGAGAATAATTATAGGAACTCTTTGTTATAACCTCTATTCTCATGCTATTGCGTAACTATAGCAACCGTAGTTTGTTGATGCTAACTTGTCAATTTATAGTAAAAATTATCAGTATAAAACGCACACTGTTTTGATACTTAGATATGATTGAATTTGAACTTTGTACAGAGGTAATAAAGTGCAAATTGACTCTTGGACGTTAGGAACATACCTACATTGCTTAAACAACAGTGAGTGCTTGCAATTCAATATGAACTTTATACAATAGCAATAAAGCTCGTTTTAGTTAGAAAACGTTTGTATGGAAAAAATAAAAGGGCTGTTTTTAGGGTTTTTCAATATTTCTGAGAGATTTTCTTAATATTTTTTTCCGTAAGAACCTTCTCCTAATAATAACAAATACAACAAAAAAAGAATTAGTGAAATCGGTCCAGCCATTCACGCGTGAGGCCGTGACCAAGGAAAACAGGTTTCATTTTTATATATATAGATTTCCTTTACTTTAGTATAAAATGCTGCCGTGTAACCGCAACCTGTAGAAGCATGGAAGGCGGGAAGGCTTTGGCATACTTTGATTCCTAACTTCAACGCTAAATCGGTGCAATTAATGCAATCAACAGTTTGATTATTACTAATAATCAAACTGTATTAGTCTTTCTAGTTGCTGAACTGGTACTTAAGCCAAAATTCTGATTCGATAAGTTTGTGCATATTTCCTAGCAAAATAATTAAAACGTCAGTATCAGAGGCTTTAATTAAAATTCTTGAGCCTGGTTTCGCTTTAGAAGCATGAAAAATAATCCTTGTATCTGCCTCTTCGTGATGACATTCATAATTAGTTTCTTAATTTTTTTTTTACGGAATTTTCCTGAACTTGATAGAGTAGCACTGATGGTCGACGGTTAAAAAGATTTTTCTGTTTTGGATTATTGTTACCAAATTGTCGTTATCCAGAATCAGCCAGAAACAGCACCAGAGCTTCTTTAAAAACGATAATTTTTTAAGGCTCTGCAAAAAAAATTTGGTCTAGTTTGTTGAGGTCCCGAAATTTTGTACGGAATATCGAATTATTTTCTGCTTTCACGTTCGGAATCTTTGATTGACGGTGATAAGTAGCGATCAAAAATTAAATGTATTTCCGTTGCGTTTGTTGAACATATATTTACGAGTATAAGTATTGACTCGGCAATTTTATCAAAAGCTTGAGCTATAGAAGATCCGATTAGGTGCAAGTAGTAAAAACCATCTATTATTATTTCAACGTTGATATGTGTTGGCTCAACCATTTCCGTTTTGGATTTCAAAATCTTCGCTAACGTTGATTTTGAAGTTTTTAACATCTCTACAGTACATAAAAAAATTACTCGCAGCAATATTTCACTTTATAAAACTCGACAACCGGAATTCAGGACTGATTTTTTGCAGGCAAGCCTATACCACCGTGTTCATCATGAAATAATCTTTCATTTCGTTTAGTTTTAATTCAATAATCAGACCGATGCAAAATGCTAGTATCGATTTACCTGTTATAGGTATCTGGTAACTCGATAGTTGTGGCCGGAATAGAATAGGCAACCTAACGTTTGCATGTTCTATGGGCTTTATACTTTCGATTGGTATAGAATTTGTCTAATAAGCAAACCGGTGAAATGTTTAAAAAAAATTTTTTCATTATTAATTAATCATAATAATATACTGGACTGAAATTTGTTAGGCAACCCATATGCAATATCTTTATTGACATATTAAATCTTAATATATATAAATCTCGTGTCACAATGTTTGTCCTCAATGGACTCCTAAACCACTTAACCGATTATAATAAAATTCGCACACCGTGTGCAGTTCGATCCAACTTGAGAGATAGGATAGTTTAAATCTCAAATTATAGTCGCAATTTTAATTTATTGCAAATTATATATATACTGATAATTTTTACTATAAATTGACAAGTTAGCATCAACATACTACGGTTGCTATAGTTACGCAATAGCAAAACTTTTGACATAGAATTGACGCAATGGCTTTTGACAGGACAACGTCTGTCGAGTCAGCTAGTTACATATAAAATACGTTTCATCAAATAAACATCTCGGTGAAAGTCGTTGTTTAGCGGGATCTTAGGCTAAAAGGAAAAATATGGCCACAGGAAACTCGAGTCGAAAATTTGTTTCCATTATGTCTCACATAGCGTGAAGGGCCGACCAGAAAAGATTTTCGTGACACTCTGTAGAAGAAAACTACATAATCACGTAACTAGTATACTCAGGATAACATTAAATCGAGTCTTAACGCCAATCGCCGATGCAAATGGCGATGCCAGAAACCATTTAGATTAAGGTAGCAAAATAGCAAAAAATTAACCCATGCAAATTAAAATCGTAACAGCGTCAACGGGATCAAATGATTGTCGTCAAGAGGATGATAACGATACGGAAACCGTTGTAATGTGCAATTATCTAATTCTAGTTACGTAACAGCTTCACCAAAGTTTTGTAACTCTTTCTCTTTAACTCAAGGTTGAGAAGGGAACTAAATACGAAAGTTTTCTTTAAAAAAATGTTCTCAGTGAGAGATAAGTAAGTGACTTTAAGATGCCAGGAGAACCTCCATCTACCAAGATTCAACAGGTAACTTTTATCACATAGGCTACTTTTTATCCCGGAAAACGCGGGGCGCAACTAGTCAATTAAACCAGTGGGAGAAACAGCAAATAGATATTTTGTCAGCTTGTGGTATACTTGCCTACCTGCTTAGGTTATGTGTAACGAAACAGCCTTCGTATCTCTCACAAAAATAACAAATAAAAATATTTATAACAGGTTGATTTTTGATAAATCATAGCAATGCTCTAGTGTTTTGCAAAGGATGCTCAGGATCGAACGCAGACTCTAAAAGTGATGCGAATAAAGGTTAATAATGTTAAACTATTATTTAAATAAGAGAATAAGATTAATTGTACGGATTTTGGTATATTTAGAATTCGTCTATCGTTAATAGTTAAGTAAAAACCAGTCAATCAATTCAAAACTCGTAGAATGTCCCGCCGTTGTAAAATTGTATTATGTAGTATTTTGTTGAGCTAAAATTAGGGATTTTAAAGTATTTTAATATTAAATTAGGAATTGTTGCTCCACATAAATGCACATTAAGGCTTTCATTGGAACATTTAGGATTAAACTATCACGAAACATTACTTTGAACTATTTTGTAAGAATTGATTAATCCAATCTGCACCATCGACAGCGGGGTGACATCTATGAATTAGTTTTAGAACTAAAATATCGGTTCCGTCCACAGATCAAAGTAAAGCGAATAAACTGCGTAGAAAAGAACGTTTCGTTATACTTGTTAAGAATTAAGTTCTAAAACAAAATAAATCTGCGTAGAACGGAACGGTTTTTGCAATACGGATGTGAGTGGTCACTAGGAAGTAATTAAGATACGTTATTTTTCATAATTTAGTAATATTAGGTATTGAGCTATATCGAAGATCTGAAAATACATTATTATTATAATAAGGAATTGTTACGTCTTATTATTATAAACTAAAACCTTAAATCAACAATAAATAAGTTAACACGGCAGGATGCTCAGTAGCAGGTACTCTAGCCAAAAAGGTATTCTTTATAAAAATTCAAATAAAGAAGCATTCTTATTTAAATATGAGTACATGGATAATACAAAACAATAAATCAATTAGTTATCTCAATCGCAAATATCACATTAGTGGATAGATCTCAGACACAGGGAGAAAATGAATAAACGCGTCAATTATTTATACTTGGTTTGAAATCCAGAAACGTAAGGCGCTTCCTTGACGGCGGTGGCGAGTTGGTCGAGCGTCCAATCATAAGGGAGCATTGGAGAATATGTGATTGTGATTGGTCGTCGACGGATGGTTAAGCAGAGCTTGGAACGGAAGCAGGACAGACAGCGACAGGCGGTTTTGGAAATCGGCCATGTTCTTGTTTGGTATTTTCGGTAGTTTTTTCAAAGTTTAAGAATAGAAATTTAGGTGTGATTCAATAAGTAGGTACAGGTAGAAAAGAAGATAGGTAAGCGATGTTCCAGCCGTCGGGAGTTGCCAGATAAGGATTCTAAGATGGACTGCCGAACTTTTAAAAGGTTTGATGGAACTGCGACGTGGTAAGTATGGCGTCGCGGTGTCGTGAGAGATGAGAACGCCACACGGGGTGAGTGAACTGAAAATATCTTGAGGATTCCTTGCGCTTGGTTTAATTATGTGCATTTTAGTATCAGTGACCGATTGTTTAAAATTCAGTGATCTTTTTAAAATAGTTTAAAAGATAAATTTGTAATTGTAATGTTATTTCGTGGGCCACTAAAGATGGAGGCCTGGAGTGGAGCTATGAATATTCAACAACAGGTTTGAATTAGAATCACGTGTATTTTAAGTAAAAGCAAAGATCATGAACATTGTTGGTAGTTGATTATTATCTTGGGCTTCCTTGCGGTTGTTGCTTATACAATACGCATTGCGTATCTGTTTAAATTTGGATTTTCGGCATGGTACTCGTAGAATACCAGACTGGCCCGAACGTCCGACAACGGGTGTTATCAAGTTTGAAATAATAGTACTTGTACTTGCCTATTATTATAGTAACTTAATTTTCTAAATTATTTTAAAGAAAAGATAAAAATTATAACTTTATGCATTGAGCTACTAAATTAAAGATCTCGATTCGTGGATATTTAGCAATAGTTTAAGGATTAATGATTTAATTGTAGATTAAAATCACGCGTAGTTTAAATAAAGGTCAAGAGTACTTACCCACTTAAAGGATAGTACCTACCTATGAAACTTAATTGTGATTTAAGGATTACCAAATAGTGAATAATAATTAAATTAATTAAAAGGATTTCGTCATAACTTTACCCATTGAGGTGCTGCAGATTTTATAAGGAGGTTTTTAATTGCGGGAATTTAACACTGCAGATTATTATGTAAATACAAAAGAAAGAGAGCTTAGAAAGTAGTCTTGGTCACTGACTGAAAATACTTGTGTCCTTTTGTGCTTTAGGATGCGTTTTCTTAGGTCCTGTTCGACGGGGAGCTACTTTCCTGAGATTATTTTAATCCAGTTATTTAATTGAATTTATTCTTTGTGCATGTGTGTTTGTTTTTTAGAATCTTTTATTTTTGCATTTTGTGTTCTTTCGGTGTTTGTTTTCAGGACGTATCGTGTTGTGTGTGTTAATTGAGTGAAATACCTAGTGTATAAACAATATTCGTGAATAAAATAAATTAAAATAGAATTAAATCAAATAAAGTGAAATTAGATTAAATTAAAATAAAATCAAATTAAATCAAATAAAATCGTACTAAATAAAATAAAATCGAATTAAATCAAATAAAGTGAAATTAGATTAAATTAAAATAAAATCAAATTAAATCAAATAAAATCGTACTAAATAAAATAAAATCGAATTAAATCAAATAAAGTGAAATTAGATTAAATTAAAATAAAATCAAATTAAATCAAATAAAATCGTACTAAATAAAATAAAATCGAATTAAATCAAATAAAGTGAAATTAGATTAAATTAAAATAAAATCAAATTAAATCAAATAAAATCGTACTAAATAAAATAAAATCGAATTAAATCAAATAAAGTGAAATTAGATTAAATTAAAATAAAATCAAATTAAATCAAATAAAATCGTACTAAATAAAATAAAATCGAATTAAATCAAATAAAGTGAAATTAGATTAAATTAAAATAAAATCAAATTAAATCAAATAAAA
This sequence comes from Alcis repandata, assembly GCA_949125135.1. NCBI lineage: Eukaryota > Metazoa > Arthropoda > Insecta > Lepidoptera > Geometridae > Alcis > Alcis repandata. The sequence goes on along the minus strand of OX421221.1, from coordinate 10,671,505 downwards.
TCGTACTAAATAAAATAAAATCGAATTAAATCAAATAAAGTGAAATTAGATTAAATTAAAATAAAATTAAATTAAATCAAATAAAATCGTACAAAATAAAATAAAATAAAATTAGGTAAAATAAAATAAAATTAGATAAAATAAAATAAAATAAAATTAGGTAAAATAAAATAGAATTAGATAAAATAAAATAAAATTAGATAAAATAAAATAAAATAAAATTAGATAAAATAAAATAAAATTAGATTAAATTAAAATAAAATAAAAATAAAATAAAATAGGGTAATCAGGACCGGTGGTATTAAGTTCGTGTTAAGGGCCGGAGGTCTCGGGTTCGATTTCTGGTCCGACGGTTGTTGAGTAATGAGTTTGAGTACCTGTTCTGAGTCTGTTCGTTAGTTAGGATCTACTATAGCGTATACACGATTACGTTTATGTTAGGTCGCGGGTTCGATTCCCGACTGATATGTAATTAGAGTTTGGGCGTTAGTTAGAATCTACTTTAACGTATACACGATTACGATTATGTTAGGTCGCGGGTTCGACTCCCGACCAATATGTTATTAGAGTCTGGGCGTTAGTAGGATCTACTATAGCGTATACACGATTACGTTTATGTTAGATCGCGGGTTCGATTCCCGGGCCGATGTGTTATTAGCAGAGTCTTAGTTAAGGTTAAGCTTAGTCAAGTCTTAATTTAAGTCTTGGTCAATTAAAGTAAATCGGACAGCCGATCAGATTGCCGAATCTATTATAGGATATACATGCTTACGATTAAAGTAAATCGGACAGCCGATCAGTTTGCCGAATCTATTATAAGATTCACATGCCTACAATTAAAGTAAATCGGACAGCCGACCAGTTTGCCATGTTAGCCATTCGAAGTTATACGAACTATCTCGAATGGTTGACAATAATTGCTGTCAGATGAGCGGCCAACTATAGTTTGACGAGTAACTATTTAATATACGAATAAATGTAAAGTAGATCGGAAGTCTCTTTACTATTTTAAATATTATTTACATAACGTGAAATTACGTGATGTTTGACTCACCAAGTCTTACATATTATAATATTTTGACTCACCAAGTCTTACATATTATATTTTGACTCACCAAGTCTTAAGTTTAATGGAACATAGGTTCTGAATCGACACGATGACATTTAAGTCAATTTACCTCTTCAATTCGAAGGTCAACGATGATCTTTCTTTACACACTACTTTTATCGAAGGTTTCTATGGAAAGATCCTTTTGCTGATAATTATCTGAGCTGTAACATGGAGCGATATCTCCGAGGTTACCCTTGACTCCAACGGGATGACAGGCACCTCTTATGTCTATGGTTTAGTAATTGTTGGTTGTCTTCGTAAGATACTAAAGGCTTCCACGGAAAGTACCTTACTATTAATTATCTAACCTAAGCATGGAACTATGTTTCCGAGGTTACCCTTGATTCCAACGGGATGACAGGCACCTCATTATGCCGATGGTTTCTTAATTGCTAGTCTTCTTCATTTAGTCTACTGATAGAAAGTTCTATCTGAGACTGACGACTTGAGATGGTAACGGGAGAGTTACATTCATCTTTATCACACTATGTGTTAGACTTGGTTGTCTAATTAGATGCTTTTGGATAAAGGTTCCGGAGTATGTATTTACACACTAACTTCAGAATAAAACGATATTCTAGTTGGTTGTTCACTGCAGTCGCTATATTGCGTTAGGCAGTTAGGTGGTTAGGTAGGGGTCGAAAGGGATTGCATTCGTTCTTCCGGGACCAGATTCATTACCTTAAGGTAATGAGTAAGCTCCTTGATGAATAAATGTGTGAAAGGTAAAAAAAAGAAGGATGTAATGACTGACAGACTGACTGACATTTGCCAAAAGATTATGTCCTCTTCTCTTAGCTTTTGGGTTGTTATAATATTCAAATATGTTGAATATGATAGTTGAATATGATAACGACGTTTAAGTCAGGCGCTCTAATGTTAGGAACACACAGAGGTGTGTATTTGTACACGTAAAAACGGAAGAGTGTATCCAGTCTGGGCCGAAACACATTGCTTACCGCGGTGGAGGGGCGGGGCCATAGCCAACAATTTATGTGTACAAATACATACAAACATAATACATAAAAACCATAAAATAAATAACAAAAAAATATTTGGTGTAAAATCTTAGTAAAGTCTTAGTAAAATATTGTTCTGAACTTATTAGGCTTGAAACTAGTCCAAAACTACACGGTGAAAAAGAATCTTTTGATCCAAGCAAATATGCGTATATATATGCACAATGCAGTAAAATGTCTTGGTCTAAGAAAATATATTTCTTTGATTTCCAAAAGAATATAAATTTGGACTAATGTAATCAATGTTAAATCAAAATAAAGCTGTCTTTTTATTTAATGTAATAAAATCTTAATAGAAGATAATGATTGTGTTCGTTCTGATAAATGCCTTTTTAAAACACTAATAAAACGATTGTTCTTTACAATCAAAATTACCAAAATCTTGCTCTAAGCTCTGGCGTCGATTATACTAAGGAAATATTATTGTTTTTGTTAAAATTAACAGTGCTAAATCTTTAGATTAAAGTAAGCGCTGCCTTGGTTCAAATCGATTTAATTTCTAAAATATTCTATTTAGATGATTGCTTGTTTCAGTCAAGACAACGTATATCTTGTCTTAAGCTTTGCGCGCTAGAAATAAGTCGACATATTTTTCCAGCACGAAAATAAAATCTTATTTCAAGTAAATATTTTTTTTAACGAAAGTTAAGAGGTAATCTATGAAAAGTTTCGATGTGTTTATGCAAAAAAGTTGTAATTTGGTTGAATAATATGGTCGACTCTCCCAAAATAATGATGAGTTGCCCTGAACTATAATTTGGTTCATTGAATAACGTTAATATTTTAATACAAAGCAATACCTGGTTCTTCTAGGTTTTTGAATCTTTTAATCCAAATATATAAATTAATCAGATTGAAATGTAGGCATTTCAAGCAATATTGTGTTTCACATGCCTCAAAGACATTTACTTTTATTTTGAGAAAATATTTACTTAGTCTAAAATATTATAAATCTTTAAGGAAACTGACAGAAGCTTTAATCAATTGAATAAATTCATCCGGGCAAAACCCCACTAGGCAGCTTCGTTCAGATTCCCCCCTCATACTAAAAGTAAGTTTTACAAATAGTCACTCACACCAGGTTTTCGTATAACCGGTGGCTGACAATGATTCATAAAAGCAGACTTTCAGAATAAGCGGGAATGCTGAGCCGTGCCGCCTATTTAGTGGGTTGAGCTCGAATGAATTCGTTCAAATGAGTCAAGATACACGTGTACATCTCACCACTCCTGAAACATTACATCACAGATTTAAAGATCAAGAAGCATTGCACAACATACTATTACATCATTTTGTTAGTTTCCTTTTTGATTTCTTAACTGGTAAATAAAGTGATCGAAAATAAAAAACATTGATTAGCCATAATAATGAATATATATATTAATAGACCCCAAAATTATGTGCATTTTCATTGGAATTATATTAAAACAATCCTCTAAACACAATAAACTAAAATTGTTTTCCATTTCTTCTACAACAAAAGATTGAAAATTATTATCATATTGGCAGGTCTTAAATAATACATGAATACAAATAAAAATCAGTACAATTATCCTTGGGTATTAACAATTGCTCGATTTTGCAAAAACAACTTTCACAATAATCATTTAATTCGTATACAAGAATATCACCAACGGATTATGTATGGGACTGGATTGTCAAATCTGGTTTGGATTTTGTAGACGCATTGCTGAATGATTAAATGTATATGTTCGCTTGGCTTAGGGAAACGTGCAATTAATACATGAAATGACTTGAATAACACGTCAAACGCTTCTGTCATGGAAGTAAATGCATATATATAGGGTTGAACTTGCGTTTTGCTTTTGGCAGCTTTACCAATTTGTTTCTGTATAGTGGAGTTTATGTCACCAGGATTCTGAAATAAAAAAACATAAGATGTGACCTAACATATTTAGAGATGCCATAGTATCAGTTACTAAATAGTGACAGCACTAATATGAAGTACTAAAGCCGGGAATAAAGTGTGTGCACTTATTGTACTATTCTAGCTATGTATCACAACAGACAAAAACAACTAGCTTACCTCTACTATATAATACTCTCTCTAAGCACTGTTGAGTAGAAAACCTTTGCTTTTTTACACGGCCTTTGAGTGGCACAACATTAGCCAGTAATGTCAATTCTGTTGGTAGTGCATCTGTAACAATACAATTTTTGTTATTATTTGAGTAATCAAATAGGTAATATCAATATCACATTTCTAAGAAAACTGTAGCAGCGAAGTAATTGGAAATTTATTACACAAAATATATAAAATGTTATAGTTACCATCACTATCAAAAGTATTTAGCGAATTTCGCAAATCCTTCCTGTGTTCATCCGAATTAATTTCTTCGTTTTTTAATTCCATGAATTTTGCATGAACTTTTTCCAGTTGTCTTTTAAAGAGCTTTACTACAGGGTATAATTCAGCAAAATCATCTTCAATCTGGAAAAATACCAATTTTTACTAAATAAAAGGATACAAAACATGGTGGGTCTCTAGAGCATTTAAAAATTAAATGTACAGAACATAATTATGCAGTACTACCCAATCTTAGTCACAAACCTTAGACTCCAAATACTTATTCATGAATAATATTTTTGGTTAGCCCAATTCTATTTCTTAGTAGTGGGCTAATCTCTTTCAAATGGTCTTGAGTGAGTTGATCCAATTGGTTTAATGTTATGCCATTCTCTGAAACAATGTGTACATTTATCATTGCGGTTCATATTCATAAGTTTAGGTACCTACAGTCCTAGTTAGCAGTGTAACCGGCCACACGTGTGCGGCGAGTTCCTACATAGTGTATGAATAAGAGTGTCAATTGCTTGCCGCTGACCACCGGTGTTGTCGTCGGTGGCCCGTTTGCGTGGAGCCTACATGTTTTCTTCCTCTCACGACAGCATAGGACTTCGTAGGAGTATAAATAGATAGATACCTACTTGTACTTACACAGGTCGCTCGTCACAGCATCGTACTGTTTTGAGTAAACAAAACTATTTGAAGATATGTATTACCTAAATGTATCAACATTTGAGGTACTCACTGTGAAATGCTTCGATTATTTCTTCCAGCATTTGCAACGAATTCAATAGAACGGTGATTTCATCAATCACCAGAGTGGAATTATGCGACAATGTTAATTATAAATGCCAAAGGCACGAAACAAGTTAATAAAAACGCAAAAACAAATTAGACACCTCGCAGTTGCACCGAAATGCCGAAACCGAAGTCAACCGTGAGCGAAAGCGAAGTGAACCGTCCGGAAAACGGAAACGTAAAGCAGCGACACAAAAATAATCTACAGCATGATATTGTACGGCATCCTCCTAATAATTGCTTTTCAGTGCAGCGTTTTTTTTTTAGTTTTTTTTTTGGTACTGAGGTAAAACCTCCAATGCTAGACAGTGAACCAAAGATGACACTTTCGAAAAAAACTTAGAAATTATAATAAGAATAATCATCATTGAAATAATTTTACTATTATTGTGAAAGTTATTATTGTTAGATTATAAGCTATTATTGTTAGTCAAAAAAACACACACACACACACACATACACTTTAAATATAAAAAAAAATACGGAACTCAACAGTAAACAGTGTGACAGAGTGAACGAGTACGCTGTAGTTACTAAACATATTTAAAAGGAAGGTAACATTTTGCAGGTATTTTTACGATTTGTGCTACTTATTGCTTACTTATCTACACTAATAATACGAGTATTAGAAAGAGGAAAGATTTGTATTTTTTGATTTTTATATGTTGGTGATGATTAAACTCAAAAATTACTGGACCTATTTCAAAAATTATTTCACTGTTAGATGCTACATTATCTCTGAGTAGCATAAGTTTTATTTTATACTCGTGCAAAGCCGGGGCAGCTCGCTAGTAGTGTATACATTTGTTTACATGGACCTTATTTTTTTATTTCTTTTAGTTTTTATAACACACTTCTAAGTCTTGGCACCAAAAATTACCCAAAACCCAAAAACCAATACATGACACCCCGTGTCGGCTTTTGGGTGATTTTTGATCCCAATAGTAGACATACTTAATAAGTGTTACGAAAACTAAGAGACAAAACAAAATCATGCCTGCAAAATGTTATCTATACTCGTATTATAATTAATGTTTAGCAACTACAGCGCATACGTTTACTCTGTCACATTGTTTACTGTTTATTCGCGTATTTTGTTTTTTTATGAAAGAAAGTGTGTGTGTTTTTGGCCACGCGTTAAAGATGTCACTAGATATTTTTTACAACTATAGTAAAGTTATTTCAATGGTAGGTATTATTCATAATTTATACGTTTTCATTTTTCGAAAGTGTCTTCTTTTGGTTTACTGTCGACCATTGGGTATTTTACCTTACATACTCTCTATATTTTGTGCCAATAATGTACACAGTTAGGTGATGTTCAAGTTCTATACACTTGTTACATTATTGAATTTATTAAAATAAGCTTTTATTAATAGAGACTTAGATTACTCAAGTACTTACGAAAATTATAATATACTTAAATTAAAAACTAAAAACTTGTGACATCGATTATCGTCATGTAGTATAATATCGTTGACACGTCCCACTTCCCGATAATTGTGTTCTCGAAAATTTCGAACCAAAACAACGGTTGTGTTGTTCAAAGACATGGAGTTAGTTAGCCACACCTCCGTTTTCTTATTTAAAAAAAAATATTACTTCAGTTTAATGTTGGCAGCCATTTTCATTGAAGATTAAAAATACTTAATCTGAAGCCATATTTAATTTCAAACAAGAATATAAATTTGTTGTAACAATTATTTACGATACTTTCAGTTAAACAAAATTTATTGTATTGGAGCAATGGACACTCTTTATAAAAATAATGAGAATTCTAAAACAAAGACATCATGTGTTTGAATCAAGAAATAAGTTTTGTTATATTTAAAGAAATATTGCATTGAAATAACATTTTATTAGTTTCGTTTAGTGTCACTACCAACATTCGTCTAAGGTCAAAAATAACTTGATACAATGTATTTTTTTTTGAAACAAAAAATTCGGTACATTAGTTTGATTACTCAGGATATTTTAGGCTAAGTACGATGTATTGTATTGGAACAACGAAGTTTACTTCAGGTCAAAGTAATATTGTGAACTCAAAGTAAGAATATTAAAAACTTCATTCAATTTTCTACAATGTCACTTTAAATCACATTGCTTTGTCAGAAGAAAATATGTTTAAGACAACATAATGTCTTGATGGAAAGAAATCACAGGACTCTTTTTTTTCCGTGTATAATTTAGAATATATTTCGTATCATATTTGATAATTATTTAAGTCAATTTTATACCATAAGCATACCCTTTATGAATAACCCTATATAACTTACGTAGTAGGAATCTTGTAGCTTAGAGTAAGTCAATTTGTTAGGAAATCTATTCAGGTAGCTCGGTTGCTCATACTTATTCGTAACTTAGGTTCTACGATCACAACGCAAGGTTTTCCCACTAGACAATCACTTGGCCATAACAGTAGGTTAACGTTAGCAATCGAAAAATTTAGGTATAGCTAGTAATACATAGTTTATATATAGATAGTTAGGTTAGATATAAATAGTTAAGTAGATATGTTTTTTATTAATAGGGTAGGGGTTTTTACATATGCAAACTCCTCACAGATCAGTCAGTTTTCTCACTTAATTTTATACTGTCATCTATACGTTATTGTTTTGCTTTATTTTGTCGAACAGCCATAATTTATCATTGATTAGAATTTCCACGATAAATTTCGACAAATTTAATTAAAATTTATGAAGGAAAAATATTTATGCCGATTCGAAGCCCATCCGCTAGCAAGCGCTAACCGGTCTGGATTTTCTATAATTACGTGTAACTACTTATTGGGCACCGCACGTCACTATGCAACTACTGCAACATTGTAGCAAAACGTAAACTAAACCAAGTTTTACTGGTTTTACTAGAAGATGTATTTTACTAAAAGATGTAAATAAAAATAAATAAATAAAAATCATTTATTTCAGGCGTAAAAAAAACCCATAGGAAAAAAAAATAAAAATTAACTCACAGTAAAAAGTGAAATTAAAATTGATAATCTAACATAAGTACCTAAAATAGTTTCACCTGTAGAAAGGGTGAAACCACGTCCATAAAAAATATAAAAATAAAAATGCTACACAAACTTTGTGTTGTCACTTTAAAACTGAACCCGGAGTTTACAGCCAGAAGAAAAAGAAATTAATGATGGTAATGGCAGTTTACGTGGATGATATGTTATTATGGTACTGTGGAAAAATGAGAAAAAAAGAATATCAGTGAAAAAGGAACTTACTACATCATCGCTTATCAACAGGGAGTTGATGGTCATACGCGAACTTATTCGAGATAAAAAGAAAACTACAAACGAAGTTTAAGCAACTACGCAATTACTCGACACAATCGAACCTCTGGAAACATTGGATGGATACTTTTAGCAATTTTATCAATGTAATATACACATGAAGGAAAAAGTGAGTAGCGAGTGCAAATACGAATATCAACTGTCAGTGAACCTCGTACCTCCCACTCTTTATATATACTACTAGCTGCGCCCCGCGGTTTCAACCGCGTTTTCCAGGATAAAATGTAGCCTAAGATGTGTTAATCCAGGCCATGAACAACCTTCATTCCAAATTTCATTTAAATCCGTTCAGGCATTTTGCGTGAAAGAGCAACAAACATACAAACTTTCGCGTTTATAATATTAGTAGGATTAGTAGAATACATATCAAAGATTAAAGAAAAATATGACAGGGCTATACAAAAGTTACATGCGTAATTTTTGAAGCTAACAACCTAAATTTATGCACGATTCTGTTTAGCAAAGAGACAACAGCAACTTGGAGAATAAATCGACAATAGGTATACTGAAACTCTTTATCAAAAGACTAGGGCTTTAAATCAGTAACCGCTGAACAAAACGAAAGCTATTACCAACTTAAATACCTACCTAAACTTAACGAAACTATAACTCGAACATTGTTAAACTGAAAGGACACAATCCACTTCCTTTAGCAGATACGAGTACATTTTCAAATGCGACAAAGAACCCTTATTTCCTGTATTGAACAAAAGAAAATAAATTTACTTTTACATCCACTGTAGGATCGAAATGATTTCACGCTATAATTTGCAAGTGAGAGTAACTACAACTCTCGAGACGGTATTTCTCGATGGCGTCTGTCAAATTTGTAACTCATGGCCATGGTGCCGAATTTGTATGGCAGTGGCTTAAAAATGTTCCTCGCTGACGTTTAGCTTTCGATACAGTTTTCACGCAGGGATTTATGGTGCCAATTTTAGTTCTTGAAGTGACCGCTAGCGGCGCTGTATAATTTGCCATATAAAATGTTTACGCAGTCGATATCGAGTAAAATGGCTAAAAACTCGTGTTAGAGGTACTGATAGTACAGCTTTTTAATTTCCACAATATTCGAATCCAAAGTTATAATTTTACAGACTGATGATTTACTACATTTTAACAAAATGTTTCAGAAAATCCGCATAAACAATTTTGCACACTAAGAATTCAACCCATTTATTTTTACATGCGAAATACCACTTATGAGCGTGTCACGAGTTCACGATCTATTGACAGATGCAAACTCACTATTACAAAGCCCAAGTAATTTTAGGTATTAGACTGATTCATCATAATATACAACCTTGAAATATTCATGGAACAATAGTATCGTAGGTAGGTATCTACTAAACCTGTTTTCGTATTGAACATGAGCATGACGGAATGATGAAGCGTTTTTTATACCATTGTATGGTGAGCAGTAGACAGAACTGTTTATTTTATCAGTCTGTTATTGATTGATGCAAAGCTAAGCTATATAATATGTGTGTGTGGTCGGGGGTTATCGGATCTCCTGTATAGCCGATAATATCTCCTGTAAAAGGGATGGGGAGCCGGAATCGATGTGTGGAAATTGGTATGGTATTAAGAAGCAATTCATTCGCCCATGTATTTCGTAATAGCTAAATATTATTCAGGCTTTTTTTAAATTTACCGTTGTCGTAGACGATAATAAAATTTTTAGTGGAAGGCACACGATATTTTTTATGTTTTTGAATGTTTTTAAAGCGTTTCAATAAATACATATGTTCAAGTTAAATATCAGTAGTACTTAGGTATACCTACTATTATTAATAATATGTAAGTAGGTATTTATATGAGATTTACGTTTTTATAATGGGTAAGCATTATAAATAGGTTAAAACAAAAACCTATTTATAAACTAAGCGCTTTTAATTAGATGTAAAAGATAAAATTATCACTTAACAACGGTTGCAATAAGGACATACCTCTACTTTTCGATTTGTCAATAAATCGTGTTCTTCTAAAATAACTTCTTCCTTCTCCATAATAGTTTCAGTAATCGTTTCTGACACGTTATGAACCGCGGAATCGTTCTGTTAGTTACGCACCTGCGACGACCGGCCTGATAAGACTAACTTTCCGATAAGAGTGATAGGTACCTGTTCATGTTCTCTGAATCTAAACCTCGTGGCGATGCAATCTCAAGCCGCACTCGCATCTCGGTCACGCCATTTTAGCCTTAACGTATTCTTCCTTAGAAAACATAGTGAACGTAAAACTCTGTAATTTAAGGAAAACAAACAATTTACGAAAACCAAACAAAGTACGAATTAAAATAAACAATATTTATCTTAGTGTTGTTTACAATATCCTAGGGATACGTATACTTTTGTAATAAATTGACTTCCTCATTTTTACTATTAGAACATTGAGCAACTACGGAAACCACTAAACAGATTGACCAAAGTGCAAAAGCAAGGTATTTATAATAAGATCTGCATGTTCAACAAGCTACCGCTCAGTGTCACGAACCTACATGCTATAGAGTTTAAAATAAAAATAAAACTATTCTTCGAGTCCAACCCTTTTTACTCACTGAATGAGTTTATGAGACTGCGTCTAACTGAATCTTCATTCTTGTGTTAGTTAGAACTATTGAAATTATTTTATATTATTTTAATTATATAACTTTATGACTATTGTTAATTTTTTTTCTTTTAATTTTTTATTTTATGATAAACTAGCTGCGCCCCGCGGTTTCACCCGCTGTCCTGCAAGAATAGCGGAAAGCCGTTCAATTTTCTGGGGTAAAAAGTAATCTACATATTACCTAGGGCTTAAGCTACCTTCATACCAAATTTCGTCAAAATCTGTTTAGCTGTTAAATTGTTAAATCAAATTGTCATCCATACGTCCATTACATAGCTGTCATTTGCGCAAAGAGTATAATAAGTCGTTTTGTTATTCCAAGTCTGATTCTTTTTTGTTATACCTCGTTTTATAGTGACTGATGTTTTATGTCAATTCACACTTGAATGCTATCGAATTTATTTAATAGAAATAAATAGTAGGTATAATAGGAATAAATAGTAGGTATAATAGAAATAAATAGTATCCTATGTGCGTTTCCTGGCTCTAAGCTACCTCCTCACCAATTTTCAGCCATATCGGTAAAGCCGTTCTTGAGTTATAAGTAGTGTAACATAACACGACTTTCTTTTATATATATAGATTTGTACAATGTATAAAGACCTGCCCAGTGTAACAGTGTTTACGGGTTATTGTTGATACCACTAATACTGACTACAAGTAAGAACTGGTATTGCAAAATTCGGTAAGATATTTGTGCGAAGCTCAAGCCGCAAAAAAGGATCTGATTCTAAGAGAATTGATAAATAAGAAGTGACGTGAGGTGAGTAATCACTGAATGTAATTTGCTTTACCTAACTATTTTTTATATATATTTTTTACAAAAACTAGTTATGCGTTTGACCACAATCTCACCTGATGGGAAGCGATAATTATTTGACATGTAGCAGTTTGGTAGTAACTCACATGTTGGTTTTGAACTATCGTATTTTAAACAAGCGCGGAGCCCTAAAATCGTATCTAAGACCAATCTAATCACAAATCAATACGATAAGATACAAATAACGGAAGTTAGATTATATAGATAATATTGTCAATATTAATTAGATATAGAAAAAAATAATTAATCATATTTTTGTAATTTTAAGAAAAACTATTGAGTTACTTATAAAAAAAATGTTTTACACTCATAGCTGGGAAACTTCGCTATACTTTCCTGTCTAGTTCACATATCTATTTACTAGAATTAATTCTGATTTTTTCGTCGGTAAACTTTGGAGATAGGGGTGCGGATTATTAGTTCCTGAGATTTACAGACGGATACAGAAGTCTCGCCTCACGGGTTCTTCCGCAAAGGAGGTTCTGAACCCTAAAAACTTTTGAACTATCAACTACGTGTACCTATGTAAAATAATATAATCAGAACGGCACCGTTTGTCATAATCTGAATGCAAACTTGATAGGTACTAAATTAAATTACATGAAAACGTAACGATATGTAGATAACGTTGTTAGGTACCTAACATTCTATCATCTTCCTTTCTTTATTTATAAAAATGAATCGCTGTTCGCTAAAACTCGAGAACGGCTGGACCGATTTGAATATTTATTTTTTTGATCTGCTTGCTCTAATAAGTACAGTACAGAGGTTTAAAAAAAACAGCGTGTGAAACCTCCGGGTGCAGCTAGTAATTATATAAATACGTATTTACGTATATTTTCCCATATACTTAATCAATTGATGCATGACTATTCAATTCACTATCTTGAGATGTATTTGTAGTTTTATTTAAATTGTTTACTTTATTAAGACTAGGAATTTTGGTTTTACAGTTTATAGATACAATTTTAGCTACCTACAGTTTTTTTCTAAGTGTAATGTGTAAAGTGTAACAATGTATTAATGTACCAAACATTATACATTATTTAAGATGGATGGCACTGAATTGCACAACACAGCGTAAGATTCGGGGTTCATACAAATGAAAAAATATTAGGTACCTAAAACTATCCAATAACACTACCTACTTACCAATTATATGTAATGTATTTTGTTCAAATACACGGGAGTACCTACCCATGTATCATTGGTTCGTAGTATTCGACTCAATAATATGTACGAGTACCTACCTACCTACTCCCGTTACAACAAAATGTTTCAAAACCACGTTCGTTTCCAGTAAAATGTTAAGTGACATTTATTTTCTAGTTGGTTTTTGAAATATCTGAATTTCAAATTAAGGCCAAAAAAAATTCAAACCACAAAATATGGTTATGAAATGAAAACACCGGTTAGTGCTCGCGGTGTTTTTGTCGAATGAGTGAGTTCAATACACTATAATTAATGCTGACGACAGTTACAATGTAGCAAATATGTCTCGTTGTTTCCGTACTCAGACGCTAAAAAAGGAACCCGCATGGTCAGACTCCAGTATCTGTCTGCCTGTATGACGAAGCCACTTAAATTTTTAAGTGCGCTTATTATAATTGGTATTTTTAACATTTTTTGAGTCTCGTTTGCGGCTGGGCCTTATTTCACCAACCACATAATAATATTGATTTTATTTCATGCATATTTTATTGCTATCCATAAATTGAAACCTTTACATTTTTCCTATTAAGTTTACGGTGCTGCACTGGAATAGGCAACAACCATGAAGATTTTTGGTCAACCATTATGTTTTTTTGCTGCGATTTTTTATGTTATCTATTTCACTAACGCTGTAAGTAAAAAAAATACAATTCAGCTCACCTAATCTAAGTAATAATTTGTTTGGTATTGTTTAAGATTCCTTTTTGGCCGCAAAACGTATATCAATATCCACAAATCAATCCATACCTGCCAACGCATCAGTATCCACACGCATTCCCATTCCAACAACCACAGAACGTTCAAAAACAATCAATACTTTTACAAGAATTGGACCATTTCCATTTGATTCTCAAAAATATAATTGCACGGACTAAATGGAATCTTATGACGTCTTTTTATTAGGTAATCTTATTCAACTTACATAGTATTTTTGTGCCTCCTTTATTTTCAGTGTACTGGGTGCGCCGGTCAACGTTCCGGCGACAGTCAATATAAGATTGTTAAAGTCGTAGCACCTAGGAAGAAATACATATATCGTTTGAAAAATACTACATCTCCATATTAAATCCATGCAGACAACTTACCATCGAAGCACAGTTTTAAAAATACAATACACACGCCCACATTTGGTTTAGTCACGATTTTGATACCTACCTACTAAGTAAAATTACTCTAACAGAAACCCTGCAACGGAAAAGTAGAACATCCTGGAGCGCGACGCCTTGAGTTACGATCCATTTCCACGACGATGGCACCTCAAATACAACTTATAATATCCCAGTTGAAAGATAGCAAGATATTAAAAGACAAGTCATTGTACAAGAATCTACTGCTTCAATTGAAAAAGACTTTCCACTCCACTCCAGCTGCTGTTTGCGCTAGATGTAAAATATGATGTAATTCTAAACATATCACATGAAACTGAACTGTTTTCGTGAAATAAAAAAAATAACCATTGCTGTTTCACAAATATGAGTATATCTTCTTTTATTTTTAACCCCCGACTCAAAAGAGGGGCTGACGCGCCGTTTTCTTTGTAGAAATATTAATAGGTAGGTACTTAGATTCTTCCTAACTAATATTTTGTTGTAATTATTATCAATATTTTTAGCGGTGTTTTAGTTTTTATGTACAGGTTGTTAAATAAATCAAATTATTATTTCGTACTTTTTTTAGGTAGGTAGGTTTTTGTGTCGGGGGTTTTTTATCTTCTCCTAATCCGATTGTAACGTGTTTTAACACTAAGGTTCAAAATAGTCCACATGGAAATCTTATGAAAACAAGCTTTAGGTATTTACAACAGCGCTGATTTACCGCCACAGAAACCGACCAATCTTATGTGGTTTCAGCATTCGCCTGTGGCCACATGGTCTGTTTGCTTCGATAGACCTCGCGATTATTAGAGCGAATCCAAGATCAGTAAAAATGTAGTTATCTTGATGTCTCAACTCGCTATCCTTGTTTGTTTTTTTATCATTAAAGTCCTCGAATGTGGAAGAAATTGAGAACATAGCTAGAGTAAGACCTCACACCAAAACCATGCTTTTAATTTGTACATAGTTACGCGTTTTTCAACAACGGAAATTGTTAAAGCACATTCATATCTTTTGAAAACTATTTCAGAGAATTTTAAAGAGTCAGCGCCACAGAGCTTATCTTGTGTTAACTTATCGTTAATTTGCTTTGCTGGACCTCACAATGACAGCGAACTTAAAGTGACCATCACAATCCTATAAATCAACTAGTACACGACATCAAACAAAACAAATCGACGTATCATGAGTAACGAATGACACAAAGATCAAATAAGTACTCATTATAGATATAAAAAAATGTGTTTTTCATCAAAGGAAAGACTAATAAACCCCAACAACACATTAGCAAACTCCCGTGCTGTTTATCTGTTAGATATAGGCCTACTCCAAATGACAAGAAATTAAGGATTGTAACGTAACTCACCAAAAATAAGAAAGTACTTACACCTGTCAGTGATTACCTGCCTTAACTCCAGGCTTCAAGTCTGAAGTTCCACGCGAAAACATCATAGAAGCTGTATTTTTAACTGATAGACTTCTATGATGTTATGTGATAGCTTTTATGATGTGCGCAGGGTATGTTCGTGGCTGGAATACCACTGGTCCCCAATGATTAAATTATCCGTTTGAATTCAAGAAGTTCAGCTCTCAGCTAAAGTCGGTGAAGTCATCATCGGCTTTGATCTACTTATAAAAAGTTCACCCATGCGGACAACGTGGCGAGTAAGAGCTAATAAATTTACAAAGGCGCTGATTTAGCCTGCTGTCTCAATAACCATCTGAGCCTCAGCAGTCTCAGCCTTCAGCGAAGGAACTGAATATTACTAATATCTAGTTCCTTTGCTGGACTTTGCGACTAAAGCAATCAATCGAAATTAAAGCCAACCGGAAAATTACATACATTTCTTTCCAATAATCATTAGGTACTATTTTAGCGAACGAAAGTTGATAAAACTTCATTTTTACGGCTTAAAAACTTTTGTCTCAAGAAAATTATAACGGCGCTAATATCACGTAACCCAAGCCAACATTTTAATAAAGATTGGGTCAGGTTTGGAAGGACATGCATTTAGGCAGGCTTTTTATATTTTATGAAAATAAAATACAACAACCGACTCCGAAACTGATAATCAAAAACTGCGGCGAAAATATGTTTTTATCCCATCAACTCGAAAACGATATTTTGTTCCCGCGTGAGAGCGAGTAAAAAAGTTAATTTTTTCGCATTTAGTTCAAAGTGCGCCCAAATTAAATTATTACCTACATACCGAATTGCGAATAAAACAGCTTGTTTGCATTCAGGAGGGCAATCATGACAGAATATTAATTAGTTTCTTGATAAAACATCAAATGAAAAAACGCAAATGGAGCGAAATTTTCAGAAACAGGATTTTTATACAAAACTAGCGGCCCATCCCGGCGTCGCACGGGTGGACATTGTTCTGAAAAAAGATTTTCCCGCTTTCCTGTTGAATTTTTTTCTGAATTTTCTTTGCTATAAACCTCACGGAGCCCGAGACCTTTCCAACGAATGCAAAACCGTGGAAATCGGTTCGTGCGTTCTGGAGTTATAGCGTCAGGAAGGAAAACCCGACTTATTTTTATATAGTAGATAAAACAAGCTTCTATGATGCTAAAATTAACTGTCAGGACCAATAAAAGAAATTATAATTAAAATTTTTTTTAATTTAAAAATGAGACTGCCAAACAAAGCCACAAATCAAAGAACTCGAAAATACTTATTTTCCAGATAAAATGTGGAAACTTTTTTAAATGAAGCTCCCGATAAGCTTCTTGCCGTAAAAGTGAGTAACTATTTAGTAATTGTTAACTACAGGGTTATTCATAAAGGGTATGCTAAGCCGAAAAGTGCTCATAGTACTTCATCATTATGAACAACTTTTACTATAGGGCCAACCCGAAATTTGAGAAAAAAATTCTGCTGTCCAATAGAAAAATGTCAATGACACTACAAAATGTAGCAGCTGATTTTTGTTTTCGCGAATTTCGGCTTAGCATACCCTTTATGAATAACCCTGTATAGACACCTATAGATAAGTAAATAATAATCAATTGAGTGAAGATTCTGTAGATGCCTAAAACTGCGGATTAAACCACTGGGGGCAGCTAGTAAAAAAAAAGCAACGAACAGTCGAATTGAGAACCGTCTCCTTTTTGGAAGTCGGTAAAAAATACCAGGCAGACCCTTCTGAAATGAAAACCAATCGGTTTTTAATCGCTATCAAAATGGCAAGTGCTTGTGACCAGTCCCAGGAAAAAATAAGACCTCCAACATGCTGTAAGAAATTGCTAGTTATTTGAAGCTGTCCGACACCAAGCTATACAGGGTTATAAAGAAAGGATATGCTAAGCCGAAAAGGGCTCATCATTACGAACAATTTTTCTTTGCACCAACATTGAAGTCGCAATAAAAAAAACCAGCAGTTCCATACATTTTGTCCGACTCTGTTTGTTGATCCTCTATTTCAGGGGTAATCTTATAATAAATTACAGAAGAATAGTATAATATAGTAGTCATTAGAGTGTTAGCCTAAATGAGCTTTGTCAACGAATCCTTGTCGGCGAAACGTTCGTAGTGGAAAGGTTCAGTCGTCGATTCGCTCATGAATGAATCGTTCTGTCGGCGAATCGTTCGTAAATAAATGGTTATGTTGGGGACCAACTCATAAACGAAACACTATCGGCAGCTTATCCAGCAGAGAAACGTTTGTCAGAGTCTCAGAGATAAGTTTCAGAATCACTAAGGAATATGGCGGAAACTATACCACTTCGCAGTACTCATACTTTCATGCTGCGACTATACTATCAACCCAGCCAACCGACCGACGCGACGACGATGCCACAGTCCGCAACTCTCTTGCTTGCGTAACACTAGACGAGACTGACCCATCCGAATTACCGAAGTATGTGTAGAGACACTGAGTCCCTAGTGCGAGTTTTTTAACAGACTTCAAAAAAGGAGGAGGATATCAATTCGTCTGTTTTTTTTTTTTTTTTTATGTTTGTTACCTCATAACTTTTGACTGGGTGAATCGATTTTGATGATTTTTTTTTATTAGAAAGCTGACGCTTCCCATTTGGTCCCATTTCAATTTAGTCCAGTTCTGATGATGGTATCCATGAGAAAACCATATAAGTCTTAAATTTGCATTAAGTACGTGCGCGACAAATAGATGAATAACTCAATAGTCGGTCTTTTGAAGTGGGTTTTTGTTTTTTGTTTTGTAAAAATAATGTTCTTGTTTCGAGTAGTTTTCGTAACCTAACGATCGCGTTAACGTAAACTACAATTTGTATGGAACTATTGTAGTTCATCTTATGAATGTGATGAAATCTTACTGGGTGGCGCGGTTTTTATTCCATACAAATCGTAGTTTACGTTAACGTAAACTACACGAAAAAACTCGCACTAGGCACTTCACGTTGTGTCAAAACATTGACAGAAATCAAATTACATGAGAACTCTGGTTTAATAAAATAGGTAGGTATATTTTTAGTTTTTGTTTTATTGTAAAGAAGAAAGACAATAATGATGTAATGTAAAAGCTTTAAAATAATTAGGTAGGTCCTAGGTACTGGTCGTCACACCACTCTTCATAATAATAAATGGAGAGCCTATTTTACGTTAAAAAAATACCAATTCATTTTAAAGTTTTTATTTCGTACCAAATATTTTAAACACGGGAATACTCACGTAAAAATTAAGTCGTCCACTACGACTACTTTCGGTCACATTCGGTGACCTTCATCAGGTGAGTTTACAAGCGTGACGCGCTCGCGGTTGCGTCTCGTTTGGTTACCAAATATTTCTTATTATTTTGTGTCATCCCCTGCAGCAACGCCACCAGCTTGGAAAACAATCAATTTTATATTAAAATGATGTACATTAGACGCACATGATGTACCACTACGTACTACGTATAATATAATTGCTGAACGTCCATTAGGTACTGTACTACTGATAAATTAGACTTTAATTGTGGCATACTATCCAGCAAAACCACTCCGAACGTACTGGACAAAAGTAACGCGGCTGTTTTATGATGGAAACTGTTGTACGATTAGTGCTGAATGCGTACGTGTGAAATATTACTCTAATGGGTGATTTCACTTATTTGTGCTTCACTCAAATTTTCTTAGAAGCGCCTGGTTATTTTATGTTAGCAAAACGTTCCGTAGCTATTGTATTTTGGATTAGGCGCAAAACTTTAAAATATGATCCAGGAAAAATTGCATTTAACTAATTACGTAATATCTTTTACTACGTTTAACTACAATAAGAATGTATTTAATTATAACCTTTGTTTTGGAACAATTTCAAAACAAAGTTTTCAAAACAATTAGCTGATTAGAGGATTTTGCTCTTAACGCCTTGTCTGTTGCAAACTTATAAATTATTTACCTTTAGCGCAAACAGTTGTCTTAGCAGACTTCGACTTCGTCTCATACCTTTAGCTTCGTGTCGTGCTCCGTGGCGGAAAGTATTTTAAAGTGGCAGAAAGAAAAACCTTGCCTACGGCTCGGCTTTCAAACTCACGCTCGTGATTTAATACCCCTCATTATGCAACAGTTTCATAATAGTAGTTTATGCAACTGTCATATTCATACTAGTAGCGAGTGTTTTAATACCTGTGTTATATGCAGTTGCATACACTACTTTATCTACACTAATGCTGTTACATTCTACTTATGTTTCCAATACTTGATAAAATACGTTTATCTTCACTAATAAAAACGTGTATTGTCACAGTGAACTTGGCGCGCAATCAGGAGCGAGCGCGCATGCGCGCGCAGGGCGGCCAATCAGGAGCGAGCGCGCGATGTTATAATGGCTCATTACGACATCGATGTGGATATTATAACATCATGTGAAATTGCTTAAATGTTGTCTGTGCTATAACAGTAGTCATTATAACACAAGTATTGGAAACATAAGTAGAATGTTATAACATTAGTGTAGATAAACTAATATACTATTACAGTTTTGGTTCCTTAGGTATGTTTCAACTAGGACAGAGTTTTGCAGGTCTCTATTGCATGAGTAGCACAGTGAATCCGAACAAAAAATGAAATGAACGAAAAATAAAAGAAGGTAAACAAATTACACCTATGTCGAAACAAATCATCTGGGTTCTATGATTCAGAGGAGAAATGAAGAAACTTTAATTTCCACTTTGTTTACCTGCTTTTCACTTCTTAATAGGTGATTTCACCCATGGGAAGATAGTGGATAAACCGTCCTAAAGTTCCAATATTTAATTTACGTCAAAATGAAAGTCTATCAGCAATATTTTGATCTTATTTCTTAAAAATATGCTATAATCCTAATTTCACCTACAACTCGTCAACTCGTAATTTTTATCTTCTTTTTTGGAATCTGATTCAATCATTTATTTGTTTTATTTGTGTACTCAATAAAACCTTAAAATTACTGCAAGCTATCGATGTTGAAGGGGAAACAAGTGGTTTGCTGCAGCTTGTGCAGCCTGAGCAGCGTGTTGCTGGGAGGCTTCAAGCAGGTGTGTATGCACTCGGCCTGTGTTTCGAAGTTGTTCTGGTTGCCTCCACACCCAGAGTAAAGGCGCCGCTTGCAAGTCCTGAAAACAGAAATAATCTATATTTATAAAAATGAATCTCTACTTCCCTTGGTCATCGCATCACGCGTGAACGGATGGAACAGTTTCGCTAATTCTTTTTTGTTGTGTTAATTATTGTCAGGAGAAGGTTCATATGAAAGAAAAAAATAAGGTAGCTGAGTGGAATATTAGAAATTTAAGACAATTCGAATTCAATATTCATAGTTAAGACAGGACAACGTCTGTCAGGTCAGCTAGTTACATCAATATATATAAAAGTGAAGGTCGTGACTGACTGACAGATCAACGCACAGCCTAAACCGCTTAAGCTACAAACTTCAAATTTGGACAAAAGTTTAATATCAAAAAGCGGACGCACACTAAGAAAGGAATTTGCCCAATTCAACCCTTAAGAGGGTGAAAAGGGGTGTTTAAGTTTGTATGAAAAATTTTTTTTTCTTTATGCTACGATTATCAAACTTTGCAAATATACTAAAGTTAAAAAAATAATTGACACCTATTTCAACATTTTTTAAAAATCAACCCCTAAAGGGGTGAAACGGAGCAATAAAGTTTGTATGAAGATTTTTTTTTTTAATGCTGTGGTTATGAAACTTTGCAAATATATACTAAGCTTAACAAAATAATTGACACTTATTTTTTTGTTCTTTGAAAATCAACCCCTAAAGGGGTGAAACGGAGTGTTGAAGTTTGTATGGAGATTTTTTTTTTGATGCTATGGTAACGAAACTTTGCAAATATACTAAGCCTAAAAAAATAATAGACACTTATTTTTTTGTTTTTTGAAAATCAACCCCTAAAGGGGTTAAACGGAGTGTTGAAGTTTGTATAAAAATATTTTTTTCCTAATACTACGATTATTTGACTTTGCAATTGTACTAAACTGAATAAAATATCACATACCTGTTTCATTATTTTTTGAAAATCAACCCCTGAAAGGGTTAAACAGAGTGTTGAATCAACGCATCAACATCAACAGATCAACGCACAGCCTAAACCGCTTAAGCTACAAACGTCAAATTTGGACAAAAGTTTTATACCAAAAAGCGGACGCACACTAAGAAAGGAATTTTCCCAATTCAACCCCTAAGGGGGTGAAAAGGGGTGTTTAAGTTTGTATGAAAAAAATATTTTTCTTAATGCTACGATTATCAAACTTTGCGAATATACTAACGTTAAAAAAATAATTGACACCTATTTCATCATTTTTGAAAAATCAACCCCTAAAGGGGTGAAACGGAGTATTGAAGTTTGTATGAAGAAATTTTTTTTGGTGCTGTGGTTACGAGACTTTGCCAATATACTAAGCTAAAAAAAATAATAGACAATTATTTTTTTGGTTTTCGAAAATCAACCCCCGAAGGGGTTAAATGGAGTGTTGAAGTTTGTATAAAATATTTTTTCCCAATGCTATGATCATTTAATTTTGCAGATGTTACTAAGCTAAAAAAAATAATAGATACCTGTTTTATTATTTTTGGACAGTCAACCCTAAAAGGGGTGAAACGGGGTATTAAAGTTTGTATGGAAATATTTTTTTTAATGCTATGATTATTTAACTTTGCAAATTTACTAAGCTAAAAAAATAATAGATACCGGTTTCATTATTTTGGAAAATCAATCCCTAAAGGGGCGAAATGGCGTGGTAAATATAGTACGGAGAGAGAATTGTAATGACTCACTGACAGACTAAACCGCTGGTCGTAGAAATTAGGAATATATATATATATGTCTTGATGAGTAAACGTGTACCAAGAAAGGGTTTTTTGAAATTCAACCTCTAAAGGGGTGAAATAGGGTGTTAAAGTTAGTATGGAGAAGCATTGTTTTTGACGCCACGGTGTTGAAATCCTTACAAATATACGAAGCTTAAAAAAATAACGAACACTTATTTCACCATTTTTGGAAAATCAACCCCAGTGGGGGTGAAATGGCGTGGTAAAGATAGTACGGGGAAAAAATTGTTTTGATGCTAACTCAATAAAACTTTACAGATGTACTAAACTTAAGGCGGGTAAACAACATCCGGAAAAAATCCAAAACCTTCGAAAAGTCACATCCTCGAGGTGGAACTGCTAATTATCTCGAAAAATTAAGACATTTTTACCAAAGCGCTGAGACTAAAAAGTCATCAAAACATCGGACCTTTTTGGAGCCATTAAAAATAACATAGTCGCCTCAAAAACATGGTCGCCATACAAACTTTGAGGGTCTATATCTCCGAAACGGTTGAAGATGGATGGGTGTTTGACTAAATGTCATAGGAGTTAGCAAGGGCTACTTGATGGTGGTGGCGAAAATCCAAATGATTCAAAATGGCCGCCATTTTTCAAAATGATTCGAGGGGGCTGACTTATTGCATCCAGGGGTTTTTGGGGTCCCCGCATCCATTGTATGACACTTTTTACATGCTCTCAAAAAGAGGGTTAAATTAATTTCATCCCGGAAAAAATTTCGGTTCCCGAGGTATAGTCCACGCGGGCGAAGCCGTGGGCGGAAGCTAGTATTATATAATCTTAAAACTTAAAACATTGGTTTACGAATGCATCTATAAATTCTTCAGCAAAACTTGGATTTCATGGTTGGGATTTAAAATTTAAAACAAAATTATTGTTCTGGGCATTACCTGAATTTATTATAGGTATATTATTTGATTTATTTTTTCCCCTAATCGTGCATCATTTTGTACTACGTAGTAGATGTGATCCTACAGTAGATACATACCAATGTCCTATTAAATTGTAGCGCAACTAAGGTGTAGTGACTGGTGCAATGAATGGATAAACTTATTACAGATAAGAGTACACCATGATGGTCCAGGAAATGAAAACTGGCGTACAGAAAGTAAAGATAGTTTGAGAGTACTTATATCAACATTTTTAAAATTGTAAGAAATTACACCCTGTGCCCTTTTCGGTGCCAAAATTGCAAATAAGATAAGAATTTTGTACAGAAGTCTGAGATAGGTGTGCTTTCGAGTAATGTAAGTACTGTTTTTATGCTGCTCGCTTAGTTTTATTGCCAGAAGATAATTTAGTTTACGGTTTCATTTTTTGCTAATTTTTTGGGAAGGTTTAAAATGTGGTTAAAGAAATGTACTGTCACCTGCATTAACAATTAAAAAATAATTGTCTATTTCATTCCAAAATGGTGTAACATGCAGCGCTTTCAGCTTTAAATACAAAGATCATGGATAAGATCATGCCATTAAATTCCGTCAAGGACCAATTTATCAAACAACAGCTTTTACTCATGTCTTACTCTGTTATTGCCCGATTTTTTCTAGAAGAAACTGCAATAGAGCGTGTTTTAGAAAACTTACTTTGCAATCGAATCCCAGCCCCAACGATAGTACTGTCCATAACATGTACCATAGTCAAATGCCAGGGCGCAGAAGGATGGTATTTTAGCTGAAAGAAAATTAAGCAACTATAAAACTATCATTTAAATATGGATCTTAAAAACTCAAAAAATTTGAAATAGAAGTAATTTTACATAGATAAACTAAATAACATAACTAACATAAACTTCTCGGTCTTACAATTTTGCTTGTCATACATTACATTACAAGCACACAAATAAATCAAGTGAAATGGCAGGCCCTTATTTGTTGGAACAGTTAAACCATGCATTCTAAGTAGTAGCTGTGGTAGTAGGTACTTGTAGTTACAAAATTCCAATTGTTTCAAACATCATTCCCTAAATTACTATCTCAAGGGGATTTACTATAAAATACATTCAAATGATTATTTTTTGTTTTCTCATTGCTATTTTCATGTAAAAGTTAAGTAACTCACATGCTAGAGCTGTGTTGTTCAAGAAACAGTACTCGAGACACTTTTGTTCATCCTCAAACCTATTTCCATTGCCTTGGCATCCTCCCCAGAAGAACCTGTAGCAATTCTTTTGCTTCACATCGTAGTACCACTGCACTATGTCACTTCGGCATGGCCCAGTGTCGGGGCGCAAAAAACAAGACTTGTGCCGGGCTGCAAGTGAAAACAAACAAAATTATAGTGTAATTATAATATTAGTATAGGTATAGCGCAGGCCATATTGAGCCATCTAGGACGAAAAATGTAAAAACTTTGATATTGATTTTGTTACCCCCTTTGTGGTAATAAAATAGAACAGAAGGATTCACAAAAACTTAAGAAAACCTGTAGGTAATGTCTAAGGAAATCATGTGATATTTCACATAGATTAAATGTATTCAAATAATCTTGACCATTTTGAGCATTGCAAACAATGTCTAATTTTATACATTTCTAGTAAAGCAACATTAAACAGCCCATTAAATATTCATGAAAGGATGGATAAAATAAAAATGCATGTTTTCACTGTTAGGAATGAGGTTTCCTCTATCTGCAGGAAGAATTAAACTGCTATTTACTAGTGCAGGTTGTTTATTATGCTCATAGCAGCTCAAAGGTTATTATTAAAATTTAAAACTAAAAATACTGATTCTATTCATAAGAACCCACTAGGGTACTCTAGGCCTTCATCTGCATGCTATTTCTTGTGAGAATGAAGTTTTTAGAGTATCTGCCTAAAATTGGTTGCACCATTAGCAGATTTCACAATTTTACTTATATTTGTGTATGATATTTGTAATCTCCTTCCATATTTTAGCAGTTCTATGGTGTTGCTGATTTGCTTTCTCTTTAGTCTGGGCTTAAATCAATGTAATACAGAGCACTAGAGGCTTACAGGCAAAGATCTTACAGAAAATTGGAGGGTAAAGTAAGAAAAATAAATAATCAAGTTTTAATGTTAAACATAAAATTGTGTTTTATTGCTCTTATCATAACTTTTAAGCCTCTCTAAGCCCCATTTAAAATACAAGTATTCAGAAAAAAACAAAGACAATATTCAGGCATGGCATGCTATACTTAATTTGGAGTTATTAAAGTAATTACTGCAATTATGAATTTAAGATGTGATGAAGCTAAAAAATAACCAGGCACTAAGAAATTATTGATTCTCAAAATAAGCGGTAGACAAAGTAAGTTTGAGAACCTCCGATGAAATAGTATGCTGTCTTTGTTTCACAGCCAGTTTGTTCCAGACTGAAATGCTTGGGCAGGCAGAGTTTATTAGTGTTTTGAATGAAAAACGTTGACAAAAGAAAAAACTATAAGTCATCAAAAGTTGGTCCATAAGCTTAATATAAGGAAACAAGTCTACCTCGAAGTGTATTTGCCACATCCATGCATATAGTTTTTGAAGGTGTAGGTGCATTAGTTCGTTTAGCATCATATTTGAAATGAGATTTTTTTTTATTATGGGACCTCCTTTTTGCTGCGGACATCACAATGAATACTGTTATCAAAAAAACAAATAACACAATGTCTCTTTTACATATTTTTTTCATTGTGAGTAGCAATGAATCTTTTATGTGTACTTTCTTATAAATCAAATAAAATGTTTTTATTACACAAACTTGAAATACCTCGAGGTACCTATTTCAAGTTGCTGCTAAATTGAATAGCAGTAATAAAACTTTATGACTTAAAAATAATCTCATAAAATCTCTATTGCCCACTTGACTAAGCCGCAGAATTATAGCCATCCTAAATCCCTCTCAATTTTTAGGAGATTATTGGAGCTGTAGAACCTGTTTCCCGCTGCAATTAGAGTAAAAAGAGTTGATAAAGTTGTAGGTTTGATGGGCTGGTGGGCAACTGGATATTTGCCAGCTCTACCCGAGTTACGAAGTAACAGAAAAGCACCACTAAGCAAATTAGGTTTGAGAGGTAAAGCCAGTGAATATTGGAGCCGCTACTTTGAAGAATGGCGGCATCTCTTGTTAATATTTGGTTTCTATTCCTAACTAATGCTGCTTTCGCCGGTTGATTGAGGCTCCACAGAATTCTCCTTATTTATATCAGGTCGTTGTGAAACTCGAAGGTCCACCATGTGACCGTCAGCCCAGGGGAGAATACAAAAAGTGAAATTTACCTTTACAATCATCGGTATTAATCAATATTTACTCCTTAAAGTAGTACTCTAAGTGTCATTTACTCCAACTAAAACTTTTTGAACTGTTCGTGTTCGCCAATTTTTTTCAAATTAACTTTTTTTTCGGGTTGCCTATCCTGTAATGTACCGTAAATAATACGAAGCACAATATTATACAGCCAATATTAACTGAGGGATTTATTAAGTCGTTCACAATCATGCTGTTTTGTCAACAACCAAATTTGTCTATTTACCTCTGGTTTATAGTACCTTATCCCTCTCCTAGAGGTATATTTACGGACCGTGCCAATAGTTTAGAACATGATTTTGCAGTTTGCACATTGCTGTACTGTACAATATCATGTTGCACATTATCATGCTGTATATTATCATTCTAAACAATCATAATGTACTTGTGTACATTATACTTACCTACACTGAATAGATTTTTTAGGTTTCTCCATTTATTTTTTAAAACATTCTAAAGTACGCTGAGCGGGTGCTTGTTGAGTCAATTGTACAGCCAATAATACGTAACCAAATAATGAATGGCACGTATTATCCGACCAATATTTTCCAACCCAATATTTATTACTCCCGCTCGGTAGTAAAAAATGTACTAAGGAACATAGATTTATTACATATAGATGGAGCCAAAGTGTAACCGCACATGCGACAGCTATATTCCTGAAATAATGCCAGGATAGGAATGCTTCCCCCATCTTAGAGGAAAAAATTTCATAAAATATTTCTAATCTTTATACTTCACAAAATAAAACATTGTTATACAGGGTTATAAGGAAAGGATATACAAGCCGCAAATTGCTCATAGTAGGAAAAAGTCTAATAGTAGGAAAATAACTACTCGTATACTAATCTACTCATGATTATGAACATCTTTTATTAAATAGGGAATCTTGCGATTGCGAAAATAATTTACCTTATCTTAGTTTTGGGGCAGCAGGAAATATAAAATAGTCCAATAAATTAATTATTTATTAATTTATTGGGTACAATCCTGGGGAAACATAATTCACAACCTGGCAGCTACAAATCGTAGACGGCTCACGTAGTAACTATTATTCCTAATCTGTGGTTTGCCCACCTTGGCACGGTTACAGCGACGGGGACAAAAAATGAAAGGTCTGTCTCTCTTTTTCAACCGTGTTTTGGCACTTGCCATCTTGCTCTTTTTTACAAAGTAGCTATTATGGTTCTGTCTGTTAGTCTGAGACTAAGGAAGAATAACAGTTTATTCTATTTTAAAATCTTTCTCGTTCTTTGACATCAGCCAAATCTTACAACTAAATTTTGAATTTTTTTTCTCGACGTTCGATCGAGCTGAATGGTATCTATCACCTTTCATAATTATGCTCGGTTGCTTGGGTATTGGGATGAATATAAGTATTAGAATGATGGCATACCTACCGTTACTTCGACATTTTATTTCATACTAGGTGCACTCCGCGGTTTCACCCGCGTTTAAAAAATAAAAAGTATCCCATGTTTCTTAACCCTTTGACTCGGAAACGGTCGGTAGTTTTCGAGTGAAAGCGTAACAAACAAACTTACATTCACATTTATAATATTAGTAGGGATTATGGATCATTAGAGTTTTTATTGTCAGAATTGTTTTTTTTTGTCAAAGGTTATACCTTTGACAGTTCCAATAAACTCAACAGACCAAGCTCTAATGAATCATTTTTGTACTATCAACAGGATCTCATAATCTGAAACCTTTTGTTTGTTCAAAGTATGTTTGTCAACATTGCTTGGGGTTCATGGGCCTTGTTATTTATTAAAACACTTCATTGGTCGTTTTCACATTTTATTATGCCATTGACAAACAATATTTTGTCTATTATCTTAGACAAAAATTGACAAAATATTCATGTTTTTGTAACTCACGCGAATACTCACGTAACTACTACGACTACGACTAGTTTATTATACAGTAAATAGATTGACAACTATGGGCCTATTATACAAGAAAATGCGTAATACCTCTTACTTACATTAGAAACATAAATTAGAATTACATTACATTAAAAATTTAAAAACCTTAAACGCAAAACCAGCTGCACCGATTTGATGATATACCTAAGAACCACCGCTAAATAAACCTGCTAAAAACAATCACATCCAAATTGGTTCACCCGTTTAAGAGCTACAGTACCACAGAGAGACATGTGTAGCGGCCAAACTTATAACACCTCCTCTTTTTGCGTCAGTGGTTAAAAAGTAAACGAAATCTTACATTTTTCACGAATTATCACAAAAATTATATGCTTGTACATGCTATTAAATATTTAATACATAGTAATATTTAAATTTTATTTTATATTTGTATATTCTATCATAAGCATACGGTACATGCTATAGTATAGATACATAATTCAAGATAGGATATTTGAAATGCTATTGATTATTTTATGTAATCAGATGATACGAAACTGCAATTAATGATTTCAGTAGTAGTAGCTTTCTTTAGTGTTGGCTTAACAATTCTTGCCTATATAGCCAGTGTTATGTTTAACAAGTAATTAAATTTAAAATGAAACATCACTAAGTAAAGAGCTGTATGCGTAGCACAAAATTTTGACGTAAAATACGTTCCGAGTATTCGATAGAAACATGTATGCAAAATGTGAAAGCGCCCCTGTCGGCCATAAATAGTAAAGAACTGCATTGTCCATACATTTTCTATAGAATACTCGCTAGGTATTTTAAGTCAAAATTTGTGCTAGGTGCTAGGTATTTGCAAACGGCTGAACAGATATTCTAAGAACGCTCTGGAATAAGTCACTTTATATAGTACAATTACAATTAAAGAAAAATATTTATTACAGCATCCTCTAGTATGTTAACACTATAACATTTATCATAAAACCTTTTATTTTTTTATTTTTTTTATACTGACGATATAAAAAAAATAAAAAATTGTTGTGTACCTACAGAATGGCTAATTTTTCTGGCGATTTCAGGTTTGTTATCATAGGAAAAGCTGTTTATTCATAATGATGAGTAATAAATAGTCCTTTACAGCTTAGCATAAATTATCCTTATACCCTGTATTTGCTAACCAATCATACCTATACTAACTGTTCCTCTACCTCCATCTGAAGTAAACCACAGTTTCGAACTATTCTTTCTATGACTGATTTTGTTAACTTACTCTTTCTAATATGCAATTTTTCCAAACAACTCAAAGGGTTTCTCTCCAAAACTTTTATCATTATATTGTCGGTTAAAACTCTAACTTGCTGATAAATTGCAAGATGCTTAACAGTTGGACAATTTGATAACAGAAAGGTAATCTCGTCATCATGCGGGTGGCCGCATATATGTAAGCACTGTAGTCTTTTGAACAGCAATGTTTTTGCTTCAGTTTTAAGACGACGGTTGTAAGTATCTCCTAATGGTTCAAACCTTATGTTTAGGCATTTCAAATTTGGACACATTCGACTAACGTCAGCCCATGCATTTATATTTATGCTGACACAATCCAACGCCAACGCTACTAGATTGCTACCTTTAACTTCTAACAATTGTATTATATGATCTTTACAGAAATCCAAATAATGTAAATTCAGTTTGCGTAAATAATGTAAATTATTATAAGGTGTTACATGGTCTTGGGTCTCTAATTCAAAAATATCGATTTCTTGAAGTTGTGGACATATTTTAACAATTGTTTGTATCTCTTCAAATACTGGGAAGGTCTCATCATCTAATGATTTTAACTTTAACTGCACTTTACCTTTTGACGATGCTATTTTTTGTAGGGCAATTGTTATGTAATTTTTTGTTTCTTTTTCATTTCTAAGTTGAATGTTCTCGACCTTTTCACAACCTGTCAAAAGAGTCTCTATGCCTATTTCAGTTACTGATGTATTTATAAGTTTTACACTTTTCAAATTTGGTAATTGTGTGATCAAATATATACTTTGATCGTTTATACTATCTACCCCATTCAAATCTATCTCCTCAATCAACATACAGTTTTTTACGAGATATTTAATAACTTCGTTAGAAGAGCAGCAGTTTTCCGCATATCGTAATGCCTTGATATTGGGTACTTGTTTTAAAACGTTAATGACGTCAACCTCTCCGCAATTGCCCGCTATTTCCAAGTTTGTGAGTTTAGTGAGTATGTCTGATTCAAACAACTGTACCAGCACAGGAACAAGTGATAATCTGGTCAGATTTTCAGTATACAATGTTTCTGTTACCAGCTTGAATACGTTTCTTTTGTGAAGTGCTTCAGTTTCAGGTACAATGTCGTTGTTGTGGTAAGCTTCAGCTCTCCCCGCCAACATTTTCAATACTTGACTTGCTACCGCATCGTGTAGTATAAAAGGCACTTTATAAATTTGAAGTTGCATGTCCTCAATGTGTGCATAAAGCTGGTCTTCAGGCATGTCTGGTAGTAGTGTTAGACAACATGTTTGTAATTCAATCCACTTTACGAATCCGGATATCGCTAAGTTTTCGAGTGTTTTGGGTTGCTGAATGATAAATTTCGGCATGTTTATTTATCTGGAATATATGATTTAACACTTTCACTGCGGCTAATAATCAAATGCGTTGTGTTTTACGCGCCCGGCGCGCGGCGTGTGCAGCCGCACTCGCGTCGCACAAAGGAAAACACAAGGTACTTATGTGTTTCAGAAGGTATATAAAGGAATGCAATCCGCACTTGGTCAGCGTGGTTTAATGCGGCCTAACGAGGGTCACTCTTCGAGGGTAGACCTGTATCCCAGCATTCCCAGCAGTGGGAGGAGAATTAAAGTTAAGGGTCTATGAAAATGAAAACGAACCTTACAACACTATTAAAGTAGGTACAGTTTACATTTACAGTACAACCCTTGAGTTGACATTGACATTTAATTTTAACAGTGCAAAGCTGTCAAACCAACTTTTTTATAATGACTTATCTTAAATCCCAAAGGACTTAAATCCCAAAGTAGGAACACCTCGGATGGCGATCAATTCAAAAATTCAGAGCATTTAGAAAAAAACAACAAAAGTACGTTAGGTTTCGGTTTGTTTACATTTTCGCTATCAAATGACAGCCGAGGTGTCTTTTGACGGATTGAAATTGACGGAAATAAGGATGAGGGTCAATAAAATCGTTTACTAATGGGGCGTCTAAACGGGCTATATTTTACGACAATTTGTGGCTGCAATACTGTGGCCGGCAACATTGCTAGCAATACCAGCCACACTATGCAATATTTTAAGGATGGCCCGGCATTATAGCCACATATTTTTTGGTATGTCAAAATATTTTTATGTGTAGCCGGCGTGTGGCCGAACGATCGCCTCGCAATCGAAAATACTGCAATATATCTGGGCCATCTATATTGTTGTTCTGTTTTACTGCATATGCGCGTCCCTTTCTCCCTGCGACGTGAAGTACTTTGCGTTTTACTTTCTGCGCGACGTGAAGTGTGCTGCGAGTGCTGCGACGTCCATCGTGTATAGATCTGTGGTGTGGCGATTCTTGGCGATATTCTGTGCTGTCAGCAGCTGTCATTCTTGTGTTGTTTTGAAAATAAATTAAAATGACTAATACTTGGTCTGTCGTTTTTCTGCCAAAACAATGTAAGCGGCTGCGATGAGCGTCATTTCGTCGGCCATTGTTGCTGGATTGTGTGGCTCATTATAGGGTTCTGAATCAAAGGCCATACTATTGCAGCCATATTGCAACATGTTGCCTGCAATTGATTGCTCAGCCATAAAATGCACTAAAATGTTTTTTTGATGGCTGGGCAATGTTTGCCAATAATTGCAGCTACAAATTGTCGTAAAATATGGCCCGTTTAGATGTACCTTAAAATATGCGATTCCTATAGGGTTACATGAGTTTCACGGTTTCAAAAAATCGTTTATTTTTATGTCCTAAAACTACTCAACCGATCTTGATAATATGATATGATTTACAAGGTCTGGGACGAAGAATTTTTTTTCAATTATAGCTACTTAAAAAAGTGCCGCGAAATTTTAGCCAAATTTTTATATTTTTTTGGAAAAACCTCTGCCAAAAATTCAATTTTTTTTCCTTCGTTCAAGTCCTAGTTTGAAGTCATACTTATTTTTTTTTTCATTTCAAATGATCCTGGAGCTCTGTTGTCAACGCGGACGCATTTTTTTTTCGAAGGCTCGCCTGATAAGTCGTCACAGTGACAGAGCTTATAAATATACAATATGTCCGGTTTCCGATGTCCGATACTTTAAGGGGTTAAAATGCAATTAATTTTATCGACAAATCACGGATTTTTTTTTATTTTTGTCATTATCTCTTATTTTATTTTTTTTTGTTTTATTTCATTTGCTGGGGTAGGTATGCGCGCTTTTCAAGTACGTATGTTTACACTGTCATAGCTCCTAAACTATCTAACTCACAGTTAAGATTTAAATGTACATTTATAGCAATTATCCTGTATTATTAAAAAAATAAATAAATAAAATTGGTTAACACATTGGTTTTTTTTAAAACTAATAATCTGAAAAAAACATCAATTTGTTGTCCAATTTTTTTTTTCAAAAATTATTTTTAATAATACTGAAACATTAAAAAATTAAAATTTGAATCTAGATTTATTGTCTACACTATTAACTAACATTTGAGACCACTTTTGTGTTTGTAAGTCTTCTACTTGGGTAGATATTGTTAAATTAATACAAGCACCTATGCTTCGCCAACAATTTTTTTTAAAGTGCTGCCATTTTTTTATTGATGGAGAAAAATAAAAAAAAATCCGTGATTTGTCGATAAAATTAATTGCATTTTAACCCCTTAAAGTATCGGACATCGGAAACCGGACATATTGTATATTTTTATTTAAATTTTAGTAATCTTATAGTTAACATGTATCTATCATAAGACAGTAAAGAG
Source organism: Alcis repandata (assembly GCA_949125135.1). Lineage (NCBI taxonomy): Eukaryota > Metazoa > Arthropoda > Insecta > Lepidoptera > Geometridae > Alcis > Alcis repandata. Next base: position 10,637,804 of record OX421221.1, on the reverse strand, counting down.
TTTGAATAAAATATTAAAAATTTTATATTAAAAAAAATATTGAAAATGGGCCAATTTTTCCCGGATGAAACCCATGTAACCCCTTGGGTTTTATCCGGGAAAAATTGGCTTATTTTCAATATATATATTTTTTGACGTGACAACGTCTTATAAATTGGTTTGCCGGGTGACACTTCAAGAAACTGCGTTACGCGCCGCTCACGTTATGCGCTCACAATGAGAGCGAGTGAGAGGCACGCGTCCCTTCCACTCGGGCATGGTTAGCCCGCCTAAAATTTTGAATGAAATTCAGTGCGAGATTCTTTGTATAAATTAATGTTTTAAATATAATTCTTTGTATAAATAAATGTTTTAAATTGTTACTATTATTTCATCCTTCTTCCTACTATATGAATGAATATTCACATTAAAATTATTTTACCACTCAAAGTCGTTGTCACGTAAAACTTTCGCCCGTATACCGACTTTACAGGCAACCAATTTTTTTTAGTTTATTATATTTTGTAATTGATGACAGTGTCACCAAATAAAACTAACAAACATTCAATCCACTTTTGAATCCTGGCATTACGCCAGGACTTGTTGTTTTATGCATTGTCGGATATTAGCTAATATGCGGACATATTTTTTTGCATTCTTATAGGATTATAGGAACTATTTATTTTTAAATAGTTCCTTAGAATCCGTACTATTTCCTTATATGTATATACCGTATCTTGGCCATGAAAAGGCATAGGCAAAATAAGCACTCATCGCCGTAGTTAAGTTAAGAGTTTGCTTTTAAAACCGTTATGGCGTAATAAAGGGATAAATAGTTTTGATTAATTTTCGCTATGTGACATTTAAAGTTGAGATAAGAGTCAATTTCAACGTCTAGAAGTGTAAAATACTTTCCAAAGACCTGTGAAAATCATTTAGAAAGTCAGAATCATGGAAATGGCGATTTTGAGATTTGTTCAATGTGTGTTCTCTAACATTTTCATTTCGTTATTAGACATACTCGTATACTCGTACATAGTTAGAAGACTTAAAAGAACAAAACCGTTCGAGCTAGTGTAGTGTTACTCATAATGTAGTGATTATAGTGAAAGCGTAAAGTAACCTTAATAGAAACAATAAGAAAAGTGTTATTGGACACATTCTTAGTAAATAGTTACCTAGAAATTTAAGTTAGATTTAAATTACTTATTAGCCTGAGGCTAGATTATAATTTTACTAAGAAATGTTCTTTTGGCACTTCTTAGTAAATAATAAATAAAAAAAATCATTTCGGAATTGGCGTTGTATGACAGTTTCAGGCTCTTACATGGGATATGTGATCTGTAGCATTTTCATTCCGAACTTTTCTTTGTTCCAGTCTTAGTGGCTCTTATTTGATATTTATGTTATCTAGCCTTTTAATTTCGAAATTGACGTTCTTAGGGGGTTTGCTTTTATTGGCGTTAGGCATTATCTTTTATTACATACTAGAGTTGTGATTCTGTCTCGTGGTTGTTTTTTTTTACAATACTTATAGGTATTATTTTTTTGTTTCATCAGATTGCTTACCAAAATAAAAAAAACCGGCCAAGTGCGAGTCGGACTAGCGCAGGAAGGATTCTGTACTATTATCTGTAAAAACGGCGACAAATCAGGTTTGTGGTATGGGAGCCCCCTTGAAGTTGTATTTTATTCTGTTTTTTTAGTATTTGTTGATATAGCGGCATCAGAAATAGGTACATCATCTGTGAAAATTTCAATTGTCAACGATCACGATGAGATACAGGCTTGTGACAGATGACAGACAGACAGAAGGACGGACAGCGGAGTCTTAGTAATAGAGCTAAAAACGAGCTAAACTACGTGTCTATTTTGTTTAGTTTAGAAGCACATAGCCACCGTCCAACTCTATCATCAGTCAGCTTTATTTTTATTTTTATTCAACGTAATATAGGTAGTTTTATTTAACGTAATGTAGGTAATATAACGTATAATTTATATGGCAAACGTTGTTTTGCCATACCTTAAATTATTTTTAGTGACCATTAAAAAATAGGAGTTGGTGATAAAAGGGTGAAAATTTAGGGTTGTATGTACATATTTTTTTATATTATCACATAAGCCACATTATAAAAAACTATAAATTTTGTCCAAAAAAATGTTAGGGGTGGACAACCCTTATCACTTAGGTGTATGAAAAATAGATAGTAGCCGATTCTCAGACCTACTGAATATGCATAAAAAATAAATAAATAATATACAAAATCGATCAAGCCGTTTCGGAGGAGTATGGTAACTAACATTGTGACACGAGATAAAGATAATCTATATTTATAAAAATGAAACCCGTTTTCCTTGGTCACGGCATCACGCGTGAATGGCTGGACCGATTTCACTAATTCTTTTTTTGTTGTATTTGTTATTATTAGGAGAAGGTTCTTACGGAAAAAAATATTAAGAAAATCTCTCAGAAATATTGAAAAACCCTACAAACAGCCCTTTTCTTTTTCCCATACAAACGTTTTCTAACTAAAACGAGCTTTATTGCCATTGTATAAAGTTCATATTGAATTACAAGCACTCACTGTTGTTTAAGCAATGTAGGTAGGTATGTTCCTAACGTCCAAGAGTCAATTTGCACTTTATTACCTCTGTACAAAGTTCAAATTCAATCATATCTATCAAAACCAAGGAATTTTAAAATTTCGAAGGATTTGACTCCAAGTCATATCAAATTAAAAAAAAGTTGAAACAACAACAAACTGTCAATGTCAGTGTTTTTTTTTCATGGATGAGTTTGCTTTTGTCAACTGCTCTAAGAAACAAATTCGTACCCATAATTGTAATATATTATAAGTATAAAATTGTAAATAGTGTTTTGTGCAGTGTTTATATTTAATTAGGCAGTACCATAGAGAAGTACTATAAGGCAGTACGAAGTCTGCCGGGTCAGCTAGTAAGCAATATTAAAACTTAGCTGCATCGAATTTACATGGTTAATAAAATTTACAGAGCGTCATCTATTGATTTTTTATTAAACTAAGTAAGCGAGAGGCAAGTCCCGTGGCATGCCTTTTACTTACACTCTATCATCAAACTATATCGAGATAAGTTGTATTTGTATCACATAAGTAGATGCCGCTTTAACTAATTTTCAGTCATATACTTCTGCCCGGACTGGTTCGATTCCCGGCCGGGCAGATGTTTAAATTATGAATTTTAAATAATATCTGTTCTTGGTCTGGGTGTTAGTTATCCTTGTCTTTGTGTGTGTTCTATTGCATCCCTGACACATATTATGAGTGTGAAACATTATTATTATCCCTACTAATATTATTAAAGTGAATGTAACTTAAGTTTGTTTGTTACGCTTTCACGCGAAAACTACTTAACCGATCATCATGAAACTTTGTACCTACACATATTCTTGGAGGTATTAGAAGTAACATAAAGTAACATTCTTTATTTTTATTTGATTTCTGTGTTTAATTATTTGTGTTTGTTCTGTAATAGTATTTTAACTTCTAATTGTTTTTCTAATTGTTTTTTTTCTTTGTATTTTTAATTAGTGTAAATTTATCATTAGTGTAATTCGTTGTAAACGGTACTAATTGAATAATAATAAATTAATAAATTAAATTAATTAAATTAAATTAACATAGGATACTTTTACTAAACATATTAGGTACATCTTTTTACTACAACTTTAACATTGTTTGTCAAAAAATCTATGGAATGATGAAAACATATGGACTAATAGTGTTGTGGTATCCAGGTCTTAACGCTGATGAGTCTGATCAGAACTCATCTAAACTCGTGGCTGAGATTGGTCTTGAGTTTAAAACTGACAGTACTCGAGTCAAATGTGTAACTTCGCGTAGATCAGGATTTGAGTGCTTAATAAACGATATAGAGTCTGGCTAACAAAAGTTGATACTGACAAAGCGCGACAAATTAAAAAAATTATATCAGCATGGCAGCCCTAAAAAAAATATCAGCAGATTTAAAAAATATCAGCATGGCAGCAAAAGGAAAGTTGGAACAACTCATATAACTTACTCACTCTGGAACCAAAATAAATGTTCAAGCATCAAAGTGAGTTGTTCCAACTTTCCTTTGGGGGCGTCCATATAATACGTGAGATGTTTATGGGGGGGAGGGGGTCGAGTCAAATCTCATCTAATCTTACGTTGGTCTCAGCAAATATCACGCAATTTTTTTTCTGATTGAAACAAAAAAAATTATACTATTTTGCAATTTTTTTTCTTTTTACAATAACAATCCAACGCGTTTACGTAAGAAACCCACATTTTGAAAAATCTCACGTGAGATTGGGGGATGGGGGAGGGGGTTGAGTAAAATCTCACGACATCTCACCAGGGGGGGAGGGACAGAAAATTTAAAAAAACACCTCACGTAATTTATGGACGTTTTCAGTTTAGGGGTACGATGCTGATATTTTTTAAATTAGCCGCGCTTTGTCAGTATCAACTTTCGATAGCCAGACACTAGTACCTATTTACTGGTTTAACGTCTGCATCCTACAAATCACCCATGTGTGGTGACCCGGGTATTTAAATTCAATGTGCTCCGTTTCGCATGCTGAACGCATCAACTCAGCCAGTTGTGAGTAGGTATTTTATTAGTTCCACAGTCGCTAGGAACGTAGTTGCAGCGACCTGGTCTTGCTACGAATTTGTTCAGCAAGCTAAAAAGCCTCGCTGGATAATCTGGAACAAAGATAATGATGCAGCGCTCGCGTTGTTGAACGACATGCAAAATTGCAAAATACTCTGGTGTCGTGGGACTACCGGTAGACATAAAATCAGAGGCAAACGTGTGTTTTTGAAAGATTTTTTTCTATAAAGTTGTACCATACGTCGTGCCACACTTTCTATATTTTGCGTTTATTTAGTCTGAGTATTTATTCCACAATACATCGCGTTCTTCGAGCGATTGTATAAACGGCTTGTCATCTATGGCGTTGAGTATCCATTGTATCTTACTTCCATATAATATTATGATATGTATATTATTATTTGATATAAGTTAATAGATAAACTCTTTAAGCCCGTCACACACGTAGCTATAATATATTTTAATATAAATATAGCGAGGCATATTACGATATATTTTCAATACAAATATTGAAGTGACCGCACACGGAGCTATAATATATATTTCTATGACGTCACCAAAATATACCGTAATTTATATTATCGCATTTTAATGATTTTAATATACATTATGGTATATAGCAAGACATGTTACGACATATTTGGAATGTACAGCATGTTCCAACGTGTTCGAGGGTTCGAGTATTTAAGTAGTAGGTATAACTAAGTATTTAAATGCAAAGTATTTCATAACTGTATAGAAAATAAAAGATTGATTTAAATTTTTTTTAAATGTTTTCCTTTAGGTAACTAAGTATTTAAATGCAAAGTATTTCTTAACTGTATAGAAAATAAAAGATTGATTTAAAATTTGAAATGTTTTCTTTACCTTAAACACACAGCAAGTCGTTCTTCAGAACTAATACTTTTGCGCATGATTGTGTCTTTTCTGCAATATTTTTTTATTAATTCATGAAGATCTACGAATGAAGATTTTGAACTCCTAAAGTATTGAGCGATTTTTTTTGAGGATAGTTCACGATGCAAATTAAATTCGCCACGAGTTTTTTTATTATTTATAATGCTATTCAATCCATTTAGTTCTAGTTTTTGAGCCTGATAGTGATAGGGCAACTAACATATCAAAAGCGGCATCAGAATCGTCCTCTCCTCTCAAGAACTGTCAATTAAATCCAATAACCATGTACTTCTTGAATTCATAATTATCTATTTAGTAATCAAAACACCCTGTATTATAAAACGCGTGCAAACGCTTGGCCGACCATCAATGAAATGAAGGCAAAATATATATTATAGCATCGTCTCCGTGTGTGGTAGCTTGCTATAATTTATATTAAAGCAAGGCATATTAATATATATTATAGCTACGTGTGTGACGGGCTTTATTGTTCACACCATAAATTACAAACAAGAGGATTATAACACCTAAAACTAGTGCCACAACTGGCGGCCTTATCGCTAAGAGCGATCTCTTCCAGGCAACCTTAATTAGGATGGAGAGTATAGATAAACAAATAGAAAAACGGGATGTGCAATATAAAAATGATGTGATTTATGTGTTAATGATTTTAAGCTGCGTCAATTATTATTGATGGTCGCAATCGAGCAAGCCCGGACGTTTTGTATCGTAAGAGAGGTTGATCAATCTCAGGATTAGCAGAATATTTTGTCCTAAGGATTTTTACTCATATTTAACAGTTTACCAATACCGTTTACCTTCACCAGACACGACTCAAACTACATTCTGAATGCTTAAACTTGAATTTTTTAAAGTATTTTAAAGTTGTGGAATAAGATGTACCTAGCTCAAGGGGCGGAGGCGCTGAGCGCCCCGATGGCTGAGTCGCGAGCCGTGGCCGGAGCAGCCGGTGCGGCCGGCGGCGACACACAAGCGCTGCGCTTTTTGTCCGCGGCCGGGCGGCGCGGCGGCGGCGCGCGGCGGCAGCGGCGCGCGCGCAGGCGAGGAGTGCGGCGCGGCGGCGCGCGGTGCGGGCGGCGGCATCGCACCGGGATTTTATCCTTATTGTATTTTATTCTGTTCTTAGCCTTCTGTCCTGGCGAACGTCCCGCCGACCTATCCCTTTGTAACCCACCGTTTTGTTGCAACAAAGCCTGCTCGTTACTATCTACCGTAATATGCCAATATGATAGTACAAAGTTATTTACACTTTAATCGGACGACCGATGTATTGTTTTGTTCTGTGAAAAAGTGCCCTTAATTACAGCAACTATTCTCCATTTATATTAGTTTACAACAACTTCGTTCTTACATTAATCATGATGTATATCATCGAGGTAGTGTTTTGTTTGTTCATTTTAAACTTTATTTATTTTGGCGACGGAGCTGCGACGGATTTGAAGGTAAGTTAATAAATTCAGTTTCGTTTTAGTGTTATAATTGAATTCTTTATCACGATCGATTACATCTCTATTATTACAAAAATATTGTTTAAACCTTTAAACAGTTTGTCGGCCTGGTATCACAGTGTACCTATAGTTACGCAGGTAAGTAGTGTATTTCAATATACACAGAGGTTTAAATACGTTTTGCCGGTAAAAACAAATAGTGGTTTATTTTAGAATTACAGAGAAAAAATAATATTTTCAGGGGGCTATTGTCTGAGTCCTGTGATTGGCTCATAGCCATCTGGATATTGTCTTTTTTTATTGTATTACATTTTATTATTCTTTCTCTTCCTGGCTACGTATCCCGCATAGTGGGGTCAGCCTTCCTTACTTTTCTTGTCCACTTCGTTCTAACCTCGCCATCGTCTTCGGAAACATTGCACTCTCTCATGTCACTCTACATTTTCCCACCTTGTCTTGGGTCTGCCCCTGGATCTTCGACCGGGGTTGGGCAGTTGCGCTGCTAAGTTCCCCACGTAGTCAGATGGCCTCCGTTTTACGTGATCATACCATCAGCCTAATCTCCCGGATCGTGTCGGCGATTCCAGGCTTCTTCGCACGTACTCGTTGCTAGCCTAGTAACGTCACACATCCATCTTAGCATTTTAATTACGATAACTTGAATGGATGACTATTGTAAAAAAATAAATGGGTTAGCTAGTAAGTAGGTACCTACTTATATTATATTTCTTGGTACCTAGGTGTTCCAGTCTTAGTAGGTATTATTAGTAGCTTTTTTTCTATTATAAATAATAACCCCGTCTATTTTGATTTTAAAACCACGAGTTAAAACAAGTTTACCAGGCATATGAAAGGCCTACCTACTATACCTGACCCAAAAATCTCAACAGTTAATACAAAATTCAGCCAATTTTCTCCGGCAAATTAGAAAACTCTAAATAACTTTTGAACCAGTGAATATTGCCAAACATTCAAGACGGTTAATTCGATATCGATGGTTGAGGTATTCCGCCGCCTAGATCCGGTTGATCCATCGGTTGCTAGTTGCTGTACACCCTGTATAATCAAGTTGCATATCATAAAAGCTTATATGATAACATCCTAAAACATATGTATATTATAATAGGTAGTAAGTAAGTCTCAAACTCAAGTCAAAAACCTTAAACAGGAAGTACACATATTTGCAACTGGTTTCTGTTAGACGGTGCTGTAAGGCTAAAATATGTGCGATAAAAAAATTGCACTTGAGGAATTCGACGACTAACTATTTATTACGGAACCACGGATCTTATTTTTTTGTATGTGTATGGAACATACACATCAGATAGGTATATTTGTAATGTGTGCGTGTGCCATTCATTCACAACTCACACAACATTCCAACTCTCCCGAGATCGGTATAAACAATAGTAGGTGTTAATTATTGTACGTCGATGTTTGTTACCCAATCACGCAGATACGGCTGAAAGAATTTGGATGAAATATAGTATGAAGGTAGCTTATACCCTGGCATAGCATACTTAGCATATAGGCTATTTATTATTCCGGAATATCTGACGGTTTCGATGAAACCGCGGGCCAGAGCTATTGAAGCATAAAATGAATTGAAATCAACGTCTTGAACCGATCATCGTTTTTCGAATAAGTAGTGTGAAAATTAACATGAAGACCATATCGACCAACACATAAGTATATAACGTGGGTAACAATGAAAGGATCGTTACTCGTGCTCCACCTGAGTTCTTCACGTGGGTGAAGCATAAGCAATTGTAAAGCATTAATACAAACATACTACCTGAACTGTTTGACTAGAGGCAAATACTACAATGAAGCATACCTAAGTATCAGATTCCCACGATACAGGCCCAGCCCACTGCGGAAATCGCCGTGTAACAACACAATTCATTATTGAATTCTTTGTTATACGTATCCCAAAGTAGTGTCCGTAGATCTAGATCTAAACAACGTTGTGACGACATTTTATTATTTCTAAGTATGAATTCGTTTGGCAGGTGAGCATAAGCAACAGCGAGGCTTGCAGATCTCGTGTGTCTGTTTGCGAGGCGAACGCTGCCGGCGCGCGGCGGCCAGTTTGCGGCACGGACGGCCGCACGTATGTCAACCGGTGCCAGCTGACGAAGGCGCAGTGTGCTGGAGAGTCCGTCTCTGTCGCCAAGAAAGGAGCCTGCGATGGTGAGTGCGATTATCTTTACAGTAGTCCGCATGTGGCAATAACGAATGTAGAGCCCGAGAATCTACGAGAAGCGAGTGCCGCCAGCAGCGAGCGGCGACATCACGGTACCGCGGATGCAGATCACCAATAAACCAGGTAGTAATAATTACTGACCAGTAGTTAATTCACAGTTATTTTCAAATGTATCGTATCTAGATTAAATTAAATTCTAAAATTTGGAACGAATTCCAAGGTTTTAATTTAAAGTCTTAAAATTTGCGATTGAGAACTTTTACCGTTGCTTATCGGCTATAAGCTACATCTTTACGTTAATTCTATAGCAAAAGAGACCAGAATTTGTACCTCTAGTTTTCATTTAATCTTCTGCAGCTTTGAAAACTTGGACGGAGATCTGATAGCTTTCATCTACATAAATAATATACTTATGTAGGTAGATGCACTACATCCTGGTGCACACGCGTGGAATATACGGTTCTTAGCTACGGATTCACTGTAAAGGTAAGAAAAGAGTTATAAGCCAGGACCCATTATTTACGACTTCAAAGCCATTTTGTTGGAATTAGCACGAGAATACTCACGTTTTATTAAGTCGGCCATTCCGGCTAGTTAGACCAGAGTTATAGCTAGTTAGTGAGTAAGGTAGACTTTAAAGCCCATTTAAATACTGTTCGGCTTACGAAGTCACAGACTAAATCTATGTAGATGGACAACCTGCAATTTTGTCATTTGAAACAAAAATGTTGAACCGCCACATTTCATAACAGCTGGCTAAAAGAGCCCTTTTAGGTAGGTACTACCAGAAACCAAAACCTACTTAATACACTAAACTATCTTGTGATCAACAATCAACGACTCTACCAGTGAACGTTTGTTTACCAGGACTATTTCGTTCAAGAAAAACCTTTTCATCAAAAGGTTGCCTTTCCGAGTCTACCGCCAAGCCCTTTGTTTATCTGGAGGTTTTCTTTCACAGAAGAGCAGTCTTCGTGTCTGGCAACGCTGCGGTACGCTTTGAACGCGCATAGTGGCAAACGATCAGCGTATATTCCGCGTTGTCGTAATGATGGGACGTACGCAGCGGTGCAGTGCGCCGCGGCAGGCGCGGCCGCCGGCTGTTGGTGCGTCACTCCCGACGGCAAGCCGCTGCCGGACACCGCAGTGAGAAATGGCAAGCCAGACTGTTCCAAAACTGGTGAGTACTCGGTTCAGCAATGTTTTCTACTGCCGGATGGTGGGCCGATAATCGAGCGCAATCATCAAGTCCTGTTTCCAAGTTCTGACCGCTGTTTTCGGTCCTCGCTCCAGCTTAGCTGGTCGCAGAACATCATACATTAAATTTGCCTCAGCGTGACCACCTCTCTAGATCTCTTCTATCCGATGCTTTTATCGCACTGGGTATCAGTTCTTTAGGTTATATGGGTAGTACAGCCCACTGCCACTCTAGTACACTTCTTGCATAAATGAGCTCACAGAGACAGCATTGACTGTGGAAATACGAGTACATGTGTTCTATAATACATACATATAATCCCTAGGATTGAGGAGTGCATAAGTTTATGTTATCCAAATTCTCAAGTGGTTTATAGGAGACCCAACGTTTAGAGAGCCTACGCATTCGTCCTACAAAAATTACGATTCCAAGTACATACGAAAACCATGGAAGTGGGCAGAGCTGCTAAACGAAAAGCAATTCTTTATAATCTTTTACGCGTTTAACAACTCATCAATTGTACGAATATGTTTCTCGGCTTAACTCAAAACATCTGTTTTACCTAACCACATCGTTGTAAATAAGTTCTGAATACGTTAGAAGCGGTTTGTAAACACAGACCCAGATGAAAGCTATTGTTTATGTTATACTAGAACGCCTTTGGAGAGCACCTACCGATCGATAGGTTTCCAGTTTCTCGTAAAATAAAGTTTAAAACTGCAACTGACTGGCTATAAAAATGTTTCCTAGAATTTATACGGGTTGGCAGTATGAGTAATCAGTCAACGATTCATCCATCTACCGGGAACTTGATCGAAAAATATTCATGTAGAAATGTAGATAGTAGTACTTATTAGTTTTGCATTTTAACTTCGCTTCGCATTTTTGCTTTTTTTAAATTTAATTTATTTATAAATTTCTGTAGTTTCATTTAGGACGATCAAAAAAAAAACATCAAACACATGTTCATTTATGACAAATTCTCTTCACCAGAGAGACGTCTGATGGCTACGAGTCTCTCGTTTAAAAATATTTATTTTATATCATCATTTATTATTCGGAACTGTAACAAACACCAAACAAGAACAGAGCGCATCGATGAGAGATTTATATGTAACTAGCTGAGCCCCGCGGTTTCACCCGCGTTTTCCTTGATAAAAAGTAGCCTAAGCGTTAATCCAGACCATGAACAACCTTCATTTCAAATTTAATGTAAATCCGTTTGGCCGCGTTAGCGTGAAATAGTAACAAACATGCATTTGCATAAATACATTCTTACAAACTTTCGCGTTTAATATTAGTAGGATGTACTTGCTTATTCCTTATCTTGGGCATAAATTGAAATTTGTTTTGTGGGTGAGGTTGGAATGGAAGCCAAGTCCATAGTCATTGTATTTGTGTTCGGATGTTCTAATATTGGTTACTCAAATTACGTGATAACGGCTGCACGGATTTGAATGAAATTTGGCATGATAACCTGGATTAACAATTAAACTATATATCTCGGAAAACGCGGGTGAAACCGCGGGACACAACTAGTAGATAGATAAAAATGTTCACGTGGTCTATCAGACCAAGATGTCTTTGGATACAATTATGCCTTCATATTTTAGTGCTTACTCGCTAGCACGTGACTTGAAAATGACCAACAGCTGTTTCAGACTTATCACTGAATAGACAAGTCTCAGTCACGGAACCAGCGAATCGTTAGTGCAAATGTAAACACCAGGCAGGAGGAAAATACCAGGGGGGCAGTCGGGAGCCCGGAGATGCGGAAGGGAGCAATCTCTGCCTGTTTACTGTCCACACTGTCCAGGTGCCTATCATCGAATCAAATGACATTGACATTGATTGTACCTACTCTTCAGATTGAGCACAGACACAAACCTTGTACCGGCGCTGCGTTTGTACTTACTGTACAGTAGTAACTATAGTCGTCACAAAATAAGAGGCCCGTTTGGACACTTGAGAAAGACCGTAGAATGTAACTTGGAACGCTTTTCGCGCATACCTTATGGTAGCATGTAATGTCAATTATAACGAAACTCTCAAAAACAGTTACGTTCTCAGTCTTCTTTTTTCAAATATTAGTGTAACTTGTAACGAATTAATTACTGAATTGACGATAGCTCAACTGACGATTTTGGCTCATCATCCGAAGAAAATTATTGAATGAAGATTCAATCACTTTCGTTTTTTCGTGTTTTTTTGTGATTGAATGAATGTTATTATAAATAAAAATATTAAATTAAAGACAAATTGACCTCTCGCAACATTTCGTATCATTTCAATATACCTATATTATTCAAGTTTAAGTTAAATTTTCGAATCGTAATCTTAATCCAATGTACTTTACAATACAAAATCAAATCGATCAAATACTCATACAAACTTGAATTGATTTATCGTGAGTATCGAGTACCGAGTCGTATGGTTACATCACTAGTTACGTCGCAATGACAAACGTCCAAACGGGCTTCTTATTTTGTGACGACTATAGTAGTGTTTTTGTAAAAGTGACTTGCCTATAACATTCAACGTTATTATCTTCTTTTATTTAAAAATGAATCGCTGTTAGGTAGTCTAGGCTATAACTCGAGAGCGGCTGGACCGATTTTAATATTTATTACTTTGTTTTGTTTGCTCTAATACAGGGAAGATTTAGAAGTAAAAAAAGCAATCAAAACAGCGAGTCAAACCGCCGGGTGCAGTGGTTATATGTATTTCTGATTTCTGGTGTATCACGCCATTATGTGATTATAATATACAATAGATAAATAAGTAGATAAAAAAATTTTTACTATTTTTATACCAAGATGAGTTACGAAAGCAATATTAAACAAGGTGCCATTTTTATTTGTTATTTGAAATATAATTTTATTGTATGGAAAACGAAACATCAACTCAAGACACTTTCATTTAAGATTACCACTAAGTCCACGCCGAGTAGAAAACAATGATGCAATCGTAATAAACTTGTAAGAATGGTTTCTATTACCGACCGGTATTTTCGTTGCCGATCGCGGAACCACTCGGCTGAAACTTGAAAGCTTATGTACCTATTTAACAAGAACTTTCTATGTCAGACTTCCCGTTTGGATTACACAATCATGATTTAATGAATGCTCATACCCACGAATAATACCCTTGAGAGATGAGACAAAGGGTCGACCTACGCAGGACATCGCCCGTTATTTGGTCTAATCATCGTCTTCCCCGCGGCCACCTTCTCCAGAGAGACAGGCGTTGTCCGAGGCGGTGAAATCTGCATATCGTATGGTCGCGTGATCAAATTTCAACACGCCTCATGCCAGTAAATTCTCGATACACGCCATTTAATTCCTTATTAAAGGTATTCGAGCGAACCACCGGCTCTTCTGCGCGGTCGCCTCGATTCGACGCAGGTAATCCGATTAAACCGCGATTAAACTGACGATCTAAATTTCCACCGCCTCTTTAATCATAGTGAAATTAATAACTGTCTGCGAGAACGGCCAAACGCACTTATGGCAATAAAACTACAAAAACAACTAACTAGGCAATTCTAAACCCAGTCTGTTTTAGAATGGCCAATGTAGGTAGAGCTCACACAATATATCCAGAACGGAACATATCAAAACATTGAATATTGGATCGGCTCCAAAGAGTCAGATCAGGCCGCGGAGTAATATATTATTTACCTATATCGCGGTATTCGCGGTCTGCTTGGAAGAGCTGACGGGAAGGATTTTTGTTGTAAAAATAATCCAGGTAAAAAGGTAGAGTGACTCAATAAATTACGACCCGAGTTGACGCCATTCTGCACTTAAGGAGTATCGTATGATGTTAATTAGGTAGAAATACCGTCGGCCTAGATATTTTACAAAGGATAGGTACATAATTGACGACTTACTATGGCAATGTTCATGATAATAGACCACGCGTAATCTAAAAGTACCCTTAAACATAATACCTATAAATTTTCACATTACCTACACATGATTATTTTAATGATCTGATTATGTAGCGAAAGAATATAATAATGAATCAAATGTGAAGGTACCTACTGCTGGCGGAATAAGTACCTCTACCTCTAGTAGGTACCTAGTAGGTAGATATTTTTGCTGTTGACGTAAATCATATTTATAAATAGGTACGTTCCTTACTTTGATGAGGTAATTGGAATACTAATAAAATGAACCATCTGGGATTATAGCATATTTTAATTAGGTATTGATGATAAGTAGTTGAATTCAGATTCTTTATTCGTAAGAGCATGGTAGATACACAAATACAGAGTTCACACATGGTCTTATCAATCTAGCTGTTCAGGCTCATGTTAGTTGCACATATATTCAAAGCACTTTACTTTACTATACTATATCTTTGACTGCATAATTATAGTACTACAATGTGGCAGTTTGGCACGTTTTTGATACAATGCCGCGTGGCACTTAAAGAGACAGCGCAGAGATAATATGGAGAGCGAGCTGTAAGTGCTGTCCCCACAGTAATAAGTAACTAATAAGTTTATTATACTTACTAAAATGATAACGCTCGCACGGTATCATATCAGTATAAAATTAATTTCCTTTTCGAGCTGTTAAGTATGTAATTATTGTTTACATTTCTAGTTAATTGAGTGATTTATAATTCATTGAATATCTTTAAAATAATAAAGGAAGTAATCTAAAATGGTGCATAGGTAATATCATCTGTCTTCATGGGGATGTATTTTTAGTACCGATAACCTAGTTAAAAATTATTAAGTGTAATCCATTTAATTAGCTTATGATACAAAAGGAACAGTTTTATAACCCATATCTCAGAACATTGAATGTATAGACACAAATCCAAATGCTCAAATACCAACCACAAGCGTGTAGCGTGCCCAATATGCTGCCGGCATCACCAGCTTGAATGATGCAATGCTTATTGAAAAACTCTAGCCATCTATAAACTATTACATTGGCTTCATTCATTAACTTTACTTGCTTTGAATCCCTTAACTCTCGGCGCTGTTTAGTTTGATACACCTTTCTTTCATAACTTCTATTGTCCTTCACTACAATTGCTAAGATGATATTATCTAAATTATAAGAACACTAGCGACCTGACCCGGCTTTGCACGGGTATAAAAATATAGCCTATGTTACTCAGGGACAATGTAGCAATCTAATGGTGAAATAATTTTTGAAATCGGTCTAGTAGTTTTTGTGTTTATTCAACACAAACATACAAAAATACAAATCTTTCCTCTTTATAATATTAGTATAGATTAGCGAATCAAAGTAACATAATAACTGTTAGGTGTCTGTAACATAAATAATAAGTATTGGGATTCCATCGAAGAATTGGAACTCGAAATTTCCCTTAGAGAGATAGGTACGAGTAGTATGTAGATATACGAGTAGGTACTTAGCATTCCCTTTAGGTGTAGCATCGCTGCGTCTCGCATCCTAATGACTTTACCTGTATGAAACCTGACCGTAAGCAGTAAGTGGGAATATGAAATGGCGCCATAAAAGTAAAACCTTCTTGGAATGCCTTCACGATTCCCTCGGCTAATAATCATCTGCACTTCATTAGCACAACCTATTTTGTTGCGTCGCTAGTAAATTGAAATGCCACTTGAGATATATTGTAATGTAACATTTGTAACATATGTACCGTATTTACCTTAGAATTTATACAATACAGTTTACCTATACAATACAGACAAAACGAAAACCATCCTCGTTATGGCAGACGCTAAATAATAATTAAAATATCGTTTCGAGTGACAAAGTGTTACACAAGAGTCGAGTAGCACAGTGCCGATTATAGGGCGCTCCGCTCTCGGGAGACGGACGATGGTAACAGCCCATTAGTTTAATGTCTGCTATTAATAAAGCAATTTACAGACGCGCAAGTTGCACAAGCTCAAGTGAGAAATTATCAGTAAAGGCGCAGTATTGAGTAATTGAAATCTGTCGACTGCGGCGTGCGCTGACGCATGACGACGTGCTGATAGCTGATTTATGACTATAAGTTCATTTATAAGCGCTCAGCGTACATTTCGTCGCGTCGCTTTATTTGCTATTTGCTAAAGCTCCTTCCATTAGATAGTGGCGCCTGGAAGTGCTGTCAATACCTTGCTACTCAATCTGTCGCCAGTCAAACTATTTGCGTTGAATCTAACATGAACCGAGTTAGTAACTTTGTAAGATACTAACGTTTATCAAACACTAGCTTCATCCCGGGGTTGCATCCGTTAGCCTACAGAAACCGTTCATTTTTCTAGGACAAATAGCATGCTATTCATGATATAAGTAATTACAATACCAGGCTTTATTTAAATCCATTTCGTAGTTTTAGCGTGACGTAGTTATAAAGGTCCGGAAAGATTTTCATTGTCTACTGTTTTATTTCGACTATTAGGTTTACCTACTTAAAATGTAAAATATTTCTCGTTGTTACCACAATTACACAAGCTTCCACAAGCTCCTGTGTCTGCAAACGATTCGCACTACAAGAATCCTTCGTAGCCGGACTTTCGATACAAACGAACGTATAGCGCTTCATAAAATTCTGTGATGTTACTTAGGTACCTATATCTATTTCTAAACTAATGCTGAGACGGATTTGAAGCGGTTTCTTAGAAGAGGCCGTTCAAGTCAGACAGCTCGACGCCGGAGCACAATGGAGTCGACTTTTTTTTGTGTCTCTCAAAGGCAAAGAGAACCCGTCTCGGCCATGAGTTGATAGTAAAAAATGCTTCAGACATAGAACAGTGAGTGGCCGACCTCTCAGTTCGCACCTTTGATGTTTTATCTCGAGACAGCGCCTACCTGGCTACCATTTAATGAAGTGTTAAATTACTTATAACCATAGAAACATTAAAACTACGCTAAAACGAAATAATCAATTTCGTGTTTGCTAGTCTTTAGTGCATCCCTAATACTTTGCTGTTACGTAGTGTAGAAGAGCTTTATGTAACTTATACATTGTACTTTATTTTAAAATACTACCTGATATTTGGAACTTCATACCCGGTTTAGGGCGTCTAGGTGTAGGCCGTTAATATAATAGCCTATAGCACTCAGAGATAGTGTAGCTTCTCATCGGCGAAATAATTTAAAATAGGACCAGTAGTTATGGAGATTACCTCCTAACAAACATACTTACAACTTTAGGTATCTCTTTATAATATTAATGTAAATATAGATGATATCAACACAATACCTTAAAAAAATATTAATACAACACGATTCTCACCTAACTAAATCTGTGGGATGGTAGGTACAGTACCTTCTCGAATATCAAGTTGTTAGATGACCTATGTTTAGCTCGTATAGTCGTATCTAGATCGAATGATACAATCTGAGGCACACAATGATTTACTGTGTAGTCCATTGATTGTGCGTAGTCCTGCTGATGGATTTTTTCGGTCTTTTGTCGGAAGTTTTAACGACACGGGTTCGTACTTCGTTGGGGTCGAAAGGCGCCGCGGTGTCTACCGGCCGTCAAACCCGATTTAGACTTGACTTTTTTAGAGTTCCGTAGCTATAATCATCACAAAATAAGATGCCCGTTATGACGTTTGGCATTGCGACGTAACTAGCGATGTCACCATACGACTCGGTACTCGATACTCACGATAAATCAATTCAAGTTTGTATGAGTATTTGATCGATTTGATTTTGTATTGTAAAGTACATTGGATTAAGGTTACGATTCGAAAATTTAACTTAAACTTGAATATTATAGGTATATTGAAATGATACGATATGGTGCGAGAGGTCAATTTGTCTTTAATTTAATATTTTTAGTTACAATAACATTCATTCAATCACAAATAAACAAGAAAAAACGAAAGTGATTGTATTTTCATTCAATAATTTTCTTCGGATGATGAGCCAAAATCGTCAGTTGAGCTATCGTCAATTAATTGGTTACAAGTTACAACACTAATATTTGAAAAAAGAAGACTGAGAACGTAACTGTTTTTGAGAGTTTCGTTATAATTTGACATTACATGCTACCATAAAGTATGCGCGAAAAGCGTTCCAAGTTACATTCTACGGTCTTTCTCAAGTGTCATAACGGGCATCTTATATTGTGACAACTATAGCTAGAAGCGTTGCCTATACCTACTTAGTTTTAATATATCCTTCTTTATTACTTAGTTTTTATTCAGAGACTATAGAGGTATAACACTGAATCTAGGCACTCGATAAGATCATGGGGAACATTTTGAAATGTTTTTTTGCTTATTTTCGCCTACATGCAAAGCTGGGATAAACAAGAAATTAAAACCCCGTTGAGTTTAAAAGAACATTTACGATCCTTATAAGTACCTACAATAACACTTTAATGAGTCCGCAAACTGAAAATGTTAATAAAATAAATTCTTAAAGGCAAACGGGCGGTCTTATCGCAAAGAGTGATTTCTTCCAGACAACCTTGGGATGAGTAGGTAATGTCCTGTTATTACATGAAACCAAACTACTACCTGCTTAATTTTATTTTATTAACGTGGTTCTGTAACATAACAATTGAACTATTATATAATCACAGGATCTGATTCGTGGGCAGTTCCATGTAGTTATGACAAAATTACACCTCCGTAATTGGCATTCAACATTCCAATAATTCAATTTTGTTCCAATCAATCGATATTTCTAGTAAAAAGCCGAAATAATTAAGCAATTATTATAAATATTCCTCGTATCCGACGGCGCCAGGGCCACAGACGCTCGTTGCGTCTACAAGCCGATTAGCCGACATCGATTCGAGTGCCAACACGATCTGCAACGCAACGGTCCCAATTTTATTAACATTAGAAGAAATACAGGCGGCCAGACGTTACCGGTTTCCGAATGGGCTAAGGGGCCATTCATTAATTACGCAAGGGCTCCGAGGGGGAAACGGGGATTGAAATGCCCTTATCTTAGGGAGGAGGGGGAAAGACTCATTTTTACGTAATATTTTGCAAGTCGTAAAATACATATTAGGAATCTCAAACAACGAGAGGTCATTTGAAAAACGACAAAATCTTACGTAAGAAGAGGGAGGGAGGGTTCGAAAGATCTTGTGTATCCTTACATGTTGGTAGGGGGTCAAAAATCGCCAAAATCGTCGTTACGTAATGAATGAATGGCCCCTAATGATGTACATCACTGGTCGGCTACCGGGACCGGTTAGGTAGACGGTCTGCGGTCCCTCTCACGGTGCCGGTGCTCCAAACATGCACATAAATAAATCACTATGTTACTACCACTAACGGACGACCATCACACATAGAAAGGCGCCCGTTCCGACAAAATTATACGTATGCTAAACGTGTATTCCTTTAAGATGGTATTTATGCATTTAGCTGCAGGTGATAATGAGAGGCGCCCGCCTGTTGTTACAATAATATCATGGTTGAGTGTTTGCGTGTGTCGAATGTGGTTACTTACTCGTAGTTTCTTTTATAATAGGCGGTAATGTTGTTTGGTTTCCCGTGCTTTTATGGATGATAAACCAGTGATAGTTCTCGTATAGTTAGTTGTAGGTAATAGCCTAACATAAGATTATTGACCCCTTTTTAGGTCAATCACGTCTAAAAACCGGGATGAAATACTTTTATTGAAATACCTAACCTGGGATGCTTGGCCGTTGTCTGGGGTAGTTGGAAGTGTGCAACGACGACAATTTCTCTGTTGACCTCTACGTAGGTAAACATAAATACGAGATAAATATTTACATAATGATATCAGACTGATTAAATATGACCTGATTTTACCTACATAGTGAACATAGGTATCCCGCTGACAAAGATCATACAGCCGGTTGATAGCTCATTCTTCTTCTCTCACAAAAATGCTATGACCAAAATCGGCAATCTCTCTCGTCAATTGGATCGCCTATGCATTCACAATCCCTGGCGAAAATTACATGATTGAATTTTGAGCAGCTCAATCGTAAGCGCAATTATTTAATACCTCACACTGCGTTTGAACGCATTATTGACTTAGTAAGTTGTACTTATTTCAAGTTTTTATTCTGCACGCGCGATCATCTGGTTGTAATTATTATATTTTCCAGTCAGATATTTTTAATTAAATTCAGCCTAGTATCGTTCACATAAATATTGTTTGTTGGTTGCAGGTAAATCCCACACACGTCGGCGGTCCTCAGTTCGCGGGCAACGAAATAAAAGGAGTAAGACTCCGTTCATAATTTTATTCTGAGACAAACATACTTAAAGTCTGTCCTTGGGTGGTAGTTTAAGATACTATGGGTTTTTTCAAGCGTAATTCATTCATTCATATGCAACCTTTAACCCTCCCAACTGCTGCCTTCACCGAAACGCCAGTGGTATGTAAACTCGTAAAGTACGAGTCGGGGTTTGATTAATTTTGTTTAATTACTTAAACAATATTAAGTATGCACAGTAATAGCCCGCTTAAGACTAGTTCCTAGGGACCCAGTCTAAACGCGTTTTAAGTGGAAATACGTACGTATATCTACGCGAGGAGGGGGAAAAACGTATTATGTACTATATTTGTGTAAGTATGTAGGTATTTGTTTGTAAACATTGCCCTTCGATCCGGAATATAGTAACATTTGCACATTACTGTTTGAATAACTGATAAAGGTGTAGGTACTTCCCCAAACGAGCTCTGCAAAAGACTGTCATTACAAGAATGCACATCTTTCTCCTGCCTTATTATGCTGGGCCCAGCGCCATATGCGCTCGCCAAACACCCGGTACGCTGTAGAGGCCTCAGTGGCCAGATGCATAAAAAAACTTGCCTTATTATTTTAAATATTGAATAAGTCGTCGCACAGGCTGCACGCGAGCGGACCGCGCTTTGTTCAATGGGAACCTGATGAAAATCTTCGGCGGGGAGTACGAGCGCGCGCGGTCGGAGCTGGGCGCGGCGCCGGAACCCCGCACAGTCGCCAACTGGAAGTTCCGCGAGCTGGACCGCGACCGCAGCGACTCGCTGCATAAGTCGGAGTACAGGGGCCTGAGGAGACTAGTCAAGAAGGTGAGCACACCACTGCCTCATGCAAAACTCAGATATACCCCTTTTTAGAGTTCTGGACCTGATTCTCAACCCTTGAGACGAGACTTCGGTGTCTGTCCGTTTGTATTGCTGCCCCACACTAGGCTGAAAATTGACTCCCATAGACTTAGGGATTTCAAATTTTAACTGTGCTTTTTTATGTTTCGAATATGGCTCCCGTAATATATTATTATAGGGTGTTTTCGATTCAATTTCGATTTTTTTCGATTTCGTTTCGATGGTCGTTCGTTTCTAAGCTAAATAAACTTGTAAACTTGTAACTTGTATAGTTATGTTAAACAAGAGACATTTCCAACAAAAAAGCCACATTTAAAATCCCTAGGTCTATGGGAGGCGAAATTCAGCCTACTGTGCGCCCCGTGGTTTTAAAAGTGTTTTTGGAATGAAATATCTAACTAGGTATAAAGTAGGTACCTAGATATTTTTTCGTTAGGGATGGTTGGTATTCGTATACAAGCTTAAACTATTTATACTCGTATAGTAAAATTGCAAGCGTTGATGACCGACAGACACCGGGACAGGTGAACCTTAATAAAAACTTGATAAATGACTAATATTATAATGAAATTTGTCAAAGTTTGGATTTTTGTTATTCAATCAAGTGACACGACTGAACGATAGCTATCACGATAGCTTATACGAGTAACGTACATGATGCTTTTTAAACCAAATAAATACGAGTAGGTATGTCGCCACTAAGTTGCATTTTTAGTTCACGAATAAACTGAAATTGAATGTTTTCTTTTGCCTAATAAAGTAGCCTATGTGTTAATTCAGGGTTTTAGCTACCTCTAGCTGTTAGGGAGAACACTTCCTCGCAAACTGTCGCATCAATAAACTGGTTGGTAACAGTTTACCAACCAGAGTTGTGTTGTAGTTCGAAGCGAATCTGGCTAGATGGCGCCTTTATAAACGCTAAAAGGGCGGGTCTCAACGACCCGCTGGATCGGCCCCGGTACTGCCCGGGTCGGGCTGACTCAGCCGCTAAAACCTAATCGATATAATCATAAGCCCTGTATTACTGACCGACTGACATCGCAAAGAGCGTGAAATTGGGTCAACGTATGTTTACTCCTCTCCTCTGGTGGTTGGACAACTTTAGGGTAATCTTGACTCTAGAAGCTGCCGCTGAAGAGCGAGGTGGTTCTTTCTAATTATTTTAAAAGCGAAATGCCAACGAAAGCTTTTTATCTAAACGAGAGCTTGACTAGAATACTGTTTATAATTTACTTTAATAGCTCTTTGTATTTCTGTTAATAATGACCTAGATAGATCCCTTTGGAGGCCTACTACGCCTAGCAGTGCGTCATTCAGGGCTGTTTAAGATGACGCTGAGTCAGACCAGTCAGACCAGTCAGACATTACGAATGCCATTCCAAGTTCACAATTGCGCTCCCTGCCCGTACAGTTCACCTGGGCGTACCAGGGGCATCTTGCTAAGACGTGCTCATTTTTTTTGCGTTTTTCTTCAGGTGGTGAAGCCGAAACGGTGTGCGCGTGCATGGGCACGAGGCTGCGATGGCGACGGAGACGGCGAGATAGCGCGCGCCGAGTGGGTCGAGTGCCTGCTCGCCAACCCGGAGCCGCCGGCACCGGACTGTGAGTACCACCAACCTTTTTTTTTTTTTTTTTATTACCCAGTGGAAATCCTTTATGGATACCACGCCCGCCCCGGGGGAGGCAGGGTGGTTAGCACCACCCACCCCGCCTTAAGCCCACGTTCCTTTCACACCCGGCCGCAAACCTCACGCGGCGAGGTGCAAAAGGAACCCTCCTCTTTCCCTTGCACTCCCGACCGCGACCCACACGCGGCGAGGAGCACAAGGAAAACCCTCCTGGTGCCACCGCTGTCACCGCCCGAGCGTGGAGCGCCGTTTCCTCCAGCGTCCACCACACTCGTCACCGGTGGCAGCAATGCCACCGTCCAAGTGTGGAGCGCCGCATCCCCCGGCGTCCACCACACTCAGACCCTCCTCCTTTCCTTGCACTCCCGACCGCGACCCACACGCGGCGAGGAGCACAAGGAAAACCCCCCTGGTGGTCCGAGCCATCGCTCAGACCCCGGCTCATCCGCTGTGCCCTCTGCTAATCAGCCCTCTGCTGCCAGAGGGACACGCGGAAGGCCCCACCTCGGGTTCCTCTTCGTTTCACCGGGCTCAGTGCCCGGCTACTTATCCCCCCCGCCACGGAAAGGCGGGAACCCATTCGGGGGGGAGTACCACCAACCTACATCAACCGACCTACCACAAAACATTAAGAGTACACAAAATAAGCTCCCGAGTTAATAGTTAATACTAACTAAAAAGTGACATTGCAACATTTGCAACCTGTTAGACAGGGACTTTACTTTTAGAAAATTAGAGGCTAGAGCTGTCAACTAAAACTTTCAAACTTGTGCCCAATACTCGGTGATGAGTTGATTACACGTAACGAGTACAGTGGCGAGACCGTGCCCGCCGAGTAGGTACTCGTATATAAACAATTTGACGAGGCGAGACAGTCACTAGAACCATCATTTGGTGGCTCGGCCGAGTATGCTTATTTACTGTCTCGCCACTGTACTCGTTACGTGGAAACCTTTACCTAAGCACGGTTGACCAGCGCACACATTGACATCGCTCATGGTCATGGTCCATGAACTCCATGAGTCACGGAGTCACAGAACAATCAACTACGCACTCGTGCACGCTCGCGCGTTGGTTCTACTAGTAGGTGCATGATTAGAGTACCCACTTGTAGAGTACATGCATGAGCTTTACTTCTGTACTCTCTATGTTTTGTGTCTGTACACAGTGGCTGTAGAGGGGGGTGGCAGGAAAGGTTCGCTCTGGGTGCCAACGACATCTCAGTCACACAGCCAGAGAATCCGCAAATACATACCAATGAAGGAATAGCCACCTATTCTAGTAACAATACTTGCATTATAATGTAATAATTATTTATTAATACTTATCGGAACTTTACTTTTACTTTCCAAAAATGTGTTACTTGGTCGAGTAAGAAAACGTGGGTGCAAAACTACAAAACTGCCCTGGGTGCCAAACTGCACTACGCCGCCGCACTCTGTACACGCACTTTAGTGCAAAAAGAGAAGAGTTAAAAGTGTAAATTGTGGATCTGTGTGTTAGTCTGTGACATCGTAGATCCCAAACAGCCAAACCGATTTTGATTCAAGTTTCTTTATTTAAAAGGTATATTGGTCGAGCTTGTTCCTATAGCAATGAGTTAAGGAAATCTGTACAGCTGTTTGAAGATTATTAGCTCTTAATTTGTCCGGGGCTTAATACATATTCATTGTAGTATTCAATGCAGTACAAAAGGCAACGTAACAATTAGATACTACTCGTAGTAAGTATCAGTAGTACCTATGTATTGTAGAGGTATATAGATACTTGCATATTAGCATTGGATACTGCAACTAAAAGATTAGATACACAAACCTGAGGATTTAGTTCAGCCAGAACATGGCCTAAGCCGTATTAACCATCGTGCGGCAAACGGTCTGCGAAAATAACTATTATTAGGTACTCTGGAAGATATATCGCTCTTAGCGATAAGGCCGCCAGTTATTGCCCGAGTTTAAATTGCTATGATCCTTTTTGTTTGTAATTTCTGGTGAGAACAATAAAGAGTTTATCTATCTACTTCGCTTGTGTCTGTCGCGGTCACAGTTGTCCAACACCACCCTCCTTACCACTCTCTCTTACCACAATATATTTTCGCGTAAAAAACCCAGTCTCCACGATGCTTACGGTAATACCTACCATTATCTCATATATAAAAATGAATCGCTGTTCGTTTGTCTGGCTAAACAAAGTAGAATTGTAGAAGTTCAGGGAATGTTTAAAAGTAAAAAAAAAACAGCGGTCGAAACTGGCGGGTGCAGCTAGTCTTGAATAATTTAAAGACAAGCTGCTTCTAACGTACGTTCATATAACAGCAATAAGAGCTCACCGGGGGCCGAACTGCGAACTGCTACCGCGAGCCTGAATTAGAATACCTTCGAATAGCCGAAAAGAAAAAAGGCGCTGAAAGTGTTGTTTCGCTTTTTCTGTAGCTGACAGAGCAAGACGAAAGCCAGGGCGATCCAGTTGAGGCTCGCGCCTTTTACCTACTATTATTTAGTCTGTGCTCGCGCTAAGAGTTCGTGGTACGGTTCAGTAAGCCTAGCACGGACCGTGGATGGGTTGACTTTATCTACACCGTTTCTATCCGCGTGTCAATGAGCAAAAGCTAGAATTTGGATATTTCAGTCTCTTTCTAGCAAGATAAAAGCGTAAGAGTTTTTAGCGGTCCATGCTAGGCCTGCTGTTTAGAAAATGGTACAACAAAATTAACGCCATTACCAATGCAAATGTGTGTGCAAACATAATAATAATATATAGTCTCTCTCCGTTTCTTCATGTCGTTGAATGCAGACGAGGACAGCGGCACGGAAGTGGAGCCCGACTACAACGAGGAGGAGCCGATGCCGGACCCCGGATCAGGTACATAGACAGTGGCGGATAGGTATGCCAGCAGGCTGAGCAGGCTGGACCCTAGGGCGACAGATTTTAGGGGCGGCTAATTCAGGGGCAATTTTGTTTTATGTCGAACATAATTTCCTAAAAGGAAAGAGTATTGATGTGAGCGAGAATGGAGGGGTGCTAGAGTGTATTGAATTTTAGAGGATGGTAGGAGCGACAAAATCTTGAATAGCCTACTGGCGGCAAATGTGTAAATCTGCCACTGACGTTATGGCTTGTCTGCGTTGACTTGCGGGCGTGCTCATGATAGATCAATCTAAATATATAATATGTACTAGTGGCCCGTCCCGGCTTCGCACGGGTAGACTTAGGAACTCTTTGTTATAACCTCTATTCTCATGCTATTGCGTAACTATAGCAACCGTAGTATGTTGATGCTAACTTGTCAATTTATAGTAAAAATTATCAGTATATATATAATTTGCAATAAATTAAAATTGCGACTATAATTTGAGATTTAAACTATCCTATCTCTCAAGTTGGATCGAACTGCACATGGTGTGCGAATTTTATTATAATCGGTTAAGTGGTTTAGGAGTCCATTGAGGACAAACATTGTGACACGAGATTTATATATATTAAGATTTACATATATATAGGAACAGATCCTGGCTCACTGACAGACAACGCACAGCCTAAACCGCTGGTCGTAGAGATTTGAAATTTGGAGGGTGTATTCGCCTTAATGAGTAAACGTGTACCAGAAAAGGATTTTTTGAATTTCAACCCCTAAAGGGGTGAAATAGGGTGTTAAAGTTTGTATGGAAAAGCATTATTTTTGACGCCACGGCTTTGACGCTTTACAAATGTACTAAACTTAAAAAAATAACGTAATAAATACCTATTTCATCATTTTTGGTAAATCAACCCCTATGAGAGTGAAATGGCGTGGTAAAGATAGTACAGAGAAAGAATTTGTTTTGATGATATGTCAATGAAACTTTACAGATGTACTAAAATTAAGGTGTGTCAATAAATCTTGGAAAAAATCTTAAAGCTTCGAGAAGTCACATCCTCAAGGTGGAACTTATTATCTCGAAAACTAAAAACAGTTTTACCAAATCGCTGTTATTTAATCAATGTTTGGCCACATTTTACGACATTACCTATTGAAAACCATCATAGGGGGAAAGGTTGAAGGAAGGAGATAACTCGGAAGACCAAGAAGAATATTCTGAGACCAGATTAAAAATAAAGCAGATGTCATATCGTACAAAGAAGTAACAACATTACCAAAGGAACAAGCCCGGAAGTTACTCTACCGACAAGAGTAATGCTTACTGCATGAATTAATTAATTAGTATAAATATCAAACATATGGCATAATATCCAAGTTACACGTAATCACTAAGTAATACGAATTTTTAGCTTTGCCTCTATTTTATGATTGCGGACGCGAGCCTACGTAGATAAGCACCCACAAGCACAACATTCTACTCGTATTCTTGCCACACGCAAACACGTGGAAATAGCTCCGTTTTGTCAACCGGAAGAAATATACTTACTAAGATGGATAACAAGGATAGGGTAAAGTGGAAGATAAAATAATAAAGCTGACCGCTCCACTAGATAAATCTTTTCCAGACTTACATACTATAGAAGAAAGAGAGAGAGGGGAAAGGGGAAGAGATAGAAGGGGAAAACGGAGAGCAAAAGAAACAGTCCTGTTATTAACGCTAGGCCTGCTTGGACGGGACCAATGACCGCAAGACATGACATCAAGCAGTATGCGACTTTCTATACAATTGCCTCTATAATAGTGTTGTCAAAGGCCATCAGGCGACCTAAAAGCTCTGACACCAGGGCTAGCTTCTCGGGCTGTACGAACTTACTTTTCACTGATATGTGATTTTGATTGTGTGATAGTGACTGTTGATTCCAGTGCTGCCTGGGATTATGCGAAACTCGTTCGCCCCGGACGGGCCGGACGCGGACGCGCGGCGAGAAGACGAAGCCAACGACTGCCTCACAGACAGACAGGCCGTTTTGGACGAACAGGTCTGGATGTACCTTTATCTTATCGTTTTTACACTTAGTTACCTATTATACACATAAGTAGGTACACTTGCATGTGGCATTTCTCAATTTCAATGAAATTCAATATAATAGATACCAAAGGATGAAAAAGATGCGCTTTACCTTTCGATCTTGAGTCGAAGGCATATAATAAATACCTAATAGCTCAGTTTCCCTTATTTGACTGCAATTTGCATTGCGATTGAATATTTATACATGGAAACATATTTATGCACTGCGAGTTAGGTCTGCAGCTTTGCGAAATGTTTACCGCTATTCATCTTGCGTTTATCTCAGGCATGTTGTATGTTTCAGCGAGGGGCTCATGTAAATACTTACCTAGTAACATAGTATGGAAATCTATAATGCTAGTACGAGCATAGTAATAACCATATCCTGTGGCCTTCTCAAAGGACACCAGTTGAAACATACAAAATGTGTTAAATTCGCATCTTACTAATTTTACCATAAGATTATATATAGGTATTGTTGATAAAATTCCTTGTCAAAACGTTCTAATGTATTTGATAGTTCCAATGAAAGAGACCGGATGTTCCATAAAGATTGATACACGTATTCAACTCACCATTGCGGTTACCATTAATACTGTAACCAAAGAAAGGTTACAACCGCGGAACGATCAACGATCGAACAGCAGCTACATACCTATATAAAAGTAAGTGGAATGAGTTATGAATGGTGATCGTCCATTGTTCAGAAAGCGGGCGACGCGGCGCTGTACGTGCCGGAATGCACGGGCGACGGGCGGTACGCGCAGGCTCAGTGCTACCGCTCCACCGGCTACTGCTGGTGCGTGCACCAGGACACGGGCAAGCCCATTCCGGGCTCCTCGGTCAAGGACCGCCGACCTGACTGCGACGCTGCGCCGCAACACGCTAGCCCTATGAGAGGTCAGTCGAACGTTGAAAAATAACGTTTTCTGTACGATACGGGGCACAATAGTTTCATCGTCGTCATCATCATCCACAGCCTTCTTTATCTCTTTGATGGGCAATGGGTAGGTATAGGTCTCTCTCTCGTCGTGCCCTCTGCCTCGGTCCTGCGCCAATCAGATGCGGGTTCCAAAACAGTTTTAAAGCGTGGAACCGTTAGTTACAAATTTGACATAGTATTACAAATATATAAATATATGATTAATTAATGTATTTATATAATTCGTTATATGAATTTCACGATATGAGAGTATTGTATGTATGAGATATCGTAAAATTCAAATTACGAACGTCAAAACTGTAGGAACGAGATATCTAATTAATAATTATCTCACATAAACGGGCCTCCTAATTTGTGACGACTATAACACCATGATATTGCTATATTATTTAGATAAGATGCTTACTGTAAATTCTGGCCCATTCTCACAACAGTAAACATGTCATAGAAAGCCGCGACCTGCGGCGGCGACCACGGTCGCGGTCACTTGTGATTATAACAGAGTGTAAGTACGCTTTTCGTAGGCGACCGACTATTTTGTTTTCGACAAAAACGACTTAGTCGTGGTACATGTGTTTGTGTATGTGTGGGACTCACGGGACGCGGCTTTATACTTGTAAAAGGGTAATAAAATAATTCAACAGATTATTATTATTCACAGATATTTATATTTTAAAGATTACTTACACTGTTCAGTATAAACATACTCGTTAAACATGAAATGTTTCGATACAGAAGAGAACACAGTCACTAGTTGGTGCGATAGGCTGTGGTAAAGAACTTTTTGAGCTTGGTTTGTGCGTGGTTTCTTAAAAGAACTTTGTGATGAAGCTTTTTCACTAACTCTGGATAGGCGTAGCGATTGAGACAGATGTCGTACAAAAGCATAACAATAAATCTTCTAGACTTTTAAATCAAGGTCAACAACATCTAAACCAAGACTAGACTAGATCAAAGACTTTAGGGTAAAATATCATTTTTTAGATATTCATATTACTTAAAACTATGATCACATTTATAATATTCACTTATATTATAAAAACCAAAAAAGATTTTAAGTCTCCCTAGCTTGCTCAATCTCTGCTTCCATCATTAACTTTGCAATTAGAAACTTGACCATTGCTTGGCGACCCTTTGACATACCATTTTTTATTGCTTTGGCATAAATCAAAAATATTAAATCATAATGTTACTGCGCACTTGATGATCTTGGCAAACACAGTTAATCTGATCGTCTTGGCAATCACAGTAAATTTGAACGACTTGGCAATCACAGTTAAGTTTAACGACTTGGCAATCACTGTCCATCTGAACTTCTTGGCAATCACAGTTAATCTGAACTTCTTGGCAATCACAGTTAATTTGAACGACTTGGCAATCACTGTCAATCTGAACGTCTTGGCAATCACAGTTAATCTGATCGTCTTGGCAGTCACAGTTAATCTGATCATCTTGGCAATCACTGTCAAACTGAACGTCTTGGCAAGCACAGTTAATCTGATCGTCTTGGCAATCACAGTTAATCTGATAATCTTGGGAATCACTGTCAATCTGAACGTCTTGGCAATCACTGTCCATCTGAGCTTCTTGGCAATCACAGTTAATCTGAACTTCTTGGCAATCACAGTTAATTTGAGCGACTTGGCAATCACTGTCAATCTGAACTTCTTGGCAATTACATTTAATCTGAACGTCTTGGCAATCACAGTTAATTAGAACGACTTGGAAATCACTGTCAATCTGATCGTCTTGGGAATCCCTGTCAATCTGATCGTCTTGGGAATCACAGTCAATCTGAACGTCTTGGGAATCACAGTCAATGTGATCGTCTTGGGAATCACTGTCAATCTGATCGTCTTGGGAATCACAGTCAATCTGAACGTCTTGGGAATCACAGTCAATCTGATCGTCTTGGGAATCGCAGTCAATCTGAAGGTCTTGGCAATCACAGTCAATCTGATCGTCTTGGGAATCCCTGCTAATCTGATCGTCTTGGGGATCCCTGTCAATCTGGTCGTCTTGGGAATCACAGTCAATCGGATCTTGGCCACGGACCGGAGATTTGTAGCGTTTAACATTTTTCGGCTCCGGACGTGCTTTATTAACTGGAAGCCATTTACCGTAGGCATCTTTTAAATTCTTCCGTGTACTTTTAACTCCATTGCCTAAAACAATATAAAACATCTTATAAATTATCTTGTAACTAAACATATTCATATTCCATTACCCTTTTCGGTACAAACTCATATTTAAAAGTTAAGTATGGCTATTAACTCAAGCTACTTTCCAGTAAAGTAAAGTCAAGCAGCTTTCCATCAGACGTAAATCATTAGATAAAACTTGGCATGCATATATTGCCTTCATGTTTGCTTTAAATTAGAAGATTCACACCTGTTCTCCCTTGTTCTTTCTCTTCCCTCTTTTGTCTCTCAAAATGTGTTTTTATAGTTATTTCTGCCATGAATAATTAATGAAAAAAGGGGATCTTAGAAACAAAATCAAAAGAGAAAGTTTGAGAAGTTTGGGACATAGAAGAGGAAGGAGATAGTGGGGGAACTTGTTTCTAATTTTCAATTGAAGATTTCGTACTTTATTTCAATTGTAGTCAGACCAGTAGAATTTAGAAAAATAGAGCCTTAAGGCCAAAACAGTATGATGTATGCCGGTAGGCCAAAAGGGCATGTGACATGATAGGCCGCTAATAACTTTTTCTGTGGTGACCTCAGATCAAGTAGAAAGGCAAATAGAGTCCCGCCTTAGATACAAGTGAAACCAGAAAAACTACCCTACTGCCCGTGTATGTAATATACTAGCTGACTCGACAGACGTTGTCCTGTCAAAAGCCATTGCGTCAATTCTACGTCAAATGTTACATTAAAAAAGTTTACATTGTCCAAAGCGCTATATGGTTTATGTATTTTTAAATTTTCTATTTTTTCTAATGTTTTTTTACTATAAATTGAGATGTGAGCTATCCTATCTCCTAAGTTAGATCGAACTGCACACGGTGTGCAAAGATTGAAATCGGTTTAAGTAGTTTAGGAGTCTATAGCGGACAAACAACGTGACACGTAATTTATATATTAAGAAGAAGATATATACTACAAGCACATACTGACGCATAAAGACTACCCTTATTACTATTTATTTTTCTTGTCTACGTTCTCTGACGTAAGAATTGACGA
Source organism: Alcis repandata (assembly GCA_949125135.1). NCBI lineage: Eukaryota > Metazoa > Arthropoda > Insecta > Lepidoptera > Geometridae > Alcis > Alcis repandata. The sequence goes on along the minus strand of OX421221.1, from coordinate 10,605,697 downwards.
TTGATTCGGGGCGACTTGAAATTATCGATTTCAAAATGACCACCAATTTTTTCTATTTGATACTGGCTAAATAAATGCGATGTCTTAGACAAACTTTGAAGAAAAAATAAGTATTGTAAAGCCATTACATTTCTTGTTAAGACAAAATAAGAAGAACCTTATTACTTGCAAAGCTGCAAGCAATAATAATTTGGATTAAAATAGATTAAACCACATTCACTGTACTTACCACTTGATTCCCCCATTATTTTTGCGATATTGTTCCAAGCTTCTTTTTTCTTTTTATTGTTAATATAGTCCAAATGACCAATGTCGCACAATACTGAATAGTTTTTTAATATTATATTTCGATTAGAGAGCAGACGCGGACGTCTCCATTGAACCTGCGCGCGCACGCAAATTACTTATAGTTTTTTTTTATAGTGTTGTGTAGGGCATGCTCCGGGAAATTGGCTCTTGACGCAGTACCGAGACTGAGAATTATAATATTTCCCGGGAAATACCGGTACTGTCTTCTTATTATAACTTAAAATTATGCCAATATTTAAGTTCACTGCTGCATTGTCGAGGTTCTAGTAGTTTTAAAATGCTGTAATTTTCCCATTCGAACATAAATACAGTAATACCCCGGACTTACGCGATAGGTGGGACCGTGGGACCAAGCGATAACAGTGTAGGTACCTAAGTCGAATTCGCGTAAGTCGGGGTTCAACTTTGCATATTAAATAAACTTATTTTTTGGTCTTCTGGATGAAATTCCACGCGTATAGTAACACGTTCGACTTCGAACCTATCGTAAACCGAATATTGACAAGGCGGAGTGGGCGCTGCGATCAAAATTAAAAACCCGCGTATCTCCAAATTTGCGTAAAACGGGGTAGCGTAAGTCGGGGTATTTCTGTATATGACGCGTAAAGCTAGCTGAGGTTATGGCCAACGACGGCTGGTTGTGATCATTGACCAGTTTGGCTTAGACGGGCGACTGGCGTTTCAAGTTGAAGCGATGAGTTTCTTGGTACATTTCTCAATGGTCTCTAAACGTCTTAAGGTGGTACTAGGCCTATGCATCTTTTAAAAGCAAACAGTGCTCCAAGAACGCTTGAACTTGTGCTTTGTATAGTGACAGCAACTGGTACGGCGTAACCCACCTTAGACATGCTGTCTAAGGTAGGTTCTCGGACTAATAAATCCATATAGAGGCAACTCACAACAACATACTCTCGACCATCTGTCTCAAACGTGTCCTTAAGTATTTTGGTCACATTGCTAGGAAACAAGGCGACAACCTGGAGAAGTTTGATGATGACAGGGAAAGTTTAATGCATAAATATAAATTTAAAATATAAAAGCTTATTCGAAGTGGTCTTCATTGGCTGCAACTGCAATACAGTCCTTTTAACGTTGAGGCCAGTTATCAATAGAAGTTCGCGCTCTTTCCATGGGAAAATTCTTCACTTCCAATCGTATGGATTGGAAGTAAACACTAAAACTGACCATAAATCATAATCCAGCGGATTAAGGTCGGGACTAGACGACGGCCATTCTTCAGCTCTGATGAAGTCCGAAACGTTTGCTTTTGAAATACGCGACATGGTTCTAGGTGCTATCTTCATCTCCCGAGATAAAATCTTTTGCTTTCGGACAGGATTTCATAGAATTCTTTCCCTTACTGCTTTGACCACCTTGCCCACCTTTTTCGTACGAACACTACGTGGACGGCCAGATCTTTTTCTGTGACAAACAGAGGTCTCATTGTTCCTATTAATAGCCCGGTACACAAACATTTGACTAATACCATGCTAAATGGAGAGTTTTAAAAATTGCATTTGGCTCCATACCTACATACTTTGTGTTATGCACTACAGCGATTCGGTTTTCTTTATCACCCCGATCCATTTTAATATCGCAAAATATTGCACAATGTATTGGTGCCAAAATGAGAAAACACAACATATCACGGGCCTTGAGCGACGAAAATAAAACCTGACACCCCCACCGAAGTCGGATTATATCGAACCGCCCCAACATCACATTTGTATCAAAAGTTCAAAACCGCGGAAGGGGGGGTGCGGGCCGTATTCGGGGAGGTAAGGTACTTGGTCATTATTATCCAACATTTTCAAAATACATATTTGTGATAGCAAGTAGTTAATCGAATAATAGCTTTATTTTTTACCGTATAATAAATTGACGTTAAGTTTTGACAGCAAACGTAGTGATGGGATCTGAATATCTTAAGAGAAGAATCGATAGATTTTGTCGATGACGTCATCATAAAAATAGGGACGATTTCTATAAGTAGAGAAATTACTGACTAACCTAAATACTTTGATTTTCATGAAATGTTTTAATTTCATCGTTGTGACGTAATTATGGGATGTTATCAAAATGCTCCAATTAGACTTCCTGGACTAATCTTTTCAAAGGTGTGTTATTAAAACAGACAGTCCATCAGATGAAACATTTGCATTTTTACCGATTGAAACAAAGGTAGGGCCAAGAAAATCGGTTACTAGATTGTGCTGTTCCTATCCAATATCGATTTCTTATATTTGGGAATCGATAAGAGTTTCACCAATCATTGTAAAGTTTTATTATTTTTTCAACTATCGATTTTCCCTTCACTAGCCTGGTTTTAAAAATAGAACTACGGGGGTACACTTGGAAGAGAGTCATGACGTTTGAAAAGTCAACGAAACCTTACACTCGACACCTAGAGGCGAGTTGCTGAACTAAAGAGACAAGCGTGATATTTCAAAAAGTCATTAAAAGTTCTGCTATTCATCGATAGATGGCAAAACTAAAAAGTATCACCGTATGCAATAGCTTTACCGCGGCAGTCCCCGAGTGCCACACGTTTTTTTTTTAAATTGTAACAGTATTTATGGCCAGACTAGGTATACCAGTGTATATTTCCCCATTGGCGACGCCCATTGGGTTCCTATGTGTACTAAGGTTTCGAGAACCGGTACTGATTCCAAGAACGGGATTCCAGGTTCTAGGACAATTCCTAAATATGATGTTGACAAAGGTAATGTCAATTTGACATTCACATTTGAAATAAGTTGTTTTTTAGGAAAATCCATTTGTTAGAAACGCTAATGTCGGAATGGTCATTTAGCTATGAACTATGAAATAAAGACAAGTAGAAAATTTTCAAAAAAATGATTAATTTCATACAGATGAACTGTGGGCAAACACCTGACCTAGCAAACATAAAAACATAGACCAAAACCACCACCTACACCGTTCTTTAACTTTTAACGTCTTTTTTCAGGTTGCCCAGAGCCGATGAAAACTAACTTTCTTCGAGATTTAAGGGGTTTCTTCGAATCGAAAATGACCGCGTCCACCAACGGCACAGGACCTGGGTATGTAATCCTAATATGTTCTTTTAATGTCTCATTAAAATAGATCAGTTCGCCCTGAAAGGTGACCTGATGATTGCAATTGTTATCTTCACAATACCAATGCTTTTATAATTGTGCTCATTTTCAAATCTGCAATATGTATTTGCATAAATTACTTGCCGTGTTGCCTACAAAGTTTCACTAAGATCAGATAGACAATACACAAGTTATCGCCAGAAACAAAATATACAAACATATTTATAACCACTGACTTGTTCCTGCAGGCTCCTCTTTGCTCGTACATTAATCAGCATTATTGTTCCAGTGAAATGGTAAAATGGGGGGCATCAAAAGAGGAGCAAGCAGCTACATGGACGTTTGTGATGTTAGACAAAGACAAGAACAAGGCATTGGAACGGCGCGAGTGGAAGGCATACCATCAGCTGATTTCTAACGTGGAGCCACTGAAGAGGTGCGGTCGGAAACTGCCGCGGTACTGCGACGTCAACCATGACACCAAGATCAGCATCACAGAGTGGATGGTCTGTCTGGAAGTCACACAGGCAGCGCAGGGCTCCACCAGTAAGAATTTTGATTTCATTTAGTTTTTACTCAACAAGGAAATTTTGTTTGTAACAAACCACAATACAGCACCCGTTAAGTCTATACAGGGTATTGGTAGCAACTAAACAATATTCAGACCATTTTATGAAGACCGTTAGAAGTCATACCGACTAATTTTTTTCTTAATAAATTAGTATGCTTGTCAAGATAAGGTGTTTAACTTGCCTGGTGTTAAATGACAATGTCTTCTCACAATGTTTTCCTACACCAGCAGCTCCAGAATAACTCCTATTATTATCTGATTTTGTAATAGGTCTAATAACTTTTCTACATCTCTTTTTCCAGCGGAAGCCATGAAAGTTCCGCATAACCCGAGAAGGAAAGGGCCCAATCCACTAGAATCGTTTCTAAAAGCAGATGATTAAAACCGCAAATATGACATTGGTGTGTCCATGTACATTATTTTCAAGGAACCAGTGAAGTGACAAGTGATTAATTATTTGCAGAGCTATTGGTGGTTTTACCATTGTATCTAGGCTGACAGTTTCTGTGTGATCAGAGTTGGTATTATTTAAATGGTAGCTATAAATACTCGTATGTCTATGGATACAGAAAATTATGCAACCGGTGGCTTTCGATTGCAGGGCCAATGTTTTGTTAAAAACCAATGCTGAGTCACTCCCACAGTGTGTACCCACTGTACACTAATACAATGTTATAAATATAAAATGTCAGTATCAAGCGCGTCGCACCATGTGTAGAGGTCTCACTTGTACGATTTTAGATAAGTGGCTTCTACTAGTTATAGTATTATTTATTATAAAATATATGTTTAGGCTAGATAATTTACTGTTTAAGCTAGTCTTTAAATTATGTTTTATTTTATTGCTGTGGGTCAAAAAAGTACGGCAAGTAAGTTTACTAATTACTGATGTGATAGCGTTATGTCAACTTTAACGAATTATAACGCTCTAAGAGTCGTGCACTTTAGGATAATGCCAGTAATAGGAGAGACGTTCGTAAAATGTATGGATTTTATGTTAGGACCACCCGGTCCTAAAATAATTAGATATTATTCTAAACAAGATAAGTAAGAGTTAAATCTGCAGAAGAGATGTAGGATCTTATATATCACTTTAAAATGCTTTGACAACTCGTCGCTGACGTGAAATTGTTACCTTGCGAAATAAGACCGACAATTTTGAACAGTGATTAAGTGTAAGCAGGGTGCTTAAGACCTAATTTCTGATAATGACGAAAAAACGAGCCTCCTTTATTTAAATTGAATTTCAATAAACACGAATATTAGTGGATCTGATACCAGCCAGGGTTCCCCAACCAGATAATTTAGTGTACAAGCGTTGCAAGCTGAATTCGGCGTTATCGTGACATCAAGTTTTCAATTAGTTTTGGGGAAATGAACCTTTTGTTAACATTCATAATAATTATAAATATCTTTGGTATTTCCGCACTTTAAAGAATAAGACTTCGTGCATGGTCCTTTCTCACGACACGCTTTATCAATCGAAATTTCATCAAAATCTGTTTAGCTTTTTAGTCACGAAAGGTAACAAGCAGATAGACAACTTTCGTTCAGCATTTTTATTAGTGTTTTTATGCCCCAGTATTTTGTATTGTAAATCAGTGTTGTGTTACTTAATTTTATATTTTTATAGGTAGACAATTTTTCATGACACAAAACGTAACGCATATTTATTTCTCTATTCACTTGGCGGATACAGGGTTATTTTTACAGATTCACCCAAAACATCTCACAGGCCACCGACTTTATTCGATTTCGTTCTTTTTTATTCCAAAACAGAAACAATTTTTAAGCATGGGATAAACATTTTCAAGTATGATGTAGAAAGCTACCTGCGAGAGGTTTTTGATGAATAAAAAACCCTGTATATATTTTGTTATTGATTTCATATCAATATGGAATGATATTTTTTTAGTAATGTTAAAAATCATGTCGGAGTCAATGAAAGTAATTCATAGGTAATTTGTATTCCATTATTTATTTCCAAAGTACAACCATAGACATAATTGTATAGAATGACTGTACTTTACTATGGAAATAAAGAGCATAAAATATTTTTCGAATAGAATGCTGTTAAATTCTGTACGTCCTGGCCAAATTTTGACTTAAACAGTTTGAACGTTTGTGCAGAGATATTGTTGGCATGGTTTTTGAGATTAAAAGCACTTGGGACGCTAAGTCCAGCTCGGCATTTTCAAGTCGCTAAAACTTTCCAATTTTTCCGAACTACAATTTGAGTCAAATTGTGTAACAGATTTTAAAATTTGTGATAGATACTGAGCCGGGCTTGTTGCATAATTATCGTCTTTCAGGCCTAGAACTCAAGATACATTCTAAAGCGACTCCAGGAAGATATCTTTACCATGAAAGCTTAGCCGGTCGTACGTGCCCGTACGAACACGAAATATCATTCGTGCCATATAATCCATGTGCTAGTATTTCTAAGATATGCATTTCTTTTCTGTAAAGCCTTTAAAAGTATTTATATCATTTTAGTTTATAAGCAGTATGTGTGAAATATAAGAATTATGTGATATTTTCGTCAGTATGTATTATTTGCAGATTATATTATTAAACGAAAACAAGTTTTTTTTTTAACTATAAATACTTAGCCTTCCTTAAAATCGTCGAAGCTTAATCAGTTTTAGTGAAAACCACATCAAAATCGGATCATTAGTTTATAAGATAGGTGGGAAGAACATTACTTTGCACAAACGCATAAACATCTCTCACCCTAAACGCATATACCTGCTCCGTTCCGTCGTGGGTAAAAAATGCAGTAAATATATCGGAAATATTCATAATCACTAGAAAATGGGGTAAACATGCAGTTGGATATAATCCCACCAAAAACATAAATGTAAATAATTAAAAAAAAAACACTTTAAACTAAAAAAACACGCATTGATAGGTGTGCAAAGTTTGAATTAAATCTGATCGTTCAAAGTAGCCCTACTTTGAAAATCGAGCTCAAAGGAGTCGGTTACATACATACAGGTGAAACTAATAAAAGCGTGTTAAAAAGGAGAGCCAAGTTCAATACAAAATTATGCTTGGCTGTGGCCTTCGCCGCAAAAAGAATGGAGATCTAAATGAGTGCCAAGTTCTATGTTAAAAAAATAAGTTCAAAAGAAGTGAGATCTAAATAGGTGCCAAGTTCGATGGTCGGTCCTGAAATTTATTTATAACAACATAAAATATCATTTTTCTTATAACTTAGGATAATTAGGTATATTGTAGCCTCTTTTAACTTTGTAAGGTTGGTTAACTTTTTCTTTTAACTCTTACGTTTTTGTTTGACTATTTTGACTAATTACCGTTTTTGAGTAGATGGGATGAAAAAAAAATCGTAAATATGCATGGCTAACGACGAAAGCCTGTATAATTATTAAAATAATACAACTAATTCATAAATTACAGAGTATAATAGCACAGTGATTTTAAAACGACTTGTTGAGTAAATTTGAGGGCTACAAGACCAGCGAATCCGTTGGCGGGGGGGAGTCGAGTACGGTCCGCTTGTACTCGTCGACGGTATCTGTCAGTATCTTTTGGAATATGTTATCGAAGAGCTGGTTTTTAATGCTGGCTTCGTCGCTGTGCAGGGAAGTCCACTCGGGCTCGGCGCGCCGCCACTCGGCGAACAGGACGTCGTCGATGTGGTCCGAGCGTTTGGAACTTACTCCTGGAAAACAATGATAGCACTGGTCAGCAGTTGCCCTTCATAGAAAAGTGGTTTCGAACAATCTTAGGTCAACCGTTCCGAAATTATAAATGGTTTTTGGAATATTGGGTCATGTTTTTTTTATCTTCATTTTCCCATTGTACTAAAAAACAGTGAGTATAGTAAGAGATAAGTTATAATTATTTTTACAAAACAAAAAAAACAAAAACCGACTATTGAGTTCTTCATCTATTAGTCGCGCACGTACTTAATGCAAATTTAAGACTTACAACCCGGTCACATTATCCCGAGACCTGGCGTCGATGATGTCACGTCGCGTCGGCGCTCTGATAATATGGTGCGCAAAACAAGCATCCTCTAGTAGGATATTTTTATAAACAATAAGATTTCCAACAAAACAAATATTGTGTCAATTAATTTAATGTAGGTAATATTATTATAATGATATTATGATTAACGTAACAGCAATAACAATAAAAGTCCAAACGTAGCAATGAAATGTTAAAAATATACCACGAAAACAAGTCGACGCGTATCGGCAACGCAAGTGCTAACCGTACTGATGCGCCGTGGCGAGCGCGGGGAGGTGAAAGGAGAACGGGGCGGGAGGTTCGCATTCCAGTCGAGATAATGTGACCGGGTTATATATGTATATGGTTTTCTCATGGATACCATTATCAGAACTGGACTAAATTGAAATGGGACCACATGAGAAGCGTCAGCTTTCTAATAAAAAAAGAATCATCAAAATCGATTCACCCAGTCAAAAGTTATGAGGTAACAAACATAAAAAAACATACAGTCGAATTGATAACCTCCTCCTTTTTTGAAGTCGGTTAAAAAGTGTTAAAAACTGAACTTTAGTACTTATATATACGTATATATTTCCCAATCTGTGTACTAAAAGTACAGAAATCCATAAAATATGGGCAACGAAAAAAACAATGTTGTTGAGCATTATTTTAGTTTAAATCCTACTACTCGTAATACTATATTTGTGAAAGTTTGTATGTTTGGACGTTTGTTGCTCAATCGCGCAAAAACTGCTAAACAAATTTGGATGACATTTGGTATGGAACCAGCTGGTATGAAGCTACCCTGGATTAAGGTACAGGGTACAAAATATGTGAAATCCACGACAGTATCCATAGTACCTAGTAGTAGTTTTCGATAAAATGGTAAATGTATGAAAAATGCAGTTTCCATTTACGCCCGATATCAGCGTTGTCCCATTTTTACACATCTGCGTATTTATTTTATTGTTTATTTACTTTTTTATTTAATTCAATTATAGGCTTGCGTTTTACCACCATCCTGCCTAATGGTAAGCAACGATGCGGGCTACGATGGAGCACGCTTACCTAGAAAGAACCGATTCACTCGCGACTTGAAGACACCCAAATTATATCTATCGGGAAAGACCCACTCAGGCTTTATGTATTTCCGACAGAACTCATTTTAGGGTAAAAGTTTCGCACTCACCCGACACTAGAGAAGGCGTAGCCGCAGTGAGCGTTTCTATCAAATCATTGGATGTGATCTCGATCAGCTTCTCGATTTCGAGGGCAGGTTTCTGAGGGAGAAGGTTGCAAGCATCCCACGGCTTGTCGCTGGGCTCAACCTTGTACTTCGCGATAGTTTGTTCGGTGAAATCGCGCACTAATCTGAAATTGGAGTTCACTGGTGTTAGCACTAGAACTTTATTAGATACAGCGACAACGCATCGACTTTAAAACGACTCGGCGCGGGAATACCGAAAAAGCTCTTCTAGCACGTGGCTAAGAATCATGGAGACGAACACTAAAAAAAACAGAAAGTGCAAAAGGAAAGGGTATGTTTAGCCAAAAACGCTCATAGTAATCATCATTATGAACAACTTTTACTACGGGACCAACCCGGAAATCACGAAATAAATATCACCTGTTTCATACATTTGGTCGAGTGTCATTGACCTTTTTTCTATGGAACAGCTGATTTCTTTTTTGTTTGTCCCATAGTAAATGTTGATCATAATGATGAGTGCTATAAGTCTTTTAAGCCTGATAACCCTGTATTCGAAAGAAAATGTAGTCAGTCCCGGTCGTTATACGAGATACACAAAGACAGGTGTGCCAAATCTTAGCTCTACCGGACATCGGACATGTTCAACATTCAGGTGCAAGATTTGGCCCACACAGACACACATACTAACATGGTAAATTACAAAAGAGCTTGTCAAAACACTATATCTCAGGGTGACGAGCGCAGTGCTGTGCCGCGCAGGCTTAGAAATTGTATTCAAATTCAAAATCAAATTGTTATAGTGGCAACAGAAATACATCATCTGTGAAAATTTCAACTGTCTAACTATCACGGTTCATGAGATACAGCCTGGTGACCGACGGACAGGCAGACTAGACAGACGGACGGACAGCGGAGTCTTAGTAATAGGGTCTCGTTTTACCCTTTGGGTACGGTACCCTAAAAATAGATACTAACGCGTCAAAGGCATCGGCAGGGTCGTGGTCGGCGGTCGTAGGGTCGGTGACGTAGCTCCGTATCTTGTCTTCCGTGACCGCATCCGGGCGGAAGGGGCGGGGCTTCTGCGGCGGGCGGGCTTCCACGGGCGGAGTGTACGGCGGCGGCGGCTTGTCGGGAATCTCGCGGACCACGAGCAGTCGACACTGCTGCTGCTCTAATTCTTTTATCTGGAAACATATTATATGTTGCACCATTTTCTGTTAGAGTTGTATGTAAATGTAGTAGGACGCAAATCTGTCAAACTCAAATGGGAGCTCAAATCCAAGTCAAATGCACCAGGACAGGTGGGCAAAGGTCCACAGAGGGAATGCCCCGGACAGTCGACATCCGTTTGAAAGAGACTGGACGGCGCTGGCCTAAGACCGCCAGAACTTGAAAAATTTGGGGAAGACCTTTACCCAGCAGTGGGACAGCATCGAAAGTTGTATGTATTATAGTTGTTGCATGTGATGACTGTTTTGTTATTTGCAGTTATTGTAAAAGATAAAGATATTATCCAGGGTTATTCATAAAGGGTATTCCAAGCCGAAAAAGGCTCATAGTACTCATCATTCATCATGACACTCGACAAAATGTATGGAACAGCTGATTTTTTTTGCGAATTTCGGGTTGGTCCCATAGTAAAAGTTGTTCATAATGATGAGTACGAAAAGCACTTTTCGGCTTACCCTTCATGAATAACCCTGTATTAGATAAGTAATGTAAATAGTAAGTAATGTGAATAGAAAGTATTGTGTGGTATTGGGTACTGTATTGTGTTGAGTGGTATAGTGCTGCATCGTATTTTGTTATCTTCTTAATATTTATAAATTACGTGTCACGTTGTTTGTCCGCTATAGACTCCTAAACTACTTAACCGATTTCAATCCAATTTGCACACCGGGTGCAGTTCGATCTAACTTAGGAGATAGGATAGCTCACATCTCAATTTATAGTAAAAAAACATGAAAAATTAGAAAATTTAAAAATACTTAAACCATATAGCGCTTTGGACAATGTAAACTTTTTTAATGTAACTTTTGACATTTGACATAGAATTGACGCAATGGCTTTTGACAGGACAACGTCTGTCGAGTCAGCTAGTGTTCTATAGTATTGCATGGTATTGTAATTATTTTTCATGTAAATTAATTATGATTACGGTATTGTGTGGCATTGTACTGTTTATTTTGAGACTACATTAATGTTTGTATTGCTTTCCGTTCTATTATGTAATATAATTGTATAATAGTATTACATAATTATCATTGTACTGTATATATATTTATATTTTACGACTGCATTTATTAGTACAAATATATAATTTATTTATTTATTACACAATTACGTATGGTAGTTGGTAGTGTATGTCGCACCAAAAACCAAAGTAGGTTTGGCATGATGTTCTCACATTCTAATATTCATACTCATTGTATTGCGCTAAATTGTTTTTTGTATTGAACTATAATGTGTTAAACTGTATTATGCAGGGTTATTCAGAAAGGTTATGCTAAGCCGAAAAGGGTTCATAGTACTCATCATTATCAACAACTTTTACTACGGGACCAACCCAGAATTCGCGAAAAAAAAGGCTGTTCCATACATTTTGTCGAGTCATTGACATTTTTCTATGGAACAGCTGTTTTTTTTTCGCGAGTTTCTGGTTGGTCCCATAGTAATGATGTATAATAGTACTCATCATAATAAAGTTGTTCATAATGATGAGTACTATGAGCCCCTTTTGGCTTAGCATACCCTTTATGAATAACCCTGTATTGTGTTGCATAGCATAGCGTGTAGTTATTATGTTGTAGACGCACCTCTCTTTCGATAGCCAGCTGCTGCCGCCGCAGCTCCTCCGCCTCTGCGTGCGAGGGCTCCAGTACGGGCTCCAGAGTAGGCTCCAGAGTGGGCTCCAGAGTGGGCTCCAGAGTGGGCTCCAGAGTGGGCTCCAGAGTGGGCTCTAGAGTAGGCTCCAGAGTGGGCTCCAGAGTGGGCCCCAGAGTGGGCTCCAGAGTGGGCTCTAGAGTAGGCTCCAGAGTGGGCTCCAGAGTGGGCCCCAGAGTGGGCTCTAGAGTAGGCTCCAGAGTGGGCCCCAGAGTGGGCTCTAGAGTAGGCTCCAGAGTGGGCTCCAGAGTGGGCTCTAAAGTAGGCTCCAAAGTGGACTCCAGAGTGGACTCTTGAATGGGCTCTAGAGTGGGCTCCAGCACAAGCGCCGGCGACGATGCTTCCTCGCACGGCAGCCGGCTGCTCGAGCTGCTCTCTACCAAACGGAACATAAACGTTAGGTTAGAAGCCATTTAATGTTGAACTCAGGGCAAAAGGAATACAGGCGCTAGAATCCTTGTCTGGAAACACTCTAATCAATAAGACTTTTGCCTTTTATGCCGAGCTAACCTACTGATTTAGTTATTAGACAAATAAACAACAACAATAAAGCTAGATGTATCCAATTGGGCGCTACACAATAGTTATTTATCTCTTGTGGATGTTACATAGCCAACGATGATGATGATGGTCCTACTAATATTATATGTAAAATAGACATCAGCCACCGTTTTTTTTTTTACTTTTAAACCTTTCCTGTATTAGAGCAAACAAAACATAAAAATAAATATTAAAGTCGGTCCAGCCGTTCTCGAGTTATAGCCAGTCAAATGAACAGCAATTCATTTTTATGTATAAGAGAAGAGAAGAAGAAGAAGATTAGTAGGATTTATGTTTTTATTTTATTATTTGTATTGAATTGTAACTTGACATGAATAAATCATTTTTTTAAATATTTGGATAGTTTAAATTATTTAAAATGTAATTGAAGACAATAGGTAAATAAAGACTTTTAGCTACGGAATTTTGTACATTATGTATATAATAGTTATATATTTTATTATACACTATGATTGTTTGTTAATCATTTACCCATGAATGGAGCAGGTTGATGTTTGAGAAAACAAATTGTGTGTGTACATACGAGTAGCTCTGTTACTATTTTCCTTAAAAACGGTTATTATTATTTATTGTTTATTGTCGGCCTGTTTGGCTCAGCGGTAGTGTATCCGCCTTATAAGCCAGAGGTCCCGGGTTCGATTCCCGGCCGGGCAGATGTTTGAATGATGAATTTAAATATCTGTTCTGGGTCTGGGTGTTAGTTGTCCTTGTCTTTGTGTGTGTTCCATGGCATCCCCGACACAGGATTTATTCCTAGTGAGCTATGAGTGTGAAACGTTTATTTATATTATTTATTTATTTTAAGAAAAACAATAACAGAATTTACACACACAATCTGTTTTCCCAAACGCCAACCTTCTCCATTCATGGGTAAATGATTCACAATCATAGCCATAAGCTACACATGAGGCAATACCTGTATTGATATTTAAAAGCTTTAGCTGTTAATATTTAAAAGGACTGTTCACAAGAGGTCGGTAAAGTATCTATGCCGCCTCTATTACTATGAAACGAATCGGTATCGGTGTGACAACGATATGGGCGACGGTGATCGCTTACCATCAGGCGGCCTGTTTTCTTGTTTTCTACCTATGGTATATGAACCTGGATCTTCGGGAGCCTGAGTTGCGCTAGGTCGCGCAGCGCCGCGATAACTGGCGCGTTTTATTGTCTCAGGCCTATTGACCTAGTCTAGGGGTCACTGCGCCACTCGGTAACTAAGTAATTGCGTCCTGCGGTCCTATCTGCTACTTAGTTTTTGTCTAAACTATTATGAATGCACTAACTAAAGCAAATACTAAAAAATAAATAAATAGTTTACTATGCTGATAAAATTAGGTGCAACCCATAATTAGTCATAAGTATAACTCTAGAAGTCTTTACGGTATGAATTCTGGCGTCCTAATACAGGCAAGTCAGGAGGGCATGAGCCATCCTGAACTGCTCGGCTAGGCTGATTAGGGCGGCTCATGCCTTCCTGACTTGCATGTGCTAATTATCCCAACTACTAACACTTTCTAATCAGATATTCAATCCTTTTTTGGCTTTCTGAACTCAGAGAAGTGAATTTAAGGTCTAGGTATCTCTACCCATAGCCGGCGAGTAAGCTATTAACTAATGTCCAGCTCAAGATATGTACAGCTGTCAAATGAAACCAAGTAATCTAAGCTCTACTTTTTATGAGCTAGAAACTAGCCGATAGCCGGCAAGCGGCAGGACTACTATGTAATGAAATTTTGTTTCTTACCGACAAATGAAGCGTCGGACGATTTAGGTGTGAGGCATAATATGTCATCGAGAGAGGCGGGGTCCGGAAGAAACGATTCACCCGGGGGCACGGGCAGTGGCCCCGCAGGCGCCGGCGGCGGCTCTGCGGCGGGTGCAGGCGGGGTCCCCACGGGCGCGGGCAGCGGCCCGGTGAGGATCGGCAGACTGGTCGCCGCCTCCTCGCACGGCTCGCACGGCCACGACTGGTCTTCACTTATTTTTACATCCTTCACCGCTTCCGTAGAGATCGCCTCCACACACACTATAAGCTCGCTGTTATCTACTTGCGTCGTACACGAACAAGTCTGCGCCATAGCATCGCTCTCTTCGTATACTTTGGTTGGCGACCTCGACCCGCTGACAGTTTCTGGCGAGTGATCCTCTTCGGTCATCGTCTTGTAATACTGCTCGAACTCTTCAACTAGACTCCTGGCAGTAGACGGCGTGCTGGACTTGTCCTCCTCTCCGTTCTTCGCCTGGTTCATCAGTTTCTCGATTACGTCGCTCCAGTTCTCAGTGTGGCGCGTGTTAGTCGAGTCGACGATGGTCTTGAGCGCTTCCTCGTTAACTTCGTATTGCTTGTAGCCGCTGAATATCTGTGGCAGGGTCAGGTTGTGGAATAGTATGTTGAGATAGCTGCCGTCGACGACTATGAAGTCCTCATCTACGGTGTTAGTGGAGCACTCCATTGGGTTCATCCCCGAGATGCTGTCGCTAGTTTGAATGCTTTTCTCCACGTTGGTTGGCGCGGCGGTCGCCACAGGCGAGGTCGGCGCAGGCGAGGTCGCGCCAGGCGGGGTCGCCGCAGGCGCGGTCGTAGAGCTATCCGACGTGTCTCGCGACGTGGAGCTTTCCTCGCAACCGCTGCTCGAAAGATCGAAACATTTCAACGGCAGGGACGTTCGGTCTAAGAATGTGCTTTTTCTAAGCTTCCTTTTCCCGGCGATCATCTGCGTGACGGTGACGTTCTTAAGTTTCAGCTCTAGGTCCCTCTTTGTCTTCATGAGAGCGAGTTTCCGTTTCTCCGAGAGCGCGACCAGCGCCTTGCGCATGCGTTGCATCTCACCACACTCGTGCTGCAACTTGAGGAGGGCGCCGCGCTGTTTCTTTTTGAGAGCCGAAATGTCCGTGTTGTCCTGTTTTTTTTTGTTCTCCAAATACAGTATTTGAGATTTAGTAAAATCCTTCAGGGCATCTTCCCGTCGCTTCAGTACGCATAAGAGATTCTTTGCTCGCCTTTGCTCATCGCGGATGAGTATGTTGAGCTGCAAATATAAAACGCACGCAGTTAGACATCGATCGCATACTAAATGGCATTCGATTATTACTATTAGGAAAGTAATTAAATGAGAATAGTGCAGTTATGGGTTGACTTTCACCACATTATCGTTAACAAAGAGTGCGCCGAGGCGCGATGAGCGATGCGCAATGAATTAATCAAACGAGCGCCCATTCAAAATATTTACAAACTTAAGAACAACACTCACCAGTATAAGATTCTTGGATGCCATTGTTTGCGAGTCCTTGCTGTTCGCGCCATTCTCTAACTTGGAAAAGTACTTATTATAAGGTGAATTTTTAGGGTCTAGTTCGGGATCTAATATTACAGAGTCTTTGGCTATCTGCTCGATTTTATCATCTTTGCAACGTTTTTCGGAGAGTGAGCAGCTCTCCAAATACTGGAGCGATTCAAAAAACGAATCTATAAAATTAAGTTCTCTCTGGAACTGCTCGCATACAAGCACGCTTTGTAATAAACCATTGTTAACTCTTATTGTGCTAATTATATCGGACGGTTTCATTAATTGGTTGCTATTGGGGATGTACGTACAATTGAGTGTCTTTATTTCGTTGACACAGTTCTTATAACTTTTGTTTGATTTGCTGTCAAGATTATTTTCCAATGTGGCACTTTTACCATCAATTGAGCTCAACTCTTCTTTAAAAACTGACACTACACTCATAGGATACTTTAATTGACTAGGCAATTGATTAGAATAAGCTTTATCGTTGTTATCGACCACATGAACGTTAATTTCTTGCTCTGTCTCATACGTTAGCATAGATCTTTTGAATACATTTGAGGAACTCTTGCCATATTCCGTATTGCGGACCGACTTTCCTTTTCTGTTGTTTGTTATGTGTCGCGGAGGGATTTGTAGATTCGGCAAGGACTGACTGTGTAGATCGAGATGCTCTTCTTTGTAATTGATTTTGTCTTTCCTTAATGAAACATTTGGTATTACTAGCTTTTCAAATGTATCTTTGATGAGATCTGCCTGAAAATCTGTACTCTTAATGAATTTGTAGGTAATATGGGGATTGCAGTTCTCTATATCTGTAGCCCCGTCAACAGTTTCCGGTGGAGGGTCCGTGCCAGTGCTCATATCTTGGTGTAAAACGAATTCCGTGTCCATGGTACCGTCAGGCTTGGTGTACACCATAATAGTGGGCTTGTCAGTGTCAGTGGCTATTGGAGTTGTTATGACTTTACGTTTCTGGCATTTTTTTTCCAAAGGCACATGTATCACAGGAGTAAGTTTGCGTTTTTTTTTCGTCCCAATGTATATTGTACTGCCTGTGGCAGTGGCCGGTAAGTTTACTGAAGAAGGCTTTTTACCATTTTTTTTGGAAAGTGACGTATAACTTGCATTCAATTTTGCTTCTGTAAGGGACATATCTAGTTCACTTTTTCTAGGCCTTATGTAATTTTTACTTAAACTAGTTCTTGGCAATGAATCACTTTTAGTTTTTCTTGTTGTTTCTAGAAAAAAAGATATAATCACACATAAGTTAAATCCAAGCAACAAACACAAAGCAATTATTTAAAAATAAACAGCACTTACCCTTTTCATTGACTGGCCGTGATCTAATATTCTCTAATGGAGCTTGGTTTGAAAGTTTACTTTTACACATAGATCTAGATATTTCTTCTCTACTATCACATGCTTTATTGAGTTTGGTAGAGCTTCTAATATTTTTTGAATCTGAAAAGCAATAAAAATGTTGCATTTTCTAAGCAATGCATAAATGCATACTTATATTTGAGAAGATTAAAGTGCATACACAATAACATTCCAGCTAAATTGTGTACATGTGATGAGATCACGTCTAAAAACTAAAATTAGTTAATAATCAGGTCGCCTTATCACACACTACTGTTTGAATGAGGATTTGTGAACAGAATCAGAATTGATTGCTATTTGATAAAACTACTTAGTCGAGTGTAAGAGTTGAATCAAAGCAAATTGTGACTTCAAAAGTTGCAGGTTTTCCAGTGTAACATTTAATTTAAGAATTGACATGTCGGAGAGACAAACACAATTTCAATCAGAAATTTAAGCGGGAGTGTAACTGGGCAGGTTTGCCTGTTGCCCTCACTATCAGAACAACTAGCTCATTTTGTGAAATTAAAACAACTTACATTTTGCTGATGTTGCTAAATGAGATTTATTCCTCTGTGAGATCTTTTTTGCAGCATCTTTTCTTGGTTCAATTTCAACAGCTCTATTTATAATTTCTGTACTGGATTTCTTTGAACGATTTGCTAAAAAGAAAATCCAAACATTGTTATTATCATAATTGGTACCGCACGATTTAACATACTATCCTACAAGAATCGTATTTTTTGTTGGGGGTAGAAAATTGTTTGATGCATACTTGACTTGGGGTACAATTTACATTCTAAAGGGTTAGGCCAAGATGTGTGGAAACAAACATACACATTTAGGTAATAATGCAGTTCTTGGTGCTTAACTTGGTTACAACCACTCTGGGTGTTTGTAACATCAAGCATCAAGCCATATCAGAGGTCTTCAGGTGGCTTAAAAATTCTTTGACTAGGTCTAGCCACTTAACCTGTATGAACTTACTTTTAGCGCTAAACATTTATACAGACTCACTCATACACACCGGTTCAAATAACCTATACTTAATCCTTTTGCCATGATAGACCTAATACAATTCTGTCCTTTATACTTTAAACTGATAAAGGTTTATCAGTTTACAGTTAGTTTATATCAGTCTTGAAAAAGACAACAAGAATAAAGTTTTAGTCTTTTGAAAACTTAATTCATCCAAAGTTTCTAAAATAAAATACCTATTTCCAGTTTCCAGTGAAATTACAGGGCAAATGGGAGATTAAACAACTTATATCTCAGGGTAACGAGCGCAGTGCTGTGCCACGCAGGGTTTTGAATTCCGTGAGTTCAAAATTCTGGGTAGCGCAGACCTGTTATGGGCAAACGTGACGTTTAACATCAGGCGAGCGATTTGCTCGTCTCGTCACTCAATTTCATAAAAAAAAAAAAAAAAACCTATATGACAATAAAATCAGCACCAATAAGTTTTACTTACTGAATTTAGGGTGGAGGTTGTATTCATCATCTTCACTGATGGTAACAATTTTCCGGTGGTTGCTATTAGAAGTGGTGTTGGACCGGGTTAATGGCTCCATCGTCTTCAGAGATCTAGTGGTATTTGTTCGTGGTTCTTCAAGAGTAATGATTCGGCGTTGTCGAGGCTGCAACATACACTTATTTTGTGGACATGCCCCTGTAGAGAAAACAGTAAATATAAATACCCAATGTGAGCTTTTTGCAAGGGGTGCAATACGAATTTCCAATTTGCTACTATACATTTGAGCCCACTCTGCTATTGAAAATACCAATGCACAGCTTTGGGCCACAAGCACAACTGCTCTAGTTTGCATTGGCAGTTAATTAGTGTTTCCATCAGAAACCATTAATCCTTGTTGGTGATTAGGCCATGTATTCCGCCACGCTGGCCAAGTGCGGTTTGGCGGATACACATACTCCATTGAATTTCTTCTCCGGACGTATGCAGGTTTCTTCACGATGTTTTCCTTCACCGAGAAGTCAGTGGTATGTAAACTCATACATAAGTTCCAAAGAACTCATTGGTTGATGGGATTTGAACCTGCCATCTCAAGAATGTGAAGCGGCTGTTCTGCTACTGAGCTACCACATTTAAATAACAATTAAAATTTGTGTTTAATAGACCGATTTCAAACTAAATAGTAGGCCTTGGTTGTATGCCCTTTACATAGTGATTATATCCTTAATGGTTACAATTATGATCAAAATATTGAAGAGGCCTTCAGAAGTCCTAATAACTCAGAATTACAATGGAAAAATTCAATAAAATTTTAAGCAGCATACTTGGTATTTAATTTTGTTTTAATTATTTGTGCTACCTTTCATTTTCCCTGGATATCAGTTAATAACACTGAATTTGATCATGGCCTTAGGCTAGGAGAAAATCTTCACTATGTTAATTATTACAAGGTGCTGTAGAGTACCTAGTTATTCATAGGTTTTTAAATAATAACCCAAAACCAAAACAAACATTTCTGTGACATACCTTTAGTTTCGTAATCAAATTCTGGTAGCTTGGTGTATTTAATTACAGTGCGTTTTTGTTTGTTTGGTGCAGGAAAGTTATTGTTGTCTATTTTTAAAAGGAAAGCATACACATCTTTAACGGCGGCGTCAACTTTTGAAGATGCCGAAGCATCCATTGTATTCAAAACTAGAATTTTACTACCTACATAGGATAACGGGTTAGCACTTCATTCTTCTTAAAATATATTTTAATTGATTTTTAGGTAAACGCAAACTAATTTTAGAGGTCTATTTATGTCCACATCAGTGTTCACAACCTAAAGCCAGGCAATTATCGTACCAGGGCCGTAAAATTATCGTATAATGGGATAATATGGATTAAAATTATCGTATCCATCAGAAAAATAGCTAATTACATTAAAAAATCATATGAAACGTGACATTATTATGTTGCAAATGCTTTATAGTTTGAATCTTGTAACCTTCTGTTTTTTGAATTTAAAAAAAAAAAAAAATTTAAATGTTCGAGTTGTGGCACAGACCTGAGCCGGGCCCTCGTCCACTTTGCGTTTAATATACGCGCCAAAATTTCGAACGTCTAGAAGAAAATAATGTTAAGGGATAGAGAACCATGAAAACAAGCATATTTTCCAAAAGTTTAACTCAATAGACAAGGGCGTCGCCAGCTTATGACTAAGGGGGGGGCAATGGGGCAATATTATGGAGGATAAAAAAAATAAACGCCGAGAGCATAAAGCGTTACACTTTGGAAGTCTTTGCCTCGATGACGATTGTAATAAGAACACGGTTCTAATATCAATGTATAAAACTTCACAAGCCCTCGACAGCACAATAGAGTCGGGACAATTTAGACATTGGAGGGTACAGTAATTTCCACTCAGCTGAAAATTGGTAGGATTGTTTGAAACACCATCATAAATGAAATCTAAAAAGTCACCATCGATCCGATACGTGCAAAAAATCTTACTCCGGGTAGAAGGTCACCAAAATGGGTTTTTCGCGATTTTCTCAAAAACAATTCAAGCTACTAGGAAACTGTTCAAGACAAGTATGTTCTCTATAACATTCCCTACAGTATTGCTTTTAAATGCATGTTGGTAGGACTCATGGTTTTGAGATATGTTGATATTCATTTCAGACCAGGCCAAAAAGATGACAATTTCTCTTAACGAAGCCTCGGTTAGCAGTAGATCATATCACAAGTTTGTAAATGAGTTTTCCTCAAGTTTTCAACATCGCTAAATCCGACAATCTCAAGAAACACTTTGAAAAATGACTCTTTGTGGCTCAAATCGGATAAATGATGATGATGGCTGACGAAAAATTTTACCTCTCGTATCTCGGAAACGGTAGAAGGATATAGAGGGGTACACCCGACTTTTGAAATGTAGATCAAATTTTTGGGGAAATGATAAAAAAATATAGTCGCCATCGCCATACAAAAAAGTTTGACAGTCATACAAATAAAAAAAAAAGGAAATGCTCACAGCTATGGAACCGCTGTAGATGGATGGAATGTACTTGAAGAAATATTCTAAAGGTTCATAACGACAATCGAGATTCAGAAACAAAAATCCAAGATGGCGTATTTCATGTTTTCGTCAAATTCCAGTGGATCTTCCAGTGATCCTATGAGGGTGATATTTTGGATCTGGATCTACATATTATTACACTGTTTAATGGTCTTGCGTTTTGGCAAATCTGATGATCGTGATGAAAATGGCGGCGATTTTTAAAACGGATGTCTAAATCTTAATGTTATTCTGAATATTTCAATATTTTCTACAATTTACATTAAACCTTGTGAATTTATTAACGTTTTGTCATGCGATGCGGAATTTATTAATAGGTAAGGAAGTGAATTGCTCGCACTTTGGTCGCTTTGCGGCTAGCTACATTTGATCTCTAGGGGGGGGCAACTGCCCCCCCCTGCCCCCCCTTGGCGACGCCCTTGAATAGATTCTATATTTGCGAGAACAATAATACCTATACACAAATATTGATGAAACTTAACATCTAGAAGAATATAAAAATATACAATTTTTAATCTTTTCCGTAAAAGAGGAACAAAAATACGCAATATACTCTCTTTGTACGATATGGTGTTCGCTTTAAGTAATTAAATGACGATGATATCGATATCGATCGCTGATTGGAAGACAGTGGCAACCAATGAAAGGATTGCGCCATGAAGCAGCAGTATGTGTTCCTAAGAAAGAAATGTGCCAATAGATGGCGCTGACAGTAAAAAAACAACTGTAATTGTTATTGGGTTATCGACTATCGGTGTACAGGGTGTACTTAATTATCAAATTTTGCATCTGAAAATTATCGTACAATCTGCGTACGATAGTCGTGTCCTATCGTACATCGTACGTAGGTATGAAATTATCGTACATGTACGATAATTATCGTACGGTTGTGAACCCTGGTCCACATTTTTATTTTATCAAGAATTTTTTTTTATTGCTAACTGGCCAACCACGGACTTCTAATTCTCAGATAATACAGTACTACTCTATGGAAACCAGTGTTGCCAACTCCAAAAATTCCAAGTCCCTAGATTCTTAACAAAGTCGCTAAAACTAATAGCATAAACAGACGCTCCGATTCGGTTGGTGCCAGCCATATTGGAACCGACATAGCAACCATTCCAACATTGCTACAGATTGTCCGACGGTTGGCCTTCCAGCCGTCAGTTGAATTTGCTATCATTGTTGCTACAGCACCGCTACAAAAGGAACCAAGGAAAAAACGAAGAGAATGGGCTAAATTCTACTATAGAAATAGAGAATATTACAGTCATATGCGGCTCCTTATGGAATTGGATGATGAAGATTTCCGAACATATCTTCGAATGATTGGTAATTGGTTGATAATTGGTTTTCTAAAAGTCGCCAGATTTGTCGCTAAACAATTTTTTGTCGTCAAAACTTTATTTTAGTCGCTAAGACTTGAGCAAAAGTCGCCAGTTCTAGCGACTAAGTCGCTAAATTGGCAACACTGGACGGAACAAAGCTTCCAAACGTTCCAATTTGGTTGGACTGGATAGGAATTTGGTTTGGTCGGATCGACGGCGCATCCGACCACGTCCAACCAATATTAATAATAATTATGTCGTACCGACCGCTCTCTTCACTTTCCGATTTGGTCGTGGTCGGATGGTTGGCACCAACCGAATCGGAGCGTCTGTATAAGCTTTAACTCGACCAGGAGCGGATCCACGATTTTGTCTGGGACAATACCTATAATTTTGTCGGGGACAGAAAAGGCGGTGTCATAACGTTAGGATAGGTAAAAAATAAGGTAATTATTGGAGAACTGGCCCTATTCAATACCAAAACTTAGATTTGAAAGAAAATTTGATGTGTTGCTTTGAATATTTTTTGAAATATCTAAAGCTAGGGCTGTTTTAATTTGTACTCCAAAAGTCGCCAGATTTGTCGCTAAACAATTTTTGTCGTCAAAACTTTATTTTAGTCGCTAAAACTTGAGCAAAAGTCGCCAGTTCTAGCGACTAAGTCGCTAAATTGGCAACACTGATGGAAACAGTCATAAAGTAGTACTGTTTTACAGTGCTGCCAGTGATTTCAAAAGCAATGAAATAAGCTATTTGACTGATTTTGAAAAACTGTTTTATATTCGTTGGCATATGATTAATACACCACATGTATATATCTGCGAAATTTGCAGTATTTTTCGTAAAATACTGTGTTAAAATTTAAATTACAATATTCGCGCTAAAAACGCTGTTTCGGTAATGGCGGACGACATGTGATTTGCGTGACGTCACAGGCAAGTAAGCAAACTTTATTCTTTGACAAACGTCAAACTTGTACCAAAGTGTACAATAAAAAATCACACAAAGTGTCATAGCATTAAACAATGTTTACTTGCGTGTGACGTCACGCGAGGCGTAGCCAATCACAGAGCGTTCTTGTGGCTGAAGAATTTTAAAAAATAATTTGAATTTATTTTGTTTATTTTGAAAAATCTTTTTTTGTTTATTTTGAAAAAATTTTTGGATAAAACAGAGATAAATATGTTTTTTTTATGTTATTACCTAATAGAATGACCACATTTCGTAGCATATTTTTAATAGTGTCAAATAGGCTATTTAGAAACCTTTTCGAGATTTTGCGATGCTGATTTTTTTTTTATTCTTTGAAGAGTGTTTCAGAGCCTAATTTTATGTTACCTAAATCGTATATTTTCTAGGGGGCTCGGCTAGTTTCAGTACAATATAATTACAAAATCATTTCAAAAATTAATTTCTAATTCTTGACCCATGCAAATGATGCAAATGAACAAGATGTGAGGCACCAAAATCCTCCCAGACGAAATAAAAAAAGAAAGGCTGTCAAAAAATATTGTTGTCAAAAAAATAAAATTTATGGCTGTCACTTGATTTTCGCAGATTCCGCCCTATTACGATTCCTCCTGAGAACCAGTACCTAGTCCAGTAATAAAAAATCCTCATTGACTTCTCCTAATTTCGAAAAAAAATTCACTGGCTTCTGGCAACCTCCAGTGTATTTTTTTAATTCTAGGGATTTTATGTTCCTTGCTGGCTTGCTGGCAATACTGATGCTTACATTACATTTAAAATCTTCTTTTCTTTGATTACTTATGTACCTACAACTGAACTTACAACTCATGAATTTTATTTTAATTTATGGACAAATCAGATATTAAGCTATTTATTTATTTATGGTCTGTAGCCCTTTACGTAAATATCTGAAGCATTCTTTCCTAGTGACCTTAAAGCAAAAGGTCGAAGTGATCTTACATTCGATCGAAATTCTAAGTACCTATACACTTTGTGTGTTAGTATAGGTGCGCACTAACGTTGAAGTAAGGAAGTGAAGTGATACCTTGGACTGTTGTAAATAGTGATGCATCGTGCCCCTAATCATCAGAAACTGAAAATATCTACATATTAATTCTGTATAGTGCGCGAGGTAAATGGCGACGATGCAGTTGTCGTTCTATCATCACCGTTATAAAAGATAGGCACGACAAAGACGATGTACTTTAATGTAAACAATCGGTGTGGACTCGAGTGAATTCATTTTGCCAATATTGTTATTACTTACATTGCTACAAGCAGTAAAAGGTCAGTATACGATCCATCAAAATCATGTGTAACCGGACAGGTAGCCATTTTAGGTTTTGTCTGTCTAGCTATAGCTCAGCTCAGGTAGGTACGTATAGCCTTCGCGTCGGGAGCGTCGGATAGAGATGGACATAGGATCGATTCCGGCTCTCAGAAATAGGGTGGGTGCACTCCTTTGTCAAAAATCAATAAAAGCTGCAGCTCAGTCTCCCGCGTGGTGCCGCGATACATACGTGTGTTAATTTTTGTGAACAATTTGCTTTGCAAAAGGAGTGTTGCTAAGTACATTCAACATGAACAGAAAACCGAAAATAAACAAACGTCTTAAAACAAATAAACAACCACCTAAAAATCGTAATGTAAAGGTTCGAGAAGAAACTTTAGATGCAGGGAATAAATCCACTTCCATGGAAATTTCTTCTAAGAATCGCGAAAACCTTAAAAAGGTTGCTAAAAAAACTGATCCGAAAATAGTCAGTGAGAGAGTTCTAAGATCCTCTTCATTGAAAACTAACAAAATGACAGAAGATACTGCAACTGTTATGAGAAATATGTATAGTGTTGATACTGGAAGATGCCCTTCAGCGAATACCCCTACTTACAAAATTACAGAAGGAAACTTTTATTATTCTTGCCCTGTTCCGCTAAAACTGCCTAGTGTTCAACTTCAGAGATGTGACTTCAGTAAACTTTATAACAGTTTTGCTGATGCAACGGGTTCGATAACAGTTAATGTTAAAAGTCTAAGACCCAATTCAATGATAACTAACGAAATCACTGAAGAAAAGGAGATAGATGTTTCTGGCCATGTTACTAACACACTTGTTCCGAGAGTTTGTATTCCAAGGCTAGAATTACCTTTAGCGGAAACTCCCACTAACCAAATGAATGAAGAGGAGGATGTCATTATTGATCTTTGCAATGATGATTCTGTTATCCAAGATGAGGAAGTTTCGTCTAGTGTTTCTGAAATGACCAAAAGAAAACCAAACCAGAAATTAACAAACTCAATTCAAGGAAGGTATGGAACACAAGTATATTAAAAATTTTAAAACCCCCGACTAGAAAAGAGCTGGTTATCTTCGAAATACTAAACAAGTTTTCCTAAATTACAGCTACGATTCCTCTAGTCTAGATCAAGCCATGTTATTAACGAAAAACCCTCTGTTTGTGTCGGGGGTTAGTAGAAATACATATACGCTATTGGTTAATTTTATTATTATTCTGCATGATTTAGCTGCCAATTGACCGGCACATAGCTCAAACCAGGGAATAGTAGTAGCTTGAATTGGTGTTACCTTAGATTTAGAGCAAAGTAATACATATAACTAGACATCGGATTATAGGCAATATCAAAATGCCAAAATATGCACTAAAAACGGCCGAAATATGCAAAAAATATGCACAATCGAAAAACATTTGCAAATAGAATTTTTAAAATTATTCATATTTATTAGTTATCTATTATTATTATGTAATATTTAATAAACTATAAATTATTATTACGTAAATAATAAACTTATTTATTATATTTCTTGTGACAGTAAACAATAATATATTTTTCCGGGTTTTCTGCAGCAAACTTGTGACGTTTGTCACTTAATATTAATGTATAGGCTGAAAATGACCTTTCAACATCTACTGACGTTACCAGACAGAACTAAAAATTTGGCGCCATTTCTTGCGAGACCTCTTCAGGCAGAGTTAGTCCGGTGCCGTTGATGAACGCGTCAATTTTCTTTATGCTTTCAAAACCAGGGTTTTATACAAAACTGCATTTAATTTACCATGAATCTTCTGCAATACTGAACTCGGAAGGACGTTACTCTGTCCAATCATTTTTTCTATTATTTCCAAGGAATGGCACAGAGGAAGGTTTTTAGATTCTAGTTAACTATCACTTAACTATTGAAATAAGCACAATCAATGAAAAAGTACCAAAATATGCAATAACCCTATAAAAATAGTTAAATGTTTGCATATGCAAATGCGTATAATCCTATGTCTACATATAACGATTACTTTGTCATTGGAATTTACAGAGCATAAATGGATATGGCCTTCTGACTTGCATTGTTAAATGAATGTGCGTGTGTAAATGAGAGAAACACTGGTTCATCAGAAATCACACGTCTGGGTACTTCGAAAGTTGGAAGACTGGGACTGGGATTGGCTGTAACAAATTTATTCCAATCGTTTTCAATATCATCGGGTACTGGATCGTCCCAGGCTAGCCGTGTATAATGGTAATGCAACCATTACCATTATACACGGTCTCAGCAAGGGATCGGAAATCTTAAATTGAGATCAAAGAATGGATCATTTGATAGAGACAGTGTTATTGGTTAAACACAATGTTCTAAATTGAAAAATGTAGCTGATTGGTAGATGGATTCTAGCCCATTCCAAATCTTGACGTCGATTTGCTGACTATTATTTGGTCATTTGAATTAGTAGAGGCAGACTAGTAGAGTTTTCTTAAGTTTAGGCAGCTTTTAGACAGATGCAGTCACAGCTTGTTGAATAAACTGTAATCAAATCATCTACCAGATCGTGTCATATTAGTATTAGTATGTTTAGTTTCGGGATTGAAGCATGCTTTGCCTAGCTGCCAAAGATAATGCATACTCAAATAACTAGAACTTCGTGAATTTCGAGTTGGTCCCATAGTAAAAGTTGTTCATAATGATGAGTACTATGAGCCCTTTTCGGCTTAGCATACCCTTTATGAATAACCCTGTATTGTTGTTGTTGTTGTCGTAGATTTTCGTTTGTTTGTCTTTGTTGTTGTTGGTTTCTAATTGTCTTAGTGGTTGTTTTTATTGTTGTTGCTGTGCTTAAGTTTTGTCGCGGTCGCCAAAATGTTTATTGGGTTACGAGTATATTAGTCTTCAGACTAATTTAATTGACATTTCGAAATCTTACTCGTAAGTACAATAGTTTGACGGATAGGCGTGTCTTGGTCTGAAGTGTAAGCGTAAACAGAAATTATCCAGTAAAATATGTAAATTTCTGCATCATACTGTGTTTAATTCGCCCTTGAAAATGCGTGGCGGTCAGGAAAGGCACGCAACAATCCTTTCCAGATTTGATCACATAACTGTGAAATTCAGCCTCACTAGCTGTAGGTACTACATCGTTTAATATTTTTTTATACAATTATAGATAGTTTTTCTAAAAGACTCGATAAAACAGGGATCGCGGCGGTGGGGACGAATTTTTCTTTTTTTTTCTTTTAGTTAACCTGTAATGTCCCACTGCTGGGCAAAGGTCTAATACCTAATAATGGGGGGACGAATACCTAATAATATTATACAAGATTAGTAAAGGTTTTAATACTCAAGCACCCACCCTATTTAAGTATTTAACAATCACTACATGATACGAAATCACAATATTAACGACTTTTAGGGTTGTTAGGGTTTGTCAAGGACAACGAGTAGGGGCTACGCGTGCACAAAGAAAGAATTATATTGCTATCTCTGTCACATTCTCGACCATTCGCGAACTAAACCCTCTAGATCGAACTTTCCCTATCGAATGTTCTCGATCCTACCGGTAACGTTGGACTATTTAGGTCAAAGCTGATAGAACTGGAATGTTCTCGAACGAAAGTTCTAGAATAAAATTATTATCTGTTGTGAACAACCGAACCGTATTAGTCAGTCGATTTTTGAAAGTGAAACCGAATAGAACTCAAGTCTGTTTTTGAACGCGGCTAGTTAGTATCTGAACGCGATAGTGATAGGAACTTTGGAAATAAAGGAACCTAGAACCGAACGAAGGATCTTTTATTAGAACTATTACAATATTTATTGAAGCAAAGTTTTTTTTTATGTAATTGAGTGTCGAGACGAGAAAATCGCTCGCCTGATGTTAAACGTCACGTTTGCCCATAACAGGTAGTTGTGCACCTATGTACGTATCTTCTATCTATCTTAATATATATAAATCTCGTGTCACAATGTTTGTCCTCAATGGACTCCTAAACCACTTAACCGATTATAATAAAATTCGCACACCATGTGCAGTTCGATCCAACTTGAGAGATAGGATAGTTTAAATCTCAAATTATAGTCGCAATTTTAATTTATTGCAAATTATATATATACTGATAATTTTTACTATAAATTGACAAGTTAGCATCAACATACTACGGTTGCTATAGTTATGCAATATGACATTTGACATAGAATTGACGCAATGGCTTTTGACAGGACAACGTCTGTCGAGTCAGCTAGTATGTATATAAAAATGAAACCCGTTTTTCTTGGTCACGGCATCACGCGTGAATGGCTGGACCGATTTCACTAATTCTTTTTTTGTTGTATTTGTTATTATTAGGAGAAGGTTCTTACGGAAAAAAATATTAAGAAAATCTCTCAGAAATATTGAAAAACCCTAAAAACAGCCCTTTTCTTTTTCCCACACAAACGTTTTCTAACTAAAACGAGCTTTATATAGCTATTGTATAAAGTTCATATTGAATTGCAAGCACTCACTGTTGTTTAAGCAATGTAGGTATGTTCCTAACGTCCAAGAGTCAATTTGCACCTCTGTACAAAGTTCAAATTCAATCATATCTATCAAAACAGTGTGCGTTGGAGCACAGATAAAACAAAAAAAAGAAAACGAAATCGATTAGTTCATTCATTTGTTTTAAAATTTCGAAGGATTTGACTCCAAGTCATATCAAATTAAAAAAAAGTTGAAACAACAACAAACTGTCAATGTCAGTGTTTTTTTTTATGGATGAGTTTGCTTTTGTCAACTGATACACGAAACAAATTCGTACCTATAATTGTAATATATTAAAAGTATAAAATTGTAAATAGTGTTTTGTGCAGTGTTTATATTTAATTAGGCAGTACCATAGAGAAGTACTGTATGGCAGTACGAAGTCTGCCGGGTCAGCTAGTAAAACATAAAAACAGTCCACCACAGTACCCAAAGCGTAAAACGGTACGCTATTACTAAGACTCCGCTGTCCGTCTGTCACCAGGCGGTATCTCATGAACCGTGATAGTTAGACAGTTGAAACTTTCACGGATGGTGTATTTCTGATGCCGCTATAACAACGAATACTAAAAAACAATAAATAAATATTTAAGGGGCTGCCATACAACAAACGTGATTTTTTTGTCGGTTTTTAGATAACTAGCTGCGCCCCACGGTTCCACTCGCGTTTTCTGGGATAAAAAGTTGTCTATGTGTTAATCCAAACCATGAATAACCTTCACCTTCAAAGAGTAACAGATGTACATCCATGCATTCTTACAAACTTTCGCGTTTATACTTTGCATAGGATAGGATAATAATATTTAGTAGGGGAGCATGGTACGGAGCGAGAGACAGGATGGAGAGAGGGAGAGAGAAAGTGAGGGTGAGGGTCTGCATATCAGCCGCGCCAATTGTAGGTTCTTATAAGCTTACGAGAATGCTCGCAACAGCGCACCGTCTAATAGATGTGTAAACCTAAAAACATGCTTGGTGCATTATTTATTTTCACCTTAACCGTTCGTGACGGTCGGGACCAAACTTGGATCCCTCACAAAATATTCTAATTAACTCTATGGTACTAACAAATAAGCCAAAAGGATAGCTGCCTAGTTGACTTCTGGAAATTATTTACGTTACAAGCCTAATAGGTACTTTTAGTGTAGAACAACTAAATTTTTCCGTGGCGGTCGGGACAAGAGTATAGATGTAAAAACTGTTTTTGTTACGTTTGAACAGTCGTTATTGGAATAAAGTATTTATGTTTTGGTAAAAGAAATATCTGAAAAATATTGATGTAGATGTTTCGAATTTTCATCGAGTTTCGCTTATAACTTTGTTATTTTTGTATCCACGACAAAGAAGTTGCTCGATCAAAGTCGCACAAAAAATGTTTTTGCAACAAAAAATGTTATATTTTGTTGTTAAGTTATTTTACTGCGAGACTTGTAGTTGGTCAGATAAACCATTTGTACACTCTTTCCAAGATGGCGGCCGTGTGACGACGCGACGACCTTGGATTTAAATTTACACTAACCCTTCCGAATTGCATTCTCTGACAAACGCAACCCCAATGGAACTGACATTGAACCTCTCATTTCTGTATATAGCGCTGTTTCGCTCTTGATATTACCCTAAGATCCCGCCATACAACGACCTTCACCGAGAAGTTTATTTGATGAAAAGTATTTTATATTCAACTAGCGGCCCGTCCCGGCTTCGCACGGGTGGACATTCAATTTTTTAACATTTTGGGATAAACGTGGATTAAATGTGTCTTTTTGCGGGACATAAGTAGATTTTACTTTAATTACTATTTGTAATAAGTAAGTTTATTTTTATTTATTATGACATTTTTGACTGTGTTTTAGTTCTGTCGTCGTTCGTTTAGCTGCGATGAGCTCGCCTTTTGTTCTGCTAGTTATGTTGATAAAACTTTGGCAAAAAATTCATTATTAGGTACCAATTCTTTGCGTTTTTATACTCGTGATAATTCCTCAACGAAATGTCCGATTGGAATAAAACAAAAAGTATTTTACTTCTACATAAATATCCTTGCTAACATAATGCTTAATTTGGATAAGGATTAATATTACGATACACATTTAACGTAGTTTCTTTCTTCAGACGATTTAATATTTTTATGAACATAAAAGCGGTTATTGTGACTAAACTATGATAGTTAGATATGTGCTCTCGCGGACTCTTTTGTGGATCTTTAATAAGACCTACAAAACCGTAGTAGGTACATAATTTTGTTCTGTTGTCAATAGTTTTTGCAGCGCACGCATAAATAGGTTTTCGATTTTACGCCTTGGGTTACAAAATCGCAATTTTCTTATGGATCCGTAATTTTTTTGAAAATAAAATTTAGCTTTCTTCGATAAATGGACTATCTAACACTGAAAGATTTTTTTGAAATCGGACCAGTAGTTCCTGAGATTAGCGCGTTCAAACAAACAAACAAACTCGCAGCTTTATAATATTATAGTACCTATAGATTTAATATGTCAATAAATATATTGCATATAATTATGTGGCCTAACAAATTGCAGTCCAGCGTATGGTTAATTATTTATTAAAAATAAATAAATAATAATTTAATCATTATATTAATGACTAACAATTAGACCTCGCGAGAACTTTATTGCTTAACCTCTTGACTGATTTAACTAATACTCGAAATTCTTGTTTGAAATTATATTGCAAATATTTCTGTAAAATTTTATCAAAATCGGCCATTAAATGGAGCTGAAGCAATTTTCCTCCCTTTTTGAGAGAAATACCCCCCCAATCAAAAAATCCCGAAGACAAAAAAATCTATGAAGTTGTGGAACGGCTTATTCCCGGTGTACTCCAAAAAAAGGTTTCAAATTACTCCACGAATAAAAAAAAAAAAAAAAAAAAAACTGAATGTTAACTATAAAGAGGAGTTTAAATAAAATATACCTATTACTTGATTAGCAATATTAATAGAAATGATAAATAAAAAAAATGAGCTTAGTTTTAACAATCGCTTATTATGTATTTCGAATTACAAAATCAGTCTTCAATAATCACAGGTAAATTACATTAATCAAACTTTAAAAATAATAGAGAGATACAATGAGAAACGGTTTTTTCTATACGGTCACTCAAATAACTGAAGCCGAGAGGTCCTTATATGATAATGAACCGGAAAAATAACAGCAAAATAATCTAATAACAAAGCATATTCGTAAAAAAAGTACCTAGAGCAATAAAAATCGTCATACTACGACTAGAACAGTAAATAGGTAATTGTAAAGGGTTATAATATGCGTTCTTGTATGCATTCTTTTTAAAACTCTTTTAAAATCGTACTCTGTAACAACGTACATTTATGAAAATCTTCTCGAAAATCCTTTTTGATATTTTCAACTTTGCAGAACATCGCCCTGACAAACTTAATATTTTGGATTAAAACTCCAAAAGTGAAAACAGTGCTGTAACCAAGTCACATATCCTACGTAATCGTAAATCCTCCTCGTAATTGTTCGGCACATACTTTTCTTAACAATTAAATGGCTAATAGTGTGAAATAAATACGTAATAAAATTTTTAAAATTCCAAAATTACTCAACTACTTCACTTTGGCCAGCCACAAATATAAATTCGGGATTCCGCTGCTTGGTCCTGAACCACCACTGTCGTTAGAATCGTTCATTTTTATTAACTTAACTGATCAACTAACCATAACGACGTGCAACAAGCAACTAACCTTTATGATGTTTTTGTGAATTGTAGTTTACGTAGACAACAAATTCGAACAAATACCTACCCTTATCCTTTATCCCGTTGCGGTATAGCTTTTACTAACCGCGTCGGAGTCTTATCTTAACCCATTCATTGATACACTAATTCTAAACTATTTAACTAACTTTCTAAACTACGACAGTCACTCACGACACTTTCCTAAATATATTATATTAAATATTTAAAACGGTTGTTTTACAACTACAGACATGAGACATACCTAACTTTGAAGCGTCATAAATCGGTACCTAATTATAACTTATTAAGGTAAAATACCCAATGGAAGACACTTTAAGAACAACCCGGACTTATCTCCTATAAAATCAAGTATATTTCGCTGCAAAAATAGACATCCTACTGTAGCAATATTAAGTAGACACCCACACTGAAGTATAAAAAATTATATTATAAACGCGAAAGTTTGTAAGAATTTATGTTTGTCACTCTTTCACGCAAAGTGGCTGAATGGATTTTCATGAAAGGAATGAAGGTTGCTCATGGTCTAGTAGCACATAGGCGACTTTTTATCCCGGTAAAATTTATAGTTCCCGTGTAATAGGTTTGTTTCAATTAAGTTTTAAAATATACATCTCTTCTCCTCTTTCATTTCAAAGAGAATATGTACGTATTTTATAATTGTGAAAGGTAGGGAACAAATCTATATATATAAAAATGAATCCCTATTTCCCTTGGTCAAGCCATCACGCGTGAATGGCTGGACCGATTTCACTTTTTATTTTTTTTGTTGTGTTTGTTATTGTCAGGAGAAGGTTCTTATGAAAAAAAAAATAATCGCCAATAGTTAGAAAATTTATGGAGAATTTTGAGAACAAAAATAGGTTTATAGATAAAAATTTTAAAATAAAATATAAAAAGAAATAAAAAAAATCTACCTATTTCCCGCATAAAGAAACATTTACTCTACGTTTATCCCAAAATGTTTAATAAATGAATGTCTACCCGTGCGAAGCCGGGACGGGCCGCTAGTCTATACTATTATAAAGAGGAAAGATTTGTATTTTTGTATGTTTGTGTGGAATAAACTCAAAAACTACTGGACCGATTTCAAAAATTCTTTCACCATTCGAATGCTACATTATCCCAGCTAGTACATTATAAATATACTGTTCTCTAGCATTACGTTTTGTAGTTTTGATATATTTGGGTGTTTTGTACAGTGAACAATGCTAGCGAGACCACGAGGGTCGGATTAGGGCCAACATGCGAAATAGAAGAGCCCAAAGAACGGACAAAAACACTTCCTGTAATTCCACGTTCAACGTACGCTAATGAGATATTTTCGGTAGGTCCCATTTGTTCTATGGAACATGACGTAATAGAACAATTTGAGAAAATATTGTCCCTATTTGTACTATAGAACAGTTTGTAATTTTTGTCTCAAATTGTTCCATAGAACAAATTAAGTACATAGGTATATAAACTTCTTGAAGTTGATATGTAAACTGGCCACTCGAGAATGATTTACTAATTAATTTAATATAAGAACGTTTTAGTTAAAAGAAGGAATGGTTTTAGTTAGTTTTTATCGCGGACTGTTTAATATAAGAATATATTAGCGGTAAGAAAAATTGTTTTTAGTTTGTAAGTAGTTAAAGAAATAAGTATAACTGCTGTTTTGTTTTTATTTTGCAAAATAAAAATATTATGTAGGTAGCGAGTAGTTTCTTTTTTTTATAGTGAACTGTACCTGGTACATATTAACGTCAGTGATTAATGTCATTCACGTCTCATACATCATGGAAGGTTTTGGGAAAAACTGATTCTCATTTTGTTCTATGATATGAAACTCGGGTGAAAAGGTAGTATGTAGTTCCATGGAAAAAATAGGGACGAAAATGTGTCATTTTGTACTATGACGTCATGTTCCGTAGAACAAATGGGACCTCCCCGATATTTTCGGAAAACACGTGTTAAACTCATGTTGGACCTTTTGAGGTACACGTGTAATTTTATTTGTGACTAGCTGACCCGACAGACGTTGTCCTTGATGTTCCGCTCAACTTCCTTAATTTTTTCTTTAGTAAGAACCTTCCCCTGACAATAATTATACCAACACAAAAATAAATAATTAGCGAAATGGTTCCATCCGGTTCACGCGTGATGCGTGACCGGATGGAACAATTTCGCCGAAAAAGGAAAATAGAGATTATTTTTTGACGTGACAACGTCTTATAATTCGATGGAGCCGGCTGTACGCACGAAAAAACATGACGCATGTGGCGTTACCGTCGTTACCGTCGCTCTGAGGCGTTCCATTTAAGGCTTGAAGTGCAAATGAGAGCGCGCAACGAGCGACAAAGAGGCACAATCGGCCTCCGCGTTCGGCAGCGTTCGACATCTGTCTCTCTCCTACTTGAGCGAGCAATGCGTCCGCGTGGACAGCTGCTATACAATAATACATTTACATGTTTTCGTCAAGTATGAAGTGCAGTGAAAAGTGACAGAAATATTTCACGATGAGTAAAAAATCATTTGCTTTACTATGTAGAACAACATTTTTTTGCCGGGTAATACGTATTTTCCAACATTTCAAGTGAGTTATATTGCGGATTGGATTGTACTACGATTTTTGAGTTAGTCGAGTATAGTATACTATATGGAATGAAATGGATAAATATAACCTAGGTGTTAGTTAATCTTGTATAAATTCAATTTTGGTCGAATCCTCCTTTAGTGTTAGGGGCTTAGGACTCATTAACTGCAAAAAGTCACTAACTGTTTAACTGTGAAAACTAACGTAATTATGACACTTGTTTGTTCATAATAACTTGATAATCATCATCATCATCAGCCTACCGGACCTAACCTAACTAACTTACCTTTTTTTTTTTTTTTTACCCAGTGGAAATCCTTTATGGATACCACGCCCGCCCCGGGGGAGGCAGGGTGGTTATGTGGGAGTCTCCGCCCTAGTGGCGGCATACCCACTAAAACCACTGGGGAATTCATCGTCCGCCTGGTAGGGCAAGGTGGTGTCGCGTTAGCATTGACCACCTTGCCCCGGCGACGGGCCCGATTAGGGCCCCCTGCACCCATGGCGGGGTGACCCTGTTCCCCAGGATCACCCCCCAGACAGTGTGGGGTCGTGCAGGCCGGGAGAGTCCCCCGACTCTACCGGCAACCCCACTGCCGAGGAGCAAGGAGACGGGCGAACCGCCCTCTCGCTCCCCAGCCCCGCTCGCTCGCACGTGGTGGGCAGTGTGGTTAGCACCACCCACCCCGCCTTAAGCCCACGTTCCTTTCACACCCGGCCGCAAACCTCACGCGGCGAGTTGCAAAAGGAACCCTCCTCTTTCCCTTGCACTCCCGACCGCGACCCACACGCGGCGAGGAGCACAAGGAAAACCCTCCTGGTGGCACCGCTGTCACCGCCCGAGCGTGGAGCGCCGTTTCCTCCAGCGTCCACCACACTCGTCACCGGTGGCAGCAATGCCACCGTCCAAGTGTAGAGCGCCGCATCCCCCGGCGTCCACCACACTCAGACCCTCCTCCTTTCCTTGCACTCCCGACCGCGACCCACACGCGGCGAGGAGCACAAGGAAAACCCCCCTGGTGGTCCAAGCCATCGCTCAGACCCCGGCTCTTCCGCTGTGCCCTCTGCTAATCAGCCCTCTGCTGCCAGAGGGACACGCGGAAGGCCCCACCTCGGGTTCCTCTTCGTTTCACCGGGCTCAGTGCCACGGCTACTTATCCCCCCCGCCACGGAAAGGCGGAACCCATTCGGGGGGGTAACTAACTTACCTAAATTAGCCTAACCTAGGAGCGGAACTTGAGAATGCTCTCGTTTTATTGAGTCTGATACTCGCGACTGGTTTTGATCACATTCGGTGATCTTTTTCGAGGAGTAATTACAAGCGTGATGCGCTACAATCGCGTCCAGCCTGGTACTGATATGTTAATCCAGGGTATAAGCTAACTTCGTACGAAATTTCATCTGTACAGCCATTTTTGCATGAGCCACAAACACTCAGACTGACATTTATAATATTAAAGTAGGATATATACAACTGAGGAACTTTACCTTGATTTCTATGCAATCGATAATAGAGCTATGAATGCCTGTACTAATATATGTAGAGTCCTCTTGTTTAACGCCTTTCCTACTACTACTAACGCCTCAAGTAAGGACGGAGGACGGAGGGCTTCAACGGAGTGCACTTAGTCGATGTGAAAACCAGCAGGCCTAGCCAAGTTGCAATGCTATGATCGCAAAAGCTATAGAAAACTAAGCGATGTATTTAGGACTGAATTTTTTTAGTCAACTTGCAATATATTTATTAACACATTAAATTGAATATAATTGTAGTTTATCTACTCTCATATCGTAAAATTCACATTACGAACTTCAAAACGAATCTATAATGACATACTTTATATGACACAATATCGTAATGAAAAAAGTTTCATTAAAACACTATTTTCCTAACAAAATAGTGATTTAGACGATACAATTTTCTTGTACATTCAAGTGCAATTATTGAGTGCAATAAATTAAGTGCGTTAATTGCCCTTCAAGAATTGTACGCAACTGTTTACACGTGGATACAAGTAAAAAAATTGAACGCAATTATTGAATGCAAGTCTTGACAAAAAATAGTTGCAAATATCTTCTGTTTAGACCAATACAATAATGTTTAGGAGATTATTGCTTTCAAGTTTTGACTTGTCTAAATAGAGAGTTGTATGTGCGTGTACCATTCATTGGCGGGTTGCTTCAAGTATTGCACGTATTTGCGTTGTCAAATTTTTCATTCAAGTGTTGGAAGGTTTTGTAAAGAGAAAGAAAAAGATTGTTAGACGCTCCAAGAACTCCTCTTCTTGCTATCCATTTTTTGATCCAACACCTCTTTTTACGACGATTTCTCAATATTTCTTGTCTCAGAAGAGCAGCAACGATTAACACACCTTCACTTACTGCACTCATGTTGGCAAATGAAGAGAAAACTAATTGAATGCAAGAATCGCCTAAGAAATTTTTGTACGTGCTGTTTACACCAAGAAAATTTTGGCAAGCAAAACTTGCGCAAAAGATCAAAATGTTACGTACTGTTTAGACCATGCAGGTAATTTATTGCTTCAATTTTATTGTATGCAACAGGCAAGAAACTTGCATCGTGTAAATGGCGCTTTATTGTAATTTTTTGTCATTACGATACAGTTTCATACTTGACTCATTAACACGTAGTAACTATTACCTAAGCTGTGTTAGCGCATGCGCGTGACCGCCTTTTTTCCGCGCCACCTCAGGTCACCATTAATTCTATTTTTAAATTTCGGTGGTGTGTTTATAAAGTATGTCAATATAAATTCATATTAAAGTTTGTAATTCGCATTTTATGATATGAAAGTACCTAGATAAAATACTTTTCATCCATAACCCAGTTCGGTAAAGGTCATTCTATAGTTCCATCATCCAGGCCTCGGAGAGGGAGGCGGGGGGAGGCTTTGCGGTTGCGCAATGGGGTTGTACCTCACGGTGCACTGTGAGGGCACCCACGTATGCCAGTTGGTCGGTAGGCGGCGAGGCAGCGCGTGATGCGGCAGTCGAAGCCCGTGACTTGCTCTGTGACGTTGTACGGTTAAGGACAAGGAATTATTCAAATTAAAAATTTCTGGAGTAGTTTTTTTCGGTTATCTTTATCGTACGCGGCGGTGGCTGCAGCGTGCTCTGCCGCGAGTTCCACTACGTATCAAACAAAGCGCGCAACACGTAGAAAACGCTCGTTCGTTAGCATTTATTTAAATCGACCCACGATGATGGACAAGGGGCCCAGCGCACAGCCTCTTGACCTAAGGTAAGGAATGTAGAAGTAATTGAATTTTATAATTTAAAAAACCCGCGATAAAACATGTAATAGCTAAGATCACTCCCGACGAATTCACCTTTCAAACATAAAAATACTAAATCTTAAAAATTATAAATGTTATATTTAAATAAATAGTGATTAGTTTTTTTAGATGTAATTTTTTGCAACGAAGAGTAGATCGCGGCTTCAAAGCAATGAAGTAAAGTCAAGCTGTATAAGGCTTATGCCTGGTGTGCTCAATTTGGGTCTAATTTTAGCTCGATTGATTTTGCTAGGCTGGGGGGAGGAGTGGAATCCAGTTACACGTCGCAATTAAAATATTACGAGCTGTTTCTTTCGCGGCGGTAGCCCTTTGTCCCGAAATAGAGAAAAATTACACCAAAGGAAGAAGACCTATACCAAGCAGTTGCAGTCAACCTGTGCC
Source organism: Alcis repandata (assembly GCA_949125135.1). Classification (NCBI taxonomy): domain Eukaryota; kingdom Metazoa; phylum Arthropoda; class Insecta; order Lepidoptera; family Geometridae; genus Alcis; species Alcis repandata. The sequence continues at coordinate 10,566,318 of OX421221.1, read as the reverse complement.
GACCACATAGACACAGACAAACATATTTATCTACATAATGAAAATTACGAACAAACACAAGTGAAGCTAATAGAAAGCGTGTAAAAAGAAGATTTTTTTTAAGTTTCATGTCATAGTAAGAGAAGTATTTAGATATGTGTTGTTCTGTATTATGCTTCTTCAGGACACAAGTCCGATAAGACGTGAGGAATCTTTACACACTACTTATGTACTTACTTTATACTTTATATAATTTCACGATCAATGTATGCATTCATGATTTAAAATATAAATAGTTTTAGCGTACGGGCGCTGCAAAGTCAACTATTTTATTGGTTTAAGATTTTAATTTCTCGATGAATTTAAAATTCACTTAAGGAGGAAAAACTAAATAACATGAGATACTTATGTAAATTATTAGCATAATATAAATAGTAACAAAAAACAGACTAGGTACATACATTAGGTAAGGTAGGCTATGGTAGAAGCTAAATTCATTCATACAAATTATCTTATTAATGTTTTTACTTCAGTAATACGAGTAATACGTAATACGAGTACAAAACCTAATTATTTTGTGTTCAAGATATTACAATAGCAACAAAATAGGCAGTTTTATTTTGTATGTTTTAGTAGGTAGTAGCGTAATATGATAACAGGTATTTCTGTAGCTAACTCTTACCGCCTGGCCACGGGACATTCGCCGATGCGAATATTCGCGCGGTGCGAACGGCGAAGCGTCTAGCGACTGAAATAAACTCATAGCAATGTACTAAGTACATTGCTATGCGACTGAAATAAACTCATAGCAATGTACTTAGTACTAGACGCTTCGCCGTTCGCACCGCGCGAATATTCGCATCGGCGAATGTCCCGTGGCCAGGCCCTTAGTGATAGATAAAAAGGTTTCTATTACGTTTCGCAAGTTGTTTGGTTTCAGATTGCACTAGGCGTTTTAATATTGTTAGAAATCAGTTATTTAAAGTCAGTTATTATTCTTATGCTGCAATATGTTTTGTTTAGTACGTAAAGTATATAAATACAGAAAATGTTCTTAGGTATGCATAATTATATACGATATGAAATAGTATAATAATAAAAATATGGATTGTGAACTTAACGCGCGTTTTAGGCAAAGTAAGTACTCTTTTCCACTCCACAGGTAGCGGGTTTATCGTCTTCAGTACCGTTTGTTCAGTACCTTCACAAATAGGAATTTCTTTCACGTCATCCACGGGAGATTATCAGCTTCGTTGTAATTGTCATCTTACACTATTTCATCAAATGTAAGCTCAACTGTCTCCATTTCTACCGTTTCACAGCTATCTTGTAATACAGGCTTTACAGGTGTCATTCCAATTAGTGTAGACATGGTGTAATGAATGGATAATTTTGTACCTACCGATACAGGACACTATGATGGGCCAAAAATTGTGCCCGTTAAAGGAATATAATCAGTTTTCGAGTAAATGTAATAATATAACATCATGCGCCACTCTTTTCGCTGGCAAGATTACAAATAACGAAACTTTTTCAAATGTTTCTGAGATATGTATTATGCTTTCAAGCGAAAACTCGCATGTTGAGGGTTCTGTACTATCGTTTTTCAAACGAGCGCGGAACCCTAAAATCGCATCTAATACAACACAAATCAATACGATAAGATACCAATTACAAAGATACGAGTGGCAAAGTAGAAATTCAGAAAAAGCACGTTAAAATCTATAAAATTTTAAAATTTCCGTGAAATCGTATAAGTGATTCCCTTCTTCGCGCCAAACGACTCTCAAATACATTATACATATTACAAATACATATTACCTACTTATTGGCCGTATTTTATTTTACACAGCCGTATTTCTGAGGCGAAACGAGTTTAGGCCTTTGTTAGACCACAATGATCAGCCAAAGTCTTCGCTCCCGTTAACATAAGTACTTCATAGTGCTTGTTAGGTAGGTAGAGTAGGTACATGGAAAAATGGAAAATGCAGCAAATATAAAACCAATTTAAAATAAGTCTGACGTAACCGGAAATACGGAAACGTTATTTTCGTTAGTGAAAATATCTACTGAAATACTGCAGAATTTCTGTGAAAACAAATAAATAAAAACACGAGACGAGCTCTTTACAAAGGGAAATATGAAATGAAATATGAAATGGAAAACTTTGTAGCTAGCGGCTAGAGGATACCTACCATGAAAATCCAGGAAATGAAAAGTTGTGCTCAGGATAGGTTTTTTTACAGTTTTCCAATTACGTATTCGACATTTTTTTATGACATTCTGTGCCACTCTTTTCGGCAAGGTAATAAAGTGCAAATAAAGGATTTTCCGAAATACGTTTTTTGGATGGTAGTCTAGGACAGGTATGCTTTCGAATGTGATGTACTCTTTTTATGCTGCTTGTTGTTTGCCAGAAACCGGTTTAGCTCGGAGTTTCATATTTTACAATTTTTAGTAAAACCTTAACCTCTCGTGGTCTAAAAATTAATCTGTCAAAGCGAAAACTCGCATGTCGAGGGTTCTGAACCGAGCGCGGAACCCTGAAATCGCATCTAAGACAACACAAATCACAACCAATACGATAAAATTCAAATTACGGCACTGAGACTGAGACTGCTTGAATGACCAAGCCCTTTGAAGCAAAATCCTTTTATTTTTCATATTTTTGTAATTTTAAGAAAAACTATTAAGTTGGGAAAATTTGCTATATTTTTCCTGTCTAGTTCACGTAATTACCTATCTCCCTAAATTGATTCAGATTTTTTGGCACTATTTATCGATTGAAACGATATCAAACCCACTCGAACAAACATAGTTTCATACCTACAACTACATTACAAGTATAACTAAAGCTTTTAAAAGGTATTCCGAGCGAGTGGACTGTCAAACTGTCAGGCGACGAAGCAGGTTGCACGTAGTGAAATGATGCATCACTGAATTAAATAGCGTCATTGCCCCCCGCTATCCAGGAAATGTTGACGTGGCTGTATTTGAAATGCTTTTATCCACACTCATATCGTAAAATTCGAATTACGAACTTCAAAAATAATCCATGACATACTCGTACTTTAATAAACACAATACCGAAAATGAAAAAAAACGAATCATTAGAACACTATTTCTCAAACAAAATAGTGTTATAATGTTTTTTTTATCATTATGATACATTTTCACATCATAACTAGGTCTCAATATTAAAATACTCGTATGATACTATTAAACAAGAACATTATTTTTACAAAACAAAAACAAAAACCGACTTCAAAAGACCGACTATTGAGTTATTCATCTATTTGTCGCGCACGTACTTAATGGAAATTTAAGACTTATATGGTTTTCTTATGGATACCATTATCAGAACTGGACTAAATTGAAATGGGACCAAATGGAAAGCGTCAGCTTTCTAATAAAAACAGAATCATCAAAATCGATTCACCCAGTCAAAAGTTATGAGGTAACAAACATAAAAAAATAAAAACATACAGACGAATTGATAACCTCCTCCTTTTTTGAAGTCGGTTAAAAACTCACCTACTACGTCTCGGTTTTTAAACGAGATGGCGCCGAAACCAGGCTGTCACGCGCAGTTTAGGTAATAGTTACTACGTGCCAAAAGCGTCAAGTGGAAAACTGTATTGTAAGGGAAAAAAATTACATTGAAACACTATTTTGGTCTATGTCGACCTGTTTGGCTCAGCGGTAGTGTAGCCGCCTTATAAGCCAGAGGTCCCGGGTTCGATTCCCGGCCGAGCATATGTTTAAATGATGAATTTAAATATCTGTTCTGGGTCTGGGTGTTAGTTGTCCTTGTCTTTGTGTGTGTTCCGTGGCATCCCCGACACAGGATTTATTCATATTGGGGAGCTATGAGTGTGAAACGTTTATTTATTTATTTATTATTTATTTTGTTTGGGTAATAGAGTTATAATGAAACTTTTCTTTTCCATTACGATATTGCGGCTTATAAAGTACTAGCTGCGCCCCGCGGCTTCACCCGCGTTTTCCGGGATAAAAAGTAGCCTATGTGTTAATCCAGACCATGAACAACCTTCATTCCAAATTTCATGTAAATCCGTTCAGCCGTTTTTGCGTGAAAGAGGAACAAACATCCATACATACATCCATACTTACAAACTTTCGCCTTTATAATAGTAGTAGGATGTCATTATATTTAGATTCGTTTTGAAGTTCGCAATTTTAATTTTACGATATGAGAGCAGATAAACTATATTATTTAATTTGCAATGTATGGAACTAACATATATATGTTTTTTCGGGTGGAATCTTGCAACTCAATTTTGAACCACTTTCCGATGTCCGAATGAGCACGGTTGAGTTTGGTATACGTGTGTAACTCTGATGACAATGCAATATAAACGAATAGAAAAACGAATAGCGAAATCGGTCCAGCCGTTCTCGAGTTAGTCAGACAAACGAACAGCGATTCATTCGTATAAACCTAGGAAGGAAGGAAGGTTTTTAAAATTTACTTATTTTCAGAGCTTAGATATTTTAACGTTATTGACAATCTATCTATCAGATTGATAGTAGGGGAGCCCACGATGCTAAATGGGGATATCATCGAGCGTCATAGAGACCTATTGGGTTGCAAAGCTTAGATGATAAGAAGAAAAAATGTTAAGTGATATATACCTTTTCATCGCTGGGGGAAGCGGCTATAGATTTTTAAATATGTAAAAAAAGCTGTTGCATGGGCATCTTCGAGCGCGTCAGTTATTGATAGCATCAATGCCTTACGTATTTTTAATAATGTACGTATGTTAATCTGATCGTTTGCATGATGCGGGTGGTTGTATGTAAGGGTTGAAAATGAAAAAAAAATAAAATTAATCGAGCGCGTCAGATTTTCTAAGGGAGTGTTAAGTGCACCAAAAAATAGCTCTCATTCACTAATCTGACGATTTCGATGGGACGCAAACTCGCGGCCATTTTCATAATGTGCAAATAAAATTCGCCATTTTGAAATACTCAAGCGCGTCAGATTAAGATATATAATGGTTCATCTTTATGTTCTAAACGTACTGTTTCATAATCTGACGATTATCTAGAGGAATTTGCCTGATCTGACAAAAAAAAATTAGAAAATCGGTTCACCCTAAAGGCCATCCCTGCAACTTCCCGCTAATTCCATTCTTGGGCACTTAAAATTGTACTTTTTGAGCTCAAAATATATTTTATGTGATATTTTGAGCTCGCTGAGTTCAAAGAAATAATATTTCTATGCATTAGCTCTTCCAGCTCAATAGTCTGATAGAAGTTTCATAGAACACTATTTTTGGAATTTTCAAACCGCAATAACTTTTGAATGGATCAAGCAATTTTCACGCAGTTGGCGGCATTCGATGAAGTTTTAATTGATCGAACCAAAAATTTTGGAGTAATCCCGAAAAAACACTTTTTCGGGTTTCTTTCGTTCACGATATCTCTCGAACGAATCAACCGATTTTGACTAGCTTGATGGCGATCGACGTGATTTTTTAAGCTCAAGAGCGAATTAGTTTTTGAAGTTGATCGATAAAGCCGTTTAAAAGTTATTCCAAAAAACCACTTTAAAAAAAAATTTTTTTTGAGATTTTCCAAAATTTCTCAAAATCTATCGGTCCGGATCGGTTCAAATTCACAGGAAATCTAATTTTGAGGAAACTCTTCAGAACGCCGTTTAGTAGATTCCGATCGGTTTAGTCGTTCAAAAGTTATAAGCGAGTCACATAGTCACACACACACACACACACACACACACACATACATACAGACATCGCGGAAACATCGAAACAGGAGCATGTGTTTCGGAGCTATTTCCCGAAACTTCCGGTGCATTGTCATGTTCCACTACACTTTGCTCTTGTAAATACTGAAAGTCTCGTGGTATTTTAATTGCAGTAAATAATTTATAGCACTGTGCGTGATATAAATCATTTAATGATGATTCCATCGACAATTTCGAGGTTATCAAAATATGTTCCTCGAGATTTTCGGAAAACCGGCTTGCTACGACGATATTCCAAAATATTTACACATTTTTTTAATGTTTCTACTGTAAATTTAATTGTTTTTTGTAAGGTACTTTCACCACAAAATACACATTTTAAATTAATATCACTCATATTAAATATTTATAAACTTTAATTCACATAATAATTATATACTCGTAATATTACAATATTTAGCAAAAAGAGCCGAAACGTTGGAAACACGTTGTAAACAGTATGCCACGAACGAGTCTTTATGATCAGCTGTGATGGCGTCATGGCAGCAGAAACCAGAGTGGGGACGGAGTGAGAGAGTAATAGATAGAGAAAGAGTGAGAGAGGAATAGAAACGCGGAGAAGGAAATGTAGGCATCACGCAGCTCCACGCATTTAACTTTATCGACGAATTTTTGTTATTTCGGCTTGCGGAAATCATCAGATTATATATTATTCGTTATTCTTGAATTATTTCCTTTAAAACAAAAAAAAATTTAGCTACGCTCGAGAATTTCGAGATGACGTTTTTTTTTTACAACTTTGCTGCCCTCCCCTTTCTTTACGTCACTCTCAAATTGTCAGATTAGTGAAATATACACTTTTTAGGATGTAATTAACTCTACCCTACCTTAATCTGACGCGCTCGAGAATTTCTGATGGTCAATTTTTTTTTACTAATCTGATCCTGCATCCTTCACGGGCGGCCTTATATTTGGGCCTCATGTTTGGTGGAGGTACTTAACCGGGTACAAGGTATCCCCCTGTATATCAATCTGCCGCGCTTTAGCACAACACGAAATCCCCGCTTGGGCTCCCCTACCATGACATCCATTTATGCACAAAACTTGTAAACCGATATTTTTATTATTCAGCCCGGCTTGTCCCATTGTTGCGCAAAGGCCTCCCTTCCCCTTTTCCCCACATATCTGTTTCTTGCTAGTAAACCGATATTAGTGCATGGAAATAGAGTAAGCAAAAGCAATGTAAGTTTAAATGGAGTTTATAATAGAATAATGTCGAGAATATCAGGCTACCGTTCATTGGCGGATCCAGGAGGTGGTCAAGTTCCCCCCTCCCATCCTCTCCAAACCAATTTCCTGGAACCGCCTCTGCTACCGTTCACTGCGCAATATTCGGTAAAACGCATTGATAAAATGATACGCATACCTACGTAGCTGATGGATCTTCATTATAATAGTGAAATACAATATTGGTTTTTAATTATAATGGCTTCTCACTATACAACAACACATTATAGACAGCGCTATAATGCATGCTCTATCTAGGGGCCGTTCATTATTCACGTGATGGTTTTAGCAACTTTTTTTATCCTCTCCATGTGATATTTCGTGTTGTTTTTCGAACCCCCTCTCGTCCTCGAACCTCACGTGACACACGTAATCTCTCTGTGCACTTGGCAATCACTAATTGTGCTAATTTGTAAACTCTACAAATTGTAGCTTGCAATTGTAGGGTGCCACAAAAGAACTTTTTTTCAAATTTTGATTTTCCTGTTTTCTCATACGATGTTTCATAGTTTTAGAAAAGTCAACGCAAAATTTCAGCTTTCTCAGTCGATAGGTACCTTTAGGTGGTGCATTAGGTTTGATTTTTTTTAAAGATCTCCATTTAAGGCGATATTATTATAAATGTCACAATAACACCAATTAACATTTTAATATACATATATGTAACATAGTTATCAACAATTAATAATCAAAAAATTACATGGAAAGGTCCTAAATCTCAGCATCTTTTTCTGTTACATAAATACGGAAACGTATTATCAAAACCTGGGAAAGTTTTGCTTTTCTTTTAACCTGGTGCGTTTGTTGTATGACAGCCCCCTTAAATGGGCCCCTTATCCCAACCTTTGGGATGGATCGGCCAAATACCAGCTTGAGGCGTTGGAGTCCATTGAGAAACGTGCCAAGAAGCTCATTGGTAAAAAATCCCTTGTTCGGACTGAACTCCAAACTCTCGAACATCGGCGCAAAGTTGCTAGTCTGTCGGTCTTTTACCGGATACATTTCGGAGAGTGTGCTTCTGATCTGCACGATCTAATACCCTCTAGCCCTTTCTACTATCGGTCTACCAAGGGCACTAAAAAGCGTCACCGTTTTATGGTTGATACACCAAAAACTCGTACGAAACGCTTTGATTCCACCTTTATTGTGCGAACCGCTAGGGTGTGGAACGGTTTGCCTGAATGGGTGTTTCCCTATAGATATAATCTAGGTGTCTTCAAGTCGCGAGTGAATCGGTTTCTTCTACGCAAGTATGCTCCTTCGTAGACCGTATCGTTGCTTACCATCAGGCAAGATGGCCGTCAAATGCAAGCCTATTACTGAATAAAAAAAATAAATGATAATAATTGTTTTATTCTGTGTTTTTAGTAAGTCATCTGAAAAATTTAACTGTAACTATCACGGTTCATGAGATATAGCCTGGTGACAGACGGACAGACAAGAAGTCTTAGTAACAGGGTCCCGTTTTACCCTTTGGGTACGGACCCTAAATATGTATTTAGACGTGAGATATGGCTTTAAATAAATTAGAAATAGCATACTTATAGCAAAAAGACAAGTGATTGTTTTAGTTTTTGGTGAGAACCCAAAGCCATTTTTTTTTTATTATTGTAAACTTCACTCTCAGTGCGCCACGTCAAGATAAAGTTGTAGAGTTTTGATTTTTTTTTGCACGATTGAAGCTATAATAGGGTCATCAGCTAATGATACAGGAGATTTAAAAAAAAATTCCTTTTTTCTCATTTATTTCGTTGTTCCCTGCGTTACATGCCGCCAAGTAACAGCTATCCTGCGCCGCGCGCCGCCCGGTAAAATTGTCTGATTCGCCTCTTCTAAACTCGCCGTCGCCGGGTTCACTCGCCAACGCTAATCCCGAGTTGGTGCCGGCGGCCCCGTCTACACAACGCGTTGAGTAGACAGCTTTAGGAACAAAGTATGGACATGTTCCCGAGTTTTTAGCACTTAGTCATTAGTAGTTTGTTTGCAAGTTACAGTGTCCTCTCGCGGACACATACAGTGCGTTTCGCGTGCATTTTAGGAACATGTGCACGCGCGTAAAATGTCACGCACCCACAACACACTTATAACACTTATAGTGGGGCTACGCTACGAGCGCTAGATCAGAGATCCATAAGAGACATTATTTATAATCATAATCAACGGTTTTCAACCCACGACTAAGTATAATCCTATAAAGTCTTTATAGCGCTTTATTTCTCGGTTGTGAGCTCTCATCTACTGCTTTTCTGCCGCTTTCACAATGCATCCGACCAGCGAGCCCATGGTCTACCCGGTGATCATGAAGTAATATTATAGAAGATTACTTTACAGTTGTTTCAGGGAAAAAATGGCGGTGAAAACGCACGAGCTAGTGCAAGACCCGGAGCAGCCGGACCTGCCCAAGTTGATTACGTTTCTCCAACATATGAAAAACACCCAATTCTTAACAAACAAGCAGCTCGCCCAGACCTGCAAGGATATAGTGACCTGTGTGGGTCAGTATAATACATTTTAAATTTACTTTTTTATTTGATTCCGTCCGGACTTCTCCCGCTGATTTCTATTTCTACTTCAAATTATTATATTTATTTTGTCTTGAGCTATTTTCGCTCTCAGCTTGTCCTGTTTCAAGGCTTCAAGGAAGGAATGTGCGAGTAAGAGTTTGTACTCCACACTACACCACCTGCCTGTGCCTGTGTCACATTATTGCAAAAGCCCGCAAATATCAGGAGTACCTAATATGTCCTGCTGTGAAGTACCTTGTGCCTAACTTCACAACCGGCATAGGCCATTGGGTTTCACCGTATACTTTTGTTTGTATAGCGAATGGTCGAGCGCCTGCTGCCACCATGCAGGAGACAATGAAGGTCGTGCAACAGTTCCTGGTCCACATCATGAACTCTTCAGAATCGCATGTCAGCGATGTCGTCGTCAAGACTATTTTGGTCAAGCTCAGTGAATATACCTCGGACCCACGTAAGTATTTATTAATAGTTGGGATAGGCGTTACACAACTGCTGCATAAGTGGATAAAGGTGGTAAACTCATCAAGCCAACAATGAGAACCAGTTCTGCCAGTAAGACTGCTGAAATATGTTCATTTAAGTGCTTGGCGTTTAAAAAAATGCTATTTAAATACTTAATTGCAAATTATTTGGAAAAATAGTCAAGCTGTCGGACGCAGTTAAATTTAAGCTGGGCTACGTGATCCGAACCCGCCCAAAGCAGGCACCTTACTGATAAGAAATCCGCGGCTGTAACGCGGGGGTGCGATTTGTCAGCTTCAAATGGCTTGTTACAAAACAATTCAAAATCAAATTCTTTGTTTGTACAGATAGCTAAACACCCTCAAGTTTCAAAAATTTCCAATTCAAACTTGAAAATCTGGACGCTTTTACTGAACACAAACTATAATTTTCCGAACAGTCGAGATGTTCCCCAGCCCTAAGTAAAGGATTATCCACTGTTTATGCCACACCCTGCATATGATAAATCTCAAAAAAAAAACATTTATAATCGCAGTTTTTTCTAAATTATATTGTACTTATGTGGAGTTTCGTGAATTTAAAATATTTGTACGCAGAAACAACCGCACGCGCTTCTACATCTGTGGTGCTGATCGTGTTGAATTCCCAATCGAAATTGACTTTGCGCACCGCGAAAGGGCTGGTCCAGAAAGCCCCCGAGAGCGCCAGGCTGCGCGCCTCGCTGTCTTGTCTCTTCTCTTGGATGTGCACGTACACCACCGCGCCAGGCTTGGGACATTGGATCACGGCCTTAATACAGGCCTATGAGGTGAGTACCTTTTTTTGCAGTTTCAGTATGCCCCATATATCGGTCATTTTATTATTATACATTTATCAAAAAATATGAAAATAAAATTAACTTAGTTGATTGATGAGCTGCAATGAATGCGTTAGCTAACGGTTGGCTGCTAGCTGTTGGTCGTTATGAACATTCATGTGATACTGTTGTAAAGTTTTATAGTATTAGTAAGTGTAAAGTACGTTTATTGTTTAGGACTACGAGCGTTTCGAGATCCTGGTCGAGGTGTCGATGGACCATATCGCGAAATTGTTTCGTGCGCTGGAGAAGCCAAACATGCTGCACATTCAAGTCGCTCACGTCATCTTTCACGTGCTCGCTTCGATACGAGAGTGGAAACCAGCTCTTCTTGCGGTAAGCCATTCAAGCTCAATTCTTGCGGTAATTCATTCAATTTCGGTAAGTCATTATAGCCAGCACTCAACTCAAACTTATTGTACTTTATGCATATTTTTGCTTCCTTTAGGTGCCACTTCCTAAAACTGAAATTACACTAAGGCAACATCTTTCGGTATTGTAGTACACTACATAAATGACGCGGGAACGAATAATAACAGGAAAAAAAAATAGAGAGAAAATAAAGTCCTTTTTAATAAAGTCAAGATTCTTTTTGGCAGTTCGTAAAAAAAAACCTACTGATTTGTATGTGATTAAATTCAACAAATAGATTTATTTAAGCCTGACTGGCCAAAATCTGTGGGTACAGCACAACATTCTGAAAACAATCTATGAAGCAAACAGACTGCCGTGCTATAGACAGCTATCCATAATAGATTAAAAAAACTCTTGGCGTTTACTTTACTTTCCTGGTATTATTATTCAAATTCCGCACGGCATAGAATCTTGATAAAAGACAGAAATAGTGTTAGTGTATTGTTGTATTACCTAGGGGATAGGTCTCTTGTCAGAAGCTATCTAGATAACAACGTCTTTGCAAATTCAAACCTCTTTTTTTTTTAATACAATAGCCAACTTCTCAGGGTGACGAGCGTAGTGCAGTGCTAATAAGATTTTTCTAATTAGGAATTGACTGGTTCCTATTTCTTATTGGAAGGCGGGCCGTGGAGCTTACCATAAGGCTATAACTCCGTCATCGCTCACCCAACTACATAGAGGGTTATTCATAAAGGGTATTCTAAGCCGAAAAGGGCTCATAGTAGTCATCATTATGAACAACCTTTAATATGGGGCCAACCCGAAATTCGCGAAGAAAAAATCAGCTGTTCCATACATTTTGGCGAGTAAAAGTTGTTCAAAATGGTGAGTATAAGCCCTTTTCGGCTTAGCATACCCTTTAGAATAACCCTGTATAAAATCGTGTCTCGTGTGTGTTTTTGGCGAGTTAAAAAGTATCGTATGTCTTTTCATATTTAAGCACACTACCCTGTTTGCATAATAAAACTGTTCCCTCGCTTAATTGCGAAGCAGTGGCAAACATAGGTCACAGATAAATTATTTCCACGTTCATAATATTCAAGAAAGATAATAATATAGGTTTTATACAAATAGTACAAGCTTACTACCGAAAACGAAAACGATTGTCTTAATCTTTGACGTTATATCGAAGTTTTTCTACACAATATAATAATATGTAGTTGCATTTAATTTTTGTTTGAAATTGCTTTTGAATTAGAAAAAGATTATTGAAAAATAAAAATTGCTGAAATTGTATTGATCAAAAAATAATTATTGATCAGTATAATATAATGGCTCAAAACTCATTTTCTGTAGCATAGGTGTGGAATTTATGAATTATTATAATCTAATGTCAATGTTTTTATGCTAATATGTTTAATTGTTTCAATGCAATAAACTAGAATTCGAAGGACGGTTCTTTTATCACATCTCCAATACCGGTCTTAGGATTGTCGGTTTTTCACAGATCGCAGACGACTTAGAACAGATTCTCGTGATCTTGGCCACGGCCAGCGGCACGCACAGCCGGGTATTGCTTGAAAATGCCGTCAACATTGTGACTGAGATGTTCCATGCTGCTGCCCCTTTCGAAGGAAACAATAAATTCAAGTATAACGCAATCGTAAGTACCCGACTTCATGCGTTTTGCACAAATTTATAGTGGCGCGTCTTAGATAATCTTGCTGTTTTTAAACCGTTTTATTTTCAATGTTACCCGTAGAGTAATGTAACTTAAGAATTTTGTCTAACTGAACTAACAAGGTTTTTCGCGCCCAGAGGTAGTACTTATGTTCTGTCGTACACTTTTTCTTTACCTATTTAAGTGATGGAAGTGAAGGTTTAAGAAATGAACGTGTCATAGGAACGCATATTGGAACGGTACATGTCGTCGCGAGACTGCGCGTACATAAAGCTGCCTCCGTGGCCCATAGAGGGGCTGTGCGCCCAGCCGCCCATTGAGATACCGGCCATACACAAGGTCGGCCTCAACAACATCGGGAACTCTTGCTACATGAACAGCATCTTGCAAGTCTTGCTCTTGACCAGGCAGTGAGTATACCCTCTCTCTATCTATTTGTCTCTTTCTCTTCTTTATGTATTCCAGGCTTCTTTACCTTTCGTCTCCAGTTCGCTCTATCTTGGACATCGTCTTCGGAAAATAGCATTCATGTTCCTTAGCACTACATTTTCCCATCTTGTTTTATAAGTATAGCAGTAACTATGACGTGTATGCAATCTCAATTCAATGTTTAATGACAACAACGGACAATAAGCTATGTAATACAGTACAATAATTGTTTATTGACAATACCAAAATTAAAGTACAAAGAGTAATAAAATAAACGTAAGAGAAATTCACGAACGGCGGTGTTAAGAGTCCACCTATCGCTAAGAGTCAAAAAAGTCTTCCATACAAAAATATATTTTGGATCTATTTGCAATCCCAAATTCCATACTTAATAGCGATCGACGCGCAACACGTTACTTATAAAATATGTAAAAAAACCTACTTAAAAAAATCACCTATTGATTCATTAGGTAATAGCCGCTGCTAAACTTCAAGTACTCAAAACTTTGGTAATTGTGGGTTGGAACAAAGCTCACGTAATGCATTAACTATATGGGTACCGTCCTCTATTATGCACTACACACGTCATCAGCTTATTATGTTTTATTTACTTTGCTTGGTACATTTACATAGTTTCAATACAAGAGCTACATAAAAAAACCACCGTAGTGATACCCTTTTTCAGGATTGAAGAAACCTTTCAACTACCTTGTTACCGGTCCTAACAAGTTCGTTTATCAAAACAATAAAGTCCACCCCTAATTGCGGCACGTGTTGTTTTGTATAGAATAATGCTACCTACGTAAATATTTTTCGCTCAGTTGTGCGTCACAAAAATTGTTCTCGACGGTTCTACCGAGAATAATATTGTACAGGGCGAAATGTCGCAAACAGAACATTGATACCTGGAATGACGTGGGCATCCATTTTATTTTAAAACTAGCTGACCCCCGGCGGGTTCACCCGCCTTTTTTATATAATTTTTTTTTTTTTTTTACTAATTATTCATGTTTCTCACCGTTTAAACCTTCCCTGAACTTTTACAAATATTTCATGATCAAAATTAGCAAAATCGGTCCAGCCGTTCTCGAGTTTTAGCGAGACTAACGAACAGCGATTCATTTTTATATATAAGAAGACGATTTTAGTATTTTTCTTTACTTATTATTCATATTTCTCACCGTTTAAACCTTCCCTGAACTTTTACAAATATTTCAAGATCAAAATTAGCGAAATCGGTCCAGCCGTTCTCGAGTTTTAGCGAGACTAACGAACAGCGATTCATTTTTATATATAAGAAGAAAAAGAAGATAAGATATAAGATAGCTTACACATTTCTAATTGAAAGGGGCCGACTTACTGCGGTGTTTTGTAGTTAGGGCGGCGTGAATCGATCACTGCGTTGCACCGTACTTATTTATGGACGCTTAAGTAGGTACTATCGACCGTCACTAATACACGCAGTTAGCGTGGAAGTTAGACAACAAAACAGAAGAAGTAATCTCCTTGAAAGTCTGCCATTGTAAGTCCTCCACACCTCTCGAGCGTGGGACTATATTACTTCTAACCTTCTAAGAGGCACAAATTGACTCGTTACTTCGTTAGGTCTTATAACCGTAGCAGACAATCAGAAAATATGTTTTTGTTGAAATAACCTTACAAATAAATTATTTTCTTAATGAATATTATTTTTTTACACAATACATATCAAAATAGAAAATCGAAGAACACAAGACGATCTTTAACTATCCATGCGTGTATGGCGTAGGCGGTACTTTTCCGTTCATTTCTTCGAAAATTCTCGCAAACACATTGTTTTCCAAGATATTTATCTTGGAAAACAATGTTTTTGTCATTTTCTTGATGTTTATTTTTATATTTTATAAAAATAAATATCAAGACAGGATACACAATACATATCAAATAAGAAAATCGAAGAACACAAGACGATCTTTAACTATCCATGCGTGTATGGCGTAGGCGGTACTTTTCCGTTCGTTTCTTCGAAAATTCACGCAAACACATTGTTTTCCAAGATATTTTGTCATTTTCTTCAAGACAGGATTTCGAAGAAAGGTAGACGATCGTTGACGTTGGAACCCTTAGCTACGCTAAGCTTCAATAACATTGCGTCTGTCTATCTTTTCTTAGAAAACCCTTACAAATACTCTTTGCTTCGTAAACAATATTTTACACAGTAAAATATTTCAAAGAACGGTAGAGGTTCTTGACGTTGCTACGTAACGCTTGTGGATCAGGATGTCCTCTCTCGGTATCATGCATGCAACTGCTCCGATCTCGGTCACCATCTTTTTCTTTATGTATATGTTGTTTTTTTTTGGTTTGAGTGAAGTAGAAGGTTGGTCTACGACTAATGTTTCGATCTTATGTTAGGCCTGTTAGGCGACGAGGTCGCTCACTATCTGGATTGTAAATAAATCGGCAGTAGTCCGTCGCGACGTCGCGTCGTAATTGAGGAAGTTGTCAATTTGTGAAATGGGAAACAGTTTGATTTCTGTCGATTTTCAATAAGTCTTTTCATTTTCATGGTTTGGTTCTTCATGGTTTTCAAAACAAAAAAATTGATACTTATACAAATTTACTAATTATTATTTAATATTACATAGTGAAATATATTTGTGTTCAGGTTTAGTAACCATGTGATGATAGAAAAGAGCGATACCGCGTACTGGTCCAAGCTGGGCCAGCTATTTGCAAAGATGCTGCACTCGTTCGCGAGCAGGATAAACCCGGGCGGAGACATCAAGGTCTTCAAACCGCGCTTCTTCAGCTATGCAAATCAGCACGACAGCTCCGAGTTCCTAGGGTAAGCCTTGTTTTTGAGTTCTTTGGGACTTATGTACGAATTTACATACCACTGATATAAGGAAAACATCGTGAGGAAACCTACATACGTCCGTAGAAAAAAATCAATGGCGTATGCGAATTCCAGCAATCCGCACGTGACCAGCGTTGTGGAGTACGACCTAATCACCCTTCGAGGGTAGACCTGTACCCCAGCAATGGGAGGATTAAAGGTTGCAAATGATAATGATGAAGCCTTATTTTTCTCAACCTGTTGTGTCCCAGCCTTTTTTATGACTGTAAAATGAATTGAAGTATTAAGCTAAATTTTAATTCCTGCAGGAAATGATTTGCAATTTATGTCATGTGTCCGTCTGAGAGTCATGACAACAAATAATATTCTGTCCTCGTTTGCAAAAGTTGGAAATTATGCATAAAAGAAATAACTGTGGTTGTCTCTCAGATGTAAAACTGGTATTTGTATCGACGCACAATACATTTCGATGGCCTTGAGTGCGACAGCTACGAGGAATCATTATTGACTAATTTCTTCTCCGGACGTATGCGGGTTTCATCACGAAGTTTTTCTTCAGCTTCTTTTTCGGTCCTGTGCTAGTCTCATCAACTGCCTTCTTAATAACATATCTTTATAATATTTCTTAATTTGACAGATATTTGCTCGAGCTGCTCACGACTTACGAAGATACCGCCGAAGAAAATGTCGACTACAGCAAGCCTACCGATTTGCGCGCGTCGCGGGCCAAAGCTGATCGCGCTCTGCGCAGTTCCACCAGCCAGGCCTCTACACCTAAGTAAGAAAGTGTCCTTATATGTATATACTATGTATGTACCTTTACTCACAGATTACATTTTTTAATATTTAAAATCCGTGTTTTTTAATCTAGGGGTCTAACGTCGATTGGTATTTTTTTCAGTGAAGCTGCGGAGCCGGAAAATGAGTCTCCCCGTCCGGGAAGCAGCCAAGGAGGTACGTGTCATATTTGTATTATTTATTTAGTTACCGATGCCTTCTGTGGAGGTCGTGTTTTGCCGCGCAGGGAATCCGCGCGCCCAAGGCGAAGGGTATCTCATGCACATAAATAATAGGTTGGGGAAAAAGTTTCTTCGCATTAAAAAAAAATATATTCGAAACATTTTTTAATATAGTTTATTTACATTTAACTAAAGTATGTAGGTACCATTTTGTTCCATAACTTTTTGCCATCTTGTAGGTAGGGACATGATCCCATTGCCATAGAAATTTTGGACTTCTGATCAAAATACCGCGACAAGTGGTTTTGACAGTCCTCTCGTGATGTTAACCTGACACTGCCTAAAGAATTCGGAAGAGACCGAAACAGGTAGAAATATGAAGGTGCAAGGAGGTCAGGACTATACGGCGGATGCATTAACACCACCCAGCCAAACTCTCTTAATTTTTGCTGAGTGGCTAAAGAAGTGTGAGGTCTAGCGTTATCATTATGAAAAACCACACCCCTTCTGTTGATTAATTCCGGCCGCTTTCTCTCAAGTTCTTGCTTTAATCTCATCAGTTGTTCGCAGTAGAGTTCAGAATCGATGGTCCTGCCTGGTGGTAACAGCTCATAATGAATAATGCCCTTCCAATCCCACCTGTGTGTGTGGTGATGCTACAATCACCTTGTTGCGAGTTAAACCGGGATTCGCCACAGTCTGTGAAGCCTGACCGGCCTTTGACCACAACCTTTTTCGCACGTTCTTGTCGTACGTGATCCACTTTTCATCACCAGTTATCAGCTTCTTCAAAAATGGTTCGGTTTCATTACCTCGTAATAAAGAATCACAAATTAGTACACGGTTCATTAGGTTTCTTTCAGTGAGCTCGTGAGGTACCCAAATATCGAGCTTTTTTGTGTACCCAGTTTTTTTCAAATGCGCCAAAACTGTTTTGTGGTCAATTCCTAGTTCTTCAGCTACGTCGTAACTACTGATATGCCGATCTTGCTCCACTTTTTCAAAAATGGCATAAATTTTATCCGTAATAGGGCGACCAGAGCGACGTGCATCTTTGACATCAAAATTTCCGGATTGAAAACGCTTAAACCAAATTTGTGCTACTCTCACAGACACTGCACTAGGTCCATAAACATCGCATTTTTTTTCGCAGCTTGCGTTGCATTTTTACCTTTTTTGTGGTAAAATTTTAAAATGTATCGAATTTCTTCATTAGATTCACTCATCTTGACAGTACGAAAAACAAATGAAAATCACTCATTTTCCTAATTTGAATTTGGAATTATGTTCTTTAAAATTTAAACTTTCAATGATACCAAAACCAGCCAGATACAAATACATAGTATATAGCCAAAGAGATTTTATCACAAGTTCATACATACTATAATGCGAAAAGACTTTTTCCCCAACCTAATATATAAAAAAAATTGTTAGCCTCGATAGTTCAACAATTTAGGTATTTTTTGGTCAAAGCCCAAAAATTCGCTAAGGAATAAAAAAATAATTTAAGATGGTACGAAGATCTTCTAATCATTATTATTTTCAAAATTTCTTAATTTTTCTTAATGTAAAATGTCTTGAAAAGATGTAAAGCCAAATGTAGGCAATGGTTTCGTGCCGAGGTATTTTAACGCTCTTTACATCACGCTGGCCTACACCTGAAACTTGCCACCTGCTAGCGTGGCTTTATCTCATTGCAAAGCGGACCCGTCTACGAGTATAGCGACACTCTCCTTTCATACTGTACAGTATATCCTAAAATGTAATAGCCGTTTAGGTTTATATACAGAGTTACCCGACAAACACATATTTAAACATATTTTTTGATCCAGGACAATCCACAAGCGCCAACAAGCGGCCCGGAAGAGACGAGAGCTCGGCTCCGAGTAAGCGGTTCCGCTTTATGGATGCCTCCTTCAAAGACAAAGCGTTCGTGGACTTCATGTTCGCTGGCGTCCAAGTCACTCGCATCGTGTGCGGGTATTGCGGCTGGTCGTCGTCGTCCTACGACGTCTTCCGGGAACTGCAGCTGTCCTTCCCGGAGCAGCCGGACGACTACCAGTACTCGGTCCAAGGTCTGCTGGACTACTATTGCTCGACGGAGATGCTGGTCGGAGACAACCAATACTACTGCCACCGTTGCAGCCAGTTCAGCGAGTCAGAGAAGGACGTGCACATCGAGACCCCGCCCCAGTACCTCGTGATCGTGCTCAAGAACTTCAAGTGAGTTATACTCTATCGATTTTTTTTTTATAATTAAGGAACAGAAATAAAGTTAAATAAGTTTTGAGGAAAAATATCGAGGCCATCGCATACATCAGTGCTTAGGTCACATTTTCTTGTAATTAACACGGGACTACGCGAAAGTTGGAGGCGGACTACGGTTGGAGTGTACTCGAGTTATTCAGCGTCCATTATGACTAATTGAGTGTTTTATTATTATTGAAAATAGGTCCACATTTGTGCCTACTTGCCTGATGATAAGCTAATAAGGCGGGGCGCCAGTGTGTTCAACACCAAATGTACTTTATTATTTTACGTCAGTTTTTACATCTTTAGGCTCAATTACAGTTCAGTATTTTACAAAATACACGGTCAACTTTCAAGTTTCAAAGAGACAAAACAACCTTTTCAGTTCTCTGAAACGCCACCGAGTAAACTTGTAACTCTGTCGTTTTTTCATTTAATAACCTTGATAGAGTCCAGTCTGAAATTCAATAAAATCTAAATGCTAGGTTTGAAATCGACAGGTACAACCAGACTTACACAATGCTGTCCAAGCTGACGAACAAGGTGCTCTACAACTACTCCGTGACTCTGCCGACGCGGGCTCCGACAACGGTCCACTCGCAGTTCGAGCTGTACGCGGCCGTCATCCACTCCGGATCCTCGCTGCACTCCGGCCACTACTTCGCCCTCGGGACGGACGGCGACGCATGGTACAAGTACGACGACGAAATGGTCACCGTAAGCACTAAGGAACAGGTGAACACGCTCCATCGCGTCTCAACTCCGTACGTCCTGTTCTACCGCCGCACGGACGTGCAGGAACTCGCTCCGCCGCAGCTGCACGAGCTCCCGCAGAAACTGCAGGACCCGGTGGTGTTGCTCAACAAGGAGTTCGAGGAGAGCTCGCGAAACGTAACCCGGTCGGGCCGCCCCTGACGCCGTTGCGCGAAATACAACTCAAATTAAGTTGACGACTTCGGCGAGAAAAAACAGTGATGAACACACCTTTTGCTTTGCATTCCTTTGTGCTGCCAGGATCCTGTATAACGAAAGTAAAATGTAATTCTAAACTGTGTACGTTCAGGATCTCTTTTGTAGATTGTGCCGTTTAATTTTGAAATGTGTCATCGAAAACTCGATTCATGCCTACGCCGCGCCGGGATGGAGTGCACACTTGCAGACTAGTTTTACGAAATTACACCTAGCAATTGTCTCACAGTGCTATAGTATTTCGTAAACATTCAACGGAATACTTCAACGATTGTTTCTGCAAAATAATGTTAATCTTTACCATTAGTAATTGTTGTGTCTCAAATGTCTTCTCTTGCTTTTTGAGGGTCCCGTAGAAGTGTTTCACCCAGCTATGTGCAATTATTTTTGTTTCGGATAGAGATATCGTTCATTGAAGAGTTTGTAATATTTGTGACGTTTCTAAAACAGTTTTTTAAATTTAATCTAATTTGTCAAGATTCGAGTCTAAGTTGCCCAAAGCTATTTATTTCTTACATAGATATGAACGTGTCACGACACGCACTTCACCGGTCTTTTCGTCATTTATCATGACATTTTTATTGATAGAATTGATGTTGTCATTAATTGATGTCTACAAATCAAATATGTAAAATAGTTAACCACTCAAAAATAATATCTTAAAAGAATAAGTTCGAATAAAAGAGCTTTTTGAGCGTTTCTTCAAGAGTTGGTAAACTATTTAGTAATTGTTAGTAGTTAAGTTATTGTGCATGGAAATGTTTCGGTGTAACGTAACCTTACGTCATATATTAAGTGCGTGTCTACATTTATGCAGTGTAATCTCTGCAAGTATGGATAGCGAACGAACAAGGCAAGATAAAGATTTATCAATGTCTTGGTAGATTTTTACTTTTAACAAGTTATATGAAAACTCTATTCCAACTCTGTGTATGATTCCTCCATAAACACGTGTTTTTCTTTTTTACTGGTTTGCCTGTTTTTTTGAACTGTATTTTGGAAAAAAATCCTTATCGGTCGAGCCATATTCGAGTTTTTGCAAGACTAACCTTGTTTCACTTTTTACTAGGGGTCGTCTTTTAACCACGTGAAGTTTCTTAACAACTTTTCAATCTCCCCTCCGCCTGGTGGTACGTGGTGAGGTTATTAATTACCCCCCCCCCCCTCACCAAAATCACGTATATTTTTATGGATACTATACATTTTTTTAAGAGTTAACAAAAATAATTACATCTGGTATCATTCTAAGTTAACCCCCTTGTGAAATATTGTAATATTTTCCTCCTCCCCCACTTTAGAGCCTCACGCGATTAATTGACGATCCCTTGCACGATCAAAATTATTCCTAAAAATAAAAAATGCCAAACACTTTCAATTTATTTCGAAAAGAATGAATTTTTGTTTTGAAAGTATTGTAAATATTTAATAAATCTTTCAATTTTGTTTATCTAAAAATAGGTATTTATGTAAAACAATATTCTTGATGATGATATTAACTCTAATGATATTGTAATGAAAGAATAAAATTCTACACACACGTTTGTTGGGCTATAAACTTAAAACAACACATAATCGATCATTTTCGATCGATTATTATTATGTAAGATTAGATTATAAGTTCCTTAAATGGATTAGATTTAGCTATTTGGAAATAAGATTTAGTGTATCTGATCACTATTTATAAAAACAGATTTGACAGTGAAAATATTATAATGTATTTTTTCCCATACAGGGTTATTGTTAATTCATCAAACCTCTCGTAGGCAGCTTCCGTACATAATTATTTACAACTTTTATTACAGGATTGTCTCTAAACACGACACATTAAAAAAAAATATTACCTCGGGGATTTTTAGGCGCATATGGCAGCTCCTAAACTCACTGTCCCTTAGTTAAAGTTATTGTCATTCAAAATCGTTATTTGTGTTTTTGTGTAAGGCAAAAAATTCATGTCAAGACAACTTCGGTTTCCTTCATGTCAGGAAACTAAAGTTTCAAAAGTAAAAAAACTAAAATTAACACTTTTCGATGAATTAAAAGTAACCCTGTATATATGCTTCTTAACGTACTTAGTAATATCACGTATTAACTTTGTATTTTCGATATGTATTTAAGACTTTGACTGCGGCTAATAATCACATGTGCTTGCCTTAGGTGCGGCTAATAGTCAAATGCGTTGTGTATTACGGCGCCTGGCGTGTGCAGCCGCACTCGCGTCGCACAAAGGAAAACAAGCTGTGTTTTCCGCAGTCAAAGCGTTAATGAAAAAACACTAGGTTTTTTGTTTCTTAAGCGTACAACAACTTCTTTAATTAAGATCGTTTGATGATTTATTATGTATAAGATTAGTTAAGCTTGATCAAAGTAATTAACAAGTAATTGATGTAATAGGCATTTAACAGAAACGTTCGTGAATTCGATGTTGTTGTTCGACTAAATGTTTATGTATAATTAAGTACCAGGCACCTGCGCGTGCATACAGCACTACAACTAAAGACAACTTTAACATTGCACACTATGTATGTATGTATTTTGATTTTATTGAATAAAGAGTCAAAGTAAATGTGTGTTTTATTTACTACGAATACTTCCTTATCTTCGATATCTATATACAAATAATTATAAAAGGCTAACCTGACTGATATATCAGCGCACAGACTGAACCGCTGCGCTGGTTCTAGAAACATTAAATTTGAAGGTAGTTCTTTATACTGTAGGTATCTACTAAGAAAGCAGAAGCTAGTTAAAGCACAGAATACTAAGTTTTAGAACTATTAGAACTTTAACATCTGGCATAGTATAGGTAGGGATCACGACAGTGATGGATGAGTGATGGAGATAATGTCGAACGCCCAAGAATGGGTCGCTAACTTTACTTATACGACAAAACAAGCAGTGTCGCGCTGGTAACTATTTATATGGTCGGTTCTATTCTAGCCAGTCATCAATAATAAATAATCTATAATGTCATCGACAGTCAGCTGACTCTCGATGACATTATACACTACATAGCTACATTCACATAGTTATTAATTCTATTTCTACCAAACACCGAATCTTCTCGTTGATCGATTTTATAAGCCGACGAGTTTACCGCCCACATTGTTCAGTTTCTCAGTGGTTGATCTTGCTATGGTTTTGAACAGAGTTCCCGGTATCTGAGAAATAAATTAAGAGTTACTACGGAGATGATAAGGGTATGGGAAACATTGAAACGTTGCCTGAAAAAGAATTATTATTATAGTGTTAAAAAAATGTATTGTCTCAATTTTTTAAGAATTCCGGTATTATAATATGAGACACCAAGGGCTTTGACATGTGTACTGTGTACTTGTGTCTGTCTGTGCGTCGTAGCTCCGAAACGGCTGAACCGATTTTGATTTAGTACATTTTTTTGTTAGAATGGCGATTTGAGAGTCTTCATAGCTATGATCCAAGAAAGCGGCTTCATCCGTATTTTCGGGAGGAAATAGGCTGTGTGTTAATCCGGAGCAGCCATCATCATAATCACCGTTTAATATCTTATATTAAATAGTAGAATGACTGTAGGCAGGTACTACTGCGCCCCACCGACGCGCGACGAGTGGTTCACAGCAGGCTCGTACAACATACTGTAACGAAACAGCCTTCGTATCTCTCACAAAAATAACAAATAAAAATATTTATAACAGGTTGATTTTTGATAAATCATAGCAATGCTCTAGTGTTTTGCAAAGGATGCTCAGGATCGAACGCAGACTCTAAAAGTGATGCGAATAAAGGTTAATAATGTTAAACTATTATTTAAATAAGAAAATAAGATTAATTGTACTGATCTTGGTATATTTAGAATCCGTCTATCATTCATAGTTAAGTAAAAACCAGTCAATCAATTCAAATCTCATAGAATGTCCCGCCATCGCAATATTATTATGTAGTATTTTGTTGAGCTAAAATTAAGGATTTTAAAGTATTTTAATATTGAATTAGGAATTGTTGCGTCTCATAAATGCAAACTAAGACTTTCATTGGAATATCTAAGATTAAACTATCACGACTAGTTAACACTGCCATCTAGTAGCTTAGCTTGGAACTATTTTGGAGTAATCAATCCAATCTGCACCATCGACAGCGGGGTGACATCTATGAATTAGTTTTAGAACTAAAATATCGGTCTCGCGCCTTGGCCAGACTCACAGATCAAAATAACACATGCCTGCATAAAATAAACAAACATAAAATAATGCAATAGCAACATTCTAATTTTCTGGGTTTTTTAGAATCCAAGGCATGGCAACAAATAAACTGCGTAGAAAAGAACGGTTCGTTATTACTTGTTAAGAATTAAGTTCTAAAACAAAATAAATCTGCGTAGAACGGAACGGTTTTTGCAATACGGATGTGTGTGGTCACTAGGAAGTAATTAAGATACGTTATTTTTCATAATTTAGTAATATTAGGTATTGAGCTATATCGAAGATCTGAAAATACATTATTATTCTAATAAGGAATTGTTACGTCTTATTATTATAAACTAAAACCTTAAATCAACAATAAATAAGTTAACACGGCAGGATGCTCAGTAGCAGGTACTCTAGCCAAAAAGGTATTCTTTATAAAAATTCAAATAAAGAAACATTCTTATTTAAATATGAGTACATGGATAATACAAAACAATAAATCAATTAGTTATCTCAATCGCAAATATCACATTAGTGGATAGATCTCAGACACAGGGAGAAAATGAATAAACGCGTCAATTATTTATACTTGGTTTGAAATCCAGAAACGTAAGGCGCTTCCTTGACGGCGGTGGCGTGTTGGTCGAGCGTCCAATCATAAGGGAGCATTGGAGAATATGTGATTGTGATTGGTCGTCGACGGATGGTTAAGCAGAGCTTGGAACGGAAGCAGGACAGACAGCGACGAGCGGCTTAGACGTCGGCCATGTTTTGGATTGCTTTTATTTCGGTAGATTTTCAAAGTTTAAGAATAGGAATTTAGGTGTGATTCAATAAGTACAGGTAGAAAAGAAGATAGGTAAGCGATGTTCCAGCCGTCGGGAGTTGCCAGATAAGGATTCTAAGATGGACTGCCGAACTTTTAAAAGGTTTGATGGAACTGCAACGTGGTAAGTATTGCGTCGAGTCGCCGTGTCATAAGAGAACGCCGCACGGGGTGAGTGACCTTAGAATATCTTGAGGAGTCTGTTCTTGTGTTCATTTTAACTATGTGTACTTCCATATCAGCGATTACATTGTTTTAGAATTCAGGGATCATTTTAAAATAGTTTATAAGTTAAATTCTTAACGTAATGATGTGGGCCACTAAAGATAGAGAGGTCTGGTATTTATACATACTTATTGAGCAATAGTTTTGATTTAGGATCGTGTATTTGCAAAAAGCAAAGATCATAAACATCGTTGATGGTTGATTTTGGACTTCCTTTCGGTCCGACAACAAACTTTATATGGAGGTTTCAAATTGTGTGAATTTTACACTGCAAATTCGGGTTGATGGTACCCGTCTGCTATTATGTAAATACAAAAGAAGGAGCGATTAGGACATAGTCTTAGTCACTGACTGAAGATACTTGTGACCTTTTGTGTTTATAGGATGTGTTTTCCTATGGGTCTGTTCCTGCCGACGGGGAGCTTACATTCCTGAGATTATTTAACTCCAATTATTTAATTGAATTTATTCCTTGTGCATGTGTGTTTGTTTTAGAATTTAGATTAAATTAAAATAAAATAAAATCAAATCAAATTAAATCAAATAAAATCGTACTAAATAAAATAAAATCGAATTAAATCAAATAAAGTGAAATTAGATTAAATTAAAATAAAATAAAATCAAATCAAATCAAATAAAATCGAACTAAATAAAAATAAAATCGAATTGAACCAAATAAAGTGAAATTAGATTAAATTAAAATAAAATCAAATCAAATCAAATTAAATCAAATAAAATCGAACTAAATAAAAATAAAATCGAATTAAATCAAATAAAGTGAAATTAGTTTAAATTAAAATAAAATAAAATCAAATCAAATTAAATCAAACTAAATAAATTAAATAGAGCTAAATCAAATAAAGTAAAATCAGATTATATTAATATAAAATAAAATTAGATTAAATCAAACAAAGTAAAATCAGATTATATTAATATAAAATAAAATTAGATTAAATCAAACAAAGTAAAATCAGAATAAAATAAAATAAAATAGTTCAAGCTAGCTCAGTTCGGTGCAGTAAATAATAAAATAAATGTAAACGGTATAAACGGTGGTATTGTGTTCATCCTATGGGCCGGAGGTCCCGGGTTGGATTCCTGATCCGACGGTTATTGAGTGATGAATTTGAGTACCTGTTCTGAGTCTGGGCGTTAGTAGGATCTACTATAGCGTATACACTATTACGTTTATGCTAGGTCGTGGGTTCGATTCCCGACCGACATGTTATTAGAGTCTGGGCGTTAGTAGGATCTACTATAACGTATACACGATTACGTTTATGCTAGGTCGTGGGTTCGATTCCCGATCGACATTTTATTAGAGTCTGGGCGTTAGTAGGATCTACTATAACGTATACACGATTACGTTTATGCTAGGTCGTGGGTTCGATTCCCGACCGACATGTTATTAGAGTCTGGGCGTTAGTAGGATCTGCTATAGCGTATACACGATTACGTTTATGTTTAGGTCGCGGGTTCGATTCCCGGCTGATATGTTATTAGCAGAGTCTTAGTTAAGGTTAAGCTTAGTCAAGTCTTATTTAAGTCTTGGTCAAATCAAGTAAATCAGACAGCCGATTAGTCTGTAGAATCTACTGTAAAATAAATACGTTTACGATTAAAGCAAATCGGACAGCCGATCAGATTGCCGAATCTATTATAGGATATACATGCTTACGATTAAAGTAAATCGGACAGCCGATCAGTTTGCCGAATCTATTATGAATGCCTACAATTAAAGTAAATCGGACAGCCGACCAGTTTGCCATGTTAGTTATACGAACTATCTCGAATGGTTGACAATAGTTGCTGTCAGATGAGCGGCCAACTATAGTTTGACGAGTAACTATTTAATATACGAATAAATGTAAAGTAGATCGGAAATCTCTTTACTATTTTAATAATAATTACACAACGTGAATTCACGTTATGTTTGACTCACCAAGTCTTACATATTATAATATTTTGACTCACCAAGTCTTACATTTAATGGAACATAGGTTCTGAATCGACACGATGACATTTAAGTCAATTTACCTCTTCAATTCGAAGGTCAACGATGATCTTTCTTTACACACTACTTTTATCGAAGGTTTCTATGGAAAGATCCTTTTGCTGATAATTATCTGAGCTGTAACATGGAGCGATATCTCCGAGGTTACCCTTGACTCCAACGGGATGACAGGCACCTCTTATGTCTATGGTTTAGTGATTGTTGGTTGTCTTCGTAAGATACTAAAGGCTTCCACGGAAAGTACCTTACTGGTAATTATCTAACCTAAGCATGGAACTATGTTTCCGAGGTTACCCTTGATTCCAACGGGATGACAGGCACCTCATTATGCCGATGGTTTCTTAATTGCTAGTCTTCTTCATTTAGTCTACTGATAGAAAGTTCTATCTGAGACTGACGACTTGAGATAGTAACGGGAGAGTTACATTCATCTTTATCACACTATGTGTTAGACTTGGTTGTCTAATTAGATGCTTTTGGATAAAGGTTCCGGAGTATGTATTTACACACTAACTTCAGAATAAAACGATATTCTAGTTGGTTGTTCACTGCAGTCGCTATATTGCGTTAGGCAGTTAGGTGGTTAGGTAGGGATCGAAAGGGATTGCATTCGTTCTTCCGGGACCAGATTCATTACCTTAAGGTAATGAGTAAGCTCCTTGATGAATAAATGTGTGAAAGGTAAAAAATGAAGGATGTAATGACTGACAGACTGACTGACATTTGCCAAAAGATTATGTCCTCTTCTCTTAGCTTTTGGGTTGTTATAATATTCAAATATGTTGAATATGATAGTTGAATATGATAACGACGTTTAAGTCAGGCGCTCTAATGTTAGGAACACACAGAGGTGTGTATTTGTACACGTAAAAACGGAAGAGTGTATCCAGTCTGGGTCGAAACACATTGCTTACCGCGGTGGAGGGGCGGGGCCATAGCCAACAATTTATGTGTACAAATACATACAAACATAATACATAAAAACCATAAAATAAATAACAAAAAAATATTTGGTGTAAAATCTTAGTAAAGTCTTAGTAAAATATTGTTCTGAACTTATTAGGCTTCAAACTAGTCCAAAACTATAATTTAGAATATATTTCGTATCATATTTGATAATTATTTAAGTCAATTTTACATTAGGAATACTAAGAAAAATAGTTAAGGGTTAAACTTAGCATACCCTTTATGAATAACCCTATGTAACTTACGTAGTAGGAATCTTGTAGCTTTAGAGTAATCCAATTCGTTAGGAAATCTATTCAGGTAACTCGGATGCTCATACTTATTCGTAACTTAGGTTCTACGATCACAACGCAAGGTTTTCCCACTAGACAATCACTTGGCCAAAACAGTAGGTTAACGTTAGCAATCGGAAAATTTAGGTATAGCTAGTAATACATAATTTGCATATAGGTAGTTAGGATAGATATAAATAGTTAAGTAGATATTTTTTTATTAATAGGGTAGGGGTTTTTACAATTTAGTGCGCCGTGACCAGGATGTGTACTTTGGTTATTACGTGGTTAGATTAGTTCGGTTAGAATGCAAAAATACATAGGGTTAAATGTAGATTTGTACGTTATTTTATTGCTCCTAGTAGGATTTCGCGTTGTATTTGTTATTTTAATGTATGTTTGATGCGTAGAATTTAAGGATATGGGGTCGTACGGTTGAGATTTATGTAGAAAGGTTATTTATTTAAGAAGTGTTCAAGTCGTCTTGAACACAATTTGTTGTTCGTGCAAAGGAGACGAGAATAAGTATGAGCCAATATTAAGCTAGGGTAAATAGTAATTTAGGGTTATTCATATTTAGGAACGTAATTGATTATTTGAAATAAGTAAAACCTGTGATAGGAACTACTAGCGGCTTGTATAAATATAATTGTACGTTTGTTGTTAGGAACCTGTTTAGAATAGGTTGTTCAATATTAATTAGGAAATCTAGTAAAACATCTGATATGACACACATTAAGATTTTATGGAAATAAGTTGGAGTTGGGGTCGAACGTTGCAGATAAGTAGAAATAGCAAAAGGTTGAGGTTTAGAAATAGAATTGGTTATAGAGCGACTATTGACAGATATTGTAGTTAAGTTTAGGACAAGATCGCAAATAATAAGTAAATAGGACATGTTTGATACATGTATAAGTACATATATGTTTGTGTTTCATATACAAAAGGGTAAACTTACGATAGTTCACAGTTCAAAGAAACGAGTTTCAACATTAGGTAGGTAGGCTAATGAAATAAAATATTACACAATTTGCCAGATATCATAACGGAAAGGTCTGCAATGTTGACTTAAGTAGGCATATTTATGTTTGGTTAAGCAAGATAGGTTCAGTGTTAGATTCAATCAGAAGTTCTTAGAACTTAATTATAGCTCGTATTACTAAAACAATGACATAAGATCCTTTAAAAGTAGTAATAACGGTATATAGACGGCCTGTTTGGCTCAGTGGTAACATGACCACTTTATTAGCCAGAGGTCTCGGGTTCGATTCCCGGCTGGGCAGATTAGTTTAAATATCTGTTCTTGGGTTGTGTGCTGGTTGTCCTTGTCTTTGTGTGTGTTCCACGGCATTCCTGACACATGATTTGTCCTGGTGGGAGCTGTGAGTGAAACGTTTATTTTTAAGTCTCGTAAATAAGATTAATAAAATAAGTAAGTAGGATTATAAATAATCTTTAAAACGGTTATTGATCGTATAAGTTTCAATAGTTCTCAGAAAACGAGTGGTTAGATTTAGTGTCAGAATTAAGGCGTCAGTAAAGCATTTAGGCAAAATAATAATAACCGGTAGTTCTTCGAAAAAATGAAGTGCCATATTATCAGGTAATACAAATGGGTTTCCTTTTAAAAGGATAAATTAGGTAGGCCAGCTATAGCAATAATATTCTAAGACTTTGGGGTCGAGTCGTAAATATTTAGTGACTGAGGAGCAACTGAGAAACTAGTTAGTCACAGTAAAATGATCAAGTGTTGAAAACAATATTTCAATTTAAATTCAAATAGTACAGTTCAAGTATAATGATACAGTTAGTTATATTATCATCGCAGTCTTTGTCGCCGTTATTCATAATTGCTTGGGTGACACCGCGGGTCGCAACTAGTAATAAATAAGTGTTGTAGTAAATTTAAAATAAATTTAAAGTAATAATAGCATAAATACATGATAATATAGAAACGGAGTGCTGTTAGTACATTCATATGATTAGTTAAATGGGGAAGTGCAATCTGTTTGTCGAAAGTGTCCGTAGGTGTTGCTGTTTCCCTAGAACAGAATGGAAGGCGGTGAAACGAACGCTCTGAGTGATATTAAATAGCAAAAATGTTGACGGTTGAAAAGTATTTGTGATAAGGGATGTAAGTAAGACAGTTTATAGTTTGAAGTGGTTTTGGGGCACCGTAACATCGGAACTAGAGATGAGTTGTCAGTGTCAGGGTTTAGCAATTACTACACAAACGGTTCAGTATAAAAAGGGGTTTGGAGCTAGGTTAAGTCTAAATGACATTCACCCCGTCGATATAGATATCGGTTTATATTGAATTCATACTCACACGCAGTGCCACATGATGGTTACCACAATTTCCCCACACTTACATGTTCCGATCGGAGGTAGTCAGAATTTTATGTACGATTTCAAGAGCTTAAGGGTCCTGAGGTGCCGGAAGGGGAATTTCTAGGAGGCACAAAAGGGTTGAAGATCGAAGTAAGGAGGGAAAGTGAAATCTCAAGTAGCTGATACGAAAGGTTAGGGGGGAAAGCACTTTCTCTTGTTCTTCTAACTGCTTGACTCACAACCAAGTTCTTGCCGAGGTCGGATATCTTGTAGTACGAAAGATTCCTTTTACGGAGCACGGATCTGTTGTTGAGTCGGACCTATTAAGATGATTATTTCATGATCGGTTTAAATACACTACACATATAGTGCTAGGGCAAAAACATATACATATTATGGCATAAACACGTAGTGTGAGTTTATGCTATAAAAATTCTCACACGTTTAAATTTTATTGTTGAAACTTGAATATTGACAATAAAGAATTCGCACTTTTGAACTTATAAGGGAACTATAATTTTTGAGTGTTTATTTAATATTTTTATTTGGTCGGTTATATTTGTGATATCATTACTGTTGGTTAAATTTATTCCGATTAATTCATCTTTATAAATTTAAGGGGTCGAATGTAACGAAACAGCCTTCGTATCTCTCACAAAAATAACAAATAAAAATATTTATAACAGGTTGATTTTTGATAAATCATAGCAATGCTCTAGTGTTTTGCAAAGGATGCTCAGGATCGAACGCAGACTCTAAAAGTGATGCGAATAAAGGTTAATAATGTTAAACTATTATT
This sequence comes from Alcis repandata, assembly GCA_949125135.1. Lineage (NCBI taxonomy): Eukaryota > Metazoa > Arthropoda > Insecta > Lepidoptera > Geometridae > Alcis > Alcis repandata. The sequence continues at coordinate 10,534,401 of OX421221.1, read as the reverse complement.
TAAATAAGAAAATAAGATTAATTGTACTGATCTTGGTATATTTAGAATCCGTCTATCATTCATAGTTAAGTAAAAACCAGTCAATCAATTCAAATCTCATAGAATGTCCCGCCATCGCAATATTATTATGTAGTATTTTGTTGAGCTAAAATTAAGGATTTTAAAGTATTTTAATATTGAATTAGGAATTGTTGCGTCTCATAAATGCAAACTAAGACTTTCATTGGAATATCTAAGATTAAACTATCACGACTAGTTAACACTGCCATCTAGTAGCTTAGCTTGGAACTATTTTGGAGTAATCAATCCAATCTGCACCATCGACAGCGGGGTGACATCTATGAATTAGTTTTAGAACTAAAATATCGGTCTCGCGCCTTGGCCAGACTCACAGATCAAAATAACACATGCCTGCATAAAATAAACAAACATAAAATAATGCAATAGCAACATTCTAATTTTCTGGGTTTTTTAGAATCCAAGGCATGGCAACAAATAAACTGCGTAGAAAAGAACGGTTCGTTATTACTTGTTAAGAATTAAGTTCTAAAACAAAATAAATCTGCGTAGAACGGAACGGTTTTTGCAATACGGATGTGTGTGGTCACTAGGAAGTAATTAAGATACGTTATTTTTCATAATTTAGTAATATTAGGTATTGAGCTATATCGAAGATCTGAAAATACATTATTATTCTAATAAGGAATTGTTACGTCTTATTATTATAAACTAAAACCTTAAATCAACAATAAATAAGTTAACACGGCAGGATGCTCAGTAGCAGGTACTCTAGCCAAAAAGGTATTCTTTATAAAAATTCAAATAAAGAAACATTCTTATTTAAATATGAGTACATGGATAATACAAAACAATAAATCAATTAGTTATCTCAATCGCAAATATCACATTAGTGGATAGATCTCAGACACAGGGAGAAAATGAATAAACGCGTCAATTATTTATACTTGGTTTGAAATCCAGAAACGTAAGGCGCTTCCTTGACGGCGGTGGCGTGTTGGTCGAGCGTCCAATCATAAGGGAGCATTGGAGAATATGTGATTGTGATTGGTCGTCGACGGATGGTTAAGCAGAGCTTGGAACGGAAGCAGGACAGACAGCGACGAGCGGCTTAGACGTCGGCCATGTTTTGGATTGCTTTTATTTCGGTAGATTTTCAAAGTTTAAGAATAGGAATTTAGGTGTGATTCAATAAGTACAGGTAGAAAAGAAGATAGGTAAGCGATGTTCCAGCCGTCGGGAGTTGCCAGATAAGGATTCTAAGATGGACTGCCGAACTTTTAAAAGGTTTGATGGAACTGCAACGTGGTAAGTATTGCGTCGAGTCGCCGTGTCATAAGAGAACGCCGCACGGGGTGAGTGACCTTAGAATATCTTGAGGAGTCTGTTCTTGTGTTCATTTTAACTATGTGTACTTCCATATCAGCGATTACATTGTTTTAGAATTCAGGGATCATTTTAAAATAGTTTATAAGTTAAATTCTTAACGTAATGATGTGGGCCACTAAAGATAGAGAGGTCTGGTATTTATACATACTTATTGAGCAATAGTTTTGATTTAGGATCGTGTATTTGCAAAAAGCAAAGATCATAAACATCGTTGATGGTTGATTTTGGACTTCCTTTCGGTCCGACAACAAACTTTATATGGAGGTTTCAAATTGTGTGAATTTTACACTGCAAATTCGGGTTGATGGTACCCGTCTGCTATTATGTAAATACAAAAGAAGGAGCGATTAGGACATAGTCTTAGTCACTGACTGAAGATACTTGTGACCTTTTGTGTTTATAGGATGTGTTTTCCTATGGGTCTGTTCCTGCCGACGGGGAGCTTACATTCCTGAGATTATTTAACTCCAATTATTTAATTGAATTTATTCCTTGTGCATGTGTGTTTGTTTTAGAATTTAGATTAAATTAAAATAAAATAAAATCAAATCAAATTAAATCAAATAAAATCGTACTAAATAAAATAAAATCGAATTAAATCAAATAAAGTGAAATTAGATTAAATTAAAATAAAATAAAATCAAATCAAATCAAATAAAATCGAACTAAATAAAAATAAAATCGAATTGAACCAAATAAAGTGAAATTAGATTAAATTAAAATAAAATCAAATCAAATCAAATTAAATCAAATAAAATCGAACTAAATAAAAATAAAATCGAATTAAATCAAATAAAGTGAAATTAGTTTAAATTAAAATAAAATAAAATCAAATCAAATTAAATCAAACTAAATAAATTAAATAGAGCTAAATCAAATAAAGTAAAATCAGATTATATTAATATAAAATAAAATTAGATTAAATCAAACAAAGTAAAATCAGATTATATTAATATAAAATAAAATTAGATTAAATCAAACAAAGTAAAATCAGAATAAAATAAAATAAAATAGTTCAAGCTAGCTCAGTTCGGTGCAGTAAATAATAAAATAAATGTAAACGGTATAAACGGTGGTATTGTGTTCATCCTATGGGCCGGAGGTCCCGGGTTGGATTCCTGATCCGACGGTTATTGAGTGATGAATTTGAGTACCTGTTCTGAGTCTGGGCGTTAGTAGGATCTACTATAGCGTATACACTATTACGTTTATGCTAGGTCGTGGGTTCGATTCCCGACCGACATGTTATTAGAGTCTGGGCGTTAGTAGGATCTACTATAACGTATACACGATTACGTTTATGCTAGGTCGTGGGTTCGATTCCCGATCGACATTTTATTAGAGTCTGGGCGTTAGTAGGATCTACTATAACGTATACACGATTACGTTTATGCTAGGTCGTGGGTTCGATTCCCGACCGACATGTTATTAGAGTCTGGGCGTTAGTAGGATCTGCTATAGCGTATACACGATTACGTTTATGTTTAGGTCGCGGGTTCGATTCCCGGCTGATATGTTATTAGCAGAGTCTTAGTTAAGGTTAAGCTTAGTCAAGTCTTATTTAAGTCTTGGTCAAATCAAGTAAATCAGACAGCCGATTAGTCTGTAGAATCTACTGTAAAATAAATACGTTTACGATTAAAGCAAATCGGACAGCCGATCAGATTGCCGAATCTATTATAGGATATACATGCTTACGATTAAAGTAAATCGGACAGCCGATCAGTTTGCCGAATCTATTATGAATGCCTACAATTAAAGTAAATCGGACAGCCGACCAGTTTGCCATGTTAGTTATACGAACTATCTCGAATGGTTGACAATAGTTGCTGTCAGATGAGCGGCCAACTATAGTTTGACGAGTAACTATTTAATATACGAATAAATGTAAAGTAGATCGGAAATCTCTTTACTATTTTAATAATAATTACACAACGTGAATTCACGTTATGTTTGACTCACCAAGTCTTACATATTATAATATTTTGACTCACCAAGTCTTACATTTAATGGAACATAGGTTCTGAATCGACACGATGACATTTAAGTCAATTTACCTCTTCAATTCGAAGGTCAACGATGATCTTTCTTTACACACTACTTTTATCGAAGGTTTCTATGGAAAGATCCTTTTGCTGATAATTATCTGAGCTGTAACATGGAGCGATATCTCCGAGGTTACCCTTGACTCCAACGGGATGACAGGCACCTCTTATGTCTATGGTTTAGTGATTGTTGGTTGTCTTCGTAAGATACTAAAGGCTTCCACGGAAAGTACCTTACTGGTAATTATCTAACCTAAGCATGGAACTATGTTTCCGAGGTTACCCTTGATTCCAACGGGATGACAGGCACCTCATTATGCCGATGGTTTCTTAATTGCTAGTCTTCTTCATTTAGTCTACTGATAGAAAGTTCTATCTGAGACTGACGACTTGAGATAGTAACGGGAGAGTTACATTCATCTTTATCACACTATGTGTTAGACTTGGTTGTCTAATTAGATGCTTTTGGATAAAGGTTCCGGAGTATGTATTTACACACTAACTTCAGAATAAAACGATATTCTAGTTGGTTGTTCACTGCAGTCGCTATATTGCGTTAGGCAGTTAGGTGGTTAGGTAGGGATCGAAAGGGATTGCATTCGTTCTTCCGGGACCAGATTCATTACCTTAAGGTAATGAGTAAGCTCCTTGATGAATAAATGTGTGAAAGGTAAAAAATGAAGGATGTAATGACTGACAGACTGACTGACATTTGCCAAAAGATTATGTCCTCTTCTCTTAGCTTTTGGGTTGTTATAATATTCAAATATGTTGAATATGATAGTTGAATATGATAACGACGTTTAAGTCAGGCGCTCTAATGTTAGGAACACACAGAGGTGTGTATTTGTACACGTAAAAACGGAAGAGTGTATCCAGTCTGGGTCGAAACACATTGCTTACCGCGGTGGAGGGGCGGGGCCATAGCCAACAATTTATGTGTACAAATACATACAAACATAATACATAAAAACCATAAAATAAATAACAAAAAAATATTTGGTGTAAAATCTTAGTAAAGTCTTAGTAAAATATTGTTCTGAACTTATTAGGCTTCAAACTAGTCCAAAACTATAATTTAGAATATATTTCGTATCATATTTGATAATTATTTAAGTCAATTTTACATTAGGAATACTAAGAAAAATAGTTAAGGGTTAAACTTAGCATACCCTTTATGAATAACCCTATGTAACTTACGTAGTAGGAATCTTGTAGCTTTAGAGTAATCCAATTCGTTAGGAAATCTATTCAGGTAACTCGGATGCTCATACTTATTCGTAACTTAGGTTCTACGATCACAACGCAAGGTTTTCCCACTAGACAATCACTTGGCCAAAACAGTAGGTTAACGTTAGCAATCGGAAAATTTAGGTATAGCTAGTAATACATAATTTGCATATAGGTAGTTAGGATAGATATAAATAGTTAAGTAGATATTTTTTTATTAATAGGGTAGGGGTTTTTACAATACGTATGATTTTGATTCAGCCTGGATCATATGTACCTATGTTGTACGAGCCTTGATCATCCAGCTCTAGTGAGTAAGCAGATACCTACGATCTAGGATGCTCATACATCTCGCTGCCCACTGCTTACCTCTAAGATAGAGTTGACGATGTTAGACACGCCCGAAGCGCCTCTGACGAGGACTTGTCCCGCCGAGTAAAACTTGTCACCAGTGTTGCCATACTTCTCCGATTCGCTTATTGTGTCGACAATGGGCTTGGGCTGTGAACGGACAAAAGGGTACGGACAACAAACATAGTTACATCTCAGATCAAGTAGAAAGGAGTTTCATACATTCAAATCAAATAAAAGCTTCTAAAAATATAAACATTCAACGGTTAAATACTCAAAGAAAACAATACAAAGTCATGTTCTCTTCAAGAAATTTTGTTTTGAAAATTCAGTGCCCACAAACTTGTAGCGTGTCCAATTTTTCTTACCTGGAAAATTCCCGCGACGAAATTCTGAAGATTTTCCTTGACAGAAAGGGCTCGGCTGCCCAACCCCTCCGTCTCATGCACTGCGCTCTCGATCTTCGTGACAGGAGGTGCGAAAGGGCCCAGGAAGCTGACCTGTTGAAAATCATCTGTTTTGCTTTTGTTTTTTCTTTACACGGTTATAAGGAAAGGGTATGCTAGCCGAAAAAAAAACAGATGTTTCACACATTTTGTCGAGTGTCATTGATATTATTCTATGAAACACCTGTTTTTTATGCAAATTCCGGCTTTGTTCTATAGTAAAAGTTGTCTAAAATGAAAAATACTACGAGCCCTTTTCGGATTAGCATACACTTTACTTATAGCCCTGTAAATTAGTGCCTACCCATTTTCTTCGCATTTTACTAATACATTTACTGTTTCGCCACTGTAAGTACCTACTCATTCAGTGTAATCAACCCATTAAGAACGTAAAAACATATTATTTCTATTTTTTTCGACACTGACCGCGCTTGTCACACTGTATACTCACGCATGCAACATACATGACATTTTTGACGTCTTTACCAAGGTCGCACGCAAAAAGGTCGCACGCCTGCTGCAGTTTAGAGAGTTGCACAACGTACCTACTTAATAGAAAATGGTGAGGATAAGGAACTTTTGGGGGGGGGGGGGGAATCATCAAATGACCCCCCTCCCACTCTTGGGCAGAGCGGAAGGGAGTGTCAGACTTCTACTGACTAAAAACCACCCATGTTCCTTCTACTCCCTTGTGCCGCCGAGGCCGCGGCAACTTCTGAACGACCAGCAGCCCCGACGGGCAGGATAAGGAACCTTGCGACGTGAATTCTAAATCAATCTCGGCTCCCACCATTCTGTTATGTTACTGTATGTAAGCAGATTATGCTCATAATATTATATGTTTGCGTGCAACACTTGCCTGATCTTATTTTACATCTTACACTTCTCTGTAGAATATATTTAACTAATGCCATCAACCTCAAAAAATAAACTGAAAATCCGTAATTTGTTTCGCACCTGCTTTTGATTTTGTTTTTATTTCGCGTAGGTATCATGCTTTTAAATGTTGGTTGGTCATATTCTTATAAATCAACTTACTTTGGAATCCAAAGTATTTGCAAGGAAGGTATTCGCTGCTTGAAGTTTGTTGGAAATGAAGTTTCCACTGGCAGGGTCGGGCTCTCCTCCTGGGTAGTTTTCAGGGAGAATGCCCTTCGACACTTGAACATCAGAGCTGGCTTGCGGTTGGTCGAGACTGGGCTGCGACTGGTCGATGCTGGCTTGAGGCTGGTCGTACACTGGGAGGTCGATACGGATGGGGTCGTCAATGGGGATCGATGAACAACCCCCCAGTAGTACCACGAGGAGCAGTGACTTGTGAGCCATTCTGAAATAAGACCTCCTGTCAATCATTCGAGAGAGATGGTACGGCGCAGTAGAATCTGGGGCACGGAAGTGCCGCCGCATTTCCATGCTCCCAGATTTTACACAAAATCGCCGGCAATATCCTACCTTATAACTCAGATTAAAACAATATAAGCGCGATCACTGCAAGGGGAAGGTAAAAGTACGTACGATAAAAACGAGTGGAAAAAGTGAAAAAGTTGCTAAAAACTGGCCAAGTGCGAGCCAGACACGCGCACGAGGGGTTCTGTACCATTACCTAAAAAAACGGCAACAAAATCACGTTTGTTGTATAGGAGCCCTCTTAAATATTTATTTTATTCTGATTTTTGGTATTTGTTGTTATAGCGGCCACAGAAATGCATGATCTGTGAAAATTTCAACTGTCTAACTATCACGGTTCATGAGATACAGCCTGCTGACAGACGGACAGCGAAGTCTTAGTAATAGGGTCCCGTTTTACCCTTTGGGTACGTAACTCTAAAAAGATCACGTGATTAATGGACGACCCCAAAATCGCAAGCACGGGCAATCGAATGTACCGCCGAAGGTTCACTTCGTCTAGCAGAATAAAATGCAAGATTATCGCAGCTCAAAAAATCAGCTGTTCCATAGAAAAAAAAATGTATGAAACACCAGATTTTTTTTTCGCGGATTCTGGGTTTGGTCCCATAGTAAAAGTTGTTCATAATGATGAGCCCTTTTCGGCTTAGCATACCCTTTATGAATAAACCTGTAGATGAAAATATAAAAAAATGATAAGAGAAATCTACGTTTATCCCAAAATGTTTAAATAAAGAATGTCCACCCGTGCGAAGCCGGGACGGGCCGCTAGTATGTTATATAGGTACACTTCTACACATATAGATATTTTAAAGAGAAAAGATTTGTATTTTTGGATGTTTGTAACAAATAAACTCAAAAACTACTGAACAAATAACAATTCTTTCACCAATAGGTTTAGCTATAAAGCTACATCATTAGCGAGTAACATATACTACATATTTCATACCCGTGCGAAGCCGGGGCAGGTCGCTAGTGTAGGTATATTTAGCTTGCCCGTTATGTTGTTGTTGGTGTTTATGGGTGAAATCTAGTAATCAAAATTTTACCCCCTTCTCGTCGACAGATTGATCTGATATTTGGTGCACTTTTAATTCTGGTGATAATACAATCAAACATGTTCAGTATCATTGTAAATCCAAAATGGCCGCCGTCAAAAAATGGCGGATTAAAATATGTAGCTTGATAAAAACCGCGGGGCGCAGCTAGTTAAAAATAAATCAGTCCTTTGCTTTGCATTGCAACCTATTAGACAATAACGTCAATTTTATTCTCGAAAGTTGTCATTGTCCCTAAAACAATCGATTCACATTGATCTTTAACCACATCTCTCAAATTTTATTCAGGTTGACGTAACCTTGTTACGACAGAATTGAAAAATATGGTAATTGTTTTGTGATAATCCATGCTAAAGTCGTTTTAAAGTTAAAAGATACTTTTACTATTAACATGTACCTACAGCACTTGTAGTTTAAAGTAGTATTTTACATGCAGAATACCAGTGATGTTTGTGCTACAAGTAATTAATGCAATTTGCTTACGTTTTTACAAATATACGCCCACAACTGTCATTTTAATCACGTTACATTTAATAGACGATAGAAGTAAAACCTTAGAAAAAACTGAACTATGAAAAAGTTAAAACAAAGGAAAGGAAAGTTGAGAATACCGCAGACGTCATTGTTTTAACAATTGTTTTAACAATGACGTCTTTGTTGTTTTTATGACTTGAGCGTTTTATTGTTTTTTGAAACTTTCTTTGGTTTACCGGACGTTTAATAATTATTTTTACAAAACAAAAAAACAAAAAACCGACTTCAAAAGACCGACTATTGAGTTATTCATCTATTTGTCGCGCACGTACTTAATGCAAATTTAAGACTTATATGGTTTTCTCATGGATACCATTATCAGAACTGGACTAAATTGAAATGGCACCACACGGGAAGCGTCAGCTTTCTAATAAAAAAAGAATCATCAAAATCGATTCACCCAGTCAAAAGTAACAAAGTCAAAAACAAACAACTTAGGTAACAAATATAAAAAAACATACAGTCGAATTGATAACCTCCTCCTTGTTTGAAGTCGGTTAAAAATAGAAAAAAGTGAATACTTTTTGCTTTTTTACAAATGGACTACAGGCCCACAGCTACATCGTGGTCTAAATATACTCGTAGGTACGTCGAGGACGTTGTAAAAATATAAAGTACCTACCTATTACGTTACTGGAAGCTATCTGGCTTCGAGTACCTACCTACGAAATTGTTACACTGGCAAGTCTTTTAACATAAAAAAATCCATCAAAAAACAACTGATTAAATAGCTTTAACTTTGAATTTTAAAAAAACCCATCGTTGAAACGGGTGAACCGATTTTGATAATTTGATAATCAACATACAGCTACATCTTATTAAAGACTGGTTACATCTTTGAGAACGTGAATGCATTTAATAATATAGACGGAACAAACAAACTAACTCGCTTTCATAATATAATGGTTTGTCAAAAATTGAATGACACTTAGGCACACTGTCCACGGAGGCGTAGCTTCATAGACGCGTATTCGTCATTATACGCTTGGTGTACGCTTGCTTGCAGCTTACATACAAAACAATGTAACTCTGTCGACGGAGCGGTAACGCGACGCGAACGCGACGTTGCCGCTCCGTCGACAGAGTTACATTGTTTTATAAGTAAGCTGCAAGCAAGCGTACGCCAAGCGTATAATGACGAATACGCGTCTATGAAGCTACGCCTCCGTGGACAGTGTGCCTTAGGTATCAATCTAATCCAAGCAACGTCAAATGCAAAGAGTATTGTAATATAGTTCATTAGGTTAGGTCAAGATGTCAAGATAATAAATCTTTCACATTTCAAAATTATCCGTGAAAAGGAACGGCGTAAAATAACTTTTGTATAAAATAAATAATAAACATAAAAACATGGAAATGCCCACGGTCGACTATTGTTTCGGAATGTTTCCGCCAAAGTACGCTTCTTTTCTCATATCCATAGTAGGCCTCGCAACCGGCGGACTTGGATTAACTGGAATCGTACTATTCGGAATTTTCGAGGAGTACATTATCGCCCACTTTACTGGCTCCTCCAAGTTGAATGGTGATATCAGAATGCTGGTCCTGGGCACAATGGGCATGGTGTCGATCCTTCTCGTGCTTGCTAATGCCCTGCTCTTCTTTGGTGTAACTACTGGCTCTTCGGGCCTGGTCGGAGGTGCTAAGTTAACTTTGCTAGTCATGTGCTTGTTTCTCATTTTCCTCATGGTCAGCATGCCGCTGATTTGCTTCTTCTTCGACGTTAGGTGTCTTATCAAGCAGATATCAACTCCCGGGGTTGTCTTGTCCTATCTTTTCGTGGGATTTTTTGTGTGGCTCTGGTTGTATTTTATGGTTGTAGCTTACAGTCATGAAGATACAATGTAAATATATTTAAAGACATAAAGATTTGAAATACGTAATTAAGCATATTTTTATTGTTTTATTTTTCAAACAGCTGTAGCATAAGCTCCTGAGATGATACATGTTGTGGAAGGCAATACTGAACGACCTCAACCAATACACAGGATATAATATACGGGCAAGAATGTGCAACCAATATGTACTACGTAGGTATGTTTATATAGGGTTATTCATAAAGGGTATGCTAAGCCGAAAAGGGCTCATAGTCCTCATTATTACGAACAACTTTTGCTATGGGACCAACCCGAAATTCGCGAAAAATAAAAATAAAAATGTCAATGACACTCGACAAAATGTATGGAACAGCTGATTATTTTTTCGCAAATTTCGAGTTGGTGCCATAGTAAAAGTTGTTCATAATGATGAGTACTATGAGCCCTTTTCGGCTTAGCATACTCTTTATGAATAACCCTGTATATGGCATCGTGATATCGCACTGTGCTATACTAAGTGTACCTATCAGATAATCTTGTGACGTCGCTTGATCCGAGCCTTAAGTAAGTTTTACTGCCTGAAATATAATTATGATTTATTATTTAATTTTATTATTAGTATACTATACACTGTACAGTACAGCATTGACCGGGAAATGTAGACTCAAGCAAATAGTGTATTGGTAATATTACAATGCCAACCCAATACCAGTTAGGCAGTAAGGCCGCTGTTCTATACAGTTCAGGGCATCTTGAAGCTGTACCGCGAACTTTAGCGCGACACTGAACTAAATCGTGTTGGCTTTTGTCTCGCCTTTTCTCTTGCTGTCAGAGCAAGATGAAAGCCAGGACTATTCAGTTTAGGCTCATGCTAAGAGTTTTAAGGTGAATGAGTAACAGCCTCCGACCACGTCTTATCTATGTCTGCCGGATAAGAGAAAGGCTGTGTCCTTGTCTTTAAAAAATATAAAACTTTGGATGCAAAAGATTACGATCAAAGGATGAAAATATTTTAGTAATTACTAGTTAAAGAAATATTTAATAACGCGAGCAGTAAGTAGCCTCGATTCTCGGTTTCTATCCGGTTTAAATTATGCAATACCCGCAGATAGACCTTTTGGGGTTTACTTCGAAACAATTCTTAAAATGTTTGACGTGAAATGTCACATGCGAAAACATGCGAAATAATAGTAGTAATTAAGTACACGTTTATAACCTTACCTTTGGATTTATTCAGGGTTAGGAGGAAAGGGTACGCTAAGCCGAAAAGACCTCATAGTACTCATCATTATAAAAAACTTTTAGAGACCAACCCGGAAATCGCGAACTGAAAATCAACTATTCCATAGAAAAATATCAATATTCAATATCATTCGACAAAACGAATGAAACAGCTGATTGTTTTTCGCGATGTCCGGGTTGGTCCCATAGTAAAAGTTTTTCGTACTATGATGAGCACTATCAGCCGTTTTCGGCTTAGCATACCCTTTACTTATAACCCTGTATAGTTTCCATCCTACATTTTTTTTTATTTAGGGGAATTCCGTAGTTAAGTCAAGGATGTGTAGACGTGGACGATTGTGAAAACTTTTTCTCCGATCTTAGGATATTTTGACACAACACATTCAAGGCTGACTAAATCATATTAATGTTATTTTGTAATCTATCGAATCTATCACCGTGGTAGGTCAGTGGGAGAACAGCCGCTTCGCATTCTTGAGGTGGCGGGTTCAAACACCGGCTCGTATCAATGAGTTCTTTGGGACTTATGTACGAATTTACATACCGCTGGCTTTTCGGTGAAGGAAAACATCGTGAGGAAACCTGCATACGTCGGGAGAAGAAAGTCAAAGGCGTATGTGAATCCACCAACCCGCACTTGGCCAGCGTGGTGGAATACGGCCTAATCACCCTTCGAGGGTAGACCTGTATCCCAGCAGTGGGAGGATTAAAGGTTGCATGGTTGTAATCTATAGAATTCGCAGCAAACACAACTTTTATTTTTCTAATGGTTATAGTTCAAACGTTTGACACTCATAGCTTCCCACTAGGATAATCCTGTGTCGGGAATGCAATGGAACACACAAAGACAAGGACAACTAACACCCAGACCCAGAACAGTAAGCCTAGCACAACTAGCGAGTATTATTAGTAGTAGGTATTAGTATTTCGAGGGGTGAGTGATAAAACCCGATAACTTCATAAAAGTAAGTCGCGAGATATTCCATGTTAAAGTTTCTTGCCAACAAAAAAATGATTTCCTTTTAAAAACTATGTGCAAATTCTTTACTACTTATGAAGATTTTTTTGTTAGCAAGAAACTTTAACATGGAATATCTCGCGACTCACTTTTATGAAGTTATCGGGTTTTATCACTCACCCCTATTTTGTACGTACGCCATTTACGCCCGTCAGGGGTAAATAACACAACAACACAACAATAACACTTTTCTATCGAATACTCGCTACGTATTTTCACGTGAAAGTTGTGCTACGTACACAGGTATTTAAATTCTTCATTCAAGTATCTGCTCGGCCGGGAATCGAATCCGGGACCCCAGGCTTATAATATTACCGCTGTGCCAAACAGGTCGTCAAAGAATTTTGGTTTCCTAATATATTTAATTGAATAATTAGTTAATGAATATACTTAATAATTAGGTTTGCAGCATTGAGGGGTAATAAACTCACTGGTTTGCAGGTATAACAATTGAAAAATCATTCGTACGGTTGTCTGGAAGAGATCGGTCTTAGCGATAAGACCGCCTTCCGTGCCTTTTTCTTCTGTATTTTACTATGTTTGTAATTTCATTTTTTGTGTGTTGTCAATAAAGAGTTATTAATAATGTTATGACTTACGCCCCAACGTCGCTCGACTTTTTTTCATTATGCAAACATAAAATAATATTTATTTGAACTACTTGCCTTTATAATTCCATTAAGATTGGATTATGGGTAAACGTGACACTTAACATCAGGCTAGGCGGTTTGCTCGCCTCGTCACAAGTTGCATAGAAAATTAAAAAATAATATGCAAGCTAAATTCTACACAAACGCTAATTTGTTTATCTAAGTTTGATAAAATTAAAGACTTTCGAGGTAACTAAGTAGATAATAATTGTTATTAGTATTCTTGAATAGTTAATATACCTATAGACCCTATAGTTATCAATTCTAACTAATATTATGAATGCGAATGTTAGTTTGTTTGTTTCACTTTCACGCCTGAACTACTCAACCGCTCATCATGTAATTTTGTAAACACATTGTTACATTTTTATCATCACCGTCACCGTTTCCTATCGCTCATTAAATTATTCAAGTAGCTGCGTACTAGATGATAATTTACTCAAGACCCTGCGCGGCACAGCACTGCGCTCGTCTCCCTGAGATATAAGATGTTTAATCTCTTATTTGGCCTGAAATTTCACTGGAAACAAATAGTCAAATACGCTTATAAACAGATTTCTACAATTGACAAATATGTATATACCTACTCGAATTTAGGACAACGGACACAAAGTTTACAAAGGAAGATCGTCTTTCCTTGGATAATTTAAATAAAATCGGCTAAGCCCTTCTCAGTCGCTAGAAGGCAGAAAGACCAAATTACACATAATCGCAGAATTATAATTAATTCAATATAAAATAAATGTAAATTTACTTAGTCACAGCCTAATCAGGCTATTAAGTAATGTAATACTTATTAGATAATATTAACTAGGCATGTGTAATAATATTGTCCCTATTGAAGAGAAGACAATGTATTAACTTGGTGCAACGAATTAAAAAATCACTTTTACAAATTTCACATCGAATTGCTTACCTATCACCTTTCACAGGGAAGTAGAATTCTTGAAATGCAGGTAACTAGCTTCTGCAGCTAGCTAAAACCAGCTTCGGCTAAGGGAAGAGCTTATTGCGGGTATCTTTGGCCAAGGGAAGATTAGCGTGGTCTCGAGTTGCGGACTCGTGAGCGACTCTTCGGGGCGTCGCTGCGTGCGTCTGACTGCGGACACTTTCACGTTACGTCAGGGACCTTGGCACTAGCCAAATGGTGCCAGCCACCTCTACCGCCGCTGTACGTGTGAGCTAACACTGCAGCTCTACCGAAAGGATCGTTGTTACGTATTCATAGAGATACCTAGAGGCGGTCATACGAACGAGTCATTCTGTTCCAATTTGCTTTTATTTATATTATACAAACATATTAGGAGGACTAGCTGATACTTACCCAGACCTTCGTACCCTCGTCATGGGTATAAATATAGCCTATAGCGCTCAAGGATAGTGTATCTTTCCATTACTAAAATATAAATATACTGCTACTAGGTACGAACAGTAGATATTGAAACTGTAAAACTACAGTATTTTTCATTGTACCCAATTATACGAATATTTAACAATAAACTTTTAAGCAAACAAATACAAAAAAAAAATCGACGTGTTTTTAATCGAATAAAACTTTCTATACGAATTTTAACTTTAAATTGCTCTCCTGCAAAACATACCATTTTTGTAGTTTCGATACTGTTCGTAGGGGCAGTCGAAATATCAATCGACCTGTGACCTCACTAAAAAAATAAAAAAAAACATATAGACGAATTGATAACCTCCTCTTTTTTTGAAGTCGGTTAAAAAACCGACTTCAAAAGACCGACTATTGAGTTATTCATCAATTTGTCGCGCACGTACCTAATGCAAATTTAAGACTTACCTATATAGTTTTCTCATGGATACCATTATCAGAACTGGACTAAATTGAAATGGGACCAAATGGGAAGCGTCACCTTTCTAATAAAAAAAGAATCATCAAAATCGATTCACCCAGTCAAAAGTTATGAGGTAACAAACATAAAAAAAAATAAAAAAAAAATAAAAACGTACAGTCGAATTGATAACCTCCTCCTTTTTTGAAGTCGGTTAATAAAATCGTCAGGTACACTAGAAAAATAGTGTGCGAAAACAAAACGAAACCTGAAGAACCGAAAAATCCGGTTACCCGGTTCTAATTCTAAGGGTCTAACGGACCCGTAGACGGTAGACCCGGACCGGACCTCTTTTAAAGAACCGGTTCCACGAGTCCATTAAACCCTTAGAATCGTTTCTTGAAAAGAAGTCCGGTTCCTCTTTTAAAGAACCGGTTCCACGAGTCCATTAAACCCTTAGAATCGTTTCTTGAAAAGAAGTCCGGTTCCTCTTTTAAAGAACCGGTTCCATGGGTCCGTTAGACCCTTAGAACCGGTTCTTGAAAAGAAGTCCGGTTGTGCATGCCCTAGTTTAACAGAATTTAAGGGAACAACTTCAAGTGAATGAACTAAACAGTCATTTACCTGAAGCTGCTCGAATTGCTGTAATATGCTCACGAACCACCCGTATGTCCGGCGAATATCACCATCGCGTTGTAGACATGAACAGGGCCATCTCGCGGAGACCGTGGGACTACGACGAGTCCTACGACGTCGCGTCGCTCTAAAACTTCCCGCGCAGTTTACTTGCCGCTGATTGGCTCGAGCGGGCGAGTGGGCCGCGCCACAGATTAGATCATACTTACAACGCGACACGGAGCCACAGATCACATAATAGAGAAGACAACTACAATTGAATCTACAAAATTAATTTCGAATAAAACATCGATCATAAATTAATCGTTTTTCGATTAATGACTTCCAATTATAGACTTTAAAACCAACACTATAGGATACAAATTCCGCAATAGGCTATTTGACTGATTTTGAAAAACTGTTTTAAATTATTCGTTGGCATATGATTAATACACCACATGTATATTTCTGCGAAATTTGCAGTATTTTTCGTAAAATACTGTGTTAAAATTTAAATTACAATATTCGCGCTAAAACGCTGTTTCGGTAATGGCGGACGACATGTGATTTGCGTGACGTCACAGGCAGGTAAGCAAACTTTATTCTTTGACAAACGTCAAACTTGTACCAAAGTGTACATTATAAAATCACACAAAGTGTCTTAGCAATGTTTACTTGCGTGTGACGTCACGCGAGGCGTAGCCAATCACAGAGCGTTCTTGTGGCTGAAGAATTTTAAAAAATAATTTGAATTTTTTTTGTTTATTTTGAAAAATCTATAAATATTTTTGGATAAAACAGAGATAAATATGTTTTTTTATGTTATTACCTAATAGAATGACCACATTTCGTAGCATATTTTTAATAGTGTCAAATAGCCTATTGGGATAATTTAATTTTAAGATTAACTATTAAGTTGGTAAACCGACATGGTTCTATGTCGCGTATTTTAAAGGATGACTTAGGGCTAGACTTAGGGCAGCCCCTAAGAGACGCACTGGTCATTTCTTAAAAAATAATTTAAAAAAATAATAAATAGGGTGGTAAAATCGAAACAACTAAAGAAGCGGTACTTATGCAAAGGGAGGTCACAGAAAAGTTTTGTTTACAGATGAGAAATTTTTCACAGTTGAGCAACATTTTAACAAACAAAATGACCGTATTTATGCTCAAAGCTCTAAGGAAGCTTCCCAATTAGTCGACAGAGTGCAACGTGGGCATTATCCGACTTCAGTGATGGTTTGGTGGGGTGTTACGAGTAGCTATGAAGAAGTGACTGAGCCATATTTTTGTGAAATAGATATCAAAATATCGGCACAAGTGTATCAAGATACCATTCTTGAGAAGGTAGTTAAGCCCCTTAACAACACCATGTTCAACAACCAAGTATGGTCCTTCCAGCAAGACTCGGTGCCGGGTCACAAAGCTCGGTCCACGTACTCTTGGTTGGACTTCATCAGAGCTGAAGACTGGTCGTCGTCTTAATCTACTGGATTATGATTTATGGTTAGTTTCAGAGAGTACGGCTTGCTCTAAACGCCATTATAATTTGGAGTCCTTAAAACAATCCATACGATTGGCAGCGAAGAATTTTCCCATGGAAAGAGCGCGTACTTCTATTGATAACTGGCCTCAACGTATAAAGGACTGTATTGCAGCCAATGAAGACCACTTCGAATAAGCTTTTTATATTTTAAATTGTTTTATATTTATATATTAAACTAACACACTGTAAAAATAAAAAAATGTTGATTGCAATAGAAAAAAGATTTGCCAAGACTGATCTAGAATTTACGCCGCAAGGTCTTCTTACTAGCAGCATTTTATATTACAAGTTATCACAAGAAAACTTTTACGTAAACTTTGCTCGGTGCACCCCTATAAGCTTATCAGCAGGCGTACGGCTTTGATAGGTTGATAACACTGAACGAGTACCGTGTCGAGACAGTAAATGAGTACTAGACCGAGAGAGCAGTCACACCGAGTCGATGGTGTTTACATTTACATAATTATTTACTATTCTAGCGAGACAGTTCAGTAAGTTGCAGTGATTTGGCTACAATGGGTCGCAGAAAAAAGTTTTTTACGAATTAATGAAATTAAATTAATGAAGCAATAAAACCTAAAAGACAGAAAAGGTTGGAGAACTCTGTTTTCATTTGAAGACAAATATATTTGCATATACGCGTATAAGTGTCGATAGTGAAAAACATAGCAATTTAAGCGGGTCGTTGCTAATAAGCCTCTTGGCACGTTTTTCGATGGACTCCAACGCCTTTAGCAGATCCGTCCCAAAGGTGCGAACAGTACTTCATGCACGACCGAACTTGTGCTTTGTATAATGACAGTAACTATTCCGGCGTGAAGTATCGCCGCACCTTTGATAGGATACCCAGCTTTTTGGCTGCCAATTGAGCCTTGGACTCAATATAGGAGCCGAAGTTGAGGGTTGAAGTCAGTGAAATACCTAGAAGCTCAAGACTGTCAGCCATCGGTATTCGGTATGAATACATTCCCACGGACGAGGGTGACTCAGTCTCCAAAAGTCCTTCTTCAGTCCTTCTTATGTATTCGCTAGTGTCCAAGCTTGAGTTTTATATTTACTACCAAGGTCCTAAACTCCTAACATAAGACCTCCTTGGATTTAAAACCAGCTAGACTTTAGTAAAACTATTTCAAAATAGATATAGGCTTGAAATAGTTTCCTCGTAATGTCAACTTGAAATTTTTCTAAGATTTTGACATATCAACAAAGGCCTTTGAATATTATTGTTTTATGTAAATTAATTATGGCAAAGTGGCAAAATTTGTAAAAATTATTTCTAGTCGAATATGAATTTTTTTTACGGTGGATGTTTGTCTCGTTATTGTCGAGTACCATTTTGGAATAGCCAGTGCTGCAAAGACCGTGTGGCTTCGTTCCCCTTTGCACATCCGGACGACAACCTATTAAAGGGCACACCCCATCGAACACGCCCTGATGAACGTCTAGTGAGAACTCAATGCCGCAGTAAACACTACGTCCTGTCGAGCTTAAATTTGTGGACTCAAGTGCGCTTCAAAGACAACCCACAACTCCATCGCGACGTACCATATCCAAATTTCGACCACTACAGGAAAGACAATACCAAAGATGTTAGAAAAACAGAGTGGGGACAGGGAGACTCTAAGTTTGGATCTGTCTACATTATTGGATATTTTGGGCTGCTATGTGGCATGTATATGCTAAAAACGAACCTCATAGTTTTGCTTTCGAGTATGGGAGCAGCCGCCGACGTACTTGCGATGTCTGTTGTGGAAATAGATATTAGCAAGGTTCCTCATGGCGCATGTATGGCGTTCAAATGGCGAGGAAAGCCTCTTTTCGTCAAAAGCAGGACACCAGCTGAAATCAGCGCTGAAGCTGCCACTCCTCTGAGTTTATTTCGTGATCCTGAGACTCCAGAGCAACGCGTTAAGAACCCAAACTGGCTGGTGGTCATAGGAATCTGTACCCATCTTGGCTGCGTTCCCATGCACAATGCTGGTGAGTTTGCCGGTGGGTTCTACTGTCCATGCCACGGCAGTCAGTTCGATAATATCGGCAGAGCACGAAAAGGTCCAGCGCCTACGAACTTAGTAGTTCCACCGTACAAATTCCTTAGTGATACTGTTCTTCTTGTAGGGTGATAAGAACGCTTGTGTCGAAAGTATTTTTTTTCTGAACAACATATTAATTAGTTTAAATAAACAGTTTTCCTATTTGATATTCCACTTAGTCTTATTTATGGTTCATATTATTACAGTATCTTCTTTTATATAAAAATAAATCGCTGATCGTTTGTTGATCTGGCAGTCTGGCTAAAACTCGAGAACGGCAGGACTGACCCATTTGAATTTCGATCCATTAAAATTTGAAATCCGCCATCTTGGATTTTTGTTGCTGAATCTTGATGATTGTCCCTATGAACCTCTATAATATTTTTTCAAGCAATTTTGGGTGGAAATTAATGTGAGTGTGGAACGTAATATAGAAACACGCTTGTACGATATGACTACACACAGAAAACACAGCTCATAGAAATCTCTATTCCTAGACAGCACGTTTCGCCGAAAACCCTGTTAATAGAAAACACTACGCGGAAGAACTAGCCTATGAAACGGAGTGGATTCGGACGAAATCCAGAAAAAAAAAGGAAATTGAATACGACACCCACCCAAGACGGGCCCTACTCCAAAAAAGCCCAAAAAAGCCATACAGCCGCCTCCAATAATAGTAGATGGAATAAAAAACTACCAAACATTCTATGATTTTTTAGCCAAAGATCGTCAGGATAGTGATTTCACCATGAAAATGATGAGTGGTGAATCTGTCAAAGTCAACGCTTCAAACGATGAAACGTATAGTATAGAGCGTTAACCGAAGCTTTAACACAAAACAACTGCCTTTGGCACTCTTACGACAATGAACAAGAGCGGCCAATAAGAGTTGTTGTAAAAAAATTGCATTACACCTGCAGGCCAGATGGAATTGTGAACGAATTAAAACAAAAAGGCTTCAAAATTGTAGAAGCAGTGAGCAAATTAAGCTGGAAAACTAAGGAACCACTGTATATGTTCATGCTCACGTTTGAAAATTCTGAAGACATCAATAAAATCTTCAAATTAAAAAAAAAAAAAAAAAAAAGACGTGTGGCACTCGGGGACTGCCGCGGTAAAGCTATTGCATAGCATATTTTTTGCAAATAGATAGAAGAAGATAGAAGCTATGCAATAGTTTAAAAATACTGATTGTATATGTACTGCAAACTGCAAATGAGTAAAAAGTAAGACAGTATTTTTTCTCTCCTGAAAAGTAGCAAAATTCAACCTAGTGATTTCTCTACCACGCTGCTTTCTCTATGTGAAGAAATATCTTACGAGCCAATAATGAAGAAGGTTCCATAATTAAAGTCATGCATACTTAAATAAATTATTCCAAATTTAATTGCAAACACGTTAGGCCCCGCCCTATCCCAATATACTGAAACCTTGCCAGCCAGTACCCATTAAAAAGCTACCGAATGTCAAATTAGATTACTTTTTATTATTCCAGCCAGCATACTTTTCTGTAATAGGTGGATAAATGGAGGAACTATTTTTTTCTAAGAAAGACTGTCATTTTTGTTTTGGAAGTGCAATAGTGGCGCCTCCATTGAACTATTTTTTGACTTCGGTGGGGGGTGCTAGGTTTTTTTGGAACGGAATTTCTGCATTCCACGCTCAAGGCCCGCGATAAAATCTATGCAATAGCTTCATATTTCAAAATTCAAACAGTGTTGGGTTTTAAAGTTGATGTACAGGTTCTTAGAACCAACAAGTTAGTAGCTCAATGCAAAAGGTGCCATACATAAAAGTACTGCACCAAAGAGCCAAGGTGCGTGAAGTGCACCGGAAAACATTTTACAAAAGACTGCTCAAAACGAGTAGAAGATAAGCCAAAATGTATTCATTGTGGAGGCTCTCACCCTGCTAACTACAGAGGGTGTGCTATAGCAAAAGAAATACAACTAATTAGAAATAAAAATAGGACAAAACCTGCTGCAGTGCGTCATCACAGTGCAGGTGCACGATTGGCATTGCTACAAAAAGCGTATCATACGCCCAGGCAGCTGCAAAAAATCTTAAAAAGTCAGCTCAGCTACCTCCTACACCTGAAAACCATGACAAAAAGTTGGATGACATGCTTAAAACTTACTTTAAAAGCGACTTAAAAAGATTGAAAGTAGTACCAACAATACTACAAAGCATAAACCAAAATTATGAAAAGAACGCTAAAAATCATGATTTGGAACGCCAATGGATTAGCAAATCATGAAAATGAATTATAGCTAAACCTAGAAACAAAAAATATAGATGTGTGTTTAGTGTCTGAAACGCACATCACTAACAATCATTTATACAATTCAGAGGGTATAAAACTTACCATGCTCTTCACCCAGACAACAAAGCTAAAGCTGGAATTGCAGTTATAGTAAAAGAAACCTTACAACACCACGAGGAAATTAAATACGAAGAAAAGGAAATAAACCACGAAGGACCATGAAGGAAGCTGTTGCCATAGAAATAAAAACAAAAAGGTTTCCTTTAAAAAATATCATCCGTTTACTGTCCACCTCGACATAATCTGAAAAAAGAGCAATGTAAAAGTCTATTGGAATATAAAATATAATAAAAAAATAAAAATATAAAATTCTTGGTGATAGATTTGTAATTGGCGGAGACTTCAATGCTAAAAATACAAATTGGGGCTCCAGAATTATAAACACTAAAGGTAAAGAACTACTCACTGCAATAAAAGAGACAAAATCTGTTGCAATATCAGCAGAAAAACCAACTTACTGGCCATCAGACACTGCAAAGATTCCAGATTTAATAGATTTTTTCATTCACAAAAACTTATGTCCTAGCCATCTTCAAGCTGAACAAAGCTTTGATATGAGCTCGGATCACTCTCCGGTTTGTTTAGAAATAAGCGAGAGTGTTTTATACAAAGAGAAATCTCCAACTCTAGTAAATAAACTTACAGACTGGGAGAGCTTTAAGATAGAGGTAGATAGCTACATAGACCTCAAAGTTCCACTGAAAACAAAAGAACACTTAAGACGTTGAACTAGAGCAATTTATAAAGCACATACAACGAGCAGCATGGAACAATACATCAGACGTAAATAAAACTACTAAATAAATCTACCCCTTAAACATAAAACAGCTTCTATCTGTAAAACGACGGCAGAGAAGAGTTTGGCAACAATCAAGAAGTCCAGAAGACAAAAGAAAACTCAATAATATGACAAAAAAATTGAGTCACATGATCAACATTTTCAACAATGCTTCAATGAATAGATACCTTCAGACACTAACTAGTGATAGCAGTACCGGCTATTCTCTATGGAAAGCTACGAAAAATCTAAAAAGACCCATAACCTACACTTTGCCAATTAAAATTGGTCCAGGGCCAGGGGCATAGGGCAAAAACCAACGAGCAAAAAGCTAAAAGATTTGCAGAACACTTAGAAGCTATACTTATTTCAACCAAACGAGTGCGAGTCAAATGAAACTCCAACTTGGAATGATGACAACAACATATCAGAGGAAGAAAAAATCAAACTAGTAACCCCACGGGAAGTGATTAATGAAATCAGACGAAATATCAACTCACGAAAGTCATCTGGATATGATCTAATCTCAGGAGAAATTCTCAAAAATCTGCCTAAGAAGGCTTTAGTTAAATTAACAACCTTAATTAATTAACGCCGCACTAAGGTTAAAGCATGTACCAGATTCATGGAAGATTGCAGAGGTAATCATGATAGCAAAGCCAGGGAAACCGCCTCATGAAACTTCATCATAGAGACCATCTCTGCTGCCAATAATGTGAAAGCTTTTTGAAAAGTTATTTCTCAAAAGGTTAAAACCGGTTATAGAGAAACTAAATCTTATACCGGAACACCAGTTCGGTTTCCGGGAAAAGCATTCGACTATCGATCCACTTGATCACAAATCCGATAGAAAATTTCTTATTATACATCTAAGAAATGTTCTCTATTCTTAAATAATAGAAAAAAAAAGAATGTATACATACTTGACCTACTGTGTTGTGTCTACGTTACGTAGATACTACTTACTCGTAGATATTACTATGGGTACATAGTGTTGCAAAAAAACCGTTTTTTTTCTAATGTGAAAAAAAACCTGATAAAAAATTGTTTTTTTTCTGGACCATGTTTTTTTTCAAGAGTATGAAATCTAAAACTGTTAGGGCACCGTTTTACCGTTAAATATTAGTACTTAAGAGTACATAATAGTCTTAGGTTTATTCTTGAACCTATGGTACTTTTCTGAAGAAAATTCTGACTCTGACAAGACCAATGTAGGCAGTGTAGGCACTGAAACTAATACAGAAAGTGAAGTTGAAGAATAAATTGAAAAAAAAATATTGAGTTGTAATTTATTGTTGGAAGTAGTGAATTATGAATAAATACCTAATTAATATGTTGATTTATACAAATTTAAAACGTAGGCTAGAAAAAAAACAAATTTAGAAAAAAAACAACGATGCTAAGTTTTTTTTTCATGTTTTTTTTCATTTTACATCACTAACTATGGGCCTATTATCCAAGAAAATACGTACATATACTTCTAACTTACATAAGAAAAATAAACTAGAATTCCTTGATTAAAAATTAAAAAACCATCAACATAAAACCGGCTGCACAAATTTGATAATACACGTCTAAAAACCACCGCTAAATAAACTTGCTTTCAAATTTAAAAAACCGCATCCAAATCGGTTCAGTCGTTGCTACGGTACCACAGACAGACACACATAGTGGTCAAACTAATAACACCCCATCTTTTTGCGTCAGGGGTTAAAATGTAAACGAAATCTTACCTTTTTCACAGATTATCACAAAAAAATGCTTGTACTTGCTTTTAAATATTAATATTATACATAGTAATATTATACAATTTTATAATTTTTTGATATTTTATCAAAAACAACCGGTACATGCTACATAGTAATAATTCAAGATTGAATACTCGAAATGCTATTGATCATTTTATCTAGTCGACCCCATCTTTTTGCGTCAGGGGTTAAAAAGTAAACGAAATCTTACCCTTTTCACAGATTATCACAAAAAAAAAATGCTTGTACTTACTTGCTATTAAATATCTAATATTATACATAATAAGTAATATTAAATTTTATAATTTTTATACATTTTATCAAAAACACCCGGTACATGCTACATAGTAATAATTCAAGATTGAATATTTGAAATGCATACACATTACATTACTACATTAACATTAACATTATTACATTTGCATACAATATTTTTGAAACTGCAAATAACGTTATGAGACCAATATTTCTTTAATTTTGGCTTAACAACTCTTGCCTATTTAGCCAGTGTTACTTAATACAAGTAATTTATAAATGAAACATCACTGACAAAGGGCCAAAACACATAACCGCGTTGCGGCGCCGCGCCGCTAAAATCGGCGGTTTGCGTTGCGGCGTTGCGGCGTCGCGAAAAAGAGCATTTTATTGTCTTAATGGTAGGGTATCCAGTTACTCGTGATTTTTTATTGTGGATAGACGTGTCTCTGCCATGGACAATCGTGAAAAACTTATTGCTTATTTGTTATTAAAAAGACATTACTCTGTTTTAAATAAACGACAAAGAAGATACTGGATACATCCATTTAATAAGGCTATGAATCCCGATGGCGAGTACTTTTCTCGAAAATATAAAGCATTAAAGATAGACGAAAATAAATTTTTCGCCTACTTTAGAATGAGTATATCATCATTTGAAGAGCTACTACGTGGGTTATCAAAATATATACATAAAAAAAATATTAAAGGAAGGAAACCTCTTACTGCTTTGGAAATGTTGGGCTTGACTGTAAGGTAAAGTAAAACAAATACGTTTTTATTGATAGTTTTTATTGATTAATTACTTACTTTAAGAATACTTTAATTAGTCTTTCAAAAATACAATGTTCAAGAAAAATCAAACTCTTCGTCTTGTGTACCATAGGAAGTACTTGTCGTTTCCTCCAGTGTAAATGGTGAATTTATTGGACGTTGTTGGTTTGATGGCTCGGAATGTATTTGTGAGGATGAGGCAGACCTCTGTTCAGTACTGGGACATCCAGGAGTAGAAGTGTGGTAGCCACTCTGAAAAGTATTATCGTATCTCTGAGTTGAATATCCTTGATTATAGCCCTGATGTTGATAATCTTGATTATAGCCGTGAGGTGTATATGTTTGTATATGTTGCTGATTTGAAGGCTGAAGAATGTCTGTTAGTATTTGAAGCACTCGACTTTGAAATATCAATGTTTGATTATCATTCAAAGCTTGAAGAGATGGTAAAATCCCCTTAAAAAAATGGAAATGTCTACTCTCCGGTGTTTTTAATATTTTCAAAATATTTTCTTCAAAGCCATCCTTCTCAGCCGCCTTTCGTTTTCGTGATTGACTTTGATAACGAGGCAATGCTGTTATTTCAGTTTGGTTCTCACTATCTTCTTCCACTACATTTATACTGGAATCAGTTGCATTTTGTGAAACTTTTTTCAAAAACTGTAATTGTTTATTCAAGTGATATTCTTTTATTTTTGAAGCTCCAGCTCCAGACCGATTGGCATCTTTTAGTTTTTTTTGATATTTAGAAAAATTATCTTTTATGGCCTTCCACTTCTTAACTAGTTCATTACCTGAATCAGAAAAAAAAACACAAATGAAAAATTGAAATAAATATAAAAATACCCTAGATTACATTTAAACTACAAAGTTTTAAATTATTAACCTTATGTGGCCCTTAACAAATGTATAAAAAGCTTTAAAATTATGTACACAAACTGAAAACATGAACAGCTTGTTCCTGATTTGGTAAATAAAATCTGTCCGTATCAATCACCCGTAACAATTTGCGTACCTACCTATATAATTTTATAACACCTTGTATAATTATACCTACATTTTTATTATTTTATTACATGTCTACTAGTTGTTATTTCATTTCAGATTTCTAGCAACCGGCAGTGATTTCAAAACCATGCATACGAATTACTACCGAGGAGCAAGTACAATAGCAAAAATTGTGAGGACAGTTTGTCGTGCCATATGGAAACATCTATTAAGTCAAAACATACCTCCTATAACAAGACAGCTTTTAGAAGATGTCGCTATTGACTTTGACAAAAACGCGAATTTTCCTAACTGCATAGGAGCTCTCGATGGTAAACATGTCCGTATTTGGTGTCCTGCGCACAGTGGATCACTATTTTACAATTATAAGAGCTATAATTCAATAGTTTTATTAGCTCTTGTGGATTCTACATATAGATTCATTTTTGTCGATATAGGAGCGTATGGAAAGGAAAATGACTCCACCGTTTTCCAGAACTCTAAACTTTATGATTTGATTATGAAACATAAATTACCTATTCCAGCACCAAAGCCTTTACCAGGTAATCAAAATGCAACTCCATTTGTTTTTGTGGGAGATGAAGCATTCTCAATTTCAAATAACGTTATGCGCCCTTACTCAGGAAAGCATTTGTCGGTACAACAACGAATTTTCAATTATCGGTTGAGTCGTGCCCGAAGATATGTTGAGTGCGCTTTCGGCATCCTAGCCAATAAATGGCGCATATTACATCGAGCTATGAATGTGCAATATGAATTTGCGACAGACATTATTAAGGCATGTTGTGTACTACATAACTTTGTTTTGAATCGAGATGGAGTACAAGCGTCTGATGACATTATCTTTGATGATTCTGATCTTCAAATATTAGAACCGCTGACAACTAATGAACTTAGTATGAGCCCACATCTAACACGAAATATTTTTTGTGATTACTTTTCTAGTGATGTTGGTGCCCTTAGTTGGCAATTAACAAAAATATGAATTTGACATAAAAATTATTTAGTCTATCTGACATGTTGTAAACTGCAAATAAACAATTAAAATAGCAATTTAGAATTTAATTTATTGTTTTGTATACCTTTTAGGATAAGAGCGCCATATACCTACAAACTATTTATTACACTCAGGAACTATGCCTTAAAAATGAAGAAAATGGCGACGCTGTCTGTTATTTGTTTCTCGCTCACACACGCATAAGTGTGAGCGTGAAGCAAATAACAACACCGCCATGTTCTGTCCCTTTCCTTAATAACTTATTTCAAAAGAAAAGACTACACAACTTACCCAGTTTTGATTTTTCGATAGCGTCTTTTTCGTTGTAATTTTCATAAATGATTTCGCAAATGGTTTTCCATGCTTCTTGTTTTATAAATTTGTCTTTATAAGTTTCGTCACTGGTATCCCACAAACAAGGACGTTCCCGAATCAACGATATAAATAAATCGATGTCAAAGTCAGACATTATAATTTTAAAACTGCTTCCGGGTTTACTGACACGTGTTATTTGCTAGAGTGATAGAAACAAACTAAATCATTGTCAACAAGTATGACATCATAACGCTGGAACTAGCGCCACGCTGCGGTGCCGCGCCGCTACAATCGGCAGTGCCGCTACTGCCGATTCTCGCGGCGCGGCGCCGCAACGCGGTTATGTGTTTTGGCCCAAATGTGTTAGCTGAATCCTAGCACATTGACGTAAAATACGTACATAGCAAGTATTCGATAGATGTATGCAAAATGTGACATCGCCCCTGTCGGTCGTAAATAGTAACTGAATAATCCATTAATCCATACATTTTTCCATAGAATATTCGCTACGTATTTTACGTCAAAAATTGTGCTAGGTATTTGCATACGGCTGAACAGATTTTCTAAGAACACTCTGGAATAAGTCACCTTTTATAAAATAAAAAGGAAAAATACTTATTATATCATTGAACCATCGCCAGCATTGATAAAAAAAATGAGTTGTTCTTTACAGTTTGTCGAGTGTCATTGACTGTTTTCTATGGAATAGCTATTTTTGTAGCGATTCCAGGTTGTTCTCGTAGGAAGAACTGTTCATTCATAATGATGAGTCATAGTCCTTTATGGCTTAGCATACCCTTTCGTTATAGCCCTGTATTTAAGCTAACCAATCAAACCTCTAAAACTGAACCTGAACTGAGCTGAAGTCTGAACTGACCGTCATCTCAAGTGAAGTAGTTTGGAACCATCCTGTCGAGGACTGACCTTGACAACATATTGTTAAGAATTTGCAATTCTTTCAAACAATGCAAAGGGTTTTTCTCCAAAACCCTTAGCATTACATTGTCGGTTAAAACTTTTAAGTTATTAAATATAAGGGACTCGACATTTGGACAATTTGACACTATGAAGGTAAACTCTACATCAGAAGGATCACCGCTTACATATAGGAGCGTTAAGTTTTTAAATGGCAATGGTTTTGGCACAGGTTTATTGTGGCAAACTAATGGTTTTACAAAATCTATGCTTAGGACTTTCAAATTTGGACTTGATTGACTAATATAAGCCAACATGTTCAAATCTATTTGGCATTTAGTCAGGTCCAACGTCTCTAAATTGTTTAATCCTGGCAATTGTTTTGTGTGATAATCATAGAAATTGAAACAGTTTAGACTCAATGCTGTTAAGTTCTGTAAATTATTAAGTTTTATATGGGATTGGAAATGTGAACTAAAAATACTAGTTTCTTCAAGTAATGGACATATCTCGGAAATAATATGCATATCTTCAACAGTTGGTATAAATCTTAATATATTGAATGATCTTAAGTTCAATTGCAAATTTACTGTTGACCTTGCAATGTTTTTCAGGATGTTAACTAAACAAATTCCATTTTCGTCACTCTCAATATCAATGTGCTCAAGATTTTCACAGCCTAACAAAAGAACCATAACACCTATTTCAGTTAGGAACGATTTGTTAAGTTGAACAAAATTTAAATTAGGTAAGGTAATTAATAAATCAATATTTTCATCATTTATACCATCTGCAATAAACAAAACAAGATGCTCGATTTGTTTGCAATTCTCTGCGAGACATTTGAAAACATTTTCTGTACACTTTAACCAATATTCAAATCTTTCTAGATTGGGTAGTTGTTTTAAAATTGCAATGATATCAGGCTCTTTTCCGTCGAAGAAGCGTATGGACAAGGATGTGAGGCCAGTACCAGTGAGTATGTATGTTTCAAGATCTTGTATCTGATCCTGAAGCATTAAGCTGGTCAGATTTTCAGTAAACAATGTTTCTGTTACTCGCTTGATTATGTCTCTTCTGTGAAGTAATTCAATTTCAGGATCACTGAAATAGACCTCCTCGTGGCTGAAATTTGGACGAACCAAAGTTTTAGTTCTCAGTTCTGTCAGCGATTTCAATGCTTCAGAGACTACCTCATCATGTAGTATATAAGGCACTTTATAAATTAAAAGTTGTATGCCCTCAATGTGTGTAGAAAGCAGGTCTTCAGGCATGTTTGGTGTTAGCATTAGTTTTTCAGCTTGTAATGCCACCCAGTCTCCGAATTTGCGTATCGCAAAGTTTTCGAGTGTTATGGGTTGCTGGACAAAAACTGTCGTCATGTTTATTTATCTGTAATAAATAGTTTTGGGTTAAATTAGATTATGGTTTTTTTTATACACATATATGTACATATAAGAGTTACGGCAGGCCATCCAAAAACCAAAACCAAACTGGCAGGTAGCAAGTGGATGCGTGAGGCAGAAGATCGTGCATTGTGGCGTTTTTTTAGGAGAGGCCTATGTC
Source organism: Alcis repandata (assembly GCA_949125135.1). Classification (NCBI taxonomy): domain Eukaryota; kingdom Metazoa; phylum Arthropoda; class Insecta; order Lepidoptera; family Geometridae; genus Alcis; species Alcis repandata. The sequence continues at coordinate 10,504,524 of OX421221.1, read as the reverse complement.
CAGCAGTGGACAAAAATCCGATAGGCTGACGATGATGTATAAGAGTTATGATTTACTTTAAAAAATGAGACTTCCAGTTAGACCTTTTATCAGTCTATACGTCACGAAATGCACTCCGAGAATATTATGGCTCCTCTTCATGTTCGGCCATGATCGACACTCGTTGATCGTCTATAATCGGCAAGGTAATCGCGACCATCATCGTGCAAGCATCCACACGATCGTCGGTGATCATTAATTAAGCGGCAAGCATTCAAGATGGACGTGGAGGTTATAGCTGCAGTTACCATTAATTTAATTTAATTGTAGTTGAACGAAAAGTTGCGAAAAAAAATGGAAGAAGAGAAGATGGTGGTGTTTGAGCATTCATCGTAATAGAACAAAGTAAATATACATACAACTTAATAGGTGATCCTACTGCCCAGTTCTTACTTTAAATATCTATTTCAGACATTCAATGGATAATCAGCTCTCTGAGCTATTGGCGGAACCTTCAGGGGAATTTGAAAACTTTCTTCGCATGTATTGTAATTATAATTAATTATTTAAGTTGTAATAATTAATTTACCTAATTATTACAACTTTCGATTTCAATTTTTTTTTTTTTTTTCGCACTCGCACTTACTTTTATTTAAAAACGACGCGACGTACGCACGGCTCGCTGTCCTCTGGTGAATGAATGATTGCGATCGTGTGGGCACGCGCTCGCAATTACAAGCGATTCCCTTTGATGTGTGCCCGAAAAACCGAAAAGTTACCGGTCGCCACGATCATGACGACGATCAACGACGATGATGGGCGACTACAGGCGAGTAGCCCCTCTACACGATCGTGCTCGCGTGTAATCGCCCATCATGGCCGATCGTGAAGAGGAGCCATTAAATTCAAACTATTAAAAACCTGAATAAATCTACGTAGGTACCTACTGTGCAGCCCGATGGGTCGACGACAAGGAAGAATGGCGCAAGGGAGAGGAGCTCTACACCCAGCAGTGGGTCGATACAGGCTGACGATGATGATGTGCAAGCAAATCGCTATTAAAGATTCTAAAAGAACAATACAAATCGTGGAAGTGTTCTCCAAAACAATGAAAGATTACAGAATCAAACAAATAACAAATAATCAATATTTCGATGTCAAATTCATTTTATAAGTCAATGTCATACATTTGACATTGACATAAAATAGTTCGTTTAATCAGAGGTTTCAAAAAAAAAAGGTGGAAGAAGAACACCAAAAAAAAAAACAAATAGAGAACAAGTGCTGCCTAAATAATTATTCCTAAATAAAAGGAATGCCAATTAATTGTCTGATTTCCAAATAGTATTAGATTAGAATGGTCAAGAAATACAAATCATCATGACAATGTATTTTTATTAAAAAAAATAATTGGCATACGGCAATTTTCTATGTAGGTACGACAAAAGTTTGTGTAAGACTTTCTAAACATACTAGAGTCATATTTTTGCCCCTAAACTGGGGAATTGATAAAAGGTGACCATAATTATTCGATTTGACTGAAAAAACTAGACGCCTGCAATGCCACGTACGAAAAAACCTCGATTTTTTAAAAATGCAAATGCCACACTGTGTTTGGGCTTCGGACATTTTTTTATTTGATTGTCGGCAATACTGAGCTCTGAGCTGTCATTTCATGAATTCATCATTTCATTTGTCAAAAATGAAGACGGCTCAATGTGTTTTCAATTTGTTTTAATAAAATAATAAATCTTCTAAATTAATTATCTCACGGCGTAAATAATGAACGAGAGATTTTGCTTTTCTGAATTACGTTATTTAACTCTATATTGCAATAATTACCTACCGTTCCTATAAATTTCTATAGATCGACTTGTATAAATAGTGATCAATATGGCTAGAATAAATAACTCGTTTTTGTGGGGAATACTATTTGCGTCAGCTACGTGGAGTGTGTCTCTATATCTGTACTGGCTTCTCAACATGAGTGGTAAGCGTTCAAAATATCCTACTATGTGCCGTTGTAAATTTGCATTATTGTAACTACAGCCACCACCACCACTTGTTTTTTTCTGTCTATTATGTACAAATTGAAATTACGTTCATCGTTCCTCTTTATTACCACTAGCTGGGATAAGAAGTAGCCTATGTCTGATTCATGATGCTTATTGTATGACTGTCCAGAGCGAGGGTAGTGTTGTTCAGGGGTCTGTAATTATGTTTGTCTGTTACTATACAACAACCTTCCTTCTAAAAGGTATGACCGATTTTTTATTGTGGTGGTGGAGCTAAACTAACCTCTATGACAAGACTGTCAGCAATATTAAGCTTTACTTTCAAGTATTTTGTTTAAAAACAACACTTGCTTAATGATTGAATTACCACACATGATTTCAACACTAATGACACAACCTGAGCTGAATTCGGTTATACGTTTTTTGTTATTGTCTAAGAGAGTCATAAATTTCACTAAATTTCATTATTGTTTTAGGAGAGACAACAATGTCCAACAAAGAGAAAAAAACGCACTACCAACTGATTGATACTGTGGAGAGAAACCGAATAAAAAATAATGACAAATCGATTGCTGCCTTAGAAGGAAAGAATCTCCTAGAAGACAGTCCAGGATCTGGTGATAAGTTTGCTGGAAATGTGTGGAAGTTTAATAGAAACCATGCTGAGTACCAGCGTAAAATGAGACTTAAGGAAAAATATGCGAAACATCTTGCAATGAAGATGTCTGAAAATGTTTCAGCTGATAAAAGCTTAGGTATGGAAAAGGGTTATAAAAATTATAGTTAGACAATTTGTTATTTTATGTATGTGCCTATTCAAATTCCTTTTTAAACCTTTTTTTGAGATGTGAAGTATGAAACTCAAATATCAACATTATTCTAAATATTAACATTATGGCTCTAATAGAGCCTGCATAAACTTGTTCACTAATGCTCTGATAACTTCTCGCTAATGCAAGATAGTCATATACAGAAACAAGACTGAGTACTCTAAGCTGATTGAGTATAAGCATTTAGGGCCTTATTTACAATACAAAACCAGCCTAAAGTTAGTTGCTGCTAAAAAAAATCTCTGACAACTTCTTGCTGATTTGAAATGTCATGTGCGAAAATAGATAGAATGTTTTAAGCAGTGATTAAGTTTAAGCAGGCTTATAAGGCCTTTATTATAGATTACTAGCGGCCTGTCCCGGCTTCGCACGGGTAGACACTATAAATATATTAAGATAAGGATTTCTTCAATTAATACTTTAACAACTACTTTATTTATCTGACATAAAATATCTGATAAAAACTTTTTTAATGTAACACTAAAGTAACTGTCAAAAATTGACAAATGGCAGTTTTTATCATTTATACGTCAAATGCGGCTGACATACCGTAAGCCATAGAGTAGTTCTGTAATAAGCTGTTGATATTCAAGAATTTTTAAACTCAATTAATTAATAAACCATGTTCATAAACTATAAATTGAGATCTGAGCTATCCTATCTCCTAAGTTAGATCGAACTGCACACGGTGTGCAAATTTGATTGAAATCGGTTAAGTAGTTTAGGAGTCTATAGCGGACAAACAACGTGACACGTAATTTATATATATTAAGAAGATAAGAAGATAATGCTGCTAGGGAGTGGTGAATGTGTTGACCATTTCAAACCAATTGTAGTTATTTGGTGTCACTGACAGCCTTGCTTATAAACATTGATTAGACAAATATTACTGAACTTGAATAACTTGTTTGCAATACAGCAGTATTAACTAATGTCACTTAATTTTTAGTATTAGTCATAGTCTAAGGGATTTTACTGCCTGTTAGTGTATATATGTGACGTAAAATGTATGATGAACATTAAAAAAATATCCTGCTAAAGCTAAACTGTTTTTTTTCGTGTTTGCATACAACATTTCTCCGTCAGCAAGCAGTGAAAAGTTGCCAAATCAATTCATATCTTGAATTAGCTATCTTTGAATAAAGAGCTTAATATGTGTTTTTATACAAATACAATTAACACAAGCTGAACCTAACTTTCAATAAAAAAAAGTGGAAGTACAATACTTTTTTCATCAATTCGGTATTTTTCTAATTTTACAGATAATCAATTTGGTTTAATACGAAATGCAAAAGATGTTCAAGTTCGTGACAAAGGTTACAATCTACATGCTTTCAACACTCTAATATCACAACGAATAGGGAACCACAGGGGCTTGCCAGACACTAGAAACAAATTGTAAGTAAATTACAGTTCTACTACTAACATACTAGGACGTAGTTCAAATGTACCTAAATTTAATACTGCCGTTTATCCTTTTAGGGTTCTATAGTAAACCTACAACCTGTCTATAGCTCAAGAATATCTGTATGTCTGTTTGTTTGGCAGAGATTCGCATTTATTTGATTTTAGCCTATTAAATGTAGCTTTATTGAAATGACATATTTCAAAGGCCTATTAAAATAGTGCTGAGGCACTTCGGATCCAATCGAGTATAATGTGCATATTTATAGAATAAAAAGTGTTTTGCACGAATAATATTTTCAAAAATAGTGTAGGCACCTCTACTAACTACCTACAACCTTTTATTATGTTCGAGTTTCTATAGATTAAAAGTAAACCCATCTAAATTTATGTTGTAATACTAATACTACATTTAGTAGACTGTTCTTAATCGGAATGGGGGTAATAAGTCCTGCAAAAATACATTGTGCGTTTCCCCCTTGTCAGCAATTACCCGAGCCAACCCAGCTCCTTGAAATAATGGAGCGAAGCCCTGGGTAGCTGGCATTTAACTCAAGTGGCATTGGTGGTATGATAGATGAAGAATATTTCAGCTCTTGTGATGGTGATGGTGCCAGAGCACCTCGTGCCATCCGGTGGCGACTCTGGTCTCCTCTGTGGACTAATGGGCTATTAGTGATGTTGATTCTTGTAAAACATTTTCTTACTAAGCTTAACTAACTCTACAACTGTTTCCTTCTCTTGCTTACTGAAATGAAGAGAGATAAGTTTGGATTTGTCAATTTATTTATTATTAATTTATTGTATTTTTCTAATTTTATTTAAGTAACCAAATTAGAATTGAGACTATAGGGTCTTAACTCGCGTTCATTAAGTACTTATTTTTTCCAGATGCCGTTCTCAAAAGTACTCGGCTAAACTTCCGAAAGCTTCCATTATTATATGTTTCTACAATGAACACTTTGAGACCCTAATGAGGTCCGTTCATTCCATACTAGACCGGACAGATCAGAAGCATCTCAAAGAAATCATCCTGGTCGATGATTACAGCGATCTCGAGTATTTACATGATGATGTGCAGAAGGCTGTCAATGATCTCAATAGCAACTTGCGCAAGGAGGAAGAGATGCTCGAAACTAACAACTTGGACGTAGAAAACGTTATAGACTACATAAACGATGATAATAACATAGAAAGGAAAAGTGTTGATGACAGTTTTGCTAAGTTTTCAAAGTCTGGTCTGAATATACGGCTGCTACGGACGCCTAAAAGGGAAGGCTTGATTAGAGCAAGGCTCTATGGTGCAGATAACAGTGTGGGGGATGTGAGTATGACTGATCACTTAGTTTTTACTCATAATAAACAAAATTTAAGACTAGATACGAAATTACGTTAAGTACGTATTTGTACAAGTGTGTATTTTTTTAGCTTTAAATATTCAGTTTTCCATAATATTCTTATGTGAAATGAATGGGTTTATAATTTACATGTATCTGTTTGTGATGCAATAAATGGATAGTTACTTGTGAACTTATAAAGGCAGTTTAATAAATAGATTAAAGGCATATAAGGAAAGTTATGGACTACCAGTGAAGAATGAGGCAGAAACGACTCTATCTCGAGAGGTTTTGCTTCAATAAAAGTTAACCATGACCGAACGTTTGTAAAATTGGCGAAGGATGAAACTAAGTAGTACGAAGGATAAGGCTGGGCGTATGCTGAGACACAGCGCAGGGCAGTACACATTTTGTAGGGCAGAGCAGGCGAGACAGTCATAGAATGCAGATCAGTCATACGCATGCCTGCGTCGCATGCGCCTAGGCCGTAGCGTACGCAGCTCTCAGTACATTCATGTAATACAAAACCTACTCTGCCCTGCGCCGCCTAAACCTGCGTCGCCTACGTCTCATCATACGATTAGTCTGAAGCGTTCGACATAGCGAAGACAAGCGTGCATGTGTGATTGGTTGTGACGCGAGTAAAGCTAGGTGCTTGACTACAGCTCTTCTAATGTTAGAGCAGGTTCACGTCTGCGTACGAGCAAGCTAGCATACGAGCAAGATGGTAAACATACATCCTAGCATACAAGCCGAGGAGCAATAGTCCGCGTGTGGAAGTGACAAAGCTAGAATATGGAAATGTTTGGTTTTTTCTTCGGGACAATTCGGAAAGATGATTTTTTCACAACTTATGCTAAAGCTGCTGGAATGGAAACTAGTGCTGAAGTAAGACTCCCCTGACCGAAAGCTATTATTTTATTACCGGCGATTATTTTGGTCATAGTCTAGCAATAGGCAGGAAAGCACCCTATTGCTAACCAGCAGGTTAAACTAATTGACACCCACTGCTATAGCCAGTGGCTGGCGACAAAACAGAAGTTTGATTGGAACTACAAACCAACATCGATTTTGTCCATCATTATTTTGCTAGGCATTATCATTATTTAGTTTGTGTGTCAGATATGTGTGATGTGACGTAATCTTTTCAGGTGCTGGTATTCCTTGATTCCCATATTGAGGTGAATGTGGAGTGGCTGCCGCCATTGCTCACGCGGCTGGCGGAAGGCGTGGGCCAGACGGGGCGGTACTCGCCGCGCGCGGTCACTCCCGTCATTGACGTCATCAATGCGGACACTTTCGACTACACGGCCAGCCCGCTGGTGCGAGGGGGATTCAACTGGGGCCTGCATTTTAAATGGGACAACCTTCCCAAAGGAACGTTGAAAAGTAAGGAACACGAAGTAGTTCGCTGACTACAAAAACCCACTGAGAATCATCATCAATTGTCGAATGTGAATCATAGGCAGATCGTCTATTTCCTCCTTAGTATCCTTTTATCGTCAGGGCAGGATAACCTATTTATGATGATTGACTAGCACTTCGAGCCCGCCAATGCGATCCTAGCGCAATAAGTTAAGAGCCATCCAATCGTAAGAGCGTATACTTACGCAGAGTTATATGTCAAAGAGAATTTGTCTGCTTGCGCCAGGGCTTTTCAGAATAAAATTCATACATGACAATATGTAGCTGATGTAATACCATTCCTTTTCAGCCGACGAAGATTTCGTAAAGCCTATAAGATCGCCGACGATGGCTGGCGGGCTGTTCGCCATCTACCGCGAATATTTCAACTACATCGGGAAATACGACGCGGGCATGAACGTGTGGGGAGGAGAGAACTTGGAAATATCCTTCAGGGTAAGCAAAAGTTTTATACACACATAGGGGCTCGTTAACGGAAACGTGGGGCGTTCCGCAGCGCGTGCATCGTGGCGTCGCGTGTGCTCGTGCTTGTACGAGAGTGTTCCTGTGGAAGCGAAATCGCGCGTTTTGTTTGATATCCAGCGGTATTTGCGGCAGGGCACGCTGTGGCCAACGTCTTCCCACCCCCCGTAAGAGATGACCGAAGAAAACTGCCAAAAGCTGTCGCCGCGTCATAATCCGTACGCCGCACAACGCCCCGCGGCCTCATAAACGCGAGTACATTATTGCCGATTTGTTGTGTTTTATGAATGACCACCACCTTTGGGACCCACCTTTTCAAAAAATTCTATGATAGGCTTACGTTTGACCGCCAGTTTGCCCGAGGGAAGCTATGATGCGATCTACGATGGAGCATGCTTGCCTAGAAGATATAGATTCACTCTCGATTTGACACCTGTCGCTTTACGCGCCGCCTCTCCGTCAATAAGAGATAACGTGCAACGCAACGCTAGGCCCCGCGTCTCCGTAAACGAGCTTTAAAATTGTACATGTACACAATTTAACATCTTAAAAAAACCCACTAACAGTTATTTTATATAATTAAAGTAATAATCGCTTTATATGTGGTGCCTGTGGACAACTTTCAGCATCGTAAACAGGTGCTGAAAATTTGCCATAGGGACAAGGCACCCAAGAGACAGGAGCTGCCTTTTTATTTATTTTTGTCCAGGAAAACTTCTTTATGGGTACCACCGGCCCCAGGACGGGCACGGCGGTTACGTCTGGATCTCCGCCCTCGTGGCGGCTTACCCACTAAAGACTGGACTGTTCCTCCTCGGCGCCGTCTATATGCTGGGGCCGCGGTCTCGCTTTTGCACTCTTCCGCAGCCCTGACAGCGCTCGCCGGTCCGGGCTCCGTCCCGAGAAGCCTGCCAACGTCCGTCTCCTCCTCGCGCTGACGACGTGTCGGAGCACCAGACACATCGTGTCTCCCGCCCTCCCTCGGGGTCCAACCGACCCAGTAAGCGTCTGACAACGCGCGTGGTGACGCCCATGGTCTCCATGCGACGGGTCACGTAAAGTGGCTTGGCAGCCTGCCACTTCGGCCGCAGAGGATAGGGAGAGCGGCTCATCGCTACACCGACACACCTCTTCCCCCGCGGCCCTACTCATCCATCCACCAAACGGTGGCGACCCCATTAAGGCCGCGGAAGGTAGGGAAAGTTGCTCCACGCAACACCAGTCCTCTACCTGCCGCGGCCTCCACCCTCCAGCTGCAGAGCCTCCCATGCGACTCTGCAGCCCACCTCAGTTGCGGTGCCACCCATACAGCACCGCAATCTACTTAGGCCACTTCAACGTGGGTTCAGAGGAAAAACCCAGTGAAGCGGCCTCACTTCGGCTCCCCTTGGCTTAACCGTGGCTGTCCAAGCCACGGTTACTAGAGCCCCCTGCCACGACAAGGCTGAACCGTCGGGGCGAGACAGGAGCTGCCTGGTTTAGGTGCCGACGGAAAACCTGACTTATGACAACACATATGACTCTTATTTTTGTAACCTATTTATTGTAACTATATAAATACAAAAGCATTCTGGAAATAATATTTTTTTTATTATTTTGCTCCAGATATGGATGTGTGGCGGGTCTCTAGAGCTGATTCCGTGCAGCCGCGTCGGCCACGTATTTCGGAAACGTAGGCCTTACGGGCTCGGCGAGAAGGAAGACTATATGATGAGCAACTCTATGCGAATGGCTCGCGTCTGGATGGACGAATACGTGGTAAGTAGCCTTGTATGAACATGCGAGTTTCGGTTAACTATCAGGAATGATAGAACCAAAGCAACGGATCGGTAGTTTCATACGACCAGTAAATATGGTCAAACTTTTTGTGCCACTCAGTAGTTTTCACTACGACATACATCATACAGGGTTTTTCAAAAAGGGTATGCTAAGCTGAAAAGGGCTCATAGCACTCATCATTATGAACAACTTTTACTATGAGACCAACCCGAAATACGCTAAAAAAAAATTAGCTGTTCCATAGAAAAATGTCAATGACACTACAAAATGTATGGAACAGCTGATTTTTTTTTCGCGTATTCTGGTTTGGCAACGGATTTTCAGCTCAGGTGTCAATTATTATATGTACCTAATGTTTGTTTTGTAATTTGATTAACAATGGGTTGTATTTATTACCAAGAGCGCAAAACTTAAGTACGACGATAATGTTTATATATGAAACTAGCTGACTCGACAGACATTGTCCTGTCTTAACGATGACTATTTAATTCGAATTGGTAAAAAAAGCCATTGTCAAATGTCAAAAGTTACATTAAAAAAGTTTACATTGTCCAAAGCGCTATATGGTTTAAGTATTTTTAAATTTTCTAATTTTTCATGTTTTTTTTACTATAAATTGAGATGTGAGCTATCCTATCTCCTAAGTTAGATCGAACTGCACCCGGTGTGCAAATTTGATTGAAATCGGTTAAGTAGTTTAGGAGTCTATAGCGGACAAACAACGTGACACGTAATTTATATATATTAAGATTAAAATAGCCGCGGGTAATAAGATTATTTAAACTGTCAACTACGCGGGCTGAGCCGAGTAGTAAAAGCTAGTTGGACCTACAGTTTTAAAGTTTCAGAACCTCTTATTATTTGGCTATGACGTAGGGATGAGGATTGGAGTCTTTCGGAGTGTTATACCTGTGTTCCTGTACCATGGTTTGGATGATAATTTTATACAATTACCACTACCAAAAAAAGCTCTTTCCATTTTACTCCAATCAATCAATTTGGTTCCAGGACAGAGTGATAAGACAAAATCCTTCAGCGGCTCACGTGTCGATCGGAGACATCGAAGAGAGAAAAGCTGTCCGAGAGCGGCTTCAGTGCAAGTCTTTTAAGTGGTACCTCGACACTATATACCCGGAGTTGGAGACCAACTCGGACTCAGCGGCTAAGAAGCGGATGGCCGCTTTAAATGATGCCGACAAGAACAAATTCCAACCGTGGCTTTCGAGGTAAATTCATGTTTTATGACAAAAGACTGGTTTAGCTCAGTGATAGCACGTCTGCTTTATGAGAAAGAGGTCCCGAGTTTGATTCCCGGCCGGGCTGACCTTTATACATGATCCGGGGCTAGCCACCGAAGGATTTCAATGTATGATTCCACACTTATGTAGGGATACATACACTATTAGCAGGAATAATCCTGTTGAACTGTATGAATCCCTACGCAAGTAGGGGTTTATTCACTGAATCGTATTTTTTTGTATAAAATTTTTGACTATGTTTGATCATAAACCTCGATATACGCGAATTTCAGTTAACGCGATTTTTTCCGGAACGCATCCCACGCGTAAAGCGGAGTATTACTGTATTAAGAAAAGAAAAATAGTAAAACGGCATTTCAAAAGCAGAGATGATCAGAAATAGGCGTATCGGTTTTGTTAACACTTTAAGTGCTGCTAATAATCACACGCGTTTGTGTTTTACCGCACAGTCGTGTAGAAAGTGGGCTTTACGCGCCTGGCGTGTGTAGCCGCATTCGCGTTGCACAAGAAAAAACACAAGGTGTTTTCAGCAGTTAAAGTGTTAAGATTGCTATATGCTGCTTTAGTCTCATATCACTATGGAGCATAAAAACGATTTGTATAGTAAGATGCCATTGCACATAATTCTTTTTTTATTTGTAAATCTATCAGTTTGTCATAAACGTTTCTGTATAATCATCTTAATTTGTTACAGACAACGCAATTATACAGATTCTTTCCAAATAAGACTGAAAAACACATCCCTTTGCGTCCAAAGCTCAAAAGACGTAAAAACCAAGGGCAGCGGACTGGTTCTCGCGAGCTGTATCCGGACTCTAAACCAGGTAATCTTACACTTCCGCTGCTGGCTGATACGAACGCTATAATAACTGCAAAATCACGATTTTTTCAGTATATCAATTATATTTAATATACTTTTCGGAAAACAAGCAATTCAAAAAAAAATTTGGCATTTTTTAAATCCAATAAAATCGATGTTACACATTTTAACTAATTCTTATGAGGTAACAAACAAAAAAAAAAAAAAATTACAGTCGAATTTATAACCTCCTCCTTTTTTGAAGTCGGCTAATAAAACTATGATGTAGCGTTAGCTACATTAATCATTGACAAAATGGCAATGATACTCTACAAAATGTGTGGAACAGCGTATTTGCTTTCGCGGTTTCAGAGTCGGTCCCATAATAAAGTCGTTGAAAATGATGAGTACTATGAGCCCTATTCGGCTTAGCCCTTTATGAATAACCCTGTATTCAGGGTTACAAGGGTTTGCTAAGCCTAGAATTCGTGAAAAAAAATCTGCTGTTCCATACATTTTGTTGAGTGTCATTGACATTTTTCTATGGAACAGCTGATTTTTTTTTCGCGGATTTCTGGTTTCTGGTCCCATAGTAAAAGTTGTTCATAATGATGAGTACTATGAGACCTTTTCGTCTTAGCATACTTTTGTAACCCTGTATATAAAAGATTGTAAGTGTCAACCTATTGCCGAATATTCCAGATGTGGTTTGAAACGTCTCGCGGCGAGCTCGTCCTGGGGCGCACACTTTGCTTGGACGCTTCCAACAACGTGGCGCCGGCGCTGAGCAAGTGCCACGAACTAGGGGGCTCGCAGGAGTGGCGGCACAAAGGCGCTGTAAGTCTATCCTGTCAAATGTAAAGTTTTCATATATTAACACTGCTGCGGCTAGTTATCACATGCGCTAGCCCCAGGCGCGGCTAATAGTCAAACGCCATATTTTTGCGCGCCTGGTGTGTGCAGCTTCACTCGCGTCGCGCAATGGAAAACACCAAGTATGTGTTTCCCGCAGCCAAAGTGTTAATAGGACCATAGAAAATAAATACCTTACAGACTAACATACTCGTACATGTAAATAATAATATATGTATAAACAGCTCAGTATTAGGTAGGGAACTCCGTGGACGCTGAGGTGCCTGTCCCACTGTAATCACATAGACAGGTTACCGAACTGTAATCACTGCGTCTCGGGTTCTAATAGGAACGTAGGTAGATAGGAGTGTTAGTCGGAAACATATCGGCTAAAACTTAAATATCACGTAGAGTAGTCGACGCGTTTCGCAATGTTGGCGCGACGTGACGTATCCGTAGTAATTATGCGGAAATGTCGAAACTACACATCAAGCTATTATGTTCAACGAACTAGAGATGACATCGGCATACTTTACAGTTTCCCAGTAAGTGGTAGAACATGATGGAGATACTCGTAGTAATTTACTAAGAATAGTAGATTGTACAACGAGGGCATAAAACAAGCCCCCAACTTTTATATCCGCCCTCGTCTTTGGCTCGGGCTAGCTAAACGTCTCGCATAAAAAGAGTTTTATGCCCGAGTTATTCACTGGACATATTTTCACTTCGATTACGACGAAATGAAAATTAATTTTAATGCAAATTCTAAGTCTAATTTTATCTATAAGGTTTTATATTTTTATAAAGAAACAAAGAAACTTATTACATGAAAGAACAATAAAAGAAACAAGAACTTCCCTCTTTTCAACCTCTCTGAATTAAAAAAAATACTTTTAAGCTCTAGTGCTTAGAAGTTCACTTTTAAGCACTAGAGCATAAAAAGTCGCTTTCGTCCGGCTACATCGGGCGAAAACAACGATTTTACGAGCATTTGAAGTGAAAAACTCATTTATAGTAATAGTGTATTCATTTTCAAGAATTTTGTACTTATTTCAGGCCGCAAGCCCTATTTACAACACAGCGGCGGGAATGTGCCTCGGAGTCGACCGCGCGTACCGCAGCGAGCCTCTTATCATGGTCATATGCGATAACCAGCCAACTAACCAATGGGACGTCGTCAGGTCATAGACACACTGACCAAAATGGCCATTAAAATTCCGATGAATTCACCTAAAGTACGGAGCATAGTGATAATCACCAAAAAGTACGATGACAAGCACCAATTTTTACGGAGACAACTATCATATACTCGTAATATATGGTTGTCATCGTAAAAACTAGTACTAGCACCAGTTTTGGTGCTTATCATCGTACTTTTTGGTGATTATCACTATGCTCCGTACTTTAGGTGAATTTTTTTAAGTGCAACTGTACTACTTTTTCTGAACTAAAGACGGCTTAAAGCGGATCCGGGCTTCGTAGGGCGCTGAATTCAAATTTTGTGTTTTTCGTTAATTAAACCTAAATAAGTTTTCATTGGTTCATCAAAACATACATACCTGCATGTAAATGGGTAGGATCAACCACCATTAAATATAACCAAACAATAATTTGTTCAGCTGAAAAGTTCTTATTTAGTTTTTGACTGAAACAATGTTCTGTTTTGTATTTAAAGACTGCGTTGCAGATCGGTTGCACGTCCTTTGATGTAAACTAACAAATTACAGACACCAACAAAGTTTTGTAAAAAGTTTTACGGCGAAATCTATTTTCAAATATTTTTTTTTAAACCCTACTAATGGGCAAAAACACGATAATTTTTATATTTGGCGCCCTAAGACGACCCATCCACCTTATTTGACTACACGCTATGAGTAAGGTTTACATAAGAAAAAATACTTCCAGAGAATTTCCTGTAATGCCCGTTTAATGCAAAATATTGAAATGTTGAGTACAAAGTGTTAACTTCAAAACACTGGCGATTAAAGTAAACACTACGAATGTAATGAGTAAACGAAAGAGCTTGTAAAATGGCAGCTAGAATAATCAGGATACGTCCCCACTAATGAAATAAATATATTTTTTCTGAATCTCAACGAATACGTAATCCTTATCGCACTTGTTCCCTTTATTATTTTTACGCCACATACATTTTGGCACTACGACTAACAAAACTGTCTCAATTTTTAGTTGACGATAAATTAAAAAGCGATTAGAGCAATTCATAATAATTTGTAAAAAAAAGGTTCCGCTTTTTTATATTTTTTGTTTTTTAGTCTTGAGTAGGTGCATAGCACAGATTACGTTTCTATGGCTTCCGTACTCAAGACAATTGAAGCGCATTACGCATTGCTCAAAACCACATATTATTACTAGCTGACTCGACAGACGTTGTCCTGTCAAAAGCCATTGCGTCAATTCTATGTCAAATGTCAAAAGTTACATTAAAAAAGTTTACATTGTCCAAAGCGCTTAAGTTAAATTATGGCTTAAGTATTTTTAAATTTTCTAATTTTTCATGTTTTTTTACTATAAATTGAGATGTGAGCTATCCTATCTCCTAAGTTAGATCGAACTGCATCCGGTGTGCAAATTTGATTGAAATCGGTTAAGTATTTTAGGAGTCTATAGCGGACAAACAACGTGACACGTAATTTATATATATTAAGATTACGTTTCTATGGCTTCCGTACTCAAGACGATTGAAGCGCATTACGCATTGCTCAAATCAAAACCACATATTATATAATACTAGCTGACTCGACAGACGTTGTCCTGTCAATTACATAATCGAAACGATATAGAAAAGTAGGACAATGTATCGGAATATATATTATTATATAAATGTTACATGAACATGTTTTAGGTAATTTTTATACGTTCAAATCATCTTTTATTGAGTAATTATGGCCTACACTTAAGTCTGATTGTACATGGTTGAACAGTGCTTAGGTTGCGCTCAATATTAATTGTACGACTGATCTCACAAATCCTATTTTACTCTGTCAAAATGATAGATCTGTTATATTATAATAATTCTAAAGACTATATTATTTTCTATTCAAAGATTCTGATTTATTACGCAAGATAATAGTAAAAACGCGGTTATTCCGTGACAACATTATTTATGTAAGATTAGATTTTATGATAGTGGTCGCATGCTGTCTCGTTCTCGCGAATCCATTGCACTACCACAAGAACCCGCTATATATTTTGGGTCTTGATACATAAATAAGTAGGTACGTTGTGAACTAACACTAGTTTATGTTTTTTTGAGTACGTCCCAAATTTTGTACCTACTCTAGATCTGGATTTAATTTATTTACTTTTTCCTCTTCGAAAGTTTATTTTATATTTCTATATTTTTTACATTCCAATAAAATTATAATTTAGCGTTCCCGAGTCAGTTTATTTTTTAGGATACAACGATAAGCCCAAGTTCGAAGGCTTTTTAAGACAGATCTAAATTTTCTAAAACTATTGGCATCCTTGTCTAATGGCTTGCAATGATAAAGACAGATATATTTTTAGTTAGTTTAGATCTGTCTTAAAATGCCTTCAAACTTGGGCCTATTACTATTTTTTTTTATTCTTTAATTTAAGTGAATACCTGTAAATCACATACACCCGAACAAACATAGTTACATACATACATACATTGCAAGTTAAATAAAAGGTTGTAAGAAATGCAATAGCTTGTATGTTTGGTGTCCTTCACGCTGAAACGGCTGGACAGTATTTGATGAAATTATAAATAGAGATTGTTTATACCCTGAGTTAAATATATTAGAAAGGCTACTTTTTATGATCGCCATCATTATCACGTGGTAAAACTCTAGGGCGCAGCTAGTCGTCTACAAATATCGTAGATAAAGTCACTCCATGACTTTATCAGTATAATGTAACTAATTATAATACCTAAAAGATTTACCTTCGTTAACAATAATTATTCTTAAACTTTGAAAGAAATATATTTTTGTATTATTACTAGGTATATATTAACTTTTGTATTATAGTTGTACTATACTACCGTACGTACGTAAGCTGAAACCAGTTAACTGCCGCCGGGTCCAATGTCAGTTAACCTCTTTCTAACATAATTTGTGTGCAATAGACCGGCGGGGTTAAGTTACAATGGACGATATATCGCTTGACTGCCTGTTAGCTTGCGCATGTAGGATGGGCTCGTTATTTTATATTTAACAAAACAAATTATACATAACATCACATCATTTGTTTAGTTTTCTATGCGCTAATGTCAAAAAGATCGTTGGTACTTTAACCACCGAAAATAGAAAACTTTGAGTGAACAGCCAAGCCAATTGTGATAGATCTAAATTATAAATAAAATGGTTTACCCATTCTCAGATCGTGAAATTCAAATAGCGAACTTCAGAACGAATGTATAATGACGTACTCTAAAACACAATACCATATTTGAAAAAAGAACGTTATTTGATAATTTCCCAAACAAAATAGTGTTATAGTTTTTTTTTGTCATTATACAGTTTCACACTTGACACTTTTAGCACGTAGTAACTATTACCTAAACTGTGCTTTAGCGCATGTGCGGTGACAGGCTGGGTTTGGCGCCCACTCAGAGCGGCTTTGATTCAATTTTTATATTTCGGTGGTGTGCTCACCTATAAAGTATGTCAATATAAACTCTTATTGAAGTTTGTAATTTGCATTTTATGATACGAGAGTAGATAAAGTAGTGTATGAAACTGCACATAACTAGGTATTAAAACACTCGTGTGATACTATTATAAACCTCGCCCGCAGCTAGGTTTTTAAACTCACACTCGTGTTTTAATACCCCTCATTATGCAATAGTTCCATAAACTACTATAATGTCTTCGTTAATAGATCGTAATGACTATAGTCGTCACAAAATAAGATGCCCGTTCCAAGTTACATTCTACGGTCTTTCTCAAGTGTCATAACGGGCATCTTATTTTGTGACAACTATAACAGAGCTATATTTTTAGTGAGTAATATCTGTCAAAATTTCAGAATAACCTGTTATATCAAGCCTTAAAAATTAGCTTTGTGTACAAATATGGCGCTTCCAAAATATTGTAGCAAATAAATGTCCTCGTAGTATTTTTGGGTTTATTCTATGAATTACAATCTAATTAACAAAACGTAAAGGCTGGTTTACATGATGCTTGCCTGTTGCATACAATAAAATTGAAGCAATAAATTACCTGCATGGTCTAAACAGTACAGTACAGTACACTTGATTTATTGCATTCAATAATTGCACTTGAATGTACAAGAAACTTGCATCATGTAAACCAGCCTTAACGTACTCGTGCGAGTACTTGCCCACTAAATTAATCGTGTACCTACGCTTATGATGACTACTAGTAATTCCTTTATTTTTAGTTCCGCCTCATTACCAGTATCTGTCACTTTTTGTAATAATAGTTTAGTTTCCGCATCTTTGTTTTAGTTTTTTTAATGATAGATTATATATAGATACCATTTTTTGGCCGCCACGGCATAAATACATCGCTGTGGCCTGCACGCTAAGGTATACAAATAAAACAAATCTCATAAACGTCGTTGGCGCACAAAACTCATTAAAACTTGTTAAGCCATAGGTAACTGTGGTCCGAGGTAGGTAATTATTTTCCAAATTGATTTGTTGTGAAAAAAATAAGAATGTCAATGTATATTTTGCACTCAATTGTATTTTGACCGCACCTCGATAACGTAATAGATGCTAATGCTTATTTTATTGACAATATCTAAATGTACAACATTTATACATTTTTGTATAAATCAACGAAATTGAATACAGAGTAGGTATGTGTGCGCGTACTTACGTTGATTTAGTTTGAAGTTGCTACCAAAAAGTGTCAATTCTGCTTTGCCCCGCCAGGGAGGATATTTAGTGGGGCAAAGAACTATTTTACTAGTTATAAAATTAAATAGGTGCAAGGTTAATTTCCTTGTGGGCATAGTTTCTTAATTCTACGAGATTGTGAGACTTCATTATTTTGTGATTGTACGCATATATTAATTACATTCGTCCTGTAAAGTCAATTGCACACGTACAGTAAACTACTGCGCAAGAAATTACCTCGTCAGTATTATTTTCTGCTTACACCCAAGTTAACCAAAATGGTGATTATTATTTTATTTAACCGTCAAAAAGATTTTTAGCACTTTTGACCCAAGAAAATAGGAAAATTGACCTTGTTTAAAACCATTTGTTATTGATATTTAACGAATTAAATAGTTTACCTAAGCAATCGGTGAAAAATGTAATCGCTTTGTCAAGTTTTGGTGAAGTTTAGTCGCATGCACATATTGTGCCACTTGCGCCTTTACGGTTAGTAATTGTGCAAGCTACTGCATCGTGTGCAACGGGCTTTAGACAAACGTTAGATTTGGACCTTCTGAAAAAAAACGAATTAAAATGGTTCAAAGAAGTTTTAGTCTGTATTTAAAACTGATACGTTATGTATTTCTGTACTTGTACTTAAATTCAACAAGTTACATCTTGATTTTGTCGTATAATTGCCAAATCAAGATTTCACTTCATTTTTATTTATCTATTGATGAAAAGCTGGGCGTTACCTGCAAACATAGACTAAACACACAACTAACTAAATGTCTATTTTGTCACGACAATACGTTATTTAGCTTGCAACAAGTTCCATCCTTCAGAAGCGTTTTGCTACAGATTCAATAGTTACTACAGATTTACTTTACTTTTGGCTCGAACATTCTTGAGCGCTGCGCTGACCCGAAATCTATGTATGTTCGTAAATACCTATAGGCATTTGTGTATGCACTCGTAGTATGTAACATAATTAAAAGCATATTATGTAGGTACAATTATTATAGAATTATGTCTAAGATAAACGAATTTTAATAAATGTTACGCATTTGAAATAGCTATCTTTTTATTTAAACGCACATGGCAAGATCTTCCACCTTACGCATCCACTTGCAACCAGCCGCCTCACGCAGGTCGTCGCTCCACCTGGCCACAAGACGCCCGCCGCAGGACTACGTTTGTTTCCGCTCTAAAACACCCCACGGTCGTCGGTTCTACATACCTATATGGCCAGCCCATTGCAACTTTAGCGTGCTAATCCTTTGAGCTGTGGTATAGGCCTGTTTAATAGCCCTAAACCGGCAAGCATCAACGGACAGGTAGGCCGGTCATAAGCTGGTCATATACTTAGTAAAGAGGTAAATTTATGATTCTTAAACAGGACCAGGTATAAATACAAAAAAAATAATTAAGACTCGAAACTCTCAGAACGATAAATGTTAATTATCGTTCTGAGAGTTTCGAGTCTTTTTAATCTTTTATAATTTTTTTTTTAAAAAAATTTTTTTAAAAACCGATAAATGTTAATACATTTATCGTTCTGAGAGTTTCGAGTCTTTTTAATCTTTTATAATTTTTTTTTATCATAATATTGATCTTGGCTCTAATTTCACATTTATGTTTTTGATGGGATTTGATTCTCTTCAATCATATTATGATATGAGTAACTTTTAAGCTAATACGAATGTAACAAAAGTATAAGTAGTCTACAAATATGTGTCTTAACTCTTATAATTTTTACAGGTCGAATCGTGGAAAAAGGAACGCACTCGGAACTAATAAACCTGAAAGGTTACTACTGGAAGCTAAGCAGAGGCCAGAACATGTCCTAAATTATATAACTTTAACGGCAGATGTACACCTGTGATATTAAGTGCAAAATAATGTGTCCATAGGTACCTATTAGAATATGTGATCCAGTATTAATTGTATAGGTAACTTTTTTTTTTTTTAGTTAACCTGTAATGTCCCACTGCTGGGCATAGGTCTCCCCATATATAACTATGGCGTTGTAATTTAATAAATAATAAGTACACGATTTTGAAGGAATTCACATTTATTTATTTTTCTACGAAAAAACGCAAAACCTACTTACAATATCACTCGTGCAACCTTTTTTGGCATTACCCTGTTAGTTACAACTCTTTTACAATACTTTCAAACTAGAGTGATATTAGGGCAAAATAAAAGTACTATACAGGGTACTCACAGCACAAGCAAAGAGGACTAAACACTGCTTTTAAAATTAGGCTATGCTTAAAATGTTATATTTCTCGCTGACGTGAAATGTTACGTGCGAGAACAAGACGGAAAAACATTTACAGATTACATTTAAGCAGGGTTTATAAGTGAGGCCTTGTTTTATATAATTTAAAAATCATTGCTAAGTACTTTTAAATACATCATTAAAACGACAAATAAATTTTGGTTTTTTGATCAGGTCGCCCTTTGTAGGTCCCCTGGGGGAGACATTAGGTCTCTTCCGGTACCGATGTCTAGCCTGGGGAGGTATCAGAACTATTCTAATAGTATTTTCTCTACTCGGTAGAAACATCAGAAATCTCAGAGACTCGTTTCATATCAATACACCACTTCAAGTACTTTTTAATCAAATCAGAACAGAACTCTTCATAGGAAACTGCGGCGATCATAACAGGAACACACAATAGTACCTTCCAAAAATATTACTTAAAGTTCTGATATATTTTCTTCTACCTAGAGACGACACCAGTACTGAAATGATCCTAATATCTCCCCCACACGAGCTTTTTACGTTTTAAATGATCGTAATTAATGTCTTTGAAAGATATTTAGCTGTCGGACAACTCGGGACTCTTGACAAAGTAAAACATAATATTTATATTAAATAAACATCCGAATAGCGCAATTGTATACACAAAAACATGTTGGTGGTGTGAAGGCACCACCAGGTCAAGGGGAAAGCCCTAGACCGGTCTGGGAAAAGGTGATTTTTAATTAATTAATTATCTCTACATCGATACAATCACCGTCTTCGAGGTCCAGCTCCTTTGGCGTGTTGCCTCCTGAAACATAAGTTTTATCATGAGGGGTACAGCATTTTTAACCGACTTCCAAAAAGGCGACGGTTCTCAATTTAAATTCAAATAATTTATTGCAATAAAAACAATTGAAAAATACACAAATAAATACATAAAAACAAATAGATTAACTGCGGTAAACACACACCTTGTTTTCCTCACCCAAACGCGGATGCGGCTACACACGCCAGGTGCGTAAAACACAACGCAATGGACTATTAGCCGCACCTAAGGCTAGCGCATGTGATTATTAGCCGTAGTCAAAGTGTTAAGCTGCACTTTTTGTTAAGTTCCTGGCATTATTTAGACAAGACGTATCCTAGCACTTATGCTGTAAGTATATTATTTTCTTGTCGTATTTCTAAATCGGGAACTTATGGCGTAGAGGCCGCAATTAAATGAAACATCACAATGAAGTGCCGTCTCCTCTAGTACATAATATGTCAATGGAAATAATTGGACAAACGGACGGACGCACAAGTCTCGCCATAAGGGTTCTTTCCCGAAGGAGATTCAGAACCCTAAAAAGACTTTGATAGCGTTTTCTCTATAGTAGATACATATGTTATGGGCCACTTTGGGTCTCAGCATCCAGGGAATATGTAGTAAAAAACACATGTACCTGTGATCCTATCTCCATCAAAAATAATTGTAGATTCTTGGTTGTTACAATAGGAATTAGAGGAACAGCCCTTGATCTTTTAAAAAGTTATTTATCAAATACATAGAAGTCAATCTACTAGTATCAATTTTTACAACCGAAAAACCAAATCTATTGAAACCATACAATCAGATTTTCAAAATTTATTGCTAGGAGTACCCCAAGGTAGTATTCTCGGACCATTACTTTTCCTAATATACCTACATAAATAACTTGACAATAGCAACCAAACACCCTTGTGTTATGTTCACTGACGATGCCACAGTCAGTGTTGCCAACTCCAAAAATTCCGAGTCCCTAGATTCTTAATCAAAAGTCGCTAGAAAGTCGCTAAAACTAACTCCACCAGGAGCGGATCCACGATTTTGTCTGGTAAAATACCTATAATTTTGTCGGGGACAGAAAAGGCGGTGTCAAATGTTAGGATAAGTAAAAAAATAAGGTAATTATTGGAGAACTGGTCGTATTCAATAGCAAAACTTAGATTTAAAAGAAAATTGGATGTGTTGCTTCGAATATTTTTTGAAATATCTAAAGCTAGGGCTTTTTTAATTTGTACTCCAAAATTCGCCAGATTTGTCGCTAAACAATTTTTGTCGTCAAAACTTTATTTTAGTCGCTAAGACTTGAGCAAAAGTCGCCAGTTCTAGCGACTAAGTCGCTAAATTGGCAACACTGGCCACAGTCTATATAACTCAAAATAGCTTAAAACCAGCAGAATTCGAAAAAGAAATAACCAGTACATTATAAAACATTGCTAAAGCGTTAAACTCTATCAACTTAACAATTAACATAAACAAAACAAAGAAAACTAAAACCCAAAGAAGAAGAAAAGAAACCCAAAGAATTTAGAAACTACCAAACCCCACCTCTACAATACAACTAAATATTGTAGGTAGGTACATAACCTAATAGTAACCGAGGTAAGTGACTCAAAATTTTTGGGCGTCAACATAGATTGCCACTTTTGCCACCTAAACTGGAAGACACATGTGGCACAAACAAATGCAAAAGTCGCCAAATACATTTTTGCACTTTCAATATTGAGAAACGTTTCTTCAAAAGAAATAGCAAAAAATGCTTATTACGGCCATAATATAGGGTTATTCATAAAGGGTATGCTAAGCCGAAAAGGGCTCATAGTACTCATCAATGAACAACTTTTACTATGGGACCAACCCGAAATTCGTGAAAAAAAAAACAGCTGTTCCATAGAAAAATGTCAAAAATGTATGTATTTAAGTTCGAACAAAGTGTTCGCTTTGACCAGACCGCAGAACGCATCCAGTGTGCCAAATCCTATAATGTTTAGTATTTTTTTTTTGTTTTTATGACAAAACTTACTATATACTATAATGTATGTCCGCTAGGATAAACTGTTGAGACTTTTTACTGATCTACCTATTCCACCATTTTATGTACATAAATTTTTGCAATAAAATTTTAGGACTCTAGTCAAACAAATGTCACTGTCAAAATTGACAGTAACACTGCACTGCCCTTGGACACTAGCGTTGCCTCTCTAAATTATTCGACTGTCTTTGTCAAACTTTTGGGTTTTGATAGAATTGACATGTCAATATTGTCAATTCTCATTGTTGAAGAGAAGAAATACGAATTTGAAAACAAAAACATTAAAAAATGCCACAAGATTTACGGAGATATAACGGGCCAGAAGATAGTACACCTTACCAGCGGTTCACAAAAGACTTCATGAAGACATACGATGAGCTTTACGCTGAGCTATTGGATGATAACGGAAAGAGAACAGATGGGCGCGCATTAGAGCAAGCCCGAAGCATTTGTATGTATTCTCGGCAGATAGAGTCCCGCCTTAGAAACAGGTGAAGCCAAAAAAACTACCTACTTCCCGTGTACGTATACTTCAAGTACCTACACATTGACGCATAAAAACTATTACTACTTATTTTTCTTTTCCACGTTCTATAAGCAACTAACGTAAGAATTAACGATCGATTCGGGTAGTTTTTATGCGTCAATGTGTGCTTGAAGTATACGTACATGTACACGGGAAGCAGGGTAATTTTTTGGCTTCACCTGTATCTAAGGAAGGACACCATCTTGGGTGAATTGAACGTTGTGGTCTGTGTTGTAACTTATATCATTTTATTCCTCCCCAAACTACCTACTAGTAGCTCTGCGAACAGTTGACCTCACAAGAACTTTTTTGCGACAATCTGTCTTTTGTCTTAACGATTTTACTCATATTCGAAATTCTTGCTTAGAATTGGATTTTAAATTTTTCTGCAAAATTTTATCAAAATGGGCTGTCAACGGTGTAACAAATTTACCTCCTTCTCAAGCTGACGGCACTCATGCTCGTACTACTCCGAGTTAATCCGAAATATTGTGTCCATGAGCGGTGTCTATGTGTGCGTTGCTTGAGCGCACTTTGTATGTAGGTTGTCTTCTGTACCTATCTGTTTTGTACACCGACGCGTCGGTCGCTCGGTCTATTAGTTTTAAGTTATACCTACAACCAAAATTTTTACAAGTTTTTGGCAGGTCAAAATGTTAGACCTATAATGTCTACCTACCTATAATGTCAGCCGGATGTTTACAAAAAGTTGTAAACTACGTAGCTTTTTTGCTTGACATGATGAACAGTGAGAAATGGTAACATTTGTTAACCAACTAAAAGACTAACAAAGTAATAGAGTTCCTCAATGATAAAGTTTCATGAAAAGCAGCTTTACAGCCTCTAATAAATTTTCAGATGCAAAAACACACATGGTGTCTCAAGCAAAAGGATCAGCCTATGTTGAAATAAGAAAGACCAAAGCTGTGTGCTCCGTATTTGATCCAAGAGAGATACCACATCAGAGTAGCATCAAGTAACAAATATTCAACATTCTTTATAGCATACCACATAATTATGTTAGATAGAAATGTGTATTGAAAGTCAGGCAGTTTCCTATTCGGAATGGGGGCAATGAGTCCCACACTCGCTTCCCACAAAGGATGCATTGTGTTTTTGCCTCTTGCCAGCCATTACCCAAGCCAACCCAGTCAGTCTGTATTTAAGAAGTTGCTTCATTCTATTAATCCTAACCTATCACAGACAGCGCTGTAAAGTTAGATGCCAGTAGAAGCTTATGACTCATTACTGTAATCATAATTCTGAGTTATTGATCAAGGAATATTAATTTCAAAGTGTTGATATACTACAAGAAGTAGAATCATAATTTAATACCTAAGTACTTAAGTTCAATTTCTTTCAGTACAATGGGCCACTTATTTTGTGAAGTAAAATTTGCGCCATTCGCTTGTAAAGGTGGACGCAGATCCCCAGTCCCTGATGCTGAGGAGAAAGCACTTGCAGTGGCCATGAAACAAGCCTTGGAACCAGCTGTGTGCAGATATAAGTTTCCTAACTCTCAGGTAATTTATCACAAAAAAATATTTCAAATGGTGTGAAATAGAAATGTTGTTAGGAAAACTTTTGCATCTACAGATCCCTATTTTAAAGCAAAATTGAGCATAAGTTTGTAATCAAAAAGAAAAAGAGCCTAAATTCTCGAAAAAACGAAAATTTAAGCAAAAAAGCACTTTGTAAACTTGCCACTGATAAAATGCAAAAGTTACTTGCAAAGAAGCAAATTTTCAAATAGGTTTGTTCTTGTTTTGCAGTTCTTACTTAAATAAAATAAATAAAAAATAGAACATCTTTATATCAAGCGTGTAACCCAACAAACAAAAAAAAATTCAGGTACCTATCTATTATTTTTAGAAAACGAAAAGTTGTTATGATCTTATAAGTATGCTTTTGATTACAGATTGACATCTTTGTATACATCTTAGAAAACGATGGAGCCAGCCTTTCCGCTGCCATTAACTGTGCTGGCCTAGCACTCTCCGATGCTGCAGTCCCCATGCACGATATAGTAACCTCAGTTTCACTTGCTATAATTGGAAACCAAATCTTCATAGACCCGAACTACAACGAAGAACAACTAGCCCTAGCAAATATAAACTCAAATACAAACCATGGCACTATTACCTTATCTTGGTTACCAGGGATAAAGGAAACATCGGAATTCAGATTTGTGGGGACCATAGACATGGAGTGCATCGCAAATTACTTAGAGATTTTAAAGAAAGAATGTGGCAAGATTTTACCAATCATTCAGAAAGCGATTGTATCGAACGTAGTGAAAAAATTTGAACAAAATAAGGAGTTGAAGAAGGAGGAACAAAACTTCTACAAAAAATATTCAACAAAAAAGTGTAAGAGTGGAAACAACAAATAAAGCAGAAAGATTAACATTGATTTTATTTATGTTGCCCAGTTATGTATGATCATTATGTATAATATATTAACTAATATATTATTTATATTAGTCTACGCTGTAATGTTATTGTTGTTAACAAGCAATTTCATACAAAGCAGTCTTATTCAGGGTTATAAGGAAAGGGCTCATCATGAACAACTTTTATTAAGGAACCAACCCGGAATTCGCGAAATAAAAACAGGTGTACCATATATTTTGTTGAGTGTCGTATACATTATTCTATAAAAGTTGTTCATAATGATAAGTTCCAAGAGCCTTTCTGGCGTATCATGCACTTTCCTTATAACCCTGTTAATATAAGTCCGCTTAGCAGTTGTAGTTCACTGCATTACCATCATTATTAAACTTTTAGTTATCACTGGAACATGGCTTGCTAAAGTCACTATTACTGCAAATACTTCTAAAGGTTGAAGTAATTAATAAAATAAAAACAATAGTTAAGGAATCATTTATAATCAGTAGAAATTATTCAAATTACAGTAGTTACTTAATTATAAAGTTCCTGGTCATTAATGTTATTAACTTCAATTAGTCTTCGGGTTTTTCTGGAGGAGAGCCACATGGCTGTAACATTTTTTCCATAAGATTAAACTTGACGCGGGCCTTTGACTCGTTTTCGACAAGAGCGAATAGGCCGAGTAAGTCGAAATGGCCTATGTAACTGCTGTTCGAATCTCGGTGCTGGTTAGTTATCCACTCATTTTTAGTGGTATCAGAGTGTCCAGTGCCGATGTACTTGCTCTGTAAATGTTCTAGCTGGCTGTGAATGTTGTATCTTTCACCCATTCTGCTGATAGTGAGTTGGTGATTAGCGAAATCAAGAACTTTTACTGACTACAAAACGAAACGTGAAATACTCGTGACAACTTGTGCCTTTGTAAAAAGTCAGTCAGTTGGCAGTTGGCTGGCTTTGGCTTCATTGCGAATTGATCGATTTTGTAAACATCTTTACGTTCCTATAAACGGAACTGTAATTAACATTTAATTAATTTATTTCTCAAACTTTATAATCTTTAGGCATAAAATAATAAAAGGCAATACACTTACAGTACTTGATGATTGAAAAACAATAGATAGTCTATCTATTGTTGCCTGAAATAAGTGCAGATAGTAGCGTAACAAAATAAATGATGGGCAGAAAAATGCGACCTCGATAATTTCCACAATCAATTTTCTTGAAACGGAACGTAACTTTGTGTCGCCTGGCAGCATTCTCAAGATAATCTTGAAATAGTTAATGAAAAATGTTCATAGGTTGACAAACTGCTTGAAACTTGAAACAACGATTACGAAATTAAATAAAATCATACAAATTGAAATTCAATCTGTGTTGTTTACACAGGCTTCTGCACGTATTTTCGTTCAAAGCCTTGTCTCTTTCGCTCAAACATTGCTTACTTGCGTTCTAAAACTTAAAAGCATCATCTTCACCGGAAATAAACGGTTTTTAATATTTCCAAAAAATCACGTAATTAGAAAACCAAAATTGTGCTTATCTTTTAATTATAACCTAACGTCATGTTTAGTTCCTGTACTTTGGCTAAAAATATTTTAATTATGTATTTTATTAGATTATATTAAATATCAAATTTAATCTAGCCTTTAATGAGAAAATAACTATTTTCTAATTTTTCGAACGCACTAGTTAGGTCGAGTCGAGTCAGTTCAACATCAACTGACAGTTGCCACTGTGATTACCGTTTTGTTCTGTTTACTTTTTGGTTTATTTTCGACGTTTTGGCTTTTGTTTGGACTCTGAATCAGATCAGACTCTGATCTTTCATTTACGAATTACCTACTACTTGTACTTGGCTTGCTTACTTGGACCTCCGATAATTCTTCGCGATTACCCCAGCTATATGCTTTAGAGGACTTGATATTGCCGACAATGACTGAAAAATGTCGTAAGTACTTAATAATTACTTGTATGGTTTACTTTATATACTTATTATGTACTTAAATATTAAACTAAATAGTATGGTAACAAGTGGGTGACGGTGGAGTAATTTTTGTATTTAATCTTTTAACAAACCCATCCGCTACTTCTCGACGACTCGACGATCTCGACTTGACTTCTCGACGTTACCTAAAATAATGTGAAATGGTAATTAATTACAGGGAGCGCCCGCGCGCACGCCGCGTTACACACGGGCAATTGGAGCAATTGTGGGAGCTCCTTAACGCCCATAAGGATGTTGCCTTATGATACAACAAAACTACGCAAGCCCGCGATTACTCCCGCCGTAGGTATGTGGGAAGTAACACTAGATTTCTACTTTAGATTATTCTGGACAAAGACTCTAAGACTTACTCTAGTTTTGATATTTGGATTCCGATACATTCATTATTTTCCACGGAAAGTTTGTAGGTTGTGTGCAAAGATGGGGTGGATCTCTTAGTAATGCATCAGTTCCTAAATAAGCATTCATATTATTTATGCAAAAAGCAGTGACAGCCTTGTTGTGACCAAAAAGGGACCATTTTTAAGTGGGAGGCCTGTGGATAGTCAGTAGTTTTAGTAGTGGTAGGGCTCTTTTGCAGAGCCCGCCTGGGGAAGTACCACACCTCTGCCAGTTATTCCACCGCCAAGCAGTGATGTGCAAACATTGCTGTGTTCCGGTTGGAAGGGCATTGTTTCCAGTGAAATTACAGGGCAAATGGGAGATTAAACAACTTATATCTCAGGGTGACGAGCGCAGTGCTGTGCCACGCAGGGTCTTGAATTCTGCGAGTTCAAAATTCTGGGTGGCGCAGACCTGTTATGGGCAAACGTGACGTTTAACATCAGGCGAGCGATTTGCTCGTCTCGTCACTCCATTACATAAAAAAAAAAAAAAAAAAAAACAAAAAAAGGGACTATGGCCTAAGTAAGCCCTCAGGAGGAGAACCATGCCAGGCTGTAATGTGATTGATGTGAAGTGGTCATTTATGCAAGGCAAAGTGGTACTTAAAAGGTTTTTTTTTCTAGTGCTGGGTGGACTATAAGTCCAGATTAAAAAAACTGGCTGCAGTCTCAAAGGTATCCCGGCCAGCAGACGTGAAGCCTCTGTCGGACCTTGAGGCAAAATTTGTTGCCATTCCAGGCAGCGGTTATGGCTCCGGTCTACCTGGAGCAAGTGTGGAACCATTCGAAGATAATGTAAGAAACCGTTATTATTTACTTAAACAAGAACATTATTTTCACAAAACAAAAAACAAAAACCGACTTCAAAAGACCGACTATTCAGTTATTAATCTATTTGTCGCGCACATACTTAATGCAAATTTAAGACTTATATGGTTTTCTCATGGATGCCATTATCAGAACTGGACTAAATTGAAATGGGACCAAATGGGAAGCGTCAGCTTTCTAATAAAAAAGAATTATTGGTTCACCCAGTCAAAAGTTATGAGGTAACAAACATAAAAAAAAATATAAAAAAAAAAAAACATACAGACGAATTGAAAACCTCCTCCTTTTTTGAAGTCGGTTAAAAATATCAACAAACCTAATTTACAAGCTTTCTATTAATTACACTTTGGTACTTGTATATATGCTAAGTACAAATCTTGCAAAATTTGAATGAGTCCCAGTTTATGATTGATCTGAAATTTTGCATACACACTTGGTTTGAATGACAATGCAATAATATGATACCATATGCAGTTGGAAGGTGGCCATAAGAACTCCGCAATGAAGCAATGTCTTGCCATGTTTGGGCTTGTTACATTAGCCTCAGTGAATACTTTGCTAACACATAGTTGCGATAAAGTTCTGATATTGAAGTGAAAAGCTAGTGGTGGTAGTAAGTTTTATTTTTGCAAATAAGAATGAAAAACTTCAACAATGATAATAACATTGACAGTAAATGGTATGGTAATTTTTTAGGTAAATAAACATCTTATCCTAAATACCTATAGATTATGAAAAATGTTTACAGAACATGCAAGACAATTTGGAGCCCGGACCATCAGGTGTCTCCGTCCCACAAGTGATTGGCCATTGTGCTGCGTGTAGAAACACCATTCTGGAGCTCCCGACTGCTGCTGTTTGTAGCAATAACAAATCCTTCACCACCACTCTCCGACACTTGCATCTGGGCTTCTTGAAGCATATCATCGTCACTTAATGCAGGCACTGGAAGGCAAGCTTTCTTGCAAATGTTATGTAAGATAACAAGCATTTACAAGTGGAAGGTGCCTTCTGCGGCTGGTAGAGCAACACTCTGTGCACTTATTATTAAAATTACTAACAAGCAACGAAAACATGCTTTGAGGAGGCCAGTAATAATTGTCCGTTCAACAACATTTCTTGTCTGTACATGCATTTGAGTGTAGTGGTGTTCTGGTGTACCAAGAGCATTTACTATTGGTGTAAGCAGATATCGTCGTAAAGAATACCTGTAACCAAAGATAAATACTTTCTCTATTATCGAACTTTGATATCATGATTTTCTTGTAATAATTTTGTGTACTTATTTTGTACTTACTAAAGCATATATGATCTGCAACTCGTACTTTACCTAAGCAGCTTTTTATAAATGGGATCTATCATCAAATGTTGAGTTATGTGTGTGTTTTGTCATACGAAATAAAATTAATCAAGTTCAAACTATGACTCTTGCTGACCCAAAAACCATGTTGACTCATTTAGTTCTTCCATGTAGGTTTTGAGAGGGAGAATATTCCAAATAAAAGTGTCATGGGTGGCCCCTCCAAAACTGCTATCTACACTGATTATTTGCATGTCGGCCATATATCTACAAAATTTATACTTTATGCTAGTAACATTATATATTATTTCACTAGTTGACAAATGAAAAATAAATGTACATCACTCAATTGAAAAGTAAGTTAATAAGTACTTAAAGTTTTCCTTTCTTACCAATGGGACGTCTCTTCGTTTAGAGAATGGTAATGTTTCCTACAGTAAAACCTCTCTTCGTTTTCTATTGGCCTCACAATAGCAACATGGGTGCAATCAATTCAACCCAGTACTCCGGGGAAATTAAACTTTTCATAAAATCTGTAACAATTGCACTACAGTGTGTCCGTTTTCCGATGTCCGATACTTTTAGGGGTTAAAATGCAATTAATTTTATTGACAAATCATGGATACTTTTTTTTTCTCCATCAATAAAAAATGGCATGGCTTTTATTTTTGTTTATTTGTATGACTGTCAAACTTTTTTGGATGGCGGCTATCTTTTTTAATCATTTTTCCAAAAAGGTCCATACTTCCCCTCTATATCCTACTAATATTATAAACGCGAAAGTTTGTAAGAATGTATGGATGTTTGTTACTCTTTCACGCAAAAACGGCTGAACGGATTTACATGAAATTTGGAATGAAGGTTGTTCATGGTCTGGATTAACACATAGGCTACTTTTTATCCCGGAAAACGCGGGTGAAGCCGCGGGGCGCAGCTAGTACTATCATATAGTACCTACTATCTACTATATATACTATCATCTCTTACTGTTTCCGAGATACGAGAGGTTACGTTTTCCGTCAGCCATCATCATCATTTCACCGATTTGAGCCACAAGGAGTCATTTTTCAAAGTGTTTCGTGAGTTTGTCGGATTTAGCGATGTTTACAACTTCGGGAAAGCTCATTTACAAACTTGTGATGTGATCTACTGCTCACCGAGGCCTCTTAAGAAAAAATGACATATTTTTGGCCTGGTCTGAAATGAATATTAGCATATCTCGAAAACCATAAGTCCTATCAACATGCATTTTAAAGCAATAATGTAGAAAATGTTATAGAGAATACACATGTCTTGAACAGTTTCCACGTAGCTCCAACCATTTCTGAGAAAATCGCGAAAAACCCGTTTTGGTGACCTTCTACCCGGAGTAAACATTTGTGCACGTATCGGATCGATGAGGACTTTTTAGGTTTCATTTATGATGGTGTTCTGAACAATCCTACCAATTTTCAGCTGCGTGGGAATTAATGTAAGGTCAGATGTCTAAATTTACCATGCTACTATATCTCCGAAACGATTAAAGAAGGTGTAAGAAGAAGGTCTGAAGGTCTCTGGTCAGAAGGTCTGTTTGACTAAATGTTATAGGGGTTTGCGCAGGCTACTTGATAGTGATGACGAAAATACATGATGGCGGTATCAAAATGGTCCAAGGGGGCTGATTTATTGCATTCGAGGGTTTTGGGGTCCCTGATTACATTATATGACGCTTTTTATATGCTCTCAAAAAAGGAGGGGTACGAGTATCCCGGAAAAATTAACGGTTCTTGAAGAATAGTCCACACGGGCGAAGCGGTTTGCAGATGCTAGTAAAGATTGTAGATAGAAATATTTTTATAGGTACATATAGATTTAGTTTATATAGTTTAACGTTTCAAATTAATAATTTTCAGGAGTAGGGCGCGCCCTACTCCTGAAAATTATTAAGGAGTCTAGGAGTAGGGCAAAAGAGAGCTGATGTCCACAGTCATGAGACGGAAAGTCGCCTTCTTCGGACACATACAAAGAGGATCCCTATATGAATTCCCACGGTTTATCCTCGAGGGCAGAATTCCGGGGAAGAGGAGCCCAGGGCCCAGGAGACGACATTAAGAAGTGGACCGGACTAAGTTATCTGCATTTAAAAAGCACATCATGGGATCGCAAGAAGTTTAGACTGCTGACCTCCAAACTTCAATATGAAGATAGCACCTGATGATGATGATGAATAATTGTTACTAATCGAAACATGACATATAATATCGTCTCTGTAAGTACCTACCTAACAGCTTAGCGTTAAGTAGGTACTTCTACTTAACGCTAAGCTGCGCGATATGATACGACGCCAATAATGCTGAAGTGAGACATTTCCCACTTGTAGGAACAAAGGTCGCTACATCGCATCGCCGAGCTGCAAGTAGGTACAATACTAACTTAACGCTATAATTACTCGAATCTTTTTGGAAATCTTACGACGCGTCCATGACGCGTCACCTTAACTTTATTTAATTTATCACCGCTATCGTTTGCACTGTCGGGTATACATTACTTAGGTCTCTCTTCTTGTAATACATTAGTATTAACTGAAATGCGGGCTCAACCCTATCTATTAATATCAGACTGTGCCTGTTAGGCAGTTGGCCTAGCCTTAGTCTAAGCGCTTAATTACATTAAACGGTCTGTCGTAAGGCAGTTGGTCACACTTTCTCAACATTTCATTCCTCACGAATACTTTCTTACATAGGTACTTTTAATTCGGGGTGAACAAAAATAGTCCTAGAGTCTCTTTGGGAAAAAGGTTTGGGTCGTAAATTACTTATTACCTCCTCGAGACGAACTCTTCTTCTCTTCTGATTTTACAGCCTGAGGGTTCAAAAAATTCGCCTGGTAACCGTAATGTTCGCGTAATGTCGCTGCATGGAGTTGCTCTCAACCCGAACATAACAGTGTGCATATCGTCGACGATCCATGATTTGCTATCTACTTGCCATCAGAGTCAGTTTCAGTCATGCGAACTTTGATATCGATATCAGTTGTTATTGTTTCTTTAAAAAAGTACAACCGACAAGCCAGGTCAAAGGTTTCAGGCGGCCTAAAACTCTGACACCAAGGTTCCGCTCGGCTTCTACATACTTTTTTATCTCAAAATCTATGAATGTTGATGATTAGGTATATTTTTTGTTTTATTATTTGAATTTGAATATATAAATAGCTCCTCAATAGAATTCTCTATGTCGGAGGTGCCAGGGGATCAATGACACTTTTGAGTTAGTATGCTTAGCACAAATTTTGACGTAAAATAAGTACGTAGGTAGCGAATATTCGATAGATAAATGTATGCAAAATGGGACAGCGCCTCTGTCGGGCGTAAATGCAAACTTATCATACGGGCCAAAATCTGTGCTAGGTACACAGGTCACGCAGCCTTCAATATTGACCTAAATTCCAGACTTCCCGAACACTGCCTGATAAATATGATCTCCTAGTGTCGGTACAGCGCCAGAAGGCACATTCGGGGCGTCTTACTTAAGCTTTCTCCAGCTCTTTCTTGGCTCCAACTTATCATAGTCACATACTTCACAGTCGGGGTCGTTTATACCTGTATTACGGCCATACACAGAAAAACTTTCAGGTTTTATAAATAGCCAAGGTCTGATCATTGCGGGCTCTTTCTCATTTTTTATGAGTAAGTAAGGCCTTGTTTATCATAAATACGTTAAAACCAAATAATTTTAATAGTTCTCGGTTTTCGTCAACAAAAGATCCGGCAATATTTACATTGAGCTCAATTAGAGTAGCTTTATAATTGTGAAACTGCATTATTTTAGTCTTTGGTATGTTTGTATGGAGGTTTAGAGTGCTTAACCAATCTATCAGAGTTTGAAGCGTAGGTACTTGTTATTGGGTTATTATATTCCGTATGTTTACTCTTTACAATTAGTATAGGTACAGGTACTACACCATCGCCGTCCCCCACTGACCGCCCAACACCCGCGTTCCCCACGTTTGCATAGTTTGAAACCTACTCTCGCCTATGATATCCTGGTAGCGAGCATCGAAACTCGCGCCCCTGCCGAAGGTCTTCGCAGTCTCTGCATTTGTCGTACATACTATATTATTTATTCTGTAATTTTAGCAAAGTTACAGTTAAAATCGGGTTTGGTAAAATAGGTTAGGTGTCTTTTTAGGGTTAATAATACTTAGGTAATTATTTATACGAAGAAATGGACGCAATTAAATCCACAGTCTGGTTTACTAACTTTCGCTTTTTCTTGATTTTTTTGTGATTGATTAAATGTTGAACTGGTTGAAAAGAAAATGTTGAACAAATTGACCTTTCGTACCATTGTACCTATCATTCAAAATACCTACAATATTAAAGCTTAAGATAATTATTCTAATCAGGACCTTAATCCAGTGCATTTGACAATACAAAATCAAATCGATCAAATACTCATACAAACATAAATCGGTTTATCGTGAGTAGTACCGAGTCGTACATGGTACCATTACTAGTTACGTCGCGATCATAAATAATTATGATATCCCACATGACCGCATTGCTTGGCTTTAAAATCTTAGGTCTCCAATTCAAGACCCAATTTACAGGTCGATCTAGCTAAGATAATTTCTAGGAAAACGTTTTTTTTCTAGTTTTCCAAAAAGCCCTGTGTCCCATGTCGTTATTTATCTATACCTACTATAGGCCCAAGTTTGAAGGTTTTTTAAGACAGATCTAAATTTTCTAAAACCATTGGCATCCTTGTCTTGCAATGATAAAGACAGATATATTTTTAGTTAGTTTAGATCTGTCTAAACTAACTAAAAATATATAAAATTCCTTCAAACTTGGGCCCAATATGTACTTAAAAACTAATATTATAAAGAAGTAAGGTTTGTTTGCAGAGATAAATCACAGAAACTGCTGGACCTACTTAAAAAATAGAAAACTACACTATCCGTGAGTACTATAGGCTATTATATAGGCTATATATAATATAGCCATGAACCACGCACGAATAACACGAAGGTGCTGTTACCGTTGGCTGGTGTTGGACCGGACTGAGATATCAACATTTGAAAAGCATAGCATGGGATCGTTGTCGGCTCATAGAGTGAAGATCAGCCGTCATCTTTTACTTCCCTTCTCACGCATGATAAAAATATCTTTGACACGGTTGATCCACAATCCACGCTACATTAGGTGTATGAAATGTTGTTTGTCCAAGCACGTCCAAGTAAAATTATATTTAAAGAGGTAAACGTATGATAAACGAGAGAGAGCTTATATTATTACGTCATAGTAGCTGCGTCTTGCGGTTGCACGCGCTATCTTGCAGAACTCGTTACTTTTCCCGGGATATAAAGTAATTTGTAATTTTCTCACCATACAAAATTTAATCCAACCAAGTTTAACCTTTTTTAAGTGGCTTACCTAAACTTTCACATTTGTGATATTAGTCGGTATGGGATATCAAAATGATGTACCCAGTACCTGACCTATTCTGTGCTGCAAGCCCTTCTCTGATAAGCTCCAGCCGTCGCCGCACAAAATACACCAGTGGGCCTAGCACAACTTTGACGTAAAAATACGTAGCGAGTATTCGATAGAAAAGTGTACGCCATTTACGCCCGTCAGAATCATACTTGACAGTCGTAAATGGCGTGCACTTTTCTATCGAAAACTCGCTACGTATTTTTACGTCAAAGTTGTGCTAGCCCTACAGGTGCCAACGTGGGATTGTTTGACGTCAATGCATCAATTACTAGGAGAATCAAGTAAGGGCTTAGACCCGACCCCTGACTCAGCCATGGATCGTATGTACAATACAGGATTATTCATAAAGGGTATGCTAAGCCGAAAAGGGCTCATAGTACTCATCATTATGAACAAACCACTTTTAGTAGAAATTCGCGAAAAAAAATACAGCTGTTCCATAGCAAAATGTCAATGACACTCGACAAAATTATGGAACAGCTGATATTTTTTTCGCGAATTTTGGGTATAGTAGGTACTATGAGCCCCTTTCGGCTTAGCATACCCAGATTAACCCTATATAATTATGTTGGTTGTTCACGTGTTTCAAGTGCCCGAAATTTGCACGTTCTGGCGGAAAATAAAAAGTCATTCAATGTCAAATCTTTCCGAGATTTGATATAATTATTTTTTCCGGCGGAAGACTTTTCGAATATAATCGTCGAATACAATCGGTGTTCCGATAGCTGAATCAGCCTGCAGAACGGTATTGAAATCCAAATCCTAACTTTTTAACTCTATTTTTAAATTTTAACTTTTTCAAATAAATAAATAAAAATGAGAAATTTAAGTGCGATAGTGAGTTTGTTTGTATGTATCGCGTTACCCTAACTACTCAACCGATCATCTTGGAATTTTACATACAAAGGGTACAGAAAAGGACGTAGAGGAAAAGAACATCCTTTTAAATCGCGGGTAGCACCGCGGGGCGAAGCTAGTAATATTATATATGCCAATGTTTGGGATGTTTGTGATTTTGTTTGTTGCTCAATCACGCAAAAACTGCTGAACGGATTTGGATGAAACTTAGCATGTAGGAAGGTCACAACCTGGATTAACATTTAGGCTACATTTTTTCCGGAAAATGCGGGTGAAACTGTGGAGCGCAGCTAGTAATGAATATGGGTCACGCAGTCTGCAATATTGATGCATTATGAAAACTTACAGTACGTAGCAGTTATGATCTCCTGGTTATTAGTGCATTGCCACAGTGCATTTATATCACGATAAAGACGGTAGAACAACTGTTCAGACTCGCGCTGGACAAAGAGAATTTTAAGAAGCTGACTGCCACCTTCATTAGTGGAGTGGAGGGGCACTTGGAGAAGAAGAATATTTCTATCACGCTTTATCAGTATTTTTACTCGCTGTTCGATTGTTGAGTTCGGAGGTCCTTACTTATAAAGAAAACCAGCTTATAGTTAGTCGGTGCTTAAAATTCTCAGCCAACTTCTCGTTGACGTCAAATGTCACGTGCGAAAATAAGACCGAGAATTGCAGGCTGTATAAGTAAGGCCCGACATTTAATTTCGGTTGCGTAATGGGCTAGACATCTATATATATACTAGCGGCCCGTCCCGGCTTCGCACGGGTAGACTTTGGGATAAACGTAGAGTAAATTGAAATCGGTCCAGTCGTTCACGCGTGATGGCGTGACCAAAGGTGTTGAGAATAATTATAGGAACTCTTTGTTATAAGCACTATTCTCATGCTATTGCGTAACTATAGCAACCGTAGTTTGTTGATGCTAACTTGTCAATTTATAGTAAAAGTTATCAGTATAAAACGCACACTGTTTTGATAGATATGATTGAATTTGAACTTTGTACAGAGGTAATAAAGTGCAAATTGACTCTTGGACGTTAGGAACATACCTACATTGCTTAAACAACAGTGAGATCTTGCAATTCAATATGAACTTTATACAATAGCAATAAAGCTCGTTTTAGTTAGAAAACGTTTGTATGGGAAAAATAAAAGGGCTGTTTTTAGGGTTTTTCAATATTTCTGAGAGATTTTCTTAATATTTTTTTCCGTAAGAACCTTCTCCTAATAATAACAAATACAACAAAAAAAGAATTAGTGAAATCGGTCCAGCCATTCACGCGTGAGGCCGTGACCAAGGAAAACGGGTTTCATTTTTATATATATATATAAGATATAAGATAAGATAAGATAAGATATAAGATAAGATGAAGACTGAACGACTCAAGATGGACTAAACTGAAACTTAAAACTACTTGGAAGAACTTAGATCTGTCATAAAAAGCCTTCAAACTTGGGCCTAACATGAATTTAAATATTTTTGATATTAAAGCACAGACGCCCATTATCAGCTTTTATGTGCTGGAAACATTTTTACGAGTTCTGAAACTGTAGTTTACAGAGTCCGCTATTATTTCCATACGTACTTATTATCAAGTAGCGCTCGTAGCGTAGCTAGCAACGAACACGGTCAGTCTTTGGAGTGACTGCAGGTGGCATTTACAACTGATCATGGGTCCGATGACACGTCAAATTGTACGTCCCGGTTGTTTGTCTTTTAACAACAACTTCAAGCCCTGTTAGAGGCATTCAGGCTACCTAAAAACTCTGACTAGGGCTACCCACTCGGTCTAAACGAACTTACTTTTTGTTTACTTTTGTCTTTAAAATAATTTATTTAAATAAGGCCTAGTGATTATACATACTATCATATTAATGTTTTCTTTTGAGTTACCTGGGCCAATTGGCTTATGTTTTCAGTTAGATTGCACTTTTGGTTAGATCTTTCAACCAGAAACACCTTAAACAGTGTCAACAATAATCTTGTACTATAATTTATTCTAAACCATAGCATGCATTTTCTAGGCCTCATTCTGGCGCGTGTGATATTAACTCGGTCACTGTCATTCTCGTTAGAAAAATCGTGAGTGTGAGAGTGACCTACAGTTAATATCGCACGAACCAGAAATGGGCCTAAACGCGCTTCAGTTGTGAAACTCTTTGCAACTCATGATGTCCTGGTACTGATCACCGACACCTTGTACAGACGGTGCAATTACTTGTGCTCCAAGTGCAATAAACTCGCTGTGTCTGCTTAAAAGCCTCTGACATGAAAGTAGTTGGAACAAACAACCGGAGGCTAAAATTTATGACACACGGTGGCGCTCAGTTGTAAATACCATATTGCGGTCACACGGTCGTCGTCCGGACCGCGTCGTCCGTTACGGTGATCAGCTACGCTGCTACGAACGCCTTGTCTAGCTACGCTATAGCTCTACAATTTAAGGTTAAGATTTCTAGCATCAATACATTGGAAACGGTTTTACGAAAAGATGGAAAGTTTCTGAAATTGCATAATTTAAACCAGATAAAAAGTGTATTTTTCTGCGTATTGTGTTAATTACTCTCTTTTGAGCTATTTTTACCAACAGAAGTAGTTGTTAGAAATAACCTGACTTCATACCAAACTAATTAAGTCCGTTTATCCGTTGAGCACCAAATATCTAAACATCTAAACTTTGATATTAATAATAGTGCCTATGCCTATTATTTATCATCTTCACACGTATTTTCGACTAAAATTAAATCTACATAGGTTGTTACACAAGGAATAATCATTTTCCATACGAGGAGCTTATATAGTTTTGACAAAGTTTACTTGGTTTTAACTTCAAAGTTTCTGACATTGTCAGAAACTTTGAAATCTGTGAAAAAAATAAAAAAACTCTAAACTACGAGTATGTCATACTCGTAGTTTATACGGATCTATGTAGGATTGTAGGTACATGGTCGCAGAAAAGGAATAGTAGTTTATGCAACTGTCATATAATGAAGGGTATTAAAACACGAGTGTGTTTATGAAACGAGCGCAGCGAGTTTCATAATAGTAACGAGTGTTTTAATACCTGTGTTATATGCAGTTGCATACACTACTTTATCTACACTAATGCTGTTACATTCTACTTATGTTTCCAATACTTGATAAAATACGTTTATCTTCACTAATAAAAACGTGTATTGTCACAGTGAACTTGGCGCGCAATCAGGAGCGAGCGCGCATGCGCGCGCAGGGCGGCGGAGCGAGCGCGCATGCGCGCGCAGGGCGGCCAATCAGGAGCGAGCGCGCGATGTTATAATGACTCATTACGACATCGATGTGGATATTGTAACATCATGTGAAATTGCTTAAATGTTGTCTGTGCTATAACAGTAGTCATTATAACACAAGTATTGGAAACATAAGTAGAATGTTATAACATTAGTGTAGATAAAAACTATTATTATAATTTCTGTAGTATTTTTTGGTGAGAGAATACGATTTTTCAAACTACTTTACCTCCATGGGGAGGGAGCGCTAGTGATGTTAAAATTAAATTCACTGTTTGCAAGCTGCATGTCTGAAACTCCACCTTTTCTCCACCCACGGACGTCACCCAACACCCTACCCCACTTTTAGTATCCGCCCATTGCATTTCCCCAGTTTGAAACCTTCTAGTGCCTATGATGTCCTGGTACAGCCCATCTGAACTTCAGATGAAGATGCAGATTTAGATTCAGATTCAGATTCAGAAATATTTATTGAAAAACTG
The DNA here is from genome assembly GCA_949125135.1 of Alcis repandata. NCBI lineage: Eukaryota > Metazoa > Arthropoda > Insecta > Lepidoptera > Geometridae > Alcis > Alcis repandata. Next base: position 10,463,935 of record OX421221.1, on the reverse strand, counting down.
ATACATTGTAATTTATAAAGGATGTTAGTGCATTAATTGAAAGTGTCAGTTTACCCACATCGGGCATTCTATAATAAAACAGTCAAATAGTTTGCACCACTTAGTTTGTTAGTTTGCTTGTTTTTCCAGTTTAATTTGTTTGTTACCTGCACCATCGGCGTAGGTGCGTCGATTCGGAATGGATTTGCGATGCACTTCTGCATTTTTGTACTATTATACTTTAATTAGTGGAACGCATTTGCTCTTGTTTTTTGAATTTGCTATGATTTAGTTCAGATATACAATTAAATAATTTATTGTACATTCATATTTTATCACAGATTTTATTAGAACAGATGATTTTTTTCGTGAATTTCGTGTTGGTCCCATAGTAAAAATTATTCATAATGATGAGAACTATGAGCCCTTTTCGGCTTAGCATACCCTTTATGAATAACTCTGTAGACACACACATTCACATTCTTTATTTTGTTTTCTTGAAGTGCTTCTTTGCAGAAGTAGGTTAGTACGAGTAGGTACCTACGTTTCGTTATTCCGTTGATTTTACTAATTATAGCTATCTTTTGATAGCTCAATACTTTTATAATATGTATTTACAGCGTTACCCTAAATGGTATTATGCGCACATACATTTTCTGTCATAAGATATGCGTATGTCAGAGAATATACATATATGTACGCATAAGGGGGCGTCCATTAATTACGTGAGGCATTTTTGAGCATTTTTCGACCCCCCCTACCCCCTCGGTGAGATATCGTAAGATTTTTCTCAACTCTTACGTGATATTTGCCAAGACTCCCCCTCCCCCATAAGTGAGACTTGGAAAGACTTAGCTTGATCCCCTCCCCCCCTAGAAGACCTTACGTAATTAATGGACGCCCCCTAATACACGGACATGATAATCTTTATCCATAAGCATAAATTTAAGCAAGGCTTAATTTCCAGTGGCCATTTTCTTTCACAATTTATCGTATGAGCAGTGTGATTAATTGTGTTATACTCGTATGTATCGTATTTGTCATCTAAGATATTTTCTTCATTTGTTGAGTGGGTTAAAATATCTTGACCGATACTGAACTTTGACTCGAACTTGTAGCTTTTTGTGTTTTTTGTGGCATTTTAGTGTAGATACCTAATTTCATGTTTTAGTTCTTAAGCATTGTTTTACAGAAGTAAGGCCCAGTTTATCTCAAAATTAACGAATGATGATAACCGGGTATAATTTTCATATCGGTTGTCATTATTTCAATTTGAAAGTAGGTTAATGAATCAATGATACTCATGGGTTGGGGTGGGGTCATATTCTTGTGAGTGCGATATTGTCTCGGTTACTGTCGCTCTCATCAGAAATGGTATGAGAGTGAGAGAGACGGATATATATAGATCACCTAGCCCGCAAAGTTAATCTAGGTTCTAGACTTTCGGAACACTCCGTGGTAGATATGATCTCCTGGTGTCGGTGCAGCGCTTAAATTATATGGAGAGCCTTTAGCGTTCTAAATGTAAGCGGTTAAAACGCTAAAGGCACATCCCATGAAATTTGTGCACCGCTGCAGTCTGAGGCGAATACAGGGTTATAAGGAAAGGGTATGCTAAGCCGAAAAGGGTTCATATTACTCATCATTATGAACCACTTTTGCTATAGGACCAACCCGGAATTCGCGAAAAAAATCAGCTGTTCCATACATTTTGCCGAGTGTCACTGACATTTTTCTATGGAATAGCTGATTTGATTTTCGGGAATTCCGAGTTGGTTCCAAAGTAAAAGTTGTTCCTAATGATGAGTATTATGAGCCCTTTTCGGCTCAGCATACCTTTTTTGAATAACCCTGTATGTGGTCTCTTTAGCATATTGATTAAAAATTAAAAATAATAGTTTTACTTAGCTACACTTTATAGGTTTGTAGCCACCCCCTCACCGCCCGCTCTGCCCCCACGTTCCCCACGTTTCCTCACTGACTTGAAACCTTCTACTCACCTATGATGCCCTGGTGCGCGCATTGAAATTTCGCACCTCTGGTGCAGGTGCGGTGCATCGGGATGCATTTGCGGATGCACTTCGGAGTTTCTACATTTTTTGTACTATTATTAACTGTTGCTAAATACAGTTTCAATCTGGTTTAGTAAAATAGGTAGGTATAGATATAGTTAATTTATAAGATTGGGGAAATTTTTTCACACTTGACAGGCTTGGCGTATGACCACAGCGCACTAGATGATGCCCCCACTTGAAATTTTGTACGTGTGCATTTGTGCAGTAAAGCGCAGTCGAATGTCTAGGGCATAAGTTGTATTCAAGAAAGGTACGAGTACCTACTATGTAACTATTAGGTACCTAAGAAATCTATACTAAAACTAGCTGACCCGACAGACATTATTCTGTACACACGTCTTAAAAAAAAAGATGGACGAAATCGGTAAAGTCGTTCTCAGGTTATAATTGTCCTGCCCGAACAGCGCCACGTAAGCTTATCTCGAACGGCTCAACCGATTCCGATGCGGTTTTTGTGAAGGGTACCTGCGATGGTTCTTAGGTAGATGTTATGATAATAATAATTTATCAGCAGTTGTTCTTAGATAGCTGTTACGGCTTGCCCGAGGACGCTGCAGGCAACATCTTTCGAGCGTTCGACCCGCTCGTTGCGTTAAGTCATGAGCGGTCAGTTATTATTATGATCCTTAAGTTTTACCTGTAAATAATAAACGAATCCAACGACGCATTCCATAAATCGGTTCAGCCGTTTACGCTATCGGAGGTAACATACAAATGGATTTCCCGTTATAAAATCTCTCAACGCAGTAAGAAAGAAGTACCAATAATGTTTTGTAAAAATCTCGAAAAAGTTAAAATAAAAACCCACGGCGAGTGTACACTTTGTAATAAAAAAATGATTAAATAACATTTCTAAACCCCCAGAGTAATAATCTAAATTAAATAAGAAATAGAAGGAAAAATAGGAGATAAGAAAAAGAAACCTACTAATTCTTCTAATATTTAATTAAACTTGTCTAATCTCTATGACCTATCTCTATATAAAGTTTGTTTACTTGTCAGTTTAGGCGATACTATTTTGCACAACATAAATAAGAGACGCCGCTAGATATTGAAATATCCTATTTTAATAGTGGTACATGTGCCAAATGTCACTATGTTACTTGATTTAATATCTAATAAAATTTATTCGCAAAAATATGACTACGGTCTCGTGAGTATATATTAATTCGGATAATGCAACAGAACACATGCTGATCCATGCTATACAGAAGCGTCGAGCGAGTAACTGATTGAAGTTGAGTAAGATATGATAATTTAAATAAAAAATCGAGGCGCAATGTGGCCCCATTTCCAGTAGATACTTAGTATATAGTCACTCAATAGTTAGCGTATAAAAACAATCATAAAAAAATACAATTAGTACGTCCGCTACAGCGCGGAACTTGCACTCTACGTGCATTTTCCATCAGTAGGCCTAGCCTAGAACAACTACGACGTAAACTTACGTTGCGAGTTTTCGATAGAAAAGTGTACGCCATTTACGACTGTCAAGTGTGCTCTTGACGGGTGTAAATGGCGTACACTTTTCTATTGAATACTCGCTACGTATTTTTACGTCAAAGTTGTGCTAGGCCCACAGTACGTCAACAAAACAACATAATATCTGTCCGCTGTATAGCTGCTGTCACGTTGTGACCTAATTACCTGTTGATCCAGTATTACTTACTACGTATGTTCGTACTTATAGGTCTAGTGGCAAGATCTGGAGTCAGAGTTTGTTCCGACCAGCCTAGGCATTGAACAGAGCCAGCTGTAGTTTCGTTGGTTCAAGAGTGCATTATGAATGAAAACGGAAGGGGAGGAACAGGTTATTCCTACATTAAACCCTAACCTAGATTAAAGTGGGGTTGATTATTTTACTGTCGCTCTCTTTTTGCTATTGCTTTCTCGTTTGCTCGGTTCGACGGAGTAGTTAGTGCTCCTCCGGTTTGTGATCTCCTGGTAGACGTGCATCGTTTGCACGCTTAGGCTCGAATTCAATCGATATCTGCAGGGAACGTGGATGCGTTTTAGTTGAAAAGGCGTGGCGAGTTTTTTGATTAAATCTGCTTGTAACGATATATATTTCGTCGGTCATTTAGGTTACCTAGTTTTCATGGCAATGAAGTGGTTATGAAATTAACCTTCAGTCGCCATCAATCCTCCGTCGGCCGGCTCAGATCGATAAATGCACGAACGTGCAGTTGTGCCACAGATAGGTAATAGTTACTATTAGTAAGTTGTGCATTATGCAGCGAAGAAGGCCCGCTAGTCGTGGCTCGCGGAGTCTGATGAATCCTTCTTTATATTAAACCCGTTTTTATTAATCATCGAATACTGACGAGTAGTACGTTGTTCAGTGAGAAAAGTTTTAATCGCACCGATGCTAAAAGTTAAAATGAAGTAGTAAAGAAACTCTACTGATTTATGCAAATTCATTTTAGCGAGACAAACGTAGCCTATGTGTTAATCCAGACCATGAACAACCTTCATTCCACATGTAAATCCGCTAAGCCGTAAGTTTAGTTAGTTTTAGTTTTTTAGTGCTTGAGTTATAAATAGTATAAATATAGATAAGAAGAAGAAAGTAAAAAACAAAATAAATATGCCAGGCGTACAATGTTTATTGTCCAAACAACTTTATCTGGTGAGTTGAAAGAGGGGAGCCACCAACCACATTTGGCCGCCTCTAGGTTATACCTTACTTGTTAGCGTAAGTCAGGCGAGCGATTAAAATAAATTAATTACGTATTTCCTAGTACGAGCCACCAGCATATTTCCTTACTAGCTGCGCCCCACGGTTTCACCCGCGGTCACAAGGTTTAACATGAGTTTAACGTGTGTTTTCGCGGAATAACAATATCTCATTAGCGTACGTTGAACTTGAAATTATAGGAAGTGTTTTTGTCTGTTCTTTGGGCTCTTCTATTTCGCATGTGGGCCCTAATTAGACCCTCTTGGAACCCTAAAAAAAGAAGAATTTCAATTATGAGTCAAATCAGTCAAGAAGATGTCAAGATAAAAGACTGATTATCACAAATTATATCTCGCACGGTCTTCTTTCCGCATAACCACTTGTTATATTAAAGTATTTCATTCGTAGTGGTAGAGGGTTATTGAGTCAATTCAACATTTGAAAAGATTCTTGCGAAATGTCATTGCAAGAGTTTTCTTTGTTATTTACTAATCGATATTATGAAGAGAAGTTTGCATTTGTGCATACCTGTTTCACTCTACTTTCCTACTTCGCTTCTTCACAAAACCTACGCGATAGTTATGATGCCCCGGTGTCGGTGCATCGCGCATCGCTGCGATTCACAAATTGCACGTTTTGCGTAAGTTATACTGAGAAAAATGTCCATCTAAATTCCGCTAAAAGAATGATGAATTCAACTAAAGTACGGAGCATTCTGACACATGAATAACCCTGTATAATTGATTCATTTACCTACTTTTTAACATAACTTAAATTACTTAGCTATCGACACTTTCTCATAATAATGACCATCTAAATTCCAATAAATTCACTTAAAGTACACTGATACCATACTGATACTGATATCACCAAAATATCATCGTATCATCGTACTTTTTGGTGTTAACAGTATGTTGTTGCTGTTTTTATTTCGCGAATTTCGGGTTGTTCCCATCGTAAAAGTTGTTCATAATGATGAGTACTATGAGCCCTTTTGGGCTTAGCATATCCTTTATAAATAACCCTATATAAAAAAACCATGAAATTATATTTCCGTCGCTCCCTGCCCCCACTGACGCGTCCATCCGAAGGCTAGGCACCTTCTCGTAATTCATGAATTCCTGGTCTTGCCAGCGAGCTCGGTGAACTTGAGTGAAGGCCATGGTTGTACAATCCGTTTTTAAGGTTGAGGTTATCAATTCGACTGTATGTTTTTTTTAATGTTTGTTACCTCATAACTTTTGACTGGGTGAATCGATTTTGATGATTCTTTTTTTTATTAGAAAGCTGACGCTTCCCATTTAGTCCAGTTCTGATAATGGTATCCATTGCATTAGGTACGTGCGCGACAAATAGATGAATAACTCAATAGTCGGTCTTTTGAAGTCGGCTTTTGTTTTTTTGTTTGTCGTGTCTAATGATGTAGGTGTATGTCATTTTAGATTCGTTTTGAAGTTTGTAATTTGAATTTTACGACATGAGACTAGATGAAGGTAATTATAAAAAGTATTATATTTTTAAATCGGTTTACAGACACACACAGACAGATCAAATCTGTACGAGTGAATAGAATAGACGGTGGGTAGTGGGTGGTGGGTGGTGGGTGGTGGGTGGTGGGGATAGGTCTGGTGTAGTAAAGAAATATATGGACCTAACTTTAAATATATAGTAAGTAAATCGATGTTTAAAATATCCGATGTATATTTTCAGCGGAATCGGGTTATCGACCGTTTAAAATCGGTGGTGCATAAGTACGTACCTAATCTCCAAAATATTTGATTTATTATGAATAATCAAAATCATTTAGAACTCCTGATAGCAATAGTGTTAATAATAAATTTCTGAGATACACGAATACGGCTGGCTGGCATATTTGTTCTGTAAATTCATATCACAGCTTAGTGTTTCTAAAATTGTTAGTTATGATCAGCCTTGTACAAAACAATATTTTCCTTTTTGTATTTTGCGTTTCATTTATTAATACAAGTTCTAAATTCCATAAAAATACAAAAGGGAGGTCAAATCGGCTACACTCGTGGTTGTGAGCAATTGCACTCAGGGATGGGAAGGGAATTGGTGGCCAGCCAATGGAAGAAACACTAATTTAGAAATTAAGAGACAGCCAAACGTCACACCGTGTCACAAGTACGGACACAAATGCGGCCACAAATGCGAGCAACGAGCTCGACAAATGCAGTCTCGAAATTAGTGGGGTGAGGTGGGATGGATTTTCAACAGCTCCATACCGCGCTTAAACGCACTGTTTCCCGACGTAGCCACGGACCTCCACTCTCGATGCTCCGAAAAACTCTTACAGTCTGTACATTTCATCGGAAAATGTCGTTTGCGCGATGCAGGTTTCATACTTTCAGTGAAGCAGCGACAAATGGCCCTCTGCCAAATGTAACTGCAATCTAGCTTTACATCGAGACCGTCAGGTGACGCTTTGCACAACTACAGCACCCCAATATTTCGGAGTTGCCACTTTAGAGTTTGCACTATTTTGAGGGAAAATGAGGTATCATGCTATTTTTTATCAAGGAAGTAAGGAGTTTTAGAGTAGGACGAAATGTAGATAACTTGACTTAGTTACCCTATGTAAAGTCATGTCATTATGATTAGATGGCTAAAGAGCCATGGATACCGTCAATTGATGAATTTTATAGATAAAAATATTCTTTAATGCGATTAATATCATTACTCACTATTAGGCAAAACGACGGTATAAAGCATAGCCTTAAAAAAATACAGCAATTATGAACCAAAAAGATAGCTCGGATTGCAGAGCGCTATTTGGTAACCATTTAATTATGTAGCGACTGAAAAGAAGATTAAGTACAAGGTACGCAAGTATAATTATTTCTCTGTGTGGGTAACTTGGATTAACTAACAATTTGGAACTTTTCGCGGGAAATTAAAAACGAGGGCTGGGAACACCATTTGCTCAATTTTAAACTCTCCCTTTCCCCCTTCTAGTCACCCCACGTCGGTAAAGTAGTACGTTACCGACACAGTAAGGGGGGAAAATAGACAGAGACCGATAAGTGCGAATGAAAGGGCCACTGCGGCGATGGTACCTGGTTCAAATCTCATATGAATGTTTAAAGTTTATGTTTTTGACTATTTAACAAAACAAACAATATTTTTGTCAATTTTTTTATTATTCCATGTTCTTTTAAAATGCGGTAGGTACGTAGCCCTCGACAAGCGACTTTTGCTCTTCGGCGGATTTTTTGACAAACATTATTGAAATACTAGGCGGCGACCCACGGTTTCACTTGCTTTTTTTTCTAAACTACCCTTGTGTTATTAAAACTGAAAAATTTATAGATAAATAAAAAAATTACGCAAATTGTTTTTAGTAATTTTACGTAAGGGAAGAGCGGTTACTTTACAAAAATAACGCCTACATACTTGCAACTTGCCGCCAAAGAGCTGCATTAATATGGTTAAATGTAATAAATTTTTAGAAAAATAACAAATACCAACTTCTAGACTATACTTTTTTATACAACCTACCTATTTATACAAACCAAAGTACAAAGTAAAAAGAAGAAAACTTCATGAGTCAGCACCTCGCTGTCAAAACTATTACTGAAACGGAAAGGAAATAGCCCAGCCGAATTGTTATTTTATAACAATATTTATTATTTTTTGGTATTTTTTTTTATTTTTTTTTTGTGAAAAAAGCCGAGTTAAAGCATGAAACGCGTTCGAGTAGACGCACGAAGTGACGTACTAGTAATTGTGACCTATACAGGGTTATTCATAAAGGGTATGCTAAGCCGAAAAGGGCTCGTAATATATCATTATGAACAACTTTTACTATGAGACCAGAAAAAGAACAAAATCTAGTTTTGTTAGAGGTTATACCTACGCGCGGATAACAACGGTGGAAAGATAATTGGTTCCTGCTAAGCCAGCAGGTAAAAATGCTTTACACTAGTTAAAACAAACAAACAGTCGAACTTAAAATGATATTAGAACCAGTTGCAAAGTTAATTATTAGAGGCGCTCTTAATGTTTTTTTTCCCTTCGGCCGCGTACGAAACCGGAGGCTCGTAACCAGTTACGGCAAAAGAGAAAATCTTCGTTGTACGATACTGGTTACTGGGAAATACGTTTTTGCTTTACACGATACCGCCTTTTTTTTCGTAACTAATTTCAGTTAAAGAATAATTTTGTTTTGTAGGTAACTAGTGGGAAAAATATTTGTCCACGGTCCGCCCACGTGAACTCAATTGGGAAAGCCCTTGCAATTACCTTAAACCCATCGATAATCCGACTTCGGTGCTTACCTTAACACAAACTAGACATGCGTTTGACCACAATCTCACCTGATGGGAAGCGACGATGTGGTCGAAGGTGTAGCACGCTTGTCTAGGAAATACCTAATCATTCTACTTTTATATAACCCTGGGTTGTACTTTTTCGGGAAGACAGACGCCGGCAATGAGTTCAACACCTCTGCCGGCATGTTGCATGCAGGCGTGTGCTGGTATTCTTCTGCGGTATACTCGCCGTGCTGCCGCTGGAGGTCAGAGTTCGCCAGATACTTGTCAAAGAACAGTACAAGGGAATCCTAAAGGGCGCCCGGGTGCACAGCAGCGGTGTCTTCGCCTTTTATCAAGGCTTGACTGCGGCCTTGTGCAGGTTTGTTTTTTTTTGTACCCAGCAACATTTATATTTTAAAACACTAGCTGCACCCAGGTGGTTTCATCCGCTGTTTTTTTCCCCTAAACTTTCACAAATATTTCAAGATCAAAATAAGCGAAATCAGACCAGCCGTTCTCGAGTTATAGCCAGCCAAACGAACAGCGATTCATTTTTATATACAGGGTTATTCATAAACGGTAGGCTAAGCCGCAAAGGGCTCATAGTACTCATCATTATGAACAACTTTTACTACAGGACCAACCCGAAATTCGCGAAAAAAAATCAGCTGTTCCATAGAAAAATGTCAATGACACTCGACAAAATGTGTGGAACAGCTGATTTTTTTTCGCGAATTCTGGATTGGTCCCATAGTAAAAGTTGTTCATAATGATGAGTACTATGACCCCTTTTCGGCTTGACATACCCTTTATGAATAACCCTGTATAGAACATCTCTTTTTTTCGCAATTGCCAGATTGGCCTCATAATAAAAGTTGTTCATAATTTTGAGTCGATACCTACTATTAGGCATTTTCAGCAAACATATCCTTTACTTATAACCCTGTAATTATGTACGTATTTGGCATATTTAGTGCCTCGTATCTTTCAAACGGTGGAATGGATTTAGACAATTTAGGTATCGTTATACGAGTATTTGTCCTAAAAACCCAAGTGTCCTCAGATAGGTTTTTGTAAACAAAACGAAATGGTGTATTTCTGACGCGAAATACTAATACGCGATATTCATTATCAAAATAAAAAGGGAATTTAAAAATTAATTTTTAATAATTGTTAGCAGTTTAAGTTTTTGTTCTGAAAATTGGTGTATTAATATTGTGGTATTTTTGCGTCTAAAGTCTAAACCAATGTTAGAGAAAAGTGAAATAAAAGTAATGAATTCACGTTAAATGGCTCGATTTTGACCCACCATTCATGACCAGCGTAAACAATGTTGCATTATGTATTACTGCATCTGATTCTGAATCCGCCAATACTCCCGACGAAAGTTGCTGCCCTATGTTCAATGTTCACTGTGTAACATGTTACGCTACGTTACAACACGCTCAGATACAGATGATACAGGTTAATCAGAAGCCTAGGCTTCACCGGACAGACTACCAGGCAAACAGGAGTATGAAAGAGATTGCTCGGTAATACTAGACATACTGCAATAGCTGTATTTATGTTGCTTCCTACCAAGTTAAATAGGGGAGACCGGGGCATAACGGATAGCTAAGAAAAAAAGTAATATAAAAAGTAAATCGAATATTTGAAACCTACTTGTTTAGAAACAACAATTGCATTGTTAGCTATTATTTCCATTTTATTCCTTCACAAAAAATCTAGTTTTAAAGCCGGGGCAAAATGGGAATTATCTTGGGGAAAAATTAGCTCAAGAGTTAGTTCCAGCATAGGACGCATAATTGATTTTAGTTATTTGGCTACCTGTTCTTACTGTTACTTATTTAGGACAGGTTTAAAACGTCTTAAGCCTTTTGATCGCAGCATCATTATCAGAAATGTCAGAATCCGTTGTTGCATCAATAGATTCGCATTCGTTAGGATGACGTCTGTGTAGCAACGACACAGTTCGTTCTCGCTGACTCGTTTGACGCGACTAAATTACGAACTAATGGTACTACCATTGGTCAGCATAGATATAGTAATCATGTACAGGAGACCATTTTCCGTATTGCCCCGAGCTTTGTTTTGCCCCGGTCTCCCCTTTAAGTAAAGCGTACCGAACTTCCTATATTCACGTGAAGAGTTCCCACTGATGGTTTCCTCTCGCTCACTCACTTTTGTCATTGGCTGAACATCAATTGCAGATTTTCGAGTATGCGCAGTACGAACATGCAGTTTACCGCTTTAAATTTTCAGTTTGGGACCTAGTTTTAGGCTGGGATGTTCTGCCACACTGCGCCATTAGCGCAGACCTTGGTTCCCAAACAAATTGAAAACGATATGAATCAGGATACTGCCAAGTCAGCCAAAGGAAAAGTACCTACCGTGTGTGAAAAATTAACTAAGCATTTATTTTTTCCAAAACAACGTTGAAATGAAATGTTGTAAATCTGGTGACGTAATTTCTCCACAAATTATTTTTAGCCCGAAATATTTTTAATTGTCTACAAACAAGACTTGGAATGGTCTATAAATTGTTTTAAAATGTGCTTCAATAATATATGTATAAATCTGTAAAAAATATTAATAGAAATGCGGCAGGTGTAGTGGTAGGGCTCTTTTGCAGAGCCCGCCTGGGGAAGTACCACACCTTTGCCAGTTATTTCTCCGCCAAGCAGTAATGTGCAAACATTACTGTGTTCCGGTTGGAAGGGCATTGTTTCCAGTGAAATTACAGGGCAAATGGGAGAATAAACAACTAATATCTCAGGGTGACGAACGCAGTGCTGTGCCACGCAGGGTCTTGAATTCTGCGAGTTCAAAATTCTGGGTGGCGCAGACCTGTTATGGGCAAACGTGACGTTTAACATCAGGCGAGCGATTTGCTCGTCTCGTCACTCAATTACATAAAAAAAAAAAGGTAGGTACTTTGGACTTTGAAGGGCAGTATTTTAGATGAAGTGTAGGACTTAAATAGCTTCTGCTAGGGACTAACATTGGTTTCGTCGAATCCAATTACTTGCATGGTATAAATAGTTAAAAAAAATTGATGAATCTTCGATTGCATTGCAATCCATGGTTACCCCTTTAGTGCAAGAAGTCAACAGGATTATAAGAAGTTGTGTTAAGATGAAAAGGGGTCTTAGTTTACTCATCATTGTGATTTTTTTACCATGCGACTAACCATGGAATCGCGAAAAGAAAATCAGCTGTTCCATATTTTGCCGAGTGTCACTGACATTTTTCTATTGAACAGTTGATTTTTTTTCGCGAATTCCAGGTTGGTCCCGTAGTTAGATAAAAGTTGTTCATAATGATGAGTAGGTACTATGAGCCCTTTTCGGCTTAGCATACCCTTTATGAATAACTCTGTTCTGTATGGTATTTAACTTAAATGACTCAAAGACGTCACGTAAATAGAGTTTCTGTTGCCGAACAGATTTCAACGTACACGTGCCCTCCCCTCATGAATATGTTTAGTATAAATGTATGCATATCGATTCTAATTGTAATAAAACTGAGATAGAAATGAAAATATTTTATTTCGGATTGTTACATCCATATGACTTAACTAAATTCGTAAATATGGGTACGTATTTAAATTAAGTAATGGGCGACATGGGCGTGTAGTACTTCTGCCACGTCCGATGCTGTTGGCCACTGAAGCCTCTACAGCGTTCCGGGTGTTTGGCGAACGCAAATGGCGCTGGGCCTAGCAAAGCAGGGGACTGCAGTACCAGTCTCTACCCGCTTCCACCAGCGCGTTGTCGGAGCGGTGCAGAGCAGAGCGCGCGGCGGCTGAGCGGCTCCGCAGCAGCGCCGGCCAAGAAGGCGCGCGCCGCGCCGCGACCATGCCGCTCGCGCTCCACCATGGCAGCCGGCACATCGAGCGCCGAAGCAGTCTAGCTATCATATTAGCGAGTGCTATCGGCCGATAATTGCTAGAACTGGATACATTCTTCCTACGGTTCTCACATATCGGACCTATGACCGTATCGGTGAGCGCTGTAGGTAGGTGACCAGTGTCTATAATGGCCGTAAATAGGACTGACAGTATAGGTACGTGGAACATATCTATTCCTCCGTACTTAATTAGAAAGACTGGTGTACCTGTGTACCCTGGTGTACCTTTAGGTACGAAATTTTCCGTTCAGGTTAGGTACAGGTACGCATAAAAACACACATATACACACTCGTACCTAATAGTCGATTAAGTGGAGATGAAATGGACGCCCCTGTACTTATCAACACATTACTTGTGTGCGTGCCGGTGACGGAAAAACTAATTTGTGCATTGCATCTATGCACCTACTTTGAATGAGAGCGTGAATACAGCGGACCCTCTAATGTTTTTACGTCAATTTTAGACTAGACTATCTATAATCTACATAGTACTACTTATATCTCAGGGTGACGAGCGCAGTGCTGTGCCGCGCAGGGTCTTGAATTCTGCGAGTTCAAAATTCTGGGTGGCGCAGACCTGTTATGGGCAAACGTGACGTTTAACATCAGGCGAGCGATTTGCTCGTCTCGTCACTGAATTACATAAAATAAAAAGTTAAATTGACTTATACTATGTGCACTGCCAGAGTATGGAATATTTTGACCGAGTGGGTGTTTCCCGATAGATATAATTTGGGTGTCATCAAGTCGCGAGTGAATCGGTTCCTTCTAGGCGCGCGTGCTGCATCGTAGACCGCATCATTGCTTACCATCAGGCAAGATGGTGTCAAACGCAAGCCTATAACAGAATTGAAAAAAAGATTTGAAAACACTTACCATTTTCTCGGGCTGAAGAGTAAAAAGTAAGAGCTATAATGCCATGGAAACTAACGTGGTTTTCACACAAGCCAGTAAAAGCTTTATTCACATATTTATTTCAATACTTTATTTTAAATATTTTTACAACCCAAATATACAAAACAATTTACCTGATATATATGATATTGTTAAAACTTCACAAGAATATTAAGTTCGAAAACTAAAACCAACAGCAAACAAGCAAAGCTGCGGGCAACAGTTAACAATTCATATGTTTTTATTTGAAATGTGCTAACTAAGCCGATTTATTAGATACTGCCCTCGGCATCGTTAACTTATTTGTTACTTTTTAGTTCATGACTTTGTCCTTTAGAAAGCGCCATATTCAATTTAAAAACGTCGCATAGCCTTATCCAGCGGGCAAACAATACGTTTCCAACGATAAGAATACAATCAAATTATGATAAGTAGTTTAGAGGTGATGATACAGATAAACATACTTTAAAATACTGGTCAAAATCCATGACCCTCCATTTTGGTTCGCCGTCGCCATCGTCGAGTGAAAATGGTAGACGCCCCATTATTGTGCATCGTAGCACTGCACCGATACCAGGAGATCATATCCATCACGCAGTGTTCGGAAAGTCTAGAGTCAAGGTCAATACCTAAGGCTGCGTGACATGATCTGAGTTGACATGAACTATTATAAAGCAAGAGCCCACGACGATTAGACCTTCGTTATAAAATTTCTCTGTGTTGGGCTGTTTGGCTCTAATACGAATAAACGATTCACAATGAATTGTAACGACTATAAGTTCTAATCACGGTTGCTTTGAAAGATAACAGGTAGCAAAGGAGTAAAAATTAAAGTTATACTTTCGTCACTTTATAAAAGCTGAATTTAAACCTATATGTCACGTGAGGAAATATCAAAAGAGGATTTCCCAAAAATCAGACAGATTCGATTAACTTACAAAATCTTGTTTTAATTTATTTTAAAAAAATTAAAAAACTAAAAAACACGTATTGTCATCGCTCTTTGACAAGCGCGGCACGTAGCAGAATTATGTACCAGTAGCCGTGGGGAACCACAGCTTAGCCAGCAGTAGTAACAGAATTCGCGTACCGAGTCACAGCTTAGCTAACAGTAATCATAGAAATCGCGTTCGGAGCAAAAACACAATTTATTAGCTTCTAATTATTTTAATTTATTTATATACATATATTTTATAAATAAATTATATTTTATTTTATTTATTTATTTATAATAAACATTTATTTATAAGTATATTTTTTTTATAATAATTTATTGTCATCGATCCTCGATATATACTCGTATCTACAAAGTTTGAACGAAATCCGGCCGTTTAAAGTGGGTCAAAATCGCGCCCAAAGGAGTCGGTTACAAACATACAGGTGAAGCTAATATTTAAGCGTGTTAAAAATAACACAATTTTTACGAATACTTTTTCTATTATACAAAATTATTACAAAATTTGCTATTAAAACGGTAAATTTGCTATTAATCTGCATATCGTGAGTTGATAGCTTGATAGTTAACTATGATACCGTGTTCCACTTCATATATACATTGAAAAAAAAATAACAAAAACTGCAACAAACTGTAAATTCCTAAAAACCTAGATCCAGTTGTCTAGTGTTAATTGACATTGTTCTATGGAACGGCTGTTTTTTTTTTCGCGAATTCCGTGTTTGTCCGGGTCCAGATTCAGTAGCTTTTGTCTGGCGGTACAGAGCTGGCGGATCGATGTTTGTATCTTGGGATACTAGGAGACGAGAAATTGTAAAGAGTTAGTCGAGTTTTACTTTTCTCAAATATCAGAGCTGGCGGATCGATGTTTGTGTCTTGGGATACTAGGAGATGAGAAATTGTAAAGAGTTAGTTAAGTTTCACTTTCAGCTGGCGGATCGATGTTTGTATCTTGGAATACATACTAGGAGATGAGAAATTGTAAAGAGTTAGTCGAGTGTCACTTTTCTCAAATATCAGAGCTGGTGGATCGATGTTTGTGTCTTGGAATACTAGGAGATGAGATATTGTAAAGAGTTAGTTGAGTTTCACTTTCTCAAATATCAGAGCTGGCGGATCGATGTTTGTATCTTGGAATACTAGGAGATGAGAAATTGTAAAGAGTTAGTTGAGTTTCACTTTCTCAAATATCAGAGCTGGCGGATCGATGTTTGTGTCTTTGAATACTAGGAGATGAGAAATTGTAAAGAGTTAGTCGAGTTTCACTTTCTCGAATATCAGAGCTGGCGGATCGATGTTTGCGTCTTAGGATACTAGGAGATGAGAAATTGTAAAGAGTTAGTCGAGTTAGTCGAGTTTCACTTTTCTCAAATATCAGAGCTGGTGGATCGATGTTTGTGTCTTGGAATACTAGGAGATGAGATATTGTAAAGAGTTAGTAGAGTTTCACTTTCTTTATTCTTTTTTTAATTCTGGTTCATCGATGTTTAGGTATTGACATACCAGGAAGTAAGAAAGGGCAAAGAGCTGTTGTCAAATTCATTCGCTTTAATACCAAATAGAAGCTGGTTATCGATTTTGATAGTATTATTAATAGTATTAATTACACTCAATAACGTTAAAATTTATGATCAGAACCATACTATGATGGTTTACTTTAAAAGTACACGTATAAGTCCATTATTGTCCATGTATTATGACACGTTAGCAACACATAGGTATATCCAATAAGTTTATATCATCACTAGCTGACTCGACAGACGTTGTCCTGTCAAAAGCCATTGCGTCAATTCTATGTCAAATGTCAAAAGTTACATTAAAAAAGTTTACATTGTCCAAAGCGCTAGTATCTTAAATTTTCTAATTTTTCATGTTTTTTTACTATAAATTGAGATGTGAGCTATCCTATCTCCTAAGTTAGATCGAACTGCACCCGGTGTGCAAATTTGATTGAAATCGGTTAAGTAGTTTAGGAGTCTATAGCGGACAAACAACGTGACACGTAATTTATATATATTAAGAAGATAACAAATATATACCAAGCATAAAAATGGTTGCCCTCGGTGGCTGAAGCTAAAGTAAAGTATTTGTAATTTAGTCGTTTATGATCAGTAGGTACCAGTACCAGTAAGTTTATCAAATAACGCTGCGTGATTTGGTATCATCTTTTGTAAGAATGCCTCAAAAAAGATCGAACATCCCCTATTAATTGCACCAAAAACATTAGGAGCAAGACATAGTTAGATCGCAGGAATCTAAAGAAGATCGTGAGGCAGAACTTGCTGCATCTCAAAAATGGCAGCCCAGGTTACGTGCTACAGAAACTTTTTTTTTTAACGAGAATCTCGATTGTTTTCATTCTCGTTCAAAACGAACTTGTATCGAACATTATCAAGTACCTAGGTCGGTCTTCTTCTTCTTCTGTTCCTGTTACCACGTTAGATGGGGTCGGCTCTATCAAGTACCTAGGTCGGTAATTAGTTTAATTTAAATACTTTGATATTAAAAGATTAAGATAGATTAATGGAGATAAGTAGTACCTTCTTCATATTAACTTTATTAGTATTAAATCAAAAACACTCGAAAAACATCTTCGTTCTTGGAAAGTCAGGAAAAGTAAAAGACTTACAGCTTAAGTCTGCGTGCTGCATCTTCGAAAACGTCGTTACTTACCAGCAGGCGAGACTTATTCATATTTTCATTTACAAGTAGGTACACGACTTTCGATGAAGGAAAACATCGTAAGGAAACCTACATAATCTGCATATGTCCGGAGAAGAAATTCAATGGCGTATGTAAATCCAACCCGCACTTGGCCAGCGTGGTGGAGTACGGCCTAATCACCCTTCGAGGTATCACCATGTATCCCAGCAGAGGGAGGAGCAAAGGTTGCTTTAGGACACGACTTTATATTTCCAAATGAAAAGTGTTCACGTGGCATTAAATGGGTTAACTATTTTACCTACCTCCAGGAACCTTTAATTATTTAATGGCTGTCTTGTTCAGTTTTACACATAATTTAACAATGTACATAATATTACAGATTGTTTTTGCGTTTTCACACACGCCTAAGAAGTCCAAGCTTATCTAGTAGGTACGAGCTTTTTCGCTCGCTCGCTCAGTGATCTAAGGACTCTTACTGCTACAAGTAGGCTATTGGATTCATTGTACTTATCGGGAGCGGCATAGCAGTTGATATCGTGATACGAATTTGGGAAGACATAGTTCCCCTTTCGTCTTTCAAGTCGCCGTCTGCCCACGCGAGACAGACAATCAGACAACTGATAGCGACATTGGCGATTGATGAGCTAATTTTATACTTTACACTTCATTTTCATGAAAACTAGGTCAGACTCAGACCGACCAAAATAACCGAATAATAATATTAGTACAAACAGATGTAATCTCATCATTAATGACCCAAACAAGTAAATAAAAAACCAAAATAACAAACACGTCCAGCTATTATAAATAAAACCGCTTCAAAACGCAAGCTTTTCCTACTGAAATGCATCCCCGTTCGCAGCAAAATAGGATCGAATTCGAGCCTAAATGTGCAAGCAGTCGATGCACGTCTACCAGGAGATCACATATCGGAGGAGTAATTACTACTCCGTCGAACCGGGTAAACGAGAAAGCAAGATAGTATGTGCAGATCGACAGCAAAATTATCAACCCCTCTTCAATCTAGCCTAGATACTAACATAGGTATAGCGTGTTCCACCCCTTTCGCTTGCACTATTTTAAAACGACTTGTGAACGAAAAGGACGTAAAATGCGGGACGTTTTCATTCAACATAAATCACTACCAGGAAATAACAAAATTACAGCTACCTCTGTTTAAAGCCTAGGAATGAGCAGCACAAACAACTGACACTCGGACTTTATCAACATGCAAGGCAGGTTCATTCAGAACGTGGAAATGCTTGCATATCTCGTAGTACACACTATACAGCCGATAGATGTGAAGTTTTGCTTACGTCCATGTGGAGAATGCATGTAGCGTAGGTACCTACGAGTACATGTCGCCGCGCTGTAGCGGCTATAGCAACCTAAGTATTTTATTATGATTGTTTTTAAACACTAACTATTGAGTTGTTATGCACTATGTACTGGATATGGTGCCACATTCCACCTCAAAGTTCAATTTAAGTTGAGCTAACTTACTCAACTTCAGTTACTCGCTAGACGCCGCTGTATACATATAGTTTCTATAGAGTATTATGTGGTTTGTTGCATTATCCGATAAAAATACCGCGATGTGCCACGATACACTAATCTTATTTTTTGAATAAGTTTTACTTCTAAAGCAAGTAACAAAGCGACATTTGGCACACAGTCATAGTACTAAAAAAAAAAATTAAAATTTAGTCTCTAACCCTTCTAAACCACTAATTAATTAAGCGACTACCTTTTACAAGATTTTATGTAACTTACTGTGTACTTTTACTTTGTCATACTAATATCCCAAAAAAACATATTTAGTAACATTATTTATTTTGCTGTTAAATAGACCTAGAATTCCTGAAGAGGTCAGCGGAACTAACAATAAAAGCCAAACAATTCGATCTAATGAAATTATTCGCGAGACTTAATTTACTTTCCTTGTGTACCGCTGTACCATACAATAGCAATATAGCATAGATAGGGCTTACTAAGTATCAGTGGCCAGTTTTGTAATTTTGCTGTTATAAAAACAATGTATGCTTAGATTTTATGGACGCTATTTGGTACTTCTCTTAGTTTAAAACAAGACGCATTTTTAGATTTTATCTTCTTGTACTTTACACAAGTTTTGTTTTTCATAGTTATTTATTACATTGTTTGTTTGTTTTCTTTGTAAATTATTTTTAAGAATTTGATACACACACAAGTCACCTATCAATCGTTTTCACTTTTATAAAATTATTAACATATCTCTACTCGCTTAAAGCTTTCTTGCTTGAAGTTTTTAAATGAAATCGACACTAAAAATTGGACGAGACATTTATTAGACTTGGGTATTTTATGAATAAAACATTAATTTAGTGACATTCAAAGCATACGGCTTCGGTCGTCTTCAAAGTGAGCTGTCTGTTGACATTCGCAGACGCTTAGCGCTAGGTATACAACTACAGTCTGCGTGGACCGCTACAGTCTAAACCAGGGGTCGGCAACCTTTACGCAGAAGCGGGCCGCACGAAGAAATATTAGTTAGTAGTAGGTAGTTAGTCATTGGCTAATCCAGTTCTGCCTATACACAGCTCACAACTTGCATTTGACCATTAGTAACGAAAATAATATAACTAATGAGAGTCTGGCTTAAGCCCGTGCCATTATGTATTGTTCATGAAAAATTTCAGTGAATTGAAACATAACAATAATTTCCATGAAAATGATTTTGGTTTCTAAACATTTTCTTAAAACACGTGACTATTCTTGTGTTAATTACACAAAAAAATTAGTCGGGGGCTCAGGGCCGTACACGGGCCACGGGTTGCCGTCTACTGTTCCTACGCGATTTTTAAACTGTTTAACAGATAACATTTGTCTAATCATAGTAACTGTCAAACAATTATTATTTCTCATTTAACTATACAATTAATTGTTTCGACAAATATTACGATGATGAACACGCAGAGCATAGTGTAGATACACCGAAGTCGGATTAGATCGATGTGTCGATATGACAAGTATCCAAGCCGGCTTACGCGGGTGTCGCACGTATCAGTTTTGCGTGATATTACAGATCTTTTTCGCGACCCTTCGCGGAGCGCGGGTTGCCCGCCCCTGGTCTAGACTACATTTTCATTGAGCTTTCACCTACTCTCGCAGCCTGCAATATTGATCCAGACTTCCCGACCTCCACGTCGCATTTATGATCTCCTGGTATCGGTGCATCGCAATATAGATGAAAATTTAAGCTGCCGTTCTGAGGCGAATAGTAGCAGAGTTCTACAAACTTTGGTAACTTATGTCAGTTTTGGCGTGAAATTACAGATTCTTTTCGCGACCCTTCGCGGGCCGCGGGTTGCCCACCCCTGGTCCAGACTACACTTTCATTGAGCTTTCACCTACTCGCGCAGCCTGCAATATTGATCCAGACTTCCCTACCACCACGTCGCATTTATGATCTCCTGGTATCGGTGCATCGCAATATTGATGAAAATTCAAGCTGCCGTTCTGAGGCGAATAGTAGCGGAGTTCTACAAACTTTGATAACTAATGTACATAAAAACCAGCTAAACGCGAGTTGAACTCGCGCACGAATGGTTCCGTATTATCTATAAAAAAACGGCAAAAAAATACGTTTGTTGTATGGGAGCCCCCTTTAGTATTTATTTTATTGTTTTTTTTTTTATATTTGTTGTTTAGCGGCAACAGAAATACATCATCTGTGAAAACCCTAAAAATCAAAGTTCATGATTTTATGTCCTCTAGACTGCGCCATATTCAATTAAATAAAACGTCACCTAATTTATAACCAGCGGACAAACAAGACGCTTTTTTTTTTATGCCATAGGTGGCAGACAAGCAAACGGGCCGCCTGATGGTAAGCGATCACCGTCGCCTATGGATACCTGTAACACTGGAGGCATTACAGATACGCTGCCGACCTTTTAAGATTCTATTAACAGCCAACGATACCTCAAATGGTAAATTACTCGTATGACAAGTAGTTTAGAAGTTACGATTACAACAGTTGGACATAAGTACATGACATATACCTACATCGGTCAAAAAATAACTCTCCCTTTTGCTTCGCCGGAGTTTAGTAAAATGGTCGACATCCATTTTATTATATTTAGTACCTACTAGGCTTGCATTTGACTGCCATCTTGCTTGATGGTAGCAACATGCAGTCTACGATGCAGCACGCTTGAAAAACCGATTCACAAGCGAAATTTTTCATTGTGGCACTGCACCGATACCAGGAGATCATGTCTGGTAAATAGATGTTCGGAAAGTCTAGAATCGAGGTCAATACTGAAGCTGAACCTGACCTATTAAGTATAATTGATTCGACCTGCTTCGCTCAACGGTTGTACGTCCGCTTTATAAGCAAGAGGTCCCGTTCGATTTCCGGCTGAGGAAGATATTTGAATAATGCATTCAAATATCTGTTCTGAGTCTAGGTGCTCTACTTTTAGCCCTTTCGGGATGAATCTTAGTATTCTAACATGTCAAAATTGAATGTTAATAATCGATTGCACTAAGGAGTTTTAAAACCGGTGTCGAATTAAATCTGATGCATTGCAACCCCCTTTTATCCTTTCCGGGTGGTTAAGTCTGAATGACAAAATGTACTTATCTACATAAAGTACGTATAAAGTAAGTATAAAGTACATAAATGTCGGAAATCCGTAAAGCCTGACACAATAGGTACATTCAGCTTCATTATCTTTAAGTAGGTACGGGAATTTCGAATACATCGCCCTCGAAATAGCTCTTAATTCAACAGATATACATACTCCTTCACCCTTCGAGGGTAGACCTATATTCCAGCAGTGGGAGGATTAAAGGTTGAAAATGAAATGATGAAATGACATACTCCTTTTAGCTTTCCTTTCCTGAAAAAAACTACTGTGATAAGAAAAAATAAGCACGCGTGTCGGTCGCATTTTAACGAAAACCAAGTCGATATACTTAATTGTTGATACCTGTAAAAAGGCGATACCGTATTGATCTCTGGTATTGATGAAGGCTGGTGTTAATTCTGTTGGATCTTTTTAAACTAAACTCTGAAATAAATGACATTATTTTAACCCCTAACGTAAACAGATAGGGGTTACTATTACTATTAGATTAACATGTCTATCTGTGTGTAAGTGCATGTTTGTGATATCGTAACTCAAGGTTAGCTCGGCCTTTGACGAAGAGTGTAATAATTTTAAATTTATTCATCATTCATTAATCTGTTTTGGCTGTGTCTGTAACGAATAAGACTGTGTCTATCTACTAATATTAGTATAAACACGAAAATTTGTAAGAATGTATGTATGTTTGTTCCTCTTTCTCGCAAAAACGACTGAATTAATTTACATGAAATTCAAAACGAAGGTTGTTCATGGTCTGGATTAATACATATGCTACTTTTTATCCCGGAAAACGTGGGTGTAACCGCGGGGCGCAGCTAGTAAGAAATAGTTTAAGCATAGTAGATTTGTACTAGCATGACTGTTTCTAAATAATGATTCAGAGCACCTTTCCTAAAGATAGGTGCTTTATAAAAACTCTAAAAAACGTTGGCCCAATGCGTATTGCTGGCTTCAGGTACTGACAAAAATAAAAACTTAGCTGTGAGTAGGTAATTACTCGTATATATATCTATGGCTTTGATGCAGTAACTATTACCTAATCTGTGCTGGGTCTACTGCGTTTAGGTACGCAGAGAGCAAACGGTTCTGAAATATTAGAAAAGCGCCATCTGTCGCGCTTTAACTAAACTAGGTAGTGAGTTAGTTCTCTACCTACGGTTTAGTATCAAGTTCCAAGCCTAGCTTGGAAATTACTCCACCATCACCAACTTAGTTCCATCAAACTCACACAGATGGCGCTTTATGAAAGCTATATAGGTACACCAAAGTCGGAATACTAGATCGATGGCTATAAAATAATATTATAAGCGCTATTTTATATGTGATTGCTTATTGTTATTTAAATGTATCAGTTTAATTATCTGAATCTAAATCTGAATTTTACTCTCTGAGATTCGTAATTCTATTATGGCTTCTTAGCGGAAAATACGGTCCCATCCGGCAGAAAGCACGAAACCTGATTTGAATGCAGCTTTTATATATTATGTGTCCTTAAACGAAGTAGAAACACCTAGAGAGACGATCATTTCCTTTCTGTTCCTTCCCCCGTTCCATTTTTGTGCCCCAAAATTTTTTTTTTTTACATTTTCGCAAGAACAGTTCGAGCTACGAAAAAACGGTTATAGAAATATATTTTATGTTCTCCATTATATTCGCTACAATATATTATATCATCAGATTATGATCGGAACTATAGTAGAAGTACCCGACTTAAATATATTTGTGCTATTATTTATTCTGTGATACGTGAGTTTAGTTTCTCTATAATACTGGTATACTGGTTTGGTAGATAAATATTTTGAAATAATTTTCTTGCTTGAAATGTGATTTGATCGAGAGTTTTTTTTTGTTTTTTTATTCAGTAATGGGCTTCCATTTGACCACCATCTTAACTACGAGTTAAATAAATCTCCTCAGCAGATTGAAGATTATCAGTTATTTTAAATTAGGTATCTACTTCCAGTGAGATGAAATAAAGATCTTAGGGTCTCACTTGACTGTTGAATTAAGACACGCAGTTAATTTTAGTTGTCCTTTTCTGATAGTACTTATATTATGGAAAATGGAAGGTCAGTCCTATAGAATTAGCACCATTTTCTTTATAAAAACGAAACTAAGAACATGTTGTATACCGTTGAATACCATTTTAGACTAATGGGTTGCTTACGCGTCACAAGTGCAGTGGCGAGACAGTGCCCTCGGCCGAGTGTAACAGTTTGGCGAGGCGAGATAGTCACTAGAACTACGATTTGTTTGGTCGGCCGAGTGTGCCCATTCATTCTCTCGCTACTATACTCGTTACGTGTAATCAACCCATAAGCTTCTTGTGGAAGAAGACTTCCTCATAATCATGAGATGCCAAAATATAATTGTGATATAGGTAGCTATAGCAATCACTTAGTCTTACATCACATCACCATAACATTGTAGGTAGCCATTCCTAAGCTTGAACGAATGCTGTTTTTGACCAACCGATGAAAATCTATTTGACGAGCTCATGCCGCAAGAGCTGCCATCCTCCACCCTGGCATAGTCAAAACCCAGCCTAGGTTTATGAGTATAAGATATCGATGTAGTAGATTGCAAATTAAATCATCAGATTACAGAATGGAACTTATGAAAGCCGATAGCTCGGAAATAGTCATTGATGCCTGCTGTCAGTCTGACATTTTGACATTCGGGTAGTTTTTATGCGTCAATGTGTGCTTGATGTATACTTATATAATACGTACACGGGCAGTAGGCTAGTTTTTGGCATCACTTGGATCCAGGGGCGTAGCTACCGCCGTATCTGCCGTATCAATTATACGGGGCCCCGGGCCAAGGGGGCCCCCGACGTGCGTAACAAAAATTAATAAAAACTACCCATTTTTTTTTCAGAAATGACGAAAGTAGTCGATAATTTTAGAAAAAATATATATATTATAATAGTATATCTTTTTTTACGTGTATTTTGTTTTCCCCATACAAAACGCCAATTTCATAGGTAAGGACCTAATAAATCAGTTTGCCGAAAATAAGGCAAGGAGAGAGTATATTTAATTTGAAATGTTAGTAAAAATTTTGGAAAAAGTGATAGATGATAATTATGATGAATAAATATTTCTTTTAATTTTATGCAATTAGTTTTTTTCTTTTGTGAGAAATCTTTACCCTTCTTATGGGCTTCCAAACAAATTTTTATACGGGGCCCCGCCAAGACACGCTACGCCACTGCTTGGATCTAAGGCGATCTGCCTTTCTACTTGATCTGAGGTATTAACTAAGTGATTGCTATCGCTACATCGTAGTTCTGTTTGATATTTTTGATTTTTGATATTTTGTAAAGTAAGATTCTTGCAGCCGGAGCTTAGTCTATTTAGCTAATTCCTGGGTTCTTCAGTACCTACCTACCTACCTAACTTACGATTTACGTTTCACACTCATAGCTCCTCACTAGGATAGCCTGTGTCAGGAATGCCATGGAACACACACACACACACACAAGGACAAGTAACACTCAGACCCAGAGCAGATATTTAAACTTATTATTCAAACAAATTATTAACTTTGCTCGGTCGGGAATCGAACCCGGGACCTCTGGCTCATAAGGCGGATATACTACCGCTGAGCCAATTGGTCGTTTTTGGTGAACTTGGTGTGGTACCCTACTATTCTAAGCTAAGCTAAGCTAATTACTAGACTCTTTAGTATTTCCCTAACTTGGTGTAGGACATACATACTAAAGGTTTAGGTGTGCTAAATAAAAAACCAAATTTTGATATGTTCTTTATTAACAAAAACATCGTCTTATGTTTAAACACTTTTTTTTTCAAAATACAATACATAAAAAGTTTAGGCATTGTGCCGTAAAGTCTTTGATTAACTTTATAAATACAGACAGAGTACAGGTAGAGTCGGAGGTGAAATTAGATGGAAAAGGATAGGGTTGACAAATGATAGATTAATGATGCTTGATATATGATTATACGTAGTACGATAGGTACCCTGTAGTATAAGCGATAGAACCCAAACACTTATTTATTTTAGTACAATATTGTTTTTTCAAACATGTCGTAAATAGTTATTTTGCGATAGGTACCTACCTACTAATATACTACTGATAATATACAGTAATATATACTTTGGATGCAACATATGATAAAACAGATGATAATACAATAATGTAATAATAAAAATAAAAATATATAAATATCGATATGTTCACGCCTTGAAAAGTCATCCAGTGTCATTGAAAAACGAAAAACGTCATCAAGTCTATCTATCAAAGTTTTTCGTTACGATTTTAACAAACTCCCTTGCGGGACTTATATAATTATAAGCTTTACATTATACTTGAAGTTAACGTCAGCAAACTGTACGTAAAGATGCGATTCTACCAACAATTCCACGAGACGTAGTCAACATGTGAACTACTTAGACCGCGTAGTTTAGCGAGCATCCGGGCGGCGGTGACAGCGAGTAGTCGCAAATGAGCACAGCGAAGCGCGGTTCTGCTCTAATAGTTTTGCATTCATCTTGCGTCTACTTAGAAAGTGTGCTAGACGCAGTGAGCGACAGCGGGGCAGCTCTACACAAATAATGCCAAAGTACCCCGGCTCGCGCCACCGCTCTGCTGCCCGCCAAATCTAAAACTGGCATCAACTTTACGAAATTGTAAGCATTTACATTTAAAGGTCTGATCTTATCATCGACGTAGATAAGCCAATCGTAGAATTAGGTTAATTTTAATTTATGAAATATTGTCTTCAACACGAATCTTCACATAGACTGCTTTAATTCATTAAGTTAATCGACGAATTTAGCACTTAGTCCAGCTTCAAGCAGTCAATGTATAGAAGCCGACACTGGCGCATAAAACCCGTGTTTTATGATTTATTGGTCCCACCGCTTCTCGAGGTGTCTTTCTGAGGGCAAATCGTATATCCATCCTAATTTACCGGACCAACATTTTCTAAACCAAATCGAGCATTCACTTCTAAAAAGATCGGGACAACGATTAGTGCCTTTGATTTAAGCATTTGTCAATCATTCTCGCGGTCGCTCTTGTTAATATTCATCGAATACTCGCAGGTAAATATTCTTTAGAAAAGTTCGGAGCAAGTTTTTGATGATTTTCTCGAGAGCACGCTAGAATGCATGTATGACAAAGATCTAATATTTACCGACAGAAAGACCCATCTTTTACAACTCACCATTAAAAAGGTGTTTATACATATAAGTATCATAAATATTAAGTATGTAAAAATGTGAACTCAATAATGGATGAGGAAGAACAAGTTTGTATATATGATATGAAAAGTGTCCGCATGCGCGAGATATGATTAGTGGGGAACATGATAAGTACTTAGGTCTTAGATACAATATTTATGTGGGGTAGTTTTATGTATTGTAACTTTATATATTTAAACATGTAGTATTATACTTGAAACTACTTTGGAATTACACATTTTTATTACGAGTATAAACACAAATACAGAACATACATTGACTTAACTAATATAATTACGACGAAACAATTTTATCAATTAACTTAATCTAGGTTAGGCCCGGTATCGACTGAACGTTACTTATGAGACGTAATTAATACGTGAATGTAACATTACCGGACTCTTTGGTTCGATAAGTTACATAGTTCGAACGTTGAGCCGCGTGGCGTGAGCTCCAGGCTCCAGGTGAACTTGTCCGACCACATGTTACGTTGCTTAGTGGGACACCGGGCCTTATAAGTACAGTACACGTATAGATATTGTCCCGTGCCCCTCGTCTGAGGGGGAGGGATTACGACAGTAAGTTTAATTAATTCAAAACATATAGTAGTAATATTTTACAGAGTCCTTTCGTTGTTGAAACCTGTTGTTGTTAATGTACAAGTTTAGTTATAATTATAGTAAGTGCTATTTAGTAACATACAAATAATTAATCAATTAACAATGTT
The DNA here is from genome assembly GCA_949125135.1 of Alcis repandata. Lineage (NCBI taxonomy): Eukaryota > Metazoa > Arthropoda > Insecta > Lepidoptera > Geometridae > Alcis > Alcis repandata. The sequence goes on along the minus strand of OX421221.1, from coordinate 10,435,936 downwards.
AGATCTAACGCCCTGTGTTTTATTTTCTTCGATTTCCATTGTTATGAAATGCTTTGGGGGCTCCGAGAGGAAATTAAACTTATCCGATGGAAATTGGAATAGACATTATGAATCCAGTAACTGATACTATCAACGATAATCTAGATACACTCAATGGCCAGGTAATTAATTGATTCGTCTGGAAACTTCTGATTTCGAAAATATTTATTAATGTTCTTCGTCCTGTTTAATCTTATGTCATCGAAAAGGTTGGTTTACATCATAAACGTAGGCTATTGTGAAATGTTTCGTTTTTCTTTTAAACGCATGTAGTATAATATTTTATTATTAAGTGTCCCCTGCAAGGCAAAGACCTCCCTTTTTTATGTAATTGAGTGACGAGACGAGCAAATCGCTCGCCTGATGTTAACAGCACTGCACTCGTCACCCTGAGATATAAGTTGTTTAATCTCCCATTTGCCCTGTAATTTCACTGGAAACAATGCCCTTCCAACCGGAACACAGTAATGTCTGCATATTACTGCTTGGCGGTGGAATAACTGGCAAAGGTGTGGTACTTCCCCAGGCGGGCTCTGCAAAAGAGCCCTACCACTACAAAGGAGGACTTCCCTAAGGTGGAAGTAAAGGGCTTTATACAATACAGCTACAACACGTATCTTTGCAGAACGCAAAGTTCATGAATAGATGTTGGCATACTTAGGTTTATACTTTGAAATTTGGAACGTCTGTGAGAAAACGGGGTGCAACAGCGTCGAGCGGTGCACTGACATCATTTTGGGCTGCCAGTAGACTTCGCTGTTTATTCGCTGGATGGGATGGTCCAGGATGGTCGGGATGGTCGTAATTTTGGTAGTAGATGCAGGTACCTACGTAAGTAGTAAACGTATCTAATATATTATTACCACAACATTTACCTACCGAGATCTTGTATGGCAACGGCAAGTTTGTTATTCGAAATATGGTTGAATTTAAACGTTACTATATACTTTAATACTATGAGTAATACACGTGCAAACAAAATCGAAAGAGACGATCTAAACTACCTCTACAAACTTAAAACATAAAAAGCGTGCCTAACCTAAGCTAAGATTAAGTAAAGACAGGAGTACAAATAAAATAGATCGACGTAGGTATTTGAATCTGGTTTTCAACTTGAGTTGCATTTGACAATTGGGTAGGTTTTGTAACGTTTACCTCTATGGTTGGATACGAATGCCTCATTAAAATGGCGACAAGCTATGCATACACATTCTGAAGACGACAAATTGCACTTCGCATTCAAACAAAAACCAGTTTCAAACGCGTCGCACTATGTGTGAAAAGAGCAAATTCCAGAAAAATTCCACAAAATCATTTAGACTTGGGGCCGAAGCCCCCAAACTCTGTTAACTCAAAGTATTGAGTAAGAAGTTATACCTAAATAACGCTAGTCGAGGCCCATTCCGGGTTCTCCTAAACCTACTATTTACAAAACGTTGCATCCGCAGTCTCCGAATTCATTTTAAGTTACACTCCATACCACTAGATAATTCAACAAAAAGGAGGTTAAGTACTAACGCGAAATAAGTATAATTTTGTGTTAGTTAGAATAAATTGCGAGACTGGATGTATGGCAGTTCGTAAAAATTTTGACGTCCCTGTGTCTGTGCATCAGGCGACCTTATGTACAATTATAAAATAAGTCTTGCGCAGTCCAGCATCTGTATAAAGCCACAGCCGACGTTTCAAGAAATAATCTCAAATTATTACAAAAATTTGCAACATCTACGTAAATCAAAATCCCGTTACGATTTGACTTGTGTGAGTGAGTACTTAACTAGGGCTGTAATAAGTACCTACAGATCTAATCTAGATCTAGTTCTTTCATATTTCGCATTTAAAGGTCACTGTTGTTGGTCGAACAGTTTCAACTCCTTATCGTTTTGTTCTCATGATATTTCATTGAGTACATTTCGTTATTTCCTTCTATTTAGTTGTTATTCAATGATGTTAAGTCTTCCTCTGGGCATTTTACTTTGCTGGTCATTGTTTTCTCATTCAGTCCCCGTTCTGTACTCACTATTACAAATAAACAAAATCTAAAACGCCGGACAGCTAAACTGCGCAGGACGGTATTACGTACTGTCATACTGATGCAAGTTTGTTTATTTTAACACCGAGTTACTATAGGTTAAATTGGTTATTGCTTGTTGAATGTGCGACTGGGATTTGCTCCATCAGCCGAAAAACGAAATAAAAATGTAGCTTTATTACGCGCGCCTATATACGTCGCAGCTTCATAACACAAAAATAAATTCCTAATTAACAATTTCTCAAACAAGCTCGGTGATTAGCAGTTGCGCGAATAACCTCACTGTGTTCGAGAAAAGGAAATACAAGTCTTGGAGGCAATAAAGCGTTGATGGACTCTCGTTACGTATATCTGCCTCGGTTTCGCCGCGGCCTATATGTTTAACGTTCGACGATCAAATTCATTTTTTGCCTCCGCGCAAGTATAGCACTAAAGTAACATTTAAGTAAAAACTAAGTATGAGTATTAACCGCTTCTTACACAAGTCTGTACAAGCGTAAATTTTATTTGGTTACCAGGTACTTGGATGTTTTTTGATTTGAACGTACGGTGATCTAATTTTGTTTTACTTTTTTATCCATGTTAACTGCAAACCGGCGAAACTTCAAACGAGTATTTACTTTCTGAAATGTATTCTGAAAGATGGATGTACACTCTAGCCGACACAGCTTACTGTGTCTACTCTATTACGGGCTAATTCTATTCAATATCAAATTATGACACCTATGTAAGTCGGTTAACTCTTCATACAATTCAAATGGACCATATTCTGAAGGCATCAAACTAAACTTGCCACATAACCTTATACACTTTCAAAACAGATGTTGACCAGCTATTGATTATTTTATGACTTTCATTACATTACTTTTAATTACGTGCCTTAAAAATATTAAGTCCATTGTTTTTTATACGACTCTTATTTATACACGGTGGTGTGTAAACCGTGTTCGAACCGCAGTTTTGGTATCAGTAAGTGAATACTTATTCAGTAATCTTTTAACCTATAGGAAGCTGCTTTGCTTTGTTGTGGCAATAAACCCAGTTTCTAAAAGTAAAGAAATACTAAAGATTTTCAATTACTACGAATAAAGATAAATTATTAAAAATTTTACTCTGTTAATAAATTGTTAGATAAACTTAAACCAAAAAAAAAATACAAAAAATTGAAAAAACTAAAGTGTTTTCTCATCCTCGACTTTAAAAGTATGTTATTGTTTTTTTTTTTTTGTAATGTCTGGGCCATGGTTATGCTTCTTACGGTTTGGACACGACTTACACAACACGGGTACTAAAGATAGATAAACTACCTACAATATATATATATTTATATAGTCTAGCGTTCTACTTAACTAATAATATAAATCTTAAAAATACTTAATCATGTGAATGCTTATAGCGCTCTTGTGTCGATAGTCTGTTAACCGCAGGTACACGATGTTACGGATTTGGCCGAAATGTGAATTTTCCATAAATTATGGTCTATCATTGCGGAAATCACCGTCTAGTGGGAAGTTTTTAATGGCTAAGCTGGCTTAGCATGATGTCTAGCCAAGCCTATATATGCCACGCGGCTCAAAATCCGCCGCTCCTAGTAATCTACTGTCTGATTTCCTCTGTTTTTCTTAGACAGTAAGTCTCCAAGTGAAGCAGTGACTTACTGTTCATTTCCGAATCTTGCTTTAACTTTTTGGTTTGCCTAACTCATTTCATAGTGATAATATTAGATTACAAACAGTTTTCAAAATTGCACCTTTTGATCAAAAAACGTACCTTGGCTGGTACGTTTCCATAGCAGCTATGAACATTCAAACAATGACTGCATTAACAACTATTATTGCCGTTTAGTGAGAATCCGCGTAGGTTTACCGAAGTAAATGAAGCGTACGGCGTACGTACGAACTTTACGTGGTTTATAATACTTCACAATAGTTCGACCCAGCAGCGACACTAGGCAAAGAGTATGAGACTAATTATATAAGGTTGTTGGGAATTCAGATCCTCGGCCCTTTTGTATCGATACTGGCGATTCCTCAGTTCCCTTGATGTTCCCTTGATGTTCCCCAGAGATGTTCCCTTGTTATGTTCCGCCATATGTCTAAGTCCTCAGTAGTAGTACCTACTGAGGATGGCGCGGATCTGATCTGCCCAGTGGCGATCAACTTTTGGAGGTTATCACCGATGTTACGGGCTAAAGAGCCAAAGAGCTCAAATATATTTCGAACGGCCGTCTTCAAAAGAAGAAGACTTCTTAACGCGATGTTTGGTGAAGTTTGATGTTTTAAAATGACCTTTAATACGACTGCCCAAAAAAAACGTAATGTGATGTTTTCAGCTAAGATGTCACTGGTTTATAGTATATATATAAGTAATTATGTCTGACTGTCAGAGATTGGTTTCACCGAGATCTCAAGATTGATTCTCGCCGACCCGTTACTTAAGAGGAAAGAATGCACAACTTTCATTTAAATACAATCCATTTTCTCTTTTAATATTAAAAAACAACCCTTTCTAGAGTGAGGGTTCGATTTAGAACTTTGACATTTTTAACAGGATAACAGGTTTTATAATATTTTACAAATAAAGCTCGATTTGAAATCCAATAAGTTTGGAATAATTAAATTAAAATTAACAATTTTCACCATGCAAGATTTGTCTCATACTAACATACAGACAGACATTCTACCTATACTAACCACAACCCTTTGAGATAAAGTCAGCGCGCGGCCGACGCGAGTGGCCGATTAGCTTGGCCTCACCCACACAAAGAAACGCGGATGTTGCGTGCGTCGCGACAGAAACAACATTCAGAAATACTTATTATCAAACGTCTCAGCAACAGCCTTTCCTCTTAAATTCCTTTACTGTTTTGGGTTGGTTGTTTCTTTATACTTGTTCTATAGTATCTCGCCTACTACTAATAGTAGAGGGACTACGAGTGAATGTGAACATTATGTGTAGAATTTCTAGAAATTTAGGCAGTCGCATTTTTTATCAAGTACCGTCTCGAGTTATGTTTAAAAACGGCCTGTTCTTTCTATAATTTACATAACTTATCTCACATTTTTACCCATTGACCCCACTTCCGGTCGAGCTAGAGCAAGGCACGAGTACTAAATTCTAAACATCCTAAATTATTCTATTTTGTCTAGTTTCTTTATATTTTCCTAAAAGTATTGGTGTTATTTCCTGTTCAGTGTTGTAATATACATGGTTATTGTTAAGTTATTAACCTATGAGTATTATAAATTATACCTAGAAAGATTATATGCTTTTAACACAATTATATTAGACAACAAGAATATGTATTTTTATATACAGCTACGTTTTATTTGCTTTGAGTACACTTTTTCTTTCAATATACAAGTTTTAAATCTACTTACACCTACCTAATCTATGCGTCTATCTTTTTCAGATGACTCTGGCATTTTTGCCGTTGCTTCCTAATGAACTAATTACATATTTATAATTATTTTTATTTTTAAGAGTAACCTATGTATATTAGTTATATTAAATATCCTAAGATTTTTTTATTTTTTTAAAGGTTTTTTAGTTTTTTTTTCTTAATTATTTTTTTAGGTTTTTAAAAAAATATATGCACTATGTTATATCTAACTACATATATAGATTACGAACTACGTGATTAAATATTTGACTTGAATATACTCTGCTAATAACTTAATTTATAATTAACTTTCTATAGAATAACATAAGATTTTTTTATTCTTTTTGTATTTTTAAATATTTTTTTTATATTTATTTTAAGGTTTTTATTAAAAATATATACTATGTTTTATCTAACTATATGACTGTAATGCTTACCTAAAAATTATTTGTAAATGACCTAATTTAAAATATTAATTAATTGATTTCTGTATTGTAGGTACAGGTTGTTGCACAAAGTATATTCACAAGTTGTAACATAAACCGTGTCCGATCGTGTTGAGTTTTGTGGGATTGTATTATTATTATGGGACAGATTTTTTTATTACAATCAAGTATAAAACTATTGAATTTAAAAACTTCATACCACAAAACTTTTGCAAAAACATCGAATAATTCACGGACGTATTCGCAATAGTTTGTATTTGTGGTACATTAGCCCTCCTAGCCAAGTTGCAGTTCCTTAAATTGAATCTATAGTAAACTAGGATAACATATGGGAAAGACGTTTCTATAATCTATTTATAGATTTTACGACAGAAATGTCATTCCCATATATTGTAATATTTTTCTATAGAGTTTCGATTACACATAGAACTGCAACTTGGCTAGGAGGGCAACCCCCCAGCCAAGTTGTAATTTGATATCGAAACGCTATTATATAGAAGACTATGAAAATGTATGGGAATGACATTTCTATAATCTTATTTATAGAAATGTCATTCCCATATTGTTATAGTTGTTTCCAACATTGTTATAGTTTTTCTATAGCGTTTAGATTATAAAATTGCAACTTGGCTAGGGGGCACAGAAATAATAGAATGAAATAGCATATGGCGATCCTGATGTACGAAGATTAATTCACCATTTGATGCTTCTAAGGTATGTATTACTAGTTTTATAATTTGGTTAACTTTGTTGATATTTGGTCTTTTTAATAACGTTTTTCAAACTGTAATTATTTTAATAACTTGTTAGTAAATTGAATGTACACGGCTTTTGTTACATCCTGTATTTCAAGATTGTGGTTGTGATTTATGTGGTTGTTATTAACATTCAATACAATACAATAGTCCAATCGAAGAACGAACTTGATAAAAATGCAACACAAAACAATACAGGGTTATATGGAACGGGTATGCTAAACCTAAAAAGGCTGGTACTCATCATTATAAACCACTTTTACTATGGGAAAAATCCGGATCTCCAAAAAAAAAATCAGCTGTTTCATAGGAAAATGTCAATGACAATCGACAAAATGTATGGAACAGCTGATTTTTTTTCTAATTCCGGTTGCCTCATAGTAAAAGTGTTCATAATAATGAGTACAACGAGCCTTTTCCGGCTTTCCCTTCCCTTAGAACCCTGTATAAATGAAATGTATGATTTTAATATCTGTTCCAATTGAATACTAACATTCTTAACTGTTTTCTAACGAGAACAATAGAAGTTTGCAGAGTTATTTCAATAACCGACTTTTAGTTTAGAACAAATTGAAATAGAAATGTACCTGTTTTTAAGTATCATGATTTTACGGAATCAACTAACAAGCGCAAACTATTTATGATGGTAGTAGCTAGAAAATATTATCATAAAAACATATTTAGATGGTTATCTAAAGTTGGTATCTATGTATAAAGTATTGTTATACATTAGATTATTTTATTAATTTTTACGAGTATAATGGTATCTACTGTAATAAAGCGCATTTTTTATGGATGACTATTTTCTATTATATTTATTTATTTGTGTTAAAACTAATTCTCTCATGGGGTTTTATACCTATTTCTTAATTCTACAAGCAAACTGATTAGAATCTCTGAAAAAAAATCTATGTACGTTTTTTTTTTGTACACTAAACTACGTAGAGAAGCCGTTATCTATATTATAGTACCTATACAGGGTTTTTAGGAAACCCTGTAGATAGAATAAAACCTACATAATTGCAGTGGCAGGTAAAAAGTGGGATTAACGAGAAACTGACGTTATATTTTCTCTTGAAAATCTTCGCTTAGTTCGAGAAGCATATTATGCAGGCCCAGGTGTTTGGCATTTAGAAATTGTTACAGTTTTTGTCTAGTCTTCGATCCCTTTTTTACCCATCAACTTTGACCACTGCAAGAAATGTAGTTAGCCGAAGCTCACCGAAACTTAGAAGTTAAAGTATTGAGACTACTGATGCTTGACAAATCCATTTTCAAAAACAGTACGTGTCAATCTATAAATGTCGATAACTAATCAAGTTTCGATGAACATGGGCTCTTTTAAACTAATCTAACTATCCTACTTAGCTTATATTGTAATTCTAAGGTGCCCAAACTATGATGGTATCCGTTGATTAGTACTTATGCTAATTATCTACTCTTTTATCTATTTTTGCTGATATTATTCTCTTATACTTATATTTCAATTATATATTTTTTCTCTTCTTATTTCTATAATATATTCTCTCTCTTCCTATTTCAATAATATATTTTCTCTCCTCTTACATTCAAAATATAAATTTCTCTCCATATTAATACTAGGATAGTATATAGTACTGTCATTTTCACGTAGGTGACCAAAGTCGCACAAGCACGGTAGCGCCACTTGCCCGCAAGCGAATATCTATCCTAATTAGGTACCTGATATTAAGTAGATATTCGTATAGTCATTCGACTATCACAACCGCCACGTCTCGAGCTTCATTGGAAATTATACCATAATCTCAGGTACTTTGGATTGATATACCTATGCGTATAATAGAACCAAGGGTTGCGCGATCCTGGTCTCGTACCTAACATAGAAATGACAGATTCAATTTCAACCATGTTTCGTTTTATTCTAAAGGTTTATATTGGGTAGGGTAGGACTACTGTCCAAAGTTTTGATTAAGATGCCTAAGGTGCATTTAAACAGCGCATGATAGTGTAACCTGAAACTGGCTCATGTAGGATCGAGCGTATACACACGGTATACGCTATTGCACGACGTTTTTCCAAGAAAAAAAATAAATTGAATATCTGTTATTGACAATGTTCAAAAAACAAACCGGAAATGTTTAGAAAGTTATTTTTGCTATACTAAAATAAATCCATCCGACCTAGAAAGAGGTGGAAGGACGAACTCGACGTGTTTAGAAGTATTGGCCCGCATTAAAGTTGGTAAGGGGGAAGGGAGGCTTTTTCCTAACAATGGGACAAGCCAGGCTAAATAAAAAAATACCTGTATCCATTTTTTTCTAAGCTATTTCTTGTGCTATAATTGTGTACTTGTGTTATGTGCTAGATGGCTGTAACACGATACAAGACCCTTATAAGAGACGGCTAGATACTGTACTCGGTATATGTCTATTTTCCTCTCAGTACCCATTGAAATTGCGACAAAAAACGTTTCGGGCACATTACCTTTACTATTTACTATTTTAAGTGTAAAGCCGATAAATATGGATAGCAAGAACCCCGTATCATTTGAAAGGAAATAAAAATGATTAGAGTTATAGAGGTATATATTTATAAGTATGGCATACACAGATTAGATAGATAGATAGTTGAAAAAATAATAATGGAAATTACAAAACCCAACGGCTTTCTCCCTCTTAGACATTACGTATTAGTTGGCGATATAGCGCTGAAATGTGGTCTGAATGCGTTCGCTCTAAACGCTTTGGATGTCTACGGGATACGCGGGCGTTGACAAATTAATATATATTATAGGTTAAATATAAATATAATAGAGAATCATATATAAAGAAGTTGTTTCATTATTAGCTGGAAAAGAGTCGGCATCCTATAATCGTATTGATAAATCTATAATCGTATCGTACCTAATAACTCTAAATCTAAACAATTACTTTATACCAAAGTTACGCTGAAGTTACATGTGAAAGATGAATTTGGGGTTTACAGGGTAGAAGTTACATATTGTGTGGCGTTTCTTCTAATTATACAAATAGTACTTTACAGTACCTACGGTGATTAACACATTAATATAACCTTAACTAATAAATAATCACAAGGAAAGGAATGACTATGATACACAGTAATTCGGTTATAACCTTGTGATACAACGGGCGCTGTTCGACTCCGAAAATATTAACTTTAACTTTTCTAATATCAGTACTGTCTTATAGTTTTCCGATCTGAGGTGATCGCACTTCACTTAGATGTAAAACTCTCTCTAACTTGAGCACTATCAAGGCTCTAACGTGTCTATATTTTCGGAGGCGATTTAACCTCACCTACATTACTTATAAATTTAGTGCAGGATCGAAGAAAACAATAAGCACAGGGGCGACTATCGCCCGAGAGGTTTTCTCTCCCTAAGTATACCTTAATATTAAAAAAGAGGTTAAAAAAATATAGGAGATATAGGATTTGGATATTCTAATGGCCGTGCGTCGGCATTCGAAGTCCGCAGCGGCGACGGACGCCAGCACACGGCGCGGACTACTACTTGAATTTGCAATGAAACTCAACCGTCGTGAGAAACATACTCTGGCTAAAATTGACGACGGTGCTGTTCCGACTGGGGTTTCTATCGCGCATTGAAGTAGTGCCGAGACTAGGAGTCACCGTAGAGGTGATGATAGTGGAAGAACATGAATGTGCGCAGGCGAGGCGCGAGGATGGGATGAGAGGCGGCCGAGGCCAACAAAAAGATAGACTGAATTTCGATCGCTTAATATTTAGACACCAATAAATATCTAAAGTATTACATTATTCGCTGACGCTAAATACTTTATTCTACAAAAGAGGCCATCAGAAACCTATTTCGATTGTTAATACGACAGCCGTACCCGGTTCTGCCGACTCTAGAGATCTCTAGAGATGGTGCATATAATAGCGCACGACGCCCGACTTTTCCAAAAATACACGTAATAAAGAACGGAATGAATCGGGCGCCGACATGACAAGCTTAACTAGCACGTCTTGCAGATCGTGCGCTCCTAACAACTAATTCAATTAAATACTGAATGGAATACTGCATATAGAAACAGTCTACCAAGGGGGCCGAGCTGTTCTCAGCCAAGTTTATCATGGGTGTCATCTCAAGTTCCCTATGAGTGTATCAATAAACACGTCAAAGGTAAGTCATTAATAAAGGTTGTTTAAACCTAGTCAATGCCAATTATTGTGCTCGTTGACGTCAGCTTCAGAAACAGAATCTAAGTGCCTCGTGGTGACTGTAAAGCACGGTCGTTTATGTCCTTTTAAAAGCTTAAGTCCATGTATCGGAGTCCCGATAGTTCTCTTACACAAATTAATGATGGTTTAAAAGTGAGCCGCACAAATGATGATGTTACATTTTTCAACTTAACTTTATATACCGCTTTCACAATTTCGCAGGATTAGTTGGTGTAATTTTTCGAACCGATGCTCGAATAAATACAGCAAAATACTCTATTTTGCTGGTTTGTTGGATAACAAACGAACAAAATATCGTAATGGAAAGTGGTTACAAAAGTGTCTTTGACGATAAACCATCGGGACATGTAATTCGAATATCCTTTTCAAATTTGACTTTATTTGCAGAACTTAAGACAATAGATAAGTAATACTCTCCTTGTGAAACTCTATGCCATATGTGAACCGATTTTTTACAGCTGGCTTAAGAGTTAACAGCATATTTATTACGTCTCACATCCGGCAGTTGGAGGGAATTTCAGTAATGCAACTAAAATAAATTCGAGACAATCAGTAATTGTCTAATTTTGTTGATTTTCAATACCGATCGTATAGTATGATCGAATTGGACGTTCGAAACTACATGTACCGTGATTTTATCGTTCGCTTATTTTACGGCGACGCTTACAGTCGTGCGTGGATCTGTTGTGACAAAACAGGAATAGTACTAGTGTTTCAGCAGCACTTACCCAACGCGCGGCTATCAACGTCACCATAAAAGCAGATTGCGTGCCCGTACTTTAACGTAGATGATGGTGGGGCTTGTGTCCGTGGGACATGCGCTCCAGGAAGCGATGCAGATCGTGAAAGTGAGGCCGCTGCGAAGGCTCGCGGCGCCAGCACTCGTGCATCAGGTCGTACAGCTCGCGGCGGCAGCGCGGCGGGGGCGCGCACGGAACGCAGGCGCCGCGCCCGGCCAAGCGCCACTCACTCGCGTTTGCCACAACCTGAACAAAAACCTCAAATTAGCTCACCTTCCGCCACAACAAATCAGAATCAAAACAGCCACAAATGCATGTCCTGGGAGTACTAATTTCAATTTAGTGCAAAATCGTTTAAGTTTTACGAATGTGAAATATACCACTCGTTAGTTACTTGGATTTTCCAGTTATCATGCACAGCAAACTTCCTATGCCTATCTTTAAAGCAGCTTGGGTGATGCGCTAAAAAGGGACAACACATTTTACCTGGAACATGAAACATTTAAGACCGCTTTTTAATAAGAAGACAATTCTTATTAGGTAATCTTACCTGGTCATCGCCCATTTCTTCGTATGGTTTGGCGGAGCAGTAAGTCAAAATTTCCCAGACCGTCACCCCGAAAGACCAGACGTCGCTTGCTGGTGAAAACATGCCCTACGACAAAGAAAAAAATATTTTAAAAACTATATTGTAACGTAGGTATATTTTACTCTGCATTATCCTAAATTAGCTACGTCCCACAGTTTCACCGGCGGTAAGTATTCTGTGTTAATTATAGAGTACAAACTATCTCCTATTCACACTCAAAAACATTTACACCTATAATGTGATAAAGTAAAAAAGCACCATGATACCACTTTCCGAAACAAAAGACAACTTGGTTTATCTAAAAAGACCGCTCAAATCTATGCGTTCCTACTTATATTTTCCAACAAAATCCAGACCATTCTGCTTTGACTGGAAAATGTTCCGCTTGCGGTCTACGTTTAAATCGCCGATCCCGAAGCTTTTCTATAGGTAGATATTCTTTATATCCCATCGCAGTTTTCATATTGAGACGCGAGGTGAAAATCGAAAAATTGATGCAGTGAAAAGGCATTCAAAAGCTTCAGCTTTCGTCTGCATATTTCACGGGATATAAGAGGTCTCGGCTTGCATTTATAATTCAAAATTTTGATCGGAAACGTAATCGACACACGCTGCTTCTTTTCAACCGACTGTAAATAAAAGAGGATGTTCTCAATTTGACGAGCGTCGATTTTTAATAAAAAAAATTTAAAGTAATTGTTGCGTGTATGTTACGCGATACTTTCGACTGTGACTGATTTTAATGTTTTTTTTTTTTAAATAGTTAAGCCTATTTAGGACTGCGGTGCCAAGGTTTTGGTAAAAATGTTTCGTCCTCTGAAAGTTTTAATGTCTAGGGACTCAAGTACAGAGGTGAAATGAGTTAAACATAAACGTCCGCGTAATTACTCCAGCTAGACATAGAATGAAGAGTTCAATTGAAATAACATTTTTACCATTTTATTAATATTAACAAGATATGATCTATAAAAAAGAACGAGGTTTTCTTGCATTCTCATTAGAGTTACACAAGTATACTACAGCTCGATTGGACGTCAGGAAGTGGTTCTGACTCCTCTTCCAAGATTTGACCCATACAAAAACACGAACAAGAAACCTTATAAAAAAAATATAATAAAAAAATAATAAAAGAAACCTTATAAAATGTAACCATTATTTTTTAGCTCAACTGTGATCTAATGCAGTGCTTCATCTTTCTCTCTAGACGTCTCCAAGTTCACGTTAACACCCCCACAAACATTAACATGCCTAGACGTACTAAGTAAACTTAATTAACAGTCCGGCCATGACTATGCGGTGGCAATCAACGCGCATCCAATTACCGCTTCCGGATCTAATAATAATATGTCATGTAATGTTGTGTTACGGTTGTTTTAACGGCGTGGAGACAGGCTTGTCCCGACAGTCCTTTGTAATAATTTCATTCAAGCCACGGACCTCGAATCAAGCAACACAAGTCTGCTATGCCACCAGAAAGTGGTGTTGCAATTAATAAATATCAGAACGATAACACTTGAAATATTATTTAAAAAACATGATTAAATTGCAAAAAAAAAAAATGCGTGAAAGAGATAGGTGACAAATGCTGATTTCTTCCAAATAATTAATTCTTTAATTGCGGAAGTCGTAGACTCGGGACTTACCATTAACAGGCTTTCCCAAGCCATCCAGCGCAGAGGAAGCCTGGTCCCGTCTGGCATGATGTGGTAGTCCGCCACAAACTCCTCGCAGAACATGGCGTAGTCCGAAACTTTAACGTTTAAGTCTTCAGTTACTGTAACGTTCCTATGGGCAAGACTTTAATTCAGTACAAGATAAAAAAGATGACAATTGATCACGGAATGAAACTAGACAAAAAAATATCGGCTGTTCACTGTCTGTGAACAGTAGAACTGTAGAACTAAAGAGACATAACGAGAGCGATCTTGGCCCATCTTGGGGAGTCTCGACAAGAATGTTCAGCCCGCTTCTTAATAAGCTGGTTAGCTGGCACCGCTTTTCTAATGCTATTTCAAGGCGCGGAAAATCTTTTTCTCGCTCTAGATGTTCCAGAACTTTTTACATGCCAATGTAAAATTTTGACGGACCTGCCAACTAAAAGTCCGTTGCAGGCAGATTCACTGAAATAAAACGAGAGAGCACCGTAGCACGCAGAAGTGCTACAACATGTCAAGTAGCAGGTTTACCAGATTGCAATGAGCCGGCTACGATGCTACAACCTACGCCTAGCTACGAAATAAAAAAAAACGATACTTATCACACAGTACTACTACAGAAGTACAAAGTGCAACGAATAATTAAGTTGAAACAAGTAAATATGCACCTGGCTGCTAAATCGCGGTGAACTAATTCGAAGGACTCCAGATACTTCATTCCGGCTGCAATTTGGCAGCAGAGATGCAGTAAGCTTGCGTAGCTGCGAATAAAGAAAACGTATTAAATTCGAGAACGGGTAACGGACCTCTGTGAAAATTAGAAATGTTTAAGTACTTTACGTAATGATAATGTCAGTCAGTTATGTAGTTAGATCATTATTGATGTTTGAATGATGAATTTAAATATCTGTTCTGGGTGTGGCTGTTAGTTGTCCTTGCCTTTGTGTGTGTTCCATGGCATCCCCGACACAGAGTATCCTAGTGGGGAGCTATGAGTGTGAAACGTTAATATAATCATATCTAATACCTCTATAAAAACTATAACAAATGAGCTGGCAGTCATAGTCTTTGAAATTAGAAAAATAATAAGAGTTGTGTGTTAGTGCTACCTTAATCTCTTGTCCCGCCGCAGAATAGTTGGCAGGCAGACGGCTTCCCCGCGATCGAGTGCGGCGCACGGCGGCTCCAGCAGACTGAGGCCGAGCACGCGCGCCAGCTGCGGGTGCTTCAGGCCGGCGCCCCACGTCGCTTCGCGAGCAAAAGCCGCCCTAACACAACAAACAATCTATTTGTACCACTTCAATACACATAACATATACTGGGCCCAGGTTTTATGGCTTTATTTGACAGATCTAAACCAACACAAAATCTGGGGGCACGGTAGTGCTCCACGCCAAGTCGAGCAAAGGCACAGCCGTACCATTTTTCTCGAAGCCATTCAGGTAATTTTCGACCTCCTGTAACTCCGTTGTGAATGAAGCTAGTAGTCTGAATTTTTAGTGCCTATATCTCTTGTGACTAGTCTTTGTCATTGCAAACATCAATACTTTGAAAGAAGTTAGATCGGCGAACTATAGCCTTAAAACTAAACTTGGACCCATTCCTTAATAAAAATAAACGATGTGTCGCAGAATTGAACTGTTGAAATTCAGAGGGACATTCCAATTAATTTTACATTTATTAATTTCATTAATTGCATACTATTGGCGTCTCAAGGTTTTTTTCGATTATTATTTATAGTCTTTTGAAATAGTAAAAAGAAAAGACCTCTTTGGCTCAGCGGTAGTATATCCGCCTTATAAGCCAGAGGTCCCGGGTTCTATTCCCGGCCAGGCAGATGTTAAAATGTTGATTTTAAATATCTGTTCTGGGTGTGGGTGTTAGTTGTCCTTGTCTTTGTGTGTGTTCCAAGGCATCCCTGATAGAATCCTAGTGGGGGAGCTATGAATGTGAAACGTTTTTCATTTATAATCTGCCACCCGGCAGTTTCACTCGCTGTTTCTTTATTTTTAAACCTTCCCTGTATAAGAGCAAACAAAACAAAATAAACATTCACATTCTCAAGTTTTAGCCAGCCAAACGAACAGCGATTCATTTTTATTTATAATATAAGATTTAAATAGATAAATATTTTAGTGTTCAAGGAATGTAAATACTTACTTGATATCGCTATGGCATCCACGCCACAGGGTCTTGACAATGACAAGCCGGCGGCGGCCTCCACTCGGGGACTCCTCGTCGCTCAGCTCTTCGATGCCGTCCGTTTCGCAAATCTGGAGCTGTTGTAAGGAAACATGGCCATTGGTACAAAATACGACTTGAGAATCATTGCGATTTTCGCAATTCACAAAGCCTAAAAGCGTTTTGTCGCCAACCGGCCTCATTGATTCAAAAGGAGCTTGTTATAAGAATAAAGAATTTGAATTTGAAAAAATTGAGACCAATATATAAATAAATTTACGTAATTTAAGAGCTGATTTTCTATGCATTATATAAAACAACATACTATTATAATATGTAAAGGGATTTATATCATTAGTGCTGTCCGAAATTTGAATTTAATATTATCAAAATTAAATTTCAAAACATTTCAATGATCATTTGAGTAGGTATATTATTAAAAACTTTAGCTAAAAACTCACGAAACAGCTCTACTCAATTATCAAGAAATTCGTAGAGTGGTTGAAAAATAATTTAATCATAATTTTAATATTCAGAACGAAATTTATTTTCTTTGCGCACACCACAGTTTGAACATACTCTTGACAAGTGCCTAATCCGAAACAATATTGAAATATTTCCAGAGGTTTAGAATACAAGAACATTATTTTTACAAAACAAAAAAAAAACCGACTTCAAAAGACCGACTATTGAGTTATTCATCTATTTGTCGAGCACGTACTTAATGCAAATTTAAGACTTATATGGTTTTCTCATGGATGCCATTATCAGAACTGGACTAAATTGAAATGGGACCAAATGGGACCAAATGGGAAGCGTCAGCTTTCTAATAAAAAAAGAATTATCAAAATCGATTCACCCAGTCAAAAGTTATGAGGTAACAAACATAAAAAAAATAATAATAAAAAAAAAAAACATACAGACGAATTGATAACCTCCTCTTTTTTTGAAGTCGGTTAAAAATAAGGATAACCATTAAGCAGTAAAATGTAAACGATGGCATCCAGGACCTGGTAGGTAGCCGATTGAAGTCGTAATCTATCGAACGCAGTCGCCTTGGCAACTAAGTTCAAAAGAATAAAACAAAAAATCAGTTATGGGTTCCGCTAAGTTAAAAATATTTAAAAGATAAAAGGGAAGTACCGAATTTACATTTTATTCTGCGGCACGTGGGAAAGTTTTCTCGAAAATAGTTCTTAAGCACGTAATATAGTGGAGGGAGGGTAGGGAATTTCCTGTGTATTTCGCAAAAGCCTACTTTGGCCCAGTTTCTAAGTTTACCGAGCGTGGAAAATGGCTTCGCGCCTAGCGGATTTACAAGCCTTGAGAAAAAGGCCTCACCTTCCCTCTGCTCAGATTAGAATGACGCAGTAGAGCTACTGCTATGCGATTCTTGCTGGAACTTTGTCAACTTTATCAACTTATTCTGTGGTGAGGTTCATTTGGTGACATACAAGAACATTATTTTTACAAAACAAAAAACAAAAACCGACTTCAAAAGACCGACTATTGAGTTATTCATCTATTTGTCGCGCACGTAATAATGCAAATTTAAGACTTAAAATATGGTTTTCTCGTGGATACCATTATCAGAACTGGACTAAATTGAAATGGGACCAAATGGGAAGCGTCAGCTTTCTAATAAAAAAAGAATCATCAAAATCGATTCACCCAGTCAAAAGTTATGAGGTAACAAATATATAAAAAAAAAAAAACATACAGACGAATTGATAACCTCCTCCTTTTTTGAAGTCGGTTAAAATGTGGGTTAGCAGTTAGAATAATACAATATTGCGGTTCTCCTCGAGAATTCAGGTTCGTTTAGGTATTTGCTTCCTTTTTACTAGTAGGTACCTGGTACTATTATAATTATGAATAATGTAATTGTTGGTATTAAAATATGAAATTTAATTTGTATTAACTAACTTAATGCTAGTGTATGCGACGTTATAAATAATCAGAAAAACATTTACTATTTCATAAGTATCTTGACATTTTCTATATTTCATATATCGTGAAACAGCTCCATCTCGCAAACCTCGAGTCAGGCACGTAGTCATAACTTAAAAAAATATGCAGAAAAATAATATAGTAGGCAATCCGTAGTCGAAATGCGTTAGCTATAGTTTTTCATCCACACTGAGTTACTCGACGTTAGAGCTCAAGATAAAAAGAATGGGGCAATTGAGATTCAGAGCGCGTCGGCGACGGCAAGCTCTCGGTGTGATTCGATGATTGTTTCCAAACTTTGAAAAAATATCTATTGTTGACGTGCCTTTGCATAAAACGTTGAATCGTGGAAGTAGACAATCTGTAAATGAAAATAATCGGACGTTCAATTTGAATTGCTGTTTTAGCGTTTCGGTAAACGAAGGGCTTTCAATGGTATATGCTTGCATTTCTCGGCCCTCGCTTGATATTAAGTGATGTTGTTTTCAACCTATTAGGGGCCAACCACAACGTTTAAACAATAGCACTCTGATATTAATTTGCGGTTTCTATCTATAGATAGATATAACTTCTAATTATAAAGCCACGCAAGCGTTCATTAGTGCATACGTGCACGAGTAATGTAATGAAAGCTCTAGTCAACAGTGGTTTTGTTGTCCTGGACGTTAGAGTGCTTTCCAATAATTTCATGCCATCAATTTACGGAGGTACAGTGGTTTGGCAAATAGGCTTTGGTAATTAAAAATATTTATTTTGTATTATTTTAAAGAGCAGTTGAGTTAGGTAAAAGTAAAAAGTGTAAATTACATTACATAATATTATGTAATACATTTTGTCGAGTGTCCCATAATAAAAGATGTTCATAATGATGAGTACTATGAGCTTTCAGCTTAGCATATTTTCCTTAGAGCCCTGTGTAGAGTTGTAACTTAGTTAAGTATAATTGACCATACAAAGTCCACGGCCGCGCGGGTTATATTCACAGGCCCGACGCACGCAAAATATTTTTCTTTAATTTTCACAAAATCCAGACTCCCTAAATTATGTAGATTGATAGCACAAAAGTTAAAATTTTTTCCTCGTCTGGAACGGTTTGTAGACAAACAACTTATAAATATCAAGAGCATTGTTTTAAAATAAATCTTTGAGCAGAGGGACTATTCCGGCGGCGACTGCAGACCGCAAACCGCAAACCGCAAGGCTTATCGAAACCTAGTGTCTGAATTATTAAAAAATCGTTGTTTATATTTTTTTACAGGGCGATTTTCGGTTAACAGAAAACCTAAAAGTGAACATAGCTTCAGATTCAATAACATTAAAGCACTACAGCCTAACTCTGAAACCGCCAATATTTAACAAATTGCAAACCGAAAATATTTAAGTAGGTACGAGTACCTACCAATTAATTACTTTCGGCTTTATTTCATTGCAAGTAAGGGTCTTATTCCTATTGTATCTTAAGACTGCGGTCTGCGAACAGCACTATCGGAATAGCTCATTCAGTAAGAAAGAAGCAGCGGATTTGAAGAGGTCTCTGTAATGGAATTAAAGTATTGTTTGCTCAGGTGGTACTAGAACCAACAATTCTTTAATTCCATTCCGCAGTGTACGGTAAACAACGAATTGCGCTACTGAAGCTTCAGAGACTTGAGAGACGATTCGCGGTTCTAGTGCTCTCTACTTCTCTAATGGTATTAGAAGAACTCCAAATGCACTTAAGGTTATTATATTTGTGATTTTTATAAAATGACAGATATTATATTATTACTAAAAAAGGTACCTATGTAGGTAAAGTAGAAACATTTCTTGTTAATATTTTCGTGTTGTTTTTAAAAACTGTCAACTGTCAGAACAGGTTAAATAATCGCGTTATAATCACAAATTTTTGCAAAAATACAATTACTTTTTTCAATAGTTACTTATTAAAAGCGGGAGAACGACGCGTAAAAACACATAGGTAGAGGTACTTGTGTCGTCTTGTACGAAATGAAAAGTCTTATGCGCCGCCGTTGTACGAATGAGATAGCGCTCTTGGCTTAAAGTTTTTACCTCAGACGCTAATGGAATCTTGCGCGGTGTATTTGTTTACTTATATTTGCTTCTGAACAAACAACTTCATACCCTAAACTGGTGCAAATATGTTTTACTTTACGTCTCCGCGCAAAACAAAATTGAGTACCGCAGTGCGCCGAAATCGTGAACTACGTTTAGGTACTTGTTATTTGAGTTCTTTTAACAGATCCAATCATATTAATTAAGAAATAGATTAAATATAAACACAGGCGAACTAAATTTGTTATCAGTTGGCGGCGACTGTACCTCACCTTTCATTCTGGCGGCATTACCGCTGAATGGCAATGCTTGTGCGGAAAAGATAAGCACGAGCATTTTGGTCAAGCGTTGCATCCGATTACCTCATCGATATAGGATGTAATACAGCTGACCCATACGTTTATAATGACATTTATCTATGTACAAGTTAGAAAGGTATTTTCCGGTTAAAAATCCCTACTTAAACTCGGAGTTATAATTATAAACGAGTACTACATTACCCTCCTCACTAATATTATTACCTTTATTATAATTCAATTTAGAATGTGGCTTACCTATATTTTTTCTTATCTTTTCCCCGTGCAGGGGTAATGTTATTAACAGTTATTAATGTTTTATTTGGTCTAAATTAGCCAAACACATGAATGCGTGACAATAACAAAGTCAGTACTATTAGTGAAATTAAAAAAATCACACTATAAATATTCTTTGGTAAAAATATCTTTGGTAAATATAACTTGCACTTGCAAAATCAAATTCTTTACATGCAGCTGTCGAAGCGTGTGTCATCTTCTAAAGTGCAAACTCAGAAGCAATCCATTTTTAAAAAGTCAGTTCATTTCGAGAGTGATTCGAACATTTTTAGTCAATGGTATAGGATGCAAATACCATCAAAGGACTGCTAAAAGAACTTTTAACGTTTCAGCATTTTTTCACGCGGCCTACAGGCTACGTGCTGTTATCCTTTCATCCCGGTAAAACAACTCGGCAACGTCAGCTTCCGACCAAATTAAAAGGATTTTTTTACGCACACCATGTTTACGGTAATCATCGAGGACACCGGAGCGTCGAGGAAAAGTAAACGAAGTATATTCTCTTTAAATGAGTAAAGAAGGGTGTTTCTTTCAACCGTCGCGGGAAGTAACAAAGCCAATCCGATTACAATATTTCATAGAAGCATAAAAGTAATAGGTCCATGGAAAATGTCCAATAAAAACTTGTTTACACATTTTTTACGATGTTTAAGAAAGTCGCGGTTTGCTGATAATTTTCAAGGGGCTGGAGTTTTTGAATTATGATTTTATCGTATTACATCGATTTTGAAGTGGAAAGTTTTTCGATCTTGTAACTTCATTTAATTACTGTGGCCACATTTTGCTAGCTCGGTTTGGTATAACTAGATATAGTACGAATTAAGAGATAGCAATAAATATTTTAGACTGCAGAAAAACTGCAAAATCTCAGACAAAATTGTGAAGCACAGCTTTTTTAATTAAATATCGTAAGTAAGTTTACAGTAACTCGTGCATAAGCTCCGCTTTAAAGTCCACTTTACTGCCCTTATCTCCAAATCAAATTTGCACTTTTGCGTTCGCCCTCTACCCACTGTGCACACGATAATTATTTTTTAATAGCCACCATTAGCATAAAAGGAAAGTGCTCTATCGCCCCTTTTATTTTTTTTCTGTAGCATTACGACTTGTCATTATTTAAGATTTATAGATTTTTTTACGCTTAAAACTTTTTATCGATGGAAAACAACACTGTATGGGAGTTACAGTCTTTTTGAATGTTATTTCCCGTCCTTTTCCCCGATTTTCTGAGCGCACCAAATTGGACGCGCAAGTGTTTTTATTATTTGCCAAGGATCTAAGTTAAGTACTTTATAATGTTCCTTGTTCAATGGCTTCTAACAAAATTTTCAAATAACACAATAACGTGATTTGCCCCCTCTGTACCGGACACGTATCGATTGGGAAGGGCGTTCAGCGTTCAGTGTAATAAAATATTAAAATAACCACCGCAGGCTATTAAGGCTTGTTGTTGGACGGGTCGAGAGGCGAGCCAGGATGCCGGGTGTGGACCAGATTGCATTTCCTTGCTACGACCAGTAATCAATTTTTATGTGCATTTTGTAGAACACTTCGAGATCCTGAGACGTGATAGGCACAAGTCGCACTAGGACAGCGCCCGCAATATCACACTAATAGATACATTAATGTAATGATCAAAAGTGGAACTAGCTTTTCCATTTAGAATTAAGTAAACAAGTTATGATTTTTATGTGAGTTGTAACAAAACTCTACTTTTATTGTGCGAAACAATAAAAGTAGAGTTCGACTCCATTTTTATTGTGTGAACCATTGCGTGCGGGGTTTTTGTATCTCAATCATGAAATAGTGCCGTTTTGTGCCCCTGGAAATTTGATAGTAAAATGGGCCAGAGGGAATAAAATCATGCGGATCAGATGCACTCTCCCCAGTAATTTATTCGATAGAAAAAAGGTTATAACAGAAACTAGCAATTTTGCGTCAACGCAAAACAAAAACCGAAAACGAATAAACAAAATTTTGAAGTTTAGTCTAAACAAGAGAGTTGATAAAGGACTTCTTGGGACTTTTCTAAGTAGACTCCAACATCTCAAGCTTGTACTTGGCCAAATCATCTCACTATTTCGGCGTGAAGTGCCGTCGCGCCATCGAGCCGATACCCAGCCTTACAGCAGCCTAATGACGCAAAAATTGTCCTTAATTTAACTTCATAATGTATTTTTAAATACAAAATCAAGCTAATATCAGTCTTATCTTGTCCACACGATGCTTAATTTTTGCTTGTGGCATTTCTGGTGTAAAAACGTCTAAAACACAGAGTATTAAAATCACAGCTATTGATTTGATTTTAGCCTTCCTTTAGAACATTTTTCAGTACAGATAGACTCAAAACCCATAGTATTAAAAACTCTCTGAATTCGTTTTTCTTTTTGTTTGTCGTCAAGTTTTAATATACTGTGGTTATTATACGTTTTCTTATAGATTAAAGTTAATGACCTTTTACCTCTAGCCATTATGCTAACTGGAAAATATCGGTAGGTGCATTATGGTTCGGTAAATTACCATATCTATCAAAGGGTATTCGAGTTATCTTTTAAATTTCAATAAATTAAAATGTATTGATGCACACATTGCTGGTTGGCGCCATTAGTGTTTCAGATCTATAACATTATGGGTATGTTTACTACATACTTAAAATATGTTATATTATGATACAGAGTTACTAGGAAAGGGTATGCCAAGCCGAAAAAGACTCATAGTACTCATCCTTATGAACAACTTTTATTATGAGACCAATCCAAAATTTGCGAAAAAAAAAACTATTACATATAAAAATGTCAAAAACACTCGACAAAAGTAATAGTAGTCGCTAGTGTGCAGTTTGACTCCACCCAATAAGTACAATAACTAATGTATTAATGTATTATAATTGTGAA
This sequence comes from Alcis repandata, assembly GCA_949125135.1. Taxonomy (NCBI): domain Eukaryota; kingdom Metazoa; phylum Arthropoda; class Insecta; order Lepidoptera; family Geometridae; genus Alcis; species Alcis repandata. The sequence continues at coordinate 10,412,425 of OX421221.1, read as the reverse complement.
ACTTAGGTTGTGCTCGTCAGTAAATATGTGCTTTTGAATTAATTTAATTACGCTGCAAAGACTACAAAACACTGCGATGCTGTGTTGACAGGGAACTAGAATTAAGTGCTCTAGGGACTCTGCTTTAATGCCAAAATCGGTCCTTTTGACGTAAATTTTATCTCTTCTAATTTGTTCTCTGTATTTCTGTTGGTTAGTTTCATATCTTAATTTTTAATACTATTCGTATATGCTTTTTCATTTCTTTGTTAAATGCAAAACATTAGAATCATCAAACTAAAGACGGCGAAGCCATCATATGTGACCATTTATTAGGTGTTACTTTTGATTTTTAGGTACGTTTTTTAAACTACAAATCCGTATAACTTTTTAAAATTAAAACATAATTTTACTAGATATATTTTGATGTGAACTAACTAGTTTTGATTAGCAATTCAATTCACGCGTTGCGTAGGCAATTTGGCGTGTTACACAGCTAACTCGATTATTCAATGAGAGCGTCCGGCTTTCTATGATTGGTTTAACACTAACTAATTTAGGTTAACCAGTACATGTAGGCTTACACGTAAGCTGTGGGTAAGTAAACTGTGCAGGTGACTTAACCCTATAAGCTACCAGGCTAACGCTTGCATGTACTGGATAAATTGGGTTCGGTTCTGCCTGGCGGCTTGCAGCTCCATAAATGGCAAATTGATTTTGATTGGCTCCCATCTCAGCGAAATGCCTATACCTCTACACTATGCTACTACATCTAGCTGGTAGGTGATGGGCATATTAATATTTAAGGTGATCTTCTTAGTAAATTACTTTCCAGGTTTGGCGGGTTTTCCGCTAGTGTTTTTATTTTCTTCTTCGACATGACATTTTGACATTCTGCCTTCTCTTTAATCTGGTCGAAATTTTTTCTTGGTTTTCCTGGTACGTTTTTTTTTCCAAATTTATTTCTATAATGGTTTTCATTAGTTCGTTATATGGTATTGTACAAAGAAGCCGACAATCTTTTCCCTACTTTTATCTACGCCTATTGAAAGACTTCTTTGAAGCAAAACATATATGTATTTTGAAAACTGTACGTAATCGTGAATATTGATAAGACATCGTTTAGTTCCATGCCAATTTTAATTATGAATGGAGTCAAATTAGCTTAATTGGCGAATCACATGTCAAACGACAGCAAATTATCATTTCAGCATACTAATTGGGATGGTACACAATATACCAACGACACCTATGTATAGTATCCATAATATTTCATCGTACATATTATTGAAAGCTGTAGGTAGGCAGACCAATGGAATGAAATGTAGTACTAAAGCTTACACCTTTGAAGGGAAAATAGAAATGTATTGGGCTATCCTACAGTGACTGTCAAATGTTCGGGTATAAAAAGTAGTCACATTTAAAAATATTAGTAGGATTAAACTACTGTTGATTTTTTTAAAACCGTTGTGTTTTTCTGTAGATAAATTACAGGCTTGGCGGTCTTCTGCTAGAGTTGTGATAATAATACCTTCTAGAACGACATGACATCTGCATTTTCTTTTTTCTGGTACTTTATTTTTTTACCTTTTCTTTTAAGATGTTATCATAAGTCTATCATGTCAAGCCGAACGTTTAGTCCCTTCTACTTCTATATTTCATTTTATAAGCTAGTTAAAAGACTTCGTAAAAAATAATTGCTAATTGATTGGCAGCAATTACGTATTTAACCGTGGGTCTAATCTACTTTGATAGAATATTGGTAAAATGTTGTAATTTTCCATTTATCAATTCACATAGAAAAACTATTTCTGTGATAATTTCGTTATAATTGGTTCGAGTCTTTAACCCACGCACCTACCAACAGGCTTACGTTCGTACAAAAATTTCCTACCTCATCGTAATATCCACTTAATGATTTAGGTTCTATTATCAGGCACAGTTTTTTTGCTAAAAGAGTGTATTGAATCGAAAATTGGTTTCCATAGCAGAAAACCCACTTCATCAAAATGCCCACCACATGAGCTATTTTGAAGTTTTTAAGTATAATTTTATTTTATTTTGTTTTTGTATTTAATTTATAATTTTCTGTATCATCCATTTAATTTTATTTAATAATTTATTCTATACTAGCTGACTCGACAGACGTTGTCCTGTCAAAAGCCATTGCCTCAATTCTATGTCAAATGTCAAAAGTTACATTAAAAAAGTTTACATTGTCCAAAGCGCTTTAAGGTTTAAGTATTTTTAAATTTTCTAATTTTTCATGTTTTTTTACTATAAATTGAGATGTGAGCTATCCTATCTCCTAAGTTAGATCGAACTGCACCCGGTGTGCAAATTTGATTGAAGTCGGTTTAGTAGTTTAGGAGTCTATAGCGGACAAACAACGTGACACGTAATTTATATATATTAAGATGACAATTAATAAAGGTAATTGGACTATATATATAAAAATGTTATGTTGGTTTGTGTACGCTTCAAAAACTCAAAAAGTTCTGCACCGATCGAGCTGAAATTTTAGCATGATATATAATCCGCATCAAGGATTGTTTTTATCTATTTTTTTTATCCACAGTGAAGCGTGGCAGGGAACGTCTATAGTAATTTTATACAATTCATTTTTTATTATTATTGACATGTAACATTTTTGTTATAAATAAAAACTATGAACTATGAAGTTGACTAATAAAATGAGTTTTATTCCAACACCCGCCTGTTGCTACAAAACATTGACTTCCAATCACATCTGACCGACCTCGATCTGGTTCACATCATTGCATCCGACCGATTACGGAATCAATGGCTTTGTGAAAAGCCCTGTCACTGTGTTTTAGCGTGACCGGGTGGCTAATGAGTTGTGTTATTTGGCGTAATTAAACAGCGCTGGCGATGTCAAATAGACGAGATGAGATTCCACCGGTATCATCGACGTGCCGACGTTCGATCGGTAATGGATGGCACTTGATTAAGACTAGGTATCTACTATAGTCCAAGATCCCGGAGCCACCAGACCTTACTAATTTTCTGTCAAAGGAAATGCACGTGGCAGCGTATCTTCAAAGTAAATACTAATACTACCTCATACATTTCGGTTGTCAGAAAACAAGTAAAGTCTGGCGGCCTAGTGATCAGAGATTATTTTTTGAAATCGGTCGACCTATTGTTGATTTTTTGTGTGACTAGCGCACACCAATTGATTATTGTGAATTTAATATAGATAGATAGACAGTCTTAATGGTTTTCGCGTCAGCGTTCAAAACTTTCTGAATTAACCGTACCTACCTAATTTATGATTTATGCACTTAAGTTACAACTGTTGCGAGTTTCTGTACTGCTTCAAATTACGTAATTTGTAGACTTGGGCTCTTTTTCAGCGATTTATGGACCCAACATCGACACGGAGCACTTTTATATCAATTTAAAGCCCCAGCGGATTATCCAAAAATATTAATACTCAAAGGGAAACCCCACCGTTCCATAAGCTGTCAAAGCATTCAAACAAAGACTATCGATAAAGAAAAACAACGTAACAGGAATAAATTAATTAAGCTGGACAATGGATATTGTTTATCGTGCGAAGCGAGGTCTCGAAGCCTTCGGGAACAATTTGGTATTAGAATGTTTGTAGAGGTATATTTGCCCGACGATAATTTGAGTATTTTTTTGTATGATCTTCAAGAAATTTTGTAGACAAGTAAATATTAATATATTTTTAAGTTTGAATATGAGCAATATTGGTTGAGTTGTGGAGATATAGAGGTCGCGAGGTTCAGTTCACCGCGAAGTACTAGTTTATTTGTTTAAATGAGTCACCAAATAATAAAAGTAATAATCATAAATTGACCGAGAAACAAAACTAAATCCACAATAACATTTTGTTGACTAAAATAGTATAAATTTAAAATAATAAAGCAGTTATATAAAGGCTTATTTGTATAAATTGCGTGGACAGCATGAATGCTGCTGTTTTGAAACTCGTTTCAAACAAACGATGTGCAGCTTTATGAATACACGTTTTGTGTTACTATCGCACGGTAAACTTTAACTTTAAACGAACACCGACAAACATCATTAGAATCGCGCATCTGAGGTAGATGTACGTTTTAAGTGGAGATTATCTTTTCTTTTTGAGTGACATGACAAGCAAATCGCTCGCCTGATGTTATAACGTTTGCCCATAACAGGTCCGCGCCATCCAAAATTTTGAACTCGCAGAATTCAAGACCCTGCTTGGCACAGCACTGCGCTCGTCACCCTGAGATATAACTTGTTTAATCCCAATTGCCCTGTAATTATCTCGCTCTCTCTCACTGCCATGACGTTTCTAATAGGAGTGACAGTGACTGAGCTAATCTCACTAGCTAGAATGGGGAATGGGGTCGAACCTAGACCCGATTTGCATAGGACCGAGGCAGAAGGCATAACGGGAGAGAGGCTTATACCCAGCAGTGGGACACAGAAGGTTAATTGTGCATGATGATAATAAGAATGACACTTTTGAGTTTACAATCTCGTGTCATAATTGATGGATCTTGCTTACATTACCAATGCGGGCTTAATGATCGGAATAAAATAGCATCAATACTCGTATTTACTGCGAAGGTCTGTTGGTGCGGCAATTAAGGTCATTCTCGATCAACTCCATAGTTCAGCAGGGGTTCTGGGCCGATCGAGATTTTCTCAGTCTCTCTCAATGTCATGACTTGTCTTTTGAGAGAGACAGCAGCGATTATCTCGAGCGTCCAAGAATAAGGTCTTTTGGATGTCTATTAATGATGCAGCAGCCCCATCGGCTAGTTTTCGAAGTTCGAGAGACAAACTTCAGGTTGTTAAAATGAGACTATTTTTATGTTTACAACGGCATGAAGTTCCAGCAGTTTGAACAAACAAAATTGACTTAAACTCGAAACACTTTTTATTTAGAATTTAATGAAACTTGGCACGTGTATTCAAATAGGTTATAACTTTTGTCCTGTGCTTTTTTTTAGACACCCTTAACAAAAAATAGATCTACAAAAAAACATCTTTTGTAACAAATCACTTTGAAGCAGTTTATTTAATCAAAAATCAAAAAAATCTTCCCAGAGGGAATGTGCCCAATGATGATATGGTTACTTCTAAATTAATACATGCAACACACAACTTAGTTTACTAATCTGGCCAACATAAGTGAAAGTAAAAAAAAATGAGCCAATTAGCCTTCATCTTTAGAGTAAAACGGATTGGCACATTTTGAAATTCATGAAGCCAGAATCGAAAATCAGAAAAGTTTGACGATAGAGCCGCTGATTGTAATACTCGTAGACTCGTAGTGATCGAGTGCAGCCCATTAAAACTTTTGCTTGACACCCCTTGATGAATCCAGGGTTTCAGGGTGATTAAGTATCACATAATAATATGTATTTTTATTTTAAATTTTGACGCTTAATATCGAATTTACAACAAATTTACTAATTTTGAATTTTAGATTAATACTCTTCTAAACATATGTAATGTAATTATATTTTACTGTAATATTCCATTTTCTTTATGCTTATGTTGTGTTGAAGTAGAAAAAAATCGGTTTGCCATTTCATGCTTAATAAGTTTTCACTTTTTAAGTTTCGCAGTTAAGTGTAGTGATTTTAAATTGGCGTCTAGAACTGTAATGCGCTGTCCGAAGAATCAGGAGAGACGCCGTCGAGCGTTAGAATTCAACGTTTCGATGAATTAACATTATAAGAATATAACATTTTGGCAAATTTCCGGGCCTGAAGGGAGCGCAGCTAGTTCAAAAGGGTGTGATAGCCACATAGGTACAGGGACAGTGGCGTGGGTAGGTGGTTAGGGTAGAAAACATCAATATTTCGTATGGAATTGCGCTGTCCGGTGATTACAGAAGGACCGCTTGCTGAGCGAGGGGTGTGGTCCTGGTGACCAATTATTTAGGGAAATTCAGGTTTAGCTCTAAACTTATTGCGTAGTCTAACCCGATTTGGGTTTGAGGGTAATTATTGCTAAAAAATGTATTGTGACGTAATAAAAAAACATGATTAATGTGTGTGCAAAATTTCATGATGATTGGTTGAAAGAAGACGTTGTTAAGACGTGAAAGCGAAACAAACTCACTTTCTCATTTATAATATTAGTAAATAAGAGTCATTAACTGTGTACACAATAGAAAATAATCAAAAAGCTGTTATAAAGCTTGGTGATTTGATTTTGTTTTACGAGTATGATTAGTAAGTTAATTGATAGATAGTGCGAATTAGTTGCCGACCCTAAGTGTACCAGATCTCTGTTTAAAAAATAGCTATCACTACGCTATGTATGAAACCATTTCGCAACACAAGACCTGCACTGAACAAAGGCGTAAATATATAATGTCCCGAGTTAATTGAAAGCATGGCGACCTCACAATGAGCTGAGAGCTAATCATCTGTCTCGATCAGGTGTGAGTTTAATTTGGGGGGTCGATCGACGAACACAACACGTTACGCAAACAGTGAAAAATTGTGTTGTGACTGGCATGCATGAAATAAAAATGAAAAACATTTTTACGGAATTCTTGCATATAGGAAAACTGTTCAGCGCAAAAACAAAAGAGATAATAAGAAAATAAGAAGAGTTACGTTCACTTTTATACAATTTAAGAGACAAATCATTATTATCATCGTCTGTCATACTCGTAACTATTGTTAAAACGAAGAAAACCAAATTATTATTGTAGCAAGACAAGGCAACCGAGGTTTGCTTAGAAAATTCAGAAGAAAGCGTTTTTCCATATTTGTAAACTACCTCTAGATTGGGTTTTTGTTAAATAAACTTAGTTCAGTGAATTCTATCGAAATAGTATTAAATAAGATTTTATATAGAAAACGTTTAAGCAAAAAAAACAGAAGTCAGCAAATACAAGTTTCTAAAATAGCAATTTAGCATAGTATATACTCGGTCATAATTGCCCACCATTCGTGAAAACCCCTCCAGTTGAGTTCAAAGCTCAACACCTATTAGACGACTACCGCAAACTCGAGTCCGCATCGAAAAGCAAACAGGGAGAAACGTATATTCTCCGGTTTGAATAAATTGAATTGTTAATGCAGTGAATTACGAGAGTATTCTATGAATCTAGCTCGGAGGAATTCACAGACGAATCTGTTACGAATTTAATGAATTCTCAGTTACTCTGCTTTTGCAGTTATGCTACAAATGTAGTTAAGAATGCTGTTAAATAAATTTGTGGGATATTCTCTGAAATAGCAAATATTTTATATAAGCTAATGCATCATTAAATGCATTAAATGCAGCATTAAAGGTGGGATATCATTACATTTTGTGAAGAAAACTAGGCAGGTATAGAGATTTAATGTTTATCTTGCGTTTCCGCTGCGTGGTTGTCTTTTTTATGTTATTTATTGTCTACACTCTCTTGAATGTTAGAGATAATAGTGCGCATTGCCCATTCATTGTCTGCTACCTTTTTAATACGCTTCCTGTTTATGAATTAATACTAAATCCCAGTTATAACGTAATAAATACGAAAGTCGACTATACTCTTAGTTATAAGTACTAAAACGGAAATATTTGGATTAAAAAAATCAAAGATGGTATATATTCACGTGAATACCTTAAAATCCACATAAAGACCGGCTGTTATAAGTTTTGATTGCTGATTGCTGAGGCACTAAGTATAAGTTAAGTGTTCCAAAATTATAATAAAATGATACAAATTTACCAGTTTCTGATTTATTCCTTTGTATTCACCTAATTATCTATCTGTATGCCAAATTTGAACTTTCTAGGTCATCTGGAACATGGATAGAGTTTTAGTCTATAGTTAGGTCAGTGATAAAAATTACGATTTTTGGACGTTAATATCTAAATAACCGTTTGAGATGTGTTTATGAAAATTGGAGCACATATGTATGTATCTCGCAAGTCTTAATATATGAGCTAATTTGACAAGTTTATGTGAAATAGTTTTTGAGTTATGAAGAGGTCAAAAGTGGCTCCAAATGGTTCGTGTAATATTACACACGGTGCTGCTCGCCAGTTCTGTCACTTGAACTTGGCTTGACACGCTACCGCGTGTCTAGAAAATTAAATGAGAAACAAATAGTACAGAGAAATTACGTACAATATTTTTTGCTTTTGTAGATTATCCATGTTATTGTTGTAACACAAAATAGGCATTTTGAAACTGAATTGGAAACATTTCGACTTCGGTGATTGGAAAGTAATTTTCCATTTCATTTTCCATCCATGATTTTCCATGAGTAAAAAAAATACATTATCATAAAAATGATAATAGGCCCAAGTTTGAAGGCTTTTTAAGACAGATCTAAATTTTCTAAAACTATTAGCATCCTTGTCTAATGGCTTGGCTTGATAAAGACAGATATATTTTTAGTTAGTTTAGATCTATCTTAAAATGCCTTCAAACTTGGGCCTAATGATGTCGTAAGCGAAAGTACCTTGTGATTGCAAAGGAGGATTAGAATAGAAACTTAAGATGATTCTCATGACCCGACCCGAAGAATCCTTTCTAGTATGGGCGACCTCCTTATAAGCGATTTTCCATAAACAAGTTAAAGCATAAGCAAGTTAAACCTCTCCAAGTTTCACACCTAATCATAATGTTCCTCTTGCTGGCGCCACCGTCGCTTCCCACTTCCTGCCCGCGGCATGCGGGAATGCCAAGTAAACAATGGCGCGTGCCGTTGCGAAAGCACACACATTTTGAATTAGTAGCCCACAGGCTCAAGTTTGTACTGCTAGCTTTGATCATTCTTAAATCTTAGCGAATTATGAGGCTAAATTTATGCTGGGGCGCAGGTGACGCAGATCCACGTAGTGCAGGGCAGAGCTGATTTTGTAATTAGATTACTAAGAGCTGCGGCGTAAGAACGTGCAACGCAGACACTCTGTGCTGCGTCACCTGTGTCTCAGTCTACGCTCAGCCTAAAGTTTCAGCTCATATGTAGGCAATAAGAGTTGACAAGGTCGATCGATGCTTTTAAATATGAACAGAGCTGTCAAAACCATCAGGCGTAAAAAGTGCTGCGCCAGCAAGACCGTAATTGATCATTACCGGCAGTCGCAGCCTAATTGATTGATTATTTTAACTGATGGAGTATTGAGCCAATTTAATGGAAACTTAACTGAAATTGCGACAAACCGCAATTACTCGCTCGCCTACACCCGCGCACTTTTACAAATATACAGTAATTTACGATCACTTATTATATTTTAAATTAATTTGTTGTTAAATACAATTTGTTGGATATGATTGAGTTTGTAAAATCTGCAGTGCAAGTATGTTACTTTGTCGATCGATACACTAACGAGTCTGTGCAAAAAGATAAACTTTTTGATATTTTTATTAAAACAGTCTCTATGAGAAACTTATTACCTATAATATGTTGTAATTATGTCCATTCATTCAACTTTTTATCACAGCTTATTTATCTGAGTATTTTTGTCTCATCACATACTTGTCACATTTATAAAACACAAGGTGAGTAGAGTACCTCTTTAGTGTCTAAACTGGGGCTTTATTCTGGGGAGTGAGATATTATCTCGGTCACTGTCGCTCCCATTAGACATGGCATGGCACTGAGAGTGACCCACATGATCTCGAATTGCCTAAAATATGCTAAACTAGTAGCTTCTCTTCCATGACGGTTCTATATTTAAAAAAAAAAATACTATGACGTTTATTGCCTTTCAAAATTTTTTTGTGACAGAATTAGAAAAATTCTTATAAAACGATTTTTAACGTGGAAACAATATAAAAATGGACCAAGTAGTAAATACTATTAAAAATAATCTCTCGGCGGACAACCTCGTCGAAATGATGAAAGATGGTAAGCTAGCTAGGCTACTCAACTTTTAAATCCTCTCACTGCTGGGATACAGGTCTGCCCTCGAACTAAGGTCACAAGGGTGAACAGGCTGTACTCCACCACGCTGGCCAAAAGCGGAAACCCGCACTTGGCCAGCGTGTTAAAATACGGCCCTTCGGGTAGACACACGGTACCCTATGATGGACTGAACGAATTTAAGTGAAATTTGGTAAAAAATTCAGTGCAAGAGTAAATTTTTTAATATTTTTTCAGCCAAAGTGATCGACAATGAACTCGTTAAAGAGGACGAGGTGCGAAAAACTTTGGAAAAAGTAAACATCGATCATTTTATAAACGCCGAAGAATTAGCTGAAAAACTGAAGGCGATCACTGAAGAAGCGGCTGCAGCGGAAGCGGACAAAGTGACCATTGTAGACAATAATCGTTCTAGTTTGTTCTCCGTTTTGGGTCAATCAAAAGACCGGACTATGCACAGCGATGAAGACTACATGATCAAGGACAATGTCACAGGTTTTCTTGATTGAATTTGCCCGATTACCCGCTACTTACATAATCTTGTTTCAAAGGAGGTGAACGGTTGTCAGCTACCTTTTTGATCATTTTAAAAAGTTTGAAGATATAAAAATCGATCAGCGCAAATATAGAAAATAGCAGCTAAAATCACTTTAAAATAAAATTGCAAACGTTTTCGTTAAATATATTTTCTGCCGGATGAATTAGAAATGAACTAAAAAGTACGCATTTGTTTATTCAAAATAATTAACTTAAAACTGCAATTGAGTACAAAATATATTTAGCTGGCGACTGTTTAACCCCGCTTTAAATGAATCATCTTATTTAGACCTTTACAATTTTTGATTCTAATTTTATACGTTTTCATTTTTAAAGTTAATAAAAAACTGTTATTTCAATTACTTCGTATATTTTTTCAACGTGATAAGTATTGAATGAAGAATAGCGCAATATATAAAACTAACTAACCGATTATAAAACGCTTAGTTTCCAATACTTTAGATAGTTTAACCAGGCGCTAACATAAGCGTAGGGCATACTTCAAATTCTTAGCGCGAGCCTAAACTGGATCGCCATGACTTCCGTCTCACTCTGTCAGCTAATGAAGAATTTAATTTTAAAAACAAGTTTTTATTGCATTTTGTCATCTAGACACGCGGTAGCGTGTCAAGCCAAGTTCAAGTGACAGAACTGGCGAGCAGCACCGTGTGTATATTACACGAACCATTTGGAGGCACTTTTGACCTCGTCATAACTCAAAAACTATTTCACATAAACGTGTCAAATTTGGCTCATATATTAAGACTTGCGAGATACATATGTGCTCCAAATTTCATAAACACACCTTAAACGGTTATTTAGATATTAACGTCCAAAAATCGTAATTTTTATCACTGATCTAACTATAGACTAAAACTATATCCATGTTCCAGACGACCTAGAAAGTTCAAATTTGGTATGCAGATAGATAATTAGGTGAAAACAAAGGAAAAAATCTGAAACTGGTAAATTTGTATCATTTTATTATAATTTTGGAACACTTAACTTATACTTGGTGCCTCAGCAATCAGCAATCAAAACTTATAACAGCCGGTCTTTATGTGGATTTTAAGGTCTTCACGTGAATATACACGAGTAATCAATAGTCTATAAGATCACTACTCATAATAAATAATTATTTTAAATGCATTTCGGTACAACGTCGCACAGCAGTGGGCTGGGAGCAGTGCGTGCGACTGAATGAGTTTGAAAGTGAGAACTCATTGGTAACAAATAGTTTTTCTTGAGAAAATGTCAAATTAAAACGAAACTCTCAAAAAGAGTTCTCTATTTCTCGTTCTCAGTCTTCTTTTTCAAATATTAGTGTTGTAACCAATTAATTACTGAATTTCACCAGCTTCATTCGATTTTAATCGTAATTAAATATTGATCAGCTGGATCAGTCAGGGGAGATTTTGTGAATGATGCCTTACTCGCATTCGAGTCTAAAAGTACAAAATAATATCACGAAGCAATGCACGCAAATAAATTCACAGAGTGAATTACTAACTTTCGCTTTTTCTTCATTTATTGTGATTGAGTGAATGTTTTGTAACTAAAAATATTAAATTAAAGACAAATTGACCTTTTGTATTTGACATTGTACCATTTGAACCATTTCAAAATACCTAAAATATTAAAGTTTAAGTTTAATTTTCTAATCAAAACCTTAATCCAATAAACTTACAATACATAATCAAATCGATCAAATACTCATACAAACTTGAATCGATTTATAGTGAGTATCAAATACCGAGTCGTATGGTAACATCACTATAGTTACGTCGCGTTGACAAAATATCAAAACGCGCCTCTTGTGTTGACTATAATTTGTTAAATAATTATCTTTTTATTACGTATATCGTATAATACAATGAGTCGTACCATAGAATTACGGGTGGGTGACACACTTACCTTACACCGAATAATTCCAATGCCTCCCGATGGAAGCTGCCTATTCCATTCGATTGCATATTCTTTGTTTGAGCACAATAATATACAACAAACAAATACGTTGCGTGAGACTATTGTAGAGCATTTATGTCGTAACTGGTATGATTTAAGTTTGTATACTAGTGGTCCAAACGGAGATCCTTACTGCTCTGAAGAAGAGTATCGAGCAAGCATGCTTTGTTCGACAACTTATGGAGCTGCTTCTGAGTTAAAGGCTGCAGTAAATTTGAATTCTTTACAAAAAGTAATGATATCCCACCAAAAACATAAATGTAAAAAAGGAGAGCCAAGTTCAATACAAAAAGAATGGAGATCTAAATGAGTGCCAAGTTTGATGGTCAGTCCTGAAATTTATTTATACTATAATATAAAACATCATTTTTCTTATAACTTCGGATATATTGTAGCCTAAAGTTTGACTTGGCTAGTTTTCATAAACAAATTATTATGTTCGATGGCTAGATTCTACCAGCATGCCAAATTTTCGAAATAATAATAAAATAAGAAGCGACAAGTAACAGGTTTAGAACTTATGAAGGCTATGTAATATACCTGTAATTCGTATATGAAAACTAGCCAAGTCAAACCTTAGGCTACAATATATCCGAAGTTATAAGAAAAATGATGTTTTATATTATAGTATAAATAAATTTCAGGACTGACCATCAAACTTGGCACTCATTTAGATCTCCATTCTTTTTGTATTGAACTTGGCTCTCCTTTTTTACATTTATGTTTTTGGTGGGATAGAAGTTACACACGTCTACCACATTTTTAACCGACTTCAAAAAAGGAGGAGGTTATCAATTCAACTGTTTTTTTTTATGTTTGTTACCTCATAACTTTTGACTGGGTGAATCGATTTTGGTGATTCTTTTCTTAGAAAGCTGACGCTTCCCATTTGGTCCCATTTCAATTTAGTCCAGTTCTGATAATGGTATCCATGAGAAAACTATACCTATAAGTCTTAAATTTGCATTAAGTACGTGCGCGACAAATAGATGAATAACTCAATAGTCGGTCTTTTGAAGTCGGTTTTTGTTTTTTGTTTTGTAAAAATAATGTTCTTGTAGCTCAAACGGACATCGGGTAGTGGTTCAAAATTTAGTTGCAGATTCCACCCGAACAAACAGATACATAGTTATTAGTTAAAAGCTTTTAAAAGGCGAGACAAAACCTTAACGCGTCAGTTCACGCTCGCAACAAGGGCTCTTGGTACGGACCCTGACATCTTTTTGGTGAGTAAGTACTACAAAAAGCACTTTTGGCAAAAAACCTGTGCCGTGCAACTGACTTGCGGTTGGATTTCACAAATGAAGACTATTATTTACCTTTAACTTTACGTTTTTGCGCTAGGGAAATGTCCGAGTTGACCGTCGGAAATATACATAATACGGGTAAAAAAATCTTAGATAATACTTAAACGTATGAGGAAAGGGAAATCTAAGCCTCTGTTTTCCTAATGATAAATACTGATACATCTATCTGTTGGATAGTTTTTAGTCTAATTTCCTCTATCGTAAGTGGTGTGCACAAATAGGTACGACTCTTAATTGGTACTATAAAAATAGACAAATTTCGTGAATTTTAAATATTGTACATAAACCTAGAAAGAAAATAGAGTTTCTGCGGTAATATTATGCTTTGAGGATAGTTTAAAAAAAATTCAGCTCAAATTACTAAAGCCAGGTAAAAAAAAATACGACTTATGAAGCCACGAGACTTATTTTTAATGGAATTAAATAGTTTTTCTGTTTTTTGCAAAATGAGTTTTAAAACTTTATTGGACGTTGATTTTCACCGCGTGCACGGAACGAATATATGATATTATGCGTTTTTAATTTGGAAGATTTCATTGTTGTGGTTTTTAGCAGCTTTATTTTCGTCTCTAAGCTAGGTATGATAAAAATCATTCCAGCAAATCAAAAGGCGTACGATATTTTTCAACTGGTCTCAACTTTTTAAAATATTTAAATTTATACCTACCAACTTTAATATAAGTACTCTTTTAATACCTGCAAATTAAAACCGTGTACCTGGAATTACACAGGAAATAGAAAGCGAAATCAGAGAAAGTTCCGGGACCATAACCCGAACTCTTGCGCGACTTCTGCATCGCCCTGGTTTTTGCGTTACTCTGTCCTAGAAAAAATTGAGACAAAAAATATTCAGCTCCAAGATCTTCTTGCGCTATGATCACGTACGTGATCACGTTACTGGCTAAGAGCTCACGCTGCGGGTTACAGCATGAATGGTTAGTGCTAGTACTCACGTTGCCGTGTGGCCCCTCGCCGAGGAATGTTATAGGTTTCATGCGCCCCCGCGGGAAGTCTAGCAGGGGCGCTACTCCGTTTGGGGGCTCGGCTTCCGGTAACTTGATCGACGTGAAGAGTCCTGGGGTCGGCCGCTCCCGACGAGCCTGACGTTCTTCAGGATACGTCTGGAAAAAAAAACCCCGGTGAGCATTTTCATATTTTGTCTATTTCGTACAAAAGGTACGGCTGGCAGGCAACATTGTTATATCGTTGACGTTTCGATAGCGAGTGTGTTTCGCTTCCGCTATTTTTATGTCAGCTATTGATCAGTTCACAGCTTGACAATTTTTCGATGAAAATACAGTGAGAGTTTCAAGTTGCTTGTCATTGCAACGGTTACACAACAGCCTATTGTGAAAAGGAAAACATGGCATATGGAGAGTTTATTTTTGTTTCGGAGTAATTACATCACAAACAAATTACAAAGTACATGAGAGAAGACGTGTGTAATCTACTTGAACTGAAATCTCTGAGTATATTCGTAGAAGTCCAAACAACATTAAAGTTTTGAAATGGCTCGTGCTTTTGAAGTTGACGCAGGTTTAACTAGTTTAGAAGTCTAATAGTTTAAGTAGCTGTAAATAATTAGTGGAGCTGTGTTTTTTGTTCTACCGTCAAAATGTAAGAACATGTCATATTTTAACTTTTAATTTTAGTTTTTGTACGCAGCGTGGGTTATATGGTTTCGATGTTGTGTAATAAATAATTTACTTAGTTAAAGAACAATCCTTACTGTAATACTATAATATGCAAAAACTGGTTTGTTTGTTATTGAATACTGAGGTAGCTAAGAAAAAAAACTAGAAAAATTCCAAAAGATCTACTAAAAAATTTCAATGTCAATTTAAAGTGGTAAGAAGTGCGCCGAGTCACCTAGTAGAATATACTCGTATACACCATCAATGTACTCGTATACACATAAAAACATCAGTCCTTCTAGAATTTTGAAATAGAGACCTTTGCCCAGCAGTAGGACAGCATAGGTTAAACAAAAATTATAAAAAAATAACCCCAAAATATTATTTCAAGTCCATGATTTTCCTCTGCACAAGCGTCGCTTCGCTGCATATTTTTCAGCGAAGTCGGGTAATGCATAACTCTGTAACTACGGCTCGCTGATTTACTGAACCGGAAGGCCCCAGTTGACGTTACAAATTACTCAGTCAAGAAAACATTCAGTATTAATAGCTCGGCTATTACTCATTTAGCGCGAAACTGAGTATCCGTTATTAGCGGCCATCGATCAGTGTTCTTCAATTGTAGAGGTATAATAATTGGGTCATGCAGGCCAACACCGCGCACATGAGTTATGAAAACGCTACATCACACTTCAAGCCTTAGATCAAGGACAAAACATATTCGGGGTTATACAGAAAGGATGCTAAGCCGAAAAGGGCTCATAGTACTCATCATTAGGAACGACTTTTATTATGGGAGTAACTGAATTCACTTAAAACTCAGCTGTTATAGAAAAAATGTCAATGATTCTCGACATAATGTATGAAACAGCTGATTTGTTTTTTCGGAAATCCCGAGTTGGGCCCATTGTAAAAGTTGTTTATAATGATGAGTACTATGAGCCGTTTTCGGCTTAGCATACCCTTTATGTATAACCCTGTATTGTGTGCGCTGGTCGGACACTTCTTCACTCTCAATGTTTTGTGGAACAGGGTTGAGACAAGGTCTACAAGGTCCCTGTAGAGTAGATAAGAAAGGCTCATGTTCTTGTACTACCAACACACACATAGGTACATACATACATACTTATATAGCTCAAGGACACGAGTCGCAGAGTAATCGCTAGTGCACTCGCGCGGACGATTGATTTGAGACTTGAGTCCTGGAGCGATGTTTGTACAGGGCTATATGGAAAAGGTATGCTAAGCCGGAAAGGGGTTAAAGTAGTCATCATTAGGAACAACTATAACTATGGGACCAACCCGAAATTCGAAAAAA
This sequence comes from Alcis repandata, assembly GCA_949125135.1. Lineage (NCBI taxonomy): Eukaryota > Metazoa > Arthropoda > Insecta > Lepidoptera > Geometridae > Alcis > Alcis repandata. Next base: position 10,395,822 of record OX421221.1, on the reverse strand, counting down.
AAACAGCTGTTCCATAGATTTGTCGAGTGTCATTGACATTTTTCAATGGAACAGCTGATTTTTTTCCGAATTCTGGGTTGGTCTCATAGCAAAAGTAGTTCATAACGATGAGAACTATGAGCCCTTTTCGCCTTAGCATACCCTTTCCGTATAGGCCTGCATTGTGTGGGCTGGTCGAACGCGCTTGCCTTCTGCACTCTCAATCGTTTGTGGAACAAGGTTATGAGTATGGAAATGCGTAAATGTACTCATTTATAACTACAGAGTGGATTGCATGCCATGCATCGATGTAGGGCAGAGATAGCGAACCTTTATGGATCATTGTGCCGCTTTTCTTAAGAATTGTTTTAAAAGGATATGGTTTGATGATTATTGGGAAAAAAAAAGTAAATCAACACAAAACTTTTCTTTTAGTACCAAAAAACACATTTTGCAGTGAGGATTTTGTTACTTTGAGCTACAATGCAATCCGTTTGGAACGGTTGCGTGCTGTAGTATTTTGTCGCGTGCCATTAGTTCACCAGCCCTGATATAGGGTGTAAGGTTTATACGGAAGTTTGCCTGTCAGTCAGCTGTTAGAATGTTAGGCACGTTAGGCACGACTAAAACTAAACTCAAAGCTTTTATGGGTTAAGAATAATTGCAAATTGTTAATATTTTTGGCAAAAATGAAGAAATCGCTCTTACTCGTAGGTGCTGTCCCATACATTTTGTCGAGTGTCATTGATATTTTTATTTGAAACAGCTGGTTTTTTTCGCGAATCCCGGGTAGGTTCCATAGTAAAAGTTGTTCATAATGTAGTATTATGTAAAATACTTTCCTCTGACGTGTATGCAAACAATTCAATTTAAATATAAACTGAAGCTGAATTAATTAATCAGTTATGGCATAACTAATTAATTTAGCTTCAGTTTAAATTTAAATTAAATTATTGATGCTAATATATACTTCCAACCAATAACCTACTTTTTGATTTTTAGTTTTGTAAATTTCTTTGTTCTAGTTATTTTAGTTTTTTATTTTAGCATGTTTTAAATTTAAGATGTAAATATATGTAAATAAAATTAATTAGTTACTAAAATAGACATTACAATTTTGAAGAGCATTAGCTTTAGTAAAAAATGTTTAAAAAACTAAAAAATACACATTATCATCGGTCTTTGACAGGTGTGCAAAGTTTGAATTAAATCCTTCAAAGTAGGGCAAAATCGAGTCCAAAGATATGGTTACAAACACACAGGTGAAACTAATAAAAGCGTGTTAAAATAGATCAATTCCGGCCTGGTGAGAGATCAGCTCGTCGGTGACGAGTGCGTGTTGCACTCATTAGAGGTATCGATGGTCGGGCGGACCTTTAAACAATATCAGAACTCACGTTTTACCAAATCATGCGACACTAATTATGCTCGCTCGCATTTGCTAATGAACACTAATTAATTGTTAATTGTCCACCACCATTACACATTAATTAAGTCTCGAAAATCGAAATAGCCAATATTTGGAACATTACGAAACAAGTGACTATTCCGCACCCGTCCTACCCGGAGCCGTTTGACCTGCCTGGCAAGCGTCACGCTTGTTATCTCTCCTTGAAAAAGATCACTGAATGTGATCGAACAGTCGGAGTATCAAACTCAATCTTACGTCAGTAGTTCCGTGTATTTGGAACAAAATGTGTCAAAAGCACGCTAGTTTCCATAGTAAAATATTGCGATAAGATTATTCTCGACAAAAGTTTTGAAATCGAATTAGAGAGCAAGCTGCAATCTTAAAGCGTACGTAGGGCTTGCGAACTCAACCATAAATAAATAATCAGCTCGCTCCTTATAGCCGCCGTAAATATCCTATATAGCTACAATATTGCGTATTGCACGCCAATATAAGCCAGGTTCGGCTTAATTGCCATTTCCCCAAGACGGTGTTGGTATAATTTATACTTGGAATGAATTATGTTGCACGTGCAAGGCACTGATACGCGTAGACTGCAATAATTACCAACTTTGCCTACCGCAGTACGACGCATGTATCAAGTATGAACACGCACGCCTTTTTCTTTGTTTATCTGAAGCCGTAAGCACTCGGTTCAGAGCATGGAAATCTGTAAGCTGTTTAGAACGAGCTGTTTAGTATTTATTATACGAGCTCGAGTTGTTATTCGCAAGGGAAAAGACATGAAAATTAGATGCGATACCTTTGCGATTCCTGTAGTCTTAGGATCGTTTTGTTTTGGATAGATTTTAAGATTATAGTGAGTTTCAAATCCTTTATTGTAGGCTAAGCTTATATCTAGCTCAGATAGACATAATTATCTGAAGAAAAAGAAGGTATTTCTATTAAAAGGCTTCGTATTAAAGCTCCTCCTCGAGTTGCTAGGAGTCTGAAGAAATAGAGTTTGAAATCGCGCGTGTTTTCAGTTCCCTAGGCGACTTTTACGCAGTTTTAATTCCTATTAAAATAAAAAAGACTACATTGGTACATAAATATAGGTCTTTAGATTATCAAATTTTCTTTTTTACAAGAAATATAGTAGTTGTCACTCAAAATATTGAGAATAACGGAATTGGATAAAGTTTGAAATAAATGTAGCAACTCCACAACATATAGACTACTTTTCATCATCATCATTGGTTTTCATCATCGCGCCGGAGAACCCGCGACGCACTAGTAGTTCCTAACAGTTTTTTTCAATATAAAATGTGACATAAAACACTACTTAACCGACTGTAAAGCACGCCCTCACGTGGGGACATTTAACAATTCTTATCTGGGGTAAACCATCTGCTTACCGAGTTATGTTTATTAGACCCCGGCTCGGGTAGTACTATAAACAACATTATTATGATCCTATGAAACAACTTTAGGCCACAATTGAATGCCTGCACGGGTACCAAGGGAACCATGAAGCTATGGCAAAACATTTACAAAACCCCATCGGCCAAGTCTGCCCGTTCATTACGACGCTGTGTTTTCATTTATCATTTTACAAACGGTCGCATAATACCCCTAATGAGTAAAATCCAAGCATACCTTAGGCAACGCCATTAATATTACAAACCCCTGTCGGCTTTTATGCGGGTACCTGCTCAGTTTGTAGTCGGAGCTTTGGTACAGCTAGGTTTAGGCAAATGTTATAAAAGATAGACACAAAAATGCTTACGGTTTAGTTACCCTTGTTTAAATGTTTGTTTTTGGATATTCGGACGTTCTACGACGAAAATACAGTTCGGGTACTAGCTTCGAGCAAGATAAATCTATGTAGTTTTGGTTTACTAACAAACCGATAGGAGTATTATTAAATTAAAAACTTGTTGAATACTTTCTAAAATCTTATTAAGTATCTCTAACTTTGGATGTTTTTTTATCTATACTAATATTATAAAGAGGAAAGATTTGTATTTTTGTATTTTTGGATGTTTGTGTGGAATAAACTCAAAAACTACTGGACCGATTTCAAAAATTCTTTCACCATTCGAATGCTACATTATCCCAAAGTGACTGCTATATTTTTTTTATTTTTTTTTTATCCACAGCGAAGCGTGGCAGGGAACAGCTAGTGTTAGGATATGAGTGAAATTGGTCGAGAGGTTTAAAGCTATAGGAGTCATGCGGTTACAGTTCAGACGATAGTCTTTATGAGGTTTAACATCTTTTTTTGTAGCAAAAATAGCTGGTTATTTAACGCTGTAATCAATGCAATTTTCGATGCGCGACACTTGATTCGCTTATAACAAGCGTGAGCCAACAAAATGTGCATTATGCAAAGCGATCCATTATTTAATTCGGCTCGCTGGCGTCCCTACAGCCGAGTACTCGTGGGACGCCAGGGGGGGCGCTAGGACATGTGACATATTCCCTCGCTCGGGTACTTACCCACTAGTGCCGCACACTGTGTTACCAGTAATGGAGTGCCTCGAGAAAATAGCGCGGAAATTTTACCAAAATATGCGGTTGTTACCGTGCACTCGTCGACCGATTACAGATGAGATTCGTCCATTTTATTGATTTACTGACGGTACAATATTCTCTAATGTGTTTATTTCTGTTTGTCCCCGGATTCCCGTTTGGGGACAGTCAAGGATTCTACTCTTACTCTTCTTTGCCTCCTCGTGGGGACAGGATGAACGGACTCACAGGAAGTACTGAAATATTTTTGTGTTTTCGTTTTATTTTTTGATTAAACATACAGCCTTACTACCTCATCAATGCGGTGGGATTGGCAATCCAATAAAAATATTGCCAGCTGCTACCAATTTCAGTTAATAATACCTTTTCATGTTCACGTGCCTACGTACAAAATATAGTTTGTCCGGACTTTCGATATGAGATGTAAAGTTTTCAGATAAACATTTTCGTGACTTTAATTTAAAATTGGGCAGAATAAGCTTGAATAACATTTATTTCTCCAAATTTCTCAAAGATGATAACAAAGTAAATAATTATTCTACAAACCCGCCAACCGAGCTCCGTCGTTTACCGAAAAAATATGTATGTTTAATAACATTTCGTGTAAATGAAACAGAAACTTTGCAGCATCAATTGCATTTAAATGTGTACCGTGCTGTCTCCGTAAAGTTTTGAAAATATGAGAGGGCAATAGAGTTTGCTAGTGAGTGGCTCGTTTATCGAGACGCGTGTTACAGAGGCAAGGAGTGTAAGGAGCGTAATAACAAGCGTCCACAGGGAACCGAGAAAAGTTTCCTTGAAATAGTTCATAATAATAAGTCCGCGTGTACTCTCTGCTGAATATTTTATGCCGTAGCAAGTGAATGAGATGGCTGTAAGTTATTACCGTCTTGCCTCCCCTGGATGTATGCCATGTTGCTTCGTGCTACAAAAACGTATTTCTTTATTTGCCATCACGTCTTTTTTGGCGCTCGGTCGACAAGAGCCGTGGCCTTGCCATGGTTAATTTTCCATGAAGATTATTTAAGAGTGTTTCTGCCCACATCGAGTTACATGACCTTTGTACAAGATTAAGTACTGTTCGATATTGATAAACTGAACTCCTTTTATTTATTTATGCTACGAATTTCTTCGACCAATTAGTGGAAGCAACGAAAGAAAAGTAAGAGCATTTTTATCCGACCACTAAAACTTTTATCTCACTAAGCTCCCGTAGATTGTAATTAAAAATTAAGCACCACCGGATCTGAGTCTCAGGTGCTCTTAGGAAAAATGCATTAATTAAGATCGGAGAGAAAAACCTGAAACGAGCTGTGTGGAGCGCCACTAGCTAGCTCGGTTACCTCATACAGTATGTGTCCCATGTTTCCATTATACCTGGGTCCTTCAACGGTACGTGCCACAATACAACCCCTTTTTGTAAAGAAGGTATTCTTTAGATTTCAATTATAAACATATACTGAATGTACTTCGAACGTTAACAATAGCAATTCACGTCATGTCGAAAGTTGGTAATGCATGAGGCTCCGAAATAGGCTCGCTATTTTCTCAAAAAGATTTTGGCAACAAAAGAGGCAACCCTAGGAGGTGTAATCCTTGAGTGGGCAGCGAGCATACGTCGTTTGGGCAAACTCCTGGTGTCATTATAAAATACGGCGCGCCGTGTGGATTCACTTTGAGAAATGGAAGGCGGGCGCCGAAACACCTGGGCCCGCGCTCATACTTGCGCTGCGCGATGTTTCTCCCCACACCGCCTTCAACTATCCCGCCTTTTTGTTGGTACTTTGTGAAGTCACTTTATTTAGGTATCCTGCGAGTTATAGAACGCTCTAAAGTCGATGGAGCTGTGCTAGAACAAAGTTACTCTCGGTTTGTTTCAGGGCAACTTTAATTGAATTCTACTTTTACCCATCGAAGGTGGTAGCTTCTTGTGTTGTTTGACTTAGCGAATGTAAGGTTTCAGAGTCTGGAGGAACGAATTAACACATTTGTAGTGTGCTAGTATTTAAGTATGCTTGTATAGTTTATCCGGCGTTAACTTGTGTAAGATTAATCCGATCTCCTTGTTTTGTAGGCAAGTAGATATAACATCAATCTGAATTTTAAATTTAAATAAGAGCGCAACGATCTACTCGTAGCATAAATGGGAAACCAATGGCACGCGACAAAATATTTTGGGCTTGCCACCACCCAATTATCACTAGGCATAATTATTTAATGGCACGTCGAGTAGCAGATTTACACAAATGCCGGATACACTCTAGCACCCGCCTCCATCATCACGTCATGGGCACGTCGAGAGCCATTTCTTTACAAAGATTGGCACGTTGATTCATAAAGGTTCGCCACCCCTGGTCTAGGGGTTGTAAAAATATTAGATTTCTATTCTTACTTGCGTACTGTACTAATTACACCTATTATTTTAATTAATAGTAACGGTGTACGTTTTAAGTGAGATACTTTGCTGAGATGTTACTGAATGAGTATAACCAAACAAGTTACAGTGTTGCTCTTCGAGACGGTTTTCTCACCGAGTCAAATTGTCACCCTGGGCGCTCCTAGATTGTTTTCTGAGAAAACTTCGATGAAAACCGAATGCCTCATAAACCGAGCACATAAGAAAAGTTACAGCACAATTCATTTCAAAAATTGTGCCAACTTCTATTGCCATGTAACTAAGCGACCTACAGGCCGTTGAAATTAGGAAGAAGAGAAGTTAGGCCGCTGACTGCCGAACTTTACTGATTGGAGAGACACTTGACAAAACTTTGTATTGCTTTCGCATTAAAAGAAGTAATAAAGGGATAAGTCTGAGGAGATTGATCGCACGAGTTCGGAAGTGAGTATATTGTTCACATTTTAATGCGATGCTCGTTACGCTCGCAAACTCGGAAATTAGGCCGCAGGTGGAATACGGTGGCTTCGTATTATTTGCTGTGGAAACATTGCTAAAGAAAACCGCTGCATGGAAATGAATATTGGGTCAAGTATATAAGCTTTTGTTTTAAACCATTATTAAATGAATGAATATGTTTTAATAGCTGCACCAGTTTCAACTGAGTGATCAAACGAGCAAAGTTGCTTGGCTTGTGTCTAAGTTCTCTTTGAGCATTAGCAGTGCCGTCTAAAAGTTCAAAAGTACTCAAGAACTTAGTTCAAACTCTGATTCACTCACTCATCCTCACTGCACCACTGCCGAGCATATTCGCCGTGCATAAGTATTTTGTGGTCGGAAGAGGGCATATACCAATTATAAATATCCAGGTACAGTTGGGGCGTACTAACATATTATGTTGGTTAATTTTATTATCCAAGTGTAAATATTATTTTTAACTAAACTGTATGAAGACATTATAAGCTACATAAACAATAAGTAACAATGAATATTTGGTCACTGTTATACGGTAAAATGATATAAAATTTTGTTTTGTATTTTATATCACACATCATTATCTTCTCTAGGTATATGTAATCGTACACGTGCAAAACTTTTAGTAGCATAGAGAAGGTAATTAGGATTTATTAGAATGCCATCGACTAAAGCTATAGTGAGATTCCTGTGTAATGAACAGAGCAAAGCAAAACGGTGCTGTTATAAATTGTTCCAGAGCGAGCGTCCAGGCGAAGGGATTATTCTGATATGCTTCATTGTTTTCTTTTTTTATAACAGCGAGCTATCGTTTAGTCTCGGGGAAGTTGGAGCACATTGTTTTTCGCCGATTTGGGAGCTTCTTTTTTTAAACAGATAATTTGGACCGAGTAAGTCAATAAAGGCTCTGTCGACTCTCTACTCACTGCGCGTATAAGTGTATAGTATGTACCTCCGTGTATAAGATATATTTTTTAATTATTTTGTTAATTGCAAAGCTTGTATGGTTACATTTTACACTCATAACATGGTAACATTTTTATACTCGTATTTAAGAAAAAGGCAGTAGTTTTCATAACGATAATTTGTATTCACATCGCCTTCCTCAAGGCAAACGTAATATCGTTTTGATATAGTTTCAATTTCGTGTTGTTACCGTCCGCCAGAATACCGACCGTTGCCATATGTGTGTGTAATTTTTTATGCCTTTTTAAATCACAATAAAGCGAGGGAAGTAATATGTTTCCATTACAGTTGCTTTGCCGCCGTTCGGATTGAGGCGGATTGCTTCGATTGCATTCATTACTTCTCTTCTTTTTTACACCTAAATATTCTCTTCTATATCGAGTTTCGTTTCGTTTTCTTTCACCATTTTTCCTCTCCGACTAATTTACTCCAGACATATCCGGATTGCAAAAAAGTTAATTAACTTTATGAAAAATGCTAAAGCCATTGGCGCTAATAAAGTACTCCGTCGTTAATGTCTGTTTTTTTGTAAGACTATTCAGTCTGCTTTGAGCTTTTCAGTTTCCGCCTTGACCAGTTTTTAGATGGATTACCGTAATTGGCGTAATTACCAAGTGTAATGCAAAGTTTTTCTTAGGTCAAAATATTTTTATGTCATTTCCTGCCTCCACTGCCTAAACGGTTTGACAGATTTTGGATTGCGAGATGACCTTAGAATTGTGTTGAAATGCGTTTAGAGGCTATTTTTGAGTCGTTTTTTTTCTGTTATTAATAATAGGTACTCGTCACAATTGGGAACCAAATGGCTGCCAAACTTCAAGAGTCTGAGAAACACTAGTTTTTGGGTAGCTCAATGATTAAAGTGCAAGCAAGCCTCCAGAAATGTAAAACTAAATAACAGTCCTTGGTCATAGTATCAAGTTATTTCTTACAAGTTTTTTAATATCTAAGCGTGTAAGCGTTACTGAAAATTACTGTTATTATTTCTCATGTGTCGTCACTCGTCAGTTCAGTCATCTGAACAATAATAGTTTTCGGTGATGGAATATTGAAAATATCATCTAAAGCCGAATTGAAATAAAATGTTGCAACGCCGTGAATAATAGGGCTGTCAAAAAGCAATTCTATCCAACAAATTCTAGCGTTCAATCGAAAAATACCCGTATTTAAGGCTAAACGATTTTCTTGATATTACTTAACGTTTAACTTTAAATTTTTATTGAGAAAACGTTTACTCTTTTCGATTTTCAGAAGTGTAGATATACTCGTATAATATTAAGTTGATCGTATATTTAGTATAATTGTGAACTCAAAAACAACATCAAGTTTTTTTAGGTATAGAAATAATTTCATAGTTTCCATAGTGTTTTTAACACGCTTTTATTAGCTTCACCTGTATGTTTGTATGTTTGTATGTTTGTATGTTTGTATGTTTGTATGTTTGTATGTTTGTATGTTTGTATGTTTGTATGTTTGTATGTTTGTATGTAACCGACTCCTTTGAGCGCGTTTTTGACCCACTTTAAACGGTCAGATTTCTTTCAAACTTTGTAGATATATCGAGGACCGATGACAATACACTAAACAAATCGTGTTTTTTAGTTTTTTTAACTATTAATTTTTTTAACACGCTTTTTCTATAAAGTTTCTTTAACTTTTAATACCGTTTAACTTACAAATGGTAATTTCGTCATTCGTGTCAGAGAACAGAGTGGCGCAGTGGAAGCGTGCTGGGCTCATAACCCAGAGGTCCCTGGATCGAAACCACGCGCTAGAAATCTTTTTGCTCAATATTTTTTGTTACGCATCAATTTTATTTTATGAGGTCTGAGGATCGAAAGCACGCGGCTACAAATCTTTTTGCTCAATATTTTTTGTTACGCATCAATTTTATTTTTAATTTGCTTGAGCAGACGGCCAAAAATGGATAACACCAACACATTTGTACATAGGATGGTTAATAGTTAGCAAATCGAACTAAAAAGCGAAAAATAAATAATAGTTAAAAAAAACTAAAAAAACACGCTTTTTATAAAAAACCGAACTAAAAAAATAGAAAATAAAATTTTATAAATTTAAATTAAGAATAGGGTTGAAAATTTCAATAAATATAAATTAATAATAGTGTAAATAAATAAATATATGTATTTTATTTTTAAAAAAGCGTGGGGTGCTTTCTAAGATATTATCAAAATGCTAATCACTCTACTCATGTCTGTCAATACAAAATGTATCTACAAAATATATAATATCTATTGACCCATACACCCCACGCTTTTTAAAAATAAAATACATATATTTATTTATTTACACTATTATTAATTTATATTTATTGAAATTTTCAACCCTATTCTTAATTTAAATTTATAAAATTTTATTTTCTATTTTTTTAGTTCGGTTTTTTATAAAAAGCGTGTTTTTTTAGTTTTTTTTAACTATTATTTTTTTATAGATAAATTAGTTTACATGTCTTTAAGCTTCTGCTTATGCTTTTATCTGTTTTGTTAAGCTATAACTATAACCCTAGATTGAGACTTCTTTTTAACCGACTTCAAAAAAAGAGGAGGTTATCAATTCGTCTGTATGATTTTTTTTTTATTTTTTCTATTTTTTTTTGTAACCTCATAACATTTGACTGGGTGAATCGATTTTGATGATTCTTTTTTTATTAGAAAGCTAACGCTTCCCATTTGGTCCCATTTCAATTTAGTCCAGTTCTGATAATGGTATCCATGAGAAAACCATATAAGTCTTAAATTTGCATTAAGTACGTGCGTGACAAATAGATGAATAACTCAATAGTCGGTCTTTTGAAGTCGGTTTTTGTTTTTTGTTTTGTAAAAATAATGTTCTTGTTATAACGAATAATTAATGGTTTCTGACGGAAAGTGGGTGTAACTACGGGGCACAGCTAGTACATTATATCGATAAGCATACTGGAACTTCGGAAACTCAGAGCGCCAGTTCTCTACTACTAAGTTTTGTATGGTAAACGTTGGTCCTCAAACAAGCTTGCCTGTGATACTAAAATTCGCTGAGGTATTGGAAACTTTGGAACTTCACGAACAATGAAAATATCATTTTGCAGTGGTCCTTTCATCGATAAATGAGCTATAAAGTTTTAATCGTTGTAAAATTTAAATTGTAATGTAAATAAATAAATAAAAAAACGTTTCACACTCATAGCTCCCCACTAGGAATAAATCCTGTGTCGGGGATGCCACGGAACACACACTAGACAAGGACAACTAACACCCAGACCCAGAACAGATATTTAAATTCATCATTCAAACATCTGCCCGGCCGGGAATCGAACCCGGGACCTCTGGCTTATAAGGCGGATACACTACCGCTGAGCCAAACAGGCCGACTACGAATTATTGCATTATTGTAATTTCTTCGGATATATTTATTAACAAAAAGATAATATTAGTAGATATGTTGATACAAGAACGATTTTTTTAATTCAGTAACAGGCTTCCGTTTGACTGACATTGACTTTGTTGTTTTCCCGTCACTCACGCGTTTATCTCAACAAGGCGAAAGGTGAAATGAAAGCCTATTGTTTAGATAGATATTTTGGCTTTGAAATCAATAGACGGACTCTTTCACGAGGAGAAAATCTATTTACCTATTTAATCCCCCTTTTTAAAGGCAAATCTTAGCAGTACCTACCTATCTATTACCCACTCAATTTCTCTAGGATGAAGTAAAGTCTCCCTTTATTATTCTAGCTATTTCAACCCTCAATTATTAACCGAAAAAATTCAATTACCATTAACTGACAGTATTAGCTCATGGTGCATAGACTGACAATGTTAGTCATACAATTACAAATTACGTTTAGAATTCGACGTCGGTAATAGAAGCTATTATACCTGACTCTCCAAGTTAGGTATTTAACTTCGTTATTGCACTAAGTCATCTAATTAGACGCCGAGGCTATTGGAATAGAACTTAGTTACCGCGTACCTGTACCTAATATGCCTAGTTAGTTTGTGAGACGCCACGGCTCTAGTTTGCCGTCCACTTTGCATAAACTTTGACATTGACTTCAAAATCACTATCTGACATCAGAATGTCACAAGCGGGGAGGGGATTGCCCTCTTTCTAGGGCAGGTAGGTACCTACTTAAAGAAAATTATGGATCGACAAATTTAAATTTGGACATATTGTTAAACTTTATCGATTTTGTTCAGACAGACATTATTGACGATTCCTAAAAAACAGATTTATAAGCGTCATCGTTTTATGGTTGATGTACCAAAAACTTGCACAAAGCGCTTTGATTCCACTTTTATAGTGCGAACAATTGCTATTTTACCGGTTTTACCCGGATGTAGATGTGACAAAACTAGAAAATATGGATGAATGAATGTTTGCCACATTGTGGAGGGATAAAAATGGTGGAAAGTCCACAGCCCATGCTAAACCTGCTGCATATTTTTTAGCCGCTTACAATTCATATAGATATCATACTAGCTGCGACCCGCGGTTTCACCCGCGTTTTCCGTGATAAAAAGTAGCCTATTTGTTTATACTGACCATGAACAACCCTTATTCCAAATTTCATGTAAATCCGTTCAGCCGTTTTTGCGTGAAAGAGCAACAAACATACTCACAAACTTTTGCGTTTATAATATTAGTAGGATATATTTTTGTAGCGATGACAGTTATCTGATAGTGGTTGTCGCATTTTCATGCCGCAGGCGTGCATACCAAAAATTCATCTTAGTCCTTCAGTGTTTTTAAGCCTTTAGTTTTATGCGTGGACAAAGGCCTGAACCATTTATTTCCACGTATCGCTATTCTCTAATTAATCCGTAAAAAATAAACCGGTATTGTAACTCTAATGGCCGTGAAATAAATTAAACTATAGTACTTTATTCAGAGAGAAGATAGTAAACACGAAACTAATTAGAAGCCAGGCGCGTAAGTTAGACCTTTTGTTTTAGGTGCTAAAGCCTAATTTAGACATTTAATTCAATATTCAACATTTAGGCATAATTAAATCATAGATCATGGCAAGTAAGATATAATATCTACTTTCGTTCTAATTATTTCTTAGACTATTTATGTATCTTCAATAATTTAAATATGATTAAATGATGAATCAGGCTGTATCTCATGAACTGTGATAGTTAGACAGTTGACATTTTCACAGATGATGTATTTCTGTTGCTGCTATAACAACAAATACTTTAAAACAGAATAATTTAAATATTTAAAGGTCTCCCATACAAACAAACGTATTTTTTTGCCGTTTTTATAGATGCACGGAACCTTTCGTGCGCGAGTCCGACTCGCACTTGGCCGGTTTTTTTTCTTTGACTAACTTTAAGGAGGCCCTGAGAGATACTAGCTGTAGGTACATATTGTTACGACGCTGGTATGTTTTTCGATACATTTCTATAAATGAAGCAAACTTTTCAAGTGGGTACTAGGCAAGACTTATTTAATAACTTGAAGATATATTTAAAAACACTCTTAATTTAAAAATCTTCATCAAATCTTAATCACTAGTCATATTGCAACGCAAATGTTTTAACAGTCATATCATTTCACCCACAATTTTTTTTTCACTTTTAAACCTTCCCTTTATTAGATAGAGAGCAAACAAAACAAAAAAATAAATAAGCTAAACAAACGAACAGCGATTTATTTTTATATACGAGTAAAAGACTTGATAAGGCTTCCGCGCAATACCATGACAGCTTATTTATGTTAATGGATAAACAGTGTAAATGTTAAAGGATTCATAAATATTGACAATATTATAACAGTAGCACGTATTTTAATGTATTCTATTTTAATTAATTAATGTTGAACCTCTGCCGCTGTCAGAGGGATTGGAGCTCTTGACTTATCACTGTAGGTACCTTTGTGTTGAAATCACGATTATGAGGGATGACTGATGTACCTCAACTAAGTTTAATGAAAATTCCGACGCTGGTTGACAGACAAAGCTATGCCGCAATCAACTCAAAAATGCCCAGCTGTACTATTATCAGATTTCAACGAGTTCATTTCTTAGAATTGTTACTTGAATGGATAATAAGCGTGGATCAACAGAAATCAAGGTATCAATTCTAAATTTGCTGTGAGCTGTTTATTGTTCTGACTAATACAGTTGTGGATTGACATTTATATTCTGGTCTTTAGTTGCCATGTCTAATTCTATTTGAGTGGCATTAAGTCTCTTTCTGCTTTTTTTATGTAGATAGCACTACGTTTTTTTGTTTATTTTTAGATATAATATGCATGCATATAGTTGCCATGTCTAATTCTATTTGAGTGGCATTAAGTCTCTTTCTGCTTTTTTTATGTAGATAGCACTACGTTTTTTTGTTTATTTTTAGATATAATATGCATGCATATTTATGATTAATTTTTTATTATTTTTGGAGCCCTGAAACTTCTTCGGGGAAGAACTCTTAATATGGCGAGACTTGTGCGTTAGTCTGTATGTATGTCACAGCCAATTATTTTACTGTACATTGAATTGTACTATTGTGTTTTTTGTACATATATTTATCTCGTCATCCGTGAACCGAATGGACCCATCAGATATCCTGCGCCGAGTGTTTGTCCTGAGATGGTTCCTTTTTGATGCGAATGTTATTTTTTAACCGACTTCAAAAAAGGAGGAAGTTATCAATTCGACTGTATTTTTTTTTTTTTATGTTTGTTACCTCATAACTTTTGACTGGGTGAATCGATTTTGATGATTCTTTTTTTATTAGAAAGCTGACTTTTTGATTTTTATTCCAATTATTTTTTTTTTATTTTCAATTTAGTCCAGTTCTGATAATGTTATCCATGAGAAAACCATATAAGTCTTTTTGCATTAAGTTCGTGCGCGACAAATAGATGAATAACTCAATAGTCGGTCTTTTGAAGTCGGTTTTTGTTTTTTGTTTTGTAAAAATAATGTTCTTGTTATTATTATTCCTTGTTTTAATTTAAGTAAGTTATATTCATTACACTTTTTATTTTTGTACCCTTCTTCGTATCTAATAAATTATCTAGATTTCTTTCTTCTTAGTACTAAGTAAATGTTGTTGTATCCATTCATTTGGATTAAGCCTAAATTTTCATATTAGTTTAGTAGAAACATTACAAGCCGTAACCTAAATTAATTGATATTTAAATCTTCATTAGGTCGTAAAAACTTTTCTGAAAAACTAAAAGCTTCGTCTGCTACAAATAAAAACTGATAGTCAATTATGAACACAAAAGATGAATCGCGGCTGTTATAAAATACCGTACAAAAATGTTTGTGCCGCAATACGACGTGCATCGGAATCAGAAAAATTACGTTGTAATAAGAGATATCGAAACGTTTACGATGCGGGCTAACACGTTTATTAACAATTAGCTAGCCGTATCGGATTCCGGAGGCTACCTCGTTAAATCTAGAGATGAAGTAATTTGATTTATACGGTTCAAAAAACACTGAGGTCGTTGTAGGGCATCAAGCGTTAACGACCATTATGCATGAGCTACCTGCGCGCTGCATTGCACAGGGCTTTAATTAATTTGTAACTAAAGGTTAAAGACACAGACGATACAACCAGTAGACAGATCGTAGCTATTTCTCGCTTAAGGAAACATTATATTCTTAAAAGAGCTCAATTTTGTCGTTAGATCGGTTATTGAACAGCTTCTTAAATCGGATATTCTTAGGCATACATTTCTATGAACGAATTTTAGCCACCTAATCGAAAGTGCTATTTTATACTATTTATTTGGTTGTGTCAAATATAATGTAAAATATGTAAATGTCGTCCTGTGCCTGATACGGTTAGTTGTAGTAGATGTTTCTGCAGGATCCACTGGTTTTGTCGTCTTCGGTACAGGTTTTGCGAGCATACGCTAACGCTAACAAGCTAATATGGTTCGGCTGATGGATTATGGCTCAAGAAGCACAGTTCAGATATTATATTGAGTTATGCAAGTTATGCTGAATAAATCCGAGTGACGGGAAGAGATGAATAGAAAATAAAGCTGAGATTGCAAACCTAAGTCAAATTAGGATTGCCGAAACTTCATACGTCGCAAAACCACGATAAAACTGCCCGAATCTCATTCTCATGCTTTCTGATGCTTTCTTTATTATTATTAATATATATTTTTTTTGTTTTGACAAACAACTCAACCATTTAATCATTCCATTGCAGATCATTCTACGTCTAAGGGTGATAAGGCCCTATTTCATCACGTTGACCAAGTGTAGGCTGTCACAGCCCATTTCGAGTCATCGCAAAATCATCGTCATTTTTGGGCCATCGCGATAACCCAAAAATCGCATTTTTACAATTGCGGGGGTAAAAAAGTTACTATACCGAGAACCGAGACCAACTCGATCCAGCAACTGTCCGCCAAATTGGCCGGTTCGAATTTAGGGCACGTCAACTTTGTAATTTGTCAGTCGTTGTTCGTGTTGTCATCGCGGTGGTCGAGTAAGCCTTGTAAGCCAGATGCGTCAGCGCTCGTTACGTTAACGTCATCAATATGATATGGCCATTTAGTTTAGTTTCAGTTATGCACAAGTTTGTATCCGAAACAGCTGATACAAAAATCAAGCGACGAAAGCTTACCTCGGCTAGATAATAATTAGCATTCCTATTCAATGAGGTAACACATCGCCTCATTTTTTTCTGTGATATAGGCTTGCGTTTGACCGCCATCTCGTCTGATGGTAAGCAACGATGCGGTCTGCGATAGTCTTTTGGGTACTTTACCCGTGGATTGTGATTTAAGCTTAAGCTCTGTTTTATCTGTATTATTATATTTATATTTACTTATACGAATTATTTATATGTTTTGTTTTACATCATACTAAAATTATAAATGTCAAAGTTTCTATGTTTGGATCTTTGTTCCTCAATCACGCAAAAACGGCTGAACGGTTTTGGATGGGTATGGAAGTAGCTTTTACTCGATATTAACATAATGGGCTGGCTACTCTTTATCCTGGAAAATATGGGTGAAACTACGGGGCGCAGCTATTAATTAATATTTGTATAGTTAACATTTACTCTATTTTTGATTGAGCAAGTATCTGGTAAGTGACTTTGTATGGGATAATGGACAGAAAGCCATTCGTTGTAAGCTAAGGATCACTGTGTCAGTTCAGATAGCGTGAGCTTAGGTTTAGCGTGCCATTCGAAACACTGTACTCGTAGAGCTACCAGTATTGTATTATGTTCTGTTGTTGAGCTTAGTGATAAATTCTATAGCCTGAACTTGCGCACTGTGTCAAGCTGATTGGATTGCTTGTTGACACTGACATCTGTTAAATTGACATTTATAACTAATCTCAAGAAACACAGTCGATCATCAGATATTTTAATTAAGCTTATTGTAAATTAGATGATACGCGTAATCGGAATTTTTCGATGCTTTATTCCACTTTGCCCCTACATCGCATCCCTTGTCGCGTAACCACCGTCGACGCCGACGCCAGGTGAATTTTTTTCATCTTAATTACCGTCACTAATACGCGGATTAATTAACGACCATCGCATTTCACGGCGAAAAATTCAATTAATATTTAGGGCACGAACAATGATGCTCATTAAGAATTAACGCTCAATCGCTGTGTTTTACGCACCGGCGTCCCGCGTAGGGGCCCCGAGGGAAATCAGAGAGCGGGGCCTCACCGCCCCGCGCCGGTACCGCGGCTACACACGCCGCCTTTTTTACAGCGTTTACGTCGCGATGCAGCAGCGATACTCTCGCTGACCGACGATAGCTATGACAGTTGCTCTAGTTTGATAATCGTGACGCAACCGCGATATAGAACCCGCTTCTTCTCTCCGTCTCTCTTCTTCTTCTTCTTCTTCTTCTTATCTCCGTCTGTCTTACTCTCATGACATTTTAAATGAGGGCGCAGTCAGTGACCGAAATAATAGATCACTCGCCAGAATATGGCCCCAGTATCAATGCTAATCCTACTAATATTATAAATGTCAAAGTTTGTATGTTTGGATGCTTGTTGCTCAATCACGCAAAATCGGCTAGACGAATTTGGATGTCGTATAAAGGTAGCTTTTATCCTTATATACCTTAGATACTACTTTTATCCCAAAAAATGGGACTGAAACTGCGGGCGACTAGTTCTAAATAAGCGTGATGCAAATTAAATTTATATCAACTGTCGTCAATGATTCATGAAATATTGCTCATCATAATACATATGAACGTGTAACGTCAAACGTTTGCATCGATAAACACAGGATGCAGAAGACGAGACTGCATTGAGGCAATCATGCATTCAGTCAGATTTCAGTATTCAGTAGGTAAACCGTTTGCAGACGTGCGTCTTCGACCCTTGCGGCAAATAGCTGCCGTGTGTAACCGCCCGTAGGTGAACTCATGCTCTACGTATGGACACTTTTCACTTTTAATACCCGGCTCTGCAGCCGGGCCTTTGTTTAAGAAGGGAATTGTTTCTTTTCCTTTTCTTTGAATTGTTTAGCTTGTTGCCTTATTGGAAAAAAATATCCGTAGAGACCTGATACGATAAACTGTTTTACTTTTAGTATAAAGGTACGACAACACGATGACGACTAAATAAAGTTTATGTCAAAACTTAAGCACTGTTTTCAAGTACGGCACATATACATTATAGATATATATATTGTAGATACCTAATATTTAGGCAATACAAAAAACCTTAGTATATATTTGAGTATATTAAACAATTTTCTAAAAACATACTCCATGATAAACTCGGCTTCAAATACAAATTAGTATTTAGCTCTAAAAATCGAACCGTTGCGAGCTATATTTGCTAAAGTATATTTGCTGTACCGCCGTCAAAGCTTATACCTCTAGGCTCGATATTAATATTCATTTTGTTTAACTCAATACAATTTTGGGGTCTATAGGTATGTAATTATAACGTATTACCAATTTACAAATACTACAGGTACGTTAGGAGTATAAAAGTCAATTTACGAGGCTCTTACGTTTTTGTATTTATATTCACTGCCTTGAGCAAGACCTTGTACTACGATTTATTCTGTGGTAAGATTGAGTTGATTACAAGCTTTTTTAACTTGAAATGTTTGTACGTATTTGTGTCTAATCTTACTACTGAATTTGGCAAATGTTTTGATGTAATGGCCATAATGAAATTTTAAATGTAAACTAGTCCATTTGGCTTAAAAAATATTATTAAAATGATATAAGAAATTCCAAAAAACTTCTTAATAAAATTACAATCTTACCACAGGCTCATAAGTAATTTAAATCTTACTTTTTCGAGGCTACTCAATAGGCAATAGTCGGTCTTTTGAAGTCGGTTTTGTTTTTTTGTTTTTTAATAATTACTTAAAAAAAAAAAAACCGACTTCAAGAGACCGGCTATTGAGTTATTCATCTATTTGTCGCTCACGTACTTAATGAAAATTTAAGACTTAAATGGTTTTCTCATGGATACCATTATTATCAGAACTGGACTAAATTGAAATGAAACCACACGGGAAGCGTCAGCTTTCTAATAAAAAAAGAATCATCAAAATCGATTCACCCAGTCAAAAGTTTTGAGGTAACAAACATAAAAAAAAATCATACAGTCGAATTGAGAACCTCCTCCTTTTTTGAAGTCGGTTAAAAATAATTATTGACTGTAGTTTTTGCCACCAATTTTAAAACGAACGCGAGGTAAGGCAAAACCACAACATTCACGCCAATCAAAATATAATTTATTTTTGAAATGAACCTGCATTTTACCCGATATCACCGGTACAGTTTTCTACGAATTGTCATGTTTGAATGTTATTACACAGAAGTCAATATTTAACGAAATTCATCATAATTGACTGTCAATGATTTACCAGGAATGTACTGCATGATACTTTCGAGGAAATGTTGAAATATGATGAAAATCAAAGAGTTTATCAAAGGTGCTTCTTTTACAAAAATATTAATGTTTGTAAAATAACTTATTTTATTTATTTTACAATGCATCTTTGTAAAACTTTTGTTTTAATATAGTTTTACATGTCTTATTAGAACGAACATACTCAGTTTCACCGAAAACAATAGAAATATCCTATCTAATATTTCAATGCGAAAGTTTGTACCTATGCAAAACGGCTTATCGAATTTGGCTGAAATTTGATATGATATAGCTTATATACCCTAAAGTTAATACAAAGGCTACAAAGGCTACTTTATATCCGGGGAAATCAGTTTTTGCAGAAAAGCGGTCGAAACCACAGGGTGCAACTAGCAATATACCTATAATGTATGTTAACGCCGTTTTCATATAATATGAAAATCGCTTTTACATAACAAAGAGCCACTCTCGCCTGCAATCTATCTCCAAGCGAAGCGGAGTATTTCGATGCGAAATGCATTAATTATACGAACACCAACCCTGTTCGATCCTGGAATCTCTGAAAGTCGTTACTAATATGATGCATGAGTGGCGGCCGACAGCTTCCCGAACAAAAACCGCAGATCAGTAATCGGATCCGACATAAAATTGACTACTATTCCTGTGTCGATTTGTAAAATACAGTTTATTGTATAGTTGTAGATCAAGATAGTTCTCGAAAAGACGGATATTGCAATTATGTTATGACACGTACATAAACGCACCTACATATAAAAAGGACACAGAATTATTACCTATTTATAACACGACTGTGAAGTTGTGAGGTGCAATTTCAGTGTCGGCATCGCAGTCAGCAAGTGAGCTGTAGTGTAAAGAGCGTATTGCAAATACAAATTCGTGCATGCCTCGTGCAAATCGAAGTGTTGACTCGATCCTATAATATGCTGAGAATGCCAGCAAGCGGGACTTAACAAAGTTGTCAAGTTCACTCGCTTCGACCTCTCTTATCGGAGCGTACGACATTATATTTTTAGCTTCAAGTGCACGTGCTAAGGATCAAGAGAATGAGCATTTAGGTAGGTACGGTGCTAATCTCAAAGGCTTTGCGAACTCTGTGGTCTCCAAACAAAAGCGGGCTCACAAACGCTGTTAGCATCAAACACGGCCTGTCTACCTTCCCACTGTAAGGTAATACGAGCGGCACCGAAACTCTCCAAATAAGCTTTAGTTATACGGGGCTAATTTTAATTAACAAAATAAATCTTCTCAACACGCAAGTTGCACATGAATTTTGGGCACATCACTCTAAATTATCTGTATAATGAATTTTCATACTTATTACATATTATAAATGCAACTCTGCTGTTAAAGACATCTTAGAGCCTTATCACACTAGCGGTTCGGAAGCGGATGCCGGGCGGAGCGGACGCGCCGCGAATGCGTCGCGAACACGCCGCGGTTGCGCAGCGAATTCGTTGCGGACGCGCAACGGGATCGCCGCGAACAACAAAGTGGACGCCATTTTGTACTGTCTCGTACAAACGTAATAACGAGCCTTTCTTCAGGTGACACTGATAATCTCAAATGTGTGTCTTTATGTCTTATGTCAGTTTGTATCAGATGCACCACTCATAAAATGTAGGTTCGACATTCGCAGGTAGGAACGAAATTGTTTTGGATTATTTATTATTCGTTTGCAAAACAACACAAAGTAGTCGCTCTCTTCCATTCGATTAACTGTTAATGGATCTTCCCAAATTCGTCGATGCTTTCGTTTTCGTCTCCGGCGTCTTCGAAGTAATAAAGCCAAAAGCAGTGTTTCCTCGTCGGAATCCATTTTGTTACTGAGTGTATTGTACAGCGATAATTTGCTACAAACACGCGACGAAAACGTAACGTATTCGCCACGCGTCCTCAACGAATTCGCTGCGCAACCGCGGCGTGTTCGCGACGCATTCGCGGCGCGTCCGCTCCGCCCGGCATCCGCTTCCGAACCGCTAGTGTGATAAGGCTCTAAAACTTGGCGTTTCCCAAGGCACGGGTTTCTAACACAGTTTGGTAGTGTTAGTGCCGTAAATATCTGTACAAATTCCGAATAAAAATTTTGGTTGTTTTTCCAAAAGCGTGTTCCTATTGCTATTTTTATAAGCCATTATTTTGATGGCGAGAGAACAGATGAAGATGAAGAGATAAAGATGACGACGAACCATATACCTACACATGTGAAGATTAACCAACTCATTTGTTTACTCGTCAAAATATTAAGGATTTACCGTGTATCCGCTTCCCGACTGTAAAAGCTTTTTTGAGTAAATTAATCGGCTTAAAGTAACACACTCTTTTTCACGGTTCAAAATGGAGTGACAATATAAAATTCGTTTGATATACATTCAAATCCAACGAATAGTTTTCGAATATAAAGTATAATACCCGTACTCTGTGCTGCTGCAAATATTATGGTGTTCGTTACCAACTGTTCGTTGCACTTTTTATTATTATTTAGCCTCATCCCGGTCGCATGTGTTGTGGCGTGAAGTGACGGAACATACATTTATGATATTTCAGAAAGTATTGGACGTTATGACAACGACCTAGAATATTTTTTGTTTCGAAAAGTGCGAAGTTCGAAAACTAATTTATCTAAACAGATTATACAACTCACTACTACCTTTGTTTCACTATTTAGGAAGGTACTTTATTTTTCCTTTTTTTATTTCTTCTTAAGGTTCCGAACCTTCTTTGGGGAAGAACCCTTAAGGTGGGACTTGGGTGTCTGTCTCTCTGTATGTCACAGACAATAACTTTTCTATTGAAGATGCTGAACTACTAAATATACCTATCTTCGAGAGATTTTAACAGATTAACAAGAAATTCGCAATATATCGGGCATCGGAATTGCAAATTGATGCGATTGACCAATGCCGCTTAGACATGCCACACCGCTAGTCCTTCCACCCTAGATTGAGTTATTTACGTCTATCTCAAATACTGCCGTACATGGCTGTGCGCTGTGGTATATTCCCACGTGTGACGGCTGCTTTAGACGTCCTTTGTCACGCTACGCCATCGGCAATATACTCTAAACTCGGGCTGTGGTTGGCAAATTTGGCTAACAAAGCGACACAATAGTGTTAAGACCATAATGGATAGCCAACTATGCGCCGGCTAAGAAAATTGATTGCGTTATTGTACTAGCTGCAGCCCGTTTTAATCCGCTGTTAAATAAAATCATTTTTGAAGGATAAAGTAACCTATGTATTTTATTTTATTTTAACAGATCTGGGAATATTACTTATCTATCCTACGTAACTTCATACCAATGCAAAACTGATGAGCAAGAAACAAACACAAACTAACTGACTTACAAACTAACGTATTCATAATATTTGCGTGGAATCTGTAGGGTTAATATAAAAGGGTATATACGCTGAGTTTCCAACAGCTCTTATTATCTCATCATTATGAACTTTTACTATTGAAAACCAACCTGAAATCGACAAAATAATGAGTTTTTCGCTTTGCCATACCCTTTCTTTATTACCTTGTTGATTAGTGTTAAAATCTGGACGCAACACGATTTTACCCCAGCTTAATGTTTTTGGCTTGGTGAGTATTGGGGTTTTTGTATTATTATTTCTGGGTCAAAACCTCAAAACTTGCTCTCGAGCACAAGCACTAGTAGGTATAAACAAAATGAGTACCTAGTATACTGCTGGTTGGGTTGGTATACTTAAAAGTACAGAGAACTATATTAAGTTTATTTTCCACCCTGGTGCTTATACTTGCCCCACTGTTTTGTTTGGTATTAAAATTATGCTAAACATCTATCTATACCCATTATAAACTTACCAGAATGCAACGGAGTAGACGGGCGTATTTTGCAAAACTTTTCAGTTCATGTGAACTTTTAAAAAGTTGGAGATGCGACAACTTTAAGTGCTTTCTATTGAAATGCCATCCTGAAAATTGGCATTCCTGAAAAGCGCCCCACTTTTCTGCTTGAAAAGATACTTGGGCCGTATTATAATGTTTATATTATAATTATTATAATGATTACAATTTAAGATGCTTTACAATAAGATTTTTATAATATAATATATTTTTATCTATTCGATAAAATTTGTTTGTTAGTTTTATAATTCAAAAAGAAAGCACTTAGTTTTAATTGTAACTGCTATTTGTAACCTAGTCTTCTATAAACACAAAGTTAAAAAAGCTTCTAAAACTAGTTTTGATTGCATTCGATGATTGCATACAAGTATTGTCTGAAATGGAAACGTCGGCACTAACAGAACTGTTTAATAGCTTTAAATCCAAAATTAACCCTAGCTAAATCCTGCAGCTAAATCGCTTCGCTCATAGTTTCATTTCAAACTAGGTTCGGACACAATCAACTAGTTCACCGGTAAAATGATCAGCGGAATCTAAACGAGGATGCACGGCGATTACTCATAAATTGAATGTTTGATTCGAGCCGGCTCATCCCTGAAATACTCGTTACCGAAAGCAATAATGATGCCGGTTATTAGGAAATGTGATCGAATATTCTATAATCCTTGTTACACTGAACAGTGAATAGCAATAATAGATGACTGATTTCGGCATTAAAAACTAGCCGCTATTGAAGGTTTTGAAATGATGTAAAGCAATTAAGTTCTGATTAAAATTATTTTTTGATGAATAAAAATATAGAATAAGAATTTTAGATCAAAATATATTGTTAAGTAACACTCAAATTCAGAAATTCCTTTGAAGTCGTTAAAATATTAATCGAAGCAAAGTTATAAGTATAACATACTAGAATGAATTTCATTTATGTTAGGCCTTTGACGTTTTTCTTGGTTTCGGCACTTTTATGTTAGAATCATAATATTTATTTCAACCTAATGAGGTCTACGAGTGTATAGTACAAACAAACTATTTAGAGAGACCTAGCTTTTTGATGTAGACGCTCATTATAATTTGTTCACCAACGAGCGACGCTCTGTCGTAATGTTGGAAAATTACGACTTCTCTTTCACCTTGGTAGACATTTATATCTACGAGAAAGAGATAGGTAATATTTACGACAGCTGAAAACTGTTATGAATGAAGTATACCGTAAACCTGTTCATGTTTAAGCCTACAGACCAAAGACTACATAATCAGTAGAAAATTCGTATCTATTATTTTTTGACGTTAATAAAACACTCAAAAGAGCTCGAACTTGTCAACTGAGCCACCTATAACTAGGCAGTGATCCATTATTGAATTTTAAGCCATCGAAAATTACAAGCGCGATATATCACGTCGCGATGTCGGGCGCCCGCGGTGTTGTTTTTAAAAAGATTTTCCTGCATACGCGATCACCTAGTTTTATTATCTTTGCTGCAAACACATAAAACTCGATGTGTACGCTATAAACAAGTGTAATTTCTATCACTCACGTGGTGTATTATGTCGGTGGCCGCATAGAAGCTCTCGTGGGGGTCAGGCCGTTTCATCATGTAGGGTCGCGGGAACTCCGGGTCTTCGCAGATTTCTGCAACAAATAACATAAATTGGAACAAATGGCAGTGTCTTTGGCGGTGTTTGCTTAGGCTGCTGTCTGGAGTTGTATACGTATGTGTTACCTAGGCTATATCTTGCGGCGTTGTAGTAAAAGTCATTGGCAGTCAACGAAATGTATGTAGCAGCTTTTTAGCGATTTCAGGGTCGGTTGTATAGTAGGTAAAGCCTGGATGAGATCGCTCTTAGCGATGAGGCTTTTATTATTATACGTGTTTTTTACCTAGTGCACCCCAAGCTTATAATACTGTAGAATGCGTTTGTCATTTTTTGTAATACACATTCTAAAACAATGTTATTAAAGTTGTTTTTCAAAACAACGTACTGTTGAATGGTAGGACGGTGCTAACGCATAGTTTTTATTCCAACCCCACATAAAACACCTCATCCGGGAGTCGTAATAAAGTTAGGATGTATTCCACAGGGCCCTGACCCTAATTGTAAACAATACTACGCTTTCAAATGAACAAACTAGGTACCTTCTATGGTTAGTGTTTTTTTTAACCTCCGACGAGGGTGAAGAAAAAGGAGGGGTGTTATAAGTTCGACCGATAAGTGTTTGCCTGTGGTACCGTAGCTCTACGAGTAAACCGATTTATTTGCGGTTATTTTATTTGAGAGCAGGTTTTCTATCGATGGATCTTAGAAGGTTTTATAAAACCCGGTTCTGGAGTTTCCAAGTTGGGGATTTTAAATTTTAAATTTAATCTACTTATTATTTCTTACTTCATTTTACACTTTACACTTTATTACTGTTTATTATATTTCGTGTGTAAGTTATCGTCAAAGACACATGCAAATATAGGTTGATATGTACATATATAAATACTATAAATGTGATTTATTCTGGCAAACACCGAGACCTCGTTTCTCTCGGTCAAATTCACTCGCTCTTTGTCTATTCCGCGATTTAGCATAGCAAACGAGTTTCAAACTGCAAAACTTCGATATTTTCGTGCTATAAAATCATATAGCAGAATGAAGATAATGTAATGTAAGCAATGAAGCTATCCATTGTTATTCTGTAAAACAATTTAGCTACGCTATACTAAACTTTATTATCCGAATGACTGCATAAGCCTAAAAACTAACATTTACAGGCAAAATACTCGTAATGACAGACAGTCTTACTGAGTAATAAAACGTCGTCTGGAAAAGCTTCAAATAATACGATAATATTCGTAACGTTTTGTGAATATATTTTATTCGCACGAGTAGGTTTTTGTAATGGGCGAATACTGCGCGGCTTAATATTTATATTTAATTACTGTAAGCACTCGTGTTTCACGTGTGTTGTATAGAGTTATTGAAATTGGATATTTTGTGCGCACAACACAGGATTGCGGAACTCTGAGCGTATCCCAATGTTTATTTTTGGTTGCGATTATTTACAGGTAGCGTAGGTTTCGTTTAATTAAAAGTCGAGTTTTAAAAGATTGAAATTCTATGACGGGTTGAAGGTTGTATTTCGAGCGAGTCCAGAATTTAAAAGAGTTTGAAAATTAAAAACACACAGCCATTTAAAGACTCATAATGAGAGATACAGGATGTACTCTATACAAATAAACTCAACATTTTAGCAAATCCGGCGAGTTGGAATTACTCGTTGAAATTAAAAGTTTTTGCTCTACCTTTAAATGAAACCACGAGAGAAAATCCTACTGGGCCCACTTGTAGAACCAGCAGCCCGCAACTAAAAAAGATTTAGCCAATTTTTGAACTCCTTGTTACCAAATGGATTTGCCGAAGTAAATAGTAAACAGGGGTATTTTTTGCTGCAATCTACTCCGAGCTTCTGCCTCGCCGTGTATTTTTCCACTGGCGCTAGTTAGCTCGACCACGGCACTCGCCCAGCCACTCGACTGCACTCGTTAGCATCTGAAGAGCACTTGCAGAGGATTGTTACTTTTTCCCTCTGCTGTTTCTCAGTTATTAGAGAACGGTACGGACTAATGATTTTTCAGGTACAAAATATGGGTGAAATTAATACTAAAACAAAAATAGAACGTAGCTTTGACTTTTAAACTTTTCACGACTAAACATAGCTAAATCAATTTAATGTTAAAATAACGCAGAGTAACTTTCAGTCTTTATCTGCTTCAGTCAAATAAATTATAATGTTGTGTTAAATCAAAATTTTAACACAATTAACCCAAAAGATGTACTTTACATTTACTTACTCCTACTTTACTTTTTTCTACGTTTTCACTTTCAGGAGAACTGTTTTGGAATAGAATAATATGGAATATATGATGACAAAATGGTTTCTACCCCGCCTATCTTATATAATATAACACGAACGTAAAAAATAAGCAGCTTGGTAGAGTCTAAAATAATTCTCCCCATTCTCAAGCAGGGGTGTCCCAGCTGCGAGTATATAAAGAACTACATTTGTAATAGCAGAATAATGTATTCATCCACGGGTATCGAACACTGTATAAGAGTCGTGAGATGGAGCGTGCTCGTTACGCAGACCGGACGTCCGCCGAGGATCGCCCCATTGTTCAGGTCCATATTGAAAAGATGATGCCCCTGAGCCGAGGGTAATGGGACCCTTACGATGTAAAGGCGCTAGAGAAAATAGTGAACAGGTTTTCGGAGCTCGGATTTATAAAGGCACCGTACAGTTACTTAGTGGCGCTGCCCTGACTTTGACTTTGAATTAAGGGGTTATAGCTTACTAGCTGCGCTACGTGGTTTCACCTGCTAGGCTTCAGCAACCGTGAATGTTTCGGGATAAAAGTAGCCTATATGTTAATCTTAGTACAATCAACCTCCGCACCAAATTTCATCGACATCCCTGCAATTTTGCGTGATTGAGGAACAAATATGCAAACATTTACACAATTTACGCATTCCGACTTTGATGGGACTTTAGTGGGACTGTGGGTCGGATAACTCGATAAACTGTAGGTCCCCGGTATTTGCCCATTACAACAACCACCAAGCCATGTCTGAAGTCTCCAACCAACCAAAAAATTGACACCACTAGCCATTTGGTTTATTCGAACTAACTAACCTATCTGTCACAATGGAAAAATGAAATCAACGAAAACAATCTCCTTCCAGCCACGGCAAACCTAAATAAACGACACTCATAAATTCACATGTTGGCCATATTGCCTCAAAATATATCAGAAGGTCTTGTAATAAGCTAATGTTATGTAACATGATGTTACTCATCCAGCTATATATATCTAGTTATATAGGTATATCCAGAGGTGGTGGACCGAATATTGTTAACCTTTACTTTGTGCCTTGGAAATTTTATAGTATTTTTACTGTAGTATTGAAATAGTAATTTTACTGTGACGTGGCGTGTGCCACTATTGACTTTCAGAAGAGACAGCTGTGCGCCAGCGCGGGTCGTCAGCAACTGAATTCACGATGGTGCCTAGTAATACTAGGACGCACCATGCAGTCTGTACCGTTGGAAAATAAAGGTTCATTGAATCTCAATGATCAATTGAAGAAGGTCCTTCCGAAATCCGACTAATATTACAAATGTAAAAGTTTGTATATTTGCATGTTTGTTACTCAATCACATAATAAAGGAATGAAAATGTTTGCTTACGTTTTATCTCGGAAAGTAAGTCCCTTCCTGTCGGGTACTGGGTGAACCGCTGGTCAGCTGGGCGCTGTTGATAACAGTATCAATGAACTTACCATTATATTCGTTTTGATCATGAGTCTCCCGTTTGTCCCGGCGGCCCAGTGTCTCTCTCCATATGTTGTAAGGCTCCCTGTAGTCTTCGTCCACTACAGCAGGTCTGTTAATAATACGAAACTTTGAATAAGTCCATTCCACTAATATTATAAATGGGATTTGTGTGTGTGTGCCTGACTGTTTGTGTCAACCTATCTCCGTAACTAAACAGATTTTAACGGAATCAAGCAATCAATTAGATTACAAAACCGCAATTTTAAATTTGCGTAATATTTTTAATCAAATAAAAAAAATATTCGGTAAGTAATATAATATTTCAAGTACGAGTAAAATGTTCCAATAGATCTTGATAAAAGAGCTTCACCAAATGTCTTCAAAGTTTGAGGACGTCAACTTTGCCGAGACCACTTTGTAGTCGTTGTAAAGGCTTCACCACACTGTAGGCGACTGTGTTTGCAAAAAATACAGTAGTGGCCTGAGTTATTTTCAAAGTATGCAAGTTTTCAATATTTTGTGTGGATTAATTTTGAAAAACGTTATATTTTGAAAACAAAATTGAAAATATAGGTACTAGAATAAATATTTGTTTTTCACTTAATCATGATGCCGTTTTTAGTGTTTTATTTCTATGAAATAAGTTGTTGTTAAAGATGTTTTTTACAGATGTAGGTTAAGTGTTAACAAGTAACACCATTTACCGTATATTGGAAGCCATACACCTGCTATGCCTGCTAAACCCAGTATATTAACGCAAGCAGTACAGTAAGTCATTGTTGACAAAGAATTGGCTTCTGCAGCGCCATGCTCAAATTCCGCCACTGCTGCCGCTTTTAACCCGTTTTCAATGTGCCGGAGCCTTTACCTTTTTGGGACAAAATCAATACATACTCAGGCCGTTTTGGCTGTGCTTTGACAATAGTGTATTATTAAGAGGGTGTATTTACACTGATCACACAAACACACATCTTAGGAAAGACCTTTCGTGGTACCAACCGACGCTTTTCTCGTTTTAATGAAACCTTGAAATTATACTTTAAATTAAATTCCATAGTACTTGTTTACAAACTTTTATATCTTTCAATACGCGTAGTAAAAATTTTAATTAAAATACGACTGAGTAATAATTTAAGTCAATTGTGAATACTGTAAATACTTGTCTTTAAGGAATAAATGTTATGAATTATCTTGTTAAGTTTAAATTAAATTTAGTAGACGATGATTACCTTAACATGTGTATGGGCGGACAATTGGCTAGCGCTAGCGCAAGCCTCGGTGCCCTGCGATTGTTTCGTGCGTTCGAATGATTCCGTAAAGAAGGACAAAATGGCTTCTTTAACAAATTTGGAATCCTCCTCCGAGTTTTCTTAGTCAGTAGAAAAGCAGTGAAAGCTACGAAAGCTCCTGCCCCGACCAGGGCTCCGCAGGTCAATCCCACTGAAATCCTCATGGAGGAGTTCCGTTTCTTTCTTGACGATGGAGGCGTGTCACTCCTGTAGTATTCTTCCAAAAATGCTGCCGATGCGTTGATAGTCGTCGGAACTGCAACAAAAGACAAATTGCAATTCACAGAAGAAACCAAGCGGCATTTTCGACTAATGAAAACGTCAGTCAATTTCTAGGGATTTTTTTTTCGAAACTTATTTTCTGAAGGTTTACGGATTCAGGCATCCATGAAAATTCTCTCGTCTAAGGCATTGTTCTACGTATACAAACGACCAAGATGCGAAGATATCAATAAGCCTGCTGTTCCTGCATGTGGCCTACTTGGTCGCATAATGGGTTGATAAAATGTAAGTTTGCCCGCCGTTTCAGGTATTTTGTGAGAGTCGGCGCTACTTAGCGTTAATAAGATAATACTGACTTCTAATAGAGGATTATGCTAACTAGGCCCATAAAAGTTATAATAAGTCGTTCAATGCCAGATTGCAATGAATAACTCTTGGATGGCAACTCATCGAAAGGGCACGAACTTTACAGAAGTTTAATTCATTGGTTTTATTTCCAGGTAATAGTTTTTTTTTGTAAGTCACTATACCTACACACTACACTACACGTAGTAAAATTATGATTTTGTATTAAAAATTGTATTTGTTAAAAAAAAAATTAATTGCCAAAAGTCCGGAGTCTAATGTGATTGATAAATGAATAGGATGTTACAATAAGAGTACTCTTATGCACTACAAAACTGTGTTTGGCTGTTTATATGTACCTTTAGAAAACAGTGAACTTTGTACCACCAAAAAACATTACTATGATTTTTAAATTATTTTCCACTAAACTAGACCAGTTGATTCCATTACAGTTTTTGTGACAATTGATTTTTATAAAATATAATAATATGATACAAAGATTATTTAAGATGGATAATAATAATGAATGTTAACGAAATGGTAAAGTCAAGTACAACAGTCACGTAAATTAAATATATTATATTGACTCGACAAATTATTGACATAATATAACAGTGTCACTAGAGGGCACAATAGACTCCGTTTACCTTCATCTAGCCCTCCGTGACCATGTGCCGAGCGCAAGGATTAGTCAATTATGCACAAGCACTTGATTCAGTTATAGAGACTCTGACGAAAACCTCAATATCATAGATACTTAATAAAAATTACTCCCCATAGATACTGTATTAAGACAACTCTGTTAAAAAAAAAAAAAAAAAAAACGTTGATAACAAAAATATTGACCAGAAACTAAACTAAATAACATAACATTAAGAATTTGTTGACCTAATAGTTACTCATAGAACATTGCGATGACTGAGAAGCATTCCAATTAATGACCTAGAAAGCTCTATTGACCAGGAGGTGTTATGCCTATTCACTCTGCGCTAGTGATAACCCAATCTCATCTAAGCCAAGCGGCGACTACAGCCAATACTACCATTGTCTATCTCAAGATAACATTTAACCGATGCATGCATTTAACCGGGGCACTCAGATCAACCGTTTGAAATCTATAGCTAGGTTTATCTATGGAAAGGATAGACAATCAGGAGATGGAAACTGGTTGGCATGATGTGACATGGTATTAATTAAGGAACCGTCGTGTCAGCCACTTGACTAGTCTGTCTGTCCTATCTGCAATATTAACACGGCCAATATTACGTGCCGCTGAACACATAACACGTCAAGATTTGTGATTGAAATTGACTAACCATTTCAGAGACTAAAGGGGCGAGGGACGCTGAATGTAGAAATCTTATGAAGGCGTTTAGATAAATACCTAATGGTTTTCCAACAAAAAAATATGTCAGGTTATAGGTGATGGACCACAACTCATATCATGTTAAAAGACGGTGCGGTAGAAATGGTAAACATACCAAACCTGTAATGACTACAAACTTGGTGGTTATTGCAGACCTATTCGCGATAAAAAAAACTAAATATTGAAAAAAACAACACCAAATAATGTGTTTTAATCTAATTCTACCTCTCAAAACTTTTCTTTAGCAATAGTCACAGAAACAACTATAGTACTGCCAGTAAATGAAACGAATTACGTAAGAATAAGAACAGATCCAGAACATACTTATTGCAAATTGGATCGAGAAGTGTGCATGAGACTCTACACGTGCATCTTTAGGAGAATTCTTTCAAGCTGGCTAGCTGTTGGAGTCTCGTTAAGGCTTTGCGGTAAAAGAGGCGCCTTATTTGGACTGGAAGAAATGTATAGAAAAATTGTTCAGACGGATAAATCCTTGCGTGTAGACTCTGGCGAGTACTTTGAGATGTAACGATACAACTTTGTATCGTTACATCTTTTTACTTTAGCAAAACTTTCTGTGCTCAGTATTAAACTCAGCTTAGCACGTAAAGAATAAGTCTGAGAAAAATAATTATTGCTAACCCGATCGATAGAACGTTGGTTAACAAAATTCTAAAGTTTAAATTTTTGAATTGACGCGATATCCACTAGAAAAACAATTAGAAACCCGATTTTTAAAAATAAACTTCGGCGACGGAACATCTAATTTGATAAGTTATCTAAATAGAAATTGAATTGAAATTTGGTTTTTGAATTGTCTTCTACAAAAGCTTAGCTCAAGACATTGTCTATTATTACTTGAGTCATTCAAACATACAATAAACTGCAGATGAAAAGCTAGAAAACTGAAGTATACTCGTACTTGTGAGTAGGTTCAAATAGGCTGGGTAATGAGCTGCAACGCCTGAACTTTCAATGGGGAATTAAAATTCGTAAATAGGCAAATAATAAAACACAGAATCCAAATTACGAGAACTCATTTTCACATCAGCGCAGTCTCAAGGAGCATAATTGTAAAGGTTGGTTGGTTGAGCAAGAAAGGAGGCGTTTCAGACACTCGAGGAAATGAATGGGTTCCCGAGCACGACTAATTGTGAGGCACAATAGAGTCGGTTGCGTTTGCTGGGAGTCATACCGGCAAAGCAGTAATTATAGAAGCCAGTCACTGAGGGCCCTGATAATAAAATTACAATGGAGTGTTAGCGTGGACTGATGTAGGAATTAAAAATGGTGTTCAAGCATGCTCACTAACTTGGTAATAAAAAATACGCCCTATGAAAAGCTGCATGTTGTACCTCGGTTAAAATTGTGCCAAAAGTAGGCATATTTTACAGAAACATGAGTGTGAAAACTCGAATAGCAAGTTTTTCTTATTAGGAGAGACCAACAATATCTTGTGAGTATCGCGAGAAAATCAAATGACTGAAGCTACAAGTAGGTCAGTTTAATAAATAAATCGGTCGTATTATGCTATATTGTAAGAAAATTAAAACGTCCTTGACTCTTGATTAAAATGGAAAAGTTTTTGAAACTTTGTTTTGAATATCGAAGTGGAAGCTACGCTTACTGTGTTGCCTTGCAATTTATGGCAAATGGGCAAACATCCTCCGTTGCTGGAAAATTTTAAAGGACTTTGCCAGTCTGTGTGTCTTGATCATAAGTTTGCATCAACTTTTGAATCGATGATGTGTTCCAAACTCCTTGAACTCGTTCAACTTTCAGATATACAAACACCGCGAAGTGATAAACAACATGTATCTCTTATGATTGCTGCACTTTACTCTACTGTACAGTAGGTAAATTACACTTCGAATTCGTAAAAAAATATCAAGTAGCCTGTGAAATATGAGAAAAACTTAAATGTGGTCTGGCTAAATTCAAAACTAGGTCTAAACTACAACAGAGGTGAGTACAAATGGCCGAGTGCCAGTGTAATGGCGAGTGAGTGCCAAGAGCCAGTTAATTCTGCGCTAATTTCTAATTGTACTGCTAATGAAGTGCACTGCAGCTGGGTAGACACGAGAAACAGATTGCACTGAGCTTCTGGAATGAGATGAAAGTTAAAAATCGTGTCGTTATCGCTGAAAAAACTTTAAATTTAACTGTATTATTCCAGCTTGCCTAACTTCATTTTAGGTGTTGTGAATTTCTGACTCGATGTTCAAAAAGCCTGCTTTTTCATTCAAAGGTAGGTACGAGCACCCGCCGTTTCTGCAATATTTTGCATAATATGGTCACGTGCACTCACTTAGTCAAGCGATGCCTCGGCTTGCCCCTTAGGTCAAGAAAGAAAAACATCCGGTCTCAACATTTCCAGTTTTATAAAGAAAACTTAGCCAACTCGAAGAATATAACGACTGCATCCTATTATTGATCATTTAAAGTTTCTCCACAATTTCAATTTTATTATACATCAAAAGTTATAGTAAAAGTTACGGCAAAGTAGAGACTTTGCTTTAGAAATCTAATGAAATATCTTTGAGAAGTGCTCGAACTGAGCAACCATTACGCAGTAAGTTTATTGAATTACATTTCAATGTGGTATGATGGAGTACGAGTCCTTAATACTTTAGCGAAATTATTGTAGTCATATTTTACTGTAAGACTTTTATTGCGCTTTAGCTTTTAAAAACGTACGTTTCAAATAAATGCCGCATTCACAGGGTCTATTCATTATTGTATTACATAATGGATTCCATGTTCTGAATTTATCATTGAAGCATAGAGATTTGCTGTAGGTAGATCCCTATTTACCGCTACATTACTGCTCGATTCCGCTTTGAACTAATTAGATTACATTCAAGATAGCTTCTATCAATTAGACGTTAAGATTCAAATGGTCAGCAACAAACAAACAAACATAGTTTTGGTCATATCTAAAACATTATAAAACAAATAAAAATATGTTATATATAGGCCCGCTCTAAATATGTTGTGCGTTGTTAAATTGAGACTAAAACTATTTTTGTGCTAATCACATAATTTCTAGCCAAAAACAGGATAAACTAGCAAACAAACCACTGGACTTCGAAAAAATCAGCTTCTTGATTTAATTTTTGAGCTGCCACGTAAATAATTAAGTTGCTGACCGTTTCACTTTGTAGCGGTTCATCGAATTAATTCTCTTAATTGAATAACGCATTGCAATGACATCGATCGGGTGTTACTGTGATACGTGGAGCTGTTCTAAACGAATAATATGCTTTTCAATTATTGCTATCTTTTTCTTACGTTTTAAAACAAAAAGAGACCTAGATAATTCTTAGAGCTATAAGATTAGCTGGTGAATTAATTAATGAATTTAGATTTGTTTATTTTGTTCTGGCACTCACTGTAAACCAACAAAACACAACTACCAACTCAGAAACACAAACGAGTCAAGATTATAAAAAAAGACCTACGAGTATCAGTACTCCATCCTACCAATAAAGAAAGAAATTACAAACCTATTTATTTTATAATGTCAAAACAAAATAACGATGAACACTAGAGGTACACAAATAAAAGTTCATTGTAAGTCCGAAATAATGATCCACCCATGTCCAACTGATTGCAGCTGAGGCAAAGACCTCCTGTCGATCGGCTAAACCACCACGAGGTCACTGCTCCGACAAAGGTGAGGATGGAGTTTAAGCCAATTCATTGCTTGAGTAAAGTTTCTAGAGATACAAGACCAAGAGCGCTTTTTATACTGAACCTAGCTGACCCGACAGACGTTGTTCGGTCTTAACTATGAATATTGAATTCGAATTGTCTTAAATTTTCTAATGTTCCGCTCAACTTCTAAAAACTTTGACAATATATTACCACGACAAAAGAATAATTAGCGAAATTGTTCCATCCGTTCACGCGTGATGTGATGACAAAGGGAAATAGAGATTCCTATTTATGTATATAATATAGATCAGTTAGATAGATAGATAAACTCTTTATTGTTCACGCCATAAATTACAGTTCAAAGTCCAAGCAAGAATTTAGTTCGTTTAATGAATTAAAAAGTTGTGAGTGCTACTCGTAGTTAGTTACCGAAGTAGAAACGATTATAATATATTATGTAATGTTGTTAAAAATAATACACTGCATTCAATTTTACCGTAAATTAACATACTCGTAACTATTACGAGTATCTTGCAACGTTGAAACCACGTTTATTATCTACGTCAAAATAGTATTATTTTGGCTTCAATTTTATCCATTTTGTCTCACCTCTTTTCTTTATTTTATCTTCCATTTATACAATATACGGTTAAATATTTTATCATGAATAGCTTGGAATTATTTATTTTCACAAATGCATTTCTCGTCGCACTTACCCAAGTTGGGTTTCTGCCAAGCCCGTATATAAAATTGTTATGGAAATTAATCAAGAATTATTTTCATGCAAAGTTCCAGAGTATTTTTACTTTACCAGCTCAATGTTTTAAATTGACAGTGAAAAAAACGCCGACTCGTTAAATACTCGTAAATGAGAAGTAAAGGAGAAGTAAAGGCTTGAAATGAAAAATGTGCGTACAAAATGGAATTCAGCGTTTGCTTTTTATTACTATAAAATAATGAAACAGAGGTGACAAAAACATAATTTTAAATCAAATATTATATTATTGGAGTAACACTATCAATGGAAATTAAATTTCTGCTTCAAAATTGAGTTGCAAGATTCCACTCGAACAAATATAGTTACATACATACATGCAAGTTAAAATCTTTTAATATCTTAAAAGATTTATTAAATTAAAATTCGATTTAAATTGAATAAGTTTTTGAGGAGAACTATCGATCAAGTATGTAAGAGGAGAACAAATTTTCATCAAACGTAGAGAATCCCAACTCTAATACATGCATCTATGATCCACCCAGTTGAGACCACATTACATACGTACGCAGACACACCCTCCAACAGGGCTTCAAATTTATAACACCTCTCTTTTCGGACTAAGGTCAGTGAACTAACCCAAATTGTAATTGCAAACTACGTTTACTGGAGTTTAAGATATACATATGGCACTCATTTTAACAATTACATGTTACTTTTTAATCTTAATCGGTCCAATTTTGCGAAAGTTATTGTTTTTAAAAGTTACCTCAAGAGTTTCCTTGAAATATGTTTTTTTTTTTTTATAATTGATGTCTATTAGGATACCGGTATGGTTTCCTAATTGCCCCGGATTATAAACCAAGATTTCATGACTCCTCGCCCCTTCCCCTCCCCCCTTCCCCTCGTAATGAGCTAATCTCACGCCTCATGTGATTATCCGCCCTGTGGTTTGTGCTAGCGCTTGGAGGAACTCATTTATACCTATGTTTAACTGACCAATTTGGTACTTTGCCAAGATTCAAAACAAGTCCAACTCAAACCAAAAATAAGTCATATTTCTATTGGAAACTATACTCCTCTGAAACTAGTTTACCGAAATGGTTTTTTTAATACACGACCATATCGAGCTGAGTTATAATAGTGTTTCGCCCGCGGCAAAACCCAGTTTGATAGATTGGTGCGGTTTTTAAAATTTGTGGAACATTTTCGTAAATGGCGAGGAAAAATGTTGGAACCCTTTCGGAAGGCCAGTTTGCGAGAGATTAGAGTTTGTGAAGACTACGCCATCTTCACTGAAAGTGAAACGTATTGTTCGTAGGGTACTTAATGCTCGAAATTCATTTCGAGTCTGTAGATAAAATCACAGAAGTCTCAGCAAGTACGGGCAACGCGTCTCTGATATAAATTGGGGAACGGAACAATTCAGATCAAAGATTTTATTTAATTACAAGTTTTTCATTTAGCAGACAGCGATTTATCACTTAAGAGGCGGCTTCCTCAAAAGAGCTGTGGATTAATTAGAGAAAGATAAAATTTTGTGAAATAGCCGCAGGGTTGCGAGTGCTCGGAACAGATAAGGGAGGTCGATGAGAAGTAATGGATCTATTAGCGTGCCTGGCCGTCATGTGCCCTCCGGGAGGGGCCGCTTTTCGTTCTCGCGAAAAATCACCCAATTGTGCTTATGAATCTCTGCTGTTCGCTTTTTATTTCAGTAACTTGCACAAATAATGTGTTTTTAGAAAACATTTAATTTTGATTCAATAAAGTGTTCAGGAATGCCGAGAGCAGGACGGGTGTTTATTTCCTCGATTGAGCGTTGATTCGGACTGCGAACTCGGGAAGCAGCGAATGAATTCCAAATAAATTATTCGACGTCGTTCGCGCTGGATAATTTATTTTTTAAGTGAGGACATTAAATCCACAATCGGGAAAAGCTTGTTTGTGAACGTGCCTTTAATATCATTGAAATAACATACATATTTGTTTACTTACTTGATTTAAATGTGACTTCACTTATGAGGACCCACTCGTGTTGGAAGTACAATTTAAGCATGATATGTTTGGCAGTGCGGTTCTCCAGATCCACGTGGACGATGCGAGCATGCTCAGACACTCTGTCCTGCTTGGGTTCAAGAGCGACACAGTCCTCCTGCCAACGTTCTCCTTCCAGTGAATAACACACTTCGACTTCTTTAAAAAGCTGAAAAAATGTTGGATCGTAAATATTCAGTACGATTAATAAGGCGGCAGTGGACGAGAGTAGTACAATATTGTGAAAAAACGCGCTGAACAGGAGATTTATGATGACCCTATACAATACAATCTCCGAATCGACAACGTTAAGTTTGCGTAGAAATGTAAGTCTTAAATAGCAAAAAATAATAGATATGTTTATTTATTTATTTATTTATTTATAAATAAACATACTACATACATGTTACTTAAATAGAGTTAGTACCTGCACATCCTTGGTAAACATATTGTTAGTATGAATGTCTACATGGCGAAAAAGACGATAATCGCTAAAATTGAAAGTCAAATTTACTGCCTCATCGAATATTGTTCTATTCCATCCAATCCAGCGGCTTCCTAAAATCATAGAATATTTATGTAACGACAACCATCTTCTTATAAAAAAAATAATGATAGTGTTAACAGCTACAGGCTTTAATAAGCATTTGAGCAAAGTCGTACACATTTGAACAGCAATAAAAAACCGTTATGCAGTCGTCTGTACTATTTAAAGTCCGATATTAAAAACCACTCACCGCTGGTGTCCAAAATGTCAGCAAGCTCAAAATCATTAGGACCAAGAAACGAGTCGGTTAGCTGCCCTAGTCCGTTAATAGAAACTGTCCCAGAGGTCAGGTCTCCATCGTATGTCAGGTCTTCAAAGCGGGCGCCTCCCGTCATCGCTGACATTTCTCCACCTTTTGGTGCCGAATACGCCACTATGGCCTCTGTAGAAAAAAATAACAAATTAATATCCCGCCAGTTGACAGGTATCAATCGCAACTGCCAACAAGAAATACATTCGCCAAGTAGTCGCCGGATGCCGGAACGCGCGCGCTGCTGCTCGCGCTGTTGCTCGCTGCTGTTGCTGGAACCTGAAACCGTGACCCTGCAACCGGTTCAGGTACGTACGTTTCCACTGACACCCGTACAGCTCAACGCGCATGCAAGCGGTTCTCGGATGTGCGGCGTACGGATAGAACCGGACTTTTGACGCTATAAAAGACGCTTCCAATGTCGTCTTTCTGGGCGTGTATGTATTCACATTTCCGGGGATGAGCTAAAACAAAAATAATACAATAATAGTAAAAGTTCCCTATTAAAATAATATCAGTGTCAACATGTCATTGTCGATACAACTTATGCAACTGATTTGAAACTAACTTCCGACAGCTAAAAATTTGAAACATTATACGTAGCTCAAAGCTTAACGACAATGCAATAAAACGCACTGAATCAAAAGGTTTTTTAACTGTTAGATAGTCTTCACGAGCCACCTAACTTTCAAACTATTATTACTCAATGTTACCATGAAAACATTATATAGAAAAGTTTGGTGCATAGACTGCCCCGTATTTGGACAGGGGATAGTGCTTTGAAAGATTACTTTTGAATTCCGAACACTCCCACCCTAATAAAGTGAATAAAATTGCTCCGAACACTACCG
The DNA here is from genome assembly GCA_949125135.1 of Alcis repandata. Lineage (NCBI taxonomy): Eukaryota > Metazoa > Arthropoda > Insecta > Lepidoptera > Geometridae > Alcis > Alcis repandata. The sequence goes on along the minus strand of OX421221.1, from coordinate 10,355,748 downwards.
CCCCAGACTTTGTTAGTCATACCAAATTCGTAAATGTTCCGAACTTTAAAGGCATATTCGTTGAAAAATTTCATTTTTCAATTTAGCTAGTAAAGTCAATCACAAGTTCTCGTTTGTAAAAGTTTTCAAATAGAAGCTGCGTTATTACATTGCAGTTTGATAAACTATGATTCGCGATACACGAAGTGCCGAAACAAACATTCTGAAGTTTTTTTTTTGCAAAATGACGCAGTATTTATTTTGATTTTCACAAATTTAATCGCGAGTAAAATTTAATTGTGTTTTATTTAATAATAAAACACAATAAAAAACAAATACAATATGCTTATGCAGTATTGGAAGCATGATCTCAAAATAGATAGAATCAAAAAGTTACGGAAACTCAATTGATCTTCAAAAGGACATAGGTACGAGTATATAATTGTACTAGCTGACCCGACAGACGTTGTCCTGTCTTAATTATGAATTTTAATTGCCTCAAATTTTCTAATGTTCAGCTCATCTTTCTTAATTTAATATTAGCAATATTAGCGAAATAGAGATTGAGATAAGAAGAGAATTAGAGATTTATTTATACATACCTATTAAGTACATATATAATATAATAGATAGATATAAATTAACGAAATGGAGATACAGATAAAACGGGAAATAGAGATTTATTTTTATATAATTTACATAGATAGATTTACATACGATACATGATTTCTTTTGTACTTTTTTTATTAAATACATCAGACAGATAACACGTAAGATTTTGTGTCCGCAAAAGAACACAAAAATATTTACTTTCCAAACACTTTGTCAATTCGTTTGTTATACATACTCGTATATTTCGGTTGACATGAAAAGATGTAAGTCTTGACGGTATCAATCGCGAAATGACAAGAATGTGATATTCTTGTCATTTCGTGATTGATACCATGATGATGCCAAAATTTTTTGCGTGTCCTTTTGCTTTAAAAATCTAGTTTACGTATACATTTATTAGTGAAGCGATTCGGAGTAAGGTTTCGAGACGCAATGGGGTTAATTATATGTAACTTGAGAGACACCGTACTTAAACTTCTCTCTGAGGTATAGCGTGCAAAGGAAAACTTTGGCCGTCCTGATTTTGTGCCAAATTGTTAAGTAAATTAAGTAATTTACAGCTGTTTTGATATGTTTGTGAAATTAAACGCGGCCTGTGTAGACACTCAGTAGCGGTTTCAAAGTTTCAGTTTTTGGGGTTGTTTAACGAGTTAATTTGTTTTACGCGACAGTTGCATTTTTGTATAAAAATTACAAGTTTTACTGACTTCATATTCATGATTTCAATTAGTAAATAGCAGCATACTCACTTTACTTCCGTTAAAATCCTTGTATTTTACCCAGTGGCCAAGCGCGGCGCGCCAGTACTCCACCGAATAACTCTCAACGAACTCGACGCCCACAGAATTGGCGAACCGGCCCTGGCTTTCAGTGCCTGTGATCAAGTATTCGTCACGAAGGTTTATCTCGAGATATTGGCGGCTCTTGGGCGAGATCAGCCCGTTGGGGCACCACGCTCCGCCGCGTATCTCGGTTCTAATCCTAGGGAACAAACAATCAATCAATATTTACTTACACATTAACTAGATTTACCTAGTTCAGTCAGTTATTAATTAATATACTCGTAGTTAAAGTTATGGAACAATAAAATAAAAATTAACGTTTCACATTCGTAGCTCCCCACTGGATATCCAATCGATTAATTAAAAAAAAAAAGATAAGACATTGTAATTTCAGCCAATAAATTAAATTATTTTTTTATTAATTATATGATGTCCGCGTTCTATTAAATATAGAACAGTGTATTGGCTACGGTATGAAGAAGAAATCTGTGAGGCTAAAAAGACGAGTAACTGTCACAGGCTTCAGCTAGCTTAGAATTTTTTTATAAATTTAGAATTTTGATACTTTGCCGTTGGTGACTAACTTTTTATGATTTATCTATAGAATGCAGTTTTTATTTAAGTCTAAGTTAATATTTATTTTTGTAGTATTATGACTTTTCCTTTGAAAACTACCATCTCATATTTACTCGTATCATGTTCATATTTTTCTTGCATTTTATGGACTTTAAATTTACAAATACCGCATCTATTGACATTCAAACGCAAAATCCCGTCACTGACTTTGCAGCTGACTCAATTGAATTATTATACACAACATGTTACCACTAGAGCAGATTTAATTTACAGACTAAGCAAGTAAACAGACTGATAACACGATTGACTATACTGGGTACTCCATACAAGGTTTCCGTATCGACGTAACTAGCCAGGTTCACCTTGGTGGATACCTCAAGGAGGACGAATATGCATAATATATACGACGACGTATAGACATCAACATATCGACATCGTGAAGACATATCCGTTCCAATCAATACATATTCCGTAACGAAGGCTAAGTATCGTATTTTGACACACGTAGCAAAGATTAGCAAACTTTTCAAATACTTATTGATCCAAATTGTGAATACAACTAGAGTCTTTGAGCACTGCACTGTTGCTTGTTTTTAAGCAGATAAGAGATTAGTTGGTTCAGCGCAGATTGCAGCATCGACCCCAGTACTTAGCTACTTCGAATTCATAAATACCCGCTTAAGGCACGTTTGCGCATAAGCAAATAAAATTAGCGTAACAGTCTCAGCAAATAGACTAAAACGTTTCTGTATTTCGTTTGTCAACAGAGGTAGGGGACACAGTCTGGCGGCTGGCGGCCATTCCATTTGAATATCTTGAGCGCGATCTCATTGTAGTTAGCAGTGGAACAAAGCGCGCTAAACGCCGAATTAACGTGGCATTCGCTAAATCGCCTCTGACCCAATGTAAAGTGGCTCAGCTGATAAGGCTTCGGCACATCCGGCCGTACTTACATCTTGTTATCTTCGGGAGTCCGGGCCCGAAAGGCTTTTGTCGGATCACGCTCGCTTAGAATTCATATGAAAATTTAATTTTCCGTTAGTGAATTTCTCTAACGGGAGTAGAGTTTTCGCGCAACTGTCTCGTGTCAGCTTATGCGGGCTCGTGGCCTGAATGCAAAACCCTCTGTTAATTGTTTGAGCTAAGTATGAGCGTTTGTGGTCGGGGATTCACAACTGTTGTTACAGCTCAGCCTTGTCATGGCACTTATTGTTTTAAAACAATGGGCGGCTAAAGACGCCGCCCTATCGATTCGGGCATTATTTGCATTGAATTAGTCGTGATAGGGTATTCCTGTCTACACATCCAACGGGATGACTTATGTGTCGCTTCTCTCGTGTCCCTTCGGCTTTGTTCACAAATGTTTTGATCTAATAGATTCATTCGAATGTTGATTTGCCCAAATGAAATTTCCGAGTGGAAATTGAAGATGGTGATCGTAACTTGGATAAATTAAATCTAATCACGTTTGTATTGTACCCGTGCCTCTGAGGGAATAGTTAATCGTGGAGAAACTTGTGTTAGATTATAGGTATGCTGAACTTTGTAATAGTATTTAATCTAAGATACTACAGGTATTTTTTCTAAATCGAAGTACTAGGCTTTTTAAAGTGTTTATTGTTTATTAACGACCTTGCAACGTTCCAAAGTGCAAGCTATCATTTTGAAGATTCTTGTTAAACATAACTTCCCCAAACGTGCAGCTCTTGGCAATAAATTTCAAAGTTTCTAAGACGCTCCAGCTGATGCGGCTAGCCAACGGAAAGAGCGAACTGCTGGATTTAGTGAAACTAATAGTTGACACGCCAAGCTATCGTTCCGCCATGAAAGATGAAATCGCGTGTACGTTCAGCGTTCACACATATACGACTACAATACGTGTATAGACGTAGTTTTATTTTGTTTTAACTACTCACGTATTGAGTCGGCTATCCCGACTATATAGTTTCGATCATTCGGTGACCTTTATCACGGAGATTACTAGCGTGACGTGCTCGCGGTCGTGAGTATTGCCATGTCAATAATGATAAAATATTTGTAAACCACGTTAGTTTTCATAGCAAGACGTTGTTTTGTTTAGAAGGGCATCAGAGGTTCCGAGTTTGATTCCCAAATGCATTATTATATTACCAGCGGTTTAGGCTATGCGTTGCCTGTCAGACACTGTCAGTGAGTCACCTGTTCCTTTATATATTTAGATTTGTTTTAGACCTATCTAGCTGTGTCTAGTTGTTAGTTGTTTCTAATTGCATGGTATCTCCAAAACGAGGAAATCTAGTGGCGAGCTATAGATGTGATAATTCATATTATAAGGATGTTGTAGATAGGTAATTGAAAGAAAAACAAACTGTAATTTGCTTGACTCACCTAGAGCTGAGTGGTGACACGCTTTGGTCGTAGTTGGAGCTCGAAGATAGAGACTCGTTCGATATCAGCCCATTTTCCATTCCAAGAGGCACGTCACAGGTACCTACGTCAGCTGCAAAAGAGGCTTGGCTTAGTTTTTGGGACTTAAAAATTTAATAGATCTTTTTACTAATGTAAGGTAAGCACGTCCTATTGCTGCTATCAATGGCTAACGTGATGGCAAAATACGAGTATGATACATACATGCCTATTTTTACTTTTTGTAAAAATAGGCATGTATGCGTAATGTTTGGAAATACGTATATTTTCCAGTCAACTGCATGACGACTGAATGGATTTCGGTAAACTGCTACAAATGAACAACTGAAATGATCTTGATGAAATTTTGCAAAAGTTAAAAAAATACAAAATTGTCGGTAGCTAAAATGTATTATTTCCCTTAGATTAGAGATTCTCGAAACCAGGATGATCGTGAGTAAAACCATGGGGCACAGTTGCTTGTTATAAAAGCATCAAATTCTATCCCACGCATATTTGAAGTAAGCACCCTTAAATGATCCTTCGGGAAGGAACAATATGAGCTCTGTTTTTCTTCAATTAGTTATCACTCGTTGGCTGCTAAAGGGACGACGTTACAAAACCAAAGAGATATAAAACTGGTGACGGTACGTTGTTACATGTATTTTATGTTTTAAAAAGTATGTAGGTAACTGTGTTTCCTACAAATCATTGTGGCTGCCAAACATGAAGCCGGCGTCTGACTATTGAAGTAACGAGGAATATCGTAACTAGTTGGCAAGCCACCAGAAGGTATCAATGATACAGTTTTTGCGAGTATTAAGGTATTTTTTGAAAATTGATATGGGCCTATCAGCTAGTCCCGCGTTTGAAAGGCTTCTGACATACGAGTAGCGTATGTGTTGTGGGTTACGTAGTATAACAAAAACGAAAAAAGAATTAACGAAATTGTTCCAACCGTATCGCGTGTATTGTCGATAATTGTCTATCCCTACTAATATTATAAATGTGAATGTAAGTTTGTTTGTTACGCTTTCACGCGAAAACTACTTAACCGATCATCATGAAACTTTGTACACGTAGGTATATTAGAATTATAGTCAGGCCATTTTAGTAGGTCACATTTGACAATTCATCAAAATTCAACAACGTAACCTTGTAACGGCGGGCATAAAATAATATATTTTTTTGTTTTGTTAGAACTGCACAATTGCTTAACTTTTTTCAATTTACATATTTATTGTTCACCCGCGTTTAAAAAAATAAAAAGTATTCTATGTTATATGACTATAACATAGAAACTGCGTGGCGAATCTAGTGTTTTTATATTGCTAGCAACTCATAAGGTTTTACAAAATTACATTAAAATATTATATTGTTAAACGCCGTAGATAATTATCATGAGTTTGTGATACAGTGAGCACGCGCGCCCGTATCTGTAATGTATACGAAACATTAGCGGTTTTAATTAAAATATTTCCAACAATAAACATCTGGCCGATCCCATCCCATTTATATCAATCATTTTGAAAACGATATGAATAACAAGGAAAATTTATGTCTGTTTCTGTGGAGCCTATTTCACGATACGCTAACATAATAATATGATTACTTATGTACGTTACGTTTTTTATTTTATTTGTCCAAATTAGCGCTTTTCCTCGTTTTGTTTTCGTATGTTCGTACTTCAAAGGTAGATGTTGAACGCCATTACGTGAACTGGAGGTACTTACTTTATTTTATAAACAAATATACATATGTGATGTCATCCTACCTTCTTTTAATTTTCATTCGAATCTCATTTTTTATCTGTTTCACGCCCTAACTACGAGTAAATATGAGAACAAATTGAGTATATTTGATATGATTATATTTTTTCGTAATTTATTTTATGAAATAATAAGATTTTCTGGACGAGACTAGGCTAAACTTACTTTTACTAAACATTAGAGTAAAGTTTGATTTTTATCGCCGTACAATATAAAGTTTCTAAGAATATAATATATATTATATCAAAAACAACATCTATTCTCCAAATACATCGAAGCAGAAATCACTTAATAGTTTGAACCAGTTTGATTATTCTACCTCTACTTCTAATTGCTTTTGTAAATGTTTATTGTATTTTATACGGCCTCTAAACAACTTTGCACATTTTCCATCAGTTTTCAAAGAAATTATGCTGCCAAAGTCCGTCCGAAATTGTTTTGCAAACTTTGAACTTGTAAAAGGTACAGCATTCAATTAGCCACGTGTGGCGCAGCTTCCTAAGTAAAGATAGCCGAGTGTTCATTACTTACCTCTAATCAAGTGTACGACAAGTTAGTCTCAACATGCGGGGTGCCTTAATCTGACAAACATCCGAGTGAGCGATGTGCACCTAATCCGCAGCATTTCTGGGACATGTGATAAATTACACACGAACAAATTACGTGTAACCCGAGTGAGAAAAACAAACAATTTGTAACAAAGACGGATGAGCCGCGAGAGCCGATGCGCGGTCGCGAGGTGATTTCAATTAATATAACAAGATGCAATCAGTGTCTTGTCAGGTTGTTACTATCTACCCCCCTAGCCAAGTTGTAATTCTATAATCGAAATGCTATAAAACTAGGAAAATGTGTGAGAATGACAGTTGTATATATATATTATTATGTATATTTATAGATTCTGTGTTCTACGACAGAAATGTCATTCCCATTTCTTAATATATATAAATCTCGTGTCACAATGTTTGTCTTCAATAGACTCCTAAACCACTTAACCGATTATAATAAAATTCGCACACCATGTGCAGTTCGATCCAACTTGAGAGATAGGATAGTTTAAATCTCAAATTATAGTGGCAATTTTAATTTATTGCAAATTATATATATACTGATAATTTTTACTATAAATTGACAAGTTAGCATCAACATACTACGGTTGCTATAGTTACGCAATGGCTTTTGACAGGACAACGTCTGTCGAGTCAGCTAGTATTGACATAGTTTTCTATGGCGATAGTAGAATTGCAACTTGGCTAGAGGGGCAGGATTTTAAATTGAGAAGTCAGTGGGCTGAGTTACTTTGATCAGTGATTCAGCTAACGTTTGTCACACGCTAGGGCGTCACAGGGCATCATACCTACGTCGTGACATTTTATTTCCTTTCCGAAGTGCGACGATCGGGAAACACAATTAGTACTGTTATTCTCTATCGTTGCCAGTGGTCGCGAGCGGGAAAGGAACCCGGATGTGACCTGTGGGGACGATCGGGTACGAGCGGAAGCGTACGGCGATAATACACTAAAGTTTTTTTTTTTTTTTTTTATGTAATTGAGTGACGAGACGAGCAAATCGCTCGCCTGATGTTAAACGTCACGTTTGCCCATAACAGGTCTGCGCCACCCACAATTTTGAACTCGCAGAATTCAAGACCCTGCGCGGCACAGCACTGCGCTCGTCACCCTGAGATATAAGTTGTTTAATCTCCCATTTGCCCTGTAATTTGACTGGAAACAATGCCCTTCCAACCGGAACACAGTAATGTTTGCACATTACTGCTTGGCGGTGGAATAACTGGCAAAGGTGTGGTACTTCCCCAGGCGGGCTCTGCAAAAGAGCCCTACCACTACAAGTTATCCTTTTGTAATATCGTGGTCGCGCCTGCACGCTAAATATTAGGTTAGACAATTTTATTTTTAGACTTTTTAGATTTTTAGAACGCTTACTGCCTTATCCTATCCCCTTTCTTCTTATTTCTAGGTTTTTCATCATCTGGTTTCTCAAATATTTTTCCGTTTATTTCGCTTTACGAACTACAAAACCACCCGTATTTCTCGCGGTTGCCGAATCGCGGTGAACTAAACTGGCATGACCCTTCCCCACAAAACTTACTAAAAGTCGTAACGAACAAAAATGTGATAATATAACATTGTCGTTGATACATTTTTGGCTCAAGAGATCTAAATTACTGTTATTGGGTAGTAAATTACAGTTTGTCAAAGCATTCTAATCCTTCAGCGTTTGTTATAAAGCGCTTTCCGGGTTATAGTGAATTAGCAAGTTCTGTGTAATCGCGTGAGAGTTGTGACACGTAGTTCCGAAGTCATAAACCGAGAAGCTCGCAGGGTATTACTGGGCTTTGCTGAGCCAAAAATGTTGGCGAAATCTTCAGTTACAGTTAATTTAACTCCTCTTAAATCGTACCAGATGAAAGTTGTTGGTAAGTTATTATGGTTTATATTTTTTATTATCTTCTGTAATAAACATGAAATCTCCTAAGGGGAAAGTAGTGAGCTTTCAAGATTTATTTTACATCTCTTTCATATTATGCCGAACGTTAAAAAAACGGACTAAAATGAGATTTGATTCTAATGTAGACATTTAGACAATGCCTTAAACTAGATTGGCAACTCGAATAAACGAGAAATTGAGCGTATAATTACTTATCTTAAGTTTGTACCTAAGTACTTTGCAACCCCGCCCCGGGATGAGCTAAACTTGCTCCTTAATTACATTAATTGCCCATCGCAAAGGAGAATAACTATTAAAAATTCATTATTTTCCGCCTCCCACTAAATTCATTCGGATAGCATTACTTATTAATATTTAAATCGGCTCAGACGCCACGCATAATGCTCCCAATTTAAAATTCTTACTAAACTTTATATTTGAGCGGGCTGGCCCCAGTGGGTCTCGAGCCGGGTAATGTATAGCAGTTTGTGTATTCGCAGCTGTTTTCTTTACAGGGCTGCGTGTGTGTGGGCTGGCGTGGCAGATTCGGGAGTGCGGTCGGCGGCGGAGCGCGTTTTGCTAAAATACCTCGCGAGCAATGTTTCACAAGGGGTGACGCGGTAAGGGGACGAGACTTGCACGCTCCGTGGTAGGTACATAAATTTCCTGTCGGTACCGCATCGGGACCGCAGTAGCTGGGAGAATAGCTGTGCCCGTACATGTTGCTCTACCAAAATGTATACCCGCTATCGTAAACTGGCAACATTCAGGTATTCATTCACGTAATCACTTCAGGTAGTTGGCGCGCTGAAAGTGAGCTAAGGATCTGGGTGAAACACATTTCTTGAGAGAGGCCTTTGTCTAATAGACTGGTGCTGTCATGATACATCACTTACAAAGTTTTGTTCTCATAACAATTTAGGCCGAAAAAGACTTGGCTGGTATTTTTTATTAACAGTGGCGGAGCGTGGCGTACAGCTTTTACCTCTTATTTTTCGTTTTTGAAACAAAGTGGTTTACAGTGCTTTGAGAGCCAAATTATTTAATAACTGACTTGGTGTAGATTCTATTTCTAAAACAATGTTGGCGTAAGCTGCGACATAATGTAATTTGCGTTTGGATCAATTACGGTTAGTTACGCCCTATGTACGGTATGTACGGCGTTGTGGCATGCCAATCATGCTAATGGTGATAATACTATTATTAGTACACTTGTAAAATATAGTGCAGTTTTATATGCCATAGGTAGCAAACAAGCAAACGGGCCGCCTGATGGTAAGCGATCGCCAAAGCCTATGATGTAGTGTAATGACAAAAAGCGCGGATGCAACACTTCGAAGTTAGTAACTTTTTAAACCTATGAAAGCAGGGTTGCTTATTTCCGGATCCGAATTGTATGCTGGATCTATATAGATAATTCATGTTGGAGTTTAAGAACGAAACTAATTTCTCCGTTTAACAGTCCAGCATAATTAAAATGTTTGCAATGGAACTTAATTAAATTAGGTTAGTGATTCTTTTAAGCTACTACATTTTAACCATTTACAAAAAAAAAAAACTTTTTATGTAGATGTTAATTTTTATGTAGGTAGGTTAAATTTTGTATGTTCATTTTATGATACGAGTATAAGGTATCGAAATTCAAATTGAGGTCTCGAGTTCATTAGTTTTAGGATTATCGTAATACAGAGTTGTAAGGAAAGAGTATACTAAGTCGAAAGAGACTCTCATACTCATCATAATGAACAACTTTTACAATGGAAACAACCCGGAAATTGTCTGTTCCAGTAAAAATCAACTGTTCCATAAAAAAGAACAGCCGGAAAAACAATAGAAATAATTGGTAAAAGCTAAGTTGTTCATCAGACCATGGGTATAAAGGTCGTTGATAAAGAAACGTTAAGACAATAAACCACAAGAGCGCAACCATTCTTTAGTGCTGTAGTTAAATTATGAAATTCTCCGCTTCATACGAGTATCCAGGTATATAAATAGTAAACAGTCTGCTAAATTTTGGTACCGCTCAGTGAGAGAAACCACTAAAATATGGGTTACCTCTTACTCTGGCATACATATTACAACGTGGAAGCTGTGTATGTCTTTGAATACGATAAATAACGCTTATGAAAAGATAAATGGATGTGTGTAGATAACCCTATACTTGCTGCGTTGTTGACACTTTTGTCAGTTATTCAACCGCCAAGCAGTGGTGTGTAGCATTATTACTGTGTTCCGAATTAAAGGATCACTGGTCTATGTTTGTGTAGCTATGTGAAATAGAACCATTATAATTAGACTACCTATGAAGCAAAATGTCTAAAATGATAAATGCCTAGAAAAAATGACAAAAGAGATCCAGATCTCTACTCGTATATCTTTTAAAAATACTGTTCGTGAGTGACCGCATCAGTTGAGAACAGGGCCGCTTGGACTAAACTTTCTATAGGTATGTGATGCTGAAAACTGGATCTTAGGTATACCTCTAAACCAAAAAGCCGAAGATTGTACAGCATCGTACCAAGTACGAAGTTCCAAACATCACTTGGACCCTAAAAAAATAGCGTGATTAAAACCGCAATGTAGGCGCACAGAGCTTTTATACATTTACTATTGTTAATTTTGAAGAAAATAATATCATACACCAAATTTAATAGTTCCTTTAATAAGTGTAATTTGTGTTTTAATAGTACTAATTGAAATAAATCCTAATCAAGCAAACGTTGCTCGCTTTCTCGTTTAATTGAAGAAAAAGAAAACTGTGAATGAAATTTAATTATGAAAAATCTTTCCTGGGTTGCAGAAATGGGAATATTTACTTAAAAAATAGAGTAACTAAAGTCCGAAGTCAAACACTTACACCACGAAGTTTCGCTTTAAATTTTCTGACTCGACTGCCCTAAAACAGGATAATATTTTTCGGGTAAGTACCTTTATTTGTATTCGTCTTTTTCTGTGACCTTCTACTATCTGATAGACTTAAACGATTTTGAAATTGGAGTCTTCTTTAGATTAATTTCAATTTTTGGAGTAGATATAAAATAAAAGATAGTACATTTTATGGTAGCAATAATATAAACATATACCTCTACATAATTGGGCAACAGAAAAAACTATTTCAGTTGTACTCCGAGAAGTATGAGTCTGGTCGTTATATATCCTTACATTACATTATTAACAGTCGTTTTTATTCGTATTTATTTTAATTTTTATTCTTTCCAATTAAATTAAACTAGGCCACTGGTTTAAATTAATTATTTTTACCACTGACGATGGGCCACTTAATAAGTAGTCACCCCCGCCTATAGAGGAACTTCAATACTTGGGGCTTCTTTTGTGCGTTGCTTATACTACCTTAGAAGACTCCATTCACCCTCACTTAAAAAAATGATTACATATTTTTCGACAAAACATCGCTCATTATAAGGGAGTTTTCTCCGCTTGGATTTAGTTAGTTTCTCTCATAGCAAGATCTTTCACCCTTAGGGCACCATCGTTACGATGTTATGTTATATTATATTATAATGTGTGGGTCTGTGGGTACTTTATCTGCGTAAACTGGGATTATGTAAAATACGTCTGACGTGGATGTAATGGCGTATTATATTCCCCTTACCTGCCGTGTGTACAATGTACCATTCGTATTAATTTGAAAATCATTTTACGCGAAACGTATTGTATTTGATTGTTATTTAATGGCAAATTCGTGCTAAGATTGAAATGAAATGCTTGTAAGTGATGCAGTTTTAAGTTTCTATTTTCAATTGATGAGGTTGTATTAGACTGTGGGATGAATTTGGAGGACAAAGCGATTAATTATGTTTAGAATTCTAGATTACTTAATGGAAACCTTTGGCTAGAGCTAATATATTTTACATCAATTCATACTTTTAGTTTCTTAGAATCACAAAAACCAATAGACTTTATTTTACTTAGTTTATCTACATCTCGTACTCAACAACGTAATATAAAAAAAAACTTTTCCAAAAAAATAATCTTGTAATCTTTCTTCGAAACAAGAAACATAAAAAAATAAAATTATTTAAATGAAATTGTGGCATACTTTTAATGTAAGTAGATTGTTTGTTTTCTAATGAAATATTGGAAAGCTTTGTAAGAAGCTTACCTGCGCTGCTTGTATTTTATCATGTCAGAACTTACATTTTCATCCGATTATTGGATGGTGTACTCTCTACACGGGAACTAGAAACGCTTCTAATTTTAAGCGGATGCACTCGAAACGATGAAAGCGTCATTCAAAGTAATAAATTGAATGGCAGGCCGGCAAATTAGAACGACTGCACTCTCGACTCCAGCTCAATCCAAGGTTTAGCGGATATTGTCCACTTTCCGGTATAAACGGATTGCTATGACGACATTTAATCGATGACGAAAAACATGAAACGGTTTACAAACCTTTTTCCAATTTTTTCAGGTTTTATTGCATTATCAGTCACCGTTGAGCTATTTTTTATGCTTTAAAGCTTTAGCTGCTATTGTAGTAAGTTTAAAATATATTGTTCTTTTACGGAATAGATAAATAAAATTAAACCGACAAGAGAGCGAGCCAATAAAGCGTGGTAGGAAAGAAATGCGATCACATTACTGGCAGGTAGGATTTGTTGTCAATAAACGATAAAGTACAACGTGGGAGACTTATGTAGCCACCGTGGCGAGGATCTGTAGGCAACTTGGAACTATTCTTGGGACTCGAGATTGTCTCCGCTAGACTCACCCTCATGACATTTGAGGGCTGTATTTGACTGTGGGACGATGTAATGAGAGTGACAGTGATCGAGATGATATCCTACTTGCCAGAATAGGGTCCCAGCGTGAAAAGAGTTTTTTGCGCGCCAACTATTGAATAAATTAAAAAGTTAGTTCGTTAACTGGGGTCGTACCGCGAACTCTTAGCGAAAGCCTGTACTGAATCACTTTTGCTCTTGTCTCGCCTATTCTCTAGCTGGCAGAGCTGGCCAACAGCTTGGGCGATCTAGTTCACATTGTAGGTACCATTTCATAATATTTCAAAAATGTTACTGTCATTATAACAGCTTAAAGCTCGACGCCTTTTGGCTAGTAACGTATCTTCGCTTGTTATTATATGGAGGTCTAAGTATATATCAATTGCAGAAGATTCAAGAAATACAATTTGGTGAATGTACAAAACGTTTTATTAATTTTCCAAAGTTGAAGTACTAAGTCAAACTATTATCTCTACTAACGCTATAAGAACGAAAATCAAGTCAGAGTTTTAAATGCAGTTTCACTAAAGTACATAACTCAGCGTTCTACAAGCTACGAAAATAGATCAACAGTGCTGGTTCGAAACTTGGAGCTGTTCTTTATCATGTGAAACAAACAGGTTCGCCTGCTTCACTGCTCATTTTGCACATGTTATCTATAAATGTTTGCCGAGTTATACCTTGTTCGGTGTACAACAACGCTGAAGTGTGCTAAATTTCTAACTATAATAGAGAAACTAGAGTGTAGATGTGTGGCGTTGTGTGGCTGTAATATAAGTAGATGTGTTCCGTATACTCGTAATTTCCCAGTATTTTGAAAGCCGCGGAGCAGTTCTATTGTGAGCTCACTTTATACCACAATGAGAATATGTAAACCTCTTTTGCAATTCTGCAGAGACTTGCAAAGGTTTTCAGCTCGCGAAATACTCTATCAAACCTGTCAATCGTCACAGACAACAAAGGTGACGTAGTAAAACCGAGTGAATGAGTGAACATGACAATAATCAATTTTGCGACTCATTCATGAAAGACTTTCTTTGCATCTTGAATGAATTCGCGTCAACAGTATTATGAAACTTTTAAGCCTGTTATAATGAATTCGATGTAAATATACAAAAATGTTCAAAAATGGAAATGCTATTTTTAAGATCTTCAAAGGCAATACCTATACAGAATAGAAATATGTATGTATTTCGTTTTCAATTCACATTTTGAATGCACGATATTTTCCGACAGCAACAAAATGCTAAGCTTCTTATCTGAATCATTTGACATTGATCCTTAAAGTTCGTTCTCTCCATGTATTTTATTCTTTTCGGAGAAGTTTATGAAATTCATGAAGCTAGTACAGAATTACCGGCGTGAACACAGAAAATGTTGGATTCCCTTTAACTGTTTCCGACTTGAGGTAGAAATTAACGATGTGGCACCGAGAGAGCGACTGACAGACAAGTAGAATCGCGTAACCAAGTACGGGCAGATTTTTTTGGACTTTCAAACATATTATTTTACCGCTGGCTTTTAATCTTTTAGAACCATTTATTTGCCCCCAACTGCTCGAGCGTTGTGCATTCTTACTTTTTTTGGAATGAAAGCTCGTCGTTAGTTCGCGAATGATGTCAGTGCATGATTTTTAATTCTGTTTTGCTTGAATCGTGGTCGAGCCAATGAGTGGTTTATTTTTACCTTTACACTACACATACTCGTATGTAGTTTGTTGATTTTTATTGCTTTAAGTTTTTGATTGGGATTAATTATGTGATAATTTTTTTTTAAGGCAGAAAAGCAGCGGACGAGACTAGCACCGGAAAAGATGGCGCACTGAAGAAGAGACCTATAGGTACTCGGCAGTAGGTAGAAGAAGTTTAATGAAGATGATAATGAAATGTTTTTTAATATAATTGAGTTTATGTGTATTATATAGATCACAGAATAATTATACTTTAAAAGTTGTTTAAAAACCTCGGTAAACCATGTAATGATTGGTTTTTGCTCTTCCAGTTTCGTCCGAAAATTCTGCGCACTATCCGTAAACCGACTAGGTATTAGAAGCACTATCTGTAATTGACGTGAAGCCAATATTCATATTGGCTTTTATGTCAGAATCTTGAGACTTGTACCGCATAGTCTGTTTTGGGTTGATGAATTTTTAAAACGATCCAAAGTTATGACGGAGGGGTTAGTGGCGGTTGGCGAATGATTAATATGAAAGCGAGGGGCTTTCGTGTTAGTCAGTTAGTAAGTTATTGATGAGAAACAGCAGTTTCACACCGAGTACTGGGTGGTAATGTAATCAAAATGTATGAACTGACTAGGTATGCCTCGTGGTTTAATCCATGTTGAAAATTGTATAGAACTATATTTTTCCGAGATTAAAAGTTTTCTATGTTACCCTCCGGTCTCCTTATTAAGAAATGACGTCAATACGTTGTGTAAAAGCAATTTATAAATCAATAACACATTTCGCATTGAAAATACTATTACGGGGAATAGGAAAAGAAAACCTTTAAGTTTACTTAAGAGAATTTCTCTGTAATAGAATGAATGTCTTTCTAAAATCGATCTTCATATTGCAACTATTTGTGATGCTTTTTCTTTGAATGCTTATCATAAGTAGTATCGAGGAAACGGAATTGCATCCGGGAAAGGTTCTTTGCATAAATCGAGTTTTCCGAGACTCGAGATTTCTGTAATTAAACCGGCTTCGTGAAATTGATGCAGCAAAATCAAAGGCATTTTCCAGCACACAATCTTTGAGAAATACAAAAATATTAAGCTTCAAAATTCTGATTAATTCATAGGATATTTATTCTTCAAGATTAAGATATTTAATACTGAAACGAGCAATATTTGTATATACACATTGGGTTACAAGAAAGGTATGCTAAGCCGAAAAGGGCTTAGCTTAACCCATAATTATAAATATGTTTTACTAAGGAACCAATCCTAAAATTGCGATGAAAAAATCAGCTTATTCATAAAATTCGTCGATTGTTGATATTTTTCTACAAAATAGCAGTATTTTTTTCGAGATATCAGCGTTTTCGTCTCAAAATTGGCGCTAACAATATTGATTGAATTTACTATACGGGTTTTTTAGGGGCCAAAAATTGATTTAGCTAGGTTTAATTTCTAGAAAACCGTACTTTCATAATTTTCCAGGTACCCGCTATAAACATAGTTCTACTCGTATCAATCATCATTTCAAGCAAATAAATGAACAAACAAAATCTCCCTCCAGATAGCCATGACTGCAAAAACAAACGGCTCCCTAAAGCATATCTTTAAACGTAACTGATTAGCATAAGTTTTTTTAAATCACAGACCAAGTTACCAACACAGTACTGCACCCTTCTCCGTTAAAACTTTACCGTAATTTATTGTTAAAAGTAACATTACTTGAGAAGCGGAGATGGCAACTTTTCAAGGGGAATCGTAACTAGTAACTACCCTTTCGCTAGAAATTGTAATTGTTTTGTTTACGGTCCCTTATCCGCATTGTTTCGCCGAAATTAAACTTTACTATAATGGTTAATGTCTCTCCTAACGCCTGTTAGCTCCTCGTCTCTCTTTGTTGAAATTGCGTTTGATTGCAAATCCTAATTCTCGTAAATTAATTGACTTACAGAAACGTGGAAGTTCTTTGTTATATGAACGTTGGTATTAATTTATACGTGTGTCGTAGTCTTATTTAAGTTGCTTCGCAAGGACCGGGTAACGATAAATTTTTAGCAGCACCAACACAGTGCTGCTCGTCTTGTTTTAGCATTAGTACTATGCTGACTTCGTTGGTGAGCGGTCTTCGAACTTAAGTGCGAAACCGCGTAATGTGTGGAGATATTGATAGAGTTTTTTTTCGTATACAAGCCATACTGTGATGAAAATATGGGGAGAAAAAAAACCTTACTTTTAAAATCTTTGGCTAATGTAGAGTAGTTACTTATCCTTTGTAGGTATGAGCAGTAGGTGGTACCTTTGAAAGTATAATGGGTATAGGTAGCCACTAAAGCTTGCAATTTAGTTCCTCAAACATAGCGAGTATCTATCTACCACGCACTGGGGCCACACTACGCCGCAACGTTCTATGTTAATTGAGTTAGCTTACTCAACTGCGCTTACCGCTGCTGCTGCTGTCACTTCGTCGCTGGACGTTCACTGTGCCGTTAGCATAAATGTGTTGGAGTGTCATTTCCGAGTATCATATTTTTTGAATGCGCTTTTTTAATCGATTATAAGCTTCAGTTTGAAGAAACATATTTACCTTGACTTTATTCTTTCAGCAAGTGACATCTAGTACGCAACATATAATGGCTCAATGAATAGAGCAAAAACGACAGTAAAGGAAGATAATAATATATCATTAGCTACAAACTGGAATATTTTAGTAAGCTGCTAAATATTAGCTTCCATTTAATAATAGCATAAGCGTTTAGGAAAATGGCTCATTGGAGAATTTATGAGGAAATAATAGGAAGTGCATTAGCGGCGGTAAGCGAAGATCTACGGCGCAGTAATAGCGAGAAAACAAGCTGCTATTTCTGCCAAGCTCCGTTTACGGGCTCGCAGACTATTACTAGCGAAAATAAATGTAGCAAGAAAATAACATAGCCAGGTCCTTGGTGATATTCCTAGTGATATCACGAGATACAGGAAGATAATGAATAGCGCAATCTGTTATGTCTTTGTACTGAAACCTTGGAGAGAAATTAAAATACCGACAGCTTAGTAACACTGTCTGTGTCATATGTAGCACAAACTAGAATAAGCTGGAGAAAAATTACTTGTAACAATACTGTATCAGAGACTAGCTACTGGCATGTGGTTTCAGCAATATATTGTTTCTTATCCTCTCTCATTGAATATAAAAAATCATTAAACGAAAATCAAAAACATTAAGAAACTTTTACAATCAAAAGAAGAGTTAAAAGCTCAACAATTACCTACAATTGGTGTAATAAAATACCAAAAAATAATAAAATGTTTTATCGTTCGTATCCGGCCGATATTAAAAATCGTTTTCGAACA
Organism: Alcis repandata; assembly: GCA_949125135.1. NCBI lineage: Eukaryota > Metazoa > Arthropoda > Insecta > Lepidoptera > Geometridae > Alcis > Alcis repandata. The sequence continues at coordinate 10,337,430 of OX421221.1, read as the reverse complement.
CGCACGGGACAGTTTGAGTTCAGTATCAAACGCTACATTAACATTAAATTATCGGCCCACACCTATTGTATCAAGTCGGTGTCAAGTGTCAGCATACGCATTGTGTGGTATAATATAATCAATATAAAGGGGTGAAAAGGCAGGTTAAAAGGGGTATAGAAAAGGAAAAGGGGTTAAATGCCTACTCCAATTAGCCCGATGAAACCTGGTACACGAACTACTTGAAACTATTCGATAGACATATCCGGAATATGTCGGAATTTACGGGGTAAGTGACGTGTGGACAACACAACAACATCTGAAATCCGATATTTAGACGGAAGAGGACCATCGACGCGATAACCTATATCCGGGAAGCTTAGGAGGGGGACACACGTTTTACAGAAGTTTTAGAAAAAAAAATATAACAGTGAATATTTTGCCACTGATGTGTGTTGTTACGTACGTATCGAATTGATAACTTTCTTTATTGAAGTTTAATTTTAAACAAGCTTTTATTGCATTGTCATCGGAATTACACACATAAACCAAATTTCAGCTAAACCGGACATCGGGAAGTGGTTCAAAATTGAGTTGCAAATTCCACCCGAACAAACATAGATACATACACACATTGCACGTCAAATAAAAGCTTTAAAAAACGAATTACACAATTACACTTTTCCATGCCCCTTTTTCAATACGTAGTCAACAACTGGCCCCTCTGCCATCTGACGTGGCGCAAAGCCTAAACACGACGTTCTGTTCCCACCCTAATTGCATTCTCGATCAAAAATACGTGAGTGTACCAATCGCGATCAAATACTCGTTTCGGCAAAAGCAAAAAGTGCAATGGAAATGAAATAATAGCGCAATCGCTATCTATGGTCGAATAGTCGTTGCAGCATCCGCATTGCGTTCACCGTTTTTTTAGTCACTGAATATTTTATTCCTTCCGTGTAATGGTTCTGGATGCGAGAGTATTGTTTGTTTACAAAATCATACTCGAAAATGTAGCTGAAATGAATGCTATAATAGATTCTGTGGCGCAACTTTAAGTGTGTGTTTTAAATTTAATTTTTGTGTGTTTTGTTTGAATTTGAATGATGCTATAGGGTTGTCAGCTATTTCTTTCGCAAATTGAAGATTCAAAGTCGCTGAGTGGAGATTTAAAAATACATACGAGTAAATATAATGTTCATTTCCCCCGTCCATTTCCAGTTTCCTTTAGTTTTTGAATATACATCAGGGTATCGGTAGCTTTGGTTAATTTGGCTTTGGCTTTTAATCTTCGTATGTCTCTTGTAATTTTCGTAATATTAGGCATGCAGCCCTCGTTGATAAGGTTTGGTTTTTCTTTTGACTTTACTTGTGTAATCCCAAGTCTGGCAGGCGTAGGTTATACACGGTAGGAGGCAGCTCGACATAACTTTTGGTTTTAGGTTTATTGGCATCTTGATGTATTTTTTTTAGGCCCAGTATTATTTTGAATTCTTCTTTCGGCTTCCGTTTAATTACTATCCTTATCAAAGCTGAATTAATTAGTACAAGTCAGCTTTGTTAAGGAAAGTATTATCCGGAATACTCAGTAGGATTGTCGAAGTTAATACTTATAAAATTATTAATTTTCAAATTTCCTATGGCCAGATAAAATATTGATTTGATTTTATGTCTTTGTCTATACCTACTGTTAGGACAAGGACAGCAAAACGGTATAAGATTTTATATGAAATTTTCGGTATATGATTCGAAATTTGATATACATGCACATGCAAAGCACACCTTTAAATTTCATGACACTTTCTTGTAACACCTTGTCACTACCCAAAGCGTAGTTTAAGTAAAAACTATCTTCCGGTTAAGAACGCACATGGGTCTGTAGAGCCTTGTCGCGGTACTGCGGGTACAATTTGTCACTGTCCCGGACAATTTCCGCTTGTAAGTAGTTTTTTCTTTGCACCACGTACCTAAATTTAATTTCACCTCATTGTTGAACCGGTTTGAAGCGGCTTAAACCGACCTGTAGTTTTATTTTTATGCTCAAGCAAATTAAAAATCTTGATGTAGCTTTCTATTGGAGTAGATTTACTCGCAATTCAAACTTTTATCTGATTTCGACGTCGTCTACTTCAGAAGAGATTATGTTCAATGTTAATATTTTTTCATTTGATGAAAACTTTTTAATTATAAAGCAGCAACTGTTTTGTGTTTGACAGGTTACCAGTTAGTTAATAATTTGTAGAATAGATAAATATTATTCTTTCAAATCTTCATTTTCTAAAAATATAATTCAACTTGAAACTTCAAGCCCATAATCTTTGTTTGGATGACTTGATCCTTTTTAGTATTTGAAACCTTTTTTTATAATTAGCCGATTTCTGCGTTTTGATATTCGTGGTAATGAAAAATGGTTATGGTGTTGACAAAAAATAGCCTATGTCTTTTTAAGGCCCTGACAGCGTGTACCTAAGCAAAATTTCATACAGCTCGTACTATGACCAATAAACTGTTTGCCCGGGGTGCTCGTCCTATAACAACATCTGTCAAACCATGTCAGAAGCCTTCAGGCAGACCGAAACATCTGGAACCAGCCACTCAGCCTATGCGAGCTACCTTAGCAGAACTATCAAAAGGTTACGTACTGGTAGAGGTTACAGGTTACGTTATTTACGAGATAAAATATTACTACGGCTGAAAATACTTCCACGTTCACTGGGTTGTATTGATTACGCCGCATTTTCGTCGTATACCGCTACGTGGACGGAGTAGCAGATCCATAGAACTGTAGCGGGGTGTAGCACAAATTCGTAGCTCGAAGATCCGTAGCAACTGATTTCAAAATATTGTAGGCATTTCCGCGGTGTGAAAAAGCATATTAGAAAGACTATTGTTTACGACAGCTAGTGTCGCTTAACGATATGAGGTTCAGATTCTTTGACGTGCCATCATTAAAAGACTTCCTTTTATGAAGACAAGACTAAAGGGTTTTCAGAAAAAAAATTTTAAGTTTATACCTATAAAACAAAGAGGTGTCTTTTAAAAACACGGCCCCATTAAGGTGGTATGATCTTCAGGTTCATATTATTTCTATGCTGCCATACAGAGATCTTTGTAATTATATTTTAATGACACCATGTCTTAACTCTTTGTAAAAGAACTTTGAGAAACTACATAATTTTTTTTTTAAAACCTTACAGAAATCTGGTCTGAATAGGAAAAAATAAGAAAAAAAAGAAACGAAGAAAAAAAAAAGTGCACAGAAAGAAGTTGGTCCCATTTACATGATTTTGTTTTATTTTCCATTGTATTTATTTTAATTATGATAAAGTGGATTCAGATATAGGTATAGATAGAAGTTGTTATGATAGATTAAAGTATTGCCTAAATCATGTTTTATAATTTTGTTTGTGTTGTAATGCCATGTTTTTCAAAATTATGTCTGATGTATGAGGTCAGTAAGAATGTTGTTGTTTACAATGTAATGCAATACCTTTAGAAGTATCAATCGTGGGTAGAGACAATATCTATCAATATTATACTCGTAGACGTAGCTTGCCATCAGTCGAGTTAGTGGTCAAACGCGGTTTTATTCGTAATAAAAACAAGAACATTATTTTTACAAAACAAAAAACAAAAACCGACTTCAAAAGACCGACTATTGAGTTATTCATCTATTTGTCGCGCACGTACTTAATGGAAATTTTAGACTTATATGGTTTTCTCATGGATACCATTATCAGAACTGGACTAAATTGAAATGGGACCAAATAGGAAGCGTCAGCTTTCTAATAAAAAAAGAATCATCAAAATCGATTCACCCAGTCAAAAGATAAGAGGTAACAAACATAAAAAAAAAATAAAAAAAAAAAAACATACAGACGAATTGATAACCTCCTCCTTTTTTGAAGTCGGTTAAAAAAATGACTTAATCAAAGCAAAATCAATATCGCAAAAGAATATAGCAATATTTTAATAACAAGTTTTATTTCGTGCATTCCGTTTTCTATTTCTATTTACGCGTTATTCTACGTTGTTGATTGTTGAGTAACAAGTGAAAATTGGCCCGACTAGGAGAAATAAGACATTTGGCGACAAAATCCACGATGTTGATTTTTATATACGAGTACACGTGCGCAATAAAGACGAATCTAACAAAATGTAATTACTCAAAATCGGTTCATCCGTTTACTAGTTGCAACGAAATCTAGAGAAGGACGTATACCTACACCCTACAGGTCAAACATACGACCCTCTTCTTTTGGCTTCGCTACGAATCTTAGTAACATAAGAGACTATCTGATGTGTACATTCAGGGCAATCTATAAGGGTCTAATTTCAATTACGCTCAAATCCGTAGAGCTATTTCGGCGTGAAATCGTAAGAAACGCTCACAAGCTTGCGCTTTTAAAATATTAGTGTGATCTGTTAAAGCCAGGCCAAAATGAATAAACGATGGTCTAACGGTAGCTCCTCGAAAATACTTCACGTTTAGTACTATCTATATCTCTAAGCTCTAAGCCGTTCCGAATGGCATTATGCCAAGAGCTCACAAAATATTTGGTGTAGTGATATTGTTTTTATTTCTCATGTTTCCTTTGGCTTGCCACGAAAAGTCGGTATTACCGATTCTTTTCTTTTTAGGCAAATAAAATATTGTGTTTGTCTCGGAATATTTTGTGTCTGAAATAAAAATAAATATGAATTCAATATCTTTGTTTTGCGAAAAGAGCTTAGCCAGTCTAATTCTGAAGGGTTTAGTTGACAGGTGCAAGCTTAGTAAAAGCGAAGCTGTGTTTGTTGTTGCCGTCTTTTAGACGAGGACATCAAACCTTTTAGGCAATTTAGATCTGTCGTCGAAAGCCTTCAGAACTGGCTGCATAAATGACTAATGTTCTACCGTCTTCCAAATGTCAGTTACCCTCTCAAGTTATTTGGAGCCCTGCAAATAAATGTAGATATGATTTTAAATCAGAATGGGTGCAGCCCAAAATGTAACATTACCATCACTTTGAAAATTTATTTAATTACTGTTTTATTACCGGCCTGTGGTATTTCGAGTGCTATTACGTTTCATTGCTGTCATGTCCAGAGAGGGTTCTGTACCCATAAAAAGGCAAGGGGACTTTTATTCCTTTTTACCCCTAAATTTTATAGTAAATACGCAAACACAAACCTTTTAAAGTTCAAATTTTTATTGTATCAATATTCAGAGTGTTATGGAGCGAGTTGTAGCGAATGATGAACTTTTTAAAGTAAGCGTAATAAAACTTATTCTGACAAATCTGTTCGAAAGCCCGTTAAGAGCGATAAAAATTAAGGCAAGAAAAAATGAAAAATCGCTTTTCTCGATGGCCCATCTATCTAATAAACCTAATATTGGTTCGATACGCGCTCAAGAGGCGTGAAATGACGCCCCACGCGGCGCCGCGGGACTCGCAATCACCAGTCGAGCGTGACCTTCTCGGCTTTTATTTTACTTCTCAAGAAATCAAGCCTCGGTTGATACAGAAATTTTCGCAGCTCTCGTTTCACTGGCCGGTCGCTTTGTAACACCCCACTCTGCATAAAGAACTGATAAAGTGGAAACTTTTATTGGGTGTATTTTAATCGTAGCCTTAAATCTGTGCAGTGGCTTCGAACAAGGATCGGCTGAGGAGCACTTGACCGATATCTTAAAGCTGCCCAAAACGGGCTCTCGCGAATCGATATGACTCGAAGCCAATTAGTCAGATTTGCCGACAAAATACGATAAATAGTACTCGAAAAATTCATTTGAAAAGTTACGGACTTGGAAAGCGTTTAATCCACTTGATTTTGCTAGTGTGAGAACATTAACTCAGCGAATTTCACCGAAGACCGGAGAGTTTTCTCAAATTACGCCTTTCGTGTCCTGGAGAGAAACAATTTGGATGTTTTCACGTCTACGAAGGGGAAGTGGCCGTTCCTTAGAGTCCCTCGCTGAACTATTCGCCTTAAAACGGATGGCTATACGAGCGGCTACATACTTGACATACTATTCGATGCTTTGTTATTTGAGGTACAAATTAATCTTTGGTATTTCGAAACTCAAACTAGTTCGAGGTTATCAGAAAAAACTTAATACAACGGTAGTTACCGCATATGTTCAGTAGTTATTGGTTCAGTGGTCAGTAAATCTAAAACTTCTATAAACATTTGCTAAGACACCTGAGAACTCGCCCACAATGATTTATTTTACCAGTTCACTATTGGAAATTTAAATCCTAGTTGCACTATCGAGAATAACCGGGGAAAATCACTTAGACTTATTTCCAGGAGTGGGATTCTTAATCTGATACTGTGTGTTCAGTACTGTTCAGTGATCAGTAAAACTAAAATTTCTAAACACATTTCTTAAGACATTATTTACTCCATTGAACTCGCCCACAATTATTTGTTATGAAAGTAGAACTATTAGAAATATAAAATCCCTGTTGTATTATTAGAAACAACCTGGAAAAATCATTTAGACTTATTCCTCGCAGTGGAATTCTTAACCTGACCCTATACATAATATTTACAATTGGGTCCGACTGTCCAAACGCAAGACTTGCAAGTATTTGTAATATTATTTCACAACGAATAGAATATCATTGTGTTATTCCATTTCTAATATACCTAATATATTTACCTTTATTCTAATATATAAGGAAAAAAAACCGGGTGAAACCGATTTCAAGCAAATTTATCTTCGCCCTCGAACACTATGCGACAATGAGTTAAGTATCAAACCACGTTCTTGTCGCGGAGAAGGGAGGGGGGGGGGGGGTTACTTAAAAGCGCAGGTGTTGGATTGCGGTGAAACGGTCAGAAAGTTACACCACTCTGATTCAGGGCAAGAAAAAGAAAATAAAACAAAATAAACTTACTTTCATCAATCATCGTTAAGGCCGTAAAGTGTGTGTAGTCGCTGACTTTGAGTAGCTCAACAAGGAAAGTAGAAAATATACGATGCTTTGGGATACTATTCAAACAAGAACCTATTTAAAAATTTTGCTTAGATATTGGAAAGTGCCTCCATGGTTTTCTCTTTGACTTGATGCCTAAAATCAGTTTTATTGGTACAAAAAATAGCACACAACTAATAATTTAGTTCCAGGCTAGGCGTTCTTTATATTCTTATTCGTTCATCTTTGACAACATCGTAATTTAAGATGTAAGGTATGCTCAAACGCCTAGCCTGGGAAATAAGAATAAAGACTTACTATGATCGAAGGTCCGAGGGTCAACAGTGGTCGTGGCCACGGTTGTGAACTCCTCGTCGTCATCATATGGTTCTGTTGTGGTGGTAGTGGTGGTAGTGCGCTTCCGGTTCCGCCTGCGCTCGGGGCGGCGCGGCGGCGGCGGCGGCGGCACTGTGCTCTGAACCACCAAAACCGTGCTCCTCCGGACAGACGGCACTGAAGTGCCATTTGTGGCTACAGTGCCATGGCCTCCAGTGCCGTTGCTACTCCCGCCGGCCCCGGCATCGGGCTCGGCAATGGCGAGCGCCACTAGTGACACGACGAGCAGCCATATCACCAGTGGCGCAAGACACCGCATGATAGCTGTGGACAAAGAAACAGCGATATTTAGCACGTGTTCAACGTATTGTTTGTATGGCTTAAAAATAACTTAGTCATTCTAAACATAACAAACCAAACGGAATAGGTAAAGAAAAGTAGAGCAAGTACATATTGACCAACAAATATACGACAGCAAGAACAAAGAGAACTTATTTATTTTCAATGTCTTAAAGTGGCACAATAATAAATCTGTTTTAATATAATAATCCCAATAGCTAAGCCTCTGTCTTATTCCAAGTCAATCTCAAGTGATAAAAATAATGTCTACTCCTAAGAATGAGCTCGCAGAAACAGTAATCGTCTATTCGTGGCGTCTAGCGGACACAATACAAACAAATGCCACTAAAAGCTTATCCTACCCGTTAAGGTAATGGAAAATGACAACCGCAACTCCACAATCCCAGTGGGATAACCAACACTGGAATAACTCGATCACGATACCGAAACTCTCCGGTAGTGACATTTGGCGCATGTAGGAACTGGGAATTTAGGTTTGGAAAATCACGCACGCCGACCACTGAATGCCATCATACACGAATTTGCTGCAGCTTTGAAGCATGTTCCAGTGCTCGGTGAAATTGAATTATCTTTTAAAGTGCCACGATTTACGTTGTGGAAGTAACAAGTTACTATATATTGCAGGTCGCGAGTACCTTTTTACATCGGCACTAAGAAGCTTACGTCTTGATATCTTACTTCGCTTTAACTTAGGTGAACTTTTTATTTTGATAAAAATCTACCTCAGTTTCTCTCCGATAGTCAGATAGGTATCTATGTGATCTCTAAGACAGAACTTGGGCTAGGTTGGGACTAAAATAGTATGAAACTTGAATAGATAAAGACTCAGTAGGACGAGCTTTATGTGGCCTGAACCTCCAAATAGAATCAGCCTGGACAATTAGTCTGTGATTAAATATTTAGACAATGAATATAAAGATTTTTTAATGTTCATGGCAAAGTTTCCTTGGTTATAATTTCTATGTCTACAGTTTACCTAGAAACAAAGCAAGTTTCATAACCACTTAAACTTCTGGTCAGTACCGGTAGTAAAGTTTGAAATCCAATTTCGTCAAGATATATTACGTACCAAAGCATGTACGAGTACTTCTCATAAAATGTACCTAGTGTCTAATGAAAAAGCGTGAAAACTTGAGCAGTGACTTCTATCGGAACAATTTGAAAGTAGTAAAGTTGCATCTACTTTTTATGAGGAGAAGTAAAGAGTAAAACCAAGTGTCCGTTGTCTTTCACTATGAAAACTGGCTGTAAAAGTTTAACTGGGTACTTGGTCAGTCGCTATAGTGTTGTTCTACTGGCTAAGCCCGTAGAAATGTTCTTAATAAACCAGTTATTTAATTTTGTCCAACCGATGAATGAAATAATGAAACTGAAGATTAAAATTGTTATTGTATTAGTATAAAATGAGGTAATTTACCGAGTGTAAAGTAATTCCTGCTACAGTTTTGAGGCTTATTCTCGATATAATCCCATTATTTTATAAATAGTATCGTTCATTCACAGAAACAAATTATATTTACAAAGATTAAAATTGCAAAATTGAAAGCAGTAGTTTTTCAATTTTCGACATTGCGATCGTAAATTATCAGTATTGCTTTAAAGTTAAAGGAATTGTACATGTACAACCGCTTCAGAAAATATTATTTTTCTGAGAAAGACAAATGATAAATATTTTACGTTCAGATTGTGTATTTAGTCAGCGTTACCAAATGTTGAAATTAATTGAAATAAATATAGTCCGAATGAGTAAAATAAAATTGAACAGACTTAAAGGCTTGATGATTGATATACACATACTAGTATTTACGCATTTATATATTTATGTATTTTAAATCTTACTGAGCTGCCGAACCATATTTATAAACACGTTCGACAATCAGTCGGACAGATTTGGGCGTTGAAAGCTGTGACCGGTCCCAAATAATATATATCGCTGTCAGCATCTGTCAACGCACTAATACCGTCGTTTCACATCGGCTAATGCTCTGCGGGTCAAAGGGCCACTGTAAATTCTTTATGGCATTCAATTCACCTAGCTTGCCAAATGGAATTTCGCTGTAAGGAGGCATCAAGTCTGAAGCTGAAAATGTGGCTCTACACTAAAATTTCTCCTAAAATATTTTAGCTTTGGCTTCGTTTGAAACGTGTTTATGGATCACTCAAATTTTCCTGCACTATTTAATTAAATTTGGTTAGCGGGAATACTTTCTTGCGGTTAGGTTCTTAGGTCTTGTAAGCACTTTTTAAGGTCGGTTTAAAATGTTTTTCGATTTAAGAAAGGAGAAATATGTAAAATCGGCATATAATTCTAAGACAGTCCTCGTAATTCTCGACTCTATTCAAACTATTAATGAACAAAATGAAATAGTATTATTGAGACGTAAATAGATTTACCAGTAGTTGCTGCAAATATTGTATTTGAAATCAAAAGAGCACGACTGTGTTCCAAAGAGCTATGGACTGTTTTAGATATAAAATGTTCACCGTTTTTAAAATACAATTTTCTATTGAGTGGGGAGTTTAATAGCCTTATAAAGGGGTTTGAAACGCCTCGTCTATCTATGTGGAAACTTCCAAACCTACTTGATAGAATACATTTACTCAAATCCCCTGGGCAGTGGACTGAAAGCCTCCAGGATCCGATCCACTCCGATAATGTTTCTTCGAGCCCCTCACTTTTATATTTCCCTTTTAAGAGTTACAGATGGATGGCGAAGACAAAGGACGTCTGAGGAAATAAGCCGGAAAGACGTCTTTGTTTTAAGTTCTCGTTCCTTTTTTGGTTGCTCATATTTTTTTAATTAGACGCTTTCGCAACCTCAATGAAACTATTAACGGTCGTTAATACAATAGGTATCTATGCAAGTATGCAAGATATATTTAAAAGCGCCGTTTGAAATTCCAAACAACAATTCAGAAGCACCCGATCGAGTGCCGTTCGTAAGATCAATGTCGCGCCAACTTTAATTAAATTCGTTTTGTTATCGAATAAACCCAGGCGGTGGTTCGCTACGTCTCAGTTGAAACGTTTCGTGAACGGAACCGGTGGCGGCAATAATAACTTTGACAGTTATAACCTTCGCGTTCAGTTTGCCAAAGCGAACGCTCGCAAAACTTTGACACTTAAAGTCCACTTGCAATACATTGTCTGTCAGTGCGAAACGTTGACTAAAGTTATTTACGAATCACCAGGAAAACAATATAGGGCTGTCCAATATACATCTATTCAGCTTTTTGTGTCATTCACAGGAAGCCGAAAGTCGCCGGCAGTCTGTTTATTGCCAAGACTACTGTATCTACTTCCGAGTCGATTTCGATATATATAATAGCAAGTACCTAAATGCAAGCACAGCTATTTTTCTACGACTGAATGTAATCACGTTATTACTATTCCTTTGGTTGTTTTGTATCTAAAGTTGAATCTGACTATGCCCCAGTTTGCAGTAAACGGCAGGAAACGAGGAAAATTTATAGGCACTTACTTTAATAACCTGAGCACAAACTATATTACAGTATCACACACACTTCATGAAATATCCGGCTCTTAAGAACAACGTGTTACATTACGTGAATACGTACGTATTCACTGAATATTAAACACATATGCTGCGACATTTTTTTGTTTGGTAACATGTAATTACGATTGAAAACCGTTTTAGCTGTGATACGATGAGAGAATACTAATCCCCTTCAGTCGACGGTGAGCGGATTGCCACGAAACCGTGCTGGACTCAGCCTTGAATTTTATTTGGACAGAGTAGTGACGCAGAAAAAAATCGGTTGGTTTCTCAAAAATAAATTCGTGCTAATGTGTCCGTAACCCTTCCACTTGGAAGGAATAGCAGGCGCTGGTGGCCGGCCGGGTTTGTCATCCTTTAATTTACAAAAGCGGTTTCGCGGTCCCCGACAGACTTTACCATTGACGGAGGTCCGAGTTTTTATCAAAAGATTTGACCGTGTATTTTCGGTAACATAAAAGTTTCTCGCGGCGAGCCCACAAACCTTTTTCTATAGGTTGGCCGGGTAATCTCTGACAGGTCGTTTTAAAAGCGACTCCTTAAAGATTAGAGCCCGTCCATTGTATTGAGCTTCGGTTGCTCGAACACCAGTCGCAGGTGGTCGATAAATGAATTTTCTCAATAGTGGAAAATTGATTTTCATTCAGTGGATGACAGAAAATAGCTCGCTTCTATTGTAAAGAGAAATTACTTTGCGTTGAGTGAGCGTTTCATTATTATAGGCCTACCCTTTAGAATTGTTTCAGTTATGTTGCAAAATAAGATTACAATTTTTTTTTAAGCTTTATTAGTTTGATTATAATTATTTGAAACGAAATAATCTGTTCATTCATAATGTAAAAAAATGCAAAGTATAAAACAATCGAATATAAAAGTTTGGTATACTCTAGCGCTAAATATAACAAAATATTTTAAAGTCTCATTTCGCGTGGTCAAAATGTTTCATGCAACTGTTTAATTAGTATTCTGAGGTTTAAATGTCAACAAGCCGGTTTTAGTTTGGTTTTAATAGACAGTTCTGTTTATTCGAAATTTGTTCGAAATATTTAGTCTCAAACCGCAGCCACAAAATCCAACAGGCCGATCATAAAAAAATATTTCAAAAAAGTTTATCCGGTTTGTGTTTAAAATTCGCGGAGCTAGATAAGTATAGATCCGCATCTGAACATCACGTGTGCATTTAAAGGTATTTACAAAGTTTTTCGTGCTTCCGTGACGCTGCCGCACACCCGTTCCCTCAATTTATGACGTCGGCGTGCATTTGAATAAGTTTACCATAAAAATAGGCGTTCTGCGGGCAGAAACTTTGGCAATAAAATGCAAATGGTGACATTGGTGACGTTTCTAGATTACGTGGGGCTACGAGGAATCTAGCCTAGGAAAGAGCGGTGTGCTTATTTCAGTACTGAATTTCAAATAGTTGCAAATATAGTATACTAGGTGCGCCCTGCGGTTTCATCCGCGTTTTCTGGGGAAGTAGACTGACTATAATGTTAATTCAGGGTATAAGTTTAGCATTTTTAGACGAGTTCCTTTGTCATTTATGTCAAGTACGTTCCACCTAAGGATTTTAGTATCTTTCTTAGAGTAAACTACAACTAAATTTTTAAAACATGGACCTAACACTGCTATTATTATTATAAAATAAATCTTATTGCGTCCTGGTAGGTGTTAAATATGTAACAATATTTTACTTATAAATTCACCCTACGTTTTATCTATCTATCATAAGCATAATTGAATATGAATGAGACGAAATTTCGGTATATTATTGTTTTGATCGACATAATCACTGATATCCTTCTGCTCGTTGAATTCTATAACAGTGTAGGCATCTATTCCCAAAGAATTGTGACTTTCATTTTTACTACACTTTTTGGTTTACTTTAAAATATTAGTGTCATCATCATTATCATTCAATAGCCTACTGCTGAGTGTAGATCTGTCTTCTTGTACTCCACTCATCCCTGTCTGGAGCCCTATTCTGGCGAGTGAGATATTATCTCGGTCACTGTCGCTCTCTTTCGAAATGTCAAGAGAGTGAGAAAATCTCGAGCACCCAAGAATAGGTTCCCTGTGCCAATTTTGTAATCCAATATAGATATAATGTTGAAATATAGCCGCAGAAACGAAATATTTGGTAGATAAGTAGAAAATTTGAGTATAAAATATAAAACATGAATAAATTTTAGTTCCCCGAGCTTGAGGAAAACTTCCGTAATGGTTAATTTTTTTTTATACGTGGGATCAGAATAAGAACAGTACTGATTTGTTTTTAATTTCTAAAGAAATCCAAATCGATGACGATAAGACGTATGTAGTATGTAGAGGTATGATGTATAGATCCGTATTGTCATAGCGACAGTAATTTATTGCGACTTAATCATATAATTAAGTCGAAATAATTCACAAGAACATACATAAGCGCTCTTTAAATTAAGCAGCTAGAATTTATCTATTAATTCTTGTATAGAAAACGTTCCCCAAACAATGTCACTGACATATCTGTAGGAGGAAAATAACGTCTTAATAACAATTCTTGTCGTCCCCGGGTGCGTTTGAGGTTCCTACGGTTCGTTACATATTCTCTTATTGTCAACAGAAGTATCGTTTACTTATTTTGTCATGTAAAATGAATGAGGATATTGTATTATTTACGAAATTTGTGGAAACACCGCGTTTTCACTTCTATTAAGAAGAGATCGTTTTTAACCCTACGCAACAGTGAGTTAAACATCTTAGCGCGACAGTTAGTATGTGGGGCTGCGTGTTATCATGTGTCTCTGTAGCTACTAAACCGATTTCTACAAAATTTGGAATAGTGATAGCTTATGCGCTAGCTAACATAGGCTGTTATCATTGCGCGGGTGAAACCACAGATCACAGTGGGTCTTAGCGTCAGTATACGTTCTCAAAAAAAAATCTCGGAAGTGGCATCAGTACACAAACAAATCGATCATTCACAGCATTATAACAATTTCTTTAGCAATTTAGCAAGGCACGTGGGGTTGCAAAAACAATCTGTCGTGCTCGTATCTGATACACAGTCGGATCCGTATCGATCGGCAAAATGATTGATAGTCAATGCCACGTCAAATAGAGCCGTTGTCCGGAGACGGAAGAATTGTCTAATGGGTATTTGAAGCAGAATTTTCCAGAACAATTTGCGGCCGAGTTTATTTTCATTGCGGCTTAATGCGAATCCAATCAGTTTGCAATTTAGATTTTGCGAGAAGATTATTTTATTATGAGTACGAAACCTACTAATATTGCTTTTCCATTGACTTCCTACGCTTTTTGTGGGTTTGAAGAAATAAGGAAGTTCGTATAGGCCAAGTGGTTAGCTCAGGTTTCAGAGCTTTTAGGCCGCCTGGTTTCCGATATAGCTTTGTAGTTGTTTGCTAAAGGTCAAACAACCGGGGCAAATATAGTCATGATTCATCACTGCAGTTTGGACAAGTGATTGCGAGAGGCATTTTGCAATCACTCTTTCAAACGTGTGCGGGAGAGGGGGGGGGGGAGCGTAAGTAGTTACGTTAAATTGGGGCTTTATAGTTCCAACTGGATAACAATCATTAAGCTGTTATGGAGGTCTTAGGACGGTCTAAAAACTTGAAGACTAATTGGCACTCAATACGAACTTACCTACTTTACTTATAGTAACTGCCTGCGCTCAGCCTGACAAATCAAGTATATCTTTTGAAAATAATGGGGTTCGTCCAGGCTAAGGTAACGCAACCTAATGTGTCTAGGTACTTATTATACTACTTATTATATTGGTATTACTTTTTTTGCTATCGCTACATCATAGCTCTATTTCGATATCTTATCAGCTCCTTTTAGCCAAATTTCAATTCCATAATCGCAGACGCCATGAACAACTTAGACAATGAATGGGAATGACATTTCGGTAATCGAATATACTAGAATATATAAATAAACTAGCTGACTCGACAGACGTTGTCCTGTCTCGATGACTATTTAATTCGAATTGGTAAAAAAAAGCCATTGCGTCAATTCTATGTCAAATGTCAAAAGTTACATTAAAAAAGTTTACATTGTCCAAAGCGCTATATGGTTTAAGTATTTTTAAATTTTCTAATTTTTCATGTTTTTTTACTATAAATTGGGATGTGAGCTATCCTATCTCCTAAGTTAGATCGAACTGCACCCGGGGTGCAAATTTGATTGAAATCGGTTAAGTAGTTTAGGAGTCTATAGCGGACAAACAACGTGACACGTAATTTATATATATTATAAGATATTTAAGAAATGTCATTCCCATACATTGACAATAGGCTCAAGTTTGAAGGCATTTTAAGACAGATCTAAACTAACTAAAAATATATCTGTCTTTATCATTGCAAGCCATTAGACAAGGATGCCAATAGTTTTAGAAAATTTAGATCTGTCTTAAAAAGCCTTCAAACTTGGGCCTAATGAATGCGAATGACTTAGTTTTCTGTAGCGTTAATTGCAATTTTTGAGCACGGAGTTTAGAGTATAACTTATTGATAGAACTTACAGCCTTTTTTTTAATTAACACAATTAAGGCAATTTAAGATTGCCTGGAAGAGATCGCTCTTAGTGATAAGGCCACCAGTTGTCGCACTAGTTTTAGGTGTTATAAACCTTTTATTTGTAATTTATGTGAACAATAAAGAGTTTATCTACTCGTATCTATCTAACACGGGAATAATCACGAAAAATTAAATCGTTTGTAAAAAACAAACAAAAACAAAATGTGTCAAAATCGCGTTACTTTCTATAACTTACTGTTATCTTCGAATAAGTCTAACAATAAATTGTACAGAACTTAAATTCCAATACGGCACTATTACTCTCCCCAGTATGTTAATTAGGCTCAGTAAGTAATAACTGTAACATCCTGTGCTACCGTACCCGGTATACATATCTATAATTTATGTGTTTTACGTTTCCTTGGCGTTCCTACTCATTTATAAACCGGTTTAATTCTCATGGGGATAACAAAGAAAAGCATACAGCGTTTTATTTTGAGCATTAATTTGACTTTTTGTTAGCTAACTATGCTTTGCACAATTTTGTGTTATTTATACTACTATTTTTGAGCTATAATATTGATAGGTATACAAAACTTTAAATAAATATTAAGTTTGTTTATCCTAATTGACTTTTACTTCACAAGTTGTATATTTTTTAAATGTACTAACTTAGGTAAGTGTGTATAAAAATTAAAATTTATTATCGTTTCATATCATCCTTAAAAAAGTTTTGAATATATTATATCCTAGATAGCTTCGCCGGTAGCTTTTACGCCAAGCAGTTGACCTTTAATATAGTCACTAATAAAAGTTTATAAGTAAAAGTATATCTTTTAACTGATATAATTATTATTATTAGTATTATATAACACATATTTATATATTTTCTTAATTTTTAAATTTTTTACAATGTAGAATATAAAAAACAATCTATATCTATATATATATAAAAATGAAACCCGTTTTCCTTGGTCACGGCCTCACGCGTGAATGGCTGGACCGATTTCACTAATTCTTTTTTTGTTGTATTTGTTATTATTAGGAGAAGGTTCTTACGGAAAAAAATATTAAGAAAATCTCTCAGAAATATTGAAAAACCCTAAAAACAGCCCTTTTATTTTTCCCATACAAACGTTTTCTAACTAAAACGAGCTTTATTGCTATTGTATAAAGTTCATATTGAATTGCAAGCACTCACTGTTGTTTAAGCAATGTAGGTATGTTCCTAACGTCCAAGAGTCATTTTGCACTTTATTACCTCTGTACAAAGTTCAAATTCAATCTTAACTATCAAAACAGTGTGCGTTTTATACTGATAATTTTTACTGTAAATTGACAAGTTAGCATCAACAAACTACGGTTGCTATAGTTACGCAATAGCATGAGAATAGAGGTTATAACAAAGAGTTCCTATAATTATTCTCAACACCTTTGGTCACGCCATCACGCGTGAACGACTGGACCGATTTCTATTTACTCTACGTTTATCCCAAAGTCTACCCGTGCGAAGCCGGGACGGGCCGCTAGTATATTATAAAATACTTAAAATTAGTATTATATTATTATTAGAATATTTTTAAACTTATTATCGAAAGAGTTTTCCTTGTAACTGCAGCCCTTAACACGAGACTTATTTACGTAATAGAAACCCCGAGTCTGCGGTGCACAACAGCGGAACTCCCAAGAACTAATTAATTAGATTGATATTTTCCCACCCGGCAGACTCTTGCAGTATCAATCTATAAGCGGATAACGTCATTAACGCAACCGTTAAGTACTAAATGAGCCCCTTGTGCAGCTTGATTGGTTTTCTATTAAGTTATGCACTTTCATTTATAACATTATTTATATCATTTATAACGAACGCATAAGGACAGACTTTAGGTTCATACGTTTTATGTTTAAGTGCTTTGATTCTACTTTAATTGTGTGAACCGTTACAGTGCAGAATGTTCTGCAGTGGGTGTTATCCGGTAAATATAATCTGGGTGTCTTCAGGCGAGAGTAAATCGGTTCCTTCTAAGCAAGCGTGCTCCATCTTTGACCGCATCATTGCTTACCAGGAGAGACGGCTGTCAAACGCAACCCTATATCTGAATCTGAATATAAAGAAATTCGATTGGAGTGAAAGTATATCCTATTCGCCCTATCTTGTGCAGATGTTTTATTTTTATGCTTTCGATTGCTTCAAATTCCATAGTAAATCTATAAAGCTGTGAGGTTTTATTACTTTTCTATTTTTAATTTATTACAGTACAATTTTTAAACAATAACTATTGTTGTCGTGAATCCCTAATCGGGTCTATCTAGACAATAGGTTCTCATTAACAATGTACAGTTACTTTTTACTTTCATAACAAATCACTTGTAAGAAAATATCGCAAAAGCTACTCGTACGTGTTCTCTTCAAATATTCACTTGAAATCTGAACACAATCGCACTGCTTCAGTAGTTGAGAGGAACTCTTAATGCATCGTACATTATTATAATATCATAACATAGAAACAGAATAAAATATAGGAGTACATCAAAGCATTATTTGCTTGCTATATTTCGTTTGAAGGGACTGGCCGGGATAGACCGCCCTCTGGGAATTACTATGAATTTTGATATCAACTTCAGTGGGTACGCAGATTTTAGGGCATCTACCCACGAGTACAACATTCTTTTCCGAAAATTTCCCTTTTTTGCTTATAAAATTATGATTTTGATACTCAAATTTTAATGAATTCAAACTCATATTTCATCGTATCTTATTCGAAAATATAATTACCTAGGTTTTTGTAATCTCTTTATTTCTTTGAGTTTGGTTTATGAAGCAAGAAACTGCATATTCTTAAAAAGTAACGGATTCAATGAGCAGCAAAACAAACGCAAAATTATTGTTTCAACTTCCATTTTAAAATTTCAGCCAAAAATGCAATTAAGCATGAAACCAAACAAAAACCGCAAGAGGCAGTTTGTGAAAGATAACAGTAGGTATTTAACTTCCTGAAAATTGCGTAATTACATCTATAGCTTCCTTTATATTCACAAATATCTTTCCGGAATTTCTTAAATTTACCTCAATTTCTTGGATCATTGAACAGCTTTGGAAACATGTCTATCGTTTGGGATGGAATCCATGGCATAAAAATAAAAATAAAATGGAAATATTTGCAACTTGCAACACCAGTGAAGTGTGAAATCTGTGAGTGGGCCCAGCTATAGGGACAACTGGCCAAATAGCCTCGTATTAAAAAAACAGATTTTGTTTTTTTGTTGTGTTATATTATTAAGTTAAATTGCAAGTATTTGGTGTATTCGCTTATTTCAAAATGCAAAAACAGTTGCACTCGGAGTTTACCTACTCTTTATGTTCTATAGTTTATAATCACTGAGCAATGTTTCACGCTTCTGCAATTTTCGAACCGTTTGTTTTCGATTAATGTTGAAGTTGTTTTCAGTGAAAATTGAATAAAAGTTTCGAATACACTTCCACTATAATTGGTGAGGATCGAGGAAAACTAATAAATTGTATTCTGAATCGGTTTCATTATTTTGTTTTGATGCGTAATATTTTTGTGTTTGACCTAAAGGTAAGCAACGATTAGATCTACGATAGATATCATGCTTGCTCAGAAAGAACTGATTCCAAAAGAGTTTCACGAGTTTTCAAACCGAGGTTCGTTTGTTTTTTTGTTCCCTAAAAACTAAACAATGCCATCTGTGCTTATCATCCACCCGAAACAGTGTAGAGGCCTCATTAGCCAAAGGCCTTCAGGCGGTCTAAAAACTCAGTCAACAGGGTTAGCTACCTTCTTTAGAGCCAACAGCATTCAGTCATTTAAAAACTAAAAAAGAAGACTATAAGGAGTTCGGTATTGTTATATTTCAAGCTCGTTTTCTTGCCTTGTGGTGACCCTAGCCGAGATAGGTGGAGCCAACGGGCCATAGAATATTGACTCGTATTTGAATAATAAATGCGCATGGAAACTGTGTGCTCTCGCAACGTTACTTCAGAAGATCTTTGAATCGTCTATTTATTTCCGTTTTCAATTCCCTTATACTTACTTACATAGGTAGGTATATAATGGCACGGCAACTTATTTCAAAATTATTAGCTTTACACAAACAATACATACTGACATACGAATACATGTCATATTTTATCTTCTAAACGCGTGTTTTATAATACTATAAATGTTGGCAATATTTGTATATTCAATTGTAATTAATTACCTATAGAGTTTTCGTATAGCGTCATGAAATACCTAAAAGAGATGCCTTATATAGCTTGTAAATATTTATACTCATAGCCTAAGTTCCAAACTGCTTGCACTTTAAAGGAAAATTTATTTTCTCGATCCAATTACAAAACTATCGAACAAAGGTCCAATATCCCCAAAACTTATTAAATTTACAGTTTATCGAATAGCAAATTTAACAAGTTTTCGGATATTAATGAAACGTTTAATTAAGAGGAGTTAAGAGGAGGCAGCGGGCAACATTCATGATTTTCAGGTGAGTGAATTCATTCTAATCAATAAGCCACCCGGTGGGCTCGAAGAATGTTTCGGTTGTGTACCCGCGTTTCCAGCTCTGCGGGGAAGGTAATTAACTGTGAGGAAACTTCAAAAGACCCTTCTGAGGGTTTTACAAGGAATATGAAAAAGGAAAATAAGTAGCTACCTGCTTTTCTGACGTTAATTAACAATATAATTATTTCTCAGTAATTAAAAACTTTCATTAGTTAGTACTTATTATTTTATGAGCATTCTCAATGTTAAATTTAGTTATGAAATGGACACTTTTACGTCTGGCTGGTTCTAGGAAAATTTCAATATTCTGTACCTTGTAGAAGCACGGCGTTTTTAATAAAGATGTTTACCTTTTCCATTTGTGCGTTTATCACTCTCGTAAATTGCATGTAATGAAACGGCGAACCCTAGACAGTCATTAAAGTTCCAGCCATGAAAGTTGCACAGCAACGTTTTCTGCTAAAATATTCGAAAAATGATTTTTCGTTCGGCGTTTTGGTCCGCAGCCGTGAAAATGCAATTAAGGAACCCGACATGGGGTACATTGGTACAAAAAGTAAGACGGTTTAAAAAGTGCATTAACTTCTCCACGTAACAGTGTCGAAGCGATGTGTTGCAACATTTTGACACGATGTTTGTACAAGGTACATAGGTACCTAGTTTATAAGTCACTTGTAAATACCACAACCACGAAAAAAATTAATATCAAACAGAACGGGCAAAGTAATTCTTAGTAGGTAAGTTATTCTATTAACGAAACTATTCACAGATTGAAAATTGTTTTAATGGAAAGAAAATTGTAGGTATAATTTTATATACTAGTAGCAACTGTAATTTTCCTACATCTAAAGACCCATGGCATGTCAGTGTCAGCTTGTCATAAACACTATAATTTGATAATATGAACGCGATTTTAAAACTATACCTACCCTGCCCCGTCTGTTATTATTTAGAGCTTCTTTGTTTTAGACGCCAAAGCAAATCTAACTTTAACCACTACCGGAATGATTGCTGAAAATAAAAGTATTTAAAAATACAAAGGTTCCGAGTATCAAGCTCAGTTACGTACCTCTTTTGTTGGCACAAGCAAACTTTCTGATGGTCTTTGCCAAGGTATCCTCGAAAAAGGGCCGACCCTCTATGTGTAATTAAGGTCCCTATGCGTCAACTTTGCTGTGATGTGGGTTCAAAAGCAATGCAAACCGAGTACGAGAGGTATATGTATGTATCTAACGTACCGAAGTAGTACACGCTGCGTCTGTGGAAAATCAGAGTCCCCAGACATTGTAATTTGAGTTGTACCTGAGCGAAAATTAATTTGATGTTGAAGCTCCTGAGGGCGCTGACTTGGTAAATGTGGTTGGAGCTCCCTTTAGGTGATACACCTACCTACACTACGGCAGATAAAATTGCACACTCATTATAATTATTAGATAAATTTTGTTTATAGAAATAGAATCATTATGTAATAAATATTTCTACCCACTCCAGGAAAAGTGTAACAATAATAACGACCAAACATGTTATGTTATGTTTAGTCTGACCTTTGTAAAAGAGATACTATAATAAGAACATAATCTACTTTCACTGGAAAATTACTGTCGTTACCTAAACAGTTAGAATTACCTTTTTTGCAATTTTGTGCGTCTGACAGATTAAACAACTCTCGATTAATACAATAACATAAACTCGACGGCGCGGCACAAAGAACAAAGTTAAATTAACTCTAGTGTCTGTTTGGAGCAGAAGCCAATGAAGTAAAAATCCTTCTCAGAAACGATTTCACCACCCCGGTGACTATAAAAGTTGCGACTTTCTCGTGGCTTTCACAGGTTTCTCAAATCGTTGGGCGTCAGTTGAACGTCGAATTTTCTAGAATTATCCTGGAATTGGAACGAGATTTCGGAATTTTAGAATGGACAAAACGGTACCAGGGAACGGTAACCTAATTTTCTGGCTGGCGTTCCCCGGGCGGTGCGCCGAGCCTGCGGCGACACGCGGCGCCGCGCGGCGACGTGTCGCGTCGGGCCCACACGTCGAGAGCCGATTACATTCGATGAAACAGAAAATTTCCTGTTACGATAACCGACAATCTGGGCCCGGAGATCATTCAATAATACCCTTACCGCACCTTCCGCCTTTCATAACGTTATTTATAAAATCATCGCCGAAAAAAAACATAATATTTTTCCATCAACACTTTAAGCGAAAAACGGGAAGTTTTCTAGTTTCCGCAAATGCGTGCCTGTAAGTAACAGACAGTAGCATTAATTTCGTCTCACTGAACTCGAGAGATTGAAACTGAATTTGAGAAGCTCGATGACATCAATGCTTTGAGAAGTAACGTAGCGCGAAGACGCGCGATCAAATACCGTAGCAATTCGTGTTTCAGCTGTGGCCTAGGAATTAAAGTATGATCGAGCGACGATGCGCTGTGAGGATTCTGTGAATGCACTTGGGCTTCAACAAAGGCGAAATGTTTTCCAGTAGATTTTGTTGCGTTTCCATTTTTGTTGGACGTACCTACACTGGGGATCAGAGTAATACACGATTTTCAACTTAGCCTTCGTGGTAAATCGGCGATTTTTTTTCTGCTTTCGTGAGTTTTGAGTGGGTTTACGTCTATTTTAAATTCGCTCGATTTAAATAAGTTTTTAAGTGCGTAGTAACATTAGCGAATTAAAAATTGTTAAATGTTTCTATATTTTTTTGTAAAAGTTTTATTCGTATTTGTAATCTAGATTCAAACAAAATTGGATATACTTCTATAATATGCAACTGTAGAAAATAGTGACAAATATATTTTGTTACTAAAATAAGAGTAGCTTAATAAACTATTTCCTAGTACCGGATGAAAGAGTATTACGTGTAAAAACTTTTAAATAAATCTTATTTTATAATATTTTCTGTAACCAAGCCGGTGCGGTGTGATCTTTTGTATGGTATTTTATGAATATACTTCTAAATGTTGTAGGATAATTAATTTGTTCTAAATTCTTCTACTTTTTTTTCTGATGTCCATAAATAAATATTATATACTCTTAACAACTCAGCGTTGCTTAGCCTAAGTTACGTTAAGATTTTTTTTGTAGGCTGAGAGCACCTTTTAAACTGCTAATAAATTTTAGAAATGATTAAAAAACATTAAAATTTAATTTGAAGTATTAGCAAAAAAAAATATTCCGTTACACGTTACTGGGCTATTTCGCATGTTTATATAGAATATTAGGACTAGTCCTACTATGGTCTATATATAGGCTACGCGGGTAAAGCCATGAGCGGAAGCTAGTGCCATTTAAGCCGAATCTTGAATCATTTAATCTTGAAATCGAGCCGGGGTTAAGCGTCAGATCGTTTTGACGTGAACGAGGCTTGATTGCGGCTAACACACGACGCCAGCCTCCAATAACATTTCCGACGTTCACACGAGAGCTGTGCATGATACCGTACTATACGAGGACCTACCTACTGCATTTGAGTTCAATTTCTGCCGAATACAGGGTTCCAAGAAAAGGGTTTGCTAAGCCGAAAACGCCCGGAGCAGTTCAATGGCGTATGTGAATTCCAGCAATCCGTACTTGGCCCGTCGTGGTGGAATACGGCCTAATCACCCTTTGAGGATAGACCTGTATCATATTATATATTGTACTGCATATGATGATGATGAAGCCGAAAGCTCACAGTACTCATAATTTTCAGCAAATTTCACTAAGGAACAAACACGAATTCGCGAAAATAAAAATCAACTGTTCCATGGAAAAATGTCAATGACATTCGACAAAATGAATGATGAATGAAGGAACAGCTGTTTTTTTCGCGAATTCCTTTTTGGTCCCATAATAGTTAAAGTTGTTCTTGATGAGTACTATGAGCCTTTTTCTTATAACCATAAACGAGATAACTTCAAAAACTACTCAATGAAGGTTATTCTTCGGTAATAATATCATCTAAAAATATGTTTTTGTTGGTTGCTGCCTTCTTTACTATTAATGTACCAAAAAAGTTCCTCTGTTTAAATTAAAGTAACATTAATTGGCATAAACTTAATAGAAAATCATAGATAAAAAACACGTAATCCACTTTACGGTTTACGTTTAACCAAACATCCATTTTTAACTGACTTTAAAAAGAAGTTCTTTATTCGACTGTTTTTTTTTTCAAATATACGGTACCGTTATTTTCGTTGCACTGAGCTGGCAACACTTTACAGCTTTTCCCGACTGAAATGCGTTCGCAAAGCGTTGATGAATCCCGCTTTATTGGTGCACGCCACTAACTCCGCTTTATTAATTTGCACAGTTCTGAATGTTTTGTATTCATCTTTTTTCGAATGCGCAGGGGTGGAACTGATTTACTTTACACTTAGTTCATTCAGACTCCGTTGCACTAAGATGGAGTTACATCGCAATGTCAAAGTTTCTTTTTTTTCTTAGCATCGATGAACCTAAGTTTGTTGGTAAAGTAGCTTCCACTTTTTCTGTTGCCTGCCTTCGTTTTGCTGGTGTCTATTTCAAGATTTCATCTGAGATTACTACTGCGAGTTTTCAACCAGTTCTTGAATAAATCTGAAAGATTTTCTGACTAATAAACAATTTAAAGTACAATAAAAGTGTTTTAAAGATTAAAGCTATCCACAATGGAACAAGCTTTACGGATTTCCCACTGAGTATAAAAAATTAGGGAAACAAAAGTACAACTAAAAAGACTAATCGCTCGCGCCCCGTGAATCTCTGGCTCGGGAGAAAACAATAGCACCCCGTCATGCTCTCGTCAATATGATGAGGCTCATTTACGCCGCGCGTGCCAAAAACCCTTTGTCGAATTCATTAATTTACTTAATGAGCTAAACGCATAATGGAGCTTTGTTTCAGCTACTAAGCTGCGGCAAGCCGGTCTATTGTGACGAAGGAAATTGCACGCCCCAGTAAGCTAAGCTGCTGGTTTCGTCCGTATAGTCTTACGAAATAACGAGCTCTCTATATAGTTACGGCACTTGCTGGTACTTTATATGAACTCGTGCTAACCCTAACTCCTGTCTAATTTAGATTGTTATATCACACATGCTAATAAAATTGTGACCACATCTGTGGTTGTGGAGTCGTCTTGTTTAGCCATTAGCGCAGATGCACTTTGATTTCTAATGCTTATCTCACGTAACTTTTACAGATAGAAATTATAGCCACCAGTTATTTCACATAATGCGTTTACTTATGTGTGATAAAACCAGGCTCTTCTTCCACAAGGAAATTGACGAGTGACTCCAGTATTGTACGAGTATCCTACTAGTCGCTTATAGTAGCTGCGCTACAAATTCGTCATGTTTCACACACGACGCGACGCGTCGACAACGCGTCTGACATCAGTCACGTTAGTCATGTGCAACTGGCAGTGCTGTCACAGGCTACCAGAGCGGATGCGTATCAAAATGGCGTCGGACATTTTTTTTTGATTTAAAATAGCAAACTCAGCTTGATAGCTCAAGAAAAATTAAACAATATCGTTAAATTAGGATAGAATAGGATACCAGTAGGCAACCTACTGCATCTTATTCGCGTAACTTATGGATAGCTCCGTAAGAGAAGGTCCTAAGCGATTCCAGTTGCGTCTTATTGAATTATTGCTCGTCTGTACGTGATCTAGAGCTGTCCGTGATCGGGCCATCGAGTTGGTGTTTGCTCGATTCTCGTACGTGTGTGGCGAACTTTAATCGATTCCTGGATGATTGTTGTCGCGAGTCGTGCACTCCATACCAGGCGGCCGTGCGTGCTCGCTCCGTTCAGCCATATAACAAATGGAAGTCAAACTTGTTTTATCAATTACATATCCCTGCTCAAGGAAAAATAAAAAAAGTGAAAGTAAATAGAATTGAAATAACGGAAATATGTGTTTTCAGAATAGATCAGTATTATGACAATACTTAGATAAATACTTTGACGTCACTATTGCTTAAAGTCTCGAGAATAAACTAAAAAAAGATTCTGTGAATAATGCGAGTAAATTAAATTTCACGAAGGTCCTCTCATTCAGGAATGAGACACAATAAGTAAAAGGGTACCTTTTCATGCACCTTGGTTCTAAAAAATTGAGGTAATGGAACGTGAATAACAATTCGGCCCTCGTGGGGGTAGGAATCGGAAGGCGGGCGGGGGGATAGATTGATGGTATCCGTTTGTAGCATCTGTCGTTTAAGTGAACATCGATTATAGTATATGCCTTGGTGTTCTTTGTTTGGTAAGCAACGTTTGACTCGAGTCATCGCTCACGAGCGGAGGCCTGGGGGATTAATTTTGCAATATAAACAAATGACATGCTGATATTCCCCTCCCGGTGGGGACGCTCGGGTGTCTCTCTCGATGAAAAAATACCTCAGTTCCGGCTATCGCGAGGAACATCGCTTTTATCATTCTGTAAGAGGTTTTGTGAATATTTGATAAATTAAGAGTGACTTCGACAATGGATGTCGCAAATGGGAGTATACTTTAACGGTATTTGGCAGTTTTACTATTGTCTATTCTGTGGCGTAAACAAATATTAGCAAAAACATAATCATGAAACTTTTGTAGAGGTAGATGTCAAAGCCAGATTTACTAAAACTAATTTGGGCATGAAAATGTTGAATTTTGATTTTGTCCTACATAATCCAAATTAGAATTGTGTGAAGGATCGAATTAGACCTTGCTTTGACACGGGTAATTGTAAATTCTTATATTTGATAGTATTTCAAGTTTATTAAAATGTATTTTGTCATCAATATTCTCGTAGCTTTCCAAGTAGTTACAACGACATGTGCAAGTTCCCAATAATATTTTAGAATAATTCAAATAAGGTCGAAAATCAAAGTAACATAGACAGAATAGTACTTCCAACCGGAACACAGTAATGTTTGCACATTACTGCTTGGCGGTGGAATAACTGGCAAAGGTGTGGTACTTCCCCAGGTGGGCTCTGCAGAAGAGTTCTGCCACTGCAAAGCATACTTTGTCACACTCAAACTTCTAAAGTTTTAGTGGCGTGTTTCTCAAAATCATTTCAGTAGGACATTCTCTATTCCTTGCTTGCACCTTTAAAATATAACAGCTTTTCGCATCAAGCGTCTGGCAACTACCAAATACACTGAGCGTGTAAAGCCTAGTGCTCACTGTACAATTCGGCGTAACCGCACATAACGGGAACCTTCTAACTACCGCCTCAAGTCGTGGTAAGATTTACTGCTTCCCGGGAATTAATTCCTCCAAGTATTAAAATATCTCCGCTGTTGTTTAAAATTTTATGCTCGAAACATCGTTCATTGTTATGAGTTGGTACATGCTGTACAATATTTAGGAAATACTCAAGCATGAGTGAAATTAGTCTGTGTTGCAAATTAGCCGTCTTTTACGAGCCTTTAACTTGGTATATTTGTATGTTTAGGCCAAATCTTGCTACTGAATTTTGCACCACTTCCCAATGTCTGATTGAGCTGAAATTTAGGATACACGTGTAATTTCGATGAATATAAAATAAAATCTTATTTTTAAAATTTCCTTACTGCTATTAAACCGATGCGAAATCAAACGGAGGCAATCGTACCGTGTATTTTTTTAACAATTTTTACGGATTATCACGAAAATATATAAGCTAAATACTTGAGGAGATAATTCAATTTTCACCGCTTAAAAGTACGATAATATTTACCATGGTTTATTTAATTATCGTAGTTCCAATATTACGTCGCTCTTCCATTATGTTTACGGGTAGACTGAAAAATATGGTTTGGCAGGCTTCATTAATAATGTATTATTAATTTAAATAATTAAGCAAGGGTATTGTTTTTATTTCTAATGGAGTCCTTCCTGTGCTTTCAAATGTAAATAAGATTGGTTATTCAGACTTATTTAAGGTAAAATATCACTTTTCTATCGTTGTTTGTTCATTCGTTCATTTGTCAACGCTGACAATGAGTTAAGCTCTTATGGGATGTGGAATAGGAAAGCACAGAGAATTGATTACCACGGACGAGGAATATAAATAAACCGAAACCTGGGATGAAAGATTAGATACTCACTGCATTTTGTCCGTAACACTCAAAAGTATCGACTTTTCCGTGTAGAAAAATATGCCATGCATACGTACTGACTGCATATACCGTATATTACTTAATAGAAAGCTACGATGTGGTCGAAGTTGTTGCACGCTTAAGAATACATACTCCTAATAATATGTAAAACGAAATACACTACATTTCGCGACAGATGTTTGCCTAGTGCGAAACCCTAGTTTATCTGATAAGTATATTATGATTTAATTTTTTTTCTTCCAAGCGATATTATACTGTAAATTAAAGTACCATATTATACTATCCCTAAACCATTGGACTGTATTGTACTGTACTCGTATTCATATTTTATGATTTAGCTAAATAAATAAGTTTATTTGAAAAACATTTTTAAAACCAAGCTTTTATTGCTTTGCAATCGTACACGTATACCTCAGCTCAATCGGACACCGGAAAGTGGTTCATAATTGAGTTGTTTAATTTTCAACCACCACAAATTTCCCCCCAAAGAAACATAGTTACATACATTGCAAGTTAAATAAAAGCTTTTAGTAAAAATACGCATCAAAAGTAATAAAATAATTGTATAATTTTTGAAGTTGGGTATCTGCTGGTATTTATACAGTGGTGCCTACGAGGCGACATCTACATGTGGCAAGCTTCCACAGCGACGAAAACAAAAGGTGTTTGTGAAAGCCGGCAAGCGTGGTGCGAACAAAACGTTGTGCTAATCTTTTGTCAACGCCTACACAGTCATACAGGGATATTTTTAAAAACATCAATAGAGTTCTCTGGGCAGCATTGACATTAAAAAAGGAAACAGCAAACAACAAACAACGCGTTGACCGCGAATTTGCAAAAAAAAATGTGTTATTGTTAGACGCAGTCTGTGTGAGCTTTGGAGCCGATTGTGCTTGTCTGCCCCTACGAAATAGAAGTCAAAAACTCTCACTAAAATTTGGGCCAAAATGTTGTTTGCTAGAGTTATTTGCCAAATGTTCCCCAGCAACAATCCTAGACGATACCTACATTTTTTACCAAAGCCTCTTACTTACGTCACGTCTAGATCTAAGTTAATATTATATAATGTAGGTATATTTTATTGAATCTATTTATCAGTCTGTTAGAGCTGTTTGCCAATTATTATTTTATTATATTTATCAATAATGATAAACTTTTTTCAATTCGAATATTTCTTTACAAGTCCTAGTATTCAATTTTTAGCTTCTAGGTTAATTTAACTATGGAAATTATCATGGTTTTGACACATTTAATTACAATAAACACGGAATACTCACGTAAAAATTGAGTAGTTTAATACGACTAGTTTCGATCACATCCAGTGATCTTCATCAGATGAGTTACAAGCGTGACGCGATCGCGGTCGCGTCTCACCTGGCACCTAGTCAACTAAAACTAGAAACTGGCGGAAACCAGTCGTATTAAATTACTTAATTTTTACGTGAGTATTCCCGTGTTAATTATATCTATTATAACAAAGAGGTTAATTGAAGTTATGAACCAAGAGTTTAAGCTACAGTTAACTCTGTAATGCCGTGATTGGCCCACACTTATTTTTTCCGCTAGCAGAGGTTTTGTCATAATGTTTAAATACATGTCCTTTATTGTGTTACAAGTAGAATATGTTGTCGTGCGTGAATAAACCTCCGCTTTCATAAACTCCTTAATAAGACACGTTGATATTAAGCCCACGAATACCTTTCAATACGTAAATATACTCGTAATAATAAAAGGCTTTAAATCAGTCTATTTTGTGCCCCGCGCTGGATCACCGGAAAATGAAAAAAGGGGTGATCATAATGATAAAAAGTACCCTCTGTTTCTGTTGAGTAGAGACTTACTAACTAGCAAACAAAGAGACTTTCGCATGTATAATATTAGGATTTAGAACCTGTTGTAGCTTTAGTATAACAATATATAAACAAGCCAAGTCAAAATGTTAGAATAAGACGAAACTCAAAAGAAGCAAAGAAAACCCGCGTTCAACACGTTGGGTGACCATTTTACTCGGATAAACCTGATGGCCGTTCAGGCCCCGCCAGTAAATAAGGATCACAGGATTATCGGGAGTGCGGGGCTCACCACGGAAAGGTTCCTCAGTCTGGAGGCCTAGTGTGTCGCGAATTTAGAGACGTCACGTAGGTGTTTTCGGTGAGTTTCCATGCTTGTTTTTGGGACGGATACGTCTCGGATAGCTTCGATCATATAAGATTGATCCGTTTTGGTAGTGTTGTTGATGTTTTATCTACCAGGTGTAACAGAATACCTACCTGTAGGTAACAGTTGTAATAGTATTCGAAATGTGATAAACATACTAACTTAATATTTTCACAATGTATAGCTGTAGCTGTTCCCTGCCACGCTTCGCTGTGGATAAAAAAAAACTATTGCCTATGTTACTTTGGGATAATGTAGCATTCGAATGGTGAAAGAATTTTTGAAATCGGTCCAGTAGTTTTTGAGTTTATTCCACACAAACATACAAAAATACAAATCTTTCCTCTTTATAATATTAGTATAGATGTATATTTTGAATATTTTCTGTAACACCTTATACATTTCCCAGATCACGAAAATGTTGATAGATTGGAGACATTGTTGTTTTGAATGAGAAGTTAGGGTTCAGACAGAGTAATGTCGTTGAACGCCTAGCTTATCAACAGCTAAGAAGTCGACGCGTCGTGTCGATACACGCCTAATTATAGCTGGGTTCTGAAACAGGTTCTCAAGATGCTCGAAGCCTAATTGACTTGAGCAGGCGTGTCAATTGAACACTACAAGTACCTTTTATTATGTTATTGGACAGACTACGAGACGAACACTTTGTTTTTAGATGGAAAAATGATCTACTTTGAAATATTTGAAAACATCCATCACCACAAAATTAGAATAAAAAGAATTTGTTAAGGTATATTAAAGTACAATATTGTCATGACTTATTTATGTTGGACTAAGCTGGATAAGTGCATCAATTATTAATTTAAACCTGTTCGGTGATCTTGTACTAGAAGAGCTGGCAATTAACTCATTGAAAACAAATGCCAAATGAAATTTAAACTATAGTTTGGGTACTTTGGGTAAATTATATTATCAGCGTAAATAATAAGTCATAGGTCCTGAAAAATAGAAATCAAAAAATAAAATGTATGTGTAGAATAGCAGTATTTATAGCAAAACTCTACATTTTATTTCTGCATTGAGCAAAAGGTTTAGTTGCGTTACGGCAGAATACGTTCCATTTGACTATTTTGCATCATACAAAGCGATCCTTAATTTCCGTACAGAGCGGTTCCTGTGATGTTGCCTTCCCTCACAACTGACTTCTATGGTAATTTTACATTAAACCTCTTGGATTTCTTGCGCTTTTCGTAAGTATAAAGAAAGCAAAAGCCTTTAGTGGTTTACAAAAATAAGCTCTATTGAAACGACACACACTCGTATTTGAAATGTTTGCTCAAATAAGATAACGTTATCGAATCACGTTGAGATGTAACAGCGAGAGGGTCTTGTGAAATGTTTCTAAGGTTACTTCCATAAGCTAGCTGCTTATTGCATTAATAACCCTTCACTTTTAATGATCTTTCAATTTGATCCTTCAAAATCAACTTGAATTGACTTAAGAAGGAAATGAGAGATGGCTTAAATTAAGCTGTTGTAATAATAGATCGTTAAGATAATCACCGATTTTAAATTTGAAACAATATTTCATTAAATTTGGGAGCAAAAGCTGAGCTCTTAAGAACCCCTACTGCCTGATAATTATATAACTTGACTGTTAGTTTCGTACTTACCTAACTTTATTTTTCCTTCACAAGGTTTTCCTTCAGCGGAATTTTAAGCCAATCTGGAATTAAAGTCAGGGATTACCGCAACCCAAAGTCTGCCAATAACGTACTCTTCTAAAGCATATTTTGTCCGACCCTTCATTATAATATATTGCCTTCGCTGTACTGTATCCAACATGTATATGCCTTTACCTGTATGCAGCTTGTCAAACAATGTTATACGGGATTCCCTTGGGACGTCGAGTAAGCTTTATAAGATTAGTGAGGATGGACTAAAATGTTGAGGCCGAGAACCTCGAGGGCGGCTTTGTAATTATTAGTTGCCCGAATCACCACCTTTGTTTCAACGTTGACACTAATTTTATTACACATAGTTCTTGTTTTCATAGTTCGAATGTTCCTACGAATAGTATCAAAACTAAGATTAGCATTTTTTACGACAGATTATAAGCAAACTTCACATAAACCATCTGCTAATTAGTCCGAATAAAGCCTAAAAATTTGGTTTGGATAGGTGAGCCCGTTCTTGAGTTATAAAATAACAACGAAAAGTGGCATTGATTTTTATATAGATATATAGAATATAGATATATGGATATAGAGTAGCAGAAACCGCCAAGTCTGGAAATTACTCCACCTCTCATAAAATATATGGAACG
Organism: Alcis repandata; assembly: GCA_949125135.1. Classification (NCBI taxonomy): domain Eukaryota; kingdom Metazoa; phylum Arthropoda; class Insecta; order Lepidoptera; family Geometridae; genus Alcis; species Alcis repandata. The sequence continues at coordinate 10,304,789 of OX421221.1, read as the reverse complement.
GGCAATTTGAAGTCAAAATTTGGCCTCAGTTAACAAGTCAAAACCCGTATTATACATTTTCGTTGTTTATTTAACGAACTGTAGAAAATCATAATTGCTAAGGAATGGATCTTTGTTTCCTATTTTTGTTCTGTAGGCTGATTCAGCTACCCGAACACCGAATGTATTCGACGATTATCTTCGAAAAGTCTTCCACCTTCGGAAAGAATAAGTCAAAACTTGATCTTGATTGTGAAATCTTGATCTTGATTGTCAAAGATTTGTCATTTACATATCATGACATTTACGTCGCTAAAGCCTATTTCTTTATCGATTCTGCTTCTTTAGATTTGTGCATTACGATACACTGAATTTTATTCAGTCTACTTCCTACTCGTATTAATTTTATAATTGTCAAAGTTTGAATGTTTGCTGGTTTGGATGCTTGTTGCTCAATCACACAAAAATACCTGAAGAGATTTGGATGAGTTTTGCAATGAAAGTAGATTATGCTCTGGATTAACATATAGACTAGTTTTTATTTCAGAAACTGCGGATGAAACAGCGTTGCAGCTACGAGTAGTTCCATATATTTGAAGAGAGGTGGAGTAATTTCCAGACTTGGCGGTTTCTGCTACTCTATCTTAATATATATAAATCTCGTCTATATATATAAAAATCAATGCCACTTTTCGTTGTTATTTTATAACTCAAGAACGGGCTCACCTATCCAAACCAAATTTTTAGGCTTTATTCGGACTAATTAGCAGATGGTTTATGTGAAGTTTGCATATAATCTGTCGAGTGGTTCTTCATTTATCATATTTTTTGTAATAAATGAATTCAATAAATGGCGGATCAGATTATTTTAAAACTTTTTTGAGAAGGGGAATTTGCTGTCACATTGAAACTTTTTTATTTTTTTCCCATGTTGTTATGTCATTCATGCAGATATTTCATTTTGGGCGTGCTTCGATAAATAAAAAAAAAGATAAAGCAAATTGTCAGCGATAATAATTATTGTGGATTTGTGTTTATATTTAAATTTGTGTTTATATTTAAACATAATTAATAAAATATTTTTATTTGAATAAATGAATTTGATGTTCCAATTACATATTTTTTTTTATTATTTCACTTTATACGGTGCGAAGCACGTACCGGGCCGCTAGTTATTTATAATGATTAAGGTCGATCACTGACGTGTTTGACAATTTTGTTTTGATAGTTGCTGCGGGGGCGTGATACTTGATACGCAAGTTAGTGACGAATTAGCATTTCAAATTACGTATCTTGTCCTAGTTTACGCATATCACTGATTTCTACACGTGTTCCACAGTCTTGTAGCGATTTTTACTTTTAATAGTATTTTTATGACGGATCTTAAAAAGTAAAAAAAATCTTAATCTTAATATATATAAATCTCGTGTCACAATGTTTGTCCTCAATGGACTCCTAAACCACTTAACCGATTATAATAAAATTCGCACACCATGTGCAGTTCGATCCAACTTGAGAGATAGGATAGTTTAAATCTCAAATTATAGTCGCAATTTTAATTTATTGCAAATTATATATATACTGATAATTTTTACTATAAATTGACAAGTTAGCATCAACATACTACGGTTGCTATAGTTACGCAATGGCTTTTGACAGGGCAACGTCTGTCGAGTCAGCTAGTAGGTATATATAAATAACGTGTCACGTTGTTTGTCAATATATGACAACCAAGTGACACTATTTTTATTTCTAAAAAGACAAAAGAGATCGGACATCCCTAGTTTCCCGTACCGATAGGACGAACTTCAAATGTTTCACAGGTAGGAACAGTTTCTATTGGAAAATTAAATTGTCGATTTTAGTATTTTTCTTTACTTACTATTCATGTTTCTCACCGTTTAAACCTTCCCTGAACTTTTACAAATATTTCAAGATCAAAATTAGCAAAATCGGTCCAGCCGTTCTCGAGTTTTAGCGAGACTGACGAACAGCGATTCATTTTTATATATAAGAGAAGAAGAAGTAGAGAAGATTATAGGCATTCGTGATGATATACGACACTTCGATGTCTAGCTCCGAAATAGATAAGGAGGCCGTTAGACGTGACAAAGAAAATAAAACAGGTTTTATTCTATAAAGTAAAGCCTAAACCTGTTACTTGCTATTGGAGAAAGATTTTTCAAAATTTGATCAGTATTTTCGAGGATCAATCCCTTTAAAAACACACATACAAACTTTACGTCTTTATAAAATTAGTAGAGATAAAAATAATTTCACGAACCTTTATTCGTAAAACTCAATTTTATACGGGATATTGATAAAACATTGTTTAAAAATACCCGTAGCGAAATTATCCTCTCAGTTCTCAGAAAGCATTCTCAACTTTTCAATATCCGAGGGTTAAGAGCTACCATCACGATAAACCCTAAAGAGTACGTAAAGTAAGAAAACAATCTAAATTAATGAAGGGCCATGACCCAGATCTGATTTGGAACCGGTGAGCGGTAATCACGAGTATTACCTCTGCCCTTACACCTATGAGCCTTTTATTTGGATAGCTCTATCAATATCAATTATTGGGCGGCGATTTTATTTGCTTCCAAATCGATACTGACAATGGACTTAAACGTTTTTGTTATCTAGAAACTTTTACTGTCGAGTAATAAATAATAATAACAAATATATATATTTCGTTGCTCGATAATTTTTTTTTGTAGTACAGTAACAGTGATATCGCTGAGTAAGTGAGTAGGTATCTTTTCATTTTAAATGTGACCGTTTATCACCGAAGTCGGATAGATCGATGCCGTTTATCAAATTGTAGCCCAATACTTTTTGAACCTAGGGACATGTTGCAGCCTCTACATATTATTATGCAACTGAAACGTGGTTTCAAATGAAGGAACTCAAAATATGTGGGCTGTTATTTATACCGAATAAATTTATGATGTCTGTAGGATAGTGGATTAAACCGTAGGGCGCAGCTAGCTGAAATAAAGAAGATAAAAACAGTCTACGAAGATTGTAAGAAAAATGTTTAATATTCTGTCTGAATAGCAAAATTGTAATGTTTCAAAATTAATTACTGCTAAACTTAAGAGTACAAACAAATGTTAATAACACTCTAATCTATCTGTTTAAGTTTTATTAAGTTTCGACTCATGAATTTTCGAGCAGAGTTATTATTTAGATGGCTTTTAAATTTTGTAGTTTTATTAATGGTATCTTACTTCAATTCAATCTCTAAAGTGAGGTGAATTGAAATATTTGAAGTCAATCTTTTTCATTCAGCTTATATTATTTTTGAGAAGTAATAAACTAAGTTAATTGTATTTGACAGACAGCCCCCTATGCAGGGGATGCTTGGAGGCAGAAGAAACGGCCAGGCACGTGCTCCTGGAGTGCGAAAGCGTGGCATCTCAAAGAGCGAAGTTCCTGGGAGCACCGGGAACCCTGCGGGAGGCCTGCAGCGTGACACGCAAGCTGCTGGACTTCCTGGAGGACATCGGGTGGCTGGAGTAGCTGCCGTCACCCGTTTCACGCAAAAAGGGCCGACTAACGGCCTAGTTGCGGAAAAGAGCCCGCTCAACAAGTACAAGTATTTGAAACCAAATCTTCAAAGATTTGTTTATTTTTTTGTGTCTTTTGGTATATTTATATTTATTTATATTTGGCGCCTTTGCTTATATTTTTGACTGCTTTCGTAGTATTTGCTTTATTGTGAAAGCCAAAATTTTGGACGAAAGATCATGGATTCTCTGGCCAAAATAATCAAAGGCGAGCAGATCAAAAAGTTCTTTCAGTCTCTTTTTATAAGTAGGTCATAAAGTCTATGTACCTATGTAGGTCTGGTATATTTTTTAGATGAAGGATAAACAAGATTTTTCCCACAACTGACAATGTGTCTGCCATTAACAGCTGATAAACGTCAAAAATTTACAAAAAAATCACACGAATATTTTATTTAAATTATTTATAAAATACTTCAAAAACTGAACAAAATGGAATATACAAACGAATTTCGTCCCTTCTACATAATGATGAGAAAGGAAGAAGAAAAGGGAGACAGAATAGCAAAAATTAACATGGAAATAAAACATACCGCTGCGAAGGACCCTATTAACCCGTTTAATACGTATCATGTTGCTACGCAAACCTATCCGACGACCCTCATCCCGGCTGCTCCGAGGAAAGCCTGCTGCTTCCACTGCTCGTAGACTACTCAATAATTCTAAAACATTAAGAAAATTGACCGTCATTCTCGTAGAGCTTAAACCTTTAGTTGAAGCTATATAATTTTTCTTTTTACTTTTGTGAAGCAAAGAAACTAGCAAATATAAAGTACCTAACACCACTATTTCAAGATTAGACCTCCTCCCCTCTACCATATTATTACCAGCATACCAACAGAGTTTGGATTTGCAATATACCAAGCCAGCAGTTTTTCTAAAATTGGTTTGAAGGAGATATACAAGAAACTATAAATAGAGAGAATTCTGTGGCGATTGGGTCATGAATTTATCCATCAAACTCTTCAAAATATAATTTTAATACATGAAGTCATTTAATATTTTTACTTGTAATTTAATTTTTCTATAATACTTGTGCTTCGCAATTTCTCTCGCTATTCTTAAGGAAGCATTAATTGTTAATGTTAATGAATTAAAATCCAGAGCATAAGCTCTCCATATTAAAATTCATCTGAAAACGTTGTGCCGTAATAATGTATAGAAGCATCAAACATACACCAATAAGCTCTCAGTTACTAACTTCGGCGTTTATGGTATTAATGTGATTCCATTTGAATGCACACTTCGTAGCCAATTGCAAATAAGCGGCTTATCACAAGTTGACGGTATTCAGCACACAGCGGCATTACCACCTCCAATTAGTAGGTAGAGGTATAATGCAGTGCAAATTCATGCTTTTGATGACGACTTACCAAGTAAGTTAGACAGGGGGTGTTATGTTATGCTGACAGGGTGGGTACCAAGTAGATGCGTAATTCAGAAAGTCGTGCCTTGTGGCTTGTGGCGTTCTCTAAGAGAGACCTATGTCCAGAAGTAGACTAACATCAGATAAGTGGATGATTATGATGAAAAAGGCTTATGCGACTAATTTTGTTAACACTTAACTATGGGACCAACCGCAGATTGGGGAAAAACCTATTGGTCCAGAGAAAGGTCATTTACACCAAATACTACACAATTACTAGGGAATGCATGGCACACATTGACAACGTTTACGCAAAATTTAATGGTTATTGGTCGAGTAGTAAGATGCAAGATGCAATGTAGGCTAAGCCGTACTATAACTTTCATAATGACGAGTATAACGAGATTCTTTTAGATTAGCATGTGCTTTGAGATAGCTTTTATATAAATCTAGAAAACAGCTCGAAATCGAATTTGAATCAGAGAATAGTTTCTTGTCCGAAATGGTTATATTAAAATATTCCTATCAATTTGCAGTGAAAGGTTAAATAAATAGCACTCTACGTTAACAACATTACACCTCAAAGGTAGCGAGGAGCACTCAAAGAGCTCTCCAATTAAAACTCAAATCAAACTGCATTATAGTACCTACAGACCTGCTATAAAACTGAACTTTGGGTACCGCATACCTATAGTAAAGACAGCAAAACATTATCCAATATTTATTTACAAAGTACAAAAAATAAGTACGATAAAATCTTATTCTTTAGGGTAATTTTGTGCTTGCCTAACTCCAACTAAATAACTTAGTAGGTACGCAAGCTCGCCTAACGACGATATGGTCGAAGGTGACGCGTGGATTTAGGAGATACTTATTCTCACTGACCTTGACAGATCGATTCTCTCAGTAACAAGTTTTAGTGACAAAGGAAATTCTCATCTATTAGTTTCTAATATTCTTCAGAAGTAGTTGAGACGCTGGCGCCGTCTCTCTGCGGGATAAAGGTCTCAAGGGCGTCTCTACCCGCCTTCCATGTGCGGGCACTGTATAGGCCCACATCATTATGGTGTCGCATAGTTACGAGTACTCGCATGTTTTCCCCTTCCTTTTCACCTTATCGTTTGTCCCGGCATTCACGTCTTTCTTTTCAAATCACTACAAGCAATGCTACAACTTTTTATACGTCTGTTAAAGACGATTACTGTTTAGAATTACTGGTGACTACGATATCATCAACATACATTATTTTTATCTCACTGCAAGTTATAAGTATCTCTCATATCTGACCTGGGGCCCAATTCTGACGAGTAAGATAATGTAGCTCGGTCACTGTCGCATTCATTAGAAATGTCATGACAGTGGTGACTGAGATAATCTCGAACGTAATACCAAATACCCTCCCAGCAACAATCGGTAACAACTAGAACGTTAAAATATCTAACTTGTTTGTTCGTATTCGTCTCATGTATTTCCGATTGTTTTTATTCGATCGTCTGTGACCATCTGATTGATTGTCTATAGATATGTTCGAATTACTGTGTTGTTACTGCTTTACTTGGTTTTTGCTGACTGTACAGCTATACCAGTAGAGTAGTAAGAGAAGTATGGTGCCATTTTATTGCCCATTTCACTGCGACTATAGTGACCCGTTAAAATAATAATAAAGTAGGGTAATGATTGCGTTAATTTTGACAGGTGTGGCCTAGTTTCACATTTAAGCTCCTCAAAAATAATTACCTTTATTAATATTGGGGTGATTCGGGGGATTATAGTTCAAAATTTATAATAAGGGTGATTATTATTTTGTTAGTGATAGTCGGAGGTCGTTCGCATTTTAACACACTTTCAATAGTGTTTAGTTATCAAACTTAAAAAAGTTACTCTCATTATTTTTACTTGTATTGTTTGTATTTATATGTATTTGTAGGATTAAAAATACCCATGTTACTACTAGTAGTAGGGCTGGTAGTAACATGGGTAACGACAAAAACGTCATTATCAAGGCAAAATTTTAATTTCGAGCTAGACTGTCGCAAGTGTACCAAACTGAGAATAAGTTGTGAATTAGGAAGTGCTTCTCATTTCTTTCGTCTGCTTGAAGATACAGCTCTTTCAAGATTTTAATAGTCCTCCCGTAATGCTCCCTCGAGATTTTAAGTGATGCTGCTTTTAAGTTTGTCAGTTTTTTCATTGCCGGGAAACTTTTTACTTAAACAGAATATTTTGGCCGTGACTAGAGTGGAATTTTATAGCGTTTTACAACTGTAAAATGCTTTACTTTAACTAATAGGACCAAAAAATTTTAAGTAACAAAATTATCTGCTGAAAATAACGACTCTAATTTATATATCTTCTACGCTTCTAAATTTATTAATCTGCAATGGAGATAAGACACATATGTGTACTTTAGGTACATGTTACATCGACGTAATTATTATAAATCTCTTTAATCATTTGGTTTTTATAAAAAAAAGTTCTTCTGTGATCTGTTTGATATTAATATAAGGAGTCATCATACTTATACTAACTGCATACAGTTTATTGTCGAGTCAAAAATAAAGGGGGGGGGGGGGGGGGAAAGGCTGTTGTCGGGAAAAGCAGGATAGACCCTGCTTTCAATGGTACTTGAGTTCACACTCATGCATTTGCTTTTACTCGAGTCGTAGCTTAAGTATAGCTGGTTTAAGCAGATCTGGGATGCCAGCTAATGGTTACGAAACGGTTGACAATTTGTTTCAAAACTTAGCGAGTGATAAATCTTGACTCATTACTAATTAAACTTATTCTTAATTATTATATCAATATTCGATCATGCCACTCCGATGTATTTTAGTAATTTGAAAATCTTATTCACATACCCTATTTACTTAATTATTACTCCCCTTTTACATACACAAGGCTGTGTAAATAATAAAGGAACGTGGCAAATACTCGCAAAATTCTCCCCAAGTTGGAAGAAAAATCCCAAGAACCCATTTTATATATAAGACTGTAAAACATCTAACTCACGCGTGAAAAAGCTAATATTTTCCACCGGGAAGCTTTAAAAACGTTCATTACATTCAATTTGGAAAAGGTAGGGAATTAAGAAAAGGATAAGATGTTTTTATATTAGGTATGGCGTTGTCATTGCCTTATAATGTTTGTTGCAAGGCTGACTCTATTGTAAATTACAGTAAATTATTTCATTCCCTGTGATTTACACAGGGCAATCTGGATTAAGGTATTTTCTTTGACAAAATATTAAATGTTGTCTTAGTTAGGTAAGTATGTGTTACAGTAAATATGCGTTGAACTCTTGCCAAATCTCTCCTAGTAGAAAGTGAAACTGCAACTTTCGTTGTAGTTTCACAAATTGTGTCAATATACTTCTATCAAATCAAAATTCCTAACATCACAAGCCGATCGTTTCTCATGAAACTTACTTATCAAAAAATACGTAAGTCATGCCTTAAACAACGAAATAATTCTCCTTACACAAAGAAAATGTTTATCGAATTTGCTGATATAACGAAATTTTTTGGTAAATATCACACTTGGTAAGGTTCTCGTGGAATGAAGGTTAGATGACATACCTTGGTACCGCCGTTGCCTGACTGGCCTTGATACTTTTATGTGAAATATTTACGTGCCCGTTTCTCATATAAGTAGCTATTTGTAGGTCGATGTGACACTTTTACTGCGAGCTAGGATTATTTATAGCCAGTGAAATGGGTGGCATCGTGTGGCAGGAAGGCTGGCACCTGTCACATGTATCTACTAGTATTTTCAATAACATACGATTGGAGGATCGGGAGAGCATATCTCCGAAACACACATCTGCTGGTTTCGAGATCCATACTGTATATAGTCCCTTATTGAGCTCAACCTTTTCCAATTTGGCAGCATTTACAAATAAAAATGAAACTAAAATTATTTCATATTATAAAAGCACACAGAAAAGCGACGTAAAATCTGCATTTTATGAGGCTTGCGTGAAATAACCCGAGCAAGTGTTAATAGCGGTGACCCAAAATATTTATATAAACGCTGAAGTTAGGTTTTCAAAGTGCAAATAAACAATCGCACCGGGGCCGACCGCCATTGGATTTTCCTGATAAACGACAAACAAAGGTACAAAGCGTGTGTTTACGTTAGAGTTAGGCTAAATTAACAGTGACGTACACAGTAAGCATGTTCGAGCTACGCACGTATGGGCATAAAATCCTGAATTAAGGTAACATCGCACTGTGCAGCGCATCACATACGACCGACGTGTTTTTCAAACTCGGAAGTTATAATCAAGACTCACAAAGCGCGAGTGGGCGTGAGTGATTTGAATTAATGTACCCATTGAACTCATTGAGTAGGAGAGACAAAGCGGAATGGACGTTTCTAAAGTAACGATGTTAGACTCTGCTATTCAGCTCAGTACATTCTAATTTCTCACGCCCACGCCACGTTTTACCCACGCTTTCTGTGTGCTTCTTAGACCACGCATGGGTCCTTCTTGTGTCCACTTACCAACGAGTAGCGTTCTAGTGGTAAACCTGTCCTGTTTTTTTCGTGGACATTTAAATAAATAAGAAAGAGATAGGCAGTTACAATATTTCATACTTTACATATTTAAAAAGAGATATAAGTAATTCGACTTTTAAAGGCTAGTCTTTTAAAAATTGTTAGACCAGGTTACACAATGGTGGTTTGGTCCCAGTGCGGCCAATCTCTTTTTGTGTATCTGTGCCCTTCAAGCATCCCTACCGACCAATCAAATAGCAAGCCAGGTAAAACGTGTACTGGTATCACGCCTAAAACGGAGATGCTTTTCCGTTGGAAAGGTAACGTTTTTAATTATAGTCCTGGAAAAGGAAACGTGCGGACGTTTTATGCGCGACGTCCCCTTATAAAAGGGAAATGCTTGCGGAAAATGAAACAATTTTAAAAATGAAGACGACAGTATTTTTTTTATTGTCATAGTTAACGACCTCACGGAGGTTGGCTAGTTTCTTACAAACGTTTCTTGTAAACTAGTTTTTTTTAAGTTTATTAGTTCGGTAATTATTTTTTTGTGTATGATGGGACTTGCCATAATTATGTAATCAAATAGGCTATATCTCCAGCCAATCTACTTTTGTTTATTTCAAAAAAACTATCTAGGTACGAGTAAGTTAAGTACTGAAAATATAATACGTTAAATTGTAGGCCCCGGTTGTTTGTCCAATAGCAACAACCTCCAAGTCATGTCAGAGGCTAAACGTAAACGTTATAAAACAAGAGCTTAGCTACTCACCCTACACGAACTTCGTTTTAGTGTTCCGTACCCAAAGGGTAAAACAGGACGCTAATACTAAGACTCAGTTCTCCGTCTATCTGTTGGACCGTCTGTCACCAGGCTGTATCTCATGAACCGTGATAAGCTGAAATTTTCACAGATGATGTATTTTTGTTGCCGCTATAACGAAAAATACTAAATAACAGAATAAAATAAATAGTTAAGGGGGCTTCCTATAGAACAAACGTGATTTTTAGCCGTTTTTATAGATAATGGTACGGAACCCGTCGTGCGCGAATCCGACTCGCACTTGACCAGTTTATTTTAACAGATAAGTTGATAGTTGTTGTTATCTCGGCCACTGTCGCTCTCATTAAAAATGTCATGACAGAGTGTCTGAGATAATCTCAAAGACCCCAGAATACTCGTACTCCCCTAGTTCATTTGTAACTCGTTCTAGAAAAAATGGTAATGGAATATTTCTGCTAACGCAGATCTGTTTGAAGTGTGTTCGCGAGCCTTGAACAAAGATTTTTATGTCACCCCAGTTGAGCGCTGCACTTTTATCAGCAATTTTAAATGGTATCGCCATCAACCTGATGGATTGGCATTTGCGTTTCATTTTCTATCTTCGATTTTTCATATTTCATTGCTCTTTTTCATCAAAAGCACTTCGACCGATTACAAAAGGAATTTAGGTATGTATTTGCATTTCACATTTTTGAATAAATATTAAATCATGATATTGATTGTTGTGATTGTTTTTTTTATTCCGCGGTAACGATTTTTTTTCTATGTTGCACCAAAAAAACTGTATTTCCCTGTTATTTGCCCTTTAACAGCAACCACCAAGTCATGTCAGACGCCGTCAGGCGGCCTAAAGACTCTGACACCAGGGGCACTTCTAGCCACTCGGTTTATACGAGCTTACGTAGTTGTTACCAAAAAAATCACTGTAGGCAAATAGTAATATTACGCATAGAAACATTATTGTACGTACTTATTTGCTTTGGAATCAATATTGGATTAGGTTCAACCCTCAGAGAAAATACAGAAGTAGGTACCAGTTATCAGCCCAAGGCATACAAGCACCGGTAATGTTCCTTATTATTCCAATAATGAGCTGGAACTTTGCTTTATCAAGAATAGGTTGTTGTTTCGCAATTCAAACAATTTTATGGTTGTTTGGGAATCGAAATTAGAATGTACCTAATAAAACTTTTTTATTTCTCGCCAAACGAATTACATGAAAAGATTAAATGTAAGTAAAATTAGACTTGAAACTACAGGGATATTTTACAGTCAATATTGATATATTATTTTCTATTCAATAAAGAATTAATTAGATATAATATGTATTCAGTCTATGCGAGTCCCAGAGGAAGATTTCAACTCAACACAGTTGTAAAAGTAAAAGTGACTCCATATTATGTATCGTAATCGTGCTACGTATATATAACTGCGTATTTATAAAAAAAAATACAAATTAGGTGTACCTATGCCGATTGCTATCGCTTACAAAAATGTAAGTTTGCATAAGCTGTGTGGCCAGCCCTAATGTCAGCGTTTTGGGGCCGCCTGAAGGTCTTTGATATAGCTAATATATAGCACAAACAACTGAGGCTAACAACTTTACGTGTGATCTGACCCACAGTGTCGTCAAGATGAAAAAGCCACCCGCGGTCACCCATCACTCGCGGCTTCGGCATTTTCAGTTCTTTTTTACTTTGCCCTACAAAAAAGGGCTAGTTTTTATTTACCCTAGTGTCTTAACATAAATGCTGCTTCGCGACTATGTTTTCTCTTCTTCCCATTATATTCCCAGTTATTTATGTAGGCAGTTTGCGAACAAGCATCTTTGCTTATCGAACTTTTAATGGAAGTTTCATAAATATTTTATGAGACTCATGGCTCTGAATTGTGATAGATTTTTTCCCATTTCATTTAAGGAAAATTTCTTTATTAGTTTGAGAATACGATGTTTTATTACAAAAACCCGAAAAAGTTAAAAGAGATTTATTTTGTCGTGATACAGTATTTGTGTAGGAAACCATGTAAACAAAGGATCGCGCAACATATTACAAACCTAATTAAAATATACCGCTGCTGGCCTCATAACTTTAACTATTTGGAAAATTTGATAATTTAAAGAGGTTTCGCAAATTAATTTTGACCCCGTGTCGTGCCTATCCACGAAAGCCACGTCAGCCTTTCCAAGCAACGTAATAGCTTTATGAGTTTTTCTCCGCATTTTTCCGAATAATTCCTTCGCATAACGAGTGAAATTAAATTATTGCGTCCGCCGCGCCACCAGCCGCAGGTGAGCAAAAATTGAAATGCTTGCATTTATTTCTTGCCCTCTCCCCCGTCTCCAAAAACGAATTTTATTAATCACAAGTTTAGAAACAACGCCGCAACCTACATACGTTTTTGTGACAGCACAGAAATTAATATGAAGGAAGCGGGAACCAGAAATTAAATGTCACAAACAGGCTATTCGACGAATTTCAAAATACGGTCACGCCATGGTCTAATGAATAATGTTTGGAATTCTATTGAATTTGCAGAGTGGAGATTTCTCGTCACGGCGCCTGTAGGGTCTCCTCGCCCCTTCCGACCGAGCGAAACAGACTAAATCCTATAAACACACTCAAAATGCCACAAATATAAGCAATAACGTAATGTTACCTCACGGTAAACCGAAAACAATTCATTTCTTCGAGTTTCCCCACTACCCCGCGCCGCTACGTCACGTCGCGTGCCTTCGCGTAACCCTCGAGAAGCCGCGGAATGCTAGCCGATCCGTAAAAAGCAATTCTGCCCGCGCCGTTTGCCTTTTTTACCGTACATTTAATGTGAACCAATGTAATAGTTATTTTTACTTCCTTTCCAAGTATCGCCAATCGAACGTTAGCTGATAGCGGAAACCATGCAAAATGTTCTGTATTCTAATTAGGTTCTAAAACGTGTTGAATAAAATTTTCACCTTACTAAAGATTTTGTTAAGTCGCTGCTAAAAATATTTTAAGGTTACGTGGTAAAGTAGGGGGTCTTAATAGTTTCGACGTATTTGTCTGTCTGTCCGTCTGTTTGCCACGGTTCTATTATCCAGAGGCTAACGCCTAATATCGCTGAAACTTCATGCCTGCAAATGTAAGCGCTACTTGAAAAATATAAATAATGTTAAGTAGTTTTTAGGAGTGACCCTTTAATAAAAAGTTGAGTTCAAAAAAAAGTTAACGTACCTTATCGAATGAGGTGCTATTGAAAAGAGAATTCAAAGTCATTTTGAGGATTATAAAACAGGTTTTCAGAATTACCTTCAATTTTAAAAATATTTAAACTTGAGAAACAAAACGCCCCGAAAAACCTGCCAAAATAACTTCGGACACAAAAATCTCGGTTATTTATTTTTTACATAATGTTTATTTTTTAAATAGCTACATAATTATTATCATGACACGCACTTGGCCGTATTTTGCTTTTTGAAGGAAAATTTGTAAAAGGTTTTCCTACTAGGTATGACTGGGCGTAATCTCGGTTCTAAGTAACAAGAAAACCGCATAAGAATAACTGCCGGTGTGCTGGTACACATGTGAGGGAGGCGTATTACGCTCCTCTTACTTTTTGTAGTATGGAAGATCGAGCGAATAAACATGTAGCTACCGAAAAGCTTACTTTGAATGTAAAATTATGTTTTTCTAAGAACATTATGTTCCTTCTGCGATGTCGAGGCTTGTGTGGAAGATCTGGAGTAAAAACCGTAAAGTATATTAGTAATACTTTTCCAGACTTCCATTTTCATGCAATGCCATATTGTGTTCTTATACAAGAACATTATTTTTACAAAACAAAAAACAAAAACCGACTTTTAAAGACCGACTATTGAGTTATTCATCTATTTGTCGCGCACGTACTTATTGCAAATTTAAGACATGTGGTTTTCTCATGGATACCAATAGCAGAACTGGACTAAATTGAAATGGGACCAAATTGGAAGCGTCAGCTTTCTAATAAAAAAAGAATCATCAAAATCGATTCACCCAGTCAAAAGTTATGAGGTAACAAACATAAAAAAAATAAATAAAAAAAACATACAGTCGAATTGATAACCTCCTCCTTTTTTGAAGTCGGTTAAAAACCGCATTGTATCGCGCTCTTAGTATTGTCGTCAAGATTTTGATGCCATCATTATGGTGCAAACAAATTTTCTTCGATAATAACTTCTTCAACTGCCTCATTATGCGTGCTTTTGTAAAACATAAAAAATACCACACGAATAAGATTTTGCAAAACAGCAGCCACATATCCAAGAGGCTCAATTAGCTCTGATGAATAAGACGCGGGCTTTTACAATTCTAAAGAAAAAAATGGAGAACAGTTTCATAGCATAATAGTAGCTTTGAACAAGCTCAAAACGCTGCAATAAAAGGTACTTAGTTCTCTGTAAATTGGCGAAGGCATTACCGGTTAAAGATCTCGTGATATAACGAAATGATTCGAGTTCATGTTCCAGCGAAATCTTTTCACAACAGACATTGTTGGGCACAAACAAAACGATGCAAAACCATAAGCGAACTTTGTTCATGTCGTGCATTGCAGCAATATATTTTAAACGTTTGACGTTTATGTCGTAAACTAAGAAAATCAACTCGTGCTGTAGCGATACAGTTAAGCTATTTCAAATATACTACTCCAATTTTTCGTTACACCAAAATGTATTTTCGTGGTATTAGTATAAAATGAATTGGCATTTTTATGTCCTCTTTCTGCGACTACAAATGCTTCGTAATAGATACATGGCACGATCCTCCTAAATATTTACAGAACACATTTTTTTTACTTAAAAGAAACAAAACACGATACCCTACAGTGACTCGCTCGTAAACCAGGAAAAAGTCGTCTCATTTATTTCCCTCTTAGCGATAAGGAAGGTGTACCCATTGTGGCCCGTCTCCCGTCACCTGTGAGATTTCACATCGTTCCACGTTTTCGCAAACTGTCTCTACGAACACGTTTAAATTGATTTAATTTCTTACCGAGTCAAAGAAAATACTGGCTAGAAAATGGACCTGCCGCGAGCAGTATTACATGACTGGAATTATTTATATAGGAATGTCTCGGTGTCCGCCATCGACGCTGTCATGAGACATGCAGACCGGGACTTCCTCGGCTTCGTTCCGGATAGACCAATACGGAGAACAAATTCGTTTCCAGAAGTGGCATCCGTGACGTTCCCACCCTGCGGGATTACCCAAACACGAGACGCTTGCTGGTTGTTTTGAGTACCGGTAATATCGATCGCTCGTAAACGCGGTACCGAAATTAGGACGAATGGTCACGTCAGGATCGTATCGCGTGACGCGCGCGTGTCTCTCTCGAGATACGGTAATATAAAATACTTTTATTGCCCCGTCTAGTGGCCAATAGTAACCATTAAGCGCTTCATTGCTTTATTTATCTCTAGACCCATACGTTTTGGGAAAAGTAAAAGCTACTTCTAAGGAAACATATCCATACATTAACTAAGGAAATTACTGTAGCGAAGTCGTAAATACTTTATGCAAAAGTGAAACAATAAAGTTTGACATGGCATCAGACTAATAAAGCGAGTTACGACTGTGTGCGGTTGCAGACATCTGCGTGACACCTTTGTCTTTCAGAAGTTTCCTTTATTTTGTCACAAAGCCACGGAGTTTTTGGTTACATGTCGCAAATATTGCAGCTGAAAGTTATGTTTGAAATGAATGTTCCAATTTTTAAAATTCGAATGAATAATGGTAAATGGATATGGTGGAGGTAATAATTTGGGTTTTTCCTGCTTTTGACACTCGCTAGTCCGTCGTGTGGCCTGTAGCTTGTAATTTTATTACAAACATTGCATGACTGACTTAATGAATTAGCAGTAACTAAAAAATCTATTATAGAATGTTTGGAAAATTGACGAGTACGTAGTTTTGTTATGATATTTAATCTTTAATATTAATTGTTTTTTTTACTTCTGTTGTGTTACTTTTGCATAACTATTTAACAACAAATTTAATAAATGTAAAAATATGGCTTCTTTTTCATTGCTCAGTTTATCGCTTGCGCTGTCTAAAAAGTATTTTTAAAGCCAAATTTTGAATGCAATGAATAACGTGTCCGGAAAAGTGAAGTTCAGATTACGTTTGCATATTTAACCGCGCAGTGCGCTGCCGTTTTTTCATTCAAAACAGTTTTCTAATATTTTTTTTTTAAATAGTAGTGCTTCAGTGTATTTTTTGAAATTTTCGATGTAATAAAATGTTTTCAAAGTACTTTTGATCAACAATAACTCGAGTATTGATTTTTTATTCTATGATAGTCCCGCGTTTTCCTGCGTTGCTTTAGAAGAAACCGATTCACTAGCGACTTGAAGACACCCAGATTATAGCTACCAGGAAATACCCACTCAGGCAAAGCATCAATCTGACTCGATCTGTTTTTTTTATCAAATTTTGTGGGCAATTCAAGTACAATTCGATAAAAAGATATAATGTAAATAAATCAATGTCAGTTTTGATCACAGCTTCACAAGTTTATCCGTTTTGGCCTTTGAGCTTTTGTGACATGATGTAACAAAACATTCATAATGTTCTTGCGTTTTATTTTAGTTAACGTAATATCAGTAGCCAGCTCGAAATATATTCAAAGAAGGCGGTATACGTTAGGCTCGCAAGCTGGGGTCATATAAATCCTTTATAACATGCCGCTCTTAGCATCGTTGGATTCCATTCATGGACCGCAGTAACGTACTTATACTCACTCTTGTAGGAAAATTTTGAATCAAACTTGAGAAATCAGGGTTAAGTGTAGTTTCATTTCTGAATCATCTAGAACTGTATGTATGAATCAAAAATATATGCACCGTGGTTTTATCAATAATTTGTCAGTTTTCACAAATCTGGGATTAACGGTTATTCAATTTATATTCTGCGGAATACGAAACGAAGTTTTTTCCATTTCATTTGTTGTTTTTTGTTGACTGGATTTAAATACATTTATATACAGATAAACTTACACTGATAAACTGTTTATAATAACAAAGAAGGCAGATGTCATATTGTAAAACGAAGTAAAAGCACTAGCATAAAACCATCAAGCCTGGAAATTACTCCTAAGACCAAAGCGATGCTCTCAATATAGAATAATTGAATGAAAGCAAAGACACTTTTCCTATCCTATCTTACTAAGTGACTTACAAACACATTCGATTGACGTTGGAAAGCTCTTAGTTAGCTTCGACTGGAACATCCTGATTTCTAGATGACTATAGAGGGGAATAAAGCAATCAATATCTTATTGGCGATTGGCCCGAAGCGGCACTACCCTCACTGAGATGACAGTATAAATTCTGTTTACTATGCCTGTCATATCGACAGTGACCAGTGACCAGTTTCTACAATAAGTCAAAGAAACTGTATACCTTGCACAACTTTTCACGTAAATTATGTATGGATTTGAAAAATTCAGTTCACATTTATCGCCAACAAGGGCGCTGTCTGATCTTATATACCTACACTTATTTATCGAACACTCGCTACGTATTGTATTTTGCACCAAAATTTAGGCAAGCATGCTGGTAGCACACAATTATGGCCGAGAGTAGCCACTGTAATTTAATCTGTGGTGTTTTAGTCGTTATACTTATATCGAATTACCCAATTTTATTACGTATATTAGGAAACCAATATATTTTCAAAAATTTGGTTTAATTAAACTTTTAAATACATCGTAATTTTATTTTTATCAACACCAAACCATACCTGATAGATGCGGATATCCCAGCAGCCTGTATACGTGTGTATTTGAAGATACACTGGTACGAAGGAGCTATCGACACATTACTGAGTACCGACATGCAGTAGACACTGTAGATGTATTTAGTTATGTATTGTAGGCGTTATAGTACGGTCATTATCGTTTATATCACTATAACTACGCTACAAGATGGCGCTGCTAGTAAATTATTATTGCTACTGTTTCGGTTACGCGCTGTTTAAACTCTATGGTACGTGAAGGGCACCCGGTTCCCGAGCCTCTAAATTAAACACTTGAATTGCTTTAAGGTACAGTGACGGAGAGGATTATCAAAATTGTTGATTGTTGAGTCTCGTCTGTAGCTTGATTAGATACTGCTTGGTCTTAGCTAACAGCAATTATACAGGGCTATAAGCAAAGGGTATGCTAAGCCAAAAAGGACTAAAATAGTCATAATTTTAAATAACTTTTACTATGAGACCAACACGGAATTTACGAAAAAAAAAGATTTTTCCATACACTTTATCAAGTATCATTGGCGTTTTTCTTTTTCAAAATTATGAGTACTACGAGCCCTTTTCAGCTTAGCATACTATTTCCTTATCACCCTGTAGGTATGTAACGGTAAATTTCATGTCTATTAATACCGAAGTGTGATATTATGTGATACTAGCGGCCCGTCCCGGCTTCGCACGGGTAGACTTTGGGATAAACGTAGAGTAAATTGAAATCGGTCCAGTCGTTCACGCGTGATGGCGTGACCAAAGGTGTTGAGAATAATTATAGGAACTCTTTGTTATAACCTCTATTCTCATGCTATTGCGTAACTATAGCAACCGTAGTTTGTTGATGCTAACTTGTCAATTTATAGTAAAAATTATCAGTATAAAACGCACACTGTTTTGATAGATATGATTGAATTTGAACTTTGTACAGAGGTAATAAAGTGCAAATTGACTCTTGGACGTTAGGAACATATCTACACAAACATTGTGACACGAGATTTATATATATTAAGATAGATATATAGATAGATGAAGTAAAATCAGATCAATACCACAAATAATTCCTTTATCTGAGTTTTAGATTGTAAAAACGAACCCGTGATTTATGTAAACTTCATTTGTGCGATTATGAACTCCACATTAGAACTGGCGTCTATACAAAACGCCACCTATCATATAAAAAGAAGAAAGAGAAATGAAATTTTGTTCTGACTGGGTTCACCACCGATTACATTTCGTGAAATTATACCCTGAGCTTTGTTTTGCTGGTTTATTTTTCTGATGCCCTGAGCTATTCTAATGAATAAGCTGCTTTTTTAAAGTGTGGTTCTGTAGCATTGAGATAAATCCGCAGAATAGCAGGCTTAGCATGAGCCGTTTACAAATTGTCCTTCTACTATTTTTATTCCTGCGTAGATGTGACAAAATGACAATATGGATTTCCTTTTCTCCTTTTCACGGGATAAAAAAGTGAAAAGATAACTGCTAAATTTTAATTTTAAGTTAACTTATAAATTTGGGGTTTACTTATATAAGTAAAGACAGATTAAAGTTAGTCGCACTTAAAATGCTCTGATATCTTCTCCTTGACGTGAAATGTCATTTGCGAAACAAGACAAAACTTTAAGCAATGACTGGTTTTTAGCCGGTTTTATAAGAGAAGCCCATTTTGTACAAAAATGTACTTCGTAAGCCTACGTGCAGTTCATCGAAACTATAACAATGTCGATAAGTCAACAGGTTATAAAAGCGCTATCGAATCTTTTTATCCGTGACGGCAAATCGACATTAATCGTCAGCACGAATGCTATATTTGCATATTCATGGCACGGAAAACCCCTTGATTTAACGACAACCGCGGAATGATCGTTAAACCCGGGCAAAAAGTGTCACGTCATTTTTATTATTTTCTGCTAACACGGAAAATATTTTTAGACCCGCGTGGAAATTCTTTCGGTGCGCCGCTAGGGCTGGCTATTTGAGGTTGTACGCAAACTGCGTTGAGCTGAACGTGTAATATTTTTTTAATTAAGTTTTATTTTATTCGGTCTGTTCTGATTATTTTTAACACCGAGTGGTTTTACCCGCCGTCTTACAGGAAGCGTTAATTTTCCGGGAGAAAAAGTAGACTATATCTGCTAATCCACGATATAAGGTCGATACCAAATTTCATACAGTGTGAAAAAGTAACAAACATACAGACAAACTTTTGCATTTTATAATATTAGTGTGACGAGATTTACCAACTTGCAAAAATATGGTATTTTAACTCGGGCTTCGTTAATCCAGCTCTTGCAGATTCTCGTTTCAACAGCTTTTGTTTGCGTTTTTTGTGCGGCCACTGTTATCTTCTACAGTTAAGTCTACTAAACTCAAATTGAAAATTAAGAATTCTTAAAGCGTTTGGTTTATAGAATTTTTTTACTGGAGTTTTTCATTGGATTTAATCTTTTGGTACTTAACTTGCTGTATTAGTACCTATACTAACCGACTTCAAAAAAGGAAGAGGTTCTCAATTCGACTGTACATATTTTTTTTATGTTTGTTACCTCATAACTTTTGACTGGGTGAATCGACTTTGATGATTATTTTTTATTAGAAAGCTGACGCTTCCCATGTGGTCCCATATAAATTTAGTCCAGTTTTGATAATGATATCCATGAGAAAACCATATAAGTCTTAAATTTGCATTAAGTACGTGCGCGACAAATAGATGAATAACTCAATAGTCGGTCTTTTGAAGTCGGTTTTTGTTTTTTTTTTTGTAAAAATAATTATATATTGGACAAAAAGGCGTGAAATGGGTAATATGTGTGTGTAGATAATATGATTTTAGAACGACGAACACTGAAAAATTAAAATCTACATATTATCTAAGACAATGGCTTCGTGATAACAAAGTTCTTAAACCTAAACCTACTAAACTGCTATACTAATGTGAAAGTTTAGTTTAGTTCAGCACAGAGTTAGTTAGATACTAAGTTAGTTAGGTACCGCTGATTAACACAAGAAAATTATCAACGCGAGCAAAGGACTCGCTGTTTACCACAACTAAGTATAAGTAGGTATAAGCGCCAGGTACTTTGCTAAGATTCCTTCGTGTTTGACAGAAGGTATAACTTATGTCGGTGGGTGTACGAGATAGCGCTCTCCTTGGCCATGATTAATGCGCACCCTTGTCCTGGCACACGTCATCTCACGGCTTTTATATAATTACTGTTGAGAACATTGTTAACAGCGAGTAAACATCCGAGCTTGATTACTATTTTGACTGTTTACCTTTTTTATTAGTTACTTGTTACCATGCGGTTTCATTCGCTAGTCTGTAGGGACTGATGTTTTATTCGAGACAAATGAAATGAAATGAAACGAAATATTTATTCATAGCATTGCTACAAGTCAAATTTTGAAGTCGATAAAAAATTGATTGGATGTTAATCTAAGGTATAAACTCTCCCATACCAAATGTCATCAAAATAGTCGTTTTTATCATGCAAGCTTTTAAATACAGTATAGGTATTAGTAGAATTTAAGGTTTGTTAAAAACTCAAATACCTAATCACTAATAACATTTTATGATATGTTAGACATAAAAGGAACATAACATATTTTGTATGTATACAATAGTGTTTATAAAAAAATAAACAAAGGGTATACTGAAACCGATTTATTAATTTGAAGCCGATTGAAAAATAGGATCCTATCACTACGCTATGAGTCCTCACGTGGCTCGTAGAATGATAGATCAAGCATATTTTACTCCAATCTCGAGTTTCTGAGCTATGATACAGGTATGTATGTATGTATATTATCGCTACAATTGAGACTTCCAGATACTTTCATCACAAATTCATTTGATTATTTCAAAAATCTATTACAGTGTTTGTCAGTGGTTCTTTTCTGTTACAATCAATACAGTTTAATTAGTTTCGTTCAACCTATTCGATGTCTAAACAAATTGCTACTGCCTATGACACGCAAATAGTAAACGAACCATCAATTTATGTTGACAAACGTTAACCGAATCGCTATGAATTTCGATAAAAATGTCGGACAAAATGTCGAGCTCAGACCGTACAAAGTGTGGTCACGGAGATATCAACATGAATGCAACCAATGGCTTTCGTGTTCTAATATTTCAATAGATATTCATTCCAATTGGCGGAAATCTATTTTTGCTCTTTGCGGATATCGTTCTTTTTCTTTTGCTATGAAGTGCCAAGAGCAAGTTAGTCGCTCGAGTGAGTAGATTCGTTTAGTCCGAGTGACGACCAGTTCTATTTCTATGTCGTCCAAAGACATCTGACGTCGTTTGCAGTTATTTAATCTATATCCTACATTCGTACGTCCGGGGACGATATTCAACGGTGAATGCAATTCCAGCAACTCGCACGGGGCTAGACCTGGTATCTCAGTACTTAATGAGATGCTTAGTATAAAGATTGAGTTGGGAATAGCATGTGAATTTATGACTCCATGAGAAGCACTAAACAGTAATGCTTGTTTTCAGAATTTCCCGTGCTTGACTATAGATAATAATATAAACATCCCATGTACGTGTTTCCGAAAATATTCTACGTGTAATTGCGGTGTTATTCATCCTTTGTTTACCCTACCAGTGTATGCGTATATTGTCCGTCGAAAGCCTATAGTATTTTTGTCTCTCGTCAGCTGTCGTTTTCACACGCAGTAATTATCATGTAGGTTAAATTACTTTTGGATCGGTTGGAAACTCGATGGTCACCGCAAGCCGCATGAACTTTAGTGCTCGCTCACGTGACATCATTTCATGACCACACCAAAATTACGCCACATGACCACTGACGTTCTACGCATGCTAATAAATTTATTAACACACTATTGTCTCTATATTACAATATGTTAAACCGTCTGACACAGCTTGATCACTACACACGACGTCGATAGGGCTGCTACGTGACGTGCATAGTATAAGATAGGCAAACAAAGTACCTCGACAAACAGCCAATCAGGCGGTCGTGATATGACATACGGTTGACTTGAGAGATCGAAGGACGGACTAGAATCTTCAGCAGTTTTGTACATTAGCTATCTTTCCTAATGCTATCGTGTTGTATTGCTCTCGCGTATGGACCGAGTAAGTTGACCCAAGCAGTTTTACGCAAACGAACGATTGAAGTGAGCGCTAACGTAATAAAGCTGCGGAACTAAGGCTAACTAAGTGTCTGTTACAGTGTGCTTAGGTTTAAAGTCTTCTTTGAAAGTACTCTAATTACATTTTCTGTGTAGTTTTGTACAGAATAATAATACCTTTCAACTGCATGTAACTTGTAACTACTGAACTACTAGTGTCAGTTCCGAAATGTACTTTCTTTTCGAGAATTCTGTAGTGAACCCTAACGTCTATAGTTTTTAATATATTTCATAGCTAACCGAGAAAAAGCATACAAAATGGGCATGCCCATTTAGAATAATCTCTACGCCTGATGTTAATTGAAGTCAAATTTGGTTATCAAAGGGTTATCAAGATGAAACGGCGGGACACATTGTGAACTAACTTTAGTGTTATTGTCTTGAGAGGAGATTGCAACATTGTTTGTATTAAGTATACTATACGTAGTTTGTTGGTAACTGTTGTAATTAATTAACCAAACTATTATTGTATTTCATTAATATAATTAAACTCAATCGGTTGATTGAGTTTAATTTAATTATTTAGCATTGCGTATCCTTTATCAATGCGTTATTATCGTTCTACAGACTATTACGCAAAGTAAACGGTAGCAGAGGTGGATCCAGGATTTAGGTTTGGGGGGGGGGGGCGCTTGACCCCTCCTGGATCCGCTGACTGGTAGCCTGATTCTCGACATCATTACTATTATGCTTAAACTCCATTAACCTTACCTACATAGTAGTTGTTACTCAGTTTCTGTGCACTAATATCGTTTACTAGCAAGAAACAGACATGTGTGGAGACAAGAAAGGGAGGCCTTTGCCCAACAATGGGAGAAGCCGGGCTGAATTTTGAAAAATATCGGCTTACAAGTTTTGCGCATAAACGAACGTCAATTTGATAGATAGATTGTCAATAACTAAGCTCGGGAAATTCAGTAATAGTCTTTGCGATGTCTCTTAATTTTTAGTACCTATCATTACTTTATCGTCGTCCCATTCCTTAATGTTTTTATTGTCAATGTAAGTTTATTTCAATTTTTTTTTGAGAGAAACAATTTTTTATTGCATTGTCGTTGGAATTACACGTATATCAAATTTCAGCCCAATCAGACATCAGAAAGTGGTTCAAAATTGAGTTGTAAGATTCTACCCGAACAAACATAGTTATATCCATAGCAAATGAAGTAAAGCTTTTAAAAATTAAAGAAATGAGATGGATTTATCGACTTTTTGTTTTCTTCACGTAGCTCTAAATTACTTGCTTTCTTTGAATTTGAAATGTAGAGAATATAATTTAAAAGCGATTTATTGTTTCATAGGTCGATGGTGAGGTCCAACAATGGCATACTTTAGTGTCGATGGCCTACGTCAAAGAAAAAAAAGGAAGTCTTTATTTTAACCTTAAACTCGTACCTACTTTTATTGTTTCTTTACTATCCCACTGCTGGGCAAAGGCGTCCCATTTATCTCTCCCATTTCCCTCTTTCGCAATCCTTAGAGTCAAGTGCTTCCTAACACATCTGTATCAAACTAAAACATAGAAGCTTATAAGTTATAGTTTATTAAAAAAAATGGTTCCCTCCAAGGGTCCCGCAGCATCAATAGAAAACGTAACACCTAGCAGGAATTCTAATTGAATACAAATAATGCTTAATTTCCATTAGGTTTACTGAAAAAAAGCTCTTTATTTAAATTTGCTCGGAAAGGGGAGTCGGCCCGTCTAATTTACATTTTGTGGGTAGAGGGCCGAGCTCGGCTAATGGTTGTGGTTTATAAATAACAGGACACTATTATTACGTTGCACCGTTATAAAAAGCGTTTACTTGCTTATAAAGGAGAACGTAATAAATTAGTCGGTTTTGTGTACTTTGTTTCGATATTGTTATCATTATCTCTGCATCTTTATCCCACTGCTGGAACAGGGTATAGTGCTCTCTCTTGCGGTAATCGGCTCCAGGGGCCTAATAGTGTAAGTGAAGTAGAACAGGGAATCGTATGTTATCTCTTTTACTCGTATGGCACGAGCGGGACGGCACGTGATGACCGTTGCCGCTAACACTCTAAAGCCCAGGTCTTTATCGTAAGGACACTTTATTTACGGAGAAAGTATAAGTAAGTTCGTATGTGCCGAGTAGCTACGTAGGCGTTACAGTTTTTAAAGCCAACCCATAGTCCTCTGACTTGGCTTAGCCGTTGTAATAGATTTTACATGTCATCCATGCTTCCATAAATGTAAATATCACTTGCGGTCACCCATCCAAAAGCTGACCGTGTCGCCCGGCTTAGCATCAATGATTGCTAGTTTATATGTTACATCATAAAGTGAAGCATAGAGCCGAACTACTAAGTCACACCCCCGCTATAAATAGAGGTTTGTTTTTCACAAAGCCGATTTACCATAACGATCGGGATATATCCCCAGCCTAAAGCAAAGCTTTTGTCGTGACACGTATGCGCTCCAAAACACACATTACATTTTAACGAAGATAAGCTCATCCTCGATCGGCCTGCTGTTAGTATATACCTATTGATTGAGATACGAGTACAGTAGATAAAATCACTGCCCGGAACAAGTGAAGCCATTTATGTTATAGGCACTATTACTTCTTGTGTGGTAACAGCAGTGCCTTGTTGTTCTACCCGCTATCGTACCGAAAACCTTTTTTTGGAATGAAAAGTAGCCCGTATGCTAATTCGGGTATAAAGTACCTTTTTTAAATTTTATCAAAATCCGTTGAGTAGAGAAAACATTGTAGGTACGTTTTATAATATCACAGGATTTTTAACCGACTTTAAAAAAGGAGGAGGTTATCAATTCGACTGTATGTTTTTTTTTTATCTACAGAACAGAGGTTTTTTTTTTAGGGCTTCGACTTTATCTCCATTTTTTAAAATGGAAACACACACTTAGAGCTTTTTAAGTTTTTCACGTATATTTTCACCTTTATAAACACACCCTCCATACGTCAAGCCTCTACGTGTAGCCGGTTGCGCTCTGCGGTGTCTGTCATTCAGTCAGTTAGTCAGGACAAATACTTTATTTTTATTGATTCCTTGTATTGACTGATGATCGATTTTAAGATAATATTTTATTAAACGTTTTCCAAGGTAACTAGAAGCACTGGCGTTGATCTTGACGTCGTTAATTTAGTAAATAACAATTATTAAAAAACTAGGCTGCTAACGTAAATAATACTCGAGATATTTTTTCTATTATATTCTTTGGGGCTATAGCCATAGCCCCAAAGGATCAGGGATTGTGGAGCTTGGGGCAAAAAATGATATCGAACCTCTAATTGCAGTGATACTCGTACAACATACATAGAAACTTAACCTCTTTATTATATTGGTATACTTAAGTACTAGTGTAGATAAACCCGACAACCATAACGTTCTGAGCAGTCCGGTTCATTCATTCATTCAGCAAGTTTCAACGTACATTAGTACAATAATATACCTCCTAAATATACCACACGACTCTGGCGTTTACTTTACGAAACTCAACTAAAACATGTCTGTCTTTAAGAAAACAAAGATAAAGGTAAAAAGCAACGGCAGGTCTAAAGCGAAAGATCTTCCATTACGAGCCCTCGACGCCAAAGGGTCGGCCCTCGGGCCCCGTCTAATAATTAAAATATACAGAGAACAATGATACGTTTCGCTTTGCACAATGTTTATTGACAGCTACGGAACCCTTTGTGTTCTAATTTGCAAAGGGCCCGCGAAGGGCTGGACTAGGGAGTCGAAGGGAACGGAACGCAAACATTGGGAGACGGTCAAGTGCTCCCATGAGTTCATGATAGCTGATGCTCTTCAAATACACAAATTCACAAGCTTGAATGTATTCGTCTGTGCACATCCAATCACTGAATGCGACGATTGAATGGACGTTTCAAACATGTTAAACGTACTTGAATGTAGGCCTCTTCTGATGCCTACGCATTTGGGCTCGGTTTCAGCTCTCTGCATTTAGTTTATCGCATCAGGCCGGTTGACATTTCACCTGACTGTAGATCGTTAATGCCAAAAGGCAGTGTTAACTCTCGAATTCATTTACTACTTCGGTACTCGCTTTTATTTTATACTGTGTAACACAACTATAGTGATGTTTCACTGATTTACTAAAAATTACGCAATTTTACATTGTATCCGCGATTCGGAGCCAAGGGTTACTTGTTCAAATCCCGGGTCTAGACAAATATTTGCATACGTACGCGATACAACTACTTGTGTATGTGGCAGAACTATTTTGTTTGGTTGGTGTGTAGTGTTGACACCGTGCTGCTTCAGGGGCGGTACTTTGCCACTTTTAGTGTGATTGTTAAAGTTTTATTCAGGCTTCCGCTGGGATTGGAAGATAAACAAGACGTATCTTTATATATGGATGGATGGGTATTGATTAATCGTATATTTTTTAACTCTTTTGTTGCACTGTCATCATTTCTCTATGTACTTTCATGTTGTTATTTTATGCATACCTACCTATGCATACTAATTCCCAGCCGTGTGCTTTCCTATAACAAAACCGCTAAGCCTTTTGTACGGCCCCAAAAACTTTGACACCAGGGCTACCAGTGGGAATAAAATATTGTTGTTTTTCCACGTGTTTTAAAAAGTAAGCCGAGCGCGGCTTACTTACTTTACCACACGTGAAAAAAACAGCAATAAATTTAACTAAAATCTAGAAAAATCAGTCAACATTCGAAATCGAAATCATAACTTGGTTTGACTGCGATACAAACTAATTTTATATAGACTTAGATAGTAAACAGAAGTTTCAGTTCCGACTTTCAAAGGAAATAACGGCGGTAAATCGGCAGTCGGCACTTCTTGGCGACCGGCACCGGCAGTGGATTGCGGTACTGGCGACCGGGTCACCCACAGATTACCACAGGTGCCTATAGATGCCACATGGCAAAAACTTTGCCCTACCTAAAAGTAATTTAATTTATTTAAATAGAATACATAAAATATATTTACATCTTAAATTTAAAATAACAAACTAAACTAAATAGAACTAAGAAATTTACAAAAAGTTAATAATCAAAAAGTAGTTTTTGCCCGTGTGGCAAAGTACCAAGAACGCTGGCTGCATTCCCGCGCTGAATAGCCAGTGAAATGCATAAAAATTTATAAATAAATAAAATAAATAAATAAAATGCATAAAAGTTTTGCAAGCTTTAGTAGCTCTGACCTTAATGACAGTACAATTAAGCGTAGTGAATAAAAAGTTTAAATGTGATTGCATTTACAGGTTTATTTTGACTCAATGCATGTGCATTGCTGGTCTCCGTGTGAAATCTATCGAGGGTAGCCTGGGGGTCAATGCACAAAATTCAACGGATCATAGCGCCTCTACCGCAACGGCGAATCGTAATACACCCAACGTCTTGCACTTGAGAATCGCGTTATACAATTTTATCAAAAGTACGCCCAACTAGCACGTGCCGCACTCGAAAAGGTGTCTGACCCCCTCCCCTGTATTACCTTCTATACAATATGTACACCTATTCAAAGTATTCTCTACCTTCCACCAGCGAGCGATGTTACTCGGTCTCGCAATTTACTTTAAGATATTTTAATAATAAAGTTGTATATTATGAAAAAATCTTGTAATCTTTGTAAGCTTCTTTTTCGTAACATTTGGAATTTATCGTTTAAGTGTGTCTAAGAAGATGTAGAAAATGTGTTTCAGTAATGTGATTATGTTCACCGAAAATGACAAGGCGATGAAATTTTATAACCAACTGTTTTTGAGTAGGTACTATTTAATATGACAACATCGGCGGTTAAAAATCGCCATGTCAATTTGTTGGCCAAATCGTTTAAGCGTAATTGTTACATCTCCAGTGAAGTAAGAGCGGTTCACCAAAATCCACATGCAAAAAACCTCGAGTTCGGAGTAACCTGTCTTGTTAGCAAAAGCGATAAAGCTCATTTTGCTAAATTTCACTAATCTACTTGTAATCTCATTTACCGAGGCTTACAGCATCGACAGCATTCATTTCCCTTTTTATTTAGCAGCCTGAATTTATCTCGACGTGTTCGAGCCACTTTCAAACTAATCCACTTAATTTGCGAGGGAAGATCGAAAGGCATAAAAACGTTAATGAAGTTGGCTCAACAACCTGGCATAACGCGATCGCGCGACTGTCGAAACTCCCGAGCCGCACGAACCAACGTGATTCAGTGGGTTTACCGAACGAGGATTGTAAAAATTGCTGTAATTAACTGGTAGCGCAGGTACGAGGCAAGCCGGCATTGTCGCGGCGAAACGAGACGAAAACAAAGCAGCGGTCAGCGCGGCATTGTGCGGAACGAGCACAGTTATCGAACAATATTTGCAGTATAAACGAGCCAGTGGAATTTCCGCGCAATAAATCAAACAAGTTAGCATTGCGATTCATGTTTGGGAAATAAATAAAATATAAACGAGGGTCTTACTCTCTCGGCGCCTCATTTGAATTTCATAAAGGTGCTGTATTAAAACAATCGCAGCGAAGGGCCAAAAAGGTGGTCCTATCGCGCCTTTCAAGGTAAAACTGAGCACATCTGGTCATATGATATCGACGTTTTACTTCTGGAAAAATTCATTGTAAAAAGTAATCGGTACGTGGATAATGGGCACTGAAGCTCCTGGCGCAGCTGATCCGAGCGGGGCCGGCGTTAAAGTTACTACAATAGTGAAGCTTGAAAGGCGACGATCTTTGCTAATAAGCCGGGCAGCGTTTGCATCAGCTGAACCTCCCTGCACAGACTGTAGCGAAACGTGCACATTGTTCACTTATTGTTCTCTGACGCAGGAACTTCGATCATAAACTTTATTTTAGTACCGTTCATATCGCTCACTTAACATTAAATTTGTTCAATGCGGCACGCAAAGCAATAGCTTTAATTAAAATTTACACTTTCAAACTATTTTCCATAAAGACGGCAAGAGCGCGTCAACTTCGATTGAACTTTACCAAGTAGCGAGCAGCGAGCAGCGAGCACGGAAACTGTTTACGGAAGAAAAACTGAATCAAAGACCTTCATTGATCAGACATCGGGTTTTTTTCAAAAGCATAAATTTGGCCTCATCAATGGCAAATGACGAGAGATTTAGTAAGCCACCGGCTTAGTCGGCATCTTGAAAGCACTCCGTCAAATCCGCGTCAAGTGGTTCAATTTGCCCTCCCTTTCCCTCATGATGAATGTTAGGAAAAATTGAAATCACGCTTCGTTTCCTGTAGTAGTTCAGCGGGACCACTATGAGGAAGGAATGTGTGAATAGCTGCTTTGAGCGAGCCATCAATGAAGAAAGGTGAAAGGATGGAGCGTTATAGGGCTCTGGCTTACTCAATAATGGAGGCCGAATGAAATGCTATTTTATTACGATTCAAATACAAAGCAGGAGAATCAAGTTACGAACAAAGAGTTAGCGGTTTGATTTATACTCGTACTCGCAATACGATTCATTACTTAACATTGTTCTAATTCTAACATTGTTAACTCAATAAATATTTTATGGCAATTAATAAGGAATTTTAATTATTAGGCACTAGACGGAATCTAGCATACACTGTGGTTAACGTCGGCAGAGAAATATATCCTGAAATGTTTTAGTTGGGAATTGTTAGGCCAGAGTATAATTAATAATGAAGAAAGGTTTTTTAACACCATTACATAAATTCAAGTATAAGACTAACAAAATGATCTCCTTATATAAAAACATCACGCTTTAAGATAACTGCTCAGTGCCAACCAGATTTTTGAACGTTTTACTAACTCAGGTACTTCTTTAGACGAATTCGGGGAAAGAGACATAATAATGCAACTAAAACTTATTTTATTTTATACATTTCACGATCGTACCTCGGTATAATACAGGCAATTACATTAAGACAATGCCTGCTTTGAAACTTATGAAACTCTGAATGTGACATACAAGTTTAAATTGCATGAAGAAAGTATGAAGAGCATAAAGAACTTTACTCCGAGACATAGGAAACGTTGTCGTGGAAGCGAGACAGACGACTTAATAAAGTTTAAAGTAATTCCGTCATTGCAAAATTATGCGACAAATCATTAAACCCGACGGCGTTACAGTCTAAATTCCTCTGAGCGCCTCCTTACCGACTCGAGTGCCTGTCGAACCTTTGTCATTTTAATCATACTTCCGATCTTTCAAAATAATGTTATTGAAATATGTTCAATTTCCTACGTTCTGTAGCTCTTCGTAATTTTCTGCGCGTTGTCGTATAAAGTAGGGCTGTTATGTAAATTATGTCTCTACGGAAATCATTTCAACTATGAATTATGTCTTTTGTGTGTTCGAGAAACGTAATTCGAAATTTGAGACAAGGAGTAACATAGGTGGGCTTGTAAATTTAAACGTAAATCCTACTCTGCTATTCGTGTAATGGAGTTGCCTATACACAGTAGCCGTAGTGTAGACTTAATAAAACGCTCTCGCAATCGAGATTAGAAAAAGCTGTACGTGACTCGACGATACCAATGCAGAACTACTTATTGCATCGAATTATGTACGCTTGGAAAAACATCTCCGTCGCACGTTACAGTTGCTTCTTTGCGACCGGATCCAGTTTCGTTCAAGAACGGAAAACATACACAGTTCGCATTTGGATGCACTTTTAGGCACTCGTGTATGAGCATGATATGAGTTTTACAAAACTCGCTACAAAAGCCGGAAATCCGTGAAAATATTCTTGAGAACCATGAACGGGGTCGGGTTTGAATTCTGAATACAAATATCTGTAAAAGGTTTTTTTTTCTTATTTTTAAAGGGCTTTTATTTAACTTGCAATGTATGTAACTATGTACCTAACTATGTTGGTTTATTGTAATTGGTCGTAGATCTGTTTAAGAATCATAACACAAGTCAAGCGACGGACAATATTTTCTAAAAGAAATTTAAATTTGAAGATTCACGAGCGCTGCAGTGTATCATGACAGAAACTGTTGTGTTATTATGAGCCAATGTTTTTCACGCCGCCGAAACTTAACAACACCTAGCTTTAAATGGATCACATGAAACGTTAGACGCGTTCCACGTTAAACTATTTACAGTTTACAACATTCTAAGCAAATAAATACACTCTACTAGTTTAAGCTGTAAGGGCTTAAAAACTTCTATAATTTGCTGGGAAACGGTTTTAGACTATCGACATTAGAATAAACTTTACAAGCTAGTTTGGACTTATTGTACCTGGGCGATCGAAATTTGCTGGCAAAACTTGGGAAATGCGTGTTGAGACTAGATCGATTTTTTGCAGTCAAAACCACATTCAAATCGTTAGAGCCGTTTTCGATATCGCATTACAAATTAGCACGAAAGTCCATAGTTCCAAAATTATCTACTTAAACATTTTTCAGCACGAGAAGAATCTCAACAATGTTACAATTAAATCAAATTGGTGTCCGAAGAAAACTTTGGCCGTAACAGAATTCTGATATTGCTCATACAGTCAGGTAATAAAAATGCCTGCCGTCAAATCTGCGGCGCAATTATTCATTTGAAATGCCAGCGGGACCGTTTTGGGCCGCCCTCCCCTCCGAGTCTAATACGTAATCGTGCCATGCAAATTAAGCATCCGTATTGAGTTATAGGTAATCTAAGCGAAGGTATCACTGAGAAAACGAAAACTTGGAATTTTATCCTACTAATTTTATAAGATTCTATATTATAGAGAAGTCTAAGATTTTAAATTTTTTTTTTTTCAATTGAGTTACGAATCGAGCAAATCGCTCGTCATGTTTCTACGTAACAGGTCTACGCCACCTAGGTTTTTAACACGCTTATATTAGCTTCACCTGTATGTTTGTAACCGACTCCTTTGGGCGCGATTTTGACCCACTTTAAACGGCCGGATTTCGTTCCAACTTTGTAGATATATCGAGGATCGATGACAATAAATTATTATACAAAAAAAAATAAAAAATATATACTTATAAATAAATTAAAATAATTATATGAAGCTAATAAATTGTGTTTTGCTCCGAACGCGATTTTTATGATTACTGTTAGCTACGACTCGGTACGCGAATTCTGTGACTACTGCTGACTAAGCTGTGGTTCCCCACGGCTACTGGTACATATTCTGCTACGTGCCGCGTTTGTCAAAGAGCGATGACAATGCGTGTTTTTAACCGACTTCAAAAAAGGAGGAGGTTATCAATTCGTCTGTATTTTTTTTTTTTTATGTTTGTTACCTCATAACTTTTGACTGAGTGAATCGATTTTGATGATTCTTTTTTTATTAGAAAGCTGACGCTTCCCATTTGGTCCCATTTCAATTTAGTCCAGTTCTGATTATGGTATCCATGAGAAAACCATATAAGTCTTAAATTTGCATTAAGTACGTGCGTGACAAATAGATGAATAACTCAATAGTCGGTCTTTTGAAGTCGGTTTTTGTTTTTTGTTTTGTAAAAATAATGTTCTTGTTTAGTTTTTTAAACTATTCTATATTATTTCACTCTTAACAATTCAAGACCCTGCGCGGCACAGCACTGCGCTCGTCGCCGTGAGGTATAAGATGTCTAATCTGATCTCTTATTTGACCTGAAATTTGCATGTTCGGTTCGGATGTTTGTTGCTCAATCACGCAAAAGCGGCTAAACGGATTTGGATAAACTTTAGTGTAAAAGTAGCTTATAGATTTTTAGCTTACTTTTCATCGCGGTAAAAATAACGGTTCCTATAGCATGTGAAACCGCAGGGCAGTTTGTTTAAGATATAAATTGTGAAAAGTCAGGGTTCTAACCTGTTAATAAATTTAATTAGAATTCCGATTGCAGGTGGATATTAAAAGGGTCGTAACTTTATAGGGATATCGTACAATCACTGGGTACCACCCTTATCTTAGGGCTCAATCGCGACAAATTAACTTCAAACTGTAATAAAATTAGATTTACCTGAGAAAGGAGGTATAGAAATAGGATACAGTAGAATTTGTAAAGGTTTCCATTTGGTTCTAGAAAAAATAAGTAATTTTGTTTGCTTTCGTCTTTAGAATTCTGTACCAAAATTGTGAAAAGAAGAAACCCTTATAATTAGACTCCGGTGTCTGTCCGTCCGTCGATATGTCACGGCCAATTATTTTTCGGTGTTCTTGATTACTTTTAAAATTAAAAGCATACATGAAATTTTAAATGTCGATCGAAATGGAAAGGTAATAATAGAATACGAGTATAACCGTCTTCATAATATACATGTTTATCTTCGACAAATATAAATGAAAGCAACCGTAAAAGGGCTCAAAGGCCCAAAATTCGATACCGCCGGATGCGTACAAACGAAAGATGAAAACATTTTTATAAGATACTAGGTTACGCCCGCGGCTTCATACGCGGTAAAATAAATGGGCAACCAGTTTTTAGAAATATGAAATCGAAAAATGTCTGTTCTACAAAAATTAACTGTCATGTTACGTCAAAACGTCAAGATGGAAACGCCTGATGTTCCGACACAGACAGTTTGTTGGCACAGGTGCTACAGCTCGTAATCCGACAAATGTGTTTGTTTACTATTAAATAACGAGACGAGCAAGTCGACGACGCTTGATGTTAAACGTTTAGCAATAACAGATCTTTGCCACCCAGGATTTAGAACTCCTGACAATAGGCGTGACGAAAGATTTTAAAATCCTCTTCCATAATGTGAGTACACATTTACTATTTACAAAAAAGCCTTTATTTCGGTAATAAACTTAAGTTTAACGAAGTTTGAAGCCATTTTTCACATATTTTTTCAACAGTGCCCGAAAACAGCTTGCTTGTGTCATGGCGTCGATTTGACGTCACGGCTAGTAAACATGCCATTGTGTCTATGCGTGATGAGCGCTGTGATTGTTGTTTCTGACAAGATGGCCGATTGCTGTATTTTAATGTTTTAATCTATTGAAAATCTTAATAATCTGTTTTTTTTAAATAAAACTAAACATGTGTTTTAAATTTTTTTAATCTGGCCAGTCCCCTGAAAGCATTGAATCGGCGATTTTTTGATACTGTCGTCATGCCTATTCAAGACCCTGCGCGTCACCCTGAGAATTGCACATTGCACATTTCTGTTGAACAACTAACAAAGTTGTGGTACTTTTCGAGGCGGCCTCTGTAAAAGAACTCTACCATTAGAATAAAATTTGTTCATTAAAAATCTTTATTGGTTGAAAACGTTTGTTTTCAGTTAAGCAGTTGACTTAAATTCGTTAAATAGTTAGAAAGCCTGAGATTTATTGTCACAAAAATTCAGAGTCATTCAAAGTCTCATAAAGTAAGTTTTAGGACTGCTCAATACACATTTTTGGATTTATCGAAAGCGCATTCAGCACAGACATTATTGGTCTCACTCAGATAACGACAATACTAAAACCACCGAAGTAGGATTATAACTAAAACTAAAACCTAAACGACAATCCTAAGTAATAGTTATTTTAATTTTGCAATTATTCTTGTAGCTATATTATTATGTAGTTCCTACATTATAATTGCTTCTTGTATCGCAGAATTAGTAGGCGTTAACACACTTTAATTATTATATAGATTTATTCAAACTAATTGATGGTTTTATTTATAATTTTTTCTGCTAGCTCGAGTACAGTAATGCTACAATGGTATAAAAATAGGCTTAGAAGAAAACGGGTTTACAACTTTAAAAGTACGTTTGCAGTACTTTTGTGTTGTACACGTTTGTGTATAAATTGTTAATCTACTTGCTACATAAGGAACTTTTAAAGTTATTGTTCGAAGCATATTTTTAAACTATTGTATGGCTTGTATGAAAATAATTCTGGAAGCCTACTTTAAAAGTTCTGGAACCTCTTTGTTCAAAGCATATTTTTATACTATTGTACACGTTTGTTTAAAAATAACTCTGAAACCCTACTTTGGAAGTAGTGGAACCTTTACACCATTGTTTAGAAGTTGGCATAAAAATAATTCTGAAAAAATACTTTAGAAGTTGTGGAACCTTTATACCATTGTTTACAAGTTTGTATAAAAATAATCCTGAAAATCTACTTAAGAAGTTATGGGCCTTTTTTTCCTTAAAGCATATTTTTGTACCATTGTACACACGTTTGTAGAAAAATATTCTGGAAACCTACTTTTAACGATAAAGAACCTCTTTGTTCAAAGCATATTTTTATATTTCTGTATGGTATGTCTGAAAATAACTCTGGAAATCTACCTTTAAAGTTATGGACCCATTTTGGTCAAATCATATTTTTATACCATTGTAGATCCACATGTTTATAAAAAAAAATATTCTGTAAACCTTTATAATTTATGGGCCCTATAAATTATCACTACCGGTTGATTTGAATAAGAGTAATTTTTTTGACTATCGAGTCATAAACTATTATTTAAGCTGCAGTCACAAGTCCGTGAGTTCATAGTAGTGGATGTGAATAGGAACCATATTTTTGGGTGCTCGAGATTATCTCCGTCAGTCTTACTCTTATGACATTAGAAACGAGAGCGACGGTGAGAGATAACAAAACACTCTCAAGAATATTGCCCTTGGCTTAAGATGGATGTACAATTGTACACCAGATGCAGTTATCATGTAAATATTTTTAAAGTTTTAAAATATTGCATGTGTTCAAACTTCAACAACCAACATCAACAAGCAGTTTGTGCTGCATTTGGCTTGCTGACTAAAGAGCGAGCTTCAAAATGCACAGTTGTTTAACAATATTCAAATGATTTATCTTCGACCTGGCCACTTCCGAGCTCAGAAGGATTGCAAACGTAGAATAGACATAAGACGTAGTACCATGTCTTGCCATTTATAAAAAAACCGGACAAGTCCAAAAAAAATACGATCCAAGTTTCAACGCCATTTATACAGAACCGTATAAAAATTTCTCCCTAAATCAAATAAAATTAGAAACAGTAAACTACAACAAATGTCGAAGTAAAATCATATAAAATCAAACTTTAAAATTCAAACAACCCTTATAACTTTCTAACTTTAACAAACCTAATACAAGTAAAAGAAAAACATTTGAATATGTTTCGTGCGCCAATGGGTTGAAATGTTATAGACCAGTCTATTGAGTAAACCTTGTCTGTAAACTGAAAGCAATGAGGTTCGTGAGTGATTCTCGACATCGTGGCTTATAGGTATTACTCACTCCTTGTCTAAGCAAAGGTTACGGAAGAAAAAGTTGAAGTAGATAAGCTTGAGACAACTCTCCACAGAGAAATGATTGCTTTCACTCAGCTGCACTCTCCACTGTCTATGTAAAAGTTGTCAGCAAACTTACCGAGGCAGTAGTCAATAATTAAAAAAAAACTATGCACTCAAATATTTATTCACAAATACTATAGCAATACTTTTACGATACTCTAAAATATTGTAATATGTTATTCCAAAGTTAACTTTTTAAGACCCCACCTCGCTAGAGCCCAACGTAGCCACTGAGCTGGCAGACTGTACTGCGAAACTCAGTAATGTATTGCTTTAAGTTCCTATAAAGCCAGATCGAAGTATTTTATGAAGTGGATGGTATAAAATATGTAAATTTGGCTAACAAGAACTAATAGACGTACGGAGCTCTGAAGATTAGATCTCGAACGTCTAGGCAGCGGATATTAGAAGCAAATCGGAAGGTCGGAAAATACTTCAACTCGAGATAGAGGAGAATGCTGTTAAATGCACTTTCCAGATCTCAAAGACGTTTCCTTATTGATATTGACAGATCCATTACAAATCTAGTTAACTTTCAACGAGAAGTTTCCCTCTTTGACATATTTGATATTTCTAATTTTTAAATTAACGTCTAGCCTCCTTCCGCCTTCATAAGACGTTATTGCATCTTTTGAAAATGAACTTCCGCGAAGTTTGATCAAATAAATTATTTAAGATTTTATTCGATCCGTTAGACGAAAATTTTGACACTATTCATATTTTGTACTAGTCCATTTTTTTTAATAGCTTACATGGGTTAATTCAAGATATACGCTATCACCCTCGAGGGTAGACCTGTATCCCAGCAGTGGGAGGTTTAAGGTTGCATATGCTATCTTTATTCCAAATTTTATCAAAATTCACAGTATAGGTAAAGGAGTTACAAATATACACATACACTCACTCAAAAACTTATTATATTAGTGTTATAATTAGTGTTACAACAATAGAGAACCAAAAGTTTTCATGAAACGCTCCATATTTGCAAACTGTGTAAATACGGCAATTTTATTACTCTTGTCTAGAAACGCAATTAGATGGCGCAGTCGACCATTTATTAACACCATGGAATTCTGAATTCCTGCCAAGTGGTCCGAGTTAGTGCGCTGCATGTATACAAATAAGGTCGAAAATTAAAGCTGCACCTACCGCTTGAACGAGGTTGGTTTTGAAGCGGCGAAACGGTAAGTATATACAGTCAAGCATTTACATTCTGAATAAGGAACTCGATTTTCGCTCGCACACTCACAATGTTTGTAGCGAAGTTTTCATTCTCATGATCAGAAATCGTGCTGTAAGTAGTTGACAAAGCTCAAAATCCGTTTCAACTTTCTATAGGTATATATTTTGGAAATGTTGATCGGTTTCAAGAAAGATAAGTCGATGCTTTGCGTTAAATTGTCGAAATCGGTAACTATCTAAAACGTTCATAGAATCCATTATTGAACGCTCTGTTTTTGTTAGGTACATGAAGTCTTATAATGGTTATTAAATTCCAATTACCATAAACAAAATAGATGCTCTAATACGCCTAAATTGGTGACATATCTATTTCATTGATATTTTAGGTGCCACATAAAATCGGTAAAACTATTTTTTTACAAAAAAAATTAGAAGTTTTTATTTATGTTTAATTTTCTTTGGCAAAGAAATTAAGATATTTTTCGCTAACTTTCGGTACTGATATCGCAATCTACCGCGGGAACAGTCTGGCAACAGCTGACTGTATGATCAGGCTAATGTTGTGCTTAACAAAGTGTGATATTGAATGGAAACTTAACTTGAATTGAAATTGCGACATTATGCGGCGCCATGTTGGACACAGTCATAAGTTGGAAGTTTTAGTTGTGGAAGTCGTATTTTATTTTTGAAAATAACTGATAGCTGATTTTTTAATTATCTGATTGTATACATACGAATACATATATAATATATTATACTTATGGTAAATTCTGGCATGCAAATAGGAAAATATATTTGACACAACAAAGCAGCAAGCGAATTAGAAGAACCTCTTAGCAAATCTCCGAGATATTCTTAATTAGTAACAATGTTTAAAGTATTAATATTCATTTCAAAACCGGGTTCCGTCATAGAAGCTGAGCCAACGCTGAGCCCTTGATCCAAGCTCGCAGGAAATTGCCTTGCAAACGGAACATTGTCTCTTTCGGATTACTGCCAATTCGGCACGTCATTTCCGCTTCGAGAAAACATCCGGTAATTATTCGGATACTGTCAAATGGAATAGCAAGGGTTCGGGAGGGGCAGTGGATTGAATCACCTGTAGGACTTACTATTACAGCTAAGTTAGTAACGAACGATTTTTACATACACACAATACGAGTATGCGAGTACGCTTGTATAGGCTGAGTAGTTTTCCTGGTAACAGGGCTTATAGGCAGTTTAGTGTTATAGGACAAATAACCGGAATCTGCAATTTTTCATGTCAATGTCACCTGCGGTCACATCCATACAGTTAAAAAGTCGGAAAGTATGAGCTACCATTTATCCCGTATATTCTATCACTCTCATATTAATTACTAGCGGCCCGTCCCGGCTTCGCACGGTTAGACTTTGGGATAAACGTAGAGTAAATTGAAATCGGTCCAGTCGTTCACGCGTGATGGCGTGACCAAAGGTGTTGAGAATAATTATAGGAACTCTTTGTTATAACCTCTATTCTCATGCTATTGCGTAACTATAGCAACCGTAGTTTGTTGATGCTAACT
Source organism: Alcis repandata (assembly GCA_949125135.1). Taxonomy (NCBI): domain Eukaryota; kingdom Metazoa; phylum Arthropoda; class Insecta; order Lepidoptera; family Geometridae; genus Alcis; species Alcis repandata. Next base: position 10,264,757 of record OX421221.1, on the reverse strand, counting down.
TGTCAATTTATAGTAAAAATTATCAGTATAAAACGCACACTGTTTTGATAGATATGATTGAATTTGAACTTTGTACAGAGGTAATAACATACCTACATTGCTTAAACAACAGTGAGTGCTTGCAATTCAATATGAACTTTATACAATAGCAATAAAGCTCGTTTTAGTTGGAAAACGTTTGTATGGGAAAAAGAAAAGGGCTGTTTTTAGGGTTTTTCACTATTTCTGAGAGATTTTCTTAATATTTTTTTTCCGTAAGAACCTTCTCCTAATAATAACAAATACAACAAAAAAAGAATTAGTGAAATCGGTCCAGCCATTCACGCGTGAGGCCGTGACCAAGGAAAACGGGTTTCATTTTTATATATATAGAAGATTACAAAAAGATTAATTTATTCTTCACACATACTCAGTTCCAGTTTATTTATTCACACTTAGGTGTGCTCGTAAGTCTCCCAGGTAATTCTAGTTACATAGCAATTGTATGACGGATAGGATGTTGTGCAAACACCGTTGCCCTATTTCAATTACGGTAATGCACTGAGACGATCCAATCACCCTGACGTGTCAAGGGAATTCTGTGCCGTTCGAGATTATGTCGGTCATTCTCACTGTTACGATACTTCTATAGTTGTCACAAAATAAGATGCCCCTTATGACACTTGAGAAAGACCGTAGAATGTAACTTGGAACGCTTTTCGCGCATACTTATGGTAGCATGCAATGTCAAATTATAATGAAACTCTCAAAAACAGTTACGTTCTCAGTCTTCTTTTTTCAAATATTAGTGTTGTAAGTTGAACCATTTAATTATTGAATTGACGATAGCTCAACTGACGATTTTGGCTCATCATCCGAAGAAAACTATTGAATGAAGATTCAATCACTTTCGTTTTTTCTTGTTTTTTTTTTTGTGATTGAATGAATGTTATTATAACTAAAAATATTAAATTAAAGACAAATTGACCTCTCGCACCCTTTCGTATCATTTCAATATACCTATAATATTCAAGTATAAGTTAAATTTTCGAATCGTAACCTTTATCCAATGTACTTTACAATACAAAATCAAATCGATCAAATACTCATACAAACTTGAATTGATTTATCGTGAGTATCGAATACCGAGTCGTATGGTAACATCACTAGTTACATCGCAATGACAAACGTCCAAACGGGTATCTTATTTTGTTACGACTATAATGAGAGCGTCAGTGACCGAGACAATAGCTCAAGCGCCAGAATAAGGCAATAGGCAAATCGGAAACCTGCAATTATGTTTGAATATTTGATGGAGTGTTGCTCCCCAACACTCAGCCACAGACTTAGCTAGTGTTGAATCGCATTTGATCTAAATGTGCACGGAAATTATGAGGTTTGATGGTGGATTGGTTTGTGGTAACCGACAACTGTTCGAGCTTTCGATCTTCCTATTTGACTTACCTATTGTAAGGAAACATTGTTATAAAGGTAGTAGAGAGTTTGAAATCTGTTTCTGATATTTAGATGACGGTCAATCGACAAATCATTTTCATACAATTTTGAACAAAGAGAAAGAGTTTATATTTATCTAACCAGCCGGAATTCTGGTTTCACATAATCTAAATAATGGTTTAATTTTAAAATATAAAATCCAAAAGAGTCAGAATAACCATTCAAACATATTCTATGCGGACACCCTTATAACAAACTTTAAATAGATAATCATATTTTTAGCTCTACTTGATTAGGTACATGAAATTAGAAAACCATTATCAAACAAAAAACGGAAACGAGGGAGGATTACCACGCGGGGGAATTTCCAGGATCGTGTGCAAGCGTCAGTTTTCACTACACCGCTTTTTGCTCAAGATGTTTGCTGACCACTATATAAGTAATATTAATTGTGTGTCCTAAGACAAAACAAAACGCAATTAATTCGAGATGCCTTACGCAGCAATACTTACAAATACTTACTTAATACTTACGCAGTAATTACAAATCAAATCATAAACAGAAAAAAACAGAAGTCCGTTTGAAACAGGCTTAATTAATGGTAAAGTGGAAAACATTCACATTTTCGAGATAACGAAGAATTGTTTGAAGTCCCCCGGGGTATCGGACAAAATTATCGCTTTTCTGATGATTTCACATTGTTTGCTGCTCTTCTCTGTAGCTACGATTTAGTGTTTTTTGAAGGGACTGATCGGAAGTGTTTATTATTAGAACAATCTTTGTAGAAATAGATCATGCTTTTTCTGGTATATAATATTTTACGGACATTGATTTTATATTCAGTTTTTTAGTTCGAGTCAAAAACTAAATTCTACTTATTTCTGAAGGTACGAGTAGAGCTGATTGATGCCTGATCCGGTTCCTCAAAAATTTGAAGCTTATACTCAATAGTAAATAATAATAGCTCAATTGGTCTTAAATATCATATTTTAGATACATCAAATATAATGACCCTGATTAGGTATAGCAACATTGGGTACTCTCGTAACATACTCGGATGACTGTTTTAGGAATGCATCGAAGTTGACAAACAAATATTTATTTTTAACCGACTTCAAAAAAGGAGGAGGTTATCAATTCGACTGTATGTTTTTTTTTTATAATGTTTGTTACCTCATAACTTTTGACTGGGTGAATCGATTTTGATGATTCTTTTTTTATTAGAAAGCTGACGCTTCCCATTTGGTCCAGTTAGTACAGTTCTGATAATGGTATCCATGAGAAAACCATATAAGTCTTAAATTTGCATTAAGTACGAGTACGTGCGCGACAATTAGATGAATAACTCAATAGTCGGTCTTTTGAAGTCGGTTTTTGTTTTTTGTTTTGTAAAAATAATGTTCTTGTATAGTCTAAGTGCCTTCTTCATTTAATAACCTTTAACATTATTTCTTTGTAATTGCACAAACAACAATACGGACCGGCAGAATAAACATTGCTAAGAGACACGAAGTGCGGTAGCGCAGTGTCTGTTATTCATAATTACCCGGGTTAAAAAAACATGGGCGTATAAAGAGCGCAGAGGACTTAAGACCACTGAAAAACGACGCAACATTATTTATTTGCGGGCCCTCTTTCGGTTTTAATTCGGATTTATGTATCTACATTAAAGAAAGAGGCTTATATTCCGGATCCGCGACTGTGACACGGGAGCCCTTGTACGTGTCTACCTTTATTTTTCACATTATGTTTGCGCAAGAAATATGCACGGTTCTAACGTAGGTACTGTTTTGTAATTTGTGTTCGTTACAGAATTAATAATAGTGCTAATCTTGAAATGCTTTCATACCGATTATACGGGATGTTTGGCGTGTGGGTGTTAATATGTATGGGAATTTCGAACCCTTGCATATCTGCAGCTGCAGCTGATCCAGATTAACAGTCCCACTAGCGATAGTTGAGTTTCATGGAAAGCCAAGTGCTTCGATGAAATACGGAATGATGCACTCACCGTTTTGTCGATTTTGCTACGTTATAACGCAACCCCATCGTATTCAGACAAATTGGCTCGTACTCATAAACACTGATTAAAGTTAGTCCCTTGATAACGTGAAATGTTTCGTGAAAAACCAAGACATAACTTTAAACAATGAATAACTCTAAGCAAGCTTTATAAGTAAGGCCCATTCGTAGAGTATCAATTTTGCAATGATATTTAGTGATACAAGTGATCTGTCACCTGGTTATATGGTCTGCGCTACGACCCTCGGGCGATATTAAAGAAATCCGTTTTCAGTTTGTATGACGCCGGTCTCGTTCCATTCACAACAATACTCTGTGCATCGCTTCATGTCGTTCCCTGATTTCGTTACGGCTATTGCCCGTCTCTTTTATGGAAACGTCCTTTAAACGAGTTCCACCTTGCAATATTTGAAATGATCTAGTACATCATTTTATACGGTACGAACGTCTTGCTCTAACTTTATTGTTGTCGATCCCTATATTGTAGTTTTATTAGACTTTATACTTTATATGACCGAAGCAATTTTGAAATACGCACATAATAATACAGCTCCCAGTAAGCATCCTGGGAACCAGTGGGCTGATTCCATTCCCATTGTTTCTAAACCTGTTTTGTCTTATTTGGTCTCTTTCTATGTAATTTTGGGATGGTTGATACCGGAAACCCTATTTTATGTTGTTTTTCATATCATACCCTTTTGTTGGAGGCATAATATTGGAAAAACAATGGCAGGTAATAAATAGGTACTGAGATCCTACAAAATAACAAATTAAGGGGATTTGATATTTTCCATGAATATACTGTAAACATTATTTATGATTCTTCCAATGGAATAAGTGACTGTAATTAATAGATACACCCTCAGAAAACGAACAATAGAAAGGGGCTTAGGACGAGTCCCTTGTTCAATTTCAATAACACGACCAAAAATAACAAATTATATCTTTATACCTATCTCACACAGAGTAATATACTGTTGTCATGTAAATTGAAAAAACCTTTGCGAATCAAACATTATTCAATCAATTTATCCCGAAAGGATATGGAGGCAAAATCACGCAGATAAGCGGAATCGAGGGCCGTAGGGATGCCTGAACCTCGGTTACTTAAAATCGCATGTATAATTTAAAAGGAGAGCCACCCTTGGACGTGTGGTGGCGCCTTAACACGATATCAGGAAAATTGAATTTAATCTCGTTCTCTTTGTTGTGCGTCGTAAACTTCGTCGGTATCAACTTCAACAAAGTAACAATAGACTGCTGTGAACGAGTGACTGAGATGGATCTATCCGTCACTTAGGTTTGTTTCTACGGGGATGAAAAAACATATCTAAATTAGCAAATTCTACTACACGCTAAAACCAAATCTATTAAAGTATGATATAGTGATTCGGAACCTACTAATGTAAATAAATTATTGTGCGACTCGTGAAACATGAAAACCTATTTTCATTTTGTTTGATTAATCAGCTAAATCTATAAGCTGCTTTATAATAAGACTAGCTGACCCGACAGACGTTCTAAGCGTATTGAATTCGAATCGTCTTAAATTTTCTAAGGTTCCGCCCAACTTCCTTGTTTCATAAGAACCTTCTTCTGACAATAATTAATACAACAAAAAATAATTAGCGAAAGTTTTACACACGTTCACGCGAGATGCGATGACCAAGGGCGATAGAGATTAATTTTTAAACATATATTATGATAGATATGATAAAAAATCAGTCATCTAGCCTATTCAGCTAAGCTCAGATCATCACCTAAGCAAAACTAAGCTTGCAGTGCTCACAATGAGTGATGCTATCATTAATGCCTCTGATTATACGAAACGGAGATGTGCACAATTGGACAGTCGTGTTTCGTTCGGCTTATCCGACGTTTTCGGTACTACATTGGACACATTACCATAATGCAGCACAGAGTATCTACCCTTTGTCCAGCCCGCATATGTTCAAAATCGATTCAACCGTGTTGTAAGCACTGTGTCGACTACGTATACGAAGAGTTGCCATAGTGACGATAAAGTTTCCCTTAGGCTAGAATGTGTCTGTCTTTTACTTAACTCAGAAGAAAGGTAACGTTTAGGCATATGCCTAAAGGGCTTGATTAATTTTGTAATTATCGGAATGTTAGGAGCTACTTTTGCAGGCGGGCTTTGAATATAATATTAAATAGCTTGTCTGTAACATAAGACATCCCATTGAATGTAGATTTCATTTTTAATTTAACTTTCCAATTCTTTATTCATCAATAGATCTTGACCACTGAAAATATTTTCTGAATTTTTCGGCGTTTTCGTTAAAACCGCTACAAGCATCTATCTATCGAGCTACATTGCCTTGCGGCCCGAATTCACGCTTTACTAGTGCTTCGCTAGCTAGAATGACTCGATGAGAATAGAAAAGAAATATCAAACGTATTTTTAAAATAATCGATCCAATGAACATCAAATACCCCAGTGCTTGGGAAATTCTCCACTAACGTCAACACTAGGCTATGTATATTCGATGTTAGAGCCGAGAGACCGTGCTCCAGTAATGTAATTTGAAAAACCGAAACATTACGGGACACGATGTCGGCCTACCGATGTACAGTCGCGACGACAAGAACTATAATTAAATATTGAAAGGAGCTCCGCTGCAGTGTGAATCTATAGCATTAATTCATCACAATAATTTACAAGTAAAACAAATACACGAGTACGCACCCGTTTAAGTATTTCAGTTTGGTTGATTTAACAAATAAAATTATTCAAAACTCACAAAATTTAAGCTGTTGCAGCTGAATAAATCACGATAAAAATAACCGCGTTCATTTTTTTTCATATTTAATTCGGTTAATACTTTTCGGAGCTACAAAGCCACGCACAGGCCAACGGGAAAACGTTAAACCTATAAATCTTTTTGATAAGAATTAGTAATACATCTGAAAATTGATCACATTAATTGATTACCATCTAACATTATTGATAATTTAGATAATAATAACTTTAGTTGGGTATGAACTCTGAATGTCACACTATTGCCAAAGAAGTCCTGTTGTAGATTTCAGTGCTTTCAGTTTTAATGTTCATAAGTTTTAAAAACTATACGTATGTTTACCAAGTGTGTCCTATGTATTATATTAGTTGTGTTGTGTTATTACAGTGTACCGTAAAAACTGGTGCTAATCATCGTACTTTTTGATGATATCAGTATGCTCCGTTTAGGTGAATTCGTCATTCTTTTAGCGGAATTTAGATGCGCATTTTTCTCAGTGGATTTTAATTTCGACTTTGACTTTTTACCGGGGTACGCACTTTACTTTTAGCACTTTTGTTTGTGAAGGTACTAGTGCCGGAGCAAGCCGTGTTCTTATTTAGGTAACCGAGGTAATATTGTGTCTACCTGTGCACTTGTACTTATGTAGTGTGTAGTTTGTGTATTCGGGCGCGGACTACTTTCAAAACGTTATGTTACTTTTTATTGTATTTTGTTAGAGAACGTTCAATTTGTAGAGAAATAGCTGTAGGAGACGATGAAACTTACTCATGCCTTTTTTATTGAGTTTCAGTCGAGTAAATATGATGTATTTAAATTACAAATAAAGGGAGTAATTACTCGTCCGTTTAGGAATCATACGCGTTCGTTTCGCTCTAATTCGAGCGAATTGAGTGAGTGTTTGAGTGATTCTTTCTTGTGTATTCGCAATTCAGTCCAGTCTCGCGTTAAGAGTTAACATGTGAATTAAATATAAGGCTAAACTAGCCTTATACTCACGTACACGTACAGAAGTAAAAAAAAAACAATCGCAATAGTAAAAGCAATCGTTTACTCCTGTGTACAAAATCGCGATGTGCCTAAATGTCATTTCGAATAAGCGATAGATTATATTTTACTATGGAAACTAACGTAGTTTTGATATAATATTGTGAGATGAAAGGCAGAGCAAGTCTGCATCAAGTTAACATTGTACTTACATTACGCTATTACTCCAAAGAACCTTGAATAGAAACGCAATGCAGCACTTTCCAATTGCTCTCTTAGCTCGTAAAATTTTATTTTCCAACTGAATTTTAGAATCGCAATGTAAAGAAACGTTGGAGTGCGATCGCAACGTGTAACTTCAATAATTCCTCTGAATATTGTATGCACGTGGAAAAAACTGCACCGAATTCTGCTCACGTTTTGATTGAGAACCGATGGACAGATTGAGTTTTGTAACTGCGTTTGCGGGGTTATAAGAAAAAGGTACGACTATGCTAACCCCAAAATGGCCGAATGTTAAATCGAATGGTAAGTCTTGAAATGGGTTACTTGTAAACTATCAAAATGCTTCTTAGGGCCAATTTCACCGTTAAAGTTCAACATAATCATTAAAGTCTAAACTCAGTTTACGTGTTGAACCAAGTTCAAAGCTCCAAAACTCGTTTTGTTATACGATCGATAAAGTCGGGCCTAAGCAAAGGTATCTTCTATGTGCTTCAAGTGATAACAATTCTTGTGTTTAAATCAAAAGACTGAATAAATAGATAAGCTTAACTATCGACTAGAAAATACCTAGTAATAGTCTTCGTACGATTTCATCTCGAAGTTTTTCCACTAGGTCTTCCAATTCACAGAATCCGAGCAATCTACACTAATGTTATTAAAGAGGAAAGATTTGTATTTTTGGAAGTTTATAACGATTAAACTCAAAAACTACAGGACCGATTTCAAATAATATTTCACTATTAGAATGCTACATTATCCCTGAGTAACAAAGCCATATTTCATATCCGTGCAAAACTGGAGCAGGTCGCTAGTATTTAATATTTCACTAAATTAACTACCACTATCTTCTAACAAAGCTTAATCACATTACCCACAAGAAATACTAAGTTCTAGATGGAGGAACCTAATCAGGTCGACTACGAATTAAATTCCAGCGGACCTACATGTGAACCAAACGCAAAGCTTTTGCAAACGTGCCGTAATACGTTTGAGTGCAAAAACGAAACCTAAATAGTTCAGGGGACTCGTTTAATCCTACAAATCCTTTAATGGACGTTCGGAAATGTTATCTAAAAGGTGAAACCGCTTACCGAAGCTTCAGGCACTCAACATGAATTAAGGAATTGAAACTCAACAATGAGTACACGGGTAAACGTAAAGCGTGTACTAAGAGAGCGCTCAATACTTTACTCAACATTATCCACCGCTTTTAATGAACGACACTAAAATCACGAAAAAGTTATCGGTTTCCATACATTTATGGAAACCGATAACCGTTTTATGTGAACGACTTTTTACTAAGGAACGACACGACTAATTGTTTTTTACTTTTCAGGAAAGTACAACGCCGTGCTCAGATGGCTAGCCACCCTCTTTAAAACTTATGAAGACCACTTCCAAGACCACCGAAAGCCTACTTAAAAACCAGTTTGAATTCTATACTTAGCATCATAGCATTGCATAGTTGTAAAGCTTGTTGGCGGTGAAAGAGAACAATATAAAAACGTAGCTACTCGTACCTACTCGTAATAGGCGTGACGAAAGATTTTAAAATCCTCTTCCATAATGTGAGTACACATTTACTATTTACAAAAAAGCCTTTATTTCGGTAATAAACTTAAGTTTAACGAAGTTTGAAGCCATTTTTCACATATTTTTTCAACAGTGCCCGAAAACAGCTTGCTTGTGTCATGGCGTCGATTTGACGTCACGGCTAGTAAACATGTCATTGTGTCTATGCGTGATGAGCGGCGGATGACCTGAGTTCACTGAAGCGTGACGTCATACGCTGTGATTGTTGTTTCTGACAAGATTGCCGATTGCTGTATTTTAATGTTTTAATTTATTGAAAATCTTAATAATCTGTTTTTTAAAAATAAAACTAAACATGTGTTTTAAATTTTTTTAATCTGGCTAGTCCCCTGAAAGCATTGAATCGGCGATTTTTTGATACTGTCGTCATGCCTGTTCATGTAACCCACTTATAAAAAAGTTAAATAATAAAAACAAGATTTTATTGTATTGTCATCGGAGTTACAAAGACATACAAAATTTCAGCTCAATCGGACATCGAGAAGTGGTTCAAACTTCAATTGCAAGATATGACCTGAACATACGCAGATACAGTACATACTCGTACTCATACATACAAACGTTGCAAGTTAAATAAAAGCTTGTATTAATACAGTCATACGAGAGATCCCATTTCAAATTCTTTGAATTTTATTCTTTGAATTTTATTTCTTAAAATATACACAAAAAAATATTAAAAAAAAAAAAAAAAACAATCAAAATTATTATTAAAAAACAACCAAAAACAATCAAAATCAAAAAAAAAAAAACAATCAAAATTTTTTTTTAATTAAAAAACAATCAAAATTATTATTAAAAAATTATTAATAATAAATTATTAATAATTTTATTTCTTTGAATTTTATTTATTCTTTGAATTTTATTTCTTTGAATTTTATTGTATTGTCATCGGAGTTACAAAGACATACAAAATTTCAGCTCAATCGGACATCGAGAAGTGGTTCAAACTTCAATTGCAAGATATGACCTGAACATACGCAGATACAATACATACTCGTACTCATACATACAAACGTTGCAAGTTAAATAAAAGCTTGTAATAATACAGTCATACGAGAGCTCCCATTTCAAATTCTTTGAATTTTCTCTTAGGAAATTTTCCAGGCAACATATTTTTTTCTTCCCTTATATTACCGTACCTGAATAAAAAACTCTACTCCCACCAGGTATCTTTGAACCTCATATTTCGATAAATTGTACCTTGCACGAGTACGTTAGATAAAAAAATCTAGAAACCTGGTCATTATTCGACTAACTTCTCAAATTAGCATAAATGGGTCTTTATGTGTAAAAATAAAGTTATTAGGTATCTAGATTTTTATAAATCCTCTTGCTTCTCAGCATGTAGGTGTAAGTAGGTAGGCGGTGTTACGTCGAAAATTTTGCGCTTTTCTTCTAAATCTTCCAGTCTCTAAAAATCTTTTTAAATAAGAAATCCAATTGTAGCGCAAAAAATATTGAACATTATTGTTATTTACTTTAATATTGAACTACATTGTTATCAAAAAAATATGTTAACTCAAAGAAATAATTTTATTTTACAGTAAAAGCAAGATTTAGTTTTTCACTTAAAGGCTGAAGTGGACAGAGCGGAAGCGGATATGAATACTAACATCTCCGTTCAATGAAATAGAAATAGAGCTTCTTTATTAAATTTCTATGTTATTTTGCGTACCTCGTGTAATAAAACAACAGCGGATGTTTCATGAGATGCGCGTAAACAGATTTAAAGCAACAAGCACATCCTATGCGACGTGACTTCTGAACGCTCCACTGAGCTTTCACCATCACTTCGTGTGAATATGCTAAATTGCTTTATATCGCATGTTTTCCGATGCAAATACGGTATGGTATACATATGGGAACGAGTAATGTACAAACATGTCAATAACTTTAGTTTACAATTGTAGAAGTGATGAGACAGAGTGCTCTCGAGGTAAAGATAGGTTGTTTGTGGTACCTTGTTGTTATAGGTTACTATGAAACATTAAAATTTTGTATAATGCAAACGTATACGGTATAAGAACCCAATTTCATGAATTTTGTTTATTTGATTGGTGATGAAACAAAATGCTCTTAAAAGGTTTCTCTATTAGTTGTTTTGTTATTAGTTACAATACAAAGGAATGTAAAAAGTTGTGTAAGGCATAAATACATTAGAACTCAATTTCAAGAATTTAGGGTTATTAATGTAAAAGAGATTTGTAGAAAATGCTCCGTAAAGGGTTGTATTAGTTGTCTCTAGTATGCAGACGTTGCGGGTTACCTCGGAGCGTTTCAAAAATTCAAATGTTTTCCGGTCAGTCTAGATCGGGAAAGGGAGGCATTCCGATGCAATATGTATGAATTTTAAGTGGTCTGCATACAGATGAATCCGTACGGTATTGGCAATGTGATTTAGATGCAGAGCGTTTGAATCAGCGATGAGGTAACATCGTTTCCGATATTGTGTTTTCGAGGGGAACTTTGATTTGTTGAGAGGTTTCACTAAAATGTTATCTCGGTCTTTACTTTAGATAAGAGTCCAATATAAAATTTCAATAGGTATACCTTGTGTTGAGATTTTACAATCCTTGCAGAATGTTTATTGAATCTGTAAATTGAATGAGCCGTGTTGGAAGATAACAGATTGGATTTTAAGAAGAAACGCTTCAGGTAAACCTTGTTCTCGGTTCATTTTCGCAAGGTTAGTGAATCAGCGTACTTGTGATTTTTAAGTGTGGTTAGACCTTCGAAGGGGCTGAGCTGTAAGGGCGCGTGGCTCACCCAAATGACCATAGTAACGTATTCCCGTGCACGCCCGCGCTTTATCTCTTGTCCCCACTCGCGGCTCACGTCGCCACCGTGTCCGTTGTTTAAACAGGATCTCGATATTATTGGTACACATTACTGTTTCGGAAATCTTTCAACCTGGATTTTTAGCGAAAATACTGCTACGACGTCTATCTCATTAGTTGTCAAAGTATATTTTCCGAGCTTCGCCCACGAAGCTTAAGTCCGCGAAATTGCTATTACGTATGAAAAATATCGTTAAATTTTCATACATTGAGTTTGCGCTCTAACTAGAGATATTTTTCAATTTAAAACGCGTTCTTACGCCGTTCATAACGCTAGTAATAACCTGTTTAACTTACGTTGCAGCGAATAAAAATTTTGTTTTAAATTATACAGAAAAGTTGTTATCCAGACCTGACTTCTTCAGTCTGGTATTATTGGATGCTTTGATTTCAAAGCTTGGCAAAAAAAAACTGCCTTTCGATCTAGGAATAAAGCAGCCTGGGAATTATTCAACCGTGCTCCAATAAAAATACTTATTTCAAATTCAATGGTCGCGAAACTAGATTTTCGATTTTAATAACCGATTTTTGTTGAACTCTGTATTTTTTATGTATTTGACGTTTTGGCCTACAAAAATATACTCATTTGAAGCTTTCAAAATAATTCTGATTTACTATACTCGTAGGTGACTATTTTCTGATTGGCATTTTGTCGCAACGCACGTAAAACCCGTTAGATGGCCTTTTTTGCAATAGGTACTTTTTAATAAGACTGATTTACAGTTTTTATAGGAGCTATATAGAGGTTAATTAGTTAGTTATTTAGGTTAATTAGTCACAATAGCTTTAATTATTGCGCAAAAATCATGCGCTATGCCTAGAAAATTCTGGCCCACAACAAAAAGCACGAAAATTGAGTTTCCTCCACGACGAATTCTCTGCGCGTTTGGTTTCGATTATTTTAATTTTCGTTTGCAAAACAAACAGATTATTGCTCCTGAAATTTCCTTTTTTCTGCATGCGGGCTTTGTATGCGCAACGACAATAGGCGTGACGAAAGATTTTAAAATCCTCTTCCATAATGTGAGTACACATTTACTATTTACAAAAAAGCCTTTATTTCGGTAATAAACTTAAGTTTAACGAAGTTTGAAGCCATTTTTCACATATTTTTTCAACAGTGCCCGAAAACAGCTTGCTTGTGTCATGGCGTCGATTTGACGTCACGGCATTGTGTCATGTCATTGTGTCTATGCGTGATGAGCAGCGGATGACCAGAGTTCACTTTGGCGTGACGTCATACGCTGTGATTGTTGTTTCTGGCAAGATGGCCGATTGCTGTATTTTAATGTTTTAATTTATTGAAATTATTAAATTATCTTAGTAATCTGTTTTTTAAAAATAAAACTAAACATGTGTTTTAAATTTTTTTAATCTGGCTAGTCCCCTGAAAGCATTGAATCGGCGATTTTTTGATACTGTCCTCATGCCTATTATGCCAGTGATGACCAAAAGCCCTGATTAACATTACACTGAGCCCTGTTACAAACTACGAGCTCCTACATTAAATCGTATCGCACCACACATCATTTTTATCATAATATTTCGTTGTTCACAAGCTCACATTCATAACCACCCGAAATCTTCACCCGTAATGTGAATCAAGCCCAAAGCATTCATACCCAATGAAATCGTAGTTAGTTTTAAAGAGACGTATATTTCGTGAGGAACGTTTAAGCGTGTTACGGCGTCGTATCATTATGTAAAAGAGGACCTAAAACAACTCTGTGAACGTAAAACCGTATCAGGCAGGCCTTGTGACTGTAAGTCGTTTAATCAAAGGGAGTTTCGTATACCGAATATTTAACTCAATATCGCTGAAATATTTACGAGTTCGAATCGAAACGTTCAGCTTGAGTCGACTTTTAATGAGTAGAGTTTAGTCGCGGTTGAATCGGAACCGGATTCATGCTATGTATAATAGATATACATGATATAAGCATCTACCTCTATATCAACAAGCGAGCGACGTATTGATGTGGTTTTTAGATATCGTTCAACATGTACCTGTAGGTACTACCCCGACTTCGGTGGTACTACCAAATTTAATAAGGAACAAATTTAAATCACTATTATTATGTACAAACGAGTTACGTCCCACGGTATCACCTACTATTTTACTGGAAAAATTTAGGGTATAAGCTAAGAAACATAGCATGATAATATGGCATGGTAAAAGGTATGTAACTTGCCTTACATATCTTTTTACCACTCGTGACAATGGCAGGAGAAAAAAGTCACGTCTTGTCTCGTTACACAAATTGACACCGGGCCTTATGATCCATTAAATAGCTGTCATATTGCCCAATAATATGCTCTGTAGGTTTATTATGCCCCGTGTGGCTGGCTCTAAATGCGGTTAATTACAAAAATAAGGCCCCAATAATCCTGTGATTTATTGTAGTGCCATTTTCCATCGGCCGTAAGCGAAAAATACCACATTGCACCGTTTACTACAAATTTAGTGCCCACTTTAGACTAATGGTGTCTGTAAACTGCTTCTAGCTAGTTGTACACCTTTACAGTCGAGAAAACATTTAACCTGTTTACTAATTTTGACCAAATGTTTTAATCTATGTATAATTTTTTAAGGTGTAACCGATAGCAGAACGTGTTTCTCCAGACACTTATCCAAGAAAATAATAGCTTACTAATCTGTTTAAAGTATTATTTAGTTCAAAATTCTTCTTCAAAATTGATATTTGCTCAAAAACAGAAGTATTTTAGGAAGTCGTTATGCCACTCGGTAGTTTTTTAAATACTCAATCAGATATGTTCAAAAGATTCAAAAGTAGTCAAATTATTAGGTTTAAGTAAGTATTCATCGATAACAATGCTATACCACAGAATACTAAGGTAGCTATACTGTCAGCTGTAGCTGTAAGCTTATTGTAGAATAAAAACAAATATACTAATCACATAACCGCAACATTTTTCAAATAAAAGAAAAATATGTCCGATCGTTTTAAAATAAAAATACACCGCGCGTTCATAAATTAGGCGAGGTGAGGGCTCCTCCGCATAGCGAGAGATATAGGGAGTATATCCAGAATGATATACGTCCGAGTCAATATTGATATCCCTTTATGATCCATTTACCTTTTCGAGCTGCGCGTTACGTGTGCTATCCCGTCGGAATTCCGTCACAGCTAGCTACACGATTAATATTCCCGCTTGTACCAGGCTAGACTGTTGAAAGTGTTAGCATTTTTGCAAGTCAGGCTCGTCGTTACGGCGCTTTATTTTAGCGATGTGAACTTTTTATCAAACGTTGCATGTTAAATATAATTAAATGTATGAAGGTACATCGATCTCAATTTTTCAAAGTCTGTCTCGTCGTTTCGTAGCTTCATTCGAACGTTGGAAAGTTTTTCTCAAAGGATGCATCTTCTAAAGTTGAAATTAAATTTTAATCCCTATTCAACGCGAAGTAGTCTAGGAATAGTTCCTCTCTTTCAAATTTTAACTCGCTCAAAAAAGGCAGAAGACGATTAACTGTCCCGTAAATAAACGTGCTAAAGACCCGTCTTCAGCACGTTTATTAATAACAGGTATCCCTACAACAGCAACACAACAAAGAACACAAATTTATTAAAATTTAAATTTCGAAATAATAGATTTGTATTCACGAAATGTATTGTAATTAGTCTGGTGTTAGGTGTCTGGTGTTAGGCAATGGGATACAATGTAATTGTGCAATTATCAACAATTAATCTCAAATTGCATGTGTTCACGTTGTTAATTAGTATGACAATGGAACTAAATGCGTGACCAGCATTGTATGAAAAATTCAGAGCACGTTTTCATTGATTGGACAATTGATACCGAACATGTAAATTACCTAAGGAAAGGAAGGCGGTATGATATTGTGGGTGCTTCATAATCTTAAAAGGGTAATACATTTACTTATAAAGCCTAATTATGTAAAGTTAGTTGACGCGAAATGTCACGTGTGAAAACAAGGCATAAAATTGTAAGCAGTGGTTAGCTTTAAGTCGGTTTTTTATAGCCTACAAAATATATACGACTAGCTGCACCCCGCGGTTTCATCTACGTTTTCCAGGATAAAAAGTAGCCTATATGTTAATCCAGGCCTTAAACAACCTTAATTTCAAATGTAATGTAAATCCATTCAGCCGTTTTTACGTGAAAGAGCAACAAACATTCTTCCAAACTTTCGCGTTTATAATATTAGTAGGATTTCATTTGCGAGCTTCAGTTAGCTATACAATTTATTAACAAGAAAATTTATAAGTCCTTTATAAAGAATTATTTTTCCGAGATTTTGAAAATTATCGTTATTTAACTAAATTGTCTGCTATTGTATAGATATCTATTTTTGTAAAGAGCTCATTGATAGCGTAAAAAGTTTTATGAACGAAATTATTTAATATACAGTGTGACTTTTTCTTTCATTAAAATACTAGCGGCCCGTCCCGGCTTCGCACGGGTAGACTTTGGGATAAACGTAGAGTAAATTGAAATCGGTCCAGTCGTTCACGCGTGATGGCGTGACCAAAGGTGTTGAGAATAATTATAGGAACTCTTTGTTATAACCTCTATTCTCATGCTATTGCGTAACTATAGCAACCGTAGTTTGTTGATGCTAACTTGTCAATTTATAGTAAAAATTATCAGTATAAAACGCACACTGTTTTGATAGATATGATTGAATTTGAACTTTGTACAGAGGTAATAAAGTGCAAATTGACTCTTGGACGTTAGGAACATACCTACATTGCTTAAACAACAGTGAGTGCTTGCAATTCAATATGAACTTTATACAATAGCAATAAAGCTCGTTTTAGTTAGAAAACGTTTGTATGGGAAAAATAAAAGGGCTGTTTTTAGGGTTTTTCAATATTTCTGAGAGATTTTCTTAATATTTTTTTCCGTAAGAACCTTCTCCTAATAATAACAAATACAACAAAAAAAGAATTAGTGAAATCGGTCCAGCCATCCACACGTGAGGCCGTGACCAAGGAAAACGGGTTTCATTTTTATATATATAGATCTAGAACTATCGAAATGATATTCATCTCCTTGAAACAAGACAAGATATTTATGTTACGAGTAGACGTCTCATCGTGTAATTATAATAATAAGGTGATATTATTATAGTATCATTATAATTAATTATAATTATATAAGTAAGACATGGGCGCATCAACACTGCGGTTAAAGTTTCAGGCACTGAGAAACTTTCACAATTACATTAAAACGAAATAAAAATGTGTCTCCTTGAAACGAGACAATACCTAAGTATATAAGCTAAAGTAAATAAAGTATAATGGTATAAGTTGCGGCGAGTAGATGCCACATCGTTCTATTAATATTACAAATGTATGTTAAATCTTTGGATGTTTGTAAGTTTGTTTGTTCAATCACGCAAAAACGACTGACCGAATTTGTACAAAATTTGGTTTGAAGCTAGCTTATACTCTGGATTAACATTTAGGCTTCTTTTTATCCCGATAAATGTGGGTAAAACCGGGGCACTACTAGCGTAATATGTAAGTTAGTTTAAAATTCACTCTGTGAAACTTTCACAATTGCCTCCGAGGCCGAAATATCCCAACGTGTTGTGGTATACTCCGGTACAGGGCTACCACAACGAATTCAAAGTGAACGCTGGACGCGACTGGACATTCTACCTCGAATCATCATTCTTACTCAACCCGCAAACTAAAAGCGTTTACTTCGAAACACTGTCTACTGCACTCTACAAAGAACAATGCAACTTTTAAATCGGGAATTCTACAAACTATTCAAGTATTGATAGAAATCCGATGTCCTTGCCGTGTTCTTCAAGTTTGAGGCAATGGCCGAGTGGTACTTTACCACGTTTCAGAAAGTTGCTTTCTTGTATGATTGTTTGACAAAAGTACTTCAACCTGTGTTGGATTCTTGAATTTCAAATAAATTTGTAATATTAGAAGGTTTTTGAATGTAAGAATTATTATGATTAGTACCTATATTTTAAATGACTAGTTTTTTATTTGGTCATTTAAGATACGCCCTGTTAATAAGTTAAGAGACCGTGACAATCCGACTTTCGTTATTTTCTAAAAGATGATTTTTTTCGTAATTTATTTTTGTGTACCTACCTATGTCCCTAATACAAATAAAAGGCAGTTTCGCTTTGGTACTCTAAAAAGCTGTACGTAAGTGGGCTTCGACAATTATAGAGAACTATTGTGATAAATCGGTAAAATAATAATCTCGAATGTGACAAATACTTTGATACTTCAACCAAACCCACATCATGTAAAATCAGAAATCCAAAAACCGTAATAAGAACGTCTCAACACTACCAAATACGTAGAAAGAGTGGGTAGCAAATAGTGTCCATTGAATAAATGTCAGAGGAGCCGAATTAGGGTGTTTTACTAAGAGCTGAACGGTCCGTGTGAAGGTGCCGGCTCATAAAATAAATTGAAATGCTTCGATCAAGATCTGAGCAGGACGCAGCGGTCGCGCGCTGCCCGACGATAAATCAACTCGCCGCTTTTATCTATAAAAGAAAAAAACCCTCGGAAAAGTCGTTTATTTGTTTCCAAACTATACTCAAACGAATCTCGGGCTTTCGATACTTTAAAAATTCCTGCTGCGGAATTGAAATTTCACATTTCGTCGCACCTGCAGTCTCTGAGGCAAATAACCAATAAGGAAAAATCGAATAACTGCCTAACTTTCCGCCTTATTGCTGTAATTAGATAGAAAATGTGTCGTTAGCTATGTAGAAATAAGACTTCTATTACATTGTATTTTTTAATTAGATTCCGAGTACATTTTTCTACTTTTATGTCTTTAGTTTTCAGTTATTAAGCCTTACTTATAAAAGCACCTCAAACTTAATCATTGTTTAAAATTCTCTGGCCACTTCTAGCTGACGTGAGATGTTACAAGCAAAAACAAGACAGATAATTTTAAACACTGATTAAGTTTAAACAGCGTTTATAAGTAAGACTTTACGTGTCGAACGAGCAGATTGCAAGAGTAATGGTAAGTATGAAATTGATTATCGTCTGAGTCTTACATGGAGGCGTAGATTATATTACAATTACTGCTCAAGTGTAGACATCAATTAGTTTATAAGAGTAAGTTTTATTTCAAAAAATTCAAAATTCAAAAAAAAAAATCAAATTCAAAATTAATTTATTTCAGGTTAAATATACCCATAATTAAAAATATTTAGGAAATGTAATATCCTACTAATATTATAAACGCGAAAGTTTGTGAGTATGTTTGTTGCTCTTTCACGCAAAAACGGCTGAACGGACTTACATGAAATTTGGAATGAAGGTTGTTCATGGTCTGGATTAACACAGGCTACTTTTTATCTGGGGTGCAAGGTCGGGTAACCTCCTCGTGGTGCACCCTGGGCAACAGCGTGCGGTAATACTGCAGCTTTTATGCAGTATTACCGCACGCTGGCAAATAACCCGACACGGTGGGCCCATCCGCGTGTCCCTCTGACTAGCAGAGGGCACAGCGTGATGGTTTGGACGGTGGCATTGCTGCCACCAGGGGGGTTTTCCTTGTGCTCCTCGCCGCATATGGGTTGCGGTCGGGAGTGCAAGGAAAGGAGGAGGTTGGACGCTGGAAGCGTGTGCCGCATGGGCCCCCCCCCAGCGGCATACGCTTTCGGCCTACATAGGCCGGGATCTCTCGTTGCCGAACGTGGTGAAAGCCGTGCTTGGCGGCGAGAGATCGTGGCAGGCCGGGGTCTCCTTCTGCGAAGAGGTGATGACGCAGAAGGAGGCCGCGGAGCGGGTCAGAGAGGACGATGCCCGATCTGACCCGCTCCGGCACAGACGGGGGAGCGAGGAGGCGGTTCGCCCGTCTCCTCGCACCTCTGCAGTGGGGTTGCCGGGAGAGTCGGGGGACTCTCCCGGCCTGCACGACCCCACACTGACTGTCTGGGGGGTGATCCTGGGGAACAGGGTCACCCCTCCATAGGCGCGGGGGGCCCATCGCCGGGGCGAGGTGGCGATTGCTAACGCGACCCCACCTTGCCCCATCTCAGGCGGATGCCGAACACACCCAGTGGTTTTAGTGGGTATGCCGCCGCAGGGCGGAGACTCCCACATAACCACCCTGCCTCCCCCGGGCCGGGCGTGGTATCCATAAAGGATTTCCACTGGGTAAACAAAAAAAAAAAAAAAAAAAAAAAAAAAAGGCTACTTTTTATCTCGGAAAACGCGGGTGGAACTGTGAGGCGCAGCTAGTAGGTACCTAATAAACGGGATATAGGGATAAACGACTGTTATTCATTTTCATTTCTCTACATAGTTAGTAGCTTGTCCGACCTACTCGTATTGTTTTTATAGCTTAAGATAGAATAGGTACATAATTTAATTTATATTCTAATTTTGTTTAACTAGCACTTCACAGGTTGCACAGTTAAACATTATGAGGAAAAATGTGCAAAATTTTCTTTGCCCTCCATTATAATTGGTACTTTTGACATTGGATTAATTCCTTACCTTTCGCAGTCTGTTCGGGGCGAGACCCCTTGTTCTTTCGTCCATTCGGAAATAATTTATCGAGATTAAAATTTATGAAAATGAAATTTTACTTTGTGGCAGAGCTGTTCCGCCTTTTGTCGAAGGCGAACTTGAAGGGAAAATGAATTATGTAAGTACCTATAAATATTTGGTCGAGTTTTAATGGTAAAATATTTTTGGTAATCTTAAATGAAATCTTTGATTTATCAATACCGTATGCCGCGATGTTGAGTAGAAAACAATTTTGGATGTTTTGAGCTAGTTTATCTAAAAACGGTCGGTAATATTCTCTTCCGCGAGAAATGATTCGCATTTAGTAATTATCTACTCAGTACCAGAAATCTTGAAACTAACTATACTCTGTGGTTTCGGCCGTTGTCGTTTAGGATTTGTTTGTCACTCAATCCCGAAAAAACGGCTGAGCGGATACGGATATTTGGTACGAAAGTAGGTTACACCCTGGACTAACATATAGGCTACTTTTTATCCCGGAAAACGCAGTTGAAACCGCGGGGTATACGAGTAGCTAGTAGCTTATAAAAAGTAGTATGTGTTCCTTCAGAGCTACCGCCACACTAAATTTTACCCAAACCCTTTCCAGCGTGAAGTAGTAACAACACACTCGTTCCGCTAACGAACTTTTGCATTTATAATATTAGTGTGATGTGAGAGCTGAGACCCCATTCTGTCAAGTGAGATATCTCGATCGCTGTCACTTACATTAGAAATTTCATGAGAGTGACGATGAAAGGGGATAATCTCGAGCGCTCAAGAATGGGGTATCTATACTCTCTATCCATAGACATTGGACATGTCAAACACAAATTAACGATACGTGAATATGAAACTTGGGGAATCTCGTTTGCTTTTAGCTGCTGCTGGTTTTTATACGCAAAGTTTGCCTGTAAAGTTAGTTGCTGTGGAAGCAATAAGTGGCCAGATACTGTGCATTACCCTACTCTGGAGCCAGGAGGCGAGAACTGGCACGATTTTAAACAAGCGCTTCATATAGATTAGAAAACTTCAATAGATAGAGATAGAAAATCTATAGAAGAAATTACCAATATTTTTGATCAAATAAACTTTTACGGCATTTTATCAGAGTTAAGCAGGAATATCAAATTTCAGCTCAATCGGAGCTCGGGAAGTGGTTTGAAATTTAGTTACAAGATTTGACTTCAACAATCATTGCAAGTCAAATGAAACCCCGTAATAAAGTTATGAAATAAAAAAAAAAATTTGTTTCACAATTTACAATTTAGTTTTAGAAATTTATTTATTTTCAAACTTAATTTAATTTAGTTTTAATTTACAATTGTCTGAGCGAGCGAACTCCGCTTTTACTTAAGCGCTCGCCTAACGCAAATCAAGTTTCCTAAAAAATGAGACACTATGTGCCTAATAAGACCGATTTAGCGAAAAAAAATATATTTTTAAAGCCGTTTTCCTACTTATTACAGCAAATGAGTATATTCGTGATGATTATGATGATTGGATACGTAAATAACCACTTAGACGTTTTGGTAGTTGGAAAAGACTGATAAAAAACTAAAAAAGCGTCTTTTTCAAATCCGGAACGGATCAAATGACCAAAAGATTCAAATAATTATTTT
Source organism: Alcis repandata (assembly GCA_949125135.1). NCBI lineage: Eukaryota > Metazoa > Arthropoda > Insecta > Lepidoptera > Geometridae > Alcis > Alcis repandata. The sequence continues at coordinate 10,242,777 of OX421221.1, read as the reverse complement.
TAAATGTTCTTTTGAAAAAAACAAAAAAAAGGGTTTTTAAATCCGTTTCATCAAATTATCACATATCAAATAGTAATGATTTTTGTAAATTACTTTTGGAAAAGACTAAAAAAGAGTTTTTTTCAAATCTGTTCTATCAAATCATTAAGGGCCCCCATACACGGTACGATTCGTCTATACGATCGATCTGATGAAAATCGTAACGATTGATCGCATCAAAAATGTCGCTCATACACGAAACGACTGGTCGTAACGATCATTTACTTGTTTGAAGCTGAAGGAAAAGGACGTGAATAATTAAATTCATCGTTACGATATTCATGATTGCATGGGTTTTTGTTGCGATTTCCGACATCGTCTTCGATTAAGTAAATCGTTAACGATCTTGATATACACCATCGATTCGTCGTTTCGATCATTTTGATGCGATGGATCGTACAGATAAATCTTACCGCCCTTAATAATTATAATGTGTTTTGTAAATTACATTTTAAAAAATCTACAAAGAAGTTTATTTTTTTAAATCTGTTTCATCAAACTCTCACGTTTCAAATAATGATTTTAAAAATGAAAAAATATATATAGATATATATTATTTGTTTAATATTTGCCACTTCATTTAACGTTTTAATCTATTGAGTTTTTAAATTCCCACTCAGTATTTTTACATCTTCAAAACGTGAACGACTATTTATCTCCGCAAAAAATACAATTAATATTTTCACCTAAAATTATGAAGGACATAATTTTTTTGGAGACCAGCTATTGACGACTCTGCTTCGGCTGCAAGTCCTGAAAGGAAAAACATAGTCTTCGTGCGGGCCGTTGTACTCGAAAGAGGCGGTGAAATGCGACAGTAAAATGTATCACAGTAAAATCATTTCTTAATTGATGTAAAAAAATTAAAACCAAGTCCGGGAATACATTTTAAGATACATACGAGTATCTGTTTAAGAAATTGAATTTCCAAAAAATCATATTTTTTGGTAAAAATTCAGTCACGATTTCCCAAATTGTGAAAAAAACTGTACAAGTAACGTATTGAAATCGAAGATTTTTTTTGTCTTTTTAAAATTAAATTTATAAGTTTATTACAATTAAATTATTATACACTTTATTTTACAATTTTGAAGACTGAAAATTATTGTGTGTCGAAATTAACCAGTTACATATATTAAATTGCAAGGAAATTAATCTTTACATTTTTTCATAAATAAATTACTGGTGAATGTTGGAAAGTTGAACGCTGAAGTTCCCTCGGGATCAAAAGCCCGGAACGAGGAAAACCATCGCTGGAAAAATACACACTGTCTTTACAAATTAACATCTTTATAAAAATGTTCTATGCGATACATTTCACTGCCGAATTTCCCGTTTCACCAAAAATATTTCCAGGAAACCTAAAAAACTCACCTTATTTAATGCACTCGCGCACTTGAACCGCACAGAACTGCCATCATCACCATTGTTTTTGTCACTTCACTTTAAAAGTCCGGTTGTGAAGGAAAGGCGGATAACATTGCGCGGTACTAGTTGGCCGGGCGGGAGGTCCGGAGGGCTGAGAGTGCCACGACTGCCGGCTTCAGGCGTGGATCTGAGCCCTCCGAGCCGTCACCCCGTCTTTTATATCCAGGGGGGTAGAAACGCGCACGCGTCCAGCACCCTGTTGCTTTGTTAGTGACGCACTATTTTTCGACATCGATAAGTTGTTTTTTTTTGCGTTTCGATTTTGATCCTGAATTGTATGACTGAAATTCTTTACATTTTTAATTCCCTTTTTGTTTCGACCATAAGGTGGTTATAATACTTTGTCATTGCAAAGTCGAAAATTGTGTATTCGACATCATTAAGTCGAATACTTAGACAATTTTCATCTTTACTATGGTTTATTTATAAACCATAGTAAAGTGTATTTATTTTTTGTTTTTTTTTCCTATGTTTATTTTTTTAGAAGTAGTTTAAGGCGGCGGTTTAGCCTACCACCAGGCTGACCGTCGACCTGTTTGTCGCTATTTTAATATTATAAAAATAAAAAAATTAATGCCTAGTATTAAGTAGTAAATCAGTAATCAAATAATCAAAGCCTGTTATTTTTATACGTCTACGAAATAACTTTAAAGTTTTAGCATCAAGTTAGCTTACTAAAAATTTTGCAACTGGATAACTTTTAATTGTTTTGCTTTTTAGTATCACTTTGTTAATTTAATGACTACGTTGTAATAATAAATACCTACCTCATATTATAACAATACACCTAGTATTTAAATTTCAGCTGTGAGATAATGACAGACAGACAGTCTCGCTGCAAAGGAACGTTTCCACCATTTCGGCATGGAACCCTAAAACTGCAGGCGCTTATAATTTTTTGACTATTTTTTTAATCGACATCGACAAAGCGTTGGTCCCTTCACTACGTGACCCCTCTCTCACTCCTAGCGACCTGTAACACCCCACCACCCCGTCGTTTAAACACTGACTTACCAAAAAACTTATGTTTAAGTTAGATACTGATACAAGTTCCACCACAATGACGGAAGAAAGGGAGAATCCTTGCGGTCTGGGAGAATTGTCGGTTTCTCTAAAACATAAATTTTAATCCATAAATAAAATAATTTAGAGGATGCTTTCACAAATCTTAAAAGTTATTACGTAATCTGATTACCGAGACAATGCAGGTCGAAAAAGGTCTGGAATATTAATTTTCCGAACATTTTGTTGGAAAACCCTTTTGTGAGAAATCATTTATGCAAATTATTGAGACGAAACCCTCGGGCTAGCTCAGATATCGGGATCGCCTTTGTTTAAATTATCTGTTTTTATTTTGAGATACGGTCGTGAGTCCTCTGAACGCTTAAAAACGGATTTTTTTAAGGAACCTTCGGCAAAATGTCGAGCACAAAGAATTTTTCATTCATTCAAATGCAAACAAGGCTCCTGGCATTGACGCTGACCACGGATCTGTGAAAATAGTCAACGGCTCGTCATTGTCATATTTGTGGACTTGGAACGACCGCTTGTTTGGCTACGGGAGAATAGTGCATTTGATTTGACGGAATATTTGAATAGAAATTTGTATTTTCAACAGGTTTTTCATCGTTGTGAAAAGCGAAAATGAAGTTGGCATTCCATTATCGGAAATCGTAGGACAAGAATAAAGATTCTTTATTTTATTAAAGATATGTAATATTGACAATTTTGACATGGTTAATTGCTTAATCTAGTTCCAATAAGATAAAGAATAAAGAACAATGGTACGATACAATAATTCTTAACAACATGCAGTACCGTAATTGCTTGATATGGTTTGCATTAAAATATGAGCTGCTTGCCTGCATATACTTATACTACGTATTTTGCAGAAAGACTAGAATGATGTTCGAGATAACAGTTATTTTTAACACGAAATAGATGATTTGGAATGATTCCTGTTAAAGATTCTATTATCATCCACAGTTTTTAAAACTTATGCGTGATATTATATAAACTAATCTATACTAATATTATAAAGAAGTAAAGTTTGTGTGTTTGTATATTTGTTAAATTGTAAGGGGTAATCTCGGGATCTACTGAACCGATTTTAAAAATTCTTTCACCATTAGAAAGCCACATTATTGCTGAGTGTCATAGGTTATTTATAAAACCGAAAAATAAAAAGGCTTTTACGTGGTAGTCCGTTTTGCAAAGTGAATCGGAGAAAAAACGGTCCGGACGGCGCGCGAAGGCTTCGGGTTTAATTAACATTATGCCCAACGAAGTGGGCACGGGTCAGCTAGTTATGTTATATATAGGTACATATATTGATATATTTATTGTTATTATATTTATTTATTGTTTTTTTTCTTTTATTTAATTGAATAAATCCGCTATTGATCACCAACTCGCCTGTTACTAAGCGACAATGTGCTCGAAGATGAAGCACGCAAATGGAGAAGATACCTATTCACTCTACCCTTGATAAGTACAAGATTATTATCTCCCAGGTAACAAGTAAACAGGAAGACTGTTCCATTCCCAGGCTGTGCGGATCAGAAAGTTCGACTCGAACTGTTTTGTATCCAGGGGAAATCAACAGGGATGAGAATAGATAATATTACTTGATGAGTAAGATTCTTTGTTGGATAAAATGTTATTTTTTTTTTATTGGATAATATGCCAGCATGTGACCGGTATATCGAAATGATGCTGTGTACGTGTTATAATAATCTTATATGTTAACTCTAATAATATGTTAATTTATTATCATTAGGTATCGGCTAAATGAAAGCTTATCATAAAACTAGACATTAATCTCTAACAAACTGGCTTCTTTGCCACTCTGTTTAGATCATTATCTCAAGAATATTGTGTAGTAAGTAATAAGAGTAAATAATATTTTTTTCAGCCATAAAATTTTAATGCCGATTTTTTCCGATTAATTTTTATGTTTGTTTATCTCATTTTATTTTACCTATAAAGACGGGTTAATCACCTATAATGGCTTATATAATAATGATATGCATCGCACGCAAATGTGAAAAGCCGAGTAATTGAGAAAACAGAGTACATATATCTATGTATAGAGTGCTTGGATGACGTGCTCGTTTGTCACCCGCACTAGCATTCACAGAGAATTTTGAAACGCGAGCGTTCTAGCGTTAATAATACCTACTTGTTATTATCATACAAGTGTTACCGTGAACGAACAGAGAAGGGTAGGTATTGAAACTTGTTTTGCTTCAATACTTTATAGGCGTGGAGCCGACCCTGCACGGACCAGACAGACACCTTTGAAATCACTTTGATGAAATTTTGATAAGGTCTCCTGCAATACCGCAGTATTGTTCGTCTCAGTAACATAAAACGGAGTAAAACTTTCCAGTCTGTGAGACTTTGACTGGTCACTTTACCAATAAACAATACTTTGCTTATTTTATTATTTTATCAGCCATAGTTGAAGTTTAAGTTTTTTTTTTTATGTTAGTGCGATCCGCAAAGCAAGAGAAAAAACATATTTTAATGATACTTTTTAAGAAAAAAAAACAGATTCTTTTATTAAATTTAGTAGAACTAAATAATTAAAATATGACGCTCATGTTGTGTTTATCCGTATTCCGCATTGAATATAACTATGATCGTACATATTCATGATCATGTAAGTAGTATATAGGTATAATTATAATCCGACTTCGGTGGTGACGAACTTGCTAAACAAAAGATCCGCGTCATCGCTTAAGATGATGAGCAAAGTATTTTTTTTTTATTAAACCATAGGCTTGCGTTTGACTATCATCTCGCCTGATGGTAAGCAATGACGCGGTCTATGTTGCGCTGCAATTATTGCCTAGTAAATACATCCAAACAATACGAACTAAACGAGCAATATTATTTATAGGTGTATATATACCAGGTACATATTATATAGGTAACGAAAGTAGCTCCAACGATTACGATTGAAATTATTGGGGCGAAAAATTGATCGTGCCAGGTCTTATCTCGAGGAAAACGCATTAAACGCAATTCTCCGAGTTTTCCAAAGCAAAACTTGTTCACTGTACTGAGTTTAATAATACGTGGATTACAACGACGCTCGTGCAAAATTTTATCGAGAAATCTGGACGTATGGAGCGACATAGAGCCCCAGCATAAAACAACTTTATCATATCTTTAGTTGACAAGACAACGCGTTGTATGCATTTTGACGTACTCTTAATGATCACATCCCAACTATAATATCATAATGCGAAGGTGAGTACCTATCTATGTTGTTTTATTTCGTGATTTTGTTGGTTAATTTTTTTTAAATGCTTTGATTGAGTTCATTAATCACATTTTTATTTTCATATATACATAAGTAGTCCGCATGCGTATATTTATTCCTACCTAGTTTCATAGATAAACGTTTGAGCGCCCACCCTCAATTGTCGGGAATATACGGCCGAATAACTATTCAGCCGATCATCGTGTTGTCAACGCGTTTTAAGAAATGGTTACAGGAAGGTTTTAAATTACAGGAAGGTTCTAAGTTCCAGGAAGGTTACAAGTTACAGGAAAGGACAGGTTACTTTTCACCATCATCATTAGCATGCGGGTGGAACTGCGGGCGCAGCTAGTCCTATTTTAACCCAGTACCTGGCGGGTTAAAGTCATCTAACTCTTAATTCCCGTCTTTCGTTGCTCCACTCCGCCCCGTAAATTACAGTTGTTAATGAACCACCAACATTATCCTAACGATTGTTCTTGGCAGAGTTTTCAGGCCACAACTGTTTATTTCCCGCATTAAAACCTCCTAATCCTATTAAAATAAAAATGAAACTGGGTATAGGGCAACAAATTTTAAACTTCGGAACGGCATCGCATCGCCTGGCGGTGAACTTTTCTAATATATTAAAAATTTTCCGTACAAACATGCTGCATTCAAGTAGGAAAGCATCCAGAAAGTTACTTAAAATTTTTGTGTAGGTACGGAAGAGAATTTTCTTTAATGTTGCTTTACGATAGAATACGAGTATAAGTAAATATTTCAACGTAGCATCCCTTGCAATCAGCCATGCACGAGGGGGCTCGGACTCCTCTGCTCGTGGATGTCTAAAATGTCATGTGCAAATGTAAGAATTGTTAACTGTTTTAACGAATATAATTTCCTTTTTCCTGTTGTCTCTTTGGCTAATCATTTTTCATCCGTATTTTATGTTTGTCTGCGATTGTTATGAGTTCAACATTGGGTGATGTTCATCATCATTATTCCATTTTATTGTAAGAGGGTCAATCGTTCTTTCAGTTATAGCATCATGGTTATTACTGACAATTATACACTGAGACAATACAATAGGTATTCATTAAAAATTTAAGTTGGTTAGGTTATTTGTATTCAAGGATATTTTGGAGTCATTACTACGACTAGTTTCGATCACATGCGGTGGTGATTTTAACTTGAGTACTCCCTTGTTATAATTTATCAAAATGTGTGAAAACCACAGTTTACATAGTCTTTGGGAGTTATTAGAACTATACTATAACTATATTATTAGAACTATAACTATACTGTACAGTACATATATCCGTAGAAAATACCTATCGGTTCCTAAAGATTTTTTTTACGTCGGACTGAGCCTGCGTTTGATCACAATCTCACCTGATGGAAAGCGACGATGCAGTCGCAGGTGTAGCACGCTTGGAGATCTTAGCAGAGTACTTAGCATTCCTTTATATAAAGTAACCCTAAGTACTTATCTATGACATGTTGTTTTTATAGGAAATTCCTATTAACTTTTCTTTAATCAACCCCGGGTTGTACTCTTGCAGAAAGACAGACGCCGGCAATGAGTTGCATATTCACATCTCTGCAGTTTAAATTAGAAAGGTGGAATGGAAACATTTAATACGTTTGAACGGTATATCCACCGTAAGAGGGTGCCTCATAATTATTTGTGCGTCTTGTCTAATCGTATTGAAAAGTTTTGTAAAGTGTTATATAGGTATTTTATAAATGCTTTCTTTTTAGTTTCCCCATTCGAGACGTAGCTTCAAGAAACTCAATTTCCCGGCGAGACCAGATAATAAATATTATCGTGATGGAATCATCGAAAATGTGTTTTTCCTTTTGTGGATAAGGTGTTATGAAGACAACGAGTTTTTTGAACATCTTTAAAAATGTTATCATATTCTGTTGCTTGTTGCTTATTGAAGAGAATATTTTTAACTTTGGTGTAAATTCTGCTAAGACTCCAAAACGGCTCGACCAATTAGTTTTGAAAAAGCGTGGAAAAACGGCGTGGGACGTATTTAGTATTTGATACGTCCCAGGATATATTTATAGCTTTTGGTCGTTAATTATGCTGAATATTATATCACTGTGTCAGAGTTTTAAGCGATTCAATTTTATTGATCACATTTTTTCTTAGCAGAAAAGTTTGTCTGTTTTTAATAGATTCGACCTTGTCTTTTAAACTTCGTCAGCATTGGTGCAGTAGATTAGCCGCGAATTATATAGCCAAAATGAACGAAGTAACAATATTCATCTAAGTCTAATCTAACATGAGTCTGTTTTTAAAATAAAAAATAACTGTTATTTTTTCCATTACGCTCACAAGGGGTTAATGGAATTTAGATGCGATGTTCGATGTTGGAATTCTTGTCCAAATTCCCATAGTGTAAACAACGCTTGGCTTTTTTCTGCACGATTTGCCGCCGATTGGGGGAGAGCAGCCCTGCGCCAAATGAATTCCGACCAGATTTGGGTGTTATCAGCGCACTTTACACAAATAATTTTATATAAATAGCTTTTTCCGTTTCGAAAATCTTGTTTCTCCACAAATTAGCTACTCGTACGGAGCTAATTTTGCCGTGTTTCTAGGTGAAAATTTATCTATGTCCGCTCTTATAACGTAGGTACACTTACCTTTTTGACAAGTAATATTATAATATTTTGTGTGATGTATAGGTATGTGTGTGTGTGTAGGTAACTAGGTATGTAGGTAGGTCTATGTGACCGATTTTTTCTATCTCTATAATGTTACCTCTAGTTCCAAAACAACTCTACGGTCCCCAACCTGCATTTTATAGTGCAAGTACTTATTCCAATTATATTTCCAAGAATATTGTAAGAAATTAATTGGCCTTTTGTCCAAGAACTGTATAAATAAAGAGTTAATTGGTTCCATGTAAAACTAAAAGCTTTTACAAGAAGTGTTTTTGCATTTTACTTCATAGCGCTTTAATGCCATGGATGTTCTAAAGACTCCTGGGAATAGTTTTTATTTAAGTTGCATCTCAATATTAAATGATAGATATAAAATACCTCAATATTGTCCTAATGATTCACAATAGTTATGATCAGAGTTGTGCATAGGTAATTAAACTTATGCATAATTAGACTACAAGTTTTTGACTTCGAGACTAACCTTGAAACTGATTACATTGTTTTCCTCTGAACTTTATTACTTATAGTTAAAAATACTAAAAGTTACGGTTAAAAGCTTAACGTGACAATATACTCGCATGAGACACGTCAACTTCAGCCGATTGGCAATGTTTTCACTACACTACGTGTAAATAATTAACAAACACGAGAAGAAAGTATAAATTCTGATTGAATTCCCCACCTCGCTAATATACTGCTTGCTGAAAGTATATGAAAGAGCTTGCTCCTTTAATTTCCGGCGTAGAAAGCTCATTACAAAGGAAAATGATAATTCCTTGGTGTTTGTTTTAAAAGGCACTTTATGGTTTGCATTTCAATTATCTGAGAATGAATTCTACTTTTTAAGAGCTTGTATTCAACTTGCAATGTGTGTATCTGTTTGTTCGGGTAGAATCTTGCAACTCAGTTTTGAATCACTTCCCTATGTCTGATTGGGCTGAAATTTGGTATACGTGTGTAACTCCAATGACAATGCAATTAAAACTTGTTTTTAAAAATATTTTTAACCGACTTCAAAAAAGGAGGAGGTTATCAATTCGACTGTATGTTTTTTTTTTGTGTTTGATACCTTATAACTTTTTAAAATTACTTGTTCTTATTCGCACTACGTTAGTCTTTTAGCTTTTGTTTTAGTGTATTTTAGTGTGTTATTACTTAAAAATGATCAGTCTAGCGACTTCGGCGTTCAGACTTCAGAACTAAGAATTGCAATAATGAACAACTGAAGCCGCTTTTACTTCAGGTTATTACATCTGAAACCAATAAACTGCATCTCAGATTCAGCTAATAAAATATGCTTTAAGATAAAATGAATCTCGAATGCTGGCATTTTCCTAGAGGCAGGTATTTTATTAATATTTTGTGAACTGTAGGTTGGAATTTTTAGGTAACATTCTTGGACGTTAATAGTTTGGAAGTTCAACGTTTGTTTTTTTATTTTATTTTTATTTTTGCGTGGCGGCCTTGTTTTTCAACGTTTACTAACCTAACTCTTGGCTTGTACAGTTTTTTTTTATTATGAAGAATGTGGGGAAAATCCTTAATTTTTGGCAAATTAGCCTCATGTATTTCTAGCAAGCTATTAGATAGGTATATATATATCTCTGTAGATATATATTACAGTCATTATTTTATTATTCTTGAAGTGTTTTTTTTTGCAGAACTACGTTTCTTTAATCCGTTTATTATTCCAATAGCCCTCTTTTGACATCTTAGCACTTAACATTTACAGCATTACCCCAAATGGTAATGGCATATCGTAATATATGATCAAATGTATGTACGCATAATATACGGATATGAGAGTTTCTTTATCTAATAACGGTTTAAGTTTGAGCAAGGCGTAATTTCCACTTGAGTATTATAGTACAAGTGTATTGTCCCTTATAAGTCTTTATAAGTCTGCATTTTTCACCATTGTTACTTCAAAGCGCATAATTATGATAATTTAAACAGATAAAATAGTTTTGCACAACGTCTAGTTTTTCAATTTGATTGTTCCCAAAATTTCTTAAGCTAAATTTTGCAGTTCCATTATATTAACAATTAATTATTGTTATTTTATATTATATAATTTTAACAACGTTAACAAACTGTTGATGTAAAAAAGAAAGAACTTATTCATTTAAAAATATACCTTACACGTTCCTTACCTAAAAATCCACTTCTTTATAACCCCGAAACATGTTTTAGCTTTTATTTCTGTACCACCTTGTAATGCAAAAAAGTCACCCTTCTTTTTCACTGCGAGGGTGCAATAATAAGTACAAATGCGTTTCGCCGTCTCGCGTAACAAACAGCATTGATAGAATGACCGATACTCTAATATCCCATATAATCCCCTTAGCCGAAAACATATTGCTTACAGCTGAGGATCATAAATATTGTTATTTGGGGTGTTATTAAATTTTGGAGGTACACCCCTGAGTCTTAGTTCAACTCGCGTGAAGGTTTTGTGGATGTTTAAATGTATTTTCTTCTAATGTGTTCGAATAACGGGGGAATTCAATTTGTTTACCAATTTTCAAGGTGTTTCTGAATGGTGTAGTAATACTTAAAAGTGATGTTCTATACGACAAAGTAAACAACTTTTGGAACACAAGTTTGCTAAATTCGAATTCGATAAAAAATATCGAGTCTCCATACAAAATATTTAGTCACGTGATCAATTTTCTATGCAGAGTCGATATTTACTTTCTCAAATTTAGCAAACTTGTGTTCTAGAAGTTGTTAACTTTGAGGTGTTCAAAAACACCCTTAAGTATTACTACACCATTAAGAAACACCCTGTATATTCAAAACAGTAGCTGTGAAAAAAAATGTTCTTAATAATTAGAGAACAACAAAAATAAGTGAGCCCAAGTAGGTATATCAAGAGTATATTGAGACTAGCACGAGGAATTTGAATAGAGTACGACTAAACATATATTACTTCATTCCTTACCAAACAAATAAAAGAAACGACATATTTTTTCTAAGATTTTTTTTAGGTAAACATGGTAATTTGTTTGTAGCATCGTAGTTGTACTGAACTAATTCTGATTTAGTTATGTTTGAATAGTGACTTGATCAAAGACGTATTGCTTATTATTTGCTATGATTCAAGGAATTCTGATTAGCTTTTCTATCAGGAAATCTTGAAGGATGCCAGTTACTGAGTATTAAAGCCCCGGGACATCTAATTTATGTTACTTTTCTTTTGAAAACATGTCGGCAAAGGTAAGGTAAGATTCCAATTACCGATTGAAAAATATTACGAAAATTTCAGAAAATTGCACCTGCAAAGTCTTTAAGCGGAAAGGAGAAACTTGATGCAACTAAGTTTTATTATATTAAAGGAAAAAATTGGATGCGTAGGATGTCTAGGATAAAATTGTAATGAAAATGGCGGCGTCGTCGGGACGTTCATTTAAGGGGTGAACAAATGGATATTTTCTATCTCTTTCGCACATTTTAAACATTTATGAAGGTACAAAATCACTGAGTGTGAATTTAAATGAAATTGTGTATTTGCTGGTGTATTGACTTCGATAATACATGTGGCTTCTCGATGACAAGAACTTTTATTCTGTGAAATGATTTTCTCTCATAGGTTTTTCCTCTGAACTATAGTTACCTATAATCTTCACTGCTTGAAACGAATGGTGAATAGAGTCTTCAAAAGTATTGAGGTTGTCCGTGACGCCAGTGACCACTTTACTGTTAGATGGCGCATCACTTATTGATTCACCAAGTAAAAAGTAACAAGCAGCAACCCTATTACGAAATGGTACGCCATTTTGATTTTTATATTAGTACCATAAACCTAGCTGTAAGATTCCTAAAATAAAATAAATACTTTAGTAAGCATACCCAACACACGCATTACATTCGAGCAGTAAAGACGAATCTAGTGACAATTCGTTCACATAAAACAAAAAAAAAAATATCAATTTTGTAAAAATTAAATTATTTTTATAAACATCATTTAAGTTTGCCTGGAAGAGATCACTCTTAGCAATAAGGCAGTTGTTTTACTAATTTTAGGTGTTATTATCCTTCTGTTTGTAGTTACTAGTGTGAACAATTAGAGTTGATCCATCTCTATCAAAATCGGTACCTCCGTTTTGCAGTTAAGGAGAAAGATATTGACCGACATAGGTGCATACACAAATATGGACAGGTCCAATATACCATCCTTTTCGGCTGATACGAGTAGGCAGCCAGTTGCCGCACTAGTTTTAAGTGTCTTAATACAAAGAAAAGTTGTTTGTAATTTATGGTGTGAACATAAAGAGTTTATCTATCTATCTGTTTGTGTGTTTGTCTTCTAAAGAACTATCCAGGAAAGTTCTTCATAAATCTTATAAGAACTTCTATCTGATGTTGGTTGCGTTGATCTACCCTCCGCATCTACGAGTAAGTTAAATCAATGAACGTGCCCCCGCGCCACCGCGCAATAGCCATCTAATGTTTTATTTTGCAATAAAAACTGGGACTGCAGCTGTGTGCATTAGTTATGCTAGTGTAGATGAACTTGTTTGTTTGTTTGTCATACCGTACTGTAGGGAATCAAGTAATTCTGTAGTTTTGATTAGATTTGGCTGAATGGAAATTGCTGTAGTACCTGCTGAGCTATTGACTGAATGTATGTTAATATTTTTCGTGAAGTTCTACAGGGTTATATAGAAAGGGTATGCTAAGCGAAAAGGGCTGATACTACTCATCATTATGAACAACTTTTACTATGGAAGCATCCCGGAATTCGCAAAAAAAATATCAGCTGTTCCATAAATATTGTCGAGTGTCATTGACATTTTTTTATTGAACAGCTGATATTTTTTCGCGAATTCCGAGTTGGTCCCATAGTAAAAGTTGTTCATAATGATGAGTACTATGAGCCCTTTTCGGCTTAGCGTATCTTTTCTGTATAACCCTATATAGTTAGAGTTATAGTCAAAGATAGTTCGTGTAGGGCGAACGGCTAGCCCCGGTGTCAGATTTAGGCCGCACAAAGGCCTTTGACGTGGCTAAAACACCCGGGACCTGTAATTAAGCGTGGCAGTGCTCTTGCAAACACCACTTGCGATATCGATATGCTATATCTATCAAAAACTTATCAGCCCCAAATAAAAACAACTCACCTAAATAGGTAGTTACGTTTACCGTATTCAACCTTTCTACAAAACAATGTTTTAATAAGTAGAAACCTTACTTAATTAACTTAGAAAAATACTTGTTGAAATCCACCAACTTGAAAAGGTCACAAACAGGTGGCCAAGAGTTTGCGAAAGTGAACTTATTCAAGTTTATCAATAAACACTCAGATCGAAAAAAAAAACAGAGCGACGAGGGCGACGGATGAATACAATATGGAAGGGTGAGACGCCACTAGGATCTTAAACTTATTATGCTTTCCTAAAAGTAATAAAAAAGCTGCCCTAAAAATATACCAATCAAATCTTCTTTTCTTCTTCTTTTAAATAAAAAGAAATCGCTGTTCGATAGTCTCTCCAAAGCTCGAGAACGGCTGAACCGATTTGATTTTTTTTTGTTTAGTTTGCTCTAATACAGGGGTGGTTTGAAACAAAAAAAGCGAGTCAAACCGCGGGATGCAGCTAGTAAAGGCTACAACTCAACTCAACTAAGAAAAGAAATAAATTTCAAAAATAAATAAAAGTAAAATCTTTTTTATGTAAAAAGAAAGGAGTAGGAAATAATAATAGTGTTAGAGCAGTGTTGTCAACGCCTACACCACTATATATAGGTACACATAATAGTGAGCCCAAGTTTGAAGGCTTTTGTGGGTAGATCTATTTTTTCTAAAACTATTGACGTCCTTGTTTAATAGGTTGCAATGACAAAGATAGATATAGTTTTAGTTAGCTTAGTTCTGTCGAATAAAGCCTCCAAACTTGGGCTCAGTGGCGTAGTAAAGAGAAGCGTTGATACTGATACTGCTGACACTAATGCTGTTGGTTGAAATTGATACGCTTACCAGACTTTAGGCGTAAAAACACGTATGTATTGGTACCTACATATGTAATTATTGGTAACATGAAATATAACTTGTTGGCTGTTTGAACGAGCTGGTGCATGATGACGCCCGCCGTACTAGGGGTACCAGTGGCCTTGCATTTTAATGTTTTAATGTACCTGCTACTTTGTTTGAAACTATCACGGTTGTGCAAACGTCCAAGTTATTATTCTTCAAGCAACGTATTTTTCTTTCCTTTTCTTTAAGATATCGTGCAGCAGCGTCAGCGACAAAGAGTATCTAACACACAGACAGACTATCGCATTTATAATAAAAAAAATCTCAATCAAAGTTTATTTATTGCGACACTGTGTACAAAAAGTGTACAATACAATATTGTGTACATTTTTTTATATTAGTGTATTAGAAACATTTTCTGTTAGCATTAAGATAATGCGGCTTCACCCTTATATTTGATGCGGTAATGTCCTCTGCAAGTATCCTTTGCCCTTACGAGGGTCGGTAGACGATCACCGATTTGCAATTGGAATTAATAATAATATGGGTAGGGGTGCACCCGAATATAATGGATGTATGTTTATTTTATACTATTTACTCTTATTCTTACTTACTAAAATTAAAAGTGGATTTTGATTAAAATTAAAAATTTGATTCTGACAGATTAATTAATATAGGTAAATTAGTATGAAGTCCTAGTACAAAGTTCTAGTACCTATGCTCAAAACCCTAGACGCATTTTATAACACGATAAAACTTAAAGAAATTTTTGTTAGCCATATATATTAAAACTTTCAATTTAATAACCTACTAGCTGACTCGACAGACGTTGTCCTGTCAAAAGCCATTGCTTCAATTCTATGTCAAATGTCAAAAGTTACATTAAAAAGTTTACATTGTCCAAAGCGCTAAAGTTAAATTATGGTTTAAGTATTTTTAAATTTTCTAATTTTTCATGTTTTTTTACTATAAATTGAGATGTGAGCTATCCTATCTCCTAAGTTAGATCGAAGTGCACCCGGTGTGCAAATTTGATTGAAATCGTTTAAGTAGTTTAGGAGTCTATAGCGGACAAACAACGTGACACGTAATTTATCTATACTAATTATTATAAAGAGGAAAGATTTGTATTTTTGTATGTTTGTGTGGAATAAACTCAAAAACTATTGGACCGATTTCAAAAATTCTTTCACCATTCGAATGCTACATTAACCCAAAGTAACATAGGCTATTTTTTTTTATCCACAGCGAAGCGTGGCAGGGAACAGCTAGTATTATATATTAAGAAGAATATACTTTTGTAATTTTTTCACTTCTTTGTATTGACAAACCATTGTGCAAAAATTTGCTATTTCATAAATTAAAATAAGTATTTTTTACAGAATATAAGTATACACTATACAGTATATCTGACCACTACTCCTGTCTCAATACGATTGAACCGTGAAGTATTCGCATCTGTTCCGAGTGGCATGATCGAATATCAATGAAACTCCCTTGAAAATAAGATAAAAAAGCATCAGCTGTAGTTCGACCACGTTCAGCCAAAAAAGGCTGTTGTAAAACTTTATTCGCCAACAGAGGTGTAGTTTGTAGGCTGTAGCTACCGGTTCCACCGCACGTCGACATTTTGCTCTCTGCCGACATGCCCGCGGTCGCAGATCGGCCGCCAGGGAAATCAACAGCTCATGTCGACTCCCAGCTTCCAATGCACCTGTGCCTACACTCCGTTCATCAACAAAATAGCAAACTTTACGATAACCGTAAAATTATCATCGGTATAGTTAATTAAACACATTAGCGCTAGGCTAACGCTTTCATAAATTCTGTAGGACTAACATAAATTTTAACATAAAATTTGTAGAGAGTATTAAATAGAAAAATGCAGTTTACATTTACTACCATTTTTATATATTACATACATTTGAATACGTATAATTTATGCTTGACCTAATTTCATTAACGTTTCAAATGATAAAATGATTTGTAAAAACGTTTCTGTTAATTCAGTTTCGATAAAGTCGTGCAAATGCAAAATACATTACAATTAACTGATTTTAGATAAGACAGGCCTTATCGATGATTTCAAATAAAGGTAATCTCCTACACAGTTTCCTATCACAGTTCAGTTATCTATCTATCTCAGTTTCCCCTTAATCACTAAAAATAGGACAAATGAAACAAAGGAATAATCGTTAAGTAATCTTATATTTATCACTTTATTAGTACATAATTTGTCAAGTTACCTAGTAACTCTTTAAAATCCAAGTCACACTTCGAATAATCACTCTAAAAGTTCACACACATTAGGACGGGCCGCATCGCCACCCACAAATCAACCCGCATCACTTTAGTACATTTAATATTGACCCTCACACTACAGCGGGGCGCAGCGCCAAAATTTGCATTAAAACACCGCACCGATGCGCTGCGGTCCGTCCTAATACGTGCAAACCTTTAAAAGTAAATGATAAAATAACAATGGCAATACTTTTTCTCTCCAAACGAAATAGGATTGACTGAAGTTAGATTGAAAATAGAAGTCAGAAGATAAAAGTGGAGCTAAATAAAATAATAGGTTATAATGGCAATGTTACATTACTAAAATTATTCAATCAGACTGTAAGTAGAGTTGATATAACTCCATGCCTTTTTATGTCACATAGTCAACTTTTAAAATGTACAAGTTTGCTAGCTGAAAACAATGTGCAACAGTTTTTCTCAATGTTCTCGCCGAAACAGATATGAATCAAAATATTTTTTTCTTAAAAATCAGTTTTCAAATCGCTTTGCCACCATAAGTTTAGCTAAAAATAACAAACGATTGCAAAACTTTCGAAAACAATTAAATTTTTTTTTAATAAATTGACGCGTAAAATTATGTTTCGCCATAAACTCATTTTCTCTAAGAAAGTTTGAGAATCGCGACCGATTATAATCGCTAACATTTAAAAGTGCCTTTGATTTGGAACATAAACGATAGAAGTGGTAGCAATGATTCCGAATATGAAACTTAACTGTACTGGGGTAGAGGCTATTATAGCACGAGGAGACCGCGTCTATTTTGGAACGGCGGACATAATTGATTTGAAGTTAATTTTTATTTTTGCTTTGAATTTAATTAACAGGTGCTAGATCACAACATCTCGTCTTGTGAAAGGAAAAGTCTCATATTTTGAAGAACTCGAAAATCATATTTTTTTAATAACAATAATTAATTGCATAAACTTAATGGTAATTATTACAGCACAACCAATAATAGTTACACCAATATGTCCATATAAATGCCAATATTACTATAATCCAAACTCGATTACTTATTACCTCTAGCATTTGTACCTATGCTAAATGTCAAATACAAGTCAAAATCACTCAACCGCAGCCCTAGAAATTGCAGCGCTCTCCCAGCCCCGAGTAGCTGCCAGTCTTTTGAGCTTTGCATCAGGCAGTAACGTTGCAAAGGCAATTTTTCATTTCTTCCCGCTGATTTCACAGAATCAGATAAAATTCAATACGCAAATCACAGCCTTATCTTGTAATAAAGTAACGAGGTTGATAATAAAATAACTTGATGAGTTTAGCCGCTGAGACGAATGTCTCATCTTCAAAATGCTCAATCACTAATCATTCGTTTCACCATTATTTTCTCACTAGAAAGCTTCGGCAAGAAACCTATGAAATGCTTTCTTAAATTTTTGTCTTCTCATTTCTAATTTCTTCAGGAAAGTAGTAAATTGGTTAAGACGGAAAAAGTCTTTTAATTTTCTTAGTGATCCCATTGAGACTTTTACATCACTCTGTCCCGTTATACACACTATTAAAAATGTTAACATAAATATACGAAGCAAAGACATGTTTTCTAACAGACTTATATTAACTGACTATTCACGATCTTTCCAGTAGTGTGAAAATTAATAATGCAAACCAGCAGAACAAAAGAACTTAACCAGTACGAGTAGATGTGAAGATATCAGTTTACTTATTGAAATATAAATATTATTTATTGCATTAAGCATTCTAGACTCATTGTTTATGATATGAACGTAAAAAACCATCCATTAAAACATCTAGTCTTAAAGGCTCATGCCAAGAGTAAACATTTTCTTTATTATTCAACAACAGCGCAGTTAAAAGAAGGGAATTTATAATGAAGGCGCTGATGCAGTCTGTGTGACGTAGGTACATTCAGAGTACCTTTTGCGGTCGAATCGTTGATTTTCTCTTTCTATATAGCTGTTGATTTTGTAAGTTTATCTTACGTATTAAGTTATGTTTTGCCATTAACAACTCCATAGAGTCGGGTAGTTTTATACAAACGCAATACTTTGTCTATTATTTCGAAAACTGTTCGTCATATGAATGGTGATACTCGTATGTGCAATCAAAGGTGCTACTTTCGAAGTGCTTAATATTTTTTTTTTGTATGTTTTGTTTCAATAAGGTCTATAAGTAAACGTAGGCATTTCTTGTGTAGTCTGTAAAGATCAGAATCAGGAGACCTTTCTTATCGTTTAAAGTACACTAAACCCGCTTAATTACGCGAAGGCAACCGCAGAACTCTTAGCAAAATAATAGGTATAATCTTTGACGAGAAATGTTTAAGTTGAAAAGTAGAAAAGCAGTTATCCTGCAAAACGTATGCAGGAACCAGCAATGCGGAACTATCAATTCGAGAGGATATTCAATCAGGGAAAATATTCAGTACCTCTGTACTTGAACTCATCGATCCGTTACTAGCTGAACTGGCAAATTTGCCGACCGAATCAGCCAACATTTATAAACGGTTGTGAATGAAGGTTTTAGAAAGGATATATTATGTACCTTTTAAATTGTTTTTTGAACTATGTATATCAGCTATGTAAGGTATAAATTTGACTTACTTATATTAATTTTTACGTACTTACTACCACTACTAAGTACTGGGAGGTACCTACTTCACTTTTTCTTTTGAGGCTGAATAGAAAATCTTTCTTTATTTTTGACGAAGCTCCGTGTTCCGGTCTGCTTTTATGTCAAGATACTAAGTGCAGACTTAAAGCACTACAGCACTGAAAGGGTCATTAAAATAAGTAAGAAAGTTCGCGTAGAACGAGAACCTAGCCCTGATGTTGGGGCTATTAGGCCACCTGAAAATCTTTTACATTAACTACCTTACACAACACTCACATCGAGATGATTAAAATAACAAACTTCAAAAGCCTAAAATAGTGAGGGGACACTTCAGATCAAATCGAGAGTAATGTGCGTATTAATCGAATTAAAGTGATGTAAACGAATAACATTTTCGAAAATCGTATACCCTATTGACTGACCATTTATAACTTTTTATTATGTACCTACGATTTGCTACGGATAAAAAACAAAACCCATCCATATTTATGTTGTAGTATTATGAGCCCAAATGATACCAAAACAAAATTAGGACGCCCATGATTAAGTATCTATCAAAATAATAAAGAAGACATTCGTTATTATTAGTTACACATAGTCATTTCCCTCTTAAATTATGTCATTATTCTCGCAAGTTGTTATTGTCTGTAAACAATCGATTTCCGTTTATGTTTTATCACATGCCTAAAATTTTATTCAGGTTGACATAGCATTGTTATGACGGAATCGAAAATATGGTTATTGTTTTGTGACAATCCACGATAAATGACGTTTTTCCAATCATATGCTCAAAAATGTCATTTTAATCAAAAACCAAACACATTTGATGCACAAGCTACATATAATCATCTTAAAAAACATTACTATTCACATACGTCTAATAGTTAACAAGATACAATCAACCAAGTTAACGCTTATGTAAAGTTCGAACTTCTTTGTACACTAACATAAGAACTCGCCTATAATAATTAAATATTTCTAACATAGCTACAGAACGCGCGTCACGACACGCACTTTTTAAATTCCATATTAAAAAACCACTTTTTAAATTATTCCTTGTTTACATCTAAGCACGTTAAACTTCAACTTCATTTTCCTTCTGCATATTCCATATTAGTCCTTTTTCTAGATATTCTACTACTTTATCAAAGACTAAAATATTTGCATCGTAGCCCCAAACAAAGTCAGTATGAGTTATACTCTTGTTCCGGATTATATAGTGATCGATGGGATTCACCAGGTCAAAATACAGTTGGAGTACATCAGGTATGGTCGCAAGCCAGTCGTCACTCGAGCTGATTAGAGCAATAGGTAACGTTATATTAACCAACGATATTTCTTTCTCGGGGTGGTTAAATCTGTGAAACTTTCTGTTTTGGGCCACTTGAATATAATGCAGGAGAGTGTTTGTAGATGCACCTGCAGGAACATGATATAGCAGTTTAGCGAGAAAGCTTGCACTCCATCGCCAGTCTGGACGGTGACCACTAAGGAACAGTAAAGGGTTACTGCAAAATATCTTCGGTCCCTTACAATATTTGGTGGCTAACCAGCTCGGAACTTTCCTGTTAGCTAAAAATTCCCCTTCTCCCAGTCCTTTTATTATTTCTTCTGATATTCCTGTCATCGTTTTTATAGGGCCTTTGACGTTGCTCATATATGCTAAGGGGGCAAGCAGAACTCCCACCCTCAAATAGTTGTTGTATTTCGGCATCGACGACAGCAATACTAAAAGCGCCGTTGAGCCCATAGAATGTCCGACAAAATTTATTGACTCAGTCAAATTCTTTGTTTGTCTAATATAATCGATGACGGCAGGCAAGTCTCGCTCCCCCATTTCCTCCCACGAAAACTTCCAGTAGTCTGCACATCCAATATCTCTCGATAAATGTCCTCGAGAGTAGTAGTTTCCTCTCGCATTAGTGAGCCAAACGTCAAAACCGGCATCGGATAGAATGTAAGGAAGAGATTTAGTGGGTCCCAATAGTATCCAATCAGTTGAGCTGCCGAGGAACCCGTGGTGGAGAAGAACCGTTCTGTTGGCTTGAAGGTAAGGATTCGCCGTTATCCGATGTACCGTTAAAAAGTAACCGTCCACTGTTTGTACGACGTGGGACTCCATGTCTCTCCCGTGCCATAAAGCCAGTTGTGGAGTCGCCAACAGAAGCTCAGCTCCATTATCACGAGCATTCGAACCCACTTTTCTGACTTCGTAATCAGTTTTGGCTAAGTCGTGGAACAACACCTTCAACTCACGACTTAGAGGTCGATCAACGAAAAATGCATCCAATGCACTACCTTTCATCGGCTGGATTTGCTGAAGCACCGGTTTCGATGATGGGTTAAAGAAATATTTGATATTATCACCAACATTTTTGAATGTTTTTGAGACATAACTGGATAACTGGCCAAACTTCGCATTAAAATAACCGGTCATGGAACAGTTCACTATAATGCTTTGAGATAATAAGAACGTCAAATATATTCTAATTATCATGTTGTGTGTATTTGGGAGCGGTGCTCGAGCTAAACTGCCTGCCAAGAAGTTCCTATGTAATAACTCTTGTACCGCGATAATGATTACGCACGTGTTTGAATGTACCGAACAATGGGACGACGAATATTGTATCAATTCAAACATCGATGCTTTAGATACAAAATTTATGAATAGAATAGTTTAATAAATCAATTAGGTGCCGTTACAGAGTCTGAAATCATTTAGTGACTTAAATCAAAAATATTAGGTATGATATTTCATCCGTTTAAAGTAGGTGTACTCAATGTGATTGGTTTTTAGTATTCAGCGACTAGTGCGAGTTTTTTTCGTGTAGTTTACGTTAAAGATCGCGTTAACGTAAACTACAATTTGTATGGAATAAAAACCGCGCCACCTAGTGTTCATAAGATAAACTACAATAGTTTCATACAAATTGTGGTTTATGTTAAAGCGATCGTTGTAGGTCTGTTGTAGAGGTATAAGAAGCCCTTACAAGACCGTCGACTTGTGCGCTCGTCTTTCTGTCATAGTTTCATAGAATAGATTGTAGAATAACTTATATCCTAAATTTTTTATCTGCTCATATCACCGAAGTCGGAATGGCTCATATCTACATTTATAAACCAATTAGCAAACAATTTTATTATTTGAAGTAATATTGAAGATTTTATAGAGATAAAAAAAATGTGCGGACATTTTTAGAGTAGCTACATCCATGTGAAATGCGTAATCATAATATATTTTTCTCTTTTATGGAGTATCGCTAGGGCGCATTTTTTATTAAAATAATGTTGACATTTGCAAAATTTGGAACTATTTACGTTAAAACTCTCTGAAAAATATAACGAGCAAACAATTTTGAGTTATTGTCAGAAAACCGCAATACGATTTTTATGTACCTACTCAGTTCAGAATTCAAAGATCCTTGAAATACATATCTATGCATTTGTTCTATTAGTTTTCTGTTCAATTACATTATCAAAAGTGAGCTTTACATTGTGAAGATGCGAACACTAGGGCCGCCGCAATCCAGCTAACCTGCATAAGGAACCTACTTCGGCACACACTTGATAACTTCGAGAACATTGGAGAAGCCACTGGCTTCCGACATACAGTCTATGACTAGTTCGGAAGACTCTGGAATCTATTTATGTTCCTATTTAATGATGCCTTATAAACGATTAATTAAAAAAAAAACTTACTTAAATATCGTATTGTTCCTACACGTAAGTATGTCCTTAAATTTTTTTTATATACCAAAGACAACATAAAGAAGTTTTCACGACTTCCGCCCACTTCGTGAAAAGTTTCTTTCTTAACGACGTAAACAATTTAAATCTAATGCAAGATGCAGGCCGGGCTGGCGACTTTACTCGTCTTTCGTCTCCCTTCACCCAGCGCCATATACGAGTACCTGCTTCTTTATAAAAAATTCAGCTTAATTCTACACCCAAAGAGTTCAGGAAGCTACCGAGTGAACACACTACCACTGAGGAGGCAATCACTATGTTAACACAATACACTGAGCTAAGTTATAACTTGCATTAACCCCGCTAACTGCTCTCTTGGTAGTTTTTTTCTAAATTCTTTAGATTTTTGATCTGGTGACAAAACTTTGGAACTAGCTGAAATTAGTTTAATCGTTATATAAGGACACCTGTCACTTTGACACTTGTCACGATAACATCTCAATTCCGGGTGGCGCAGACCTGTTATGGGCAAACGTGACGTTTAACATCATAATCATAATTATTTGATCTAATTGGTTGCAATACAAGAACATTATTTTTGACCGACTTCAAAAAAAGAGGAGGTTATCAATTCGTCTGTATGTTTTTTTTTTTTTTTATGTTTGTTATCTCATAACTTTTGACTGGGTGAATCGATTTTGATAATTCTTTTTTTATTAGAAAGCTGACGCTTCCCATTTGGTCCCATTTCAATTTAGTCCAGTTCTGATAATGGCATCCATGAGAAAACCATATAAGTCTTAAATTTGCATTAAGTACGTGCGCGACAAATATATGAATAACTCAATAGTCGGTCTTTTGAAGTCGGTTTTTGTTTTTTGTTTTGTAAAAATAATGTTCTTGTTACAAAATTATTTAACCATTTATAAAAGGTTTAATGGTATACCTGTATTTACTACGGTCAGTAGTTGAAAACCTCAATGGTGGTCCGGCATGTCCACAAGTCAAACAGTAAACAAGGGGGGGCGCTTTGGCAAAATTGAGCCCGAATCATTTATAAATGGGGGCGGGAGGCGTCGGGGAAAGGTAAGCTGCTGCATTTTGCATGAATCCAACGTTAGTACGGGCCGGCTTATTTCCTTGCTTTCATATAGCTATAAGTTATTCCGGTCATGCAAGTGTTGGAGTTGGTAAGGCATTCTGATACAACTGAACCGAGTTTCCCAATTGAGCATAGCTCAAGATAAGCTTTCACTGGAGACGACTTTAGGTCGGAAGACGTTGTAGAAACTGGACACAATGGTCTGGTTTGTTAATAGACTTCCTAGAAATAACACCTGATAATCTATTTATTTCAGGAGAACATGGAACAAACGTTATATATTTATAATTTAATATACGCAAACAGTCACGCTAAAATGGCCCATCGGCATATTGTAATCAGAAATGCATGACCCAAAATCATCCGGATACGTACCTAACTAAATAATACGTTCATATTAATTTATTTTAGCATTCCACAATGTTGCTTGTATTAGATGGTATTAGTATTAGGTAATTATACGATTGTGTTTTGGTTACAATTATGGACCACGCCGGGCACAGCTTAATAAGTAAGAGATAGATAGAGAGAGAAGGACTTATTGTTTTAGAGTAATTAGTCCAGTAGAATGTTATTTTACGTTTCATATACCTAGTTTAGTAAATATTAAAGTGAAATTATTTACTATATCTCAATATTTATCTCGAGAGTAAAAACTACTATGCAAAAACAACAAGAAATAAAACATCACAAGGCAAGAAAATAAAGATTACTGTTTTTGTCTACAACTTGTAAATTTTCTATGACTGAAGAGTTATTAAGTATAGGTAAAATGCTCTTGTTTATTATTTAAGCCTGTTGCAGTTATAAAAAGCTGTTTACGGCAAGTAGAACAATCTTATCTTAATCTTAGTTTTGCCTTACAGTTTTACAGACTGTTTCCTAAGCTGCTTATGAACTTGAGTGAAGTTTTGAAAATTGTAAATAAGCTTGCTGTAGAAAGTTCCTTTTGAACGCAGACTTTATATTTTTTGCACAGGACTTAGAACAGGTAGTGCACCCCGCTATCAAATTGAAAAATTACAAACGCAAACTACTTTTTGCTGGCTGCTTCACCCGCGTACCCTTCACAGGTAACGAGATAATATTATTACCGGCTAGGCGGCTACCATTTCTTTTCATTCTAAAAATGTTTAAAACAAATTTAATTTCAAAACTACTTAATTACTAATGTTGACAATTAGCTATACAAGTTCAAAATCAACAGACTTATAAACGTTTTACCTTCTTAGAGATGGAGTTTGGGAATGTACCAGCCTTTTGGGAAAAACCCTTTCCTACATCTGCTGTGTGACAAATATATCTAAAGCTCCTTCCAAGTCTTTTCGATGAGCGGTTTAGGTTGTGAGTTGTTCGTCAGCCAATAAGTAAATACCTAAGTCAGGACTTTGATTATTTTTTGCATGTAATGGATTGAAACCGTGGTTGAAAACTGGAATTAAATATGAAAACCTCGCGAGTGGTTCCGAACAGGGCTATTTTGGCGCATGCGATTTCATCTCGATCATTTTCATTCTCACAATTTTTTTGACGAGACAGAAAGTGGCCATCGTCATAACGTACGTCCCAAAATTGGGCTCTTGGCCTAAAATATGAAGCCGCCTGCGGCCCTATAGTTCAGCCAATTAAGGGGAGATAAACGGTTGTCTGCTATCTCTTTCCTTACTACCATTTGCAGTCAGTTCTATAAAAAAAAAGTTTATAAAATGATTTCATTTAAGGAGAATTAAATAAACTGACTATCGTCCGTCTCGATTTAAAACCGCCTCCACCCCAACCCCACTTCCCATGTAAACATCCGTTCACACTCTCCTGGCTTGATTTAAATAGCTAGCTGTCATTACTGCAGCAGATTCTACAATTTGACTGCGAAATATACAAGAAAATAAGAAAAAGGTATGCGACAAAAAGAAGTCAAGGCGCTCATTACTATGAACAACTTTTACTATCGAACCAACACCGAAAAATGTCAATGACACTCGACAATATTATAGGTATGTATTGTATTTTTTCGCACTTCCAGGGTCGCCGGCCGGTCCCATAATTAAAGTTGTCCATAATGATCACTACTACGAGCCCCTATCGGCCTAGCGTAACTTTTCCTCATATCATTGTACAGAATAAATACGAATAGAAATATATGATTTCACTAGGCACTTAACAGTTCCTACAGCCTTCGTAACTTGGATTGCGATGTGGATGAGCTTCAAATTATTTCCGATTTAACTTTCCCGCAACGCGTTGCTGAGAATTAGCCAAGCACAGAAATGTTTTATTACTTCTTGAATACAGAATGAGAGACTGATTTGCATTTAGTTATCTCACTGTTTGTAGTTGTAGTTTATAATATATTGCATTTCGTTCCCCTCCCGCACTCCGTAACGGCTAACTGATTATTATGATTACTTCATTTTTTTAATCAAAATAAGTTTAGTGGCAAACAAGCGACGGGCCTGATTGTAAAGGTCACCACCGCCTATAGGCACCTCCAATACCCAAGATATCTTCAGTGCGTTACTTAATTCTCTGGGTCTTGACCTTGACCCAAAGTGGATCTCGACCTCCAATACCAAAGAACGCCATTGATCTTTATCTTGCGCTGATCTTGTTGATCTTACTTTGTGCTGTCTCTTGCTTGTTATAATGATTATAATTAATAATTATGGTTTCTATTACTCCTGTATGATAACAAGATGATAACAAGATGGTTCGGACACGTAGAGAGGATGGATGAAAGACGATTGACGAAACAGATTTATGAGGCGAGTGTGAATGGACAAGCTGGTAGAGGTCGACGTAGGCGAACGTATCACGATCAAATCGAAGACGTTCTCAATAAAGGCCACGTAAAAAGTACCCGCAACCGACGAGCTTGTATGAAAACACTTATGAAAGTAGAAGAAGCGAAAGACATATGTCAGGATCGTAGCAAGTGGAGGGATGTAGTCTCTGCCTACCCCAATGGGAAAGAGGCGTGATAATATGTATGTATGTATGTATGTATGATAACAAGTAAAACCGCGGAGCGCATACTAAAACTACTATAAGTAACGAAAGATATAGCAAGTAGATCAGTATAAAGAAAGAGAGAGCACACTATTTTCAAAATTGGATCTACTGCAGACTGCCTTATTATAAATAGTATGTAAGTAAAATGTGCAAAACATTATTAGAGGTCTAACTTATTTTCCTCGCCATTAATATTTAGTTTAAATTAAATTAAAAATTAAATTATTCATAACGCCTTTACAGAGGGGAGCATATCTAATTCGATTAATTTTTAAGGTCAGTATCTTTTGTTACTTAAATGAAGATTCTTATTCATTTGCTGGGTTACTTTTATGGTTTTTTTTTTGTTTTATGGTAGGCAGTATGATTGAAGGAGAAGGGGCTTTAATTAGCGATTTCATTATAATTTCTAATCTGACAATTAAATAAATAAATAATAAATAAATAAACGTTTCACACTCAACGCTCCCCACTAGGAATAAATCCTGTGTTGGGGATGCCAAGGAACACACACAAAGACAAGGACAACTAACACCCAGACTCAGAAAAGATATTTAAATTCATCATTCAAATATCTGCCCCGGCCGGGAATCGAACCCGGGACCTCTGGCTTATAAGGTGGATACACTACCGCTGAGCCAAACAGGCCGACGATTAATAGAATAATCGGAGTTTGTATGAAAATCTTTAAGTTCAAATAAAAGCAAAGTCGGTCCTGAAGCTGTGAAAATATAAAAACTTTGAAGGCTTCGCACTCCGGTTACGTAATAATTAGTTTAAGTAAGTATACAAAAATAACTCAGCGGAATATTGAAATTAAATACAGTTTGCATTTTACGCAACAGCGTTACGAGGAAAATTTTATACAAAAATAGAAACTTGACGGCGTCTCAGGGGAAAACGTAGAAAGTGGGCCACCTTGCATTCAATTATAAAACCATCAAGTAAAGTTATTTTCTAGTGGAGCACTGAATCCTTGCGCTAGTTAACTCGATAGAGCAGCTTGGCAATACCTAGTGGGTAGATCTGCTCAGGGCAGATTGGTCTGCCTAATGCCTGCCTCACCTACTCAAAACTAACTATAGGTTTGTGAAAACTTGGAAACGCGTGCGTGTGTTGCGTAAGAAAAGTTGTGCCCTGTTTGCGTTTCAGACAATAGTTTAATTAATAATTTATTAATAAGTAGGCTAATTTTTGTTTGTTATCCCCTGATGGTAAGCAATGATGCGGTTTACGATGAAACGGGGTAGCCTAGAAAAAACAGATTTACTCGTACATACAACTTAGAGTCTGACGAAACCCATATTATGTTGTTTAACTGTTGGTTTGTTTATAAAACTACCTACCTATTGTTTCATCGGTACCCAAGACTAAAAGCTATGACGTCACACGGTTCTCAGGACTGACCCGCTTCTTAGGTAAAACTGTCTGTGTAGGTTTGAGTCTTGTCTCGTCGCGGACTAGATTTAAAACGCGTCCGTTGGGTAAGGGTCGGTACATATCTGACGGAAAATGCGTCGCGTATTACTCGACTATATACTCGACGCACTAGCGCATCATCGGTTGAGTTGAGTGTGAAAGGTTGGATGTTTTATTATACATTTCTCTGTTCTGGCGTTACGCGACCGATAATACGCTACGCATTTTCCGTCAGATGTGTATCGACCCTTATTATATATTTCTCTGTTCTGGCGTTACGCGACCGATAATACGCGACGCATTTTCCGTCAGATATGTATCGACCCTAAATCTGTACCTGCGGGTTTATAAATAGTCATTGTAGAGAGGCACTGGCCACGCATTTTATTTTTATTCTTTTATTTTCTATCAGTTAAAAACTTTTTTCTGCACAAACACTACACAAAACTATATGGTACTATCAACTTAAAAAGCTTACTGCCATTCTCTTTTGGCATTTTTCATTTTGACACGTAACCGTCCAAGTGCCAAAAATCTACAGCTAATATTTTGAAATTGCCTTAAAATTTAGGATCCTTAAAATTTACCTTTGCTCAAAATATTCATTTTTGTATTGCTTATCTTACAATCATGCCTATAACGAAGATTATGAAGGGCCTTCCTTCAGAGCGATTGCCCGCTGAAGGTTTGATGTACCAAGACTTGTGCCTGACCGAATGTCAACGAGAATGCACCGCCAGACTCGGCATCTCACTACAGATGGAGCAGGAGGCTTATCTATCGAGCCACCCAGAGGTATGCCACAGATGGAGCACTGCGTTGGATTTGAGTAAAACTAAGAACTCTCCTACTTTCACGCGTATTACGTACCCGAGACGCACACTGAGTAAAATGCCCATCTTAACTTCCGCTAAAAGAATCATTCATCCATTCATCATTATGAATTCACCTAAAGTACAGAGCATACTGATATCACCAAAAAGTACGATTATTTATGATTAGCACCGGTTTTTACGGTGACAACTATCATAAACTGGTGCTAATCATTTTACTTTTTAGTGATATCAGTATGTTGCGTACCTTAAGTGAATTCATCATTCTTTTAGTGCATTTTTTCTCAGTGCACACGTTGACATAATATATCAATACTCCTTTATTTGCGGTAGCGTAGCTTGAATATGTACGCGCTAAAGTACAGGAGTAAAGGCTTCAACCAAATGTAACGCAGTGATCCTTTGCTCTAGGAGAATCTGAGGCCACGACCTTATACATTTCAAATTACGCCAATACCATCCGCGACGCAACAGCGTTAATTAAAACCATTATTTTTTGGTCCGTGTTGGTTCTCATTAGCCCTGTGGTGATAGCTAACGCTGTTGGCGTATTTTGTACACCGACCAACAGTTTTATTAAATACATTTGGCCAAGTTGCTTCTACTGCAGCTAAATATTATTGCATGGCATGGCCTTTAACTCTCTATTCATTTAACTATTATCATCACAATGAATGTTATGAAAACATCTGTCACGTTGAGTGTTGTGTGTGACTCACGTGATTTTCATTAGCTAGAAGAAGTGGTTGAATGTTATCACGTGTAAAGCTTTAGTAATTATATGGGGAAACCTCCCAATTTTCATCGATTTTGGTCCATCAGCTGAGCTAAACTAACTTTTTTGTAGCTATAAAAATCAAAATAATGTCAAAAACGATAAACTTTACTAATAAAAAACTGAAACTTCTGAAAAACATTATCCAATTCATGGCGTTTGTTTACATTGAGAAAAATACATAAAAACTTGCAATTTGCACAGGATTATAGTGAAGCTCCTTGCTTAGACAAGTAAAGGCGTCAAACAATAAAGCAGGATGGCTTTATTGGTTCACGCTTTCGTTCTAGAGCACTTGCAGGAAATACATTTCCTTGTGCATGATTCCAATCAGGCCGTTTTTCCTATTTGTAGTGAAAATAGCTGAATGACGCGTCTGCATCTCACGTCTCAGGTAGTGGATTAAAATCCCAACGATGAGATCGAGCTTCCTGTAAAATAATACAACCTAAAAAACCATAGTGATTCGGGTGATGCGATCCAGCGATAGCGATACAGGGAATAACCGTTTATTTTTAATCTATACTAATACTAGCTGACTCGACAGACGTTGTCCTGTCAAAAGCCATTGCGTAACTATAGCAACCGTAGTATGTTGATGCTAACTTGTCAATTTATAGTAAAAATTATCAGTATATATATAATTTGCAATAAATTAAAATTGCGACTATAATTTGAGATTTAAACTATCCTATCTCTCAAGTTGGATCGAACTGCACATGGTGTGCGAATTTTATTATAATCGGTTAAGTGGTTTAGGAGTCCATTGAGGACAAACATTGTGACACGAGATTTATATATATTAAGATTATAAAGAGGAAAGATTTGTATTTTTGTATGTTTGTGTTGAATAAACACTAAAACTACTAGACCGATTTCAAAAATTCTTTCACCATTAGATTGCTACATTATCCCTGAGTAACATAGGCTATATTTTATACCCGTGCAAAGCCGGGGCAGGTCGCTAGTATTCTTATAAAATGAAGAACTCAAAATAAATTTTCCTATTCGTTTGAAATCTTCAGAAGATACTCACAATAAAAAAAGTACAGCAATACTCGCAAAAGATAAACAAACTCAGCTCGCTTTTACTACCATCAAGTTTCACATCTCAACAATTTAACAGCAGTATTTCGTGAGCATTAAGTACTGGACAACCAGTTTCCAATTTCTTTTTATGCTATTAAGTGACGAGACGAGCAAATAGCTCACCTGATGTTATACATTACGTTTGTATATAAGAAGATCTATTCCAGACTTAGAACCATCATCGATTTCTGATCGCTGACCATCGGATGACCCGTGGTAAAAAATAAAGATATTTCCTGTACCTATATGTAGATAAATTAAGTTATTCCTAATCATCATTTATTTGTTTAAGATTCGTGCCATGCTTGAATTGTTTGTAAGTAAAATGGCCCAATCGGCAAAGAGAAAAGATATTGTGAAAAAAGCAGGTGAATTTTTCACACAACCTGCCGAAGAGCTGGACAAGGAAGTTAGGAAGCAGCTAGGAGTTCCCGAAACTGGACCATATACTACAGTAAATAAGATTTTATTTACGACTAGCGGCCCTTCCCGGCTTCGCACGGGTAGACGTTCATTTTTTAAACATTTTGGGATAAACGTAGAGTAAATGTGTCTTGATGATATTTGAGCACGCAATTCAATGTCAAATGTCAAATGTTACAATAAAAAAGTTTACATTGTCCAAAGCGCTAAGTACCTATTCTAAAAATGTCTAATTTTCGCGTAGGTAGGTAATTTTTTTTTCTTTCTTATGAACCTTCTTCCTGACAATAACAAAAATAACAAAAAAAAAAGTGAAATCGGTCCAGCCGTTCACGCGTGATGGCGTGACCAAGGGAAAGAGGGATTCATTTTTATATATAAAGATCACATTGCAAACAGAATTATTTAAAACTAGCTGCGCCTCACGGTTTCACTAAGTCTGCCATTAAATTTTCTGGTATCAAGTCTTTACTTTGCTTTTGCATTCATTTTTTAAATGGTTTTTCATAAAACTTCCATGACGACATGGAAGTCATAAGATTGCAAAATATTTTGAACCGGCACTGATTCATAAAACTACGAGTAATTACGCACTCAGTATCTTGGCCGAACAAATTTAGGTGACTGATTTTTTTCAGGAGGATAAGCCGATTTACCGTTTTGATGACGCAGACCTTTCGAAGGACCTGAAAGATATAATTTTGAAACACTTTCCTTCGGACCAGTGGGTAGTGTCTCCCCCGCACCTCAGCACCCCTAACACTCCCTCGTCTTCCTTCATATCCGTCGTCACATCAGACTCCACGCTGCCGACACCAGGTTACACATTGATATTTGCTTTAATTCCATTGTAGTAGTCATGGGTCCGGAAGGATTTCAATAGTATGTAGTGTGTAGCATATTGATTTTTTCCCTCATACTGGCCATAAATAGAGCCGAACGAATAACAAAGTTTAAGTCTGTCGATGACAATTTAGTTAAAAGCTTTTTTAATATCATGCAACACAAAGTGCACGCTATACAGGGTTATAAAAAGCTCCGCCGAGAAAGACTCGTATTAGGCAGCCCCGGATTTATAATTTTTTTTGTTGGGGCAAAAACAAAATGCTGCCCCTTTTTTTTTTTTTTTTTTTTTTTTTTTTTTTTTTTTTTTTTTTGTGACCCAGGGAAAATCCTTTATGGATACCACGCCCGCCCCGGGGAGGGCAGGGTGGTTATGTGGGAGTCTCCGCCCTAGTGGCGGCATACCCACTAAAAACCCTGGGAAGTTCCTCCAGGCAATGGACGGAGCCACGGGCCCATTAAATCACCGCAGCCCCGCCCAGCCTACCGCCGTGAGGCAGACCCACCTCGGGTAGGGGGTGGCCACCCCCTCCCACTTCGTGGCGACGCGTCGGAACATCAGACGCGTCGACCACCCTGGAGGGCCCAATGCGAAGCAGCGGGTGTCCCCGCACCCGCCACTCCAGGCCCTCCTAGCGGAGACGGAGTGCGAGCCTTACTGGCCCGACTGGCCTGACTCGCTCCCGTGTCCGCTCTTCTATCTGCGGAGTGGGTGAGAGAAAGGGTCCCTCTCTCTCTCCCGCTCTCTTCCTCTCGGGGACTCGACCGCCGCTACCCGGACTATCCAGGACGCCGGCCGAGTCTACCCCTCTGGAGGGCACAATGTGCCCCCCCGTCGTCGTCCGCAGACGACCCCGAGCCCTACCACGTTCCCTCTCCACGGAGAGGTATACGGGAGGGCCCAGGCCCAGACCGCCGCTTCCCGGAATGTCCAGGGCGCCGGCCCGAGCCTCCACCTTTAGGGTTCCTCTTAGTTTCACCGGGCAAGGCGGCCCGGCTACTTATCCCCCCCGCCACGGAAAGGCGGGAACCCAATTCGGAGGGGAAATTGCTGCCCCTGCCCATTTTTAACCTTTATCTTCTACAGGGTTATTCAGAAAGGGTATGCTAAGCCGAAAAAGGCTCATTATGAACAACTTTTACTATGGAACCAACCCGGAATTCGCAAAAAAAGACAGCTGTTCCATACATTTTGTCGAGTGTCATTTATATTTTTCTATCAGCTAATTTTTTTTTCGCGAATTTCGAGTGGTTCTCATAGTTAAAGATAAATATTGAGTACTATGAGCCTTTTCGGCTTAGCATACCCTTTCTTTATAACCCTGAATTGAGATTTGATGTTACGCCAATCTCTTTGATGGATCGAAAGTTGACTTCGGGGAATTTCGACATAATATTATGGACAATGTACATACATACATCTACTAACTTTTACCATATTACCCCGTTCTTTCGTCAAGATGTTTCCTATTACTTGTCTAGACTACGATCATAATAAAATAAAAAAGTCATAAAGGTCAGAAAGAAAGAAAGAAAAACAAAAAACTGTAAAATGTAAAAAATAATACGTTAAAAATACATTCTTCTAACATCCTTATTGGTATAATTTAATACAAGTATGATACTTTGAGTCGATAAATACACTCCTTGCCACAGAGCCGATACCGATGCCCGACCCAACCATTTCCGAAGTGTTCTTCGGCATTATCTCGAACACTGTCGACAAGGCGATATTCCTGCACGTGGACGAGCACGCCCTCAGATACGACACTGCGTACGTGGAGCTCACCAAATGCGTGGAGGAAGCCATGGAGATACCCGTCATAGACGTGCGGCTAGACATCTGCGACCTCTACTTCAATGCCTACAAACTGTTTGAGATGCAAATAGTTGAGAAGGAGAGGATTGGTAATTATTTTTATAATAACTGAGAAAAATGCCCATCTATATTTCGATAAAAGAATGATGAACTCTTTTTAGAGTAGGTACGGAGCATACTGATATCACCAAAAAGTACGATGATTAGCACTAGTTTTTACAGTGCTCCGTACTCTAAGTGAATTCATCATTCTTTTAGCGGACTTTTCAGTGTCTAGTATACTGACAGATGACCCCAACAGATGTTGTTCTGTCTTAACTATAGATATTGAATTCTAATTGTTTTAAATTTTCTAATGTTCCGCTCAACTTCCTTAATTTTTTTTTCCATAAGAACATTCTCCTGACAATAATAAATTAACACAACAAAAAAAAATTAGCGAAACACGCATTCTATCCGTTTACACGTGATGCGATGCTCAAGGAAAATAGAGCTTAATTTTTAACACGCTTTTATTAGCTTCACCTGTATGTTTGTATGTATGTTTGTATGTCTGTAACCGACTCCTTTGAGCGCGTTTTTGACCCACTTTAAACGCGGTCAGATTTCTTTCAAACTTTGTAGATATATCGAGGACCGATGACAATACACTAAACAAATCGTGTTTTTTAGTTTTTTTGACTATTAATTTTTCTAACACGCTTTTTCTATAGTTTCTTTAACTTTTAACGCCGTTTAATTTACAAATAGTAATTTCGTCACACATGTCAGAGAGCAGAGTGGCGCAGTGGAAGCGTGCTGGGCCCATAACCCAGAGGTCCCTGGATCGAAACCACGCGCTAGAAGTCTTTTTGCTCAATATTTTTGTGGATGCGTGCTGGGCCCATAACCCAAAGGTCCGTGGATCGTAACCACGCGCTCTGTTAGAAATCTTTTTGCTCAATATTTTTTGTTACGCATCAATTTTAATAACACGCTTTTATTAGCAACACATTTTGTACATATTAAGGATGGTTAATAGTTAGCAAATCGAACAAAAAAGCGAAAAATAAATAATAGTTTTAAAAAAAACTAAAAAACACGCTTTCTATAGAAAACCGAACTAAAAAAATAGAAAATAAAATTTTATAAATTTAAATTAAGAATAGGGTTGAAAATATCAATAAATATATGTAAATTAATAATAGTGTAAATCAATAAATATATGTATTTTATTTAAAAAAAAAGCGTGGGGTGCTTTTTAAGATATTATCAAAATGCTAATTACTCTACTCATGTCTGTCAATACAAAATGTATATCTATTGACCCATGCACCCCACGCTTTTTTTTAAATAAAATACATATATTTATTGATTTACACTATTATTAATTTACATATATTTATTGAAATTTTCAACCCTATTCTTAATTTAAATTTATAAAAATTTTTTTCTATTTTTTTAGTTCGGTTTTCTATAGAAAGCGTGTTTTTTAGTTTTTTTTAAACTATTATTTATTATATAAATACTAGCTGACCCGACACACGTTGTCCTGTCTTAGCTATGAGTATTGTATTCGAATTGTCTTAATTTTTTTTTATGTTCCGCTCAACTTCCTTATTTTTTTCTTTCATAAGAACCTTCTCCTGACAATAATTAACACAACAAAAAAAGAATTAGCGAAATTGCTCCATCCGTTCACGCGTGATGCGATGACCAAGGGAAACAGTGATTCATTGTTATATAAATAGATTTTAATTGAAATAGATAGTACTAAAACAATGGACAACTGAACTGCCATGACAATGAT
The DNA here is from genome assembly GCA_949125135.1 of Alcis repandata. Classification (NCBI taxonomy): domain Eukaryota; kingdom Metazoa; phylum Arthropoda; class Insecta; order Lepidoptera; family Geometridae; genus Alcis; species Alcis repandata. The sequence continues at coordinate 10,206,727 of OX421221.1, read as the reverse complement.
AGCTGTCAGTTTCAGGTATATTTATTCTCATCATTTTCGAAGAAGGGTTTCAATGTAAGCATAACATAGTAAATAAACAGTGCCAATGTTGTAGTTACAATAATTTTCTTATTCACAACTTTTTTGCGTCTTATTGTTGCAGCGGCTGAAATCGCTTGGGACAGAAGAATGAGAAAAAAATTGAAGAGGACCTTACGTCGTTGTGATAATTTCAAAGGTCTGCGTCTGTGTGTCTCATAAAGTAGGTATACTTTGGTATACGTGTTCCAACGAGCACGAAAGCATGCTATTATTAAATACATGCTAACGTAGGAACGTGGCAAGTAACTGGCATGCTCATCAAGTATGTTCATACATCAAGAGTTTTGCATTGTTTCTTTAAGAGGTATTTACGCTTTTAATAGCATGCATTTTATGAGCTTATAAACCGTCAACACTAACGTAAAAAATAACACGCTTTTATAGAAGCATTTTTATGGCACTAATTAGGCTAACATCATATATATACGAGTAGCTATCATGACACAAAACCTTAAGTATGGAGAATGGAGATTCATATTTTATTTTATATTACAGGATACGTGACGCCACCCACGCCAAAGAGTGAAGTGTCGTCACACGAAAGCTACAGAAAGCCACCTCCTCGACCGTGCATATGTCATCCTCAATTTAGATACAATCGGTATCCTAAGGTATATGTATCCTAAGGTATTATGGGCCTTACTTATAAAACAACAGGTGTTAATCAACGGGCGTTGCTACCCGCGACACAGGTTTTTAACTACTTTGGGTAGCATCGTTTTTCTTCGTTTTTAGCCATTAAGTTATTATTTTTTTTATTACGGTGCTGGCCCAAGACCGCAGTAACTGGAAAAAAATAGGGGGAGACCTTTGCCCAGCAGTGGGACACAAAAAAAAGTTATTATACAAATTAAGAATTTGTATTTTGAAACAATCTTAGTCTCTGCATAGAAGTCTCCGTCTTGTTTATGCACGAGACATTTTGTGTACCTCAGCGAAAAGATGACAGGCTTCATAAGAATTGCCCTTTATTTACCTTGTTAAGGGAACGTCAATTGTCTGTTTAATATTTACGCTTTTTTTGTTCCTCTGCGTGGGCCTGCGTTTGACGGCCATTTCGCTATGGTAGGCAACGATGCGGTCTATGACGTATGTATACCTACTAATCTTACCCAGAAACTGACTGATGAAAAGAAAGAAAGAAAAGGAACTGACTGATGAAACCCTCCTCAATAGGCATAGTCTTTTAAAAGTAAGATGACACATCTTCTCCCCGCTTTAGTAGAAAACGGGAATAAAAAAAGGCTGGGACGCTTCGGATCAAATCGGGAGTGAAAGTGTTTTGCACGAATAATATTGTTATTAATCGTGTAGGTACCTCTACTATAGTCGTCACAAAATAAGAGGCCCGTTTGGACACTTGAGAAAGACCGTAGAATTTAACTTGGAACGCTTTTCGCGCATACTTTATGGTAGCATGTAATGTCAAATTATAACGAAACTCTCAAAAACAGTTACGTTCTCAGTCTTCTTTTTTCAAATATTAGTGTTGTAACTTGTAACCAATTAATTAATTAATTGACGATAGCTCAACTGACGATTTTGGCTCATCATCCGAAGAAAATTATTGAATGAAGATTCAATCACTTTCGTTTTTTCTTGTTTTTTTGTGATTGAATTAATGTTATTATAACTAAAAATATTAAATTAAAATACAAATTGACCTCTCGCACCATTTCATATCATTTCAATATACCTATAATATTCAAGTTTAAGTTAAATTTTCGAATCGTAACCTTAATCCAATGTACTTTACAATACAAAATCAAATCGATCAAATACTCATACAAACTTGAATTGATTTATCGTGAGTATCGAGTACCGAGTCGTATGGTTACATCACTAGTTACGTCGCAATGACAAACGTCCAAACGGGCTTCTTATTTTGTGACGACTATAACTACCTACAACTTTGCATTATGTTTGAGTTTCTTTGAATTAAAAGCAAAGACATCTATAGTAATTTTACACTCAAAAAACATATGGTAGGTATTTGTGTTATAAATAAATCAATGTAATTTGCGAGACGTTATTACAAATATATGCCCACATCTGTCATTTTAATCTTAGGTATATGTATTTTAAAAAAAGAAATTTAAAAGTATAAGATATTTCCACGATCTAAGCTACAAAGTTTTATGAAGGATCAATGTACTCAAGTTGCATGTTATCAAGCAATATAATTATACATACAAATACATACAATTACAAAGGTTGGTTCGTTCCCGTAGTCTCTGATATTTATGCTTTGTTCAGTCAATTATTAATGCGAGGGTTTCAGTGTTGTTTCTACGTAATTATATTCGCAACGGCCGATAGATCGATCGTACTCGTATAGTACCTACCCATACCACAGCCTATACTAATAAAATAAACTAAATTTCGAAAAAAAACTTTAGTCTAAGGTGAATTAAAATACAGGCTATATCTATTTCTATCTCGCTCGCACTTGTGGGTCTTGTGGAGCCGCATAGTGATGTGCGTAAGATGGTTATAGGCGCATATCGATAAGAATAAAATCAGATAGAAATATAGTAGATATATATATCCCTATTGACGTTTATGGCCCTACGACTCAGTTGGTAACGCGGCGACTATTAGCTTACTACGATGTGACGTGTGTAATTGTGTGCGTGTGAGTAACCATAATTTTGTCTGTTTTCAGGACCGTTTTGGAATTTACTTGCCAACTGAAACGGAATTCACTGATCAAAACACGACAGCAACGCCGGTTATATCTCTAGAGAATATTCCAGCAGAGCTCAATGACGACAAAACCGACGCTAGATCGGTCGTATCTGCGAAGAGCACTATCAAGAAGACAACTGTTGATTGAGAAGACAATTCATTTGCATTAAAATAATTTGTTATTATTTTAGCCTTTGGTAAAAAACAGCTAATACCTAATATTTTAGTATAATAAATTCTAATATTCTTTCGATAATATCGTTTTACTTATTAAGCTCCGCCGCAAAAAGTCATGTTGTGTCATTGACATTTTTCAATGGAACCGCAGATTTTTTCACGAATTTAGGTTGGTCCCATAGTAAAAGTTGTTCATAATGTTGAGTACTACGAGCCCTTTTCGGCTTAGCAATGTAAACATCTGCGAATGAGACAGCTGTTACGATAATTTATATTTTTTTTTGTTATTGACTTGAACATGAACAGACTACCACATTTGGATACTTTAAAGGAAGATCCTTTCTGAGTACCAAAATATGCCCATTCAAACATTTTTGTTCCATATTTGTTTGTTAAATTATAGTTCACTGAGAAAAATGCGCATCTAAATTTCGCTAAAAGAATGATGAATTCACCTTAAAGTACGGAGCATACTGATATCATAGCACCAGTTTATAATAGTTGTCACCGTAAAAACTAGAGCTAATTATCGTACTTTTTGGTGACATCAGTACGCTCCGTACTTTAGGTGAATTCATCGGAATTTAGATAGCCATTTTTCTCAGTCAGTTTTTCTCAGTTTCTTGAGCAGTGGGCGCCATCTATCGTAATTTCAACTAGTTACGACTTCCTATAGCTGTTGGAGGCGGATTGGTGCCAAGCAGAAGTGTTTGTTACAGTACTACTCTATGAGTGTTTGGATCGAGTTGGTAGCATTCAAAAAGTTCCCTTCGCCCCGGACGGGCCTTACGTAGTCGTATATCCTTACGAAATAAGTCTGTGTTACGATCACGGATTCATTTAAATTTTCATTTCTATATGTAATATATGTTTCGTATCTCTGACTTAGATGGCAAGTAAATTAGTAAAAGGTGCCTATAATTAATTATTTCGTATTCAACAATAGGCATCAAAAAACTTAAAACTTAAATTAAGGAAGAAAATATTGCGTACCTACATTTTGATTAGAGTGTTTTGGCATAATGATCTAATTATAGTAAGTCGAATCTTTGAGAAGACTTGAGTTTCAAGAGTTTTGCGATTCGTAAAGATACTCAATCAATTGTCCGCGTATATACTCGTATTTAGACAGGCCGCTATAATGGGCTTGTCTACAGCCATTCTATTGCCAGCTAAGTGGCTTGTGTAGCAGAGACCGTGACGGTAATAAACGCAGCAACAGTCGCGCAATCATCCTCTTCAATTGAATAGTTCCAATCACGTTGATAGCCGTCTGCTGCTCGCTACCGTGGCACTTTTCAAGCCGCGTCCATGTGTGTCTGTATTAATACAAGAATCAAAGTAAGAGGCCCGCTGTTGAACACTTCAAAGTGTATTTTGATTTTAGTAGAACGAGTGGCTCAGCGTGTTATTATTATGACTATTATTCACACGTCAGACTGAGAATATAGTTATACTAGAGGTGTACTCGTGTACCTACAGAATGTTGAGACGGATGTGAAATCATCATAAATGGCAGTTAGTTCAGCTCATCGCAGGCCATAAGTCACTCTCTTGTACCAAATTCGTTAATCTCCTTGTTGTTGTAAATTTGTTGTTTTTAATTTGTCCATTTCAGATTTTTTTATCTGCGCTTTTTAATTACGCCCCCGCGAAGGACTTGATCCTTTGCGCGTGGCGAGTATTAAAGGCGGCCAGGGTTTATATCTTAACTAGATAATTGTGATACTTGTAATATCTTGGCTGGAATGGAAAATAACTACCATCCTCGTGTTTGTTTTAGAATCGGTGCAAAAATAACAGTTAAAAATTACAAAATCACATGCGAAAATTGTGGCCAAAAGTGGCGTTTTTAACTGTTTTCGACCCCAAAACGAACGTGAGGCGTGCAAGACTGGTCATTTACTTAGTGTCGCTGTCAACGTGGTGTTCAATTTAAAATTTAAAGCGTTGCTCTTGTCGGTGGAGTAAGTTTGTTTAATCAGCATAGTGTTAGTAGAAATACTTGGCACAATTATTAGAAAAAGAGCTCCAACCTGCGGTAGAAATTTCCGAGAAATTTTAGCACGGGGCTTTTCAAAAGGCGTATATTTACGGCTTCCTTGCGGCGAAGGGATGAGGACAATTGATTTTTATTAAACAAGCAGTCTTTATTTGCTACTAGGTAAGAAGCAGTACGGCGAACTTTTAAACTTTTATCACGAGGCTAAACAAAATCGCCCTCTTGCTCTGTCGGCTAGGAATATTGCGAAATTCGTTCTGTTATGTTTTTAATGGTCTCGAGACTACGAGTATATAAACAGTTATAGTTTGACACCAGTTCGCAGTACAGTCCAAATATGGCATAACAAACCGCTGTGACAAAAGTACTCACTTGCCAAATTGGATCAGTGGGCCTAGCACAACTTTGACGTAAAAATACGTAGCGAGTATTCGATAGAAAAGTGTACGCCATTTACACCCGTCAGGAGCACACTTGATAGTACGAGATCCGGCTGCAGGATTAGTGCGTTCATCGGTTTTTTGCTGAAAACCGAATTTTTATGTATATTTATAATTAGGAGAATATATATTTATCAGGTTGCCTATCAAAATTTGGCCGCCAGTATTTTTAATTAAATTATTTTTAATTGATTTTTGGGAAAAAATTTCGTTCACTTGTTTTTTAAATAAAATAACGTCTACATCACGGCAATTTATATGAAGATCCAAAAAAATCACGGTTGCCGTTGCGCACTTGGCCGCACCTCTTCGCAGCCAGGTGTAAACAGGTATGATTTCGATACATTTATACGTTCATAACGTTTATTTATGAATTATATATCAAATTAAAGCTAATTTTTTTCTATTTATTATCATATATGGTTGCCTAATTAAATCTACCCGCAAATAAGGGTTGCTGGCTTTTAAAAATTATAAATATTTAAGGTAGAGTGAAAGAGAGTTAGCGCGTAACATCATTTGTCAGACGAGGATAGCGATTGCCGGCTGTGCGACGCTTTTAAGCCATTGCGCATGCGTCGAATGTTAGTGTTCTCAACCACCGAGGAGTAATAGAGACGACTTAATAAATACTCCAAAAAATATGTCTTCCTTTTCAAAATGACAAATTGAAAAATTACAAACAAAATTTTAGATTGTACTACGTTACCGCGTTTTTCCATAATTAAATAAACATTAATATTTTTTTATTTATTATTTTTAATTTAATTTAAAATTTAATGTTTTTTTTTTATTAATTAGTTAATATTAATAACTTAAACAATTACCTAACGCATAATTTTAAAAAAATAATTGATTAATTAAAAAAAATAAATAATTAAATAAAAATAATAAATTAAAAAAAAAATACATGTTAATGTTTATTTTTATGGAAAAACGCGGTAACGTAGTACAATCTAAAATTATTTTTTGTAATTTTTCAATTTGTCATTTTGAAAAGGAAGACATATTTTTTGGAGTATTTATTAAGTCGTCTCTATTACTCCTCGGTGGTTGAGAACACTAACATTCGACGCATGCGCAATGGCTTAAAAGCGTCGCACAGCCGGCAATCGCTATCCTCGTCTGACAAATGATGTTACGCGCTAACTCTCTTTCACTCTACCTTAAATATTTATAATTTTTAAAAGCCAGCAACCCTTATTTGCGGGTAGATTTAATTAGGCAACCATATATGATAATAAATAGAAAAAAATTAGCTTTAATTTGATATATAATTCATAAATAAACGTTATGAACGTATAAATGTATCGAAATCATACCTGTTTACACCTGGCTGCGAAGAGGTGCGGCCAAGTGCGCAACGGCAACCGTGATTTTTTTGGATCTTCATATAAATTGCCGTGATGTAGACGTTATTTTATTTAAAAAACAAGTGAACGAAATTTTTTCCCAAAAATCAATTAAAAATAATTTAATTAAAAATACTGGCGGCCAAATTTTGATAGGCAACCTGATAAATATATATTCTCCTAATTATAAATATACATAAAAATTCGGTTTTCAGCAAAAAACCGATGAACGCACTAATCCTGCAGCCGGATCTTAGACTATGACAGTCGTAAATGGCGTACACTTTTCTATCGAAAACTCGCTACGTATTTTTACGTCAAAGTTGTGCTAGCCCCACGTTTCCGAAGCCTACCGTGTGTTTAGCCTACTCTGGCCGGCCATGATAATAGAATCAGTACTTTTAACTAGTTCGCTTTCTCCGTACGCAGCATTTATCGGCTTGGAAATAAAACAGAGTTAAAGTTCTCATACTTAATTTTTTTTTATATCTCAGTAAAGCTTAGGTGCATATTTTTATGCAACCAAGTGCACGTCGTGTCACGCTTGTGATACGACTTCAAATTCGAAGCTACAAATTTTAATGAAATACAAAATATTATCTTTAAAAGCAAAAGTTTGGTGTGTAAAATTCTTAATACGGATTATTCTGAATGTTTTGTTTGTATTCATAATAAACTTTGTCAGCTAAATCTCGTAAAGCTATTGAATCCGGAATGAAAATTATGTTACAAGTAAAGTAAAAGTATCAGTCTGTGTGCTAATCATATATAGGTAGATATTGGCATTTTTCAAATTTTCTTAAAATACAATATAGTGGAAATATCGGTCAAGATACACTCTGGGTCGCTGCACCAGAGGAGTAAAATAAAATAAGTTACGTACCACCAAAGAAAATGTTCCAAATATCACTGCCTCGTCTTTCAACTGTTTTTCTGTGAAACGTTACAATCTATCTTCTATCTATCTATTTATCTATCTATCTATATATATATAAATGAAACCCGTTTTCTTTGGTCACGGCCTCACGCGTGAATGGCTGGACCGATTTCACTAATTCTTTTTTTGTTGTATTTGTTATTATTAGGAGAAGGTTCTTACGGAAAAAAATATTAAGAAAATCTCTCAGAAATATTGAAAAACCCTAAAAACAGCCCTTTTATTTTTCCCATACAAACGTTTTCTAACTAAAACGAGCTTTATTGCTATTGTATAAAGTTCATATTGAATTGCAAGCACTCACTGTTGTTTAAGCAATGTAGGTATGTTTCTAACGTCCAAGAGTCAATTTGCACTTTATTACCTCTGTACAAAGTTCAAATTCAGTCATATCTATCAAAACAGTGTGCGTTTTATACTGATAATTTTTACTATAAATTGACAAGTTAGCATCAACAAACTACGATTGCTATAGTTACGCAATAGCATGAGAATAGAGGTTATAACAAAGAGTTCCTATAATTATTCTCAACACCTTTGGTCACGCCATCACGCGTGAACGACTGGACCGATTTCAATTTACTCTACGTTTATCCCAAAGTCTACCCGTGCGAAGCCGGGACGGGCCGCTAGTTTAAAATAAACAAGTATTTTAGATAGACCGTAAATACGAGTAAAACAACCTTTACTACAAAAAGATCCAACTAGAAAATTTGCATATTTTTCTTAGAAAAGAGCCCAAAAGCGAGGAGTGGACCGCATATTTCCGCTCGTACTACGCTTTAATTAGACTTTAACTTTAATATCTTGGCGTGACGTTTCTTGACTCGAACCAGCCGTAGCTTAGCCGCTGGCTTACACAGCTTTTGTTGTTTATTTTAGTGAATCTTTAACACGAAGTTGAGGAAAGTTGGGAACCAGGATTAATTTCCTTGTATCTGGCATCGCTGTAAGCGTCGACTAGTGTCTGGGAGGCGTGCGTGAATTTGTTTGACAACTGCAGCGTAGGAGGGTAATCTTAAGATTCTCGGAAACCTTGTTATTACGGAAGGCGCCATCACACCCATAACGGACGATTCGTGCCGTGTCGAGGACCACTGCCTTCTGCGTCTGACCTTTGAGCCAACAGTCTAGCGAGAGCCTCTTGAGATGTTCGTCGAGGCTTTTCGCTATCAGGCGGTTCGCCGAGACGACTATCGGGACAATGATCGTCGAGTCAACATCCCACATGGCGGTAACCTCATGAGCCAAGTCAAGGTACTTGCTGAGCTTGTCCTTCTCGGCCTTCACGAGATTCTCGTCATGAGGAATGGTGATAATTATGATGGATGGTGCGTATTTTCAAGTCGCAAGTGAATCGGTTTCTTTTAGACAAGCATGTTCCGTTGCTTACTATTAGCGAGATGGCATTCAAACGCTAGCTTATTATTAAATAAAAAATAAAACTCAAGAAAAACAATGGTTATTGCAGATTGATTGCTTCGTCAAAGGTAAATAAAGTAAACAGAAATATGAAAAAATAATAAACCGATAGCACTTGCAGCACCAAAGTGGCGCGAAGGAAATTTCTTTTTATTTCTTATTTTTCGAAGGAGGTTCAAACCAGCACTCAGAACTCAAATGGAAGCGCCACTTTCCAATTAAAAACCACTATAGGTAGTTTAAACTGATTTAAATAAAGAAAAATGAACAAAGAAGCAAATGGTAGGGTCTAAAATATGGAAGTAGTCCACCCAGAGCACCCGTCCGAATAGCACCTGCGCGAAGAGCACCCAGCCTGGTATAAATGGTCGATATACTTTTTATCGAGTGTCATTGACATTTTTCTATGGAACAGCTGATTTTTTTTCGCGAGTTCCGGATTAGTTTCATAGAACAACTTGTTCATAATGCTGATCATTTATGAGCCTTTTCGGCTTAGTATACTCTCTCCTTATAACCCTCTAGACAAAGTTCCGTGTTGCATACCGGGGGTCAAACTTAAAAACATTTGAGATACTTTTTTAAACACTTACATTTTGCAAATCCACAACGCGATTCTCTATTGTAAACAGAAGCTGTGTTCGTTCTTCTGAGGAGTGCGGGTAAGGGTGAATGTCCGCCCGAAAGCAGCACACGCTTTTTCCATGCGACTACGTAGCTCTTTTCCTTGACAACTTGCCATGACAGCTACCTTCTTGGTTTCTCATCCCTAAATATTATAAAACTATTGTTTGACTAACTACGTGTACGTAACTACTCATCCCTAAATATTATAAAACTATTGTTTGACTAACCCTGTGGTTTCACCCGGTATCGTACAGAAACCGTTACCTACTTAAAATTTGATTATGCCAATAAATCAGTTTTAGTTGATAAGAATTATACATTATTATGGGTATTTTATTATACAGACCAAATCTATTATTTAAAATCTCCTAACGAACTCGCAACAAACTTGTTGTGCCAGTGCTACTTTGTTTTTCCGATATTCTTTCTCTAAACTGTTCCAAGAAATCAAGCATAAATTAAAATCACATTGAAAGTTATACGCTAATACCATAAAACCCATACAAGTTGGCACGTGGACAGTACTTTTCCGGAATAAAAAGTAACCCATGTGTAAATCAAACCCAATGTATAAACTACGTCCATTGCATATAAATTAAATACATTTTTGCACACCGTGTATCATAGACATATATCATTTTGATTCTGAGTCTCCGTTACCAAGAACTTATTCAATACAGGAGCAAAAATAAATTCAAACCCCACAAGGAAAAAATCTCCCCGTAATAGGATTTGCAACAACTAGGTCGTCATCTGCTTGCCAATAATGTATATTTCCCAGCAAGATTCTTCACAGCTTCGACTGACACGTGAAACTTTTAGATCTCTCCTCTGCTCCAGTTTCGATATAGGTACAGATTTTTGCCTTGAAATTTCGCACTAATCGTATCAGTATGGAATCTACGAAGCGTTACTATAATTATGATAAAAATCGAATTTAAAATTAAAAAATCTCCTAATGTTGAAATGTATGAACTGATTTTGATAAATAATGTTTTGATAAATTACAAAATTAGAAGAGATTATCATTTAGATTGACTGCGTGTACCCGAATCTAAGCCGAATTTATCTGAAATGTTCCGATTGAGTGAAGAGTAGGAAATATGATCTATGTATGAAACTAATGATAACAATAATAATGTTTATGTCTATAATTTTAAATGCAGTTATTGAAAATAATGATGAGGTCAAGGTTGAAACATTTGCATTTTGTAGATAGGTAATTATTTTATAACAGTTTCCATTCAAATTGGTATTTCAAGTGTATGGCAGCCATTTTTCAATTTTTCGTCAGCCATCATCATCATTTATCCGATTTGAGCCACAAAGAGTCATTTTTTAAAGTGTTTCTTGAAATTGTCAGATTTAGTGATGTTGAAAACTTTGGGAAAACTCACTTACATACTTGTGATATGATTTTCTGCTGATCGAGACCTCTTAAGAGAAATTGTAATTTTTTTGGCCTGGTCTGATATAAAAATCAGCATATCTCGAAATCATCATAAGTCCTATTAACATACATCCAAAAGCAATACTGTAAAGAATGTTATAGAAAACATACTTATTTTGAGCAGTTTTCTCGTAGCTTGAAACGACCTTTTACTCGGAGTAGGTACATATTTTTGAACGTGTCGTATCGATGAGGACTTTTTAGATTTCACTTATGATGGTGTTTTGAACAATCCTACCAATTTTCAGCTGGGCTATAGACGTATATGTACAGGGACAAACATGTGCTTGGTGTACTTGCTATTATAATAATTGACCGAAAGAAGTGAGGTCTTAGAGTCTAGGGGAACAAATCGGCGCTTGTATGTAATATGTATGTTTGTCCGACGATAACTCGAGTATGTTTGATTTGATCTTGATAAAATTTTGCAAACAAGTACTTCATTATACATTTTTGAGTTTTAATATGAGCTGAATCGGTCGTAGCGTTGGGAAGATTTAGGTACTGTGAGGTCTCAGTTTGCCACTAACTACTAGGAATTATGTCCAACGAAGTGTCTCGTTTCCTTTCAATGTAATGAAAATAGACGAAGCGCATCCTTGGTCCGCATTTTATTTAGTCTGTACACTGCTTTAAAAGCAGCCGAAGCTCTTACGCTAATCATGTCTTTTCACTACATCACTACATCAAGTCTTTTCACTAACTCAAGTCTTTGTATGCGGAGACCTGGGGCATTCTGTTTGGTATTTTAAAGTCTTACCGCGTCGTGGTACGATATCCACGTGTAATAAGCAAGGAATTGCCCACATCATATTCAAATTTGGGAACACAAGGGCACAAAAAAGAGGCACCGTTTCATGGTTGATATACCGAAACTCGTACGAAACGCTTTGATTCCACCTTTATTGTGCGAAAAACCTAGGGTGTGGGACGCTTTGCCTGAGTGGATGTTTCCCAATAGATAATCTAAGTCGCAAGTCGAGAGAAAATCAGTTTCTTCTAGGCAAGCGTGCTCTATCATAGATCGCATCGTTGCTTACCATCAGGCGAGATGGCGGTCAAATGCAAATCTAAGTTTTATTACAGATTCTTACTAAAAATAGATACTAATAATTTCCAAAACAAAAGAAACTAGACTCCGCGACACAGAAGAAACTAGATTCCTCTTGTACGAAATCTAGTGCTTCAAATTACCTCTATAGGTATTATTATTACACATATACAGGGTTATTCATAATGGGTATGCTAAGCCAAAAAGGGCTCATAGTACTCAACATTATGAATAACTTTTACAATGAGACCAATTCAGAATTCGCGAAAAGAAATCAGCAGTTCCGCACATTTTGTCGAGTGTCATTGACATTTTTCGGTGGAGCAGCTGATGTTTTTTTTTTGTGAGTATGAGTACAACTTTTAATATGAGACCAACCTTCGGGTTGGTCTCATATTAAAAGTTGTTCATAATGATGAGTAGTATGAGCATTTTCGGCTTAGCATATCCTTTATGAATAACCCTGTAGATTATTACAACCTATGTTAAGCCTATGTTACATTAAATGCACCTCTGTAATTGTATGATTAGTTGAAAACTAATAAATAAATGAAAAACAGGCTTGCCTCTTATTAATATATTAGCATTGCAAAAAATCGATACAAGTCAGTCTCCGTCTAGACTAAAAGTTTATTAAATTACCTCAAACTTAGCTATTCTACAAGGTCGTATGGGTTCAGGATCCGTCTCTGGAGAAGGACTATCCACTTTATTTACTTTGAACATTTCATGTTGAAAAAACGCCAATTTTCTCTCCATCGATTTACTCGTACATCTAGCATATAACTTATTTTCAAATTCAAATTCAAATATTTTTATTTCGGACAACAACGGATCCATAAATTGTTAGTACACAGTAAAAGACTTATAACTAATGTTAGTAGACAATATTTTACAAAAACAAAATTAAATAAAAACTAATGAGTCATGTACTTACGAGGCATGTCGTGAGGAACCATAGTCCGCACGAGATGCCTCAGTACAGGAGCTTGCGGGTCATCCGCTACAACTTTCAGGATGCTGTTGTCACTCCCTCGAAGCCTCCTCACCAGCGACGCTACTTTCTTCCGCAGCACCGCACGGAAGCCGTCAGTATGGGTTTGAGCAAACATCCATGAGGCACTACAGAATCGAGGGAGTTTCAACATCATCCTGAACACATTATTGTACTGGATGCGCAAGGAGTCCAACGATCTTTGCGAACAGCGGAACCACAGACCACCCGTGTACATTCCCTGACAATACGCTTTAAAAAGCGTAATTTTGACCTGTTCAGTACAACGGGCAAATCTACGGGCCAGCATGTTTCCTCGGACCGCCAGAGCCCTGCGCTCCCTCTCTACATCGTCATCGTCCTTAAGGCTGTCGGTCAGAATATGTCCGAGGTATTTGAATCGACACACCTGATTTATGCTCATGCCATTTAGGGTAATCGAAGGGACGGTGTCTGGGCCCTTACCGGCAGCCTTAAAGACCATGAACTCGCTCTTTTTTACATTATAAATTAGGCCGTGGGATGCCGCATAGCTCTCACAGACCCTCAGCATTTCTCCGATGGACCTCGCAGTCGGGCCCAGCAGCACCATGTCGTCCGCGTAGCTGATGTTGTTCATACAAACACCCCCCACGCGGCAGCCGACACGCAAGCCGCTGAGCTCAACTATGAGGCCGTTTACATAAAGGCTGAACAGCTTTGGAGACGACAACCCCCCCTGCCTCACACCGCACTCCAACCTATATGACTCGGAGAGGCTGCCTGACCACTTTACATTATTGGTCTGATTCGCGTACCAATATTGAAAGATTTTTAATAATTCTGCCGGCATACCCCTCTCTTCCATCTTTCTCCAAAGCTCATCATAACAAACGAGATCGAAGGCTTTGGAGAGATCCAGAAAACAGGCGTACACCGGAGTCTTTCGTTCAGTATAATATTGGACAGTATGCTTGAGAGCCAGGATCGCGCTTTCCGTGGATAGTCCAGGCCGAAACCCAAACTGAGCGTCATGTAGATGTAAGTATTTATCCAGGCACGACTCAAGCATACTATCCAACACCTTGGCGACAATTGTTGCGAGAGAGATGGGGCGATAGTTTCCCTTGTCCGAGATATCTCCTGTCCTGTTCTTCACTATGGGCACCACTGTGGTTTTCATTAGGTCATCAGGTAAATACGAGTGACTAATGCACATATTGAAGAACATGGACAGGACTCTCGGCAAGTGCACGCCCGCATGTTTCAAGTGCTCGATGCTAAGCCCATCGTGACCGGGAGATTTGCCTCTACTCATACCTTTCACTACCTTCTTAATTTGTTTAACGGTAAACTTAAGTAGAGGCTCGTCTCCACGCTCGACGAGCCCACCACCGACCATTCTATCTGAAGGACCCAGTGGAGACCGCACTTTAAACTGATCCATAAACAAATTGGCTATCTCCCCAGGGTCACTCCTGCCACCGACATTCGCTGGGAGGCCAGGTTTAACATCCAACTTACCCGTGGACTTCCAGAACTTACTGAAGTCTTTCTCAGCTCTTTGCTTAGCAATTTTATCCATTTTTAATTGCTCCTTGTGGCTTTGACACCACTTGAGTCGTGCTTTAAAAATTTTGCGGGAAGCGCACATATGATCATAAAAGATGCCCACTCTAGGTCGACCATGGTTTATCCATTCTTGGTACTTAAGCCTGGCCTCCCGATGCGCATCTCGTACATGCTCATTCCAGCCACATACTCTCCCTATTTTATTTTGTTGAACATTAATAAACCTTCTGGTTTGCATTGCCGCATCGCTCAATACATTAACTACTTTATTGTACAGTCTATCTAAAACTAATTTATGTTTAGGCAAGTTACAAGCCCCAAAACTGCAGGTAGTAAACTCCGGGGGAAAATCTAAGTCCCGCAAGCTCTTATTACATAATTCCTGGTATTTACTTATCTGGGACTCGTCGCGTTCCCCCCAAATTACCGCGCTACGAGGCTTATTCTGAGGCACAAACAAAGGACTAACTGCACACAAACCACACTCAACGTACAATGGCAAGTGATCCGACACAAACACATCCTCAATGATACCTACGTTTATAATAGTTTGCCAAGCTGCTTGTGAGACAATACAATGGTCTAGCCAGCTCCCCGTTCTATGAAAGGTGTCAAAAAATGTGAATCTGCCGGAATCTACCCCCAATATTTCCACGTCAGCACAAACCCACGACCTGTCCACACAGAAATTGCATAGTTCACTAAAGAACAGTTTACCGGGATGCGCATTTAGGTCCCCTAATATAAATACGGTTTGAATATTGCTACCCTCTTCGATCGCACTAATTTCACTAAGTATCTCAGTAAAAATAGGCAAATTTTCACTTGATTTTGTCGGCATATAGACGCAAAATACTAAGATAGAACGATTACCAATAGATGCTTTAATAGCTAATAATCTAGTACTACAGCATTCTACAACCGACACACTATCAAAGAAACCTTTCCGCCAGAGGATAGCCACACCCCCATATGGTCTCCCAACCAGCAATTCGTTATCACTGACTGAACTTTTACCCACATATTCAAAATCGGGTGACACAGTACCCAGTAACGACATGTCGTGATTGAGAAGCCATGTCTCCTGAAGACATACTATATTTGATGACTTACATAACTTCCTTACGTCATCAATTGAACTCTTAAAGTTTTTACAATTAAAACTAGTAAATTTACAAATATTGGTTGTGTTGTGTTTATCCATTACTTATGTTATTTTTACTAATTTGCTTTGACTTTACAATTATTGTATTGTTTAGGAGCGTACGAGAAATGCACAAAACGCCTAAACGTAATACCATCTGGCCAGAAATCATCATTTAGAAATAAATTAAGTTTACTTTTAGAAACAAATAGTTTATAAGCATTGTACTTTCTATTTGATTTAATTTTTATCATTTTTAACGATACAATTTCATTAGTTTTATCTTTTACATAGCTTATAACATCCTGCTCACAGGCATCTTTACTTACATTAGATATAAACAAAGGAACTTTTATGTCAGCCGCTTTAAATTTACAATCATTCGCAGTAGACGCCCGACCTTTTTGTCCAATAAGTTTATATCTTCTTGCATTTTTTGACTGAACAACTTGCCACTCAGAGTTATCCTGGAATACCTGTGAGCAATTCCTACCCTCTTTATTTAATAACTCAAGCGCAGAAACATTAGAAACACTTCTATTGTCACTAGAGATAAGAACCGGGTGCTTGACCGAGTCGCGCGCGCAGTTATTTGAATCAACAGGTGGTTTGTTCGTAGCCGCAGTGCTTTCTTGCGGGGTCTCCACGCGCCCGCATGCCGTCCCGCTCACGCCCACGCCTCCGCCGCATCTAGGACTGGTTCTCTTGATGCTCTCTCTCTCGTCGCTGCTTGCATTTCTCGAAACCGCAGTATGCGCCGCCTCAACTTGCCCGATTTTTTCTACTCCGCTTGAATCGCCGCGTTGAAAAGAAATATGCCGCTCGCCGACGCACGGTACTGTCTTTGTGGGGGTCGAATGGTTATTCACCGCTCCATCTGACGACGACGACACGTTCGTAGACTTTATAGGCACATATTGTATACCCATGGGACCACTACTTAGCTCGTAGTAGCTTTCTTGCAAACATGCTCCTCGTCGTTTATTTACATAGGTTTGAGACGGTAAATTTTCGATTATAGATGCATGTCTCATATTTTCAACCTCATTTTTGAGCATGTCTTTTGTTACGACATTATCTTGTATCAACTTCACCTGATCCTGTAGTCTCGCTACATCCCTTAATAAACGGGTACAGTCGATGTGATCAAATCTCACACTAGGCAACACATGAAGATCTTTGGCCACAAAAATCGGGAACACTTCAGCATCCATGCCTTTCATGAGACATATAATGTCATCCAGATCTCGAGACATTCTCTTCTTTCCATCTTTGCGTCTTACCGGCATTTTGCGCGCATTCGGAACAGAATCAAATAGCAAAGATTTTGCTTTTGCTATACTCTCCACGTTAAAAGACGACGTCACCAACTGGTGTATACTTTCTTCATCCATATAGTCCAGAACATTGTTCAAAAAAGCCAAAAGTTCGTTTATCACAACGTTACAGTTCAAACACTTAACGGTAGAAGAGGTCATTGCACTCAACGCACGAGTCACCGGTAGCGAAAGTCGCGACCGCCCTCCGTCATAAACGGCGCGAGACTATTTTGCTATCGTCGCCAACGTTACTCTGTAGAAGAATATACAAGATGCTTAGTTTATGTTTTCTATAGTATTTTTAACCAGATTTTCAACAAAACATTTTGAGCATAAACTGAACAGATCAATATTGTTCTTTTTACTTTAACTAATTGGAAAAAAAATATCGAGACCAAATCACTTATTTCGTTAGAGATAAGTTTTGCCCAATTTTTTTAAGTAATCTGGGCCACCTAATTAATATCTTACAGCTTTACAACCCACCATCACCGTTGTACGTTAAGCTAGCAATTTTTGTAAAAATGTTTTATATTTTCTGATATTTTCTAATATTATCTTAATCTTAAAATATATAAATCTCGTGTCACGTTGTTTGTCCGCTATAGACTCCTAAACTACTTAACCGATTTCAATCAAATTTGCACACCGGGTGCAGTTCGATCTAACTTAGGAGATAATATTATATAAATATAATAATATTAAACTCAGTTTTCCACGTACTACCTATTATAGACGACGCATAACCAGAAAAACAGACACACAGTCCATATCCGCCAGCTGTGTCAAGGTTATAAATGCAATCGCAGGTTTCAGATATAAATTGTAAGGGCTGATCGTAACTCTTCACAACGTAGGGCTGGAAAGTAAATATTTTAAGATTAGATATTTTAAGTGACGCAACCCAGCCTTAAATCATCCCAAAGGGTCAGTAGGCTGTATTCCACAACGCTGATAAAGTGCGGGTTGATGGATTCACATGCGCCAATCTTCTCCGAAAGTATGCAGGTTTCATCATAATGTTTTTTTCACAAATAGTAAGAACAATAATGAACATTTCTTGATACATCATTTCCAAAGAATTTATTGATACCTGTCGAGGTTTGAACCCTCACGAATGCGAAGCGGTCGTTATCCTCAGCTCTTACGACCAGAGTACGAAAGTAAAGAGTTAGTAACTTTTTACTCATAAAAATATAAAAAAATATTCATTCTCCGATCCATCGTGGATAATAAAATATACTTTCTTTCAAGCACCCATTGAATGGAAAGGAATTTGACGTCATAAACATTTTTAATGATACAATCAACGTCATTACGAAGACAATAAATAAATACTACCCTACTATGAGTTCGAATTCATGAAATTTTGGATACTTACAGTACAATAAATGAAACTATCGTTCTAAGCGTTATTTATTGATCTGTACATAGTTTCTCGAAGGCGTTATTTTTCTGAGATTTATCATAGGATGGGGAATTTATCCTATTTTTTTTACCTGCCTAATGTGTGTTGGCGTCTTAGCTGTTGCTAACAGTAACAGTACAAAATATTTTGGCATTATGAAGAAATATCTCTTATTACCAAGTTAATATCTTTAGCTTCGAAGAATTCAGTGATCTCCAGAAATAATTGATCTGTAATAAAAACAACAACAACAACAACAACAACAATCTAGAAAGTCACGTGAAAAATAACACTATTATTTGACCTACCTAATGTTTGTTTATTTTGTTGAACGCCATTTTTTGTTCACTGTTATTCGCATATGTGACACACGAATGTATACTGTACACATGCAAACGATTTTTTTGCCACCCGATTCAAAAACTAACGCACGTGACTTTATTAATAATTAGACCATTGTCAAATCTTTGTAACTTTTCAACATTACCAATGAGTCCAAATGAGTATTATATACAGTAAAATACGTTTTTCAATAATTCTAGGAAAAAATCTCTTTGACAGTATCCTGAAGTTAAACGTTTAGGTGCAACGAAAGAAAAGATGTTCTTTTATTGGAGAATTTGGATGTTTTCACCATTGGTCATTATTGTTACTAACCTGGTAACTACCATTGCGATTTTCATCTTTTCTTTTTATTTCGTTTGACTGGCTCAGAGTGTTGGCGCGTTGGTGTTATCATCCTGCCTTCAACCCACTAGTCTAGACAGAGACTTGTTTTGTTTGAACTTGGACGGAACAATATATTTTCTGAACAGAATACAGCTTACAGAAATATCACAGCTGCAATGTTACATAGAAAAATCTCAACAGAGCAAAAAATAGCAATCAGATATTTGTATCAATACCACTCACCGTGTTCATTGAAACACAAGACCTTTTATAAAAGACAAACAGGACGCCTAAAGGTGAATATTTATAGAGACGCTGGTGTAGAGTGAGGTCTCCGAAATGTTCTGTTGGATCTTGGTTGGATCTTTAGGTAACGCATTAACGTCAGGGTCTCAGATCAAGTAGAAAGGAAGATACAGTGCTGCCTTAGATCCAGGTGAAACCACGAACTACCCGACTGCCCGTGTACGTATACTTCACGCACATATTGACGCACACCGAAGTCGGATACTAGATCGATGTTGACGCATAATAAAAACTACCAGAATCAGTCGTCAGTTCTTACGTCAGATACTCAGAGCAGTGGAAAAATAAATCAATACTATCAACGTGTCGTAAAACACTGCAAAAATTACGCAAAAGTTAAAAAGAAGTCCGATGGAAAAACTTTCCACGTGCAAGTATCGTAAATAACATCTCATGGAATGGATAAACAACATGATTTTTAGGTTTTCATTTCGAATACAAATGTCAAAATGATATAAATGATAGGATATTTTGTGTTCGAAATTATAATCTTGCCAAGACTATAAGGTTTCGATTAAATTACTCATTAACTCCCACTGCTTCCACCGTATAGGTGAATCTTTACGGTCCTAATAGAAATTGGTTCAGCCATTTAGAGCAAATACCTGATTGGAATCGAATATTAAAATTATTTTATTCAAATATAATTTTACTAATTAAGTGTTTGTAATTACGCCAATATTAATATATATCTAGCACGTTTGTTTAGAGCATTAGCTTCTCTTTAATTTACCTGTAATTTATAATTAAACTAGCTGACTCGACAGACGTTGTCCTGTCAAAAGCCATTGCGTCAATTCTATGTCAAATGTCAAAAGTTACAATAAAAAAGTTTACATTGTCCAAAGCGCTATATGGTTTAAGTATTTTTAAATTTTCTAATTTTTCATGTTTTTTTACTATAAATTGAGATGTGAGCTATCCTATGTCCTAAGTTAGATCGAACTGCACCTGGTGTGCAAATTTGATTGAAATCGGTTAGGAGTCTATAGCGGACAAACAACGTGACACGTAATAGTAGGGGAGCCCAAGCGGGGATTTCGTGTTGTGCTAAAGCGCGGCAGATTGATATACAGGGGGATACCTTGTACCCGGTTAAGTACCTCCACCAAACATGAGGCCCAAATATAAGGCCGCCCGTGAAGGATGCAGGATCAGATTAGTAAAAAAAAATTGACCATCAGAAATTCTCGAGCGCGTCAGATTAAGGTAGGGTAGAGTTAATTACATCCTAAAAAGTGTATATTTCACTAATCTGACAATTTGAGAGTGACGTAAAAAAAGGGGAGGGCAGCAAAGTTGTAAAAAAAAAACCTCATCTAGACATTCTCGAGCGTAGCTAAATTTTTTTTTGTTTTATAGGAAATAATTCAAGAATAACGAATAATATATAATCTGATGATTTCCGCAAGCCGAAATAACAAAAATTCGTCGATAAAGTTAAATGCGTGGAGCTGCGTGATGCCTACATTTCCTTCTCCGCGTTTCTATTCCTCTCTCACTCTTTCTCTATCTATTACTCTCTCACTCCGTCCCCACTCTGGTTTCTGCTGCCATGACGCCATCACAGCTGATCATAAAGACTCGTTCGTGGCATACTGTTTACAACGTGTTTCCAACGTTTCGGCTCTTTTTGCTAAATATTGTAATATTACGAGTATGTATATATTATGTGAATTAAAGTTTATAAATATTTAATATGAGTGATATTAATTTAAAATGTGTATTTTGTGGTGAAAGTACCTTACAAAAAACAATTAAATTTACAGTAGAAACATTAAAAAAATGTGTAAATATTTTGGAATATCGTCGTAGCAAGCCGGTTTTCCGAAAATCTCGAGGAACATATTTTGATAACCTCGAAATTGTCGATGGAATCATCATTAAATGATTTATATCACGCACAGTGCTATAAATTATTTACTGCAATTAAAATACCACGAGACTTTCAGTATTTACAAGAGCAAAGTGTAGTGGAACATGACAATGCACCGGAAGTTTCGGGAAATAGCTCCGAAACACATGCTCCTGTTTCGATGTTTCCGCGATGTCTGTATGTATGTGTGTGTGTGTGTGTGTGTGTGACTATGTGACTCGCTTATAACTTTTGAACGACTAAACCGATCGGAATCTACTAAACGGCGTTCTAAAGAGTTTCCTCAAAATTAGATTTCCTGTGAATTTGAACCGATTCGGACCGATAGATTTTGAGAAATGTTGGAAAATCTCAAAAAAAAATTTTTTTTTTTAAAGTGGTTTTTTGGAATAACTTTTAAACGGCTTTATCGATCAACTTCAAAAACTAATCCGCTCTTGAGCTTAAAAAATCACGTCGATCGCCATCAAGCTGGTCAAAATCGGTTGATTCGTTCGAGAGATATCGTGAACGAAAGAAACCCGAAAAAGTGTTTTTTCGGGATTACTCCGAAATTTTTGGTTCGATCAATTAAAACTTCATCGAATGCCGCCAACTGCGTGAAAATTGCTTGATCCATTCAAAAGTTATTGCGGTTTGAAAATTCCAAAAATAGTGTTCTATGAAACTTCTATCTGACTATTGAGCTGGAAGAGCTAATGCATAGAAATATTATTTCTTTGAACTCAGCGAGCTCAAAATATCACATAAAATATATTTTGAGCTCAAAAAGTACAATTTTAAGCGCCCAAGAATGGAATTAGCGGGAAGTTGCAGGGATGGCCTTTAGGGTGAACCGATTTTCTAATTTTTTTTTGTCAGATCAGGCGAATTCCTCTAGATAATCGTCAGATTATGAAACAGTACGTTTAGAACATAAAGATGAACCATTATATATCTTAATCTGACGCGCTTGAGTATTTCAAAATGGCGAATTTTTTTTGCACATTATGAAAATGGCCGCGAGTTTGCGTCCCATCGAAATCGTCAGATTAGTGAATGAGAGCTATTTTTTGGTGCACTTAACACTCCCTTAGAAAATCTGACGCGCTCGATTAATTTTATTTTTTTTTCATTTTCAACCCTTACATACAACCATCCGCATCATGCAAACGATCAGATTAACATACGTACATTATTAAAAATACGTAAGGCATTGATGCTATCAATATCTGACGCGCTCGAAGATGCCCATGCAACAGTTTTTTTTTACATATTTAAAAATCTATAGCCGCTTCCCCCAGCGATGAAAAGGTGTATATCACTTAACATTTTTTCTTCTTATCATCTAAGCTTTGCAACCCAATAGGTCTCTATGACGCTCGATGATATCCCCATTTAGCATCGTGGGCTCCCCTACTATAATTTATATATTTTAAGAAGATAACTATTTCATTTAGAGTTTTAGGCAGTACTATCGGTAATATAAGGGTCATCGATATTACCGTAATATCGGGGACCCTTATATGGCAGAAAGACAACTCCTATACGCCTAAGTTCCGAGTCTTCTCTTGAGCTTAGTAATTCTTCGCCGAACAACAACACAGGTATTACCTATGACACTACTGGTAGTGCCAAGCAGTAGTGCCACGGGTAATGGACGAGTATAACTGCCTTTTCACACGTACCGGTTGCCGGGTAGCCGGCGCCGGTTACCCGGCGGTGAAGTGTATGGGCATGGTACATAGCTTTCACATGTACCGGCGTTATTTATCCGGCAGGCGGGTACATTTGACACCGGGTATCCGGCGCCGGCTACCCGGCAACCGGTACGTGTGAAAAGGCACTAACGGTAGTATCTTTACTAGAAATTCTGTCTAACAAGACATGAGACGCTTAAAATAAAGCGCTCTAGCTTTAGCTCATAATTTATTCGTTTTAATACTTTCAATTTTGTTCATAAATGTTCGAAAGCACTCATGTTTTACGTAGGTAAACTAATTTTCCTAATTTCTCAAAAATGGTAATAAATTGAATGAGATTCACAATATGCAAAGTAAAGTTATTCTTTGATCCACAAACTTTTAAACGACTTCAATTAAGGTTTTCAAATCGTATTTTTTAAAGTTTGTATTCAGCAGTCATGTTATAAAGGGTTCCAAGGAATGGCTATGCGAAGCCATAGCGACTCTTATTACAGATTGAGCATTACGAACCATGTTTATTTATAGCATCTGAAAAGGGTAAATATGAAACTCTACAAAATTCTTTGAAAAGTTTGTTTCGTAATTTCAGGGTTGGTCCCCTTTTTAAATTGTTCATAATGATGTACTATGGTCCCATTTCCGTTTAGCATCATACCCTTTTCTTATAACTTTGTTTAAACAATCATTTTCGTCCATTATTATTTTTGAGGGCAAAATCTAAACATCCGATTTGTCCTTAGAAAACTTTAATAAATAAGATAATAAAAAACTATAAGAAAAATATAACATACGAAATCTAAGTTCGGGTCAAAGCTGTCACAACACTACACGTTACTAAGGTCAACATTTTTCATATTAAGTTTTTCACGTTTCCTTAATTTCCCGGTACAAGCGCCCTCGACCTTCACCTCCACAGCGAGTAACTCCTTGAAAAAGAAGGGCTTGAACGCATGTCCACCGCCAATAAAAAACTTGCTCATGAACTCAACCCTGGAAAGATGAAAAGTTTGTTACAATGTTTTGGGTGCTTGCTACGCGCTACGAAATCGTAGTAGTTCTACGAGTACGTAGCATGCCCTGGCTACGTAACTATAGGTAGTGGTGCCGACTATGGTTGTTGATAAGTATTCTTATAAAGGGAATTATAAAACTGGTTCGTTGCAAAATAAATCTTACTCGACGGAGCGGCAACGTCGCGTTCGCGTCGCGTTACCGCTCCGTCGACAGAGTTACATTGTTTTGTATGTAAGCTGCAAGCAAGCGTACACCAAGCGTATAATGACGAATACGCGTCTATGAAGCTACGCCTCCGTGGACAGTGTGCCTTAGTTAAATTAATATCGTCAACTGACCAATGTAAGCGCAGCGTATGTAAGAAAGCCGAAAGTCCTTCCATCACAACCAAAATTGCGACAGTGAAAAGTGCCCAGACGGGAAAAATAAAAATCAATTTTATCGCACCAATATACGAGTGATCTTGGAGGCCCAATTTGGACAAAATCATCACCCAAAGCATCTCTGACAGCTCTGAAAGATTAAAAAAAACTTAATTACAATAGGAAGCAGTTTCAATTTTACTAATACCTGCAGGTTTGATCAGGCCGTGGACATTTTGTCTCTGAACGATGACGGTCAAACGAAAGCCTATAGCAGACAAAATATCTTTTCTGATCGATATTTTATGAATTATACATTTATTTTTAAAAGCGTACAGTTCGACTTTCCTTCTCTTCGTAAGTGGCATTTTTAAGTTTTGGGTTTCAATCAGTAGTAGGTTAATAAAATAGATAATTAAAAAACAGAAAAAAAAACACCTTGTCTTTTTTTCGCGTATGTTTATAAGACCCACACATTGACATTATCAAATACGTATGCACGAGAGTAGAGAAGTTCTTGGCTTCACCCAAAATGAATGCAGTGCTTTATCTTTCTCTCTATATAGGATCCCAAATAAACCTAGATTAAACTTACGAGAATGAGCCAAAGAGAGCGCCCAGAGTCGCAAATAAGACGCCGTGTGTGATATTGTACTCAGCACAAACTCTATAGTATGAACCCCTTGGTGTATCATGTGCTCTGCAAACGGTGTGCTATTCTGAGCCAATTTTTCTTGCAAAGCTTGTTCTTCAGCACGCGAAAGAGGTGCTTCAGGGTATTTAATTGCATTCTGAAAGAAGGTATGGTTAAGGTTTACTTTTTCGGTCCGTTCCATTTCACCCAGTTGCAAAAAACGCCCGGATTATATTTAGTCAAAGTACTTTACGTTCAAGTCACATTTTACACGAAGTTTACATTTCATCAGTCTTTACGGTTTTCCCCTCAAAAAACAAGAAGCAAATTTTAAAGCTTTCGCTGTTTTTCTCTCTTCTTCAAAAAAGTTGTAAAAAAGAAAGTTGTCTTACCAAAATTTTCGTTCTCATTTTCTTTTCATGCATTGTGATATAAACAGGAGGCCCAAAAAGTAGTATGGGAACCATGACTAAGGAAGTGGTCACCAGGATAGGCTGGAGTACTGGCTGTAAATCAAACAAGAAAACCTCGCAGCCCTTATCTGGGGGCTTCATTTCAGTGGAGCTGTACAGGACCATGTCGATGAAAAGAATCAGAATTTGAGGCGCACACGAACAGATGTATCGTATATTTTCTAAAACGAAAAAAAAAACGATTTTAATAACTAATTTCAAATCTATTTCTAGCGTATTTCCGCCTTCAAAATGAATGAAGTCATAATGTTAA
Source organism: Alcis repandata (assembly GCA_949125135.1). Taxonomy (NCBI): domain Eukaryota; kingdom Metazoa; phylum Arthropoda; class Insecta; order Lepidoptera; family Geometridae; genus Alcis; species Alcis repandata. The sequence goes on along the minus strand of OX421221.1, from coordinate 10,180,812 downwards.
TGAAGTCATAATGTTAATGAAGTCATAAATCTGCCCCATCAACAAATTTATCTAAACTTACCGTGACCAGCATAGAAGAAGGACCACTTGTAAAATATCAAGACTACAAGCCAGAAAAAAATACAGAATAGGAACATAAACTCTGGTATGAATTGTAACAAGATTAGATGATAATTCTTGAAGTGTCTGTAACAGAAAACTATATTAAGTGACACCGCGTAGTAACGGTTCATTCTCATAATGTAACATATAAAAGTAGACAAATATTAGGCCTCAGAAAACAAAGAAAACAATTGTATTGTGACAAAAATGATTGACAAAAGCAATTTGTTATAATACCACGGGAATACTAAGTAAATGTTTCAAAACCAAGTTAGTTTCCACAGTAGAAAAGTTATTTGATCTAAATAAAAGTGCTTTTGGTAATGAGGAAATATATTCATATAAATACATACATACATACATACAGAACAAACAGATAGCCCCAGTCAAAAAAGTAGTGAAAGTTTAAAAAAGTAATATAAATGCAATTAACTCGGTATTTACTCACATGTGGTTAAAAATGCTGACTATAATGCCAAAAAGCATGTGAATAATACCAATAACTAGAGACATTTTCATCTTTATTGAGTTTTCGATCATTATCTTGTTCCTCGAGATCTAGACACGGGATAAGGAGACTAATTAAATCAGATTATAAGATTTACCCAAGCGTCTTACCGTGAACTCTTAGCGCAAACCTGAACTGAATCGTTCTGGCTGTCTTGCTTTGTCAGCTAGAGAAAAAACGAAACAAAAGCAAACGCGATTTAATTCCGGCACGTGCTAACAGCCCACGGTGCTTCCCTAAATCGGATTAATATTAAATCAATGGAATTTGTCTAAAAATAAACAGACCTTTTTTATTTATTTTAAGCCTCTCGAAGGCATCTTCCTTATAAATTACCCAGTATAATTTTTTATTGCTTTTCATACATTTTAATACGTACCTACCCAAAACAAGTTACTTAAGGAAATTTGCCGAGTTTCCGTTTTTATTGTTTAAAATTACCTTATAAAATTTTAAGCAATTTAAGAGTCACCTAACTTAAGTCGGTAAGTATTAATAAAGAGCCTTACTTATAAAACCTGCTTAAAGTTAGTCACTGCTTAAAATTCTTAGACAACATTGATATACATAATATCAAAAGAAGAGCCATGGCGTGGCCGTACATGCGACTACGTCTAGTAGTTGTCAGATAGCTTGGTTCTGCCAGGTTGTGAATTTTGTTTACCCAGAAATGTTTATTGTACTATTTCAGATATCCTACTGACCCAAAACTGAGATTAGGTACAGTGGATATAAGCCACTGATAAATGAAAATGGGAGCCTACAAAAGACATCACGATGTGTTCGGAACGTTTCAGTAAAGGATCACTTACTCGTAACTACACAAAAAGAAAAAATGAGCACTCATTATTGTCCTACTTTAATTAACGTTGTAAGTGATATAGAAACATAAAAGGTGTAATGTACAAAAGGTAAAGGTGTAAAGGTGTTTTAAGTAGTTGACTCGTTACCCACAGAAAATCTACATTAGCATAGTAAAGTTTTATGATTGTCAAGTTATTCGCCATTTTTAAATTTTAAAAATAATCACACAAGGAGTCACTCTTTTGATGGCATGATCGCAAGTAATAAAATACTGAGAACGAAGCCGGTGGTAACCTGAATATATGATGTTCTTTCTGTGTGCGTGTGTTTTTCAATAGTGTTCTTGGAAAGATGTATTTGTATGTCCGACATAAAATTGATTGAATAGTTACCGTCCATACAGGATCTAATCCGTAAAGGTATGGGGTGTTCTGTCTACAATTATAATGGATATCAAAAACTTGATTCGCTTGCAAGAAATTTTTGTCATAAATATTCTGCCACATACTTCTGCTGAGATTTAAAGATCTACTGAACACTTCATTGTATATGAAGCCAGTTAAAAAACTGAACACGCCAAGAAGCAATATAACGTAGCGACCTGAAAAATAGATATATTTTTAGAAGCAATTTTTTATTGCATCAAAATTAAATAAGTATATAATGTTTGCTCACATACATAGTTATAAGGAAAAGGGTTTGCTAAGCCGAAAAGGTTCAGATGTTTCATAGAACAATGTCAATGACACTCGACAAAATGTATGGAATAGCTGATATTTTTTTTGCGACTTCGTCCCATAGTAAAAATTGTTTGAAATAATGAGTAGGTACTTTAACCTCTTTTTGTTTTTTTTTTTTCGTAATAATGAGTATGTTAGCCCCTTTCCTTATTACCGGGTTTTTAAACATTCACATTTATTACAACATCAGTGTGAGTTATGGCCAAATGTGACGTTTAACATCAGGCGAGCGTTTTGCTTGTCTCGCGAGCGTGCTGCATAAAAAAAATTTATGTAACAATCATAAACTCACCCCCAAAAAATATGTTCCAAATCTCACTGCCAGGCTGTTTTAGAAACTCAGTTTCATAAACTATCATCCAGAAAGCAAACAAGAGCATTATCACGGCATGTCCGCAGTCGCCAAACATGATGGCGAAAAGAAATGGAAATGAGACAATAGTAAACATTCCTGAAACGTAAATTTTAAATGATTAATAACAAACTCTGGTCGGAGCTACACTGGTACATTTCAGCTCAAATGGAAATCGGGAACGGGTTCAAAATTTAGGTGTACATACAAACATTGCCAGTTAAAACTAAAAAGCTTGTAAAAAAACAACTTTTTGGTTCCAAGAACCACCATTTTTGTACTTGGTTAACTTTGGAATTAGAGCCTTAGAGTGCTTCCGAATTCTCGTTCTTATCGTTATGGAAACAAAAGAGGTTTATAGGTAAGTAGGGTATTAGAGCAATGAGAAGAGATTTGGAAACTCGACTTCCCGGTCACTCCTAATCGAGCAAGCCAAACGAAGACGCCTACGCCATTTCCAATGAAAGGAATGTAAATACTTAACACAAGTATTTATCTTCTTGGAAATGTTGCCTCGTGCCACAAACTTGATATTGGTACCAGTGTATTCTTCTGGAAATATCAGTGCCTCAGGGCATAAGGTAGCCGAGGCTGTAAGATAATCTGTTTTCTCTCGTTAACAACCAACACACAAACACACTCGTCACACAGCACATAACTACAAATATAACCCACACAACGAAACACTGATAACTGATATCAATCCCGCGAGAATATTGAAATAATAGTCACAATAACAGCTAAACATTACCTACCTGAGGCCATTAACCAAAGAAACTCATATGTTATTTTACCTGGATTCACCTCTCCGTACTTGGAATCGCCATAAGCGTTTATGAGCGCTTGGAAACCTTTCGTAAACTTATTTGTTTGGTGAGTGGTTGGTGGATCATCGTCTGTTTGGATTGGAGCTAGAAATGACTCAACACTTGACTCCATCTTTTCCTAAAAAAGTAGTCAATTTGTACATCAAAGTGTTCTTACCGAACAGATTAGATAGAACCGATAAATAGATGGCAACCAACAATATTTCACAGAGATAGGTACTAAAGGTTCAGGTTCGGAAGAAAACCTAGATTAAAACTTAAATTTTTTTCGTTTCACGACACGTAGGTACTTGGGTCGTATTTTTTATTTTTTTTACCTTAATTCTCGACGAATGCATAATAAAATATAACTACGCAATAGCAATAGGTAGGTGCATACTGAAACAACATTCAACATCTGTTGAATTTTCTCCAACTCTCTCGTCGGCAACCAACATTTCCCTATTAGACAGTTTTTAGTTATATCCAAGGTGAAGAGGTTCAAATGGTGGTACACAGCTTTGGCTTTCCGGATCCGTATCATAGCTGCTTTCCATTTTTTGCTAACTAAACGCAGAGATCTACAACGGAAGTATTTTGCTTTACGCAGCACCTGCAAATTGTAAAATTAAATATCATTGAGTCTTTTGAGTAATTCATGAGGAGATATTCTGTAATTTTTTAGTGGCGGAATTACATAAATGCATTTATACGATTTTTGTTAAGGGATAAATTTACGACGACGGACTCGTGGTCACACCGTTTTGCTACACCAGTGTGACTACGAGTAATTTATATTCCTCGTGGTTACACTACTTAGCTTTCTAGCACTTCGCCGGCCGCTGCCGCGGCACGCTCGCTACGCTCGCTCGGCTCGTGCGTTGTTTTTCATGTTCTAACATAACCTAACCTATTAATTTATTCGTCCAGTATCTTGCAATCTCGATCCTTTTCAGAGTAGTGTAACCACGAGGAATTTATATTACTCGTAGTCACACTGGTCTAGCAAAACGGTGTGACCACGAGTCCGTCGCTAAATTTACGGAGTCAAAAACTGAATAGTTCCTGCCTGTCCTCGTCCAGTCCCGACCAGAGGAAACTGGATTAAAAAATCCTGTCTGTCTACAAATTAGGGACCAATAGGAATGAATATTTCTTTTCTGTACCATGAAAACTAACGTAGGTTTGACTCGATAGAAACGTCGTATTTCCGTGTTAGATAAAACAAAAATAAAATAAAATAATGACTGTCCCCAAATTTCCTCGAATCAAACTAAATCGAAATTAGAAAATAAGTGATACTGAGACTTAAATTATGAAATTACAAATGAATATTACAATATAATTAAAATAAAAAACTAAACCAATAAAACTAAACTAAACTAATCTAAAAGGCCGCTGCCTGCGGGAATTGTTCCCAAAACGCTGGCCCCATTACCACGTTGTATGGCGATGCTCACCCTTTGGGCGAGATAGAGGCCAGCATTTTGGTCACGTGTTGCTTCGACCAGACGAGAAGAGAGCTCTTTATAAATTTTTTTAGCGCCCGGCCCCCACGGTCCCAAGGTTAACAAGTTAACAAGTTAATAAGTTAACAAGTTAACAAGTTTCCAAGTGATACTTACATCTTCTAAATCTAGTATTCGATCTCCGACTTTTTCCAAGACTTGCTTTCGTTCCTCGACAGTCTCGGGACAAGGGTATATGTTAACTCTAAATCCAGTAAATATCTTTTGCATGCGTGCCGCTAGTAATTCCCCTTGACAGAAGGCCAAAAAAGCCACTTTCCTTATTTCACCTCCCTAAAATAACTAGTAATAAATAATGGGCCTTCAATTTTCCATAGATTTCAAAGCTTTTGATGTAGCTAAACGGATTTGTTAAAGTTGTTCATAATGTATACTATGAGCCCTTTTCGGCTTAGCATATTCTTTATAAATAACCTTGTAGAGCAGTGGGCGGAAAACTGTTTATTATAATGATGAACAATGATAGACAAAACTGCTTTACATCACGCTCACAGTGTAAGGATCTTCTAAAACTTCGTCGTACTTTGCTTGTCGATAGTAAATGTTTCCACGAGAGATCCTCCAGAGCATCAACTCGAAGGGGAAACATCTGGATCTCTGCACCACTCCAGACATGACAAACAGCCTCCCACCAGATGGATATTCCATTCCAAGCTTATATCTAAAAAAACATCACAACTACCGTAATTTAAATATGTAAATCTTGTCGTAGGGTTCGTGCTTTATCTGTTTGTCCGTCTGTGCACGTATCGTGAATTGAAAACGATAATGAAATTTTTAATAACGATATTCAGAAACAAATCCAATTCCTGAAATAAATCGACCATTTAAAATTTTACCAGTAACCATTATTGATAAATCACGCATTCGTTAAAATTGAAACCCTTAGGTAAAGTACTCTGCACTAAACAAAACCGTTTGAAAAATAATTCAAATATTAGCATATAGTCTAAAAATAACGAGTTGCAAAAGTGTAGCTAATGAGGAATCAAAGAATATGGTACGGAAAACCCCCAAACAACTGTACTGGTATTTTGCTAAAGATTGGCATTATTATTTATTTTTTCCTAACTACGCAAACTTGGCTCGAGCGTATCACGACACGCTTTTTTCTAACATTAATTGGTAGATTACTCGTAATGAGTACAGTGGTGATACAATAAATGGGGACACTCAACCGAGTAAGCAAATGATAGTTCTAATTACTGTTTCGCCTCGTCGAAACGTTTACGCCAACCGAGTACTCGGTCGAAGACACTGACTCGCCTCTGTACTCGTTACGTGTAATCAACCCATAACTCAATTTAACTGACTACGTTGTAAGGATATGTACATACTTGGCGAGTATTTTGTCCAACCCTATTTCTGCACTGCCCAACATAGTGCCAATGTTGCTCAAAACATATCGCATTTCTTTCATTTCTAAAAGATCTTGCTTCAGATTAGATTGATTTACAGAAATTTCTGAAATGTCATTCTCCCATTTTTCTACCATGTTCTGTAAAAGTTAAAGACTACGTATTTGTGTGTTAGAAGATATCACAGATAAATGATGCAGAAGAGTAGACTGCAAAATCACGTATTGAGAAAGCCACCTGACTGTACATAGGATACTTACCTCAAACATAGCCATTTCACTAAAGTGCAATGCTTCAGGTTGTGACCGAGGTTCTGGAATCTCAATATTATCGTTCGTAATCTCGTGTTCTATGTACCGCATCTTTCTCTCGAGCTCAGCGCACCGGCAGACCTCCGCTATATAGTTCCTCAGAAACGCGGCTAAATCGGCGTTCATCTGTCATATAAAATAAAACATATTTAAATCTGACAAAAAGCATAAAACCACGGATTGTAGAACTAGTTTTGACAAACCAGAGACCAAACACATTCAGAATACAAGTCAAAGGATGGAACAGATTTCCGGCTTCCTTGTTTGATCGAAACTAGTTGCGGTAGCAGACTTGTTCAAAAAAATCATCGTCATTCATCGTTGAAAAAAATGTTGATCCATCGGCTTATCTAGGCAAGCGTACTCCATCGTAGACCGCATCGTTGCTTCCCTTCAAGCGAGATGGCGGTCAAATGCAAGCCTATCTCAAAAAAAAAAAAAGATTTATCTAATGCGTACATCCAAAAATTCAACTCGGCCCATGTCGCCCAGCTGGGACATTGTCTCGAAAGCGGCTTCCGGCTGTAAATACATTTCGCAGCAAACCATCCGGTCGCTCCGAAACATGGTGCTGAAATGTACAAACAGTATACACGCTTGCTTACAATACATACAATAGTACAAACATGTTGACACCAGAGAAGCCTAAATGCTATACAAAGGACCAAGGGCCTTTGGACCACGTTTTGGGAGCGCTTATTCTTGAGTGCTCGAGGTAATCTCGAGCGCTCAAGAATACTACGCTCACTCTACTGCGCTCACTGTTATGACATTTCTATTAATATCTCACTTGCCAGAATGGGGAAGGGGATGGGAAGTCTAATTATTACGCGGAAGCCGACTGGTCTTAGACCAGTCTAAGCAGTCTCCGGGTAGTTGGCTTAAGCCTAGATAGTTAAGCTAGGTAGCCTAGGCACTAGCAAGCCTAGCAAATTAGACAAGCTAGCAGTAAGCATAATGCCGCCAAAGCAAAGTACAAAATTAAATTTACTGTGCTTTACTTGTTTACCTAGGTTAAAGAGGTTATAAGATAAAATTCTAAATTCTATATATATATATACATTATTATACATATATATATGGAAGTGACTATTTGTACGGGTACTGGACGAATAAATTATATTTATTCATACGGGTACATACTGGATGCGTAGCTTGTTTTTACGGAAGTGACTATTTGTACGGGTATTTTTTTTTTTAAATTAAGAATGAATTGGATGATTAGCTAATATAATTATGGTAACAAGCTAATAATAGGAATCCAAGTATGCAGCGCGACGCGAATTAAACGAATAAAATAATATAAAAATTCAATTTGAAATTTAGAAGACAAGGTTCATTTTCTACGGAAGCAAACGATCAATAGGTTAGGTTATGTTAGAACATGAAAAACAACGCACGAGCCGAGCGAGCGTAGCGAGCGTGCCGCGGCAGCGGCCGGCGAAGTGCTAGAAAGCCAATCGCTTTTTAGGACAAAGGCGTTAGGTTAATTTCTACGGAAGCGAAAAAAGTTAGGTTATTGGTGCGTTTCTAAAGTCGTACCGACGCTACTATTTTTCAAAGTTTGCAAAAATTTTGAAGGAAATTGATGTTATTTCCAAAAAATTGTACTAATCGTGTCCGGTTAGGTTGTGAGGTTTTTTTTTTTTTTTTTAAATATGATAACCGTATTAATAATCATAAATTGGTCGTACAGTACCCGTATTAATAGACTCAGCCATAGGAAGTGACTATTTGTCCAGTACCCGTATTAATAATTATAAATTGTTCGTACAGTACCCGTATTAATAATCATAAATTATTCGTACAGTACCCGTACGAATAGACTCAGCCTATATATATACAGCTATATTTTGTCTTCCAATTTTATTCACTCATAAGAATTATTCCAATCTGTCTCCCTGCTTTGTAGAGGGAAAAGTCAGACAAAAGAATTCGATCTGTCTCCGCGTTAGCAACGATATCGTTACAAAGGGACAGCTACAACTTTATTCGCTTCACAGTTCAATCTGTCCCTCTTTGGCTTGCCTTTTAATTTGTAGGAAACTGATTCAACAAAGACCCCTCACCTGGCTAATAATTAGGTTGCACCACCCCACCGGAGAAAATAACGTCGTTTATTTCGTAATAGCAAGAATTCTCACAAAAACAGAAGTATTTAGAAATAACGAAATAACAACAGCTATTTCAAGAATCGCTATTGACTTAAGACATTTGGTTTGCTTTTATTTTATTTGAATTCTGTCAATCATAGTTTGTCTTTAAAAAATAAAGAACAAGAAGGGTGACACTGTTTCCGGCCAGTTAATCCAAACACGTAAAACTTCTCAGCAGAAAATTTAATTGTATTGATCGACGGAGCTAACCGAGAAACCCCATTTTTTTTTCTGAGCAAGAAATACTTACCTCAATCACCTCGACTAGGTCAGTCTTCAGATGGGTGACCGCGAGTGGCATTTACAAATATACGCTCGTGGGTCGGATTGCATGTAAAATATAGGTCTCGGTTGTTTATCCAAACACAAAAATCGCCATGCAATGTCAGAGACCTATTAGGCGCCTCAAAAACCTTGACACCAGAGTCCCGTACTATGAGCGCTTAGCCCAAGCCTAAACTGGATCGCCCTGGCTTTTATATCGCTCTGTCAGCTAAAGAAAATCTATATATATAAAAATGAAACCCGTTTTCCTTAATCACGGCATCACGCGTGAATGGCTGGACCGATTTCACTAATTCTTTTTTTGTTGTATTTGTTATCATTAGGAGAAGGTTCTTACGGAAAAAAATATTAAGAAATTCTCTCAGAAATATTGAAAACCCTAAAAACAGCCCTTTTCTTTTTCCCATACAAACGTTTTCTAACTAAAACGAGCTTTATTGCTATTGTATAAAGTTCATATTGAATTGCAAGCACTCACTGTTGTTTAAGCAATGTAGGTATGTTTCTAACGTCCAAGAGTCAATTTGCACTTTATTACCTCTGTACAAAGTTCAAATTCAATCATATCTATCAAAACCAAGGAATTTTAAAATTTCGAAGGATTTGACTCCAAGTCATATCAAATTAAAAAAAAGTTGAAACAACAACAAACTGTCAATGTCAGTGTTTTTTTTTTCATGGATGAGTTTGCTTTTGTCAACTGATACACGAAACAAATTCGTACCTATAATTGTAATATATTATATATAAGTGTGTTTTGTGGTGTTTATATTTAATTATACTTCGCACTTTGTCCTCGAAATTAGTATTAGTAGATATTATATACACATGTAGTTTCGCTAGGTGACACCACTCTTTGCACTAATTGTTGAGAGAATGTAGGTAGAATTAAACAAGTTAAAATATCCGAGGGTAGATATAACCCACCTCGCCATTTTGTCGTTCTTATTCTTCATTCGCAATTTAGTGCTCAACCACTCCGGACACTTTCAATTCAACAAAAGTATAATACTTAGTGTTCTTTTTGTTATTCAAAAAATACCTTAAAGAAAACGCTCGAAAGCTGTCAAAGAAAACCGCGGAATTTTAATGCGTAAAATTAAAAAATTAAAGTGAAAAATAAGTCGTATAAAAGTGACGTTTCTAGTAGTGATTCCGAGGACTCATTGGAGCAACGGATAATAGTACGAAGTACAGTAGGTACATCGACAAGGTATGTAGTGGTATTACTATGTATTCATTACCTTAATAATTATAAAGCAAAGTTCATAAGAATGCAACCGAGATCGCCAGCGGTGCTATTTCGCCGCATTCGATATTGTTATCAGTTGGAACTGATAACCTCTGGCACGGGGCAGCCTTAAAGCCCATTAATCTGTCAATGCAACCGAACTAACCATCAGGGTTTTTTCACCGCATACGACATTTTATCAGTTGAGACTGATAACCTTTTTCTCTTAGCTGGCACCGGGCAGCCTTAAAGCCCATTAATCTGTCAATGCAACCGAACTAACCATCAGGGTTCTTTCACCGCATACGACATCTGTCAATGCAACCGAACTAACCATCAGGGTTTTTTCACCGCATACGACATTTTATCAGTTGGGACTGATAACCTTTTTTCTTTTAGATGGCACTGGGCAGCCTTAAAGCCCATTAATCTGTCAATAAATGCAATCGAACTAACCATTGGGGTTTTTTCACCGCATACGACATTTTATCAGCCGGGACTGATAACCTTTTTTCTTTTAGCTGGCACTAGGGCAGCCTTAAAGTTCAATTATTATCTCAATGAATGCAACCGAACTAACCATTGGGGTTCTTTCACCGCATTCGACATTTTATCAGTTGGAACTGATAACCTTTTTGCTGACACTAGACAGCCTTAAAGTCCACTAATCTGTCAATGAATGTAACCGAACTAACCACCGCGTTCAAAATTTGATCAGTTACTCGAAACTGAAAACACAATAACTTTTAATCATTTACTTTGAGCAAAATTTTAAGACCTTTGGACTTGTTGTTATTATATAAACTAAACGTATATTATATAAGGTTAAAAACCTATACTTACAAGTCAATATCGACTCATTCCTGAGTCACCCCAACCAAACCTGGGCCCAGACGACTGAATCCCAGAGCCTCCAAATCACGTGACTGTATAGGACGTTGATAATTTCGGCGCAGATCTCGTCGACACTTATGGAGGTAAAGCGGCGACGGTCCCTATAGTTACCAGTAACTTAGTATAGTTAGTATTTGCGATCTCAGGACCGCAAATAATATCGCGGACATAATTGTCGACGCTCCAACTTCATCGACAACAGAACCTTTAAAATTAGATGAAGAGGTACTGGAGGTTTTGGGCAAACACCCGATAATCACAATGAAAATTGCAAACGACACCATTCAGAGTTGCAACCGCCTCAAATATATCGCGCCTGAAGGTTACAATATACAAATATTTTGACTAAGTACTCAATGCCTGCATGCTATGCCAGCAATTATGCTTGCACATCAATGCTCCACAGCTTAACCCTGAAACAAAAGCTGCCCTTCCGGAACGGCACTGAAACCGGACAAAGAAATCGAAGCCGAACAAAAACAAATGGCACGTGTTATATCATGCCTTGCTGAAGTTATTACTATTACTTGCTATATGGCGACTTAGCAACTTGCAACACAAAAAATAAAATAAAATAAAAATATACATTTTTGTTATAAGTAATTAAGAAACATTTAATAAATAAATAAAAAATTTACCGGTCAAACCTACACATACGAGCACATAAACCGCTCGGTCTGTAAAGCGCAATCAGTCGCGCGCTTTTTTGCGCTGATTTAAAAAAAATAAATAAATAAAAAATAAAGAATAAAGCATTTTTCTTCTTGTAATTTTTATTTTTTTTCTAAAATTTATTAAAAATTTATAAAAACAGGTAATGTTGCATATTTTACTTATGTTGATGCATATTTTACCAATTTCACGAATGTTTCACCAATTTATTATACATAATTATTATAAACTTTTTATGTTGCATATAATCCGGTTCTTATAAATTACAAATGACCATAGTACTATCCTCTCTTGGATAGCTGGAAGTTTTCCTCATCGGTCGTTCAGGAATCTGTTCCTAAACCACGCATATATACAAATTCTGATAAACAATCGAAATAATTGTATTTAAATTAAAATAATAATAATATAATTAATAAGTTTACAAAAACTGAACATTTTAAACTTGGATGGGGACTTACGCACTGCAGTAAAATTATTTTCTCAGAAATGCTATATGGCACCTTTGATCTCAAAGATGCATATTTTCTTTTAAGATATCACAATGGCTTTATAAAAACCTTCGGTTAATTTTCAACGACAAATACGACTATTCCAATGTAACATTGTGCCGTTCGGCTTAAGTACTGCAAACTGCACCGTTTGCTTTTACAAACATTATGAATCTGTATTTAGTCGATTGGCTACTAATAAGTCAGTGCCCTGAAATGCTACTGATAAATATTGAAATGACGAGAAAAACATTTACTTCTCTGAGTCTTACGAGGAGAAAAGTGTGTTGACACCTTCAATTACATGCTAATTTTTAGGCATGATCATAGACTCTTATCAGATGTCGCTAAGTCTAACCTTGGACAAAAAGTTACACATTAAAACTGAAATAGATAATTTTACTAAAAAGAGACGCTGTTGATTTAGGAAATTCACACAAATCAAAGGTTTATTAGTGTCGGCTTGTCCAGCCATTGAGTATGGGTATGGGCTTTATACTAAGGAAATAAAACGCTGCAAATATCTTAACTTATGATGTTGTGATAAGTTTATGAATGTACCCGACACTCTGTTGCCCGATATTAAGTGGTGGATTAGTGCCATAGGCCAATCAACACACCATATCAGAAACGACGTGCTGTGCACGTTACAGAAATTTATTCTGACGCCTCAACTACGGGGTGGGGGCGAACTGTAAAGGTCAAACTGCAAGTGCTCAATGGTCAAGTAGTAAACAAGAAAGGCATTGAAATTACCTCGAGCTGCTTTCATAGCTCTTAATTTTTTTCCAAGGATTTATACGGCTGTCTGATACTTTTGCGCATCGACAACACCACCGCAATTCTGCGATAGCTTACATTAACCGCATGGATGGAATTCTATTTCCAATCTTACTAAAACAGCAAAAGAAATTTGGCCTCACGGCTACAAAGATTTTTATCTTCACGTCCTATAGTAGATCATGTATCAATGTTCTCGCTGATTTTGAATCACGTAAAACACACCCAGATATCAAATAGGAGTTAGCTGATTGGGCTTCCCAATACTTAGCAGCATCTTTTGAGCTGCCTGAAATAGATTTGAAAGTCGAATCATCAATAAATGTAATAGATACATATCGTCACACAAAGATCTTGACGCAGTCGCTTTTAATTCATTTGCAGTCATGGTCAGACATCTTATTTTTATTTACACCTTCCCTTTATTTTCAATAGTCCTAAGAAGGCTGCGAAAAAACATTTCAAACAACGCATGTGGCATTGTGATTGTAGCAATGTTTCATTGTACCAATGTTCCTACACAAGCATGGTTCTCTTTGTTCAAATCCCTACTTGTGTCTGATATCGCTACGTTTACACCTAACGATAATATTTTGATATCGCATTACAAATCGCAGATATATTCCAATCTTACCCTGGCTGCAGGAGTGTTATCAGGCTTTATCAAGTCGAAGCCTACAAGTTGCCTCACTGACTAAAAGCTCCAATAAACAACATGACGGATTTCTCTGGAAGTGGTGGTCGTATTGCTTAAACAATTACAATGTTGTTCTATATAAGGCCTCAATCTCTAGCGTACCTAATTGTCTTTCTATCGAAAATGTTTAGCGACGGTAAACCTCCTTTACCTAAATACAATGCTACCTGGGGCACCAACAGTGTTTTAGGTCACTTATGCATAATTGACAATTGTCAATTGGTAATGAAAAGCTTGATATAAATAAACATTCCTGGTTTCAAGCAGTCAGTTTTCTTCTTACCTTTTTTCTACGAAAACCCAGCAAAAATACTACAGGCATACATAGACAAATGCGATATTTTATTCACTTAAACCAGTCGGCAAACTGCGACTGCCGCACGCTCGCTTGGTGTCAGTCTTGACACTATCCGCAACACTGCGGGATGGAGCCACAGCTCCACTACCTTCGTTCCGTTTTACAACAGGGTTGTTACCGATGCCTGTCACCTGTCCTTAGCTCGAGCAATTATTAATATAATAATAATACACCATCAGGCGAATAGATGCCTAGATACTGTTTAAGCTAAATATAACAATTAAGTTAAGTAATAAGGTAGTAACGTAAAATATGAATATTTTCACGTAAAATATACCTACAGTACCTATGGTTGTGCTTAATAAACATTAAGTTGATTTCACACGATTAACGTGTCATTGACAATACTTCTTTACATTACTCTCAAAGTCTACATGTGTATATAATATCTACTAATACTAATTTCGAGGACAAAGTGCGAAGTATAATTAGTGATTAAACGAACTTACCTTTGTGAAGTTCTATCATAATTATACGTAGCACTTTGTCCGAAGAAATTAGTATGTACTCCCGCCCCCCCAGGAGCAAACGCAACCCTTGAATATCATTAGAACTAAAGAAGCATGCCAATGACAAAGGTGTAATTAGGTGTGTAATATAAATATGTATATCTCTAAACTAAATGAAGAATAAGAACGACAAAATGGCGAGGTGGGTTATATCTACCCTCGGATATTTTAACTTGTTTAATTCTACCTACATTCTCTCAACAATTAGTGCAAAGAGTGGTGTCACCTAGCGAAACTACATGTGTATATAATATCTACTAATACTAATTTCTTCGGACAAAGTGCTACGTATAATTATGATAGAACTTCACAAAGGTAAGTTCGTTTAATCACTAATTAGGCAGTACCATAGAGAAGTACTGTATGGCAGTACGAAGTCTGCCGGGTCAGCTAGTTCAAGATAAAAGTCAATGCTATTCAATTCAGGCTCTCGCTAAGAGCTCATAGAACAAACCTAGGACTAGTCACTCTTTTTTTTTTTTTTTTTTATTCAAAGATAGGCTTGCGTTTGACCGCCATCCTGCCTGTTGGGAAGCAACGATGCGGCCTACGATGGAGCACGCTTGCCTAGAAGATACCGATTCACTCTCGACTTGAAGACACCCAAATTATAACCATCGGGGAACACCCATTCAGGCAGAACATTCCACACTCGTGCGGTTCGCAAAATGAATGTGGAGTCAAAGCGTTTCGTTCGGGTTTTTGGTATGTCAACCATAAAACGATGACGCCTTTTTGTGCCCTTGGTGGTCCGATAGAAGAACGGGCCAGAGGGTATAAGTTCATGTAGATCAGAAGCACACTCTCCGAAATGTATCCGATAAAAAACTGACAAACTAGCAACTTTACGCCGATGATCGAGACTTTGCAGCTTAGCCTCAACAAGAGGGCCGTTGCCACTATGCCTCTTGGTACGTTTTTCGATAGACTCCAACGCCTCAAGCTGGTATTTAGCAGATCCGTCCCAAAGGTGCGAACAGTACTCCATGCACGACCGAACTTGTGCTTTGTATAACGACAGCAACTGTTCCGGCACTCGGCCTATACGTTAATGATGATGACAAATGATAAGGTATACCTACACTGTATCACTGCTATGGAAAAGCATGACGCAAGTAATTAATAATTAATAAGTCAAAAATAATTATTAAAGAGATTAATTATTATTAGTATTAGTATTAGAGTTGTTTTATTTCACAAAAGTAGGTCAGTTGTGAAACTTTGATATTTGAAGGTTTTCTACGTAGTTTTCCGCGTATAGTTTAATAATAGACGTTGCTGGGTAATTGGGTATTCTCACATTTCTCAGTAAGTATAATATAATTATCCGAAAAAATATATCTTGATATTATTTTTGTATCTAAAACGGGCACCTAATGCCATTTTTTGCGAGGAAGCTTAATAAAGCCGTACCTATTAATTATTGTATAATAGTACTTTCTGGAAATTGAAGATTGTGATAAAATAAATTTATTTTATTTTAGTCCAAGGTAATCTCAGGTCAAAAAGAATGATCTGAGAAAGTAATAGACACAACGAACCGCTTAGGATTGTTTCTATGCCCTAGTATAATTATAACGGCATAGTACCTTCTAGACAAGCGTGCTTTCCGACCGTATCGTTGCTGACCATCAGGCAAGACGTGGTCAAACGGAGTACTTTGAATTAAAAAAATAATTGTATCTTTCCACCACAAATCAGCGTGTTCCCTTGTGGAACTCAATCGATTACTGGCAGATTCTGGTGTGTTCTTATGTTATTCTTCACTCTCCTGGGATCAAAGCACTGGAATAATTTACTGTTCCCGAACTTAGTTTTGAGGCAGGCCGAGCTGCTCGTAACTCCCTTGACGCGAGGGCGCGAGACCTATTTCCTCGCTGCAGGTACATTACCATCAATTTACTCTCGGTTGTTTATGTTTAAGTGTTGTTTTGAATGGAGTATATTTCCGATTTTCATGGTTCGTGTGTTTATCATGGTTACACTTTATTGTAACGCGAAGGTAAATGTTTGAGCGAAAGTAGCTCAATCAGTTTGTCTGGCCTTTTTTCTATAAATTTCAGTACGTATGTCAGTCAGTCTGTTAGTCTATCTACATGTCATAATCTAAGGAAATAATTTCAATGCCAATAATTTCAGACGTGGTACAAGAACACCCATGATTTCAGATTAAGTTTAAGATATCTAATAGTTTACTGTTTGAAAATATTAGGAATTTAAAACCCTGCTAATTAGGTATACTACAATAAAAAAAGATTAATAGATAATACATTAATACAAATGAAACATAATACATACTTGCCAATACTATTACTTACCAACGTAATTTTTTTTAACATAATTTATTCTTATTCGAAGTCAGAGTTTACAGTACGTTGCTTTGTAACGACTACGCTTGGACTTGGATGCAATCTGCGTTCCAAGCTGGTGAGTATTATTTTCCTCGGAAATCCGTAAGACACGCTTCCTGCTACATACCTACTACGTGGCACTTTCGACTAGGAAAACATTCGGAACAAAAGTCAGTATATTTCTGTGTGGCTCACGGTTAAACATAGTCTCGCCCACGCTGCTCAGGCGCAGTATCGCGGTTCTCCGGCCGCCCAGTACCATCTGCTTTCTCGACGCCTGTACACGCACCAGGTAAGTTCCAGTTTTTTATTACGTTTGCAGATATTGTTAGTGATTGTTAACCTGAGCGAATTCATTTCAAAATACACGTGCTGTGCGACACTGTGTCTCGTTTGATGCATTGTTTGTGTGCGGTATGTGTTACGTAGCTCGCACTTTTTCCGATTCGAATGTCGGATAGATCGTTACAAATGTGTTACGTTCGAGTTTCGAATGCGTGATTATTTTTAGCTGTGCCGTTGAATGTTCCAAGGAGTGCATATCACAATACCTCGTCAGACAAAAACCGGGTTTTCGATACTAAAAATATCCCCGTATCGAATGTTTGCGAATTCTATTTTGGAATGGTTTCATTAGGTATACCCGCGAGCCTGGTGTCCAATCAGCTCGGCGGAATTATTGGTATTCACTCGGGATAATGTAAATGCCAGTTTATGCTAAATATTATAGCTATTCCCTAGTCCCGTCGATTAAAACTACAACGCGTATAGTAAACATAGAAGCGACATCAAAAATGAAAATATCAATGAATCCGCTTCTGTGACGCCGAGATTCCAGCCGCGTGGAATCTACGCAACATTACGGCGGTGGGATATATTACTCTGTCAAATAGTCTGCTCTATTTTAATTTTATCTGGTGTTGTTGAAATTGGCTCCAGATACAGGATGTTACGTATTGTTTGCTTTTACGTTGATGTCATGAAAGTTTTAAGGCACTTTTACGACGTTATACAAAGGCGATGCAAATGTAAGGTTTAACGTGCCTAACATTGATCCAATCCAACAAAAAGTATCCAAATATGGTTTAATATCAAAACGGACCACCATATTTTCATCGTACCAAAACACATCGAATGAAAACAACGATAGAACAGAACGCTCGCTCGACTAATCAAATAAAACAAATAGGCCGTTGTTCAATGTTGATTTTCGTTATTGAAATACTGAACAGTCAATAGAAAAGCTAATTTGAAAGGGTAGAAATTAAAAAAATAATAAGCCTTTGTATTTACAGAGTGCTTGTTAGTACGTATGTACGTACCTAAAAGATAAAGGGTGCCTAATGATGAACACTTTAAAAAATTGTAACCTTAAAATATTTGAAAGGCTTAATTTTTCACTTATTGTTTAAAATTAAGGCACAAGCAAACAGGGGTATGACAAACAGCACAACATTTCAATTATGATGCACCTAAATAATTAAATCAGTTATTTATTTTCTTTAATGTAATTCTAACACAAACATGTCATACATACATTGTCACGCATTGTCGTCTAGTTCTGAGCAATGTTTAACTTTCAAATCTAGAAAGTTAATTTCAATGGCGAAATTCAGACAACAACACAATTAAATAAACAGATACAGAAAACGCGTTAATAATAACATATTAAAATATAATCAAACATAGCAAACCAAACTAACCTTTTATTTTCTTAAATTAATAAATCGGTAATAGTATAATCAATATTTTTTAATGATCACCTCAAACAAGAAAATAATCACAATTATTCCATTCCATTCTTGCAAAACCGAGAATATTTTTTTAATGAAACGACAAAAAACGAAACGAAACTTAGTTTTAAACAAGTGTTAAAACATTCCATTCCTAAATAGTGTACGTCAGTGTTTTCAAGGACCGATTTCGATGGCTTTTATATTGCTTCCGAGATAATTATGTTATTATCAAAAATATAATTTCCCAACTAGAAATAGTTTTCATAAACATAAAGAAATACAGAGTTATCCTCGTTGTCCCAACCTGTAGTGTCTCAGTCCTGGGCAAAGGCCTCACTCCAATTTCCTTCCTTAAAAAAAATATTAAAATAGACTTAACTAGGTTGTTAACCAATCACAATAAACAGTTTGAAAGTTAATAGTGCTTTGAGTCTTGCACTAGGCGAAACTTTATCGCAAGACCCACTGTAAAGATTATAAACCAAAAAAAAAATTCGTCGTTTAAGCACAGAAAAACCACAAATGACTAAGACGTACACTCAAAGACTTGTAATTTAGCTCGAAACACGTTTTTTCTTTGAGACCTTTTTCTCGAGACCTCCTTGGAACTGAGCTTGGAACGGCCTGTTGCGTCACTTTTGTTTTTCAAACTGACGTTTTAAACGATGCAGTTGAACTTTGAGCGCGTCTGGACTCTGGACGCTTGTACGTAACCATGCAGTAATTCCATCTAGCTCTTTGAAGTGGTTCCACGCGCCGTATATCTGAATTTTTGAAATGGCTTCATCCGCCGAACATCATTTCAAACATTTCGAAGATACGAGTTTGGTCTTCGATTTTGGCTAAGAGCAAATGTCTTGAGAATACTAGGTTACAAGTTACAGACTATGCTATTATACTGTTATTATTAAATTGTACAATGTGTAGATTTACACTTTGACTAAGTACGTAGTAGTTTAGAAATAGTTTTGAAATCTACAAGTTCATTATAGACTTAAACCATTGAAATTCTATACAATTGCAGAACTATGAATACCAAATTACCACAATATGCACCATAACTAATAATGCTATTCCAAATTGCCAGCTGATTGCACATCATTTAAATAATAGCTACTACGATGAATCGGAACGAGGGGTATGTTTTTTTTATGATAGGGTGGCATAAAGCTAATGTGCCAAAATCTCGCAGTGTCGAAATACTAGTTGAGAATTAGTATTTATCCGTAAAGACAATTTTCTCTTTTCGAATATTAACGTCCAATTTACTTTATATTTATATATGTTATTTATTTAATCGTGTGAAGTGTTTCTTTAATTTTATTTTTAGTTTAATACCTACCAGAGTTTGTTTTTTTAACAAGTTTAGTAAGTATGTATTTTTATTGATTTCTGATTACTTTCATTAACAGCAATATAATACCCACTTAATAAACCCACTAGCACTACTAGCAGTCTAGAAATATTGCAAATAAAACTCAACTCCCACATTTTGTCTCCTCCACAGAATCTTGTCGATTCCCAGTAAAGCCATTTCTCTGAATTTCTGACAGGTCTTTGATCGCATCATAGTTCACGGAACTCTTTTCACTGCTCGCTCCTGTGAATAACTTTTCACCTTTATGGCTTGATATATTGTCAATGTTTGTTGGCATTTTGCATATTTTGAATAGGAACGCACACTTAACGATTTAACGTGTACGAAGCGAAGTGAAACCGTGCAACTTTACATCGCAACTTCATTGCACTTCAAATTTTTACAGACAGGTGCTTACTACACAAAATAGATAAAGAGATAGATAAGCTCCTTATTGTTCACACAAGAAATTGCAAACCAACGGATGGAGACCCTCAAAAACTAGTGCAAATAATTAGAATTAGAATAATATTGCATTAGATAGCGAGCGGACAAACCTCTAGTGGTTTCTCGGTGCAACAAAAACCCAATGTGAAATTACATTATATTGAATAAATAAATGCAAAAAAATAAACAAGTAAATTACAAACTTCGAGACAGAGTAGATAAAAAGTCTTGAGGCAGGAATAAAATCCAAGTGCATGTAGTTCGATTAGAATGCCTGAATCCTCACGCCTTATATCTTATTGACCCCCTTTTTTTGACCCAGGGAAAATCTTTTATGGATGATACCACTGGCCCCAAGAGGAGCAAGGTGGTTTTGCCGATCTTATTAACCCCGGAACCAACTTTGTTCGAATAAAAATTTAAATTGTATCTTCATCAATATTTTTTACCCACTACTGATAGGTCTCTTCTATACCTACCGTGTCACCTTTTCGGTCCTGTGTCAATCTCATCCACTGCCTTCCTGCTGCATTTACAATGTCATACGAACAGTGGGTCAAAGATCTGCCCGATGATCGCTTTCCGTCCCGCAGCCACAGCGTCGTGACTGTTTTAGTCTATTTTCCATTTTCTCATTTGGCCAAAACTTGTATGTAAACACTTTATTTTTCACTTTTGTTAGTCCACGCAAACAAATTATGAAAACCACTTATACATATAAATACTCCCGAGTACATACAAATATCTTAGAGTCCGTTTTATTACTCCAGACTAATACCTGTAGTTCTCTCAGTCAATTATGGCGTAGTCTGAAGAGGCTTCAATCGGATTGCATCGAATGAAATGGATACGTTGATCAAAGAGCAGCCAACTCGCATCCACGAATATTGGAAATTCTCCGTAGTGACTGTGTTTAAATGGAAATTGTCAATGTACCCGTAATATTTATTTTGAAGTCAAAGCTATTCCTAGTAAACCAGTCTGTAACTCAGCACCGGTAGATGTATTTGTGACATATTTGAATTTATGGTACCTATTTATAACACACTACACCGTATATTTAAGCGGAATAAAGACTTAGATCAAAGAGTATTAAATTCCCAATTACGAATATTTTAAAACATGTTCGAGAACTTAGCGGCTCTCAAAGGACAGGTAGCATGATTATATTCTGCTTTGACTATGTCTTCCTGGTCTTATTTTGGTCTTATCCTCAGTCGGGAATTTTAATTTGTTATTGATATTCCTGTAATATTATGTTAAGACAAAGTAAAGTAATACTGTTCTACCAAACCTCAAAGAAACCATCTTTGGATGCTTTTTAATAGCTAGTGTACTCGTATTTATAACAAGAATAGTACAGATTTATTTAAATAAATAAATCAACATAAATAAATTAACTACTCAAAGGAAAATCCGTTTAAACATGTTAAACCATAAAAAGATAAAGCTAGTGAGTTAACATGAAAATGTCCTTTTGCATGTAGCATCTCAAACAAAAAAACCAGTGTAAGCGTAAATTCTAAAGCAGTATTTTTCTCGAAACGAGAGTTGGTTTTGCAGCATTTTTTTTAGTAAATAAATAGCTCTTTTGGCTTCAAACAAATTCGCATAAATCAAACTGGTTTTTCACATGTTTACTTTCCATGCTCACTGCGGTTTTATGAAATACTGCTATCCTACTGCTATAGTATTTTTCATGATAAATATTCCGAGATTCCAAGAAGAGAAAATCACAGTTGATCATCGAAATACGCAACCAAAATACCTACTAGGGAATGCAATTACGACATGTAGAACAAGTAAAAAATAAAATAATGAGAACAAACACAAGATACACTGGTGTCTATCTTATGTTTGTACACTGCTGGACATAGGCCGCTCTTAGAAAACGCCACAAAGACATCGGAAAGTTTCTACATTCAGATACAAGATTAAACTAAAGCTAACTAACATACATTCCAAGCTAAATAAAAGCTTGTAAAAAAAGCAAAAGTTTCAACTATTTATGTCTATCTATTTCTCAATATCACTCACAACCAATTTGAATTCATAAAATAAAAACGGTTAGATAAACGTTCAAAGGAGAGAGCGCGCAATGAAGAGATAAGGAATTTCATTGACGTCACGAATTTGAGTGTGTTGGAAATATGTCAGTGTTTCAAACTGGTTTCAAAACAGTACCGTCTTTGTTTATTTTACACGTGGCAATATCAGCTGTAGCTACGCAATTCATAAAGTTTCCCAACCGTTTCTTGTACAAGTAAAGGTTTCAAATATTTTTTGTAAATGTCGAAAAACATTTCTTGGTAGGAAGTCCGTAGTTGCTTATTCTTTGAAACTTGGCACAATGCTTAATTGTTTAAAAAATGTTCCTTCATTAAAAACAAAATAAATGTTTTCTCAAAAACATTTATTTTGTTTAAAGGTTCATGAAGTCATGGAAATATAAAACTTTCCACAATTCTTCCGAACTTATTCTTGTTGGAAAATTGTTCATATACATCTGTTGTCGTATATTTTAATATGGTCACAATAGACTTATTTACAGATCAAAATAAAACCTACTGTTGACCGAAAATATACCGTTTCGTTTAAGTTTATTCAGCTTAATACTGGCACAGTTCTATTATTTATCTCTTTCATGGTGTGTAGTTATTATTTTTATTGAGACTGTTAAGTACGAAAACTGTTTTTGGGATGTGTGATCGTTTTATGTAGGTAGAGTGTGAAATGCTCTGCTCGAGTGGGCGATTCCCTGTAAATATAATTTGAATATCTTCAAGTCGCCAGTGAATTGCGTTCATTCTAGGCAAGCCTGCTCCATTGTAGACCGCGTTGCTTACCATCACTCGAGATGACATTCCAACGCAAGACTATCACAGAATAAAAAAATCTCATGTAACCTTATCTCTTCACAGAACACATACAAGAATGAGTCGCGTCGGCCGCACCAGGCGCACCCGCGTCTACGACTGTAACTACAACAAAGGGGAGAGCTACTACCGCCCGGTGCTGGACAGACTCGACGGCAAGATTCCGGCCCCCAAAGAGCCGGAGCGTGACCGCCTCAGGTCGGACGCGGAGAATCGCATCAAGAGTGCTCTGGATGACATCGAGGCGCCGCAAGACGACTTCTTCGACTCGAGGGGTGCTCGCGCGCAGAGGGGCAGGCCGCTGTCCTCTGCGTTCGAAGAGGACGACTTATCTGAAGACGTAAGTTTTTAAGTCATGGCATAGATAGGCAAAGAAACGGACATCGGATTAGCGCTCAAAAATGTTTAAACCAAAATGAAAACTAACACCGTTGCGTTCGAGTTATACAAAACTTAACAAAAAATGTTGCAAAGTTAATTGAGCAATAATACCGACAACAACACGCACGACATAGAATAAAGGACATAATAAATCTATGCAGAGTTGTACGGAACGGCTGCAAAGCTCAAACGAAATAAAAATGTTGATTTATCGTTCAAAACAGTATTTAAAATCTGGATTATTCTTCTAAACTTCGAAACACCCATACCATATCTAACTTTTAGGAAAAATCATTATCTTCATTTTATCTGAACTAAATCAAACTATCACATATCTTTATTGCAATTCAATAGAACAACGGTCCTATTACACTATCACAAATCCATTATTGAAACGGATAGCCAGTGCAAAAACGATAGACTCGACCCGGTTATTCGAAAGTGTTAAAAATACGGGTTATTTTTAACCTCATTCAAATTTATGAGTGGTCGAACCATCACGCGCGTGTCAACACTCGCAAGAGAGCAGAGTGGTCCAATCAGGTTACATGCTGTCACTCACAGCTGTTCGGCCGATAAAATCAATTTTCGGGTTAATATTAAGTAAAATAATACCTACTCGATGATGTGTATTACAGAGTATATTAGGTCCTGACCTATGAAATTGGCGTTTTGTATGGGGGAAACAAAATAGACGAAAAAAAATATATATTACAATATATTTAATCAATCAAAGTATGTTTCATTGCTATCTACGCACTTCTGCCATCTACTAGGTAGTTCATTGATTCCTTTGCTGAAGAAACTAGAGGAGCGAGAATCAATAAAATCTTTGAAGGCAGTTTGGACTGCCTCACCGGAGTTGAATTTTTTTCCTTGCAATAAGTTGTCTAAATTCCGGAACAAGTTGTATATTGGAGCGAGATCCGGGGAGTATAATAATAATGGTGGTATGGTAAGTAATCGCAGCAAAATGCCAAAGAAAAATCAAATTATTCTAAAACAAATGAATCACTAAATTCAAAACAAATAAACGTCTTTAATTTAACCAAACATTATCGAATCGTTTCGTGTCATACTCGTCAGTGTCAGTGGGATGCAACCTCGGCATTTAATTTACTCGTATCTGTGATGATTTCGTTCCATATTCCCATAATGTTTTACCCATTACGTTTAGTATCGTACAAAATAAATAATTTAGAATTTTGATATTCTCGGTGACATCAGTGCACTGAGGAATCTAAGGTGGCACTATTGTGGTCTGATGAACACATCTGCTACTGACTTTGCTCGCGCCTATTATTCGTTGCTTTTCCAGATAGGTATAGGTATCAGTATTCAACACTGAGCAACAGCAATTGCAAAGTACTTTGAGATGCGTTTGAGACAAAAACTATCATAATAAATTAATAAGTACACTCAGCAGTGGTTTGAGAAGGTGCATGACGATGATAATGATGACTAAATTAGTAAAATTACCAAGACCTGTATAGGTTATAAATAGAGCATAATCCACAAAGACGTGCCACTTCTTCTGTAAACAAAAACGCTATATCCTTATAGTCACATGTGTGACGATACAATACTGCCGTGCAGGCCCTAAAACGCAGTAAGCGACATTTTGGCGATTTTGAGTTAAATATTGAACCGTAATGGGCACGCCATAAGAAATCGAATGATATAATTGGTTTTTCATTATTTTAACTGCAAGATAGAAAAAAACAAATGCCTCAACGCAGTAACTAAGCATATTTTATGCAAACTGTAACGTAAGACTTTCTAAAATGCAGTAATAGCAATAACGTCTAACACGACCCCGGGTAAATTACAGTAAATCCCAGGTAAATTGCAGTAAATGTCATCATTGATACAAAAAATCGGTTTACTACACCTTAAAAATATAGTAAACATATAAACTAAAATGCAGTAAGTAGGCAATGTTCTGAAAATATTAATACTGCGAAGTTTATTTTTATTAGTTTTCAAAATGATTACAGACTAATATGCAGTAATTT
Source organism: Alcis repandata (assembly GCA_949125135.1). Classification (NCBI taxonomy): domain Eukaryota; kingdom Metazoa; phylum Arthropoda; class Insecta; order Lepidoptera; family Geometridae; genus Alcis; species Alcis repandata. Next base: position 10,155,066 of record OX421221.1, on the reverse strand, counting down.
ACTAGGATGTTGTATTTTAGATAGCATCGCCTATTTTTTGAATACGGTTAAAACATTGTAAAATGCAGTAAAACTGATAAAACTTGTCCTTTATTTATATCATAGGTTACATATTATTGTCAATGTTACTAGTTAAATTGCAGTATTCGGGTTATTTACTGCAGTATAATCGATAATATCTAACTCTTAAACAATAACATTTACAGCCTAAATTGCAGTAAGATTAGTAAGTTACTGCATTTTAGTTCGCAATTTGAATCAAATTGTTATATTCCACTGCTTTTGTGAAGTAGTTTACTGCGTTCTACGAGGGCGGCACTACGAGTAAAAGTATCGGGAATGGAATATTTCCACTGATCCTGTCATATTTAAATCTTTTTAATTGAAAACTCCTTAGTTTTAAAAATCGAATACCATTTATTTATTTTAAAGAAGATTCTCGGTCTTGTCACAAGGTCTTGTCAAACTTGTTTAGTCGTTGAGAAAATGGAATTGACTCGAGAAAATTCAAGAGCGATGATTTATTATGACTTTCGAAGTGGTTTAACACAAAAACAGTGTGTTGATCGGATGCTTTCTGCATTTGGTGGTGAAGCCCCATCCAAAACAACAATTTATCGCTGGTTTGCTGAATTTCAACGTGGACGTGTCAAGCTCAGTGATTATCCCCGTCAAGGTCGTCCAAAAACTGCAGTCACCCAAGAAAACGTTGATGTTGTGCGTAAGCTGATTGAGGAAGATCGACATGTGACATACCGCGAAATTCAGGCAACTTTAGACATTGGCATGAGTCAAATACAAATAATCTTCCATAAACAATTAGGTGTAAAAAAGTTGTTTTCCCGATGGATACCGCATTCGCTCTGTGAAGAGCAAAAAGCGGCTCGCGTTACTTGGTGCGTCAGAACTCTCGAAAGATTCCACACAGGATCCTCAAATTATGCTGTATACAACATCGTATCAGGTGACGAATCCTGGATATATGCGTACGAACCCGAAACAAAAAACCAGTCACGAGTTTGGGTGTTCGAAAATGAGTTAAAGCCAACAAAAATTGTTCGTTCACGGAGTGTTGCAAAAAAAAATGGTGGCCACGTTTGTCTCCTAAACCAGCCATGTTGCGACTATTCCTCTTGAGGGACAAAGAACGGTTAATGCAGAATGGTATGCTAGCATTTGTTTGCCACAGGTCGTTTCTGAACTCCGTAAAGAGAACTGCAACCGCCGCATCATCCTCCATCACGACAATGCGAGTTCTCACACCGCGCACGGAACAAAAGAGTTTTTGGTGCAAGAAAACATAGAATTATTAGACCATCCGCCGTACAGCCCCGACCTAGGCTCTAATAATTTCTATACTTTCCCTAGAATAAAGAATAAATTGCGTGGTAAGAGATTGTCATCGCCTGAAGAAGCTGTGGACGCCTACAAAACGGCCATTTTAGAGACCCCAACTTCCGAATGGAATGGTTGCTTCAATGATTGGTTCCATCGTATGGAAAAATGTGTCAAGATAAATTGTGGTATTGGATGGGGCTTCATCACCAAATGCAGAAAGCATCCGATCAACACACTGTTTTTGTGTTAAACCTCTTCGAAAGTCATAATAAATCATCGCTCTTGAATTTTCTCGAGTCAATTCCATTTTCTCAACGATTAAACAAGTTTGACAAGACCTTGTGACAAGACCGAGAATCTTTTTTAAAATAAATAAATGGTATTCGATTTTTAAAACCAAGGAGTTTTCAATTAAAAAGATTTAAATATGAGAGGAACAGTGGAAATATTCCATTCCCGATACTTTTAGTGCCGCCCTCGTAAATGTTTAATTAAAGTAGTTTAAATTACTGTTAGTGTGACTAAGCCAAATTGTAAAGATGTCATAAAATTCTGAACTATTATGTCAGAATAATAATAAAACGTCATATTTTGGCATGGCTGATAAGTGTTCATTTCGTACTTAATATTTAATAAAAATGATTCTGATAAACACTCTCTATTTTACTCCATAAAATAAGTAACTAATGTATAATTAAGCCAATAATTATTCACATACTGCACCTACACTTTATTAAAGACACACATTAAAATGCAGTAAAATATAAACTGATACTGCATTTTAAACAGCAAAATAGTACATGTCACGCATTATTTTGCAGCACTAACTCAAATTACTGCATTTTAGTCTGTTTATGCGTACTTTCTGACTAAATTTTAAGTGTCGTAACGGCTCAGATTTTTCAATATTTTTTTCAAAATGTTTTTAAATATAATATAATAACCTAAGGGCGTATTTTCTTTCGTAAAGTCATTCTTCGAATTCCGGTGCGCCCGATGGCCATCAAAACATCCGTCAAAAAACCTTGTAACATGGAAAAAAATCAAATCGAAAAGTTTTTCGCTGTTTTCTCGAAACCGCGTTTTTGCTCATACTGCGTTTTAGGGCCTGCACGGCAGAATACCCTAGTTGAGTATTACATACTAAGCCATTGTGATAAACATTAGGGAGTTATTATACTATTACTTTTTACCAGACTACGGCGAAGCAAAAGGAAGTGTTGTGTTTTTGATCACTAAGTATATTTCTATGTTTTTTTTGACGCAATTAAGTTTACGTTTGACCACCAACTCGCCTTTTGGTAAGCGATAGCAAAGGTCTGGCCGAAGATGAAGCACGCAGATTTAGAAGATATTCACTTTGACCGGATTTCTCTATGCTCATTTGTTCTTTCATAACTTATAATCATAATTTGACAAATGAGTCTTGTTTGTCCGCGTTACAATCAATTGACTATGACGTCATTTAGAGGACATAAAGTCATAAGCTAAAAATAAAATAAGTTAACGATGGCGTTTGGCTATCAAATTCAATGGCTTAATTAGAACATTACCAAATAAAAATGTCTTATTAACTGGTACTCGTAGCTTTGGATGTTCGGTAGTTCAAAAAAAAATAAAAAAATAAAAAAGTTCAAAAACTAAAACCCGGGTTTTAGTTTTTGAACTTAATTTTCTGGACGTAGGTAATTAAAATTATAGATAGGTATGTAGGAAATTGAATAAAAGATTTTATACTCATTTTGTGTTAAAAACAGGGAGGAATATTATATAGGGAATATCTTAATATATATAAATTACGTGTCACGTTGTTTGTCCGCTATAGACTCCTAAACTACTTAACCGATTTCAATCAAATTTGCACACCGTGTGCAGTTCGTTCTAACTTACGAGTAGGGGATAGGATAGCTCACATCTCAATTTATAGTAAAAAAACGTGAAAAATTAGAAAATTTAAAAATACTTAAACCATATAGCGCTTTGGACAATGTAAACTTTTTTAATGTAACTTTTGACATTTGACATAGAATTGACGCAATGGCTTTTTTTAAATAGTCATCGTTAAGACAGGACAACGTCTGTCGAGTCAGCTAGTTTATAATATATTTATGGTAATAATTTCATCAGCAATTAAATATAGTTGGTTTGTACTTTATTAAACTGATACTCACCGATTAAAATTCAGGCAAAATAATTACATTAACTGCAACGAGTTTGCTGGAAATCATAACCGCTGTGGAAAACCCATCCTAATTAATACTGAATCTGAGTGCTATTAAAATATTGGTGTTCCATAATTCATATTATGAAATACCAAATTTTATGATTTTCGTTTCAAAAATTCAAAATTCAATTTATTTTTGGTCTTTTACACAATGTGAGTTTTTAACTCAACCTATGATTGCCACTGCTGGGATACTAGTTCTTCCCTTGAAGGGTGTAGGCCGTATTCGATCACGCTGGCCAAGTGCGGGTTGGTGGATCCACTTACGCTATTTTTCCTCTTCGGATGAATCTAGGTACGTTTCAGCCTTCCTAGCAAAGTTGCAACTTTATGATCGCAAACTCCATAAAAAACTAAGATAATTCAATATTAACACTAAAATATTCATAAAGGGTATGCTAAGCCGAAAAGGGCTTATACTCATCATTATGAACAACTTTTACTATGGGACCAACCCGAAATTCGTGAAAAAAAAAACAGCTGTTCCAAAGAAAAATGTCAATGACACTCGACAAAATGTACGAGCACTTCCACAAACAAGAACCTCTCAGACTGAACTTTTTTAAAATGAGGGAGTTGCATAAGGTTTCCTTCTAATTTAACTTTCCGAACTAAAATTGTCGTTCTTTGTCCATTAGAAATACCTTACAAGTACCTGCCCAAGTTCTGCTGAATTAATTGCGACCCCGTTCCGAATGATTGCACAAAACAATAACCGTTCGTTTCTCCGTAGTTGAAAGTCCTCGAAAATATGCATTTACTGGAAATTTAATTTACATCTCTTTCTCAGCGTTAATTAAAAGCACTTAAGAGGATTCAAAATTCATTCGTGTATCATGCATTTGTTATTACGTTACGGGCAGGCATAAGAGCTTTAATTATGAGAATCAAATTCTGTGGTAACATGTAAAAACGTTAATTTCTAATTATGTATATGAATTCCTGGTTCTTGGTAATAAAAGCTTGAGTTATTTACACGAGTATCGGTCTAAAACAGTTTGTTTTGGTGCTGGTCAATATATCAAAACACGATAGAGTGTAAAAATAAAAAGAAAAAAGAAAATAAACACTAGTATTTATAATCATACGTGTAAAAACATTATCAAAAACTACAATATTATTTATCTTAAAATCACTTAAATTTATTTTTTACTTCACAAAGATTTATGTAACATCTCCTAACAAAGTAAATTGGATCTACCCAGAGCATAACAGCATAATGCAGGGGCTGTCAATAGCTTTTGTTGTCCTGTAAGTAATACAGATTATGGAAATGATCGGTGCACCTGATATTCACTTTTTCCATAACCAAGACCCAACAATGAATTATGCTGAGAATATCTCGGAAAATTTGTATTCAAAAGGAAAATCTGTCGCGATGAAAATTTTTAATACGCTGCAGAGCTAAACCTATTTTATATGCATAAGAGAGCTAGTTATATTAAACTAGCTGACCCGGCAAACGTTGTTTTGCCATATAAATTATTTCTAGTGACTATTTAAAAATAGGGGTTGGTGATAGAAGGGTGAAAATTTAGGGTTGTATGTATTTTTTAATGCCACATAAGCCATATTATAAAAAATAAAAATTTTGTCCAAAAAATAAAAATAAATGTTAGGGGTGGACTACCCTTCTCACTAAGGGGTATGAAAAATAGATGTTGGCCGATTCTCAGACCTACTCAATATGCTCACAAAATTTCATGAGAATTGGTCAAGCCGTTTTGGAAGAGTACGGGAACGAACATTGTGACATGAGAGTTTTATATATAAGATGAAGTTTAATAAAGCATTAGACGCTTCAGGGGATATAAATTGAAAGCATTGTAAAATGTAGTAAAACGTTTCTTGTAACGTGCTAAACATTTTATTGCATAGATTGCTTTAGAGATTTGAAATGCTTTCGAATATGCCGATAAATCTAGCTTATCTAAATCTGTAGAACAACGAAGCTCATAAAGAATACATTATTACAAACCCTGAAAACACAAACAACGTATAATTAGACGTGACATGATCAAAAGTCTTCATTAAACCAGAGGGCGCTGCCAAAGATTACACCAGGTCTATATTTATGCATCGCACACAACAGTAACTGTTTGTATTTAATGATTTGTTAACTTTTGCTCGCAACCTTTTAAGTATTCGGCGATTATCATTATAACACTGAATGAAACTGAATGCCTCTGAGTAAGCTCTTGACATATAAATAAATAAACGAATAACGTTTCACGCTCGTAGCTCCCTCACTCGGATTCCGTGTCGGGGATGCCATGGAACGCACACAAAGGCAAGGACAACTACCACCCAGACCCAGAACAGATATTTAAATTCATCGTTCAAATATCAGCCCGGCCGAGAATTGAACCCGGGACCACTGGCTAATAAGGCGGATATGCTACCGCTGAGCCAAACAGGTAGTCAAGCAGTGACACATTTGGTGGACTATGTACCCTTAAATCTGTATTTCGGACGACGGCTGTGTGTTAATTTTAGCTAATGCTTCATATGCATTTGAAAATGACTAATACTCGTATGACTATACATGACGACATACGGTGTCATGCTTCATTCCTATTTCAGACATTGCCTATTAATAAGATCGTCGAATCTTATCTAAATATGAGCATCATGCACATCATAATGATCTATTTAAATAGAGACTTCTTCTTAACAACTTCATATAAGGTTTTAAGGAAATTATATGTGAAGCCGAAAACGATTGACAGTCCTCGTTGCTATGAACATCTATAGAACAGCCGATTTTTTTCGCGATATCAAGTTTCGTCCCATAGTAAAAGTTGTCCACAATGATGAGTACTATGAGGTCATAGTTAACTAACACAACAAGCTAGCTTTTCGGCTTAGCATATCAGTTCTTCGCAACCCTGTATAATACGATCTTCTGTTTTACGTTTCCACTTGACCCTATTGCTTTTCGCAAATCGTTGCGCCACATAGGGCCACACCGCGAACATTTGGCAAAAGCCTGAACTGAATATTTTGTCTCGTATGTTAGAGTTAGCTAGAGAAAAAACGAGACAAAAGCCTACGCGATCCAGTTCACGCTCACGCTAAGAGTTCACAGTAGGCAAGGCGTCCGACGGTTGCCAAAATACGGCCTTCACTGTAAAACCGACCTAACCGAATTACGGTTTTCGGTATTTCTGTTTACACGGCACGTCAAAATTCATTGCATAATTATTCAACACCACCACAAAATGTCGTGTAAGTAGTAACATGATACTTTTTATAACAAAAAAATGCTGGAATAATTTTAATACAACGCTCGAAGCTTTAATGCTAAGTTCAAAGTTTATTAAACGAAAGTTTACAAGGTTTCGTTACATTATTAGTAATTGTAAAGGTTACAAAGTTTTTCAAGTTTATTAAACGAAACCTTGTAAACTTTCGTTTAATAAACTTTGAACTTAGCATTAAAGCTTCGAGCGTTATGGCAATTAGTCTTACTAGTTAAAATTAAAGGACATCATGTTACTACCTACGACGCACTTAGGACATTATGGGCTGATTACACGTAACGAGTACAGTGGCGAGACAGTAAATGGGTACATTGGGTACACTCGGCTGAGCAAACAAATAATGGTACTAGTGACTGTCTCGCCTCGTCAAACTGTTACAAACTATACAAACCGAGTACTCGGCCGAGGCCACTGTACTCATTACGCGTAATCAACTGATCACTTATAAACGTTGCTTAAACGGTCAAGTGACATTAGTTGGTACTGCACGCTTTATATAATGTACCTACTAGCTGCGGCCCGTAGTTTCACCCGCGTTTTCCGGGATAAAAAGTAGACTATGTGGTAATCCAGACCAGGTTGTTTCCAAAGTTCAGGTAAATTTAGTAACAAATATAGGTACATACTTTTGCCTTTATAATATTGCGCAATGACTTTCTTCAATCATAGTTTCTGAGTAAAGCCGCAGAAAATAAATAAAATCTCAACAATAGACTATCAAATAATTATGGTCTTGCTTATGAAGTTTTCTCGAAGTTAAATGGCATTGGTTAGTACTGCGCACTACATACTCGTAACATTTTCGTATTGCGAACAAGTTAATTGACATTTGTCAATCTTAGCAATGAGCTGCGTTTATAACATGTTTATAAATAAGGGCACAGAATACATAAGAGTGAAGGCCTCAATCACCAATTTAAATTTTCCGAACACGGGCTGAAATGCATAAAATAGTTTCATTTTAGCTAAATGTTTGCTAAATTCGTTTAAAGCATATCATGAGCGTTGCTCGCATGTCATTGTTCGGGAGCATTGAAATGTAAAACACCACAGCGCTCCCAAATACGAACAATAATTTATCAATGTTGAAATTATTCGTTGGATTCATGACTCAGCTCAGGTGCAAATATTTAATTAGAGGCAACACCATCCTTACTAATATTATAAATGTGAATGTAAGTTTGTTTGTTACGCTTTCACGCGAAAACTACCGATCATCATTAAACTTTGTACCTACACATATTCTTGGACGTATTAGAAGTAACATAGGATACTTTTAACTAAAAAAAATTGACCGCGGGTGAAACCGCGGGGTGCATGCTAGTAATCAATAAATACAATAACTCTTTTGATACCACAAAAATAAAATTGCAGACGTAGTAAAAATACGTTTTTTTTTTTGTTTTTATACAGATGCTTTTCGGCTTAGCATGCCCATGATAAACCGAAGCATCCTTATGTAGAAAAGGGCTCCATCATTATGAACTATTTTTAGCCCTAAGATTGTGAAACAAATGTCGCTATCCACATAAAAAATCAATGACACTTGGACAAAATGAATGGAGCACACCGAAGTAGGATTATATACTAGATCGATGATGGAGCAGCAGATTTTTGTTTCGCGATTGCAGCGCTGGTCCCAAGCTGGTGAGCTGAGAGTCAAAATGGTTTATTATGATCCATTTTCAACTTAGCATACCTTTTTCTTATAGCCATGTCTATCTATACTAATATTATAAAGAGGAAAGATTTGTATTTTTGTATTTTTGGATGTTTGTGTGGAATAAACTCAAAAACTACTGAACCGATTTCAAAAATTCTTTCACCATTCGAATGCTACATTATCCCAAAGTAACATAGGCTATTTTTTTTTTTTTTATCCACAGCAAAGCGTGGCAGGGAACAGCTAGTATTGTATATTTTAGTTAATTTAGTGAAATCTCGACCCGATTGACATATGACGGAGACAGATGGAATAACAAGAGATATCTATACACAGAAGTCTGGGGATGATGATGATTAAAATAATTTCTACCGCTTCGAACAAAATAAACAGAAAACAAAGGATATGACACAATTTAACTACGAAAACTAACGTAGTTTCGTAACGTGGTCAGCGCGTCGCGTTCATAATTACTCCGTGAATAAGATCACGAGACATGATCAAAATTATAGTCACTTTATAGGGCATATTTTAGCGAGTGAGATATTATCTCGGTCGCTGTAGCTCTCATTATAATTGTCACGATAGCGAGTAACCGAAATAATCTCGAGCAGGTCAGAATACCATACTCGTGAGCCGTCGCGTGAATTTACTGCAAACTGCAACTGTAACTGAGGTGTTAAAGAACGCAATATGAAATGTGAAAAGTAGTTCTATTTGCATGCTCGCATATTGCTTCACAACTATGTAATATTTATTGCATTTCTTGTAAAGGATTTCAAATTAGGCGGATACGAACGTCGACGAGTCGGCTTAGTGGCCTATGAATGTGAATGTGTGGCAGTCTATGAATGTTTCCTATATTGAATTCCTTGCTTCACATGAGGTAGAACCCGTAGAACGTACGTCTGTCCTGCTAGTTCAGACCTGAATTCCTCAAAGGAAGGCTTATGGAAAGTTCCAACTTTATAAAGTTGAAAGGCCATGCATAATGCGCGAGACCATACCTGCAGGGTTATATCGAAAGGTATGATAAGAAAAAAAGGCTCATATTATAAAACAATGGCACTCATAATTTTATAAACAACTTTGAATTTGCGAAAAAAACAGCTGTTTCATAGAAAAATGACATTTACATTTTTTTAATGGTGTTGGATACATCAGTACATGTTAAATAGCGTTTGTGGCGCACAGCTATTTGATAGATCAGCAAATAACGACCTGGTTATCCTTCGAATGGATGAGTGTGTTAGGAACTGGCCGTGATCGCTACCGTGAGTAGGATGAGAGTCAGTTAAAAACTCATTCTACTCATTATACTAAAAAGTAAAAAAAAAACGTTGCACGACAAAAACCTGCTTACTGTCTCACGCAATCCCTATATAAGTCTGGTCGGACTCATACGAGATTTTGACAACCGTTATGGCGCATCTGTTCAATAAACAGGAAAGATCTCAGACTCGATTTTTGGCCGGACAGATGTTTGAATGCTGAATTTGAAACGATATCTATTTGTCGAGTTGTCGGGTCAAGGTAGGGTGAGGTGTCCTTGTTTGTATTTCATACATCAATAAATGCACTATTTCTTTCCGATTTTTTCATGGCGTCCTCAGAATCCTGAGAGGGATATTACTTCAAACTTTCTTAGTCAAGTTTATGAAGAATTATATTTTACTAGCTTTTACCTGCGGCTTTGCTCGCATTGATTTTTTAAAATAAAAAGTTCTATGTTACTTCTAATCCCTCCAAGAATATGTGTGCAAAGTTTCGTGATGATCGGTTAAGTAATTTTCGCGTGAACACGTAAAAGACAAACTTACATTCACATTTATAATATCGGTAGGGATTTTCACGAGTTGGCATAAATAAACAAAGCAAATAATAGTTTTGACTGTAACTAAAACAGAAAATGGAGCATTTTGATATGAAAATTAAATTTCAAACCTGACGTTTGCAAACTGTCCTAGCTTGACTACAATTTCCATTATAGTATTTCTACACAAAGCAGACCACTCTGTAAAATAAATTGAAATAACTATGCACACAGAAATGAATCTTTTGGCAAATATTAATTATTTTACAGAGCGGTAGCTGCCAACACACATTTTCAGCGTAGAAAATATTGTAAACTATGAAATCAGGTTCATTACATTTTACCAGGTTTATATCTCATAGGACGCGATGTTTTATAGTGGCGCCTACTGTCCTATATCTGTCAATGCTATTTTCGTACTGAAGTTTGGAGGTCAGTAGGCAAACCTTCTTACGATGATCTTGTGATGCGTTTTAGAAATGATGATAAATAAACCCAATTCGTTTCTTAGATAGATAGACAAACTCTTTATTCTACACACCAGAAATTACAAACAAAAGGATAAAACTTAAAACTAGTGCAATAACTGGCGGCCTTATCGCTGAGAGCGATCTCTTTCAGGCTCTTCTAAGATTCTGTTCTTAATGCCATTCAGCCAACTCCGGCTCTGGGGTTGGCTTCTCCTCACAGGAATTCTACTGTTGAGGATCAGCTGTGGAAATTTATTTAGAAATCATCGTTACAGAGTTGCCAACAGTGGGGGCTTTTCTTGCAATTTTGGTAAAACGATTGGCTCTTGGGAACATTTTGGGGAAAAGCCGCGGCGTGAGCGGGCGCCTATTCCATCTATCTATCTATCTGAGGCCTTATAATACCACGCAAAATACTAGACTTATTCCAATATTATGCAGTATTATATTATTAGATTAATATTTTAAATTTTCTTTACATGTGTTATAAAGTACAGTTGTAAGTGTTTACATCTTCAATTTAAGACGTACGTGATACTAGCTGCGCCCTGCAGATTCACTCGCTATTCTACATAAATAGTATGTTTTCACATAGAAAATAACTTATCTGAGAATATAGAGCATAAGTAACCTAAGCGTATCAAATTTCATTCAAATACGGTAAGTCGTTGTGGGTTGATTACACGTAACGAGTACAGTGGCGAGACAGTGCCCTCGGCCGAGTACTCGTTTCGTATAAACAGTCCGACAAGGCGAGACAGTCACTAGAACCATCATCTGTTTGCTCGGCCGAGTATTATATGCCCATTTACTCGCCACTGTTCTCGTTACGTTTAATCCCATAACAGCATGAAGAAGCAACTAACATACAACAACCTCTCACAAACTTCGCCACTTATAATATTACTGTGATTATTATAATTAAACAACATCACTGTAGCAAAGTTTCTCTCCAGACCGGGATAGTGGAGCTAATATAAGATTTAGTTTCTCTCACGTTACCACTAACTTCTAAAATCTGTTCGCATTGTGGCGACGAAACTTGCGAAACTTGGTACCGTTAACTCGAATTTGTATTAATATCTGGCATTGGAATATTATCTATGATATTGAGAATTCCTTTGGTATTAAAATAAGACGTTAAAGAGCTCATTTCCAAAACAGGGTTATAGTGAAAGCATATGATGAGCCGAAAATGGTTCATGGTAGGTACTTATAATTTTGAACAACTGGATCATTTTTGCTGAGGGACAAAACCTGAAATCGCGTAAAATAGACACTCGACAAAATGTATGGAACGTCAATTTTTTTTGCGGTGAACTCAGGTTTAGTCACATCATAAAAGTTGTTCATAATGGTGACTATACGTACTAAGAACACTTTTCGATACCCTTACCTCATAATCCTGTGCGATATTTTAGAATATTATTACAGTTTCCATTCACCGTTTTAGAATTTGCTGCAGCTGTCAGAATGCTTTTAGCGTGGTTTGAGTGTTCTAATTATTAGTGGATTGGATTCAGATGGATTTAGATGACTTGTATAGAGGTAGCTTATACTCTGTAAAAACACATACGTCACTTTTTATTCCGGAAAAAAAGGATAGTAAAAACCGCTGGACGTCACTGGTCCCAATTAATAATTGTTATGAGTTCAAAAGTGAGTTTTTTCGGTTCAGCACCCAAAGGGTAAAACCCTATTACTAAGATAGCGCTGTCCGTCTGTCCGTCTGTCACCTCACCAGGCTATATCTCATGAACCGGGATAGTTAGACAGTTGCAATTTTCACAGATGATGTAGGTATTTCTGTTGCCGCTATAACAACAAAATTAAATACTAAAAACAGAATAAAATAAATACGTGATTTTTGGCCGTTTTTATAAGTGGCTGTTTTTTTTTTTGTTTATTAGACTTCCTCGCTTAAACTTCTCAACCAATGATCATATTTTTTTTCCATACACGTTGTCAAGGATACAGAAGATAAAAGTTACCTTTCTCCATCACCGCACGTGAAACCGTGAAACCGCGTGGTGCAACTACGAGTAGTAATTCATAAACGCGAAAATTAATATGCACGTTTAAGTATGAATTCCTACTTGAATATTCACAAGTACCTGAATCTTGCGGTTTAAATGCATGACATGTGAATTAAAGTTTCATATTCCAGGCCAGACACGATCCTGTACTGTCAATTTGTGCCCATGTACGAGGACAAACAGAGTTTTAAACATGGCAATTGGAGGTCCTATTAATAGACGTAGCGGGCACGAAATTTTGCGGACAGAATAATTATAATGGAATGAATAGAGAGGAATTTTAAGCTTGGACCGTTGCAAAACGGGGAACGCGCGTTTTGTTTTATTTGTGGCGGTTAATAATACAGTTAGGTACAGTTTTCTAAAAAGGCCTGCGCTGAGTCTAGTCATCGCGATATGCAATTGATTTTATTTGTTATATTGATAATAGATACAGTTTTAGCGTTCCGCGATCGTTGAAATCACGATAGGTACGAAACCCTCGACAAGCGAGTTATGGTTTCGTGGCGGCATCTTTTAATCAGCTTAAAAATTAAGAGCTGGTAAACATTAAAACAGACTTGCTCTCAAACCCGCTTTTAACAATAGAGAGTAAATTCTGAAATTTAAAAACTAACTTGAACCCTATTAATTATTATGTGCTTGAGCACTGATCTCAGATATTGCATTATATTAAATACTAGCTGACTCGACAGACGTTGTCCTGTCAAAAGCCATTGCGTCAATTCTATGTCAAATGTCAAAAGTTACATTATAAAAGTTTACATTGTCCAAAGCGCTAAAGTTAAATTATGGTTTAAGTATTTTTAAATTTTCTAATTTTTCATGTTTTTTTACTATTAATTGAGATGTGAGCTGTCCTATCTCCTAAGTTAGATCGAATTGCACACGGTGTGCAAATTTGATTGAAATCGGTTAAGTAGTTTAGAAGTCTATAGCGGACAAACAACGTGACACGTAATTTATATATATTAAGATACTAGCTGACCCGGCAGACTTCGTACTGCCATACAGTACTTCTCTATGGTACCTACTGCCTAATTAAATATAAACACTGCACAAAACACTATTTACAATTTTATACTTATAATATATTACAATTATAGGTACGAATTTGTTTCGTGTATCAGTTGACAAAAGCAAACTCATCCATGAAAAAAAAAACACTGACATTGACAGTTTGTTGTTGTTTCAACTTTTTTTTAATTTGATATGACTTGGAGTCAAATCCTTCAAAATTTTAAAACAAATGAATGAACTATTCGATTTCGTTTTCTTTTTTTTGTTATATCTGTGCTCCAACGCACACTGTTTTGATAGATATAATTGAATTTGAACTTTGTACAGAGGTAATAAAGTGCAAATTGACTCTTGGACGTTAGGAACATACCTACATTGCTTAAACAACAGTGAGTGCTTGCAATTCAATATGAACTTTATACAATAGCAATAAAGCTCGTTTTAGTTAGAAAACATTTGTATGGGAAAAAGAAAAGGGCTGTTTTTAGGGTTTTTCAATATTTCTGAGAGATTTTCTTAATATTTTTTTCCGTAAGAACCTTCTCCTAATAATAACAAATACAACAAAAAAAGAATGAGTGAAATCGGTCCAGCCATTCACGCGTGATGCCGTGACCAAGGAAAACGGGTTTCATTTTTATATATATAGATTATATTTTATATAAAAGAACTTTTCTTGTTTAAAAATTCTACAGTTATTCTTATGGAAGTTTTATAAGACATACTTAAATACTCACACAAGAATTTAATGAAAGAAAACATAAATAAGCATAAACAGAATAGAAAATCACAAATAAATAAATCTGTCATAGCGAAAACTCGCTTGTCGAGAGTTCTGAATAGGGCACGCAAATCGGTTAATCGAGTAACCGAAAACCCCGAAAAACCGACTGTTTTACAAATCGTTTTTTTAAATTTGAAAATCCTGAAAATCCTGAAAATCCTGTAAATCCTGAAAATCCTGAAAATCCTGATGAAAATAGATTTGAAAAGTGTTTTTTTTCAATGATTGCCTTGATTTTGAGCGCCATCTTGTCTGATGGGAAGCAATTATTTCAAAAGAGGCGTGTCAACACAGGAGACAACTCAGTAAACGACTATTTACGGCGCTATCATCACATTAAAATTTGTGCAGCACGCAAGTTTTTCCCATAGAAAAATGCAAATGTCAAGACAAGTCCAACCCTGTGTTGGCAAGTTGGCATACGGCAACAGAGCGTTCGTTCTAAAGATTTAACTACTTAGGATCACTAGACGATGCTAATTTCATAATTTGGTTAGTTAAAGAGGCAAGAGAGTATAAATGGTTAGCTGTGTTTGAAAGATCAAGCATGAAACTATAATTATATTTTTTTATTTGAATTCCAGATCACTGAATCGCTGAAACGTTTACGCGCTTCCAAGAAGACGTCACGTTTCGCCGAGGACGTCGACTTCGAGAACAGTGTCTCGAATCTCGAGAACAGAATGAGGATTTCAGACAAAATCCTGGAAAGCGTCGGCATTGGCTCTTCTGAGGTTAGCGGTGCGAGGCGAGCTCTGCAAGAAAACGAGGAGCGCACGGAGAAGCGCATCTCGCGTAGGCTGCAGCAAGCACAGAACGAAGAATCGGCAAACTCGCTTACCAAATGGACTGCGCTGAAAAGCGTTGACGATGAAAGCGCGGCTTCTCAAAGGATGAAAGCAACCAGAGCTCGCTTGAATGACTTAGAAGATGAAATGTCAGAGCTGAGCGAGCGGACCGCGGCCAGGGAGAAGCGCGCCGCCCGCCTGCGCGCACTGGTCGCCGACACTGACTCATCAGACACCACCATTGCCTCATCCAAAATTACCATCCGCTCAGAAAAGGAGAAAAAACAAGTCACTTTCTAAAAACACACTTTCTACAATGTTTATTTTGTTTACTAGTACTCTCTGTTCTAAAGATTCTTTCAGAGCAAAGTGAGTTATGAGATAGATAAGTTTGCTAGGTGTAATCCTGCATTTCACAATGTACAATGACCGAGTCGATGTTTATTTTATATTTGGATAGAATAAAAAGCTATGTATTTCCCTTTTCTTATTCATTGAATTTTCATATAATTATAGATGATTTATAAAGAGCTAAGTTGAAAAATGACGCATGTTTTGATAATGGTGTTTCTTTCTGACCTACTCGTATATCCTGGCACAGCCGTGGAGGCTTTTTAAATACATTTAGACTGCACAAAATAATACATATTCTCTACTAAGATTTTTAATTTTGTACTCTTTAGGATCTCGGAGATGTTATTGTCTTGCTAGAAAGTATTCTTCCTGACACGATCAGGCTGACGCTAATGTAATAATTATAATGCTAAAGTATGAAATATAGTTCAGAATTTGTAATCACTGGTATCAAAAAAGACGTACAGAAATTTACAGCAAGCTTACTCTTATAGCAGCAAGGCTCTCTTTTTTTCTCATCAAACTCTTCTCCTGTCCTTAAAACTTCATCGGAGTTTTTATTTGAATTGAATTATCTAAGTAAGAAAATATTAAATCAAAATATTCTGGCGAGTAGGATATAATTTCGGTCACTGTTGCTCTCAACAAAACTATCATGAGAGTGAGACTGACAGAGATAATCTCGAGCGACTTAGAATTCCCTGTAGGAATTTAAAATCTACAGGTGATATGTTTAGCAAGTAAATGAATTACCTAGATATTCCTAGATATTTAAAAAAAAGTCGTCGGAATTACCAGGTATGCCATATTTCAGCTCAATCGTACATCAAATAGTTCAAAATTCAGTTGCAAGATTTAACCCACACAGATTGTGGATAATTACTAACACGACAAGTTACTTGTAATAATATAGGAACACTCACCCTATCTAATAAGTGGTCTCCAACTGAATTACTTAGGTAACTTTGAAACATTAATGATGGAATTTTCGTCGAGCACTACACTCTATTTACAATAATGATGTGGTATTGCGGGACGATGCATGGCGTTTCCACTAAATAGTTAACACAATTATTGAATAATTATTATGGTTCGAGTATTAGAGTGCCTAGAGTGACTAAAGGCGAGTCCATACTTGCGCTCGCAAACGAACAGTGCAGTTCATGTGTATCATTTGGGTTCAGAACACGTCGAGTACAGTGGCGAGACAGTGCCCTGACATTAAAATGTCTTCTCGCAAACAAGTACCTCAACAGGAGCATGTTATCCTACAACAGTACTCGGTGATAGCGTGGCGATTAAAGTACATTGAAGTTCATGATATATCTTTATTTAAATATCTATTTACTACATAAAAGGTTTTCTATTTACAACATTGCGCAGTAATATATACGTATTTAGTTATTGTATGATGTCAGATACTCGTATGTAAACTGTTTAGGTGAATAAGACCGAACGTTGTTATTAACATTGTTGTCAGCTTCTTGTTTGTTACGTACGTTCTAAGAAATACTCGTAAATCGATAAAATAAAAAAATAAAAAAGCCTTTATTTCCCGTAACAATACAATATGAAAAAGTAAAAAGATAATAATAATAAAAAATAAAATAAAATTGAGTAAATAAAAATGAAAATTATTGAATATATTATCTAATTATATCTAGGGCACCCAAATGTGGGTTAAGGCCTCCTCCATGCCTTGCCATTCTTCCCGGTCTTGTGCCAGGTTGCTCCTGCAACCTCTACGATGTCGTCGCACCATCTTCTCCGAGGCCGTCCTCTACTCCGAGTCTGGTCTCTGGGATGCCAGTGGACGATACGCTCGCTCCATCTACCGTCTTTTGCTCGAGCTAGGTGGCCAGCCCACCTCCATTTGAGTCTGCAGAGCATTGTTACTGCGTCTATGACTTTGGTCTCCTGTCTTATGTCCACATTTTTGACCCTGTCTTTAAGCTTGAGACCCAGCATCGAACGCTCTGCTGCTCTCTGGAAAGTGGCTACTTTCTTTATTAACTTTTTCGTTAGTGCCCATGTCTGGCAACCGTAAAGCAAGGACGGTAATATAGTATTATCCATTAACCGTTTCTTAAGATGTATCGGTATATGACTCTTGAATACATCTTTGTTAGCCCAGTATTTTTTCCACGAGATTGCTATTCTCCTATCTATCTCCTTTGGTAGTAGCCTCTTCAAAAGAAATTAGTTAAGCCTAAGTAAATGTATTCGCTTACATACTCTATGCTGCTGTTGTTTAATGTAAATCGTAAATCGATAGCAGGTTGAAATTGGTAAATGCTTCTAAAATTAATTATTGCTTACATAAAATAATTGTTTATTGAAGTAGATATGGACGACTTAATCCTTCATTTATCCAGACCAGACATGAGAGTGTATTTGAGGTCAGTGTATTCTTCGGCTCCGTGCAAGCTACCTTCTCTGCCAATACCAGATTCCTTGACCCCTCCAAACGGTGGTTCGACTGTTGACAATACGCCATCATTTATAGCAACCATGCCAAATTCCAACTGCTGAGACATTCTGAATGCTTGACCAAGTTCCTTTGTAAATACGTAAGAAGCGAGACCACTTCTAGTTTCATTTGCTATTTCGAGAGCCTCTTCTTCACTTTCGAATTTAAAACATGCTGCTACCGGTCCAAACACTTCTTCTGAATACATTCTCATATCCCGATTTAAATTGACCAGTAAAGTTGATTCATAGAACTTGGTTCCCAGGTTAGTGTTAAATTTTCCACCAATAAGGGCTTTAGCGCCTTTTGAAACAGCATCTTCGACAATTGCAGAGACATTTTTTGCTTGCTCTATATTAACAAGAGGGCCACATGTGACGCCCTTCTGTGTTCCTGGTCCAAGTATACATTTCTTTGAAATTCGTCCTTTTAGACCGTTTACAAACTGGTCATGAATATGTTCATGTAATAAAAATCTATTAGCTCCAACGCAAGCTTGTCCATTGTTCCTAAATTTGGCCAACATAGCTTGGTCTAGCGCATGTTCTATGTCAGCACTGGGAAATACTATAAAAGGAGCATTTCCTCCAAGCTCCAACGCAACTCTCTTTACACCTTTGGCTGCCATCCCATATAATATTTTTCCAACATGAGTGGACCCAGTAAATGTAATAATTGCTATGGAATTATCTTCGCACAGAACTTTACCTACTGCAGGTGCATTTTTTCTGCTACTTGTAATCACGTTGATAACTCCTTCAGGGACTCCCGCTTGCTCTGCCAACTCTACAGCTGCCAGTGCAGAGAGAGGCGTGTCTTCCGAAGGTTTTATGACGCAAGTACAACCAGCTGCCATCAACGCTCCAACTTTTCGCGTGATCATAGCAAATGGAAAATTCCAGGGAGTTATGACGGATGCAACTCCAATAGGGTGGCGGGTAACCAGAATTTGTTTGTTTTTCCACGGACTAGGGATTATTTCACCGTTTATGTGACGCGCACTATCAGCATACCATTCTAAAAATGAACTACCATATCTCACTTCCGCCCTAGATTCCATCATTGGCTTTCCCGCTTCGGCTGTGATGATCACAGCAAGATTTTCCGTGTTTTTCTGACAAAGATCAAACCATTTTCGCAATATATTTGAACGTTCTTTGGCTGTAGTATTTTTCCAAATTTTAAAAGCATCTGAGGCAGCGCTGACTGCCTTTTTTGCGTCGCTAGCATCCATATCCGGTACCTCTACAATTGTGCTATCGTTTGCTGGGTTAAGTACAGGAAAAGAGGCACTGCTCCCTGCTTTTATCCATTTGCCGGCAATGTACGCCTGCTCTTTCAGTAAATGCATTCTTCTGCACTGGTTTTTGAGTCCTTTAAATCTTGATGTTCTAACTAGCAATAAATCCATTTTGCTATCTCAGAGAAAGAAAATTGATTGATATCTCGGCAGAAAAAAAGTTTTCTTTCTTTATTAGTAGTCTAGTATCCTTGAAAATCCTGGTATCCTTTCAATGATAGGTTTAAGGAGAACCTCGTGAACTGATAACAGCAGACCTTAAACTAAAAATCAACAACATTACAATAATTGGTTTTCCTTAGCTAATAGTACTAAAGCACGACCTGGAGCTTCACTGTAAGTAGGTATATTTTTAATTTAGATATTTTAACCTAAAAAATAATTTGATTCGGTTTTTGACATTACCGAACGAAACGAACTATAAAAACTTTTTTGCAGTGACTCGTACATGGCTAATTGGTTATTGACAAACCTTGCGTCCGTTTTCGAAGCGGTGGCAAAAATAGCGTTAAAAATGACAAAATCGTTTGCATGTGTAGGTACCCGTACGTGACAGTTCGTGTATGTCACACATGCGAAGGGTTATGAGCATAGGTGGCTTTTCAATAGTTTTCATTCCCAAAACGAATGCGATGTGGTAATCAAGGGAATTGAATACTCTTTGCATTAAAACTTTTTTTTATTTTGGGATTCGTTAATATTAATTACCTCTACCAAAAACCTCTACCTTCCATGCTACCGTTGTTTACCTGAGATTTACCTACTACCTGCCATATAGGGTTATTCATAAAGGGTATGCTAAGCCAAAAAGGGCTCATAGTACTCATCATTATGAACAACTTTTACTATGGGACCAACCCGAAATTCGAGAAAAAAAAAACAGCTGTTCCATAGAAAAATGTCAATGACACTTGACAAAATGTATGGAACAGCTGATTTTTTTTTCGCGAATTTCGAGTTGGTCCCATAGTAAAAGTTGTTCATAATGATAAGTACTATGAGCCCTTTTCAGCTTAGCATGCCCTTTATGAATAACCCTGTATATCTACCATTAGGTAAATGTTTTACCTACGCTAATATACAGTATCCTACCTACATGTACCTACGTATTCGTACGCACCTAATACGCTAAAAAATAGTTATATACTATTTATATTCAACTACGATTATAAATGTATTTTTAATTACTTACCATAATTAATTACATATATTTATGTATAAATAACTACTTTTTAATACCATTTATTTGCATAGGTAATACGGATTATAAACTTAAAAAAGCCCATTCTAAAAGCTACAGGCAAATCACGTGCGTGTTTACTTCAGTAGAAACTAAAAGGCGTCAATTTCTGGACGAAAGATGCGCCAATTACCTCGCGTACGTTTTGGAATCAGTGAAAAAAATATAAGTTCAAAACATCATAATCGTGAGTACACGTTCATATGACATACATGCGAAAGACTGTTGGCAAAAGTGGCGTTTTTAACTATTTTCGTTTCCAAACCGAACGCGAGGTTAGTATTTTGCAATGAGTTGAAAAATAAACCCATTGGTATTTTGACATGAAATACCAGGCAAGCACAAGTTTGTCAAAGACCTGCGCTATTGAATTTCCGTATCAGACATTTCCGTATGATTCTATCAGGCTGCCTGTCCACTAGACAAAGTTCTCGGAGGTAATAGTATTAGTGCGTCGCGCCGGTCTCTCCTAAAGTTCATTACCGACTTCGATTTTGAGCCCTTTGAGTCCAGTTAACGTCCAGTTAACGACTGTTCCTGACATTGCTATGCGGGGTTATAAGGATAGGGTATGCCAAGCTAATAACGCAGATAGTGCTCAGCGTTATAAATAACTTTTACTATGAGACCAACCCTGATTTTGATTTTAAAAATAACAGCTGTTCAATAAATTTTGTACGGCTTCATTGATATTTTTCTATTGAATACCTAATTACCTTTTCATGATTTCCGGGTTGGTCCCATAGTAAAAGTTGTTCATAATGATGAGTACTATGACCCGTTTTCGGCTTATCATATAATCCTTTTCTTACAATCTTCCTTTCTTTAAAATCTTCCTTTTCTTATAATCCTGTATAACTCAAACCTCCATCTTGATATAATGATTTTAAAAAGTGCCTGACAAGTTTTTCTTCAAGTTACGAAGCTCATGCCATTTTTGAAGTCACACTAAAATTGGAAATGCGAAATATTGTCTGTTTTTTACACTTGGAAGGAAACGAATGAACGAAATCGGATGATATTTGGAACTAAGACTGTTTAAACCCCGGAATGACACATGGACAACTTTCCGTTATATCATCTTCACTATATTTCGTAACCGAACGGGTGACATAGCCCTGTATTGCCTAAGATCCCGCTATACAACGACCTTCACCGAGATGTTTATTTGATGAAACGTATTTTAGATTCAATTTAATATGTCAGTAAATATATTGCATAATATATTGAAATGACATTTTTTTAAATATATTTTTTTTAATTATTAATTAATCATATCCTTCACTGAAATTTGTTGGGCAACCCATATCTTATATATGTATATAAAAAATAAAAATGTTATGTTGGTTTGTTTCAGCTCGATCGGTTCAGAATTTTTTGAGTTTTCGAAGCGAAAAAAATAGATAAAAATATATAATTATATATTTTTTTTTATCCACAGCGAAGCGTGGCAGGGAACAGCTAGTGTAATATATTAATTGACATATTAAATTGAATATAAAATACGTTTCATCCAATAAACATCTCGGTGAAAGTTTGTGTAGCGGGATCTTAGGCTAGTATATCACCCGCAGCTAGAAAGATGTATCGCGCGAACTTATCGACAATATGAAGATTTCATTAGCGTTATTTCAAATATATGCATTTATCTTCGAACAAAGATACATTACTACTGACCCGAATTAGTTTCGGCAGATACCGAGCGGTGACCTAAAATATTATTTTTGCATTCATTCATTACTACTAAAGTCATTAATTTTCCAGTAGCTGTTGCATCAAAGTAAATAAACATGTTGCTCAGAGCTAAAGCAATCAATTGAATCTTAACATTTGTCATGAGACGCAGCAAGGTCATAGCGTGACTAATTGAAGCGGACGTTTCGCAAATCGACCGCTAACAAACACAGGGTGTTCATAACCGGGCTCTTTTATTGTTTATAGGCTGGCGATTGAAAGCTATCTCGCCTGATGGTAAGGAGTAATGCGGTCTACGACGGAGCACGCTTACTTGGAAGTTTATAAATAATACCTAGGTACTTTGTAAAAGTGTGACTAAAATATTCAATGTTATTTAGGTTAGTAAATATTTCTGATATCTGATTTCTGAAGAAATCGACTCATTCTTGACTTGATGACACTCATATTATACCCTATCGTGAAACACCCACTCACTGGCAGAGCGTTTCACATTCTGGCGGTCATAAAAGAAGAGCTTTTGCCCTATTTTTTGCATATGACGGTTAGTAAAAAAAAGCAGTGATGCAGTTTGAATAACCAGTTCTGTAGTTCTATCCAGTTATGTAGTTTTAGCCCTTTTCACAAACACTCAACCGTATGTAGCAACGGCCGAGGTCGTGCCCCGTGTCGTGTCATAGGTAATCCTGGTCCATTTATCTGAAGTTTTAAACTCAGTGGGACAAACAGGGGTGTGTACCAGGTTTATGTTGAAAGTCCTTGTTCAGACTACCGGCACGTTCGCACAGCTGCTAAACCGGTTACTGTGTGCAAGTGTTAGAGGGCTTAGCTCTTCCTTAATGCAGACGGCTTAGCAAGGAACACGTATCGGTTGATATTCCCACAGAAATGAATGCGTTCCCGTGAGACTTCTTTAAAATTGACATGGGAAGAAATTGGGGTGCTAGTTTTTTTTGTAAGCTCGGTGATTTTTGGCACTAGCAGATTTTACTGTGAGCATGTTTATAACATTGACAGAGCGTACTTCGTCTATGACGTCATCGCGGAAAGTAGAGAGGAAGTCAAATATTAATTAAAAAAATGAAAACCTCTAAATGATGTTTAGGTAGTCTGGCAGTTGGGGGGCAATGCACAATACACCCCAAGCAGGACATCGGTGCAGGTCGTATCACTCCCTCTTAGAATTAGAAACGTCTGAATTTGGAACTCGTCTTCCTAAAACCTCAATTTTCATAACCTTTGCGAAACAATGCTATGATTTTTCACTTTTTTGAGTTCAGTATTAGTACTCTACAGTTATATTGCTTATGTTCTATAACTGCTAGCCAAGCTGTCTCTAAACAAGACCTAGATACCATCTGGGATTTCTCAACATTACTGTAATGGCTATTTATTGGAACCGTAGAGTGGAATGTTACCTACCTGCAATACAGGAGCAGCCTGTAGATTGGCATCGCCGTTCGTAATTGCACCCCCAGACCGACGATCGAAGCCAAGCTATCTATCGACACATTATTGTGAGCCGATTCATAATCTTTAGGAAAACACCACAGAACTAAAAGAGAGAAGAGTGAGAGTAGGGTAAGGGCTTACGAGTATCTATCTTTCTAGCATTATCATTTTACAATGGAAACTGACGTGATTTTGACACTTTTTGCTATAATTCACACGGGAATACTCGCGTAAAAATTAAGTCGTCTACTACGAGTTTGTACGACTAGACTAGAAATATCTAGCATTGCCTGGAAGAGATTGCTCTTAGCGATAAGTCGCCTCTTGTAGTTTTAAGAGCTATTATCATTTTGTTTATATCTGGTGTGAACAATAAAACTTACTACGTATCTATCTAAGTAAGACATAAATTGGAATTTATTGAACGAAGCAGGTAGGTAGTAACTTAGTCTATGTAAAGCAAGGAAGTGTGGGGTAAGTAAGGGCGAGAGGCTAGCCCTGGGGTCAGAGTTTTCAGGCTACTTAATGGCCTCTGACACGGCTGGGCAGTTGTTATAAGACTAACAGTCGGGCCTACAATTTAACGTGTCAACAGTTCAGTTGTGAATGCCACTCGCGGTCACCCATCCGAAGGCTTACCGTGTTGTGTGGAGGTGACGTGATTGTAGACGATTTGGTAAGGCACCCTTATAATTACACGTAACGAGTACACTGCATCTGTAAATGGACAAACTCGGCCGAGCAAACAAATGAATATTCTAGTGACTGTCTCGCCTCTTTAAAATTTTTATACGAGTACAAACTTAGTAGTCAGCCGAGGGCACTGACTCGCCACTGTACTTGTTACATGTAATCAACTCATGACACTGGCCTTACAGTGCAAGCCTGAAAAAGTAGAATCCATCTTTCACGTATCGCGAATAATTCCGCTTTTAACCACTCGCCTGTTGACTAGCTACGATGATACATTTAACATTATTGGATGGTCTTAAAAACTACAGTGCACGGGTGCCATTGATGGACGGTAACTTCATCGATCGACAAATTAACGTTTGGACTCGCTCGACTACCGAGGGCACAAACAAGAACATTATTTTTACAAAACAAAAAACAAAAACCGACTTCAAAAGACCGACTATTGAGTTATTCATCTATTTGTCGCGCACGTACTTAATGCAAATTTAAGACTTATATGGTTTTCTCATGGATACCATTATCAGAACTGGACTAAATTGAAGTGGGACCAAATGGGAAGCGTCAGCTTTCTAATAAAAAAAGAATCATCAAAATCGATTCACCCAGTCAAAAGTTATGAGGTAACAAACATAAAAAAAAAAAAAACAAATAGACGAATTGATAACCTCCTCCTTTTTTGAAGTCGGTTAAAAAGCGGCACCGTTTAAGGGAGATAATTTGGATTTACCAAAAACTCGTACGAACGCTCTGATTCCACCCACCATTATTGTGCAAACCGCTAGGGTGTGGAACGCTCCGCCTGAGTGGGTATTTCCAATCGGTTTCTTCTAGGCAAGCGTACTCCATCGTGGACCGCATCGTTGCTTACCATCAAACCTATCTACTATGCCACTATACAAAAAAAGGTAAAATGGTTGTGAAAGTTTAAATGTTTAGATTCTGTAGATGTTTGGAAGATTGCGCTGTTACGAAATCAAAACGGGTTCTGAACGAATTTGGATATTAGATACTAGCGGCCCGTCCCGGCTTCGCTCGGGTGGATATTCATTTTTTAAACATTTTGGGATAAACGTAGATTAAATGCGTCTTTATGCGGGTGATAAGTAGTTTTTTTTTTAATTACTATTTATATTTTCTTTTATAATTTTTTACATTTTTATCTATAGACGTATTTTTATTCTCATCTATCGTAACTTTATTTTTTATTTATTGTCCCATTTTATTTATATTGTGTTTAAGATTAAATACTTTATTTATTTTTTTAGGTTTTT
Source organism: Alcis repandata (assembly GCA_949125135.1). NCBI lineage: Eukaryota > Metazoa > Arthropoda > Insecta > Lepidoptera > Geometridae > Alcis > Alcis repandata. The sequence goes on along the minus strand of OX421221.1, from coordinate 10,129,189 downwards.
GGTTGCAATTTTTTACTTGATCTTATTTTGTTAAGGATCCCTAATTTTTTCAAGTAATAAATATAGCCTATGACACTCAGCAATAAATGTGGCTTTCTATTGGTGAAAGAATTTTTAAAATCGGTTCAGTAGATCCCGAGATTACCCCTTACAATTTCACAAATATACAAACACACAAACTTTACTTCTTTATAATATTAGTATAGAAGTATAGATTATAGAGGCAGGTACTCCGGATAAAGCATACTTTTCATCACGGACAGTTTAACAATCCCTGTAAGATAGCGAGTGACACCGCAGGGCGCTGCTAGTCAAACACTCAGATAAACCTAGACAAAAAGATGGAGCAGCACTGCTTTAGATTTGGTAAAGCCAAGAACTATACTTTTTTGCGTACGTACACAAAATCTACAGTGCCGCAAGTGGGGAATATTAATGTGTCACGTGTGTGTCTTGTGTACCTAGATCTACGTACCTACGCACAAAAGTGGAGGAGTTCTTGGATTCACTCAATTCCAGTGCTCCATTTTTTTCTCTATGTCTGAGATGAAACAAAGATGTTAATTTCCAATACTCACTCCGGAACATACTGGAACCAAAGTTAAATGCGTTAATGCACAAAACAGATACAACGTGATGGAGAGCTCGGTCATTCATCACTTATTTTACTTTCGTTGAAATATCGTAATAATACGCTCTAAAGGCGGTAACCGACTTGCGTCGTTTGTTTTATTTGTCGAGCTTCTTACAAATGCTGCGGCCAGACTTGAAGGCGAAAATTCGTGTTCGCGTTGTCACGATAAAAGTTCGTGTTCGATCCATGACGAATTACTTGGCCACATCAAAAAAAACTTTACTACGTCGCAATAATCTAGAACGTCGCGATAATGAATTATCGCGAAAATCTAGAACGTCGCGATAATTCATTATCGCGACGTTCTAGATTTTCGCGGAAAGCATTGCGGGTTCCATAAAATTGGTTCAGATTCATAATTTTGTGTGAATTATTCTCTCATTACTCAAGTGTATCAAGTGTAGAGTGTAGCCAACCGCACGAACTTTGTCGCGTCAAAACCCTTTGATATGCTGCAATTTACCGACAGTGGCGCGAACGGCGTTCGTATTCGCGAAAATGATTCGCGGTAGGACGAATTCTTTTGCCAGACATGTCGCGACAACGCAAATCTTCCCGTTATCGCAATAGTGTGGCCCCAGCAAAACGATACGCAGGACGCAGCGAACGCTCGCTTTGAGCACACTAAAGGTTGATCATACGTAACAAGTAGAGTGGCGAGACAGCGCACTGGGCTAAGTGCTCGGTTTGCATTAACATTTTGACGAGTCGAGACAGTCACTAAAACCATGATTTGTTTGCTCGGCCGAGCGTACTCATTGACTGTCTCGCCAATAATGTAATTAATTGTAATTAACTCATAAGTAAGATCGTATAGGCCGAGTGGCTATCGCACTGCACTGTACTGACTACTGTAACGCGTTTCAAAGGTATTCACAAAAAAGTTGTTGCAAATTTGCAAGTGAATCCGCGCCTTTGCAGCTACATTATGGTAAGTAGCTACCTACTATAGTAGGTACATACAGCGACCTAAACATCCAAGAGCGATATGAAGGCTCCTGGAATAATTGAATAATGGACTGAATCTTTTAAATACGGTGCAGACAGCTTTATATGAAAGTACATAACAATAATCGGATGATAGAATTATCTAAGTCTGTTTCACAACATTCCCCGAATTGACGTTGGTAACTTTGAGTGTGTTATTTCAGACGATATTGCAGACTAAATGCAACGCAGTATACAATACAACAATATAATATTTCCGAGGAGACCTTCCCACTGTCCATTCCGACGCGACTGTGATTGTTTACCTGGCATATTCCAAATGTTCATGTCAGTTGATCAGATGACTATTATTTATGTTGTTGGATAGATCTTCGATTTATTTATAGTTTTGCAGGTACTGAGTTTGTATGCTAGGTGTGTACTATGTAAATAAGATTATGGTAAGAATACATAAATAATTTCGTAATAGCTGCGTCTTCAGATTTTACCCGCTATTCTAGAGTACTTTTTAACCGACTTCAAAAAAGGAGGAGGTTATCAATTCGTCTGTATGTTTTTTTTATTTTTTTTATTATTATTATTATTTTTTTTTATGTTTGTTACCTCATAACTTTTGACTGGGTGAATCGATTTTGATAATTATTTTTTTATTAGAAAGCTGACGCTTCCCATTTGGTCCCATTTCAATTTAGTCCAGTTCTGATAATGGCATCCATGAGAAAACCATATAAGTCTTAAATTTGCATGAAGTACGTGCGCGACAAATAGATGAATAACTCAATATTCGGTCTTTTGAAGTCGGTTTTTGTTTTTTGTTTTGTAAAAATAATGTTCTTGTTTATGTATTTTTTTCAGAGTGGATGCTATCCTTGTACTACCTCTATGTTAAGTTTAGTTAGGGATTTGAGTGGGGACAAATAGTACTTTAACCAATATAAATATACAATTTGTAAGCAGTACAAAGAAACTTGCTATAAATACATACTATTGTATATGGTGTGATGCAATTGAACAATTTTAGCAGAAGTATATAAAATAAGTTACCAAGTAACAAAGACAACAGGAATAATTTTGTGGTAAAAATTCCTTGATTTGAAAGTTGTTGCGTCTCACTAGACAACGTACGCTCCGATCCCAGAAATTGTAGCTACGCTAAAAATCTGGCTCCTTTCCATATTCCGCAATATATTGTCACAATATTCGGCAATTTTCACACGTATTTTACATTTAATCCCAACATTTACAACCTTTTTACAGCGATTCATATCATTATATTTATTGCGCTAAAATAACTTAAAAATCGACTATTCATTCATGCGCTGCATACCCAAGCACCTATACCCACCTACTCGTAAACTGTATAGCAGCGACCAAATGCGCTTGAGCATGTATCATTTGGCACAGAAATTAAAAACGAAAAGGAATCCGTCAATAGAATGCACGGCCGTAGTATTGACAGAGCGTCATTATTGGCAGGCGGCACGGGTGCGCTTGCGACAGGCAGGTGGGGTCAAAGGGAGATAAATCGGGAGGCTGAGAGCAAGGGACGTGAGGGCCAGTCGTATTCGAACGATCAGCCGATTCACACGCTCTTCCTATCCCACTTAGGTGCGTTGGGTCCGTGCTGCGGTAGTGAGGCAGTGAGTGATAACATAAGTCATTAGTGTTTTTTGACTGCAGAATAATCCCTGTGCAAGATGTGGGACGATGTGGTAGAGGAGGAATCCCCCGCGCCGGCGCCCGAGGTGGCAGCCGACGCCCCGGCCGATGCCGCCGCCGACGCTGAAGGGGCGAAGCCCGAAGAAGCTGAGCCTCCGGCCCCACAAAACTTGACTATGGGAACCGAACCTAAGAAAATAATATTCAAGCATTGGATAAGGTACTCAGACAGGATGATTGAGAGAAAAATAGAAATTAATCAAGCTCAACCATTTTCATAATCTCCTTTCGTTTTTAGTAGAACAAAATTAGTTTGTTTGATTATTTCTACCAATATTTTTTACGTCTAATTTTTTTTAACAAACAATTCTTTACTTTTACAATGCAATTTACAAAGGATTTGGTCTATAGTGTCCAATAATAAGTACGAGTAAGTTTTACGATTTTTTTGCTGAACTAAGGCCTTCATACTCTTATAAAGGTTAAGTAAAAATTTCAGGCCGCCCGAAAATCTCAATAAATAAAAATCAAAGAAAAAAGTATTGCATAATTTTAATAATATCATTATTAAATAGGTCAATGCCGTCATTCGTATAAGTTCAAAAGCTAAAGTTGTGAGAAGTGATAAATATTTGCGCATCCAAAGTTAAAACTGACATCATTATTTCGTCATTACAGGCCAACTGCGAACCTGTACAATTATATAAGCTACTACCGGCAAAACTACTACAACGACGTGATCGCCTACCTGGACCGACGTAACCAAGGTTTGCCCGTGGAGAGGCCGAGGGCGCAGACCTGGGGCGAGCGCGCTCTGCGCTCGTACCTGGCCAACACCCCTAGGTCCCCCACGAAGGCCTCGGACGCGCGCCTCCTGCACTGCATCTCGACGGGCGCCCGCTTCCACCGCTACCACAGCAAGTCTTTAATCTCGAGGAAGTATTCCCGGCTCGGGTTTAACACCGTCTCGATCTAGCTTCGCTCTAACACCCCGCTTCTGATGGCTCCGTGGACCCGGCCCGGCCTCCTCGCGTGACCTCTGTCTCCCTGTTACAGGATTTCGTTGTCGTAGCGCGACCCACCGCTCCGAGCCCTGGAGTCTCATCGGAAGCTGTCCGCATTCCTACCTAATTTAATATCTGTCTCATTTGGGTAAGACAATAAACGTTAATTAAGCTTATAATTGGTTTTATTTTCATCTATCGCTTGCGTTGCCAACTTTTTAATACATTTTTTACCGATAATACTGTAGGCACTCGGTAGGTACTTAGTGGACGGTTTTTCTTTTACTTTTCCCTGGCTCATTTTGTAGACCACTAATTAATTAATTATTTTACATAAAAGAGAGCTTTGCGAGATTTTTTAGTACGCAAAAGTTAATTAGTCCTGGCACTGCGACTTTCTATTTAGAGTCTTCGTATTGTATTGATACTAATTACACAGATTTTTACCAATACATGACAGGACCAAGAACCACTCGCTCGCAGTTTCTTTACATAATAATAATACATAATAATACGATATCATACTTAACAGCTAGTAATAACAGTTCTTTTGAATGGTATTCTTTTTCAGTTTCAAAATTAAAATACCTAAATTAGGGTCCTAATTTACTAATGAAAGAGAAGCAGGGAAACCTAAAAACTTAAAGCATTAAAAATATATTTAACCTTTCGGAAATTTTAGGATTTTTTTTTCATGGAACATAAATTGTTAAAGATGATGTATGGAAGCTGTTTGCGAGTTTCTTGTATTTAAATAATTAGCTGTAACATACAGACTACAGACAGCTTTAAGTCTCGCCCCGCAGGAGGTTTAGAACCCTAAAAACCACCCTATAGGTAAATATAATTATGGAAGTACAAAAAATTATACCTATTTCATTTTTCACATAAAAAAATATTTAATTATAAACCTACCTATAGGTTTTATAAATCTCTAATACATTAGCAGGTGACGATAAGTAGCTGGTTCCATGGACGTTAACACCGAAATCGTTTTCACCAAAAAAGTAAATACTTAGTTGAGTGTTATTTTAAAAATCAATTAAAAATCAATCAATCAATTAAAAATCAAAGATACTTCCCAATATACAAATTGATAAATTGTATGTTTGGAGGTAAATATTTGATACTCAATCACGCAAACCTGCTGAACGGATTTGGATGGAATTTAGTAAGAAGCCTATATAAGGTTATACGGATAAGGTATGCTAAGCTGAAAAGGGCACATAGTACTCATCGTTATGAACAACTATATGGAACGGACCCTGAAATCGAGAGGAAAAATCAGCTGTTGCATTCATTTTGTCGAGTTTCATTAACATTTTTCTACGGATCTGCAGATTTTTTTCGGGATTTCTGGGTTGATCGATTAGTGAAAGTTGTTCATTCTGATGAATATTATGTGCCCTTTTCTTCTTAATATACCCGTCCCTTATAACCCTGTAATAACACGTCTTCTACTTTTTATCCCGGAAAGTTGAACCGTTCCTGTAAGATAGTAGGTGAAACTGAGGGCACAGCCAGTTATAAATAAATTTCATGAGACGTACCCACTAATAGGGCCGACAAGATAAATATCGAGATTTGTATCTATGGACGTTTGGAGCTAGGAGTAAGTTCCAGAAATATTTCGATAACACTGTAATTTGCACCGCTTTTATCCCGCAAGAAAGAGACAAACATATCCATTTTTAGCTTTGTCTCTGCTACTCGTCGATTAAAACGAAAAACAATTTGTCTACGGCCAACGCCAAGCCTTTTAGGCATAAGGCAATAACTAGACGCTCACTATTAATCACGATCTGTACAACAATCCGTATCACGATCTATGACCACAGATAGGGTAATAAGGAAAGGGTATGCTAAGCCGAAAAAGGCTCATTGTAATCATCATTACAAACAACTTTTGCTAAGGGACCAACTCTGAAATCGCGAATAATATATCATATGTTCCATAAAAAAATTACAATAACACTCGACAAATGTACAGAACAGATGATTTGTTTTCTCGGTTTCAGGGTTGATCCCATAGTAAAAGTTGTTTATAATGATAAGTACTACGAGCTCTTTGCGACTTAGTATACCCTTTACTTATAACCCTGCAGAACCCGATACACTGGGCTAAATGGTTGTAGTCCGTACCACAATCCATCAATAAGCTAGGCTAGGCTATTCGCTGTTATGTGTATCGCGACCCGAGGAAAAAATAAATATACATATATACATATACATACACTTAAATATCCTATATGCATTACACTTTATAATAACGTACCAGATACAGTAAAGAACGAACAAAGACATTCACTTTAAAAAATTATAATAAATAAATCTATAAATAATAGATAAGGATCAACCAACACAATCCAAATTACAAAACGAGCACGGAACCTTCAAATTATATCTAAGTCAACACAATTCACAAATCAATACGATAAGATACAAATTACGGAGTTTTATATGGGAAAATCTGGTGTGTTGCACAAATGCGATGAGAGCGGCGTAAGGGTCGATACACATCTGACGGAAAATGCGTCGCGTATTATCGGTCGCGTAACGCCAGAACAGAGAAATGTATAATAAAACATCCAACCTTTACACTCAACCGATGATGCGCTAGTGCGTCGAGCTCGAAAGGTTGGATGTTTTATTATAAATTTCTCTGTTCTGGCGTTACGCGACCGATAATACGCGACGCATTTTCCGTCAGATGTGTATCGACCCTAAGGGGTTGTGTACGTAGCGAGCAAACCCCTTGACGGCCCAGACGACACAACTGAACTGGTCGAACCTAGAAACAGGTAGAAGGTAGATGTCGCAGTTTAGTCTTAACACGCGCAAATGTTTCGTTTCGGTGCTTTGGTAGACCGAACTGGAATGGTGTGTTAAAATCAACGGACATACATTTACTTTAAATACATAATTAGTTAGATTAGAGGTAATTAATAGTTTTTGAACGCACCTAGCTCGAGAAGTTACGGCGCATTATAAGAATATTTGAGAAGTCGACGAACAAAGTATTCAGAAATGTCCACGTAGATTATTTCTTCATATTCTGACTCTAAATAGTATTAAATACTTCGGTAACCGAAAACGGTTCAAAGTACAAATTAGTCATCGAAGAGTGCTTTTGCAAGAATTAAATCTACCAAAGCAAAAACTCGCATGTCGAGGGTTCTGAACTATCGTATTTTAAAGGAGCGCGAAACTCTAAAATCGCGTCTAAGACAACACAAATCTATACAATAGATACAAATTAAGGAACTGAGAAAATGTGACCAAGACCATCAAAACAAGACGCTTTTATTTTTATCAAATGTTTGTGATTTTCACAAAAACTATTAATTTGGGAAATTTCGCTATATTTTTCCTGTGTAGTTCAGGTAATTACCTACCTACTTAAATTATTTCACATTTCGTCGGTAAGCTTCGATCCGGTGATAATTGTCTGTGACATACTGACAGATACATTATTAATGGCACTCAGAGAAGTACCTATAGTTTGATTTATGACTAGCCACTGGGTCTAACGTAATTACTTTTTTTAAGCAATTTTCAAAGCCTTGCAATTTGCAATGTATGTAACTGTGTTTGTTCGGGTGGCATCTTGCAACTCAATTTTGAACCACTTTCCGATGGCCGATATTAGCTAAAATTTGGTATACGTGCAGACGTGAGAGAAAAGAAGACTGAGAAAAATGCCCATCTAAATTCCGCTAAAACAATGATTATATCACCTAAAGTACGGCGCGTACCTACTGGAATCACCAAAATGTACAATGACTAGCACCAGTTTCTACGGTAACAACTAATAGAATAAATAGTTGTCAAAATGATTAATGTTTTGTGTGTAACTCCGATTACAATTCAATAAAATTACATTTTTATAATTAACTTATGTTTTGTCAGTTCAACAGAATTGAAACCATTGTTTTAATTTTATCCGCTAGCCTCTAATAATTCCAAGTACAAAGCAGCACAATTCAATGTCTTGTTTAGTTACTAATATTGGAAGTAGGTCCTTACTTATGAAATTGGTGTTAAATCGAACTGACTTAACACCAATTTCATAAGCACTTCACTATCACGCATAGGTACCCAGTTTTTTTCCACTGGCATTCTCATTATGGCTTGTATTGGCTACGAATTTTTCACCTTCTGTATCTGTGAACTGATTGCCTTGATAACGTCGTTTTTTAGAGTTATGTCGTGCAACATTGCCTCGTGTACCTTTTATATAATTCGGCATTTTTATGTTTCGAAATCGACTAAGCAACACGAATTTTCCAACTGAACTAACTATATTTCTTGACAAACCTTTATGTGTATGGCAATATTACACGTGTATAGGACCGTTAATATAGATAATATAGATATATATAAATATGTAAATATACTTACGTAGTAACTCTAATATATTATATAAGTTCTTCTGGTTATAGGATGAAAGAAATATTTTGCTATTGTAATGGAAGGGACACCTTTTCCCAGTAGAGCTTCGACTACCTGACAATACGCACGCCGCGCCGGCCCGCTCCATTATCCTACTTACTATTATAAAGGCGAAAGTTTGTAAGTATGGATGTATGTATGGATGTTTGTTACTCTTTCACGTAAAAACTACTGAATGGATTTACATGAAATTTGGAATGAAGGTTGTTCATGGTCTGGATTAACACATAGGCTACTTTTTATCCCGGAATACGCGGGTGAAACCGCGGGGCGCAGCTAGTATAAGATATAACAGTAACTTCGTTAATATTCGAGATTTTTTTTCCTCTCGTCAGTAGACGCTTTACTTTACTTTCAGATTATCGAAAAAAAAAATTCGTTTTTTTTGAAAATTCTATATGGACTTCCCTCCTCCGACACAATAATGAAGGAATTTTGAATCTTAAAGTAAAAGGTAGATCCTCTACAATAAGCGGAAGCGCTCATCGCAATGTTTGTACCCTGATGAACCAGCCAAATCCTGCCCCAAGCGAAAATTGACCCAAAAAAAGGTACCTACTGGTAAGTGCTTGGTGGACTAGTGCTGGTGTCATTCACTATAGCTTTCTGAGATCTGGCCAGATAACTACGGCAGATATGTACTGTCAAGAATTGAAAACCATGATGGAAAAGCTAGCTGCTAAACAACCGAGGCTGCTCAATTGCTCTAGTCCACAGTGTGTTGTCTAGTGTCCATAGTGTGTGGTCTAGCGTTCTCTTGCACAACAGTCTGTCGATCGTCTGTTGTGCACACACTGCATACGACAGACGATCGCTAAATTAGAGGAGCTGCGACTGGAATGTCTCCGACACCCACCATACTCCCCGGATCTTGCTCCAACAGATTAGCACTTTTTCCGGAGTTTAGACAACTTCTTGCAAGGAAAAAAATTGACAATTGACAATTGATCGGTGAGACAGTCCAAATTGCCTTCAAAGATTTTATTGATTCTCGCTCCCCTAGTTTCTTCAGCAAAGGAATCAATATACTACTGTTAGGAATAGTAATATTTTGTTAACACTATCTGATTACTTAGTACTTAAGTATTGTATTAATCTAAACCTTTTGAATGAACACTCAGAGTTTATTTAATTTAAGCTGTTTCAAACCTGTGCTTATTCGCTACAGTCACATATTGGATGTGACATTTAAGATCTTATGTAATAGGACCTCTTTCCTTTATAGTTGGCAGGAACAGTAGAGTAAAATAAACTTGAGGTTTTTGAAAAAGGAAGACAAGAAAAGGCGGCAGATCGTTCGAAGCTCTCGAGAGTTCGGATGGGATTTTGGATTGTTAAGCTTGAATTATAATTATTTGTAAACATTTATTTGTTTTTATATTACCAAGATAAGGAGAAATATCGAGCTTTTAGTTCCGAAGGTGGGATATAATTGAGATCGTGCTGCAAAACACACTCAGTGAAGAAAACACGCCCAGAAAAGGTGAAAATTTTTCGTAATATTTTCTTGACTACATTAAACAACATAGAATACTAATGATTGTTTTACATTAAAATTAAGCTTTAGCGTGCAATAAGAGTACCATAAAAAAAATATCAGCTTCTAAATTAAGTTATAATTTTATTGAGATTGGGGTGCATATTACGTAGTCTGATAATGCACAGCACTTTGGGTTTGCCGCAATAATATACAGCCAATAATCCATGTAACAAAAGTAAAGTGTGAAGTAAGTTTCAGCAAAGAGGTTGTACTTACTTTATAACAGATTTTAAATAGTAAAACTACATTTAATAATAAAAAATAATAATAATAATAACTGTAAAGCACTGATTAAAATATTTTATGCGGGTTTAAGTCCAGTAATAGTTATTAAAAATTTAAATTTATTTATTAGACTTTTTTTTAATGTTATTTATCTTTGGATTATGAATGGTGTATGTTAGTAACCAAGATAAATTACTCGAGTAACAAGACACTCAAAAGCAGTGATATGCTATATTAAATGAGAAGTTCGTACGCAGCAATTAAGAATTTAAAATTTTTATGTATTAAAATCTACTTACTTAAATATATGGGAAAACTCTTACTTATGTTTTGAAGGCAAAGGTAATAAATAATAAAGGGGACATTTACTGCTTGAAATCCTGTGCATTTCAGAAAACATCGAACGTAAGCGAGAGTCACGAACTCAGATGTCCGATGACTCGGAGAACAGCGGGAGTAGGCTTCTCAGATACGACTCGACGGTCACAGAAATCGAGGAGCGAGCGGCGAGTTAATTCGGACAGCAGTACCATTGTACAAATAACAGCTTTAAGAGGGCTGATTCAGATCATAAGCAAGGTGGAAGTAATGAACGTTATCCTATTTTAATGTCATACCAGAATTCGATCCGTCTCAAAAGAATCAAACTGTTGACGATTGGATTAGTAAGTTAATGAATATGCCACAATTTATAATTGGTCAGAAAGCCAAATCATCCTATACGCTTTTCCTAAATTAACAGGTCTTGTCAAAAATGGTATCAAGATTGACCTAACTTACTATTCATAATCTGAATATCAAACAAAATTAAGATTAGCTTTCTCTAGTGACGAAACCTATGGAAAACTGTTGACGAACTTGCTTGCAGAGTTACCTAAATATGATGAATCATTAGAAGCATACTTTCATGAAAATAGTGTTGCTGAGTCGTTATAATATAAATGAAAATAATACAACTGATTGCATAGGTGTTTTTCGGAATTAAATATAGATCCTTAAGAGAGTGCTGAAGTTTTACAATTTACAGAACCTGATAAGATTTTAGTTTTTCTTAGGAATGTGAAAGTAACAAAGAAACCTAAAGAATCAAATCTAACCAACCAACCAAGCAATTTCGACAACAGAAATGGGCCTAAAAGCCTGTAAATTAAAATGTTAGGTAAATCCATTAAATATTGCAACTGTTCACAAGAACGGCACCTCTCTTTTCAATGTAAACTACAAATCAAGCGCTATGAATCATGTCGTAAGTTAAGTCCTAAAACTGCTGACTGTTCTGATTAAGCAAAATCGCAAAACAATAACCTGGATTGAGAAAAATTCAAGCGGTAGAGAATTCTCTTAAATCTACAGACGCTTCCGAAATAGGCATAGCAAGTAAAGGTAGGTAGGTACACATAGCGCTGTTGCATTTTTCTTACGAAGAAGTGCAACGAATACACATCGTATGATTTAAAAACACGTCGTTAGCGGTCGTTTCTTCACTACAGAGAATTGGGGTAAATTGGTTTAAAAAAAAAAAAAAAAAAAAAAATTGTCTACGTAGCTAATGTTAAATTATTAGAATTTATTTATTAAAACTAAAATAAATGAATTAGGACAACATGTCAATTATTATTTCTAATGTTACAGTCAATCTTTATTAAATATTGGAGAAGGAATGTCAATTGTTTAATCATCAATAAATGTCAGGAAATATTTGTCAAAATAAGGAATTTCGAGATAACATTTTTGTGCTAATATTTATGGTCTTTGATTAATTAAAAAAACATTCCAATATTCAAATCTCTAATGTCTTTGGGAATTTTAGTATAGGTATAACTTGTCTAGCTTATATCTCAGGGTGACGAGCGCAGTGCTGTGCCGCGCAGGGTCTTGAATTCTGTGAGTTCAAAATTCTGGGTGGTGCAGACCTGTTATGGGCAAACGTGACGTTTAACATCAGGCGAGCGATTTACTCGTCTCGTCACTCAATTACATAAAAAAAAAAAAAAATAGTATAAAGCCAAATAAAATACACCTTTTGCATCAGTTCAGTGCGGTCCTAGCTCAGCGTGGACAAAGTTTCATTTCATCCTGCGTGCGAGTACAAACACCGGCATTTTAGTTCAGCCTCCAAACAGATCTTTATTTGATTACACAAAAGTGACAGTTTCAATGATGGTAACGTTAACAAAATGTGCTCTTTGAAATATGGCTTGCAGCTATCAGACTTATGAAGATGAAACATTGCTCTGACGCATCTCTTTAGGGCTCTTGTCAAGTCCTTGATGTATTCAATAAATAAAATAAATAAAGATTGTGTGCGGATTCCAAATTCGCCTCATTTAATTTAAGCAACCTACTTATTATATTGGGATACCACAGTACCTAATTATTTTGTTATTCTTCACGTATTTTTGTATAGCAACGTTTCTTTAACTCGTTGATTATTATAAATGCTTTTCTTGACATCTAAACATTTTTTTTATAATAGACATTTACAACATTACGCCAAATTGTAATTGCGTATCTTATGACAGAATGTATGTATGTTTATTTTAAGTACTTACAGCTATGAGAGTTTATTTATCTAATAACGGTCTAAGTTTTAACAGGGCATAATTTCCATTGGCCATTTTCATCCACCATTTATCGACGTGAGCAGTGTGATTAATTGTGTTATTTATCGTATAACAAATACGTTAATCCTAAAATTACATTTTCTATACGGTTGAATTACTCAAAATACCTAGTCTGATAGGTACTGACTGCATCACAATACTTTTCTTAATTGAGAATTATAACATTACAATCAAACCAATAGCATTATTTGATTTAACTTGTAAATTAAAAATTACTTTTATCTTTAGTTCCAACATGGGTATCGTTTGCAGACGTTTTAAAATTAATAATCGACGCATTTACTAATTTTGTCATGGTAGTACTATTAAAAGCAATAACAGCAGTAATTACTTTAAAGTAATGCGAACTTACTTTCGCACATTCAGCGACTCAGAACGCATGATTTCAGACAGATGTAGGTACTTTGTTCATGTCAAAGAGTCTTCGAGAATTCCTGAACTATCACGGAGTTAAACATAGGTATATTTTAAAAATGCTGTAGTAACTCCACGAGCCAACGGTCAAGTAGAGCGCTACTACCACGCGGTGTTGTCGGTTTTAACAGCTACAAACTTTGAAAAACCATAAAACTCTTGGGATAATCGTAAATCTGAAATTCAGTAGTATTTTCTCGGTTTAGTTTAACTAATGTACAGTGTACACTGGTAATCGTACTTTTGTATACTTACTTATGCATAATAAAGAAATTTTAAAACTAAACTAACTGTCAGTTTAATATTTTAAGTTAAAACATACCGAATCAGAAATCTAACAGTGATAACGATTCTGATTTAATAGCGATTGATTTGTTGTCATAAGGAGTTATGAGAGTAGGTATAATTATTAAGATGTTTATTAGATAGGATTCTATTAATGATTAGCAGGCTGTACAATAAAATAGTATGCAATACTTACTTACGATAGTCAATATGTCTATTGACCGCAAACAAGTAATGCCAAAGAATTTTTATTTTTCATTACATTTTATATCACATTTGTCTATTCCAAATGACTCGATGTATGTAGATGTTAAATGTTGTTTAAAATCATAATTGATTAGCTTACAATATTTTTGATAAACTTGATCGATAATGAAAGAGATCTCAAATAAAAGATTCAATTGATTAAAATATTATTAGTATCCGTGTTATTGAGATAAGTCAGTTTTAATCCGTTAACTTGGATGAGAAGTGAAGGGGTCTCAACAAGTTGTTTGAATGATTATTCATGATCAAGCCTGGTTACTTGGATGAGGAGTGACAGGGTCTCAACAAGTTTTAGTGATTATTCATGATCAAGCCTGGTAACTTGGATGAGAAGTGACAGGGTCTCAACAAGGTCTTGGATGAGAACAGTAGGGGTCTCAACAAGATTTTCGAATAATTATTCATGATCAAGCTTACTAACTTGGATGAGAACAGTAGGGGTCTCAACAAGATTCTGAATGACTATTTATGATTAAGCTTGGTTACTTGGATGAGAAGTGACAGGGTCTCAACAAGGTCTTGGATGAGAACAGTAGGGGTCTCAACAAGATATTTGAATAATTATTTACGATCGGCTTGATTACTTGGATGAGAAGTGACAGGGTCTCAACAAGGTCTTGGATGAGAACAGTAGGGGTCTCAACAAGATATTTGAATAATTATTATTTACGGTCAGGCTTGGTTACTTGGATGAGAACAGCAGGGGTCTCAACAAGATATTTGAATAATTATTCATGATCAAGATTACTGACTTGGCTAACAATAGACTGGGCCTCAACAAGATATTTGAAAAGTTTTAAGAATAATGTTTTATTAAATTGTTTAAGTTTTATTTCATAATCTTACGTAACCTTAAGTGTTTATTATTTATTGTAATGATATATGTTGTTGTACTATTCCATAATTCAATTAATAGCAAGTGCAGTGATGTTCGTTAAATAAAGTCTATTTATTTTAGTGTGTCACAATTACAACAATATATATATCATATAAT
Source organism: Alcis repandata (assembly GCA_949125135.1). NCBI lineage: Eukaryota > Metazoa > Arthropoda > Insecta > Lepidoptera > Geometridae > Alcis > Alcis repandata. The sequence goes on along the minus strand of OX421221.1, from coordinate 10,114,143 downwards.
ACGAGTGCATAATAATATATAATATACGTTACAAGTTACAACGTACAATATTTTTTATACAAATTTGTTAAGTAGTTGATTTTCCCGGGACGGGAAATTATCAGGAAAGGCCGACTGTTAGGAATAGTAATATTTTGTTAACACTATCTGATTACTTAGTACTTAAGTATTGTATTAATCTAAACCTTTTAGTAGTGGTAGGGCTCTTTTGCAGAGCCCGCCTGGGGAAGTACCACACCTTTGCCAGTTATTCCACCGCCAAGCAGTAATGTGCAAACATTACTGTGTTCCGGTTGGAAGGGCATTGTTTCCAGTGAAATTACAGGGCAATTGGGAGATGAAACAACTTATATCTCAGGGTGACAAGCGCAGTGCTGTGCCGCGCAGGATTTTGAATTCTGCGAGTTCAAAATTCTGGGTGACGCAGACCTGTTATGGGCAAACGTGACGTTTAACATCAGGCGAGCGATTTGCTCGTCTCGCCACTCAATTACATAAAAAAAAAAAAAAAAAAAAAAAAAAAAAACCTTTTGAATGAACACTCAGAGTTTATTTAATTTAAGCTGTTTCAAACCTGTGCTTATTCGCTACAGTCACATATTGGATGTGACATTTAAGATCTTATGTAATAGGACCTCTTTCCTTTATAGTTGGCAGGAACAGTAGAGTAAAATAAACTTGAGGTTTTTGAAAAAGGAAGACAAGAAAAGGCGGCAGATCGTTCGAAGCTCTCGAGAGTTCGGATGGGATTTTAGATTGATAAGCTTGAATTATAATTATTTGTAAACATTTATTTGTTTTTATATTACCAAGATAAGGAGAAATATCGAGCTTTTACTACCTAGTAGATGGCAGAAGTGCGTAGATAGCAATGGAACATAGTTTTAGATATATCATATTATGTCGAATAGAGAACTAGCTAGTATCTTTTAAAACGAGTAAAACCGCCAGCCTTGACGACCATCGGTTTTACTGTTACAATTGAACTCTCTACACTGCCTAGTTTTCGACTCAAAAACTAATAGAAATGATTCTAAGCACTTGTTGGAATTCTCTTGAAATAAAAGCACATGAAACACTGAATTATTTTTATTTTAGTTTTCTTCAAAGTTTTACTTACAACGTTTCACCTTGAATCTCAAACAAAAAGTGGCACGCCTTGTATGAAAAAGGAATGCGGCTGCCACTTTATCAAGTTTTTAAACAAAAGCAGCAAATATTCAACCAAATAGATTTTGCTCGAGTATTTAGTTACCAAATAGATTTTACTTCGAGTGTAAGTTTCACAGGATATGCCATCAGCGGCGCTAGTGTCGCTTCGAACGAAAACTCGAAGACGCCCAATGCCCTCGCGGCGATACGGCCATTCTGCAATGCGACGCGTGCTCTGTGTCGTTTTGGCATTTATCCTGGTTGTTACTGAAATAAAGAAAGTAATGTTTTGAGGCTAGGTACTTCCACAGTACACCTAAACCTATGATTTAAATTTAAGTTGGTACATAGTATGTAGATCAACTGAATCGCTGATTTACCATGCATCAAGTAGGTGCGAGTGCGAGTGTGCATCTTTTTATCGAATTAATAATTACAGTCATAGTCAGTCATTGGTCAAAGTAATAGTCTTGGCAAATAATAGGCCATTGACGGTCGTACCGCCAATGTGCATCTTTTAATTGCTATATGGGCACTCCACGCGCCCATATGCATTAATAATAATAGGCCATTATAACGGTCGCATATTCGGTCGGTCGGTTGCATATGCATTAATAATTCGATTTTTATTGCTTGACACATTGGTCTACTCCACGCGCCAATGTGCAGATTAAGTTTTGTATGAATACACATATTGGTCTACTCCACGCGCCAATATGTAAATTATTATGTTTTGCGTGAATACACATATTGGTCAACTCCACGTGTCAATATGCAATTTGTGTTTCATGCTTTGGTGTCGAATAAAGTGAAACGTGCTCACCAATAATATCATCATTGTGACGCGCGATGGGTCTCGTGCTGTGTAGTAGCAGTGACGTCACCATCAGTGACGTTAGCCACGTGCAGCGCCGCCGCGGAGTGTGGCGGCGCCGGCGAGCCGCAGACGACAGCAGACGGGCTGGCTCGGGGCGACACGGCCGCCTGGGGGCCTCCCGCCGGCTGAGGGGCGCGCCGCAGCTGGTCGTGCGCGACCTTGCGGGGCCGCCCGTGGTGACCCACCACCTTTTTCACAAGGTAGCGATCGTTGTCCAGAACTCTGTGAACTTCATAAGGCACGCTAAATTTCAAATCGAGAGAAGTCTGATTTCTTGGATTGTTCTTTACCAGAACGAAATCTCCTCGTTGAAAATTGTGAATTTTCGCTCGTCCTTTGTCGAATCTCGCTTTATCTTTCGCAGATAACTCCGTCATTCTGAGCTGTACATGCCGATCCATAGCATCGCCGTCGACGGACGTGTTATCGAAATTTACCAACTGCAGCAGTTCCGGAGGCACGCAATTTTGACGTCGAGTTAGTAGTGTAAGTGGGGCGATACCTGTCACTCTGTGTGCCGTACAGTTCAGAGCGAGTTGCAAGCCATCAAGAGCTGTGTGCCATTCTGGGGTTTCATAGTTCTTAATCATTATGAGACCATTCTTCAGGGTTGACATAACTCGCTCCACTTATCCGTTGGCTCTGCTCGCTCCTGGGGATATGGCATGAATCTCAATACCATTACCATACCTGTCACAATAGCTTTTGTATTCACCTAAAAACTCGCGTCCGCCATCCACGATGATCTGTCTCGGAGTCCCGAAGAGGTGAATGACCTGCCTCAAGGCAGCCGTAGTACTAAACTGACTCTTGTCGTTGGAGTGTCGGAGAAGTACATACTTTGTAAATGCGTCTATTGTAACAATGACGTACTCTTGTTCTTCCGAACTACCGAGTTTGCCAGTGATGTCCATGTGAATGACTTCGAATGGAACCGTTGGTTTAGTAATGGGATGTAATTGTACCTGTATGGGTCCAGATGTCTGTTTTGAAGTTCTGCATATTACACAGTTATCCACGAACTCTCGGACAACGGTTGACATTTTGTCAAAATGGTAGGTGTCTCGCATTTTCTGTAGAGTTTTCTCCCAGCCTGGGTGCTTAAGGGTCGTGTGGAACGTGTTCATGAGACTCCACTGAAAAGACTTTGGGACCACTATCAGTTTTCGTTCTCCTTGAATTGGATCGCTCTTTCTGTACTTCAGTACATTACCTTCGAGGAGGTATCCGGGAACATCATCTCCATTGTGTAGGCTATCTATGATAGGCCGCAGCTCACCATCGCGTCGTTGCTCAATATTAATCCATTCGAGGTTACTGGTCATGGTGTTTACCGTCAATGGATCTGGATTCCTGCTGAGAAAGTCTGCATGCTGCATCCGCTCGCCCTTCCTGTACTCAACTTCAAAGTCGTAATTCTGTAGGTAGGCCCACCATCTATGTATGCGTGGTAGTAAATCTTGCTTGTGCTTGGAGGCCTTTAAGGCGTTGCAATCCGTGATCACCTTGAACTTACGGCCGTAAACAAAATGGCGGAAATGTTTAATTGCTCGCACTACGGCCAATGTTTCCAGTTCATAACTATGGTACCTACTTTCTGTGTCCGTGGTGCGCATGCTGAAGTAGGCGATCACGTGAGTTCGGCTGTTGATGATTCGTACCAAAATTGCCCCAAATCTGATTCCACTGGCATCAGTGTATAATTCTCTAAGTTCGCCTTCTCGGAAAATTGTTAGGACAGGCGCAGAAGTGAGGTGATGGATAATCGCTTGTCGTGCCTCCTCATGAACATGAGTCCATTGCCATTTAGTGCCTTGCTTAGTCAGATTATATAAAGGGAGTCTCTGTTATCTACGGTAACCTGGGGACGTTTCAAAAGCGGTTTGTCGATATTACTTTGACTTGGGCGTTTAACGCGAATAGAAGATGCAACAGATATCAACTCGGGCACTGAAATAGCTCTGGCATTCATTAATTCAATGCGGAGACGTTCGTCACTCACCGTTCCAATCACTGCCTCCACAGCATCGCTACTCTCGAGCTGGTCTTTCGTTAGGCGCCTCCATAGCAGCCATGATTGTGACAGAAACTCTGCAATATCCTTGGAAGAATCATAGGTGTGTTCTCTAAACCTGAGTACGTCCCGCGAGTAACGGTTTTCTGGTTCAAATGTAGTGATTATATTCTCACGTAACTCGTCCCAGCTAGATGTCGTAACAAGCCAATTATCAGCCCATATTTTGGCACGACCTTTTAGCAAGCTGGTTACTTTCATCCGGATATCATAGTCAGTAAGATTATAGGTACTTTTAGCAATAGAGATGTGCGTACACCACTCACGGACTCCAACGTTGCCGTCCGGGTCGTACGAAGGTAGAAATATTTCAGTAATTTTTACCTTGCCAACAGATTTCTGTTGTGATAATAGACGCTCGCTCATATGCTGCATCATCGTCATCATGTGCGAGTAAAATTCTGGAGGCACATTACCAGACTGTAGTGGTAGCGGCGGCGGTGATATGGCGCCCGCTGCAGGCCCACTCGTCGCATCAAGTCCGCTAGCTGCCGCAGGCTGTGTAGACTCGTTTGAACTTGTCGACGCGCCAGGCGCCGGCCGACTCTGCTCGGATGCATCCATCCGGGGGTCCTTATATGTAGTTTTGACCAGGATCACCTGAAATATAGTTAACGGCCAGAGAGGGATCAATAGATTACTATCCCACTTCTGATGTCGAATAGAGAACTAGCTAGTATCTTTTAAAACGAGTAAAACCGCCAGCCTTGACGACCATCGGTTTTACTGTTACAATTGAACTCTCTACACTGCCTAGTTTTCGACTCAAAAACTAATAGAAATGATTCTAAGCACTTGTTGGAATTCTCTTGAAATAAAAGCACATGAAACACTGAATTATTTTTATTTTAGTTTTCTTCAAAGTTTTACTTACAACGTTTCACCTTGAATCTCAAACAAAAAGTGGCACGCCTTGTATGAAAAAGGAATGCGGCTGCCACTTTATCAAGTTTTTAAACAAAAGCAGCAAATATTCAACCAAATAGATTTTGCTCGAGTATTTAGTTACCAAATAGATTTTACTTCGAGTGTAAGTTTCACAGGATATGCCATCAGCGGCGCTAGTGTCGCTTCGAACGAAAACTCGAAGACGCCCAATGCCCTCGCGGCGACATATTATATAATTTTTTTCGTCTATTTTGTTTTCCCCGTACAAAACGCCATTTTCATAGGTAAGGACCCAATATTATAAAGGTGAAAGTATGTATGTTTGTTACTAATGAACGCTGAAACGGCTGAACGGATTTACATGAAATTTGGAATGAAGGTTGTTCATGGTCTAGATTAACACATAGACTTTTTATCCCGGAAAACGCGGGTGAAACTGCGGGTCGCAGCTGGTAAGATAATAATAAATCTAAGATATCACATTTTTTGTCAATTCATTAGGTAATGAGAGTTATACATGTTTTATTATTTGTCGGCCTGTTTGGCTCAGCGGTAGTGTATCCGCTTTATAAGCCAGAGGTTCCGGGTTCGATTCCCGGCCGATTTTGTATGATGAATTTAAGTATCTGTTCTGGGACTGGGTGTTAGTTGTCTTTGTGTGTGTTCAATGACGTCCCCGACACGGGATTTATTCCTAGCTATGAGTGTGAAACGTTGATTTATATTTATTTATATCTAATCCAATGTAAAAGTATGTTTTTGGCCACATATTTTTTTTTACGTAGTAATATGATAATACGAGTAATATTTTGACTATTCTCAGACTTAACATAATATCTTACGTATCTAATTTTAGTTTTTTTGATTTTGTTTGCTTTCTTATCTTAATATATATAAATCTCGTGTCACAATGTTTGTCCTCAATGGACTCCTAAACCACTTAACCGATTATAATAAAATTCGCACACCATGTGCAGTTCGATCCAACTTGAGAGATAGGATAGTTTAAATCTCAAATTATACTTAGTCGCAATTTTAATTTATTGCAAATTATATTTATACTGATAATTTTTACTATAAATTGACAAGTTAGCATCAACATACTACGGTTGCTATAGTTACGCAATGGCTTTTGACAGGACAACGTCTGTCGAGTCAGCTAGTATCTATATATATTATACTACCAATACATTATAGACAAAACATAGTAAAACTGAAATAATGAAAGATTTGATTCGATTAAATGGCATCAAATACACGGGGCTTCTCAATACTCATTATTTATGTAATATTGAGTCGGAAACTCCGACCGTAGTTGCGTTCACAACCGATAGGTACTCTTTTTGAATTATTATCTCATTTATCAAAACCACTTTTCAAAGTATTATGGCACTATAAGCTCTGAGTTAAGTAATGGATGGCCCTTGGCCTTTAGGAACAATTTATCAAACCTTCTGATGTGTAATCAAACACGGTTGGTTCATCAAATGATGTCGAACGCGTAGGCCCACAACGCTACCCAAATCAATACCAACCGATTTGGGTCTCTATGCGACTAACGTAATACAAAGTACGAACCTACGAGTATAATCTGGGTGCTTGTGGACGATCCTCTATGAATTTGTATTGCTTTAGTCGCTAGAGAACAAAATTTGCGACTTTTTGACTGGAACAGATACTTATCCGGGCAGATACTGCCAACTTTTCTAAATACGAGTACGAGAAACTGTATGTACCTCTATATTTTACAAATATCCATAGGCCGCTGTTTTTTTAAATTTATTATAATATCCAGCCATGTGATAAATATTTATAATAGGTACATCTGTTGTAATTTCAGTAAAAAAAAACATCAAATATATTTGTTTCAGAAATGTTTGACGTATCAGTTTTACCTTGCAAAAAGAATAATCATTTTTTAACAAACTACGAGCACTTAAAAAAGTGTAAACGGACACTAAATCTAAATCAACATAGAACATAGAAGATGTCAGTGTCGCGTGACACATCCACTCAACGCGAGCGGCTCAAAATTTCAATGTCAAGATATCTAAAATAACTTATCTTTGACAGTTCAGAGAGTGTAATCGTTTGGGCGCTGGCCAGCTCCGGTCTACCTAACAGGTAAATCAGGCAATCAGCCAAATTGAACATACATAATTAAATGTTGCAATACCCAAGGGAGTAGTCATCGATCGGATCCTAAAACCGCGCTAAAAATAGATTGATATTGATCGTTTTGGAATGCTAATTACCTTTGTATATTATAGTAACGATTGATTCAAGTCTTCAAAGAGTGTGTTATCATTAATTAATTTGACTACTTCTTAATTTGATATTTATTTTTGTTCTTGACTTTACATGCTCAGATCAAAAAGAATTATTCAAATTCAATCATTCTTTTTGATCTGAGTTTACATGTAATCTCTAATAATATCTGACGTTCGCTAATTGAATTAGTAAACCTAAAACTGGCGGTTTAAAAGAATATTATTTGTAATTTTCATGTTCATTATTTTGTGCTGTAAAATAAAAATAGAATAAAGCAGAGGCTCTCAAAGAGAGCTATAATGCCGAGGGCGCATGGGCGAGACGCCCGTCTGAGAGCGGCAAAGGGCCCTAGAAACTAGAACGTTTTAAGCGGCTTAAAGGAGAAACTATATTTCAATAAACTGGATAGGTAATTTTTGTGCTATAGTTAAAATATGTTCATTTTAAAAATATTTTTAAAAACAAGCTTTCATTGCATTGTTCTCGGAGTGACGTCGGGAAGTGGTTCAAAATTGAGTTGCAAGATTCTACCCGAACAAACGTAGTTACATAGTTAGTTACACACATTGCAAGTTAAATAAAAGCCTTTAAAAATAGACAGTGTCAGAGATTAATTAATTTATCAACGTGGATGGTACAACTGGTAGACTTAAATAATAATTTTGAAAAACTCCGATCCAAGGGATTCGGATGGGCCGTGAGCAAGATTTTTATTCACAATAAAGCGGGATAGCCAAATAAATAGGCTCTTAGTACAAAACCCACCGTGCGTTCTGTTTACTTGTCTGTTTATTTTTAGGCGGCCTAAAAATTCTTAACAGTAGCACTGCAAATTATATTACTATATCGGTCTACAAATTGACGTTCTAACTCGACGGAATAGTTAAAAAAACATGATTTTGTCTATGGTCCGAAGAAAATTGCGGAACTTTAATCATTTGTCGAGTCTGAATGCCAGTTTATCGATCGACAAAGTTTCATACGTGCACTGCAGAGCTTGCCTTTCGGCCTTCATGAAGTTAGTTTTTTAAATTAATTTTGACGTAAGTAACTTTAGTTCTAGCAAACTGTATACATTCATTAAAACCTCCTACACATTATTATAATATAACAATGAACCTGTTAAAATAATATTTTGCCTTATTAGTAATATATTTATTTATTATATTTATATGTATTAGTTTATTTTCGCAAATGTAGGTAGTTTTTTAGTAGTAGAATGTATTTTATTTGAATGTATTTCTAAGTATTTTTTACTTTTTTATGTAGGTTTAAGTATATGACAGTTTTTTTTTTTTCTTCTCAATATTGCACACCCCGTTTTTCTATTTTTTTTGTCTATCCTCTCCATCCTAAGGTTGCCTGGAAGAGATCGCTCTTAGCGATAAGGCCACCAGTAGTTTTATGTGTTATAATTCTTTTGTTTGTAATTTATGGTGTGAACAATAAAGAGTTTATCTATCTATCTATTTTGCATTCCAAAATCAGTTAAGCCGTTAAAAGTCGAGGCAGATAATATAAGACTACGTACTTCCTTTCCACCCAAAAAAAATCTTCTAATAATATCTACTCACAGCAGTCGTTTAAAAATGTGAATAGGATTTCAGTATTAACTAGTAAATAAAATACTCAGTATCTCGCAAAATAGAAGAAATACCTACACACCGAACAGCTGTGGACATAACTTCAGATGTTTTCGTCAATGGTGAGATCAACCTGTTCACTGTCGTTTTTATTTTCACAATTTATCCTAAACGCTTATTTTTAACCGACTTTAAAAAAGGAGGAGGTTCTCAATTCGACTATATGTTTTTTTTTAATGTTTGTTACCTCATAACTTTTGACTGGGTGAATCAATTTTGATGATTTTTTTTATTAGAATGCTGACGCTTCCCCTGTGGTCCCATTCTAATTAAGTCCAGTTCTGATAATGGTATCCGTGAGATAGCCATATAAGTCTTAAATTTGCATTAAGTACGTGCGCGACTAATAGATGAATAACTCAATAGTCGGTCTCTTGAAGTCGGTTTTTGGTTTTTTTTTTTTGTAAAAATAATTATAATCTTACTAGCTTTAAGATTTCAGAAGATAACTCAAGAAGCCAGTGACAGTCTGTAACGTAAGTAAGTTTGTATAAGCTCAGAACTTAGCTCGGGAGTTATAGGCTAATCACCTAGGCGAACTGGTGGCGAACTTTTATGGATCAACGTAATTACATTTTCTTTTTTGTATTTGACCTTATTTTTATGTATACAGGGTTATTCATAAGCGGTATGCTAATCCGAAAAAGGCTCATAGTACTCATCATCACGAACAACTTTTTCTATGAAACCAACCCGAAATTCGCGAAAAATATCAGCTGTTCCATAGAAAAATGTCAATGACACTCGACAAAAAGTATGGAAAAGCTGTTTTTATTGCGAATTCTGGGTTGGTCCGATAGTAAAAGTTGTCATAATGATGAGTACTATGAGCCCTTTTTGGATTAGCATACCCTTTACGAATAACCCTACATGTATTAGTACTATAAACCTAGCTGTAAGATTTTCAGATCTGTTTAAATATAATTATTTTTACAAAACAAAAACACAAAAACCAACTTCAAAACACCGACTATTAGGTTATTCATCTATTTGTCGCGCACGTACTTAATGCAAATTTAAGATTTATATGGTTTTCTCGTGGATACCATTATCAGAACGGGCTAAATTGAAATGGGACCAAATGGGAAGCGTCAGCTTTCTAATAAAAAAAGAATCATCAAAATCGATTCACCCAGTCAAAAATTATGAGGTAACAAACATTAAAAAAAAAAATACAGTCGAATTGATAACCTCCTCCTTTTTTGCAGTCGGTTAAAAATGAAATAAACGTGCCAGATTATTTAAATGAATGCTAAATGACTCCACGAACGTGCCGTTAAATTGTTTTGCTTTGTGATTGTTGGGCGTTGGCGTGCCTCAAATATTTTATCGCGTGTCCTCAATGGCACGCGTGCCATTGGTTTGCCATCCCTGACCTAGGACCTGCTATGATTCTGAAATGTCTATATTTAGCTAATATTATAAGGAGGTAAGTATGTTTGTAGAGGGTAACCTCCAAAACTTTTAGGGGACAATTTCTCCACGTGTTAATGGTCCGATATTTTTTAATTATTTTACCAATAGAAAGCTCCACTATCTTTATAGACTACTAGCTGACCCGGCAAAAGTTGCTTTGCCATATAAATTTAGGGGTTGGTGATAGAAGGGTTAAAATTTAGGGTTGTATGTATTTTTTAATGCCACATAAGGCACAATATAAAAAAATAAAATTTTAGTCCAAACAATAAAAATAAATGTTAGGGGTGGACAACCCTCATCACTTAGGGGTATGAAAAATAGATGTTGGCCGATTCTCAGACCTACTCAATATGCTCACAAAATTTCATGAGATGGTCAAGCCGTTTCGGAGGAGTACGGGAACGAACATTGTGACACGAGAATTTTATCTATAAGATGTTTTATTCCTTTAAACCGGGTACAAAGGTACTGACCATCAGCTTGTAGAAAATTGACTTAATACTTATACACAATGGCACCCCAAATCTCTGTAAACCCTATCCATGTTTTTTTTACCCACAGCCACCTGGCTCGATCCCCCCAAATCAAAATCCTAGATCATATCTAAATAAACAAAAGACATGATGACTAGATATAAAGCATTAGTTTCGTTTCACGTCGATGAAATAAATGCTCAATTTAATGCCACTCAAAAATAACCAGACACTAAACAAATAATTGGCTGTTAGGCTGTTACATACAGACTGACACCGAACTCTCGCCTTAAGGGGCTCTTCCCCGAAGGAGTTTCAAAAATTGAATTACCACAAACAACTACGGTACTCAATAGATCAATCACTTCTTCAACCGGCCAAATTTGGAAGCTCATCTGTCTCCGTAAACACACTAACTAGCCGTAACTCATATCATCCATCTACCGCCAGACACACATTGCATGTCGGGGTAATTATTGTGACATACATACATACATAAATACATACATACATACATACATACGAGTACATCCAATGCGCTCCCACTGGAAGCATTTGCGTGCAGGTAACGATCGAAAATATGATTACTGTATTGGATATTATTGTATTTTATTTGAATACATAACTGGTTGCTACTATTGAGCTCTCCCTACAAAATTGGCAATGCTGAACTAAGCAGTCCATTTGTTTGGTTAATTTTGTATGAGACCGAGTTCTATTATAGAGGTATAGGTAATAAATGGGCCCTGGCTGGTGACTTTTAAAAAGTCACCTCACCACCTCCACACTCCGGGAATGTCTTACATCTCATGCAACGGTTGTCCGAAAGAAATCGCTCAAATAATGATAAGGCTGCCTTTTGTGCTTTTCTCTCATATATTTTACTATGTTTGTGAAATTGTTTTTGTAGGGTCAGTGAATTGTAGTGTGAGGAAATACCTAGATACATTTTTAAATTTTGTTACTCTTTTCTGCAAAAATTGAGAAGCTACAACAGCCGTCTTGTACTAAGGGTATCTTTGTATCGTAACCTACCCAAAACTGCTATCAAACAAATATTTCCTCATTGTCAGCGTATTATTAGCCCATTGTTCCAACATGTGTATCGTTGGTCATTGCCAGCCGACTACATTGAATCATCAGTATTCATCAGTTACTATCATTGTTATGGACGCGCCCCATCTTTTATCCGCAAATTATCAAATAATTGATGGCTTTGGCAGCCGGGCAGGTAAATTTTTAATCGAAGTGCCGGCCGCCGCCATGTTGCTTCCATTACATAAGTACAATATCTATCCAGCCAGCAGATGCAGACCTAATCTTATTCAATTCCAACTCGCTAAAAAATACTTTTCTCAGACATACTTTGAAAACATGTAAGAAATTTTACAACAACATTAACATATTTTTGTACTGTATCCGAAGTTTAACCATTATTATGACCAGTTTTACTATGGAACCACCGAAGTCGGAACATATTATACTTTATCGATGTATGGGACCAACCCTGATATGGCGAAAAAAACATACGACACTCGACAAAATGCATGGAAAAACAAAAGCTTACGCGATTTCAATGTTAGTCTCATAGTAAAAATTATTCACTATGAGTACCTTTTCGGCTTATGGAGCCATATCAGTGAGTTGCAATAAAACATCTTAGGTTAGCATATGTACCCTTTCCTTTTAAAATGATATAGTAATATTAGTTATTACTATTCGTTTGAAAAAAGATATTGTCTATTTTAATTTTAAAACGTTGACAAAGTATACGAAACTCAATTCAGCATTTATTACAGCACTTGCAGTTTAATCACCATTATTTACGTCATTGGTTTTATTTATTTACGAGTCCATTATTCACTGAGTTGACACCTCTTGGCTTGTAAGAATCCGTGCCAGTAAAAGCTACGTTAACAAATGGATGAAGTAATTCTTGGTATTGTCTTGTCTACTCGCTGATACAGTCTACTGCAAAATTTAAAAATAAATCTGAAATATTATATGTATTTCATCTAAGAGTACTTATATTAATGTCATGACGCGCTTGAAAATAGATATCTAGTGTAAATTGCTTATTTAAAACCACAATATATTATGTGCAACGTGTATGTAGTTTTTTACAAGCTTATTTATCTCGCAATGTTTCTATGTAAGTGTGTATGTAGGTATATTCTAGTCAAATCTTGTAACTGAATTTTGATCCGACTACTTTCCGATGTCCGATTGACTGGAATTTGGGATCGTCCATTAATCACGGCTCAACAGGGGGGATGGAGTTTGAAAAATATCACGAAATATCAAAAGAGGGAGGGGGCTAAGTATTTGTTGCCAAAAGATACATGTGATATTGGCGGGGGGAAGGGGGTAATTTATGACCTCACCATGTGTTCAGAATGAACATGCATCGCGACCGCGTATCTACAATAGGCATAGCACCGGCGGAATTTGCAGAGTCCGCAAGTCCGCGACCCAGATCAAAGACCGACGGCTCGGTGCGGTGGCTTCTTAAAAGTGGACGGTCAGCGTTATTGACGTAGATTTAAAACCAATTAGTCTTAAGTGCTATATGTATAAATAGAGAAAAATGGTTTAAATAAAGTAATGGCAATTTGAAGGTTGTTTCATTCACTACTAGAAGGGGTGCAGTGGCGAGTCCTACGGGCGGCTGCACTGGAGTGTTAGGCAGGCAGGAGATTGCAGTGGCGAGTCCTACGGGCGGCTGCATAGGGTAGATGGCCCATCGATAGAGCAGTCAGGTCAACGAGGCGACCAGCTACCGACCAGTGAAGGATCGGACGGCGCCCAACTACGGCCTGCTGTTCGGTGGACGAAGCCGCGCCCAGCATCATTCCGCTGGCCGGGCGTATTACCTACCTCATCCATCCACTGTGGCAAGAGCTACTTTGATACCGTCACCTTAGGTGATCGTGACGTGAGTCTGCGTCACGGCAGTGGAATATCGTGCCTTTCCTCGATTCCCTCCCACTCCGCCTGGTACCAATAGGTCTCCTGGTAGCCGGGTTTCCTGCACCTATCTATATAAGTATATATTGATGTCATATGGTAGGGTAGGGACTTAGGGAAGTAGGGAACGTAGGGAACGTAGGGCAGACGTAGCAGAGTAGGTCCCCGGTTAGGGCCAGTCACCCGACGAGTACTCCATGCCCATACGGAGTTCCGCGGGGGTCTGGTAGGTTAGTCAGACGTCACAAAGAACTGAGTTGTTCCTGTGACGGCTGTGCTAGCTGAAGTTCGTCAGGCGTTAATCATTTACTTACAATAAATGGCTAGCGCCTGAACATTTGGTCCTTCGAACAATTTTGAACTAGTAGGTAGAATACGCGGTCCTCTTGTCCTAAGTAGGTGACACTTGACTGACAAAAACTTAGACGTATCGCGGCTTAGCGTACTCCAAAAAGCGTTAAGTTCGTGGTGCGTCGAGGTACAGACGTAACACTTGGCTGTAGCGGACAGTAGCGAGTCGGGGCCCGGCCTCCCACAAGCGGGAAGTTGGCTGTTTATCTCCACTGATCCAGGTGGAGATAAACAGCCAAGTGTGAGCTATCAGATCAGGAGTAGGGCCTAGGGATTAGGGGCAGCAAGAAGAAGAGAGAAGAAAGAAGAGCGAAGAAAGAAGATCGAAGAAAAAAGAGCTAAGATGGAAGTAAAAGAAGTTAACGAGTTGTTAAAGCGACAGGAGGGGTATTTCAATGAATTGCAAGTAATATTCAGGAATATCAAGAAAGATTCACCGTCAAGGAAAACCAGCGCGTACATCGCTCAGAAAACGGCTCAAGTAAAAGATGTGTTTTCAAAAGCGAGCTTCAATCATGACAGGCTGCAACAAGAAGATATTATCAAGGAGCATAGCTACAGCAAGACAAGGTATTTCCAAAATATCTGCGACGAGTACACAGACATAATGAAGTACCTTGATACGTGTAACGAGCAAGAGGAAGTAGTTCCCAAGAAGGTAGAACCAGAATCAGCATCCAGAAGCGCTATAGAGAAAGACGACTCACCGATTCTTGTCACTCAACTAGCCAGGATTCGTGACATTCAAGTGACGTTACGGCAGGCTACAGAAGCGATGTCAGAAGGCAAGAATCAGTCGTATTTGCAACATCTACTATCAACGTTACAAAGAAAATGGCAAGACACGGAGGGTCTCCATTTTACCCTAATCGCAGACAGGGCGGTCCAACAGCATGAGTACATTCGAGAACGCGTATTCGAGAGCGTACAACGCGATGTTGACAAGGTTATACAGGAGTTATGTTCCAAGACGAGCGGTTCCAGTCAGTCAAACCAATATCATGGAGTCAGACGGGTAAAATTACCAACAATAGAGATGCCGATATTCAACGGGAGATATGAATCGTGGACCTCGTTCAGCGACTTATTTCGGAAGATTATCCATGAAGACGGCACTCTAACAGCAACAGAAAAGATGCAGTATTTAAAAACGCACGTGAAAGGTGATGCAGCCAAACTGATCAGCCATTTGACAGTAGGCGAAGCCCATTATTATATAGCGTGGTCATTGTTAGAAAATAGATTCAACAATGAGAGGTTGGTACTTACGAAGTACATCAATGCAATATTATATGCAAAGAAGGTTGATAGACCGAATGCAGAAAATTTAAGGGGTCTGTACGACTCAGTTAATGAAAGTCTCGAGGCCATCAAAACTCACAATATTGATGTATCGACATGGGATCCAATATTAACGAGTATAATAGCGTCAAAATGGGACACAGAAACGAACGAGAAATATGAACATCAGTTGGCCGATCCACACAAACCACAGACTTTTTCAAGTATGATGAAGTTTCTTGAAAGGAGATTTATGTGTCTTGAAGCAGCAGGCAGCAAAAAATATGCCACAAATTATACACCATTACTGCCTGGAACTAGCGCACCGGTGGCTAGTGCGCAGTCAAGAGATCCAGGATGCTGGTATGGTAGGAAACCGAACCATTCAATATTGGCCTGCCATGAATTTCAAGCACTAGCGCCGATTGATCGAAACAAAGTGGTACGAGTAGTGTCATATTGTATGAGATGGAAGTACAAGTTAAATAAAGGGAAAATAAGCTGTGAAGAAGTTACAAGAACAACGATGCAGATACTCAAAGTAGTACAAAAAGAATCGTTCAAAGAAGAATATAAGGTGATAAAAACAGAACTACCAGTAAACAAGAAGAGTAAGCTATCAAGCCTAGACCCGTTCATCGATACGGATGGGTTGTTGAGAGTAGGAGGAAGATTGCAAAACGCAAATCTGCCATATGATCAGAAACATCCAGTGATTCTGCCATACAACCATCACATAACAAAGATTATTGTCCAAGACGCTCACACGAGAATGCTACATGGAACCAACAACCAAACCATGGCATATTTACGTCAGAAGTTTTGGATTATCGGTGCAAAAATAATGGTCAAGAATTGTTACAGAAAATGTGTCAAGTGTGTGAGATACAATGCATCTACAATGACGCAAAAGATGGGCATGCTGCCAGCTGCTAGGGTTACGGAATCATTTCCATTCAGTCACACGGGAGTAGATTACGCAGGACCGATTCAAATTAGAGCAGCAAAAGGCAGAGGACACAAATCCTATCGTGGATACGTAGCAGTCTTCGTCTGTTTTGCGAGCAAGGCAATTCACTTGGAACCAGCTGGAGATTTATCGGCAGAATCGTTCATTGCAGCGTTCCGAAGATTCGTTGCACGCAGAGGCCCTGTAGCCCATATCTATAGTGATAACGCTACGAACTTCGTCGGAACAGCAAACATTTTGTATCAAGAAATACTTGAAATAAGTCAGTCCAGTCAAGTGCAGAATATAATGACGGACATGGGTATCACGTGGCATTTCAT
This sequence comes from Alcis repandata, assembly GCA_949125135.1. Lineage (NCBI taxonomy): Eukaryota > Metazoa > Arthropoda > Insecta > Lepidoptera > Geometridae > Alcis > Alcis repandata. Next base: position 10,097,457 of record OX421221.1, on the reverse strand, counting down.
ACCACCAGCTTCTCCCCATTTTGGAGGAATTTGGGAAGCTGGAGTAAAATCGATGAAACATCATTTGCGCAGAGTCATAGGAGATCAAACATTAACCTTTGAAGAAATGACAACGTTCCTAAGTCAAACGGAAGCGTGTCTTAACTCCAGACCAATATGTGCGTTAAGCGAAGAAGTAAGTGACAACATAGTGTTAACACCAAGTCACTTGTTGATTGGAAGAGAAGCGGTTGGAACAGCAGACCCAGTATCTAACATTTTTACAAGTTTATCAACTCGTTGGAAGCAAATTCAAAAAATGAAGAAAGATTTTTGGAAAAGCTGGACAAAAGATTACTTGCACCAGCTACAACAGAAGTACAAGTGGAAAAATAATCAGGAAAATTTAAAGATAGGCGCAGTGGTGTTAATGAAAGAAGACAACATAGGTCCTAGCAGATGGCCAATTGCAAAGGTAATAGAAGTTCACGAAGGAAAAGATAATCTAACAAGAGTTGTCACGTTACGGAAATCGTCAGGGTCAATAATGAAGAGATCGATTCATACATTGATTCCATTACCCATAAACGAAACAGAAAATAACGAGCAAACATCTCAGAGTATCCGAGCTAACAGTGTAACTATACGGGAGGAGAAGCAAGGTGCTGATAGAACAAAAAATAAGTATAAGAAAGCTGCAACAGGCAGAATGCCGTGGTGGCTGCTAATGGTGGTACTGTTACAAATAATTGGTACCGTGACACCGAATTACACCATAAAAAAAGTACCACCAGGGTTTTATGTAGAAAAAATAGGTACAGCAAGGATCAGTAGAGGTGTATTCAGAATAGAGACGAACTATGAGAGAATGCACTTGGAAGAGGATCACGCCAAAGTAAAAAAGGCATGCAAGCAATTCCATGACTTGTGCACTCAAATAGCGACGGCAGCACAGGATACACATTGCAAACAGTTAGAGCACCATTTAAATGAACAAGTGGCAAAAGTTGAGAAAACGAAAGAGTTTTTAACAGAGGTAAATAAAACTAGAAAGAAGCGGGGTTTATTAGGACAGTTCATGACATCTGTATTTGGTGTAAATGACGAAGCATACCGAGACATAGAGTCATTAAATAAAAATCAAGAAAAATTAATTGAAGCAGCGAATCGACAGACAAGATTTATGATTTCAGCCATAACGCAAGTTAACAGCACTGAAGAAAGAGTAAAGAAGAAATTGGACAGGTACCAAACAAAATTAAACCAGATAATAGATTATTTAGCCAGCCAAGATCACTGGTATGCGAAGATAGACCAGAACAGCGTAGACATCCAAGTCATTCAAACATACCAGCTGGCAAGTAACTACATAGAAGAGGTTATAGATTATTATGCCGGATTGATAGAGATATACCTGTCCAAAGCGTCAGTATATAGCATATTGACACCAAGCAATGTTAGCGACATTATAGATAACGCCAACAAGAAATTACCATCGAATCTAAAGATCATCCAGCGATACTTAATTGATACGAAAATAGAAGAAAATGCAACACACATACAGGTTTACGCGTACTTTCCAATACAGGATATAGCGAAGTACACGTTCATCCATGTAACTCCGATTCCAAGAAAAACTGAAGATAATACATTCCAAACAATAGAAGTACAAAATAGCTTCTTGGGAGTGGATTACAACAATGAGCAATATTTCGAACTCAACCAGGATAGCTTCAAAAACTGTTTACACAGGCTCAGTAACTTCATTTGTTTTCCTGGAGTGGTGAAGAACATGCAATTAAAGGAAAATTGCATTGTTGACCAACTCTTCACCAACCATACTGAGACCAAGTGCCCGACCAGGACGATTCACCTAGGAATAAACATTTTATGGCAACAGTTGTATATGAAGAACACTTGGCTGTTTATCACTAGGGAAAAAACAATAGTGTCAATTATATGTGATGGTCATAGGGAAGAGGTAGCAATGGCAGAGATAGGTATCATTCGGATCTCCGATAATTGTTTGATCAAAACGTCTACTCAGATTCTTGCTGCCCAACGTTTAGTTAACGTAGAGATTAAAGCGTCATACTCCAAACAAATAGATTTTTTAGTCCATACGTATAGCCCTCTCATGAATAGTTTCAATATCACAACGGATTTAGTTATAGATAGTTCTCAGGACACGTTAACTAAGTTAATGACAAACGAACAAACGTTACAAACGAGTCTTGATAACACATACTGGAGGCAAATTAGTAACCACACATATGTTACTAGTTTCGTTTCCTCGTTGGTGGTGTTTATACTCATCATAATCACCGTCTGTTATGGTCCACAACTGGCGCGGGGCATATTGGCTGCAAGGAAACGACGCATTCGGCGATCACACGAAGAAGCCAAGCAGAGGAGACGGCCAACCAGCCACGACAACCAGGGGTTCGAAACCTGCAGCAGCCCACCCACACCAGCTACTAGTCGGAGAGAAAAGGGCATCAGTTCCTCCGGCAGGAAGGCAGAAGAGATAGAGCTGTATCAATTAAAGGACATCCCGGAGAGGCCCAGGAACCAGTTCGAAGCTGTAGCAGTACACCCACACCAGCAGCCAGCCAGAGGGAATGAAGCATAAGTTCCTCCGGCAGAAAAGGCCCAGGCGATGGAGCTGCACCAACCAAAGGTCGTCCCGGAGAGGCCCCAGAATGTTCAGAATGAACATGCATCGCGACCGCGTATCTACAATAGGCATAGCACCGGCGGAATTTGCAGAGTCCGCAAGTCCGCGACCCAGATCAAAGACCGACGGCTCGGTGCGGTGGCTTCTTAAAAGTGGACGGTCAGCGTTATTGACGTAGATTTAAAACCAATTAGTCTTAAGTGCTATATGTATAAATAGAGAAAAATGGTTTAAATAAAGTAATGGCAATTTGAAGGTTGTTTCATTCACTACTAGAAGGGGTGCAGTGGCGAGTCCTACGGGCGGCTGCACTGGAGTGTTAGGCAGGCAGGAGATTGCAGTGGCGAGTCCTACGGGCGGCTGCATAGGGTAGATGGCCCATCGATAGAGCAGTCAGGTCAACGAGGCGACCAGCTACCGACCAGTGAAGGATCGGACGGCGCCCAACTACGGCCTGCTGTTCGGTGGACGAAGCCGCGCCCAGCATCATTCCGCTGGCCGGGCGTATTACCTACCTCATCCATCCACTGTGGCAAGAGCTACTTTGATACCGTCACCTTAGGTGATCGTGACGTGAGTCTGCGTCACGGCAGTGGAATATCGTGCCTTTCCTCGATTCCCTCCCACTCCGCCTGGTACCAATAGGTCTCCTGGTAGCCGGGTTTCCTGCACCTATCTATATAAGTATATATTGATGTCATATGGTAGGGTAGGGACTTAGGGAAGTAGGGAACGTAGGGCAGACGTAGCAGAGTAGGTCCCCGGTTAGGGCCAGTCACCCGACGAGTACTCCATGCCCATACGGAGTTCCGCGGGGGTCTGGTAGGTTAGTCAGACGTCACAAAGAACTGAGTTGTTCCTGTGACGGCTGTGCTAGCTGAAGTTCGTCAGGCGTTAATCATTTACTTACAATAAATGGCTAGCGCCTGAACACCATGTATCACCAGAGGGGAGGGGGGATGGAAAAGTTCCTAAAAACATGATGTGTTTAATGAACGGCTCCTTTGATATATTTGTGTAACAATGAAATCCAAAAACAAAAAACATATTTTTTTAATGTAAGCTTATTATTTATATTCATCAGAAATTATGTACAAAGCTTTCCTATTGAAATAACGAGTTTCCTCAGAGACGAGACTTGACTAGACTAATGTCAGCCCCTATAAACATCCATAAACACCATCGATCTAGTGATAAACACTAATGATTTCGCTGAAATTCGCTTAAACCCCGTAAAGCGAATTTCACCGAAATTATTAGTCGTTTCTGAGATAAAAAATTTGAAATATACATACAAAATACAGTAATATTACAAATATAGCTCGTTTAATAGTGTTAGATTCCAATTATAAACTAACTATCGTACTAAATAACTACTATGAATTTGGCTGACTGCTCACACTCGCCGGTCGCTAAGAGCCACCAGTGCTTACCCAAATTATTAAAAAACCAAAGAACCAATATCTCTGGACTACATCGCTGATGCTGAACCCAAATCAGTAGAAAAAATCAAAATTTTCAAAACATGACACAATTTGTCATGACACAGTTAGACTACACAGGTGTACCAAATTTCAGCTTAACCGGTCACCGGAAAGTGATTTAAATTTAGTTGCAAAGTTTGACCCAAGCAACCTAAATAATATAAGCACTTGTATAAATCCATCGATCAACGGTATAGAAGTCTATAAAACTCCGGACCGTGTTCCGTGCTCCGGCCTCGTGACTACAGAAAAAGTAAAAAGAGCGGGCTCTTTTTCCGCAACTAGGCCGGTAATCGGCCCTTTTTGCGTGAACTACATATGCAGGTTTCCTCACGATGTTTTCCTTCACCGAAAAGCCAGTGGTATGTAAAATCGTAAGAACTCATTGGTACGAGTCGGGGTTTGAACCCGCCACCTCAAGAATGCGAAGCGGCGGTTCTCCCACTGAGCTACCACGGCTCTCCTCGTGACTACAGAATAAATAATAGTTACTGAAGAAGCAACAGTATTTCACTTACAAAATATCCAAAATTAAAAAATTAACATTATTGGTATTATTAAAAATAAACAGGTGACCCAATGCAAAACAGTCTAAAACAATTTGCTTAAGAGTGTTGTCCGATTCGTTTATTTTAGTCTCGAATCGGACAACACTTTTAAGCAAATGGTTTTAGATTATATATTTCTTTACTATATTATTTTATAAATATAGGTATATATATTTATAGCAGAATCGACTTCAATAAACACGATAAATAAACAAAACACATTGAAAACTAGTTAATAAATTGTCAAGTAATAGGTAAATAACAAGCACACGAAATTAACATAAATATCAAGTTAACATAAAAAACTTGAATAAAAAAGGGAATTGTTAAAATAAAAGACTTTTTAAACTTATTTAGACAGCGACGTCAAATTCGTTGACCTAGTGACACAGCCAATTTCAAAAAGAAGCCGATTTAAATTACCAGTCAGTTAGAGCCGAAGAAACTGATTTCTGAACGAGGACGAGCCAAATTTTTTTTTGCCTCGCAAATACCTACTAGGCGCCCAGAATTACACAAGAGGTCAAAAATAAGAGCATTTTTGAATGAAGGGGAGATCAACAGATGGCCGTGGGGCGCCGGCGTGTGTTTGTGTGCACTCTGGGGGAGAATACACGGGCTATAATACGTACATACAACAACATGTGTGTCAGTGTGTTTAGGAAATCGATAGTGTGCAAATGAGCAGAAGGATGATAAAAACAATGCGTGATACAAGAACAATACACTGCTTGCTTCTTTGTTTCTGGATAGAAATAGCTGATTCCACTAATCTTATCTTATATAATATATAAGTATATATATCTCGTGTCACAATGTTTGTCCTCAATGGACTCCTAAACCACTTAACCGATTATAATAAAATTCGCACACCATGTGCAGTTCGATCAAACTTGAGAGATAGGATAGTTTAAATCTCAAATTATAGTCGCAATTTTAATTTATTGCAAATTATCTATATACTGATAATTTTTACTATAAATTGACAAGTTAGCATCAACATACTACGGTTGCTATAGTTACGCAATATTTGACATAGAATTGACGCAATGGCTTTTGACAGGACAACGTCTGTCGAGTCAGATATTATTATCTATAAATTTCATCGATCTAGTATGTAAGATAAATATGAAAGTTTGTATGTACGTTTGTTACTCAAAAACGGCTGAACGGATTGAGATACCTAGATACCTAATTGGTGTAAAGAGAGACTTCACTCTTGATTAACATACTCGTACGTCATCTTGAAGTTTTAAAGGTCAGTAGGCTAAACGTTTTACGATCCCATGCTTATTAAATGCTGATTGCTCAGTTCAATACACTTCTTAGTTATTTCCTTATGACATTTCTGTCTCTGGTATCCCGGGCTCCTCATTCTCAGAATTCTGAATTAACAATTAAAGGTTGGTAGCCTACAGACGGCCGACGACCTCCTGGTCGGGCCGAACGAGGTGGCGTAACTTTCTTCGAAGCTTCTAGCCAGGAAAGAGATGAGAGCCTTTTGTCCAGTACTGGGACAAAACAGGTTCAGAAAAGAAAGCTCCATTTTATCCTAGAAAAATTAAGGGTCCCTGTAAGATAACGGGTGAAACCACGGAGCGTAGCTCGTAAGCAATAAAACTAGTATTTTATTAAATCACTGAGTCCCAGCAACCCAACATTTTCCGTGTCTACGAGCTATTTTTACCCTAGCACCAAGAAACAATTCTTTCGCCAATTGGAAAGAGTTTGAAGTCGGTGACAGATACAAATTGGTGTACATAAATATTACAAGCTTGGATGTCTTGGAGCCGGAACGGATCGCACTAAGGAAGCAGATAAGAGTGGAGCGGCAGGTAAAGCTTCTTCCGTCTTGTTGTGAAGAATGGCTGTTTTCATGCCTAGTACCGACTACTTGCTAAAGCTGAGATAAAGGATCGCCAGCTATTTTTAACCGACTTCCAAAAAGGAGACGGTTCTCAATTCGACCGTTTGTTGCTTTTTTTTCACGTGCTATATTTTAAATAAGGTGTTATTTTTGTTTCTAAATTAACTTAAATTATATTAGACTAGCTGCGCCCCGCACTTCCACCCGCGTTTTCTGGGATAAAAAGTAGCCTATGTGTTAATCCAGACCATGAACAACCTTAATTCCATATTTCATGTTAATCCGTTCAGCCGTTTTTGCGTGAAAAAGGAACAAACATTCTTACAAACTTTCGCGTTTATAATATTGGTAGGATAGGAAAATGTATTTCGAAACTGAGTTCAAATTTCTTAGAATTTCAATTCAATAATTTTATTTTTATACATGTAAAAATGCGTGAAAGAAATCGCAAAACGGCTGGACCGATTTAAATAATGTTTTTGTTTGTTCGCCTAAATATAGAGGTGAATTGGGAAAAAAAGCAGGTGAAACCGCGGGACACAGTTTGTCAGGGTTGAATCAAAATTATTCGGTTCCTTCGCATGCTATGAAAACCTAGGTAGGTATACCTACAAAATCGATGTTGTGCAAAAAATCCAATTTTCCGATAACAAATTCAAATACGACATAAAAATAAATCTATATGTATTTTAAAACACTCTCACGACGCATAAATTATAAAGTTTGTCACCGTTCCAAGACCGTTCAATATTAAGGTGAACAAAAGTTAAGTGCCTTGAAAAAACGTAACAATGGCCTTTCCGTGTTTAAATATACTCACTGCTTTTAGTTCATTTGTAATTATTATTATTGTAGGAGATATTTCACGAACTATAACGACAGCTGCTGAAATCGATCACGAAGCCCACGGCGAGCAATTTGTTAGAAGCATCGTCCATGGAGAGAGTAAGTAGATATTTAATTAATACCAGTTTAAATTCGTTGTGGTGCAATAAGACGGGAATACACGCGCCTGGAAAATGGAGCAGTAGCTTGCCTAGGTAACGGCATGTGCAAGTAAAGCACACTGGATACTTTTGGAAGTAAACTTACATGCCATTTGCTTGTTTGCATGTGCTTGTTGCTTTATGTGCCTCACATATCGTTTTGAAGCCCGGCGTTCCTTCCCTCATATTATATGCTACAGCCATCGATCTAGTGGCTACAGCATAGTTGAGGGCTTCACACAGAGACCTATACAACTTGGCTACTTTTCAGGACAAAAAATATTTAACTTTTTATTTGGATGTCGTATAGTAATCATAGAATGAGAAGTAAACTTTCTATAATTTTTTTTAATCAGCACAATACAGCGTCAGTACTAGCTCAATTTCCGCTGAGTATAGTCGCGTTCCGCGACTTCCGCGATCGCGTAAACTGCAGAAAGTGCAAACTCACCACAACAACGGTCGTCGCGGCCGAACCGCGATGACCCAGTTTATCATTGCGTAAGGCTGACCAGTGACGGCGAATGTTATTGTTAAGGCGAAGCCTGCTTTAATAATGGATTCAAAAGAAAAAACTGAGAAGACAATAACATACATGGTTAAAACAGAAACCGAGCGCCTGTTGCACGATGCTCTTCTCCGCGAACAAGCAAACAGCGCAAAATTGTTATATCTCGTAGAGGATCTTAAAAGCCAGATCAAACTTTTACAAGAGCAAGTTCAATGTCTTGCTAACCCAAAACAAGCTGAGGCGGGTGCCATGGACACCTCCCACCCCCGCACAGAATCTCAACCGCAATATAACACGGACGAGGAAGAACTGGCCTATGAAACTGAGTGGATTCGGACGAAATCCAGAAAAAAAAGGAAATTGAATACGACTCCCACCCAGGACGGGCCTACTCCAGAAAAGCCTAAAAAAGCCATACAACCGCCTCCAATAATAGTAGATGGAATAAAAAACTACCAAACATTCTACGATTTTTTAGCCAAAGATCGTCAGGATAGTGATTTTACCATGAAAATGATGAGTGGTGAATCTGTTAAAGTCAACGCTTCAAACGATGAAACGTACAGAGCGTTAACCGAAGCTTTAACACAAAACAACTGCCTTTGGCACTCTTACGAAAACAAACAAGAGAGGCCAATAAGAGTTGTTGTAAAAAAATTGCATTACACCTGCAGGCCAGATAGAATTGTGAACGACTTAAAACACAAAGGGTTCAAAATTGTAGAAGCCGTGAGCAAATTAAACTGGAAAACTAAAGAACCGCTGAATATGTTCATGCTTACGTTTGAAAATTCTGAAGACATCAACAAAATCTTCAAAATTCAAACAGTGTTGGGTTTCAAAGTTGATGTACAGGCTCTTAAAACCAACAAGCTAGTACCTCAGTGCAAAAGGTGCCAAGCCTATGGCCATACACAAAAGTATTGCGCCAAAGAGCCCAGGTGCGTGAAGTGCACCGGAAAACATTATTCTAAAGACTGCTCAAAACGAGCAGAAGATAAGCCGAAATGTATTCATTGTGGAGGCTCTCACCCTGCTAACTACAGGGGGTGTGCTATAGCAAAAGAAATACAATTAATTCGAAATAAAAATAGGACAAAACCTGCTGTAGTGCGTCATCACAGTACAGGTACAGCGAAACCAAATGGTCCAGCCGAAAAGCCAAATATGAACGTGACAGAGAGCATTGCAACAAAAAATGTATCATACGCCCAGGCAGCTGCAAAAAACCTTAAAAAGTCGGCTCAGCTACCTACATCTGAAAACCATAACAAAAAGTTGGATGACATATTAAAGCTTATGTTATCCTTCGACGAGCGACTTAAAAAGATTGAAAGTAGTACCAACAATACTACAAACACTACAAAGTATAAACCAAAATTATGAATAGAACACTTAAAATCATGATTTGGAACGCCAATGGATTAGCAAATCATGAAAATGAATTACAGCTAATCCTAGAAACAAAAAATATAGATGTGTGTTTAGTGTCTGAAACACACTTCACTAAACAATCATTTATACAATTCAGAGGGTATAAAACTTACCATGCTCTTCACCCAGACAACAAAGCTAAAGCTGGAAGTGCAGTTATCGTAAAAGAAACCTTACAACACCATGAGGAAATTAAATACGAAGAAAAGGAAATACAAGCTGTTGCCATAGAAATAAAAACAAAAAGGTTTCCTTTAAAAATATCATCCGTGTACTGTCCACCTCGACATAATCTGAAAAAAGAACAATATAAAAGTCTTTTGGAAAGACTTGGTGATAGATTTGTAATCGGCGGAGACTTCAATGCTAAAAATACATATTGGGGCTCCAGACTTACAAACACTAAAGGTAAAGAACTACTCACTGCAATAAAAGAGACAAAATCTGATGCAATATCAGCAGGAAAACCAACTTACTGGCCATCAGACACTGCAAAGATTCCAGATCTAATAGATTTTTTCATTTATAAAAACTTATGTCCTAGCCATCTCCAAGCTGAACAAAGCTTTGATATGAGCTCGGATCACTCTCCAGTTTGTTTAGAAATAAGCGAGAGTGTTTTATATAAAGAGAAATCTCCAACTCTAGTAAATAAACTTACAGACTGGGAGAGCTTTAAAATAGAGGTAGATAGCTACATAGACCTCAAAGTTCCACTGAAAACAAAAGAACACTTAGACGTTGAACTAGAGCAATTTATAAAGCACATACAGCGAGCAGCATGGAACAATACACCAGACGTAAATAAAACTACTAAGGGAAAAGTCTACCCCTTAAACATAAAACGGCTTCTATCTGAAAAACGACGGCAGAGAAGAGTTTGGCAACAATCAAGAAGTCCAGAAGATAAAAGAAAACTCAATAATATGACAAAAGAATTGAGTAACATGATCAAAAATTTCAACAATGCTTCAATGAATAGATACCTTCAGACACTAACTAGTGATAGCAGTACCGGCTATTCTCTATGGAAAGCTACAAAAAATCTAAAAAGACCCATAACCTACACTCCGCCAATAAAAATTGGTCCAGGGGCATGGGCAAAAAACAACGAGCAAAAAGCTAAAAGATTTGCAGAACACTTAGAAGCTATATTCCAACCAAATGAGTGCGAGTCAAATGAAACTCCAACTTTGAATGATGACAACAACATAACAGAGGAAGAAAAAATCAAACTAGTAACCCCACGGGAAGTGATTAATGAAATCAGACGAAATATCAATTCACGAAAATCACCTGGATATGATCTAATCTCAGGAGAAATTCTCAGAAATCTCCCTAAGAAGGCTTTAGTTAAATTAACAACCTTAATTAACGCCGCGTTAAGGTTAAAGCATGTACCAGATTCATGGAAGATTGCAGAGGTAATCATGATAGCAAAACCAGGGAAACCGCCTCATGAAACTTCATCATACAGACCTATATCCCTGCTGCCAATAATGTCAAAGCTTTTTGAAAAGTTATTTCTCAAAAGGTTAAAGCCAGTTATAGAGAGACTAAATCTTATACCGGAACACCAGTTCGGTTTCCGAGAAAAGCATTCGACTATCGATCAAGTGCATAGAATAACAAATATGATAGAAAAAAGTCTCGAAGATAAAAAAGTGTGCTCTACTGTTTTTCTAGACGTAGCACAAGCTTTTGATAAGGTATGGCATAAAGGCTTGTTAATTAAACTAAGAAATATGCTCCCCAGACATTATGTGGATATACTAGAGTCTTATATTACCAATAGACTATTCAGAGTTAGGCAAGAAGACTCCTACTCAGAATTGAAAGAAATAAAAGCTGGAGTACCACAAGGAAGTGTTTTAGGGCCGGTCCTGTACCTATTATACACCTGCGACATTCCAGAGCTAGAAAACAACACCATTGCTACCTTTGCTGACGACACTGCCATAATGGCCATAGGAAATAGCCATGAAGAAGCAGTTGAAAAGGTTCAAATGGCTGTAAACCAAGTCTATGAATGGACAAAAATATGGAAGATTAAGTTAAATGAAACAAAATCCATCCACATAGACTTCAGTAATAAGCAGCACAGGTATTCTCAGATTTTTATTAATAATCAAGTAATACCTTATGAGAATACAGCCAAATATCTAGGCATGACTCTTGACGCCAAACTTCGATGGAAAGCCCACGTCAAGAAGAAAAGAGACGAGCTGAACCTTAGGTATAAGCAAATGTACTGGCTACTTGGAAGAAACTCCTCGCTGTCACTACATAATAAACTATTAATATATAAACAAGTCCTAATGCCAGTCTGGACTTATGGTATCCAGCTATGGGGTTGTACCGCACAGAGCAATGTACTGATCATACAAAGGTTTCAAAATAAAGTACTGAGGGACATAACGAATGCACCATGGTACGTAAGAAACATAGATCTCCACCGGGACCTTCAAGTAGAGTTTGTAGACAAAGTTATACAAAGGTATGCAGAAGCTCACGAAAACAGACTTCACCACCATGTGAATGTCGAGGCCATCCAGCTCCTCGATCACACAGATATAGTTAGAAGACTTAAGAGAACAAAACCGTTCGAGCTAGTGTAGTGTTAGTCATAAGTAGTGAATTAGTGATTATAGTCAAAGTGTAAAGTGTAGAGAACACGTGAACATTGTGTCTTCGCCTTAATAGAAACAATAAGAAAAGTGTTAATGGACACATTCTTAGTAATTAGTTACCTAGAAATTTAAGTTAGATTTAAATTACTTATTAGCCTGAGGCTAGATTGTAATTTTATTAAGAAATGTTCTTTTGACACTTCTTAAATAATAGAAAAAAAAAAAAAAAAAACAATACAGCGTCTAATTAATACACAAGCAACACACCACAGCAAATACAAGTAACACGTCAGTAGTACACTGGTCGCATTAGCCAAAGAGCCGTAGGTATCTCAAAAAAAAATGATTTCTGTTTATTCACGCATCAGAAACGTATTTTTCCAAGCTATTAGCTACGTAAGAAACTGAAATCAATTTTTTTTTTTAGTTACCGCTCTTGAGCTTATGAGAGCAGTACAGCTTTTAACCTGTCCTGAAAAATAGCACAATATTATTCCTAGGTCTCTCTGGCATGTTGTCCTCGATATGAAATGTTGTACCTACAATATACTTGCTTACCAAATTTAGGCAATTAGGCATGGAAGTGACATGAAAGCTAGCATGTGCAAAGAACTGGTATGCAAATATGTGTATTCATACAGGCATGTGTATTCCCACCTTTACAGTCAGAGTTATATTTTAGAAGTGTCTGCGATGCCACAATATTTGCTATTTACTGCACCTTATAAATTATGCGAGGGCGGTTGCGGCAACAATGTCAGTAATTACGCAATGGTGTTCCCACTTTACGTGGGTAAGAAGGGAAAAGAAGAATACAAGAAAGTGTACGAAAGAGATTATAAAGAACTTCACTCTGCCAACCCAAACGCACCATTTAGAAAGAAGACAACCAGACATCCGTTTACACTGTGCCCTGCTAAAATAATAAATACTAAAAAACTGCCGTGACGCGTGAACTATATATAAAAACGTCTCATACAGTGTAATAAGGAAAGGATATGCCAAGTTGAAAAGGGCTCATAGTACTCATCCTTTATGACCAACTTTCCTATGGGGCCAACCCTGAAAACGCGAAAAAAATTTCGGCTGTTCCATAGAAAATGTCTTTGACTCACGACCAGATGTGTGGAACCGCTGATTATTTTTTCACGATTTCAGGGTTGTCATACAGATGAGTACTTTGAGCCCATTTCGGCTTAGCATACCCTTTCCTTATAACCCTGTAAATGCTAGTTATGAAAAACAGCATTCTGCAGCCCTATCGGCTAACTGCTCTGATGTTCGATTCTGGATTCATTAAATTTGAAATCCAATCTGGCTCATGTCAAACCCGACGTGTAGTCTTTAATTTTTAAACTTCTTGATTTGAATAAGCAATTAATTAGGCATTAAGAATACATTTAACGCCAACCTGAAGTTCGATACTCGAACGTTAAAAATTAGCCGATAGGACCGCTGGATACCAATCTCATACTCAACTAATCAAAATGAAACTGTTTATTGTTAAAACGCATCCTTAACCAAGACTACTTTTATTAATAAAGTCTACATCTTTACCGGAAAGACTAAAACCATTTATTTACGTTGCCAGGTACAGACCTGCGCAGTAAAGAGTTTTTGCATTACAACTTTTTTCCTAAAATAATATAAATTATAGGACTACTACTAATTTTGTTCGGAACCCCTCCAGGGAAAGAACCCTAATGGCGAGACTACGGTGTCTGTCTGTCTTTATGTCACAGCCAATAATAATTATCTCAGGAACAATGAAAGCTAACGACCAAAATTTTTGCATGAGGCTAGATAACATTCACCACTAAACCAAACCTGTGAAAAAAAATTACTCAGAATTTGATCTTAACCTGGAAATGGGTACCTAACATTTTGAATTTGGACATCGATTAAAATACGACAGTTCAAACCCTCAGACAGATTTATTTCTGAAGAAAAACGTTTAAGTTTTGCAAATTTTTAACAGCGCCATCTCGTTGAAACAGCCATAACTACTAAGAGCCGCTGTTTCCGAAGCGAGGACCGGACTCTGAAACTAAGAACGCACCTTTCATGTCCACACAGGCTTTCTAACTCGAAACTTGTTGTTGTTAATACTTTTGGTTGTCAATAGATAGCGTTAATATAAATCTGTAAACTTTCACTAGTCTTAATATATATAAATCTCGTGTCACAATGTTTGTCCTCAATGGACTCCTAAACCACTTAACCGATTATAATAAAATTCGCACACCGTGTGCAGTTCGATCCAACTTGAGAGATAGGATAGTTTAAATCTCAAATTATAGTCGCAATTTTAATTTATTGCAAATTATATATATACTGATAATTTTTACTATAAATTGACAAGTTAGCATCAACATACTACGGTTGCTATAGTTACGCAATAGCATAACTTTTGACATTTGACATAGAATTGACGCAATGGCTTTTGACAGGACAACGTCTGTCGAGTCAGCTAGTACCTATATATATATTTTTAGTAGTGAGTAGTCGATTTTTTTTATAATGTAGATAATTATCTTTTGTGGGATCTGTTATTAGGAGTCGGATTACATTCATATTATTGAGTACATGCAAATTGTAAAAATATTTGTTTTTTTAGAAATGTTATTCATTTGTTGTTATTTCAAGTTTTCGAATAAAAGCAAAATCAATCCTGACTTTGTGGAGATGTGAGGTTGTACTTAATTGTTACAAACAAGTGCTCGCGAGTTTTACTGCTCGCAGAACTACCCACTATAATAGTTTTATTTCAACTACATCTGCCCCCGAGCCAAGTTGCAATTCTACAATCGAAACGTTTAGAAAACTTGGACAATGTACCTATTGGAATAACATTTCTATAATAGAATCATCATCAGCGTATCTAACGTTTGTCCACTGCTGGACATAGGCCTCTCCTAAGGAACGTCACAAGGCAGATCTTCTGCCCTACGCATCCACTTGCTACCTGCCGCCTTCCGGTATGATAATATAGGGTTATTCATAAAGGGCATGCTAAGCAGAAAAGGGCTCATAGTACTCATCATTATGAACAACTTTTGCTACGGGAACAACCCAAAAATTAGCGAAAAAAAATCAGCTGTCTCATAGAAAAATGTCAATGACACTCGACAAAATGTATGGAACAGCTGATTATTTTTTCGCGAATTTCGAGTTAGTCCCATAGTAAAAGTTGTTCATAATGACGAGTACTATTGAGCCCTTTCGGCTTAACATACCCTTTATGAATAACCCTGTATAATAGAACGGTATGCTATAATAGAGTACAGAATACGTAAATGGATTACAGAAATGTCATGTCGATGTCATCCTATACCTACATTGTCCTAGTTTTCTGTAGCGTTTAGAATTTTAGATTAAAGTATTGCAACTTGGCTCGCGGGCTTTGTCAATGATGTTGACAGATGCTGCAGCTATGTATCTGGCTGGTAGTATCTGAGGCAGGACTAGCACAACCAGAATGGCGAAGAGCTTACTGGCATTATAATGAAAATCCGGTTCAAATTAGCTACCGACGATTCCTAAACAGCCAGCCGGCCAGGAAACTGAATTATAAACAATGCAAATGCCCTCCTCACAAAGGTAAGTTTTAAACACCAACTAAGTAAGTATGGAGTTCTGAAGCAAAGCCTTATGATTTCTACCTTTCTACCTTATGATTTCGTCGAGACCTTCTGTTTGTCCGTATGTTATGACATTATCGATATAACCGCTTTTTGGAAAGATATTGATATGAATGAACTAACTAATAAATAAAGTAATAAAGATCTAAATAAGTGGAAAACATTAAAGGTACCACATTCTACGAATGAAGCAGTGAGTGAAATGCTAAAGAGAATTTGTATGCTTGTGCCAAGGTTGGAACCTTTATGATTATGCTGGTGATGATTGAACATGCCCCTAGAAATGCGTGCCGTGACACGCTCACACTTTCATGGTATTTTAGATTTTCACGACACGCACTTGCCAATCATTTCTTTTAACCCCCGACGCAAAAGAGAGGTGTTATAAGTTTGACGTGTCTGTTTGTCTGTCTGTCTGTCTGTCTGTCTGTCTGTCTGTCTGTGGCATCATAGCGCCCGAACCACTGAACCGATTTCAGTTTAGTTTTTTTTGGATGAAAGGAGACTTAATCGAGAGTGTTCTTAGCTATGTTTTATAAAAATCGATTGTTAGATTTTCAAGTGTAAAACTACAACTTTCAGAATGCAAACTGAATTTCAAATTAAACGAAGCAGCTTTAGAGCTAATGACGTATGGTGGACTTATAAGTGACAAAGACGCACAGAAATTAAAAGCCGCAAATGGAGATGAAGCACTTCAGTCTCGACGAATAAGGAGGTTCAATGATGAAGTCTCTGATGACGATTGTTGCTGTCCACCACTGAACGTTATGATGCCGACTATAATATCTGAAAAACAATTTAAAGAAACTATTGAAAGAATGAAATATGACAATTAGAAAAGAGATTAAGCATTTTGCATACATGTGTATATGGGTAGTTCTTCGAAGTCCTTCAAAACGTGGTCACACGGTCTTAATTCGTAACCTATTAAAAATTCAGTCTTAGGACCAAATACACATTAATCTTTATTTATGTGTGTAAATAATTTAAACATTAAACATCTAAAATTATTTATAATGTTTATAAAAAAAAAATAATGTCGAAAACGGGAGCAAAATCGGTGTTCTTCGCGCGTCACACTCTGTTCGCACTCACGGCAAACTTTGATAACTTTTGTATTCAATTCATAAGCATATAATGTAACACATCAAATTAATTGTATTAAACTATTCATCATAATTATCAAAGAACATTAATTTTATCTCTTAAGTTACAATAGTCAACAGGCATTATGTTTCTGTCACACGATTTTGTTAGTTTCGAGAGCGCGCAACAAAACTGCACCTATGTTCCAAGAGCGCCAACTTGTCGCTACACATTTTAGCTGCGCGGACGCTCAGTAGTATCCCGGCGTCAGTGGGGAAGACAAATACGTTCATCGCTTCTAAACAAAAAAAATAACATACGAGTACTCGTATTATTATCATGTGTTGTTCGCTGTCTTTAAATTACAAGGGGTGTGCTAACTACAATACTCAGTGTAGCTCATGAGACTAAGGTAAATGTACCGTTCACCGAACGCTTAAGACCTGCATGTACGTTTCTATTTAAAATAAGGTCTGGGATTTTTACACGATTATAATTAATAGTTTAGCGGTAACTTAGATAAACTAGTCTTCATTTAATTTTTTTTGGAAATTAATTACTCGTTAGAAATATATTTAAAGTATTTTTAAAGTTTTTAGGTCCGTTTAGTCTCATTTGTACCGTTTACCGGACTAAGAAACGTGATTTGCACCTACTACCGGATCGGCCTGCCGTATTACCGGACTAGGAAAGAAAATGTATGGAGTTGCGTTGTTAAGTGGTGCTCAAACTTTCGTTGGTCTTACTGAAGAGTACTTTATATTAACAACCTAACTTCACTAGCTTTTTAACTTCAACTAATATTGACGGAATACTAAAAAAGTTTTAAAATAAAACGATAAGTTTACATTAAACGGAAATATCATTTATTTTTGTCATCCATGTATTTGTATTTCATTAACTCAAATTAGTATTTATACAGGGTGTCTAACCAGTCATCCCGTATTATAAAAACATTAATCTAAAACATTTATTTAATCAATCCTATCACACTTGTTTTGAGGTAGGTAAGATATGGTTTGATAATTTTTAAACAGTCTTTATAGCACTTTTTATGCTTATAAATGTTAATTTTTAATCGGTTATATATAGTATACCTCCTCTACAAAAAATAAAATGACAACCAATTGAGTATAAAAAACCTTAAAATGTGCATATTGATATGTCAACGTTCTCAGAATTCATAAAATACACTGTGTATTGACATCCTTTCGTCACCTTCCGAAACCATAACCAAAAAGCTCTAATGTATACAGGGTTATTCATAAAGGGTATGCTAAGCCGAAAAGGACTCATAGCACTCATCATTATGAACAACTTTTACTGTGGGACCAACCTAAAATTCGTCCTATAGTAAAAGTTGTTCATAATGATACGTACTATTAGCCCTTTTCGGCTTAGCATATCCTTTATCAATAACCCTGTATAATATCCGATAAATAAATAGAAAAACGGTTCCACACTAATCTTAAAATAACGTAGATACATTATACATGTACATACACACACGCACATACACATATACACACACAAGCACACTCACATACATTACACACACATACACATTATATTATACATTTTTTGTTTTAACTTTTAGAAGCACTGGGCTTTACAAAAAATCACTTTAGAGAATACGTTTGAATATCGACCTAGTAGTCAATTCCGTAAGGGTTATATTTCAATGAACACCGCTTAATAAAATAGCTGAGATAATAAAAAATCCGGTAATAGAGCCCATGGGTACCATTTACCGGTCACCCGTTCGGTAAATTAAACAGTCAAATTTAGTGGAACGTATCACCCGAACAGATTTTGAAAATAGTCTATAAATTGTAATCATTACAATGTAACTACAAATCTGACATCGTTACTGGTAATTAGAACTATTACAAATCCATGAATATATGTGGCTTTTGATATTATTGATGTAATATAACTATTATGGCATTTTCAAAATAGCCTTTCCAAAAAGCTTATTTTGATGCCAAAAACTTGTTAAAATGTTAAATTTCAATCACAGTTTAAAAAAAATTGGCTTGTATATTAATGTTCGGTAATTGCTCACTAAGTTCTTAACACTTCTAGTTATTTAAATTGCAAAGAAATTTATTAAAATAATTCTTCATCAATCAGTACAAAATTAATTAAAAAAACATACGTTTTTCCTGATTCCGGACGCTGTTCGGCGAAACCTTCCAGTCAAAATATGCTTGAACTCACCACCGGATTTGTATTTTACTCAATTTCTGTAAATATCACTGAACCAAATTCACTTATTTAATCGGAACACAATAACTAATTGAGTAACGATACCGTAAAACCCTATTTTCAAACACTAAGCTATGCTTAAACGCCATAAAAACCTTAAGAAATACACGCGATTTCTTAACGATTTTCGTAAGGAGTTCCATACAAAACTGCGATCGACCGACTCGATCGATTATCACGGTCCCACTGATTCCCAAAATGGTCGGCTAGGTCACGTAAAGGAAGGGGAGGATATGTAGCCATCGGAGAAAAAAATCGCAACTTACTTTCAACCCTAAGTTTTTGACTTATAGCTTAAAATAGGACGTTTCCGGTGGTAGGGCACGTCCGTTGAAGGGTACTTTTACCTTACCTTACCCTGTTTCAAAGTTAGTTTACGCTGTGCTGTGTTTTTTTCGCCTGCACCCTAATCTTAGAACCCTCCGAACGAATAATATCATAAATACTTTGAAACATAACTTGAAGAAATAAATTTTTAAAAAAACAAAAACCGTCTTCAAAACTTAGACTAAAATAAAATAATTTTAGTCTAAGCTTCAAAAGACCGACTATTGAGTTATTCATCTATTTGTCGCCCACGTACTTAATGCAAATTTAAGACTTATATGGTTTTCTCATGGATACCATTATCAGAACTGGACTAAATTGAAATGGGACGAAATGGGAAGCGTCAGCTTTCTAATAAAAAAAGAATCATCAAAATCGATTCACCCAGTCAAAAGTTATGAGGTAACAAACAAAAAAAAATAAATTAAAAAAAAAACATACAGACGAATTGATAACCTCCTCCTTTTTTGAAGTCGGTTAAAAAGATGATCATGGCATATTCACTCGTGCTATCATTATTCACAGACTTCTTCTAATTGTTGGGCATAGGCCTCTCGCCTAGGCTATTCTTAAAAAAAATACAACGTACCTAAGTTTATGTGCTTTATCTAAGTTCTAAGTTTTTGTTCACATAAGAACAAATGGTTTTTTTTTATTTAAGTTGGAAAGAAAGGCAGCAGGTGTTCAGTATCTCTTATTAGGTCAATGAACTTAGTCTTTTTAATAACTGAAAAAATGTAACTTAACTTTACTTAGAATAGTTTGAAAAGGTTTTTTATATAGGTAGACTAACGACGTAGAAACTTGAGAAGCAGTGTTTCACCGGTGTGAAGATACCAGCCAACTCTAACAGCCACATGATCCAACCATTCATGGTGGTCATTTTGTAAACTTAGCGGCTGATATCATTGAAACCTCTAATTGCAAAAATCTTCGCCGCAAATTTATTTCCAATGCCTTTCATAACTCTCACACAAAATCAAAATGCAGCACACAAATCAAGCTCTGCGACTAAGCATGAACTCAGCAAAGAGAATGTCTAGAGTCTAGACTACGAGTATAACTATATACCTATAGGTAGAGTGAACCCTATATAGTCCAGAAGTTACGCACCCGCTTAAGTCTTAGAAAAACAGTCGAGTTGAAGGGGAAAATAATTTTGTCTCAAGAACTGGTTCAAATTAATGGCGTAGTGAATTTCAATCAGTAGGGCGATTAGTACGGTAATAAATACTAAGTCCATGTGTATGTAGGCTTTCCGGAAAATGTAGTCAAAAGGTGGCTAAATGACGTGAAAAGCTAGAAACGGACTGCTAAATGTATGCCGGCATTTTCCGTATTCCGGTATAATTAGTTTAAAAATAAAATTCGTTTCAGCGCGGTTACAGAACTAAATCAGAGGAAAATCATACGCTACGGGAGATGCCACACGGGCGCTGCCGCTGCGCTGCGTCGTCGCTGCGATGTGGCAGCGTTCATGGTCCGTAGTTCTACATACGAGTACAAATCTACCAGGCATGCCACATGGTGCGCTGAAACAACGTGCGTCGATAGGGAATTACTTATGGCTGTTAAAGAAAAGGAGTTTACTCGGAAAAATAGTACCACCGGAGCCATGGACGAGCGCGAGCTTTTGGCTCTAGAACACGGGTAGTGAAAAAGAACAGAAAGAAGAAAGAGAAGGTTTTTAGTGGTTGGTCGTTAGAGTTAGCTCTAAACTTAACACACTACCGGTCAGAGTTCCCAGTGTAACTAATCTTATTTTTATAGCCAGCAGAGCAATAAATAACGCAATAAAGTTAAATAATCTGCCAAAGCGAAAACTCGCTGGTTGATAAGAATAAATATAAAATGTTCAGAAATGTCCAAACTAATAACCTTTTATCTGATGCCCCACGTGACCAAAATTGCTTGGCTTTACTATTTTAGGTCCTCATTTCAGGGCCCAATTTACAGATTAACCTGTTCAATAATTTTTTCTACAAATTTTAGTGGTTAACATTATCTAGCGTCATTCTTATAGGTACTTAGTTCCTGAGATGAAGAAGAAGTTCAGAACCCTAAGAAGAATAATTATTTTTGAAAAACTAATAACATATCTGAGAACCAACTTCCATTATTTGGCGTTTGCAAGTGAATGATTACGTAATGTAAATAAGTTTTAATCATTTTACTAGATATTAATTGGTAACGTACGTGACGTGGTTTAAAAACATTTTGTTGTAATTAATACAGGAACACTCCTTTCGTATTCATTTGGCTACCCCGACTTTTTTTTATCTTACAATAGGCTTACGTTTGACCGCCATCTCGCCTGATGGTATGAAAATTAAGAAATAAAGGCAAATTAGTTACATTCTAATCTTAACACTTTGACTGCGGCTAATAATCACAAGCGCTTGGCTTAAAACACAAGGTATTTATTTTGCTGATTTTTTTTCGCGAATTCTTGGTTCGTCCCATCGTCCGGTTTGTTCATAATAATGAGTACTATGAGCCTTTTTCGGTATTACGTCGAGCTGAAAATAGCCTGAAAATACTCATAGGTCTGATTTTTTTAGGCAGCCCACGTGCAAAATATTTATTAACATTTATTTAGTTTGATTAAAAATACTTTTCATCCATTAACTAGTTCGGTGAAGGTCGTTCTATACTTGGATCTCAAATAGATCTCTCACCACGCTTTGACGCAGCTCGACAGTTCCGTCGCCGTTCCCAAACTGTATAAAATGGTGATGCCTAACCGCTTCTTTCCGCTGTCAACAAACGAATGAAGCGACGGTGACGTCACTCTGGTATAATTGCTGAGCCTTTTGACGAAATAGCGATTCAGGTCCGTCTCAAAATTGAAATGACAGCGGAAAAGCCGTTACGCATCATCAACGTCCCAGTTTAGAAACGGCGACAGTTAACTGAATCGATACAAAATATCTGCTTAATTAAACATTTCAGGAACACTTTCTTAGGGACGTCTATCATAATACGTGTATCGATACGACTCACTTCAACTCGGTCTAGATAACTTATTTTTCTTACCAATTCTTACACCCTCTTCTGTTCTTACTCTTCAGTTCTTACCATTTGTTGTAGGGTTATAGTGACAATTATTAAATACTGTACGTTCGCTGCTTTTTCTATAATAACAATCATTGCACTGCCAATGTCACAAATGAAAGAAATAAATTATCAAGACGCACAGGGCGAACAATTTGTTGAAAATCTTATTCAAGAAGAGAGTAAGTAAATATCTGATTTACGAATTACATGAAAATAAATGTTTCTAGACAAACTTTATCTACGATTAAAATTTTTTTTAGAAGCATCGCAGCAACCAGGGTATTTGCTATTCACTGCACCTTACAAAATATGTGAAGGCGGATGCAGTGACGATGCAGAGGAAGAAGACAATTTCGCAATGGCTTTTCCACTTTATGTGGGTAAAAAAGGACAAGAAATATACAAAAATCTATATCCCAGAGACTTTCAACAAATTCATAATACTAAACCAATTGCACCTTTTCGAAGAAAGTCAACTAAAAATCCATTCACTCCTTGTCCTACTGAAAGTGCCACTGATGAAACAATTTCAACATTTTTACAAACGGAAGCGAAGAATCTAACTGTTCAAGTATCAAGTACTATAGATATTAAAACAAAGATACCCACTTTAAAAACTAAAGAAATGTCCATTCCAACAACTGAGTCAACTATTTATTTTAGTACAGAGACATCTAAGCCAACAATTGAAGAAACGACAAGACTAACGACAGATTTTATAACAGAAACACTCACACCAACTATTGAAGAAATGTTTACGCCAACAACTGAATCAACTACAGATTTTAAAACAAATACACTTTTACTAACGACTGAAAAAACAACAACACTAATCTCTGAAACAGCCACTGATTTTATAACAGAGACATCAACAACTGAAATGTCTACGCTAACCATTGAAATGATCGCAGAATTTATATCCGAGATACTAAAGCCAACAACAGAAACAGCCATTGCTTTTGAAACTACACCAACCACCGAAGCCACTTCAATTTTTGTAACTGACACTCTAACGCGAAGCACAGAGCCAGCCACTGATTTTGAATCGGAGACACTTGCACCAACAATTGAAGAAATGTCTATGCCAACTATCGAATCAACTACGGATTTTATTACAGAGACATCTACACCAACGACTGAAGAAACGCCGATGCTAACTTCAGATTTTGTAACAGAGACATTTACAGCAAAAACTGAAGCAATACCAATGTTTACCACTGAATCTACTATTGATTTTAGTACAGAGACATCTATACCAACCCCTGCAGAAATATCCACGCCAACAACTGAATCAATAACAGATTTTATTACTGAAACATCTACAACAGCCACTGAAGAGATGCCTACGCTGATCTATAAAATAACTACACCAACCACTGAAACTATTACAGATTTAATAGCGAAAACTTCAGAACGAACGATTGAATTAATAACAGAAGCTATAGAATCAAGGACAGATTTTAATATAATAATGTCTACTCCAACAACTGAATCTATTACAGTTTTTGCACCAGAAACGGCAGAAGCAACTACAGACTTTAAAACAGAAACGCCTGTACTAACATTTGAAATCTTTACACCTTTTGTAACAGAAACATCAGAAGCAACGACATATTCTAAATCCGAAATGCCTAAACCAACAACAGAAACCACAACAGTTTTTTCCACAGAATTACTAGCACCAACAACAATATCAACTATAGATTTAGAAACAGAAGGGCCAACTGAAAAATCTGAAATAACTACAGGTTTTGTTACATTAATTTCTTCTTCAACAACAGATTTTATAACAGAAACACCTACACCAACAGTTGCCAAAATGTCTACATCTACCAAAGATTCTGCCTGTCTAACGGAAGACATATCTATCCCAATAACTCAAATGTTTACGATAACACCTGAATCAGCAACAGGTTTTAAAGTACGGACACCAACACCAACAGGTGAAATTAGTACAGATTTTCAAACCGAAGCGCCTTTGCTGACCACTAGTTTTGATTTGGAGATGCTTACATCAACAACTGAAATCACTTCAGGCTTTGTAACAGAAACGTCTTTGCCAACCACACAACCGACCATAGATTTTGAAACAGAGGCGTTTACGCTAACAACAGAATTAGTAAAACCTTTTGAAAAAGAGACGAATGCGGTGACTACTGAACAAAATACTAAATTGGAAAAAACTGAGGTTTTTTCGGCTACTGAGATAAATAAAATTCCATACACGGCAGCGCCTCCATTGAATTCTGAAACAAATTTTGGAACAACGCCAGGTACCATGCTACACACAATACCCAAAATATATATTTACCTTGTTATTACAAGGTAAAGATATATTTTGAAAAGAAATGTTGGCTATTGCCAACATTTCTTTTTTCGCCACCAGTTTTTATTTTTTTGGATTAATATATGAGGGCTTCACCAAGTTCCAAATCAACTAACACTGTTTTTTCTGATAGGTACTTTATTAAGGCTCTTTGTGGCTGAACATAATTTCTATTTCTACAAAGATGAATATTGTGTTTGAAAAAATTCATTATAATTTGTTCGGTCATAGATTTTAATCATTATTATTAGTAAATTTTCTGAAGTAGGTATTGAAATTTCTTTAGTACTTAATAATGCTCTTTATTGCTTTAACTCAAATCGACTAAATGCTGTTGGCCACATCCCATCCCAAAATCCCAAATCCATACAGAATCATAATATTTGTAATAGAGAGAAAACTAAAAAGACATCAAAGGGAATTAAAAGAGTATTACACGAAATTGGAAAACCCACAAGTCTATTTAAAGTCAATAATAAAATAAAATAAACATGAAAATTGAGTCTAATATTAAATTTATGAAAAATGTATTGAAAATTTACTTAAATCAATTGGAATACCCAAAACAGACGAATTCCCAAGTGAGCCTGCAGCATTTTCAGGTTAACGCGTCAAATTACTAAAAGCTAATATGGTTTTCCTTTTTTTGGGCATTTTTTGGATTTCAGGACCGATCCAGAATCTATTGCTTTCCTTATCAAAGAATAAACCAATTATTTCTGAAACAGACGCTGATTATTATTGGAGTTTAGAGTCTTTGGAAAATCTTGAGCATAATGAAACGGGTAGGTACTGACAAACCAGTTTACCTTGACAAAGAGATCGGTGATGGAACACACGAAATGATACCTAAAATCGATGATCTATTTTACTCTGCAGAGAGTAGCGGCGAAGTTTTGGTTTCTGAACCAGAATACGCGTCTTTGGGTACGCTTGCGACGTCGTCTCCACAAAAATACATCACTAATGCCGAAGGCGTAACATGTCCAAATACACGTGGCAAGTGTAAAAAGCAGACCAGAGTAACGGCAAGGATAATTACTCTTGACTTCAGTTATGAAGACTCTGAGATGATTTATTAATTATGAACGAACAATGACTTTCTTGATGATTTTCATTGATTTGATTACAAAATAAAGTCTACGAAATACTCAATATTATATTAATTTCTAAAGTGACGAAAATAAACAATATCAATATTGATGATTTTTATTGATTTGATTAGAAAATAAAGGATTCAAGATACCTACTCGATATTGCATTCATTTGTAAAGTGGTGAATAAAAAAAATTACAATTAGGTATATTGATGAGTTTTATTGAATTTGAAAATAAAGGCAATGTAATCGATATTGTATGGATTGTACCTATTAATTATAGGTTCATTTCTCAATGGTAGTTTCATGCATCAAAATACCTCCCACAATTTATCTACAACAACTGTTAAAGCAGATAGTAGGTATTCAAGTTAAATTAAAACCCTGCTAGATGACCCAGTCCACCTAAAAATGATTTTCGGTTCAGTTTTTAGGGGTTTTCTCATATTTATTTTACTTACATCAGTACTGAGGCACACAAATCAAAGAAAAAATACCGGCCAAGTGCGAGTCGGACTCGCGCACGAAGGGTTCCGTACCATTACTTATCTATGAAAACGGCAAAGAAACACGTTTGTTGTATGGGAGCCCCTTAAATATTTATTACTTATCATTCTATTTTTTAGTATTTGCTGTTATAGCGTCAACAAAAATACATCATCTGTGATCAACTATCTAACTATCACAGTTCATGAGATTACAGCCTGGTGATAGACGGACGGACAGCGGAGTCTTACTAATAGGGTCCCGTTTTACCCATTGAATATGGAACCCTAAAAACATATCCGTCAAGCCTTTCCAAATTTTTGCTTGACAAACACATGGCAATTGATTTTATTTTAATATATTGTGCAAACCATTAGAGTTCGGAACGCTCTGCCCGAGTGGGTGTTTCCCGATAGATTTATCTGGGTGAATTCAAGTCGCAAGCTGATCGCTTTCTTCTAAGCAAGCGTGCTCCATCGGAGACCAGAACGCATAAATTTTTGAAACAAAAAAAATTGTTGATTTCGAAAATTTAAATATTTCGAAAATATATTTTTTTTTAACGTGAACTAGTCCGCGTTTGACCACCAACTCGCTATTAGATATTATTTAATACTAGGTGCCCCCGGCGGTTTCACACGCTGTTTTTTTTTCTTTTAAACCTTCCCTGAACTTTCACAAATATTTCATGAACAAAATTAGCGAAATCGGTCCAACCATTCTCGAGTTAAACGAACAGCGATTTTCGACGTTTGAGAAGTACGAACCCTAGGGCTGACCGCTCAGCTTAACGTTTCTTAGATAAAAACCGCCCGCATGAATTTACGCTGCCAAGTTTGGTACAAGGCGGCCAAAGTGAAAAACTAGACGGTTTTGGACAGTTTAGTTAAGGAAATACGGCGGAGGCTCCCTCTTTCAACTCACCAGATACTTAGTGTTGGTTGCGCAACATTGTAGTCCTAGCAAAATTTTGTTCTCTATAGAATAAATAAATAAAAGTCAATGATTATAATTAATAATATAAATATTATTCAATATTAAAATATAATTTTTATGAACTTTATTAGATCCAACCGTTTATTTTCTTTTTGACAGCACCAATAGAACGTAACTGCGTCATGTTACGCAAAAGTTCACTTTTAAATGCGAGGTTTTAAAAATATGACAACTGCCTAAGTTTGCTCCTTGATCCCGTATAATAATCATCTTTGACAAATTGAGTCCATCAGTGCAGTAGTTTTTTTTATAAATTACATAAAATAACAAACGTTTTTAAAAATTTACGTTCTATGGCTATCAACATAGTGATGTTACAATTGAGATATCGATATTGTTTATTAACTATTTTTATACGGGTATTATGTAGCATTTTAATGTAGTATACCTAAATATAAATTGGTAGATAGATTGATTTTAGGAAGATTATTATTACGTGTCAATGTAACAAAAGTGATAATAGAATGACGTTCTACTACTTACTAGCGCCATTCCTACGACTGTTCTCTTTCCGCACAGACTAGATAGAAAAATGAATCGATATCGTGTCCACTATAATCACTTGGTCACAACACTATAACTGTCAAATTAGATCTGTCAAATAGAAAATAAACGGTTGGATCTATTATAGCGGCCCGTCCCGGCTTCGCACGGGTAGACATTCATTTTTTAAACATTTTGGGATAAACGTAGAGTAAATGTGTCTTGATGATATTTGAGCACGCAATTCAATGTCAAATGACAAATGTTACATTAAAAAAGTTTACATTGTCCAAAGCGCTAAGTTTTCTTAAATTTTCTATTTTCGCGTAATTTATTATTTTTATTTATTTTTTTCCTTTTTTAAGAACCTTCTACTGACAATAAAAAAAACAACAACAAAAAAAAGGGAAATCGGTCCAGCCGTTCACGCGTGATGGCTTGACCAAGGGAAATAGGGATTCATTTTTATACCTATATATAGATACTAGCTGACTCGACAGACGTTGTCCTGTCAAAAGCCATTGCGTCAATTCTATGTCAAATATTGCGTAACTATAGCAACCGTAGTATGTTGATGCTAACTTGTCAATTTATACTAAAAATTATCAGTATCTAAATAATTTGCAATAAATTAAAATTGCGACTATAATTTGAGATTTAAACTATCCTATCTCTCAAGTTGGATCGAACTGCACATGGTGTGCGAATTTTATTATAATCGGTTAAGTGGTTTAGGAGTCCATTGAGGACAAACATTGTGACACGAGATTTATATATATTAAGATACGCAGAAGTCTATACAATTCGATAGAAATATGAATGAGACATGGTTTCAGCGGGATAAATTTCTTAACAGGCATAAATTAAAACTGCATTCATGGAACAGTGGATTTTTATCACGAATTTAGGGTTGCCATCACAGTAAAAGTTGTTCATACTGCTGGCGGTACATCAAGCAGAAGTTCCAGCCCTCTAAGGTAATTACTCGTTTAGGTAGGTACTACAAAACAATTAACACAAAATAATACACAAAACAACAAACAACAAACACAATTATGACAAATTTTATTGTAGTAATCTTTCGATTACTGGCAAATCTCTATGTGGTCTAATTACCTACATACTCGTATTTTAAGAAAATAGGTATGAAGGTGGTTAGCACTTCTTTGCATAAATAGGTAATTTAAGCCATAACATTTATAAAAAAGTAGTAAATACCTTTCGGATTAGCATACCTACCATAAAACCCTGTAATATGTAGAGAGCTATAAAATTTATAGGTAACTATGTTAAAAAACATAAACCTTACATTTTTTTCTTTTATGTTATTCAATAGTCAATAAAAGTTTATCAGTCAATTGCTATGATTTATCACTTTTTGTCGTCTTTAACTGGATACCAAAATGTTGGAACTAATAACGTACTTCTTGATATCTTTATTTGTTATAAACTCGTATTGTGAGACAGAGGCGCGTACTAATTTACCAAACTCTATTTGTAAGTTGTTTTATTAAAGTATGATAAAATAAAATAAAGTAAGGTCGTATAAGCCGAGTTGCTGGCCCTGGTGTCAGAGTTTTTAGGCCGCCTGAAGGCCTCTGACATGCAACCGGGACCTACAATTTAACGTATAATCCGATCCACCGCAGCGCTCAGTTGTAAATGCCACCTGCGGTCGCCCATCCGAAGACTGACCGTGTCGTCCATTGCTAAACTTCGGAGATCAATTATAAACATCTAGTCGGGCTACGAGCGGCGCTATAAAATTATTAAATAAAAAATGAATTATAAAATACAAATAAAAAATACATGCATTTTTTCTTTTACAGCTAAATGCGTTCATCAACCGCCAGTCATTATTTTACCAGTGATCATCAAGATATTTCGATTTCCTAAATTGTCAAAATCCAATAATTCAGCACCAATACAGGGAAATTATTCAAAGACACCTTCATAAAAAGCACGTAACGTATACCTAATGCTTTATAGTTAACTATACTCCAGTCAAACCAGAAAAAAAACTGCATTGTAAGATAGTTAGAAATACAAAAAAATCTAATCGTATACTTGGGAATCAAAAAGTTTGTAACCGCCGCAGTGTTATGCAATGTTATTTTAGCGGGAGAATATTGCATAACACCACAGGTGGTCCGAGACAAAGGAGTGACGACAATACTTACGACTTTTGAACAAGGAGCTAATTAGGTGCTAATAAAAAGCTGACGAGTGAAACTGACTTTCGAATTCCACAATGCGAATATCAGTGATATCAGCAACTAGTATATTTTTTGAATAATAATAATGCAATATTTTTCATTAAAAAAGCTGTTAACTGCTGTTTATTTTCAATGTGATAGCATATTATAGCAATAAAATAATTACGATGAATAACGAATTTTCAATCGTCATTTTGGGTAACTACAACAGCTCATTTAACAACATTGGGTGTCAAATGAGCTGTTGATAGAAGTCTTAAAAGGTCGACAACGTATCAGAGATGCTTCGGTGTAACTGCTCACCATCAGAAGGCCCCTTTGCTTGTGTGCCTATTACCTATGGCATAAAAAACTATGTAGAACATTAATTTAAAATATGAACATACTAGCTGCAACCCGCGGTTTTACTCGCGGTCAAAAAGTTGACATGAGTATTTCGGGATAAAAAGTAGCCTATAAGTTAATCCTGACCATGGGCCTGACTGACTCCTGACCATCTTAAAGCACTTAAGTCTATCGTCGTAACTCATAAGTTCTTTTCCAAGGTAGGATGAAGCCAAGGATGTGTCAAGCGCCACACGAACCTTCTTTGCACACTTTCCAGTCTCTTTTTGTGAACGTCGTAGAATAGATTCCAAACAATACTGCAATACTCTAAACCACTACGCACTAAAGAGTTGTAAAGCACAATTTTTGTACTGGCTGATTTAAATTCCCTACTGTTACGCAGAACAAAACCTAGGCATTTGAAACCAGTAGAAGAAATATTGTCCACATGCTGATGGAGGCGAAGCTTACTATCAAGCGTGACACCTATGCAGGTCTCTGATTTGATCGACATTAGAGATGGCCGTGTTTTTGATTGAAAAATTAGGACGGTCTATTGGTTTTATATTCCTAGTGAAACGCATAGCAAAACATTTAGACACGTTGAGGCCCATCAGACGTCCAATCTATGAATGTCTTCCTGTATCTTGTTCACATCATTGCCAGAGTCCACGTCGCGGAAAAATTTCAAGTCGTTAGCAAAAAAAAGAAATTTGGAGTGTCTGAATCTGAAACACTAGTCTACGAGTATGTCGTGTATAAAACATTAAGGAATTTAGGACCAAAATGTGAACCTCGTGGTACACCCGAGCTAACCTCAAGAACTTATAATACTATACCTAAGTAAATATTAGCCGCTATTGGTTATTATTCTATTAATATTCTATTCGGCTTAAGCATACCCTTTCCTTATTATAATTATGACCCTGTAGACATTGCGTGCATAAATTTGTTTTTTTTTTTCGATGACGGATGTACTGCATTAGTGTTGCCGATGAAAATATCGCAGGGTTCCGGAGCCCCACTTAGATGAGTGGCTATTTGTCCCAAAACGAAATACTTGAAAAATAAAATAAATTGTTTACCTACTACGTTAGGGGTCCAATGAGAAAACAAGATTTTCATGTCTCAAATAATTATAAGGTTGGGTAAAAACTACTTTATATATAAATTAATGATTAAGTAAAAATGTTAATCAAGTTGTGGAACTAGTTCTTATCTGTAAAGAGAAGCAGTTTTATTTTTTAAATTAAGTAGATAAAGAAACAAAAACACATAACATGATATGAAACTGCACATAACTTGGTATTAAAACACTCGTGTGATATTATAATTATTATAGTACACACTGCATTATCAAAACGTTTTAGAAATAACAATTAATTAAGCTTTTAAATATACATAGATACATCATATTTGTTACATGTTTTGGTTTAATTATTGTATTACAATGGAGGTAATACGCAAAACCTGCTGGTAAAGCCTAAAACAGCAGTTCTTAAATTCAGAATAGTAAAATCAATTTACATAAAAAAACAAAAACTTTACGTGGAAAATCTTTATTTGGAATAGCAAATTAACCTAAGTAACTGATTGGCTACATACTCTTAGCTAACAAAAAAAGAACAATATAAACTTTTAGGTGGGTAAAATTACAAACGAAATATTTAAAGATGTCCGAGCATCTTATTAAATTCAAGGTGATTTCAATCAACAAACACGATTCAGTCAAGATTCACATTTCAAAAACACTTCCTTCTCAATGAGATTTTGGTACACTAACTCGCCAGCTTCATTGCGTAATTCCACCTCTGAATACGAGTCGAATCTTTTAATGACTTTTGCATTAAATGGACCTTTGCCCAGCAACGTGTCCGAATACGCTCGTGCAACTTCATTGATTTCAACCTCTGGATTTAGTTTCACGCCATGTAGTTTTACACTTACAGTGTAAGGCATTAGTGTAACCCAGTTAGGATGAATTTCTCTTACATTTATCAAATCGACCACTTCAATATCTCCATGATCGACATATTTCACTTTGATCTTTTGTTTGGCTTCGCTGTACTGCAAGATTGACGCTCTGTACCACTGCTGGTCTTTCCCGGAGAGAGCTATGCACGCCTTATTTTCGAAGATTCCATTTATGGGAGGCTGATTCGCCCCGTCCACCTGCAGATCTTTAAACATTTCCTCGTGCATTAAAGCCGTGTCAGCATCGTGAATAAGTTCGAGTTCTAGGATTTTCGCGTCTTCTATCACATTGATGTCACATTGGAATTCATCATCCAACTTGATCGAATATGACACATAAACCTGTTCGACCGAATGCCTTTCTTCTACATCCAATATTTCATTCCAGTCCCCAGCCATGACCACAGAGGACGCTTCATGCGATCCTTGACTGTCGGATTCGACTATGTAATCGGGCATGTCGTCCATTGCGGGTGCGGGCAGTGTAACTTTCTCCTCCCGATGCGTCGGTGCAAATCTGCGGACGACCGCCTTGGACCCGTCCGTGTACGTCGCCAATTCGAATTCAACTAAATGGTCATTGATCCAGAGTTTATCGTAGATGAGTTCGACGGGCGTGATGCCGTCGACACTGTCTCCGGCCACTTTTATGCTACATTTTTTTTCGATTATGGACTTGTGGATGTAGTCCAAGGTCTCCCCTTCCCAGTGATCCCCGTTCGGCCGGATTCGGTTCAAGACACATCTGTGCGCTTGCGTAGGGATCTGGTGCAACGCGATACTCTTTCTGAGGTTTTCAAAGGAGCATTGTTCTTCGTTGCCAAAGTCGATGTAATGTATGAGGCAAGTCGACGTCTCGTTATTGACGTCGAGGACCTTTCCCCTATAGTAAAGGTTGTCCAAATAGAATAGGGCCACGCATGGTTCGCCGACAACCCATTTCTGGTACTTTGCTTTGGGATCGGGGTCTTGGAAGCGCACGTGGAGTGCTTTGCGGATGAGATCGAGCGTAGCTTTCTGAGACTCGGCGTGGATGTAGATGACCCCGTCCTCGCCTATGTACCTGCGTAGATTGAACGAAAATTTCATGTCAGAAAATTTTAATGCGCATTGAGTAAGAGGTTTTACGCAATACTCTTTTACGTAATACCTCCATAGTTAGAACCTGTTGTCTGAATAAAAATATGGCTAATTCCCAGTTGTCACCCCCTTCAACGGCCCATAGTGGTGACAATCGGGAATCGTTTTTAGAATTCGTCCCAGATGTTCACCACTAGTGGCGTCCCCCACTCGACACTTTAAAATCATCTTGTCCAGAGTCATTTTTGTGATTAACATGATAACAACAGCGTTTGATGATGATAATTTTGTGGTTAAACATTTAAAGCATAGCAAATAGTAGTTATCTACTCTCATATCCTAAAATGCGAATTACAAACTTCAATACGAGTTTATATGAATTATATTTGTAGGTATTTGCCGGGCAGATGTTTGAATGATGAAAATAAATATCTGTTCTGGGTCTGGGTGTTAGTTGTCCTTGCCTTTGTGTGTGTTCCGTGGCATCCCCGACACAGGATTTATTCCTAGTGGGGAGTTATGAGTGTGAAACGTTTATATTGGCAAACTGAAATTTAAAAATGGAGTCAACACGGCGCCCAGAGATGGCGCCAAAATCAGGTCACGCGCATGCGCTAACGCGGTTTAGGTTTTAGTTACTACGAGCCAAAAGTGACAAGTGGGAAACTGTATCGTAATGCCAAAAAAAATAGTAGTTTATGCAACTGTCATATAATGAAGGGTATTAAAACACGAGTGTGTTTATGAAACGAGCGGAGCGAGTTTCATAATAGTAACGAGTGTTTTAATACCTGTGTTATATGCAGTTGCATACACTACTTTATCTACACTAATGCTGTTACATTCTACTTATGTTTCCAATACTTGATAAAATACGTTTATCTTCACTAATAAAAACGTGTATTGTCACAGTGAACTTGGCGCGCAATCAGGAGCGAGCGCGCATGCGCGCGCAGGGCGGCGGAGCGAGCGCGCGCATGCGCGCAGGGCGGCCAATCAGGAGCGAGAGCGCGATGTTATAATGACTCATTACGACATCGATGTGGATATTATAACATCGTGTGAAATTGCTTAAATGTTGTCTGTGCTATAACAGTAGTCATTATAACACAAGTATTGGAAACATAAGTAGAATGTTATAACATTAGTGTAGATAAAATACATTAAACCACTGTTTTGTTTAGAAATAGTGTTATTATGATAATTTTTTTCCATTATGACACTGTCTTATAAAGCATGTCATTATAGATTCGTTTTGAAGTTCGTAGGTAATTTGAATTTTACGATATGAAAGTAGACAAATATTATTACAAGTTTTTGCTTCATTTCTTTTTATTTTCACATCGTAGATTATTTCTAATTTTCCACGTACAGCCAGCGATTCTTCGCTACAACTAAAGATGAGGAATTTAATTTTCCGATAATTTTGTCACTAGTGACAACTGGGAACGACAAAGTATGGCATTCCCATATTTTGTCACCAGTGGGGAAGAAACCAGTGGTGACAACTGGGACGAATTCTAAAAACGATTCCCGATTGTCACCACTGGGGACGTTGAAGGGGATGACAACTAGAAATAACCCAAAAATATTTGCTGAATTAAAAGGAAATCATTGTCTCGCATTTAATAGCGAATTTGGCAGCAAAATGTTGCAATAAAACCTCCTATAGACACGGAAACTAATCGTACTAAACTTACGTGGGTATCCCAATAAACTCGTTGCTCGGAAACGGCTCGGGCGGCAGCCAGTCGGATATGAACATTACATTCGACGACTCCAGCTCGAGCCCTTCTGTTCCGTCCTCATTTTCGATGGGAGTGGTCGATGTCGGGCTTTTAGAAAACAATTCGGGCAGAGTTTTGGTGGGCATGGGCTCCAGTTGCAACCAGTCATGTATAGATCCCGTGACATTCAGAAACGAAAGCACTTCGTCTCCTGCCTCAGGTTTAGTTTCTGTGTAGGCCTGAAAAGTAAAGATAATGTAATATTATCGCCATCAGCTGCTAAATGTTTGGAAACTGTAAAACTCTATCTATGACGTAAGTACCTCTACAGATTTGTCTGGAATGCCCAAGCCTTGCTCGATTATCTTTTTATTCAAGCAACGCCACTCATATGTGTCCGGGTCCAGAGCGCCTCCGTGAAAAGTGTGGTGCACCCAGATCTCGATTGGCATACTGTTATTCTTGAAATTGCCCAATTTTTTAATGAACACTCTCCGGTAGATGTCCAAGAGTTCTTTCAGGTATTCTTTGGTGAGAGAGGGCCATTCTTCGCCACCAGCTGGAATGACGCCACACAGGTGACATTTAATCGCTGCGTTTCCAATGGAAGCGAAGTCGGAAGTCAGTTCCGCCAGGTTCTTCAAAGGCCGCGTTTCTACGAGCGCAAAATCGTAGTAAAAAAGTTTGGCGTTGTCTCCCTCTATCTCGGAAATGACCGCACGGCGCCAAGTCCGCGATTTAATGCACTTAGTGCAACACTTGTCGCCGACTTGCCAGTTCGTTTTCTTCGCGGGTCCGTTCTTCGAGTAATGCTCTTGCAAGTTTTCGAACACCTTTTGGTATGTTTTCTGTTGATGCACCAGGGAGATATAGATGTGCGACGGAGACCGGTATTCGAGGACATTCGCTTCCAACATCAGAAGGCCCTTGTCTCTAGCCTTTAAGCTTTCGGCTTCAATTTTCTGCGGTTCTTCCGGTGGGTTCCTCTTCAGTATTTGTACTTCTGCGGGTCTTCTTCTGTTCTTATTTTGCGGGTACCGGACTGGCTCGTCCAAAGAAGATTTGTTCGTGATCACCTGATCGGCCGCGTCGTCGCATTTGTTAAAGGAGTATATGCTGAAACATACAAATACTGTCAGCGAGCGTACATGTCACGAACGAGTCGTTTATAACTATCAATCTTGTCAAAAATCTACCCAATGGTGTTGAATAGTTTAAATAATATTATTTAATTTAATAATGGACAAGATTTGTTCGAGAAGAGGAGCGACAGTGGCGTGAAGCGATAGCCGATTCATTTATTTGAAAAATAATACTAGGGTTAATATCATCACCAATCTGTAATCGGTCAATACTTCGAGCCGGCCAATTTTAGGGCAACGAGCTTGTAGCCGGCCAATCGTAACCGCTTAAACTCACTTTCCCCGTCCCACGCTCCCACGAAGTAGGAAGTTTTATATTAAAGCGAATTTGTCTGCATGCGCCAGGGTCGGTACTCACCCAAAACCGATGGCAAACTTGTGCGTGATCATCTCCCGGTTGACGCAGACTACTTCCTCCGAGTCGGGCGCGCGGTGGAACAGCGTGACACCGACGGAGTCGCGCTGGTCACGCTGATGATCTCGCTCCACGTGCAGCTCGAGCACTTGGTCTCGGAACTGCTGGAGGAACGCCACGGAGACCGGGGACCACTGCCTGTTGGGCGGAGTCACGCCGGCGAGGTGGCACTGCGTCGCCTGGGGCACATATCGACATTGTGCTAATTGCATGACAAAAATATTTCTTTATTATTTCATTCCCGTTTTTACTTTCACCTTATTGTCGTATTCTTTGTTTTGTATCGATGACTAATTCCCCCCCGTGTTCGTTAAACCGGCTTTTCGTTTACCGCGCACCTGGACGAGTAGGTCGCATGGGACCCCCGTCAAATGAACTAGAGGAACAGAGAAATAGAAAAGTGGACGCCCTTTACGGCCGTCAGCGGAAACCCCGCGAAAATCGAACTAAAGAAACAAAGTACCAGTGCGTCCGTGTTCGTGAAGTTGCGGGAGAGGTACCGCAGCGACGACCAGTGCGCCAGCAACGGCGCGCCCGTGTCTAGCAGCAGCAGCTGCACGCGGGCCTGGCCCGGCATCCCCAACACCTGCGCGCGCGCCCACGCGCCGCGGCCCGCGCTCTCCGAGGACACGTGCACGCAGCACGGCATGCCTGCGGGGACCACACCACAACTTAGCGAGGGAAGAGGCGAGGCGAGGCGAGCAGGCCTAGCCAACTTGCTAATCTATCATCGCTATGTGCGCTGTAAACACGGCTCGGACACGTGCACGCAGCACGGCATGCCTGCGGGGACCACACCACAACTTAGCGAGGGAAGAGGCGAGGCGAGGCGAGGCGAGGCGAGCAGGCCTAGCCAACTTGCTAATCTATCATCGCTATGTGCGCTGTAAACACGGCTCGGACACGTGCACGCGGCGCGGTATGTCTGCGGGAGGAACAGACGTCAACTTAGGGACAGAAGAGAAGAGTCGCCGCCCGGCTCCGACACCATCACGGCCCCTCCCCCCCCCTTTAAGGGCGTGGTGAGAGTTGGTCCCCTTCGCTGAGATTGGGGGCCGGAGGCTATGACGGAAAACGGCCCTTCTCGGGCGGAAGGCCTCTCTGCGGCTTTTGGTCTATTGCGCTTTATCTTTGCTGGTCGGTTTATATTGCCTGGAACGGCTCCGACACGTGTCCGCAGCGTGGCATGCGAAGAAAAACTCCCGGTTGCGGGTTCTATATTTTTTACCCTTTTTTATTTTTTTATGCCATAACTGGCAAACGAGTAAACGGGCCGCCTGACGGTAAGCGATCACCGTCCCCTATAGATACCTGTAGCACCGGAGGCGTCACGGATATGCTGCCGACCTTTTAAGACTATATTGTTAATGTAGTATGTCGTTTGAAGAACCCGATGTTGAACCCTCTTCATAAGTTGATTATTATTCTCTCGCTTCACTTACCTATTTCCGGCAAGTATATGGTTCCAGCCTTGACAGCCAAGCTGTATTGCTGCTCCAGTTCCTGGCTTAGTTGCTCATAATCTGCCTGCATATATTTCTGTAAGATTTACACAAATTCAGAATTCTATGCTAGGTGGAGATTAATATTTTTTGAGTGTAGACAGTTTGGTGCTTGTGTTGTTTGTACATATAATTATTTGTTTGACGGTATCGATCTTTATGAAGTTCTGTTAGCGAGTAGATGGTAGATAGATATTTATTAGGAAGTAAATAAAAAAATACATATTTATACAACTTTTTGCTAAAAGTATTAATACTAGACTTTAATACCGGTTTTACATCTTTAGGACCATGCAAGAAGCTTGGTACTAACTACACAATAGGAAACAAGTGATTTTTTTAATCAAGCTTATATTGCATTCATTGCATTGTTATCGGAGTTACACAGGTATATACAATTTCAGCTCAAGCGGGACATCGGGAAGTGGTTCAAAATTCAGTTGCAAGATTTGACACAAAAAACAAACAGGCCTAAACAGGGTAAGCCAAATAAAAGCTTGTAATACAAACTCTTACCCTCCTGACATAGAATTTGTCCGGGCTCACGATGTGTGAAATGTAGACTTCCTCTATGGTCTTAGGCTTGTAATTGGAGTTGTCTATGTAAATCTTATCCTTCTGTCTCATACAGCCGTCCATTGGGTAGTGTGGGTACTGTAACAAATTGGAAATAAGTTAATTTTCAAAACTAGCTTGTATTGCATCGTCATCGGAGTTACACACGTACGTGTAACCAATTTCAGCTCAATCGGACACCGGGAAGTGGTTCGAAATTGAGTTGCAAGATTCCACCCGAACAAAATTTTCAAGTTAAATACTTTAAGTTATTCAAAAACCTTTTGATAATGGGCCTTACTTATAAAGTCTGCTTAAAGTTATCCATCTTGTTTTCGCACGTCGCCCGTCGCATGACACTTCACGTCAGCGGAAAGTTGTTGGAACATTTTAAGCAGTGACTAACTAAAGCAATGTTTAAGAGTAAGGGCCCGGTGACAGACGGACAGACAGCAGAGTCTTAGTAATAGGGTTCCGTTTTACTCTTTGGGTACGGAACCCTAAAAAATGTAAAGAATCAGAAGTAGAAGAGCACGGCTCAACTAGTATTCTAAATGTGCAACGGTTAAATAGAGCTATTATTGAATTGAGTACCTTCAGTTTCGGGTTCGGCATGTTGGCCCGTTCATGGAAGACGAGCGCGTGCGCCAGGCTGACGCCGTCCTCGAAGGTGGTGACGTCACACTCCACCGTCACTCCGCCGTCGGCCGCCGAGCGCAAGCGGCGTACGTAGATCACTGCTTGTTTGCTGCAAGTATTGTCTTTTGTATTTAAACATTCTTTGTAAACTATCTAGTATGCATGAATTCCAATTTTATGTGGAAAAGGTTTGCTGAGTCGAAAGAGCTCAGCAAACTCTTCTCTGCATCGTGATTATTATAGCATTGATATTACAGAGGTACACGTAAAAATTATATATTCTACCAAGCGGTGAGGGCAACATCGGACCGGAATAGATGGAGACAGATTACCCAGCTAAGGGGTTCTGGTGACCACGATCCTCAGAAATGAGGGAACGACTGAAGAAGAGAGGTAAGGAGAAGTAAGGTACGGTATAAGACTTCTTTTTATTATAAATATTAATGTAGTAATCAATTTTTAATAATGTTTCACACTAACGGCTGTGTTGGGGAAGTCACTTACTTGTCCATAATTTTGCTTATGAGGAAGGAATCTTCGCTGTTCCAGGCCCCAGTCTTGGGCTCGCAGTTGGCCAGCGAGCAGTGTATAGCCAACGGGATAGGAGACAGCTCGCTCGCTGGCGGGAGGATCCTCAACCTACGAGAAACAGAAAAAAAACAGTATTATTTATAATTTATTTGTTGAAGATCATCTTCAAGTAACTGTATTCAAGTAAGAGCGTTGCTCTTGTCTGTGAAGAAATTTCCAGCCTTGGCAATAATTTAGGCCTTGGCCTTGGTGCTTTTACCTCCCAGTATTATAACAAGGGCAAATATCTTTAAAAATTCCAGATTTGAAGAACATGATTTCAAGATGAATCTAACGACACATTGCTTTACATAAATTGTCAAGTAATTTAGACTACAGAAAGCGTAACAGAAGCCTTTCTTTCTTTTATGTAATTGAGTGACGAGACGAGCGAATCGCTCGCCGGATGTTATACGTCACGTTCGCCCATAACAGGTCTGCGCCATCTAGAATCTTGAACTCGCAGAATTCAAGACCCTGCGTGGCACAGCACTACGCTCGTCACCCTTATATATAAGTTGTTTAATCTCCTATTTGCCCTGTAACTTCACGAGAAACAATGCCCTTCCAACCGGAACGCAGTAATGTTTGCACATTACTGCTTGGCGGTGGAATAACTGGCAAAGGTGTGGTACTTCCCCAGGCGGGCTCTGCAAAAGAGCCCTACCAGTACAAAATACAACAAATAATATTCCATACAACAAACAATGTGTACCGGTCTTAAATAATACATACACCTATAATCATAACATTTTCAAATGTTTGATAAGGTAATATGCTATACCTACAGCGTTATAAGGGAAGGGTATTCTGAGCCGTAAAAGGCTTATAGTACTCATCATTATGAACAACTTTTACTACAGGGCCAACCCGGAATCTGCGAAAAAAAAAACTGCTGTTCCATAGAAAAATCGCCATGAATCCCGACAAAATGTATGGAGCAGCTGATTTCGCGATTTTAGGGTTGGTCCCATAGTACAAGTTGTTCATAATGATGAGTACTATAAGCCCTTTTCGGCTTAGCGTACCCTTTCCTTACAACCCGGTCTGATTTGCAGAAGGTCAAAGTCGCGTTAAGGAATGTTGACTCACTTCTCAATGTTAACAGTTTCTGTGCACCCGAAGTCGAAGCAGAACACATGGAACAGAGGCTGGGTGGGATCCT
Source organism: Alcis repandata (assembly GCA_949125135.1). NCBI lineage: Eukaryota > Metazoa > Arthropoda > Insecta > Lepidoptera > Geometridae > Alcis > Alcis repandata. The sequence goes on along the minus strand of OX421221.1, from coordinate 10,056,260 downwards.
TCCTATCAATACCGACGACGCGGCAGCGCTGCCACGTATTATCCGCATTGTTGAACGCCAGGTATTTATTGCCTGCATAAACAAAACACTGTACTATGTGAGTGCAAGGTACTTTTTCCATTAACAAAATATTTCATTACAAAACGGTTCATGGTAAGTTCATAATTGTAATCTTACTAATGTTATAAAGATGAAAGTATGTGTGTTAGTTATTAATGAACGCTGAAAAGGCTGAACGGATGTACATGAATTTTGGAATGAAGGTTGTTCATGGTCTGGATTAACACATAGGCTACTTTATCTTCCCTGGAAACGCGGGTACTTCCTTGAAAACGCGGGTGAAACCGCGGGGCGCCGCTAGTTTTATATATATATTACCTTATGACTCTGTAATATGATTTTTCATTAGATTTCTCTAAATTAAAACATTACTTCGCCAGTGTATGGTTACTTTTTCATGAACAAAACCTTTTATAAAATAATTCTTAAACTTTATTTCATGAACCTAAGTTTGTCTTTCGATTGCATTACTAAGGAAACCATCATAATAATAAATAAATGCCTTTTCATCGGAATGAAATACAAACAGGCAATTAATGAAATACGATCAGTTATTTCAAAGCCCAAGCAAGATAACATAAACGAAGGTGTTAAGTTTGTTACTTTATTATACTCAAATGAAGTCAAATGACAATGTAACAATTACAATTAACAAAGTCCTTACAACACACGGATTATTTTGAACTGCGCTATGCTTGCGTTATAGCTGTTGGCCTTGTGATATCATTTGGGAATTCATTTGCTGTCTTTTTATTGGAAGCGATCCTTTCAATGTTCAACTCAAGCCTTGATCAAACTGCTGGGATGCTTAACAGGTCTGCCCTCGTAGGGTGATTACTCTTTACACCACGCTGGCCAAGTACAAGTTGGTGGATTACCTATCAATATAGTACAATCATTGCACATCCGTTTAGCGTTTGGATAGCTGGCATAGGTTCTAGATATTACTGTTTCCAGGCCGGGCGGCGTGCTTAATATGCAAGAGTATTACTACTAACACCAGGTAGAAATCTGTGTAGAAACAATGCTTGCTTACCCTCAGTCACATGGTTGACAGACGGCTTAGGCAGGGAGACTGCAGTGCGGAATTGTCGAAGTATTTCCTTGACCAACTCTTGGTGGCTAGCTCGCTGGACGTAGAAGTCGTGCGGGTTCACAATGTGCGATATATAGATCAAATCTCGAGATCCTGACAAAATATAATAACAAAGTTATCTTCTTCATATATATAAAAATGAATCACTGTTCGTTTGTCTGGCTATAAGTCGAGAATGCTTGGACCGATTTCGCTAATTTTGATCTTGAAATATTTGTGGAAGTTCAGGGAAAGTTTAAAAGTTATAAAAAACAACGGGTGAAACCGCCGGGGACAGCTAGTAAAAAATAAAACTACCTTTATTTCCCAATCAATAAAAAAATTACAATTTTGTAAAAAAAATATTTACTAAGAGTATTATAGATTAATTATTAGTATGATTTTTTCAGGGGCATCTGCATTTATTACCTTCTTGAAACTGTATAGGATGCTGACTCTCCGGTGATGGCTGCACTGGTTGTACATCTGGCCTGTTGTAGACATCTAAACAAATATTAAATTTGCTATTAAATAGAATGACTTGGAGTTAACATTCTAACACAAAAACCTTTAAGCAAACTTTGAAATCCCTTGAAAATTTGTAGTTTTTAAAAACTACTACGAATTAATGAGAAAAAAATGATTCAATGTTGGGAGAGTAGTCGACACGACTCTAGGACATTTATTTCCAAACGTTTCATCTGCCGAACATTTTGTTCCCTCATTACACTGCCTTCACAGATTATGCGGTCACACTAAAACAAGAAATTGCAAAACAAGCAATTTAAAAAACTTATAGCTAAGTTATAGCTTTGTAGAAATTATTTATTGGCTCTAAGTTTTAGTTACTTGATTGTAAATAGCTCTTCTGAGATGAGCCACTGCTGCACGAGTTGAGAGAAGTGACCGATCCCCTTTTATGGCAGAATCTAGGTGGCTTCTCGAGAAATGCCAATGGCACTTGTTTGTTTTGTCTCATATCTGCAAATAAAAATTGATAGGAATGAATTTAAACAGCTGAATTTAATTGTACATTATTATAATGCTAAATCATTATTGATGAACTTTGTGCTAAAACTACTAGAAACTAGACCATTCCTGTATATAAATCAATGGTTTCTAATTACCTTTAGGCAGCACAGGTGCGTAGACAGGTGCGGGCGGCGGCGGCGGTATTTCCACGTCCTCGCCCAGATCCGCGGTCGAACACAGCTTGTACGCTGAGCTTGAATTCCCGGTTAAGTGGATGTAATCGCTGATAAGAGCGCACAGATCGTCGTTCACCGTCACCCTGAAGTTAATAATAAATATACAAGTCGTTTATAAGCCTATAATAACAATTTATTATCAAGTAGCAGTTTCCCCAATCAACCTGCGTCATATACCTAGGATTTCACCTGGATCGAAGGATGACATGGAAAGATCATATAAAAACGAAGCTCAATGAAATTAACCTGAGATTTAAAAACCTACTCTGGCTTCTCGGTAGACAGTCTGCCTTATCCCTATCCAACAAGCTAAGGGTATATTGCTCCATAATAAAACCAATCTGGACATACGGTATCCAATTGTGGTCGACAGCCAGCAAATCTAACATCATGTGCCTGCAGAGAGCCCAAAACAATATTCTAAGGGTACTTTCCTCTGCACCCTGGTATGCTCGCAATTCGGAAATCCACGAATACCTGGGAATCTCAACCATCCTGGATGAAGTCAAACAATACTCGGCCAACTACAGGGACCGCTTGACAACTCACCCAAACCCGTTATCCAGTATGCTTTTGCAGCCAAACCCGATTGGAAGACTCAAAAGATCCGACGTGTTGACTTAATAAGGGGAGACGGAGCAGTGGCTCTGAATCACCAAACGCCAACCTCTCACAACTTACCTGATTATAGTCTAGATGACTGATCGCAGGTCCATACGAAGGAAAAAAAAAAAAAAAGTAGCAGTTTAAACATTTATGTATATATATATGGATCTACAAGAAACTAACTGTCTGTCACCAGATGATGTGAAGCCGTGGTAGCTCAGTGGGAGAACCGACGCTTCGCATTCTTGAGGTGGCGGGTTCAAACCCCGACTCGTACCAATGAGTTCTTTAGGACTTATGTACGAATTTACATACCACTGGCTTTTCGGTGAAGGAAAACATCGTGAGGAAACCCGCATATGTCACGCAAAAAGGGCCGATTACCGGCCTAGTTGCGGAAAAAGAGCCCGCTCTTTATCTTTATCTTTATCTTTATCACCAGATGATGTATTTCTGTTGCCGCTATAACAACAAATACTAAAAAACAGAATAAAGTAAATGTTTAAGGGGGCTCCAATACAACCGCCATGATTTTATTGACGTTTTATAGATAATGGTACGGAACCCTTCGTGGCTGGCACTTAGGCGGTTTTAATTTTTCTTGATTTTAGGTTTGGCTCCATCGTAAAAGTTGTTCACAATGATGAATACTCGGCTTAGCATTAACCTTTCCTTATAACCCTGTATACATTCACACAGCAACCAATCGAACACAAAGCCAGACTCTAAGCATTTAGGTACACATACTTCACAGGGCCCGTTTCCCCCGCATCTTGTTTCAAATACCAGGGACTTTCTGCCAATTGCTTAGCATCTTCGAGAAGCACAGCGAGATTCATCTGCAACAAACAAACTGCAATGCAAAGAAAGCTACAAGAACCAGCTGATGTGCAGACAAAAATGATTGCTGATTCAAGTTACGCTTTGCTTCGCTGCCGGCGTGTTATTGGAGGATGGTTCTAATAAGCTGTCTTCTGCTAATCTGATGTCAAGTGATATCAAGTGTATGTATGTACATATATGTAATGTATGTCAAGTGTCAACAAAAGGGAAATACTTAGTACAAAGTCTCACCGCTTTAATATTCTTAGGATCTGAGGTCATTCTAATTGAACCCATTACTTTTACAGCCTTTTTTATGGAAACTGTCAGATCATCTTTAACACTGCGCAGTGAAGTTTTCTCCAGATTCATGTTCTTCGTAACCCTATCAATGAGGTCGTGTTTGTGTTTCTGTAGAAATGAACAGAGTACAGAGAAGTGCTGTTCTATGTTGGCAGTTATTTGAGTTATTTCTGATGCAGTCCCAGTTCCGTTTTCCATATTCAGTAGCAAGTGACCGACATCCTGTAATATTTGAAAAATCAGTTAGAATACATTTCATGCGTGATCATTTTAAAGGATTATAGAATTAGTAACAATAGTTTATTTGTTATACAAGAGTGCAAAGTTGCTTTTTAACCGCGTGTTCAATTTTGATGACCGAGCAAATTGAATCACGAGGATCGAGCGCAGCGAGTGATTCAAAATTAGAATCCTGAGCGTTAGCGAGGGAATCAAAAGAGCACGAGGTGAAAAATCTTTGCACTCGAGTGCAACACGTAACTTTTCATTCCACCTCAGCGAGGAAAGAGTATTTTTAATCTTCAATATCTGAGTGGAAAAGCTCATTTGCGCATTATTAACAGTTTCAGTCAATTCTGTTGGCGTCAAACAAACTTCCTCGTCGCTAGAATCACTCATTTTAGTTTTTTCACTTGTTTTCAAGTTTCTTGTTTTTAATATAAGGTTTAACAATGACGTGAAAAAATGCCGCGTAAAGAACCGCGTACAAAGCAAATTGAAAATAGAACACCAAGAAGGTTCCGAGTCTGAGTTTTTAACAAATTTAAAAAGGTTGTTGATATATTCGGCACCATAGGCAGTAAATAGGTTTAATGTTTTTTTTTAATTCACAAACTTAGTGCACACGATGTTCTAAATTCAATTTACTTTATCCTCTAGAGAATAAAAACGGCTTTTCCACTCAGATATTGAAGATTAAAAATACTCTTTCCGAGATGGTGGGATGAAAAAAATATTTCTATCTTCGTTAAATGGACTGCAATGAGAAAAAATTAATTGATTGGTTGGCATTTCGGTGTAGTTGACAAGACCAATAAATAATACCTATAGTAATATTGTAGTGTATACTTACATAGGCGGTCTTTGTGAGCCTTCTAAATGTTTCATCAGCCTTTGGTGTAATAACGCGAAGTTCATCCAGAAAATCAGCATTCTGTAAAAAAACATAGTTTCAAATACCTCACACTACTTGTTTTTCTGGGCAGTTCTCTTCTTCTCTTCTTATAATTACAGTTGTGTAACTGGTCCTTTTTTATCCACCAGTTACAATCACAAATTACAATGAATACTGATCACAACTTGCGTAGCACTGCACTGCACATTATAAAATCAACGGCCTTGTCACAATGTATCTTGGTATGTACTTACTAACTACAGTAAATTAGTAATTTACAGTAATTCGTTTTACCAGTAAAACGACTTCCTGTAATAACAATGGGGGCAGAGTTGGGTAAAAGCACTTACCACTTCCTGTAGGGAGACCACATTATGATTTTTGCACGACTCGTCTCCTCCAACCATAAAGCAGTCCATGCAGATTGATTTCTTGCAGTCATTACAGTGGTAATCCAGAGATTTGCCATTGTGGATTTTGCATATGGATGGTGACCCCACGTCTGCTAGTAATTGAAGGGGGAAATTAAGAGACGTCAGCTATATCTTTCTCACATTGCAGACACAAAATTGCAAATGTTAATGGAACAATTTTCAATTTAATACCTTTTAATTATGCAGATAATTTGAAAATACAGTGTAAACTCTTTATAACGAAACTCAAGGGACCGAGCATTTTTTATCATTATAGAGAGTTACCGTTATATGGAGTGAAGAAAGAAAAACAACCAAATTCACAATAATCTAATAATTAATACATATAGTCAGTTAACTTTGCCTGACGTTTTTGCTTTGCCAGTACTTGTTACCAAAGTAACCAAAGTTGGTTCACGACTGATGATACGATAGGTAGTTGTTTAGTTCGAGATCATCCTTTCAAGCAAACCAAGCACGTGTTCAAGCCAATTAAATTAACAATAACAAAAGCAAGACGGCTGTTTACGACCTCAGAAGTTTTGGGGCCTCAAAGGTTTAGTCGGCATCTTTTGTAACCTGATAAGATAACATAAACAATAACACCGTGACGATTTTCTGTGTCTAAATATGAACACATTTCTTCGTAATAGAGAATGGCTGCTGCGCTATAAAGAGTGTATCAATGTGTGGGTTTTAAGGTAAACCAACCAAATTGTGATCTTTTCTATGTTATAGAGAGTTTATCGTTATAAAGAATAATGTTATAAAGAGTTTACACTGTATATTCTTGTTATTTCATATTTCTTTAAATATTTATAATGGTATTAACACAATAATTTTACATGAATTTTCATTCAGAGATTTTATACAGGCAGGCTGTAGCATTATGACAGACATTGGAGCCTTACCAGAAGGGTTTCTTTTACCGTTTTGGTATGAAATCACAGAAAAATAAACTATTGATGTAAATCTAAATGTCAATGTTATTTACCTATTTCCTTCAACACATGACTTTGTAAAAACACAAAAGTCTTGTGCGATTTGATAAAGCATTTGTCACACAGAATGGTAGCACATTGCTGACACATCTTAGTGGTCTGATTGCGGCATTGCATACACGCTGCTGTGAACAAAAGAGGAACAAACTTAAAAATATCAATATTATAAATGTGCAAGTTTGTTTTGTAAATTGGATAAGTATCAAATTTCTTCAATACGCACAGTATTGAAATTATAAATGGCATTTTTTACAGGAGAGCAATTTAAAGTCAAAACAAGACATTTTTAATTATTTGTCTTCCTAAAAGTTTATTAAATACTAGCTTCCGCCCACGGCTTCGCCCGCGTGGACTATACCTCGGGAACCGATAATTTTTCCGGGATGAAATTAATTTATCCCTCTTTTTTGAGAGCATGTAAAAAGCGTCATACAATGGAAGCATCCCTGCTTCTTTTTCAATGGCTCCAAAAAGGTCCGAGGTTTTGGTGACTTTTTAGTCGCTTTGGTAAAAATGTTTTTAGTTTTCGAGTTAATTAGCAGTTCCACCTCGAGGATGTGACTTTTCGAAGGTTTTGGATTTTTTCCGGATGTTGTTTACCCGCCTTAAGTTTAGTACATCTGTTAAGTTTCATTGAGTTAGCATCAAAACAAATTCTTTCTCCGTACTATCTTTACCACGCTATCTCACCCCCACTGGGGTTGATTTTCCAAAAATGGTGAAATAGGTGTTCGTTATTTTTTTAAGCTTCGTATATTTGTAAAGTTTCAATACCGTGGCGTCAAAAACAATGCTTCTCCATACTAACTTTAACACTCTATTTCACCCCTTTAGAGGTTGAATTACAAAAAATCCTTTCTTGGTACACGTTTACTCATCAAGACTATACACTCCATATTTCTAATTTCTACGACCAGCGGTCTAGGCTGTGCGTTGTCTGTCAGTGAGTCATTACAATTCTCTCTCCGTACTATATTTACCACGCCATTTCACCCCTTTAGGGGTTGATTTTCCAAAAATAATGAAACCGGTATCTATTATTTTTTTAGCTTAGTTTTGCAAAGTTAAATAATCGTAGCATTAAAAAAATATATTTCCATACAAACTTTAATATCCCGTTTCACCCCTTTTAGGGTTGACTGTCCAAAAATAATGAAACATGTATCTATTATTTTTTTAGCTTAGTACATCTGCAAAATTAAATGATCATAGCATTAGGAAAAAATATTTTCATACAAACTTTAACACTCCATATTTTAACCCCTTCGGGGGTTGATTTTCAAAAACCAAAAAAATGAGTGTTTATTATTTTTTCTAGCTTAGTATATTGGCAAAGTTTCGTAACCACAGCACCAAAAAAAAATTCTTCATACAAACTTCAATACTCCGTTTCACCCCTTTAGGGGTTGGTTTTTCAAAAATGATGAAATAGGTGTCGATTATTTTTTTAAATTTAGTATATTCGCAAAGTTTAATAATCGTAGCATTAAGAAAAATATTTTTTTCATACAAACTAAAACACCCCTTTTACCCCCTTAGGGGTTGAATTGGGTAAATTCCTTTCTTAGTGTGCGTCCGCTTTTTGATATAAAACTTTTGTCCAAATTTGACGTTTGTAGCTTAAGCGGTTTAGGCTGTGCGTTGATCTGTTGATTTTGATGCGTTGATTCAACCATTCAACACTCTGTTTAACCCTTTTAGGGGTTGATTTTCCAAAAATAATGAAACAGGTATCTAAAATTTTTTTATAGTTTAGTACAATTGCAAAGTTAAATTATCGTATTATTAGGAAAAAAATATTTTTAAACAAACTTCGATACTCCATTTCACCCCTTTAGGGGTTGATTTTCAAAAAACAAAAAAATAAGTGTCTAATATTTTCTTAAGCTTAGTAAGTATATTTGCAAAGTTTCATAACCACAGCATTAAAAAAAATCTTCATACAAACTTTATTGCTCCGTTTCACCCCTTTAGGGGTTGATTTTTCAAAAATGATGAAATAGATATCGATTATTTTTTTAACTTTAGTATATTCGCAAAGTTTGATAATCGTAGCATTAAGAAAAAAATTTTTTTCATACAAACTTAAACACAATTTTTCACCCTCTTAAGGGTTGAATTGGGCAGATTCCTTTCTTAGTGTGCGTTCGCTTTTTGTTATAAAACTTTTGTCCAAATTTGACGTTTGTAGCTTAAGCGGTTTAGGCTGTGCGTTGATCTGTCAGCCAGTCTCGACATTCACTTTTACCTGTTTAACCCTTTTAGGGGTTGATTTTCAAAAAATAATGAAACAGGTATCTAATATTTTTTTTAGCTTATTACAATAGCAAAGTTAAATAATCGAAGTATTAGGAAAAAAATAATTTTATACAAACTTCAACACTCCGTTTAACCCCTTTAGGGGTTGATTTTCAGAAAACAAAAAAATAAGTGTCAATTATTTTTTTTAGCTTAGTATATCAGCAAAGTTTCGTAGCCACAGTATCAAAAAAAAAATCTCCATACAAACTTCAATACTCCGTTTCACCCCTTTAGGGGTTGATTTTCAAAAAACAAAAAAATAAGTGTCAATTATTTTCTTAAGCTTAGTATATTTGCAAAGTTTCATAACCACAGCATTAAAAAAAAAATCTTCATACAAACTTTATTGCTCCGTTTCACCCCTTTAGGGGTTGATTTTTAAAAAATGTTGAAATAGGTGTCAATTATTTTTTTAACTTTAGTATATTCGCAAAGTTTGATAATCGTAGCATAAAGAAAAAAAAATTTTTCATACAAACTTAAACACCCCTTTTCACCCTCTTAAGGGTTGAATTGGGCAAATTCCTTTCTTAGTGTGCGTCCGCTTTTTGATATTAAACTTTTGTCCAAATTTGAAGTTTGTAGCTTAAGCGGTTTAGGCTGTGCGTTGATCTGTCAGTCAGTCACGACCTTCACTTTTATATATATTGATTTGTATAATTGGTACAAAGAAAAAATCGTGATTTTGCAGTTTCAATACTGTAGATAGCTGCAGTCGAGTTTATGCCATCATGTGCTTTTGTCATCCTTCAGAAACAGTTAATTTTTCCGGCATAGAAATAACCCTACGAACTTTGGATAAGCTACTTTCTTTCCAAATTTTAACAGAATTTATTCAGGCATTTCAGTTTGAAAAAGTAACAAACAAACACACTGATAAACTCTAAATAAAACTCACCTTTAGATGAAACACCTTCTTTCAGCATGGAATATAAGTCAACAAAGAACTCTGTATGTTCTAATTGCTTATTTTCAGCATTCTAGAAGAAAACAAATTCACTATTAACTATTACTCAGCCCATACACGCAATGTAACAGTTTAGCCAGTTTCTCATACATGTGCATATGGTGGACGCACATGTACGAAAAACTGGCTAAACTATGCGAGCCAAGCTAAACTAACTTAGTTTAGACAGCGGTGGACGTTCGGCTTTAAGGATTATTGTACATAAAAAAAACACACCAAAAATGAGAGCACCATCAAATTAACAATTGATTTTTAACAAAAAACCATCACGGAAAGGTAGTTCAATTGTCATGGCTTCTTCTAGGACCTCCTAGAATCTAGGTGATGCTCATAGCCAGATAAGCCAGAAAAGTTAGAACATGACATGCTATAATTACCTCAGAGCAATGCATAGTAAGTTCCCCAACCATATGAATATTGACGGGAAACAGTTGGTACAATTTACCCTTATCTTTGTTTAACTGGGTCAGTTGTGAAGCTTCTACAGTCATGTCACGGTGGCATATCTTGCACTCTATTGGCCCCGGAAAACACAATATGTTTCTGACGCACTTTTCGCATATAGAGTGTCCACATGCTAGAAACAATGGTAAGTTGCCCTTCGTTGGTGATGAATCTGTAATTAATAATTAGGTATGTGGGTACATAAAGGTTATGTGTACCGGTGACGACCGGTATTTTGTGAAACGCTGTAGGAAGTCAGATGTAAATTAGATTTTGTGTGATGCTAGAATAAGAAGTATCAATTCTACCGACTAAGCATGTTTTACTTACGTTTTAGATAGTACAGTTGATTGCAGTTTGGACAACATTTTCGTATTATTTCGTCCATCACGCCGGGGTTTTACTTCATCAGCAAAAAGAAGCCGAACCAAGTTACTTTCTGTATTTTTTCTGAGACAACAATTGCCAATGGAGTTTGATTTTAAAATTACAATGAACACAGTTACTAGATTAAAAAAAAAAACAAAACAAATGTTAAAATTAACCGCTCCTGAGAGGCAAACTGATTAACTGACAGAGTAGTGACTAGTGAGTAGTGACAGTGAGTAGTTGAATTGAACTAGTTGAGTAGGTACCTACCAAACCTACAATTACAAACAAAACAAACAAGAAATAGAAGTAGCCGTGGGTTGAGTATGGGTACCTAGGTACCTACCTACCTAACTCAGGTCCGAACCGGTTCAAATTGTTGCCAACTCAACTCTCAAAAATATTTATCCCTAAAGTTTGTGTCAAAAACCCCTAAAATCGCGTGCGCCGCTTTCCACTGCTTGGGGAAGTACCTCAGCAACAAGCATTTGTTTGCTATCGCTAAGAAGATTTCCCGTTCGCTTCGGATGGCTGCAGCGCAGATGTCAACGGTGAGCCCGTCGGTTCCGGGGGCTTTTTTCGGGTTTGATGAAGTAATGAGTAAAATCATGAAGTAAAACGACAATAGCAAATATCAATAACACACTGGCGAAGATCTTAATTATATGATTGCGTTGAAACCACTGTTTATCTTGCAGAATAAAACGATAGACTCGCCATTACAAAGTAACACTAAAACCAGACATCTTTTTTGACGATTAACGCGGGAGTCACAAGCCTACCACTTATTGATTAACAGATCTATAATAGTTCTTTCTTTGTTTTATGGTGATTTCTTTGTTCTGCGGTAATAATATTAGTGTAACAAAAAAAAACTAAAGCGCGGGGTGATGGCAGATAACGGCGTTTTAATAAGGAATGCTGCTTAACGTTTTTTAAGTTGAGGAAATATAATATAAAATAAAAAAAAACTAAAAAAACACGCTTTTTATAAAAAACCGAACTAAAAAAATAGAAAATAAAATTTTATAAATTTAAATTAAGAATAGGGTTGAAAATTTCAATAAATATAAATTAATAATAGTGTAAATAAATAAATATATGTATTTTATTTTTAAAAAGCGTGGGGTGCATGGGTCAATAGATATTATATATTTTGTAGATACATTTTGTATTGACAGACATGAGTAGAGTGATTAGCATTTTGATAATATCTTAGAAAGCACCCCACGCTTTTTTAAAAATAAAATGCATATATTTATTTATTTACACTATTATTAATTTATATTTATTGAAATTTTCAACCCTATTCTTAATTTAAATTTATAAAATTTTATTTTCTATTTTTTTAGTTCGGTTTTTTATAAAAAGCGTGTTTTTTTAGTTTTTTTTTAACTATTATTTATTTTTCGCTTTTTAGTTCGATTTGCTAACTATTAACCATCCTTAATATGTACAAATGTGTTGGTGTTACCCGATTTTGGCCGTCTGCTCAAGCAAATTAAAAATAAAATTGATGCGTAACAAAAAATATTGAGCAAAAAGATTTGTAGCCGCGTGGTTTCGATCCTCAGACCTCATAAAATAAAATTGATGCGTAACAAAAAATATTGAGCAAAAAGATTTCTAGCGCGTGGTTTCGATCCAGGGACCTCTGGGTTATGAGCCCAGCACGCTTCCACTGCGCCACTCTGTTCTCTGACACGAACGACGAAATTACCATTTGTAAGTTAAACGGTATTAAAAGTTAAAGAAACTTTATAGAAAAAGCGTGTTAAAAAAATTAATAGTTAAAAAAACTAAAAAACACGATTTGTTTAGTGTATTGTCATCGGTCCTCGATATATCTACAAAGTTTGAAAGAAATCTGACCGTTTAAAGTGGGTCAAAAACGCGATCAAAGGAGTCGGTTACATACAAACAAACATACAAACATACAAACATACAGGTGAAGCTAATAAAAGCGTGTTAAAAATATACACTTTAATTTTCGAATTTCTTTTGACGACTTGCAAGTGTAGTAAATTGTACTTATATAATGGAATAAGGTAAATCCTTATCTAAAAAACGGTTAAGCGACCTTAGCGTCTTTTATTCGAAGGTTTTTCTTGTAACTGTGTTATATATTATAAGGAATTTTTCAATAAATTAAAACACACACCTCAACTTAAAAGTAATTAAAGTACTAAGTATAGCTATGCATACAAATCACAATAAACGGCTTTATATGTAGGTAAGCAAATTTGATATTTTAATACTTAAATATTTATGTCGCTAAGGGATTACAGCGGCTAGTTAGATAAATAATGTTATATGACGACTTTATAGACGTGTAATGTTGAAAAGAAATGTCATGTAGCGGCGTTTGTGCTATTTTTATCTTAGGACCTATGACAGAATTAGGAACACGTTTGTTAGACAGGTAGATAGAAAATTTTAAACTCTATCCTATCATGTCTTGTAAAAATCGATCCCCTGTAGCTTAACCGCATTATAGTTAGTGGACGGCAGAATAACCGCCATATGCACAGACAATAAAATGACCGCCAGTAGCGCCAGTATTGCCGCCAGTCACCACAGAGTGGTTGTGGAATTACGTAATAGATGTCGTTTTAAGTCGCTAGGTCAAGAAATGAATATTATTATTATAAATTTAAAAATATTAATGAGTCAAAAAATCCCTGAAAATTCCCCTAAAAATTTCAAACCCCTAAAAAACCCCTACTCACTTATTTACCCCCTAAATCCGGGGGGAAAACCCCTAAGTTGGCAACCGTTCAATTAAAATATTATTAAATACATAAGTCGGTTGACATCTCGTGACTACGGAAGTACGGAAGTGATCAATAATACATAACTTATCGATGCAAAGTTTTATCGATTAAAATACTTTTTTACTGATAACTTTAGTCGACAAGTTCTGTGCTGTAAAGACAAGAAATAAATTACGCTGTACGCATCTAACCACTGGCGGACTAACAGGGGGGCGGTGGGGGCGGTCCGCCCCGGGCCCCACAACTGAGGGGCCTCGGATTGGCATAGTTAAAAAAAAAAATCCTTGTCTACTCAGACAATGTTATTTTAACATAATCTGCTGTAATTAAACCACTCTTCCGATCATTTACCATAATAAGTAAACGGTGTAGGTACCTAATTCATCTAAGTTCATAACGCATAGGCTAAAAAATGGCGAAACATATTACGTCGACTTTTGGATTTTACATTATTTTTAGCTCAGCAGAATCTTGCTTTCAGAGGCCATAGAGAAGATCCTTCATCAGAAAACATAGGTAATTTCATAGAATTAGTGAAAATGATGGCAAAATACGATCCCGTATTAAGTGAGCACTGGTCAAAACTTCAAGACGCTGCAGGTGGATTGAAAAGAGTACCTTCTTATTTACCAAAAGGTATCCAGAATGAATTCCTATCTATTTTAAGTCATCACGAAAAACAGAAAATTATTGATGATATCAAAAAATCTAAATATTTTGGAATCATGTTTGACAGTACTCCAGACGAGAGCCATACCGACCAAATGAGTGAAATAATAAGATATGTCTATATAGAGGAAGGAGCTGTGGAAGTTCGGGAGTCCTTCTTAGGTTTCTTTTCTATGTCAGGAAAGGACGGCAAGTGATATGGCAAATGATATTTTAAAACAGCTAGAAAAAGATGGATTAGACATTCAACTTTGTAGAGCTCAGGGCTACGATAATGCCGCCTCAATGTCTGGTGTTCATGGAGGAGTTCAAAAGAAAATCCGGGATATTAACCCTAAAGTATTATTTAGCCCTTGTGCAAATCACTCATTAAATCTTTGTGGTGTACATTCCTTTGCATGCATTCCTTCAAGTGTAACCTGTTTCGGCACCTTAGAAAAAATATATTCATTATTTTCCGCTTCGACCCACAGATGGGAAATACTAATACAAAAGGTTGGGAAAACTTTGAAAAGACTGTGTGATACACGCTGGAGTGCTCATTATGATTCCGTTAAAGCTGTCAGACAAAATGTAGAACAACTGGTCCTTACATTGGAAGAAATGTGTGATCCTTCGAAAGAAAATTTAGATACTAGGTCTGCAGCAAGCGTACTACTCCTGCAATATGTGACTTCACATTCTGAAGCTACTTGGAGTTCTGGAATATGATTTTGGAAGAAGTAAATCTCACCCAAAAATATTTACAAACACCTGAAATCACACTTGACATGGGTTTGATAAAAATGAAGGAACTGCAATTGTTTCTTGTCGAGGAAAGAAATACGCTCGTCACTAAGGCTATACAATTTGGCACGCACAAATGCAGAGAAATGGGCATAGATATTGAGAGACGAGGCCGACGAAAAGTAAAAAAGAATCAACCTGGAGAAACATCTTCAGATGCCAGATTGACTTTGCAAGAAGAAGTTCGCAGATCTATGTTCGAGTGCTTGGATAGATTTAGTCAAGAATTGGCTACAAGACTCACTGCTATAGAAAACATTTCTAGCACCTTCCATATTGTACAACCAAAATTCCTGATAAAAGGCTCTGTAGAAAATGAACTTGAGCAAGCAGTGGAAAAGCTCAACCTAGCCTGGTGATTTTGACAAGGAAAAATTATGCAAAGAAGTTTACAGATTGCGAAGACATGTAAGCGCAACTAATACTGCAACGGAGGAAGCTGCTTCATGGAGTGCTAGAAAAATGTTTGAATTTATTATTAGATGAGACTTTACCGAATCCCTACCCAACATATATCTGATACTTCAGTATTTCCTGACAATTAGTGTATCAGTAGCGTCGTGCGAAAGAAGTTTTTCAAAACTTAAACTTATCAAGAATTATCTACGATCGACCATGACTGAAGAACGACTTGCTAGCTTGGCTATTTTGTCGATTGAAAGAAAAGCAGCATCGGTTTTGGATTTTGATGACGTTATTAATAAATTTAGTGCATTAAAAGCTAGAAAACACAATTTGAAATGTTTGTAATTAATTTTAATTACTTGTAGTGTGGTTGCTTGTTTTTTATTTGAAAGCTGTAATGTTAAAAAATATTGATTAAAATTTTAGTTTCTATCTGCATTTGTTTAATTCAGTAAATCTGGAGGGCGGGCGCCAGGGGGCCCTAAAATTAAAGACCGCCCCGGGCCTCAAAAAGTCTTAGTCCGCCAGTGCATCTAACTAAAGAAATTAATCGTCATCATCGACCCTTTTCCACCTATGTATTTTAAATGAAGCAAATAATTGTTGAAACAAAAATGTTTTTAAAACCTAGCAAATTTATGGTGATAGAAGGGGGTATTTTTTTGTATTCAGGAGTTTTTAGGATCTGTTTAATTAATTGTGTCTGAAGTAATCTCATTTAATTTTCAATTTTTCAAAACGGTTTCCACTACGCACAGCCTAAACCGCTGGTCGTAGAGATTTGAAATTTGGAGGGTGTATTTGTGTTAGTGAGTAAACGTGTATTAAGAAAGAGTTTTTTTGAAATGCAACCCTTAGGAGGGTAAAATAAGGTGTTAAAGATTAAAAAAACTGTACAAATAAACTGAGCTTTAAATAAAAATGAACACCATTTTCACCATTTTTGGAAAATCAACCCCTATAGGGGTGAAATGGCGTGGTAAAGATATTATGGAGAGAGAATTTGTTTTGATGCTACGTCAATGAACCTTTACAGATGTACTAAGCTGAGGGTAATCCACAACCCTCGGGAATCCTTGAAAAAATTCGAAATGTTAGAAAGTCAGATCTTCAAGGTGGAACTGTAAACGCTAGCTAAAAATTTACCAAAACTTCGGACCATTTTGGGGTACCTAGTCGAAAAAAAAAACATACAAAAAACATGGCCGCCATACAAAATTTGAGGGTCTATACCTCCGAAACGATTAAAGGTGGGTGGGGACTGATTAACGAAATATGTTAAAAAATGTTATGTTATATTAATGTTAGAGCGGTCTGCGAGGGCTACTTGATAGCGATGACGAAAATCCATGATAGCGGATTCAAAATGGCCGCCATTTTTTG
This sequence comes from Alcis repandata, assembly GCA_949125135.1. Taxonomy (NCBI): domain Eukaryota; kingdom Metazoa; phylum Arthropoda; class Insecta; order Lepidoptera; family Geometridae; genus Alcis; species Alcis repandata. The sequence continues at coordinate 10,039,560 of OX421221.1, read as the reverse complement.
AAATGCTCCGAGGCGGCTGATTTATTGCATTCTGGGGTTCATTTATTACTATTAGTATACTAATCTATTCATAATTTTAATAAGAACAGCTTTCATTAAAAGGTCAATCTTGTAATCGTGAAAATAACCTAAATTTTGGGTCAGAAGGAAATCTGAAATATTCCAATAAATATTTATTGTTCCACTCCTCACCTGTTTTCAGCCAAATCGGTTTAGCCGTTCTTGTGTTTTAAAAAGTGTAACTAACACTAGTTTGTTTTGTATTATATATATAAAATATATATACAGTACTTAGAATCCGTTTTTTATGACTCCGCCTATATTGACCAACCGTTTATAATGACGTTATTACACTACGAATTTTGGTTTTCATATAAAATTCGTTGTAAAAAGTCGGATATAATGACTTCCTTTACAGTGACATGTCGCATAATAAGACCCATTTTTAATAAATTATGTCCGGTTATAGTGACCGACATGATTCTTTACACCTTCGGTAACGTTCGTTGATTCCCGACGAGCGACGTTCGGCACAGGGCTCGTTTTTGTTTTGAATCTCAGTCAATAATTGACATGTGAGGGTCACGCATTGTTTCAAGTGATATCCTGTGAAAAAAATGTCACCTCAACGCCGTAAAGTATTTACGATTGAGGAGAAAGGTGCAATAATATGCAGATTAGAAAATGGAGAAAAAGGCTGCAGAATTACTAACACGATTTGTTCATAGCTATTTGAAAATGATAATTTGACAATAGCGATGTCTTCTCTATACAATAGTTATCAGAGATTGTTATTACACTAAAATGAAAAAACAAAAGCAGACAAAAATTACAGATTACTTTGATCAAAAAATGAAAAATAGCACATACATGTATCGTAAGTACTTATTACGTGCAATTTTAATTTTGATTTAGTATGTATACTATGTTTCTCTATTAAAATACTTAAGTACATATGTATACATATTTACATAAAAGTTTTTTTTTTCACAAAACGCTTTGTATGACTTCCGCTTATTATGACGTGTTTGTCAATTCCCTTCGATGTCATTAAATACGGATTCTACTGTAAGTATATATATTATGCAATTTGGAAAAGTCTAGAATAAACTAAACTTGCTTCCTTTGATGCTATCACATGAGAGGATGTTGCTGGCCATGGTTGAAAGAGGCTTTTCGATATATTTATCTACCTCCACAATTGCTGACGCCATGCGCCAGTGCGTTTACTGGGTTTACGTAACGGGACAATCACGGTAACGGGACTTTTTCGTGCTTGCAGCCGGTGAACGCCGCGCGCCGTGTACATGTACGAAAAAGTGTCCCGTTACGTATCCCGTTACGCTCATTGTGACGTTACGATTGGAGTGAGAAGAGAGTATGCAATCATCTCATCAATGTTTTGTTATGAATATGAGGCATATCTTCCTTTGTTTTTAAGTCGCTTTTTCCTTAACAATTTTATGTTTTTTTTATTCCAAACAGTCTCATTTTGAAAAAAAAAAAAACGATATGGGCAAAAAACCCAAAAATTGGAACTGGCAACTGTGTAGAGATTTGTCATTAATTTGTTTGTGTTGTATTGTACGGGTTGTTTTGTCCTTTGTTCAGCTTCTTTTTGCTGATGAAGTAAAACCCCGGCGTGATGGACGAAATAAAACGAAAATTTTGTCCAAACTGCAATCAATTGTACTATCTAAAACGTAAGTAAAACATGCTTAGTCAGTAGTATTGATACTTCTTATTCTAGCATCACACAAAACCTAATTTACATCTGACTTCCTACAGCGTTTCACAAAATACCGGCCGTCACCGGTACACATAACCTTTATGTACCCACATACCTAATTATTAATTACAGATTCATCACCAACGAAGGGCAACTTACCATTGTTTCTAGCATGTGGACACTCTATGTGCGAAAAGTGCGTCAGAAACATATTGTGTTTTCCGGGGCCAATAGAGTGCAAGATATGCCACCGTGACATGACTGTAGAAGCTTCACAACTGACCCAGTTAAACAAAGATAAGGGTAAATTGTACCAACTGTTTCCCGTCAATATTCATATGGTTGGGGAACTTACTATGCATTGCTCTGAGGTAATTATAGCATGTCATGTTCTAACTTTTCTGGCTTATCTGGCTATGAGCATCACCTAGATTCTAGGAGGTCCTAGAAGAAGCCATGAAAATTGAACTACCTTTCCGTGATGGTTTTTTGTTAAAAATCAATTGTTAATTTGATGGTGCTCTCATTTTTGGTGTGTTTTTTTTATGTACAATAATCCTTAAAGCCGAACGTCCACCGCCGTCTAAACTAAGTTAGTTTAGCTTGGCTCGCATAGTTTAGCCAGTTTTTCGTACATGTGCGTCCACCATATGCACATGTATGAGAAACTGGCTAAACTGTTACATTGCGTGTATGGGCTGAGTAATAGTTAATAGTGAATTTGTTTTCTTCTAGAATGCTGAAAATAAGCAATTAGAACATACAGAGTTCTTTGTTGACTTGTATTCCATGCTGAAAGAAGGTGTTTCATCTAAAGGTGAGTTTTATTTAGAGTTTATCACTGTGTATCAATGTACAAGGGAAGGCTGAAAAGTTCTGAGCTTAAGATATTAAAAGAGCAAATAAAAATCTAAATTTCATTTATTTTTCTATATAATCTCCCTCTACTTCAAAGCATTTCTCACATCTTTTAAAAAGAGCTTGTAGCCTACTAAAAAAATAAGATGAATCTTCGGGAGTCAAAATGCTTGTTCACAGCAGCTTTCATTTCTTCATCATCCCAAATCTTCACCGCCGAAGGTCTTTTTCAATTTTTTGAAGAGGAAGAAGTCGCTGGGAGCCAGATCTGGACTGTAGGGTGGATGATTCATTTCATCAAATCCATTTCATCCAGTTTCTCGAATGGCTTGCCCTGAAATTCGCGCCGTATGGGCTGGCGCATTGTCTTGCAAAAACAAAATTCATATGCTGATTTTCCCTCTACTTTTTCCATAATAAGATTGCGAACTTTTTTCAAAAGTGCTGCATAATACGCGGCGTTCATTGTAGTTTTTTTTGGAAGATAGTCAATGAGTAAAATTCCTTCCAAATCCCAAAAAATAGTGGCCATGAGTTTCGAAGTCGACTTTTCAACCTTAAACTTCTTTGGCGGCTTCTCTCCCTATTCTATCCACTGCATTGATTCTTGTTTTGATTCTGGATCATAATGTTGAATCCACATTTTATCCACGGTGACAATACGGTCACAAATTTCGTCCAAATTGTTATTGCACAAGTCGATAAACTCCAAAGAAGTTTCAACTCGACGCTGTTTATCGGCGTCACAGACAATACAAGTGATCGGCGTGAACATTTTTGGGACCCAACATGCACTTATTTTATTCATGTGCAAACGATTGTGTAAAATATCACCAATTAATTCCTTAGTAATATTATTAATTTATTAATTTGCTCAACTCTTCTGCTATCTGCCACATTTTTATTCGACGGTCCTCCAGAACAATTTTCTTCACTTTGGCGATGTTTAGGCCTGTGCCGGCGGTGTTTAGTCGCCCCGAGAGGGAGTCATCTTCCAATGACTCTCGACCTTGCTGAAATAGTCTTGCCCAACGTTTGACTGTAGCAGACGATGGTCCAGATTCTAGATAAACTGCAGACATATTTTCAAAAATCTCCTTTGCCGTTTTTCCCGTTTTTACAAGGAATTTTATGACGGCGCGATGTTCCAATTTCGTGTAATGCAGCGATAATTCAGACATGTTGTTTATAGATCTATTTTTCGGACTGTAATGATCCTAATTAGAAAAATTTTTCCTTAATTATACTAATTAAACGTCACTCTACTAGTGACTACTAGCGCGAGTGATTTAAGTACCTACAAGTACCTTAGGCTCAGAACTTTTCATCCGCCCCTTAAAGACTTAGACTTATATTCCATGCTGAAAGAAGGTGTTTCATCTAAAGGTGAGTTTCTTTTAGAGTTTATCAGTGTGTATCAATGTATGTTTGTTTGTTACTTTTTCAAACTGAAATGCCTGATATAAATTCTATTAATATTTGGAAAGAAAGTAGCTTATCCAAGGTTCATAGGCTTATTCTATGCCGGAAAAATTAACTGTTTCTGAAGGATGACAAAAGCACATGATGGCATAAACTCGACTGCAGCTATCTACAGTATTGAAACTGCAAAATCACGATTTTTTCTTTGTACCAATTATACAAATATTTAATAAACTTTTAGGAAAACAAATAATTAAAAATGTCTTGTTTTGACTTTAAATTGCTCTCCTGTAAAAAATGCCATTTATAATTTCAATACTGTGCGTATTGAAGAAATTTGATACTTATCCAATTTACAAAACAAACTTGCACTTAATATTGATATTTTTAAGTTTGTTCCTCTTTTGTTCACAGCAGCGTGTATGCAATGCCGTAATCAGACCACTAAGATGTGTCAGCAATGTGCTACCATTCTGTGTGACAAATGCTTTATCAAATCGCACAAGACTTTCGTGTTTTTACAAAGTCATGTGTTGAAGGAAATAGGTAAATAACATTGACATTTAGATTTACATCAATAGTTTATTTTTCTGTGATTCCATACCAAAACGGTAAAAGAAACCCTTCTGGTGAGGCTCCAATGTCTGTCATAATGCTACAGCCTGCCTGTAAATAATCTATGAATGAAAATTCATGTAAAATTATTGTGATAATACCATTACAAATATTTAAAGAAATATGAAATAACAAGAATAATATATTTTCAAATTATCTGCATAATGAAAAGGTATTAAATTGAAAATTGTTCCAATTACATTTGCAATTTTGTGTCTGCAATGTGAGAAAGATATAGCTGATGTCTCTTAATTTCCCCCTTCAATTACTAGCTGACATGGCGTCACCGTCCATATGCAAAATCCACAATGGCAAATCTCTGGATTACCACTGTAAAGACTGCAAAAAATCAATCTGCATGGACTGCTTTATGGTTGGAGGAGACGAGTCGTGCAAAAATCATAATGTGGTCTCCCTACAGGAAGTGGTAAGTGCTTTTACCCAACTCTGCCCCCATTGTTATTGCAGGAAGTCGTTTTACTGGTAAAACGAATTACTGTAAATTACTAATTTACTGTAGTTAGTAAGTACATACCAAGATACATTGTGACAAGACCGTTGATTTTATAATGTGCAGTGCTACGCAAGTTGTGATCAGTATTCATTGTAGTTTGTGATTGTAACTGGTGGATAAAAAAAGGACCAGTAACACAACTGTAATTATAAGAAGAGAAGAAGAGAACTGCCCAGAAAAACAAGTAGTGTGATTACAGTCAACTTGGGTAACTTTGACAGGTTCAGGGCACATTATTGCTTATAACAATGTTAGTAAAAAGTCGTAGATTCATGTGAAAAAGCAAATTTGTGTATTGATGCGTGCAGAATAGAATTCTAAAATAATCTAACCCTCATTATATACAAGTTTATTTGAAAAAATGCAAAAGTTTGGTATGTCAAAGTTACCCCCCCTATCTGGGTAACTTTGACAGTAATTTTGGTTTTCACTAAAATCGCATAATTGAATTTTAAACATTCTGGGTATCTTTACCAACCATTTTATAGATTTTGGTGTAGCAAAAAAAAAACACGTGGAATAGACAAACAGTTTTTTTTAAAAATAAAATGGTAAAAAGTTGAGTTTGAACCAAACACACACATTGAACTGAGCTTAGAACTACATATTGACAATACAACAAAGAATATAAACAAAAATCATGAAACACAAAACTGTCAATCTTACCCAGAATGTCAAAGTTACCCAAGTTGAGGTTATTTGAAACTATGTTTTTTTACAGAATGCTGATTTTCTGGATGAACTTCGCGTTATTACACCAAAGGCTGATGAAACATTTAGAAGGCTCACAAAGACCGCCTATGTAAGTATACACTACAATATTACTATCTTCTCTTATATATAAAAATGAATCGCTGTTCGTTAGTCTCGCTAAAACTCGAGAACGGCTGGACCGATTTCGCTAATTTTGATCTTGAAATATTTGTAAAGTTCAGGGAAGGTTTAAACGGTGAATAACAGTAAGAAACATGAATAATAAGTAAAAAAAAATACTAAAATCGACAATATAATTTTCCAATACAAACTGTTCCTACCTGTGAAACATTTGAAAGTTCGTCCTATCGGTAGGTACGGTAAACTAGGGATGTCCGATCTCTTTTGTCTTTTTAGAAATAAAAATAGTGTCACTTGGTTGTCAAATATTTATAGGTGTGTGTTCAGAAATTGGTCCGATCTTTTTGGTCTGCTTTGTTGGTTTTTTTTTTGTTTTGTTTGCTCTAATACAGGGAAGGTTTAAAAGTTAAAAAAAAGCGGGTGAAACCGCTAGGGGTCAGCTAGTAGGTATTATATTTTATTGGTCTTGTCACCTACACCGAAATGCCAACCAATCAATTAATTTTTTCTCATTGCAGTCCATTTAACGAAGATAGAAATATTTTTTGTTACTAATTTATAATCCTTTAAAATGATCACGCATGAAATGTATTCTAACTGATTTTTCAAATATTACAGGATGTCGGTCACTTGCTACTGAATATGGAAAACGAAACTGGGACTGCATCAGAAATAACTCAAATAACTGCCAACATAGAACAGCACTTCTCTGTACTCTGTTCATTTCTACAGAAACACAAACACGACCTCATTGATAGGGTTACGAAGAACATGAATCTGGAGAAAACTTCACTGCGCAGTGTTAAAGATGATCTGACAGTTTCCATAAAAAAGGCTGTAAAAGTAATGGGTTCAATTAGAATGACCTCAGATCCTAAGAATATTAAAGCGGTGAGACTTTGTACTAAGTATTTCCCTTTTGTTGACACTTGACATACATTACATATATGTACATACATACACTTGATATCACTTGACATCAGATTAGCAGAAGACAGCTTATTAGAACCATCCTCCAATAACACGCCGGCAGCGAAGCAAAGCGTAACTTGAATCAGCAATCATTTTTGTCTGCACATCAGCTGGTTCTTGTAGCTTTCTTTGCATTGCAGTTTGTTTGTTGCAGATGAATCTCGCTGTGCTTCTCGAAGATGCTAAGCAATTGGCAGAAAGTCCCTGGTATTTGAAACAAGATGCGGGGGAAACGGGCCCTGTGAAGTATGTGTACCTAAATGCTTAGAGTCTGGCTTTGTGTTCGATTGGTTGCTGTGTGAATGTATACAGGGTTATAAGAAAAGGTTAATGCTAAGCCGAGTATTCATCATTGTGAACAACTTTTACGATGGAGCCAAACCTAAAATCAAGAAAAATTAAAACCGTCTAAGTGCCAGCCTATTATCTATAATCTTCTTAATATATACTAGCTGACTCGACAGACGTTGTCCTGTCAAAAGCCATTGCGTAACTATAGCAACCGTAGTATGTTGATGCTAACTTGTCAATTTATAGTAAAAATTATCAGTATATATATAATTTGCAATAAATTAAAATTGCGACTATAATTTGAGATTTAAACTATCCTATCTCTCAAGTTGGATCGAACTGCACATGGTGTGCGAATTTTATTACAATCGGTTAAGTGGTTTAGGAGTCCATTGAGGACAAACATTGTGACACGAGATTTATATATATTAAGATAAATTACGTGTCACGTTGTTTGTCCGCTATAGACTCCTAAACTACTTAACCGATTTCAATCCAATTTGCACACCGGGTGCAGTTCGATCTAACTTAACAGATAGGATAGCTCACATCTCAATTTATAGTGTCTACCCGTGCGAAGCCGGGACGGGCCGCTAGTTATCTATAAAAACGTCAATAAAATCATGGCGGTTGTATTGGAGCCCCCTTAAACATTTACTTTATTCTGTTTTTTAGTATTTGTTGTTATAGCGGCAACAGAAATACATCATCTGGTGACAGACAGTTAGTTTCTTGTAGATCCATATATATATGTTTAAACTGCTACTTGATAATAAATTGTTATTATAGGCTTATAAACGACTTGTATATTTATTATTAACTTCAGGGTGACGGTGAACGACGATCTGTGCGCTCTTATCAGCGATTACATCCACTTAACCGGGAATTCAAGCTCAGCGTACAAGCTGTGTTCGACCGCGGATCTGGGCGAGGACGTGGAAATACCGCCGCCGCCGCCCGCACCTGTCTACGCACCTGTGCTGCCTAAAGGTAATTAGAAACCATTGATTTATATACAGGAATGGTCTAGTTTCTAGTAGTTCTAGCACAAAGTTCATCAATAATGATTTAGCATTATAATAGTGTACAATTAAATTCAGCTGTTTAAATTCATTCCTATCAATTTTTATTTGCAGATATGAGACAAAACAAACAAGTGACATTGGCATTTCTCGAGAAGCCACCTAGATTCTGCCATAAAAGGGGATCGGTCACTTCTCTCAACTCGTGCAGCAGTGGCTCATCTCAGAAGAGCTATTTACAATCAAGTAACTAAAACTTAGAGCCAATAAATAATTTCTACAAAGCTATAACTTAGCTATAAGTTTTTTAAATTGCTTGTTTTGCAATTTCTTGTTTTAGTGTGACCGCATAATCTGTGAAGGCAGTGTAATGAGGGAACAAAATGTTCGGCAGATGAAACGTTTGGAAATAATGTCCTAGAGTCGTGTCGACTACTCTCCCAACATTGAATCATTTTTTTCTCATTAATTCGTAGTAGTTTTTAAAAACTACAAATTTTCAAGGGTTTTCAAAGTTTGCTTAAAGGTTTTTGTGTTAGAATGTTAACTCCAAGTCATTCTATTTAATAGCAAATTTAATATTTGTTTAGATGTCTACAACAGGCCAGATGTACAACCAGTGCAGCCATCACCGGAGAGTCAGCATCCTATACAGTTTCAAGAAGGTAATAAATGCAGATGCCCCTGAAAAAATCATACTAATAATTAATCTATAATAGTCTTAGTAAATATTTTTTATTTTACAAAATTGTAATTTTTTTATTGATTGGGATATAAAGGTAGTTTAATTTTTTACTAGCTGTCCCCGGCGGTTTCACCCGTTGTTTTTTTATAACTTTTAAACTTTCCCTGAACTTCCACAAATATTTCAAGATCAAAATTAGCGAAATCGGTCCAAGCATTCTCGACTTATAGCCAGACAAACGAACAGTGATTCATTTTTATATATATGAAGAAGATAACTTTGTTATTATATTTTGTCAGGATCTCGAGATTTGATCTATATATCGCACATTGTGAACCCGCACGACTTCTACGTCCAGCGAGCTAGCCACCAAGAGTTGGTCAAGGAAATACTTCGACAATTCCGCACTGCAGTCTCCCTGCCTAAGCCGTCTGTCAACCATGTGACTGAGGGTAAGCAAGCATTGTTTCTACACAGATTTCTACCTGGTGTTAGTAGTAATACTCTTGCATATTAAGCACGCCGCCCGGCCTGGAAACAGTAATATCTAGAACCTATGCCAGCTATCCAAACGCTAAACGGATGTGCAATGATTGTACTATATTGATAGGTAATCCACCAACTTGTACTTGGCCAACACTTGTACTTTGGCTTGGTGTAAGGGTCGGTACATATCTGACGGAAAATGCGTCGCGTATTATCGGTCGCGTAACGCCAGAACAGAGAAATATGTAATAAAACATCCAACCTTTCACACTCAACCGATGATGCGCTAGTGCGTCGAGCGTACATCGTCTGTTCCGTTTCCGTCAACGCATTGTCCGTCGATGTAAGACTTCTGGAGTAATGGCACAGCGAAATTTCGTATCATTTTTAATTATGAAACATTTTGCAATCGTAAGGAGTTCATCAAAAGATTCTATGGACATGCGGTAAAACTCAATAAATTTGGTAGGATACTCTCTAAAAGATGCATAAAGACAATGAAATTGGCCACTCGTCATTCGTTTAGTATTTATAGGATGCACCCAATGTCGTCGGTTCCTTTTTCGATCTTGTTCCAAAGCCTCAAAATAGCTAATATTTCGATGGGCTTCATTTTAAAATAAATTATCACACAACACAACCACTCTGATATAGAGTAGTCAGTTATGATGGTTCGTTCTCATAATATTATATTCTCAAAATATTATCTTTTGTTATATGAAGTACAAAAGTATTATCCGTAAAACGGAAGATATTACCAAACTCATTTTTTAATGCTGTATGGAAAATGTCAAAGATATTGGTTTTTCTGGATCTAGAGATGGGCAACACATCTCGCCTTTGTACAATGCTACCATTACATACTCCCACCGAATTGTATTCCAGAGGGCTATTTATCAATTTGTGAAAAAGCTCCTAGTAATATATTATCTTCAAAATTTCAAGAGTACTTCACAAAACAACGGATTAATTTAATAACCGGCGAAATATTTAGTAGCCATAATGAAAAAATTCGGACAAATAATGCACTAGAAGGCTGGCACAGAAGAATAAACTCGATTGTCATTATAAACCCGAAGTAATTTATTTTTATATCGGAAATTAAAAATGAAGCAGAATTACAAACAATTAAAATGAAAAAAAGTAAACTGCATTGCAAGCAAAAAAACAAGACGGTGGCAACAAGAAATTGAAAAATCGGATCAAGCTGATAAAATAATTTCAAAATGTTTAAACAGTAAAATATCGATTGGAGAATGCTTGCAAGATTTATCGGAGCTATAGATAGCCTGGTCAATTTAGATATCAGAGGGTACAGTAATTCCCACCCAGCTGAAAATTGGTAGGATTGTTCAGAACACCATCATAAATGAAACCTAAAAAGTCCTCATCGATCCGATACGTGCAAAAATGTTTACTCCGGGTAGAAGGTCACCAAAACGGGTTTTTCGCGATATTCTCAAAAATGGTTGGAGCTACGAGGAAACTGTTCAAGATATGTGTATTCTCTATAACATTTTCTACAGTATAGCTTTAAAATGCATATTGATAGGACTTATGGTTTTCGAGATATGCTAATATTCATTTCAGACCAGGCCAAAAATGACATGTTTTCTTAAGAGGCCTCGGAGAGCAGTAGATCACATCACAAGTTTGTAAATGAGCTTTCCCGAAGTTTTAAACATCGCTAAATCCGAGAAACTCACGAAACACTTTGAAAAATGTCTCCTTGTGGCTCAAATCGGTGAAATGATGATGATGGCTGACGCAAAATGTAACCCCTCGTATCTCGGAAACAGTAAAAGATAGAGGGGCACACCTGACTTTTGAAATGTAGATCAAGTATGGACCTTTTTGGAGAAATGATAAAAAAAGATAGCCGCCATACAAAAAAGTTTGACAGTCATACAAATAAACAAAAAATATATAAATGCTCATAGCTGTGGAACTGCTGTAGATGTATGGAGTGTGTTCATAATGACAATCGAGATTCCGCAACAATAATCCAAGATGGTGGACTTATTAGTTCTGTCAAATTTCAATGGATCTTCCAGTGATCCCAGGAGGTAGCATAGCCGAATTGTTATTTTACCCAGGAAAAATTATAAGTAGATTTTTTTCTTCGGAATTCGTTAGAGGGGGTCACTGGGAGTCTACATTTCGTTTTTCGAATTCCCAGTGGTCTTGCATTTTCCGCCATCTTGATTTTAAGGGTGGTTTTTTGTTTCTTATAACTCGTTTATTTTCAATTTTACACGAAAAAAATGGTTAAAACCAAAGTTGTTTGAAATTGAATTTCCTACAATTTCAGTCCTAATCATTTTTTTCGGTGAAATTCTACTTATAATTTTTCCTGGGTTTGGTTCGTTTTTCGTCCAATTCCACTGTGCTAAGGGTGATATTTTGGATCTGGAGACTCTTAAGATCCTTGAATCCCTTCCTGAATAAAAAATTGATTTGGCAATTTTTTTTAATGGCTGCTGCCACACTAGAAATTTTCCAAATTTTTATTTATTGACTATTAGGATACATAAAATATATTTACATCTTAAATTTAAAATAAGCTAAAATAACAAACTAAACTAAATAGAACTAAGAAATTTACCAAAACTAAAAATCAAAAAGTAGTTTTTGCCCGTGTGGCAAAGTACCAAGAACGCTGGCTGCATTCCCGCGCTGAATTGCCAGTGAAATTCTTTGCGCGAGGAATGAGCCAGCCCTCTTATCACCAGCGGCGTCAACTAAGCGAGGTGTGATTTGCTTGACATTTTTTTTAGTACTAGGACCCCATGGACCAAAAGTTTCGACGCCAAGCGGAAGAAATATGTACTCATTCGAAAGCGACGCATATTTGCGCCGCTTGGCGTCTTCTGCGGCATCCGCCGCGGCTCCGGCCTTCTGCTTTGTCCCGCTGAGGTGAGAAGGGGCTAAAGTATCGACGCATGTAGCGTCCCATACGAGAGCCCTTCCCCGCTCCCAGGGGATCAAAGTTAGGCCGTCAGGGCGCTTGCCATCATCCCGGACTATCCCTACTGGTTCTAAAATAGTCGGGATGTTGATGGTGGCAAGCGCTCGCTTGATGATGTCGTTCAAGGAGCCGTGGCGAGAAAATCTACCGGCACTTTTCTGGCAGTAAAGTCCATGGAGTCTGTTCCTGTCGACGCCGCTTCCACACGGACACTGATGGGGTCGACAACAGCAGCTCCCAACCGGAGACCGACGGCAACACGGAAGCTGCCATTGTCGAGCAGTGTCCCGAGGTTGGCAGAAGGAGTGCGTGGAGCCACTGCCTGGACTCATATTCTGAAACAGCAAGAAGAATTGCGTGATTCTGTTCACTGATAAAATTTTGGATCAAATCACGTTGAACACTCTGTACCAATGGAAAATCCTACAGTTTTTGTAGTTTTGGTTCCTTAGGTATGTTTCCATTGGGACAGAGAGTCCTCCAAGCCTCTATTGCATCAGCTGCACAGTGAATCCGGACTGATGTCGTTTTCAAAATCAAAGATCACAGTCCGGATACACTGTGCACCGACGAAAGGAAGGTCGGAAGAGCTACACTAGAAATTTTTCTGATTCCGATACCACCAGATCTAATAGGCAATGAAGCTTGAATCCAGGAATTATTTTCGAATAATACCAATTAGTTTTAAATGCGGTTATTGAAAAAATAATGATGATTTTCAATTTTAATAAAATAAAGACAATTTTTTTACATATTTTGTTTCATTGTAGGTACAGGTAATATTTTGAGAATATAATATTTTGCGAATGTAATGTTTTGTGAATATAATATTTTGATAATATAATATTATGAGAACGAGCCGTTATGATCAAGGCTTGAGTTGAACATTGAAAGGATCGTTTCCAATAACAAGACAGCAAATGAATTTCCAAATGATATCACAAGGCCAACAGCTATAACGCAAGCACAGCGCAGTTCAAAAGAATCCGAGTGCTCTAAGGACTTTGTTAATTGTAATTATTACGTTGTCATTTGAGTATAATAAAATATAAAAGTATAACAAACTTAACACCTTCGTTTATGTTATCTTGCTTGGGCTTTGAAATAACTGATCGTATTTCATTAATTGCCTGTTTGTATTTCATTCCGATGAAAAGGCATTTATTTATTATTATGATGGTTTCCCTAATAATGCAATCGAAAGACAAACTTAGGTTCATGAAGTAAAGGTTAAGAGTTATTTTATAAAAGGTTTTGTTCATGAAAAAGTAACCATACACTGGCGAAGTAATGTTTTAATTGAGAGAAATCTAATGAAAAATCATATTACAGAGTCATAAGGTAATATAATATAAAACTAGCTGCGTCCCGCGGTTTCACCCGCGTTTTCAAGGAAGTACCCGCATTTCCAGGGAAGATAAAGTAGCCTATGTGTTAATCCAGACCATGAACAACCTTCATTCCAAAATTCATGTACATCCGTTCAGCCTTTTCAGCGTTCATTAATAACTAACACACATACTTTCATCTTTATAACATTAGTAAGATTATAATTATGAACTTACCATGAACCGTTTTGTAATGAAATATTTTGTTAATGGAAAAAGTACCTTGCACTCACATAGTAGTGTTTTGTTTATGCAGGCAATAAATACTTGGCGTTCAACAATGCGGATAATACGTGGCAGCGCTGCCGCGTCGTCGGTATTGATAGGAAGGATCCCACCCAGCCTCTGTTCCATGTGTTCTGCTTCGACTTCGGGTGCACAGAAACTGTTAACATTGAGAAGTGAGTCAACATTCCTTAACGCGACTTTGACCTTCTGCAAATCAATACCGGGTTGTAAGGAAAGGGTACGCTAAGCCGAAAAGGGCTTGTAGTACTCATCATTATGAACAACTTGTACTACGGGACCAACCCTAAAATCGCGAAATCAGCGGCTCCATACATTTTGTCGGGATTCATGGCCATTTTTCTATGGAACAGCAGTTTTTTTTTTCGCAGATTCCGGGTTGGCTCTGTAGTAAAAGTTGTTCATAATGATGAGTACTATAAGCCTTTTACGGCTCAGAATACCCTTCCCTTATAACGCTGTAGGTATAGCATATTACCTTATCAAACATTTGAAAATGTTATGATTATAGGTGTATGTATTATTTAAGACCGGTACACGGAAAAAAAGGATGTCTTATATCAAAACAATATTCACTTGGTCAAGACAAATAATGTTTCCCATATGGCGGAAACAATAAATTCTTAACGGAAGTAAAATATTGTCTCAGTTTTAATGTCTTCGTATAAGACACTCGTTTTTTAATCAAGAATTTTGAGGTTTCGTTCGAAGAATGTACTTTTTCTTACACCGAGAACAACAATGACTTATTGTAAAACATCTATGGTCAAGACAAATAATGTCTTATATATGGGCAAAACAAGTTATTCTCAAATAAAGTAAACGTGAGTTTTGTTTGAAAAATTTACGTTTTTTAGCAATGGAATAAAATGGCATATACATTGTTTTATATTGAAATAACAATTTTTTGATGAAGTACCACTATTCTTAGCGGAAGATGTATTTGTTTTGAGCCGAGACTTTGAATGTTTCACTCTAAACAAATATGTCTTTAGGTAAGAATAATATAGCCTTAATAATGAATTATGTTGTTTTAGTATGAGACATACTAGTCTCGTTTAAAAACAAGTATGTCTTCAGCTAAGAATAATAGAGGCTCTACCTAAAATTATGTTGTCTTAGTATGAGACATACGAGTCTCGTCTTGAAACAAGTCTGTATTCAGATAAGAACAATAGAGGCTCTACCTAAAATTATGTTGTCTTAGTATGAGACATATGAGTCTCGTCTTGAAACAAGTCTGTATTCAGATAAGAATAATAGAGGCTCTACCTAAAATTATGTTGTCTTAGTATGAGACATACTAGTCTCGTCTTGAAACAAGTCTGTATTCAGCTAAGAATGATATAGACTTCACCTAAAATTATGTTGTTTTAGTATAAGACATATGAGTCTCGCTTAAAAACAAGCAAGTCTTTGGCTAAGAATAATAGAGGCTCTACCTAAAATTATGTTGTCTTAGTATGAGACATACGAGTCTCGTCTTGAAACAAGTCTGTATTCAGATAAGAATAATAGAGGCTCTACCTAAAAATATGTTGTTTTAGTATGAGACATACGAGTCTCGCTTAAAAACAAGTATGTCTTCAGCTAAGAATAATTGAGGCTCTACCTAAAATTATGTTGTCTTAGTATGAGACATATGAGTCTTGTCTTGAAACAAGTATGTATTCAGCCAAGAATGATATAGACTTCACCTAAAACTATGTTGTTTTAGTATAAGACATACTAGTCTCGCTTAAAAACAAGTATGTCTTCAGCTAAGAATAATAGAGGCTCTACCTAAAATTATGTTGTTTTAGTATAAGACATATGAGTCTCGCTTAAAAACAAGTATGTCTTCAGCTAAGTATAATAGAAGCTCTACTTAAAATCACGTTGTCTTAGTATATAACACGCAAGTCTTACTGGACTCGGTTATGTTTTGTACATAGCATTGTACATGTATTTTGTACATAGCATTATTAGCTTGTACTATACTTAGCTGAAGAGATATTTGTTTAGCTGCGAGAACCGCATGTTTCTTGAGACTGGTCGGTAGGATAACGTAAATAGAATACGCAATATTTGCTTGAAATATTTAATCTGTAAAAAAATAAGAAATATAATAATAACATAATCAAATAACGGGGTACCGACCTTCGGCCTACGCTAGCAATTGCAGAAGATCACGCCGTTCATATCATTATAATATAACCGTACCGAGCTCTGCGTGGGAATGACGTGACCGTTTTGAGTTAGTAGTGAAGGCTGAAGGATGGTACCCTCCTCTTCCTCTACAGTCTGTTCATTACAATCACATTACATTAATTATATTATCGCTGACATATTATGTTAACAAGTAATTGAATAATTAAAATAAAAAAACCCCGACAAACGACTGAACAGATTTTATGACTGTGTTCTAAGGGTGTTCTTAGCTACAAGAAATCAAGTAACTATTCTAACAAAAATACTACTTCAATCATCGGTTCAGTCGTAGTCGTATGTCGGGAGCTACAATACCACTGATAGACACACATATACACGATACAAACATAACAATTTGAATAACGGAAGAAATACACAATATCTGAAGAAATACACAATATAGTACAAGCTGAATTTTTAATAATTCGGAGAGATTCGGGCATTTTTCTTTCGGTCGGTTTGTGGAGATTTGTAAAAAACATTATTTAGCGTGCAGACTCATAAGTCTGCACGCTAAATAATTTTATTTAAATAATTCCAATAAACATATTCCCATGAACTCCGCTAATAATAAATACGGAACCGTTTTATTTTTAGCTTTTCAACTCGACATATAAGGTTTGATTTATTTTTCTAATTAAAGTAGGTGTTGTGCTATCACAGTCTTCCAAACCAACTAATCTAGTTTGAGTCGTACTTTCAACAACAAACGCCATGAAATGCGAAGAGTAGCCTACCGTTTCTAATACTGTACACAAAAATGATACCAAATTCAGATCGCTTTCTTTTCTAAATATTTTATCTATTTTATAAAATAATGGATAATAAATGTCGTACTTGTATAAAATTACATTTTTGTCATTGTATTTTATGCCATTTATTTCAAAATACTCAACGCAGTCGTATTCAGCTTCATTTAATTCACTTGGGAAATCGTGTACATGAATAACTTTACCACAAGACATGCGGTCTGCAAAACCATTTTGTGCCATTAATTTGTAACTACTCTTTAACTGATGCCTTGTTGCAAGTGTCAAGGGAAGGTTTTTTCTACAAGATATTGACTGAGCTACAGCTTTTAATTCTTTGTGCTTTGATTCAAATTTAAACGCGCTAACTAATATAGGTGGACCTATTTGTTCAATTATTCTATGATAATGAAGAAGAAAATGGTGTTTGGGTTTTAAAGAGCAATGTAATAAACTTTGCAGATTTTCCAGATAATTTTCAGTCAAATTTTTTAAATAATGAAGAAGTTCCTGAGTAAAAATTTGAGAAGTGAGTATTTCTGTTATCTCTAACAAACATAAGTAATGTTCCCATATTGGGTCATCCATTACGTGCACTAAGTCACCTACAATAAATCTGAAGTTCCGAACAAGACACAGCATTTCCGAAGCAGAAAAAATTAACTGCCCATTTTGTAAATGTTGCTTGGTAACCGATGGTGGACAATTTTTTTCAGTTTTCGTAAAAGTGAAAAATTTTATTCGAGCATTTAATGTTTTTAGTGTAAAATAATGACTGTCAATTAGTTTTTGAATAATTACACACATATCATATCTGTGCACGCCTTCACACAGATCATGCATTACGTCACAAGTCAGATTTTTATAGGTATGAAAATTTAACTGATGCCATACACATTCTTCCTTTATTCCTATTTTGTTTTGATAATGTTCATTGTAGTCAACAGCTTTGCGGATGTTTTCAAGGCGCTCTTTTGTATCAGTTTTCGTGAGGTTTTTGGATGTGATACAGAATCTACAAAAATGATTTGAAGCAAAACTTTCGTGAAACCCTAAAATTGAGTGCAGGCCCAAGTTGTCACCAGATATATTTGCCAAGCAAAATTTTACGACCGCAATATGTTCTTTGCAAACTATTGAAATTCCGTCTTGTTCTAAAAATTTCAATTCTGCAATTAATGGACCAAAAATTGATTCATTACCAAATGAAGTTTTATCTGATGTGTAAAATATGAGGGTTAACAAAATGTTTTCTAAACGGCTGCTTAATTTAGGAGGTATTGTAGAAATAGTTGCATACACAACACCGATCTTTTGACTGCCAGCATGACTTCCTAACGGATTTCCCGATTCAAAGTCATCATAATAAATTGTTAGTGGTAGAATTTTTTCTTCAATGTCAAAATCTTTACTTGTGTCTTGCCAACACTTCCCGTTTACTATGTTCCTTAAAGCGATATTGTCTTTACAAATCTTTTTTTCATAATTTAAAATGTCATCTAATACATTAGGTACTTCCAAAAATGATTTGAGACTTTTTCGCAATGGAATCATATAAGAACATCTATTTTTTAATGTCATTTCAATGCTACCCTGCACTGACTTAGTGTCTTCCGAAACTCCAACTGTTTTTGAAACGGGTTCAGTATATGCATCTAACTTCTTAAAACATTCTATTCTTTTGTAATCAGTTCCTAAATTTTCAAAAGAACTTTTAAAGAGCGACAACATTGACGAGCATTCTTTTGATATACTATCCAAGTTTTTCTTAAGTATTATAAATGGTTCCGATGTAAATAAATTAGTCACTAACTGTACTATGGTTTGAATCACTGTTCTAGGTAGGCTAGAAATACTGTATAGTTGAGACAAAAAAGATACAAGTAATTTATTTAGTTCAATTTTAAAATTTGATAACTGGGAACTTTCACTGACATGGCCATTATTGTGTACAGATGATTCAAAAACATCGTGAGGTTGATGACCACCATCGAGGTTAACATTTGTGTCACTTTTGCAGTTTTCATCGTTAATGGCTAACTTACAAACATTATCTTCGATCTGAACACTATGATATGTACAAACATGTTTTTTCAAAGATGATTTTGCATGATAAACTCTTTCACAGTTTTGATAAGGACATTTAAAGTAATCAGTTATGTTGTGATGGTAATGTAAATGAATAAAATATGTTTTGAAATCATGGTATTCAGTTTTACATATCGAACATAGCATTTTTATTTAGATGGCAATGATAATAGACAGAAAATGATGTGCCTACCTATTATGTACATTTAGCATTAGAAATCAAGTCCAAGATGTAGGGTGGGACCACATCATATTTAGTGGTAATACCATATATACATATCTGTATCAGTAAATACAGGTGGTAACCAGATTTCGGATACGAAACGTGGAGTGCATGAAAGCACTTAAAGAGTGTGTCAAAAGCCTTGTAGGCTGTTTGAAAAACGAACCTGACCCTATCTATAATTAGATAAAAGGTACCTCCAACTTCATCAGGGGTGCAATGTATAATGTAAGGTTGTACAGTTTTTCGCTTCCCTGATGCATCCGTAGCAATTTCATCAATTTTTTTTTGTATTTCTCCTGGTGTCTGAAAAGTAAAATTTCAATTTTAATTCCAAATAAGGAAATGGCCTCCACTTAATTGCCTCCTGAGGTTAATATAGGAACTCACTCGCAAACACACACCTGAAATACATGGCAGGCAATCAAGTATATCACAATAGGTTCATACATTGCACACGGCTGGTGTTTACCAAGTAACATATCACATTTTGTGTAGTGAAGATTGGTTAAATAAGTAGTCCAAGAAAAAAAGGGGGTGGTAATTCTGAACCTGATCTATACCGACTGATGAAAAATAATATGTACTTACTGATTTACTATACGTGTGAAAATACGTCTGCATATAATATCTGTGAGTGTATTTCTGTGTTTTTCTGTCAGCTGTTTATGAGATTGGTAGTAGGTCAGAATGCAGTTTCCAGATGGTGAAGTAGAGAGTAATGTTCTTAGATCAAACTCTGGAAAATCGGGCCTGCAATTTATCATTTCCAGCAATAAGTTGTCTTCTAAATTGGTTTCTAATGACCCAACCAAGCTTATTTCATCAGTATAGCTGTGTGTTAATACTATAGTAGATGTTTTACTCTGAAAAAAGATAATAATAGACTATTATAAAGAGATTATTATATATACCTAGTCAATTTAAAAGCATAAATATAGGTTTGTAGGTATTAAAAGTAGACTTTTGTTGTTAAACTGTCATTTCGACTTTATAACCTTAGGTAGGTTATTTAACACGATTTAGTAAAACAAAAGTGGATTCATATTCGCGTTCTTTAACCTATATAATTACTGGCGACTATATTATCATAGATCAATCAATGTACCCCCCCACTCTCAGATCAATACTTTTTTTTGGACAGACATGTAAATGTTATAATACTTAAATTGTAATACAAACCTCGGCTGTTAGATGTTCGTTGATTTTGTTTTTTAAGTAGATGCGTGTAGATATTTTTGGGCACAGCTCCTTTAGCAACTCATCGGTAAGGTCTTTCAAGTGACTGGTTTCAATTCCATTAGCTGAAATTTTAGATATTAGAACCATTATAAGAACAAAAAGCAGGTATTTTACGAAACAAAAATTCAATCAACCAAAATCTACTTAAGGCTCTGTGAAATAACTTTACAAGTATTTTTTAGTACTTTTACAGACGTAAAGACACTGGAGTTATACTTAAATGAACGTCTTCTTTGCACTTAACAACTTGTACGAACCATTCAGCGGTTTTGAGATGAAAGACTGTTCAAAATCGCCACTATCGCCGTGATGTGAAAGGGTTAGGTTGGGGGAAGCCCCAAGAATGCTTTTCTTGAATTGAAAAATATATTCTTGGATACTTAGGTAGGTATTTAGATGCAGCAGTCCTATAACTTAGACACGTGAAATAAGTAAAAACTATCACACATTAAGGGTATATGGGGGTATACTTACATGTAAAACTTTGAATAATTTTTTCTTCTTCTTATATCTGCCATGACAGCAACAGATCCCTGAGGGATGCTGAAGCTGACATCTCGACTCGTACAACACTCTAATACACTCAATTTGATACAACACACAGTTTTATACAATAAATTTACTAGATAAATGATCTAAATATAGTTTTTGTATGTTTTGTATCTCAATTTGTCATGCGCACGCGACTAGTAAACCAGCCGCCAGTAACTCCAGCAAGAAAAAGAAAAAGTTTTATAGTGTTGCCATTGCCATTGCCAAACGCCTTGCATGAGCGAACGTATTATAGCCACAGTGCAGGCCACTACGGGTAATTAAAAAGTCTCTTAATAATATTATAGAGACCTTACACATAAAGCCTTCTCTTGGGTTAGGTTAATTTTTTTTTAACCACAACAATGCACAAGAGTATTGTCTAGATAAAAACTAGATTTTTTAAAATAATAAAATGTTCCAGTCAATTTCGTACATAATTGACATAATTATGATGACAGCAAAATTGTAGCCACTTTAGTTCTATCTGATAAAAATAGCCTTTATTAATATGTATTGTAGATCTGGGTGAAACGGGTCAGGCTTCGTAATAGGCTAGATGATACCGAATGAGATGTTTCGTACTGTTTATCGACCAATGAGACTTGCAAAGCCAGCAAACACTTTTCAGGAAAACAATATAAAATCTTTACTTGACCTTTAATATTACCTTATCCTATTTACCATTTCATTATTCATTTACCATAAAATAAAGCGAAGTCGTTAGGAGTAGCAACACTGATCTAGGCTATAGTAATGGCGGGCAAGCGCCGCATGCGCCAAATTCGGACGTTTTCGGATTTCTGCGCAAACTAGATCTTATTGCTTTAAGTTAAAGTCCAAATCTATCGTCAACTATCATGACTTCATGAGCATTGATCGCGAGTATCGTGCGTAGTAAAAACTTTCCTTCCTTTTTCACTTTGCAATACGCTTCCCTAGTTAGAAAGAGATAAACCGATTTTTTAAGTACAGAATATGTAATAACGGATCTAAGCAGTTTCTGGTTTATGTTGATAGATTTGGAATTGATTTCTGTAGGCTACCTAGTGTTTTTACACGACTTTAAAAAAGGAGGAGGTTCTATGTTCGATTGTGTATTTTTTATTTTTGCTCACTGATTTTTCCATCAATTGTGGATTGATTTTATAGATAGCTATATATCGGGAGTGGTCCCAATTAAATTTGAAGAAAATATTCCACCTCTAAGGGTGTAGAAGTTAGTTATTATATTAATGAACAAATTTCTTATCTCTTTATGTTTGGATAGACATACATAAAACGATCGCGAGCTATGTAGCTTGCGTTCGTTTTCATTGAGTCGATTTTTATTGGTTTATGCCCTATTATGTTAAATAAATGACGCTTCATAGCTCCCCACTAGGTTTCCCTGTGTCGGGGATGCTATTTAACACACACAATGACATGACAACACCCAGACCCAGAGCAGATGTTCGAATTCATCACATAAATATCTGCTCGGCCGGGAATCGACCCCGGGACCACCTTTTTAAAGGGCAGACATGCTACCACTGAGCTAAACCGGTCGTCATTATTTACGGTATGGTATGATTTGTCTAGTGAAATCACATGTTTTTATTTATACCTGTCAACCATCGTACATAAGCTGCCAATCACTCAAGTAAGCGTAGAAAGGTTGTTTTCTTTAGATGATGTAATTGAAAACCTACTTTTTATACGCATTAATTATCTTTTTAGAACGCTTTTATTAGCTTGGTATGTATCTATGTAACGGAATGTTCGAACGTGATTTCACCCTCTTCAAAAAGACGGCTTGATTTGAAAACTCTCACACTTATAAAGGACCGATAAAAATGCAATAATTTGTACAGTTTGTCCCATTATCCTTACCAGGATCCTCAGGATTAACAGTTTTGAATAGAAAAAACGACAGTGGCTCCCCGCTTTAGCTGTAGAGATAAGGTGGTCGTTGACGTGGTACCAAGCTCAGCATTGTAATCGAATTTGCTGTTTGATTTTGACCTTAGCACTTCGAGTTTAGGTACACTTTTGTTCTAAAAATATTTTTTACTCTCTCCTAAAAAACAAAGATAAATGACAATTAAAATAAAACAAGCTTTTGTAGATAACCAATCTAAAAGGTAGAAAATAAATAATAGTTTAAAAAAAAACTAAAAAAAACACGCTTTTATAGAAAATAAAATTAAAAAGTTAAAAATCATTTTCAATAAATTTAAATTAAGGTATGATAAGATTAACTTGACGTAAAAAAGCGAAATTTGTAAAAATAAATTTTAAGAAATAAAGTCTTGTTTCAAGTAAACAATCGTTGATCTGAGTTAAACAAATTCTTCAAAAAAGTATTAATGCATATCATTCCGACATCCCTGCATTGCGACACCTATAGGTATTAGATTTTTTCAATATTCTAATCATGCGTGTGACGTGACGAGCAAGGCGCCCGCTTAATGCTAAGTGCAACGTTTGCTCATAACAATACAATGCCACATAGGATTAGAATCTTCAACCCTTCAAAATCCAGTTCAAAACTCGGTACTCCACTGCGCTCGGCACCCATATAATTATGTCACATGTTAAATCTCATTATGTCCAGAAATTCCAGTGGAAACGTTGCCCTTCAAACCGGATACTATTTTATCGCCCCGGCTTCGTACGGGTAGCCCCTACGCTACTCGTTTTTAATTAAGTTATAGGTAAAAGGATTTTGAAGATTTAGTTAGCATTTTTTAAGTTTATCTATTACAAACAAACATACAAACAAAAATCAAATCTTATCTCTTTATTTTTATATTATAGTGTAGACTACCTGTAGCCAGTGACTTCATACGCGTAGAAAATACTATTCTGCGGTTTTCTTGCTATTGACCTACATCTGTTCCGCTCCAAACCCATATCCCGCTGACACCCCGTTATATACCACTTCCATTGCAAAGTCCAAGTTGTAATATTTCTCTTCTTTCTTCCTATTCCCCAGTTACATACTCAAGAAAATACTTTCAAACCAAACTTAATCCAAATACGAAATTTCATGTCCAACATAAAAAAAACATTGGACTTATATAATAAAATTATGAGATAACTGCAATCTTGAAAAAATAAAATAAGCATATTCTTCACTAAACAATATGTTCTTCATCTATATTATTCTGTCAAGCATAACAAAGCAAGATTATGCGAATGCGAAATGAGAATGCTAATCTTAAATAAAGTTATTTTTTCTTAAACCAAGAATCACTCATTCTTATCATAAGTGCATCTAAATTCTCGAGTTTGAAAGTATGAATATTCTTGAAACAAGTAAACCATGATTCTTCTTTTTAAGCAAACGTTTCTTAAACAGAAAAAATATATATATCTTGTCTCAAAACTAGCCTCATTGTTTCAAATCAAGAATGTTTTTGTGAAAGAAGACAAAATTGTTTTATGTAAAGACTTTTTACTAAGTTTTCAGTCAAAACTACATAACTTCTTAAATTGAGCAAACAACTATCTTCAATTCATATTTTCTTCTTGAACCAAAGATACCAATTTTCGTACAAGGCGCACATTTGATATTGACTGAAGAAAACTGTGTATTCTTGTCCCAATAATGTTATGTTTTCGTATTAAGCAGAGTTTTCTTAAACAAATACAATGCAAGTCTTGGCTCAAAAGTTATGAAACTGTTTTATTGCAAGTAAATAGTATTTTTGAAAGAAGACAAAAAAAAATTGATTTAAGAAAAATTAAGAGTTTTGAGTTATAACAATAGAACTTCTTTAAGTGAGAATGCAATAATATTGTGTCAAGTTTTTTATTCTTAAAATAAGAATCCAAATGAAGAATATTTTATTGTTCATCTAAGTAAACTGTTTTTCTTAGATTGACAATATTAATTTGTGTTGAGAAAATACATACTTGGAATGAAACAAATTTTCTGAGAACTTTGATATTCTTGGCGTAAGATATCCTTTTTTTCCGTGTACACATTGTTTGTTGTATGGAATATTATTTGTTGTATTTTGTACTGGTAGGGCTCTTTTGCAGAGCCCGCCTGGGGAAGTACCACACCTTTGCCAGTTATTCCACCGCCAAGCAGTAATGTGCAAACATTACTGCGTTCCGGTTGGAAAGGCATTGTTTCTCGTGAAGTTACAGGGCAAATAGGAGATTAAACAACTTATATCTCAGGGTGACGAGCGTAGTGCTGTGCCACGCAGGGTCTTGAATTCTGCGAGTTCAAAATTCTAGGTGGCGCAGACCTGTTATGGGCGAACGTGACGTATAACATCCGGCGAGCGATTCGCTCGTCTCGTCACTCAATTACATAAAAGAAAGAAAGGCTTCTGTTACGCTTTCTGTAGTCTAAATTACTTGACAATTTATGTAAAGCGATGTGTCGTTAGATTCATCTTGAAATCATGTTCTTCAAATCTGGAATTTTTAAAGATATTTGCCCTTATAATATACTGGGAGGTAAAAGCACCAAGGCCAAGGCCTAAATTATTGCCAAGGCTGGAAATTTCTTCACAGACAAGAGCAACGCTCTTAATTGAATACAGTTACTTGAAGATGATCTTCCCCAAATAAATTATAAATAATACTGTTTTTTTTCTGTTTCTCGTAGGTTGAGGATCCTCCCGCCAGCGAGCGAGCTGTCTCCTATCCCGTTGGCTATACACTGCTCGCTGGCCAACTGCGAGCCCAAGACTGGGGCCTGGAACAGCGAAGATTCCTTCCTCATAAGCAAAATTATGGACAAGTAAGTGACTTCCCCAACACAGCCGTTAGTGTGAAACATTATTAAAAATTGATTACTACATTAATATTTATAATAAAAAGAAGTCTTATACCGTACCTTACTTCTCCTTACCTCTCTTCTTCAGTCGTTCCCTCATTTCTGAGGATCGTGGTCACCAGAACCCCTTAGCCGGGTAATCTGTCTCCATCTATTCCGGTCCGATGTTGCCCTCACCGCTTGGTAGAATATATAATTTTTACGTGTACCTCTGTAATATCAATGCTATAATAATCACGATGCAGAGAAGAGTTTGCTGAGCTCTTTCGATTCAGCAAACCTTTTCCACATAAAATTGGAATTCATGCATACTAGATAGTTTACAAAGAATGTTTAAATACAAAAGACAATACTTGCAGCAAACAAGCAGTGATCTACGTACGCCGCTTGCGCTCGGCGGCCGACGGCGGAGTGACGGTGGAGTGTGACGTCACCACCTTCGAGGACGGCGTCAGCCTGGCGCACGCGCTCGTCTTCCATGAACGGGCCAACATGCCGAACCCGAAACTGAAGGTACTCAATTCAATAATAGCTCTATTTAACCGTTGCACATTTAGAATACTAGTTGAGCCGTGCTCTTCTACTTCTGTTTCTTTACATTTTTTAGGGTTCCGTACCCAAGAGTAAAACGGAAGCGAAAACAAGATGGATAACTTTATGCAGGCTTTATAAGTAAGGCCCATTATCAAAAGGTTTTTGAATAACTTAAAGTATTTAACTTGGAAATTTTGTTCGGGTGGAATCTTGCAACTCAATTTCGAACCACTTCCCGGTGTCCGATTGAGCTGAAATTGGTTACACGTACGTGTGTAACTCCGATGACGATGCAATACAAGCTAGTTTTGAAAATTAACTTATTTCCAATTTGTTACAGTACCCACACTACCCAATGGACGGCTGTATCAGACAGAAGGATAAGATTTACATAGACAACGCCAATTACAAGCCTAAGACCATAGAGGAAGTCTACATTTCACACATCGTGAGCCCGGACAAATTCTATGTCAGGAGGGTAAGAGTTTGTATTACAAGCTTTTATTTGGCTTACCCTGTTTAGGCCTGTTTGTTTTTTTGTGTCAAATCTTGCAACTGAATTTTGAACCACTTCCCGATGTCCCGCTTGAGCTGAAATTGTATATACCTGTGTAACTCCGATAACAATGCAATGAATGCAATAAAAGCTTGATTAAAAAAATCACTTGTTTCCTATTGTGTAGTTAGTACCAAGCTTCTTGCATGGTCCTAAAGATGTAAAACCGGTATTAAAGTCTAGAATTAATACTTTTAGCAAAAAAGAAAAAAAAAAATGAATTTTTTATTTACTTCCTAATAAATATCTATCTACCATCTACTCGCTAACGATAAACTTCATAAAGATCGATACCGTCAAACAAATAATTATATGTACAAACAACACAAGCACCAAACTGTCTACACCCAAAAAAATATTAATCTCCACCTAGTATAGAATTCTGAATTTGTGTAAATCTTACAGAAATATATGCAGGCAGATTATGAGCAACTAAGCCAGGAACTGGAGCAGCAATACAGCTTGGCTGTCAAGGCTGGAACCATATACTTGCCGGAAATAGGTAAGTGAAGCGAGAGAATAATAATCAACTTATGAAGAGGGTTCAACATCGGGTTCTTCAAACGACATACTACATTAACAATATAGTCTTAAAAGGTCGGCAGCATATCCGTGACGCCTCCGGTGCTACAGGTATCTATAGGGGACGGTGATCGCTTACCGTCAGGCGGCCCGTTTACTCGTTTGCCAGTTATGACATAAAAAAATAATAAAGGTAAAAAATATAGAACCCGTAACCGGGAGTTTTTCTTCGCATGCCACGCTGCGGACACGTGTCGGAGCCGTTCCAGGCAATATAAACCGACCAGCAAAGATAAAGCGCAATAGACCAAAAGCCGCAGAGAGGCCTTCCGCCCGAGAAGGGCCGTTTTCCGTCATAGCCTCCGGCCCCCAATCTCAGCGAAAGGGAGCCAACTTTCACCACACCCTTAAAGGTGGGGGAGGGGCCGTGATGGTGTCGGAGCCGGGTGGCGACTCTAATCTTCTCTTCTGTCCCTAAGTTGACGTCTGTTCCTCCCGCAGACATACCGCGCCGCGTGCACGTGTCCGAGCCGTGTTTACAGCGCACATAGCGATGATAGATTAGCAAGTTGGCTAGGCCTGCTCGCCTCGCCTCTTCCCTCGCTAAGTTGTGGTGTGGTCCCCGCAGGCATGCCGTGCTGCGTGCACGTGTCCGAGCCGTGTTTACAGCGCACATAGCGATGATAGATTAGCAAGTTGGCTAGGCCTGCTCGCCTCGCCTCTTCCCTCGCTAAGTTGTGGTGTGGTCCCCGCAGGCATGCCGTGCTGCGTGCACGTGTCCTCGGAGAGCGCGGGCCGCGGCGCGTGGGCGCGCGCGCAGGTGTTGGGGATGCCGGGCCAGGCCCGCGTGCAGCTGCTGCTGCTAGACACGGGCGCGCCGTTGCTGGCGCACTGGTCGTCGCTGCGGTACCTCTCCCGCAACTTCACGAACACGGACGCACTGGTACTTTGTTTCTTTAGTTCGATTTACGCGGGGTTTCCGCTGACGGCCGTAAAGGGCGTCCACTTTTCTATTTCTCTGTTCCTCTAGTTCATTTGACGGGGGGGTCCCATGCGACCTACTCGTCCAGGTGCGCGGTAAACGAAAAGCCGGTTTAACGAACACGGGGGGGAATAGTCATCGATACAAAACAAAGAATACGACAATAAGGTGAAAGTAAAAACGGGAATGAAATAATATTTTTGTCATGCAATTAGCACAATGTCGATATGTGCCCCAGGCGACGCAGTGCCACCTCGCCGGCGTGACTCCGCCCAACAGGCAGTGGTCCCCGGTCTCCGTGGCGTTCCTCCAGCAGTTCCGAGACCAAGTGCTCGAGCTGCACGTGGAGCGAGATCATCAGCGTGACCAGCGCGACTCCGTCGGTGTCACGCTGTTCCACCGCGCGCCCGACTCGGAGGAAGTAGTCTGCGTCAACCGGGAGATGATCACGCACAAGTTTGCCATCGGTTTTGGGTGAGTACCGACCCTGGCGCATGCAGACAAATTCGCTTTAATATAAAACTTCCTACTTCGTGGGAGCGTGGGACGGGGAAAGTGAGTTTAAGCGGTTACGATTGGCCGGCTACAAGCTCGTTGCCCTAAAATTGGCCGGCTCGAAGTATTGACCGATTACAGATTGGTGATGATATTAACCCTAGTATTATTTTTCAAATAAATGAATCAGCTATCGCTTCACGCCACTGTCGCTCCTCTACTCGAACAAATCTTATCCATTATTAAATTAAATAATATTATTTAAACTATTCAACACTATTGGGTAGATTTTTGACAAGATTGATAGTTATAAACGACTCGTTCGTGATATGTACGCTCGCTGACAGTATTTGTATGTTTCAGCATATACTCCTTTAACAAATGCGACGACGCGGCCGATCAGGTGATCACGAACAAATCTTCTTTGGACGAGCCAGTCCGGTACCCGCAACCGAAACCTGAAGTACAAATACTGAAGAGGAACCCACCGGAAGAACCGCAGAAAATTAAAGCCGTAGGCTTAAAGGCGAATGACAAGGGCCTTCTGATGTTGGAAGCGAAAGTCCTCGAATACCGATCTCCGTCGCAGTTCTATATCTCGCTGGTGCATCAACAGAAACTATTCCACGTGATGTTCGAAAAGTTGCAAGAGCATTACTCGAAGAACAGACCCGCGAAGAAAACGAACTGGCAAGTCGGCGACAAGTGTTGCACTAAGTGCATTAAATCGCGGACTTGGCGCCGTGCGGTCATTTCCGAAATAGTGGGAGACAACGCCGAACTTTTTTACTACGATTTTGCGCTCGTAGAAACGCGGCCTTTGAAGAACCTGGTGGAACTGACTTCCGACTTCGCTTCAATTGGAAACGCAGCGATTAAATGTCACCTGTTTGGCGTCATTCCAGCTGGCGGCGAAGAATGGCCCTCTCTCGCAAAAGAATACATGAAAGAACTCTTGGACAGCTACCGGAGAGTGTTCATTAAAAAATTGGGCAATTTCAAGAATAACAGTATGCCGATCGAGATCTGGGTGCACCACACTTTTCACGGAGGCGCTCTGGACCCGGACACATATGAGTGGCGTTGCTTGAATAAAAAGATAATCGAGCAAGGCTTGGGCATTCCAGACAAATCTGTAGAGGTACTTACGTCATAGATAGAGTTTTACAGTTTCCAAACATTTAGCAGCTGATGACGATAATATTACATTGTCTTTACTTTTCAGGCCTACACAGAAACGAAACCTGAGGCAGGAGACGAAATACTTTCGTTTCTGAATGTGACGGGATCTATACATGACTGGTTGCAACTGGAGCCCATGCCCACCAAAACTCTGCCCGAATTGTTCCCTAAAAGCCCGACAAAATCGACCACTCCCATCGAAAATGAGGACGGAACAGAAGGGCTCGAGCTGGAGTCGTCGAATGTAATATTCATATCTGACTGGCTGCCGCCCGAGCCGTTTCCGACCAACGAGTTTATTGGGATGCCCACGTAAGTTTAGTACGATTTTTTTTCCGTGTCTATAGGAGGTTTTATTGCACTAATGCACTGGTGCCAAATTCGGTATTAAATGCGAGATAATAAGTACTTTTAATTCAGCAAATATTTTTGGGTCATTTCTAGTTGTCATGCCCTTCAACGTCCCCAGTGGTGACAATCGGGAATCGTTTTTAGAATTCGTCCCAGTGACGAAATTATCGGAAAATTAAATTTCTCAACTTTAGTTCTAGAGAAGAATCGCTGGCGGTACGTAGAAAATTAAAAATAATCTTATCTACTCTCATATCGTAAAATTCAAATTACCCACGAACTTCAAAACGAATCTATAGTGACATGCTTTAAAAGACAGTGTCATAATGGAAAAAAATATCAAAATAACACTATTTCTAAACAAAATAGTGTTATAATGTATTTTTTTTTGTCATTACGATACAGTTTCCCACTTGTCACTTTTGGCTCGTAGTAATTAAAACCTAAACCGCGCTATCGCATGCGCGTGACCTGATTTTGGCGCCATCTTTGGGCGCCGTGTTGACTCCATTTTTAAATTACAGTGATGTGCTTAAAGTTTGCCATAATTCGCATTTTACGATATGAGAGTAGATAAAGTAGTGTATGAAACTGCACATAACTATAGTCGGGCCACTTTAATAGGTCACATTTGACAATTCATCGAAATTCAACAACGTAACCTTGTAACGGCGGGCATAAAATAATATATTTTTTCGTTTTGTTAGAACTGCACAATTGCTTAACTTTTTTCAATTACGATTACATATTTATTGTAATAATGACCGATACGAGTTATTTTATGATTTGTTTAATGTAATAAACCATTTTAAACATAATAAACAATTACTGATCTACGAGATAATTTACGATCTCGTAAAGAACTGAACGTTGTTACAATGTTGCGTCAGTTAACCCTTTTTCTTTTTAAACACTAGGGATGTTACTCTAAAAATCGAAAGCTGATACGTTGAATCGAATGCAATGATTACTTGTGAAGAACCATCACCATAAATTAATAACCACGTTGTGATTATAATAAAACATAAATATTTATTATTCTTTTAAGAAACTCTAAAAATACAAAAAAATAACTAAATAGAAAAATCATGATTTTGGCTAGGTACAATTTACTGACCCGGCTTTTTTATTGGACTGATCTTTGACTACGTTTACTTTATTTATTTAAGCCTTTTATTGCTGATAATTTAAACATAGTATTGACAATTATTATTACTATTTTTCTGTGTCGTGATCAGCGTGTCCTGTGACGAGCCCTTTCCACTCCTTTCTGTCGCTAGCCTTTCTTGGCCAGATTACTCTACCAATGTTTTTTAAGTCACTACAGAAGACTGTAGAAAAGTCGTAGAGAAAACAAAGAAAATAATTTTACAAGATTTTGAACGAGATGTGAAAATAGACAATATTGTTGAAAATGAATTAATAATATCTCAGTGCTGACAGCAGTGATGAAGATGACAATACTAATAACAGTTCTGATAGTTCAACTGAATAAATGCATTTTTTTTGTTAAATTATGTACTTGTCTTATTTTGCTCCTTAAATTTACGAAAGAAACATAATAATGGGACAGGGATTCGCCTGATAATTTTTAAAATTCACATATTGTTTCAAGTCCGTATTGATTCATTCACTTTTATCGATGTTTTTAAGCAGGTCACCTCACTATGAAGATAAAACTGACAGACGTCAAATGTGACCTATTAAAATGGCCCGACTATTATATAGGTATTAAAACACTGGTGTGATACTATTAAAGACCTCGCCTACGGCTCGGTTTTTAAACTCACACTAGTGTTTTAATACCCCTCATTATGGAACAGTTTCATAAAATACTATTTGCTATGCTTTAAATGTTTAACCACAAAATTATCATCATCAAACGTTATTGTTATCATGTTAATCACAAAAATGACTTTAATAATATACTTCTTACATCTTACATATAATTCTTACATCTTGGCATATTTCTGTACAAGATGATTTTAAGGTGTCGAGTGGCCACTATAATCATCACAAAATAAGATGCCCGTTATGACGTTTGTCATTGCGACGTAACTAGTGATGTCACCATACGACTCGGTACTCGATACTCACGATAAATCAATTCAAGTTTGTATGAGTATTTGATCCATTTGATTTTGTATTGTAAAGTACCTACATTGGATTAAGGTTACGATTCGAAAATTTAACTTAAACTTGAATATTATAGGTACATATATTAAAATGATACGAAATTTGTCTTTTATTTAATATTTTTAGTTACAATAACATTCATTCAATCACAAATAAACAAGAAAAAACGAAAGTGATTGAATCTTCATTCAATAATTTTCTTCGGATGATGAGCCAAAATCGTCAGTTGAGCTATCGTCAATTCAATAATTAATTGGTTACAAGTTACAACACTAATATTTGAAAAAAGAAGACTGAGAACGTAACTGCTTTTGAGAGTTTGACATTACATGCTACCATAAAGTATGCGCGAAAAGCGTTCCAAGTTTCTACGGTCTTTCTCAAGTGTCATAACGGGCATCTTATATTGTGACAACTATAGTGGTGACATCTGGGACGAATTCTAAAAACGATTCCCGATAGTCACCACTATGGGCCGTTGAAGGGGGTGACAACTGGGAATTAGCCATATGTTTATTCAGACAACCGGTTCCTACCTACTAACCTATTCAATTCGCATTAAAATTTTCTGACATGAAACTTTCGTTCAATCTGCGCAGGCACATAGGCGAGAACGGGGTCATCTACATCCACGCCGTGTCTCAGAAAGCTACGCTCGATCTCATCCGCAGAGCACTCGACGTGCGCTTCCAAGACCCCGATCCCAAAGCAAAGTATCAGAAATGGGTTGTCGGCGAACCATGCGTGGCCCTATTCTATTTGGACCACCTTTTCTATAGGGGAAAGGTCCTCGACGTCAATAACGAGACGTCGACTTGCCTCATACATTACATCGACTTTGGCAACGAAGAACAATGCTCCTTTGAAGACCTCAGAAAGAGTGTCGCGTTGCACCAGATCCCTACGCAAGCGCACAGATGTGTCTTGAACCGAATCCGGCCGAACGGGGATCACTGGGAAGGGGAGACCTTGGACTACATCCACAAGTCCATAGTCGAAAAAGAATGTAGCATAAAAGTGGCCGGAGACAGTGTCGACGGCATTACGCCCGTCGAACTCATCTACGATAAACTCTGGATCAATGACCATTTAGTCGAATTCGAATTGGCGACGTACACGGACGGGTCCAAGGCGGTCGTCCGCGGATTTGCACTGACGCATCGGGAGGACAAAGTTACACTGCCCGCACCCGCGATGGACGACATGCCCGATTACATAGTCGAATCCGACAGTCAAGGATCGCATGAAGCGTCCTCTGTGGTCATGGCTGGGGACTGGAATGAAATAATGGATGAAGGAGAAAGGCATTCGGTCGAACAGGTTTATGTGTCATATTCGATCAAGTTGGATGATGAATTCCAATGTGACATCAATGTGATAGAAGACGCGAAAACCCTAGAACTCGAACTTATTCACGATGCTGACACGGCTTTAATGCACGAGGAAATGTTGAAAGACCTGCAGGTGGACGGGGCGAATCAGCCTCCCATAAATGGAATCTTCGAAAATAAGGCGTGCATAGCTCTCTCCGGGAAAGACCAGCAGTGGTACAGAGCGTCAATCTTGCAGTACAGCGAAGCCAAACAAAAGATCAAAGTGAAATATGTCGATCATGGAGATATTGAAGTGGTCGATTTGATAAATGTAAGAGAAATTCATCCTAACTGGGTTGCACTAATGCCTTACACTGTAAGTGTAAAACTACATGGTGTGAAACTAAATCCAGAGGTTGAAATCAATGAAGTTGCACGAGCGTATTCGGACACGTTGCTGGGCAAAGGTCCATTTAATGCAAAAGTCATTAAAAGATTCGACTCGTATTCAGAGGTGGAATTACGCAATGAAGCTGGCGAGTTAGTGTACCAAAATCTCATTGAGAAGGAAGTGTTTTTGAAATGTGAATCTTGACTGAATCGTGTTTGTTGATTGAAATCACCTTGAATTTAATAAGATGCTCGGACATCTTTAAATATTTCGTTTGTAATTTTACCCACCTAAAAGTTTATATTGTTATTTTTTTGTTAGCTACGAGTATGTAGACAATCAGTTACTTAGGTTAATTTGCTATTCCAAATAAATATTTTCCACGTAAAGTTTTTGTTTTTTTATGTAAATTGATTTTACTATTCTGAATTTAAGAACTGCTGTTTTAGGCTTTAGCAGTAGGTTTTGCGTATTACCTCCATTGTAATCAATATACCATTGTAAAATAAACCATTGTAATGTATATAAAAGTGAACGTCGTGACTGACTGACAGATCAACGCACAGCCTAAACTGCTTAAGCTACAAACGTCAAATTTGGACAAAAGTTTTATATCAAAAAGCGGACGCACACTAAGAAAGGAATTTGCCCAATTCAACGTAAAAAGGGGTGTTTAAGTTTGTAAGAAAAAAAAAATCTTAATGCTACGATTATCAAACTTTGCGAATATACTAAAGTTAAAAAAATAATCGACACCTATTTCATCATTTTTGAAAAATCAACCCCTAAAGGGGTGAAACGGAGCAATGAAGTTTGTATGAAGATTTTTTTTTAATGCTGTGGTTATGAAACTTTGCAAATATACTAAGCTAAAGAAAATATTAGACACTTATTTTTTTATTTTTTGAAAATCTACCCTTAAAGGGGTGAAACGGAATATTGAAGTTTGTATGAAGAATTTTTTTTTGATGCTATGGTTACGAAACTTTGCAAATATACTAAACCTAAAAAAATAATAGACACTTATTTTTTTGTTTTTTTAAAATCAACCCCTAAAAGGGTTAAACAGAGTGTTGAATCAATGCATCAACATCAACAGATCAACGGACAGCCTAAACCGCTTAAGCTACAAACGTCAAATTTGGACAAAAGTTTTATACCAAAAAGCGGGCGCACACTAAGAATGGAATTTGCCCAATTCAACCCCTAAAGGAGTGAAAAGGGGTGTTTAAGTTTGTATGAAAAAAAAATGTTTCTTAATGCTACGATTATCAAACATTGCAAATATACTAAAGTTAAAAAAATAATCGACACCTATTTCATCATTTTGGAAAAATCAACCCCTAAAGGGGTGAAACGGAGTATTGAAGTTTGTATGAAGAATTTTTTTTTGATGCTGAGGTTACGAAACTTTGCCAATATACTAAGCTAAAAGAAATAATAGACACTTATTTTTCTGGTTTTTGAAAATCAACCCCCGAAGGGGTTAAATTGAGTGTTGAAGTTTGTACGAACATATTTTTTCCCAATGCTACGATTATTTAATTTTGCAGATGTACTAAGCTAAAAAAATAAAATATACAAACCTGTTTCATTATTTTTGGACAATCAACCCCTAAAGGGGTGAAATGGCGTGGTACATATAGTACGAAGAGATAATTGTGATGACTCACTGACAGACAACGCACAGCCTAAACCGCTGGTCGTAGAAATTTGAAATATGGAGGGTGTGTTTGTCTTGATGAGTAAACGTGTACCAAGAAAGGATTTTTTGAAATTCAACCTCTAAAGGGGTGAAATAGGGTGTTAAAGTTAGTATGGAGAAGCATTATTTTTGACGCCGCGGTATTGAAACTTTACAAATATACGAAGCTTAAAAAAATAACGAACACCTATTTCACCATTTTTAGAAAATCAACCCCAGTGGGGGTGAAATGGCGTGGTAAAGATAGTACGGAGAAAGAATTTGTTTTGATGCCAACTCAATGAAACTTTACAGATGTACTAAACTTAAGGCGGGTAAACAACATCCGGAAAAAATCCAAAACCTTCGAAAAGTCACATCCTCAAGGTGGAACTGCTAATTTTCTCGAAAACTAAAAACATTTTTGCCAAAGCGCTGAGACTAAAAAGTCATCAAAACCTCGGACCTTTTTGGAGCCATTAAAAATAACATAGTCGCCTCAAAAACATGGTCGCTATACAAACTTTGAGGGTCTACATCTCCGAAACGGTTGAAGATGGGTGGGTGTTTGACTAAATGTCATAGGAGTTAGAAAGGGCTAAGTACTTGATGGTGGTGGCGAAAATCCAAATGATTTAAAATGGCCGCCATTTTTCAAACTGAATCGAGGGGGCTGATTTATGGCATCCCGGGGGTTTTAGGGGTCCCTGCTTCCATTGTATGACACTTTTTACATGCTCTCAAAAAAGTGTTAAATTGATTTCATCCCAGAAAAATTATCGGTTCCCGAGGTATAGTCCACGCGGGCGAAGCCGTGGGCGGAAGCTAGTTATCTATATAATTTCAGCTTTCAGATGTCCACTAATTGATTGACATTTGGACATAGCCTACATAGGCCTTCCGGAAATAATGCATCCATCGCTGTTCTTTCTGTGTTAAGCCTATTTA
The DNA here is from genome assembly GCA_949125135.1 of Alcis repandata. NCBI lineage: Eukaryota > Metazoa > Arthropoda > Insecta > Lepidoptera > Geometridae > Alcis > Alcis repandata. Next base: position 10,002,633 of record OX421221.1, on the reverse strand, counting down.
TCCAAGCAAAACCGTTTTTATTCGACAAATCGATTAATTCCGTTTCTGGGTAGCTTTAGCTTTGTGTATTAACTTATAATTAAAAAATTGAAAAATAAATGTGTTTTTGCATAAATTTGCTCTGCCCGTGATTGATTATTAAGCGGAAACTCGGAGTAGTTTTTATCAAAAAGCCTTTGCATGTTGTACGCGGCAAGTCTAAAAGCACAAATAAACAATAAGCATTTTCATCCCACCATCTCGGAAAGAGTATTTTTAATCTTCAATATCTGAGTGGAAAAGCCGTTTTTATTCTCTAGAGGATAAAGTAAATTGAATTTAGAACATCGTGTGCACTAAGTTTGTGAATTGAAAAAAACATTAAACCTATTTACTGCTACCTCTACTCTATGGTGCCGAATATATCATACAACTTTTTTTTAATTTGTTAAAAACTCAGACTCGGAACCTTCTTAGTGTTCTTTTTTCAATTTGCTTTGTACGCGGTTCTTTACGCGGCATTTTTTCACGTCATTGTTAAACCTTATATTAAAAACAAGAAACTTGAAAACAAGTGAAAAAACTAAAATGAGTGATTCTAGCGACGAGGAAGTTTGTTTGACGCCAACAGAATTGACTGAAACTGTTAATAATGCGCAAATGAGCTTTTCCACTCAGATATTGAAGATTAAAAATACCTACTCTTTCCTCGCTGAGGTGGAATGAAAAGTTACGTGTTGCACTCGAGTGCAAAGATTTTTCACCTCGTGCTCTTTTGATTCCCTCGCTAACGCTCAGGATTCTAATTTTGAATCACTCGCTGCGCTCGTGATTCAATTTTAGAATCCTTCGCTTGCTCGGTCATCAAAATTAAACACGCGGTTAAAGTTAAGCAACTTTGCACAGTTGCACTCTTGTATAACAAATAACTATTTTTAATCACTCACTTTCGAGACATTTCTAATGAGAACGACAGTGACAGAGCAAATATAATATCTCACTCGCTAGAATTCCCCTAGTTTCCCCTATTGACTCGTTACCGCGTGACCTTTCGTAGTACCTACAACGATTTAGTATTATAATAGTACATATTAGATACGGCTTCACTGGAAATAATACTCAAAATAATACCTGCAAAAGTTGGGTGTATTGTAGGGACACTGTAAGTACCTACTCGTATGCTTGAGTTGTAAGTATATCAGCAATTTCGCGTGTGAGCGAGATGTATGAAAGTAATGCGATGCGGCCAGTCGTTGCGCGCTGGCCAAGTTAAGTACAAGTGCATTTAGTCATTGGGTAGCATAATTATAATTTGGTTTCAGACAAATAAATAGTTACTGTGAAAAAGTTATTTTACTTGGCTAGTGATAGGGACTCCCAGTGTAGTCAGGACCCCATTCTTAAGGTCATACCATACATACACGCGTAGTAACCTTTATTCGGAGATGCACTCAGGTATGTAAGTGCATACCTATCGTTGGATTAAACTTTATAGAGTCCTAAAAATAAATGATAGAACCTCGAATAAGGAAACTCAAACTCAAATCAATCATCGTACACCGTTGTATTTTACACTAGCTTCTGCCCACGGCTTCGCCCGCGTGGACTATTCTTCAGAAACCCTTAATTTTTCCGGGATAAAACTAACTTAACCCTCCTTTTTAGAGAGCATGTAAAAAGCGTCATTTAATGGAATCAGGGACCGCAAAAACCCCTGAATGCTATAAATCATGCCTCCTCGGATTATTCCGCTAGAAGGTAGCCCTCGCAAACTGCTATAACATTTGGTCCATCAGACCCCACACATCTTTAATCGTTTCGGAGATAAGTATTACAGACCCTCAAATTTTGGTTGGCGGCCATGTCCTTAAAAAGTTCCGAAGTTTTGGTAAGTTTTTAGTATTAGCGTTTAGGTGAAAATGTATTTAGTTTCCGAAATAATTAGCAGTTCCATAGAGTTCCATAGAATTAGCAGTTTCATAGATGTGACTTAAGGTATCGGATTTTTCCCGAGTGCTTTGGTTTCCTTCAGTCAGCTTAGTACATCTGTAAAGGTTTATCGACGTAGCATCAAAACAAATTCTCTCTCCGTACTAGTACTTCTATAGGGAGGGGCCATGGAGCGGCGCGCCGCTCCATGGCCCCTCCCCTTCATGCAAAACTACTCTTAACTCCTACCTCTTGTGCAATTCTGAACGCCTAGTACTTGCGGGGCAAAAACATTTCAGAACTCAGTTTCTCAGTTCTTCGGCTCTAAACTGTTAATTGAAATCGGCTTCTTTTTAAATTGACTATCCACATATAGAATCGGAGAGTTTGCCTTCCCTATTATGTGTATTTTTTTGTCTATATTCATCGATATTAGTCCAGTCATTTAAAGTTTTATTTGCGGAAAAATTCCTAGTGAGCTAAATTTTTGTATGAACCTATAGTACGGCTTTGTTTGAATATGTAAAAATCGATCTTGATATCGTACCGGCTAAAATAGTTACGAAGGTCAAAAGATCACGAAAATCTGATCAGTTTTTCGCGTCGGCATTTTCCATGATTTGTAATAGGAAGTTTTTTTTTATGTAAGAGAAAAATTTTTTTTATTTTAATACTAAAAAATACAAACTTTAGTAAATTTTTTTTTGTCATTCATTGTCGATATCTTCAGTTTCTTTAGCAATATAAATATGTATAACATTTGCTGACAAAACGTCGAGTGGACTATTTTGGAGTGGATAATTTTGAGTAAATATACTTTTTAAAACGATTTAATTTAATTTTTCTTATTTCTATCGCGTACATAGGTATTTACTACTACTTTTTTTTAAATATCATGTTAAAATTAACGATACAAACTTTATTAGAGGTGCTTGAAACAATTTTGTTATTCGAACAATATTATCCAATGAGTTGAAAGAGGGAGCCACCATCATATTTCCTTAATCAAACTGTCTGAATCGTTTAGTTCTTTATTTTAGCCACATGTGTACAGACAACTTGGTTGCGTGTGTTCAGAACCTGCACCGCGCGGTATTTACTCGCACCAGCTACTAGGATAACAGTATGGAGAAGAGGTTTGTTTAGTGAAATGGGTACATTAAGCTGTCCGCCCTAGTGTCCGTTTTTAACTATGTCAGTTGCCGTTAACTATTGTTTCATTGACTTTTCCGTCCAATTGAATTTATGTATTTACCATGTATTTTGAATACAGGGCTATAAGGAAAGGGTATGCTAAGCCAAAAAGGGCTCATAGTACTCATCATTATGTACAACTTTTACTATGAGACCAACCCAGAATTTGCGAAATTAAAACATGTGTTTCATAGAAAAATGACACTCGACATAATGTATGGAATAGCTGTTTTTTTTTTTTAGAATATCTACTATGAGCCTTTTTGGGCTTAGTATACCCTTTCCTGGTAGCCCTGTATAAGTTGCTTATTGTGCTTATATTATTTGAAAGTTAGGATGTACCTATGTTTGTTATTCTTCCACGCTGAAACGGCTAGACGCAAATAAATGAAATTTGAAATAGAGAATAGTTTTACCCTGGATTCACGCATGGGCTTACTTATTGCTATCATCATCATCACCAATTCTCATCACCGCGAAGGCAAAACCGCGGAGAAAAAGTAGAGTAACATTTAGTAGCACAAGGGCAGTCTTAGCGCCTAAAGTGATTTCTTTCAGACAACGTCTGGATGGACTGGACGGCTTTATGAGGTAAAGTATGTGTAACCCTTCAAATTTTATTATGCTGAACGAAACGCAATTGCGTTCCGTTCTCGAGAATGCCTACCAGTACACCAGGAAATCATAAACCAAGAGAGTCACAAACTGTAGGCAAACAAACGAGCAACTGGTAGGGGGGAATCAGAAGGGCGTGTTTAAACCCTCCCCTATAATTCGACTGCTCCAACGAACATTATCGAAACGGCAAAAACACGATTTTTTTATTTGCACCAATTATTTTACAAATATTTAATACAGAGTTCTACAGAAAAGGTTATGCTAAACCGAAAAGGGCTCAAAGTACTCATTATTATGCATAACTTTTACTATGGGACCAAACCGGAAATCGCTAAAAAAATCAGCTGTTTCATACTTATTGTCGAGTGTCATTGACATTTTCCTTAATTCTCATTTTTTTTCTGTCATTTTTTTCGCGAATTCCGGATTGGTCCCATAGTACCTAAGTAAAATTTGTTCATAATGATGAATAGGAGCTATGAGCCCTTTTCGTATCTTCTGTATATCCTTTTCTGGCCGCCGCCGGGTCATATAAAAATCCGCGCCGACTCCGAATGTTTAAATGTTACCTGATTAATTCCCTACTAATATTATAAATGTGAATGTAAGTTTGTTTGTTACGCTTTCATGCAAAAACTACTTAACCGATCATCATGAAACTTTGTACACATATTCTTGGAGGTATTAGAAGTAACATAGGATACTTTTTCTTTTTATTTTACTTTTTACTTTTTTTTTATTTTACTTTTTTTTTCTCATTGACAGCGGATGAAACCTCGGGGTGCAGCTAGTCTCTTAATAAAGCTAAAAAATAAGAGTAAGAATATAAATACTATATGTATTTCAATTACATTTCAGTTTTTTTACTTACAAACACACAATATTTACAAAACAAAGAAAATTCCGAAAAAACTGGTTTTTAAAATTAAAAACCTGAAAAACCCAAGTCGTGTTTTGCACGCCCTAACTCAGTGTACACCCTCATTTACGTTAGTGAGGGTTAGTGAGGGGGACACGGACACACACATCTGCGTCCACCTGTTGCGCGTTTATCCGCCTACATTTGGCGACTCCCTGGTTTTATGATACCCTGGTACTGTCGCTCGAAGACTGAGCAACTAGTAGTGGTCTTGGCTCCGGAATGAAGATCCAAGTAAACATTTCAAAAGTATTCAACATTTTAACGATTGAGAAAATACGAGTAATAATTTTTGATAAGCTGAGATTCTGATATTATTACCAGATGAAATGAAAATAGATTAAGCCCAGGATTAAAACATAATTTTACAGGACTGTCTCGCCACATGGTAAATAATTATTTAATATGTAAATGTAAATACCTACTCGTTGTGGCTACTCTCTCGGCCTAGTACTCATTTACTGTCTCGCCACTGTACTTGTTCAGTGTAATCAACCTATCAAGGCCGTAAGCCTGCTGGTAAGCTTATAGGGCTAAGTTTATGTTAAAGTTTAACTTGTAATTTAAAATGCTGCGAATAAGAAGACCTTGCGGCGTAAATTCTAGGTCTGTCTCGGCATGGACTGTTTAAGTATTATCGCGCCATTCTGTCACACCTGGTCCAGAAAAATACTATTTCACAAAGAGTTGATTTATTTTTTTAACGATTTGATTTGATTTTTCTTATTTTCGACAAATTTTTAACAATTTTTTTCCTAATTTTATGCCTTCATTTACTATTACAAACAATAGATGTGCTTGAAACAATGTTATCTTTTCAAATGAAAAGGAGAGCCACCGTCGTATTTCTTTAACTAAACTGTCTAAACTGTTTAGTTATTAATTTTGGCCGCCTGTACAGACAATCTGGTAGTACCTAGCGTATTGATCCATTCACGCAGCGCGCGGTATTTTAGCCGAGTATGGATAGCAGCATTGCGAAGAGACTGGTTTACAGAAAATGGGCTATAGGTACGTTAAGCCGAATGATCAACCCTAGGTGTCTCATTTTTACTATACAGGGTAATAAGGAAAGGGTATGCTAAGCCCAAACAGACACACAGTACTTACTTCTTATTTTGAACAACTTTTAAACGGCATTTTTCTATGGAACACCTGTTTTTATTGCGCAAGTATCGGGTTGGTTTCATAGTAAAAGTTGTTCATACGTATAATTATACAAATATACATAAATTCAATTCGATGGAAAAGTGTAGGCTGTAAAATAAAATCAATGAAACAATAATTAACGGCTACTGACATAGTAAAAACGGACACTAGGGCGGACAGCTTAACGCACCCATTTCACTAAACAAACCTCTCCTCTGTACTGTTGTCCTAGTAGTTGGTGCGGATAAATACCGCGCACTGCGCGTTCTGAACACACGCAACCAAGTAACCTGTACAAGTGGCTAAAGTGCAGAACTAAACGATTTAGCCGGTTTGATTAAGAAAATATGAAGGTGGCTCCCTCTTTTAACTTAATAGATAATATTGTTCGAATTACAAAATGGTTTTAAGCACTTCTTTGCATAAATAAGTAATTCAAGCATAACATTACCATAACATTTATAAAAAAAGTAAATAAAATTAAAATAAATAGAAATAAGAAAAAAATAATACCTATGCTATGCGTGGCATTGACATTTTTACTATGGAACAGCTGATTTTAATTCGCGAATTCCGGGTTCATCTCATAGTAAAGGTTATTCATAATGATAAGTACTATGAGCCTCTTTCAGATTAGGATACCCCTTCCTTATAACCCTGTAATATGTAGAGAGCTATAAAATTTGTAACTATTAAAACAAAACCATACATTTTTTTCTTATAAGTTATTCAACAGTCAATAAAAGTTTATATCAGTTAATATTTTTCTATGATTTGTAACTTTTTGTCATCTTAAAAACTGGATACCAAAATGTTTGAACTAATACCGTACTTTTTGATATCATTAATACTAACTACGAGTAATATACCAAACTCTAATTGTAAGTTGTTTTATTTAAAGTATGATAAAATAAAATAAAGTAAGCCCGTATAAGCCGAGTGGCTGGCCCTGGTGTCAGAGTTTTTAGGCCGCCTGAAAGCCTCTGACTTGGCTTAGCGGTTGTTGCAACCAGGACCTACAATTTAATCCATCGCAGCGCTCAGTTGTAAATGCCACCTGCGGTAACCCATCCGAAGACTGGCCGTGTCTTCCGTTGCTAAACTTCGGAGATCAATTATAAACACCCACTGGCGGACTAAGACTTTTTGAGGCCCGGGGCGGTCTTTAATTTTAGGGCCCCCTGGCGCCCGCTCTCCATATTTACTGAATTAAACAAATGCAGATAGAAACTAAAATTTTAATCAATATTTTTTAACATTACAGCTTTCAAATAAAAAACAAGCAACCACACTACAAGTAATTAAAATTAATTACAAACACTTCAAATTGTGTTTTCTAGCTTTTAATGCACTAAATTTATTAATAACGTCATCAAAATCCAAAACCGATGCTGCTTTTCTTTCAATCGACAAAATAGCCAAGCTACGAATAGCAAGTCGTTCTTCAGTCATGGTCGATCGTAGATAATTCTTGATAAGTTTAAGTTTTGAAAAACTTCTTTCGCACGACGCTACTGATACACTAATTGTTAGGAAATACTGAAGTATCAGACATATGTTGGGTAGGGATTCGGTAAAGTCCCATCTAATAATAAATTCAAACATTGTTTTAGCACTCCATGAAGCAGCTTCCTCCGTTGCAGTATTAGTTGCGCTTACATGTCTTCGCAATCTGTAAACTTCTTTGCATAATTTTTCCTTGTCAAAATCACCATAGACTAGGTTGAGCTTTTCCACTGCCTGCTCAAGTTCATTTTCTACAGAGCCTTTTATCAGGAATTTTGGTTGTACAATATGGAAGGTGCTAGAAATGTTTTCCATAGCAGTGAGTCTTGTAGCCAATTCTTGACTAAATCTATCCAAGCACTCGAACATAGATCTGCGAACTTCTTCTTGCAAAGTCAATCTGGCATCTGAAGATGTTTCTCCAGGTTGATTCTTTTTTACTTTTCGTCGGCCTCGTCTCTCAATATCTATGCCCAGTTCTCTGCATTTGTGCGTGCCAAATTGTATAGCCTTAGTGACGAGCGTATTTCTTTCCTCGACAAGAAACAATTGCAGTTCCTTCATTTTTATCAAACCCATGTCAAGTGTGATTTCAGGTGTTTTTAAATATTTTTGGGTGAGATTTACTTCTTCCAAAATCATTTTCCAGAACTCCAAGTAGCTTAAGAATGTGAAGTCACATATTGCAGGAAGTAGTACGCTTGCTGCTGCAGACCTAGTATCTAAATTTTCTTTCGAAGGATCACACATTTCTTCCAATGTAAGGACCAGTTGTTCTACATTTTGTCTGACAGCTTTAACGGAATCATGATGAGCACTCCAGCGTGTATCACACAGTCTTTTCAAAGTTTTCCCAACCTTTTGTATTAGTATTTCCCATCTGTGGGTCGAAGCGGAAAAGAATGAATATATTTTTTCTAAGGTGCCGAAACAGGTTACACTTGAAGGAATGCATGCAAAGGAATGTACACCACAAAGATTTAGTGAGTGATTTGCACAAGGGCTAAATAATGCTTTAGGGTTAATATCCCGGATTTTCTTTTGAACTCCTCCATGAACACCAGACATTGAGGCGGCATTATCGTAGCCCTGAGCTCTACAAAGTTGAATGTCTAATCCATCTTTTTCTAGCTGTTTTAAAATATCATTTGCCATATCACTTGCCGTCTTTCCTGACATAGAAAAGAAACCTAAGAAGGACTCCCGAACTTCCACAGCTCCTTCCTCTATATAGACATATCTTATTATTTCACTCATTTGGTCGGTATGGCTCTCGTCTGGAGTACTGTCAAACATGATTCCAAAATATTTAGATATTTTGATTTCATCAATAATTTTTTGTTTTACGTGATGACTTAAAATAGATAGGAATTCATTCTGGATACCTTTTGATAAATAAGAAGGTACCTACTCTTTTCAATCCACCTGCAGCGTCTTGAAGTTTTGACCAGTGCTCACTTAATACGGGATCGTATTTTGCCATCATTTTCACTAATTCTATGAAATTACCTCTGTTTTCTGATGAAGGATCTTCTCTATGGCCTCTGAAAGCAAGATTCTGCTGAGCTAAAAATAATGTAATATCCAAAAGTCGACGTAATATGTTTCGCCATTTTTTAGCCTATGCGTTATGAACTTAGATGAATTAGGTACCTACACCGTTTACTTATTATGGTAAATGATCGGAAGAATGGTTTAATTACAGCAGATTATGTTAAAATAACATTGTCTGAGTAGACAAGGATTTTTTTTTTAAATATGCCAATCCGAGGCCCCTCAGTTGTGGGGCCCGGGGCGGACCGCCCCCACCGCCCCCCTGTTAGTCCGCCAGTGTAAACACCTATAGTCTATTTCAAATAGAGAGCGAAAAACGGACATTGACCTTTTAGTGTTGCGCAGGGAAGACCAACCTTCTTTGCATCAATAAATTGTTTTAATAGTTAGCAACTATTTTGTCACTATCAAAATTCAGGTTTTCAGTTTTTACCTAACAATTATCATTACATTACTATTATCACTATTTAACTCAAAACTGTAGATCAAGTTTTTCGTGTAACTATCTACCTACACATTAGTAAATTAATCATCTGACATTGGCAGGTGTAATTAGTTTAAGATTTAAGTGTGTGCCAAATAAACTATTTATAATTATTATTACCTATTTATAGGAAACGATTATGAAAATAAAATCAAACGAATAAAAAAATTACATTATATTAAATCTGAATCAGAATTACTATCGTCTGACGAGCTGCTGTCTGATGTTTCGCCTGTTACGTTTATGATAAATGAATCCACAGTTTTATCCACTTCCTGGTCTAATGAGGCTAATTTTTCTTCTTCTTTTTTTACATGGCTTATACAGTTTTGCCATTTTTCGGGGGTAATGTGGCTTAGCGCTTCATGGAGTAGCTTTTTTACATCCGCTAACTTGAATGTTGTATTTTTTCTTGATACGTATCCCTTGACATCTGCCCATATTAATTCAATAGGGTTAAATTCACAGTGGTATGGAGGTAATCTCAATACCTCCACACCAACTGCTTTAGCCATTTCGTCAATGACGTAACGCTCGTGATGTTTTTTTATATTTTTTACTTTTTCCAACAACTCTACTTTTGTTTCCTTTTCTTCGTATGAAATTTTTTTCGCCGACAGCCATGTTTGAATTTCATTTTTTTTCCAACTTGTTACTGGTACTTTCTCCTGGCGTCTTGAGTGGTAGCTGGCATTGTCCATTACTACAACAGCATTTGACTCCAGTCTCGGAAGCATTTTTTCAAACCACTGTTCAAATTTGGTTGCGTTCATTGACTCATGGTAGTCTCCTGTGTTTTTGCATTCAAACACAAGTTCGGACTCTGGGACAAATCCTTTGTCACTTCCTATGTGCAGCACAATTAACCGGTTTCCTTTCGAAACAGGGTTTTTAGCACCGGTGGACAGACCCTCCAAAAAAGCTTGTTTACGAGACTGTATAGTCGTGTCTTCCCAAACTTTACTTACAGTGTGTCCTGAAAAAAAAAAACCTATGTCAATTTTTCGTTTAACAAACAACATCACAATCATGTCAGATTAATGCCAATCGTTGTTTAAAGTCGACAGTAAAATAAATTCAAGTAAATACATTCAACAGGAAAATTATAGAATCGTTATTAATTTGTAAACAAAAAAATATGTACCTGCATTGACCCACGTTTCGTCCAAATAATATATCGGTCTTTGTTCTTTTCTAAACTTCATAATTGTTTTCAAGTACTTTATGCGCCACAATACAATATCGTGTCTCTCGATTAAGGCACTGTTTCTTTTTCTTTTAAGATATTTGAATTTCAAATGTTTTAATAACCGCCACAGCGCCGTACGGCTAATATTTGGCAGCATTTCGTCAGAATTAACTGCTTCCAAAATTTTATTTAATGTCGGGACCTCGCTGTTCAAATAAAATTCATGAACTTTTTTTCTAATGCATGACTTGTCAAACTCGTCAATCTTTTCAATTATATTCGGACCACGTTTTGGTGATGCAGGCGGCCTTATTGTATCCATTTCTTTATATTCTTTTAAAACACGATATACAGTTGCCTTGTTTATTCCCAGAATATCGGCAGTCTTTATTTTCATTTCCGTTTTGGACATATATTTGTCTGAAGGACACGTCTCTTTCACATATTTATAGACGTTAATTGTCATCATTTTTTCATTTTCCGACAGATGAGATAACTTGCGCTTCTTTCCAGGTGAGTTAAAACTTTTAAACGGTCTTGATGACGAGGAAGACGACTCCGATGATTCCATTATCACTCACAAACAAAAAACAACACAAAACAAATATATGTCCTAACAAAAACAGATATAACTAATTTAACTCAACAAAAAATAACAATTAACAACCAAACATTCAAATAGCACACTAAAACAATCCGAATCCAAGCGTATTCCAGAGCGGAATGTGGCCCCAGCCATATCTTACCGAAAAATGTCAAAACAGGTTTGCAATATCTGATGGACCTTGTCGCTCGCCTCGCCCGGTACCACGAAACACGGTAAATGCGTAAGCGACAGGGAAACGATACATAAATGTATGGATAACGATACGCATCGTTTGTTTTCGGTGCTCTCGTGGTACCGTGGCGTGAACGTACGTTTTTCGCTCTCTAGTTGAAATAGACTATAGTCGGGCTACGAGCAGCTTTTGAAAGTTTTTGAAGCGTTGAAACCACTCTCGGCACGTTTTTTCACTAATAGCGGCCTCACCATAGGTATTTGAGAGCATTCGATGACCCTCAGCCGCAGATTTCTTCATAAATTAAAACCTCCCGCAAATGACGAGAATTTGGCTCGTAAGCTGACATAAGAGAATAACTTTATGATGCAGACACAAATCGACTAATATTTCGATAGCGTTATGTTTACAAATACCTAAGCTTATTGTACGACATCTACGATCTATTTATTTCGACCACCACTTACCGCTACAGCCATCTATTGCAAAACGGCGGATGTAAAGTTGTACACCTAATAATACAAGGAAAAAATACGCGTTCCTCTACCGCCAGTCATTATTTTACCAGTGATCATCAAGATATTTCGATTTTCTAAATTGTCAAAGTCCAATAATTCAGCACCGATACCTACAAGGAAATTATTCGAAGACACCTTCATAAAAAGCACGTAAAAATAAATTGTAACGAAACGTATACATAATACTAACTATACTCCAGCCAAACCAGAAACAACACTGCATTGTTAGAAGATAGTTCAAAATAAAATAAAAAATCTAATCGTAGGTATATTGGAGAATCAAAAAGTTTGTAACTGACGTAGTGAGTGAGTGTTATGCAATGTTATTTTAGCAGGAGAAAATTGCATAACACCACAGGTGGTCCGAGACAAAGGAGTGACGACAATACTTACGACTTTTGAACAAGGAGCTAACTGGGTGCTAATAAAAAGCTGACGAGTGAAACTGACATTCGAATTCCACAATGCGAATATCAGCAACTGTGAGTAATTATTAAAACTTAAAATAATGCAATATTTTTAAGTAAAGAAGCTGTTAATTGCTGTTTATTTTCAAAGTGAAAGCATATTAAAGCAATAAAATAATAGTTTTCAATCGTCATTTTGAGTAACCACAACATTGGGTGTCAAATGAGCTGTTGATAGAAGTCTTAAAAGGTCGACAACGTATCAGAGATGCTTCGGTGTAACTGCTCACCATCAGAAGGCCCCTTTGCTTGTGTGCCTATTATCTATGGCATAAAAAAACTACGCATACTTAACATTAATTTAAAATATGTACTTACAAATAAAATGAGACGGTTAACATTACAGGTAAAATGGGAAATTCTATCTTTGATGCTTCTCACGGATTTTATAGTTCTTACACGCCAGTCGATAGTTGGCATTACATACCACGATGACTTCGGTGTTGATAAAAAATATATGAAATTACAGGAATGCGATCCGTTCTATTGGCATCCCCTGCATTTACCTGAACATTGTTCAGAAATGTTTGCAGATTTAATAAGATCGCGAGTTGCTGGGGCATTCAAAAAACCCGTTAAATTAGTTAAAAGAAGAAGATCAGGTTTTGGTCATCCACAAGTATCAAACTTAGAAGAAAATATTTACTCGCTTCGACATTACTATAATTATTTTGAACCAGAATATGAACAGCCTATATTTGAAACTGAATACATTTATGGTAACGACAATGATTACTCAATGGAACGATTTGAACAAGCCGAACTTACGAATCCATTGCCCCAATACGTCTCTCCTTATGAAGAAATGTTCGAATTCTTAAGGCAAGATATTAGCAAGAATCCCATAGCACCAACGATTAGAATGTCTAATTATGGACCAGTTGCCATGTATCAACAACCCGTATCAAAGAAAAGTAAGAATATGATTAATAAAATTGCTCGTGCCTATGCTCAAGCTAATACGGTTAATAATGATGATGACGGCTATTTTTATGGTAAAATCGAATACCCATCGGAGAACACCACTAACAACAGTAGCAGTCAAGGTACAGGCATCGTCAAAAATGAACTTGAAAACATAAAAGCTAAATTGAAAAAAAGTAAAACAAAGCAGAAAAATAAAAAACGAAAACACATAAATGGTCTAACGATACAGTAACTATATGAATTTAACACAAGGTAAGTACCAAGTGTGTTCTATATCATTTTCATAAAACACAGTGCAGATTTCATCACACTTATAAACGTATAACTTGACCTAAGATTTAAAGGAGAAAATCGCTCGCGACAAAACAATGCCCGCTGATGTAATGATTCAAAACGAAAAATTAAAGTGTGGTATTTTCAAAACAGTTCCTACCCAACACAAACGTACTACTACTTTAGTGAACTTAAGCTTAACGTGCGATCTGTCAGATCGAAAATTAAATCAAGTTAAAAAAAATGTCGTTAATAAAGGTGCTTACATGTTTTATTTATATAATATTTGCACATCTAATAATATTTGTATATTAATCGCTTAAAGAAAGTTTTGTTTGTTTCTGTTACCAAAAATGTGAGGAATTATGTATTGTTATTGTTTAAACACAAGCATAGACGTTGTAATGTATTTTAGCAAGTTTATGTGTGTCTGTGCGTTTCCATGAATCTGGATATCTTCGTAATTACTAAACTAATGCTTTAGTATAGAGAGCGTTTATAGGTACTTACACAATTTTTTTTCCGTTCCAGGCAATCCTCGTCATTTCTACGACAGCACGGGTATCATGTACAATTGCGGGTCTCAACTACATGGATCCTTTAAATTCCAAGTCGTTAAAATCTTCGCCTTCACAAGAAGATGCATGCAACCCATTGTACTGGTTCCCACGAAATTTACCGGAATATTGTTATTTTAAAATCACTTCGAAACCTGGTCCGAAACCTATGCCTGTTCCATTACCAGTACCTTTACCGTCGCAGCCATTTTCTAATCCATTCCATATGGGTCCAATGCCTACGATTTTTCCTGTACCTCCGCCTTATCCGATGTCACCAGGTTACCCAATTCCTCTACCTATGCCGATGCCTCCACCACCAATACCTCTTCCTTTTGGTACTCCATTAGCGCCCTCAAATCCTATGCTGCCGGTAGCAGGAGTGCCAGCAATGGTTTATCCCGGTTTTTCACATTATAGACCGCAATATCAAGTTGGCATGGTTCCAGGGATACCGGGCATGGTCTCACACGATGGAGGAATAAACGTTTTGCCATTCTCAGATGCTTATGCAGATTTACTAGAGAAACATAAACAGAAGATGATACGAAAGAAAATTAAGAGAGTCCTTGATAATTACGATGGCTACTCCGGACGTAGAGAGAGAAGGAGGCGGAGATACAGGCATTAGTTTCCTTTATCGGATTTTCTTACTTCATCATCTGCCTACCCTTATCCCACTTACGTGGGGTCGGTACAGTATGTACACTTCTACCATTCATCTCTATCATTCGTCATATCTGAATACACTCCCTTCCTTTTCATATCATCTTTCACACAGTTCATCCATACTTTCTTTGGTCATCCTCTACAGCTATACCCATTCACACTCAAGTTCATCGTCTTTTTTGTGATGTGGTCCTCCTCTCTTCGCATAATATGCTCGTACCACGATAGACGATTACTTGTCAACTTTTCTGTCACTGGCGCTACTTTCAGACTTCCCCTAATTTCTAATTCGATCCATTCGTGTTACACCACACATCCATCTCAACATTCGCATCTCCGCTACATGCAATCGTCTTTCATCCGATCCTTTTGTGGCCCAACACTCCGATCCATACATGACGACAGGTCTTATGACACTTTTGTAAATTTGCCCCTTAAGCTTAAGGGGCATTCGCGGGTCGCATGTTGTTTTTCTTACTTATCTTACGGAATTAACATCACTAAAATCCTTTGTTTTACATTGCTGTTAATATGGAGTATGGACCTTCAAGATGATTTCTTATTTATTCATGGGGATAATTAAGTTTTTTTAATAATAAACAATAAATTATGGTCAAAACTTTATTGATATTAAAAAAGTAACAGTAAGTACTTATTTGATAAAGATGAACATAAAAAAATATGTTAAGTTATACCATAGAGTAATATAAACAATTAGTCTATTATACACAGGAGACGATGGTGGCTCCTTTTTACTAAACCACAAAAGATAGAAGACAACAATTCTCTGACCTAACAAGACTAAGTCCTCGACCAGAGAAATAGCATTGCTATTCAACGAGAATCCGTTGCCTGCCTTTTGGATACTTTATTTGCGGGTAGTTAGTTATTCATCTGTTTTATTTTTAATGCTTATTCAAGTTTCTGTAGATATCTGAGTCTCTTTTTATTTCAATATGTGAAAAAGGGATGGCAACAATTTTAGAGCAGTGAAATTAGTTTAGTTTCGAAAATTGTGACACTAATACTAAACTATTAAAATAACATGACTATAATTCGTGTGATATAAAAATCTAGGTGGAATCCGTTATGGTCGATACACATCTGACGGAAAATGCGTCGCGTACTATCGCATACTATACTCGACGCACTAGCGCATCATCGGTTGAGTGTGAAAGGTTGGATGTTTTACATTTCTCTGTTCTGGCGTTACGCGACCGATAATACGCGACGCATTTTCCGTCAGATGTGTATCGACCCTCAAGCAAACATATTTCATACAAAATGTGATAGGTATTGAAACATGATATTCATAGTAAATATTATTTGATTGTAAACAGGTATGATTAAGTCTTATGTATTCTATATGTGAGAGTATAATATAACCTAATAAACCGCACTGTGATGTTTGTGGAGTAATTTTTAAGAGCTTGATTGATTACTGTAAACTTGTCTCTACATATGTATTATCATGTATGGTAGAGTTTAAAATGGTAGAAATATACAATATAACATGAAATAAATTTAGAATGGGCAGTAATAAACCCTTACATCTACCAACAAAACAATAGAAACTGCCTTAGTAAAAAAAGGAAACTACTAATTTTATTATAGCTGTATTGAATATGTAGTTTCTTTCATACTTATTTATTTGTAGTTTTCTAATTTTAACAAGACCCTTATTGATTTTGTATTCAACATTTTAGATTACTACTACCATGGTCAAATATATCGTGCTAACTACTACGTTACCTATAAGAAGTATATTTTCTTAATTTACTCTTATGAATATATTAACGTCAAAAATTATCTTAGATATTACAATTTATAAGTACAGGATATTATAGTATTAACTAAGTACTAATTATATACAGGGTTATTGGGAAAAGGCATGTATGCTGAGCCGAAAAAGGCTCATAGTTCTCACCATTATAAACAACTTTTATTATGGCACTAACCCGAAATTCGCAAAACAAAATCAGCTGTTCCATAAAAATGTCAATTACACTCGATAAAACGTCTGGAGCTGACATTTTCGCGTGAATTCCGGTTTGGTTTCATAGTAAAAGTTGTTCAAAATGATGATTATGAAAATGACGAGGCCTTTTCGACTTCGTGTACTCTTTCCTAATGACCCTGTAATTCTACACAAATATTTAAAAAAACTTAGCTATTGGACGGACTTCCTTAAGGCTTCTTATCTAACAAGTTAATTTCACTATTATACAGAATGAACCAAAAACCATGTCCGATCAGCAACCTTTTCACTACGACTGCTCAGAAAAAAAAATGTTTTTGAGTGTATTCATGTACCTATTTGTCAGATATTTCACGTAATTTCATTGATTTAGAGGCAATGCCAATTAAAAAAATACTCTTTTCAATTTTTTTTAAGCAACACTTTCGTCATAACATTCTTTAATGTGTAGATATATTTTAAGACGTTTACTGAAAATCATATCTATTTACATGATCTTACATGGTTTTGTTTTGGACATTCTGTATAACTACTACTACACACAACAATTTAATTTAAGTCTTTCTTAAAATTTCTAACTTCAGGGGTGCTAACGCCCATTTATAACCGACTTCAAAAAAGAGTTCTCAAATCGACTGATTTTTTAATAAGTTTTATCGTATCGTTGGACCGTATTTTGTGTCCCAGGACACCAAATATTTCAATAAGAACACGGCTGTAAATTCAAAAGTAAAAATAAATTAAATGAGAGAAAAAGTGACGAACTGTCAATGTCAAAAATATTTCAATAGTATGTTACATTAATTAATTATTAAGTGTACGCTGCCGCAAAAATACGCACCTACCCTTCTACCTACTTAAAACTTTAATAAAATTATTCTAAAACACTTACCAACTATCAGCTCTTAATTATAAACCTAATTAGTTTTTATGATCTGGAAAATCTTTGTAACCAAATAAATACCTAGTTAATTCAAACACTAATATAATCTCTAACTTTACGGAATGTTCTGTATGGAACGGATATAATTACTCCCTAAACCTAAACCTTAACTAATCGGTTCAACTTTAAACGCTGCTTCAACTTAATCACAGTTTAAAATGCTTTGACGACTTCTCGCTGTCGTGAAAAGTCACGTGCAAAAAAACGAAGACGACACTGATTTTAAACACTGAGGAAGTTTTAGCAAGGTTTATAAGTAAAACCCTTTATATCTACGTCTAGTACCTACTTTACTATGTAGCAAATGAAAGTAATTTTTGTGATGTCCGAGCGGAAATTTAAGGTGAACTAAGTACCTGTTAAAACTTAGAATTAACTTTAACGGGATGCCCCAATTTTAACCTAATTGTCCGATTTTATAAAACGTTTGCACAAAAGGGCCAAAACTAACATACTTAGGTACTTATAACCTCTAATAAGTACAAGATTAGGTTTAATAAAATTGCCGCTAACAAGAATTACAAACGAGAACTTTTTCAATAGGTAACTTAACATTTAAATAAATTCAGTACACGGTAATAATTATGTACCTCGGTACTTATTTCCAGTTTATCAAAACATCTTAAAATCTTTATCATTGGCCGAGGAAAGCGAAGCTTTCAAGTCTCAACAAATCGGTTTGTTTATATGTTTGTGTGTTTAATTGTCCGGCGCTAACTATCATTGATCCGATACCCACTAAAAATGTTAAGTGATTAATACAAATACAATTTTTAACTTTAAATATAACACACCCACGATTATAGAGATATACTCAACATCAAACCTGACTATAAGAAAATCTACTTTAAATGTATCAATTATTTACCCAAATTTTGCTTTATAAACAAATTATTCACCTAGGTATACCTATCTGCCTTTTGTAAGTCTTTCAAACCTAGTAGTAGGGAAAATACAAGAAGCTGACGAGCACAAAGCGTAAAATCGAGTCGAGGGGTTTACACTTACACAAAAAAATATTGCGTTTTGACAAAGGGATGTTTTAAAAACCAGCCTTAATTGATCTGTTTTTTTTCGATTATGATAAAAAGGCTTACGCAAGCATCCTATCATAACTAATAGCAGACAGCTGTAGTTATAAAATGCGATTCATTCTATAAATCATTTGGCTTGTTGTTAGTCCCGAGTTTTTATAAAAACAAAGTGAGTTTCAGCCAGTTTTCTAAAAACCAGCAACCTGATGATGTCTATTGTCTATTTTTAGACAATAGACATCATTAAACTGCAAATTATACAACACAAAGCAATACACGCAAACAAACAATCACTTTTAAACGTTTGCACACATATTTGCTCAATTGACGACCAACACGATTACATAAAACATGACCCTTAATAAAAACACTGCCTCAGCCAAGCTGATGAAATTTATTCATAACTGAGTTGAACTCAATAATTAAGTACTTACGTTAAAATTCACATAAAATCTTAATTAGAAACACATATACATATAACTTCATATTTTAAGCTTTGTATATTTAAATAGGTACATTACATAGAGCATTCAAGTAAAAACAATATTGATACAAATGTAGGTATAATTAGAATTCATTAAGGTTTAGCAGGAATTTCGGACCCTTTTCTTGTGCGCTCGAGACTATCTCCGTCAGTTTCACTCTGGTGGCTTTTATTATGAGAGTGACAGGGACCGAGATAATATATCATTCTTCAGAATAGAGCCTCTGCTCAAAAGCAGCTAGTTTAGCCACAGTAGAAGACTGCCCCCTGCTTCATCCAACATCGAAATAGCTCAAGACTTCAAGACAGGACTTTAAATTACTTCCTTGAGTAAATACTATTCTAATACCTTGATCACACATACCGAGTAGAATGACGAGACAGTGCTTTCGGTCGAGCTGAAAGGCGAGACAGTCACTGCTATATTTAGTATACCAAATCCCCAGCCCCGCACTTCCCCGCAACAACCAACTCTCTCGGCCTATGTAGTATGATCTAGCTGTCTCGCTCGTCTACTCGGTAGGTATAATCAAGGCATTATAACACTGCATCAAGTTAAACAGCAATTAATTCTATAAATTTATTTTTTGTATTGCGCACAAGTTAAATAATTTGTCAATCTAAGAAACATTTATAAGGTACGAAATTGCTTGAACTCTGGTACTCCAGTGTTTCTAGACAAACCTAGAAGCCCTGTTTCCTAACCAAAGTACCTATTTTTAAGAGAAGATTGCTCACAAATGATAACCTTTAAAGGCACCTACTCGGTCTAATGCTGATAGTGTTTCTAATTTTACCACATCTAACACTTAATTTCATGGAAAACCATACATATAAATATGCAGCTTTAAAATTAAAAAAAATACTGACAACTTTATTTTATCCACAATGGATTAAAATTTCTTCTGCGTTTTTAAATCATATGCAACCTTTAAACTCCCACTGCTGGGATACAGGTCTACCCTCGAAGGGCGTTTTTAAATAACAATGCTAAACTAAATTATCAACGAAATCAAACCAACAACCTTTGTGTCAATTGCAAAAGAAATGAAATAAGTAGATATCTATTCAATACACGATTGTATTGTAATGGTATCTTACACCCTTTATGGTCAACTTAATAACCTATGAATCTATAGGATATCCAGACAGACTGATTTAATTCGTCTATTTAAGCGAATATTTTCATGCATCTTTTTTTATCGCGAATAAGCCGCCTTTGACCACCAACTCGCTCGATGGTAAGCGACGATGTGGTCGAAGATGAAACACGCAGACCTAAAAGTTACTTATTCACTCTGACCTTGAAAAGCCCAAGATTGTATCTCTCAGGAAACACGGAAGCCGGCAGTCCATTCCATTCCCTGGCTGTACGAATTAGAAATGTAGATTCAAAACGTTTTGTACGAATCCAAGGAAAATCTACAGTGGTAGAGAGGCGAATAATAGAATCGCACACATCAATTCAGAGCCAATAAAACAAAGCAGGTACATATATCGAAACCGACATCTCTCGGTGTTTCTCTGAAAGAAGGTCAAAGCAGAGAAAATGAAGCAAAGAAGGTTCAAATCTAAGTCGCTAGATGCCAGTTTCAACCTGCAAGTATAGGATACTAAAATAGTCACTAACGTAGCATACGTACGAGTAGGTATACATAAATCATTACGTCAATGGACTCACAAGTGGATAACGACTTTGATATCTTTGAGCCTGAGTTATTACGTTGACAATACAACTATGACCTATGACGCAATTGCTGGTCTTGTTCTGTATATTCGTTATGGTTACGTTGCAGCTGCGCTCTGAGTTTTAAGAAGCTAAATGTCATATATCCCTATCTTTGTAAATTGACAAGATAGTAAGTAAATTAGGGATTGTCGAGTGCAAGATACGAGTACGTGTAATAAAAAGTACCTAGTAAGTAGTCAAAAGTATGAAGCTAATAGTAGGTATAAAGTTTAGAAGAATAAAATCTGTGTATATAATATCTTGCTGCAACTATCCTACGCTCTAATGTTAATTAGCAATCCCCTCTAAATAGTAAATTTTAACTAGGAATCTACTTACCTAGTCAAAATTAATTACAATCCTAAAAATTAAATCGTAATCGTATAGACCTCCTTTAAGGATAGTCGAACATCAAAAAACAATAATATAATATGAATGTTCACCTAATTACTTAATATCTATATTACTGTTTTTGTAAACACGACTAAATCAATCTAGTTTTAATTAACAACGTTTAGCTGCTCTGTGAAGGGCTTTTTTACTCGACTGCCTAACAATGCTTGTCGGGTGTGTGTAAGTACAGACCTACTTTACAACTAATCTTAGAATCTACGAGTTAAGTGTGATGATTATAGTTGAATCTCGGACCGTGGTTAAATCAAATGACCACAGAATTATTAGTACCTACTAAGTAAGGATATACATGTTATAGTTGGCTCTACAACAAGTACCTAACTAAGTAGAATGTACATTATACATAAGTACAGTGGACAAATACTTGCGTATCAGCCATTACTAGATTAATCTATTTGTAAAACGAAAACATTTTTTTTATTGTTTATGCGTCTGAACCAATCTTGATAAAATTTGATATGGCATTAGCACGCATCATAAATATAAACTTTCATTTTCACTCTGAAAAATAGAAAATTGCGGGTGAAAACTGTAAGCATCTACATCATTTTTATAAAGTCAACTCTAATCTAAATAAATAATAAGAAACTTAGCACAGAGAAAAGTTCCAGTCGAAACTTAATAAATCAAAATAGGTATCGTATCGGGTGTGGTGATATATTTCACAGTTTCGCCTCCGAAACTGACAGCACGGCCTCAAAACTTGTGGCTGGCTGCAGGCTGCTCCGGGGGTGTCACATTCATACCCATGT
The DNA here is from genome assembly GCA_949125135.1 of Alcis repandata. Classification (NCBI taxonomy): domain Eukaryota; kingdom Metazoa; phylum Arthropoda; class Insecta; order Lepidoptera; family Geometridae; genus Alcis; species Alcis repandata. The sequence goes on along the minus strand of OX421221.1, from coordinate 9,980,588 downwards.
TGTCGTAAGAAAAGTCGAGGGTAGTGTCTTCAGCCGGGTGCCTGTTGCTGAGCGCTGTACTCATCGTCTTAGGCGTGGTAGCTCCTTGACTCTTCTCAGTCTGTGAGGTCCTGGTGTCCAAGTCGCGCACGTTGAGAGGCTGCGTGCTTCGCTTCGGAGGCTCCGGGTTGCGAATCTCTAGCTTGAGGTCGGGTCGGGGTTTTCCCATTTCGGCGTGAGGGTTGTAATGTGTCAGGTCGTGGGGATTCTGCTTCACGCGGTTCTGGAATTAAAATATATATACTGTAGAAAGTAAGTCGTAAAGCAACTACTCGTAAGTAGTCGCTATATTTAGACATCCTCAGGACTCAAGTATTGCTTAAGTATCAAAGAAGGGGTGGGCGGGGGTAGAGTTATGAACTTTGCTTACTTTTGCTGATAAGGAGGAAAACGAGGTTTAAAATGACAAAAAAAAACTGTTTACGTAATACTTTAATGGACTGAATAGGTACCACTTCCTACTACTCGATGGATCACTAAATTTTTGAGAGGTATATAAGATTAGAGAAGTGTATTACAAGTTGTAGTCATGTTAATTCGGTTTTTAGCATTTTTTTATCCATTTTTATAAGCCTTCAATCCGAGTATTCAAACTATCCTGAGCGTAAAATGCTTTCATATATATACATCTACATACATCTAGATATTCACGGACTACCAAAAGCTAAAAGAACACTCGATAAATACGATTCCAGCGATTTTAAACTGTGAGAGACAGTAAATAAGGCCTACTCTTTTGACGCTTACACCTTATTCGCTTGGAGCCTACCGCTATTATTAATTCTGTGGCCTCACTACTCGAAGCTTGAAACCTTATCTAGGTTGATGCTCGCCTGGTACTTTTAAACATACTGTGTTGCACGCTCCAGTACTGGATTCGTTAATAACATTCGCAACTGACTCGCTCATACAACTAGGCATCTCTTTCAATCTGGCCACGCATAATCATTCATACTTTACCACAGAATACATAATAGTATAGTTTTTACTACAAAATTAATAGTACTTTGAGCGGTTCGAGACAATCTCAGTCTCTCTCACTGTCAAGCCCTTTCCAATGAGTGCGACAGTGATCGAGGTAAATTTCTCACTCACTCAACGAGCAATAAAGGTCGTCACACACCTAATAAACGCGATATTTTTTTGCAGAACAGATGCTAAAACATATCTTTTGATTTTATAACAAGTTACATAAGGATGCGGTTGTAAAGCGTAAACTCACCGAAGCAGCCGTGGTTGAGCGACGTTGCGTGTCATGCACAAACCGTAATTATAGGCACCTGCAAAATATTCTCGCCGACAATAATTGACTACCTATTACGCCCATGGTATGGTAATGGTACGGTATAGTGGGCAGATACCTTTACACTTAACTCGCTTGGGGCCTACCACTATTATTTATTCTGTGGCCTCTCCACTCGAACCTTAAAACCTCCTCTACGTTGATGAGCGCTTGGTACTTTTAAACATACTTTGTTGCACGTTCGAGTCTTTCAACGTTATTATTAACATTCGCATCTGACTCGCTCATGCAACTATGCATCTCTTTCAATCTAGCCAAGTCTAGTATTCATGCTTGTGACTATAAATGCATCCTAGTCGCTTTCTCAGCGCTGTACACCGAAAACGGTTAAATTTACAGAAAAATGCATGAGGCATTTTTTGTAGATAATTTCACGACAAACATTTTTTATGAAAACTTTCATTGACCTCCGAGCAATAGGTCGCGAGATATGAGCTGATTTTCGTGACCTTTTGACCGTTATTGAACGATGAACGGAGCGGAGTATGTGACTTGCTATAATAAAATTAAAAGATTAATACATTATTCAGCATCTCCAAATATCGCGTTCGCTACCTACGCTATTGCTTGTTCTATTGAACCGAATTTCTAGGGCCTTATAATTCTGGTGAGTGAGATATTACAGGGTTATTCATAGAGGGTATGCTAAGTCGAAAAGGGCTCATAGTACTCATCATTATAAACAACTTTCACTATGGGACCAACCCAGAATTCGCGAAAAAACAATCAGCTGTTACATACATTTTGTCGAGTGTCATTGACATTTTTCTATGGAACAGCTGATTTTTTTTGCGCGAATTCTGGGTTGGTCCCATAGTAAAAGTTGTTCATAATGATGAGTACTATGTGAGCTTTTCGGCTAAGTATACCCTTTATGAATATAATAGGCCCAAGTTTGAAGGCATTTTAAGACAGATCTAAAGTAACTAAAAATATATCTGTCTTCATCATTGCAAGCCATTAGACAAGGATGCCAATAGTTTTAGAAAATTTAGATCTGTCTTAAAAAGCCTTCAAACTTGGGCCTATTATATTACGCTGTGCTCTTGCTAAAGTCTGAACAGTTATCTACGAGTAAGGTCAACCGGTCAAATTAATATCTTTCATTTGAAAACCCAAGTGACGTGACCACGTCTTGGCTTTAAAATTTTAGGTCCCGATTTTAGGACCCAATTTTTAGATAAATACCTATTTGTCAGAATGTTTGCTTTTCTAAAACTTGTAGCGGTTAACATTATCTAGCGACATGCCAAAAATGACTCGGTTTATTTTAAAATTTTCATTTTCCCTTTAGACTAAAAAAAACTGTGTTTAAGTAAAAAGTGAATACGAATCAAAAACGTAGATTCAAAACGTTTGGTACGAATCAAAGGAAAATCTACGGTGTAAGGGTGGTGGTAGTATGGCGTCACTCTACTGGTCCTGTAGTGGGAAGGAGGTGGTAGAATAAGGTCGTGAAACTCTGAAGCACATTCTCCGAAATCTTATTATATAAAATTCTCGTGTCACAATGTTCGTTCCCGTACTCCTCCGAAACGGCTTGACCAATTTTGATGAAATTTTATATGCATATTCAGTAAGTCTGAGAATCGGCTACTATCTATTTTTCATACCCCTAAGTGATAAGGGTTGTCCACCCCTAACATTTATTTTTATTTTTTGGACAAATTTTTTATCTATACTAATATTATAATATACTTATACTAATATTATAAAGAAGTAAAGTTTGTGTGTTTGTATATTTGTTAAATTGTAAGGGGTAATCTCGGGATCTACTGAACCGATTTTAAAAATTCTTTCACCAATAGAAAGCCACATTATTGCTGAGTGTCATAGGTTATATAAAAAACCGAAAAATAAAAAGGCTTTTACGTGGTAGTCCGTTTTGCAAAGTGAATCGGAGAAAAAACGGTCCGGACGGCGCGCGATGGCTTCGGGTTTAATTAACATTATGCCCAACGAAGTGGGCAAGGGTCAGCTAGTTTTTTATAATGTGGCTTATGTGGCATTAAAAAATACATACAACCCTAAATTTTCACCCTTCTATCACCAACCCCTATTTTTTAATAGTCACTAGAAATAATTTTTATGGCAAAACAACGTTTGCCGGGTCAGCTAGTGAATTCTATAAAAAATTGACAGACTCGCTACCTTATTATAGAATACACGTAACGAGTACAATGGCAAGACAGTAAATGGGCATACTCGGCCGAGGAAACAAATTTCATCAGGGTCCAAGTGACTGTCTCGCCTCGTCAAACCGGTTATACAAACCGAGTACTCGGCCGAGGACACCGTCTCGCCACTGTACTCGTTACGTGTAATAAACCCATTACGGTGGTGCTCGAGACTAAGAAGCTTATTGTCAACCAACTTCTAATCGCCTAAAAGTCGATTCTCCGTTTAAAAAATCTACATAAATAAACTAGCTGACTCGACAGACGTTGTCCTGTCAAAAGCCATTGCGTCAATTCTATGTCAAATATTGCGTAACTATAGCAACCGTAGTATGTTGATGCTGACTTGTCAATTTATAGTAAAAATTATCAGTATTTATATAATTTGCAATAAATTAAAATTGCGACTATAATTTGAGATTTAAACTATCCTATCTCTCAAGTTGGATCGAACTGCACATGGTGTGCGAATTTTATTATAATCGGTTAAGTGGTTTAGGAGTCCATTGAGGACAAACATTGTGACACGAGATTTATATATATTAAGATGAAAACATAAAACCTACAAGACAAAAGAGGTTGGAGAACTCTGTTTTCATTTGATACAAGTACATTTGCAAGTACGCGTACACGTGTCGATAGTGAAAAGCATTACAATTCACGCACACATGCACACCCGCACACTTTGACACACACATACACATCCTCACCCTCACCCTAACTTTTTGCTTTGGGACCTTGAAACCTTACATTCTTCCATGTTTACCAAAGCCATAACCAACTTTTTGACTCTTTCTCCCTAAAAGCTATTCGCTTAGTTCTGAATCGCCTTTAAAAAAAACCATGCTATACCTATTTGTAAAATTCTAAGGAATGAATGAAAATGACACGAGTTACCTTACAAGTTTTTTTTAAACAAGTTTTAATTCGAATGCCCTGAAACTAATAAAACGTACTCATCAAGACAAATGGAACGAACCCAACACTTTTATTTTATTTCTAAGTTAATTTGTTTCGTTGCACTACAGGGTTATTCGTAAAGGGTATGCTAAGCCGAAAAGGGCTCAAAGTATTCATCGTTATGAATACTTTGAGCTACTTTAAGCCACCTCCGGGTCCGTCATCAGATGATCAGGACATCTCCATGCTCCCATATTATTGCATTATCATCGAAGTTACACAGGTACACCAAATTTCAGCCCAACTTCGGAAAGTAGTAAAAGTCTTGCAATATTCGATCACAGACAGACACCGACACAGTCCAAGTACGGAATAATCGATTGATAAATTGACGTTGGAACTCAACCAAATTGTTTTAATTTCATAATTATGTCCGTGTTTCGAACAAAATTGTAAGACTTTGTAAAATTTTTTCTGGGTTAATTGACGCGACCCCTCGCATTCTGGCTGTTTTGTACATAATTATAGCCCTGTATAGTGGAACCGGCGGACCGACACTTCGTCGCCTTTCATACACTACACTAATACTACGTTTCATACACACTTTGACGCCACCAATCACCGAGAACCTGTCGTCAATCAATACTAACCACTCTTCATTTCGATCGGTGCCATGTGACGGCCTTCATTCATGGTATCCTAGTACAATTTTTCTGCCTTGCTTGAAATAATCAATGCCAGATTGTATAAGCGTATTTTGTTGTCTTAAAAGACCGCCTTTTGAGCCTTTCTCTTATGTGATTCTGTGTTAGTGATTTTCATAATGTGGCGTAAAAAAAAAATTAGTCGCCTTTCATACACTACACTAATACTACGTTTCATATTCATACACACTTTGACGACACCAATTACCGAGAAGGGGTGTCGTCAATCAATACTAACCACTCTCCATTTCGCTCGGTGCCATGTGACGGCCTTCATTCATGGTATCCTAGTACAATTTTTCTGCCTTGCTTGAAATAATCAATGCCAGATTGTGTAAGCGTATTTTGTTGTCTTAAAAGACCGCCTTTTGAGCCTTTCTCTTATGTGATTTAGTGTTAGTGATTTTCTTAATGTGGCTTCAAAAAAATAATTATTGTACCTAAGTATCTAATAGCCGTTGTGCGATTGAGCACACACACAGATACGCAAATAAACATACACACTTAGATATTTATAATATTAGTAGGATGAAAGTATGTAGTTATTTTTGTATTCTTGCCATCTGTCTCAGGAAAAATTGCACAAACTTCGATTACCGTCAAATCTTTAATTTGGACGTTCAGTCAAGGATTCATAATCCTATTGTTTAATAATTAGGTAAGTATAATTTTCTAACATAATAAGTACTTATTGTAAGATTTATTAATAAACGTCTTTTGAAAACAAACCTCTTAAAAAATGTATTAGACCACAAAGAGATTTGCCAGCAATCGCAAGTTTACTCAATTCGTCCTAATTGTAGTACCTTATATTACCTTAGAAGGCTGGAACTTCTGCTTGATGTACCGCCAGGAGAGTCTGCCGCGGCAGACTATCACCAGCACCACCAGGAGAACAGCTAAAGCCACTCCGCTAATGATAAGAGCAATTTGCGCTTGTCTCTGGACGCCTGGAATAGGATAAAGATATTCTTTATTCTTAACCTTCTTCTTCTTTTACTGGGTTCAAAGGAAAGGGCTCATAATACTCATCATTTTGAACAACTTTTACTATGATGTCAACACCAAATTCGCGAATAAAATCTGCTGTTCTATGAATGCAGTTTGAATTTATGCCTGATAGGTATATTTATCCAGCTGAACCATTTCTCATTCATATTTTTATCGAATTGTTTAGACTACCTACGTATTTTTTTTCATACATAATAATATTTAATAATAGTTCTTTATTAATGATAATCAATAATGGCTTTCATTTATTATTTATTACACAAGAACAAAATAAATATGCCAGGACTACAATGTTGCGCAAACAACATTATCTGGTGAGTTGAAAGAGGGGGAGCCTCCGGTGTATTTCCTTAACTAAACTGTTCGATACCGTCTAGTTTTTCATATTGGCCGCCTTAAACCAAACTTCGCAGCGTAAATTCAAGCGGGCGGTATTTAGCCGCTTCGGTACTAGGATAGCAGCATTGAGAAGAGGCTTGTTTGTAGAAACGCGTATGTTAACCCCTTACCGCATACGAAGCCATTTATGGTTTCTTAAGTTTGTTATTTTTTTACAGTTAAAGTAATAAGTAAATTATAATAAAATAAATTGTATTGTAGGAAGTGTTTCTTTATAAAACTAAACGTATTTTTTTGTCTGTGGTAAGTCATCTGTGTATTTCACTATTTGAGGGTATTTGATAACGCGGCCGGCGAGTGAAGTACAACATTTTAGTGAAACTTTCATCAGTGAAAAATAATGATAACAAGGTGACTGAAATCTTCAATGAAAATTGTTAATTACTCTTACAATTATCGACTACGATTTCAGTAAGTTGGTTTTGTATTTAGTTTTATTTTTGTTTGACTTTTGACCTGTTTATTGCAAACTCCAAATATGGCTTCCTATGCACTCAGACTCCTGTCTTGTGCTTTTCGGAATTGATTATGTACGCTTTTATGGTTGTTTCAAGCATGGAAATTCCATACTAGGTGATGGTTCTTTGAGTAAAGATGAGCTTGCTTTCGATTCGGACTTGGAATACAAATCTCCCTCACAGACAAAAAAAAATGTAGTCGTCCAGCCAGCTTTCTAGGAGCACCAACGATGTCAAGAACTGGAACTCCATTAAACTGAGTTGGTACTCCATCGGACCGAGCTGTCACTCCATGAAGTATGCCTGATTCCCCAATATCCTCAAAAAAACTCTGAAAAGCACCAGCCGGACATCTAGACATGCCACGGACGTATGAAGGCACTGATAGTATTGACCACTTTCCTATTTGCTGGGTCAAAACTGCTCCATGTTACGCAGTTCCACAAAATGTGAAAATATAATGACAAACTTTTCCAAAGATTTTCACAATATGTGATAGCTATGCATTGCATATAAGGCCAGATATGGCTTGCTTGATTTTCACTAGAATGCATACGAGTCCAGATATGGCTCATCCATGTAATTTCATGAATAATAACTGTTCATTTTTTTTTCGCCTGATTTATGTTAAAACAATTTTTTTATGAACCTCCTTCATAATTAATGCGGTAAGTGGTTAAGCTGAGCTTTCAGCCCTAGAGTTCGTTTTAACTATCTCGGTAGCCGTCAAAGTATACTGGGTTATAAGAAAAGAGTATGCAAAACCGGAAATAGCATCATTATGAACAACTTTTATAATAAAAATTAGCTGTCCCATATATTTTGTCGTGTGTCATTTTTGTATGGAACAGCTGATTTTTTGTTCGAGAATTTCGTAAAAGTTGTTCGTAATGATTAGTACCATGACCCCCTTCAGGCTTGGCATACATTTCCTTATTAAGCCCTCCTTATATAAATATTTGACTATTTAGCAAGACTATTTATCATAATTCATATGGCATAGCAAAGAAAATACCAATATTTAGCGGTAGTATGAACAATGTTGTAGATTATCCATAATTCCATACATGCACATACATAAATTTGAATCTCTATTTCACTTGGTCATCGCATCACGCGTAAACAGATGGAACAACTTCGCTAATTAATTTTTCTTGTGTTGATTTAATAAGGATGAGCGGAACATTAGATAGGACAATTCGAATTCAACATTCATAGTTAAGACAGGACAACGTCTGTCGGGTCAGCTAGTCATAAAGTCTCGCAATGATAGGTTTCATAGTTGAGACTCGACCTGGAAAGAGGCTAGCGGAGTCTGACTATAAAAAAAATTATCGTTGCGAGAACTGCGAGCGGGCTCACTATCGCGGTCGAGCCTCGGCTTAAAAACAAAATATTTTAGGCATTATCGGTTCATGCAAAAACAAACAGGTATATAATATTATACTATTTTTAGCGAAGCAATAATAATCGCATTCCAAAATGCAAGTCACAAATAAATAGACTTCATAATTTTGCTTATACATAACAAAACCAGCAGAAACATAATAAATATGCTATAAAATGATGAAGCAAGTGCATAGCCAGCTCATGTTACAAAATATGAAACTAAAATATGCAAACCTGTATTTTTTTGCAAAGTTAGTAACACAAACAAAACAAAATCGAACTAAAGCAGTTAAGTGTAACGTAGGGCTCGCCTGTGGTTGTTACGTAATTATGAATAACCTTGTACGTAGTAGCTTATTAGATAATAGCCTTATTATACTTAGAGGAGCTTGATAATCGCAATGCAGTTCATGTATACTCAGGCAAACAACGCACAGCAAGGTCACAGCCTTCGGTCGACCATGCACGGTAGTACGAGTGTTACTACAACCGCATTGTCATCAAAAACAGGCCAAGTGCGTGATTTGTTTTATTTTTCTTATTTCTATAGAATATATTTACTACTTTTTTCGTACTAGTTATGGCTTTAATTACCTTATAAACAGCAGAAGTGCTTGAAACAATGTTGTAGTTCGAACAATATTATCTATTGAGTTGAAAAGGGAGCTACCATCGTATTTCCTTAACCAAACCGCCTAACTCGTTTAGTTCTTCTCTTTAGCCACTTGTATAGACAACTTGGTTGCGTATGTCCAGAACCTGCACCGCGCGGTATTTGTCCGCACCAGCTACTAGGGCAACAGTACAGAGAAGAGGCTTGTTTATTGACATGGGTACGTTAGGCTGTCCGCCCCAGTGTCCGCTTTTAACTATATCATAGCCGTTAAGTATTGTTTACAATTTTGTTTCATTTGAAATTATAAATTTACCACGTATTTTTAATACAGGGTTAGGTATATAAGGAAAGGGTTTGTGCTAAGCCAAAAAAGGCTCATAGTGAGCCACTTTTACAATGAGACCAACTCGGAATTCGCGAAATAAAAACAGGTGATCCATAGAAAAATGAATGGACAGTCAGCCACTCGACAGAATGTATTGAACAGCTGATTTTTTCGCGAATTCCGGGTTGGTCTTTTAGTAAAAGTTGTTCATAATGATGAGTACTATGAGCCCTTTACGGCTTTGCATCGAGCTGTCAATCACTCCGTATACAATATCTCTCTTCATTATGCTTTTAATACAGTTTAATATAAGGAATTTAAATAAATAATGTAAAACTTTTTATTGTAATTGTAGAATCACCGTAGGAAAAATGCAAAATCTGCTGATTTTTTCCGCGAATTCCGGGTCGGTTTCATAGTGAAAGGTCTTGGTAATGAAATGATGAATACTGAAAGCCTTTTTTGGCTCAGCATGCCCTTTTTTTAATCCTGTATTTCTTAAATACGTTTTGTTAACTTTGCATGTAACCTATACATGCAATCAATATTAGAACAGAAAGTAATTGCTAATCCAAGCTTGTAGTAGGTATTTATTAATATACTAGCTGACTCGACAGACGTTGTCCTGTCAAAAGCCATTGCGTCAATTCTATGTCAAATGTCAAAAGTTACATTAAAAAAGTTTACATTGTCCAAAGCGCTATATGGTTTAAGTATTTTTAAATTTTCTAATTTTTCATGTTTTTTTACTATAAATTGAGATGTGAGCTATCCTATCTCCTAAGTTAGATCGAACTGCACACGGTGTGCAAATTTGATTGAAATCGGTTAAGTATTTAGGAGTCTATAGCGGACAAACAACGTGACACGTAATTTATATATATTAAGATGACACAAAAGCTAGTCGCGAGTTTTAACTAATAACTTACTTGTATTCATGTAGTTACATACATGTCATACATACATTGAAAGTCAATAAAAGCTTTAAAAATACTTTCATGACATGACAATTATTTAAAAGATAAAATAAATGAATTATTACGTAACAACACGGGAGTGTTCACTTATTTCACTCCTTAAAGAAGATTACCTTAGTAATTTAACTGAGTATAGTCGGAGTATCAATCCAACCCAAAAAGACGTAAAGTAATCCCGTATTAGTTATAACAAAACCATTAATAATCATATTATAATCTAAGTCTTCAATAAGTGCAAGTGTTCAGTGTGACTAGTACTGGTAAGTGTTTTGTGTACTGTAAGTGTTAGTGTTCGACTAAAGTGTGTGAATCGTTAAAATTGGCGTCTAATTTATTTTATCCCAAACCGATCTCTTAACAACATTGTATAACTAGCTGCACCTTTTTTTTTAATTTTAAACCTTTTATATTAGAGCAAACAAAACAAAAAAAAAATAATATTCAAATCCGTCCAGCCGTTCTCGAGTTTTAGCCATCCAACCCACGCCACCCTAGCCTGAGAGCCACTGAGCTGGCCGGCCGATCCTCACCGTTGAGCAACAGTACCAGGGAATCATATAACCAGGGAGTCGGCAAACGTAGGCTGCTACAGGTTTTAGTTGCTGCTACGCGCAACAGGTGGACGCAGATGGGCGTGTTAACCCACGTGTTAGGTACTAGCGTTTCAAATACGGATCAATGCACAATAAAAATTATTAAACAAAATGTGTCCACGATCAAATTTCTTTGTGTATTGTTTATGTTAGCTATATGATCACTTTATGACGATAGGAAGTGGTTTGGGCTGGTTTGAGTAAAATGAAGAAAAGTAGGTGTGAAAATTCTGATTATTTACCATGGGACTTTCAAGATAACTAATGATAGAAATTACATTTACTATGGATATTTTTTGTGATAATATTATTCATAGTTTTCTTTACACAGGATTATTCATAAAGGGTATGCTCAGCCGAAAAGGACTCATAGTACTCATCATTATGAACCACTTTTACTATGGGACCAACCCAGAATTCGCGAAAAAAATCAGCTGTTCCACACATCTTGCCGAGTTTTATTGACAATTTTCTATTTCTTAACTAGCTTTAGGTAAAAGTCGCATGTGGCCTGTTAAAAATTAGTCTAGAACAAAAAACTCATAATATTGAACCTAACATAATTTATCTAAACTTACAGATAACTATTATATAGGTACTAAATATAATTTAAAAAAATATGTTTTAAAAATAAAAACCCAACAATTGTTGTTTACAGACTAATAAAGCCGTCCTTAACCTATCAAGTCAAACTAAATTTAAGTTAATTATATTAAGATATTATGATGATGATGTGATTGTGTTTATTTTTAAGCCCCATCCACATGCTTGGCAAACAATGGCAAACAGCCAACAGCAAACAGCAAACACGGACGTGTGGTTGGGTGTTTGTCGTTGTTTGCCTGTTTGTGTTTGTGTTGGGCAGTGTTCGGCATCGGTGTCGGTTTTTCTTGCCATATCAAAGGCTGTTTGGCAAACAGTTTGCGACGTATCCACACATTTGAAAAATTAAAAAACAAACTTTTAAAAATGAATGCACCCATTCATTTTTAAAAGTTTTTGAGCGGGAAAATTGACGTTACTTCTTGTGTCAAAACAAATCTCAAGAATAATCGTGATTGTGTGTAAACGTTCGCCAAGCATGTGGATGGCTGTTTGTGTTGGGTGATTGTGGTTGGTGTTTGGGACTTTGTTTGCTGTTTGCGGTGTTTGTGACAAACAGCCGGCGTGTGGATGGGCCTTTATAAGTTAAATATATTACGTTAAGAGATCATTTCGAAATCAAAAAGTACATTTTACTACCTATAGTGTTCCGTATATCAAACACCATTTTCCAGCTTTTCCGTTACACTAACGATTTTTTTTCAATTTTTCCTCGTAAAGCTAACCCATAACTAGACTGAATATAAAAAATCAGGACGACCCGCCGAAAAAAGGAAAATCCGTAATATATGGGTTAAAACCGATACTAACGTAAATGATTGGGGTCCCTTTTCAGTGTACACCCACACTGTGTAGTCACTCTCACTCTCGAGACATTTCTAATGAGAGCGACAGTGACAGAGCGAATATAATATCTCACTCGCTCGAATTCCCCTTGTTTCCCCTATTGGCCCCGTTACCGCGTGACCTTTCGTAGTTCCTACAACTTAGCTTAATGTCCTCGTTTCTATGTATAGACAAGCCACTTCTCAATGCTGCTATCCTAGTATTGAGGCGGATAAAATACCGCGCGATTCACGCATTGAACGTACGTACCAAGTTGTCTGTACAAATGGCTAAAATGAAGAACTAAACGATTTAGACAGTTTAGTTTAGAAAATACGATGGTGGCTCCCTTTTTAAACTCAACAGATATTATTGTCCACGCAGTAAAGCTGTTCTTGTGTTGGTAATCATTTTTAAAATAATATAATTTAAGAATATATAATTTGTAATAGGTTATTATAGCCGTACAAAAATATTATAATTAATAAAAAAAAACATACAAAAAAGTAGTACAAACTTACTTAGATTCCATAAAGTTTTAAAATTAAGTCGTCTTCAAAATGAATGAACTCTAAATTATGAAATAACGTTGTTATTGTACCACTAGCTGCATCCCGCGGTTTCACCCGCATTTTCAGAAATTAAAAGTAGTCTATGTGTTAATCCAGACCATGAATGAACTTTCATGTAAATCCGTTCAGCCGTTCCAGCGTTCATTAGTAACAAACATATCTATCACGAGTTAAACTTTTACGTAAACTTAGCTCAACTCAAATACCATAATGAGTTTAAGTACAGTGTGTTTGTCGAAAAACTTACAAATAAGTATTTATTTACCAAACTTTGTGAAACAAAATAATGTATTTTATTTTTGATTATTAACATTATGATTTGAAATCTGATACGAGTATGTACCTTTTAGTATAATCACAGCTTTTGTGGCACATCTTCATAGTACCTTACGCGAAATAATATGAACTAAGTAAATCTGAAGTAGGTAGGTAGGTACGGAAAAAGTTACGGCTTGCATTTTTTTGTGGTCTATGACAGTTAGTACTTAGTAGTTAAATGAATTTCACAAAAAAGTGTAAGATTAGATCGATAGAAGAATGTCGAGATTGTTAAAAACGAACACTAGGGCAGACCACTCAGCTTGAACGTCCTCGTTACTATAAACAAACCTCTTCCCAATGCTGCTATCCTAGTATTGTTGCGGATAAAATACCGCGCGGTGCACGCATTGAGCATACAATACAAGGTTGCCTGTACAAGTGGCAAAATGAAGAACTAAACGATTTAGACAGTGTAGTGTAGCTTAGAAAATACGATGGTGGCTCCGTCTTTCAACTCAACAAATAATATTGTCCGCGTAATAAAATTGTTACTCCTCGGTATACATATTTTTAAATTATGAAATTTAAGGAGAGGTACCAGCCATACACAAATATTATATTAACAAAAAATCATAAAAAAAGTAGTAAATAAATTCGATAAAGGTTATAGTATTATGTCGTCTTCAAACTAAAACTCTAAAATTATGAAATAACATTTGTATATACCACTAGCTGCGTTTCGCGGTTTCTCCCGCGTTTTCCGGAGTAAAAAGTAGCCTATGTGTTAATCCAGACCATGAACGACCTTTCATGTACCTAAATCCGTTCAGCCGTTCCAGCGTTCATTAGTAATCATTAGTAACAAACATACATTTACTTTTAAAACTTCCCTGTATTAGACCGAACAAAACAAAAAAAAGCATTACTCAAATCGGTCCAGGACCGTTCTCGAGTTTTAAGCAGACAAATGAACATATATATAAGAAGAAGAAGAAGAACAAGATGTTGTCCGCACGCATCATTTAATTTAATGTCTCACGGTCAATATTTTCTCCGACGTGTTCAAACTAAACCCGACCCGAGGCTGCTCTGCTGCTGCTGAGCCAGCCGGCCGATGCTGACCGTTGAGCAACAGTACCAGGGGATCATAAAACCAGGGAGTCGCGAAACGTAGGCTGCTAAACGCGCAACAAGTGGACGCAGATGTGTGTGTCCGTGTCCCCTCTCTAACCCTCACTAACGTAAATGAGGGCGGACACTGTGTAGGACATGCTTATTATTACTTAGATTAGAAGATACGAGTAGGTACACAGATTATACGGCGAAAAATAAATGATAGAACCTCGAATTAGGAAAAACCCTACTCAAATCAATCTCCGTACCCGAAGAAGTAGGCACTACCATAATTTCTTCATAATTTTTTGTTTCAAAATCACGTAAGACAGAGAAAGAGTTATGATTTATATAAATCTGTCAGAGCGAAAACTCGCATGTCGAGGGTTCTGAACCGAGCGCGGAACCCTATAATCGTATCTAAGAACACACAAATGACAATCAATACGATAGAATACAAATTACGGAACTAAGATTATATGACCAAGACCGAAGGGCTCAATCATTTCTTATATTTTTGTAATTTTAACAAAAACTATCAAGTTGGGGAAACTTTGCTATATTTTTCCTGTCTAGTTCACGTAATTACCTACCCATCTTCTTGAATTAATTCAGATGTTTTCGTCTGCGAATTTCGGAAATAAAGGGGAGGTAAGGTCTCGCCTGTGGGTTCTTCCCCGAAGGAGGCTCAATACCCTAACAATTTAATTGAATCACATCAAATTATCCAGCACTCAATTTGTTATTGGATATCATTTCGTGTGAATTGTTTAAGAATCTCTTTTTCAAAATATTATGATCAGCATTCGGCAAACACGATTGTTACTGATAATTTACTAAGACCTACGCATAATTAAGTAGAAGTAGGTACCTACATATATTTTTACCATTGAAACTAGCGTGGTTATGACACCTTTTGTTAAAATTAACACGGGAATACTCACGATAACTCACGTATCATTGAGTCGGCTGTTCCGACTAGAAACTCAAATAATTAGTAAAAATTTGTAAAAAATAATAAACTAAATTGTAATAGTTAAAACTCACCGACCATGGAGTCTGGTGTATAATAAATTTTATGAGCAACAACTGAAAACCCATGACTAGGACCTAGAACTTTTTTTTTCTTTGTTTACCGGGGTACCTAAGCAAAAAAAGAACCTTAGAATACATAATACTACGTGAGTAACTGAGTACTCCAGTGCTAATTACAACAAAAAGTAAATTACTAAAGTTACGAAGTGGTCCACGACAACATCTACAGCTAGGTACAACATTCACAACCAAGGAGCCGTCCATTAGTCACGTGATGTTTTTAGCAACTTTTTCATCCTCCCCCGTCACTTCTGGTGATACATGGTATATATTTAATTTTATATTACATAAATTTTCCCCCTCCGCCTTACAAATATCACGTGTATCAATTATATCACGTATTTTTTTGTACAATTTGTCTTTACAATTTTCAAAATTTCACGAAATAAAAATACCTACACGAGATTTCTAACTACACCTCTCCCTCCTCCCCCTTGTGATATATTTCGTGATGTTTCCCAAATGTTCTCTCCCCCTGTCGAGCTTCGCGTGAGTAATGGACGATCCCCAAGCAATTGCGCCACTCAAACAGAGCTATAAATAAATCCTATGGACCACTGTCGACTCCTCTTCACAACTGTTGCTCTCCTGGTACATTCGCCCGCTTTAAGGGGTAGGCCTTTCGCTTCTTAAGGAGCACAGCAAGCACGCAAGACATGATAATATTTGATGACATAATGAGCCTTATTTACAAAACCTATTTGAAGTTAATCAATGCTTGAGGATCTCCGTCTTGTTTTCGCACGTGATATTTCACCTCAGCTAGAAGTTGTCAGAGCATTTTAAGCAGTAAATAACTTCAAGCAGGCTTTATTAGTATAGTAAGAGACCCATAATGTATTGGCGCCCTTAGAATAATCATTTATACGACCCTTGGTTCCAATCCAATAAGCTGTTTGTATGTTTTGTATGTTAGGATGTTTGTTGCTCAATCACGCAAAAACGGCAGCACGGTTTTGGATGAAATGTATATTAGTATAATAGTAAGGAGAGTAGCTTCTAAGTACTCTGGCCCACTTTTAGGCTACTTTTTATCTAAGAAAATGCGGGTGTAACCACATGGCGCAAATAGCATAGAACAGGTGATTAGCCGTGTCCGTCATAACCGAGCCGCATCGTGAGATAGGCTACTGTCGTGGTCTGGCCCGTGATATGATTAGCAGCCAGAGTGAGATAGAAGTATGCCCCGCAAGGCAGTTCGGTCAGAGAGGACACGGCCAAAGGAACAATACTTGACTGCTGCCGACATAATATTAAAACGGTCACTAGGGGAGTAGGGGACCGACCCCTCCAATTACCCGTTACAAACAGCACGCCTCTTCTAACTTCTGTTATCCTGGTACTTCGTGCTGACAAATACCGCTTACTTTGTGCGCATTGAAATTGTCAACCCAGTATTTTGCTCAGGTGGCCAAAACAACGAACTACAACCTTTTGGACAGTTAAGTTTAAGAAATACGACGGTGGCTCCCTGTTTTAACTCAACAAATACAATTGTTAGTAGTTAAATAAAATTGAATGCCAGACAAATCTTTCTGTAGTTTGTTGCAGAAAATTTAAGCTTACATCTATAAAATAAATTCACCAGTGAAGTAAAAAAACTATTACAATTACCGTCCTTTCTAAGATTTTTAAGATAATTAGCGAATGGCGAAACCATTAGCTACCATTACCTTCTTTTATAAATTTGAAATTAAAATAATTAAAAATAAAACATTTTATTTAAGCAGTGTTACTTAGATTGACAGGAAATATAATTTGAAAGGAAGTACAATTAAGCCAAATCAATATTTTGAAAAGAAATAAGAGTTCCTGCAGTATGAACTCGTAAAGACGATTGATTTGACTTATCTAAAATGCATGTATAGACTTCAAAACTGAAGCTATAAGATACAAATTCCGGAACTGGGATAATCGCATCAAAATCATTGAATCATTTTTCGTAAGTTTACGAAATATAAACATAAAAGTTTAAAGTTTAGTATTTACTTCTTGAAAGATTTCACAGCATGTGATCGAAATTAGTCGGAGTATCCGACTCGATGCTGCTTTCCTAGTATTGAGGCGGATAAAATACCGCGCGATTCACGCATTGAACGTACGTACCAAGTTGTCTGTACATATGGACAAAATGAGGAACTAAACGATTTAGACAGTTTAGTTTAGAAAATACAATGGTGGCTCCCTCTTTCATTTCAACAGATAATATTGTCCACGCAGTAAAGTTGTTACTTGTTGGTAATAATTTTTAAAACAATATAATTTAATAAGGAATAAGCCGTACAAAAATTAATATTTTTGTATGGCATAAAAAAAAAAATATATATAAAAAAGTAGTAAATAAATTCCAAGTTTTAAAATTTAGTCGTCCTCAAAATGTATGAAATAACGTTGTTATTGTACCACTAGCTGCATCCCGCGGTTTCACTCGCATTTTGCGAAATTAAAAGTAGTCTATGTGTTAATCCAGACCATGAACGACCTTTCATGTAAATATCCGTTCATCCGTTCCAGCGTTCATTAGTAACAAACATACATTTACTTTTAAAACTTCCCTGTATTAGACCGAACAAAACAAAAAAATAATTACTCAAATCGGTCCAGGACCGTTCTCGAGTTTTAGGGTCGATACACAATACACATCTGACGGAAAATGCGTCGCGTATTATCGGTCGCGTAACGCCAGAACAGAGAAATCTATATATATAAAAGAAAGTCGTGTTATGTTACACTACTTATAACTCAAGAACGGCTTTACCGATATGGCTGAAAATTGGTGAGGAGGTAGCTTAGAGCCAGGAAACGCACTTAAGATACTATTTATTCCTATTATACTATTTATTTCTATTAAATAAATTCGATAGCATTCAAGTGTGAATTGACATAAAACATCAGTCACTATAAAACGAGGTATAACAAAAAAGAATCAGACTTGGAATAACAAAACGACTTATTATACTCTTTGCGCAAATGACAGCTATGTTATGGACGTATGGATGACAATTTGATTTAACAATTTAACAGCTAAACAGATTTTGACGAAATTTGGTATAGAGGTAGCTTAAGCCCTAGGTAATATGTAGATTACTTTTTACCCCAGAAAATTGAACGGCTTTCCGCTATTCTTGCAAGACAGCGGGTGAAACCGCGGGGCGCAGCTAGTGTATAATAAAACATCCAACCTTTCGAGCTCGACGCACTAGCGCATCATCGGTTGAGTGTGAAATTATACATTTCTCTGTTCTGGCGTTACGCGACCGATAATACGCGACGCATTTTCCGTCAGATGTGTATCGACCCTTAACCAGACAAATGAACAGAATGAAGAAGAAGAAGTACAAAATGTTGTCCGCATCATTTATTTAAATGTCACGGACAATATTTTCTACGGATACTATTATCCAGCGCTCAATTTGTTAATGGATTTCATTTCGTGTGAATTGTTTAAGAATCCCCCTTTCACAATATTATGATCAGCATTCGGCAAACCATTGAGTGGAGACCACGGATCGGCAAACGTAGAGTAGGGCGCCCTGCGGCCAGGTGGAGCGGCGACCTGCGTAAGGCGGCTGGTAGCAAGTGGATGCGTGAGGCAGAAGATCGTGCCTTGTGGCGTTCGTTAGGAGAGGCCTATGTCCAGCAGTGGACAAACATTAGATAGGCTGATGATGATGATGATGATTCGGCAAACACGATTGTTACTGATAATTTACTAACACCTACGCATAATTAAGTAGAAGTAAGTACATATTATTTTTACCATTGAAACAAGCGTGGTTGTGACACCTTTTTAACCGACTTCAAAAAAGGAGGAGGTTATCAATTCGACTGTATGTTTTTTTATTTTTTTTTTTATGTTTGTTACCTCATAACTTTTGACTGGGTGAATCGATTTTGATGATTCTTTTTTTATTAGAAAGCTGACGCTTCCCATTTGGTCCCGTTTCAATTTAGTGCAGTTCTGATAATGGTATCCATGAGAAAACCATATAAGTCTTAAATTAGCATCAGGTACGTGCGCGACAAATAGATGAATAACTCAATAGTCGGTCTCTTAAAGTCGGTTTTTGCTTTTTTTTTTGTAAAAATAATTATGTTAAAATTAACACGGGAATACTCATGATAACTCACGTATCATTGAGTCGGCTATTCCGACTTGAAACCCAAATAAATTGTATAATAGTTAAAACTCACGGACCATGGAGTCTGTGGTGTATAATAAACTTTAAAAAAAAAACTAAAAACCCAAGACTTGGACCTAAAACGTTTTTTTCTCTTTGTTTACGGGGGTAAACGGTAAGAAACTTAGAGTAGGTACTCGTACATAATACTACGTGAGTACTCCAGTGCTAATTACAACAAAAAGTAAATTACTAAAGTTACGAAGTGGTCCACGACAACATCTACAGCTAGGTACAACATTCACAACCAAGGAGCCGTCCATTAATCACGTGATGTTTTTAGCAACTTTTTCATCCTCCCCCGTTACTTCTGGTGATACATGGTATATATTACATAAATTATCCCCCGCCGCCCTACCAATATCACGTGTATCAAGTATATCACGAAGTTTTTTTTTGGTACAAATTGTGTTTAAATATTTCAAAATTTCACGAAATAAAAATACACGAGATATCTCACTACACCCCTCTCTCCTCCCCCTTGTGATAATTTCGTGATGTTTCCCAAATGTCCTCTCCCCCCTGTCGAGCCTCACGTGAGTAATGGACGATCCCCAAGCAATTGCGCCACTCAAACAGAGCTATAAATAGATCCTATGGACCACTGTCGAGTCCTCTTCACAACCGCTGCTCTCCTGGTATATTCACCCGCTTTAAGGGGTAGTCCTTTCCTTTCGCTTCTTAAGGCGCCAATACACAGCAGGCACGCAAGACATATTATTTGATGACATAATGAGCCTTATTTACAAAACCTATTTGAAGTTAATCAATGCTTGAGGATCTCCGTCTTGTTTTCGCACGTGATATTTCACCTCAGCTAGAAGTTGTCAGAGCATTTTAAGTTTTTATGCAGTAAATAACTTCAAGCAGGCTATAATAGTAAAACCCATAATGTATTGGCGCCCTAAGAATAATCATTTATACGACCCTTGGTTCCAATAAGCTCTTTGTGTGTGCTGTTTCTGCAGCGTTGGTGCCACGATGGAACTCGTATTCGTAAATAAATTTTAAAATTTCCATTTTGTAAACAAAACAATGCCAAAGAAAAATCAAATTAGGCTAGAACAAATGAATCACTAAATTCGCAACACCAATAAACGAGCTTTAACTTGAAATAAATTTTAATTTGGAATTCCTAAGCAAAAAGCAGCTAATTGGGATCATAAGTAGTGGCCAGTTCTACATAACACCAATTTCGTATGCAAGAACCTAATAATAAAACGGTCACTAGGGGACCGACCTCTCCAATCTGACGTACCCGTTACAACGCCTCTATTGAGTTCTGTTATCCTGGTATTTTGTGCTGACAAATACCGCTTACTTTGTTTGCATTGAAATTGCCGACCACTTATTTTGCACAGGTGGCCAAAACCGAGAACTAAAACCCTTTGGACAGTTAAGTTTATGAAACGACGGTGGCTCCCTGTTTTATCTCAACAAATATAATTGTTAGTAGCAAAATAAAATTGAATGCCAGACAAATCTTTCTGTAGTTTGTTGTAGAAAATTGAAGCTTACACCTACACCCATTAAATAAAATAATATAAATCCACCAGTGAAGTAAAAAATACTATCATCATTACCGTCCTTTTTAAGATAATTAGCGAATGGCGAAACCATTACTTTTGAAATAAAAAAAAATTAGAAATAAAAAAAATTAGCAGTATTACTTATATTTACAGGAAATAAAATTCGAAAGGAAGTACAATTAAGTCAAATCGATATTTTGAAAAGAAATAAGAGTTCCTGCAGTATGTATGAACTCGTAAAGACGATTGATTTGACCTGTCTAAAATGCATTTATAGACTTTAAATCTGAAGAAATAAGATACAAATTCCGGAACTGAGATAATCGCGTCGGAATCATTGAAATATTTTTTTGTAACTTTACAAAATATGGATTTAAAAGTTTAGTATTTACTCCTTGAATGATTTCACAGTATGTGATCGAAACTAGTCTGAGTATCCGACTCAATATTACGTTAGTACTCCGGGCGTTACTTATGATCCTTTAAGTTTAATCCCAGGACACTGAGAAAAAGGGCCATCAGAATTCCGAAGAATTCACCTAAAGTACGGAGCAAATACATTGTAAGTTAATTAAAAGCTTGTAATAGGTAAGTATGTATGATGTAGATATTGTAGATTATTGTAGATTAATCAATTTGACGACTGCCGAGATGGTTACAAACGTACTCGTATTCTATAGAATGACAACTCTGCTACCGACCCTACTACGCGTTTGTGAAAACCAGCCTCTTCTCATTTCTGCTTTCCTGGTAGCGACGCAGATACTTTTTACTGGTCTTACATGCATGGACTAACGCGAAAGTACGCAGCAACCAATGTCTTACCTATAATAAATATTACAAGGGGCCAAAACAGAGAGAATATTAATATTCTAGAATTCTTATTCATATCAGAGAATACGACGGTAGCTCTAGCTTACAACTCTACGAACAATAAAATTGTATGTGAGAGACAGGTCTCTTTTTATTGTTAAGTACAAACTTTCGCCCATTGCTTTAATTTTATTTTGACATTTAGGTATAACAATGATGGTTTCAAACTGACAGGTAGGTACTTACGAAACAAAATTACGGACTTAGGTACAGTTTTTTTATTTAGGTTGATGACAGTAGACAAATCTAATTAAGTAGACAGAATTTCGAATTTTAGGGAAGAAAACCGAGATACTCGTAGTTAAAAACAGTCCCTAGAGTGGAAACTCAGCTTTAAACGTCGCCGTTACTATAAACAAGTCTCTTCCTCGATGCTGCTATCCTAGTATTGAGGCGGGTAAAATACGTTCCGATTCACGCATTGAACGTACGTACCAAGTTGTCTGTACAAGTGGACAAAATGAGGAACTAAACGTTGTAGACAGTATAGTTAAGAAAATACGATGGTGGCTCTCTCTATCAATTCAACAGATAATATTGTCCGCGCAATGAAATTGTTACTGTTGGTAATATAATTTTTTAAATAATATCATTGAAGGAAATAATTATATTTGTAAATTAAGTAAATTAGTAAGTTATTATTACTATGGAAACTAACGAGGTTTTCACACATTTTTGTTATAATTAAACACGGGAATACTCACGTAAAAATTAAGTCGTCTACTGCGACTAGTTTCGGTCACATTCGGTGACCTTCATCAGGCGAGTTTACAAACATTATTATTAGTAAGTTGTTGTATGTACATTAATATATTTTGTATTATTAAGTTTGGTAATTAAAGTCATAAAAATTATATAGGTATGTATTAATTTAAAAAAAAAAGAAAAAAAAAGTAGTAAATAAATTCGATAAAGGTTTTAAAATCAAGACAGTCGTCTTCAAAATGAATGAACTCTAAATTATTATGATAAAAATCAGCGTTTTCACCCGCGTCTTCCGGAATAAAAAGTAGTCCAGACCATGAACGAGCCATCATGTAAATCCGTTTTTATTTTTTAATTTAATCCTAATTGACAATTTCTAAGCGCAAGTAATATGCCTATTGAAAATAAAGATTTTGATTTTGATACCGAGACTAATTCAGAATTCACGCCACAACGGCCCGTACACGACCTCTGAAAACAATAATGGTTACGTTTTGTTTCCGACGCTGCGCGACCGCGACTCGTATCGCCGCGCCATAAGGTTCATGGTCGCGCAGCGTCTGAAGCAAAACGTAACTATCAATGTTTTTAGAGGTCATGGTACGGGCCCTTGTCTCTTTATCGTCAGCACTTTAGATTACCAGTTATCACTAGTTAAACTTTTACATCCTTTTTGATCCTTTTTGTTTCTAATTTTTGGTGTGAACAATAAAGAGTTTATCTACATAAACTTATCGCGGTGCAACCCTATGACTACGAGTATAGTAATTAAGGCGTCAAATACAGACAGACAGGCAGACAATGAGCACTAATTTCTTCGTTGTCGAAAAAATTACGAATATTCAATCTTAAAATTTTGTACAGCGAAAATAATAATGATTGATTTGGATTTTGATAAAAATACGATTCCGAGACTGATTGTATACCTTTCAGTATTATTACACTTTTTTGTGAGACATCTTTATATACCTATGCGGCGAAGTAATAAAACGAATCAAAAGTACGAAATAAATTACGGGCTTAATTTATTTTTTAAGTCTATTATTACTGAAATTAAATGAATTCCACAAAAAGTGTAAGATGTCAAATTAGATCAATAGAAGAATACCGAGATAGTTAAAAACGGACGCTAGGGTGAACTACTCAGCTCAACGGACTTAGGCGTTTCTATAAACAAGCCTCTTTTCAATGCTGCTATCCTAGTATTGAAGCGGACATCTATCGCGCTTTTCTACAAATATTGAACATACGCAACCAAGTTATCTGTACAGGCGGCCAAAATAAAGAACTAAACGATTTAAACATTTTAGTTAAGAAAATACGACGGTGGCTCTCTCTTTCAACTCAATAGATAATATTGTTTTCAAAATAAAATTGTTACTTATATTTGGTATTATTAAAGCCACAAACATTTATAAAAGTAGTAAATAAATTCGATAGATATGGCAAATAAAATAAAATCAAACCGTCTTCAAAAATAAATAAAAATCTGGAATAATATTATTAGACACCAGCAAGGCTAGCTCGTGGCGAAGAGAAATGTGGTCTCACCTGGCTTCAGGCCGCGCGAAAGAGACAAATATATTTTCATATTCTAGCCTTGTCACATCGACGCTTGGATAAAACGGAGAAAGGACGAACCGCCCACGGCCCGCCCTATAAGTACCCAGCATGAAGTTATGTAGTCCGTGTCGAGACTAATTCGGAATTCACGCCGCGATCCCCATTATCGACAGCGTTTTATTAAGTACTTAGCCAGTACAGCAAGTTAAACATTTGCTGGTGCCTATCAGGAGGCGTACGACATAGAAAAAAAAAACAAATTATATTTGGTTTAAATCTGTCAAATAAGCAGAGGACTCATTAGAATTGACGAAAAAATTACGTTTACGTTTTCATATTTAAGTACACGAGCCCTAATCTTGTTTGTAATGAATAACTTTCTGGATTACACTATCACACCTTTTTGTGAGACGTTATAAATACGAACGAAAACAAAATCAAATGTAGGTGTAAATTAGGGCGTAATTTTTTTTTAATTCGATGACGGTAATAAATTAATTCGATAGAAAAGTGTGAGCAGTGGGCCTAGCACAACTTTGACGTAAAAATACGTAGCGAGTATTCGATAGAAAAGTGTACGCAATTTACACCCGTCAGAAGCACACTTGACAGGCGTAAATGGCGTACACTTTTCTATCGAAAACTCGCTACGTATTTTTACGTCAAAGTTGTGCTAGCCCCACTGAAGATCAATAAAACAACACTCGCTCGACGGCTACCGATACATTTAACAAGAACATTATTTTTACAAAACAAAAACCGACTTCAAAAGACCGACTATTGAGTTATTCTCATCTATTTGTCGCGCACGTACTTAATGGAAATTTAAGACTTGTACGGTTTTCTCATGGATACCATTATCAGAACTGGACTAAATTGAAATGGGACCAAATGGGAAGCGTCAGCTTTCTAATAAAAAAGGAATCATCAAAATCGATTCACCCAGTCAAAAGTTAAGAGGTAACAAACATAAAAAAAAATAAAAAAATAAAAATAAAAAAACATACAGACGAATTGATAACCATTAGAATTTTTTGAAGTCGGTTAAAAAGAAAACAGCCCTTTATGAAGAAAAATTTTTTGGACCAGGAGACAGAATGGTGCGATTATACTTAAACAGCCCATGCCAAAAGTTAATTGAAAACTCCTAGACACTTCTAACAAGGTAATTGAAGCATTTATTAAAAAGTAGTAAATATACAGGGTTATACAGAAAGGGTATGGTATGCTAAGCCGAAAAAGACTCATAGTAGGTACTCATCATTTTAAGCAACTTTTATTACAGGATACTAGCTGCACCTCGCGGTTTCACCCGCGTTTTCCGGGATAAAAAGTAGCCTATCTATGTGTTAATCCAGACCATGAACAACCTTCATTCCAAATGTCATGTAAATCTTACTATGGAAACTAACGATATTTTCACACATTTCTTATAATTAAACACGGGAATACTCACGTAAAAATTAAGTCGTCTAGCACGACTAGTTTCGGTCACACTCGGCGACCTTCATCAGGTGAGTTTACAAACGTGACGCGCTCGCGGTTGCGTCTCAAAAAAATAATCAGCTGTTCCATACATTTTGTCGAGTGTCATTGACATTTTTCTATGGAACAGCTGATTTTTTTTTGCGAATTTCGGATTGGTCCCATAGCAAAAGTTGTTCATAATTCATAATGATGAGTACTATGAGCCCTTTTCGGCTTAGCATACCCTTTATGAATTACCCTATATAGATGAAGATAAAGTAAATACATAAATTCTAAATACTAAATAGCAACTGAGAAAGTTTAAAACGAACACTAGGGCTGAACACTCAGCTTAACGTACCCATTTCAATAAAGAAGCCTCTTCTCTGTACTGTTGTCCTAGTAGCTGGTGCGGGTAAATACCGCGCGGTGCAGGTTCTGAACGTACGCAACCAAGTTGTCTGTACAAGTGGCTAAAGAGAAGAACTAAACGATTGAGGCGGATTTGCTTAAGGATATACGATGGTGGCTCCCTCTTTCAACTCAATAAATAATATTGTTCGAACTACAACATTGTTTCAAGCACTTCTACTGTTTGTAATAAATAGTAATTGCAACTACTAAACAATTACGAAAAAAGTAATTAATATATTCGTTTGTAATAACAAATATAAAATCAAATCGTTTTAAAAAATAAATTATTTTAATCTCGATTAAACCGGTCATCTTACGAGAAAAATTCTCGTCATTTGAGGGCGGTTTTAATTTTGGTTTTAACTGAGAAAATATGTCACTCGCCAGAATTTCCCTACATTTTCCCTATTGACCCAATGACCGCGTGACCCTTCTTAGTACGACGATTATACGGCGAAAATAAATGATATCCTCGAATAAGGAAAAATCCTACTCAAATCAATCACCGTACCCGAAGAAGTAGGCACTATCACAATTTCGTTGTATTTTCCATACAGCAGGGTTTTTAATTGTTTTAAAAATCACGTAAGACAGAGAAAGAGTGACGATAATTATTTAAATAAATCTGTCAAAGCGTAAACTCGCATGTCGAGGGTTCTGAACCAAGCGCGGAACCCTATAATCGCATATAAGAACACACAAATCACAATCAATACGATCGAATACAAATTACGGAACTGAGATGATAATGACTAAGACGTTCAAGAAGGAGGTTGATTACACTGAACGAGTACAGTGGCGAGACAGTAAAAGAGTACTAGGCCTAGAGAGTAGCGATACCGAATCGATGGTATTTACATTTACATAAGAATTTATCATGTGGCGAGACAGTCCTTTATAATTATGTTTTCATCCTGGGCATAATCTATTTTTCATTTCATCTGGTAAAAATATCAAAATTTCAGCTTATCAAAAAGGCCTACTCGTATTTTCTCAATCGTTGAAAATGTTGAATGCTTTTAAAATGTTTACTTGGATCTTCATTCCGGAGCCAAGACCACTACTAGTTGCTCAGTCTTCGAGCGACAGTACCAGGGTATCATAAAACCAGGGAGTCGCCAAATGTAGGCGGATAAACGCGCAACAGGTGGACGCAGATGTGTGTGTCCGTGTCCCCCTCACTAACCCTCACTAACGTAAATGAGGGTGTACAAAACCGGACGGCTCCCCCTTTCAACTCAACAGATACCTACCTAGTATTGTTTGGATTTTAAAAATGTATTATTTTTTGGGCTGTTTGTACTAAGTTACACATAGTGTTGTTACACATTTTTTTCATTTTGCTAAGGACATTCTCTAAAAATTAATTCAGCAGGCGATTCGCAATAAAATCAAAGCAAGACTGGCCTGTCTCGGTCACGCACCGCCATACTCTGCAAGACTATAGAATGTAGTGGAACAATTGCCTGTGACATACAGACGGACAGACGTAGGAGTCTCGCCTTAAGGGTTCTTCCCCGAAGCAGGTTCAGAACCCTAATAAGATCATTGAAACAATACTTTTACTTTTACTTAACGGCTACTGAGATAGTAAAAAACTGGCCAAGTGCGAGTCGGACTCGCGCGCGACGGTCTCCGTACCATTGTCAATAAAAACGGCAAAAAACAGTTGTTGCATGAAGAACTAAACGATTTAGGCGATGGTGGCTCAACGAAGGCTTTCAACTAATTAGTTAATATTGTTCGAACTATAAAATTGTTTGTTGATAACTACTAATAAGGTAATTGAAGCCATAACATTAATAAAAAAAGAAGTTAACAAACAGAGTTTTACAGAAACGTTATGCTAAGTCGAAAAGGGCCCAAAGTACGCATTATTAAGAATGCTTAACTTTTGACGTGACAACGTCTAATAAATGGATGAACGCCGACTGCACGCACAAAAAAGTGTCCCGTTACGTCGGTTACGTGTCCCGTTACGCTCATTGTGACGTTATAATCGGAGCGTGAAAAGTAATGCTATCATTTCGTCAATAATTTGTTATGGCGTTGTCACGTTAAACTATCGTCCGTAAACCAACTTTACAGAAAACCTTTTTTTTTTTTGCGAATTTCGGATTGGTCCCATAGTAAAGTTGTTCAAAATGATGAGTGGTTATGAGCCCTTTTCGGTTTACCATACCCTTTCTGTATAGCCCTGTATACTTTCAGGAAAACAAATACATAATCTTAATATATATAAATCTCGTGTCACAATGTTTGTCCTCAATGGACTCCTAAACCACTTAACCGATTATAATAAAATTCTCTTAATATATATAAATCTCGTGTCACAATGTTTGTCCTCAATGGACTCCTAAACCACTTAACCGATTATAATAAAATTCGCACACCATGTGCAGTTCGATCCAACTTGAGAGATAGGATAGTTTAAATCTCAAATTATAGTCGCAATTTTAATTTATTGCAAATTATATATATACTGATAATTTTTACTATAAATTGACAAGTCAGCATCAACATACTACGGTTGCTATAGTTAAGCAATATTTGACATAGAATTGACGCAATGGCTTTTGACAGGACAACGTCTGTCGAGTCAGCTATCTTAATATATATAAATCTCGTGTCACAATGTTTGTCCTCAATGGACTCCTAAACCACTAAACCGATTATAATAAAATTCGCACACCATGTGCAGTTCGATCCAACTTGAGAGATAGGATAGTTTAAATCTCAAATTATAGTCGCAATTTTAATTTATTGCAAATTATATATATACTGATAATTTTTACTATAAATTGACAAGTCAGCATCAACATACTACGGTTGCTATAGTTACGCAATATTTGACATAGAATTGACGCAATGGCTTTTGACAGGACAACGTCTGTCGAGTCAGCTAGTATATTATTATAAAAATTTTAAAAATCATTAGGCCTTTTTTAATCAAATAAAATTGTTATTACGAATTTTAACTTTCTAATTCAGTTCAAATTTTGAATATAAATTGTTATTCTGTAAAAAATGCCCTATGCAGTTTCGACACTGTTCGTAGAGGCAGACGAATTATATACATACGCTATGTACAAACGCCAGGTGCAACAGGTGGATTTAAACGGTAAATACATGAGGCGAGGCTATAACTCCTTGCTGTATGAAGTCCTGGTGCTTGGTTTCGTCAAACACCTGTGGAAATTGTACAACATTTAACAATTTTCATACAAAAAATCGCGGGCCGTGAGCGGCGTCACCAGGGAGCCATAACGCTATAGGAGCCACCAAACGGAGGCCACCTGTTGCACAAACAGGTGGGTGGATAGAAGGGCGTGTTTAAACCCTCCCCTATAATTCGTCTGCTCCTACGAACATTATCGAAACTGCAAAACACGTTTTTTTATTGTACCAATTATGCAAATATTTAATACGGAAAGGTTATGCCAAGCCGAAAAGGGCTCAAAGTACTCATCATTATGAATTACTTTTACTATGGGACCAAACCGGAATTCGCGAAATAAACATCAGCTGTTCCATACGTTTCGTCGAATGTCATTGACATTTTTCTATGGAACAGCTGATTTTTATTTTGTAAATCATCATTATAGGTACAACTTTTACAATGGGACTAACACGGAAATCGAGAAATGTGATCAACATTTTTGATGGGACATCTGGTTTTTTTCTCGATTTGGGTTGGTATCATAATTATTAAAAGTTGGTCATTACGACAATTAAGTACAATGTGTCTGTTTAAGCTCAGCATACCCTTTTACTTGTTACCCTGTATAGAAAAATGAGACACCTAGGGTTGATAACTCAGCTAGACGTATAGCCTATTTCTATAAACAAGTCTCTTCACAATGCTGCTATCCTAGTATACGGATAAAAAATAACGCGCGCTGCGCGAATGGATCAAAGGCTATTTTTAATTTTTACCAGATTGTCTGTACCGGTGGCCAAAATAAATAACTAAACAGTTTAGACAGTTTAGTTAAGGAAATACGACGGTGGCTCCCCTTTTCGACTCAACACATAGTATTGTGCGGACACTAAAATTGTATTCTTTTTTGCCCTGTTTGAAGCTACTTGTACTTAATTGAAGCTCTGACATTTGTTGAAAACTCGCTGCACCCCGCGGTATCACCTGTTTTTATTTTCATTCAATCCACCCCTGTATTAGTGTAAACAAAACGAAAAAAAAACAATATTCATATCGGTTCAGCCGTGCTCGAGTTTTAGCGAGACGAACGAACAGCAATTCATTTTTTATACCTATGTACATATAGGAGAAGATAAGTAAAAAATACAATAAATACACACAAATAGTAAATACAAGAAAAAAAAGAAAAATAGAAAAGTGTAAGCTTTAGAAGAAGATCAATAATGGCTACTGATATAGTTAAAAACTGGCCAAATGCGAGTCGGACTCGCGCACGACGGTCTCCGTATCATTGTCAATAAAAACGGCAAAAAACAGGTGTTAGAAAAAAACTAAACGATTTAGGCAGTTTGGTTAAGGAAATACGATGGTGGCTCAACGAAGGCTTTCAACTAATTAGATAATATTGTTCGAACTACAAAATTGTTTGTTGATAACTACATACTAATAAGGTAATTTAAGCCATAACATTAATAAAAAAAGAAGTTAACAAACAGAGTTTTACAGAAACGTTATGCTAAGTCGAAAAGGGCCCAAAGTACGCATTATTAAGAATGCTTAACTTTTGACGTGACAACTTCTAATAAATGGATGAACGCCGACTGCACGCACAAAAAAGTGTCCCGTTACGTGTTCCGTTACGAGATTGTGACGTTATAATCGGAGCGTGAAAAGTATGCTATCATTTCGTCAATATTTTGTTATGGCGTTGTCACGTTAAACTATCATCCGTAAACCGACTTTACAGAAAACCTTTTTTTTTTTTGCGAATTTCGTATTGGTCCCATAGTAAAGTTGTTCAAAATGATGAGTGGTTATGAGCCCTTTTCGGTTTACCATACCCTTTCTGTATAGCCCTGTATACTTTCAAATAATATATTAAAAAAATATAAAAAACCATTAGGCCTTTTTTAATCAAATAAAATTGTTATTACGAATTTTAACTTTCTAATTCAGTTCAAATTTTGAATTTAAATTGTTATTCTGTAAAAAATGCCCTATGCAGTTTCGACACTGTTCGTAGAGGCAGACGAATTATATACATACGCTATGTACATACGCCAGGTGCAACAGGTGGATTTAAACGGTAAATAAATGAGGCGAGGTTATAACTCCTTGCTGTATGAAATCCTGGTGCTTGGTTTCGTCAAACACCTGTGGAAATTGTGCAACATTTAACAATTTTCATACAATAAATCGCGGGACGTGAGCGGCGTCACCAGGGAGCCATAACGCTATAGGAGCCACCAAACGGAGGCCACCTGTTGCACAAACAGGTGGGTGGATAGAAGGGCGTGTTTAAACCCTCCCCTATAATTCGTCTGCTCCTACGAACATTATCGAAACTGCAAAACACGTTTTTTTATTGTACCAATTATACAAATATTTAATACGGAAAGGTTATGCCAAGCCGAAAAGGGCTCAAAGTACTCATCATTATGAATTACTTTTACTATGGGACCAAACCGGAATTCGCGAAATAAACATCAGCTGTTCCATACGTTTCGTCGAATGTCATTGTCATTTTTCTATGGAACAGCTGATTTTTATTTTGTAAACCATCATTATAGGTACAACTTTTACAATGGGACTAACACGGAAATCGAGAAAAAATATTAAGTTTTGTCGAATGTGATCAACATTTTTGATGGGACATCTGGTTTTTTTCTCGATTTGGGTTGGTATCATAATTATTAAAAGTTGGTCATTACGACAAGTAAGTACAATGTGTCTGTTTAAGCTCAGCATACCCTTTTACTTGTTACCCTGTATAGAAAAATGAGACACCTAGGGTTGATAACTCAGCTAGACGTATAGCCTATTTCTATAAACAAGTCTCTTCACAATGCTGCTATCCTAGTATGCGGATAAAAAATAACGCGCGCTGCGCGAATGGATCAAAGGCTATTATTATATTTACCAGATTGTCTGTACCGGTGGCCAAAATAAATAACTAAACAGTTTAGACAGTTTAGTTAAGGAAATACGACGGTGGCTCCCCTTTTCGACTCAACACATAGTATTGTGCGGACACTAAAATTGTATTCTTTTTTGCCCTGTTTGAAGCTACTTGTACTTAATTGAAGCTCTGACATTTGTTGAAAACTCGCTGCAACCCGCGGTATCACCTGTTTTTATTTTCATTCAATCCACCCCTGTATTAGTGTAAACAAAACGAAAAAAAACAATATTCATATCGGTTAAGCCGTGCTCGAGTTTTAGCGAGACGAACGAACAGCAATTCATTTTTTATACCTATTTACATATAGGAGAAGATAAGTAAAAAATACAATAAATACACACAAATAGTAAATACAAGAAAAAAAAGAAAAATAGAAAAGTGTAAGCTTTAGAAGAAGATCAATGTACATAATGGCTACTGATGTAGTTAATAATTAATAGTTCCAAAAAAACGCTAAAGTGGGTCAAAATCGTACCCAAAGGAGTCGGTACCTAATAAAAAGCGTGTCAAAACGGACACTAGGGCTGACCACTCAGCTTAACGTACCCATTTCAATAAACAAGCTTCTCCTCTGTGCTGTTATCCTAGTAGTTGGCGCGGATAAATACCGCGCGGTGCTCGCTCTGAACATGCGCAGAATAAACCTTGTACTGCGAAACTCCAATTCTATAAAATCGTACAAGCTGTACCAAGTTTCATCGAGATTGTGATGATAAAAAAGTAATCAATGAAATTACGAGTATGTTGT
Organism: Alcis repandata; assembly: GCA_949125135.1. Classification (NCBI taxonomy): domain Eukaryota; kingdom Metazoa; phylum Arthropoda; class Insecta; order Lepidoptera; family Geometridae; genus Alcis; species Alcis repandata. The sequence goes on along the minus strand of OX421221.1, from coordinate 9,947,626 downwards.
AATCCAGGGCAGAATCTATTTTCATTTTATAGGGTAAAACGATTTCACCCGCGTTGGCATTTGGCAATGAAAAACGGTAAAAAAATTATTATATGTTTTAATCCTGGGCATAATCTATTATCATTTCATCAAGTAAAAATATCAGAATCTCAGCTTATCAAAAATGCCCAAGTACTCGTATTTTCTCAAACGTTGATTGTATCGTACATTTTCGAAGTACTACGTAGTCTTCAAGCAACATTACTAGGGTATCATAAAACCAGAGAGTCGCCAAACGCGCAACAAGTGGACGCAGTTGTGTGTGCTCAAACTAGAGATGGGTCAATCAATATATTATTTTGCGACGTCGATACTGATGAAAATATCGTGCTATTTTTTGACTATATATTTTGATATCTGTACGCATAATCATCATATTATGCAACCTTTAGTCCTCTCACTGCTGGGATAATTATACGTATCTGTAACATAATTATATTGACCGATATTTTACTCGACGTATATTTTGATTTGACTTTCCTCGCTAGTGTTAGATGAATTGTTATCCAACATATATGTGTTACTGCGTGTAGCTCAAGTACCGGTATCGATTGGTTAAGTTTTTTAATAGAAACTTAATATTTTTTTCAAAAAACCAACAAACAGAAAAAAACACAAATCACTGTCCACAATAACTCCAAATGAATTACCAACTTACGAAATATATATTTTTTAACCTTGACTTCATTATTTTACAACCGCGTAATAATGTAATAATGATCATAATATTGTTTTACTCTCGACTGACGACTTTCTCTCTCTCTCTCTCGACCCTTGACTTCTCTCGAAAGCACAATTGCATTCGGAATATATATTATATACATATATTATGTGTTTAATATAGAGATGTATTCGGCTACAGTTCGTTTACCGCATCGTATGAATTCGTATGCCAAACACTGCGCGTCGGTCGTCGAATCAGGCAGTATGTATCGATATTGTATTCGCAACGGCCATCTCTAGTTAAAACCCTCGCTAACGTAAATGCGGGGGGAACCCATCCTCCATTCAGGGAGATTATCTCGGTCCCTCTCACTGTCGAGACATTTCTAATAAGAGCGAAAGGGACCGAGATAATATCTCACTCGTCATAATTCCCCACATTTCCCCTATTGACCCAATGACCGCGTGACCCCTTGTTGTACGACGATTACGGAACTGAAGAATATGACAATGACCTTTACAGCAAGGTCCTTTTATTTTACATGTTTTTGTAATTTTAAGAAAAACTTTTATGGGGAAACTTTGAACGGTGAACATTATCTAGTGTCACGTAAAATTACAGACTGCTAGGTTTTATAGTTCCTGAGGTAATTTCCTGATATACAGACGGAGAGATTTTGTCTACTCTGGTCGGTAATATTGACTTGATAAGTAGTGACTTTAAGCTATAGGTCGCAGGACAGAGAGCTGTCTAACTCTTAGAACCCGATCCTCCTCGTACAGTGTGTCAGCGGGGTATCGGCGCGGGTTGCCCAGCGTGACCTTTAGTACAGCTCTTAGTGCGCGTTCCGCTTCATCCACGTGTGGTTTGGCTGCGCCTCCCTACTCCCCAGACACTTATGCAGTATTGGAAAAGCGACTGACACAACTATTTGTAGACTAGCATTTCAACTTCTGGCTTAGCTGATGCTCTTTGAGTCTTTATAATGTAGAGAATCTTACGGACTTTCTTCGAGATGTGTGTCTGTTAAGACCATCTTATAAAGTAATTGAAGCCATTACATTTAAAACAAGTAAGGGTTATAGAGAACCCTTTCTCACATGCTAAGCCTAAAACGGTTCATTGTACTCATCATTATAAACAACTTTTAGTATGGGACCGACCTGGAATTCACGAAAAAAAAACCAGTTATTCCATCCATGGGTTGATCCCATGTTAAAAGTTGTTCATAATGACAAGTAGGTACTATGTGTCTGTTTGGGCTTAGCATACCCTTTCCTTATTACCCTGTATAGTAAAAATGAGACACCTAGGGTTGATCACTCAGCTAAATAGCCCATTTCTATAGACAAGTTTCTTCTCAATGCTGCCATCCTAGTACACGGATAAAAGACCGCGCGCTGCGCGAATGGATCACCCCTTGAAGCACCTTGAAGTCCGTAGAAGCACCGTGGGTACTGTAGTAACTGTACCCAAATTTTTATTTCGCGCCAGACTCAGTAAAAGTCTCTATCCTGCTTTTACTAAGGCAAAAGACTTAAAAATATGAATGCCATCTCACTCCGGTTGAATGGCACTTCATGATGTAGCCAAAACATTTTAAACTCGGTGGACATTCAATTTGAAAAAAAAATAATATTCCGTGAGTCAAAGTCAGTTTGTGTTGATTTTGACTGGTCGGCGGTGCCGGGACGGTTTTTACGTACCTAATTAAAACGATAATAGGCTGGTGTTCTTGGATAATAAGCTTTAAATACTTGTTAACAAGGCTGATTACAATATATTTTAAGGTATAACAGTGTTTTAGTGTTTCGAAATCGGTCATTCTTCGAAGCATCATTTCATTATCATCATCAATGGCCGTTATTTTTATTTCTCAATTTTTTTTATTATTTATTTGTGATAAATGTTAAGATCTATTCAAAATATAGTCAAACGATCATCCTAGAACAGTTGTGTGCAGTTGTTTTTGTGAAATAACAATTTACGACAAGATGTAAACAATAATTGTTAAGTGGGAACAGAAAAAGTCGCGCAAAAAATTTTTTTCGCTGGTTTTTAAATGCCTGATATTAAATACTTATAAAGTGAGTAATGTGTTCTTATTTTGTGACAAAGTGCAGATTTAGTCTATTATTAAATCTAAATAGTAAAAAACATACATTATCGCTTTACTTTTTTTTAGTAAAAATATGTAAACTTCAAAGTCCATGTTTTTTTTTTAAAGTAAGCGGTTATACGCTGATTTATATCTATACCAGGCCAACCAATTGCAATGTTAGTATAACATTCTATCATTCGAAGCGTCTATTCAACTGTTCGAAGAAAAACATTACAAGTGGGCTCTTTGTTCGAATGTTTAGGACTTTAGGTCATAAAAACCGTTCAAGTACTTGGCCGCCCGCCGCGCGCCGTACGATAAAAAACGCTGACGCGCAGGTGCTTCTACGGCAAAAAAACCAGATTGTCTGTACAGGCGGCCAAAATAAATAACTAAAGAGTTTAAACAGTTTGGTTTAAGGAAATACGACGGTGGCTCCCCTTTTCAACTCAATACATATTGTATTGTGTGGACACTAAAATAATTGTATTCTTTTTTGCCCTGTTTGTAATAAGTACTTAAATTGAAGCTCTGACATTTGTTAAAAACTCGCTGCACCCCGCGGTATCACCTGTTTTTTTTAATTCAATCCACCCCGAAACCGAACAAAAAAAAACAATTTTCAGAGAATTAAATTTTAATTTTCAGCAAGACGAACAATCAGCAATTAATTTTTATATATAGGTAAGTAAATACTCAAATTCTAAATAGGTACTAAGCTACTGAGAAAGTTAAACACGGACACTAGGGTTGACCACTCAGCTTAACGTACCCATTTCAATAAACAAGCCTCTTCTCTGTACTGTTGTCCTAGTAGTTGGCGCGGATAAATACCGCGCGGTGCACGCTCTGAACATACGCAACCAAGTTGTCTATACAAGGCTAAAGAGAGGAACTAAACTATTTAGGTGGTTTGGTTAAGGAAATACGATGGTGGCTCTCTCTTTCAACTCAATAAATAATATTGTTCGAACTACAACATAGTTTCAAGCACTTCTACTGTTTGTAGTAGGTTTGAAGCCATAACAATTACGAAAAATTAGTAAATATATTCTGTAGAAATAAGAAAAATAAAATAAAATCATTGTAAGAAATAAATTAACTCAAAACTATGAAATATGTATCTAATATTTTTCGGTACCATGTGTAACAGAATGTTAAGAAAATACTTAAACAGTCCATGCCGAGACTGATTTAAAATTCAAGCCACACAAGGTCTCTATTTTAGATTAAGTACAAGTTAAACATTCTTTTATTTAAAAAAAGTTCAAAATTAATTTATTTTAGGTTAAATGTACCCATAACCAAAAACAAAACTTAAAATAAAATTATTTCACAGTCAAATTATTATTATTATTTATTGTTTTTTTTTCGCTTGTCGATTTCGTAACATACTGTTTTTACATGGAGGGTTCGTCAGCCCCTCGCACAACCCCCGAAATGCTGGAAGACCTCACCCTACTTTGGTCAGCGAGTCCATCGGACTTAGCCGCCTAAGCGTTTTTTTTTTCAAGGCAGAAGCGTGAAGATCTACGCGGAGAGATATCTGGTTTAAAGGGGTCGCAAAATTCAAGTGTTTAGTTCAAGTATTCAGGCTATCGGCAGGCGTACAACCTTGGTGGGCAATTACACTGAACAAGTAGGTACAGTGGCGAGACAGTAAATGCGCACTCGGCCGAGTGTGTCGCCCCTCCGAGTATCTACTATAATTATCTACTTACACTTACATAATACAGGGTTATTCTTATAGGGTATGCTAAGCCAAAAAGGGCTCATAGTACCTACTCATCATCATGAACAACTTTTACTATGGGACCAACCAGAAATTCGCGAAAAAAAATCAACTGTTCCATAGAAACATTCAATGACACTCGACAAAATATATGGAACAGCTGATTTTTTTATGCGAATTTTGGGTTGGTCCTATAGTAAAAGGTGTTCATAATGATGAGTACTATGAGACCTTTTCGGCTTATGAATGACCCTGTACTCGTATTTACTATTGTTGCGAGTCAGTGTGCAAAGTTTAATTCAAAAATCAAAGAGATAATTCAATCTGATCGTTCAAAGTAGGGCAAAGTCGAGTCCAAAAGGTGAAACGGATTACAAACATACAGGTGAAACTAATAAAAGCGTGTTAAAAAAAGAGACACGAGGACTGACCACTTTAGCTAAACGTACCCATTTCAATAAACAAGCCTTCTCTCAATGCTGCTAACCTAGTATTCATGCGGATAAACACCGCGCGGTGTACGCATTGAACGTACGCATCGATCAAGTAACGTTAGCAATCAAGTTGTCTGTCTGTACAGGCACTGACAGGCAGGCCTGATTCACCCCTCTTTCTAAAATAAACAAGGTGGAACGGTATGCAGATATACTCGTAGTAACGCTATACGCTGTAGTATATTGACATTATTGACGCTAAGCGCTGAGCGATCTGAATTGCACTTAATTTTATCGTATCATCATCATCATTTGCAATCATCAAAATCCTCCCACTGCCGGAACACAGGTCTACCCTCGAAGGGTGATTAGGCCGTATTCCACCACGCTGGCCAAGTACAATTTTATCGTAACAACTTAACAAGAGTCATATCATATTCCTTTAATTGATTTTGCGGAGTGAATCTTCTGTATCTTAATATTATGTGGTACAGGTGGCCAAAATAAAGAGCTAAACCATTTAGACAGTTTAGTTAAGGAAATACGACAGTGGCTCCCTTTTTCGACTCAACATTGTACCTAGTATTGTTTGGATTTTAAAATTGTATTATTTTTTAGGCTGTTTGTAATAAGTACTTAGTTAAAGCTATAACATTTTTTAAATGGAAGTACATTATAAAGTAATTAAAGACGAAAGTAAATTATTATTTTATTTTATAAATTTTATTGTCGCTTAAGGTAGTAAAACATAAATGAAATTCGACATTCAAGTTTAAGATGTAAGTAGAATTAGATCAATGAAACAATACGTAGGTATTTGACGGCTACCGAGTATAGTGGCGAGACAGTAAATGAGTACTAGGCCGAGAAAGTAGCCACAACGAGTAGATGGTGTTTACATTTAAGTTTATAATTATTTACCATGTGGCGAGACAGTCCTATAAAATTATGTTTTCACTGGGCATAATCTATTTTCATTTCATTTGGTAAAAATATCAGAAGCTTATCAAAAATGCCTACTCGTATTTTCTCAATCGTTGAAAATGTTGAATACTTTTGAAATGTTTACTTGGATCTTCATTCCGGAGCCAAGACCACTACTAGTTGCTCAGTCTTCGAGCGACAGTACCAGGGTATCATAAAACCAGGGAGTCGCCAAATGTAGGCGAATAAACGCGCAACAGGTGGACGCAGATGTGTGTGTCCGTGTCCCCCTCACTAACCCTCACTAACGTAAATGAGGGTGTACAAAACCCGACGGCTCCCCCTTTCAACTCAACATATACCTACCTAGTATTGTTTGAATTTTAAATTGTATTATTTTTTGTGCTGTTTGTAATATTGTACTTAATTAAAGCTATAACATTTTTTAAATATAGACCTTTTTATTTAAATATTTTTTAAACATTAAAAATTATAGACGAAAATAAATTATATTTTATTTTATTGTCGCCTAAGGTAGTGAATACATAAATTAAAATCGAAATACAAGTTTAAGATGTAGAATTAGATCAATGAAATAATATCGAGAAATGGACCCTAGGGTTGACCACTAAGCTTAACGTACCTACGTGTTACTAAAAATAAGACTCTTCTCAGTGCTGCTATCCTAGTATTGATGCGGATAAATACCGATCGCTTGCTCGCATTTAAGATACGCAACCAATTTATTTATAAGGGTGGCCAAAATGAATAACTAGAATATTTTAAACGGTTTAATTAAGGAAATACGACGGTGGAAAGGAAATACGTTTCAATTCACCGGATAGCGCACCAAAAATTGTACCACTTCGAACTTTTTTGCATTGTTTGTTTGTATCAAGTATCAAGGAGATTGGAAGCCATAACCGGACAAGTGCACGAAGAGTTCAAATGTTTTAATTATTCTTCTGTAAAAAATGCCTTATTGTTGTTTAAGTTTGATACTGTTCGTAGGAGTAGTAGTCAAATTAGGCAAACTTTGATTGTGCAAGCTAGCGCCAAGGAACTTAAAATTAACTAGCTGACTCGACAGAGGTTGTCCTGTCAAAAGCCATTGCGTAACTATAGCAACCGTAGTATGTTGATGCTAACTTGTCAATTTATAGTAAAAATTATCAGTATTTAAATAATTTGCAATAAATTAAAATTGCGACTATAATTTGAGATTTAAACTATCCTATCTCTCAAGTTGGATCAAACTGCACATGGTGTGCGAATTTTATTATAATCGGTTAAGTGGTTTAGGAGTCCATTGAGGACAAACATTGTGACACGAGATTTATATATATTAAGATTATCCAACCTGGAATGTACATTGTCATTTGACACCAATGTAAAAATAAACCTTATGTCTATAAAGCTAAGTTCTATTACAGACAATCACTTGGTCAAAGAGAAATCCAGTGCGAGAGAGAGATTCGATAGCCCTGTGTCCCTTTCATCAAGTAAATATGTATCAATTCTTGAAGTAGGGTGTCCATAATGAACGAAAATATAAGATTACTAACTTTTACCAGCGGCTTCGCTCGCATTGAAGCCATTAAATAGAAATTAATCAATTTGATATATTTCTAATGTATTTTTTGACAAACAATTTTTTTTAATAAAAACGTATCCTGTGTTACATCTAATGCCTCCAAGAATTTGTTTACAAAAATTCATGATGATCGGTTAAGTAGTTTTCGCGTGAAAGCGTACCAAACAAACTTACATTCACATTTAAAATATTAGTAGGGATTTACACAATGCAGCATATAAATAGGAAGTAGTCTTCAACGTAAGCATAATTACGCATGTCTGTTATTATATTTATAAATTATAATAGGACAAACGTGATGACTGCACAGAAGGTGCGAGACGAGAGAGCACCAATCACTTGGTGACGATAGTCATCCGCAGTGCGCAGGCACGTTGTTATGGCATTTAGCTAGGCGTCCATACTTTCATCAGTGGGTACTTAAGGTCCTCTTGTTCGGGCACTTTAGGCAATTTGGCGCTCGAAAAATGACACATGAAATCTGAAAAATGAATTCCATCAAAAACATGAAATGAAAAAAATAATAATATGCAAGTCTAGCAGCGCAGTCCTTCCACTGCAAAAATAAATGAGATTTCATGAAACCAAGTCTGTTATTTTACTTGATATGAATTGTTTTATAAATTGTTTTGTAAAACTTTTATAGTAGTCTGAGAAATTATTTTAATCCGCCACATACCGTTCATTCAATTCAATTCATTATCTTATGTCCCGTATGAGGAGCCACGGTAAAACTCAAACATTGACAATTATGGGTCACAAATCAACTTTAAGACTGAAATTTCGTAAAACTGTTTTATATAGTAATGTGTGAACCTGGCTGTAAATATCTACCATATAAATATTAGGTTACATTACCTATGAAATTGGCGTTTTGTATAGAGAAGACAAAATATACGAAAAAAAGATATAATATATTTAATCAAACGAGCTTTAATTTGAAATAAATTTTAATTTAGAATTCCTAAGCAAAGAGGAGATATTTGGGATCAAGGTGGCCATATCGACATAGCACCAATTTCATTGTGTATGGACCTAGAATTTATAAATTCTCCCTAAAATAATGCGTCTTACTTTAATCCATCTTTAAAGCATCATTACTATTTTATGAAATCAAATTTTATTGGTTAATATATTTTAACCGAATGTTAGTATCTACCTACTGTACCTACATAAAATTGTTAGGTCACCCTAATGAAAGGAACGGAGGGGTCTCGCTAGCGCACACATACGCTACGAGTACGTGCAACAGGTGGGTTTAACCGGATGTGTAAATGTGTGAGTGTAATAACTCCTTGCTGCTTATGATGTCCTAGTGCCGGTTTCGTCCAAAAAAAATTGCCGAAAAAAAAACATCTTCAAAGCGAGCCTTTTCAAACGGTTTTCATATGAAAATTGAGTCACGTTACCAGGGAACCATAACTCTATAGGAGGTAGGCTGACGATCGTGCAACAGGTGGATTTAGTCGTGTGTGTAAAGCGTAGGCGGGGGTTGCCGTATATCATATTTGTGTTTACAGTGTTCAATGGAACGGTTGCACACAAACAAGCGACTTGCTAAGTTAATTTGTGAATGTGTATGTCAGTTACCGGTTTCTTTTTATAGCAAAACGAAAAAAGCAATAACATTCATTGCTTCAGAGAGCGGTCTTATTGCTGAGAGCGATCTCTTCCAGACAACATTTGTATATTAAAAGAAATATCTGATAGATCATAATGATAAGACACCTAGACACTTATTATTATAATACACCTACCTGTTCAACTTGCCGAACACTACCACATTGAGAAGAGAGTCTCAATCATAAGCTTCTTAAAAATAAAGTTCATTTCTTTGTCCGTAGCAATTTTGAAGAAATTATAATTAAATGCAAGTATTTTCAGGACCTGTTCATAAGATTTTATTATGACAAAATGCATTAAGGCGTAAGCTTTAAGCGTAATTAAAAATAGCATATTTGTAAGTAAAAAAATATTATTGGTAAATAATATGTAGCAACATTTATGATTAAAACAAATACAAACCAAAGGAATTACATAAGAAGAAAAAAAGCGTTACGTTTTTTTTCTTTTTAAAAAATATTCCCAATGAGAATATTTTTTTGTGAATTTGATTTTACAAACTTTCGATGCAGTCTCCAGTTGAGCGGGCGGGAGAGGAGCAAGGGGTTAAAGTGGTAAGGGGTGAAAGTTCACGGGCTTGCAGATAGTAGCATAAGTTATCTTTGTATCGACATTGAAAGTTAAAAGTGAGCTACTAAGTATAGCTTGCAATGCAAGTATGAACTATGAAACTTTGTCAATCAAGAAACTGACGCTTAGACTAGAAAAAAAAACATATTTTGTTAAGACAATAAGAAACAGACATTTTCACGTTTTAGTGGAAGTAGTTGCTCCCTAGCACGATGGCGCGACAAATTAGGAAAGTTTAAATAAATCTGTCAAAGCGAAAACTCGCATGTCGAGGGTTCTGAATAATCGTATTTTAAACGAGCGCGGAACCCTATATTGTATCTAAGATAACAAAACAACACAAAAACACTGTCCTATATATTTCTACAGATTTCTATACCTACCTCTAACTTTACTGAGGTATTGCTTTTTTAGTCTAATGTAAAAATTAAAATCTTACTTAATATTATAAAGGTGAAAGTATATACATGTTTGTTATGTTACTAATAAACGCTGAAACGGCTGAACGGATTAATATGAAATTTGGAATGAAGGTCGTTTTTGGTCTGGATACTTTTATCCTGGAAAACGCGGGTGAAACCGCGAAGCGTAACTAGTTTAAATATAAACCGGAGTCAATATTCCAATACCACTCATAATATCCTAAAATGTTGGCCTAAAATATTTCAGAACTATATTTATTTCGAGGGCAACTAAACCATGGTCGGCTAGCGTGATCTTTCCAATTCCAATGTTTGTTTTTATGTTATTGGGTGCGTACTGACTGACCGAGCAGCCTCGCGCGGCAGACGTTTGGCTCGGGCCGCGGCACGCTCGGGCGAGGCAGCGCGTGCGTTTGCCTCAGGCGAGGCAAGGCACGCCCTGACTGGCCGAGCATTTGCTTCGCGCGGCAGGCCTCGGGAGGCTGCTCGGTCAGTCAGTACGCACCCATTGAGTGACGAACCGAGCAAATCGCTCGCCTGATTCTAAACGTCACGATTGCCATTGCCCATAGCAGGCCAATTTACAAGGCCTCAAAATAACAGGCCAAACTTGTAGAATTAGAACAGTACTCAACGTCTACCGATACGGGGCTATAAAGAAAGGGCATGCTATAAAGATAAAGATAAAGAGCGGGCTCTTTTTCCGCAACTAGGCCGGTAATCGGCCCTTTTTGCGTGACATATGCGGGTTTCCTCACGATGTTTTCCTTCACCGAAAAGCCAGTGGTATGTAAATTCGTACATAAGTCCTAAAGAACTCATTGGTACGAGTTGGGGTTTGAACCCGCCACCTCAAGAATGCGAAGCGTCGGTTCTCCCACTGAGCTACCACGGCTTCAAAGGGCATGCTATATGCAAAGCCAAAACGAGCTCACAGTACTCATCATTATACAACTTTTACAGTGGGACCAACACGGTAATCGAGATAAAACATTAAGTGTTCCCATTCATTTTTAACCGACTTCAAAAAAGGAGGTTATCAATTCGTCTATATGTTTTTTTTATGTTTGTTACCTCGTAACTTTTGACTGGGTGAATCGATTTTGATGATTCTTTTTTTATTAGAAAGCTGACGCTTCCCATTTGGTCCCATTTCAATTCAGTCCAGTTCTGATAATAGTATCCATGAGAAAACCATATAAGTCTTAAATTTGCATTAAGTACGTGCGCGACAAATTAGATGAATAACTCAATAGTCGGTCTTTTGAAGTCGGTTTTCGTTTTTTGTTTTGTAAAAATAATGTTCTTGTGTCGAGAGTGATTGAAATTTTTGTGTGGAACATCCGATTTTGTTCTCGATTTCAGGGTTGGTAGCATAATAAAAGTTGTTCATTATGACAAGTATGTACTATGTATCTGTTTGGGCTTAGCATACCTTGTATAGAAAAATGAGACACCTACGGTTGATCACTCAGCTAAGCGTATAGCTCATTTCTACGAACAAGTCTCTTCGCAATGCTGCCATCCTAGCATACGGATAAAATAACGCGCGCTGCGCGAATGGATCAAACGCCACATACTACCAGATTGTCTTTACCGGTGACCAAAATAAATAACTAAACAGTTTAGACAGTTTAGTCAAAGAAATACGATGGTGGCTCCCCTTTTCAACTCAACACATAGTTTTGTGTGGATACTAAACTTGATTATTTTTTGCCCTTTTTGTAATAAGTACTTAATTGAAGTTCTGACATTTATTAAAAACTCGCTGCACCTCGCGGTATCTACTTATTTTTTTTTCATTCAATCCACACCTGTATTAGTGTAAACAAAAAAAAAAAAAAAACAATACTCATATTGGTCCAGCCACGCTCGAGTTTTAGCGAGACGACAGCAATTCATTTTTATATATAGGTAGGTGAAAAATCAAATCAAATCGTTACATATTAAATTCATTAATATTTTTCTGGACCAGGTGTGACAGAAAGGCGCGATAATACTTAAACAGTCCATGCCGAGACTGATCTAGAATTTACGCCGCAAAAGTCTCCCTATTCACAGCATTTCAGATTACAAGTTATCACAACTTAAACTTTTAAATGAACTTAACCCGGTGCAACCTTATATAAGCTTATCCTCAGCGGCGGCCTCAGGGGGTGGCGAACAGGGCAGTCGCCGGGGTCTCGCTCTTGCCCGGGGCCTCGCGCTACCACCCTCGTGCCACCGTTCCAACATTTACCTAAGCTTCCCTCCCTAACTTACACAGTGATGGTCCACCTGTTGCGCGTTAGGGCGCAACAGGTGAGATGAGAGGTGAGATGAGAGAGAGAGAGAGAGAGCTACCAAAGGCCTACCACCTCCTGCCTCCTAATTTTGTATGCTGCGGCTTCGTCCTATTCCTAGTACTGTTTTACAAAACAGAGTACTAGGACTTCAGAAAGCTAAGGAGGTTTACGCCTCACACATTCAAATTTAAATATGCACACACACACGTTCACTTTTATGGCGGTGAGGGTAAGCAAGGTGGCGAACAGGGCAGTCGCCGGGATCTCGCTCTTGCCCGGCGCCTCGCGCTACCACCCTCGTGCCACCGTTCCAACATTTAAGCTTCCCTCCCTTACTTACAACAGTGATGGTTTTTACCCATACTTCTGCATCCACCTGTTGCGCGTTGTGTGTGTTAGGGCGCAACAGGTGAGATGAGAGGTGAGATGAGAGACAGAGAGAGAGCTACCCAAGGCCTACCACCTCCTGCCTCCTAATTTTGTATGGAAAGTTGAATTTTTAGCTGCGGCTTCGTCCTATTCCTAGTACTGTTTTACAAAACCGAGTACTAGGACTTCAGTAAGCTAAGGAGGTTTACGCCTCACACATTCAAATTTAAATATGCACACACACACGTTCACTTTTATGGCGGTGAGGGTAAGCAACACTATCACATTCACAATTATGATAGTGCGGGTTACCACACCATCACACAATCTTCCCCCTGTTGCATATTACATACATCTTTCACGTTATCACCAGGCATGCGACAGATACCTATAAGTATATATTTTTTTAATTTAGTAATAGGCCTTGCATTTGACCGCCATCTTGCCTGATGGTAAGCAACGATACGGTCTACGATGGAGCATGCTTGTCTAGAAGAAACCGATTCACTCGCGACTTGAATATACTGAAGAGGCCGAGAGTGTAGCGACACCGAGTCGATGATGTTTACATTCACGTAATTATTTACTATTCTGGCGACATAGTTAAGTTTGTTGCAGTGATTTGACTACAATGGGTCGCAGAATTATTTTACGAGAATATTTTTACGAGAATTATTTTTCAAGAAAGTATTTTACGGATTTCAACCGGCTCTTGTCAGACGCCCTATTAGACGAAAAAAATAAAAGACTAGTTTATAAGAGTAAGACTGGTAAGATGCAGAATTAGGTTAATGGAACAATACTCAACAGCCGTTCAATATATAAATATTATTCAACATTTCTAAATTCAGAGTAGAAAAAAATAATAAAAGTGAAAAAAAAATAGTAGGATGAAACCCATTAGAAAAGTAGGAGAATATTATAAAAATGAAAACAGTATAACTGGCAAAGTTGGGTAATAAAAAGATCTACCTTTTGTATTTGCCCTTTTTTCACATAACCTCAAATTTAAAAACTCCCCCCGTTCCCCTTCCCGACCTCAGATCGCTCGTAAATTATTTTTCTCTTATTTTTTTAAATATTCTCTTCCTTTTCCAATGGGTTTCATCAATTTTCTTTTTTTGCTTTCAATAATTATCGTGCCTGGTCTAACGGTTTCGAGCAATATTGCCAGGGAATCATAAAACTAAAGAGTCGCGAAATGTAGGCGGAAAATGCGCAACAGGTGGACGCAGATGTGTGTGTCCGTGTCCCCTTACCAACCCTCACTAACGTAACATTATCTCGGTCCCTCTCACTGTCGAGACATTTCTAATGAGAGCGACAGTGACCGAGAAAATATGTCACTCGCCAGGATTCCCCACATTTCCCCTATTGACCCAATGACCGCGTGACCCCTCGTAGTACGACGATTACGGTAACTGAGATGATAATGACAATGACCTTTACAGCAAGTTCCTTTTATTTTTCATGTTTTTGTAATTTTAAGAAAAACTATTAAGTTGCGGTAACTTTGAACGGTGAACACTAGCGTCACGGCAAATTATAGACTGCTAGCTTTTTTTATAGTTCCAGAGGTAACTAATTGCCTGTGACATACAGACGGAGAGATTTTGTCTACTCTTGTCGGCGGTTGTCTCTAAACGTAGTAAATATATAGGGTTATACAGAAAGGGTATGCTAAGCCGAAAACGGTTCATTGTACTCATCATTATAAACAACTTTTAGTATGGAACCGACCTGGAATTCACGAAAAAAAAACCAGTTATTCCATCCATGGGTTGATCCCATGTTAAAAGTTGTTCATAATGACAAGTAGGTACTATGTGTCTGTTTGGGCTTAGCATACCCTTTCCTTATTACCCTGTATAGTAAAAATGAGACACCAAGGGTTGATCATTCGGCTAAACCAGCCCATTTTCTGTAATCAAGTCTCTTCGCAATGCTGCTATCCTAGTACTCGGCTAAAATTACGCTAATAACAGATTGTCTGTTCAGGTGGCCAAAATAAATAACTGAACAGTTTAGACAGTTTAGTGCAGGAAATACGACGGTGGCTCCCCTTTTCATTTCAATAGATAACATTGTTCAAACTACAACATTGTTTCAAGCAGTTCTACTGTTTGATGACCGTAATTGAAGGTATAAAAATGACGAAAAAAATAGTTTAATTTGTTGAAATTAAGAAAAATCAAATCGACTCGTTTAAAAAAATAAATCAACTCTTTGTAAAATAATATTTTTCGGTAGGTACCATGCGTAACAGAATGTTACAGTCCATGCCGAGTCTGATTTAAAATTCACGCCGCAAGGTCTCCTTATCCTGAGTATTTTAGATTACAAGTTAAACTTTTATATAAACTTAGCCAGGTGCAAGCCTACAAGCTTATCAGCAGGCGTACAACCTTGATGGGCAACACTGAACAAGTACAGTGGCGAGACAGTAAATGGGCATTCGGCCGAGAGAGTAACCACACCGAGTCGATGTTCTTACACCTATAGGGCGATTGTGCACTACAAGGAATTTTACTGTCCGAACATCCGATTTTTTACGGTCCGAAGTGGCATGAAAAAAACGGATGATTGGCTTGTGCACTTGTCCGTCTTTACTCGGATGAAGTCGGATGATACGCCTCAGTTTAGGTTAGCTCTGTCTTTGAAACTACACGCCACGCACGCGAAAGTACTCTGAACGAGGAGTTTGGAACGTCGGCAGTTGCTTGCTTTATTACTCTACGTGCGAAGGCGTAGAAGACAAAAAGAATTCTGGGTTCATCCCCTTATAAGTCCCCTAGTACCTGACGTTCCGGAATGGGGAAAAGTAAAATGTCGGACGGTAAAATTACGTATAGTGCACAAACTAGTATATACATTATATGGCGTGCCATATCGGACCGTAAAAAATCGGACTGCCGGACATTAAAATTCCTTGTAGTGCACAATCGCCCATATAATAATTTACTATTGTGGCGAGCCAGTTCAGTTTGTTGATGTGATTTGACTACAAAAAAAAAAACTACAATTGATCGCAGAAAAAATTTTCAACGGATTTTCAGAGTTCCTAGTACGTTTTCTTTTTCAATTTAATATTATGATCGAGTTAATGTAAACTACGATTTAAATGGAACTAGCTGTAGTTCATATTATGAACACTAGGTGGCGCAGTTTTTATTCCATATAAATTGTAGTTTACCATAACGCGATCGAAAGTGAAAAAAACTCGCACTAGGAACTCAGCTCTTATAAGACATATAAAAAAAATCGTGGGATTTATTAGACGAAAAAAAAATGTCAGTTTAAAAGACTAAAAGTTTTGTTAAGATGTAGAATTAGATCAATGGAACAATACTCAGCCGTTTAGTAGGTATAGATAAACTATCCTACTAATATTATAAACGCTAAAGTTGAGTATGTTTGTTGCTCTTTCACGCATAAACGGCTGAAGAGATTTACCTACATGAAATTTGGAATGAAGGTTGTTCATGGTCTGGATTACCACATAGGCTACTTTATGCCGGAAAACGCGGGTGAAACCGCGGGGCACAGCTAGTACTACATAAATTCAATTCGACAGTAAAGTGTTAGCTATAGATCAACACACAACAATACTTAACAGCTACTGACATAGTTAAAAACGGGCGGCTGACTCACCTATTTCTTTAAACAAGCCTCTCCTCTGTACTGTTGCCCTAGTAGTTGGTGCGGGTAAATACCGCGCGGTGCTCGCTCTGAGCGTACGCAACCAAGTTGTCTGTGCACGTGGCTAATACAAGGAACTGAACGATTTAAACAGTTTGGTTTAGGAGTCGTCGACGATGGTGGCTCCCTCTTTCAACTCAATAGATAATAGTGTTCGAATCACAACATTGTAAGGCTCTTCTAACTGCTTGTAATATGTTATTAGGCCCAAGTTTGAAGGCATTTTAAGACAGATCTAAACTGACTAAATATATGTATATCTGTCTTTATGCCCTTGTCTAATGTCATTGCAAGCCATTAGACAAGGGTGCCAATAGTTTTAGGATATTTAGAACTGTCAAAAGCCTTCAAACTTGGGCCTATTGAAGCCATAACAATAACGACAAAAGTAGTCAATTCTCGCCTTTAAGGAGCCCCCGCAAAGTCATCGATCTTTGACAGGTGTGCAAAGTTTGAATTCAATCTGATCGTTCAAAATAGGGCAAAATCGAGTCCAAAAGGGTCGGTTACAATACATACATATACAGGTGAAATTAATAAAAGCGTGTTAAAAAAGAGACACGAGGGATGACCACTTTAGCTAAACGTACCCATTTCAATAAACAAGCCTTCTCTCAATGCTGCTAACCTAGTATTCATGCGGATAAACACCGCGCGGTGTACGCATTGAACGTACGCATCGATCAAGTAACGTACGCAATCAAGTTGTTCTGTACAGGCAGGCCTTGTTTCATCCCGCTTGCTAATAAATAAACAAGGTGGAAAGGTATGCAGTGCAGATATAGTAAAAGTACCTAGCCTATCTTCTTAATATATATAAATTACGTGTCACGTTGTTTGTCCGCTATAGACTCCTAAACTACTTAACCGATTTCAATCTTTGCACACCGGGTGCAGTTCGATCTAACTTAGGAGATAGGATAGCTCACATCTCAATTTATAGTAAAAAACATGAAAAATTAGAAAATTTAAAAGTACATAAACGATAATTTAACTTTAGCGCTTTGGACAATGTAAACTTTTTTAATGTAACTTTTGACATTTGACATAGAATTGACGCAATGGCTTTTTGTACCAATTCGAATTAAATAGTCATCGAGACAGGACAACGTCTGTCGAGTCAGTTAGTACATACATAATATAGGTCCATTAACCCTAACGTCGTCGTTAGAAGTGCTAAGAGCACGCGATAGAAAGAGAGGCAACTTCTAGGTGAATAGGTTCTAGGTGAACTTCTAGGTAGGTATATTGACGCTGAACGCTGAGCGATCTGAATTGCACTTAATTTTGATTGCAACAAGAGTCATATTCCCTTAATTGATTTTGCGGAGTGAATCTTCTGTACCTTAGTATTATGTGGTATACAGGTGGCAAAATAAAGAGCTAAACTATTAAGACAGTTTACTTAAGGAAATACGACAGTGGCTCCCCTTTTCAACTCAACATATGGTATTCTTCGGATTTTAAAGGTGTATTATTTTTTGGGTTGTTTTTAATAACTACTGAATTGACCCTTTACAATTTTTTAAGGTCTAAGGTAGTAAAAACATAAATTCAATTCGACAGGAAAGTTTAAGATGTTCAAATTAAATAATTTGCTGTTCCATAGAAAAATGTCAATGACAGCCAAACTAATGGAACAGCTGTTTTTTATTTGGCAATTTCGGGGTTGTTCCCATAGTAAAAGTTATTCTTAATGATGTCATTTTCGGCTTAGCGTACCCTTTTCATTCTTTTAACCATGTATACTCGTACCTTGACGGCCACCGAGATAAATAGTTAATTGGTTAAGTTTACTATTAAACAACAACAACAAACAGGTCAAGTTCATAAAACCGTTTAAAAACGGACTCTAGGGCCTCCTTAGCCTGATCCTCCTTAGCGTTTCTTTAAACAAGCCTCTTCTCATTGCTGCTATCCTAGTACTGAAGCCGAAAAATACCGCGCGGTGCACGCATTACACAACGGCACTCATTCAACCAAGTTATCGTGTATAAGTTGGCCAAAATGAAGAACTAGACGGTTTGTAACATTTTAGTTAAGGAAATACGGTGGTGGCTCCCTCTTTTACTTCACTGAATAGTGTTGTTTTCACAATAATCTTTGTTAGGCTGGCATATCTATTTTGTTTTTCTATATAATGAAAAATAAATTAAGCCGATGTTAATAATTATCCATAAAAAAATAAACGTACGTACCTACGTAGTATAATTCGATAGAAATATGAATGAGAAATGCGCCAGCGGGATAATTAAGTACATCGGGCATGAATGGAAACTGTATTCATACATTTCTGTAGACTACTAGACTTAATAGCTTGTACTTAGCTGTTAAATATAATTTTAGGATAGCTAGGTACTTACTACTGACGTCGGCGGGTGGCGGAGCTGATTCAGATCTTCGCATGTACCGCAAATCCAAAAGATAGCCTGAAAAATAAATAAAATAATGTTATAATGGATATTAAACAAGAAATAAGGTTTTATGGGTAAGAAGACGACCTGCCTAGGTAGATATTTTTCTAATTTCTGAGAAACGCGTTTTTCCGAGTTTTTAACTTTTCCTAGCAAACCTCTTTCTTCTACGTAAGTACCTACTTAATGGTTTTGTAGGTAAGTAATACTTTTCCTCCTTTGGATTTGGAATATTTTATTTACCATAGATATAATAAAATGCTTATTCTAGAAAAAAGCAATAATTCAAAACCCCATCATCTTTTTTTAAATCTGTTTCAAACTAATATAAATAATAAAAACAAAACTAAACTTTCTTGACGTGATATTAATAAAAGTTTAAAGAGTCTGGCGCAAGTGATATTGTTTCGGTCAGTCTCTGAGTGACAGATACCGCGACAATTTCTCACACCATGCGACCCCAGTCCTGCGAAGAAGGTCTAAACTTCATACTTATAAGATAACGAGACTAAATGATGTAAAATGAACCGACACTGGTGACTATAAAGATTATTTTTGATTGCGGTCGTCTCACAAATGCACCTGTGTTTGCTTGCACACATCCTTTCCCGCTTCACACATCGCCCCGCTTTTGTTATCGTCCACAGTAAACAGGTGTATCAGTGTATTGTGTAGCTAGCGGAACCCATAGACCGTGAAGGAATACATTACACACGCATTGTTACACTCTTGTACATAAATATAGTAGGTACACGTAAAACATCGAAGTTCGAAAAAGACGACGCGCTGAAGAGGACCACTTTACCTTTTTAACCGACTTCCAAAAAGGAGGAGGTTCTATGTTCGTCTGTACCTATGTATTTTTTGTGTATGCAATTAAGTGACAAGACGAGCAAATCGCTCGCCTAATGTTAATTTAACCCGGTTTTTTCGCTCATCACTATTTTCAAAGCTACCTCCATATCTCGTCTAAATCCGTTTAGGCGTTTTTGCAAAATTTTGTGAACATAAAAACATAAAAAAATCTAAGCACACGTTACGTTACGTTCACGTTAATTATTGAACTAGCTGGCCATTTATTATCTAAACGAGGATTAAGATGGTGTGGCTAATTACCAAGCACAAATTTTAGCTATTTAGTTTTTTTCCAACTCATTAGTTAACTACGAGTACCAAGCCGAATAGAGCACATGAATGGCATATTTCTGATCAAGTAAACGACTTATATCGTAATCGTCGTCATCGTCATTACCGAAGGCCAAAGGCAATCGTAATCGTCGTCATCGTCATTACCGAAGGCCAAAGGCACTGTCTTTATTTGTTACAAGCTGACACCTACGGTTTCACCCGCATTTACTAGGATAAAAATTTTCTAGGTTATAAGGAAAGGGAATGCTAAGACGAAAAGCCGTACTCATCATTAATAACTACTATTGCTATGGGACTAACCCCGACATCGCCAAAACAAATCGCTGCTCTCATACCAAATCCAATTTTGTGTGATTGAGCAAAAACATTAAAATATCCACCAAACTTTTACATTCAAAATATTAGTACTTTTTGGCTTTCTTCGTATCTAATGCATCGCTTTCTTCTAGGCAAGCATGCGCCATCGTAGACCGTATCGTTGCTTACCATCAGGCAAGATGGCGGTCAAATACAAGCCTATTACTGAATAAAAAAATCTAATATACATCTATTTTTCTTTCTCGCTTTATTTCTTCTACTTACATACACAACACTAGCCCAGAGCTCGATATTTCTTTGCCACAGACAATATACCTACATACACAATATCTCAAGGTTTGACATTTCCACTCAATGCCAACTACTTCTCGTTAATCACTATCGTCAAAAATTACAACTACATACCTATAGGTACCTATATGTGTACAGGGCTATTAATAGGGTATGCTAAGAAGACATAGGGCTCATAATACTCACCATTGTGAACCACTGTGACTACGGGACCAACCCGGAAATCGTGACAAAAAAATCAGCTGTTTCATAGAAAATTTCAATGACACTGGACCAAACGTGTGGAACAGTTAATTTTTTTGCGAATTCCGGGTTGGTCTCATAGTAAAACTTGTTCAAAATGATGAGTAACTATGAGCCTTTTTCGGCGAAGCATACCCTTTCCTTAAAACCCCGTGTATATTTATACCTACATATCTAACATATCTTTACCTATATATAATATATATACGGATATTTCAGCGTCTTTCAAGTCGCAGTGCATTTTACAGTACGGATAAATGAGTGTTCAGTGGGCCTAGCACAACTTTGACGTAAAAATACGTAGCGAGTATTCGATAGAAAAGTGTACGCCATTTACACCCGTCAGAAGCATACTTGACAGTCGTAAATGGCGTGCACTTTTCTATCGAAAACTCGCTACGTATTTTTACGTCAAAGTTGTGCTAGCCCTACAGTACGCAATCCAGTCGCGGAGCATTGTATTGTACAGTATGGTTTTGTTTCGTTGTATAACGGGTGTTCTTTTACTGAAGCTAAAGGCAAACATACTCATATCCGTCATAGGCCGCATCATTGGTGCTCTCTAAGCAAGGTGGCGGTCAAACGCAAGCAAAAACAAAAAACAAAATCTTGACCAAATATGTGCATGAAATGTCATGTCATGTGGCAATGAAAGGTTAATTTGGATATTTTTAAACTATTTTTTTAGCTATAACTTACACAGTTTTTTACAATTTTACTAAAAAAATCTGAATCTAAAGTTTGAAAAAACAAGAGTCACGAAAAGAATCGTATTGAACCCATCACATCGTGGACCGCAAGTGTTCAAAATGGTTGGGTTTTGTTGTAGTCCATTTTTAACCGACTTCAAAAAAGGAGGAGGTTATCAATTCGTCTGTATGTTTTTTTTTAATTTTTTTATATGTTTGTTACCTCATAACTTTTGACTGGGTGAATCGATTTTGATAATTCTTTTTTTATTAGAAAGCTGACGCTTCCCATTTGGTCCCATTTCAATTTCGTCCAGTTCTGATAATGGTATCCATGAGAAAACCATACAAGTATTAAAGCATTGAGTACGTGCGCGACAAATAGATGAATAACTCAATAGTCGGTCTTTTGAAGTCGGTTTTTGTTTTTTGTTTTGTAAAAATAATGTTCTTGTATTTAACATAATATCTATAAGTTCATTATTATTTTTTTAACATTTTTTTTCAGTTTGTTAAACTGTTAAAATGTTGAAACAATTGAACAAAAATACCTATAAGTTCAATCACAATAAAACTATTAATAAAACAGAGTGTCTTTTCCTAAGCATGAAATGAAATAGGCCTTTTCATTTGTAAGCCCAAGTACTAGGATAGCAGAAACGATGAAGAGGTATTTCACCCTAGTTTTGCATGAAATAGGGTCTTTTCCAAACATGAAATGAAATAGGTATTTTCATTTGTGAAATAGGCCTTTTCATTTGTGAGGAAAAGTACCAGGATAGCAGAAACGATAAAGAGGTATTTCACTCTAGTTTTACATGCTTTAAGGCAGTGGGTCGACCGCCGACGATGGACGAGAAACGAGTAGAAATAGAAACTATAAACGAGTTTGCGATCAGCGGGAAGCGAGTGTGTAGTTTCGATAGTTTTGTCGCCGGGCTATAAGGGACTGTGCAAGTGCGACGAGCGATTACTCGCGCCACTCGCCCGCAGTCGCTCAGTCTGTACTGTAAAGAAAAGATCACTGTAAAGAAATGATCAAGCGAGCGAGCATCGCTGAACGAGTATAGCTGAGCGAGTTTATTTTTGAAAGCTCGTCGCTCAGCGACAAAACTAGTAAAGTCGTCGCCGGCAGTGTGAACAGTCAGAGAGCACCTTTTAATATATGCATCTCTTTCGTTTATACTGAATGTACATTTATTGTGTGTTTCTTGAGAGAGAAAATCGCCGATAGTTAGTCGTTTTCTCGCCGACGGCGGTCGGACCACTGCCTTACTAGCATGAAATGAAATAGGCCTTTTCATTTGTGAGAAAAAGTACCAGGATAGCAGAAACGATGAAGAGATATTTCACTCTAGATTTGCAAAGGTGAACACGGGTCACGAGTGCGACAGAGATAAGACATACGTTCATCAGTGTGCGAGAAGAGACCAACATACCGTTGAAGGGTTAAGGTCACTACACTGGTTGCGCAACTTAAGCTCACGACTTCACGAAACTTACAGCGACAAGTTTTTATAGTGAAATATTACCATGGACGAATGGTTAACGCAAAATAGGTAGGTAAAGTTATATTAAGAATTATATATATTTATATGCAGTGGCGGATTTACACATTTGCCGCCCGTAGGCTATTCAACATTTTGCCGCCCCTACCGACCTAAACAATTCGATACACTAGCCCCGTCCCCTGTCCCTGCTCACAATAATACTTTCTTTCAGAAATCATGTCCGAAATTAAAAAAAACTTGCCCCAGAATTTGCCGCCCCTGAAATCTGCCGCCCTAGGCTCCAGCCTACTCAGCCTGCTGGTAAATCCACTGTTTATATGTCAATGTAATATTAATATAAAATTTTTCAAAACTCCCTATTTATATATATGGCTAAATCGGTCGAAGTGAAATTAGGCGAGAGTAAGAAAGTACTTAGTGTTCATCATGAGCGTGGACACTAATTCTTTTCAAATAGAGAATATAAAAATGTAATGTAATCTACTTTACAAATTATGTAAAGTAGTAGAAATAAAGCTATAGACAAAACTTGAAGAGACAATTTTGAAAAAATTTGACTTCAAAACTGCCGTCATAAGCCCATACCTGGGTATCTCAACAAAAAAGGTGATTTCTGTTTTTTCAAGCTAGCTATCAGATGCATGAAATATTTTTTTTAAATGACGGCAAAAATATACTTGCATCGTGTATTTTTTCCAGTTACATACTTTAATTTCAAAACCAAAACACTCAACCGATTTTGACGAGTTATGTATGGAAATGAACTAAAAATGTATGCTTGTAAAAAAATCCGAATCGGTTAATAAATGACGGAGTTCTGAGAAAACAACCTTATAACAACTACCAAACGTCCTCATTTTTAAAGTTGTTTAAACAACAGAATATGAACTATATACCTATATAGTAGTAAAAGGTAATAAGTGATGTGATGTGGATTATGTGTGTATGGAACTATATACCCTATTTGCATTGACTTGTAACTGATTTTAGATCTGACTCCATTAATACTTATGAAAGGTGAGGTTAAGTGAAAGACGCATGAAGATGTGTGCTTTACTGGAGCCGGCACAGGACTGCTCGCTGTTGCTCATTCGTAACATAAGTCTTATTAGCTAAATGTTTGAAGTATGTAAAGTAGGTGTTGAATAGGTGAATAACCCTACAGTAGGTACCCTACATTTCCTATATTAGAATCCTATAAATTATCTTCACTGTGCTCTCCATCACTTTAATTTATGGGTTGATTACGCGTAACGAGTACAGTGGCGAGCCATTAAATTCATGATTCTAGTGACTGTCTTGAGTATTCGACCGAGGGCACTGTCTCGCCACTCTACTCGTTACGTGTAATCTACCCATTTCCTTTCACTATGGTGAAGTATCAGGAATCGTATTCTTGGGTGCTCGAGATTATCTCGGTCCCTGTCGCCATGAGATTCCTAGTAAGAACGACAGGAGACTTAGGTAATATTTCACTCGCAAGAATAAAGTTCCAGACAACAGTTACCAGGCCGTCAAATTAACCGTACATTGAATCGTAACGAGAGCCAAGTTGCAATTCTATAATCGAAACAATATAATATAATAAAAAAAATAGAACAATGTTTGAGAATGACATTTCTATTAAAGAATTTAGATTGGAATCTTAAAATAGATCACAGGAATCTCATGTCAATATCATCCCACATTGTTCTAGTTTTCACAGCGTTTCGATTTTAACAGGGTTATTCAGAAAGGGTACCCGGAATTCGCGAAAAAAAATCAGCTGTTTCATACATTTTGTCGAGTGTCATTGACACTTCTGTAGAACCACTCTGTCGAACAGCAAATTTCGTTTGTCGCATAGTAAAAGTTATTCATAATGATGAGTACTATGATACTCGTATTTTTTCGGCTTAGCACACACTTTTAAATAACCCTGTAGAATTGCAATTTGGATAGGGGCTGAAATTGAAGTTGAACCGTACCTTGACACTCCTTGACGCATAGTCCCGAGTCGTAGTTATGGTCTGTCTTGTTGCAGACCACAGCGCAGGGTGCGCATCTGTTGATCTCTGGGGAGCAGTACTCTTCGAGGCTGCAGGTGAACTGGCCGCACCGAGGCCCGTCGAGCGTGAGCTGGGCTGCCGCCGCGCTAGCCAGCGCCAGGAGACACGCCAGTCGAGACATTTTGTGGCTAGAACAAAAATAAAACTTTTATTTAATAAAATTATTTTAAATTAAACGCAATATTTTAAGCCTCTCGGCCTATACGAACATCCTTTTCAATAAGTAGTGACTTAAAAAAAAAAGAAGTGATCTGACGAAAGTGGAATCTGACGGACGTGTACCAAACCTCAGTGACGAGCTGACTAACTTTGATGATGAAATCATATGTGATCAAAATCAGTTTTTTAGTAGATAATTTGGTGTGATAACAAAAAAGGAAAAAGTATAGGAATGACATTTCTATAATCTACTAGCTGACTCGACAGACGTTGTCCTGTCAAAAGCCATTGCGTCAATTCTATGTCAAATGTCAAAAGTTATGCTATTGCGTAACTATAGCAACCGTAGTATGTTGATGCTATCTTGTCAATTTATAGTAAAAATTATCAGTAAATATATAATTTGCAATAAATTAAAATTGCGACTATAATTTGAGATTTAAACTATCCTATCTCTCAAGTTGGATCGAACTGCACATGGTGTGCGAATTTTATTATAATCGGTTAAGTGGTTTAGGAGTCCATTGAGGACAAACATTGTGACACGAGATTTATACTATATATATTAAGATGAGAAATATCATGATAATATCTATTTAACGTGAAGGAATCAGCTGTTCCATAAAAATGTCAATGACACTCGACAAAATGTATAGAACAGCTGTTTTGTTTTTTTTTTTCGCGAATTCCAGGTTCCATAGTAAAAATTGTACATAATGATGAGTTGAGTACTATGATAACCTAGAATATCTAAAGTATTTAACCAGTCATTCTGTATATTTTGCATCTTTGGTAAAGTAAAACCGTATTTTTTTCTAAATTATAGTTACTTGCAGATAAAATCTTTATGATCTTACTTCACACAATACATATATAGGTACTTGTTTTCCAGTCTCGTTAAGTAAATATGAAATTATTTAAGCACACACAAAGCGACTCGCGACGATGACTCACCGCTGCCCACCATTTCAAGATGTAAGACAAATGAAAAAGTATTCTATGACATCGGGTGACTATACGTAACGAGTACAGTAGTGGCGAGACAGGGCCCTCGGCCGAGTGCTCGGTTTGTATAAACGGTTTGACGAGGCGAGACAATCACTAGAACCATGATTTGTTTGCTGGCCGATTATGCCCATAATGGACATACTCGGCCGAGTGGCGAGACTGTAAATGAGCAGCCGATTTATTGTCTCGCCATTGTACCTACTCGTTATCTGTAATCAACAATTACGAGTACAAACACGAATTTAACGACGATTTGTTATCCCAAATCGGTCGAACTGTTTAGGTGGCAGGTAACAAAGAAACAGACAAACACACCTACGAGTAGGTACATCCTATATCAAGCAAGACTACAGTCAAACGCAAGCCTGATCAAATAAAACCATTTTATGGTTGATATACCAAAAAACTCATTTATGGTTGATATATAAAAAAAACTCATCAGTTGTAATTGTATCTTTGGAAAACAAAAACCGACAAGGCGGTGGGTTTCAGGCGGCCTAAAACTCAGACACTAGGCTTACCCACTCGGCCTGAACAAACTTACTCTATTTCGAGCATCATAAGCATCTCTCGATTTTAAATACTTATAAACCCTGCTTAAATTTGAGCACTGCTTAAATTTTTCATCTTGTTTTCGCATGTGGCATTTCATGTTAGCAAGATTTACTTAGGTATTTCAGGTCAATCACTTTTACTAAGGGAGTTATGGGACCTTCTCTGATTTCAGGGGGGATTTTTGCTATTTAGCAAAAAATAAATCGGCTGTTTCGTACATTTTGTCGACTGCCATTGACATTTTTCAGCTGATTTTTTTCCTTATTTCAAGGTCGGTCCCATAGTAAAAGCTCATAATAATAATACTAGACGAGTAGGTACTACGAGTCGTTTCGGCTTATCATTCCCTTTGCTTCTAGCCCTGTAGAAATAAATCTGTAGCTAGACATCTCCAGAAATAATCTAGGGATGACTCATTCGAGTTAACCTTTCACGGCAGTCTTTTCACTGGCGCCATCTCGTTGAAACCATCGTAACTACTACGTGCGTGTCAAGACGAACCTGGTTCTGGGAGCAAAAAGTGAACCCATTGCCACAGAGAAATTAGATCCACAGTGGAAATATCGTTATCTAGACATTAAGTAATTAACGCCTATTAAGGGGCAGAATATGACGCGCCGCTATCTCGCTCGCTCATTTCAACATTTGTGAAGTTATAAAATGACGTTTTTTTTTTTTTTTAGTTGACCTGTATGTATGTCTCACTGCTGGGCAAACGTCTCCATTATAAAAAATCGTATTCGGTCAATTTGCTCAGAATAATATCACAAAAATACAAAAAAAAAAGATTCAAACAAGTTTCAATACATAAGCATGGAACTATATGTTCTGCCGGTTATTATGTGTGAAACTTTTTGTTGAAGCTTTGTGATATTCTGAGCAAATAGATCGAATGCGATTTTTCATAGTTTTAATTAGTGATTTTATAACTTCAAAAACGTTGAAATGAACGAGCGAGATAGCGGCGCGTCATATTTTGCGCCTGCATTTACGCGATGGTGCGACGAACTCTAGAGGTTTGAAAATAAATGGACCGTGCTGGCCTAAGACCGAAAGAATTAAAGGAAACTGAGGGAAGACCTCCAGCAGTGGGACAGCCACAGTTAAATAAAAAATTACATTTATTTAAATGCTCAAAAAATAATAACTCTGTTATAATAATTCTAAGTCTTTAGGTCTTCTCGATGGGGTTGCGTAGTTACGTTACAGAGTTTATATGGCCACCTATCAGCTTCATCGACAGATCAGCTCCATAAAACTACAATATTGCATTATCATTCGATTTACATGTGTGTAAAAAAATTCGGCTTAATCGTACACCAGGAAGTGGGTCAAATTCAACTTTGCAAGATTTTAGCCGCAGACACCCGAACTGGTGAAACTAAATGAAAGCTTGTCGTATAAATGTTGTAATGCTGTTCTGTTCAGCTATAGTTTTGAGATATGCTAAATATTATCTACCTTTAAACTACGACTCAGCTTTTGTTACATACAATACTTAGTAGGTATTTCTTTGTAATCAAGGGACCGAAAACATAATCGTTAATAGGACATTGAGCTTCAGAAAAGCGAGGGGGCATTTTCGTACATACCTTCCTTTCCTGCAGCTATTGAAAGGTCCAGAGTCTAAACTAAGTTGAAGCCATGATTAGTCATGCCATGTGGCGCGGTGAGCCTTTGAATCGGTTCCCGAAGCACTACACAAATATTTATTGAATTAAACCCTGCCGACGTACCGTACGCACAACTTTCACGGCGGGAACATCGAATTAAGCCCGACTGTCCATATAACACACATGACTTCGAAACGTGGTGTGCAGAGCTGTTCCTAATACTACTCTTTTGTGTTACTGACCCGCCTTGAGTTTTTAATACGGTTGCTATGGTGATGAAAAATTAACGTATGACCTCTTCAGTCATTCGAGTATTTCCGAGAATCAGAATAGTTAATCGTACTACACTACAAGTCGAAGAAAAATGCATCAAAAAGATTTTATTGCTTTTATAGTGATTCTGATGACTTCTTACTGCAAGTTGTAGAAAACGCAAAGGAATCGAAAAAGACTGGAAACGAATTCTGCTTTCCTGAAAACCTTACATTAACCTGATCTGTTTTAAAAAAAACCTGGCCCGGCTTTGCACGGGTATGAAATATAGTATTTGTTACTCGCTAATAATGTAGCTTTATATTGGTGAAATATTTTTTTTAATTGGTCCAGTAGTTTTTGAGTTACTTCATTAGAAAAATACAAATCTTTCCTCTTTATAATATTAGTGTAGATGTAGATATAAAACGATATCTAGTGATAATAGATTTAGGAGCTACTTCGAGTTTTTAGAAATTACCTCCGCGGCCTCAGCGGGACAGGTGAGGGTGGGAGGGTAGGCTACAGTGTGACTCATCGAGTTTGATTTTTCAAACCTTTGATTTTATAGGGCTACTAGCGGCCCGTCCCGGCTTCGCACGGAGAATATAGGAACTCTTTGTTATAACCTCTATTCTCATGCTATTGCGTAACTATAGCAACCGTAGTATGTTGATGCTAACTTGTCAATTTATAGTAAAAATTATCAGTATATATATAATTTGCAATAAATTAAAATTGCGACTATAATTTGATATTTAAACTATCCTATCTCTCAAGTTGGATCGAACTGCACATGGTGTGCGAATTTTATTATAATCGGTTAAGTGGTTTAGGAGTCCATTTAGGACAAACATTGTGACACGAGATTTATATATATTAAGAAGATAAGGAAAGGGTGTGGCTAAGCTGAAAAGGGTATATAGTACTCGTCATTATGAACAACTTTTACCATGGCAAACACAGAATTCGCGAAAAAGAAATCAGCTGTTCCATTGAATCAATGACTGTCGAATATGCCGACAAAATATACGGATCAGCTAAATTTTTTTCGCGATTTGCGATTTTTTATAATGATGAGTACCTAAGACTACTTACTATGAGCCTTTTTCGGCTTAGTATACCCTTTCTATAACCCTGTAAATTTTAATAAAATCTAACAACTCACAACCGATGCATAAACTCGTTAGGTTAGACATTCAATTGATATTCTCGTTAGGTTAGACTTTTATGAGTTATTTATAGGTTACTAGCAACCTGCTCCGGTTTCGCACGGGTATGAAATATAGCCTATGTTACTCAGGGATTATGTAGCATTCTAATAGTGAAATATTTTTGAAATCGGTCCAGTAGTTTTGAGTCCAGTAGTTCCTCTTTATAACATTAGTGTAAATGAAAAGATATAAAACGTATCTACACGTACTTACACATTAAAAGTACCTATAAGCACCTACCTACATATAGTGAATCATGATATAAATATGTACCTAGGTATAGCATAATGATGTTCAACATTAATAATGACGTATATTAACACAAGTTTAAGAGTATCATTATCGTAGGAAATTAGTTTACCAATTTAACGATTTCCTGTTTGCTTTCGAATTTGAAACCAAAATGAAGTATATTTATATGTAAGTATAAAGTATGAAGTCAAATTCCAGCAATGGCGATAGCTCTGATGTAGGTACCATTCCCTAAACTTAGCTAATTTGACATGACTAAAATCTTTGTCGCGTTCCATTTCAATGTTGTCGATTCCGTTGTACCAATTTCTAAACTAAACTAAATTTAAAAGCAATAATCTTGTTGTCATTTCTTTCTCACTTGCCATAAGCTGTTGTTAGAATCTGTATATTTAAGGTGGCTTTTGCCAATGAAGTTCTAGAAGAATATTTTAAAAGGTGTTTAGTTAAAGATGACAATGAGGCGCGGTGATCTAACACGCGGATCACCTTGAGAGGCTCTAGCGCGCACGTACGAGTATCTCTCACAAACATACTCATAGGTACGGCAATAATATTAGTTAGGCATTCGGGGTCATTATATGGGGAGGGGCAATCGAGTCAGATCAATAAACAACACATCGTATTCGTATACAGGGCTGTAAGGAAAAGGAATGCTAAACCGGAAGGGACTCGTATTACTCATTACTCAACTTTTACTCCTAGTATCACAAGAGCTCTTACTTCACAGCTATTAAAATTTATAACAATCTGCCTTTAGACGTTAAGATGCACAGAGGACCTGATTTCAACAAAATGTTGAAATCTTGGTTACTAACGCAAAGTTTTTATAACTTACAAGAATATTTTGCAAAATAGTGTTGGTTTAAATTCCTAACAAGATATGTAATTGTGGTTACAGTTTTTCTTTTTTTTTCAATTTTATTTAATCTTTAAGCTAATTATTGTACGCCCGAAATGGGCAAATTGTTGAAACTGCAAATTGTAATAACAACACCTTATGTACACAATTTAAACAATAAAAATATTCTGATTCTGATTCTGATACTACGAGGCCAATTCTGAAACCGCTACTATTATAAAAGCTGTTCTAGTCTAGAGAAATGTCAATAACATTCGAGTAAATGGAACAGCTAATTTTTCCGTGGTTTCGGGGTTAGTCCATCATCATCCATCAGCCTTTTATATAAAGCACTATAAAGCCTAAAGCCTGGAGTTTGTACCCACTGTTGGGTATAGGCATCCTGTAGAACCCTGTAGAAGGAAATGTTACGCCAAGTTATGTTTTTCTTCACTGATATTCCAAGCAAGCTCCGTCTAGTCTCCGTCGTTTTACCCAGTCCTCTTGCTTGTTTTCGAGATTGAAAAACATCAAGGGTTTTGCTCTTTAACGCAGCCGGGTATCTTTCCAAGGTCCCCCCCCCCCCCCCGCGTCCGTCAACAAAAAAAAAGGTCTTCTAATGGTCACCGACGCCACCTCAAACGTCGCTAGTGCGTTGGCTACTCATCAAGCTTATTATTTTTTTCATCATTTCTTATTACTTATTCTCTTTTTTGTCTATAGCAGTATAAAGTTATGTTCACATTTGTCTTGATACGCTCCAAGAACCAGTTTACCAGTAACACTGGTCTGGGATACGAATTGATTTATAGAATGCTGGTCGATTCATCGTACATTTTTTATGGGAAATGGATACGGCGGTTACGAGTATAACCTGATCTTATGTGCCTGCTGTCGGGCCCGCCGGGGCAACACTAAACTTGACTCCTAGGAATGTGAAGTGCTAATGCAATGATTTTGACGACCTATTCGCATCAAAATCGGTCCAGGTGTTGATTTCCACACACATCAAACCCAAAACATTGCCCTCCTTGTTAACCGACTTCCTAAAAGGAGACGGTTCTCAATTCGACGAGTCTGTTTTTTTTAATGACATGTTAAGAAAAATATAAAACAAAAACCGACTTCAAAACTACTTGTAAAAACTTAAACTAAAAAGTAGAGAATGGGATTTTAATTAGTGCAAAGACCATTAAAGGACAACTAAAGAAATAATAGAATTAGTTATTTTGGAGTAGGAGCCAGCCAGTGACAGTTTTGCTGACTTTACTTTGACTGGCACCGACTCCAAAAATAACAGACTCTCTATTATGCTGATTCTATTATTTCTTTAGCTATCAAAATCATGCCAAAATGTAAACAAACCAAAACGTTTTTTTAGTTCTTGTTATTTTTTTCTAAAAGCTCTAAATCAATTTAGACAAAATTGAGATGGGACCACCTCTGAAATATCACCTACCAAACAATATCACAATCATCAAATTCAGTTCATAATTGACGGTGTAATCGCGTAACAAACATGCAAAACAAAACAGTGGAATTGAGAACCGTCTTCTTTTTGGAAGTCGATTAAAAATACAATGCAACGCCATTTTTTTTTTTTTGAAGGGGCTAGTAATTTCGGAGCGTACACCCTACAAACATACATACAAACTTTACCTCTTTATATTTATTACTTGTAACCAGTACAATGGTGAGACAGTAAATGGGTATACTCGGCCGAACAAAAAAACATGGTTTTAGTGATTTACTCGCCTCGTCAAAATGTTTCTACGAACCGTGTCCCTTCTGAGCCGACGGCACTGTCTCGCCCCTGTACTCGTTACGTGTAATCAACCCATTAGTACGAGTACAGTAGAAAACCGCACATCGGTACTTAAATCTACCTTAAAAAGGCCCGTTGAACAGTTCCATCGACCAGGAGTCCATGAGTCGTAGAACCGCATCTCTCATCAGGCATGCACGTCACATACCGCCTCAATATTGTTTCCTTTTAATTTGTATGCAAGTAAAGTAACTGTGAGTGGCTCAGAGGCTCTTTTCTGCATCTGATACGCGAAACTTAGCCGTAACCAGAGGTCATATGGCCCAAAATCGGCTGGGTTATGAAAGATTGCAATGCCGCGACAATGTACGTGGGCTGTCGGTTAGTACTTATCGTTTCGACACACTGTTTGAAAGACACTGATATCTACAGGGTTATTCATAAAGGGTATGATAAGCCGAAAAGGGCTCATAGTACTTATCGTTATGAACATCTTTTACTAAGGGGCCCACCCGAAAGGATGATGGGCACTTCGTCCCCGGTGTTGTATCAAGTCATGACATATGTCATTCGAAAGAGCATAACAATAGCATTATTTAATTATATGGCACCAACCCCGAGTGACGTGCAGGGAAAAAGATATGGCGGTTTTTAGATTCCAAAAAGTGCTGTTTTTTTTTGTTTTATAAAACTATTTTATCGAATTTTATTATCGTGTATGCATTTTCTGTGACTATTTTATCACTCCCTTATAACAATTAGATAATTATAGTTTGTTTATAAACGTTTATATAGTTGTAATTATTTTAATTTTATACTGGCACATATGCCAAAATCCTTACATTGCTGACTATCGACAGTTTTTGTCTGAATAATGCCATAATATGATATCGATTTATTAATATTATCAATATTTGAAAAATTAAGCGAACTTACCTGTAAGTGAAGTCTGATTAAGATTATAAGTTGTCTTGTCGAAGGGTTAAAAGCCCGAACCTTTCGTCAAACTAGTTTGTTTTTTTAATTATCTCTCCCTTTACCAAGACACTATAAAAGCGAGCGAGATAAACTTTAAATAATGGTTACAGATAAGAGTAAAGGCATAGAGCAGAGAGCAATCATCGACTAAATGCAGAGATTTTTACTTTTTTTTAAATGCTTTTGACTTTGAAAATAGTGGTCAATTAGGCCTTCTTTGCAGAGCCAGCCATGAATTTGGCTCAAAACGTCACAATACTGCTAACGGTGTGAGGTACTGTCGAAAAAATCGGCTGTTTCGACATTATTGATGTTCTAGAAAACAATTAAGAAATCTTATTGAGAATTGTATTTATTGAGAAGGGTAGTCGTGCTGAATCTGACTACATGCCTATCCCGATCATATTCGTACTATATTCATACTCTGCAAGACAATATACTATGGAACAAGCTCCTGGCGTACCGAGAAGCTAATGACCTCGTAAGTGACTGGCAGTAAGGATTTTGCTGAAACTGGTCTACTGGTGATCTTACCACTCACATCTGAGAGACTATCGAAAACATGAGGAAGCGCTCATATCACCACCGACAGAGGATGGTAACAGAGGTAGTTTTAGTAGGTATAACCCCACAAAAACCCCCTTGACCCGGTTGCCTCCCAACGCAGCAGGTTATTTTCTTAAGGTTTCCTCCAGTCTCAAAAAAATTATCCTTAATAGACTATCCATCAGTAACACTACTTTCGAACGTGTATCTTATACTATACCGATTGCAAAAACTCGTGTTTTTACTGTAGGTATTGCTTTTTTAGTCAATAAAATGTCATAGTGCGCATCAAACTTAACCAGGTTAGTACCGCCTCAATCGAAAACTGCCAAGAGACAAGCTTATGCGCTTGACCATGGCTTCTCTCGGAGGCTGGATTTTTCATCCGCTGAACCGCGCGTCGGATATGCAACGGCAACGGTTTGTCGTCTGCGTCCCCAAAAACACCAGGCTTTATCAAATAATTATAGTGAACAAGGAAAAGCGTGGAGAGCACCGACCCCTGGAGAACACCGGCCTTGATATCTTTTAAATCAGATAAAGAACCACCAATGACCACTGCTCGAATCAAATAATCCCGCTGGAAGTTCGATATCCATGCAACAAACCAAGTGAACAAGCCAAACAAAGGGAGCTTGCTTATAAGGCTTTTATGCCAAACCCTGGTGAAAGCTTTGTAGGTGTTAATGGAAACGACTAGCTTTTTCATATGTTTTACAGAGAGGGCATATTCAGCTACTGGATACATAGCGACTGACATAAAATGCCTTTTATCAAACAGCACTCTTAATACTCTTTATTTCTTGCAAATCATTGCCAAAATGTCTTCTACATGTTCCATACATTTTGTCGAGTATCATTGACATTTTTCTATAGAACAGCTGAATTTTTCCCGAATTTCGGGTTGGTCCCATAGTAAAAGTTGTTCATAATGAAAATAATGCCTACTATGAATGAGCCCTTTTCGGCTTAGCGTACCCTTTATGAATAACCCTGGACTCAATAATAAAAGTAATTTTTGACATACATGTTAATAAAATTCCTTAGAATAGCTTTAGAAAGCAAAAAATCAGCATTTTTTTAAAATCTAAAAACGATCATATCTTTTTCCCTGCACGTCATTCAAGGTTGAATCATACAATTAAATGAAGCTAATATTATCATCTTTCAAATGACATATGTCACGACTTGATACAACACGGGGACGGCGCCCATACAAAAGTGCCCATTCTCCTTTACGAAAAATAAATCGGCTGTTCCATAGCAGAATGTCAGTGACAATGACATTCGACAAAATGTATAGAAGAGATGATTTTTTTTGACGAATTCTGGGTTGGTCCTATAGTACAAGTTGTTCATGATGATGAGAACTATGAGCCCTTTTCGGCTTAGAATACCTTTTATTAATAACCCTGTAGAACCCTATCCTGGCAAGTGAGAATAGTGAGATATATCTCGGTGTCTGTCGCTCTCATTAGAAATGTTATCACAGTGGAGTGACCGAGATAATCTCGAACGGCTCAGAATACCCCTCCCCCCCCCCCCTGCTCGTATATTCGTATCTAGTGTTCTAAAAGTCTAACAAACTCCAGGGAATGCTGCGACAGCCTTAATCTGTTCTCTCGTCTGAAATGTGTGATGCCAGTACTACAATAAACTAGGTATTTTCATTCGTATAACAACTACCAAGCCATGCCTTTGGGCGGGCCCAAAACTCTGACCCAGGGCCTGTAGGTTCGATTTTACTTTTTGTGACAATACGTTTGTGAGAAAGATAAATTACTTTGAAGACTTTTATATAGTTTAATATCAGATACCCATCAGTCTTAAATTCCCCACTGCTGGGCAAGTGGGCAAAGACATACGTTGGATTATGAGTATTACGACGAACGTTTCTCTTTCTGTCTCGTCTTGCCAATTGCATTCTTGCTCTTTCATTAAAAAAAACTAGCTTCAGAGAAATTGATATTTGAGTATTAGGTAGGTATATTTTTTCAGATCTAAAAAGTTGAACAAGAAAGGTTCTTTAATATTTATAAACTTAAAATGAAAATAACTGTTATTTCACAACTACATAAAACGTTAAAAAAACTTTGAGCTCAAAATAAAATCAGTAAAAACATTGAGAATAAATAAAACCTCTATACACTTCAAACATTTTTGAAAAATTTGCCAATTAGAGTCTATGGCTGCTTTTGTTTATTCTCGATAGTTCTCGACTGTTGCTCGACTGTCTAAGAAAGAGAGTTATGTTTTTTTGTACCTAACTTTACAGTGACCAACACGATACGGCAAGAAACGTGAGAATATGAAAAATGAATGAGAGAAGCCAGTTTAGTATTATTAAGATAAGAATAATAATAGCCGTTTCAGCAGAATACGTAGGTATTTATTTTACTGACTCATTTACATGCTATCACATACCTACTGCTTCTTATGTTTATGGTTTATGTATTTCTGTACCAGTGCTTCTGCGCACAGTTTTTCGGCCTGTTTGGCTCAGAGGTAGTGTATCCGCGAACCCAGGACCACCGGCTTATAGCCGGTGGTCCTGGGTTCGATTTCCGGCAGGGCAGATGTTTGAATGACGAATTCTGGGTCTGGGTGTTAGTCGTCCTCGTCTTTGTGTGTGTTCCATGGCATCCCCGATACAGGATTTATCCTAGTGGGGAGCTATGAGTGGGAAACGTTTTTCTATTTATTTTAACCCACGACGCAATTAGGGCTATAGATTGGATGTGTTTATCTGTAGGTATCTGTGGCGTCGTAGCTCTCAAATGGCTAATCGATTTTGATTTAGTATTTTTTCTTCGTTTGAAATGTGACTCAATCGAGTCGAGAGTATTCTTAGTTAGGTCCAATCCAAGAAAATCGGTTTAACCGTTTGAAGAATTATTTGTTACAGCTTGTTTTCTAATCTTCTTCTTTTTATTCCATTCAATTTTAAAATTAATTATTCTACCTAGTAGCAATGATATCTGTGGTTAGGTGCTCAGAGATCAGGATCGTAAAGAAGATTTGTATTTAGAGGCAAAAAATATGCAGAAAAAATCTACGAGGACATTTCTGCATATTTTGTTCGGCGACTTCTCAAATATTATTTGTAAGCGCCGTAATTGTACAAAAATTACATGTCTTAAACGTATTTATAACACAATTTGTTATTTAACACATCATTTCAAAAAAATCAGCTGTTGCATAAATAAATGTCAATGACAAAATGTATGGAACAGCTGATTATTTTTCGCGAATTCTAGGTTGGTCCCATAGTAAAAGTTGTTCATAATGATGAGTACCTACTATGAACTCTTTTCGGCTTAGCATACCCTTTATGAATAACCCTATATTCGCAGTGAGCATATAATGTTTGCTAATCACCAAATATGCTTCGAGATTGTAGGTGATAAAATATAGGCGGCGGCGGTGACAACTTAAATCCAAACTCCTTATAGGTAATAATATTATAAGGAGTTTGGATATTATTAGGATAGAACATTTTACAAGCTCTTATTCAGTTTCACCTGTCCCGGTGTCTATCTGTCATCAACGCCTGCATTTTTACTATTCAAATAGTAATTACCAACCATACCTACAATAACGGGGCCCGGGCCCTTATAGTATTTATTCTGTGCCCCAGGTTTCAGCCGCTTTTTTTTCTCTTACCACGAAGAGCAAAAAAATTGAAATCATTCAAACCGTTTTTGAGTTAGAATTTAAAAAACAGTTTGGCCATCAATTTTTTATTAAAATCTTTAAATAACCATCAAATCAAAAACCAAAAACATCGAACAGAAGCAGAAGATCTTGAGATTTTGCTAGGCCTAGGTACGAGGTTTTTGAAGACGAAAAACGCGTTATTACAACGTTTACAAGCAACTGTGTCGCCCAGGTATAAATAAATAAATAATAAATAAATCTGCCAATGCAATGAAGTAAAAACTCTCTAATGCAGGGTTCCGTACATATTCCATTTTAAACGAACACGGAACCCTAAATTTACTTCTAGGATAAAAATTTCTAACATTAATATTATTCTTGACTCAAAAAAATGTCATTCTGTTATAGTTCTTGAGATAATCGAAACAGACACTGGACTCTGAACCGTAAGGTTTTTTAGATTTTTTAAGGGTTTATTTAAGGGTATTAAAGGGTATATTTTGATCTTTGTTAAAAAGTTGAAACCTGTCCATCGAAATAATAGTAGGCACATACCGTATGACGCATACTCCGTTTTTAATAAAAGATTAATAAAGATTACACTTAGATTTCATTGCAAATGACACCGCTGCTTAAAGTTATTATTAAAATATTCGTTCCGTAACTAAGAAGAATTTTATTATTTTGTCCATATATTTACGTTTTCTTTAAGATAAGAAATTTAAGACTGCTTACATTAGGTAGTTAATTAAAACGCATTTTTTAGAGCCGTGTATTTTTATGTCTTTGGACGGCAGTCACGTTCTCTTTACAGCAGTATGGATTTGGACCGAACGGACGTCGTGCAAAGCCCTAAAAGCCTGATGACGTCACAATCACAATATAACGAGGGATTTTCACGAGATTCTAAGGTTGTACTAAGAATTTCTTGAGTCATACTCAAGCACAAAAAATACGCTTCATCACGAGGTTCTACTATCACGTGAGCACCCAGGCTATTTATAGTAATTATGTAGCCATAGTCTAGTTAAGTAGGCTGTAGAGTGTAGAGTAATGGAAAATGAAAACATGTCAATATTTATACAACTGCCTGTTAGTAGTACACACTCTGGCTAAAACTTAGTAAGATTGTTCATTTAATCAATTTTAATCTACGTTATTTTTCCACGGAAATGGTGTCACTTTACGCCCGTTTACTTAGTTTGTCTGAAAATAAAGGCTGTTTTTAACTAAGCCTAAAACTCACCCGTTTAAAGCACCGTTGTCATTATGATGGGTCCGAAACACAAACACTAACCAATAGAGACTAACTTTCTAAAGTACTAAAACGTACGAAGCCTTCGCAGGCTTGGCGGCCAATCGCGGAGGTGGTCGTCGGAATGCGACTCCGGCGCAGGTAGACTCGCACCTGTGTGAGTGCGCTCACTCACCCGTGTAGTCTACGTCACGTAATTACATTGTATCAACACAATTGCCTTTGTGTGCGTGGATGACGAATTTAAGCCATAGCTCTCGTGGACTGTATTTCCACGTACAATCTATTATTTAATCTTTGGTGTTTGTAGAGATCAGTATTTTGTTAAGGTGAGCTGTTAAGTAGCTCTGGCGGCTAAGTATAACATAGAAGTAGTATGCTATTGCGAAAATCTATCATCTGTTAATGATTGCTCATTGCAACAGCTGTAAAATTAGCAATTAAAACAGTGATGATCAACACACACACTTTAGTATCCACTAACAGTTACTGCCTATGTTACATTACAATAGCAGTGTTATTATTAAAACAGTAAGTAAGTAGGTACATTTTTTATGTAAATAACTATGAGTAAAGTCAGCGATAACTTATAGAAAGAAGTCCTCCAAAGAAGTGTCTCGGATCTGGGCCTTTTTCTATTTTACGTAGTACCTTAAGGAGAAACAAGTTATGCAAATATTCATTTATGTGAACGTTTTTGCAGATAGGTATATTCAACAGCAAAACCTGGGAAAAGACTCGGGCTCATGCAGGGTTAGCAAGTAAAAAGTTTAAAAAACTATATCCCGACAACGGAAAAAAGTTACCGACATTCTGGCGCCAAAAATCCGATCCGCGTCGACGTGCCGCTTGGAGTATTTTATGCATTGCCCTCCTTCCACCTGCCTAACCAAACCAGCCGAGCTCCTTAAAATAACGAAGTAGGTACGTCTTCGGAACGCTGGCGTAGGTACCTGTTCCACTCCTATTGTGACAGGAGTTGTGGTCTATGAGACTTGTTGTTGTGGTTGTGGCCGTAATCCAGAGCCAGAAGCCCGGGTTCGATTCCCCGCCAGGCAGAAGTTCGAATGATGAATTTAAATATTATATCTGTTCTGGGTCTGTGTGTGAGTTGTCCTTGTCCTTGTGTGTTCCATCCCCGCCACAGGGAATCCTAGTCAGCTGAGTGTCAAACGTTTATTTAATCTTTTATCTTCTGTGGTCCTATAGTGCAGGAGCACTTGCTCCATGGTTTCGATATCTTGAAATGAACTTAAATGGTTTGATCTTTCGCTCGTCGCATCTTGTGCATAGTTCACGTACGTTCACCGAATTTGTAATTCACACCTTAAAAGCCCGCGTAAAGGCCTCTCCCCCTAAGATATAATCTCATTCTGCCTAGTTTTAACTGGAAAGATTACCTTTTAGTCGAGCGGGACAGTGATATTCGTTTGCCTACTGCGTTCCCGATGTACCGTATGCACCACTGACTTGCACCATCAATGGTGCAGATGTAACTGCTTTTTTTTTGTGTAATTGAGTGACGAGACGAGCAAATCGCTCGCCTGATGTTAAACGTCACGTTTCCTTCGGTTTCTTTGTATCGTTTGCACCATTCAAATTAATACCTTGCTTTCCTCGTCATGTTTGCTTTTTTGCTTATGTCGGAACTGTCACATTTAAATAAAATCACGTATTTAAAAAAACTACTTAATAAATCAAAACTACTGAATACTTTTATGATATTTTTTTACATTTTCGCAGGCTGTTCAATCGAAGGTCTATCCTAATTTGTTCATAAGACATAATTCTAAC
Source organism: Alcis repandata (assembly GCA_949125135.1). NCBI lineage: Eukaryota > Metazoa > Arthropoda > Insecta > Lepidoptera > Geometridae > Alcis > Alcis repandata. Next base: position 9,906,618 of record OX421221.1, on the reverse strand, counting down.
AACATATCAATTATCGAAATCGGTTCAGCCGTTTAGTAGTTACGAGGGAACATAGAAACGGTAATATCTACATACATACTCGTACATTAGGTAGATAAAGGTCAAACACATAACCCTCCTTTTTTGGCTTCGCCGCAGTCTGGTAAAAAGTAAATCCAAGAACGATCAACATAAATACAAAAGACGATTCAAATGGTGCAAACGCAACTAAATTGTTAATTGGTTTCGTCTGCACCATTGATGATGCAAGTCAGTGGTGCATACGGTCGTGCCGGACCCACCATACCACTGGCCATACCCCTGGTGGTATGGTGGGTCTAAAACTATACCACTGAGAAAATAGTGTTGTACAATTTATTACAAACGGGTACAATTTATTTTTTATTCATACAATTTTAGTGAAGGGCCTTGCAATCTTATTACTGGTCGATTAGCTAATAATAGTTACGTTCCACATTTTTTGTCTCGTTCTCACACATACGTTTTCTCGTCACTCAAAAGTCGATAAAATATTATGTAGCATATATACTCGTACCTAAGTAGTGATTCTACGGACTAAAGTCAAAGGACAGCTAAAGTTAAAAATCCGTTACGTTTTTATATTTTTTTATTCGCACAATACATTTTACACCAACAAGACAAACTAACAATTACGAAAACAAAGACAAACTAACAATTACGAAAACAGACAACATCAAAACACTATTACGAAAACAGACAACGACTAAAGACATAGTGACTTAAATAAAACCTATTACAATTGAAAGAAAGCGAATCAAAGGTTCAATATAATTAAAGTATCATAGAATAGTCCGAAAGGCTCGGCGCCATTGATATCGATGGAAAGATTTTTATCAATGTCTGGCATTCGAGATTTTGCACGTATAATGAAGCCTTTCGAACAATTCCAATCGATTAATCGTATTCGTAATAGTCATTCAGAACAGAATGTTACAACGACATTGACGTTTGTGCGAATCGATTCGCCTATCCCTAAAGACAAACAGTACATTTCTTAAGATCAAGCCGAACATTTTTAAGTGACAATATAAATCGCGAAAGTGCGAACAAGATATCGCGAAAGTGCGAATATCAAAAACTCAATTCAATTCTCTACGTCAAATCTTTTAAATAAGGACCCTGTTGTCATTTTTACAGGGCCCCAAATTGGCTTCTTCAATTATCCAAATCCAAATTTCTATGTTGCGTACTTCCATTTTACTGACGCAACAACTAACAAGTCGCCACAGTGGCTGCGTGTTTTAAAATTGTCTAGTTTTTTTTTACATTTGAAATTCTTTTACAAATACCACGTGATAATACATGGTTCACATATAAATATTGACCACCGTTTACCTCCTCAAAAATATCACTTACATCAAAGACATAACTTATGTGTATAATAATTAACGTTATTTAAATATAATAAAAGCACTATCATAGCTTAAAAAATTCATCTACTAAAATTTTATGTTAAAAAATAAAGTTAACGAAACATTAATAATTGACAAGCAGTACTTAACATTTTTAAACTGAGAATCAACAACTAATAATGATATACTCGTATATTTACGAAACATAATAGTCATACTTTAGAATCACAAAAAAATAGTATATAATAATTATATAAATTTAAACTACATTGACTTAAAACTAAATTCTAATTCTAGTAAAATTTGGTGCTACAAAATACGTAACTATCACTTGTGAGACGGTATAAACACTTTTTAAGTGGGAACACTAGTTTTCCATTTAAAATCAGCTATCCCTAGATCTATAAACACGTGGATGTTGGATCTAAAAGTGAGAGTATCAAAATACACAAAGAGTGTTTTGTGTTTTCTTAAACATACATTACTTATATTTACAACGTAGAAAGCAGACCAACTATATCATCTTAATTAATGTAAATCTGTTCGTCATACAAGTCATCATCTTGTAATGATTCGAAATGTACTCTACTTTTTATCAATTGAGCTGACCCGAAATCCATGTGTTGTTCTTATCGATGTTTCTGTTTTTCGATGCAATTGTATCCAACGATACAAATTTTAAACTTTAACAGGTGTCTAATATATAAATATTTGACTTTTATTGTCTACGGTAACAAGTTGGTCACGCAAAAATATTTTTTGTATTTATCACAGGTCTATAAAATTTTATAATTTTTTAAATAAAATAATTATAAACTTTGGCTATGCTTTCATGAATTAGTAATTCTATTCAATCTTCTAGTAAAAACCTTAATTTCTGTACTATGCACAAATAGACTAGAAAACTTTGAAAATTCTTAATTTAATAATTTCTACCTCTACCTCTATATTAAATATAACGGTCATTTAGGCAAATATTTTCTCGGGTTTTTTTCTTTTTACCGATTTTTCGTACTATAGAACCGTGATTAAAATCGGGTCGTTTTGCCTATATAGTGTAGTAAAGTCTATACATGTATCAAAATGGTGAAGTTGCAATAACAACTCTCTAACTAGTAACTAAGTACTAAAATAGCAATACAACTTCCATCTACGCCATTATTAATAAAATAAATACAGTGACCATTAAATAGTTACTGACTGTGTAATTGTCTTTTTCTCTCTCAGCAGTTTCGAACTGAATCAAAAAAGGACATAAAATGTAGTAACTATTTGGAGGCGACGCCTTCATTAGTTAAGGCTATATACTTACCATACAAAAGTGAAAATATCATGTGTTAACAATTTATCTACAATAGTGTTGAAAAGTGACAAGTGTAACTAAGCACTATTCATTAATCATCATCAATTTATCAATTAGTTCAAGAATGTTTGAGTACGACCTTTGGGCCTAGCACAACTTTGACGTAAAAATACGTAGCGAGTATTCGATAGAAAAGTGTACGCCATTTACACCCGTCAGGAGCACACTTGACAGTCGTAAATGGCGTACACTTTTTTATTTTCACGTCAAAGTTGTGCTAGCCCCACTTGAGATCGATAGCCTAGTTTAAATCTTAATTAACTAGTCTACTTTTTTCAACGTAAGGTTGAGGTGGGTTGCATCTTCACTGCATTCGTGTTCAGGTGTTTCCGATTTAGCTGGGCTTACTGATTGGGCTGGGCGCTGATGTGGCCGGCGACGTCAACGGCGGTGGTGGTGTCGGGTTCAGCGGCGGTGTCGGGGGCAGCGGCGGTGTTGAGGGCAGCAGCGGTGTCGGGTTCAGCGGCGGTGTTGTGGGCAGCAGCGGTGTCGGGGGCAGCGGCGGTGTCGAGGGCAGCAGCGGTGTCGGGTTCAGCGGCGGTGTTGAGGGCAGCGGCAGTGTCGGGGGCAGCGGCGACGGCAGGGGCTGCGGCGGCGGCGGGGGCTGCGGCGGGGACGGCAGGCACCAAAAACTCCTCCTCATCGGGTGGCAAAGGAGAGTTCTCCTCGTAAATGATGGCAAGCTTGCTAAACTCGCGCTTCGGCCTTCCCTGTAATGAACAACGTACTTTTTAAATCTAGCACTCTAGAATCTGTTTAAATAACAATGTAAAAATGGGAAAATGATGTAAAATGTGTGTTGTTTCTCTCTCTCTCTTCCTTCCTTTATTGTATCCCACATGGCGGTGGTCAGCCTTCCTTACTTTACTTCTCCACTTCGCTCTATCCTCGACATCGTCTTCGGACAGTATTGCACTCACTCATGTCTCTCAGCACTACATTTTGACACCTTGGCCTGGGTCTGCCTCTGGATGTCTGGATCTTCGACTGAGGATGTGATGTTGTTTAATCTAGTTTAATAGTTGTGAAAGTGCCGCTTTTCGATTCTAACTATATTGTAAGGTGAAATATAGCATAGCTAACATCTCGTGTGAAATGCAACACATGGGTAAACAATCCCGAAAAAACAAACAGTTCCTGTAGGACAGCGGGTGAAGTCGCAGAGCCTTGCTTCAGGCTATCAGGGCAAAAACCGTTAAATTTTCCGGAATTCAAATTAGCTCTTATACGATAGGCTCAGCCGTGGTAGCTCAGTGGGAGAACAGCCGCTTCGCATTCTTGAGGTGGCGGGTTCAAACCCCGACTCGTATCAATGAGTTCTTTGGGACTTATATACGAATTTACATACCACTGGCTCTTCGGTGAAGGAAAACATCGTGAGGAAACCTGCATAATATGTCCGGAGAAAAAATTCAATGGCGTATGTGAATCCACCAACCCGCACTAGGCCAGCGTGGTGGAATTCGGCCCAATCACCCTTCGAGGGTAGACCTGTATCCCAGCAGTGGGAGGATTAAAAGGTTGCATATGAAGATAGGCTAGTCTGGGACACAAGCGGCCTCCATACCAAATGTCATCCAAATCCATTCAGCCATTTTTGCGTAATTGAGTAACATACAAACCTACAAACTTTTACATTGATAACATTAGTAGGGTTCGTATCCTGATCTATGAACATAAGAAACAAGGTAGCTAAAAACGCGCTTCTATTACATTGATCTCGGAGTTACACAGGTGTACCAAATTTCCGCTCCATCAGAAATCGGTAAGTGGTTCAAAATTTAGCTGCAAGATTTGACCTCTACAAACAAGACAAATTAAATAAAAGATGTCAATGACACTCGACGCAATTACTGGAGCAGCTGATTGTTATGGAAGGTTCCTAATAGTAATGATACATACCTTGAGAATGTTAAACAATCTGGCGGATTTGGTTGCGCTATCGTCCCCCGAGCTGCTGGAACTCGTGATGCCCTCCTCCAGAGTGAGGCGGGAGGTCACTCCCTGTAGCTGCAAATCCAAGTAAAGCTGACCCAGCTGTTCATTGACAAGGGCCGGCTGTGGGACACAAAGGCGGCATTAAAGGAGTTCTAAGTTGGATGCCAATCCTGGTGTCAATAAAGATCACATTTCAGTCCGTGCATAGCGGCATAACGTCTTTAACGTGCATAACTTCAATAACGGGGGGTCTTGGCTGGCGGGAGTCCATCGCCCAACAAGTCACAAGCCACAAGATGGCTCTTCAAGCAAAGAGAAGCGCGCAGTGTAATCATGGGCGCCGGCAGCAGGTTACAAGGGGGTGCACTTGCAACCCCCTGTAAGGAAGAAAACACATAGAAAAAATACATGTTTTGGTGTCGAGTTTGATGGCACCATTTAATAAAATACACGCGCGATTTGAATTTGACATTACAATTATTTTCTTAATTTACACGTATAATTCTATATTTTACATTAGATTAGCATAATGTGTAGATGCAGATGTACCCACCCCCCTGAAAGTAATCCTGGCGGCGCCGATGGCGGTGTTTCCACGCGCTCTTCGAGAAAAGAGGAGAGGAAAACCTCACCCGTAAATGGGAGAAACAGAACTCCAGAGAACGAGCGCCGCCAGGACCGCGCGCGAGTCCCGTAGTCTCGGCTTAGCGGTCAATTAGCTTGATGGTAAGTTGAGAGCGATCTCGTAGTCTCGGCTCAGCATTCAATCAGCTTGATGGTAATAGTGCTATAGTAAATTTGTTAGTAACCTATTGATCCGATAAGTAAGTTAGTGATAACCTAGTCCTACGTCGCGTCGAGAGAAGAACAAAAACTACATACTTACTTGTGCAATGGTCCTCATTATATCTTTATCGGATTTTAGTATGTCTAATTTTGGTTTGGCTGGTACTTCAAAATTGAAGACTTGATTAGATGTCAACTTAACCTGCAATTATAAAGTTGAAGCTTGAAAAATAAGGCATTAATTTATTTTGATATAAAAGAGAGACTACTCAAGCGTGCCAGACAAATACATATTTGAAGTTCCCATAGGTTCTGCAAATGTTTTTTGGCGATCGGCAATTTTAAGCCCTTTTCTCGGTCACCTCTCATCCTTTCCGAGTGTCTGACCCAGAAAAGTCCATGATAATTGTGTCATGAATTTTTTTCTGCCTCGAGACTCGATGGACTCGAGTCAGACCAAGATGGCGGCGTCTCTACGTAACAAAGCTCTACTAACCTGACACGACTAATATTTTCTGCGTCTCTTTTACGAAAACACAGAAAATACAGAATAACTTTAAAATTAAAATCCTTAACGTTGAAACGGCTGAACCGATTTTCATCAAACAGCTAAGAACACTCCCGACTAATTCACATTTCAAACAAAATTAAAATCGGTTCTTCCGCTCGGGAGCTACAGTGCCAACAGACAGGCACAGGCACAGACAAGTCAAACTTATAACACCCTGTTGTTTTTACGTCGGCGTTAAAAAATATTTTTGAGTCACAAAAACACAGATACAAAAAACAAACAATTAACAACAAAACAACACAAGCGAAAAGCAATGAGGATGATAATTATAATATTTGTCATTTCAATACTTGAAATGATGAAATATACTGTAAGTTTAGAAAATAGTACAACAGAATTTGATGCTGAACCCTAATCATTTTTAGAGAATCTTAATCACAGAGGGTGCTAATACCTAATACCCTGTTACAATGCCTCCGCTGTATGTCTGTCTTAAGTTTTCACCAGAGTGTGCATTTTTATTTCGGAAATGAACACTTTGGTTTCTATGATTTGAAGGGCTAGATTATATAAAGGCTACCAATTTTAAAGCTACCATACGTTATTAGTACCTCTGTATAAAATGACGAATTTGCTTGAGCATGCACTTACAATGGCAGGCAGAATGATTGAAGCGATTGTAACCTTTTGAACGCCTATATCCATCAAGCGAGGTGGCAACCAAACTCAAACCTATCTTAATTTATTTTACCAACTGTGCCCGGAACTCTAACGAGTTTAGGCGGCCGAGATTTGATTTATCGATTTACTGCATATCGATTTTTTAAATCTCGAAATTTCAAAAACGGTTTGGCGTAGACGCTCGCGATTGGCGTTCAAGAGGTTAAATGAACCGTGTCCCACAAAACTTATCCTTTCATGCATCCGGTGAAGACTTCTACTACATTAACAGCGTCTGTAATGTCTGTATATCGACCGTTCACGAAACACCTCGTCCCGTTTCATATAACTACGTGCGTTACTTTTTTGAAAGCTATGCAGAAATGTAACTTAACCTATTTGTTAATTACCTACTTATTTTGCAAAATTAAATAATTTAAGCAATAAATAATGTAGCAGTAAGATATGAGACTAATCCCTCCGATGAAGGCAACATTCTCAAGTTTTGACTGATCGGTCTCCAATGGAGCACACTTGCTTGGAAGAAAAGGATTCACTCTCGATTTGAATCTCGACTTGACACCCATATTATAACTATCGGGGAACATTCACTCAGGCAGAGCATTGTATACTCTGGGTGTGGTCTTCTATACAATTAGTGAGAAGTCAAAGCGTTTCTTGCGTGTTCTTAGTATGTCATAAGACCAAGTCACTTTTTTGAGCCCTTGGTGGTCCGAAAGTAGAACGCGCCAGGAATATAACATCATGAAGATCATAAGCACTCTCTTCGAAATGTATCCGACAAAAGACTTCGCAGTTTAGCCTGCACAATGGAATAGTTTCTAATCAGCTTCTTCGCACGTTTCTTAATAGCCAACGGCTCAAGCTGGTACTTAGCCGATCCATCCCAAAAGTGCGAACAGTATTTCATGCACAACATAATTTGTGCTTTGTATAAAGATAGTAAGTGTGCAAGATTCCAGCGTGCAGAACCGTCACACCTTCGAACGGATACTCAGCTAATGGCAGCTAGTTAATATTCAACATAGGAGCTGAAGTTGGGGATTGACTTCATAATTAAACCCAAGTGCTCAAGATTGTCATCTATTAGTATGGATACATTTCGGGTTAAGATTCAGCAAAGAGTAAGGAAAGTAAGAGCCAGTTGGAATTACTTCGGAGTTCTCAAACACGCCTCGAATCTAATCACATTAAGCTTGACCAGTCGAAGACTGCTTTAAGGGACAAGTGCATGCGCTTGACCATGGCTTCTTTCGGAGACTTGGTTTCTGATTCGCTAGACCGTGCGATAAATATGTAGCTCTCTACAACGGTGCTGTCGTCTGCATATTCAAAGGTAGCTAGCTGGTTATAGCACATCATTGATGTCCAGCAAGAAAAGTGTCGCAGAGAGCACATCCCTCTGGGGAATTTTGGCATTGATGTCTTTTAGATCAGACGACCAGCCATGATTATTCGAATACGCAACAAACGCTTCTATCTATTTCAACTACTAGCACGCCCAGTGAAAAAGTTTTTTTCAAGTGGCGGGGGTAGTCCTAACAGGAAAGGTTTCCCGTCTAATTCCAGCAAAAGTAAATAAAATATTTTTATTCACACGATTTATTAGTGATTGAAAATGTAAGCTAACACACAAGTGCAGTATATGTATATACTTTTTAAAGAAATATTACCTAACAACCTAATTTAAATAATTATTTGTCCCTACTGCAGCGCTGAGCCGCAAATGCATTTCGAACAGCCGCCGGCCTTCTTAGCCGCGGCGCGGGCCGCTACTTGGTCGCGTTTATTTTTCTGAAAAAATGAAGTAGTAACATACTACAGCAAATGGCCGACATCCGGGGATGTCAAACCCAAAGTTATGACAAACCCAAAGATTGAAATAAAAAATACGATGTGAGATTGGTAAGGTTTGACTGTACGGTAAAAGGCTGTGGAGACCTATAATACCCCTCAACACCATCCTAACTAAAACCAAATCATTGAAATTTGAGTCCTGTGCCCTAGAACATGCAGACAAATTATATTATCTATAACATGCAACTCACCTCCGAAGTAAGTATACGCGGTTTCTATTGGGCAGCTACCAAATTATCTACGCTAAGATTGGCCCGCTCAAAGTGCCGGCCAATCATTGATGATTCGTGCAAATATTCATCAGAATTCATTCCCAATCGAAGTTATGCAAATATACTACTATATCTACTACTGAAGTTTCGTAAAAGTATTATTGACTTCATAATCACGGCTCAAAAAATATATGTATATTATAGGCTCAAATTTAAATGCTTTGCTATTTGTTAGTAACTACAATTATTAGGTACCGTAAAGACAGGTATTACACCAATGATTTATATTACATTAAGTACATAAAATGGTTAGGTATTTATTAGGCAAAAAGAGACTTAAATTAAGAAAATACATTAAAATATAATTAAATTAAAAAACTAAACCAATAAAACTAAACTAATCTAAAAGGCCGCTGCCTGTGGGAATTGTTCCCAAAATGCTGGCCCCATTACCACGTTGTATGGCGATGCTCACCCTTTGGGCGAGATAGAGGCCAGCATTTTGGTCACGTGTTGCTTCGACCAGACGAGAAGAGAGCTCTTTATAATTTTTTTTAGCACTCGGCCACCACGGTCCCAAGGTTTCGACCCCAGAAGTATTATTTATTATTATTATTTATTAGATTTATTACATTAAGTACATAAAATTAGACATAAAAGTAGACAAAGAAACTATGGAATATGTAACCAGTTATACTTACTTAGGGCAACTAATATCATTTCGAGACCAAACAGATCTAGAAATAGATAAAAGAGTGGCTAGTGCATGGAAAAGATATTGGTCCCTGAAAGAGATATTCAAAAGCAACCAATTCTCTGTGACAATCAAGAGAAAAGTGTTCAACTTGTGCGTCTTGCCTTGCATCACGTATGGATGTCAAACATGGGCGTTGACTCAAAAAAATCTTCTAAAACTAAGAACGTGCCAAAGAGGAATGGAAAGAAGTATGATAGGTGTCACGCTAAAGGACCGGAAAAAGGCAGAAGACATAAGATCCACAACGAATGTCGAGGATATTTTAAAGAAAGTCAGACAATTAAAGTGGCGATGGACAGGACACATGACAAGAGACAGCAGAATTAAATGGACAAAAATTATAACAGAGTGGCAACCACGGGATGGCAAAAGAAAAAGAGGAAGACAGCTTAAATGATGGATAGACGACATTAAAAACTTTGTTGGAGCAATCTGGCCAAGGAAGGCTAGCGACAGAAAGGAGTGGAAAGGGCTGGAAGAGGCCTATGTGTCACAGGACACGCTGATCACGACACAGATAAATTAGAATATTATATTATATTGTCAATACTATGTTTAAATTATCAGCAATAAAGACTTAAATTAAATTAAATTAAGTACATAACATTAGTAACAAATATAAAATGTAAAACATAGCACACAAATTAAATGAGAAATGGATTAAATGGATCGGTGGTTAGAGTTGAGCGAGGTTTAATGAGCTACGACCTTGAGTCCTTTCCATTTATGGCAGCCTTGGCTGTGTACCTTCAATCCGTTGTGTATTGCATTTTAATGCGTGGTCCAGAGCTCGAGGCTCGTTTTGGCCTTGCTTGTGGCGGAGATTTAGGCGTTCTCTGTGACAAAAAGTTCGCCTGGTCTTGTAAGACTTGATAGAAAAACGGCGTCAAACCTGGTTCACACTGGTGAGATTAACTCTGTCCGTTTTACCCCGATATGTGAAAGCTCGTATGAAGGGATGTAACGCTAAGAAGCAGGTAGCTAATGTCAAGGGCCCGTTCCCGGCTAAGTTCTCAGTCTCAACATTTCTAAGATAAGAAATTGAACTGAGCGATAATCATAAAAGCGCGTCGAGTAATTTTTGCCCAAGGGAAAATTGAACTACCGATTCAAGTCTATTTCGAAAACCAATTAAATATTCCGATTGGTTTCGAATATGAAATTATAACAGGTAACAGTAACAAACTCGTAACAGGTCGTAACAGTACAGTTTTGAATTTATCGCTCAGTCATTGCGTATGTTCAAAAATGTACGAGAAAACGGTGTCCGGAATCGAGCCCATAAATAGAATAGTGTCTCACCTTGCCATCCCAAGGGCCTTCCTGGTTCCTGCGAGCCACCTTCTTGTTCTGCGGACCCGAATCCGTAGCCGTAGTCGAAGCCGTAGCCGAACTATTCAAAGACTGAGCGTCAGTCTTTGGCAAATACTAAAAAACAGAAAAAAATATTGTAAGTAAATAAGTTTGTGTAAGTCGAGCGGCTAGCTCCAGTTTTTAAGACACCTATCTAAAGGCCTATAGTTCAGATACCCCAATGGTTAGCCACATATCCATACTTGAAATTCAGTTTTGATCCGTCTGGGTGTATTACCATCTTCGATCGCACCGTCACTTAACATCTGGTGAAGTGTGGTCAAGGGCCTACCTCAAACTTAGAATAAAGCTCGAAGTTTACACTATCACCTTATTAGAAATACAGACAAGAATAAAGCTACTCAATTGTAATAAAACTCTAAAAACCTTTACACTAATACAAAGCAATATTTAGATCTATATGCTCCTTTTTGAAGTATAAAATCGGTCTATCTCTTCGAGGCTATTTATCCCACACGGTGCTGTCGTCAGCCCTCTTGACCTTTCTTCTCCACTTCACTCTCGACATCTTCTTCGTCACATCGCACTCGCTCACACCTTTCACCAGTAATTTTTCCATCTCATCTTGGGGGTGCCTCTGGATCTTCCACCGGGGATGGTGTGTTGTAGCGCTAAGTCACCTACGTAGTCAGGTATACCTGATGACAATGAAACTTACTATATTTTTGAGGTCAGCAGACTTGTTGACGCTTTCCTCGGCGCCAGAGTCTGTTTTGAAGAAGGACGAATAAAATGAAGAGTAGCTGGATTCTCCGTCGGTTTTCTCCGAGGTCTTATCACGTTTGGCAGCTTTTTTAGCCGCCTTTCCACAGTTCGAAGCTGACGAAGACGCCACGACATCAGAGTTCGAAGCGGATTTCTGCTTAAAATAATACAAAATTATTACGTGCAAACTGACATTGCGGTCGTGCTGCGTCTCTTTCATTCCAGTTCATTTAATAATTGGCTGTGTCATACAGACACCGAAGTCTCGCCATAAGGGTTCCATTTATTCCCCGAAAGAGGTTCAAAACTCTATAAAAACAAGAGACCCGACTGCAAAATGTAATCCATGAAACTCGGGTACCGAATACAAATAATACACCTTGCAATTCAAAATCAGAAAAGATTACGCCATAAGAACATATCCACGTACCAGTTATACCCATAATAATGGAGCAAGAAGATAAAAAAGGGATTACCACTGAAGTATCAAACATATTACACAATTACGCATGCATATTTTGCGAATTTTTCATGCATATTTTAACTTATTGTGTTGCTTGCACACATGATATAGCATAGATATAGCATGCAATACAAATACAGGTGTTACTTAAGCTAAAATAAAATAACTAAATACATTGTAAAAGTTGAAAGTTGCTTAGAAAACTCAGGAAATGCTTTTTCCCACAGATGAGACAGATAGACGATTTTTCGCCCCCCAAATGTATTTACATTTGGGGGGCGAAAAATCGTCTAGTCTTCAGTTACGTCAATCTACTTACGACGTTTACATTGACTTTGACATGACGTATACAATTATAAATAAATCGTCCATGTGAAGTCGTTTAGTCTAACAATGTAAATCATTGTAAAGTAGTTTTTTTTTTTTTTTTAGTTTTTAAGTAGTACGAACAATAGATCTCACGGGGACTTTTTACAACAATCACAGTCATCTTGATAACCTCTTGCTTGATTTGACTCATATTTGAAATTCTTGTTTAAAATACGGTCCCAATTATTTGTTTAATTTTATCAAAAATCGGCCAGTAAATGGCGCTGCAGTAAACTTTCCCCCTTTTTGAGACAATCAAAAATTCCCGACGACAAAAAATCTATGAAATTTCAGAACCTGTATAAAAATTTTCGTCGAGATTCTATGAAAAAATCAACATCACAATCAAAACTAACAAACATACAAACAGATAAAAGCAAATTTTTACGGTTGTTGCAGGGACGCTTCGTCCAGTACATAAAAAAATTATAATATGCACCCGCATTTACTGTCCCATTTACCCCCAGGGCGGTTCGAACAAACGCACTTGATTTCTCAATTAAAAAACTATTTATCAGATTTTGATGAAACTTGGTATGTGCTGTTAAATGAGCTTTATATCTGTCAACATAAATCTTCATTACACTAAAGGGGGGTTGGTATCTGCCCTCCTTCAGTGTTCTCGCCCGGGGCAAGTGCCTCCCAAGGTCCTCCTTTCTCTGGCACAAATGGAAATGTAGTGCGTACTTGCGCAGTACTAACCAATGTCACTTAAAACTTTAAGAATACTTTATAAGCAAGGCCCTCAGTATCTTATAATAGTAGTTTATGCAACTGTCATATAATGAAGGGTATTAAAACACGAGTGTGTTTATGAAACGAGCGGAGCGAGTTTCATAATAGTAACGAGTGTTTTAATACCTACCTGTGTTATATGCAGTTGCATACACTACTTTATCTACACTAATGCTGTTACATTGTACTTATGTTTCCAATACTTGATAAAATACGTTTATCTTCACTAATAAAAACGTGTATTGTCACAGTGAACTTGGCGCGCAATCAGGAGCGAGCGCGCATGCGCGCGCAGGGCGGCGGAGCGAGCGCGCGCATGCGCGCAGGGCGGCCAATCAGGAGCGAGAGCGCGATGTTATAATGACTCATTACGACATCGATGTGGATATTATAACATCGTGTGAAATTGCTTAAATGTTGTCTGTGCTATAACAGTAGTCATTATAACATTAGTGTAGATAAAATATTTTAATTTACAAACCTTGCTTTAAGTAAATCACTAGTTAAAATGTTCTAAAAACTTCTCGATGACATAAATGTTGCGTGCGAAAACAACGGAAATTTAAGCAATGATTTAGTTTTAGCAAGGTTTAAACGATCATTCAGGACAACACAATCTACTCATACAACTGCAGTGGCTGCAGCAGTTTTTGGCCTATGGTACGAAGCAAACACGAATAACAAAATCTGGAGGTGGCATGCTATTGACATCGGCATACCCGTTTGTTCGTTTTGGGTTTAATGTCCATGCCCCTGTTGATGGTCTTTGGCATTGCCGCGACGACATCGGCGAGCTTCCTGTTTTTCCACAAGCCGGTGGACTTTTTCGGAGGCCATCTCGGGACCGCCAGACATGCCTATGTGCGGTTACTATGTTATTTTACGTGTTAACAGATGGTTACATCATTGGCGAGAAGCGATAATTTAATATTCAAGTCAACTACTTTGCGATTGTTACTGTTTTGACAGCTACAATCGCAAGTCGTAAATAAGATATACAGCCGATTTAAACTGTTCTAAACCATGGCAATTATATTTTTAAAATACGAGGGGTACCCAAAAGCAACGAGTATTTAGCTGCGGTGGGAAACTAGAGTGGGGCAACTTATTCTTTGACCAGTTGTCTGTTAAGGACACACCTCCTGAGTTAGTGTGCTAAACTATTTTTTCCATTTCGCCGAAAATCGTGATAGCCGACTGTCGAGAGCAACGCGCGGCTGTAAAATTTTGTTTCCTGTCGAGGAAATCGGCCGCGGAAACCATTGCAACTTAAGACTGATTTTGGAGATGCTGCCCAAAAAAAACTGGAATATCTGGAACATCATGGAGTTCAATTCAGAGCATTGTATACAAAGATTTGCACATGAGAAGAAGTGTAGCTAAAAGCCCTCGTCTTCCCAGAGGCGAGCAAAAAGAGTCGATTTTCTGGATGTTTTGAGCTTCAAAATTAGCTCAAAGAAGACCCCGGTTTGTTCTGATGATGTGATTTCCCCCCTTTTATTTCTTTTTGTTCCCCAGACTCAAAAAGGGACATGAGAGAACGTCCTGATAAGTGGATTGAACAATGGAAGGATTGTTTGCGTTGTGGTCAAGGGAGAAAACTTTGAAGGTGATCAAAATTTGCTGTAAAAATATTAAGAAATAAAGAAGTTATTACATAAGTAATTCCCGTATTTCGGGGTCGCCCCTCGTATATGGTAAGTGTATTTTTAGATCATAAGTGTATTCAAAAACTTGAAAAGTGGACGCTTAACGTCGGAACGCCACCTTTTCGCTTTTCTCCGTTTTTGATTTTATTTTATTATAAGTACTATCCTATTTCTATTCTATTCCCTACTTCTGTTATAGCTTCAATTACTTCTGTTATAGCTTCAATACGATAAATTACTATAATAAATGAAAAAGTATGAAGTTATTAGGCACAAAATCGAGATGAAAAATACCAAACCTCTTAGAAATAAAAAAATAACATTCCTGTTCAGACTAATTCCGTTGGCTTTGGCATGGCTTTTGTCGAAATTCATACTGAAGTGATTGATATCTTATTGTAGCTTTATACCTTACTGATTGCCTGTCCGACATTTTTATATCCATGATTGGTTGGATATTTAAAAAAAACAACTCTACCATTTTGTTGTTTTTACAGTAGGTACTTGTGTTATAGAATTATGTTTTCATTAATAAGAGGTTTAGGGTGACAATTCGTTTTTTTTTCTTCAAATTAACTATCTAAAGCAAACTGGCTATTCCAAAGTGCTCACTAATGTTCGTTAGTTTTTAATAAACATTTTTAGCAATTGGTTTTAGTTTTCATTATCATTGCTAAGAAATTTTAATTGTGTTATTCGAAAGAAAAAACACCTTAACAGTCATACTTTTAACGATAACCCAAGACAATCAATCAAAACCTTGACAAAAATAACAACAAAGAGTAAATAAGCGAAACATGGCGAAAAACAAGCGAACCCAGAGTTATCAGTAAAAAATATACAATGCAATTACAAGTTCTTTATAGATTTCATAACTCTGTAAACTATATTGGTCCATCCTTCCCCCTTTCTAAGGTGTTCTATCGAATTGAACAAGTACTCAAGAAAAAAAGAGTAATGTTTCACTAACCTGTTCATAGTTGCTTGCGCAAAGATCAATTGTGGTTTTGTAGTGCATTTCCTCGTTCATTGGCCGCATCTGATACATTGGCTGGTTCATCGGCGGGTAGACGAACTGCTGTCCGTACATTACTGGCATTTGGTTTCGATGTACCATGTACGGGTCTGGAATGGACAAAATATTACTAGAATTAATATTTATCATTGATGTATATTTTTTTTTGTACTACACTGAGAATAATGGCCATTAAAATTCCGATGAATTCACCTAAAGTACGGAGCATACTGATATCACCAAAAAGTACGATGATTAGCACCAGTTTTTACGGTGTCAACTACCATGACATATGGTTGTCACCGTAAAAACAAGTACTAGCACCAGTTTTTAGGGTGACAATCATATATTATGAATATTATGATGGTTGTCACCGTAAAAACATGCTAATCATCGTACTTTTTGGTGATTATCAGTATGCTCCGTACTTTAAGTGAATTCATCACATAATGACATTTTTCTCAGTGTATTGAGTGACGAGACGAGCAAATCGCTCATGTTACCTAAACGTCACGTTTACCCATAACAGGTCTGTACCACCCAGAATGTTGAACTCTAAACCCTGTGCGGCACATTTTCATCAATTAAATTTTCATTTATAAACTAGTTACTATAAAGTTATAACAAAATACAATACCTAGAACAAAGAAATTTAGAGGCACAAAACTAAAAAACTAGGTTTTGCCCGTGTGGCAAGGTACCAAGAACGCTGACTGCATTCCCACGTTGAATTGCCAGTGAAATCCTTTGCGTGAGGAATGAGCCAGTCCTCTTATTACCAGCGGCGTCGACTAAGCGAGGTGTAATTTGCTTGACATTTTTTTTTTGTACTAGGACTCCATGTACCAAAAGTTTCAATGCCAAGCGGAAGAAATAATTATGTATTCATTCGAAAGAGATGCATATTTACGCCGCTTGCTTGAACGCATGTAGCGTCCCATACGAGAGCCCTTCCCCGCTCCCAGGGTATCAAAGTTAGGCCATCAGGGCGCTTGCTATCATCCCGGACTATCCCTACTGGTTCTAAAATAGTCGGGATGTTGATGGTGGCAAGCGCTCGCTTGATGATGTCGTTCAAGGAGCCGTAGCGAGAAAATCTACCGGCACTTTTCTGGCAGTAAAGTCCATGGAGTCCGTTCCTGTCGACGCCGCTTCCACACGGACACTGATGGGGTCGACAACAGCAGCTCCCAACCGGAGACCGACGGCAACACGGAAGCTGCCATTGTCGAGCAGTGTCCCGAGGTTGGCAGAAGGAAGGGCGTGGAGCCACTGCCCAGACTCATATTCTGCAACAGCAAGAAGCCTTGCGTGATTCTGTTCACTGATAGAATTTTGGATCAAATCACGTTGAACACTCTGTACCAATGGAAAAACCTACAGTTTTTGTAGTTTCGGTTCCTTAGGGATGTTTCCATTGGGACAGAGAGTCCTCCAAGCCTCTATTGCATCAGCTGCACAATGAATCCGGATTGATGTCGTTTTCAAAATCAAAGAACACAGTCTGGACACACAGTGCACCGACGAAAGGAAGGTCGGAAGAGCTACACTAGATTTTTCTGATTCCGACACTAGATCTAATAAGCAATGAAGCTTGAATCCAGGAATTACTTTCGAGGTCTAAATTTAGAATTTTTTCCAAAGTAATTTTTAGGGTGGCATCTAAGTTTTCGAAAAATTGCGAATGTGGAAACATTGGGCATGCTCTAAGATATAGGTAAAATTTGGAACTAAAAGGCAAAATTTTAAAATGGTGTGAGCAATATGAGAATTTAAGTAATTAAGTAATTTAGTAATCAATTTACTATTTAGTCTATTTTGATGGAGAGATCATACGATTAAAGGGCTGGTGCTTACCTCGGCCAGAGAATTAGTATTGCTATTCAACCAGGTAACGACGCCAGCCTTTTGGAGTACCCTACCCGCGGATATCAGGGCGTTTTTTATTTGTGATTTTCTATTCTATTTATGTTATCCTTCATAAAATAAATGAAATGTATACTATTCATAATTATGTACAACTACATTATGGATTTTAATCTACTTATATCTTTTTTATATATTTGCGGAGAATAGGGATACGTGGTGGGAGATGAGGGAGGCCTTTGCCCAGCACTGGGCCACAATACGCTGAGAAAAAGCATCTATATCTATAACCCTATGTATAACTCACGCTGGGGTTGAAGCGGCGGGTATTTAATGCCGGGGGGAAAAGAGTCCTGATTAGGAGCGAACTGCGCCGGGCCTGCGGGAGGGGCGTAGAATATCGGGTACATTCCTGGAATTACCAACGGTCACCACACATTTTACCACCGCTAGACTTTCACTACGCTACAAGACCGGTCCTCGGATTTACGGCATAATAGTCGTGGCCATTTACACTACACTACTGGACTGATTCTCCGATTTACGGCATAATAGTCAAATAACATAGTTAAAATGTAAACCAACGGAACATATTTTTGTTTGCGTTGATCGAACATAGTACTTAAATAAGCTTTTTAAGAGACGATCAAAATAATTTATCAGCTAAAAAAATCATCTGTAAATTAAGTTCAACTTACCGTTCATTCCTGACATCGAAGCAGGAGGCGGTGGTCTGGGCATCGCAAACGTTTTAGGTACCGCAGGCACGTCATATGACTCCGATAACATGGGCCTTGAGGTTTCATTGGGCGGAGGGCTCACATCGGATGTGCCCGGCATAGGCATTGTAGGTGTGTCCGGCATAGGCATTGTAGATGTGCCCGGCATAGGCATTGTAGATGAGCCCGGCATAGGCATTGCAGGTGTGCCCGGCATAGGCATTGCAGGTGTGCCCGGCATTGGCATTCCGGCTATCATTGGCGGATTCATTATCGATGTTGGCTGAGCCATAACTGTTGACGGCTGTGCCTTCACTGATGCCGGTGGAGCCTGCTGAGGCATCACAGGTGCCTGCTGAGGCGGTACTGGTGATGGCTGAGACATCACTGGTGCCTCCTGAGGCTCATTGGGTGAGCTCGACATCGGAGCCCCAATGGGTGTCATTTGCAAAACGGATTTGCTAGGAATCTGGACCATACTCGAGGGTCCGGGCATCTGATTATACATTTGCATTTGCTGAGGTACGCCCATAGCGAACATATTGTAGTTGTTCAAGTTTTGCGGGCCCTGCCACTGGTTTGGACCTGAAATATTACTAATAATTATTATTTTTTACTAATATTATTATTACCTTATTTACATATACGTACACTGTTTAACCATTATATGTCCCACCCATTTTCCTATACTGAGTGGTTTAAAATAAGTAAGTTATGAGCATTTTAATATTATGCGAGGCAGAAAGCGCACTATACATATTATTTACAGGGATAAACATGAGGAGTAGAACTACCAGAATTGCCTTTTGATTTCTGAAAAACTAGGAAGTACTTTTTAATGATAATGTCCCCAATGTATGGAGGAATGTCGACCGCGATGTAAGAAATGTTGAAGATGTATAGAATGTTGGATGTATTAAATGCTGACCAGGATATATGAAATGTTGACCGGGATGTATGGAATGGTCGCCTCGAAGTATGTAATATTGACCCCGATGTATGGAATCTTTAGCTCAATTGTTTAGAAAACAAAGTCTAAATGTTAAGCCCGATGTACAGAATGTTGTTTTCTCACCAAGGCTGATGCCGGCCATGGTTGGTTGTTGACTCAACATCGCCGCCATGTGCGGGTACTCGCAGTTAGCTCGCTCGCGCGACGTCGGGCAGAGATACTTCAAAGCGAGCTCTTCGGGGTATTGCTCCGGCATTGAGCGCTTCAGGCTGCGAAGGCTGTCCATCTAAAAATACGCAAAGAAACAAAAAGATTAAAATACCGGAGCCCGACTACGGAAAAAGATACCTTTTACCAAAGTTAAATAAATTATTTACACAAAATAATAATTATCAACTAGCTGAGAGCCCCGCGGTTTCACGCAAAATGGAGATGATGAAAAGTAAGCTATGTGTTAATCCGGGTATCTCTTTTCCAAATTTTAACAAAACCGGTTTAGAAGTTACAAAGACAACATGGTAACAAAGATTTACACTCACAAACTTTCGCATTTATGACATTAGTAGGATAGGATGTGTAGGTTTACACTTTTTTTCTGCGAAACGAACCCGAACTCTAGAGGTATAAAATTTAACAAGGCCATAGTGTGCATTAGAAGGGCGGACTTAATAACTCAAAAAGAGGTGCTAAGTACGAGTACCGCAGCTAGTAATAAAAAATACTTACCCGAGCCAAGTAGTGGTTCATTGCGTCGCTGGCCGCAGTTGGTTGGAAAGACGCATTGCAACGGGCAATGTGTTCCATTTTTTTGAGACGAGATTCTTGGAGAGCTTTTTCTCGGTCTCCCTTGCTGGATCGCGAGCCCCGGTGCATCTTAACCAACTCCTGTTCCATGTCGGCGTTGTGTCTGTTTAAGGCAGACGATGACATTGAATTTTATTAAATTTGTTGCCAATTACTAAGCTAAATATAAGATAATAATAATTATAAAATTACAAGGGTTACAAAACATTTTCGCGTACCTTACGAACTGGTGAAAAAGTGGTGAAAAAATGGGAAAATGCGAAATGTGTACAGTGGTGGTTGGTTTTATGGAGCGAAGTAGCGACATTAGATGCTCGATGGGCACTTACTTGCGGATCATGGTTTCAGTGATCTTCGCATAATAGTCCTCCATAGGCAACGGGGAGACATACAAAGCAACTGTGCTCGAGTTTGAGCTCTGCTCATTTAACTCGCCTGAGTCCTGATCCATTGGAGTAACGGACTTGCTGAAAAATTTACATCAACAATTAGTGTCTATTCATTGTTTGTTATCTCTTAGGGCTACTAAATCTATTGAGCTATTTATTTGCTCCAGAGATGCGCTACAACGTTCAAATATAGTTGACGAGTTTTTGGTTAGTTGACTTTTTTAACACTCAATTAAAAGTCTGATTTTAAATAGCGTACGTTTTGGTACTTAATCCTAATTACTTACCTAGGCGGCGGCGCTTCTATTGCTTTTGATTCGGAAACACTAGGGGCCTCGACCGCGTTGTTATTTTCCGCACTTGGATTTAGCTGACTTTTGAAATATCTGTGAAGAAAGCAAATACTCGTATAAGATACCGAACCTGAGACAGGCTTTTTATTTAGAAGCGATTTGTGTTTTGAACTAGCATATTGTCAGACTCATAAGTAGTGTGGTTTCGAATGTAAACCATGAGCTGGAGCAGCCGGTGAAGGGACATATCCTGATGAAATCATAGCATGTGAAGAAGTATCATTCTACATTCATAAATAGTGTACATAATTAATGATTGAGCTTTAAATTTCTCGAACTAAAGTTGTATTTATTGCGAACAAAAATGCTGTAGAAGTCAGTCAGTATTCGAAGGTCACACCGATAAAAAATCTGTAAATAAAGAAACCTAGGACCAAAAGAATTGATGACAGAACTGCATCAAAATGGCCGTGAACAGAAGCGAAACCGCTAAATTAAATTAACTCGAGAACATCGAACGAGAGCGGCAGAGAAAACTATCTGAGAACTACTGGAGCTGCCTGCGTCGCCGGTCTTACGACCAGCAATCAGGGTCAGGTAGAAGACTACGACCGAAAAAAGCCACCACGCCGGCACCTCGACCTCAGCGCCAAACCCTGAGAGCCAAACCTCGATCTAGGTCCTCAGCGCGTTTGGTACAGTGAAAGCGCGCGACCACTAGTGCAGTCTAGTCGTCAAAGCGCGAAGTTGAAGGCGGAGGAAAAGTTTGCTATGATAAGTAAGAAGCTGGCTGCGGACCTATCAACAATCCAGAAAGACCAGGACGGCCTTCATATTGAAATTCTGACCGATCGTTATCAGAACGTACACAACTGGCTCCGCAACCACAGTCTCACCCCACGGAGAGAGAAGCAGGTAGACCCAAAGCTCATAACCAGAGACCAACGACACTGCAATCAAACATGTGGGAGAAATTTGAAGCTGGCCCGACTGAGAACCAACTGACATATAAGCTTTCTCCTGACTCTCGAACTAGTAGCTCATGTCCAAGGTCGCCTTCCAATATTGCACCAGCTTATAGCAGCTTTTTGCTATAACTAACATGGACCAGCTGACTTCAGCAGAGAACCTACAAAGGCTGAGAAGCTGCTGGTGAAAAGTCCGAGAACTGTGTGTAGTCCCTCTGCTATACACGGCCAGTGATTATGAAATGAAAATAGTGATAACCTAAAATCATCATCGACTGAGCCATGGAAGAACATTTGTAGAACTTCGACAGTTGGCAATGAAACTGAACCACTTTGCAGTCGAACTTCAGAACGTGGTATTCGTGTTCAGAAGTGTCGGCCGGCATGGGGTATCTCTTTAACTCCATACTGGCTAGAGCGGCCTTGGAGAAGCTAAGGCCGCACATCAGGTCAAATTCTTGTGACTAGGCCAGTGACCATGAAGACAACGTGGATCCCGAGATCATCGTGATGTCTCGCTTTCTTATTGAAAGAATCAAATCGGGCCTTTGAAGTACAGCTACGCTCCGTATTCGGAGCAACTACAAAGACCGCGTCAGTCAAGGCGGAATACAAGTGGAAGCAAGTAAAGAGCTGGGCAACAAGTTATGTTGAAGATCGGCCCTGTAACCTTCATGAAGCAACAAGGTCGTGGTAAGTATTTACCCAACGAAGTCTCAACCATCTCCATAACAGAAAACGAGATCGCATGGGACATCAGATCGGAGGGGCCGGACCGACCTCTTAGCGACAGCGGAGTCAGTATGCAACAAAGAAGCAACTTGCCAATTTGGTAAAATAAGCTGCCATCTCCAATAGTTAACCTCTTCGAAACTTCAAAGTGAATTCAAATAGACAGAAAAAAGATTTCTTTTCGAAGTTGTTATTAAGTATATATTTTCTAGCTGGACAATCGGCGAAATGTGTGGTGATACAAAAACTATTTTGGTACTTAATTGTTTTTGAGAAAATGGTAAGTCACGTAGGTCTGCTCGCTATCTTATTAGTCGTCAAAACTTTATATCTGCCTTTAGAGTCTGTTGTTGTTTAATAGACAGTTTGTGAAGTTCAAGCGGAGATGGACCAAACAGGTCCATCTCCGAGTGAATTGGGACAAGTTGCTGACAGGGTTTTCGGTTATTATTCTGCCTTCAAAACGCGTTAAGAAAACTTCAGGTGAAAAAAAAAAAAGGTTTAAGTTTTCAAAATTCTGAAGACTAAAAGCTAAACGGTTTATTTTATGCACTCGTTTTATTGTCTATAATATTATTTTATTTTGCTTATGTTTTGTCAGTGTATTGGATGGTGGACCTGATGTCTTAGCTGTGCTAGCGTTTCGGAAAAGCATCTTAATCTTGAATACGCTTTTCTAAATCAACCTTTAACTCATAAACTCATTTGCTATCGCTGTAGGTATTCACATATTCGTTCTTTCGATACAAGTCACGCTAGGGGCTTGACCTATGGAAAGTATATTAAAAATGCAGTTTCAATCAACGGTCGATAGCGAAGACTCTTTCCCCCTCATTGAAACATTGCATTTCATTCGGAACGAAAATAGAATGCGTGATACCTGGTAGACGTCTTAATCGATATATCAACTATTCCATGCGCTGTGATTTATTTGACCTATTACTGGTGTTACGATTTTGTTGCTAGGTTACTAATAATCGGAAAATCCTAGCCTGTTAACCAAGGGATGAAAGCTAGACAGGGTTATACTCGTACAGAGAGGGTTACTAAGCAGAAAAGGGCTTTTAGTACTCATCATTATGAACAACTTTTACTATGGGACCAACACGGAATTCGCGTAAAAAAAATCACCTGTTCCATACATTTTGTCGAGTGTCATTTTTCTACGGAACAGGCTTTGTAACCCTTTTTGTATAGCCCTGTATTATGTAGATCTTACGAGTTGTTTTGTAGAGACCTCGCGCCTACATTTTGGGTATGAAATAGTTGGTTTAGTTATTATAAATATGTAGATGGTTTAGGTAACAAGATAGAGTAAAATATTTTGCTATTCATTTCGATAGGAAGAAACTAAATCTTTGCAAAAAATCTCTCGTAAAATTGTACGAAAATTTCCACTAGTAATAGTTTATGATCAAAGTAATTTTAAAGAACTATAAAATAGGGCAGCAACTTTTGAACGAATACTATCTGCTATAATCGGGATGTACTCGTCGGTACGTGAGGGGCTAGCTTCAGAACGAGCACTTTTCAAAACGCACACATCTCAAAAAGTGCATTTCCCAAACGAAGACTTCCGAGAACGAGAACTTTTCAGAATAAGCACATACGAGCCTGTCAAAAGCCTGAATACTACTTACTGAATTTTTACTACTATCTGTATTTTTTACTACGTATGAATAAGTTTCCACTTGCAGCTCTTATAAAAAACATGTAAAACAGAGCCTCACTCGCTCTTACTACTGATCTGATATACGTTTTTTTCTCTAATACGTATTTTGTCAACGTTTCCCGCCTCGTTATTTTCGCGGTAAAATATGTAGTCCACGATTTTGGGACGTGGTAACTAACAAACGTAAATCGATGGTTTTACAGACGATGACAACTTGCGAGAATAATCACATTACTGAAGAGGAAAATGACTTTAATAATAATGACGACTTTCATGTTATTAACGTAAATAAAATAAATAACGTTTCACACTCATAGCTCCCCACTAGGATACCCTATGATTAGAATTTTTTTGAGGAAAATGACTATAAATAATAATGACGACTTTCATGTTATTAACGTAAATAAAATTAACGTTTCATCATAGCTCCCCACTAGGATTATTTTAATAGGTTTTCATGTGCATACTAATTTTGTTTTGCTATAATTTGGGCCCATTATACTATATAGTTCTACAACATAAACATAGATGGGATTGCTTTCAATCCATAGAAACTCGAACATAATTAAAGGTTGGGTAGTTACTAGAGGTAGGTACCTACACGATTTTTGAAATATTATTGGTGCAAAACACTTTCATTCGATAAACACGCACATTATTCTCGATTCGATCCGAAGTGTCCCGGTACTATTTTAGACTTTTGAAACGTGTCATTTTAATTATGCTACATATAATATACTACAAGGACCGACCAACTTACTAGATGACAACAATGAACAAGAACTTAAAAAACAAAATACGTCTTTAAATGGTTTATCTATCTACCTTACTTTGAATAAAATATGTAAGGCAACAACGGCATTCAACGGCAATAAAAGCAGCCATTGTAAGAAAACTAAGATTCTGGACAGTTTCGAAAAAAAATCTCTACCGCGTAAACCTATTACCGCGGCCCTAAACTTCGTATAAGTTCAGAAGCCAAGAGCAAAGAACAAGAAGAAAACACAGTTGAGAATATAGTTTTGAAGAATTACTGCATTTTGGTTTTCCAATTAAATGAAATAAGATGAATGAAATAAGGTTTTGTAATTGGAAATTTTGTAACTATGTTTCGTTATTTTAAGCTTGCATATGGCGATCTACGGCATTAGTTGGTATGTTATCTCAATAAGCGAGTAACTGTTTTATATTTTTGAGATTTAAAAATTTGAAACCGTTTTGAAATCCGAAACGAAACTTTGAAAAAAACTTTAAACTTTAACTTTTTTTAAACCACGACACATCAAAACGAAATCGAATTATTATTTACCGATATTATTTTTTTTATTAATTCATTTCAAAAGTTTAACACAATCCTAAAAACGGAAAAATAAAAATTATTTTTTCAACTCACAAATTACAGTGGCAACGCATGACGTCACAGTGCAACCGATGCAAGCGAAGTGGTTCCGCCGTCTGAGGCGGCTGTTATGGTGCGGCGAATATAATTAGAGTAGCATGGAAAGCGTGCGATCGATAATATTCATGTTAGAGCTTCCATTTATTATGCATAGAAAAGAGGAAGGAATTGATCAGATCGCATTTGAAATAATATGATTTACCACGAATTTTGTAAAGTTCTCGGCCCAAGGTATAAATAATAGAAGTACAAAAATATTTTTATGATGGCACGATAGCTTATTAAAATCAAAAGAAAAATGAGAAATTTTAATAAGATTGCTGTTCGTTTATGTAATTTTTTAATTTGGAATAGCTCATTCTGAAACATCCGGGTGGATTTGGAGAACACAGAAGTCAGAGAAGTGATTAAATATTATGTCAAAAAAATTACGAAGAAATTAACTATGGAAACTAACGTGGTTTCACACATTTTTGTTATAAGAGTGTATGAGTGTGTTTTTTTGTTTGGTTTTTGTTTTGTTGTTGTTTTTGTTGTTTTTGTTTTGTTTTTGTTGTTATTGTTGTTGTTGTTTGTTTTTTGTTTTTGCTAGTCGTAGTAGACGACTTAATTTTTACGTGAGTATTCCCGTGTTTAATTATAACAAAAATTAACTATGTTAAATAATATACGGAAGACTTTAGAAGGATTTGTGTATTTATATTTAATTGTAAAAAAAACGGACAGTTTTATTCAAACAAGATAGAAACAGCGTAGAAAGTCAGTTTTTTCTGCAGGCAAAGTGATGGCATCAGTGTTTAGAGATTCCAAGGGTAATTTATTTATCTTATCTTACTGATATTATACAGGGTTATTCATAAAGGGTATGCTAAGCCGAAAAGAGTTCATAGTACTCATCATTATGAACAAGTTTTACTATGGGACCAACTCGAAATTCGCGAAAAAAAAATTATCTGTTCCATACATTTTGTCGAGTGTCATTAAAATTTTTCTATTTGCCAAAAGTTATTGACAAAAGTTGTTCATAATGATGAGTACTATCAGCCCTTTTCGGCTTAGCATACCCTTTATGAATAACCCTATAGAGGTGAAAGTATGTATGTTTGTTATTAATGAACGCTGAAACGGCTGAACGGATTTACATGAAATTTGGAATGAAGATCTTTTATGGTCTGTATCTGGTATGGTCTGGTGTCTTTTATGTGTGTTATTCATAAGCTAGTTTTTATCCCGGTTAAAGCGGGTGAAACCGCGGGGCACGGCTAGTTGACTATATTTTCCAATCTGTTGAACACATTAGCCGAAAAAAATAGAGAAAAGGCTAGTGATGACGAAAAAAAGGTTTTGTTACACCACCACAATTCTCTGGCGCACTCTTCTTCCGTTGCGGCAGCTAAGCTACAGAAAGTTTTGATCTGATAAAGAGGTCATAGCTACGGAGCTGTTTTTGACGAATGACGGATTGGGGCATAGGAGAGGTATCAAGGCGCTGAAGCGTCTATGAAACAAGATTATTTAAGTAGTGTGAAAAATAAAATGGACTTTTCATTTTTTCTTGTATGGGCCCGATTGGGCCGAGACATTTTTAAACGTTTCTCGTATGTTCTTTTTAGACCTACCAAAATGTTTAGTAAAAATGAACACCTATGGTGAGACTTCGATCTCTGTCCGTCAGTATGTCACGGCCAGAAACTATAAAACGTAAAAACTGTTAAAGCTTCCCACCCACCCAGTACGCTGTAGAGGCCTCAGTGGCCAACAGCATTTAGTCATTCCAAAATAAAACTTAAAAAAATGTTACCCAACAAGTTTCGCAAAAGTAAGTTAACAGGACAATTTAGTCTCTTCTTGAAAATAGCAACCTAAATTTCTTAAAGGTGGTCAAATTAGACCAAAAAATAGATGTGACCTTCCCCACCCAGCTGAAAATTGGTAGGATTGTTTATAACACCATCATAAATGAAACCTAAAAAGTCCTCATCGATCCGATACGTACAAAAATTTTTACTCCGGGTAGAAGGTCACAACAAGGTCAAAACGGGTATTTCGTGATTTTCGATTTGATTTTATTTTTAATCGGTTCAGTTGTTGTGTAGTTAATGGCGTAATTGAGTCTGCCAAGCCGCTATCTTTGTGACGTCATAACTCACTAGGCACTAGGCACTTAGGCTTGTGGCGTTCTTTAGGAGAGGCCTATGTCCAGCCGTGGACGAAATTACGATAGGCTGATGATGATGATGTTTAGGCTTAGCGTGTTCTGAGACGCAGATGACATTGCACAGCGCAGAACAGATTTTGCAGGACGGAGCAGGCGAGACAGACATAGGGCGCGCAGGGACCCAAAAATTACATTTTTTTTCGCCGTTCTTGAGTTTACAATTTCTCATGATAGGTCACCAAAACAACCTATTTGTTATCTTTATTCAAACACAAGATGAGATGAACTCTTCTCAGTCACTTCTGGACTTTGTTTACGGATTACGACTGACATTATGTGAAGTAATTCAAAGTATTATTACGAGATCGGTTAGGCATAAAATAAATCAGACACCACTCTTAACGATTCACACACTTTAACCAAACACAAACACTCACAGTACACAAAACAGTTGTACTAGTCGCACTGAACACTTGCACTTCTAAAACTTAGATCCGAACACTTTCGCGGTTATATTTTTACAAGTTCTGGTCGGGACTGCGAATATTCCAGATTTTCAAATGCGTAACACACAAAACACTGTTTATCTGAAATTTTAACTAATTACACCATTCGAAGTAAACATCTATTAGATAATATCTATTATAATAATAATGACGGTTGGCTCAAGGGTCAGATGCAGAAGGCAGTGGTCCTCGACACGGCACGAATCGTCCGGAGGTTCCTGTCTCTGCAGCCCTAACCGCCGGTAGCTTGGGCCCTGCCCCGCTGCCGGTGGCAACCTAGTTTTTAAGTTTTTTATATTATATTATTGTTTTTTTATTTTGTATTGTAAAAAATTTAAAAATTAAGATTCTAAATAAATACGTGAATAATAATAATAACCGGTGGCAACCTAGTTTTTAAGTTTTTTATAATATATTATTGTTTTTTTATTTTGTATTGTAAAAAATTTAAAAATTAAGATTCTAAATAAATACGTGAATAATAATAAAAAAAAAAACCGCTGACACCTATCAGTCGATTTTTGTAGTGTAATTTTATTTTAATTGTTTTATCCATTATAATATCCATTTTCTTACCAAAATTTACTGCACAAAAGTTTAAATAGCCCGGATTTTATATTTATTTTACCATATCAATCATATCAATCCCTTTTCAAAGTTTTACAAAAAAAATCAAGATTTGACAATAGTTGACACATACGTCAAAAAATAAATAATGAACTCACAAGGCAAAAATAATGAAAAATACATATATACGTTTACAAAAACGACTGCAAGCGGATACGCACGCCCACCACCTCCGCCCGCCCCGTCGTCTCCGAGCTCCTCGTCGGAGGATAAGTTCATCACTCCCCCCGACACGAGCGCGTCAAACGACGAGGACGGGCCGCCGACGCCGCCGCCGCCGCCAACACCAGCGTGACGGGGACGTCCACCGCTGCCGGCACGCTTGGGGCTTGCGGGACAACCTGCTCCGCGCCCGGCCCCCGCTACCGGTGGTGTAGTGCGTCGCATGTGATTAGACGCAAACAATGACGGAGAACTGCATGCACACCTACTCTGAGGCTGCAGAGTGAGGTTCCTCACTCTGCAGTCTTAACCACCGGTATGCTTGGGCCCTGCCCCGCTGCCGGTGGAACTCTAGGTTTAAGTTTTTATAATGTTTTTAGGTTTTTATATAAAAATATTGTAAAAATTTAAATTTAAGAAAATTGAATAAATAAGTGAATAATAATAATAATTTATTTATTTATTTATTTATTTCCACAAACAAGGTACAAAAATCATGATTGTTGATCATGACAAAAACATTTAGATTAATGCATTTAGATAGACCTATATTGTTTAGCAAGTACCGACCTTTTTTTATTAGGTACTGCGCGCCACGGCATTGATCCTACATCAAATGTTCAGCTTTCGGTATGCAAGCTCCAGATGTGAATCTCCGTAACGATTCTCCAATGTTTCGAGCAGCTTCTCATAAGTGACATTCTCTCCAAGGGCATCCATCAAGCACTGTAAGTCCGGTCATTGCTTGCTCCTGATTCCATACATTTGCTTTTACGATGGCGTCGAATTGGACTTTATACGCTGACCATGGTGAACTTCCATCGAACGGTGGAACTTTAAATCTGTGCGTTACTGGTGCAGCTGCTACAGAAGCAACCAGGCTCCAGTCTTCATGACATTCAGCGTTTTACTGACGTCGGCTATTTGTGACTCTGCCTCAAAGACCCGAGTCTCGTGGTCCTTGATAGAATTGTGATGGTGGTCTTTTCCTTCACCACTTCGAGCTGTGAGCCAATGGTCATCTGCACGTTTTTCATATGAAGAATCTATTCTTCATGTCATTGACGAGCCTTTTTTTTGTTGGCGTGTCTGTTCCTCCTGTCATCGAGCCTTACGATCAGCATAAGGCGTTGCAATCAAGGCAACCATGTCGAATGCAGCAGGAGCTTCTTCCAATGAATGATCGCGTCATCGACGTTTTAAACAGGGTTGCCAGTTGCTAAGAATATTTCTAACTGCGGGGAATCTCAAGTTGATTGTAGATTTGTTGGGGATTAGGATTATGCGTCACTCAACGTCGATAAATAATCTCTTTTAACTTTTTTCAAGTATACTAATACAAAGTAAATGTAGAGTTTTTTACGAGTCGCGCAAAAACAAAAGCTTAAATTTAAAAAAAAAAGCTTTTAATTTTAGTAAATTCTAACTATAGAATTACCAACTTTTTAAAAATGTCATGGTATCCTACTTACTGTTCTAAAGATACATCAATAGTTAAAGTTGAGCAAAAATTATCGAAAAAAATCAAGTTTCTTGTATAATAGTTTTAAATTTAATTTAATTTTTATAGCAGTAATAAAAGTAAACACACCTTGTGAAAATTACAACTGTCCTATTACGACTAATTTAAAACATAAAATGAAGGCATTTTAAGGCAGATCTAAACTAACTAAAAATATATCTGTCTTTATCATTGCAAGCCATTAGACAAGGATGCCAATAGTTTTAGAAAATTTAGATCTGTCTTAATAAGCCTTCAAACTTGGGCCTAATATAACGATGACAACAAATGAAAACCAGAAAGCATTTGGCGTTGACGTTTCGACGTTAAATTACAAAGTATCTGTTGTTCAATAAATATATCTAAATGTGGACTGCCTCTGACAATCTACGATGAAGCAATAGTTCTCAAATTGTCTCCCAGGACAGAGCCATGCCTGCGTCGCACGCTCCTACACCGCAACGTACGCAGCTCAGTACGTTAATGCATCACAAAATCTGCTCTGCTGCAAGGGTCTACGTTACCGGTTGCATCCGCATCTTTGACCACAGCATCACCTAGCATCGGCTTAGCTGTGATCAACCCCTAGCCTGGGAACTATAAAATTAAAAAGAATGCTCGGTGGTCGTACTTACCTCTGCAAGTTCTCGTTATAGTTTAACTGGTTGTAGCTCATGTGAGTCTCGGTGCTGGACTTTCCGTCCGAATCGCGATGCGGCGACACACCACCCAGCATCACTGAATCTTTCCCCTAAAACAAAAACGTTTGAAACATTTCATAATTTAATTATTAGCAAAAAGATGTACTAACCTGACCGTGGTACATCAATAGAACGGCCGCTACGTCCGCGTGGAGTGGCCATTTCAAACCCTGACCAGTACCCATGGGTTCTTAGAACTCATTCACGAATTTTTATACTCTTTTTGATGATGGAAAACATCGTACTACAGAGTGC
This sequence comes from Alcis repandata, assembly GCA_949125135.1. Taxonomy (NCBI): domain Eukaryota; kingdom Metazoa; phylum Arthropoda; class Insecta; order Lepidoptera; family Geometridae; genus Alcis; species Alcis repandata. The sequence goes on along the minus strand of OX421221.1, from coordinate 9,875,126 downwards.
TCGCCACATATATTTTTGACCGATTGGACAAGGGCAGGGTCTTTACCATGAGCTCTTAGCGCGAGCCTGAATAGGATCGCGTCGGCTTTCGTCTTGCCTTTTCTCTAGATGACAGAGCAAGACGAAAGCCAGAGCGTTCCAAAAACTCCAGGTACCGTACGGACAATGTTTTACAAACTTACATCTTTGCTGCGGGTTCGGCCATGTTTGTCTTTCTTAGGCTTTTCCTGCAACAGGTTCTCCATGAAGGAAACCAAGTCCAGGCACCGCGTGCCTTTCTGCTGCTTTATGGCTTCCGCTGGTTTGGTTCGCACCTGTAAACATGAAATTAGGTAAGCAAAATGGAGTCTAATTTTCAACCAAAACTTGAGGACCTAATAAACACTGCATAAGACGCTGTGTCAACTTTATCCTGACGTGAAATGCCACGTGTGGAAACAAGACGGAGAATGCAAGCAGTGATTCAGTTTAAGCAAAGTATAAGCACGATTCTGAAAGATTTAGGTCTTCCCAGTGCTAGTAGATTCTTGACTTTCAATATATCCGTTCTCCAGCACAATCCTAAAGCCGGCGACTGACCTGAGCATTTTGCCGTAACGTAGCATTCGAAGCGAGCGTGTTACGTTACGGCGTTACGGCCTTACCTGACTGACCTGTAGCCTTGCTCGTGGCGAGCATAGTGCTCGACTGCGCTCCGCCATTGGTAATCAAAAGCCGGCGACTGACCTGAGCATTTTGCCGTAACGTAGCATTCGAAGCGAGCGTGGTGGAGCACGCGGCGCTCGCAGCGAGCGGATCGGCTCGCTGTACTGACCTGCAACATTTCGTCGTAACGTTACGTTACGACGAAATGTTACAGGTCAGTCGCTGGCTTTACGGCAATTCCGTCAATAGAATGTACTAACTAAACTCACTATTTACATCTCTGTCTGTCACTCGTTCAGGAGAGCGGCGAGATAAATGCCAATAGCATTAACACATTTTAAGTACCTATTTCGCGAAAATGCTATCGGCAAATCTTTCTTGATAATGTAAAAATAAAAAAGTAAAGCGTGCTACATTTCGACCACATCGTCGCTTCCCATCAGGTGAGATTGTGGTCAAACGCATGTCTAGTTATAAAAAAAGGATTTCGAAGATAAATTCTCGGATGCTTACCTCGTTCATGACTCGTACGATGCCATCCCTGAAGGCATCAATTTGCACCTTCTCTGCCTCCGAAACCTTGAGAGTTTTGTCAAGTTCAGGCGCTAGGAACACGTCAGGAATGTCCGGACCCTGCAATTTACATAATGAGTTAGTTTCAAACGTAATTGAGCATAAATGATAAAGCACTTAAATAGTTTGGATGAATTCGATAAAAAACGGTTTTTTATCAAACATGCTTTTAAATTGAAACAAATTATTTAAATCCTGTTCTATAACCTGCTCCTCTAGCAACTTGCAATTCTTTAATCGAAACGCTATAGAAAACTAAGACAATGAATGTATGGGATGACATTAACATTACATTTCTGTAATCTATTCATAGTTTCTACCTCTATATTCTACTATAGAAATGTCATTCCCATACATCTTAATATATATAAATCTCGTGTCACAATGTTTGTCCTCAATGGACTCCTAAACCACTTAACCGATTATAATAAAATTCGCACACCATGTGCAGTTCGATCCAACTTGAGAGATAGGATAGTTTAAATCTCAATTTATAGCCGCAATATTATTTTATTGCAAATTATATATATTTAGTTAGCATCAACATACTACGGTTGCTATAGTTACGCAATGGCTTTTGACAGGACAACGTCTGTCGAGTCAGCTAGTTGTTCTATATATTATTACTAGCGGCTCGTCCCGGCTTCGCACGGGTAGACACTATAAATTGAGATCTAAAAAAAAATATATCCTATCTGTTAAGTTAGATCGAACTGCACACGGTGTGCAAATTTGATTGAAATCGGTTAAGTAGTTTAGGAGTCTATAGCGGACAAACAACGTGACACGTAATTTATATATATTAAGATATATATTGTGTTGTGGATGAAACAAACTGAACGTACTGACATACACAAACATCTTACCTGCTGCGTCAATGAAATCAAAGCGGGACAGAAAAAGGGCGAGAAAAGTAGTTATTTTTCTTAATAAGTTTTTTAACGACATTTCGTTCGGAGCGTGCATTGCGTTTGTTCGCATACAATACGTATTGAGTCGTACGAAAACGCGCCTAGTTCTAACTAGTTCAAGGTATCGTCGCCTACTCTATCCCAGTTATTTAGAAAAGGACAGCAACCGTTTAGCGATCGAGAATCTCTAAAAAGTACTCCAAAAAGCAATACTTACTTCGAGGATGTGATGTTTGGCGATAACCAACTCTAGTTTCATTGACCACGGGTTTACGACCGAGGTGAACTCGGTCTCAACTTTCATAAACGTCCCGTTCTGGGTCATTATTCTGCAAATATAAAAAAACGTTAAGCCGTTATTTGTAAGCACACATAATTACTTTAGGATATTGCCAAATCTGGTGCGCTCGAGATTAATTCCCTGTTATTTATTTTTCTAATAAGGAATTGCCATAAAAATTAAAAAAATAACTCGAGAACACCAGAATACTACATTAACCTAATGACGAGTGTAAAGTGAAATTGAAACAAAGCATTTGACCTAAGATTAAAAAAACTAGAAAGTCAGCCTCGACTCGCAAATAAGGGAAACAAAATGTAGTGATTAAGCACAAGTGGAGTAATAGTGCAGTTGCATAAGGGAAGCACGCTATAAATCAATGCTCATTCGAGAAATAAGCTATAACCTCAGATCAAGTAAAAAGCAGATATAGTGCTGCCTTAGATTCAGGTGAAGCCAATAAAAGTGTCTTTTAGTAAGACTGATTGAGCATTACTTATAAACGGTGCTTAGCAGTTGCTAAGATTGACAAATGTCATTTAACTTGTGCGCAACAGAAAATGCAGAGCGCAGTAAGCAATGTCACTTTACGGACACTTTTTTGTACCTATAGCCCATTATGTTATAACCTTTGATCAAGTAGAAAGCAAATTTAGTGCTGCCTTAGATCCAGGTGAAGCCAAAAAAAAACTACCCTACTTCCCGTGTACGTATTCTTCAAGCACATTGACGCATAAAAACTACCCGAATCAATAATCAATTTTTACGTCAGTTGCTCAGAGAACGTGGACAAGAAAAATAAGTAGTAATAAGGGTAGTTTTATGCATCAATATGTGCTTGAAGTATACATACACGAGCAGTGGGGTATTTTTTTGGATTCACCTGGATCTAAGGCAGCAGTATATCTGCATTCTACTTGATCTGAGGCTATAACATAATGGGCTTTACTAATAAAGTGAACAACCCTATAGAAATACTGTTCGTGAAAGTTCAAAAATCGGTGCACAATTCCTAGTAGTTGCACTGCTGAAACTACCTGTTGAAAAATCTATCTTGCCTGGAAGAGATCGCTCTTAGCGATAAGGCCGCCAGTTGCACTAGTTTTAGGTGTTAATACCTATCCTTTTGTTTGTCTGGTGTAAACAATAAAATGTTAATCTATGTCTCTAAAATTAATTTCAAAAATCTCTTGATAGAGAGAAAATCTTACCGATACGGCCTCGAGCTCGACACGCTTCCTTCTCGGACTACGGTTTCATATACCTGTCTCAAGTAGGACAGGTCTTCAGGATGGTATAGGTGGAGAACATTCTTATCCTGGATGTCCTGGGGAAGGTACCCCAAATAAGGGACCGATTCGGGATCTATGTGCACCAAGTGTCCGTTTGCTCCGTGACGAATGACGAAAGGAACCGTCTTTAATGACACTTCGTTGGGGGCTGGAAAATGAAATTTATGTTATTTTTATCTTAACACATAGCACCTAGGATTCCCTCCCTGTATCGGATGCTATGGAACACACAGAGCCAATAGCAACTAATAACCAGACCCAGAACAGATATTTAAATTCATCATCCAAAGATCTGCCCGCTTGGGAATCGAACTCGGGACCCTGCTCATAAGGCAGATTTGCTACAGAGCTAATCTGGTCGTAAAAGTTGATTAAAATAACCCCTGCTTGTCGATGGTATAGTAACTGAATTAAGAATTACACCCGAGCCACGCTTAAGGCACAGTGCCGGCGGGTATTCGAGCCGCCGGGCTTGTTGCACACATGACCCGCCGGCATGGCCGCCGGGGTGTAATGGTGCTATACGGCATGAATGTGCCGGCGGCTTGCATATGCCGGCGGCATGGCCGCTCGGCAAAAACCCGGCGGCACTGCCGCCGGCACTGTGTGTAGTAGCCTTTAGAAGCGTAGTGAAAGTAGCAGAAGTAAGAATAAAAATTCACCGGACTTTTGAATGTAAGAGTGATTGAGTTTAATGGAGTTTGAAAGTTGCGCAAGAGTAGCTACAAGCCGATGTTAGTACCTCTACAGTGATATACACAAAATAAATGTCAGATTGTAACTAGCTATCAAAACGCTCAGCGAGGCTCAGGTATAGTTAAACGGAGAAATAGATGTGTATACTTACTGCTGAAAGCTGCGACGATAGGAGTCGCCTGGATGACCAAGTAGACTACTGGCATGCTGTCCTCATTAAAATCTTTGAAGAAAAACTTCAGCAAGAAGGGTTTGTACGAGAGTACGTACTCCTTTACTCCGAAGGCCGTACTCAAGCTTCTGTAGCGACGTATGCGGCATACCATCGTTGATCCCGATACGAGTCCTATCGCTAAAAAAGTACAAATAACTATTAATAAGTTCATTTCAAAAATATTCCTAAAAACAAGCTTTTATTGCGTTGTCAACGTTACACATGTTAGTTACACACGCATACCAAACAGCTCAATCAGACATTGGAAAGTGGCTCAAAATTGAGTTGCAAGATTCCACCCAAACAAACATAATATATAGGTAGTAACATACACATTGCAAGTTTTATAAAAGCTTTTAAATTATTTCAAAAAAAGCTTTAAAAGCGCTGAAAAGAGTAAAAAGTACGCGCCAAGATGGATCAAACCCGCAAAACTAGGTGGGGTCCAAGTTGTTTTATAACAGACTAGCTGACCCGTGCCCACTTCGTTGGGCATAATGTTAATTAAACCCGAAGCCATCGCGCGCCGTCCGGACCGTTTTTTCTCCGATTCACTTTGCAAAACGGACTACCACGTAAAAGCCTTTTTATTTTTCGGTTTTTTATATAACCCATGACACTCAGCAATAATGTGGCTTTCTATTGGTGAAAGAATTTTTAAAATCGGTTCAGTAGATCCCGAGATTACCCCTTACAATTTAACAAATATACAAACACACAAACTTTACTTCTTTATAATATTAGTATAGATGGACAGTTCCCATGGCCATCACCCGGCTCCATCATCAGATAACCCTTACGAGTATGTCGTAATAATATTGCATTGTCCGGTTTAGGCACACATGTGTGCAAAATTTAAACTCTATCAGGAACCTGAAAAGGGTCCAGTTTTACTTGCAAAATTTGATTGCAGAATTGCATTATGCAACACACTGGGGCTGGGGCTGATGAGACTAAACAAAATATTGTATTGAGATTTTGAGATCTCATCCTTTGTCCTATCACACAGCTGTTTATTCATCTCTGTGTTAACCCTAAACAAATCAACCCCCAGCTGCAAACAAGTCAAAAACCGGTCTCAAAAGCGTCTTGTATTCGACGGGCCTTAAATTGTGGCACGCTTGAGAAGATCGCGAAGCAAAAAGAAGCTTATCTCCCTTTGCTTCGCTCTTAGCGATAAGGCCGCCATTTTTTGCACCAGTTTTAAGTTTTACAATTATTTAGTCTATTTTCTTGTGTGAACAATAAAAAGTTATCTATCTTACTTGGAGGACCTCTTTCTTGTTTGCCATTTTCCGTTTTCGGCAGTGCAAGCCCGTTGGTGATCAGAGCCGCAAAGATTTTTTGATCCTGAAAAAATAAATTAACTATTTAACATCTTTTTCTTTTTGTCCTGAATATCTGAAAGGCGGAAGAGGATAGACACAAAGACACGCCATCCTTATCTATCTTGTGCCTGAAGCTTCACTTCACTCCATACTTCTGGCTTCAGCAATAATAGTACCTACTTGAGTATAACATTTTATTGTAATTTTATGTATTTTATTTCTGATGCCAATTTCTAATTTTACTTTTTGGTTTTTTCTAAAGCTTCAGAATAACGTTTTACAATACGCTACTTCGTTATGCAAGTTTGGTTTTGAAACCACACTGCAGTGTGGCGTCCGACAGAACTAAACACCATCTAAAAATGTTTTAACAAATAACTTATAATGTTAATGCGAATAACTTAGAGATATAGTAGAGTTTATTGAATCTGAAAGCTTCAGTTGGCAATATTCAGTTCAAACACGGGAAAAGTACATTAACGTTGGTCGCTCTGTAGAGCATAAATAACTCGAACGAAGCGCTTTGATTCCACTTTTATTTTGCGCACTGCTAGAGTGTGGAATGCTTTGCCCGAGTGGGTGTTTCCCGATATATATAATTTGGGTGTCTTCAAGTCGGGAGTAAATAGGTTCTTTCTAGGCAAGCGTGCTCCATCGTCGACCGCATCGTTGCTTACCATCAGGCGAGATGGCGGTCAAACGCAAGACTATAGTAAAAAAAAGCATATATACCCTAGGGTGTACAAAGTCGATGAAAGAACGTCCAATCCAAATGTCCTTTGGGAATCCGAGGGTAGTCGTCATCGAGGTTGAAGTGTACGTAACAACTCCGTCGTGCATAGAGATTACGCAAAAAAAACCCTCCTGAAAAAAACAAATGTAATAGTTATGTTGTCTTTTCTACCATTCTAGTTCAGAAACTTTTAAAACTCAGTTCTAAAATAATTTATGCCTTTTTAACTTTAAAAGAACTAGTTAGTTTAGAATGAAAGAATACAAATAAATAAATAGCCATGTTTTAAAGGCTAGTGACATTTGTCACTTTAATCGAATTTTAATAAAATCAAAGAACCCACTACTAAACGAGAAGAGCTGTGTGGAACTAAGCTGCATTGCACTATACCATTTTTCAAATCACCCGGAAAATAACAAAACACGAACGCTATGACATCACACCTAGTTTATTTCATATAAACTAGATGGCGTGGCACTCTGCAAGCTATATTTGTCAAAGTTGATAGATATATTCGAAATAGTACACAATTTCATTCAGCCAAGTTACATACAGCTACAATAGATTTCCGCCCTACAAAAAAAAATAGATCCCAATATCCAATTTTTAAATTTAAATTTGGATCCGTTGCCAAACATAGTTAGAAAATGTAAATTCGATGACTAGAAAAAATATCTTTGTGCCAAAGCTCATTAATATATTTAAACGAGTAGTTTTAAAAGGTAGATTTTTCGGTCGCCCGCGGAGCTATTACCGCTTGTGTGCTTTCGGTTTTATCTTGCATCTTATTCTGACGCATACGTAAAACCCTAAAATTAGTTGCAGCACATGCCTCTAACGCATGCTTCTTTTTAAGCGAATATTCTTCTGAAAGCGCGCTTAACACTTTTATCGACCATTTTATGACATCTATCCAATTTTTAATCCGTAGATTGGATATTGGGACGGGATCTTTGATAACTTACAGAGATTTTAAATGGAGATATGCTCCTTGTCTCGTAGGTCTTGTCGGTACTTACCGGCTTGACTTTTTTCAACACCTGTAATTAAACAATACACTTGTCATTAACGTTTCAATTCAATATAAGGTATGATCAGCCTAGCTTCACTTTGTGATAATTTTTTTGCTTAATTTATTTTACAACTCAATTTCTAAATGTTTTACGATAAAGAACAATCTACATGTATATAAATGAATCTCCATTTTCCTTGATCATCGCATCACACTTAAACGGATGGAACAATTTCGCTAATTTTTTTTTTTTTGTTGTGTTAATTATTTACAGGAGAAGGTTCTTATGGAAGAAAAAATTCAGGACGTTGAGCGAAAGCGTGGAGCGGAGCTGTGCCAATAGGGTCCAGTTTCGACCCGCGACTTTAACAATGTAATTCACATTTTTGGGCTTACCCAGTAAATACCCCTACATGGTTTTAAATATCTTTACCTAGTGAAGAATCGATACCTTACCGATCACTGTTGAGGTTTACAACACGTAACCAATCTACCATCTAATTTCGAGACTGAAAAAGAAGTCATTGTACATGTACTTCTCATTGCGAATAACTTTTACCATGAGATCTACCCTGAATCGCGAATAACGGACGGAAAATGAAAATGGTATATGGTTAGGAATGGGAACCCAATCACGATCTCGTCATATTTCACACTTACTCGCGCTGTCCATAATAAGTGTAAAGACTATCTCTCTGTTAAAAAAGTGCGAGATATATAAAGTAAGTTAAAAAGAAAAGAAATGTTCTAGTATAAAAAGGTCGTGATAGGTCCCTTTTCAATAAGAGTTTTTTGTACGAACCACTGGATCCGCAATTTTTGGTTTCACAGGTGCTGACGTCTCCTTGTCTTTGACATCCTTCTGGGAAAATTCGACGTCCATGGCCGACCCGACAACTGCACAACAAAATTACAAACTGAAGATCAAATTGCACTGCATTCTACGAATACGGTATATGATTAAAATAAGAACCTATAGAATGCCCGTAGCAAAATGACCAAACGTGGTTGACAGCAACGTTTCACTCTATCCCTCTTTTTCTCTCCTTTTCGCGTGCCTTTATCTCTCTTTATTTTTCCTTTTCTACCTTTCTTTATGACCTGCTTATCTAAGAATTGAATAGAGTACTCACTATGAAAATTGTTGTTTCCACCATTTCACCACCTCCGCCGATAATTTTGTTGTTCTGATAAATAGGTGCCTATTACCTCCACCGTTACCTATACCTTAATCGTAGACCACAACATTTCAATATTTACTTAAAAATACAAGCTGAAAAAAGCACACGCTTGCACGACATTGATACTTCTAGATTATTAAAAATCAAAAATAATAAAAAATCGAACATGGTACGTACCATTATTTGATGAAAGACAGTACGAGAGACCTGTCTAAACTATACCTTTTCTTGATGCGCGGACTAATCTCGAAGTGCAGTACCTATATAATAACATGACAGGGAAGAATTATACGAAATTGACCCGACGTTTCACTAACTCGTTCACCTTGCCTTCTGTAACGATAATAATTTGGTTTAATTAAACTCTTTTCATCGAGACTAAGGCAAGTAATAAAATCAAATTCAAAATCTGGTTGAAAAAAAATATATATTAGTATGTGAGTATGACTATTCGTCTGCTGTTAAAACATAAAGCTACAAGCGGTACCTAATACCTGGTCAGATCATAAATACTGTCCCAAACATTTAACTGGATAAATAATATAAGTTTTGTTAATGGTTTTAAAGTTATACAGGGTTCTTCATAAAGGGTATGCTAAGCCGAAAAGGGCTCATAGTACTCATCATTATGAACAACTTTTACTCAAGAACCAACCCTAAATTCGCGAAAAAAAAATCAGCTGTTCCATAGAAAAATGTCAATGACACTCAACCAAATCTATGGAACAACTGATTTTTTTTCGCGAATTCTGGGTTGGTCCCATAGTAAAAGTTGTTCGTAATGATGAGTACTATGAGCCTTTTTCGGCTTAGCATACACTTTATGAATAGCCCTGTATATGAACAGAAAGAGTTTTGAATGTGCAATATAATTTTATTATAATAATATCATTCAAAATGACCATCCCGATTTTGAATGCAGCCTCTAAGCCGACGCGGTCAGTCATCGATCGCAGCACGCACATTCATATCTATTTCTGCCGCTGCTTTAACCAGAGATGCACGGAGATATTCCAAATTTTGATGAGGCTCAGTGCAGACGTTCTCCTCTAAATGCTGTCATATTTTGTAGTCGAGTGGGTTTAAATCTGGGCTAGACGAGGGTCAGTCTTCGTGCCTGATAAAGTGGTCAGCAAGTTCTAAGTGCTTCGTGCGGTTCGTGTCCTATGAAACTTGGAACGCTCTTCGCGCTTACTTTATAGTACCTAGCATGCAATTTCTAATTATCACAGTTACGTTTTTAGTCTTCTTTTCTGAAATATTAGTGTCGTAACCTATTTATTACTGCATTTCACCAGCTTCATTCGATTTTAATTGTAATTAAGCTGGATTAGCCCGGGGAGGTTTTCTGAATGATGCCTTACTCGCATTCGAGTCTAAAGGTACAAAAGAATATTACGTAGAAATGGACGCAAATAAATTCACAGAGTGGTTGTTTGAATGTGTTGAGTGAATGTTATTGTAACTAAAAATATTAAATTAAAAACAAATTGGCCTTTCGTATCATTGTAACATTTCAAAATACAATATTAAAAGTTCAAGTTAAATTTTCTAATCAAATTCTTAATCCAATGAACTTTACAATACATAATCAAATCGATCAAATACTCATACTCACAACTTACATCGATTTATCGTGAGTATCGAGTACCGAGTCGTATGGTTACATCACTAGTTACGTCGCGATGACAAATGTCAAAACAGGCCTTTTATTTTGTGACGGCTATATGCCTGAATATGACATTCCCAAGCGAACCATGCATGACGAAGGATGATTCCTTCGCTGGATCCTCGGTACACAGGCGCTTTATTTTCAGAAAGCTACAAATGTTCTATTTTACAAATCAACCAAAAAGTTTCTGGCCAGTATTCGAAGATCAAAAATAATAGGGTTGTGACAAAACTTATGATCCGACTAGGTAGTAATCGATTCTTAATAACATATCGAGGGCATAGAATGTGCAGTATGACTTTCTTTAATGTGCTTTAAAAAATCCAGTGTGATACGACATCTTAATAAAAAGTTGTAGTTTTTTTTTTCTCCTGAAACATAGCAAAATTTTATACATCTCTCTGGCACAATGCCCTCGATATCTAATTATCTATGGCAACTGCAAAACAATAATAAAAAATAATTATATCAGGCAAACAAGAATAATGTCAAGAAAGGGCCGTACCGCAAACTCTTAGCGCGAGCCTCAACTGGATCACCCTGGCTTTGGCCTCGCTATCTTTTCGACAAAAAGTAATATCACTGGTTTCTTACATGCTTTTTTCGTTTGTGTATGAAAATCTAATGCCATACTTTGTCCATTTAAATAGTCAGCTTCGGTTCATTACATTTTGATTTAATTTTGAAGTTAAATCAAAATGTGGTTAGTAAATCGAATTAAGGTTAGTGCGCACTTTTAAAAACAGTATTTTGATCATTTCGTTTTTTCTTATAACGATCATAACTATGGGGTTCACTTGAAAGTAAATCATGCAATAGCAAAACTGTAGGCGCAATACAATGGCCAAACTGAACACGATTTAATGGTTGTATAGTATCAGCGAAAGCATGTTCCTTTCCCTAAATAGTAATATTGAAAAAGAACACAGTCCTTTTGAAATACGCTCTGATATCTTGAGACGGTACATTCCAACTTTTGGTAGTTGATTATTATTGTCTAACATACTGCGAAACCCTACGCTAACTAGTCATGACACACTCTTGACCTAGTTTGCATATCTCCTGTTTTTACTTTTATGATAGACCCAATCGATATCGAAATCACATCAAAATAATAAAAAACTCAATAAAATAACTAACTAACCCTTATAATGACGATTGGCAAAAAAAAACCCCATCACTAAATGATGTCAAAGATATAAGATAAATATACCAATAGAAAGAACCTATTCTTATTAATATTGAAATTAGTGATAACCTTAAAAATCTAACTATATCACGCGTGATCATTAAACTGCGTAAACAAGATATTTTTGCTTCGATATACGAGTATGCAACGTTGTTTTTGACACAATAAGTCTAATGACTGCGGTAAGTAATGTTTTTTTAACAATTCATAAAAGTTGGAAAGCATCGCCTTAAGCATATACCATAACAAGTATTTATCCATCCTTGGTGTCAATTGGGACGTATGTGTGCCTCAGTTTCGGTTCACACTTTAAAATTTATTCGTTTTATTACTCTAAAATACGTGTGCAGAACCTAAACCTAAGCCTAAATTAGCACATTGGTGTATACCGTGTCCAATAAAGTGTAGTAGTATTTTATCTATTATACAAGACACAAGTCCACCAAACAATGAAAAAAGAATGAAGTTAGAATTTACACGATAATAAATCTGTGTACAGTTCATAGAGCTTTGTAGTTATAAAAAAGTTAAGGACCATCCATAGTTCAATCCTTAATAATTACAAAATTAATTGCTTATTTATTTCGCCCATCAATGTCTAATTTTCCGACCGCTACCAGTTATGTACTAATATTAATGTTAGAGAACGTTGTCTTTTGAGACAGTACACAACATTAACGGTTTTACAAGCCATAGTTATTATCTATTTACAACTTATTTTTGGTGATATCTCGATCAGTAAAGTTTTAGTAAAGAAATTAGGAAGAAAAATAGTCATTCACACAATAATAAAAAAAAACTGAATTTAAATAGAATATCTAGAATATTTCCGTTTCAACATCATATCGAGTGACGTTGGGCTGCGTAGGTCTGGAGAGCTCTAAGTTCGAGTGATTGGTAGAGGTGACGTCTCATTAGGATGTTGGACTATTGCTGTTTATCTGATCAAACGCATAAGCGCTAACATTGCTACGCGGAATGCAGCAATGTAATCAAAGCAAATAAGTAACTATATATTCTACAGACAATTTTAAGATCTGCATCGTTTGGTACAAAGCAAGTGCCAGGCTACCGCGCCGCACAATTTAAAACCACAAACAATTAGTGCGTTTGTATGAAACTACCGACCCGCCTCCGTGTAGAATTAGATAGATTAATCATAATTAGATTACAATCTAAGATGGAAGACACTGAATCTTGCGACACAGGACTCACCTAGAGCAAGATTCAGGCAGGGTTCATACATTATTGTATCAATTTTATAACAAATAAACAAATTTAATAATTTATATTATTATTATTGTATTTACGTTTAGTTAACAAAGCAACTTAGCCATTTTATACACTACTACACTTGTATAGTAATACAGGGTTATTCATAAAGGGTATGCTAAGCCGAAAAGGGCACATAGTACTCATCATTATGAACAATTTTTACTATGGGACCAACCCGAAACTCGCGAAAAAAATCAGCTGTTCCATAGAAAAATGTCAATGACACTCGACAAAATGTATGGAACAGCTGATTTTTTTTAGCGAATTTCGGGTTGGTCCCATAGAAAAAGTTGTTCATAATGATGAGTACTATGTGCCTTTTTCGGCTTAGCATACCCTTTATGAATAACCCTATATTGTTTGTTATGAAGCGGAAATATACTAGTGATTCATTGAAGATGAACTTCCACTAATTGACTAATCCAATATTATTTTTCGTTATTCGATCCTACTAGTACTTGCTGAACTTTTGAGCTATTATTAATTTATAAGTCTATCGTACTGTACAATTTGAATGTGCTCTAAACAAATCGACTAATGGAAAATCAAAACATGTTAAAAAATACCTGTATCATGTTCTGCTGATTCTAAGGGAGTAACAAGTGATTAGAGACAAGAGAAGCGGCACTCACCATGGTTAGTCTTATCCCGCGGCACTGCGAAGACAACGTCGGGCTTCGGCTGCCCAGCGGGCTCGGCGGCAGTTGCAGCATCCTCCTCTTTCACCTCTGTCTGAGACAGCTTCTTCTTTTTTTTCTTAGGTTCTTGTTTGTCTTTCTTTGGAGGTTGGCCTAACACATTGCTAGAAACAAAAAGGAAATGAATGATGGATGATGTAGCAGTGATGAACGCGAACTAATCGGACGCAACAGGGTCAGGGTTCAAAATTATAATAATATAAATAAATATAATAGCTTTAGTTGCCGGTATAGAAAACATCGCGAATATTGGTGGTGAGTACTTTATATTCATCTACCAAAAAGGGTTTTTAATTAATTTTATTTTTATACATCCCATAGCGATGTTATAGTCCGGGCAAATCTCGAAGGCCACCGTACATACCTATAAATATTGCGTGGGCTTTCGTCATTTACTTGATTATCTCGAAGAGCAATTAAAGCTTTGATAGACCACCTGTGGCGATCAGGATCTGTGTCTGAGCTAATTACTGCAAAGGGTGCTAGATGAAATACTAACCTGCTCCCAGAAGTAGATGTCTTTCCTCCATAACCGCTGCTGCCACTGGAGATACTTCCAGAATGCGTCGATTTTGAACTATGACTGAAATAAAACACTTTGTCAATATGTACACTATGTACTGTAATGTAGCACATATTGATTTGACCTAGAAATAAAAGACAAGCCAGTTTTAACAATCTTCCAAAAAGAGACGGTTCACAATTCGACTGTTTGTTTACAACTAAAGAAATAATCGAATCAGTTATTTTGGAGTCGGTGCCAGTCAAAGTAAAATCAGCAGAACTGTGCCTGGCTATTCCGCACGGCACTGCTGGGGCCGCGGCCTCCCAGGTGCGAGGCTCGGCCTTCGTAAGTGTTCACCAAGCTCATTATAATGCAAAGCCGAAGGCCGATTATCGAATGAGCTAACAATATGGACTGCCTCTCAACCGGACTAATTGCCGATCTAACCTGATGAAAAAATACCTAGCAAAAAGTCTACACTAATCCTAAGTCCCTTAGTTTGCTACACTTCAGTATACTTATAAACACCTTATTGCATGTTTCTAAGCGGATAATTTGCAAAAAAAAAATGAGTGTGTGTACTTATGTACACGCGTTAGAAGTTACACTTTTTACATACCGACAATTAACCTCAAATCTATAAATGCACTCAAAACAGTTTATTCAAATCAGTTTTATCACTAATATTCAATATATAATATATAGATATACTACTAATAAATAATTAGTAAATACTATCACCGTCGTATATGAAATTGATCTAATAAAAACACCAAAATAATATTTATTTATTCACACTGTTTAAATTTACTGTACTCTTACGAAACACGTTCTAAATATAAAAATAATTGTAGCAATATTAATGTTGACACGTACCAAAGCCAAAAAATAAATTGGAAAAGAAAAAATTAATTGTAGCAATATTAATGTTGACACGTCGTCGTATCAAAGCCAAAAAAAAAATATGAGAAAAATATTTATAATGGCGGCAATATTAATATTGACACGTACCAAAGCCAAAAAAGGAAAAAAAAATACTAGAATATACAACTTGAACATAGTTATCAATTTTCATGCCACCTAGAACTAACTTCACGATATAGAATTTAGGTGGCGGTGTGGGCGCGCATCGTGCCACCTAGAACTAACTTCATGGTGTAGAATTTAGAGGTGTCGGTGTGCGCTCGCATCGTAAAAATTCACTCTCATAATTTTTCTTTATCGCGCCAAAAGAAGTATAACTTCAAAAACAGGAAATTGTAAACATTTACGAAGCCGAGCATAAGTAGTATGTAACATTTTAAAACCTTTCCTTAAAACAATTAAACAAAACAAAAAACTTCTGAGGGAATATTTAAAAAAGTAGACCTTTGTAGAAAAATTCAATAAAAGAAAAAAAATAAAAGAAAAGTACAATGTGATTTAAAACTTTTCCTGGCGCACGCGTATTCATGTATGTATTGTGATTCTAAGGAGCAGCTGTTGAAAGCACGGGCCGGGTGAGTTTCAGAAACACAAAAACGTGACCTCGAGCGGAGAAAAACGTGTCGTTTTTCTCATATTCTTCAGTATACCTATTACAGTACACCACTGCGATTCGAACACTTCACTTCACTTCACTTCACATTCGAAGTACTGAACACCCGCCTCATCAAAATTATCACATCTCAAAAAATAACATGTTTTCTAGTTTGGGCCGTTTTTTTTCGGCCATGAAACCTAATACTACTGAAATATTCTTGTTTCATCGACACTGCAGTGCTTTGTTACTTTCCCTGTACCCGATCCCTCAATCTCGTAAAAATCCGCTCCATACCTATCGGATCGGTCTCTTTTTTTTTACTAGATGTTATAATAAAAAAAAAGAATAAAAAAAAGTTTGATGTCGCTAATCCAACTGAATGAGGTGGGTGTTCACTTGTTTAGTACTAATCCCAGTTCTTGTAGCTTAGCCGCTGCCACCAAAGAAACACCAAAGAATGCACCAGAGAATTGTAGTGGTGTAAAAGTACCTTTTTTCGTCATCCCTTGGATTTTTTCTGTTTTTTTTTTCGGTTAATGTGTAATCTTACAAACTTCGACAACATATGAACCGGCAATATTTACATAGAGATCAATTGAAGTAGCTTCATAATTGCGAAACTGCATTATTTTACTTTAAGATAATTACTAAATAATAAAAGCACAAAAATAATTTTACTATGACACGATAGCTTAAAGAATTTAAAAGTAAAATGCATAATTTCAAAAAGATTGGCTGTTCCATCACGATTTATATTATGTATTATTAAAAACACGACAAAACTGTGTACATGAAAGAAGAATAAAAACAAGAACCTCCTTTTTTTCAACTACTCTAAAAAAACTTTTATGCTCTTATGGTAAAAGTCCACCTTTAAGCACTAGAGCATAAAAAGCCGTCTTAATCCTAGCTAGTCCTAGTCAGCTTTAACCACGCCGGTTAACAAGAACTCTACGAACATGAAAAGCGAAAATGTCATTTTGTTCTCGTAGTCCGCGCGATAGAAGCCGCGAGCAAAACCTAGTATTTTATTAATAATATAATTATTATTTTGAAATATCACAATTAAATACCCTTCATTTGATACCCCACATGACCACATTGCTCGCCTTTACAATTTTAGGTCCCCATTTCAGGACCTAATTTACAGGTAAAGACCTATTTCTCAGCATGTTTTTTTTTTCTAAGACTAGCGGTTAACATTACCTAGCGTCATGCCAAATTTCAGACCACTATTAGCTCGTATAGTTCCTAAAAAATTGGCTGTGTCGTACCGACAGACACGCACGAGTCGTCTCGCCTTGAGGGTTCTTCCCCGAAGAAGGTTCATAGGCCCTAAAAAAGGAGGAGGTAATAAGCAAACAAAATTCATTAAAATTAACCAAGATTTTTTTTATAAAAGGCTCTTTTTAACAAAAGGCTCTCGGATCTTTTGTCAAACATCAGTATAAGTACAACGTGATTTAAAAATGTTCCTGGCGGTCGTGCAACCAAGTATAAATTGAAAAAAGTAATTAACAAGTCACGGGTTCGGCACTTGAGGGGTTTAAAAGTTTCCTTAAAGGTCAAAAGTGATATCAAAGTTTTTCTGGCGACCGCGACTAAAGGTTGTTAAGGGTAATTATCAAAACACGAGCCCGGCACTTAGAGGGGTTTAAAAACTTCTTTAAAGGTCAAAAGTGATATCACGTTTTTCTGGCGACCGCGTGACTAAATGTTGCTAAGGGATAAATTGAAAAAAGTAATTAACAAGTCACGGGTTCGGCACTTGATAGGTTTAAAAACTTCCTTAAAGGTCAAAAGTGCAAAAACTTCATTAAAAGTCAAAAGTGATTCTTAAAATTTTCTGGCGAACGCGTGTTATATATTATGTTGCTAAGGGTAATTATCAAAACACGGGCCCGGCACTTAGAGGGGTTTAAAAACTTCTTTAAAGGTCAAAAGTGATATCAAAGTCTTTCTGGCGACTGCGTGACTAAATGTTGCTAAGGGTAATTATCAAAACACGGGCCCGGCACTTGAGGGGTTTAAAAACTTCCTAAAAGGTCAAAAGTGTAAAAAACTTCCTTAAAGGTGAAAAGTGATTTAAAAAAAATTCTGGCGAACGCGGGTTATACTCGTATGTTGCTACGGGTAATAATCAAAACACGGGCCTGACACTTGAGGGGTTTAAAAACTTCCTTAAAGGTCAAAAGTGTAAAAACTTCCTTAAAGTGATATACAAAATTTTCTGGCGAACGCGTGTTATAGGTATGTTGCTAAGGGTAATCAAAACACGGGCTCGACACTTAGAGGGGTTTCAGAAAAATAAAGTTGGTCATCACGAGTTCATCTACATATAAAACCTACAGAACTGTTCACTGTTCATTTAATTAAACGAGACCAGTTACAATTCTTTATCTCGGAAAACGCGGGTGAAACCGCCGGGACTAGTTTATAATATTAGTAACTATAGGTTATTAGATAGTTAGATTAGATAGTTTTTAATTCAAAACGAAATACCCCCCATTTTTTTTGTATTACTAAATCATACTCTAATAAGAAATATCAAGTTGTTACGATCGATGAGGGGAACTCGTGCCGCTTTTTTTCAGTGAGCGATTGAAACAGGCAAATTAATTTTGAATAGTAATTCATTAAAGTTACCCTTATAAAATATTCTGCGTACATTTTTACTGATATCCCAATTTTTAAGTATGTATTTTGGAATTATGTTTCCAAAATACATATTGGCCCTTTTCCTGGCGAAGAGTCTAGTATTGAGAAGTTGTTTTTTGTTTTGTTTGTTTAATGTCGATGTTTCATTTGCTATTAGCTTTAAATGGATAGTAGGAAACCAATTACAGTGCATCTTATGGCCTTTCATTTGACATCCTAGTCAAGTAAGTCGGTTCAGTAGTTATCTAGATATTTCGCTTAATAGAATAATGCCCCCTTCCATGCGCTTAGGGGTACACTATCGCACTTTTCAAATTGAAAAATCATACATAGCAAGTACGTACCATTACTCGGCATGGACGAGCAAAGCCCATCTTAAATCGTTATTTGAAGACTCTACTAAAACTTGTATGGGATTTTGATATACGTTCGGTGATTCAAGATTCCTTTATTTACCTAAAATCATCATAGAATAAGTATTTTGCACTTGGAGTATTAAATTTTACTAACCTCCTTCTGGACTGGCTGTTGCTGCAGCTGTTAGAATAAGCCGAGTCCGAAACCTTCGCATTTGTCTCCGAATCATCGACGTTATCCATCTTGGACGAGTACCTGAGGAAAACAAGCAAATTATAGTATCAGTTTGATATTTATATTATATATATATTCATGTTTATATATTTCAAATGATATTTATATATCATTTGATTTCAAAATCACAGTATATTAAACTAGTAATTCTGAAAACGGTAGACCTCGCTAGAACTTTTTTGCTTTAATCAACCTTTTATTTCAACAACTTCTTGACTGATGAAACTCATATTTAAAATTCTTATTTAGAATTAGATACCAATTTTTTCTGCTAAGTTTTATACAAATCGCTGTGGCAAGTTTCCATTCTTTTTGAGAGAAATAGGTACTTCCCAAATCATAAATTCCCGACAACAAAAAAACTCTGAAATCGTACAACCTTTATACCAAGATTCGTCGAGATTCGTTGAAGAATACGCCCTGTACGCTAGCCAACATCCACACAAACATACAAACATCCGGACGTGTACATCCGAAACGTGACGTGTGTGTGTGGACATCCGAAAAGTGTACGCCATTTGCGCCTGTCAGAGCCCCTGACAGCCATAAATGGCGTACACTTTTCTATCGAACACTCGCTAGTCGCTACGTATTTATTCTTCAAAGTTGTGCTAGGAATACTGGAATCTTATAGTTATACATGCTTTATCTTCAGCCACATCACCGCTAACCAACAGGAAAATTGGTGGTAAAACTCCAACTTATGGTATTAGTGACTAGCTTCAGCCTACAGCAGGCTGATTCAGCTATCCGAATCGAAAACGAAATCAAAAAAAAAAAGAAAAAAAAATATGTCAAAAATATGTCTTCGAAAAGAATATGTCAAATCAAAGAAAGAAGAATCAAAGATTTGACATATTCCTTGCGAAGGCGGAAGGCTTTTCGAAGATAATCGTCGAATACATTCGATGTACGGATGGATGTCAGCTGCTCCTGCCGGAATCAGCCTGCTGGACTCATTTCAAGTCTTCATTTTTCATTTTCATGAAGGTGGTTAGATCTTTTGATTTTGTTTATTTTAGCTGTTGGGTCATTCCACGGTAATTCAAACCACCACCGAAAAAAAAACTTTAAGAAATACGCCTTTAATAGGTCCTTAAAAATTATTAGTGACACGGATATTTGAGTACCAGTGGACCCAAGCTAGGCAAAGGCTGTATCTTGGCTGGCCGAAATTTTCGATTAACCTCAAGGTATTAGTGCGCGCCTCCGCGAAGGCGTTAACAATTCTAGTTATTAACGCAACTATAATTGGTACCTACGTAACAAAATAATAATTTGTGACCCAAATTAACTAACTGAAGCCTTTTAAAAGAATTTTGTAGATGTTTACTAATGGTTGCGTAATTGCCGAGCTAAGGGTAGAAATGTGTTTTGTGGTAAGTACGAGTATCGGTAGAGGTTTTGCACTATTCTACAAATCTTGAGGCCGGGCTAGTGAAATGTCATGTTATTATGACAATTGTGGCCAAAGACAGTTACCATATGCGACTACATACGAAATAGATTACCTACAAAAAGGTGAAAAATGAAATGTGGCTAAAACTCGCAACCATAATTATACTTTAACCAAATGTTTCCTTCGTAAGTTTGTAACAAGAGCCACTTTTTAATTCTGGCTCAGACTGTCCTGTGTAAGCATTATTTTAGGCAACATAGTTTGCAAACATGTACCAACCATTATAGGCAAAGATGTGAATGAATGGGGTAGGCGGGAAGCAAACACTGTTTTTGCTTTTGGCAGTGATGCACAGGCAGTGACTTCTGCTTTTTATGAGACGCTTGAGTAGTCGAGTAGACTTTCGCTACCGCTTTCATCTTCAAAAGATGATGATCTCAACCTCTTTAAGCAGTAGTTGAGTGGGGAACAGGCGAAGCTCCCAAGCATCAGCTTTAGAACTGCTTTGGGTTAGGTGATATCTACACTGAGAAAAATGGCCATCAAAATTCCGATGAACTCTCCTAAAGTATGGAGCATACTGATATCACCAAAAAGTACAATGATTAGCACGTTTTTACGGTGACAATCATATATCATAATAGTTGTCACCGTAAAAAAAAACACAGTCGAATTGAGAACCTCCTCCTTTTTGAAGTCGGTTAAAAATTGGTGCTAATCATTGTACTTTTTGGTGATATCAGTATGCTCCGTACCGTACTTTAGGTGAACTCATCGGAATTTTGATGAATTGTGTGAAGTGAAGTGAATTCATCATTCTTTTAGCGGAATTTAGATGGACATTTTTCTCAGTGTACAATTGATATGAAAAGCAATATAATTGGTTTTCATGACATTTAGCGTAAGCAGGTTCAAATCGAGCCAACGGAAAACGAGAGCTTTTTCCGTGAAATATTGCCGCCGTATCGTCAGCGTAACAAATAAGGTCTGCGTTTGCGCGTTTAAATTGCGTTTGAGAATATCGTTCATATATTATATTAGATGGAAACTAAAGTAGCGGAGATGATGCTGCCGTAGGGGATGCCAAAACAGATGTTCTGTTCGTTACTGCCCTTAGGCGCTGTCGTCTGTTACTTAAATAGCTGATAAACCATGAGAGAGCAATTCCTCGAATGCCTAGGCATCTTAGTTTCTTTAACAGCATGGGAATTGAAACTGTCGAACGCCTTAGCAAGATCAATGAAAACTTCCATGTATCTGTTTCCTTGGTCCGTATGTAGACGTCAGTAGTTCAACGGCGTCCTCTGTACACCTCCCACGCCTTAATCGTTATTGACGATCCGATAGCAAGTTATTATTCTCAACATAGTCGACCAGACGTTTATTAACGATTTTGGCGTGGCGACTATGCGACCGCCACAGCCTACGGCGTTTTAGTCTAAAACAAAATCATTAATATTGTGATTTCGTATCATACTTTGCTTGTTAAATACTTAAACTTTCAACAACTTTGAGTTTTAATACCATAATAATATTATAATACTTATTTATTTGGGTACTCGTCACGACCGCCGCGAATCCTTATCCCGACCGCCGCACTTTTCAACAATTTCTATCTAGCTAGACATTCATTTTTGAAATCAATCTATGTTTTATTTATATTTTACTTTTAAAACAACTATCTGAGCATGTATAAAATAAAATTAACGCTGTAGGATACTTACATTGAGGAAGTTGTCAAAAAATATATAATCCGCCATTTTGGATTTACAATGATACAGAATATATTATTATATAATTGGCTTGACACCACAACTATAAAATTATAAAGGTGTGTACCAAATATCAGATCAATCTGTTGAAGGGAAGGGGGTGAAAATTCAAATACTAAATTTGATCTAAACAAACAAAAACCCAAAACAAACAGGTCAAGCTAAACAAAGCCGTTTATAAGAAGAACCTTGTTAAACTGTCGAGAATATTATGTAAGTTTGCCTGGGACTTTGCTAGTTTAGTGAGACTGAAACCGGCAGATTTTGCAAAGCTTATTAAAGCAAAAAAGACATTTTTCATCGACGCTTAGCAGTAATAGTTTTATGACACAGGAGATTTTTCTTCACGTTACTGCTTAAGCGGTTTGACACATTCAGTTCAGCACATTCGGTTTGGCAGTAGTTGTTGAATGACAAGGCCTGCCCGAAGCTACTACTAGATACTACATATGCTGGACTTTACTCAGCTCGTGCCTTCCGGCAGCACTACTAAACTAATATTGATCACCAGAACCCGGACGGCCTGTATCATGAACATTTATATAAAGAAGTTGAAATATTATTACAGTTATTACTGAGTATAAACCAGCAAATTCGCTGCAACAACTTAGGGCCTAAAAATTACGGTCGCAACCGTGGATTACCACGGTTGCGACCGTAATATCCTACTAATGTTATAAATGCTACTATCCATACCCTACTATCCTACTAATATTATAAACGCGGAAGTTTGAAAAAATGTATGTTTGTCGCTCTTTCACGCAAAAACAGCTGAACGGATTTACGTGAAATTTGGAATGAAGGTTGTTCATGGTCAGGATTAATATAGGCTACTTTTTAGGCGCGAGTTAGTTATATTTTTTAAGCGAGTGCAACCGCGGGGCGCAGCTAGTTCAATTTATATGTATAACAAAAAAGATGGTACTTAGACAAAGTATCAACAAGTAAGTACATAAAAACTTCTGAACGTCATCAATTGCCAGTACAGGTGTTTCCACAAACTTCGATTTTGCAACTCGTATGTAGAGTTGCAGAATCGAAGGTTGCTCTATACTCCACAACCACTGTTTTAGATGATCGCTAGATTTTTAAGCAGTCCTAAAAAGTTGTAATGTTTATCTGGTTAGGAGGAACTTACCGTGCGTACTTGGAAACTTTTCGATTTTTCACAATTCTTCTTAAACGCACCCACTGCGCACAAAGATTATTTTTTCAAATTATCTCAGTTCAACTACACATTGGTATAAAGTCTTTTAAAACACAAATAAATATGTTTGAACACCACTTCACTTCAAAAGTTCAAACAGCGTTGTTCTGTTTCCGAGCGGACCGTACTGTAGCAGCTTTCGACGCTGTCTGTGCTCCCGGTGCCGAAACGGAACGGGAATGGAATGAATTAGGGAAGTTGGAATCGAGTGGTTCAACTGTTTGGTATCGATTCAATAAGTTTAATCGAGTGATTTTGATGACTCTTTTTAACCAGAATAAGTTATACACTTTTATTACTAGTAGTACGTGGCGAACTGAGACCTCACAGCGCCTTAATCTCCCCAACCCTAAGACCAATTTCACACATATTTGACCTTAAAAATTGTATGTATGAAAATGAAGTACGAGCTTGCAAAATTTTATCAAGATAAGATAAGCACTGATTTGTTCCCCTAGACTCTGAGACCTCACTTCGTTCAGTCAAAAACACAATAACATCGGTAACGATTTTATTTACATTATAAACGATTATTCGATTATTTTAAAAATCGATGAATACTGGTTTTAAACGGACTACAATAATAGGCTTATGACAGTCCCAACTCTGTGGGACAGTTAGTGATGTGAAATTAAACGATAATCAACAGAGTTTTATCGGTACATAAGTTTTTGTTAGATGTCAGCAAAATAGTAAGATTATTGTTGTAAAATTGACTATGTGGGATGAAGCAAGGATTTTATTTAAATGAGATATAAAATCTCTATTTTACTGTAAGTAGCCTTTGTGACGAAAAGTACTTAACTTGTGATTTAAAGTCTTTAAATTTAAATTGCGGTCATTACTATAGATATATACATTTATTTATTTTCCTTAAATAATTGCAATAGTCATGGTTTTAATTCAATATGCTTACCTTGCCCAGAAATTTACCGATGTTTTTATCGCTCACCAAAGATAAATTTATTTCACAACACTACTCACGTTCAACAACACGTGAGTCTGAGGTGAAGAGCGGGAAGGTATCCATAAGGTCGAAGTTTGCTAGACACAGATTTTCCAGGAGGCACGTGTTGTAAGAAAGAGACTGCAATATTGGTACCTATAGCGTACTGGCAGGGTCGCGTGGTTCGTACAGACGCCGCCGCCGCGCGTCGCACCGCTTCTGTGTTTATTTAATTAACCGACTTCAAAAAAGGAGGAGGTTATCAATTCCTCTGTATGTTTTCTTTCTTTTTCTTTTTTATTTTATTTTTTTATGTTTGTTACCTCATAACTTTTGACTGGGTGAATCGATTTTGATAATTCTTTTTTTATTAAAAAGCTGACGCTTCCCATTTGGTCCCATTTCAATTTAGTCCAGTTCTGATAATGGTATCCATTAGAAAACCCTAAAAGTCTTAAAGGATGATGGGCACTTCGTCCCCGGTGCTGTATCAAGTCATGACATATGTCATTCGAAAGAGCATAACAATAGCAATATTTAATTATATGACACCAACCCCGAGTGACGTGCAGGGAAAAAGATATGATGGTTTTTGGATTCCAAAAAGTGCTGTTTTTTTTTGTTTTATAAAACTATTTTATCGAATTTTATTGGCGTGTATGCATTTTCTGTGACTATTTTATCACTCCCTTATAACAATTAGATAATAATAGTTTATTTATAAACGTTTATATAGTTGTAATTATTTTAATTTTATACTGGCACATGCCAAAATCCTTACATTGCTGATTATCGACAGTTTTTGTCTGAATAATGCAATAATATAATATCGATTTATTAATATTATCAATATTTGACAAATTAAGCGAACTTACCTGTAAGTGAAGTCTGATTAGATAATTATCTCTCCCTTTGCCAAGACAATATAAAAGCGAGCGAGATAAACTTTAAATAATGGTTACAGATAAGAGTAAAAGCATAGAGCAGAGAGCAATCATAGACTAAATGCAGAGATTTTTACTTTTTAAATGCTTTTGACTTTGAAAATAGTGGTTAATTAGGCCTTCTTTGCAGAACCAGCCATGAATTTGGCTCAAAACATCACAATACTGCTAATGGTGTGTGGTACTATCGGTAAAATCGACTGTTTTGACATTATTGATGTTCTAGAAAATAAATAAATCTTATTGAGAAGGGTAGTAGTGCTGAATCTGACTACATGCCTATCCCGATCATATTCATACTCTGCAAGACAACATATTAGCCGCTTGAGGCACCCCCTCCCGCGGGTTTTTTTCCGTAGAAGCACCGGCGCGTCATCGTTTGTTTATGTTACGTCACGCGCCGGGCGGTCGACCACTTAAATGGTTTTTATGACTTAAACATTCGAACAAGGACCCACTTGTAATTGTTATCTTAGAGCTGTTGTATACACGTGTCGAATGACGAATGTTATCATAACATTGGTTGGCCTGGTATAGATATAAATCAGCGTATAACCGCTTACTTTACAAAAAAACATGGACTTTGAAGTTTACATATTTTTACTAAAAAAAGTAAAGCGATAATGTATGTTTTATACTATTTAGATTTAATCATAGACTCAATCTATCTATTTGTTACAAAATAAGAATACATTACTCACCTTAAAAGTATTTAATATCAGGCATCTAAAAACCAGCGAAAAAAAAATTTTCCGCGATTTTTTTTGTTCCCACTTCACTTCACTGTTTACATTTTGTCGTAAATTGTTCTTTCACAAAAACAACTGCACACAACTATTCTAGGATGATCGTTTTTCTATAATAATATTTTAAATAGATCATAACATTTATCACAGTAATTAGAATAACATTTGAGAAATAACACACACGGCCATCTACGATGATGATGCAACACTTGTCGCCGATTTCGAAACACAAAAGACTGTTTTACCATAAAATATATTGTTATCAGCCTTGTTAACAAGAATTTAAGGCTTATTATCCAAGAAAACCAGCATAACTAACGTTTTATTTACATAAAAACCGTCGATGCACCGCCGCCCAGAAAAAGTCAACACAAACTGACTTTGACTCACGGAATATAATTTTTTTTCCAATCGAATATCCACTGAGTTTATAATGTTGCTGCTTCAAATTATTGACCTATTCAAGCGGAACGAGATGGCATTCATACTTTATAAGTCTTTTGCCTTAGTAAAAGCAGGATAGAGACTTTTTCTGAGTCTGGCGCGAAATAAAAATCCGGACACTACAGTGTCCGCGGTGCTTCTACGGGTTTTTTGAAATCGGACACTACAGTGTCCGCGGTGCTTCAAGCGGCTATGGAACAAGCTCCTGGCGTACCGAGAAGCTAATGACCTCATAAGTGACTGGCAGTACGGATTTTGCTGAAACTGGTCTACTGGTGGTCTTACCACTCACATCTGAGTGGTAAGATCATGATGTGACTATCGAAAACTTGAGGAAGCGCTCATATCACCACCGACAGAGGATGGTAACAGAGCTAGTTTTAGTAGGTATAACCCCACAAAAACCCCCTTGACCCGGTTGCCCCCCAATGCAGCCGGTTATTTTCTTAAGGTTTCCCTTAGTCTCAAAAAAAACTATCCATAATAGACTATCCATCAGTAACACTACTTTCGAACGTGTATCTTATCTATACCGATTGCAAAAACTCGTGTTTTTACTTTAAGTATTGCTTTATTATTTAATAAAATGTCATAGTGCGCATCAAACTTAACCAGGTTAGTACCGCCTCAATGCCCGCCTATGCGCTTGACCATGGCTTCTCTCGGAGGCTGGATTTTTCATCCGCTGAACCGCGCGTCGGATATGCAACGGCAACGGTTTGTCGTCTGCGTACCCAAAAACACCAGGCTTTAGCAGATAATTATAGTCAAGGAACAGCGTTGTGGAGAGCACCGACCCCTGGAGAACACCGGCCTTGATATCTTTTAAATCAGATACAGCACCACCAATGACTACTGCTCGAATCAAATAATCCCGCTGGAAGTTCGATATCCATGCAACAAACCATGTGAACAAGCCAAACAAAGGGAGCTTGCTTATAAGGCTTTTATGCCAAACCCTGATGAAAGCTTTGTAGGTGTTAATGGAAATGACTAGCTTTTTCATATGTTTTTCAGAGAGGGCATATTCAGCTACTGGATACATAGCGACTGACATAAAATGACTTTTATCAGACAGCACTCTTAATACTCTTTATTTCTTGCAAACTATTGCCAAAATGACTTCTACATGTTCCATACATTTTGTCGAGTGTCATTGACATTTTCTATGGAACAGCTGAATTTTTCCCGAATTTCGGGTTGGTCCCATAGTAAAAGTTGTTCATAATGAAAATAATGCCCTTATGAGCTCTTTTCGGCTTAGCGTACCCTTTATGAATAACCCTGGATTCAATAATAAAAGTAATTTTTGACATACATGTTAATAAAATTCCTTATAATAGCTTTAGAAAGCAAAAAAATCAGCAATATTTTTAAATCTAAAAACGATCATATCTTTTTCCCTGCACGTCATTCAAGGTTGAGTCATACAATTAAATAAAGCTAATATTATCATCTTTCAAATGACATATGTCACGACTTGATACAACACGGGGACGGCGCCCATACAAAAGTGCCCATTCTCCTTTGCATTAAGTACGTGCGCGACAAATAGATGAATAACTCAATAGTCGGTCTTTTGAAGTCGGTTTTTGTTTTTTGTTTTGTAAAAATCATGTTCTTGTTACAGAACTATATTGTACGTACAATAGGAAATACATAGCAAAAAACGTGTGCTATGAATCATTTTTAGAGCTCTGAACCTCCTTTGGGGAAGAACTAAATGGGAGACTAAATTAAGGCGAGACTAAATGGGGACCTAAAATTTCAAAGCCAAGGCATGTGGTTTTTTTGTAATTTTTTCCATGCCCTGTTTTGTTTTTTATTTCAAAATATATAACATGAAAACAATGACTGCACTCTCCCCCCCCCCCCCCCCCCCTTTATCTCCCGAAGTTTACTGACGAAAAAATCTGAATCAATTCAAGTAAATAGCTATTTAAGTGAACTAGACAGAAAAAATACAGCGAAGTCTCCCAACTTAATAAGTTTTTTAAAACTCAAAAACTATTTCACATAAACGTGTCAAATTTGGCTCATATATTAAGACTTGCGAGATACATATGTGCTCCAAATTTCATAAACACATCTCAAACGGTTATTTAGATATTAACGTCCAAAAATCGTAATTTTTATCACTGACCTAACTATAGACTAATAGTTAGGTAACCATGTTCCAGATGACCTAGAAAGTTCAAATTTGGCATACAGATAGATAAATTTGGTGAATACAAAGGAAAAAATCAGAAACTGGTAAATTTGTATCATTTTATTATAATTTTGGAACACTTAAACTTACGAGGGGCGGCTGAAAAGTTCTGAGCCTAAGGTACTTGTAGGTACTTAAATCACTCGCGCTAGTAGTCACTAGTAGAGTGACGTTTAATTAGTATAAATAAGGAAAAATTTTTCTAATTAGGATCATTACAGTCCGAAAAATAGATCTATAAACAACATGTCTGAATTATCGCTGCATTACACGAAATTGGAACATCGCGCCGTCATAAAATTCCTTGTAAAAAAAAAGGGAAAACGGCAAAGATTTTTTTGAAAAAATGTCTGCAGTTTATCCAGAATCTGGACCATCGTCTGCTACAGTCAAACGTTGGGCAAGACTATTCCAGCAAGGTCGACAAAGTGAAGAACATCGCCAAAGTGAAGAAAATTGTTCTGGAGGACCGTCGAATAAACATGAGGCAGGTAGCAGAAGAGTTGAGCATCAGTAAGGAACGAATTGGTGATATTTTACACAATCATTTCCACATGAATAAAATTAGTGCACGTTGGGTCCCAAAAATGCTCACGCCGCTCGATAAACGGCGTCGAGTTGAAACTTCTTTGGAGTTTATCGACTTGCGCAAGGACAATTTGGACAAAATTTGTGACCGTATTGTCACCGTGGATGAAACGTGGATTCGACAGTAGATATGATTTAGAATCCAAACAAGAATCAATGCAGTGGATAGAAAAGGGAGAGAAGCCGCCAAAGAAGTTTAAGGTTGAAAAGTCGACTTCGAAACTCATGGCCACTACTTTTTGGGATTCGGAAAGAATTTTACTCATTGACTATCTTCCAAAAAAAACTACAATGAACGCCGCGTATTATGCAGCACTTTTGAAAAAAGTACGCAATGGAAAAAAGAAGAGGGAAAATCAACAAATGAATTTTGTTTTTGCAAGACAATGCGGCGCGAATTGCGAGGCAAGCCGTTCGAGAAACTGGATTTGGTTAAGTGAATCATCCATCCTACAGTCCAGACCTGGCTCCCAGTGACTTCTTAAAAAATTTAAAAAAGACCTTCGGGGATTAGGAGGGGAACTAGACTGGAAAAATATAGCTAAGTTTACCAACTTAATAGTTTTTCTTTTAATTACTAAAATATGAAAAATAAAAGGTTCTTGCTACACTGGTCTTTGTCATGTGATCCCAATTGCGGAATATGTATACACCTTATCGTGTTGGTTTTAAAGTATATAACTGCATTTAAACAAGACAATAATCAAAATGACATCAAATATTCGAAATTAATTTTGTTTTTACATTCAATTGTAGTTATTTTGATATATTTCTCAAAATAATGTTATTGTAATACCTACTGCCAAAATAGAAGTATTTATTTTCATTTCATTTCAAAAGTGGTTTTATGACTTTTGTCATGAAATACTTAGTGGTCTCGCCATTGACGGATACGTCAAGGAGGAAATTTTGGGAAACTATAATTTAACTTTTATAATTTGTATGAATGGTTTTGGAATATTGGCTCCGGTTTAATTTAAATTTTCACATAAGCGATTCGAAAGTATTAGGCGGAAGTAATTTTTTTTTCAATTCAGAATTGGGAACCCCTCAATATTTGAGGGGTCTTCGAAAATCGACTTTCAAAACATTGCAAATTACATTATCACTATTTTTAAAAGCCCTTTACTTGAATAATAAACGTCGCGGGTACCTAAAATATATTCCGTATTCACTTTCATACCTACAAGAGGTATAATTAACCAAAATAAGAACTCAGTATCTCACTTTTTTGTCCTGTCCGCTTCATATGCCCCTTCTGTCACTCTGGCGCTCACTCCAGCGCGTGCCTCATAACAACGTGAGCTGTCAACCGCGTTACCGGCACGCAGCGTCTGACGTAATTGTAACCGCTCTACTTATCACGCATGGTTTTCGAGTTATTGGGGTGATCACCGTTGCCAACTGACTCCAATTGCCTACATCTCCCCTACTTGCGAAGGTGGCACACATGCACATCATGCACATTGCTGATGAATATATACATTGTACAAGTGTGAATCTGTTAACAACGTCATCAGTAGAAGGGCTCTATTCCAGCGCGTGTGGTATTTATCTCGGTGACCGCCTCTCTCGTTAGAGAAGTCATAAAAATTAGAGTGACCCAGATAGGCACGCGCGCCAGAATAAATCTCAGGGTTGTTTGAATCTGAAGGAACCCTACCCGCTCTCACCCGTCAGTCACAGTAGTCACGAGTAGGAATACAATTTTTCGAATGAACTGGTTCGACTGTAGTTGATCGAGATTGTCAATCTCGTAGGTACGCTATGTAGGCCGGTTATGGGATGATTACACATAACGAGTACAGTGGCGAGACAGTGTCTTCGGGCGAATATTCGGTTTGTGTAAACATTATGACAAGGCGAGACAGTCACTAGATCCATGATTTGTTTGCTTGGCCGAGTATGCCACTGTCTCGCTGCAGTCGCTGCATGCTGTAGGTACGTACGAGTAGGTACCTACTCGTTACATGTAACCAACCCAATAGCGGGCAAAACCGCGGGGTGAAGTAGGCTATATCTATCTTAGAGCCCCAACGCTGCGAGACCGATGTCTGTTACTCAATTAGGTACGCAAAATTGCTGAACTGATGTGAATGTTTATGGAGAAACATATGGACTACTTTTATCCCGGTTTTAACGGTTTCAGTAAGATAAATCTGCGAGGTGCAGCTAGTAGGTATACTCGTGTAATAATCTTAGGGAGACGGGCGCTGTGCCTCGCAGGGTTCTGTACTTAGGTCAAAATTCTGCATGTCACTGAAATGTATGGGCAAACGTGAGGCGTGCCATCAGTCTAGCATATGTAACGTTTATATCGAAAACAACTATCGGGATGAAGTTTGGTTTGAACCCCCGATGCAAAAAAGGATGTTGTAAGTTTGACCGCTATGTGTATGTCTGTCTGTAGTTTCAACGTTGCGGGCTTTTTAAACTAAAAAAAAAGCAACAAACAGTCGAGTTGAGAACCGTCTCCTTTTTTGAAATCGATTAATAAAATAAGTGGTTATTCGTGAAAACGTGTATTTCACTTCCACGTGCAAGGAAGGCGGCACGTTTTACAGATGGCGCGTAGGCGTACTCGGTATAGGTATCAGCCCTCATAAATAGCTTTAGTACTTTTCCTGAGGCTGTGGTGACAGCCGTTGAGCTGTCAATAAAATTGATATTACCCACGTTCTAAAGGTTACATTTATTATACCCCATTTACATTCGCGTACGAGTCGCGAGGCGAGGGACGAGGCGCGGGGCGAGGTGCGAGTGTGAACAGACGCTCGTAGCTCGCCTCGTCCCTCGCCTCGTCACTCGGGAATCATCAATACCTATATATAAAAGTGAATGTCGTGACTGACTGACAGATCAACGCACAGCCTAACCGCCTATAAACGTCAAATTTGGACAAAAGTTTTATAACAAAAAGCGGCAAGCTAAGAAAGAAATTTTCCCAATTCAACCCCAAAGGGGGTGAAAAGGGGTGTTTAAAAATATTGTGAAAAAATATTTTTCTTAATGCTACGATTACTTATCAAAACAAAAAGTTAAAAAAATAATCGACGCCTATTCATCATTTTTGAAAAATCAACCCCTAAAGGGGTGAAACGGAGCAATGAAGTTTGTATGAAGAATTTTTTTGATGCTGTGGTTACGAAACTTTGCAAATATATTAAGCCTAAAAAAATAATAGACACTTATTTTTTGGGTTTTTGAAAATCAACCCCGAAGGTGTTACATGGAGTGTTGAAGTTTGTATTAAAATATTTTATCCCAATGCTACGATTATTTAATTTTGCAGATGTACTAAGCTAAAAAAATAGTAGATACCTGTTTCATTATTTTTGGAAAAAAATGGCGTGGAAAATATAGTACGGAGAGAGAATTATAATGACTCACTGACAGACAACGCACAGCTTAAACCGCTGGTCGTAAAAAATTGAAATATGAAGGGTGTGTTTGTCTTGATGAGTAAACGTGTACTAAGAAAGGATTTTTTGAAATTCAACCTCTATAAGGGTGAAATAGGGTGTTAAAGTTAGTATGGAAAAGCATTGTTTTTGACGCCACGGTATTGAAACTTTACAAATATACGAAGCTTAAAAAAATAACGAACACCTATTTCATCATTTTTGGATAATCAATCCCAGTGGGGGCGAAATGGCGTGGTAAAGATAGTACGGAGAAAGAATTTGTTTTGATGCTAACTCAATGAAACTTTACAGATGTACTTGACGGCGCGTAGTTTTAGTAATTATTTAATTAAGCGCCACCTAGTGTAGTTCTGGTGAACTAGAGTTGTGTAAAGTGGTGCCATCTCTGGCGTAACTCTTCGTGACGTGCGCTGTTCGCTGATTGGTCGTTGGCCGGGTGACACGTGAGTCAGGCAGCCAATCAGCGGGCGGCAATAGTTCGCATTTCGTCCGACAGAGGCGCTAGTGAGAGTGCGCGGACGCGCTCCGAGGAGCTCACTTTTACTTGCGACGTCGAGGAGCGAACAGTGCTCGTCACTGAGTGGAACGCCTTGTTCACAAATAAAATCAAAGCAAATTATAGTCTACCTCCCGTGTAAAATAATAATCGATAAATTGTAATAAAGCTGATTTAAGAAAGTGAAATGTCTCATTCTCCTCGCCCGCTATACCCACGCCGTAGAACCAAGTCTGATGCGGAACGGCCATCACTAGTTCCGACATCAGAAGTGGGATGCGAAGGGCCACACCGTGAGGAGTCGCGACGAGACCGACAGCATGAAGCAGCTGCATCTAACGTTCCTACTGGGTTGGAGGCGCTGCTTACTCGACTACTGACTGCTACACAAACTCCGGCGATGACGAATAAACCCATTAAGTTCATCAAGTTTAATCCTGATGACGAGGATGCGGATGTAGAAGGTTGGTGCAAGCTTACGGAGATAATTGTTGCGAGTAGAAAATTAGAAGGCATTGACCTACTTCTTGCTCTGACACAGTCATTGAAAGGGCGTGCAGCCACTGCACTGACTACCCTCAGTCTCGCAGAAATGACTTGGCCACGTGTGAGAGAACTGTTGATGACCAAGTTTGCCCGGCCTATGCTGCCTCAAGATTATTTCGATGACGTGCTTAGATTTCAAATGACTAGTAAGGAAACTGCGTGCCAAGCAGCAACGCGTCTATGGAGCATAGTGGAACGTATTCCTCGCATGACTATGGCCGAAGATATCATAACTGGATTTGTTATGTCTGTCCTCTGCTATAAAGATAATCTGATAAAAAAGGAACTGAATGGACTAGATATGACTACAAGAGCGCAATTGTTCCGGAAACTGAACGGGATTTCGAACAAAAGAAGACACGATGGCGGCGACCATGATTTTGAAACAAAGCGCTTTAAGAGCTTTGATAAAGGAAATGACTTGCGATTTAAAGGCGCCTGTCACCGCTGCGGCGGTTTTGGACACAAACAAGTGGATTGCAAGAAACCGCGTGCTGATCAGAATCCTCCATCAACATCAAAGGAAGGCGCTGACAAGAGATCCTGCTTCGTGTGCGGCAAGCCAGGACACATCGCTCCAGCCTGTCCGGAGAAGGTGGTCAAAGAGGTCCACATCTGTAACCACCAAACTGCAAGGAGTACACTGGCAACATCATCGGGTGAGCTCGTCCAATTTTTATTTGATAGTGGTTCTGCATGTTCTTTGATTAAATCAGATTTGGTTGCTAAGTTCTCTGGTACTGCGCGCAATGAAAAGGTCTTCCTTTCGGGGGTAGGTCAAGGAAACATTTTATGCGAATCTCAAATTCTCAGCGATGTTAAAATTCAGGGTATTGAACTCACCGTGTTATTTCACATTGTCCCATCTGACAGTATTTCAGAACCCGTTATCCTAGGTAGAGATATTCTCCAACATGGAGTATCCGTCCATATTAGCGATGACAAAATTAATTTCAATATTACAAAAAGTTGTAATGCGTGCGACAACCTTGATTTTTCTGACGTTGATACCGACCTTGACGGGGTACATAAAAGCGAGCTGCTCAAAATCCTTTCCAAGTACAAGGATTATTTTACTGATGGAATTCCCGTACGTCGCGTGAGTACAGGGGAGATTAATATTAATCTGATAGATCCCAACAAGAAAGTACAAAGGCACCCCTATAGGCTATCGGCTTCTGAAAAAGAAATTGTGCGAGAAAAGGTACAATCTCTTGTAGATGCTGGCGTCGTTCGCGAAAGTAGGTCTCCATTCGCTAGCCCGATTTTGCTAGTCAAAAAGCCTGATGGGACAGACAGGATGTGTGTTGATTATAGGGAGCTTAATGCTAACACTGAACCTGAACACTATCCACTTCCGCGTATTGATGAGCAAATTGACCGCTTAAATGGTGCTCATTTCTTCTCAACTCTTGACATGGCATCTGGGTTCCACCAGATTTTGGTTCATCCCAGCTCGATTGAGCGTACGGCCTTTGTTACACCAGATGGGCAGTACGAATACCTCGCTATGCCGTTTGGTTTAAGAAACGCGCCCTCTGTGTACCAAAGATGTATAAACGATGCTTTAAAACCCGTTAAAGATTTTGCTACGGCTTACATGGATGATGTACTCTGTTATTCTTCAGATGTTTCTGAAGGTTTACATCGTCTAGACTTGGTTTTAAAGTCACTATCTGAAGCTGGGTTCTCTCTTAAAATCCAGAAGTGTAAATTCATGAAAAAGGAGGTAAATTACCTGGGTTACTCTATCCAAGCCGGCGAAGTGAGACCGAACACCAAGAAAATAGAAGCTCTAGTTAAAGCCCCGACGCCTAAAACTGCTTCCCAGGTCCGCCAATTTTTGGGGCTAGCCTCATATTTTCGGCGTTTCATACCGAACTTTTCCAAAGTAGCTGGTCCATTATATCCGCTGACTAAATTAAAGGGCCCCATTAAGTGGGAGGAACGACATGATGAAGTTCATAAAAACATTGTTAACCGCTTGCTTGCCCAGGGGGGGTCCGCGCGCAACGCGCCTTTGCCCGGGCCCTCAGCGCGTGCCTATCTCAAATGTCCCACGAAAAAAACGAGACGACCCTACTTTGCCCCACCATTTTTTGCGCCGCCAGCGCGCGGGTCGGGTTTCACACAATCGTTTCTTGTGACTCAATTTGTTTAAAAAAGTGTCAAGTGTTATTTAGATTTATGTTTGTTATGAAACTAACTAAACAATGTTATCTTTTGTTTATCAAATTACGACTTTGGTGCGGAGTTATGCTGCGCTGAACTTAGAAGTAGGGCGTTTACATGTAGGTACCTACCGTATGTTGTTAGGTCTCGAAAAAAGGTTAAATCTTATGTTTCATGCTGGAATTTTTATATCTACGTGTTAGTTATTGACTTACCTTGATGTTCTGAAAAAATCTCCAAGATCTATCACTGAATTTAAGTAGAAAATCACTCTAAATCGCACCACATCACCATCACATCACTCACCGACACGAGCATGAACCGAACTGGAGCGAAGCGGAATTTTTTTGTTTTTTTTTGTTTACTTTTGTCTGTGGCTTGGATGCTTGAATGGAGGGGAAATTTCACGAAGAAACGGGACAAATAATACAAATTAGGCCCAGGAGCGATAAAGACGGGTAGAATCAGCTTTTTTGACGGCGGGAGCGATGTTAACCACAGGTTGACATGGGCAAAGCTGAGTGACATGCAATGTCAACTACCAGTTAACACGGGCAAAGCTGACTTCAAGGTTATGTTAACTACTACTTGACATGGTCAATTCTAAATTCTCGATTTGTTAATTACTAGTTGACACGGGCAAGCAAGCGGCTAAGATACTAACTTCAGAACCAGTACTGACCATTTATAACCCCGATTTACCGATCGAGTTGCATACAGATGCCAGTGCAGATGGGTACGGTGCCATACTCATCCAGAAAAAGGACAATATACCACACGTCGTCGAGTATTTCAGTCGTCGCACGACCGAGGTGGAGTCGAGATATCACTCTTATGAACTGGAGACACTGGCGGTCGTACGAGCGGTTGAACATTTTCGACATTATCTGTACGGACAACATTTTATTGTTGTCACTGATTGCAACTCCCTGAAAGCTTCAAAATCAAAAACCGATTTGACCCCTCGAGTACACCGTTGGTGGGCCGATTTACAGGCTTACACATTTGATGTTATCTATCGTGAGGGTCGTAATATGGAACATGCTGATTTTCTTTCGCGAAATCATCCCCCGAATAATGAGAAACACCTACCAACTGCAAAGAAAAGTGTAAACTTTGTTGAGCTGCACAAAGGCTGGCTTTCAGTCGAGCAACAAAGAGACCATGAAATTCAGGATATTATCCAAAAGTATACCGATAACGAGCTTCCTGAATCCGTAGCCCATACATATGACGTTAGAGATAATGTTCTGTACAGAAAAATTGGGAGAAACAAGTGTATTTCCTGGCTACCCGTAGTACCCCGGTCACTAATTTGGACCCTTATCAATCATGTTCACACCGAGATTCAGCATCTTGGCCATGAGAAAACTTTAAACAAGTTATATGACCAATATTGGTTTCCTCAGATGTCCAAAAATGTTCGCAAATTTGTGGATTCATGCATTGTGTGTAAAGCCTCTAAAGGACCCTCAGGAGCTCAACAAATTGAACTTCACCCAATCCCCAAGCCAAGTGTACCTTGGCACACAGTTCATATTGACATTACCGGGAAACTTAGTGGCAAGAGTGACAGGAAAGAATACGCATCAGTAATCATAGATGGATTCACTAAATACGTGCTTCTTGAGCATACTACCTCCTTAGACGCTGATAGTGCAGTAAAAGCCTTAAAAAAGGCTGTCACTCTTTTTGGTGCTCCGAAACGTGTCATAGCAGATCAGGGTAGAAGTTATGCTAGCCATGACTTTAAGCAATTTTGTGACGAACATGGGATAGAGCTACATTTTATTGCAACTGGTTCAAGTAGGGCTAACGGGCAAGTTGAACGTGTCATGCGTACCCTCAAAAGCCTACTTACTGTAGTTGAAAATGACCCCCACAAAGTTTGGCGGGATGAATTGGGAAACGTTCAGCTCGCTCTAAACAGCACGCGATCTCGTATAACCGGTTACTCCGCGACAGAGCTCATGCTTGGTATTAAAGCTCTGTCTCTTGGCGAAGCAAAGGTCTCATTGCGAATAGAGAATGACAATCGATTAAATCTCGAAGCCATTCGAAATATTGCTTCTGAAAATATTCAGAAAGCTGCTGATTTGGATGCTGTACGTTTTAATAGGCGAAAAGCAAAAGTTCATCCATTTCAGGCAGGCGATTTCGTTTTCATTAAATGTAGTGAGCGTAACCAGACCAAATTAGACCGAAAATTTAGGGGTCCCTTTATTGTTGTTCGCGTTTTAGAAAATGACCGCTACGACTTGAAAAGCATTGCTGGCTCTAATCGTCTTTACAAATACTCTCATGAAAATTTGCGCGTGGTACCAAGAGGTTATGCCGGGTTAGCTGAAATTTCGGATATTTTGTCAAATTATGAAGATGATGATGAGCCTGTGACGGCGGTACGCAATGACGATGATGTTGAAAGTGGTACTTTGTCAGTCTCGATCTCAAGTGACACTATGTCAGTTTGGAGCGACACTTTGTCGGCCCATAGCGACACTTTGACCGCCCCTTCGGATTCGGACATATCTTAGCCCAAACTTTTTAGGTAAGAAATCAAATTATCTAATATGACCTTACTTTATGACCTTATCTTGTACTTGGTAATTAATACTGAGTAATCAATGAAGTGGTTTAGACTGTATGGTGTGCTCAATTTTGGATAAGGGGACAGAGTGGGTCGATGCGTATCGAGATAGTCGAAGGGATGCAGTGGGCCAAGACGTACTCTGGGTTGTAGATTGGAGGCTGTTATCCGGGCTATGCGATGACGCTATGAGGCCAGAGAGTGAGTCGAGGGGATGTAGGCCCGGGTCGAATGGATTACTGTGGTGGTCATCGAAGGGGCGCTGTTATCCGATCTGCACTGCTCTGGCCGCATCGGTGTTTTGTGTGGTTTTGTGCCTTGTTCAGGACTGAGAACATCATCAGTAGCTTGAAAATGTGTCCTAATTTATGTCAGAATGAACGAGCGGTAAAAGAGAACTAACTGTGGTCTTTTGTTACAGATAATTAAGAAGAACGCCCGAGGACGTGCGAATGTCAGTCCGGCCGTGACGGCGCGTAGTTTTAGTAATTATTTAATTAAGCGCCACCTAGTGTAGTTCTGGTGAACTAGAGTTGTGTAAAGTGGTGCCATCTCTGGCGTAACTCTTCGTGACGTGCGCTGTTCGCTGATTGGTCGTTGGCCGGGTGACACGTGAGTCAGGCAGCCAATCAGCGGGCGGCAATAGTTCGCATTTCGTCCGACAGAGGCGCTAGTGAGAGTGCGCGGACGCGCTCCGAGGAGCTCACTTTTACTTGCGACGTCGAGGAGCGAACAGTGCTCGTCACTGAGTGGAACGCCTTGTTCACAAATAAAATCAAAGCAAATTATAGTCTACCTCCCGTGTAAAATAATAATCGATAAATTGTAATAAAGCTGATTTAAGAAAGTGAAATGTCTCATTCTCCTCGCCCGCTATACCCACGCCGTAGAACCAAGTCTGATGCGGAACGGCCATCACTAGTTCCGACATACTAAACTTAAGGCGGGTAAACACAACATCCGGAAAAAATTCAAAACCTTCGAAAAGTCACATCCTCCAGGTGGAACTGCTAATTATCTCGAAAACTAATAACAGTTTTACCAAAGCGCTGAGACTATAAAGTCACCAAAACCTCGGACCTTTTTGGAGCCATTAAAAATAACATAGTCGCCTCAAAAAAACATGGGCGCCATACAAATTTTGAGGGTTATATTTCCGAAACGGTTAAAGATGTGTGTGTGTGTTTGACTAAATGTCATAGGAGTTAGCAAAGACTACTTGATGGTGGTGGCGAAAATCCAAATGATTCAAAATGGCCGCCGTTTTTCAAAATGATTCGAGGGGTCTGACTTATTGCATCTGGGGGGTTTTCGGGTCTCTGCTTCCATTGTATGACGCTTTTTACACGCTCTCAAAAAAGAGGGTTAAATTAATTTCATCCCGGAAAAATTATCGGTTCCCGAGGTATATAATATAGTCCACGCGGGCGTAGCCGTGGGCGGAAGCTAGTATACTACATGGGTACTGGATTTAAATATCGTTTTGTATCTACTCCCAGTACTCCCACACACAGACACGAAGATATCTACTCCAGTAAGGCTTCAGAAGTTTGGCACCCACTCATCAGTGTATCAAATTATTTCGCGATATTAGGGTCGGTCCCAAAATAAAAATTGTTCATAATGATTAGTCTTTTATGCCCTTTTCGGCTTACCTTACCGTTTCCTTATAACTCTGTACCTACAACAATTGACTACTGCGTGCGTGTGGATTTGTTATTATTGTGGTCAAAAAGGCAGTTCAGCTATTAATTTCAGCTTTAGTCAGCGTAGTGATTTAATAACGATAGTTGTTTTGAGCTTATATTTTAACTTGTCGTGTTTTAAGTAGTGGTGTATGTTTGTGTAAGTCAAATGTTGGAATTGGAAGCTAAATTAAGTATAGGCACTTCCTGACATTCGATTGGACTCAAATTTCGTATGCCTGGGTATCTTCGGTGACAATGCAATAATATGGCACCATAGAGCTGGTCTGATGGGAGTCAGAAGATGGCCATTAAAGCAGAAGAGTAAACAAGCTATATACTCGTAGGCTCGTCGTGTTTGGGCTCGGTTGATTTAATTGTTTTGGCAAGTGCTCTGACGCTACTTGATATTCAGGGTCTGAAAAAGGAAACGGTAGGTGGTCATAGGAGCTAAACAAGATCTAAAGCTTTTAAAGGTCGGAGTAAATAGATATCTTCTAAGTCTGCTTTCTCATCCTCGACCATATCGTCGTTTACCAACAGGTGGTTGCAGTGCCGGTCCTATTAACATTTTTAACTGGTGCGAGGACTAAAAATGGCGCCCCTTTAAATAAAAAATATGTTGAGCAGTTGCTTTATTTTCCACCAGAAAAAGCAGTGGCTTCAGATTATTCTGCTGTCAAAAGTTCATTTAACCAGTTTGTGCGAATACTTATTAGGTGAAGTGGTGGACAGCTGAAAAACAATTTCAATGATTGTCAACTTTTTAACCGACTTCAAAAAAGGAGGAGGTTTTCAATTCGACTGTATGTTTTTTTTATGTTTGTTACCTCATAACTTTTGACTGCTCCCACTTAAAAAATAAATTATTTTTACAAAATAAAAAAAAAAAACAATAACCGTCTTCAAGACAACAAACTGAAACTAAAAAATAGAAAATTATTAATTTTATTATTATAGTCAGGCCATTTTAATAGGTCACTTTTGACATTTGTCAGTTTTATTTTCATAGTGAGGTGACCTGCTTAAAAACATCGATTAAAGTGAATGAATCAATACGGACTTGAAACATATGTGAATTTTAAAAATCATTATGCGAATCCCTGTCCCATTATTATTTTATTAGTCAGTAAGATCAGTCCAAAAAAAGCCGGGTCAGTAAATTGTACCTAACATCAATGATTTTTCTATTTAGTTATGTTTTGTATTTTTATAGTTTGTTGAAAGAATAATAAATATTTATGTTTTATTATAATCACAACGTGGATATTAATTTATGGTGAAATTTCTTCACAAGCAATCATTGCATTCGATTCAACTTATCAGCTTTCGATTTTTACAGTATCATCCCTAGTGTTTAAAAAGAAAAAGGGTAAACTGACGCAACATTGTAACAACGTTCAGTTCTTTACGAGATCGTAGATTATCTCGTAGATCAGTAATTGTTTATTATGATTAAAATGGTTTATAAAAAAAATAAATCATAAAATAACTCGTATCGGTCATTATTACAATAAATATGTAATCGTAATTGAAAAAAGTTAAGCAATTGTGCAGTTCTAACAAAACGAAAAAATATATTATTTTATGCCCGCCATTACAAGGTTACGTTGTTGAATTTTGATGAATTGTCAAATGTGACCTATTAAAATGGCCTGACTATAGTTTAAAGCAAAGAAGAGCATTTAAGGACAAAAAGATAATATTTAATAGAATCAGTTACTTTTGAAGTCGGTGCCAGCCAGGGACAGTTTTGCTGATTTTACTTTGACTGGCTTATGGCACCGACTCCAAAATTATAACTGATTATTTTATATCTTTAGTTGTCCTTCAATGCTCTTTGCTTTAAACTAATAAAAAAAATATTTTCTACTTTTAAGTTTAAGTTTGTAGCCTTGAAGTCGGTTTTTGTTCTTTTTTTGGAAAAAATAATTTATCTGTACTAAATTTTGACTGTTTTGACTGTTTTTTTAACCTCGGTAGACGCGAATTTCAGTTAACGCGATTTTTTCCGGAACGTATCCCTCGCGTAAGGCAGTGGTCCGACCGCCGACGATGAACAAGAAACGAGTAAAACTAGAAACTTGTTTATACAAGTTGGCGATCAGCGGGAAGCGAGTGTGTAGTTTCGATAGTTTTGTCGCTGGGCTATAAGCGACTGTGCAAGTGCGACGAGCGATTACTCGCGCCACTCGCCCGCGGTCGCTCAGTCTGTACTGTAAACAAAAGATCACTGTAAAGAAATGATCAAGCGAGCGAGCATCGCTGAACGAGTATCGCTGAGCGAGTTTATTTTTGAAAGCTCGTCGCTCAGCGACAAAACTAGTAAGCTAGTCGTCGCCGGCGGTGTGAACAGTCAGAAAGCACCTTTTAATATAATAATATGCATCTCTTTCGTTTACACTGAATGTACATTTATTGTACTTGAGAGAGAAAATCGCCGATAGTTAGTCCATTTCTCGCCGGCGGTCGGACCACTGCCTAAAGCTGGGTATAACTGTAATCTAAGTACGTACTATTAGCCGTTAACCACACTGTATACAAATAAATACACTCGCGCGCGTTTGAATTGACAATTCAATAGACAATGCCTGCCTAGTGAGGAAGTGAGGGACGAAAGTTCACCCCGCGGCCCGTTCCCCCGCAATTTTGTTCCTGCGTACGCGACTCGCGCGCTCGGTCGAGCATTTTTTATTTCACGTTTTGGTTCATTTTGGCGCCCCCCCTTGAAGGCGCCCGGTGCGGTCGCACCGCTCGCACCGCCCTAGGACCGGCCCTGGGTGGTTGGTCAAACGCAGACTTACTCGCGTTAGGAAAAATGAATCTGCCAAAGCGAAAACTCGCATGTCGAAGGTTCTGTATTTACCATCGTATTCTAAACGAGCGTGGAACACTAAAATCGCATCTTAGCTTTGCCAACACAAATCACAAATGAAAACGATAGATACAAAATCTACTTAAATTAATAAATCTACATAAATAAATTCATGTTTTTTAACCGATTTCAAAAAAGGAGGAGGTTATCAATTCGTCAGTATGTTTTTTTTATTTTCTTTTTTTTATGTTTGTTACCTCATAACTTTTGACTGGGTGAATCGATTTTGATGATTCTTTTTTTATTAGAAAGCTGACGCTTCCCATTTGGTCTCATTTCAATTTAGTCCAGTTCTGATAATGGTATCCATGAGAAAACCATACAAATCTTAAATTTGCATTAAGTACGTGCGCGACAAATAGATGAATAACTCAAT
The DNA here is from genome assembly GCA_949125135.1 of Alcis repandata. NCBI lineage: Eukaryota > Metazoa > Arthropoda > Insecta > Lepidoptera > Geometridae > Alcis > Alcis repandata. The sequence continues at coordinate 9,831,734 of OX421221.1, read as the reverse complement.
AGTCGGTATTTTGAAGTCGGTTTTTGTTTTTTGTTTTGTAAAAATAATGTTCTGTAGTAGAGCAAACAAAACAAAACAAAAACCAACAACAAAGATCGGACCAATTTCTGAACACACCTATAAATATTTGACAACCTAGTGACACTATTTTTTATTTCTAAAAAGACAAAAGAGTTCGGACATCCCGAGTTAACCGTACCAAACATCAAATGTTTCAAAGCTAGGAACAGTTTGTATTGGAAAATTAAATTGTTGATTTTAATATTTTTCTTTACTTATCTATTGTTAATGTTTCTCAACTCTGTTTAAAACCTTCCCTGAACTTTTACAAATATTTCAAGATCAAAATTAGCGAAATCGGTTTCTCGAGTTTTAGCGAGACTAACGAACAGCGATTCATTTTTATATTATAAGAGAAGAAGAAAATATATACCTAATAGTTTCTGAGATAATTGGCTGTGACAAACAGAATTACAGTCAGACAGACACCGAAGTCTTATCTTAAGGATTCTTCCCCGAAGGAGATTCAGAACCCTAAAAAGATAAACCCGTCGTGTTTGGTTAGGCTATAGGTTTTTTTTAATCAATAATAATTAAAATTTAATTAAACTAATTAATAATATAATTGTGGGGCGTTGGGCGAAGCTGTTTAGTTAAATGTACAAATGAAAAGGTACCTTTATAATACGACGGAGGACCCAAAACTTACAGAAATTGGGCTACGGTGGGGAGGGAGGGGTGGTAAACTCATTGTTCGACCTAAGGCCTTATTCTGACGAGTGAGACATTATCTCGGTCACTGTCGCTCTCATTAGAAATATCATGATAGTGAGAGTGACGGAGATACGAGTAACATCGAGCGCCCAAGAATAGGGACTCGGCTCGAATCGTTCGTTGTCCATTGTTCCTTCAGTAATTGTGAAAGTTTTCTGGTGAAATATTTTTTTCCATTTCGCCAAAACACGTGATGTTTAAAATGAGAAAACGTGGCCGATGGTCGATCACGAGGCTACGAAATTAAGTTTTCTGTTGTTGTTTTCTGCTGAATCATCATCATCATCAGCAACCTTTAATCCTCCCACTGCTGGGATACAGGTCTACCTCGAAGGGTGATTAGGCCATATTCCACCACGCTGGCCAAGTGCAGGTTAGTGGATTCACATAAGCCATTGAATTTCTTCTCCGGACTTATGCAGGTTTCCTCACGATGTTTTTATGTTTTTCTGTTGAAACTTTGACTAAATTAAAACTCTTTACGAACGAGCGTGAAGACCGTCGCCGAAACATTGATCAAACTCTGAGAGCTGTCTGGAATATCATAGGGTTCAATTAAGAGAATTTTATCCGAAAATTTGCACATGAGATTTGTTACAGCAAAATTTATCCCCAGACAACTTGTCGACTTCAGGCATGTTTTGAGCTTCAAGATCAGTTCAAAAAGGACCCTGTAGTTTTTTTCTGGCCGAATCGGGCCCCCTGTGATTTTTTTTTAGATTTAAAAAGGGCACGAAAGGAATACGTTTTACCACTGTGGAAGTGGCAAATTAAAAATCGTCAGAAAGTCTAAAGAGTGACGTCCTTCCTGATAAGTGAACTTCAAAAACGTTTTAAAAAATAAAATGATCGTTTGTAGAGGTGTGCTAAATATTTTGAAGGCGTAAAAACATTAAAAAATAAATCTGTCAAAGCGAAAACTCGCTTGTCGAGAGTTCTGAACCGTATTATATCCATCCATCGTATCCAAACAAGCACGCCTAAAATTACATCTGAGAATTCTGAGACAATACAAATCACACAACCAAACAACACAAAACAATTTTTTTCACACTCATAGCCCCCTCTAGGAATAAATCCTGTGTCGGGGATACCATGGAACACACACAAAGATAAGGACAACTAACACCCAGGCCCAGAACAGATATTTAAATTTATCATTCAAACATCCTGCCCGGCCGGGAATTGAACCCAGGACCTCTGGCTTATAAGGCGGCTACACTACCGCTGAGCCAAACAGGCCGACCTGTATATAGGGTTATTCATAAAGGCCAAAGGGTATGCTAAGCCGAAAAGGGCTCATAGTACTCATCATTATGAACAACTTTTACTATGGGACCAACCCGAAATTCGGGAAAAAAAATCAGCTGTTCCATAGAAAAATGTCAATGACACTCGACAAAATGTATGGAACAGCTGATTTTGTTTTCGCGAATTTCCCATAGTTAAAGTTGTTCATAATGATGAGTACTATGAGCCCTTTTCAGCTTAGCATACCCTTTATGAATAACCCTGTATATTCCCCTCTACCTATATAAGGATCTCTACTAAATCACTATCAAATAAGGATCACTATTAAAGCATAAAAAAACATTAAACATTAAACGTTTCTAGAGATGTGACTTCTGAGTCACCTTTTGTGCAAATTAGTAATGAATCGCATGAAAATCGAGTGATACCAAAATGAAATGAAGACGTGCAACTCCAGTTTTGACAACCTGCGCTGTCAGTGTCAGCGTTTGACTTGACATTAGTTTTGTTCCAACATGGTTCCAATTCCAACTTTGTTTTTCTACATAATTTTTTCTCTGAAACTTTTTCAAACTCTACGAGTGTTAAATTGTGATTAAAAGCCGAGTTGTTGAAGTGACGCCGTGATGAAGTACTTTTTTATGCCAATGCTGACCTTTTTTCGAGGCATATTATGGTCGGTAAGTATTTCACTTGCTCTCTAGAGGTGTTTCGAAACACATTGGTTTTTATTGTGATCTTCTGTTATAATATCTTGTAGGAAATGGAAGAGCGCCGCAGATGGACAACCGTAAGACAGAGCTCATAGAGAGTTCCTTGAAGGCCGCCGAGACCTTGCCCTGGAACGGGTAAGGTCTAAGGAGCCTCGTGCAGATGCGGCGCTATTATGGCCTCAATGCGCAGAAACCCTCAATTCGGAAGGATCTGCCAGAATAGGAAAGGAGTGGGCCAAGGTACTTGCCTATTCTTATGCAAAGAATAATATTATAGAAGAAATATTTTTGTTACATATTTCAAGTTTAAAATATTGTTTTTTTCAGGTATGGAATGAAAATAAATGCAGCAAATGCAGGGTGCATACTACCGAGCTACTGGTGGTGGTCCCAGCAATGCCCCTATTCTAACTGTGTTGGAAGAAAGAGTCGCCAAAATTTTAGGCAGGGATATTGGCCCTTTGTCTGGTGCGAGGCAGGACCAATTTGTCTCAATTAATGACGTAAGGATACCTACTCATAAATGTCCAATATTTAATAATAGTACTGAAAGTATTTCAAGTCTTTGTGAATTGATTACTTAATTTTTTTGAATAGCTATTTTTATTGACATGTACTTCTTGCTTCTTAGGATGGTGAAGTGATGGTGGAACTGGTGGAACAGCAACTAGTGCAAGTTGAAGATTTACAAATTGCTTCTTTGGAAATAGTGTAAGTAAAAAAAATATTATACATTTGTAGGTCAGGTTAAATGTGATTTATTTCTATTTGAGACCCTTGCATGGATTTAACAAAATGATCCAAAAATAATTATTTTTTATGTTAGTCGGTAACTTGAGTTTGGTTATTTCAACCTGTCTAGATTCCCACCAACCATAATAAACTTCATATTGATAACTCATACAACACAAAGTACTTGATTATGTTCTTTTTGTTGTACTTACAGTATAAAATTTTCAAACAACTGCACATGTCTTGTTCCGCCACCACTGCCTCCCCCGTGCCTAGTGCGACAGGACAGGCACCCTCACTGCAAGGCACTCCAAGACGCACTGCAGGTTTCTTATAATGAAGTTTTCGTAAGTATGCAATACTTGCCTGAGGTTTTATTACACAAAATATTAACTAAACTTTATAAATCTATGTTTTTAACAGAAAGAATTAGAAATATTAGAGGACAGCAAAGGACAGTAGGTACCTCATGTGTAACCACAACACCTGCACTGACACAATGTAAGTTTTGTTCTAGTCTTGAGAGAATAAAACTATGTTTTTTTATAGATAATTCATTTTAGAATAATATTTGGTTGAACTCAAATCAGCTGCTCAAAATGCTTTAGAGGAGTTGAGGGCAATGGTTTTTCACATTGAAGAAATGAGGGCCAAAGCTGCCTTGGTGAATGCCCAGTCCATCAACAGTATCACCCACTCTTTGAGACTGATTGCTGAACGCATCACGAGAGAGAGAGGACACTTAGAGAGAGAGAGGAGACGAGAGGAGAGAGAGGAGAGAGAGAGGGAGGGGGGGGGGAGGTTTTTTGAGAGGTTACTTTTTATTACATAGTTTGACCACACTACCATTACACCCAATGTGGAGCCCCTTAAGTTAGTGATAGTTTTTAACATGGTACCTAGCCGTGGCACTACACCAGGATGAACTTTATCATCTAACTTGAGACAGAATTATGATAGTTCCTAGGATTATCTTTGACTAATACAAAACAAAACTAAAGAGGTAAACTTCACCTTTATATTATTATTAGCAATTTGACAAAAGTATGACTAATTCTTATATATCTGTTGTTTCAGTATTGCCTACCAAGAAGCCCTCAAGATCAAAATATAGAATAAGAAAATTCAAATTGTCAAAAATAGATAAATAAAATAAATCATTACTCAAATATTGGATCTAAGGTGGTAGTGTAATAGTAGTTGTGACAACTGGGAATTACCCTTAGAAACTTTGTTATTAAAATGATTGATCTTATGTAAATAATAGGTTTAAGTTAATACTTGTCTAAAAAGCATTATTTTATAGTAGTGCTGAAAAAGTAAGACTGTCTAAGACTAAGACTGTAAGTCTTCTCTCTGATTAAAACCGTGTTATATTTAAATTGGTTTTTATTGTACAACTACTTAATTATTTAATTATCAAACGAACTAGGAATATGCATAGCAAGATATTTCTTGAATTAAAACAACACTAAAATAAATTGATCACCCTATCTGGCCACAAGCGCTGTATGAGCGCCTGTTGAGGCGCGCGCCGCAGCTGAAGCTCGCTGAGGGCTCGAGTGCCTCCGTGGCCGTGTCTCCCTCGCCGAGCTCACGCTGGCGGCACCGGTCAGCCTGCGCTCGCGTGCAGCCTCTGCCGTTAAAGTAGTATAGGGAATGTGTGCTCTGTGTGCTATAATTATGTAGCACACAACATGCATTGATCATTTTCGCTGCAGCTCTCGGTGCATAATGTAGTTCTCGGTCTACCAGTACCTAAGTGCCTGCAATCAAATACATATTGCATCAATAATATAAAATGATATTGAAGGCTATGAAATGCTAAGCAAATTAAGCAATGAAATAATTTAAATTTGAAATTTTAGGGATGTCTGGTTCTGATATGGGTGTCATCATTGTGGGTCTCCATGGATATCCTGAGTCACCCAAAATATCGAGGACTAAAATTAAAATTGATTTTTTTAATGCTGATACATGAGGTACATGAGTTTAGTTTACCCGATTACCAATTAGGTTTATACATACCCAAAAGATATACATCCTCTCCGTTGATGTTATGCAGCCACTCTATAAATGCACTCATAGGGTGATTCGCCCATAACAACATCATGTGTGGACCCAGGGTAACTGACATCCATACACAATATATTCATATTGGCATCACACATCTGAAAAGTGAGATTGGAATCATTAGGGTTGTTTCTATAGGGTTATTCATAAAGGGTATGCTAAGCCGAAAAGGGCTCATAGTACATGAGTACTATGAGCCCTTGTATAAATACATAGGTACCTAATTAAAATAAAATACTATCAAAACATTAAGGGAATGGTATCCTTTCCTGATTAAATACCGTTCTTCGTTGTTAACCGGACACACAATTGCTATGTGTGTCCCATCAGTACAACCCAGCACGCCAAGCATTTTGAACCTTCTATAAAACCTTTAAAAAATACTAGGTATGCGTTTATTTACTTCATAAATAGAAATGCATTCAAAGTAAACCTAAATAGAAATATATTAATTGATACTTAGTCTCTTTTAACTTGTTCCCTCTCATGTTGATGGAATGGAAAAGCTAATATTTGTTTAATTATAGGTATTTGGGTGGTTCAAGGCTTTTGTAACTTGCCGTATAGTTTTAGATACACTGCGCTGTGACACAATGTTTACGGCAGTCACCCACAATGGTCTCATAAGATCCTGTAGCGTAAAATCCCAAAACTACCTCTTGGTAGCATTAGGTCTTCCTAATACAATTTTACTGTTAGGTATTTAACTTTATTAACAACATATACCTACTTAAGTAACTTAGACTTATTGTTAAGCTTTTCTTTGTCTATCACAGTCATAAGTAGGTACATACTCGTAAGTTATACGATGCATAAAAAACATAGCACAGTTCGGCACAGCGCGGCTCAGCACGGCGGGTAGCAAGCCTCGCTCGAGACTGCTGCGTTTTTAAACAGAGCGTAGCCTCACACAGCGCAGCATGGTTTGTTTGTATCCTCATTCAAATATTAGACGAGCGAGTTGACCAAACATAGCACAGCGCAGTATAGCTCGATGTTGATTTGTCACCCTAATACATTGCATAATATAGTAGAGACACTGATCATTTTAGAGGTTTCAACCATTTTTTATCCTTTACTTTTTACGAGAAATAATGGCTTATTTTACGAAGCGATTTTAAGCAATACAGCATTAATCCTTATCCAATTAAGTAGCTTAAATACATTGCGCATTTAATATAGATCAATTACACCTGTGCAAAGCTGGGGAGGGTCGCTAGTGTAAAATAAAACAAATAAGTCCAATACAGACACTGTTTATTATGTAATACATCAATAATATTTTGAAGGATATTAGGTAGTGATATTTTTAGACACCGACAAGAAATCTATTAGCAATGACAAAAGTTATTGATTTAAAGTTACACAGAAGAACAATTTTCCTTAGTGTCTTAACCACAAGAATAAATAATAACCGTAACATACTAGTGTAGCATAAATCAAATAAGTCCAATACAGACACTGTTTATTATGCAATACATCAATAATGTTTTGAAGGATATTAGGTAGTGATATTTTTAGACACCGACAAGAAATCTATTAGCAATGACAAAAGTTATTACTTTAAAGTTACACAGAAGAACAATTTTTCTTAGTGCCTAAACCACAACAATAAATAATAACCGTAACATAATGACCACATTCCAAAAAGTCTGCTTTTCATTTCTAAGTCAATAAGTCGATTTCTTATTATAATAAGTTTAATAAATACCTACAATAACCTACAAGTTAATACAATGATTATATCCTAGAATGTATACAATTGAGAATACTTTTAGATAAGTCTATAAAACACAACTTCAAAAATTGTTCACTTTTAATTTTAATGTCAATTGGTCAATTTCTCATGACAATTTTTATGAATACTAGTTTTTAAAATATAATGATTATTTAATAGAATGTCCGAGATTAAAAATACTTTTTGGTAATTACAACACGTTTTCGTAAGGTTTCGTACTACAATGGTAAAAAGGAAACCTTATGGTGAGAGCCCGGTGTTTATCTGTTTGTCACAGGTCACATTGATATCTCACAACCAATGGTAGCTAGCAACTGAAAATTTGACAAGATAAACATTATGTAGAAAAAGAATTACAAAATCACCTTTAGCATTTGTCTTAGATTCATTAAAGGGGGGATGCAGAGTTCTTTGAATAATTCAGTTTGATCTGATTATACAAAATGTAAATATCTTGAGAATGTGTATTTTTGAGTACATCTGACAAATGGCTATTTTGTTTAACTTAGCAAAGGTTCATAATTCACTTAAAATAACAAGACAAAATAAAAAACACAAACAACAAAAACAAACAAAAAACAAACGATTGCTGAGATTCCCTGCAGCTTATATAAGCTTAATAAAAAAAAAATGCGCAGTAGATAGAAGGTGTGTCACCAAGTTAACTTTATAAAAAAATGTTAACTAATTACCAATAAAATGAAATTTAATTTCTTCATCACAGAACCATTGGTTTTTGAAAATGTTAATTTATTGTACAAAAGGTTTTAAAAATGACTAGATTTCCGGGTTTGCTTGGACTTCTGAGCTCAAACACATTTATTACATATTAGGAATACAATACACCACTACTGAAGAAGTCTAACCCCGTCACCAAGTGGGATTTAGAGCCGGAAAGAGAAAACTACACCTCTATCTATCGGTAGACAAAAATTGTAGCAAAGACAAAATATACATACTTTTTTTGTTCTTACTACAACACTTAATATTATAACGCCGACGATGCACATACTTCATGAAACCAGCAATTAAGTCTATTGCTTAATTTATGTTTATCCTTAAAAGTAAGTCACAAAAAATGTTTCTCTATTAACTCATAGTTGCAAACTATTGATCATTTCAAGCACTCAAACTGCATAATTAAATGTTCTGGGAAACTACTACATGAACTACATGATACTAGGTATGACTTTCAACTGCTCAAAGCACTGTTCTTCGGGGGAAACCATCTAGGCAGTTGATTTTTCATTTCCACTTCTTTGGTCTTATGAAGCATCGGGATTTGTCACGATATGGTCGGCCTAAGGTTTTAAAAGGACAGGATCGGCCATACGTGCACTTGAAATGTAAGCAGTTATCAGTCAGGGATCTCCTAAATCTAAGACGCTGCAGTAGAAGACAGCTCGGTCACGCAGCACATCCTCGTCATCCAAAAGTACTATAATATTTTGGCGCAGTTCGGACGCAAGCCGCCAATTCGAGCCAAGGCAGTTACTGCAGCCGCTCGTATTGGCTTCGACTTTAACGAGATTTCTTGTTGTACCTGGACGGGTCATGGGTTTTTGGGCATTCAAGTCTGAGGACGTGTAAAATGCGGGCAGTCAGCTCCGAATCATTGCATTCCCCGATATACAGATAGAGGTAGTACAGTCCGATTTCTTTTGCATCAGGGTTATCTTCAACCAGTGCAATCAATACCTCGGCAATGGCAGTTCTGTATTCTACCGTGCTTTCAACTCGAAGCATTTTAGATAAATGCGACGCTAGCCCGTGGCATTTCCGGGGGTACTTAGTACAGACTCGGCCTATAGCACCCACGACGAGGATCTTAAAATCATCGGATATATCGGGCAAAAAATCCCTTACCTGTGCAACGAGGCCATCAATTGAGCTTTGGGGTCCAATGTCAAGCAGTGTGATCACAGCAAAGGTTGCAATGTCGCGATTCGGATCCTTAATAAGATTCTCGAAGTCAGCAGAGCACTCGGCGCCCAGATTGGGGTGTTTGATTGCTAATCTTGCGAGTGTTTGTACTCCGGCGAGTCGAAGCGCGTCATTCTTTGAGTAGCAGAAGCTTTGTAGCACTGACATAACAGGAGCAAGGTCTGCTTCAGATGATCTCAAGTTAATGATGGCGTGAGCGGCTTCGTAGACGACCGTCACAGACAACTTATGGCTTAGGCCAAGTTGGATGAAGCGCATGTATGATTCGAACCTACCATATGTGGGGGCTGCTTTTGCAAGATAGGCGACATGACGGATAAGAAGACACAGAGCGTAGTGCGAGTGCTGAAGCCATCCAGTGTTGAATTTCATAAAAAGATTGACCGCTGCGAAGAGGTCATTGCGGCGGGTAGTCGCCTCCACGGCCAGTGTTTGGTACGATTTCATCACCTTATCCAATGTAATGGCCTCCTGCAAATAAGTAAAAACACAATAATTATTTTACTGTAAAATGTTAAAAAGAATATTACAAGGTTAACTTATGTATGTGACCTACTTAAGACCAAACCAGCAGCAGCAGTTTTACAAAATTGATAAATTCTAAACAAAACCGATTGTAAAATTTGCACCAAATAGACAAACAAATGAATAGACAGATACAACAAAAGGTCAATAAAAACGTGAAAATTGTATCATACCAGAAGCACAGAGGAAAAAAATTGTTAAAGGATAAACTGTAAGATAATAATGAGCCCTACTAAAAGCTGAGCTAGTTACTATTAGTACATCATAATACTGCACAGAAGTAAAATGGCATTAGTCAATTTAAGCTTTCATTTGCAGAATCCTAAGTTTTCGCCTACACATCAAAAACAAAGCTTGGAATCTACTAAGATTTTGTCCCAATAGCTGTGATAGAATACTTAAAAATAGCTTAGGTACATAAATATGTTATTGTTATGAAACTGTTAAGATTATATACAACACAATAATTGTACTTGTATTTTGTTGCTGGTGCAGTATATTCAAACTCTACTATAATTATGTGGCATTTGATTAAATAAATCATGATTATCACAATAAATCACTTATAAATGTTACTTGATGAAAAAAACAACACACAATGACAAACTAATGTAACTAATTATTGCACAACACAAAATTGAAGTGCTAAGCATTGATATTGCTTAATTTTTAGCAGGGTTGATGACTAAACCCCATAGTAGTTAACTCTGAAGTACTACAAGGTATAATAGCTTCGCTCCGATGTGTTATGGAGCTGGGTTGGCTCGGGTGATTGCTGGCTAGGGGGAAACGCAGACTGAACCCCTAGCGGGACTCCAGAGCGGGACTTATAGCCCCCACATCAAATAACAATAAGAAGGTATCATCCAAGTGTGAGTGAATTCGATGCTTAGGATCCTGAACTAAGAGTATCACATTTTTTTGTACTTTTGGTGCGGAACTGTCAATGCGCTGGTTTGCTCATGCTTTTTTTTATTTTCTAAGTTAAAACCTGACTGCTATTACTAGTTAACAATTGCTTTGAATTCACCGTATCATCACAATTCATTCAAAAGATAGCAATAGAAGCAAATTTGCAATAGAAGTGCAATAGAAGCAAAATTGCCAAAAACTGCTATTAAATGTAACTAGCCAAATGTTGTTTAGTGTATTGTTGCTACATCATAAAATGAATTCTGTTTTCAATGAGACACAGTTGAATAAGAATATTATGAACTAATCAAGCTGAAAGTATCAACCCATGTCCTACCGCAACTTAGGATTAATATACTTTTAGTCAGCATTTTAGGAACTAATACTATGTCTGCTCAATCTAATACTAAAAGGTACAAGAGTACAGGTATAGGTACAAGAGATTTTGGGGCCAAAAATTTCTCTAGCTAGCTTGCAGCTTTCAAGACTGCAAAACAGATGCAAAGCTTTGTCGCCCCGGTACTATCATATAAAATTATCATGTTAATGTATGAAACTGTTATTAAACGTTCATACCCTTGATTCATCCACCCAACGGCGCAGCAGACCAGGATCAATTTCCGCCATGTGCAGCGCAGAGACGAGAGCTGCAGAGCTTGCATCGGGATTCTTGTCTACAACTGCTTGTTTCATGTAACGCTCGATCGCTAGCCGCGTGGAACTCTCTGTGATGTTAACCAAAGCCGGGATAGCAGACGGCTTGAGAAAGTCTATTTTGCCCGTCATATCTTTCGTCAACCACGAGGTCACAATTATTTCAGCGGAGGCAACAGTACTCAACTCTTCCATGGACAAATCAAACACATGTCGATGTAACATTATGTCCCTCGATCGATACAGCCTTGTAGCAACAGATAAATCGTATTCAGCCTGCTCGACGGTCATTTTCTTGTTCTTGCTTTCGTTCACCAAATATATCACTTTCATCAATACATGTATGCATTGGTTTGGGTTAAAAGGATTTGAGTCGAAGCAGGATTTTGGATCTTGGAATACGGCGGCTATTTCTTTGTCTTTCATTTTAGTCAGGAGAACCATTTTGCTTAAATTATTGCTCACGATCTGGGACTAACACGGCAAAGTAAATTAGAGAATATTTAGGATCAATATTGAAACTCCCAGGCCCAGATAAAAAAACACTATAGGTAATGTTCAATGCTCCACCCTGAGCTGGATTCAAAATTTCACGTCACGCCTTACACTTAAATCTATATTGTACCGGTCCAAATGCAAGCTAACTTCAGATCAAGGCACATCGATCGATCATAGGAGAGAGAAAACAGTATTTTCTAAAGTATTAAATGAACGACATGAACATAGGTCATAGGACTCGTAGGATCACTCATTTTGTTTTATTTTGAATTGGTAGTTTTTTAGACCGGAATGACCGGATAACTGGCAATGCTGCCAACACTAGCTTGATGTGGATTTCAGTGAATCATAGATAAAAAAGTCAGCGTCGGTCGCGTCTAGTGATGTGAAAAATAATTGACTTTTATAAAAATTATAGTTTCAAAAAAGTGTTTGTTCCAAAAAGCACAATGCGGCGATTTTAACAATATTTTAACAATAGTTCGTTGTTTTTTCGTAGATGCCTTTTTTCGCTCTGGCAGTTTCATTTCTGAAGAAAACGTATCGGTTTTGTAAATTTTAAACAGCGTCATCTTGTTGAGACAGCCGTAACTACTGTGAGCCGCCTTTTCCGAAGCGAGGGCCGGACAACACAAGTCCGGCCCGGACTCTAAAACCAACAACGCACCCAGTACTACTCTATGAACGCACCTTTGCACGACTACACAGCTTCAATAAATCGCGTTCGTAAAAATCTGTGTTTTTTTTTATTTCACTAGTAAATATTTTTAATAGTAGGCAGGGTAGACATTGTAGTCGGGACAATTTGGACATTCGAGGGTACAGTAATTCCCACCCAGCTGAAAATTGGTGGGATTGTTTGAAACACCATCATAAATGAAACTTATTAATAGTTAAAAAGAAAACTAAAAAAACACGCTTTTTATAAAAAACCGAACTAAAAAAATAGAAAATAAAATTTTATAAAATTAAGAATAGGGTTGAAAATTTCAATAAATATAAATTAATAATAGTGTAAATAAATAAATATATGTATTTTATTTTTAAAAAGCGTGGGGTGCATGGGTCAATAGATATATTATAAATATATTTTGTAGATACATTTTGTATTGACAGACATGAGTAGAGTGATTAGCATTTTGATAATATCTTAGAAAGCACCCCACGCTTTTTAAAAAATAAAATACATATATTTATTTATTTACACTATTATTAATTTATATTTATTGAAATTTTCAACCCTATTCTTAATTTTATAAAATTTTATTTTCTATTTTTTTAGTTCGGTTTTTTATAAAAATCGTGTTTTTTTAGTTTTTTTTTAACTATTATTTATTTTTCGCTTTTTAGTTCGATTTGCTAACTATTAACCATCCTATGTACAAATGTGTTGGTGTTATTATCCGATTTTGGCCGTCTGCTCAAGCAAATTAAAAATAAAATTGATGCGTAACAAAAAATATTGAGCAAAAAGATTTGTAGCCGCGTGGTTTCGATCCTCAGACCTCATAAAATAAAATTGATGCGTAACAAAAAATATTGAGCAAAAAGATTTCTAGCGCGTGGTTTCGATCCAGGGACCTCTGGGTTATGAGCCTAGCACGCTTCCACTGCGCCACTCTGTTCTCTGACACGAATGACGAAATTACCATTTGTAAGTTAAACGGTATTAAAAGTTAAAGAAACTTTATAGAAAAAGCTTGTTAAAAAAATTAATAGTTAAAAAAACTAAAAAACACGATTTGTTTAGTGTATTGTCATCGGTCCTCGATATATCTACAAAGTTTGAAAGAAATCTGACCGTTTAAAGTGGGTCAAAAACGCGCTCAAAGGAGTCGGTTACATACAAACAAACATACAAACATACAGGTGAAGCTAATAAAAGCGTGTTAAAAAGTCCTCATCGATCCGACACGTGCAAAAAATTTTACTCCGGGTAGAAGGTCACCAAAACGGGTTTTTCACGATTTTCTCAACAACAGTACAAGCTACTAGGAAACTGTTCAAGACAAGTATGTTTTCTATAACATTCTCTACAGTATTGCTTTTAGATGCAAGAGCGAGGCCCCGTGCGATTGCCCTGTTCGCCACCCCCTAAGGCCGCCGCCGCTGACAAGGACAACTAACTCCCAGATACAGAACGGATATTTAAATTCATCATTCAAACATCGGTCCAGCTAGGCATCGAACCCGGGACCTCTGGCTTAGTAAAAGCTCTTTTCTACTGTCAGGGACTTTTTTAATTTTTAATTTCATAATCATCATCATAATCAACCTTTTCCCACCCACTGCTGTATCATAGGTCTCCATTAAAAGTGATCTATATAATTAAGAAAAAATTAATTACATAAATTGACCAGTAGGTCTCAACTTCTAATCATTTGATTATTTACTGCCTTTGCCTAATAAATACACAAAATGTAGATTGTAGATATTGTAAAGGTACCTTCCTGCGACATTAATAAAGGGCCATTTCATATTTCAAAAAGTTTTATTTACCAAAATATAGAAGTACTATAAATAGCAGTAAGTATATCACAATGATTTACCAATTCATGCAAATTTTAAAAACTATAAAATATTATTGTTATGTCAATGCAAATCATTATAGCTATGTACCTAGGTACTGTTAGCTACGTATTTATCTGTCGCAGATTATTTGTTTTTTCATAAGGAAAACATGCAAAATAAAAAACTTACAATTACCTACGTAGGTAAAAAGTCGAATCAATGCGGAGTTATTTTCACAGATTCTGACTTATTGGTTAATAAGTCGACAATTGTGAATTTGAACTTATCAGCATCATAGGCATGCAGCTGATAGTCAACATTGTTTTTTAGAACGGGAAAAGTAATACTAAGGTAAATTTAGGTACCTGCCTTTATTAAAAAGGTGCCTAAGCTGGCCTCTCCAGCTCTAGGCTGTTAAAAGCTCTAAGTAACGCGTCAATTTAAAATATGCTTCCCAAGCATGGCGAAGGTATTAATCTGTGATCGTCAGCTACAAATACTTTACAACTGATACCATTGATCTTATCCTAACTATATTTTAAGAGGTAAAACGTAGGCTCTAAAACGTCAGTACAATTTTGATAGAAAGTCTGGTATTTTAGTAGGGGTGGTATTCAGATGAGGAGCCGGCTACATTTTGCCAATCGGATGAAGTCGCAGCGTTTTGCGCCTCAGAATCTTCATCGAAGACGATTTGCCTCACATTGTACATGTCGGCAAAAGGCGCTGCTGGGCCTTCCTGCAGCCAGTTGTCTATGGAGTATCTGTTCTTCATCTTCTCGATGATGTGGAATGTGTAAGCCGGGCGAGGCTTGTTGGACTTGTTCATCTCGCTCTTGTGGACGACGTGTCCATGAAGAATTATGCAAGTACCTAGAATGGATAAAATATGGCAGTTATTATTTTATTCGGATAGTAAGCAGAAAAGGGCTAACTACTATGTTATACTACCTACTCCGGATGACACGTTAAATTTTGTTTGTTGTTTGTCCTAAAACTCCAACCGGCAAGCTATCTTGCTAGCTTGCCTGATGGGAAGCAATGATGCGATTAGATCTAGAAGGAGTACCTACTCGCACGCCAAAAGAGCACAGTTCGACTGCGGCGCCCCGGCATTGACTATGCAGCGCCTATATAAAGCCACTCCTGGTGGTGTCGCAGTAGCAGAATACTGAGAGAAAACCATTTAACCTAAAACGGATCTTCGGCACGACGAAGCCCAATGTAGTTAAATTGGGTTAGTAGCACGTAAGTTTGTACCTTTCTTCACGGGAACTGGCTTGAAGCTCGAAGCGGGGTATGTCGGATTTGGTTTGTCGTAGACAAGCTTGTCTGGAGAGTTTCTGAGCGGGTTCTTGATCAATCTTCGGTGGACCCCTGACTTGTGGGAGCCGCTCACGATCCAAAGGCACCCGTTCTCAATGGTCGCGTCTTCAAGGGCAATCCAGAACCCAACAGTCGGGACGGGTTCCGCGAACAAGTAGGTCGCGTCTTGATGGGGCTGAACTGGAAAACGACAATAAGTAGAGTAATGAAAATAATGTAAAGTAAAGCTAAGTATTCAAGAAACAAGTGCACTGTGCACTTGTTTGACAGTGTTTTGCAGTTGTGACAGTTGACACAATTTTGTAGTGGTAGAGGGCTCTTTCGCAGAGCCCGCCTAGGGAAGTAGCACACCTTTGCCAGGTATTCTACCGCTAAGCAGTACTTAATGTGCAAACATAGTGTGTTCCGGTTGGAAGGGCATTGTTTCCAGTGAAATTTCAGGGCAAATAGGAAATTAAACATCTTATAACTTAGAATTTCATAGGAGAGCAATTTTATTTGGCCTCGCTTGAAATTATTCGCCTCTGCAGACCTAGAACTCCTAATTTTGAAAATAATCACATTTTCATAGAACCTGTTTACAATACAGAAGGATCTTGAACTACTCGTGCCTAAGTAATTGGCGTCGTACTTAGACAGGCTTCCCAATTCCCTTAAAAATCCCGTAAGTAACTCTTACCGGTAAACGATGGAAAAACAAGCTCGAATTTATTTTCTAATGAAAACTGAACAAAATCTTCTGTTATTGAAGTATGTACAATACAGAGCACATATACTGTACTAACAGTACTTGCGAAGGCTGTTTTTTCAGCATATCGAAATTTGATGAATGTTGAATATGTTGATGTACCGCGTAAATGTATTTGTAGAATCCGTGGTAGAACTACCCAACTCATTTAAATACCATAACTACAATTTTTCAGATTCTCGAAACTGTTCTTGTTTTATAGTTTGCTAATTTCCAATTAAATGTTTGAAACTTCAAAGGACGAATTCACAATAAATTGACCAATTGTTCGTATAATAGATAGGTATAATAAGAAAGTTTTATAAGCGGAAACATTGATAATTGGTATACCTCTGAAATAGTAGTACCTAAGTATAGATAGATACGTAGGTGGTTTAGGTATCATTATTTTTTACTATGGTGACCTGGGTGAATGCATAAAGTAGAAATTACAGTTTCTTAATTTTACATCAGAATCAATAGAATATAGAATAATAGCACCTAGAACCCAGGTACAAATTTTAAAACTACGGGTACCTACCTATGTCTGTTCGAATATACTTCGCAACCTGAAAATCTAGCAATAACTGTCGAAAATTATACTAATTCTGTAGAATCGTTCTAATGTCATGCCACTCTCGTCAGCGTGCAAATTAGTGCTCAATTTACTTTGTTTAATTTGTTATTAATAACTTAATTTACTTGCTTAAAACGCCACATAGTTCGGTCAGTTGCGAAAGTTTCTTTTGCCCCGTCCTTACATAGTAATATACAAGTCCATGGTGCATCCTAAATTCCTAAAACTAATCACAACTTGCATGGCCGGGGTTGGTAAAACGGTCGTGCCCTCTTCAGAAGTTTAAATGTGTCGTAAAACTACGGGCCTTACAGATTTATTACTGCCCCGCGGTTTCACCCGTGTTTTCCAAAGCACAACAAACTTCCAAATCCATTCAGCTGTTTTTGCGTGAGACAGCAACAAACATCCAAACATACACACTGACACTTAACAGTAGTAGGATATTGGTCGCGGGTCAAACCTGGACAACATTGGCACTGGACCGAGATGACTCAACTCAACGTACAAGAAGAGAGGCCTATGCTCAGCAGTGGGCGATAACGGGCTGATGATGATGATGATGATGAGGATATAAATAAGGATTTATAAGATGCTTACCTTCACTACCGACGCCCGGGTTCTTGAACACGATCATGCTCTGCACCACCGTGGGTTTCATGAGCCCTAGCATCTTGCATTTGGTCTTCACTCGGTCGCAGTAGGTGTAGCACCGGAACAGCGGGTGGAGCAAATGAAGGGCATGGCCAATCTGTGAACGATTAAGGCTTATTATTAAGAAAATCTACCTAATCGATGGCGGATCCAGGTGGCTCAAGCCCCCCCCCCCCCCAAAAGTACCTGTAACCCTACCCTAGTTTGTTGTTACCGTCAGCCACCTGGCTAAATCCCCAAACCACACCAATCAGCCACCAACTAACACATTGGCGGTGGCGGTGATGACAGCTAATGAGATAACGGTGTCAAAGTACGACTTAGTTCAGAACTTCAGAAACAGTGGAAATTAGAGCTCCAAGCTGTAATTTGCAGCGTACGTACGTTTTAATGTACGAATTTACATACCACTAGTTTTTCGGTGAAGGAGAACATCGTGAGGAAACTTGCATACGTCCGAAGAAGAAATTAGCACTTGCCAGTGTGGTGGAATATGGCCTAATCACCCTTCGAGAGTGGACCCAGCAGTGGAAGGATTAATGATGACTGATTTTTTAAATATGTTTTCTCGAACTTAGGAGCTCACAAGTTAAGTATTCCCGAAAACTATTTAACTTAACTTAACTTAACTTGCTTCAATTGCTGCTTGAATGACTTGCGACATTTCGTAAAGTTCGGGTTAACGATGCAAGTTCGTAAAACAAACAAGCATGCAAAAAACTACAGATTTTATTCACTGTTTTCAGAAAAGTGTACTGTAGAGGTAGAAAAGTATGTTCTGAGAAAATTTAATTTTATTTAACACTCGTAATTTCTATCAAAACAACTTAAGCCGTAAATAATAAAATGGAATTATTTCGGAATATTCCATTTTCTAATGAATTTTCGAGCGGACTGTGGGCAGACAGGATTGTTAAGCTCCTTGGTACATCGAGGGTTTGCTAATAAATAGCTGTTAAGCAGCTTATTTCTATTTGTGTAATAGCTCTATTGAACATCCCCAGACCTCTACAGTCCACAGCCTACAAGCAGCTTAGTGAGAATGCTAAAGACTTCTAAGTATTTGAAGGTGCTCCTTCAGTCCTCGATCGAAGTACGGGTATTTCACCTGTAATGTTGCTATGTTAAAATGCTCAAAATTTTCTGACTGACGAGGGGAATAATGAGTGCTAATGTAATGCTTGGTCCTCCCTAACTGCTTGCTGCACTATTGCATTACACGAACACTCGCAGTGTGGCAGCGCCATTAGGTTGCACGTTATTACGGATCGTTTTCATCGTACTCGATTACTCATTTAATATTTAACTCCCATAATTAAGTGCTGGTATAAAGAGTATATTGAAAAGGCATCGGCTGCCTGCAAAGTAATATGAAACTTTTCTACAAAATATTAAAATTAAATTAAGTGTTTTAAAAATAAAAAAATGCGACTTAGAAATGTAGAATTTCCTTATGCAAGGATACCTTGCAATACAAAGTCCTTCAAATTGTTTACGCCACCACATCGAAACAGACAGACAACAACAACATTGAAACAAACAGAAAAACGTTGCGAAGGCGAAATGTGCTCCCAGGTACCTAGGTATCTATCTATCTACTCAACCTTCAAACTGACTACCCTTGGTCCTGACCTTTGGTCTACCCTCGAAGGGTGATCAGGCCATATTCCACCACAGCCAAGTGCCGATTGGTGGATTCACATACGCCATTGAATTTCTTCCCCGGACGTATGCAGGTTTCCTCACGATATTTTCCTTCAGCAAAAAGCGAGTGTATGTAAATTTGTATATAAGTTCCTTGCCCGCCTCCTCTAGAATGCGAAGCTTCATAGTACCTAAAAGTACCTGAAAGTAACGGAGATAATCTCGAGCGTCCAAGAATGGGGTCCCTGTCTTTTACTAAGGTGCCAACAAAAGATTGAATACGACTGCATCATTTTGCTAAAAAAATTGAGTGGTCAGGGAAAGTACCACATTAACATTAATAGTTTACCTTATTCAGCGAATACTTTGGATCCACATTAAAATTCCCCAATTCATCTAAAGCTCCCTCTTCGAGAAACGCTCGGACTTTGTCGTTGCTCTCGACAAAATATTCGTGCTTCAGTTGCTGTGAAAATACAAGATCGTTTAGACAACAGACATAATTATACTTACCACTAACATTGAGGGTTGTTTAACTAAGTTAAAATCTCTGCTTAAAATTCTTCGTCTAGTTTTCATACGTGACATTTCACGTCAGCGAGAAGTTGTTAGAGCATCTTAAAAAGTGACTAACTTTAAAGAGGGTTTATGACATGGACATTGTTCACGGACACGAGTCATGAATCAAGTTGGATTGATTTGAGACTCGTGTTCGCGAGCGTGATTGTGTGCTCGCACAAATAGCACACGCTAAGGGCACAAAAGAGTAATTCAAGAAATTCTTACGGCCTCGCTCTTCGTACTGAAGACCAGCTTGGTCTTAGCTTCCTTCAGCAGCGTGTCGGCCAGCTCGTATGCAGCTTGCCTCAGCTCGTCGCACTCTTCGGGCCACAAGAGCTCCTCAACAACCACAAACCCATATCGCTCGAACTGTAAACAAAACTCACTAATAAAGTGGCCTGTTGTTTTTTATTAAGGGGTTTTAAACGGTTATCAGCTATATGTGCTATATCTTTTGTGGCACATTTTTACATTTTTGAAGATATAAAATCAGTGAGCGACACTTTAAAAAATACACATAAAAGTATTTAAAATTAGATTTTGATTGGTTTTAACAAATTTTCGTTTTGATAAGTATTCTTGAATTTGATTGAATCTAGAGGTACAAATTGACTATGAATGTGGCACTGGAGTAACTGGGGTTCCACTCGCTGATTGTTGTAGATAGAGCAGGAGGAAATAGGGTGTTCTAAGAGTGGTGGTAGGCCTCTAGACTCCTGTCTCTCAGACACAACAAGCGCCAAAACGCGACAAAACATAAACAGTAGAAAGACAGACCACGTGTGGTGCGCCTGCGACGCCCCCACCGAGTATTGCTATTTCTGACGTTACCTATCTATTTTCGTGTGCTTATTTTGATGTTCACGGCGCGTTGGTACAGTCAGCAAAATCCCAAAACATAACTAGTTAAATAAATTTAAACAAAATACATTAAAACGATATTAAAAACAACATTTTATTGCATTGATATCAGAGTTACACAGGTATCTCAAATCAGCTCAACCGGACTTCTGGAAGTGTTTCGAAATACAGTTAAAAGACGTGACCTGAACAAGAAAAATTGTGTACATTGGAAGTTTAGCTTGTCATCAATATTGTTAAGCTAATACTTCCTGTACTGAGGCCCGAGTCTGGCGCGTTACGCTTTATCTCGGTAGCAGTCTCTTATCTCGCACATGCCAGAATAGAGCCATTGCTTCTGGAACACTCATAAAATGAAATCATACACATGTAGTCATACATTTTGTGTCATAGTGGAAAGCTATGAGTGGGAAACGTTTATACATACATTGCATGTTAAATAAAAGATTTCTAAAAGTAATCGGTGTTTGGAAGGTTATTGCTCGATAATGCAAAAAGGACTGAACGTATTAGTTACATTGCAAAACATTACAAAAAAATTACACAATAAAAATAATATAATACCTGAGTTGGTGGTCTAAACGGACTTTCTAAATAAAAAAAAACCATCGGCGAAAATTAAATTAGAATTATAAATTGTTTAATGTTTCGAAACTTTCTGAAAGCTTAGATAAATGCATTTAAAATCATTAAAATGGAATGAAAACTTTCGTCCAAAGAGTAGGTATGAGAGACATTATTGAGTACCTGACAGCATCTATGAACCTTTACAAAATGTGTAGTAAGTATATTAATATCTTAGTCTCAGGAAATACATTATTATATTAATAATATATTATCTTCACTCAATTACATAAAAAAGAAGCCTACTTTTACTTTTCAACAACACTAAGCATCTTATTCGTCCTTCACTAACTTTTATTTATAAGAAAATATTATTTCCTAAGTAACAACAAGCAGCGTCCGCGGTTTCACCCACGCTATGAGGCCTACAATAACAAAATTAACAAACGAGGAATTTATTAGAAAAAAATAAAACTTGAATTTACACATACTTTTTTTTCGTGACGAATTAACTTTGTGATGAATCTACAATAACCTGGCCAAATAACGGTGTTGATGATGCGATGATGATGAAGAAAAATTGACTATAATTATGTCCTATTCTGTGTTTACGTGTATGCGAAATTTCATGATGATGGTTAGTAATGAAAACATGAAAGCGAAAAAAAAAAGTAAAAAAGCTCAGTTTCGCATCAAAGCCGAAAAATGCTCATGGTACTCATCACTGTGAATAACTTTTAATTTGGCACCAACACAAAAATTTTGAAAAAAAAAAATCAGCTGTTTCATACATTTGTCGAGACTTCGAGAGTCATTGACCTTTTTCTATGGAACAGCGAAGAGGTGACTTTTGTTTCGCAATTTTAGGGTTGGTCCCATAGTAAAAGTTGTTCAAAATTATGAGGACTATGGGCCTTTTTCGACTTAGCATACCCTTTCCTTATTACCCTGTATAGTGTATAATTTTAGCTTGGATGACTGACCTTACGTAGGTAGCTTGAAGTTGGACTCATTCTGTTATTGCGACAAAAATGGTTAGGTATAAAAATGATTTTGAGTTATAATCGTGTGTTGAAAGCGGACGACCCATCCAATTACGTCCAACGAACTAAGAACCTAATTCAAACACCGATCAAAGCAATGTAAGTAATCACAAATTAATCAAAGGAATTCAATTCAATTTCGTTAGAATCCGATCTTACATGATATTATACTATTATAATTGAACTGAAGACTACTTCTAAAACTCAATTGATGGAGAGAAAATACCTGGAATTTTATGGCAGTACTCGCTGTACCGCACCTGCCGGGTTATGATGATGATGACGTAAAATAGCTCGTGTTAATCCAAATCTAACTATTTCAACTAATTCCGTCCACCCGTTTCAGCTTGAAGGAGCAACAAACTTTCGTACTTATACAGGGTTAAAAGGAAAAGGGTATGCTAAACCGAAAAGGATTCGTAGTACTCATCGTTATGAACAACTTTTAGTATGACACCAACCCAAAATTTGCAAAAAAACAGCTGTTCCAAAAATGTCAATGACTCTCGACACAATGTATGGAACAGATGACATTTCATCGCAATTTCAGGGTTGGCCCCATATTAACAAATGTTCATAATTATGAGTACTATAAGCCCTGTTCGGCCTAGAATAGCCCTTCCTTTTAACGCTGTATTAGTTTGATTCACTATTAAGTAGGTATAATGGTGAGATCACCATTGGCCGTTAGAGTTACATACGTACACGAAATTTCAGTTGTCAGTTGTCTGAAAACAAAAAAAAATACTACCTAACACATTACAAGTTAAATAAGAGAAAGAAAAAGAGAGACGAAAAGAAAATAGTAAGAGTTTTTGTGTTTTATTCTAAAATAAAACCTGGAAAATTCCCAACGAGCTAAAATAGCTATGTTCAGATTATTTATAAATGTTATACATTGCAGTACCTACTTACATATAAAATCTTACTATACCGTAGTAGCACGACTCTGCATTCTTTTTAGGGCATGAATTCAATACCAGCTGTATTATCTAGGTTAGGTATAAGTAGATAGGTAGTTTTAATACTCTGCCTCATACACGACTGACCTAATAAGACATAGGGCCCAAGTATGAAGGCTTTAGTTGATAGATCCAATTTTTCTAAAAGTATTGATGTCCTTGTCTAATAGGTTGCAATAACAAAGACAGATAGGTTTTGGTAAGTATATTCAGTTAGTTTTGATCTGTGAAATAAAAAAGCATTGTGTACTTTCTTTAACGCGAATAAGTCTACTACTATTTTTCCATTTTACTACCAACTCGCCTGATGTTAAGCGACAATGTTGTCGAAGATGTAGCACGTAGACTTGAAAGATACCTAAAATGGGACTAGCCCGGAAATCGTGAAAAAATAATCAGCTGTTATTATAGAAAAACACAATGACGCCGGGCAAAATGAATGGAACAGCTGATTTTTTTCTCGCTTTCCGTTTAGTCCTATAGTAAAAGTTATTCGTGATGATGAGTACTATGCGCCCTTTTTGGCTCAGCGTACCCTTTTCTTACTACCCGGTATATAGGCTACATTTAGCAATGGAGTAACGTGTTTTTCTTTTTTAAAATTTAATGTATTACGCTTCACTATACACAATATCATATTACTTTTGAAAACTACTGACATGTACTAAACTACTGTTGGGTTGATTACATGTACCTAACGAGTACAGTGGTTAGTGAGAGTAGGTAAATATACCTGTCGATAGATCAATTGCAAGGTATTGCACCGATTTTATAAGAACCAAAGGTAAAATCCAACTAATCCAACATGCGTTCGAAACTAGCCAAAAGCGCATTTTCCATACAGGAAATATTTTATTATTAGATCAACAGCCCACGGTATAGTTCGTCACTGAAGCTTCTGAGTTCTGGCCAAGTTCGAGATCACGGACGCTTTAGTCATAAACTAATGGTTCTAGGGTAGGCATACACTATTCTTCTTTAAACAGGGTAGTAATAAGAAGAAAAGGGTTTACAGTACTCGTAATTATGAACAACTTTTACTATGGGACTAACCCGGAATTACGAAGAAAAAACAGCTGTTCCATTAAGTCAGTGTCACTGACATTTTGCTATGAAACAGCTGATTTATTTTCGCGATTTCAGGGTTGGCCCCTTAGTCTAGTAGTTCTGCGGACAGTAGACTTCGCGAAAACTTTTTTGTAACAATCAGTCTTTTATCTCAACGACTTCTTGCATGTTTTAACTCATATTCGCAGTTCTTGTTTAGAATTAGGTACCAAATATGTCTGAAAAACATTATCAAAATCGGCCGTTTAGGGCGCTGCAGCAAATTTCCCCCTTTTTGTAGGAAATACCCCCACAATCAAAAAATCCCGACGAAAATTATATACAATCGTAAAACCTGAATACCAAATTTTATTGAGATTTGTTGAAAAATACGTCCTAAACGCGAGTACCAACATACAAATATAATATCCGGACAGATGAAAGAAAAAAAATTGTGCCAGTTGTTGCAGAGACGTTTCATATCTACAAATACTAAGTATAAGTCCTTTTCGGCTGTTGCCATTGCTTAGATTGACAAATGTCATTTAACTTGTGCGCTATTAAGAATTGTAGTGCGCACTATTTACTAATTTCACTTAACTTTAACCAAACTTAATAAAGACCTAAATATTTACCTGGCTCCGCATTTTACAAATTTCCTCCAAAGATTTATTATTGCCGGTTGTTGTAAACTTGAACGGAGTCGCTTTGGGCCGACTCAATCCTTGACTCATCCCTTGAGTCAAGCCTTGATTCAAGTCTTGACTCAAGCCTTGACTCAAGCCTCGACTCATCCCTGGACCCAACCCTTGACTCGACTCGCTGAAGGGTGGCCATCTCTGAAATAAAAAAAGAAATACTATAGAACTTGACCCTGGATTGAACCGGCTTGTTAACAATATAACATAAAAGTCTAAACTGTAAATGAAAGGTGTGCTTTTAGATTTTTGTGAATACCTCTTCTGAGGGGGAATAAAACGGCTGTCTATGGCGCTTAAGATTCGGCTTAGAGATTAAAGCGTCTCTAGGCCGAATCTTAAGCGCCATAGAGTACACAGTCGCTTGCACCAGCTAGTTGCATTGCATCGCAAAACATTACAGTATTGAAATTGAGTTTCATTTAGCACATTGTTCTCGGTCCCAAGTCTCGGACCCCTCGGAAGCGCGAGCGTGCGACCGACAGCCCGCTACTCGTTTCCGTGAGCGATGTCTGTGTGCATCGTAGCACAAGTATGTAGATACATACATGAGCTTTACATCTGTACTCGTTATGTTCTGTGATTGTACCTACAACTCTTATCACTTCAACGATATAAAATGTTACTGTCCGCAACGAAGAGAGAGATAAAATGTATGTGCCTCTTCATCATAACAAGAAATGGGTTATCTGTTTATATTATTACTAGCTGTTGTTTCACCCGCAATCCTACAGAAACCATCATTATTCGCTATAAAAAGTAGCCTTTTGTTTCAGAGTTTACAGGTAAGTTACCTCCATACAAAATTTTAACTAAATTAAAAAAATGGTTTAGTATTAAACACCCAAACGTACAAGCTTTTACGTTTAAATATTATATTCGGATGGTTTGTATTAACATTATGGAAGTTCGAACAATCAATTTTATAAATTACCTACATTGTACAGGGTCATTTTTAAATCAAACAAAAAAAAAACAGCGCTAGAAAATTTCAATGACTCTTGAGAAAATGTAAGGAACAGCTGATTTTTATTTCAGGGTTGGTCTCATAGTTTTTTTTTTTTAATAATGAGTCCTCTGAGCCCTTAGCGTTAACATACTTTTCCTTGATCTCGACTATTAATTCTGAATTCTATTCGCGAATACTTCTCTAATTCGCATTAAAATATTTATTGTGTAAACAACCTCTACCGCAATAGCTATTAGATTTTTTTTTGATGTACAGTCAGAAACAGAAACTATTGATCATATTTATTTCAATTTGCTAAGTTCCAAAAAGGCCAGCGCGTCATAGATTGTAACTAGACATATAAAGTATAAACGTCTATTGGTTCACTTCAGAAATTACAAGTAAAGAGATAATATCGCCTGAAACTAGTATAACAACTGGCGGCCTTAGCGCTATAAGCAATATTAAAAAATAAACTAGACATACCCAATTGGGGTTTAAAGGCAAAAACGTCTAAAAGTATACTGTTCTAAAATAACTATAAATAAATAAAAAAATAGCCATAAAAGTTAACCGAAAAAAAAAATGGATTTGGGTCAATCATAAATGTTGATATGGAAATAATTAGGATTAACATGTAGGCTGTAGGCTACTATTTATTGCGGATAAATATACGATCCTGTAGAATATCGAGATGAACTTGCACGTGGTTATAAATAAATATGGAATTAAATACTTACCAAAAACACCAAGCAAAAATAATATGAACACTCACAAACACGTAGTTTAAAAAACACCACCACTACGTAACAAATTATATAATTATATATTACCAACTAACCCAGTTGCCACAATATGAAAATTCACTAATTTAAACAATCACAAATAGTAAGTACGTAGGTATATAGATAAAACATCACGTAAGAATATAATAAATCACCTCTCCCAATTGTGTAAACAAGTAAAAGTTAAAAATACCGCACAAACATACACAAATTATGTATATACTTATACAAAATGTATTATACTTATAGCCAGCTTCAAGAATATAAATCGTAAAGCATAAACGTTTTACACTCATAGTGGGGACTTGTGGGGACAAGGATGCCTTGTGACGAGGATGCTATAGAATACACACAAAGGCAAGGACAACTAACACCCAGACCCAGAGCAGACATTGATAAAACCAACCCATAACCCGTTACCTACCTATAATTATATTGACCTCAAAACCAAGTTGAAAAAGAGCACAAATACAGGGTTCAAAATGAAGTACCTAGTTTACTTCTCTAGAATATACGGGCTGACTGGTTAGACACTTGACATATCCTAGGTTATTATAGTACTCATCATTATGAGCAACTTTTACTATGGGACCAACCCCGAATTCGCGAAAAAAAAATCAGCTGTTCCATACATTTTGTCAAGTGTCATTGACATTTTTCTATGGAACAGCTGATTTTTTTTTCGCGAATTTCGGGTTGGTCCCATAGTAAAAGTTGTTCATAATAATGAGTACTATGATAACCTAGAATATGTGAAGTGTCTAACCAGTCAGCCGGTATAAATATCGTGGATAAATAGGTTGGTACCGGCAACATACATACATTTACATTGGGAAAATAAAGGCATTATATTAAATAAATAAGTAAATATTGGCAAGTGACTTCTTTAACCGAACAATTAGTTTCATAAAAGATCATGCCTACCCTCAAAAGTCTAAAATAAATCACGATTCCGTATGACTGCAGCAAAATATATAACCTAATATTGATTTTATAAAAAACCCCGAGACACGCGAAGAAGTCTAAGAAGATGCGTATTAAAGGGGGCATGCTAAATAGTTGAACGTTGACAATGGACTCATAATCAAAATGGACGGTTTGAACAAAAGATTAGGCGTTCCCAAACAAGTTATACTTATATACTTACCCAATAATAATGATAATAAAATCATTTACACACCATATCAAATTTAAAATTGTATAAGATAAATAAAATAAATAGTGCATAAATAAATCTATACGACACTCGGTAACAGAGTCCCCGAGCTGCGGAAGCACATGTGCCATATCAATATGACCCTTTAGTGCAAGGATCTTTCTACAACAGTCATATCCTGCTTCAAATTACAATGACTACTAAAATAATAATAACTGCCCTCACCTGTTCCATGTAGTGCCGGTCCATTTTCTCGATGAAGTTTACAATGAGGGTGCGAATATTCCCGTGCGACCAGCCACAACTAGCGTATGATTCGAACTGACTCGCACAAATAGTGCGTCCGCGTCGTCGAGTTGACCCGTTCCTCTCCCACGGTGCGATGGCGTCATGCACCATTTTAGTTATACATCGACGAGTGAATACCACAGCGATGATTAGGGTACCGATCGGGACCAGCGTTGGAAGAAACACTGAGAAAGAATAACGTAATGACGGACTTTGGCTTCCAGCCCTACATAATAGGTCTATGAAGATTGCACTCGCTCTCATATAAATGGGATGCGTATGCGCGATATTTCTGAGCAATTTTTAAGATGATAATTATATAAGGTGACCAATTTTTCAGGACTTATATGTATTTGACTATATAATTCTCAACCTACTTACATATTCGCTGTTTTTCTTGTTGACCGGCCGGAGTCTTGGGGCCGTTCATGGGCTGAAAAGCATTTTGCATAGAATAACATTGAATAATAATGGCGTTGACAACGGATACAGTTCCTGAGTTTATTGTTTTGCGTTCTAAAAAAGTGTTCGAATAAAGGTTCATTCACATGATGCTATTTTCATGTACATATATGTATGTACGTACTACGTACTCGTAAGTACTCGTAAGAGCAAAAATTGAATACAATAAATCAAGCGCAATAGTTGATCTCTAAGTATTGTAATGTAACCAATTGTTGTTAGATGCTAGTAAAAAAATTGAATACAAATCTTGGTAAGAAATATTAATAAGTAAGCAAGTGTTATCGATAGGAGGTCATAGTATCCATCATTATGAACAACTTTTACTATGGCACAAACCCGGAATTTGCGGAAAAAAATCAAATGTTCCATACATTTTGTCGAGTGTTATTAACTATGGGTTCTATGGAACAGCTGTTTTTTTTCGCGAATTCTTGTTTGGTCCCATTGTAAAAGTAGTTCGTAATGATGAGTACTATGACTCTTTTTCGGCTTAGCAACCCTATCCTATACGTATGACCAATAGATTAAAATTGATGAATAAAGTTCATTTTCACATAACAACTGTATCACAAAAACTGAAGCTGCTAGAAGAAACTGACGATAGCTTCAAAATCAGCGACCTCGAATTAGTGGAAAATCGTATAAAAATATCATGCAGCAAAAAAAAATATTTATTTTGTCGGGCTGTGAATTTATGCTTTATCAATGGTGTAAATGGTTAGGTATTAAATCTGCAAAAAACGTTAGAGAATGTGGTTACTCCTCGTAAGCTAGCTGCGCCCCGCAGTTTCACGCTCAATGAAAAATGGTTATAATATGACCATTTTTGGTTGCTGACCTGCTTTTCATTTTATGACAAGAACATTATTTTTAAAAAACAAAAAACAAAAACCGACTTCAAAAGACCGACTATTGAGTTATATTCATCTATTTGTCGCGCACGTACTTAATGAAAATTTCAGACTTATATAGTTTTCTCATGGATACCATTATCAGAACTGGACTAAATTGAAATGGGACCAAATGGGAAGCGTCAGCTTTCTAATAAAAAAAGAATCATCAAAATCGATTCACCCAGTCAAAAGTTATGAGGTAACAAACATAAAAAAAAATAATTAAAAAAAAACAAAAACATACAGTCGAATTGATAACCTCCTCCTTTTTTGAAGTCGGTTAAAAAGAAGCCTATTTCCCTTTTCTGTATCCCTGGTATATTGGACGGCCGGTTAGCTGATTGATAGGAAGGAAAGACCGGACTCGATTCCCGATGTTTGAAGATGATGATTTTAAAATATCTGCTCTGGGTCTGGGACGTCTGGGTGTTAGTAGTTCTTGTCTTTGTGTGTTCCACTGCATCCACGACACAGGCTATCCTATCCTAATATGAAACCTTGAAATATTCATGTACATGATAAACTTGGAGTATTATTTTTATTTTTCTGAATAATAAAATCGTAATAAATCATTATTTGTAAAAATTGGTTTCGTAGACGGCCGCAGAGGTTCTGGCGAAAAAGTATCATCGAAAAGATAGCAAACTATTTAACACTAACTACTATGAAACCAAAATAATGTGTACAAAATCTTTACTAAAGTGCAAAAGGGAGTTAATTTCCCCTTAAGAATGCAATAGTGAGTTTGTTTGTTTCACCGAAACAAACATTTTTCATACACGTTGTTAGGGGGTATAGGAAAGGACATTTCAATTATTGAATTCATTGTTGTGTGATGTTAAATTTAATATAACTATGTACGATGTTTTTTTATCATGAACGTCAACGAAGACTTAGTAATCTACCTATATTCTATAGGTACATATGAATATAAATTGGCAACGCCTTAGTCTAGCGAAAATTCAAAAATGGCTTATCCGATTTTAATTAATTTTATATTTTTTTGGCCCAACTTGTGGTTTAGGAACGAAAATGAGGAATTAAAGGAACAGCCAAAATAACCCGCCAAAAATAACCATAGAAACATCCTGTCATCTAGTCAAACCTACCTAGTAATAATAATAACCTACTAACTATATCTATGCATTTATTGGACTTTCTGGCAATTTATTTCGAATTTGAAGTCATCAATACCAGTCACCTGAGTCCTTGTTTGTCCTATCAACCAAAATTAACCTTTAAAACAGTGGTGACAAGATTTAAATTTTATTCCTGTTGGTAATGGAAAATTTAAAAATTTATTTTGTAAGATAGGACAAACAGGCACTTATTTAAATAAATAACACTAAAGGAGTGCGTATAACCATAGTTGTAAATAAATATTCTATTTGTGGTTGTTATGTAGAAAAGATCTCGAACTTTCTAGACGTAATCAAAGTTTGATATATAACGAAAACACCTCTTTTCACGCCAGGATGGTATATATTTATAAAACACTTTATATATCACAATTATATTCACAGTAACAGTATTACATCGACGTCTGATCGAAACTAAAGCTAAAACCGAATTGCCTTTCACTTCTCAACATGCCACCTCGCCAAGTCTTATCCCCTCTACTTTACAATCGTTCTTCCTTTAGCGCTATTGCGTTTACTGGGCGGGGCGACATGTTTCCGGTAACCATTTTAATCAAACGACTGTTTATCAAATTAAATACCAAATGATATAAAATCGAGTAAATGACATTAAGGTGATTAAATTTATACTATACATAATTAAAAATCATGACACTCGGCCATCCGGCAACGTGATGCCTCCCGGCATTACCCACAAAATACACATAAAATATAAATTTAAAACATCTTTGAATAAATATTACATGGATATTCAGACTTTCTTAGTACAATAGACAATTTCAATGAAAATGATCGTTAAAACGAAATATAACTATGATTAATGACACAACATTGATAGTTCAGGTTAACATTTTAACAGTCTTGGTGCACTCAGAAAACACACATTAATTACAAGAATAATTTCTCTGAGTTAGGTATCTATTATAATTACAAATCATGACATTCGGCTTTATAACGATCTAGTTACTTGGATTCAACTATTTATATACAAGACTATTGTCGTCAAAAATTTAAATAAGTAAGTATTTTCATTTACACATGTCTCTACCTTTTTTTTTTTTTTTTTTTTTGATACATTTATTTCAAGCAACTTTGACAAAACAAACTTTCAACTGATATGGTATCTAGTATTCTAAACTAGTATCCCCATCAAAACGAATTTAAGAAGCTGAATCATAAAAATGAAAACAAAGATTATAATAGCTTAAAACAAAACGTAAAGTGTAAAATATAGAGACGCAAAAATAGTAGGCCTTGTAAAAGAGCAAATCCTATGGACACATTTTAACTAAATGCAACGAAACAAGTTAAAACTGTAATTATATTACACTATTACATAGTATACTAGTGTTAAATACTGTGAAACATAAATCTATCGAAATGAATCATTTGTTTATATTTATTTATTCAAGTAACCTATATTGCAGCACGAAATATCATTTATCTGTATTATTTAAATTATTAATGAAGTACTTAATAGAATATTATATAAGAACCACCTTGTAATAAAGGAAGAATATTATATAATAACCACAATATACATATACATGTTGAAGCTAGATATTTCACAAAGATAGGCTAGAATTTAGCAATAACACAGCATGGATGAAAACCAAAAATGATTCAGGAATAAACTAATTACCATTTTATCAGATATCTCAAAATATTAAAGAAAGTTTTCATCAGTAAAAACTTAGTGATTGAAATAAGGGTTTCCGCAAAGATAAAAAACACAACGTTTGCTATCTTCAAAGTGTTAAACCATGTTTGGGAAGATCTGATTAATATTAAAGAACTGATATTTCTCCATGAGTTTTGATTGCATCTTACATAAAACATTACACCAAATGCTCTCAGCTAATGGTATAGGTACGCGAAACCTTATTAATATTGGTAAAATTATATCTGCAGAATAGAATCACTGCCCATACAACAAGAGCATTATGCCACCATATTTGAATATTCATATTCATTTTATTCGAACTAATAGTACCTATAGGTACGTCAAATATAAAATTGTATAAAGTTTTAATGTTAAATTTTTAAAACATATTATCTTTTTAGATAAAACATAACGTTCAGCTCAACTTAATAACTTAGCTAAATAAAAACAAAGCTAGCACCGTACTTAAGATAGTTACAGATTGGTTACAATTACAATATATCGATTGGACAGGAACTATAAGGAACATTAACCTCATTTTATTTCAAAAGTAAGTTTATACTTACTTATACTTATACTTTATACTTACTCTTAACATCAGTATTTAAAACACCGTAAACAAACCTAATTTGTAGGTTAGCATTAGCTATAGATACGTATTTCAATTTATTTTTCTTTTACTCAAATCTAAAAGTCACTATTAGTACCTCTTGATTACTCGCTTTGATTTACCCTCTAGCAACATTTAATACGAGTGCCAGGCAAGATCGTGATCGTGAGTGCGTCACGCTTGTTATCATTGAAAATAAAACTATAGTCCTATCCGACTTAACAGTTCGCAAGTTCGTGTTTATCTTAAAAAATGTGTGAAATCAAAACCACATTTGTTCTCATGGTAAAACAAGTAGTAAGTAGTGTAGTAGTAGTAATAATCTTAGCAAGTAATATTACATAAACCCCAACAAAAAGCATCTTAGCGACAAAACATCTTAGTTCTTAGCGTATCAAATGAAATTATTGCTCCTACCAATTACATACATGATTTACTAACAATAATCATAACCAACCTTGTATCATATTTACCGATGATACCACTAAAATTTAACATTTTAAACACTGGAGAAAACTGAAGTAAAATTGATCTACTCGTAAATAACGTAGCTGAGCTAAATAATAATAAAAACGTTTATTTAAACCGAAAAAACTATCATGAGGGTTCATGAAATTGTTACGTAACTATAAGTATTAAAACAAGAGTGTTCTTTCAAAAATTGAGCCATAGGCGAAGTTCATATTAGTATCACACGAGTGTTTTAGCAGTCATGCGCAGTTTCATATACTACTTTATCTACTTTCATATCATTAAATTCCTTAATAAAAACAAAGCTAGCACTGCACTTCAGATAGTTACAGAGTCGTCACAATCTTTGATTTAAACGGTGATTTTTTTTTCTAATAGCATTAATTAAGGCTTTAACTTACTTTTTTAAATTTAAACTTTTGATTTACATTGTAACAACATTTAATTATAGTGCCAAGCAAGACGAGGCTGTGAGTGCACCACGTTTATTATTTATCACTAAGAAAACAAAAACACCAAATGTGAGTACAACTTTAGACCTAGTACTCAAGGTAATTTGAGGCTATACATGGTCATGGCTCACCCAATTACCTTTGAATATCCACATCCACATCCACATTAAGAGGACATTTAATAGTACTCCGAGGTGCACCCTTTAACGTTATCCAATACAGTGTACGTAAAATGTATCATGTTTTTGAAATTTATCTACAAATAATAATATAATTTTACCAAACACGAAAATTGTAAGAACATGCATGTTGTAACACTCGACAACCAGCATTAAAATATACAATCATCGAACAAACTCAAAACAAGCGCAATGGTACGCGGCTTTTTGACAAAATACCCTCTTATAGAGAATAACGTAGGTTAACTCGTTTGACGCAGTTAGCAGTATCAAAACAGTTTACTGTGTCGATGATAAAACATAATCACAACACAACATAAATGCATGGAATGGGTAACTTGAAAAATTAAAATTATAAATTTTACTACTTAGTGAGCGTGAAGACGATCTCTTGAAAAATTTAATTTAAACCATGTTTTCACATACAAGGCAATCTCGTTTAGGATATTAATGAAGCTTATCCAAAACGAAGGTAAGGTATTCAATTGACGTCAAATCTACTTGTAAACATCAGAAATACATGAAATGAATCGAATTAAGAAGAATAGTAACAAATTCTTTTTCTTAATAAAAGAACTACGTTTAACTTGAGATTATGTTCTTATTTTTATATTGATCTGTTCTTATTTTTATATTGATCTCCATTTACCTACATAGTTTTCAAAATTATTTCATTATTAAGATCGAAAGCACTGAATCTCAAAACAGACCTGCCTTAGTCTATTCAGGGTTCACACCCAAATAACATCATGAAATGAAATGATCCTAAAATTATCCACTACACGACAGTCTATCCAAAATAAGAAGTATCTTTTGAAGTTAGCTAAGCTAAGTTAAGCTTACATTTTTTTTTTTTGACCTTTGAGGTAAGACCATGGAGAATAATAAAACCGTTTTTATTAAATCGCAGTAGAAGAATGAATATGTAGTAGAATTACAAATCATCATTTATTTATTTTATTTTAGGTTACCCTTTAATATAAAATTTACAAAAATAATTAAATCAATTTGACTAATAAATTATATTACTTTCTTAACGTTGTTTTTAAAGTTACGTTGCCTATGTTTTCCTTTTTTTTTTTTGTGAAGTGCACATTCGAATTTAATTGTGAATGAAATATTGGGAAAATTCCAGTATTAGTTGTCGCAGCAAATAATATTATACATATTGGAAAATTAAGTTTGAAGTTACTTAAAGTACTTACCTATATAATTATTAAGTATGTATTTTATAGAACGCCGTTTTACACGGGATGTCAGTAATCATTTCAACAAAAACATTTAAAACAAGAATCATAATATTGCTAAAACCTTAATCGGTTACCAAACATTAGGAATCGATATCTTTTAATAATCGAATATTGGCACAAACATTTTTTTTTTTAATCTTCGTTTTAATAAGTCAAAATACATCTCTATTGGATTAGATGTTATAACTATTCATCAAGTTTCTCAATTATTATAATTACATATGCGAGTCAAGTTGAATTGAAATCCTACGACCCAAAAATAACAACGATTTTGCTGTCCCGTTTCGATTAGAAATCGATTTTAGTTTCTAGGCTTGTTACGAGATGGCGCTACTAGAAAAGTTAGATCGCGCAAGCAAGTTATTCACTCAAATCTCAAACAGTACGGTGACACGTCTTTTAATGACTGGGTAAATTCTAACCTAAAATGGAGTTTCAGTTTAGAGTCTTATTTAAGAAAAGCAACTCTCAGAAATGCTTGAATGTATAAATATACTCTGATATATTACTATGCTCTTGCATAACACCCCGTGTATAATATGTGTACTTTTTATACCTTCATCAAAGTTTAAAGCATTATAAACACGTCAAATTCAAAAATAGGAAAAAAAATGTTTTGAAATATGAAAGAAGTGTGTTAACTCGTGATTTGAAAAGAACCAAATATTATTCACCAATATCATTAATTAGCTATTCGGGTAAAATGATTAAAAATTAATGTCAATATTAACTGAATTAGCGTGTTTTTATATGATAACGTTATATAAAAGAAGACCAATCCACTGAAAGATATCAATAGAAATAATGTAAAATTATCAAAATCATTTTAGGTACATTTCAGAAGTATGGAAAAAAAAAGTACCCTCCAAAATTTAAGTAGGAACTCCCGTAAAATAGCACAACCATCAAAATATTTTATTATAATTCTTATCTTTTTGCTAAATAGCTTAAACCATTATATTATGTAGTTTGACTGTGACTGAAATAAATTATTGATGCAAATATCGATAACATAACCACCGAATTCGGATAACATAGCGTAAGTTACGGTAATTCTGTATAGAATTTTATAACAGCCTTAATTTATAGAAAATTTGTTTGATACCTTCCGGGTCTATCAAAGTCTTTCCAGGTACAGCGCTGGAACAGCATGGAGAAGAGGACGGTCTCTTCTTTATAACCCCCTTCGTTTTCTGCCGATGCCTAGGCAGCATATCACGAGTAGTACCGTCTACGGTGAACTTCATTGACACCAGTCAACACCCTGGAATGTATACATTGTCTCCGGCAGAATACATTCACAAACTAACAGTTAACATTGGGGGGGGGGGGAAAAGGTTCATTTTTAGTTCGGCAAACAATAAACTAAAAGCATATTATAACCTTTTCAATTAAATATTTAAAGTTCATTGAAATAAAACAAACTTAATCATACATGACTCACTCACATCGCATCACATCCAACAGAAAGCATATTCTGTTCAACTATGCAGTGAAATATAACAATTCACTTAACATCTAGCGGAAATACATATATCCGCGCCATTAAAAAGGGACTTCTAATGTTTACTTAATTTTCAGTGAGAAACATATTTATGCACTAGTACATAATTTTTGTACAATTTCTGTGTAAACAAAATTAATAAAATCGTTAACTTCGTAATGATATTAATATATTGTAATAAAAAAATAATTTGAAAATTTTGAAGAAAATGAATAAATAAGTGATTAATAATGAAAAGTTTAAAAGAAATAAAATTACTTCTTATGTTCGGCAAATACAGATATTTTTTTTTTAATAATATAAACTTTATAAATAATGGCAAAAAATTGTTTCAATCTCGCACAAAAGTGGCGGTTTTTGGGAATAGCAGCCTTAACTAGTGAATCTAACGATCCACTTAACATTCATCGGGAAGCATACCCGTAACAAACCAGTGAGTGAGTTAACCAACAGTCCGACTTTACTCAAAAATTAAATCTTCGCTCGTATATCTCGAAGATATACTTTCAACATAATTATAATAAAGTCAACTATAAACATATGAAAGCCTTTTCTCTTTCTCTTTCTAAAATGTAGGTAGATATAAATTAAACGAAAACAAAACGGTATTCTATAAATACTGCTCAGCTATTTTAACGACTTCGCGCGAAAATATATCGTTTTCCAAATTCAAATATACGTATACACAATGGGCAAGTACCAAAACGTATCATGTGCTATTAAAAAGTAGGCCTAACCTACCCTCTTCCGAGTGGATGTTTTATGAAAATGCGCGCCATAGTACTGCCAAGGAGTAGCCTAGGCCAAGTATCTACGCGCACCTGCATTTACCTACTTTTAATTAAAATCACATTATCAAAAATTACCCTTATTGAAAACGGTACGTGAATTTTACCACCCACCCAATGCATATACGCACATTACATTTATTAATTTCTATACAATAACTTAATTTTAAGCACAAATACCTTGGTAACAGTAAGATGAAAAGAGAAAGAGAAAACAAAATCTTAACACAATAACAAGATTAGCATACCTTCATTTTTTTGGTGTATCCTGCACATCGTCTGCGTTTAGCTCTCCATGCTGCTGCTCGTGGTGATCTCGCTACAGGGGGAGCTCCCTGAGCTCGGTTAGCTTGTGGAGCAACGGCGTTCACACGTCTGCTGCTTTTTTAACATCATGTTTTAACATTTTCTTTTCTTCGTTTGCGGCTTGGCGTGAGTTTTTTAACACTTCTGAGGTATAACGAAAACACCTCTTTTCACGCCAGGATGGTATATATTTATAAAACACTTTATATATCACAATTATATTCACAGTAACAGTATTACATCGACGTCTGATCGAAACTAAAGCTAAAACCGAATTGCCTTTCACTTCTCAACATGCCACCTCGCCAAGTCTTATCCCCTCTACTTTACAATCGTTCTTCCTTTAGCGCTATTGCGTTTACTGGGCGGGGCGACATGTTTCCGGTAACCATTTTAATCAAACGACTGTTTATCAAATTAAATACCAAATGATATAAAATCGAGTAAATGACATTAAGGTGATTAAATTTATACTATACATAATTAAAAATCATGACAGATAGTGCAAGTGATATTATTATTATAAATGAGGAAGTGAGTTTGTTTGTTTTTTATACCTTTTATACTACTCAAGCGATCATGAAATTTTGCATACACGTTGTCAGGAGTACGGAAAAAGACATAGTCGTCTTTTCATTACTATCCTCGCCCTTATTTTACCTACACCAAAGCACGGGTGAAACAGCGTGTCACAGCTTGTAGCAGCTAGTTTCCTACTAATATTAGAAATGTAAGAGTTTGGATTTGTTTACTCAAACACCACTAAACGGGTTCGGATGGAATTTGGTATGAGGGATCTTACATACTAGATTAACATATAGGCTACTTCTTTCCCTTAAAAAAATTAATACATTGTTCAGAACAGCAGGTGAAACCGTGAGGTGCAGCTAATATCAAATAATTTAAAAAATAATCTCTGTACTGTTCACACAAGAAATTACAAGCAGAAGGTTAATAACAATGCTTAAAATTAGTGCAACCACCAGCGTCTTATCGGTAAGAACGAACTCTTTCAGGCTCTCCAAAATGGACATGGCATGGTTAAAAAAATCACTACCATTTTTTTCATCTCGATGACAAAAATGGGGTGGACAGTACAAGTACCTAGAGTGAGATACAATAGAAGAAAACCGGGCCATGTGCGTCTGGGATGTCGTCGTTTAACATGTTAGCGATCATTGTCCCGGGAGAGGGCCGGTGGCCGGCTGTACGTAGTCTCATTCAATATCCTTAAAGCGACCCCCCAACAAACACTTCAAAAGGCCAGACGGTCAAGGTCGCATGATAAAAGACTGATTCTTAGCACGGGTCGTATTGTTAGGTGGTTTCCCACCCTGCGACTCGGGCCACCGGTGTATTGAGCCGCCGCTGTCCGCACGATCATATTGTAACATTTTTCATCCCACTATTACCTATGAATGCGAAAGAGTGCGTGTGAATCTTTGTTGCCACGTGTCTCACGTCCGTATTATCTAGAGGTACTGTACCTACTGTAAGGCCTTTTATTAAACTTGTTTTTATAGAAAGCTTATGCAATGGGTTAACGCGTGGGATACTTCTTCTTCTCAGCGGGAGAAACCGTCGGGCGCATCTAGTATTAAATCTCGTTTAAGTTTTTAATACTACTTTTACTTGGTTGTGAGAAAAGGCTAAAATTAGGTGTTTCATAGCAAAATGTCAATGACAGTCGATATGATAAGATGTATGAAGCAGTTGTTTGCGATTTCAGGGTTTTCAGTAATAGGCTTGCGTTTGACCGCCATCTCGGCCGATGGTAAGCAACGATGCGGTCTACGATGGAGCACGCTTGCCTAGAAGACTGATTCAGTCGCGGTTGGACTTGTAGTAAAACATGTTCATAATGATCTGTAGCGTGCACTACTCTGTATTTTCCCAGTGTCTGGAAGAGATCGCTCGTAGCGATGAGGCTGTCAGTTGGTGCACTAGTTTTAAGTCACTGACATTATTTTAAGCGTTTTGTTCGTTTTTGTTTTGTAATTTCTGGTGTGAACGGTAAAGAGTTTAATCTATCTATCTATTTTCAAAACTACGAGTTGTGAGTGAGCGGAAAAGGAACTATGACAGGAATGGAAACACTTTGTTTTGTTTTTTGATGATTTTGAATCTATTCCCTCTAAACTTCATATTAGAGACTTCTTCAAAATATGTATAATTATGTAGTTGTAGTATAGTAGTGTAGTGTAGTTAAATAAGTTCATTTATTAATCTTTTGTGTTTGTTTATATTTTATACCTATTCTCAAAGATAACATTATGTAGATGGATATAAACAGCACATAGGTATAATATTACAAATAAAAAACTGAGCGTAGGTATCAGTGGGAAACACCAGCCAGCCAGGTCGTTTGATCTTTCTATCAGTCGCTTAGACAGGTCATTGAAGATTCTCCGAGCGATAAATATTTCCGCCTTTTGTGGGTTTCCGCCGTTGCCACCGCAGCTCCCACTGCACTCGAGGTCTAGATGTAAGTGGCGCCGCAAGTGTGTCAACTGTCAACACAAGTGGCATCTCATACCAGCGGCCTTCCACGGCTCCACTCCGTCAGGTCTCTTACCATCATCGTCTCGTGCTCGTGCACGTGCTCGTCGGCTCAAGAATGGCCGGCACGTTGACGGTCGCAAGAGTCCTGCGAATGATATCATTCAAGGAGGCGTGCGAGACTGACGACCAGCACTGCGGCGGCATGAAAGCCCGTGATGACGTTGACGGTTCGTCCGGACAGGCTGTTACCAAGCATTTGTAGCTTCAGGCAAAAATTTGGTTCTGTGCTGCCGAGAGATTTTTCAATAATTTTGTTTAAAAGAGATGTTTGTTCTAGTTATTTTAGTTTTTTTATTTTAGCTTATTTTAAATTTAAGATGTACAAAATATCAATAACATGACAAAGAGATGTGGTGCTGTAAACTAAAAACGCCGGGAGAAAGTAAAAAATTAATTTTAAGAATATTTATAAAATCAAGCTTTTATTGCATTGTCTTCGGAGTTACACACGCACACACACATTTCAGCTCAATCGGACATCGGGAAGTGGTTTATTTTATTTTTTTCAAAATTGAGTTTATTTTATTTTTTGTAATGAGTAAATCCACATTTGATCAAGTCACCTAAGATTCCACTCGAACAAACATAGGTACATAGCAAGTTAAATAACTTAAAAAAGTCAAATCACTTTTTGTTCTTGTTGAAACTTTAAATGCGTTTATCTCGAAACTAATCATATTATTTATCTTGATCGTTCACATGCTGTAAAATATAAAGATGTAAATTATTTACGTGAAAATAATAAGAACTTATATCTAAAAACTTCTCAATCCATACATGGAACGTACGAAAATTCTTGCAAAATTAAACAACTACATCTTTAAATTTTCATACAGGGTTATAAGGAAAGAGTATGCTTAGGCGAAAAAGGCTTATAGCACTTATCATTATGAACAATTTTTACTATGAAGCCTACCCTACATTCACGAAAAAGAAAACAGCTGTTTCACATAATAATGACAATGACACTCGACGATATGTTTGGAGCAGCTATTTTTTTTTCCGCGATATCAGTGTTGGTCCTATGTATAGTAAAAGTAGTTCATAATGATAAGTAAAAAGTATAAACTATAAAAAAAGTGAACACTGTGTCTTCGCCCTATTAGAAAACAATAAGAAAAGTATTATTGGACACATTCTTATTAATTAGTTAAGTAGGTACCTAGAAATTTAAGTTAGATATAAATTACTTATTAGCCTGAGGCTAGATTGTAATTTATTTTAAGAAATGTATTTCTGGCACTTCTTAAGGAAAAAAAATGAGTACCTATGAGCTATATGAGTTCTATGAGTACTATAAATACTATGAGCCCTTTTCGGCTAAGCATACCATTTCCTTATAGCCCTGTAGATTCCGCTCCAAAATTCCAAATCATCATCAGCCTCTATCGCCCCTCTGTTGCGTTTAGAGACCTCCTGTGTCCTCCTCGTGTCAGTTCTAAATCGCGAAATAGTCATGTAACGCAACAACATGTACGTACCCTTAATTATATTTTAATGCTTAATCATACAACTATCTGCGAACATTATAGACCTCGCAAGAACATTTTTGCGACAATACTTAGTCATCTATTACTCATATTCGAAATTCCTGATTAGAATTAGGTACCAAATAATTGTGCAAAATGCAACAGCAGCATGCTGCAGAAAATTGCACCCTTTTTGAAGGTCAAAAATCAAAAATCTCGACGACAAAAAAAAACTATGAATCAACCTGTATATCAAGTTTCATCGAGATTAGTTGAAAAATACGCGATTACCAACATACAAACGGACATCCCGACAGATGAAAGTAAATTTTGCAAGCTGCAGAGACGCTTCGCTCTAATAAATTCTCAAAAATTCTCTCTTCTTCTTCAAAAACTTTAGACTAATAAATATTAGAATTATTAAAGGCACATAGCCTGCAAAACAAACGATTGAATGTAAACCTACTCGTAACTTAGACGTATCGCTGAATATATATGTATTGTTTAACTTTAATTTATGTAAATGAAGAATTTTAAAAATCAAATCAATCAGTCGTATCATTTTTCTCTGTCTCGGGCCACCCCCATCCCACCCTTGACCTGCGATGGGTCTGATATCGATCCATTGCATCGGGCCGATGATGGTCTGCCAGCGGAACGCATAGTCGTCGCAAATGTGTCAATAAAATGCAGTTTTTATCATATTACTAGCTGCCACACGGCGGTTTCACCCGCGGTTTTTTTTTGTAATTTTGTTTTTATTTACTTTCAAACCTTCCCTGAACTTACACAAATATTTCAACATCGGTTCCGCCGTTCTCGAGTTATAGCCAGAGCGATTCATTTTTATAAATAAGATAATAATACATGACAAAAATAAGACACCCCCTCCCGGGATATTCCGTTTATAAGCATTTCCATTCCACCTTTTTAATTAGAACGGCAGAGGTGCGGAACTCATTGCCGGTCGGCGTCTGTCTTTCCGAAAAGGTACAACTCGGGGTTGTTTAAAAGAAGGAGTGAATAGGTATTTCCTAGCCAAGCGAGCTACATCTTCGACCACGCACGTCGTCGCTTCCCATCAGGTGAGATTGTGGTCAAACGCATGCTTAGTTTGTTGTAAAAAAATACATAGCTATGTTTCGAACAGATAACCCCTTTCCTATTCAAGCAAATAAAGAAAACATTTAAAAATAACTGTTATAGCTGCTGTCACGTAACTCTGAGTGAAATTGTCATTGTCTTCCAGATGGTTGCAGATAGGCAGTACGCTGAGTACGCAACTCAATAATGGCGTTGTCAGCATCTTCCAGATGATTACAGACAGGTAGTACGCAACTCAATAAATATGACTGAAATTGTCATCCACTTTCAGATGGCTGGAGACAGGTAGTTGCGATATCGCACTGGCACTGTTTACTTCGCTGGAAGTTTCCGTTCCGTAACACTAACAAGCAAGTGCTGGAATAACTTGCCTGCGTCGATCAGCGACCTGAATTATCAAGGTTCCGTTCTAATAATCTCGTTAAATATGCTACTATTGTTATACGAGTAATTGTCAAAGCTTCGATGTTGTTGTTTGGATATTTGTGAATTTGGGTGTTTGTCACTGGATCACACAAGCAAGCTTAAACAGCGCTTGTAAGACACAAGGTTTTATGATCTGTTTTATGATCTGATTATGATCAACCTTTTAAGTTACCTATTGATATTTTTTTTATTTGAGCCGTGCGGTTTCACTCGCTGTCCTACGTCCTCGTGTGTGTTTGAGTACATACCTA
This sequence comes from Alcis repandata, assembly GCA_949125135.1. Lineage (NCBI taxonomy): Eukaryota > Metazoa > Arthropoda > Insecta > Lepidoptera > Geometridae > Alcis > Alcis repandata. The sequence goes on along the minus strand of OX421221.1, from coordinate 9,788,035 downwards.
TATAGGTATGTTTGTACACGAAACTCACAAATTTTCGAATTTATTTAGGTATTTTTATAACACTAATATGTTTTTAAAATGTTATTCTTAGATTTTATGTATTAGTGCTATTTTAAAACGGTATTAGGCAGTTAATGCTTCGTAGGCATATTTGAACCACAGTCACCGTAATAGTTTCTACGTAGCACAGTCTCGATCTACAGGTAGTGTTGGCTTGAAGCCAATAAAATCTATAAACATTGTGATGTGGAAATGTAGGCAGCTGTAGTGGTACAAATTGATGATATCGATGTATTGATACAGATTTATGATGATAATAATGGGTGACTTCAAGTCGAGTGACTCGGTATCTTCTAGGCAACCGTGCTCCATCGTAGGCGGCATCGTTGCTTCCCATCAGGCGGGATGGCGGTCAAACGAAGCCTATTTTTGAATAAAAAAATAATAAATAAAATGACAAAACCGTACCTTACCGTACGTCATCATTTACCATTACTCTAAGCGACGGTTATCGCTTACTATCAAGCAGTTAGTTTGTTGCCATTATAGCAAAAAAATAATTCTGGGTGTCGAAGACCTGTTTACACCAAAGATAGACACGCGACGTTTAACATCAGACCTGAGATTTGCTCGTCTCACTTAATTGTTAATTAGTTTTTTTAAACAAGCTTTTATGGCATTGGAGTTACACACGTATGCCGCTAAATTTCAGCTCAATAAGACATCGGGAAGTGGTACAAAATGGAGCTGCAAGATTCCATACGAACAAACATAGTTACCTAGTTATGTTAAATATCTACATAGTTTCATATAATACATTGCAATGCAATTTAAGTAATTTTTTTTTATAACAAATATTTCCAAAATACGATTATTGTATTAGGCTCACGCTAAGAGGCTACGTACGTAGTAATGTGTCACGACTGACATACCACCATAATTTTATGCCGTTGACGTGCTTGAGTGAGAGACTTTTGTTTTATTTGTTTCTAACTGTCGTTTATTCGTTCCGGAACCTTACTCATATTCTTATTCGAAATGACTTCAAGAGAAAGAACTAATTTCAAATGAATTTCTAGTGTATATCCGCCTTTAAATCGCTTCGGGTATAATCAAGAAAAACAAAACAAATTGTAAATACCAAAAGATTCTTGATTATCCCTGACGCGATTTAAAGGAGAGGATACATTAGAAATACATTTGAAGATGAACTTCCACGAAGTAACGCCCGATTCAATAAATTTCAAGAGAAAGCTCTAAAGGTTCTTTGAATCCAGTCCGTTCTATTCCATTAACGAATTTAAGAGTATGTATTTAACTCAAATGAGTGTCCTACTCATTACTAAGATTTAGTAATGAGTAGGACACTCATTTGAATACATTCAAATGAGTGTCCTACTCATTACTAAATCTTAGTAATGAGTAGGACACTCATTTGAATGTACTCATAAATGTACTAATTCATGTAATGTAGGTACCTTTTTTTATAAATTTAATTTAGTCTGTGATTGTATAAATTTATTTTTGTCCGTTATTATTTCTTAAATTTTTTCATTGTTTTTGTAATATTGCGTGCCTATATGCCTAATGTAACAAAAGTAGTTACAAGGCCAATTAAATAAAGTACTATATTCTATGGGAGCGATAGGTCCCGCACCGGCGGGCGGCGCGGCGTCTTACAAGGGATGTGTTGTACGTATTCCTGGCAGCGGTTACTGAGCAAACCCAGCTCTTTAAAATATCGGAGCAAGGCTCTGGGCTGCACGCTGCAGGCACAGCTGCTCCAGTGGAGTAGATTGTGAAACTGACGAGCAGCAACCTGTTCGAGCCTGTTGAATCACAAAACAAACGAGAATCCATACTGGCATGGGTCTCATTCTATAATGCCGTGTAAACAAAATTAAAACGCATGGATATTGAGTTTCGTGCAAAAATTAGTTGCGAAATTTGAGTCAAGCCTAGTTTCCGATATTTTGCTCGTATCAATAAGTTATAAGATACATTTTAAAAATACTGATATCCGACACAATAATTTGATAAACTCGGCTTCCGCAGCTACAGCCATGATCTATTTAGGTCAGATGCAGGCTAAAAGTACAGTCAGGTACAGATTATAACTTTACTACTCGTATGAAATCTGGTTGGGCTTTTGGTTGTGACACATTTATTATCCGACCCAATAATTAATAATTCGTGAGTGAGTGCGAGTGGTTCGTGGTTTGGTATAACAAAAAAGCACAGAGTACATAAATCTGTAATATGGTTTAGCTTTTCTTTTGGTCGGAAATATTTGGTTGACCTGATTTCCATACTGTTTTTATTTAGTTTTGTGTACCTACCTATATTTTCAATTAGTCTGCTAGTTAGGCTGAATTAATCAAATTAATGAGGTAGGTGGTAAGTTTGCGCAAAAGCAACTGCTTTACAGAAAAACAATTATTTTTTCCATCTTTTCGATTAATAACTTCAGTGTACGCAAAACAACAAAGGCTACATTTTAACGCAGGCGTGCTGTTGCGCGCTTCAGGTAGGGCGAGGAAGGGCGGGGAGGGCGGGCGGCAGCGCCAGGCTAGCCCGGATCTGCGCCTGCCTTGCGCTCCATTCCAACTCGAGTCCTGTTCTGGGAAGCTCGCTGCCTCAGCAGCTCAGCCCAGGAGCGCGTTCGCGAAACTTAAACCCCCATTTACTTCTCGAACGAATTTGTCTTCTCAAATTCGAAATGTAAATTTATTTTAATTTCCGGGATTCTCAGCACGGTTTGCTGACAGTTCGTTTCGATGGCTTACAGTATTTTTGTGTTGTTTTAAGTGATATTTTAATTTTTGCGGCACGAAAGACTTTCTCGCTGGCCGTTCATTAGCTCTTTTCAAAAATGTCTCTTATCGTAAAGTTGCACCGTTTCAAACTAATAAAATGCAAGACGGACAAGTTTGTTCGCATCGAATTTCGAGGTAAGAACCTGCTTGTTGAGATTGCTGTACCTACTGCTGAGTGGCTGAATATGTTTTATTTATTTTATTTTATGAATAAGTTGAGTTTTACTGATTTTTTTATTTAATTCCTATTTGATAAAGAAAGTTATTTTACCGTTTTGTTTTTATTATTAACAAAATGACACAGTTCTTAATTACGCACTAATATTAATCTTTGTTCAAACCGACATTTAAAAAAGAATGGGAACAATTTCAATGCTGCCGATAAATTTTAGATCATTTAGAGACATATAATCTACTTTTGTAAAAAAATCTGAATATTTCTTCAGTTAGCGATAAGTCTGTTGTTTGGATCTCTTGTAGGATTCAACAAGTACCTATGTAGCTCTTTCGCGCATTTTTACATCGTAAAATATAAAATCACTGAGTGATAAAAGACTATAAACGCATAAAATTTAATAAAATACTAGCGGCCCGTCCCGGCTTCGCACGGGTAGACTTTGGGATAAACGTAGAGTAAATTGAAATCGGTCCAGTCGTTCACGCTCGTTGTGTTCTGCTCTTCAATTAGTTTTTTGATACAGCCGTCCAAACAGCCCTAGTTTCTTGTTGTCCAGTAAGGAATTCCACCTACGATGCCATGCTTCCACACTATTCAATTGATTAAAAATTTAATTTAATTAAAAACGTATAATCAAACACATAGTATCTACTCAGATTTAACTGTTGTTTTACTTTTACTTTCTGTCTTTTATTTCACCTTAATAGTTTTAAAGTATATGAAATATCAAAAAATTTTCGCTTCAATGTTTGTCGCTGCAGTGTCATTCGCCTTGTTGGCATTCGCTTCAATGACTTTTCGCTCCAGCGTACCACGCTAAAAGTTTTTCGCCACAACGACCATTCGCTACAACGTCATTCGCTACTACGTACGGGACCCGGCTGCTGCAGTTAAACCATTTTCGTAAATTTTAGAAATTTTAGCTAGGTCTTGCCAGCAGTTTGAGAGGACGAGTTGGAGTCATTACGGATAATTTCTATTTTGGCGTATTAAAGTTACAGTTTTTGGTTAAGAATTCGATTCCATACGATATTTGCACTGACTATTAAGGGGACGAAAGTATAAAGTTTGGGATTGTATTTTAGAGCGTGTTTGTATGTTTGATTTGATGTCGCACTTAGCGTCATTTTATAATTTTTACGACAAAAAATAAAATGTTCAACATTGATGGTACTAGTCAAATAGCGTCTAAATGTTAAACAATATTTTTTTCCATCAAATAATTTTGTAAATCTATTTCGTTCGCTGTAGTAAAAGGATAGTAGGCCATTAAAATGTTACATTATTTTGGGCTTGGCGTGCATTTGGACGCAATTTTATTTTTTAGATAAATATGATGGAGGGGTTAGCGTAAAGTTAAATTCAAATTTGTGGGGTTGTAACTCTTGGCTAACGGCCACAATCTTGGAAAAGGAGTACAAACGGCATTTATGGTTTATCTCATTAAAAAAACACTACGACACATTTTTTTCCCAATGAAATACTCTACAATTCACCAAGAAAATTGTAGTCATAGCATTAAAAAAAAGATATAAGCTTAAATCGATGAACATTTCACAAAAAATATTCTATTGGTCGTAATAACTTTCTTTTTGATAACTTTACAAAAAAAAAAATCCGGTCAAATTAGATCAAAAAATAGTAGTGAAGTTACATTAATTCCCCCACCCAGCTGAAAATTGGTAGGATTGTTCAAAACATCATCACAAATGAAATTTAAAAAGTCCTCATCGATCCGATACGTACAAAAAATATTACTCCGGGTAAAAGGTCACCAAAACGGGTTTTTCACGATTGTCTCAAAAACAGTTTAAGCTATGAGGAAACTGTACAAGACAAGTATGTTCTGAATAACATTTTCTACAGTATTATTTTTAATGTATGTTGATAGGATTCATGGTTTTCGAGATAATATATGTTGTTATTCATTTTAGACCAGGCCAAAAAAATTGACAATTTCTCTTAAGAGGCCTCAGTGAGTAGTTAGATTATATCACAAATTCGTAAATGAATTTTCCCAAAGTTTTCAACATCGCTAAATCCGACAATTTCAAGAAACACTTTGAAAAATGACTCCTTGTGACTCAAATTAGATAAATGATTATGATAGCTGACGAAAAATTTAACCTCTCGTATTTCGGAAACGGTAAAAGATGGATGAGTACACCTGACTTTTGCATTGTAGATCAAATATGAATCTTCTCGAAAAAATGGTAAAAAAAGATAGTCACCATACAAAAAAGAATGACAGTCATACAAATAAACACAAAAAAAGGAAATGCTCATAGCTGTGGAACCACTGTAAATGGATGGAGTGTGCTTGAACAAATATTTTAGATGTTTATGAGGACAATCGAGATTCAGCAACAAAAATCCAAGATGGCGGATTTAAAACTTCGTCAAATTTGAATGGATCTTCCAAATTTCATCAATTTTTTGCCCTTGTACGTAAAAGTCCACTTTTAAGCACAACGGCAATAAAGTTGTTTTTTCATTCAGAGAGGTTTCTTTTGAGCACAAAAGCTTAAAACGCTGCTTTAGTCCGCCTACATAGGGCGTAGAAGAACTCTGGGGTACTCTTTCGAAAAATATAAATAGGCTTACATTTTTTGATGTATTACTGAAACATCTACGACGTCAACCAGTTTAATTCGTGATTTTCCTGAGATTTAGTAAGAAAGAACGTTGAAACAAATAGTAGATTGTACAACGAGGGCATAAAACAAGCCATTTTATACGAGACGTTTAGCTATAGCGGATATGAAATGGGTTTTATACCCGAGTTTTACACTCGACTTTTCACACCGATTGCGAGGAAATAAATTAAAGTAAAATAATTTTTTTTAAAAAAAATAATAAATAATAATAAATATAAATTACAAAAAAACACTTGAACAATTAATTGAAATAAATAATAAAAAAAAAAAAATTTTAGTAAAAATATTAAAAAAGCATCATAAGCTTTTGAGATTTAAAAAAAAAAAATTTATTAAAATTCTTATTAATCATTTTTTTTCATATTAATAATGAATATTTTTTTTAAATAAAATTATTTTTTTAATTTTAATCAAATTTACTATTTAATCAATTAATAAAAAAAAATAACCTTTATTTTAAATTAAATTATTTTTATATTTTTAATTTTGATTATTTAAAAAAAAAATACAAAGAAATAGATCTAACTAATTATTTAACAAATTAATTTAATTATTTTTTATTCAATAAAAATAACATAATACAGACATACATACATACATACATACAGACATACATAGAATAGAAAATCAAAGGAGAATGGGCACTTTTGTATGGGCGCCGTCCCCGTGTTGTATCAAGTCGTGACATATGTCAATTGAAAGATGATAATATTAGCTTCATTTAATTGTATGATTCAACCTTGAATGACGTGCAGGGAAAAAGATATGATCGTTTTTAGATTAAAAAAAAATTGCTGATTTTTTGCTTTCTAAAGCTATTCTAAGGAATTTTATTAACATGTATGTCAAAAATTACTTTTATTATTGAATCCAGGGTTATTCATAAAGGGTACGCTAAGCCGAAAAGGGCTCATAGTAGGCATTATTTTCATTATGAACAACTTTTACTATGGGACCAACCCGAAATTCGGGAAAAATTCAGCTGTTCCATAGAAAAATGTCAATGATACTCGACAAAATGTATGGAACATGTAGAAGACATTTTGGCAATGATTTGCAAGAAATAAAGAGTATTAAGAGTGCTGTTATATAAAAGGCATTTTATGTCAGTCGCTATGTATCCACTAGCTGAATATGCCCTCTCTGAAAAACATAATGAAAAAGCTAGTCGTTTCCATTAACACCTACAAAGCTTTCACCAGGGTTTGGCATAAAAGCCTTATAAGCAAGTTCCCTTTGTTTGGCTTGTTCACTTGGTTTGTTGCATGGATATCGAACTTCCAGCGGGATTATTTGATTCGAGCAGTGGTCATTGGTGGTTCTTTATCTGATTTAAAAGATATCAAGGCCGGTGTTCTCCAGGGGTCGGTGCTCTCCACGCTTGTCCTTGTTCACTATAATTATTTGATGAAGCCTGGTGTTCTTGGGGACGCAGACCACAAACCGTTGCCGTTGCATATCCGACGCGCGGTTCAGCGGATGAAAAATCCAGCCTCCGAGAGAAGCCATGGTCAAGCGCATAAGCTTGTCTCTTGGCAGTTTTCGATTGAGGCGGTACTAACCTGGTTAAGTTTGATGCGCACTATGACATTTTATTGAATAATAAAGCAATACCTACAGTAAAAACACGAGTTTTTGCAATCGGTATAGTATAAGATACACGTTTGAAAGTAGTGTTACTGATGGATAGTCTATTATGGATAATTTTTTTGAGACTGGGGGAAACCTTAAGAAAATAACCGGCTGCGTTGGGAGGCAACCGGGTCAAGGGGGTTTTTGTGGGGTTATACCTACTAAAACTACCTCTGTTACCATCCTCTGTCGGTGGTGATATGAGCGCTTCCTCATGTTTTCGATAGTCTCTCAGATGTGAGTGGTAAGATCACCAGTAGACCAGTTTCAGCAAAATCCGTACTGCCAGTCACTTACGAGGTCATTAGCTTCTCGGTACGCCAGGAGCTTGTTCCATAGTATGAATATAGTATGAATATGATCGGGATAGGCATGTAGTCAGATTCAGCACGACTACCCTTCTCAATAAATACAATTCTCAATAAGATTTCTTAATTGTTTTCTAGAACATCAATAATGTCGAAACAGCCGATTTTATCGATAGTACCTCACACCGTTAGCAGTATTGTGACGTTTTGAGCCAAATTCATGGCTGGCTCTGCAAAGAAGGCCTAATTGACCACTATTTTCAAAGTCAAAAGCATTTAAAAAAAAAAGTAAAAATCTCTGCATTTAGTCGATGATTGCTCTCTGCTCTATGCCTTCACTCTTATCTGTAACCATTATTTAAAGTTTATCTCGCTCGCTTTTATATTGTCTTGGCAAAGGAAGAGATAATTAAAAAAACAAACTAGTTTGACGAAAGGTTCGGGCTTTTAACCCTTTGACAAGACAACTTATAGTCTTAATCAGACTTCACTTACAGGTAAGTTCGCTTAATTTTTCAAATATTGATAATATGAATAAATCGATATTATATTATGGCATTATTCAGACAAAAACTGTCGATAATCAGCAATGTAAGATTTTGGCATGTGCCAGTATAAAATTAAAATAATTAAAACTAAATAAACGTTTATAAATAAACTATTATTATCTAATTGTTATAAGGGAGTGATAAAATAGTCACAGAAAATGCATACACGATAATAAAATTCAATAAAATAGTTTTATAAAACAAAAAAAACAGCACTTTTTGGAATCTAAAAACCGCCATATCTTTTCCCCTGCACGTCACTCGGGGTTGGTGCCATATAATTAAATAATGCTATTGTTATGCTCTTTCGAATGACATATGTCATGACTTGATACAACACCGGGGACGAAGTGCCCATCATCCTTTAACAACAAGAACCTTTTTTCAACCCCTCTGAATAAAAAAAATTACTATCTACGATCTAAATCTTCTTTAGGTTTTATATTTTACAAAACACGAGGAAACTTCTTACACGAAAGAAGAATAAAAAAAATAGAACCTCTTTTTTTCAACCTCTCAAATCTCTTCTCTTTTCGAATTACTTTTTTTTTTACTTTTAGTTTGTTTTCATGCAGACAGGTTCCTTTTAAGCACAAGAGCCTAAAACGTCGCTTTAGTCCGCCTACACAGGGCGTAAAGTAGGACTTTACGAGCAGGAGAAGTTAAAAATTAATTTATTCATTATTGCAAAGTAACTCTGTACAACATTTTCACGGCTAAAGGATCATTCATAATAAATTACGTCTGACGAATTTCATGATTTTTGACCCTCCTTGTCACATAATGTCACACTTCGTTGACCCTTCACCTTTACTTGTGACGTAATTTATGGATGGCCCTTAAGTAGAAGAACTTGTCATGAAATAATATCTCTATAACTGAACAAGGAATTGAGTTGATTGAGGAGTTGAGTGGACGAGGACGGTAATAGGATACATATTTTGAAATAATAAATTGTACAGAAAACGTGCCAAGTTGTTTTAGTGGGTTTTCTGTAACATATTATGTTTCACATTATCATTGGACACAAACTTCAACACTTGGAAAATGGACAGTTTTTATATCAAAAACTCTTAAAAACTAGCTTATTCAGTTAATTTTGACAAGAATTGTCAAGGGCTAGCCCTAAAGTAATGCGATGCAGGTACGAAAAAAAAACTAAATTAAAGACCGGTTCAAAGTTTTTAGGATAACGTTTCTGAGAAAAATAATGTCACGGATTTATACCATACGAGAGAATTTTGAGTAATATAAACTCTTTTTTTTTCACACCAGTACAAACCAGTACAAACGATAGTATAAAAATAGTGTTGCGTTGTCTTACAAGAACATTATTTTTATTACAAAACAAAAAACAAAAACCGACTTCAAAAGACCGACTATTGAGTTATTCATCTATTTGTCGCGCACGTACTTAATGCAAATTTAAGACTTATATAGTTTTCTCATGGATACCATTATCAGAACTGGACTAAATTGAAAAGGAACCAAATGGGAAGCGTCAGCTTTCTTAATAGAAAAAGAATCATCAAAATCGATTCACCCAGTCAAAAGTTATGAGGTAACAAACATACAATCGAATTGATAACCTCCTCCTTTTTTGAAGTCGGTTAAAAACTGTGTAACGCAGCGCCCGGCTATATCTTCATCAATTCTACAAAACAGGAAAATGTTTGGGAAACAAGTCATTTGTATATAACATTTTCCTATTTCTCTATATCGTTTCTATTATAGAATTGCGACTTGGCTAGGGCAGGGATGTATAAACGATATAAACGCAGTACCTTTTTCATGTTGTTGGGTCTCTTTCTGAAATAAATCTGTCAAAGCGTAAACTCGCATGGTCGCATGTCGAGGGTTCTGAACCAAACGCGGAACTCTAAAATCGCATCTAAGACAACACAAATCACAATTCAGTTCGATAAAATACAAATTACGGAACTGAGATGATATTTATGACAGAGACCATTGAAGCCAGAAAATTTGATTTTTTATATTTTTGTAAATTAAAAAACTATAAGTAAGTTGGGAAAGTTCGCTATATTTTTCCTGTCTAGTTCTCGTAATTACCTATCTACTTGAGTTAATTTAGATGATTTTGTCGGTAAACTTCGGAGATAAAGGGCCTTATGGGTTTTTCCCCGAACGAGGTTCAAACCTTATAAACTACATTGCATTGGAAGCCCAGCCGCTCAAAACTATATTTTCGTCGAAATGCCTCCACTGCCTCCGGAACTCCGTACCTCTCTATACAGGGACCCTATTCTTGGGCGCTCGAGATTATCTCCGTCAGTCTTACTCCCATGTAATGTTTATTGAGAGCGACAGCGTCAATTTTAATTTGAGTTCGTATGTTTTAATTGGTATATTCCATTTTTGTTATAATTAAACACGGGAATACTCACGTAAAAATTGAGTCGTCTACCACGACTAGTTTCGGTCACATTCGGTGACCTTCATCAGGCGAGTTTACAAACGTGACGCGCTCGCGGTTGCGTCTCGTTTGGCACTGCGGACCGCGGCGCGCCGCGCGCGTAATGAGAGCGGTTGCTCTGCGGGCACGGGGGTGGGGGCGGATAGAGTCCCGCGCTGCGCCGGCGCACACTGGACTTCCTCGTCGCTGGAGTCTTCCTGTGCTAGGTTGGGAATATTCCAGCAAGCGGAGCTGACTGCGTCGTCACCAGACTTGTCCACTCCCCCACGATGACCATGAAGACATGGTCTCCACGTCGGTGGCATTCTCCATCCCCCATCTCTATTGAAATTAGGCCGCCTTTCTATTTCAATGGCCTCCCTGACTTCCCGGGGCACAAAAAACTTCTCCCGTGCTAGCACTTTCGCCTTGTCAAACCGGATATAGTGCCGCACGTCAGAGCCTAGGGAATGTTGTTGTTGTTTGTGTGTTGTGTTTTTTACGTGAGTATTCCCGTGTTTAATTATAACAAAAATGTGTGAAAACCACGTTAGTTTCCATGGTATATTCCAATTATTTCTATAGTGTAGAAAGAACTATGGATTTTGTATTTTTTCGAAATTGAATAAATTAGAATTTTTATTTGAGTGTCTGAGATAAATATCTCTCTTTCTCTGCAGTGGCGGATCCGGGCTAGGAGGCTACCCCTCCTCTAAAGCACCCTGAGTAATACCTGTACCCAAATACCCTTTTTTATTTACCCTCAGCCAGCTGACTTAAGTTCTCCCCAAATCAAAACCTTGCATCCGCCTCTATCTCACTAGCCAGAATTAGGCTATAGGATGTCTTTGTAACCGAACGCCTGCCAAATTACTTTCCGCAAGCCATTTCTGACCACGCTTACACTGTTAGAGAACAAAGGCGAGCTACAGAGGGCTGTTCGGAGAAGCAAAACCGTCGATGCCTCTTTGACCAGACTATTTTATTTATCTTTGGTCCACGTGCAATTATCTACCATTTTCACTTACCTTTTCCATTTACTTTGGTTCACGTATTATAAATGCAATGAACATTCTTGAAACGAGAATTTAATTAGGCACTACAATCGGTTTTAACAAGGCGTTTTGTCAGTTTTGGTACAGGAAAATTAATAAAACAGTTTGACGAATATTAAAGAACTGAATTAGTTTTTATTGCATTGTCATCGGATTTACCTAGGTAGATATACCACATATTAAGAAAATGGCAATTCTGGGTGGCGCAGACCTGTTCTGGGCAAACGTGACGTTTATTATCTGGTGAGCAATATGCTCGTATCACACATTGGCAAAAAAAAGTGATTCAAAATTCAGCTTCTGACCTAAACAAACATTGCAAGTTAAATAAGCTTAAAAATAAGAGCCGTGATGGTTTGAGAGTGTATCAAAACTATATAAAGAGCTTAAAATGAATCTACTCAAACACAAAAATGTGCGATTTAATTTGGTGGTGGTTAGGTACATTGATAAATCATTCATTGTTCAAACCAGAAATTACTAGCAAAATAATAATAGCGCTTACAACTAGTGCAACAACCGGCAGCCTTATCGCTATAAGCGGAGGCTTGTTTATTGAATATTGAGTAACTTTACAACAATAGAAACTTACAAACGTACTCGTACTTTACTTACCAAACAAAACAGTTGAAATCCGAAGAAAAAAGTCCAATAACAGAAAGCGACTTAGCCATATGTCGAAACGGGCTTTAATTTGTTTTATTCCCAAACGCTGAAGCCCTCGCCGAGATTCCATCACGGAATTCTACACACGCTCCTAGGAAAGAATTACGGATACGTCTATTTGATATTATCACTCCAGCAGAGGCGGATCCAGGGTTTTGGTTTTGGGCTTATAAAGTCAGGTGGCTGAGGGTAAAAAAAAACAAAGGTCGGGTTTACGGGTGTTTGAGGTGCTTTGGGGGGAGGGGGCAGAGGGTCTTGAGCCACCCCGCCCTCCCCTCCCTGCAACCGCCACTGCGCATATGGAGGTGAATATCTGGATATTCACCGAAGCTGTATAGAGCTAGGCGGGATGAAATATGTGAATAGTATGTTTAGGCTATTATTTATTCTGGAAAAAATTGCTCTTAGCAATAAGGGCGCCCGTTGTTGCACTAGTTTTAAGTGTTTTTATTTAGCTATCTATTTATTCTATGGTATGGGTCTGTGGTATTAGTCACTTAAGGAAGTAAGTGCTGGGGTAGCTAACTACCACTCTTAAGTTAATTATTTATCTGTCATTATACTTGCAAAACTATCTGTATTATGAAAACATTATTTAACGTAAAATGCGACGTAATACTTTTTGGAATCCAAAACTTTTAACTATCTGACATTTTAGTCACTTCTGAATTTAGGAAAACTTGCATAACTACATGTGAAATCTAAAACATCGATTAAAACGTTGATGTACTTGTCTAATAGGTTGCAATGACAAAGACAGGTATATTTTTAGTAACAATTTAGAAATTGTCAAATAAAGCATCTAAACTTGGGCCCATTATTTCGTAAGTACCTACTTTCGTAGCATATGTAAGTTGAAAATAGCGTGTTTGGCAAATATGACAACTTCTGTAATACTCTTTACCTCAGGTTATTATTACCCGTACCAAAACAACGCAAAATGTAACATAATAAGTTTCTACTCTATACAAAGAACATGTAACAACAGTCATAGGCACTAAGTGTATGAAATTGACTTTGAGGAGTTACGAAGTTGAAATGCCTTAATTTTCCTGCTAGCTTATTTCGGAGATCTCGGAAAAACTTTTTGAAGAGCAGAAATGATATTTGCTGAGACTTATTGCGAAAACCGTCTACATGGTAAGTATATTTTTAGTAGAACTATTTTGCTGTGTCCGGGAAAGTCGGTTCCTGGGAGAATCTCGGTAAATATGAAACCTGGATTAAGCTCTTTCAAATAAGAATATAATTTCTTAGAACCTCCTTCAAATTAAAAGAAACCCAAGTTTCATCAAACACCGACAGGAAGTTTTCAGAAAAACTTGGTATTAAGTATATCAATACTACCTTTACTTTCTTTGGTATTCGTTTGTAGGAAATTAGGTACGAAGTTACACGAGTTTCGGCTCCGCCACATAATTTATTAGCAGTATCAAACATTACTTTGTTCCAGGTGGAAAGGCAATTTTAAAAGCATACTTATATAACGATTTTGATTCTGAATTAACTAATGTAACAGGTCTAATTGATAAATTTACATGATTTTACGAGTAGCTCGTCTCGTCACTCAATTGTATAAAAAAGCTTTGCGTTTATTTAATAAAAACTCAAACTCAGATAGACATCTAGTTCACAACAAAAATTACAAACAAATGGACGATAATGCTTTTAAACTAGTGCAACCACTGACGCCCTTATCGCTAAGAGTGATCTTTCTAACAAACATAATCAAGTTAGCTACGTCCATCGGTTTTACTCCACGTGGTGAAGAAAAACGGTAATGGTGGAATGTAGTTTTCTTTTCTATACCCTTGGAAAATATAAAAAGTATTATAATGATCGGTTGAGTAGTTAAGACGTGAAAGAGTAACTAAAATTCTGAATAAATATCTCCGTATGTCTTACTCTCATGGCATTTCTAATGAGAGCGACAGTGACCGAAACAATATCTCACTCGCCAGAACAGGGCCCCTGAAAAATACACTGGCTGCATTGTATTTCTTACGGTCTTTTTACGCTCAATAACGTCGGACAGCTAAGTAGGTACTGTAGTGTAAGTAGTTGGTAGTACTCATACCGTAAATACACCACAGTTATTCCCAACGCTGACCGCCACGATTTCGAAAACCGTCTCACTTCAACTCAATTCTAATTTATTCATACTTAAAAGCGGCCACATCACTTACATAATTACATTTTTTTGAATAATAAACAGCCGGATACGGCGAAATAACTTACCTTTACCTTAACCGTTTTTCTCTTTGGACCCTGTAAAATTCAGGTTGACAAAGCTGCCATGCGTAAGCTAGAAAGCAGAAAGCAGAAACGTTGTCCAACGTAACCTGAGCTCCGTCTATGTTTTACGTTAAGCTAAAAAGAGGTTAGCTTACATTTGGCCATGTCCTGGATAATTGCTTTCTAGGTCACGGCGGGTAGAGAAGCCGAGCGATGTGCGCACCGCTTCTCCTTTTTAATGACGCTATGAAAGCCTGCAAGGGTCCATTATGAAGGAATAACGAGAACATATTTATGGGAAGGAAAGGCTTACAATCAGGACAAGATTTAAACACTTTTAGAAAAGACCTTGTAAAGGATTGTAGGCGGAAGAATTTAATACCCGCAGCTTAACACGTAGTTATAGGCATACCTCGATATTGGGCCCAAGTATTGGACAGATCTAAACTAACTTATAATATATCTGTCTTTATCATTGCAAGCCATTAAACAAGGATGCCTGATGCCTGCCTAATAGTTTTAGAAAATTTAGATCTGTCTTAAAAAGCCTTCAAACTTGGGCCTATTGTATATTATTTTACATACTTTACATTATACAAATATATTAAGAGACATTATATTTATTTTCGGCCCCATCGCACCTTTTAATCTTAGGAAGTGATTAAAGTTAAATCCTGAGTACGGTTGTCCGCCCTGCGATGCGAATTTTCCGGCTCACGAATAATCTAGATTGTCGGACTCAATACAACTGGTACCTAGTTTCTATAGGTAGTATCTGACTGCACTCGGTATCTAGGTCACTCTTACTCAATAATATTTCTAGTAGGGCACAAGTAATGCAAACAAAATCGATTAAATCAGAGAAGTCTCTAGACAATTAATTGTACTTTACCTGTAATTCTGCATGGAGAGAGTGAGACAAAGTTCAAAGAAAAAAATATTTTCGGCCTCAAAAACATTTTACACTCAAAAAACTCAAAAACAACTTACTAGGACCCTTCTACCATATAACACCTAGGTGTTGTAGTTAGGCATCAAAAATCACGACTCTTTTAGCTTATAGGAACTATATTATTCGAAGTATTGATTTATAGAATGAAGTTGACCTGTAAATATTAAATCTCGTTATCGTCAATGCAGGTCAACTGTCCAAGTATAGTAGTTCAAAAAATACGTTCAGCTTCGTAAAATCAGCTCATTTTCCCCTTATCGAACTTTTTTCTTTACAACTCAATTTGCTGAGCTCAAAAGGTATTACGAGACATAAAGTGAAGTATAAAAAGAAATTCGATAAGCTACAATTATCTGATCCGGAGCCGTAGTTTGCAAGGCGGAATGAAAAATGTATTTTAATATTTCCATTTTTACATAATATTTTCTACTCAATGCATTTCCTTTGACATTGAAAGTCCCTTGAGAGTTGAAAGAATATTAAAATTTTTCTCATCAATGCAACTTCTTTGATATTTCAAATCCTTTGATATTACAAGTTTCCATCAAGAAATTGGCACTACTGATTTCCAGGAAGATGCGATTAGCATTAGAGATGTAGCTACTCGGTGGTTGCACTCCATTTACAACTGTAATAAATGTCTACCTACTAAGATAAATTAAGTAGTATGTGTTTTGTCTAGTTGTGAACAAGAAAGAGTTAAAGACTTACCTAGCTTTTATATTGTGAGTTACTCGTCACAATTGCAAAGACACTCTCTGAAACCCATAAACGCAATGTGAGGCACTGCACTGGGCTCGTCACTCTGAGATAATAGCTCTAAGCCCTTTGTGAAATCACTGTTCTTTTTTCGATGTGGAACAAGCTAATGTTTCTATTGCCACTCTAGAGCTTAAAGTCGAGCTAATGGGTTAAAAGTGGTACTTTTCCACATGCGATTAGAGTCCGTTAACATTCTGTGCTATATGTGTAACCTACTTAGAAAGTATTTTTGTCCACCACTCTCATACAGTTCCCCACTTTCCAATATTTACGCTGTACTTGACCTGAGTCGGTGCACGTGTCCTGGCTCCTTTACAATCCTTGGCACGTGTCCTTGCTCCTTTACAATCCTTGAGAAACAATTTTGTACTGCAGCGATACCTCGAAGTATGATTAAATATTTTATGAGAATTGCAAGTTAGTCCCTTGGAGCTGGCTATACTATAGTGCGGGTTGGAATCCACAGAGTGAATACTGAGACAGCATTACGATTTATTTCTTCACGTTAAAGCGCGAGCACGTAAGGAGTCGAGCCGTCACTCCGCATTATTTTACGAAGTTTTCACTGGCATACATGATTCACATACAATTTGGCAGCATCTTTTGTAGTTATTTTATAGTAAAAGCCAGCACATTCACTATGGCTATGGTTAAGCATCATCTTTTGTTGAAAATTTTGGTACCTACCATAAAAGATAGCGCTACTTATCGAAACTTTAAACTACCAGCGACAAATTTATTTTTCATCCCACCATCTCGGAAAGAGTATTTTTAATCTTCAATATCTGAGTGGAAAAGCCGTTTTTATTCTCTAGAGGATAAAGTAAATTGAATTTAGAACATCGTGTGCACTAAGTTTGTGAATTAAAAAAAACATCAAACCTATTTACTGCTACCTCTATGGTGCCGAATATATCATACAACTTTTTTTTAATTTGTTAAAAACTCAGACTCGGAACCTTCTTGGTGTTCTTTTTTCAATTTGCTTTGTACGCGGTTCTTTACGCGGCATTTTTTCACGTCATTGTTAAACCTTATATTAAAAACAAGAGACTTGAAAACAAGTGAAAAAACTAAAATGAGTGATTCTAGCGACGAGGAAGTTTGTTTGACGCCAACAGAATTGACTGAAACTGTTAATAATGCGCAAATGAGCTTTTCCACTCAGATATTGAAGATCAAAAATACTCTTTCCTCGCTGAGGTGGAATGAAAAGTTACGTGTTGCACTCGAGTGCAAAGATTTTTCACCTCGTGCTCTTTTGATTCCCTCGCTAACGCTCAGGATTCTAATTTTGAATGAATCCTTCGCTTGCTCGGTCATCAAAATTGAGCACGCGGTTAAAAAGCAACTTTGCACTCTTGTATAACAAATAACTATTGCCACATCTGTCCTTTATACCCTATGGTGGAAAGGAACGGCTTACTCGAAGCATTTCTTGAAACCTTGTAACACTTTCAGCTTTTCTTCTCGTAACAAGGTACATTTATGATAAGTTTCCTTCAAAAGAAATTGATACATTCTGTTTCATTCATTATAAGGTTCGACATAATATTTCTATCCCTTTGTTAATAATAATTGTAAGTCGTAAAAAAATCTTAAATTTTTTATTTTACTATAAGCATGACTATATTATTAAGATGAAAATTAACAAAATGACGGTAACCAATACCTGTTGTTTGCAAAATTTTGTTAACAAAAACTCATAGTTACTTTCGACATAAACCTACACTTAGCCATCATTGGCCATTAACAGCAAAGGAGCTCTTAAATTCTCATATTTGTCGGCTAGAAGTACGAAACTCAATTAGTATTCAGAAATGTGAATTTACCTCAATTAATTATACGCAAAGCCTATTTGAAGGAACGAAGGTGGGATATCAAAGCCTGTGTTATTACAAAATTGAATTTACTCTGAAAATGAAGGTGTGATAGTGCCTTTGAACGGGAAAAGGTATGACACAATTTGAAAATGTTAGCTTGGGATGTAAAACTACGCATGTATAGTTGTTATTATATGTTGTTATTATATGTTATTATATAAGAAATATTTTTTTTTTATTGAAATGTAAGTACTCAAAAGTAGGTACGTACCGGCCCAGTAATTAGGTCAGATGCATCGATCATAATCCGACTTCGGTGGTCAGATGTCAGAATGTTAGGGGCTTTTATTTGACTTTGGTGGGAGAGGACAAACCACCCACTCAAAGACTGCGCTTGATTTTGCACTTCTCAAAATTTTTAGGGTTGTCCAATTTAGCTTTTAAACATTGTATGAAAAATTGAAGATGACTTTGGCTTAAAATTTAGTTAGGCAATTCGTGTTTTGATACATAGTTTACACTTTGCTGATGTGTAATTGTGTATGTATGTGTTTGATGATGGTGTAGTTCGAAGGCTTTGCTTATTTCACCTGTCTTAATGAGTCGTTTGAAAATTTGAAACACATGGTGTTTCAAATTATTAAAAAAAATTGCAAACTGGCCTACTAATTAAATCGCACTGTGGCAGCGCCTGAGGCGCAACGCCGCAATTAAGCTATGACACGGGAGGAAACCTCCGAAATAGAACAATTATTATTAACTACGATATTAGCAACCGGTCCTACTGAATCTCAACGTTTGCTTTGTCTTTATTATACAGTTACTCGGATGAATGGACCTATTATAGTAGCTACAACCAAACTGTTATTGTTTGGTTTATTTAATCTCACTGCTGTTTAGTTTGTTAGTTTATATGAAGTTTTGCGAATGACAAACTCCAACGTTTGTAAAATTGAAGGTCACAAAGAAGTAGATGAATACTCGAAACTCATTACCCTTCTTACAAGCTTTTATTTAACTTGCCGTGTGAAATATACTAATGTGTATGTTAGTGTGGGTCAAATCTTGCAACTGAATTCTGAACCACTTCCCGTAATCCGATTGAGCAAAAATTTGTAAACCGTGTAACTCCGTTGAGAATGCAATTAAAGCTTGAATTAGGAATATTTTTGAAAATTAGCTCGTTTTCTTTATAGGCTTTAGAGAAGTCGGTATTTTAAAGGCAGCGCAAGGTGTGCACGTATGTGGTAGCTCGCTTCACTCCTGGAATATATCCTTCATTTAGATCTCCGGTTGTGTGATCGAATTTCTAGTCAGAGTGCCCGACCCAAATACGTCAGTAGCCACATGTATTTGTTACAAAATGAGTCAACGTCAGTTTCATAGTAAAGTCCGTGTTTCTAGTTAGATATATAGAAATGGATGCCATTTATATTCTAAGATAATTTTATACGGTTTTGAATAAAGGTGACTCAAACGTTTTATTTGTTTCAGGCAATCACAAGGTCTCAGGAACCTTAGCAACGCAGGGCGAGTATTTGATTGTCAACGCCGTAAGTACTTTTTTTTACTAATTTGTTCTAAATATAGACTTTATTTCTTTACTATATTTTTTACACAACAAAAATATACGATGAGACTAACGTGAGAAACCTTGCCAAAACTGGTATTTACCGGCGAGAGCAGAATATGTGACGAGTTATTTCAATGACTAATTAGTTTGGGAGCTGCTGTCATTAAATATGAATAAACAGAGACGCTGGCGGCGCAAATTGGCTGCTGGAGTTGAAAACTTCATAAATAATGACAGACACGTCGCGCGTTTCAGAGGCTTCGACTACCGCCCTGTTTTCGCAAATGAACAAATCCTGTAGTTCTGAATAAATAAGTAATATACCTACTCTGCCTCTAGCCGTGGGATAATTTTTAGGGTTCCGTACCCAAAGGGTAAAACGGGACCCCTTTACTAAGACTCCGCTGTCCGTCGTCTGTCTGTTTGTCCGTCTGTCACCAGGCTGTATCTCATGAACCGTGATAGTCACACAGTTGACATTTTCACAGATGATATTATTTCGGTTGCCACTATAACAACGTGCACGAGTCCAACTTGCACTTGACCGGATTTTTGCGCAAATATATGTGTAATGTTGGCACTTCACTTGGCTATTCGTATTTGCGTATTCGCCAAATAATAAGAGACGCAGCTATGCAGCCCTTTTTATTTGGCAAATAAACAAACAAAAATCACGATGTGAAGTGCCAGCATAAAATATATAGTTATTTTAGTTGTCAAATTAGTCAGTTTCACTTGCAAATTGTTTACGTTGTGCCCTTTGTGGGCACAATAAAACAAATAATCTACAATCAAGCAAACAACTGGTCTTCCAAAATCTTGCCTTTTTGTTGTAAATACTGCACAACTATCAGATAAGATCACATCGCCTTCGTGTGTTTAAACTACTATTCAAATTTGCACTAATATTAACTAGCATTAAAAAAAGTTTAAACCTAAACTAACAACCAAACAACCAAAATTGTCTTAGAGTTAGAGAGTTAGAGTTCTTTGTATGCACAACTTGAACAAAAAACAAAAGCGTAACTAAAAGTAAAGCTCACCGAAACGAAATAACAATAATACATATTTGTTCTACCGAACGTCGTAATTTCGTAACGGCTCAACGGATTTGAACTGAGGATTTCAAGGAAACTTGTTACGTGACTTATATCAAGAGCTAAGCACATATTCTACATCATGAGAAAATATATCCACACATAAACTCAAGCATAAAACTTTGTGGAAATATGTAAAATACATTTATAATGAGTAAACTAATAGGTTAATATATTAACTAAACTAAGTTCCATAATAGGAAGATCAGGGACTCTTAACACAGGCATTATTTGCCTAATAAGAGTTCCTGGATGCAATATTTATAAACTGACTGGCTTTTACCTACGGCTTCGCTCGCATTCATTTTTTTAAATAAAAAGTGTCCTATTTTACTTCTAGTACCTCCAAGAGTATGTGTACAAAGTTTCATGATGATCGGTTCAGTAGTTTTCGCGTGGAAGCGTAACAAACAAACTTATATTACATTTATTAACCCAACAAAGATATTATATCTCGCAGGATGCGGATGAAATACCACACCCTGATCGAAATACTGACCTCTCAACTTCAAAGTCGAACATTTCCCTGAAAACGTGGTGCCAATTTCTCATATTCGAACAAAAGTATGTCAGCTCGTGTAACGTTTGACCCGAGAGACGCAGCGTGTAGCGTGTTCAATTTAACATGATCCTGGAGATTCTGAATGTGCCAGTTCGAAAACATGGGATCCGTTTATTTATTTGCAGCTCGTAATTGGCCACCGTTAAGTTGACTCGATTTTGAACTAGTTTTCAAAAGAAGGGACATTTCAAAAATATATAATGTACACGTAAACAAAACAGAACGCATAGATGTAGTAAAAGAGCCTTTTCTCATATCCACGCTGTTACTTACTTACCACTTACTTCAAGTCAGGTTTAGACTCAGTAGCCAGATCTTAAATGACGGAGCATATCTTATAAAACGCGCTTCTGTCTCGCTCTTGCTGAGAAAGTTACCATAGTCCAGACCGAGATAGCATCGTGCTCTTAGGAGATCTTTGGCCAAACAGGACTCCGCTGTTGGAACGTCAATGTTCTGATTTTCATTAGAACTGTTACCCGAGTGGTAGAGAATTATCAAACCAAGTAGAGTAAGCTAGACTTTAAAATATCCTGTTTGATTTTGATAAAACTTTCGACGGGCAAGCATTTGCTACAAGTAATTGCTACGTACAATTATGCTACGAGCGCTACAGCTTTGCTACGACGGCGACGTTGTGCTACAGTTTAGCTACGAGTTCTACAGCTCTCTTAAAACCTTCCAGTTCTGTTAGTTACACATGTTTTTATGGCGTTATTTGATCTACAAAGCTAAGTTTATTTATTTATTTTTAAGTATCTATAGCCATATTCTGACGTACTCGAGATTACGTCGGTCGTTAGAGACAATATTTTACCGAAATTGTCTTACTATTTAGAATGGGGCCTCAGATATATACATATGAATACGTATAGTGATCTACGTCCCTATCTTGATCGCTAGGTTATTTATGAATCTTTGAGAAGGTATTCTATTCAGTGTCTAGGTATGCGTAGCAAGTTAAGGTAACAATTGAAAATTATAAGCCTTATATTATAATTAATTTTGAGAGCTGATTTTGGAATTCGCTGTCTTTATAGTGACAGACAAATACATAGCAGCTTTATGTAGGGCTGATGATGATGATGAAAAGTAGTTTATATCCTGTGAAAGTTTCGATGGATGGATGTTTGTTACTAAATCACGCCAGAACGGCTGAACGGATCAGGATGAAATTTGGCACAGAAATGAAAAAAAAAATTGAACCAAAAAGAGGAAGAATAACAAAAGACAATCAAAACTCATGTTAACTTTTTAACAGGTGAAACCGTGAGGCGCAGCTATTGCCTATATAAAAAGACAAAGTGTTTCGTCCAAATTACTAATCGAACTAGAATACTGGCAGCTGTCCTGATTTCACGAAAATGAACAATGATAATGCATACAAGCATAAAATCAATTTACTCGTAGCTCTCAGCTCTAATTTGAATTTGTAAAACATTCAAAATGAATATTCCTAGACAAGACACCAAAACAGTTCGCAAATGTTATCCCTTTGCAACGGATTATTGATTTCTGCCGAAGGCAAGTCCAGTCTAGCTAGCTAGCGTATGTCACAGGCCGATCAAAGCGCTCCCGTAATTGAGTGCTATTTGCAATGCAGCGAAGCTTTGATGGATTTTCCGATAGCTGACCAATTAATAAAATGTAATTTTAATTCCACGGACTCGCTGAAGTGCACGTAACTTTATTTGCCAGCACAAATTGTGGTTTATCATAATTGGATTTAATTGTGTATTGGATCACTTCATAACATTAGCCTTGTTTCTGTTTATCGGAGCTCCCGACCAATTAATAAAATATAATTTTAATTCCACGGACTCGCTCGCTGAAGTGCACGTAACTTTATTTGCCAGCACAAATTGTGGTTTATCATAATTGGATTTAAATGTGTATTGGATCACTTCATAACATTAGCCTTGTTTCTGTTTATCGGAGCTCAACAATGTTTATTCAGGCATTCAGGCGGCCTGAAAACTCTGCCCGGGCTAGCTCGGCCTATACGAACTAACTTACTTTTATTACTAGAATGACCAAGAAAGAGGGTATATAATAATGTAAGCATGTAAAGCAGGGGGTCGATGAAGTGTGGCCAGGGGTGGGAGGGGTTCTAAGTTTTACGACGTCACTTTAAAAATTTAATATTCACGTTCTAAAATAGTTTTTTTTATAATGTGTAGTCATACTAGGAGGAGGAAGTCGCACAAATGTGACGAGCTTACATATGTACTCATACGTGTGACGCAATTTATGGATTGCCAGAGAGGCCGATACCAGTTGGAGTGAGACGGCTGTGGTTGATGATGTATGGAAGTCTGTGTGTTTCTGTAGCTTTAAAACTTTAATCGATTTTGGAATATTGGCAACTCTTTATCGTAATAATCTCTTAGAATTATACATGTCAATGAAAGGCCAGTGGTATTGCAACTTCGTACTAAGTTCAAAGATCAGATCAGATTTTTACAAGATTTTGTTTGTTTGCAGCGATTCGAATGGGTAATCGACCAGCCAATAAGCCCCGGCGAGGTCCTGACGCTGTATCTGATGAACCGCACGCGCTGGACCTCGCAGAAGTTCGTCGGCGTCTATCGGCTCGGGATGCATGTCCTCGTCAATGATGGATACCTATTCGTCACGGACGGCTTGGTGAACGACAGCAACAAGCCTGTTATGGTAAGTCTGATAAAACAACTGTTTTTTTCTTCGTTCTTAACAGAATTTATTGAAGCACGTATTGTGCATTTGTCTGTTTGGTTTTTTTACAAGTTTTTTTTTATATAGAAGAGCGGCAAACAGGCAGATGGTCAGCCTAATGGTAAGAAAAACTGCCGCCTCTGAACACCTGCAACACTAGCGGTGTTGATGAAGTTTTGCCACCCCAGAGGGGTGCTTGTTCATTATTTTATTTTTTTGTTTTGTCCTAGAAGCATATTTAGGAATTCAGCATACGTTTGAAGTACGATAGGTACGGATAGTACGGAACCTTCGACTAGTTTTCACTTCTTGCTTGGTGAGGTTTTGTTAAAATAACATTCGCCAGTTATTATAAACTGACTGTCGCGGTTTGTGGTTTTTACGAAATGAAAAATTCACTGAAATGATGAATGTGGTGAATAATACGAATGATTTACTGAAATCAGTAAATCAAATAAGTGTTAATGTAATACTAAGGCTCAGTGGGCTAGACATAATGTCTCAATCATTTAGCATAACGCTCTCGATAATAACACATCGTGTGAGTTGAGAACTATCATCTTTCTATCTAATTTATCCATTCTAATCTCAAGGTAGCTTTTACAATTCCTGAGATAATTGGCTGTGACAGGCTGACAGACACCGCACTGTCACCATAAGTTTCCTTGGAGGGGTTTAGAGCCCTAAAAATGCACTCGCTACAAACCCTAAAAATACACACACGTTTGAGTTTCGCGTTTGACTTGTTTAAAATCAACTTCTTTCTGAGAAGCCACGTCACTGTACGTTCGGCTATTTTCGCTCAGTGCTGCGCATAAGCCTCTTATTTCGAACGACATTCATCTCGACAATGTGTTAATCTAATATAGGTTCGACCCGCTATTTTTACCCCCGCTAACACTAACCTAACCCAACCAGACTGAGGGCAATCCAATAAGGATTTTGACAATAGACTACTTCCAAGCCATACATTATGCAGTCTATATCCGATCGAGAGCACAAACTAAATTTAGCTGCAGTCCGAATGCATTGTGACGTGCCAACCAGGCCAGGCTATCGTGAATAGTTTAGAAGAAATCTAAATTCATCAGTTCCATTCGAATATCGTTACAGAATTCTAAATTCATTTGATCTGTTCCATTTTCAAAGTTATTCTAGTTCTGTTCGAAGATCTGTTCCATTGTTAAAGTGTTTCTAAAGTTATTCGAGTTCTTTTCGAAGATTTGTTCTATTTCGATCAGTTAATTTGATAAGTGGAATATAATAAATGTACTAGCTGTTCCCTGCCACGCTTCGCTGTGGATAAAAAAAATAGATAAAAACAATCCTTGTTGCGGATTATAATTATATCATGCTAAAATTTCAGCTCGATCGGTGCAGAACTTTTTGAATTTTTGAAGCGTACACAAACCAACATTTTTATAAATATAGATTCTAATTTGAGTTGTTCTTTTGTGTAGTCAGCTTATGCCAAATTGTATTTTATTGATGGTTCGTGCGAAGAACGGCCAATTAGAGGGCTGCCTACAGCCTGGATTTAAATGATTAAATAAGGCGGTTACAAATTCATTTATTTTATTTGTCGGAACAAAATGTTTTCCGCTAGAATACAATAAGTCCATACCTTTATGGGAACCTTTTATTTGCAGAAGAATCGAATCTTTGTTAACTTTTTTCAAAGGGATATTTAATTGAGTGCCGTCAGTAAAACCTCTTGTGATATTACGGTCGTTTGCTTTTTGAGTTACGAGTATTTTCCACTCAGATTTTTTACATATTTGATTATAACATTTTGAAACTTTTAAAATTAATTAACAGTAACTTACATACATGTTGACATGTTTTATGTTTGTGTGTTAACTTTAGGGAAAAGGATCGAAAAAAAAAACAACACTTTCACCTTTTTTTGCGATCGCTTCCGATGGTCTTAGAATGTGTGCAGCAGTTACGTTTAAAGTTCTTCGCTCACTTACTTACTACTTGATTACTTACTTCTCTGGCGCAGAGACCCAAAGTGGGTCTTGGCCTCCGACACCAGAGAACGCCATTGATGACCATGACCTTGCTTTGTCTCTTGCCAGTCGTCGGCTTGGACCCCGCGCTCACTTATTCGTATTTATAATATTAGTGCGGTTACATACTTATTTATGTTTTATGGCCCGGCATTATTGTGGATTGCTATTGAATAATATATCCAACCGGCAATGATTTACCGCGACAGCACATTATACTGCCGCGGT
Source organism: Alcis repandata (assembly GCA_949125135.1). NCBI lineage: Eukaryota > Metazoa > Arthropoda > Insecta > Lepidoptera > Geometridae > Alcis > Alcis repandata. The sequence continues at coordinate 9,761,824 of OX421221.1, read as the reverse complement.
AAATGCGTCACGTACGAGGTAGAGAGTACGTCCTATTTGTTTCCACCACAGTACGGCTAAATATCTGTGAGGGATATCCATATTGCATCCCAATACGTTTATTTAGTACCTACTTTTGTTTTAACGCTTTTGTCGAAATCGTTCCCATACAAGAACGCTACGATGTGACCTCGTAGCGTTCTTGTAGGGATATGTGAGATAGTGTTACTCAGTAGATAGTGTGTCAGTGCGCGTTTGAGTTTACATTTGACACTTAGGTTCAAGATAGAGGGTCTCACTTATAGATATAAGCCCAGCTCAAAATTAGTTACTGCTTTAAATTCTTAGACTTTTTTTCGCACGTCATACTTAGTTTCAACGAGGACTTCACAGTGTATTTTGAGCCGTAATTGAGTAGGATGCATAAATAAGACGCTTTAGGACCATTGTCAGGCCCGTGGAAATATTATAGGTACCCGAAAACTGCACATAATTATATTTAATACGATTCGAGACTCAATTACCTATATCGAAATTACATTTCTAGCATATTCGGTGCATTGTTTTACATTCAACCTCGTTTGCTACAAATACCACTTTTGCTACGTTTGTAGCAAAAGTGGTAGAACTATTGTGTAGATCTACCAAACAAATACAGGTTTTCGATTCGAAGCGCCTTTTTATTATTCAGCGGGCGCGGTCCAAAATACGCCTCCAGCGCCGTTTCCAAGCGCTAATGAGAACCAACACGACACAAAAAGCTTCTCTTGTTGCCGTTAGCGCTGGCCTAATTTGACGTGTCACCGGCTTCATCCGATGTAATGACACTTTCCATGAATAGGAAATATCATTTTTCTTTGGTAATTTTTTTTTGCCCCAGAAACACTGAAAATGTGGCAAAAACATTCGTGAAGTGCAGCTAGCATGCCATACATTGTTAATGGCTCTACGTTGCGAACTTACGATGCTTCGCACCGATAGAGATTTCCGCAGTAACCTACTGTACAAGGAATTGTGTTCATGAATACCGAATGATCTCATATCTCAGCTAGGTCTCTACTGTGATGATCATTCTGATCTTAACCATTACTCTAGCCACTGAGCATCTCAGAATAAAAAAAATGCTGGTCGCAAAATCATTTCATCGCGTTTATAAACTATTACCAATAAAACAGCATTCTTCTCCACAATTTCTTTGTTCCACTGACATTAAATTCTTAGACGACAATTACGAGTACATACTTACCTATTCAATGCAAAAATAAGAAAATAAAATATATTAGAATAGATGGAAAGCGTTTCTATTCTATGCAGTCAAGAAAACATTATCTAATGAAAAAAATATTTGTGTTCAGCGTACATACGCCAGCTCGGACTATTAGAAATACTTCATTGCATGATAAAAGCCGTTGCATGCTGACGTCGCGTGAAAAGCGGGACTATAATCTTTGTTGACGCTTGTTACGAACACTAAGTGCTTGGCCAGACTGAAAGAGCGGGCGCGGGGCGGACGCGGCGCGGCGTACTTAAACATATGAAAACCTATTTGAGTGTCCATACTGGGCGAGCGGGCGCGGCGAGCGGCGCGGGCGGTATGGCGCGGGAAACGCGCGGGCAACGCGCGGGCAACTCAAGCAATAGGCCGTTCATACAAGTGGCCGCAGTGAGTGCGCGGGCGTCAAGCGGCAAACAACGCGGAGCGCGGGGATCTCAAACTTTTCCGAGCTAACCGCGTGCGTAAGCAACATGGCGTCTTCTGATTTGAATATTGGATGTCGAAACATAAGCAATATAAAAACATAAAGGTTATTATACAAGACTGTGATATGAAATAAAATCACAATTTTCTTCATCTTCATGAAATAAAATCACATTCTCCTCTTTATCCATATATTGTATTAATTTGACAAACACTGGACACGACACCGCTCGGACGAGCCGCGTGCTTAACTGCGGACAAGTGAAGACGCGCGCGTTCCCGCAACCGCGCCGCTCCCGCACCCGCGTGTTCAGTCTGGCCAAGCACTTACTGTAGGTACAGGTTCGAGCAAACTAGCGCGACTACGGGGTGGCTATCGGAAGACGGCCAATCAGCAATCGTAACGTCACCACGTCGGTTACGACGATTGGCGTAAGCGGGTCGTCATCTGATTGTGCTGGTTTGCGTGAATCTTAATCCTCGATTTAACAATATTTTCACAACTCTGTAGCCTGTAATCGAGAATTACCTATTTCAATGTAATGTTAGTGAGCAATTTGATCGATGAGACCACGCTTACGAGGTATCTTTACTTCTTTCTATACAAGTATGTATAACATTCTAACATTTTATATACGCTCTATATTATATGAATCCAAAACTTAGCTAAAAAGTGCCAAAAAATTGTTTTTTGTAAGAAAAAACTAAAACTAAACATTTTAATATTTCGTATCTAAATTCAAAAACTCTCTCAACATTTATTTGCTATGTACACTCATGACGTCCATATTTTTGTAGGTACAATAAACAACTTCAGCATTGTAAAATCACCGTAAAGATTTGCAGGCACATCTGTTTTGTTTGAATAAATAATTTTAAAACCACACTGATTTGCCACCCCAATATTATTTATTTACATCCACTGTCAAACCTTTTCATGTAAATAATTTCGGTACAACTATAATTGTTAATATTTATTATTCTTCGAATTATTCTTTTGCAATCGAAATCCTACTGATACCAAATTGCGTTGATTGTACTGATTAAAACTTTTCCTAGACCAATTTATTCAATTTGTTACTGATATAATTATGTATACCTAAATATGTATACATATGACTTATGTACAAATTTACATACCACTGGCTTTTCGGTGAAGGAAAACATCGTGAGGAAACCTGCACACGTCCGGAGAAGAAATTCAATGGCGTATGTGAATTCCAGCAATCCGCACTTGGTCGGCGTGGTGGAATACGGCCTAATCACCCTTCGAGGGTAGACCTGTATCCCAGCAGTGGGAGGATTAAAGGTTGCAAATGATGATGATGATGATGTCAAATAATAAGTTAATACGATTGTTACATTTCAGAGAAATGGTTCTCCAAATTAATAAATTCAGCTCGCCAGTCATATTTCTTTCCCAGACCTCGTTTTCCGATAGTTATATCTCATCACGGTAGGGTTTCAGCATATTGATAACTGCGAAAATTGAATTTCAGCGAAATATTTTCGAAATCAAATAATTCGTCTCGTGTTTCTTTACCCCGAAATTTGTTCGCTTCTCATTATATTAATTGCAGTCCAAGTATTTTTGCAATCGAATATTTCTCGAACATTTGTCTGGGTGCATTTTCGTATGAAATTTCCAGTTGAATGAACTCCACTCGCCAGCGTTCTCAATTGAACGCATTTTAATAAACTGGTCATTAAAATGGAAGCTGGAACACAGACTTTTTCAATTTCGTTTTACGAATAAAACAGTTTCAGACTAAAATTAATTTAAACTGGACTATTTATTATGGATGGTTCAAATGAATTAATAGGCTTACTTTATTGGTTTAATAAGCAGTTATGAATATTGAGCAAATTAATACAGGGTCTTACTTAAACAGCCTGCTTAAATTTAGTCATAGCTTAAAACGTTCTGACAACTTCTCGCTGATGTAAAATGTCACGTGCAAAACAAAACAGAAAAAGTTAAGCAGTCGTTAACTTGAAACAGGTTTTATAAGTAAAGCCTTCGTATATGTAATATTACGCTATTAAATATTTATCAACTTTTTCTTGTCGCACGTGACATCGAGACTACTCACACCCACTTAAGTTTGGGTAGCGTTTATATATAAGAAGTGAGTGAGTGATTAGAAACAAAGGAAGATCGTGTTCCTGTGGATTTAACTGTTTGTCTGATTGTTATGAGTCCCTGAAGCGTTATACATAGAAACTACCTCAATACCGGATTTTCCGCAGCGTTTATTTCCAAAGTAGGTCAAGGTTTGTTTGATTTCAATGAATGTGTACTGAAGTATTTTTTACAAAGGGAGGATCAAATTACTTGGACTCGTGTTTTCCGATCCATGGATAAATAATGGATATCATGTGATACCGAACCTGTGAAATCTGCGAATCTTTCTGCTAAGAAATATTGTATTGCAGATGTACATCACTAGCTGATGCCCGTCACTTTAAGTTACCAGCTTACTTTAAGCGATGTAAGCACCTACTTTAGGTTACGCCTCTGTTTTATTCCCGATTAAACGGCAGAACAAATCCTCACAAAATTGGGCAAGGTGATAGTGAATCACTAGAACGGATTTCAAGGATACTGAAAATGTTATGACCGTATGGGCTTCAGGAGCCTAAACACTCAGAAACCGGGACCAGGCGCTCGACCTATATAAACTTACTTTTAGCCTGAGTATGCACGAACACAGAATATCCAAGACGCGTAAATGTTAAAAAAAGCCTTTTCCAAAATAGTTTCGAAACTCCAATTTCGTAGACGGCCCAAGGGTTTTTGTTCCGCGCTTGTTAGTAAAACTTTTAGTAAAAGAACAAAATAAACACAAACTATTAACTGACCTCAAAGATATTTCCAACACCATTTAATTCACTTACTCAAGCCGTTGCCGTAATTCCCGGAGTTCAAAACCACTATTCGAGGTTCGAGGATGGTTGGCAACGAGCCAAGCACCAGTTGCGGGCTTCATTTTGTCGGGCAACAAGTGTCCCGTACGGCTCAGAATAACGCTAAAAGCAACAGCTAACTGGAACCTTACTCTTCAAATGTTTTCGTCAATACTTTGTTTTAGCAGTTCTTGAGAGCCTTTGTGCTTCAATTTTTACTGAAAATTGTTTGCTGGGTAATTATTTATTATTTACCTATTAATTATCCTACTGTTAGTTTTTTAACGGGTAAGTACCTAGCAATTAAGATGACGTGTGGTGAAGAGAAAATGTTTTCAGTTGTAACACGTAATTTATGAAGAGCTGTACCCAAACTAGATATTATGGCATTTCGTGGGTAACATATACATACATACATTGTACAACCTCCCTGAGTGACACTGAGGCTTCTCTTTGTTTTCACAAAATGTACCTACATCCATCGCAACCATCACTCTACGTAACATGACGTTGTTCAAACTTTACGTAGTTAAATTCTATTTGCAAGTAGCGTGATATGGCAAAATGTGTAGGCATTGAAATAGAAGTATTGATCGTTAGAGTCTTCGTCCTTGGATCATTCCTACATTGGTTTAATCGCAGCGATAAGTAGGTTACTAAGTTGCTAAAAGTATATGTACCTAAATCATATTGTACATAAGATAGTATAGCTGCGCCCCGCGGTTTCAATTGCAAGTTAAATAAAAGCTTGTAAAAGTCGTTACCCGTGTTACTGCCAGTCTTATTACAAGTCGTAAAGACGACATAATTCTTTTTATCTCTAGCTAGGTCGCAACAACGGTTTCAATTTTGTTGAAGCATTTTCGAAATTAAATGAATTTGGCAACTATAAAATCTTCTATGCGTTAAAAAAGGACAGCTCATTTATGATTTCTTTTATGATAAAAGACGCAAATAATTTTAGTTCAGATAGTCAATAGAATAATTTTAGATCAATAATAGTTGAACCAATTTTACAAAAAAAGGAAAAGGAAGTTGTTAAAGAATTCATGCACAGTACAGATAAATGCAGAAAACGTTGACGTATGATCCGCCTGAGCCAGCAAATAGAGAAATATGCCATTAGGTATACTAAAAACGGTAGCGTGCTGTACACTCATGAATAAAACTACAGAAACGTGGGCACGTGATACGGCCGGAAACGAGTACAATCATTCAACTCTGAAACTACTGTATTAAACTACTTAAGCAATATGTTTGGTCTATGAATGCCGCTAATTTCTGCCGAAAAATAAAAGACAACAAACAACAAGGCAAAAAAGGCTATTTCAGGTCATTGTATTATTTTTTCTCAAACAAGAGACGTATTACAGTTTTCGACAACTTTTCTATCAGCATCCCGGTCTTTTCTAGTATTTGTAACTATTTATTTGATGGAAATGCCTAAGCACCAACCGACACACTTGCATAAACTTCCAACCTAACTTAACTAACCAACTAAATATAAAATCCAAACTAAACGTTTCTAATTAGATGAACACTACATCAGTCTTCCTACATAAACCGATAACCTCAGAATTTTGACGTGACACGAGTCAAGAAAATTAATGACACAAAACAATTTCAAAGTTTGTCGAATTCATGATATCAAAGTTTCGTACATTGGCTTAGAAGTTGGTACAATGTACGAAACTTGGGAGACTAGACGTCTGTTGTTTATGAGGGCTTAGGGCTGAGGGATCTTATTTTAGGGAGTGAGATATTATCTCGGTCACTGCCGCTCTCATTAGATAAGTGAGATCGTATAGGCCGAGTGGCTAACCCTGCTTAGAATTTTTAAGCCGCCTGGAGGCCTCTGGCATGGCTTAGCGATTGTTGTCATAGGACAAACAACCCAGACCAAGAACACTCAGTTGTCCGTCGTATGTCGTCCGTTGCTTAATTTTAGTGATCGGTTACGAACTAGCCGAGCTAGTGATATAAGAGAGTAAATATACAATATGTCCGGTTTCCGATGTCCGATACTTTAAGGGGTTAAAATGCAATTAATTTTATCGACAAATCACGGATTTTTTTTATTTTTCTCATTATCTCTTATTTTATTTTTTTTGTTTTATTTCATTTGCTGGGGTATGCGCACTTTTCAAGTACGTATGTTTACACTGTCATAGCTCCTAAACTATCTAACTCACAGTTAAGATTTAAATGTACATTTATAGCAAATATCCTGTATTACTAAAAAAAAAAAAAAAAATTGGTTAACACATTGGTTTTTTTTTTAAACTAATAATCTAAAAAAAACATCAATTTGTTGTCCAATTTATTTTTTTCAAAAATTATTTTTAATAATACTGAAACATTAAAAAATTAAAATTTGAATCCAGATTTATTGTCTACACTATTAACTAACATTTGAGACCACTTTTGTGTTTGTAAGTCTTCTACTTGGGTAGATATTGTTCTATTAATACAAGCACCTATGCTTCGCTAAAAATTTTTTTAAAGTGCTGCCATTTTTTTATTGATGGAGAAAAATAAAAAAAATCCGTGATTTGTCAATAAAATTAATTGCATTTTAACCCCTTAAAGTATCGGACATCGGAAACCGGACATATTGTATATACAGGAAGATTTCATTCCCCGTCACTACGAGTATATATATATTATATACTCGTAGTGACGAGCGCTACATGGAGAAATGAAGGAAATGTCGAGTGAGACTGACTGAGATAATCTCGAGGGCCCACGAATAGGGTCCCACAACCTTTAAGATGTCTACACTTAACAGACTGTTTTGTTTTAATTGTGATTTCTTAATTACTGAGATAAATATTTGGGTGACTGCTCTAAGCTTGGTTACGATTCTATTCACAGTAATTTTGTACTCTCCAATTCAAGTTGATATATAAAATATAGGTATTAACCTCTAAAAGCTACTGAAAATTACAGTAGCTTTTATAAATATGTTATAATGATATCACAAAAAAATAAAATAGCTATGTAGGTTCGTCACGTTTAGTTTCCTGAATGTCAAACCTTACCTTACCGTTATATTCTCCAAACACAAAATTACCCAAACGTAAAAATTCTTCAAACATTTAGTCCTTAAAATTCAGTCTCTGAAACGCGCAGCTTTTAAACGTTATTCATAGTAGTCATACATTTATTATTCTGCCTCATTTATATTCAGCCGCTGCCCCTTCTGCTTGTGGTGCCGTAAAAACCTCCCGAAATACAGCTGTAGCAGTCTCGAGGGCAGGGAGCGTTTACATGCTGCTACTTTGTTCAGTTATTGTTGAACGCGCGAAGTACGAGTAGAATAACGAACTGGCTCTGTCTATCATTCAACAGAAATGTCTTCTGCGAAAGGGACATTCTGATAGGGACCCGTTTCCTTTAACTTCCGAAGAGATCAAATGAACGCCCGTCTGCTCAACAATACACTTGTGTACATCATGTACAGTACATGGTGACAACGATCAATAACGACAAACATTTCGTGTATTGTGTCTGTCTGTACAGACAAGACAAGACAACAAGACAACAACACGCACAGACAAGACACAAGACAGACAAGTAGCACTCGCATGCATCGCAAGTGAGTAAACACATAGGAAAGGCGTTGAGTTTTAGACTATAGGTAACCTCTGCCAAGAACTGGGAAGTGCAAGCTTGAGAAATACCACCAGCAGTGGCACAGCAAGAGAAGTTACCAGTTTCCATGCGGACGTGCACATTCACGCATTTACAGATACCGTACCTTATTTGGTGACCATCTTCCCAGGTCCTAATTTATGCAGCTATTTTAACGTCTCCCAGTCACATTGAATTCTTTTTTGTTACTTAGGAAGAAGAAGGTTTTAAGGTTTTTTTTTTTTTTTTTTTTTTTTTAATTTAATTTTGGCTTCACACTCAGTGTATTTTACTAGTGTAAAATATAAGGTTTTTCAAGTGGTAACAAAATATAATCACAACTGTCATTTTAATCAAGCTACATTTGATAGACTATAGATGGGGCCCGAAGCTGCGTGGCTGGTTTTTTTAAAATGTTTTTATTTTATCACGAATAAGTCCGCTTTTGACCCCAACTCGCCCGTTTGGTAAGCGACGTGGTCGAAGATGTAGCACGCAGACTTAAAAGATACCTATTCACTCTGACCTTGAAAAGCCGAAGATTATATATTTCAGGAAACAAGGAAGTCGGCAGTTTATTCCATTCCCGGGCTGTACGGATCAACAAGAACATTATTTTTACAAAACAAAAAACAAAAACCGACTTCAAAAGACCGACTATTGAGTTATTCATCTATTTGTCGCGCACGTACTTAATGCAGATTTAAGACTTATATGGTTTTCTCATGGATACCATTATCAGAACTAGACTAAATTGAAATGGGACCAAATGGGAAGCGTTAGCTTTCTAATAAAAAAAGAATCATCAAAATCGATTCACCCAGTCAAAAGTTATGAGGTAACAAACATAAAAAAAAACATACAGTCGAATTGATAACCTCCTCCTTTTTTGAAGTCGGTTAAAAAGAATATATGTTCGGCTTTCCATCTCACATGTTATAAAATAGCCAATACCACTCAAGAATAGAGGTAGAGTAGCTTTCAATTGGTACACAATTTTTCAAATCGTACCAGTAATTTTGGAGAATACTCTTTCAAACATACATACAATCATACAAAACCTCGTTGGCATAGGAATTAGTATAAATTGAAATATCTCACATTGGAGTACGTCACATATTAATATGTTACATTGTAAAATGTTAGATTGGATTATATCCTCATCAATCTAAAAAATACCTGGAATACATAATATTAAATCACAACACATAGAGACATGCCACGTCAACGTGGTATGGAATAGAAAGTTGCATGAAATATTATAGTGAGTTTTGCTAGAATTTTTTCAGAAATCATAAACAATGATTCAAAAGCTTTCGGATGCATGGTATGAATATTATTATTCATAATAATATTAATATAATAATATAATATTAATAATACATATAATATATTAATAATATTATAATATATTATTAATATTAATATACCACATATTTATTTATTTTCATACTTTTTCAATTTTTTACAATATACATAGAATATAAAAAACAATACATATATTATAAAAAACTTAAAAACTAGAGTGCCACCGGCAGCGGGGCAGGGCCCAAGCATACCGGTGGTTAAGGCTGCAGAGTGAGGAACCTCACTCTGCAGCCTCATAATAGGTGTACATGCAGTTGTCCTTTATTGTTTGCGTTTATCGCATGCGACGCACTACACCACCGGTAGCGGGGGCCGGGCGCGGAGCAGGTTGCCCCGCAGGCCCCAAGCGTGCCGGCGGTGGACGTCCCCGTCGCACAGGTCGTGGCGGCGGCGGCGGCGTCAGCGGCCCGTCCTCGTCGTTCGACGCGCTCGTGTCGGGGGGAGTGATGAACTCATCTCCTGACGAGGAGCTCGGAGACGACGGGGCGGGCGGAGGTGGTGGGCGTGCGCTACGTGTGTCCGCTTGTCGTAGTCGTTTTTGCAAACGTGTTTGCATTTTTTAATCGTTGTTCCATAATTTTCAGTTTGACGTTGTGTCAAGTAACGTCAAAATTGTTTCTGTAAACTTGTGAAAAAGGCTTGGTGTGGTAAAATAAATATAAAATCCAGGCTATTTAATCTTTTGTGCTTTAAATTTTGTAGGAAAAATGGATATACTATATAATGGATAAAACAATTAAAATAAAATAATACTACAAAAATCGACAGACGGGTGTCAGCGGTTTTTTTTTAATTAATATTATTATTAATCTAATATTTCTCCAATGCTTTCTGAGCAACAGACGGATATCTATTGTTTCATGAGACTCCCTCGTTCAATATTTGGAATGGTAATACAAATTCATGATGGAAATCATAATAATTCAACAAAGTAAACGATGTTCTCGTAGCTATAAAAGATTGTCAGTTATTTTAGGCATGCAGTTAATTAACCGACTTCAAAAAAGGAGGAGGTTATCAATTCGTCTGTATGTTTTTTTTTTATTTATTTTTTTTATGTTTGTTACCTCATAACTTTTGACTGGGTGAATCGATTTTGACGATTCTTTTTTTATTAAGAAGCTGACGCTTCCCATTTTTTTCGCAATTTAGCCCAGTTCTGATAATGGTATCCATGAGAAAACCATATAAGTCTTAAATTTGCATTAAGTACGTGCGCGACAAATAGATGAATAACTCAATAGTCGGTCTTTTGAAGTCGGTTTTTGTTTTTTGTTTTGTAAAAATAATGTTCTTGTTTGTGTCAATGTTTGGCATCACACTGATATCTTTTAAGCGAAAGAAAGAGTTTGTTATTCCTTCACACTGAAACGAATGAACGGAGTTGGATAAAATTTAGAATAGACATAGCTTTTATTCTAGATTAACAGATAGGCTAGTTTTCATCATCATCATCATCGTCACCACGCAGATGAACTCGCGGGGTACGAGTACAGCTAGTAAATTAGTATTTTCCAAAATGAAAATACCGATGTTCTAAGCCAAAACAATAAATTAGGGTAGGTTTTTGTCTCTCGTGTTTTTGCTATCGCTGTGTGTTCGTTACATACAATAATACAGTATAATAAGTCTACAATAAGTCCGGGCCTACACCCAAATACTGAAGCTTCCAAAGTTTCCATTTCACCATTTTGGCATGAAACCCTGAGAAATTGATATGTGAACGTTTTCCTGTATATTTTTGCATAGCATACAATGTTACATTATAGGAAAGTATAAACTGGGTTGTAATATGGGAGCGTGTACACGTTTGATGGCGCTCCACTGTTTACGATGAACCGCGATTCGTTACCGTGGAATAGCTGAAGCAGTTTACTCACAGAGATAGCTGAAGATTTAAAAGCCTTTTCGATAAAAAGTTGTCCTCTGAACTCTTGTAGAGCGCCGCGTCTTGTCGCGCCAATCAATCAATTATTTCAAGGCTGTTGTCTGAAAAAATTCGTCTAAAGATCCGAGAGATTCTTTAGATTTTCGAATATACTGTGAATGTTCGGGTAGTTAGTCGACGGGAACATTCGAGAATTTTACTTAATTGTTAAAAAAATAGGTACCTACCCAAAAATCTTTGGCAATGTTTTTTTTCTGACCTATTTAACGGAATTAATAGTTGAACTAATTAGACTAGACTGGTGTAACAACCTATGTTCCCAATTTTGATATACCAAAATGTCAAAAATCGTAACAGTTACTTACGAGTCTCTAAGTCCTTACATAGACCTCGCCAGCACACACTGGTATTGAAACAATTACAAACTTATATTTCGACAACCCGTTGACCAATGTTGCTCAAATTCAAAACCACATATTTTAAAATACTGTAGAATGTGTATACAAAGTTTAGTCGAGATTCATTGAAAAACACGACCAGCACGCAAATACCAACATCAATAAAACGTTCGGACAGATGAAAACAAAATTTGTCAATTGTTACAGAGACGGTTCGCTCGCTAGGTCAATCAATTATACAAGTAACTGATTGATTATAAATTGTTTATATCAGAATATTATCAGCAACAGATTACTGATAACTGATAATGATAACTGATATTCAGATACAAAACCAAATATGTAATAACACTACTCACTATTGAAAAGTGTGCGTGCGCGAGGTCTATTGTACGTAGAATTACAGAATTATTAGTTAATTATACTACGTACCATAGGTACCACAGCATAATTAACATAATGACAAAATTGACAAAGGGCTCTGCACCAGACTGCAGATCCAGTCGTCATTATGCTAAGTAGATTGAAGCAGTCATCAGCTAATTACTCGTACTAATTGCTTATCGCAAAGCAAAGCAAAGTAGTCGTTAGCTAATTTACTAATTGGTCATCTCAAAGCAAAGCAAAGTAGTCGTCAGCTAATTACTAACTAGGATCGAAAGCTCATCGCAATCAGGGATGGATCTTGTGACCTGAACCATTAAATCATTAGTCGATTACCGTAATTGAAAGCTTATCCCTGTTTGTTTATTTTAATTTAAGAAGCTAAATAATTCTGATCGAGCAAACTCCCGGCGTCGTCGGAGCTTTGATCAAAATATATCGAATAATAATAACAAGCAAAGGTAACTTGGGCGTTGCTCTGCCCCTGGCTACGTCGCCGGTACCTCTCTAGTTTACAAGTCTGCCATCTATTTATAATAATCCTTATTTTTGTTGTGCCTTTGCAAGTCATCGTTAGCAGGGTGCAAATAACCGGAAGTTGTGTGCTTCTCCAGATAAAGGTATGCTCGACGAATGTCAAGCGTGCCGTTCTCTTGTTTTATTCCGTGAATTGTTTGTCCTGAAAACTCCTTCTGCAATTACACTCAAAATTCTTGGTCTCCATGATGAGCTTTGCTCGGAAAATAGATCGATTTTTGTCTCCGTGTAGAAAATTTCATCGAATCATTGGAATCGTTTTTGATTAAATATTGCTTGCTTAATAGAGTTAGATATATAATTAGAATTGGATAGGAAGGGACAACAGGAACACGCAAAATGATAGCAAAGTGATGGGATCACTTTAATAATAGGTCGGGTAAAAAGTTCCTTCGCATTTTTTGAGAAAATTCAAACATTTTTTAAAATAGTTTATTTACATTTAACTTAAAATTAAAGTATGTAGGTACCATTTTGTTCGATAACTTTTTGCCATCTTGTAGGTAGGGACATGATCTCATTGCTATAGAAATTTTGAGACTTCTGATCAAAATACCGCGACAAGTGGTTTTGGCAGTCCTCTGACTAAAGAATTCTGAAGAGACCGAAACAGGTGGAAATCTGAAGGTGCAAGGTCAGGACTATACGGCGGATGCATTAACACCTCCCAGCTAAACTCTCTTAATTTTTGCTGAGTGGCTAAAGATGTGTGAGGTCTAGCGTTATCATGATGAAAATCCACACCCCCTTCTGTTGATTAATTCCGGCCGGTTTCTCTCAACTTCTTGCTTTAATCTCATCAGTTGTTCGCAGTAGAGTTCAGAATCAATGGTCCTGCCTGGTGGTAACAGCTCATAATGAATAATGTCCTTCCAATCCCACCACACACACAGCATCACCTTGTTACGAGCTAACCCGGGTTTCACCACAGTCTGTGAAGCCTGACCGGCCTTTGACCACGACCTTTTTCGCACGTTCTTGTTGTACGTGATCCACTTTTCATCACCAGTTATCAGCTTCTTCAAACATGGTTCGGTTTCATTACTTCGTACTATAGAATCACAAATGAGTACACGGTTCATTAGGTTTCTTTCAGTGGGCTGAAGTGGGCTCGTGAGGTACCCAAATATCGATCTTTTTTGTGTACCCAGTTTTGTTCAAATGCGCCAAAACTGTTTTGTGGTCAATTCCCAGTTCTTCAGCTACGTCGTAACTACTGATATGCCGATCTTGCTCCACTTTTTCAAAAATGGCATCCATTTTATCCGTAATAGGGCGACCAGAGCGACGTGCATATTTGACATCAAAATTTCCAGATTGAAAACGCTTAATCCAAATTTGTGCTACTCTCACAGACACTGCACTAGGTCCATAAACATCGCAAATTTTTTTCGCGGCTTGCGTTGCATTATTGCCATTTTTTTAGTAAAATTTTAAAATGTAAGTATCGAATTTCTTCATTAGATTCACTCATCTTGACAGTACGAAAAACAAATGAAAATCACACATTTTCCTAATTTGAATTTGGAAATATGTTCTTTAAAATTTAAACTTTCAATGAAACCAAAACCAGCCCGATACAAATAGTATAGCCAAAGATATTTTATTACAAGTTCATACATACTATAATGCGAAAAGACTTTTTACCCGACCTAATATAATAGGGTCACTAAAAAAGGGTTTCAACCGCCTTCTCTATTGTGGAACCTCAAAACAATTTATCGTGTCTGTTGAATGTTTTTGAGCGTGACATAAAATTACTTTAAACAGATGCCATTATGCCTCATGAATGTAACTTCAAACAAATTTGAATTGTAATTATTTGATGAAACAATGTAAATTAAATGAAAATCAAAAGTAAAAACAAAGGAATTTCAATTAAAAACAAGTTACAAGGGCAACGAGGAAGACATTATGTGAGCGATCTCACTACAGGTAGAGGGTAAAAAAAACTTACTTCGTTAATTAACACGATTACGTGTGGCTGATGTAATAGATTTCTTTGCAGTAGGAGAAGTCGAACACCATCATCACATCATTGTCCTGTAACTTGCGAAACGACAACGAACGAATGGGTTATTTTATAAAAAAAAGTCTAACATCACATTGATGGGGTAAATCATGAATACGCCTGCTTTTGGGGAAAAAAGATAGGCCAGAGTTTTCCCCAGATTTGAATTTAACGAGATTCTAGTCCCATTTGGAAATGGCTGCGAGAAGTGCGAGAGTCTGATTCATACGCTCAACCAAGTCTTTTCAATTTCCGGCTGTAGCTCTAGGACTAGAAATATACTTCTCCACAACTGTGCTATCATTTATTCATCAAATTATGCTACCAACACATCCCCCTGTAAATTTAACAACCTTGAAGAGTCGAGCAACTTTTTATGAAACAAATAACTAAGTATAAAAAGTTCTTAACTTTCCTTGTTAACAGTTTTATATTGCGACGTTTTAAATAAATACTGCAAAGGATGTCCTCCATTTTGGTCCAAATGTGAAAGTGGCGACTAACGAAACGTTGCATTATTTTATGTTAGAGCATGTCTTTACGATCCTCCGTTATTATCACAGCGAAGCTGTAACTCTGTTGTGCTTGGATTGATCGATCGATTGAATTTAATGTCAAAAATAAAATAAATTAAATATCCTGCCATAACATGTCATTTTGAATCATCGTCATCATAATTCCGATTGTCGGCCCGGTCATTTTGAATATTTTTTGTTAATAATAATATACGTATTGTGGTATAAATAGCAACATATATTATATTCTACACATAATTCACAAATTTTTTGAATGACTGAGTGATGTTTGTCGGTTAGGTCTCTACCAGCGTACCGAAGACAGTGGCGAACTCAGGTGGCGTTATGCCTTAACAGACCAATGCCACCTGAGTTGTCCTCAAGGCATGTCAACTGTACAAATCTCAGCTTGCGTGGGCAGTGACTGTGCAAATAATAAAGATGTTCTGCATAAACGTGACGTAGGTTAGTTCTTACGACAATCGAACAAGACGGAGTGGGCTGAACTGCCAAACGCAAGCTGGAATGTCCGTTCCTTATTACAATTCCCTTGAATAACCTCGCTGTTTTTGAAAAGGGCAAACCTAAGCAACCATTTGATATTGACAGACTTACGTCGCCACGTTGCTCACGTTGAGATGCCTCATGTTTATTGCAGGCCACATTTTATATGGTTTTAAGTTCTATCTAAAGCCATTTTTTAAACCAGGACAAGACGTACTTTGAATTTTAAATTATTTTAATTTTAATTTTGAATTTTTAATGCAACTTGCATTAAAAATTCAAAATAATTTATTCAAATATACGGGTACCTACTTAGATGTACTCTTTTAAAAGTCAAATGTTATACAATTTTATTACGAATAAATTATAACACAATAAAGGCAATGTCAAAGAAATAAAGTACTCGGAAAGGTAGAATAATGAATTTAAAGGATGAATATTGAATATGGAAGTAGAAAATCAGGCTTGCATAAAGCTTACCACAAAACCCTGTAAAGCTTTCCATCACTAGGTAAGTAGGGCTAAACACGAGTAAATTACCAGAGAGCTGATCGAACGGCACTGCGCCAAGTAATCCTTCTCGATTGCGAATCTCTACGGATTTGCCGCTTAAGTTAAAACACTTTACTCGTAGTTGTTTGAAAGCTCACATTAGTGTTAATCTTAAGAGGAAGAATACGATTGTCGTTTTATTGCTCGTATAATCTAGAGGTAGATACTTTATTTTGGTGATTGAAATTAATAGAAGAAGTTTAAGCATATTATTATCAATAAACAGGAAAAGTTTAAGCTTATGTTCACATTTACACCTACTTTTAGCCGTAACATATAGGTATTAATCGCGATATGAAATGTGTAGAATGTTGGCTGCTCATACATATAATTTAATGATATATATAAATAAACTATATATTACTAGCTGCACCCGGCGGTTTTACCCGCTGTTTTTTTACTTTTAAACCTTCTCTGTATTAGAGCAAACAAAACAAAAAATAAATATTCAAATCGGTCCAGCCGTTCTCGAGTTTTAGCGAGACCAACAAACAGCATATGGAATGTAAGATGTCTTAAAACTCGTCAACGAATTCTCATGTTCATCCGAAAAAGTTTTTGAAATGTTTTCTCTATTTCTCAGTTATTTCCACCACTGGTTTCATCCTGTGGTGATAATGATGATGAAAAGTAAATGTCCTTTTCTGTACCTGAAATTGTGTACACTTGTCACGATGATGTATCATCGTGAAATTTTGTGTACTTTTATCATAAATGTGTAATAATATGATATAGGTAAATGTAGTAATACGAGTAAATGAGAAAATGATTTTGTTTAATTGTTTGTATGCTTTGACTATGCAATGAGTTGAATAGTCAAAGCGTGAGAGAATTACAAACAATTAAACAAATTATTTCAGCATTTATGATAATGATAGTTTGGTAATATTTGAAAATGCGTTCAAATGAAAATTGAAATGTAAATAGATGTAATGTTGTGTTTAATGAAAATGTTGATAGTGCAAACTATTAAGCCGGCGACTGACCTGTAACATTTCGTCGTAACGTAACGTTACGTTACGACGAAATGTTGCAGGTCAGTACAGCGAGCCGATCCGCTCGCTACGAGCGCCGCGTGCTCCACCACGCTCGCTTCGAATGCTACGTTACGGTACAGTGGGCCTAGCACAACTTTGACGTAAAAATACATAGCGAGTATTCGATAGAAAAGTGTATGCCATTTACACCCGTCAGGAGCACACTTGACAGTCGTAAATGGCGTACACTTTTCTATCGAAAACTCGCTACGTATTTTTACGTCAAAGTTGTGCTAGCCCCACAGGTCAGTCGCCGGCTTTAAAGTACTGACGTCAATGTAATAACTCGCAACTACAATTTAATATTGAAAAGCCTGGAAAATTGTGCATAAATAGAATTACTACGGAAATGGAAAAGTTGTTTCTCAGAAAAGATATTATTCAAGTTCTCCAACAGCACAGATGAAAGATCACTACTGTACAGCCATGCCATTACATAAGTGAAAGAGCACTGCAGAGAATGAATACAAGAATATAATTATGCTTTCGTCAAGTACCTAAGTTCATTCAAAACAAATACAGGGTAACAAAGAAAGGATATGCGAAGTCGAAAAAGTATCATGGTACTCACTCATCTTATGAGCAAATTTTAGGGATCGCACCAACCAAGATCAAGATAAAAAAAGCTGTCCTGTAGAACAGTGTCAATGATACTCGACAAGCTGTACGAAACAGCGGATTTTTCCCGATTTCAGGGTTGATCTTATCGCAAAAGTTATTCAAAATCATCATTGACGTGAAGAATAATAATACTATGAGCCCTTTTTGACTTATTATATCCATTCTTTATTACCCTGTAAGTGCTAGAGTATTGGGTTCGCATTTTTTGTAGACGTATTCAACAAATGCCGTATCCATGTATGCAGAAATTCCAGGGAAGTGATTGTCCGAAAGAAGTACTCAAATGGGCCCAATAAAATATCGCAAGGTTTAAGCGTAGGTAGTGGCTATTCCACGAAAATCCAAATAACGCTTATGAAATCCAACTCAATAGGATATAAATATGTACTTAGTAATTCAAGAAATAGGAAATTAAGGAGGTTTTCCTCAAATAAATATTTACCATAGATTGATAGGTAAACTCCTTTTTAATTAATAATCCTACTACAAGGATACCCTTAATGGGTAATTAGACCGTATTTCGCCACGCGGGCCAAGTGCAGGTTGGCAAATTCTACGCCATTAAATGTTTACTCCGGACGTAATATATGCAGAAATAAATAACGCTTTTAACTTATCATCATCATAATTTTTTATAATTGCCTTCTATCTGCTAATGATGGCTATGCTATCACCTCTGTTTGGATTCTGCGCTAATCAGGTCCAGGTTTCGTTAAATTGATGCTTAGGAAAAAAATATAGTACGAGCTTTTTCTACAAGTAATTGGAAAACATCAAGATTAGCTTGAGCAGAAAAAATAGATGATCCGGATAACGATTGAGGGTAATCGTAATTAGAGTTTCTACGTCGAAGCTTTTGTTAGCCAATTAAGAAATCTAGCAAGCAATCAAGAAACTTTTAGATGTTAATTTTATTATCAATCAATCAATCAATCAATCAATTTTTATTTTCCATAGGCATGTTACAAGCACTTAGAAATTGTCGTTTTTCAATCATATTAATTGAAAATTATATAAAATTAAATAAAAAATAAAATAAACACACATTAACAAAAGTAATAAAAAATATCTGCAATAGAAATAAAAAAAATAGAAAAAATATTTTTGTCTGTAATAGCATCTGCTAATTTATAATAACTTTTCTTTTGGAGACGACTTTTGACAAAGTTCAAAATGTAATTTTTGGGACTAGCCTTCATGGGTTCCGGAATTTTATTATAGAACTCAATCCCTAAACAATAAAAACTATTTGCAGTTTTAGCTAGCCGTCTTGGAGGTCGCACAATGTGATTTTTATGCCTACTATTACGACCATAATATTCACCAACTTTGTCCATACTCTCTAAATTTTCAATTACATATAATATAATTTGATATAAAAATTCTCCAGTCATCGTCATAATTCCTAATTCATCAAATACATTTCTGCATGAGTCCAATTTCTTAAGTCCTAGTATATAGCGCACAGCCCGTTTTTGTAAAATGAATACTCTGTTGGTGTGACATTCAGCAGCAGATCCCCAAAAAAGTATTCCATATGTGAGAAGTGAGTGGAAGTAGGCGAAGTATACATCTCTTGCCGCTACCGACCCTGCTAGTTCTTTGATCTTTTTTATGGCATAGGTTGCTGAGCTGAGCTTTTTAGTTAAATTGGCAATATGTGAAGTCCACTTAAGTTTGTTATCCAGCCACACGCCTAAAAATTTCACTTCATTTGAAAGTGACAAATTGAGATCATCCAGAGTTTCTAGGACTCTAGAATTTGAATGTGACTTTATAATATTTGTGGTTAGGTTAAAGTTAACTATATGCGTTTTGGCAACATTTAACAGCATATTGTTGGCTGAGAACCAGTTTTTGATATTTTCAAGAGATCTTTTTATATTCCTGCTAACAACAATATCAGATTTGTCTTTAACTATTAAGCTAGTGTCATCTGCGAACAAAATCACATCTACATCCTTTGTTACTGCTGACAGATCGTTAATATATATAATAAAAAGCAGTGGTCCTAAAATCGAACCTTGAGGAACACCTAAGTTAAGAATGCTTTTATTCGATCTACATCCATTCACTTCAGTCACTTGCTGTCTATTACTTAGGTACGATTTTAACAGATCTGATTCATTGAATCGAACACCGTAATGGTACAATTTTGCAATCAATATTTCATGAGATACACAGTCAAACGCCTTTGAGAGATCACAAAAGACGCCGAATGTCTTCTGCCCTCTCTCAAGGCCAGTAAGAATATCCACAATAAGCCGTGTTATGGCATGCATACATGATTTAGATTTTTGGAACCCAAATTGCCGGGTATTTAAGAGATTTTCATCTACCATAAATGTCATTAATTCTTCAGTGATATATTTCTCAAATATCTTACTTACACTGGGAAGGATCGATACCGGGCGATAGCTATTGCAGTTAGTGGCTTCTCCTTTTTTGAATACAGGGACAACCTTAGCTACCTTCATCTCATCAGGGAAATATCCTCTGCTAATACAATCGTTTATGATTGAAGTAATAGGGTCCACAATGACATTCTCCAGTTTTTTTATCAGATATGGTGAGATATGCCAAAAATCGTTTGATTTTTTAGGTTTCATTTGTCTGATTATTTTTATTACACGATTTACAGTGATAGGCCTTAATATAAAATTGGACTGATGACAAGGTGCGAAGTCGTCCAAGTATTTCAAAGAATATTCGGTGGAGCTATTCAGATTCTTAGTCAGATTATTTGCTACGTTTATAAAATAATTATTAAATATATTACAAATTTCATTTCTATCATTCATTAAATTACCATCATCATTTAGGATTTTATCACAGTCAAAATCACAGTTACCACTTTTTCCTGTCTCTTCTTTAATAATTTGCCACGCACATTTAATTTTATTGTTGGCGTTTTCAACTCTCCGTTTTAGGTGATTTTTCTTAGCAATGTGGCATACTAATTTGAACATTTTACTATATTTAGTCAAGTAGTTCTTAGAAACGTTACCATCATTATACAGAGCATACAATTCAAATAATCTTTGTCTAGATACTAAAATTCCTTTCGTTGCCCATTCACAAAACTTGGAGCGTTTATCAGATGATTTAGTGACAGGCATGATTTTATCTAAATTATCTAAGAAGATTTTGAAAAATTTGGAATAGTCATTAGGAGAGCTGGGGCATTTCCATGCCTGATGTAGACAGAGTTTAAGCTCATCGATCTTCGTATTGGTAGTTTTTCTGAACATTCTTTTATTGTTACAGACATAGTTGAGCACAAGTTCAAAGTTAGCAATTTGTGCAGAATGGTCAGATTTAATCCCTGTTGTGACCCTTGTACTTATAGTGCAGTCGGAGTCGGTGAAGATGTTGTCTATACAGGTTTTAGATTTGCCAGCAATTCTAGTGTGCTCGTTAATCAGTTTTTTTAGACAAAAACTATTGAGAACATCCGACAAAATATTCCTTAGTTCCATATCCAAAGCAAAATTGACGTTAAAGTCACCACATAGTATTATAGTTTTGTTGTTATACGCAGTTACTTTGTCAAGACATTGTTCTAGTTTGACGGAAAACATATCTAAGTCTCCAGAAGGAGATCTATAGGTAACTATTACAAAGCAATTTTCCATTTCAATACAGCTAACCTCAAAATGTTTTTCTATGGACATTTTGTTGATGTCTTCTCTAGTTTTAAATTTTATTTTATCTTTCACTAAGATTGTACAGCCACCTTGGGTATGTTTAATCCTGCAGAATGAGGATGCAACTTTATAACCTTCAACTTTGAATACATTTAATTTACCTTCATTAAGAAAGGTTTCAGTCATACACATTATATCAATAGCTTCACATTTTAGAAATAGACTTAAACTATCAGTTTTCCTATATATACCTTGTACATTTTGATGACACAACCTCATTTCACGCTTTTTTGGGGCCTTGTTTTGGGAAAATTTTGAGGATGATTAGGTGTTGTATCATCAACCAATACAATCAGATTTTTGTTATTTATACCGTATTGGCACGCAATACTGATACTACATGCAATGTCATTTTTGCCATTTTTTCTTTGTTGATGATCATTGACGTCAATGATATTGACGTTACTCAGCAATGAAGCCAGAACATAAAGCTTAGAGTTGAGTTTTGATATACTTACGTCTAAACTAAATTTATTTTTAAACACGATTGTCGATACAATAAGTTTCTTTCCTTGGGCCTTAAGGGCCATAGCTAATTTTTCTATGGTGCTCACGTATTGATTTGCAGAAGTGCTTATGCTTTCGTACATACCGATCATAATTATTATTATATCATTTTCATTAATTTGACTACTAAAGCTATTTTCATTATGAAGATTATGAAGAGTTTATCTATCTATTCATCTTTCATTGTCAGGAACTTGGTTCATCGCAAAGAAACGATATCATCTGAAATGGATGAATTACTCAACAAACATTGGAGATTATTAATAGCACTTAGGAACGGTCGTCTTGTCCATTATTAAGGAGACACATAGTACCTACAGTTCAAGCGGTGTATACGAACTGAGCACTCAATTTGTTATTCTACAAGGTCAGGCCGCTGTGCAAGGCGGCCAAGGCGAATTCGGAATGTGAAATGGCCAATTCGTCACTTCGCCTTTATTTGCAAATTTCTGTTCTTAGCTTTATTACGCAGGTGAGTTCCCGAAATGAGAACACAATGTTGCCTACAATAAAATGCAGAAGTTTTCCCAAAGATGTGCTTTTCATCCAACAATACAATGGGTGTATTATTAATAGAGCGTTTTATTATGTAAATGGGATGGGAATATGGCTGGTCCCGTTGCGCTTATACCTGTAGGAGTGTAGGTATTATAAATGCATGAGAAGTGCGCTTCGTTAGGACCCTACCTAAATAAGTTTGTGTGTTTCAGCTGTTTGGTGTGGTTAGGTTACAGACAACGATTTTAAACCGATGTTCGTTTGTTCGCAGGCTTTTGTCGAAATGGAGATCAAATATCGCCCACCGCCGATCCGCAGGCAGTTGCAATCAAGCGAAGACGTTCGCTTCGAGAGCGGAGGTAGAAACCCTCCACCAGATACACCAAGGTCCCACGTCAGCCGGGCCAGCTCCAGACAGACCACGCCCCGAGGCTCTGTACAAAGCTCAGCGCCATCTGAGAGCGACGAGAAAAATCTTCTCTTGAGTGTTGAACGTAACATAGCCTCCATAGAAAGATCCATTCAAAATAAAGAAACCCTCATCGACATTGAGTCGGGAGACGAAACTAGAGCTGGAAAACTGAAGAGCGTTGGACGGCTTTTCAAGTAAGTCTTGATTAATTCTAACCCAATTGCAAATTAAAATACTTTTTTTTTATTCAATTATAGGCTTGCGTTTGACCACCATCTCGCCTGATGTTAAGCAACGATGCGGTCTACGATGGAGCACGCTTGCCTAGAAGGAACCGATTCACTCGCGACTTGAAGACTTCCAAATTATATCTATCGGGAAACCACTCCACCACTCCACTCGGGCAAAGTATTCCACTCTCTGGCAGTGCGCACAATAAAAGTGGAATCAAAGCGTTTCGTACGAGTTTTTGGTATATCTACCATATAACGATGTCGCTTTTTTGTGCCCTTTGTGGTCCGATAATAGAATGGGCTAGAGGGAATAAGGGCATGCAGGCATGCACTTTAATTTGCCTGTAAAAATTAAAAAAATAGGTTTTCATATTAAATTATGACTTATGAATAAAATATTGATAAGAGAATGTCTCAGATACCGTCCTGTTTATTCTACATCTGTTCCTACGATTCTGTTTAGTATTCAGGGCGTGTTTCGGTATGAAATGTACATACTGATGAACTTGATGCTCACAAAATTGCGTTTTTAGTCATTAATCAACCAGTGTTTGTTGTTGGACTTTTCACTTGAAAATTTGGAAAGCCAAACCAGTCTTTGGTCCGACGTTTGGTCCGGTGGTAGCCATTAAAATAAATAAAAATTGAACTGCAGCATTTAACAATGAGTTTATGTGTTTGATTGTACATATTTGCACAGGGCCACTAAGCCTATATAGAAGTTACTCCACCGACAAGAGCAACACTCTGAATAATTGTACACAGAGCTTTCTACAATATATACCTCTACAACTAGCTTATGCCTACAATGAACAATAAAGGTAATAGTGTTAACTACGGCATTTTTTTTCATAAACTCCAAAACCTGACCACTGGCTGTGGGGTCAGCACCTTAGTATATTGCTTTTGTCAACAGGCGAGGACTTTCTCTTGGAGCTGAGAGGTCCGTCGCCATCGCTGACGTCGAAATACCGAACAAACAATCGGCTATCAAGAAGTTAATAAGGCTGGGGCGGTCAAAGACACGCTCTAGCAGCGGAGAAGAGGAACTGGGTCTCCTGGACACGGCCTCCGGCCCTGCCGAGTCCGACTGCACCGTCAGCCAGGCCTCCAACTCCTCCGATGAGGCTCTCGTTGACACCGGCACACCCCCTGACACGCCGGTCCAGAAAACCACCCGGTGAGTAGTAATTGCTTTTGAACTCGTTCCGCTATTCTATCCTGGTATTAACAAGTTATTTATGTTAAAATGGTGATTGGTTTGACATATTTTAAAGGCGTTATTAACCGATTTAGGTAAGATGAGTTTGTGTGCTGTAATGAGTTTGATTGCATCAATCCACATTTTAGCGACTAAATAAACTTTGTGGCTGTACATCACAGGATTACGAATATAATTAGTTAACAACCTCTCGCAGGTAATCCTGCATCAAACTCTTGTTTGTTGCCATACACGCACCGAAGTTTTTAAAGGCTACGGACCCAAACACCAGTTGATCGATATTATTAGACTCTTCAACTTGTTGCGTCTTGTCGTGTCCCTTTGAAATTTTCTCCCGAGTTTGAACACGGGCCAGAGGCCCTATTCTAGCGAGTGAGACATTATCTCGGTCACTGTCGCTCGCATTAGACATGTCATGAGAGTGAGAGTGACCGAGATAATATCTTACTAGCCAAAACAAGGTCGCAGGTAAATTGCCGTCTGATATTCGATAGATATGATATTTTTTCCGAACGTTAGATACGACGTCTCTACGTCGATTTCAGCGTGACTTAGTAATGGATCTCCCGACTTTATCAGGAAACACCCGCGCTAGCGGTTCGCACAATAAAGGTGGAATCAAAGCGTTTCGTACGAGTTTTTATTATATCAACCATAAATCGGTGTCGCTTTTTTGTGCCCTTGGTAGTCCGATAGTTGAAAGGCTTAGCGTGAAAGAGTAACAAACATTCATACATACAAACTTTTGCATTTATAATATTTAACCAAACAACAAAAGTCAACCTGTTCCATCCCAAACTTTGGACCATGAAGATCGAGGATCCACGCACGACTGCTTCCGTTTTCCGCTCGAAATGCCGACAATATTGACAGTTAATATTACGTTGTGAGCGGAGTCGGAACCGTCTCATATTGTTATTGTTCTTGTTAGAGTCAATACTGTATTGAGAATTACGATTGTGGATTTTCGGGCAGGGCAGTTAAGTGTGGTAGATAGTTGATGTCATTCTTGTCTCTGTCTCCTCCATGTCCCGAGCAGCAAAAGGAAAAGAAATAGAAAAACAGCCGCTACTGAAGAAATGTCTAGTTGTTTTATTCAATTGTGCCAGGCTTTCTTAAGCTAATGACGTTCGGAAAGTGTATGTTCTCGGGTTGCATTCGCGAGAGTGCAGCCTTGCCGTTCGGTGTCGTGTTACTCGAGTAGCTGAGTACACAATACTGACGTGGCCTCGTGTACGAACGACCTACGTTCTCGCTACATCATTAGTCCCGTAGCTAAGTGAATGTAATTGAAATCCTGTCTTCTGTTTTACAAATGGCCTTTTACTTCAGAACCGGAGCTATTTGCCATTACTGCCTTAATAGCCTTCTAGTTATATTGAGTACTCCAGTAAATTGGTAATGTGATCGTTAAGTAATAAATAGTTTTTATTTTTACTGGAGCTTAAAATTTCGAAATAGCAAAATACACTACTGTTGGTGTTTCAACTGAAGTTCGAAAAATTATCTTAACATAAATTATTATAAATTGTAGTAAATATTAAAATTAAAATTTTAAAATTATCCAAACCTATGTTTACAACACTTCATCTTTAACTTAAATCATTATTACTGTTGTACCATTCAATAATATTCCTGTTAGACATGGACCCGGGCCTGTGTGCCAAATGGGCAACACGTTTATTTTAATCAAATATATTTTTTTAATTCTGGCAGTCTGTCGACCATCGACACCGAACCGGCCCTGAAGGCGCTGGACTTCCAAGTGTGCATAAGGATCATCGAGGCGCGTCAGCTGACCGGCCTCAACATGGACCCGGTGGTGTGCGTGCAAGTCGGAGACAAACGTCGGTACACACAGGTCAAGGAGAGCACCAACTGCCCTTACTATGACGAGGTTAGTACTATTGCCCTACTACTAATCCTACAGCACCTTTAACCTTCCAACTTCTGGGATGCAGGACCTATTTACTACTACAGGATATAGATTTAGAATATACCCATTCACTTTGACCTTGATAAGTCCAAGATTATATCTCTCAGGGAACAAGGAAGCCGGAAGTCTGTTCCATTCCCTGGCTGTACGGATTAGAAACGTGGACTCGAACCGTTTTGTACGTATCCAGGGGAAATCGACAGCGTTATCATGTGCAACCTTTAATCTTCCACTGCTGGGATACGGGTCTACCCTCGAAGGGTGATGAGGCCGTATTCCACCACGCGGGCTAAGTGCCGGTTGGTAGATTCACATACGCCATTGAATTTCTTCTCCAGACGTATGCAGATTTCCTCACGATGTTTTCTTTCACCGAAAAGCCAGTGTTATGTAAATTCGTACTTGAGTTCCAATGAACCCACTGGTACGAGTCGGAGTTTAAATCCGCTACCTCAAGAATGCGAAGCGACTATTATCCCACTTGGCTACCATAGGTCTGGCTTATATAGGTACTATTGCCCGAGGGCCCTAAATAGGCAGACCAGGGCATGACCATGAGCTCTCAGTCTGAGTTTGAATGGAATA
Source organism: Alcis repandata (assembly GCA_949125135.1). Lineage (NCBI taxonomy): Eukaryota > Metazoa > Arthropoda > Insecta > Lepidoptera > Geometridae > Alcis > Alcis repandata. The sequence continues at coordinate 9,734,691 of OX421221.1, read as the reverse complement.
AAATGCGCGAGTAATTGGGAACTAGTTGAGTACTCCGATATTTTCTCCAATATTTATTTTAATTTTTTTTTCATCAATCAATTAGTACACTGTCACTGCAGTAAAAGGTAAATCTAATACGTCATTTAATGTTAATGGACTTGCTGTCGCAGCTCTTTTTACTATTTTAGCTTATAAATCTCAAATTAAAGATTTTGTAACGTGATTCATTTCCTCATTTAGTTACACTTAGGTCGCCGGCGAAAACTCGTTATAATTTAATTTAATGGAACATTGATAACATGTTTACCCAAGTATTATTATTATAATAAAAGCACGGCACGCGAGGTCAAAGTAATTAACAAAACTTTGCAACACACTACCAATCGACTTTTCAACGTGCTACGAAAAAGTGTAGCAGCACTGAAAAGTCTGTGACCTGACTTTTTTAGTTAATCCATAGAAAATAAAATAATAAATAATTGGAGGTTTTATAACTGTGATCTTCCATAAACAAAATGTCTTATAATTCATATTCATTCTCATAGCTGATTAGTATAATACAATTATAAGCTACTTGATGCGTGATTTCGTTACTTAATTACTTAATTATTATCTTCGTGATTTTACTTAATTATTATCTTACGCTTTGGGGTATGACAGTAACAGTACATAAATTTTATTTCACATAAGATAAGTACCTTAAGTATTCAGGTTAAATACTGAATATTTATACTTTATGCCATTTATACTGTCCTCGTCACTTCACAATACGATGAGACGGACAGAGTCAGAAAGATAATGCAAAAACATTAAGTGTACCTACATAATTAACGTAATGATGGTTTAATCAACGTCACGTTTTCTTTGTTCACAGTATTTCGTCTTCGACTTCAAAATTGCGCCAATACTGTTATTCGACATGATCATCGTGTTGTCGGTAAGTTTACTTTGTATTTACTATTTCTTCCGACTTAAATTACCAAGCATGCACGAGCATTTGCCTAAATATTTCAATATCGAGTCATCAGGTCAATAATTTTAGCGGATCCCAACACCTTCATCCATTATGTAGACAGTTGCGCTTAGTCGGTTAGCTTTTGGAATCCGAAACCCGATGGGGGATTATTAAACAGCGGTTTCCGGCGGACTCGGAAATTTCGAAACATTTTTATTGCATATCGGATGATGCCATTGGGCAATATTCATTACGACCCGTGTTAGTGTTGAAATAAAGTAGGTAATTGATGTCTCTGATGAAATAAGTTAGATAGATATATAGATAGATAAAATCTTTATTGTTCACACCATAAATTACAAACAAAAGGATTATAGCACCTAAAGTGCGACAACTGGCGGCCTTATCGCTAAGAGCGATCTCTTCCAGGTAACCTTAAGTGAGCTTTTAGGAGCTGCTTAGTGTTTAAATGTGTTTAAATGACCATGGTTTCCGCATTGTCTATAATGTGTAAATGATATCCAGGTTCACCTTCAGCTTTAGGAAACGCGTATCTGTACAAGAATTATCTAAATATCATAGTCCGTCTATACAGTATACAAGTAGGGTACAATATCGACGCATCCAAAGCACACTACATTTTATCTAAATACCTATCCACAGAAAATATTTTAACCTACACAGCTACACAACTCTATCAATAAACGTTACCAGAGCGTCTTGAGGACAATTTATTAAAAAAAATGGTCTATTTTTAAGTCTTCTATCGACGAAAGCAGGTCAGAAACTGAAAATCATATATTTATATCTGAAATTCTATCAAAAGGCTTCATACGACAAAAATGTTTTATCTATAAACAAGTTTTAACGCCCAACCAATCACCGAAGACATTAAAGACCTAGACAAAGCACACATAGCTCAAAATTGTTATAAACAACTAGCGGCCCGTCCCGGCTTCGCACGGGTAGACTTTGGGATAAACGTAGATTGAAATCGGTCCAGTCGTTCACGCGTGATGGCGTGACCAAAGGTGTTGAGAATAATTATAGGAACTCTTTGTTATAACCTCTATTTTCATGCTATTGCGTAACTATAGCAACCGTAGTTTGTTGATGCTAACTTGTCAATTTATAGTAAAAAAATATCAGTATAAAACGCACACTGTTTTGATAGATATAATTGAATTTGAACTTTGTACAGAGGTAATAAAGTGCAAATTGACTCTTGGACGTTAGGAACATACCTACATTGCTTAAACAACAGTGAGTGCTTGCAATTCAATATGAACTTTATACAATAGCAATAAAGCTCGTTTTAGTTGGAAAACGTTTTATGGGAAAAATAAAAGGGCTGTTTTTAGGGTTTTTCAATATTTCTGAGAGATTTTCTTAATATTTTTTTCCGTAAGAACCTTCTCCTAATAATAACAAATACAACAAAAAAAGAATTAGTGAAATCGGTCCAGCCATTCACGCGTGAGGCCGTGACCAAGGAAAACGGGTTTCATTTTTATATATATAGATCTAGTTCAGAAGTTTTTGCTATTTATTATTAGTAACATTGAAATTCCGCATCCTGGCAACTTCGACTTCATTTACACGTTTACTTAACTGTACAGTGTAAATAAGTACAAAAAACTTGCTCCTTTTCAAACGAGTTGCTTTATTTGAACAATAAATATAGCTAGAATTTAAACAACTCAGAAGCTTAAGTAAACTCAAAATTAATTGAGTCGTGTACTTACCCGTAATTAAATAATTTATTATACCTCCGTAGGTCGCTGCTTGCCAGTCAAAGTTTTTGTGGTAAATGTTTTATTTGTTTTTATCCGAGAGGAAGTTTGTTACTTATTTTAAATCTAAAAGGGGTACGTCGACTTAACTCCCAGGCATACTTTAAATATGCCAGACTAAATCTAGAGGTATAGTAGGATTAGTAGGTGTTTACGGGTTAAAATGATGTGCTTACGCTATTTTATGATATGTCAATTTTGCACTAACAAAAATGAAAAATTGACACTTGAATATTGTTTCTATTTTATAGAGAGAGATTGTTTTCAAGTTTATAAATATATGTGTATACTAGCTGCACCCCGCGGTTTCACCCAAGATAAGAAGTTTCCGGGTTCCACGGTTCCGGGATAAAAAGTAGCCTTTAGTGTTAATCCAGACCATGAATAACCTTCATTCCAAATGTCATGTAAATCCGTTCAGCCGTTTTTGCGTGAAAGAGCAACAAACATACTCACAAACCTTTGCGTTTATAATATAAGTAGGATTTAAAACTGTTTAAGACAAACTATTGGCGTGTGGATATTTTTATGGCACTCCAAAAAATTTTCCTTACGTTTAAAAGTGTCACACGTTTGTACCAACTTATGTACTTGTTCATTCAACAGGTTTCTATAACACAAAACGTGTTCGTATTTACTGCAAAAATTACACTCACTATTTTAACAAAACCGAATTTATACTTGGACAGTTTTCTTTTCGTATTTTTTTGCAAGGAATAAATTTCGCGAGGAAAATTTTCCCAACCATTGTAAACAAACTGAAGAAACTCTTTTAAAAAGAAGATAATTTCTGGTGGTTGTTTTGTTGGGCATGATTTTATTTGAATAGAATGTAGAAGAGGATAATGATTTTCGTTCTATCTAAGTAATTTAGTGAGTTTTTTGAAATACCTATCTTTAAATGAATCACGTCTAGAACATGATGCTACCCGGATTTCTGTCCCCCTATTAATTAAGGGACAACAGTGGAGGAAATAAATTATCTATTTTAGATTGAATTCCCCATTTGCAAGTTCAAAACGTAAGACCTCAAGTGGCTGTCTTGCTTGTTAGTTGAACACACACGGTTTTACCCTTTTTAGATTTTATCAACTGTATTTTCAAGGAAAGTGCTTTCGTGAGTTTCTTCGAGAAGCTCACTGATCTTATTCTTTTATTTATAATGGCTGAACCTTTTTATCCTTAACTATTAGAGTTTGTTATCATAAGAGTAAAAATAGGCAGTCGTGTTTTTAAAATATTTGCGGTAATAGCTTGTGTTAATGTATAACATGAAAGATTATCGTAAAGAACCACAAGAACCTCCCGACGACAATTAACACAGGAAAAAAATTACAATTTTTTTTCCATCCGATCACGCGTGATGCGATGACCAAGGGAAATAGAGATTAATTTATATTTATATAGATTATATATAAGGTACTAATGGGAATGAAAAAGTGGGTGCCTACTAACTACCCCATTACTCCTTACGTTTGTTACCTTAGGGATACGATATTACTTAACGCACTCGAGGGCGGGCGAGGGTGGTAAACGACGTAGTAGCAACTTCAGGTCAGGCAAAAATATTATTACAACTAGCTGATGTCCAAGACGGGGTACCTTGGTATGGGTTACAATAATGTTGCTTGGCATTTGGACTCGAATTTTCAAAGTTTAAGCCAAATCGATCCAGCCGTTTTTATGTGATGCGCTTACGAGTACCAGCGAATATCGTTTGATTATTATTCTTAATAAAAACACTAAATTTATTTTACCAATAATTTTGCAAATTTGAAGATTGTTATAAATCTAAAACACAATGAACAAAACAAAGAAGGCTTAGAAAGTTCTCAAAAAACTTTAATTTCTTCTACTGAAATTATTTTAATTTATTTATCGAGATGGAACGGTTTGCGATCCAATTAATTTATTTAGTAGTGCTTCTGTGATAGCCGATCTGAAACCCGTATAGTTAAGTAGATTTTTCTGATTTTCATAAATGTGTTTATACCAACTCCATCAATATTTTACCTGAAAATAAAATATGTGAATTGTTTATACAATTCAAATATTTATTTATATCAATGCTTATGCATTAATCGGTGCGGCTGGTCTTTGTATATGTCACCAATATTTCAGTACACGCAAACCGAGAATCGCATGTCAGCAAACGACAGTAATTTTAGATCACTTAATACCACAAAAAAAATTTAATGTTTTGAAAAACTGGTCAGCCAATTCAATAGTAAAAGAAAGTACCTACTATAAATTAATCAGGTTTGATGTGAAATACAGTACGAAATAACAAAAAACATTCCTTTAAAAACACTCTGTGCATGCATGGTAGTTTAAGGTTTCTTGGGCACACTGGCTATGCTACGAGCCTACTAAAGTAAAATAGAGGCCTTCTCGTAGTATCGTAGCAAAATGCTACGACGCCCGCTACGCGATTTTACCACGACCTATAGTTGATTTTTATACTAAACGTACTCGTACCAACACCTTCCTTACAGACATTAATTTGTGTCACAATTTCGGTCAACACAGTAGCACAAAATGTGCTCCACCCAGCAATGAAACAGTACTGATGTTGCGGCGTCGAGCAGAACAAAGAAGTATAGCATCATACCTCACGCACCTCAGTTGGTTGTGAGACTTGTCTTGCATTGCGAATGTGCTGCAGGCAAGCAATGCGTCAATGCATGATTCACTTTGTCACAGGTGTATCAATCGCGTCATCTCCTTTGCGCGGACAAGCTACTGGGCAACTTCAAACTGGACGTGGGAACAGTATTCAAACAACCTGGTACGTATCTGTAAAATATTAAGAAAGTGTTGTTTCCAAGGCTTCATTTTTCTGCTTAAACAGGAGTTTCTAGGTTGTATTTCCCGCTACACAAGTGAAGAATTTGAATATCTATTCCGGCAGGTTCTTCACGGTTATAATCGTTGTTTACCCGACTAAGGTAAAGCAAAAGGGATGGTTATGATTTTTAAATTTACTTATGACGAAATTCCACTATTTTTACAAATTTACCATTGCCTTAAAACCTTAATCAGGTTTCAAAAGTAGGTCGTTTTGCCATTGTGTTGCTCATACGGTGCCAGCGTCATAACGAGGCGGGAAAATCATAAAGTAAAGTAAAATGATGGATGTGCATTGTGCATTGACGTATAAACAAAATGATGTATGTGTATTCAGGTGCGATGGCTTTTTGGGTTAATCGACTAATGGATCCACAGTTTTACGTTGTTTTTTAACTTTGATTTATTATACTATCAGCACAGGATGCCCTGTGGTTTCACTCACGTGGTGATAAGGGCCACAGCCTTTTCTTTATCCCTAACAACGTGTATTCAATATACATGATGATCACTTGAGTACTGAGAGCGTTACAAACAAACAAACGCATTCACATTTATAATACCAGTTTTTTGTAACACATTTTTAAACAATAGAGAGTTTTACTTTTAAAGGGTAAGGGCCTTGTTTCCAGTGAAATTTCAGGGCAAATAGGATTAAACATCTTATCTCTCAGTTTTGAATTGTATGAGTTTATAATAAATTCCAGGTGCTGCAGGCTTGGGTTGGGTAATCGTGACGCTTAACATCATTCGAACGATTTGATCGTCTCGTCACTCAACAAACAGCATAAAAAAAAGTTTTCTGAAAGTTACGTGATAGTAGTTTCTGAAAGTTAGTATACTAAACTACTACTACTAGTACTACTAGTAGTACTAAACATTACATTTTGGTATAAATATTGGTTAAACACGTTTTTAATCTAAGCAATTTGCTAAGCAGCGTTTATAAAAAGCCATCTAAAATGGTGAACAAGCAAGTCGCTCGCTTGCTGGTAAGCGTCACACTAGCCCATTATTGAATGACTAAAGGGCCCCATACACGGTAAGATTTATCTATACGATCCGTCGCATCAAAACGATCGAAACGACGAATCGATGGTGTATGTCAAGATCGTTAACGATTTACTTACCTACCTAATCGAAGACGATGTCGGAAATCGCAACAAAAACCCATGCAATCATGAATATCGTAACGATGAATTTAATTATTCACGTCCTTTTCCTTCAGCTTCAAACAAGTAAATGATCAATCGTTACAACCAGTCGTTTCGTGTATGAGCGACATTTTTGATGCGATCAATCGTCACGATTTTCATCAGATCGATCGCATAGACGAATCGTACCGTGTATGGGGCCCTTTAGTTATTACCAGCGCTTAAGTCTGGCAATAATTGTGTTAAGTGAGTTCCAAATAGTAAAAAAAAAATCAAGCTGTATTTTTCAAACGGATGTTGTGATCAAATAATTTATGAATAGTAAAAAGCCGTTTTTGTACTTTGTGTTTCCTCGACTCTTGGTTGATTTTATTAGCGTGATTTGTGAGTTTTAATTAAGACAGAAGGCCAAAGAAAACTTGCGTGGTCGGAACGCAAGTTTTCCTTGGCCTCGTAACTTTACATTTTCTCGCTCTTCCTATTTGTCCCGGACTATTCAGAGCTATAAACTCCCGGTTTCATACCCTATTCATCGAACAAGGTTCACCACTCACTTGGTTTTTGAAGAAACAAACAACTAGCAGCATACTGCGGTTCTAAACACGACTATCCATGTTATTTTCCAGGATAAAATGTATCCTTATGAAAAAAAATTTAGGTTTCGTAAAAATCGAGTTAGTAGTGAAAAGCTTATGAAAGAAACAAATGCAAAAAAGAGTTGTTTATTACGTGTTTACTAATCATAATCTTTCTAAAATCATTCAGTTTATACAAAGCAGTTCAGTGTCACTCAAAATTTACAGTTTTTCTTTAGTCAGATCAAGTCAAGTCAAATCTGTCTTTAGTCTTTACAGGAATTTGACAGTTTCTTCGTTCAACACTTGAGATTTTAGCATTTGCAAAGATTCTGGGTTTGTCGATTTTGATCCTAATTCGAAAGGCTACCTTCGTGTCTCGATAAATCCCGATTCCCGTCACTCAATCCCAGCCCAAGGGGAATAAAACACGCTTTGATTTGTATACACGAGACGAGTATACATTTACAATGTAGGTATTCCGACTATTTCGTATACGACGTGCCTAAAATTCTGTGTATTTATACCTATCACAGTAACGCGAAATGACTCTTATCTCGTCGGGCTGTCCAAACAACATTTGTTGTCAACAATTTAATTTAAAACGGTTTGTTAAGAACATAAGCTTGGAACGTACTTAGCCAAAAATACGTAGGTAACGCGTAGGTAAAATATTAATGATTTCGAACAACTTTTATCAGGGGACCAACTAGAAATGGGTCGATATGTGATTTTGCGATATCGAAACCGACACTGATACTGATGAAAATATCATGTTTTGAAACTATTTATTTTGATATCTGTATATCGAACGATGTTTTGCTCGACGTATATTTTGATTTGACTTTCCGCGCTTGTATTAGGTGAATCGTTATACGACATATGTATGTGTTACTGCGTGTAGCTCAAGTACCTACCGATATCGATTGGTTAAGTTTTATAAAAGAAACTATAATACTTTTTCAAAAGAACAAACCAAACAGAAAAAGAAAACCAAATCACTGTCCACCAAAACCAAATTAGTTACTTATCTGGGTACGAGTAGATCTCGTCTGAAATGCAAATGTTTCAACCTTGAATTCATTATGTTTCATTATCTTCATTTAAAACTGATCATATTATAGAGGTATTTGCAATCAGATTACATACCTATTTCCTAGTCTTCTCTCGACTGACGACTCTCTCTCTCGACCATTGACGTCTCTCAAAAGCACGATTGCATTCGGAATATTTCGGATATTAGTAACATGAATACAACTGTCCGACACCAAACTTTTATTCTGTTGGACAATTATAAATGTTTCACATGGAAATGCTTGTGTAGTTTGGAAAATAAAACAAAACAGAAGGATACAATTTATTTTCAAATCATCATTATCTAATAATAAATATTTTTTTGACCAGATTTTAAAAATATAAATAAAGGACACAATTATCTTAAAAAAATTAATACTCTTTTAGGATGTTGTTGTTAAAAACTAGGTATAGCCTAAAATAAATTTATTTAAATAGCTTTTATATTGTTCTAAATTGTTGGAATAAACCAAAGTTTCGTTGTCAATCGAAAGGATAATGGAATTCATTAATAAATGCCTGTTAGGGTCATGTTCAAAAGTTGGTAGAAAAATAATTGGTCGACAAATCAAAATTTTAATGCAATTGCTAATTTTAAGCCAAAGGCACGTTGTTATAACAGGATTGCGAAACACACAACTACATAGAAGTTTTACCTCATTACTTACAATCATTTTAGGCATAGTAATTTTTTCACTGACTGCAATAGGAAAAGTTCTCAATGATATCGACGCGTTTGGGCCAGGCGTCTCGTGACCAAAATGTGGGCCAGTACCTTGCCCAATGAATTCGTTGAGTTGTGCCAAGTCTCTCCCTCGACTTTTCTAGTTTAAAAATTGTTTGATTACTTCATCTCAAATTCACAGTTCTTACAAAAAATATTTTTAGAGATCCGTACCTACTCGGGTCCACAGCATTCTGGAAAGAGCATAAAGTACGACGTTGTCATTGTCATAGAGTTATTTTTCAATTTCACGGTTGCAGTTAGTTCTGCGCTATCCGCTAACTATATCGTGGAATTGTAGGAAAAGTATTAAAACTGGATATCTCATCTTTCTATTTTAGTTCAGAATTGAATTGACGCCTTAGGCATATAGGCATATGCTGGGATGCAGGTGACGCAGGTCACAGGTGGAAATGTGGTCATTGGTCATGCACTTGTGTACGCAAAATAAGAAAACGAAGTTAATAAGAAATAAGAGTAGTTTATAAGAATACGAAAAGAAATTAACTCTTAAATACCGACTTCGTATTTTCAGTTCGTATTCTTTTGAAGCCCTTGAATGTTAGCGCACAGCTAGCTACTATGTGCGCATTTTAAGATGCCAAGACGTAGAGTCTGCGCAAAACGGGAAGCGCTTACATTCATTGAGCCCTGCCTACCTTGTACCTATAGTACGAGTAAATAAATAAGGTCCTAACATATGAAATTGGTGTTATGTCGCACTTTGATCCCAAATATCTGCTCGTTGCTTAGGAATTCTAAAGAAAACGGAAAAAAGTTCGCAAGATACCGCACGAATTGAGTGAAGCAAACCGACAAACACGCGTCGACTGCGTTTCATTAATTAACCGGCACAATAATGAAGGAATTTTGAATCGTATAGTTCCGTGTGATGAAAAATGGATCCTCTACAATAATTGTAAGCGCTCATCGCAATGGTTGTACCCTAGTGAACCAGCCAAATCCTGCCCCAAGCGAAACTTTACCAAAAAAAGGTACCTACTGATAAATATTTGGTGGACTAGTGCTGGTGTCGTTCACTATAGCTTTCTGAGATCTGGCCAGATAATTACGGCAGATATTGTCTGGTACTGTCAAGAATTGGAAACTATGACGGAAAAGCTAGCTGCTAAACAACCGAGGCTGGTCAATTGCTCTAGTCCACTGCTGCTTCAAGACAACGTTAGACTACACACTGCATGACAGACGGTCGCTAAATTAGAGAAGCTGCGATTGGAATGTCTCCGACACTCACCATACTTCGCGGATCTTGCTCCAACAGATTACTACTTTTTCCGGAATTGATACAACTTCTTGCAAGGAAAATAATTCAACTCCGGTGAGGCAGTCCAAACTGCAATCAAAATTTTTATTGATTCTCGCTCCTAGTTTTTTCAGCAAAGGAATCAATAAACTACCTAGTAGATGGTAGAAGTGCGTAGATAGCAATGGAACATACTTTGATTGATTTGTATCTTTTTTTTCGTCTATAGATTTTATTTTCCCCATACAAAACGCCAATTTCATAGGTAAGGACCTAAACATGACCAAATTAAATGGCGAATGAATGCATTTGAATATTGGCGCTCTCTTTGTGACGTGTCATTGTAATTTTAACGCTCATTTCCTCTCGTTAACAGATCGCCAGTTCTTCAACAAATGGGCGCAGCTAATGGACCCTGAAGACGTCACATCTGGACCCAAAGGGTTTTTAAAATGTAACATTGGCGTGATTGGTAAAGGAGATCCTATTAAATTTCCGACTAACTCCGACAAGGACGCCGATGATATTGAGTCGTAAGTTACATGTATTTTTTACCCACAATAAGCCTAACAGAAGCCGTGAAGACAAAGCAGGAATAGCTGATATATATGAATAAAAAGTAGCCTGTGTGTTAATGTAGACCATGAACGACTTTCATTCCATATTCCGTGTAAATGCGTTCAGCCGTTTCAACGTTCATTAGGAACAAACATACACACTTTCAACTATGTAACATTAGTAATAAAATATAAAATATTTGTCTCATTCATGTAGAATAAGAACGGTAGAAAGATAATTTGTCCACGACCCATGCTAAGCCAGGTTTGAGTTATGAGATAAGGAACCCTGAACCTATCACCACAGATCACAATGAGAAATGAAAATAGCTCCAGCTATTTTGATAAACTAAGTTTTCGGGCTTCGAATATTATCTTGCTAGGTCTTATCCTTTTGAAAACTCGTTCGAGCTTGAGTAGGTCACCGATAGACTATACCTACACCTACGAGTAATATCTAAAGTTTTATTATTTGAACGAGCTGCGAATAATTTACGAGTAGGTGGAATGTCGAAACATTGTTCTAGCCAATTTACGTGAGTAGCGCTCCTGGCGTTGCTCAATTAGCCAGTCTCGACGCATCAGTCAGGTCAACTCAATTCAGTCTTCCTTGGATGGATAAATAATGTAATCTAGATTTTAAGCTCCACTGTATCAGACACTGTTTGTTTTTGTAATATTCTTATTGATCATAAAATAAAATAAATATTGCTAACCTCTAGTGTACGTTAAATCCTAGATGTAGCGGGGTAGCTAAAATGTGTACCGAAACAAAAGAAATGTTTTAAAATTCAATACATGGTTTCGTATCGGTGTTATTGTATGATGATGTCAACAAGCAAGGGCAGGAAACAATGACAGAATATAGTGGTAAGCCACGTAATTCGTGCGAGCCAGGCAGCACGAGCGTGGGGTCTGTAGCTATAGACTTGGCATAGCAGAACTACATTGACAATGAGGTACTTGTATCATATCTTCTATTATTTGCAACTGTTTTGCAACTTATTTCGGAAGCCTTCGGACAGCGTCCACAAGCGACCATTTTAAAAATGCTAAAGGTACCTTCATGCTCAAGTACCTATTAATATTTGATATTTGATATTTGTTCAGGAACCGACTATTACCTCACGGATCACCAATCGAGTGCCAGCGCGCCCGGTTTATGGTCAAGATTCACAAGGCTGACGGATTGCCTGAGATGAATTACTCGCTCTATGCAGATATGAAGAAAGCCTTCACCGGGGAAAGTCACGACTTGGTCGATCCTTACGTTGAAGTGTCGTTCGCTGGGATGATAGTGAGTAAAGATGATAAGGGAAACAAGCAGGTAGGTAATTTCGACCGCCTGCTTATTTTATAACCAGGCCTCCCTTTTCTTCTGCATACTCTTTCCTATGTGCAATTCCATTGGTCAGATTCCTCGATAAGCTACACACAGGTTTCCGATCGGGCTTTCACCTCTCCTTGTTGGGCAACTACTTTAGATTTTTAGGGTTTTAATCCCCGATGAGCAGTTTGATTATCGAGCCAGACACTCTTATGTCCAACTCAGGCCTACTTTGGCCGCCTCGCCCCACTCATAGGCTCTCGTAGCAAAATTTCTAAAGTCAACATTTACAAAAAATGTGCATTCGTCCCGTCATGACCTACGCCTCTGTAGTGTTTGACCATGCCTCCCCTTTAGATCTGGAAAAACTCCAGCTCATTGAGAATAGGTTCATACGCAGAGCAGTCGGTGCTAGCTGGTTTATGAGAAACGCCGATTTGCACTCTAATCTCGAGCTTCCCTCGATAAAGCAGTGGATCAAACACCACTCCCGCCGATTCTTTGATTAGGCCCCTCACCACCCGAACCCCCTCGTAGTCAAAGCCTCAAACTAATCAGCTTCTAGTGATCCTCCCCCCCTCCGTAGACGTCCTAATGATATCTTAGGTGATCCGAACGACCCCATCCCTGCCGTGAAATCGGCGGCGCTGGGGTCGGCCGATCCTCCAGCTCCCGGCAACAGGAAGTATTCAGTATTTATCAGTTCAGTATTCTTCGACCTCGCCGGCGAGGTCGAAGACTCTCTGGATCTGTTAGAAGATCGGTTAGATTCGAGTCAAACAGTTCAAAATAATCAATCAGATCAAGTTGGATTTGCCCTTAAATAATCAACCAGTTCTAAATAATCAAACAGTTCTGAATCAATATACCCGATTGCCGAATAATAATTATATAGATAAAAACAATGAATAATCATTTTACCCTACTAAATTTACCCTAGCTCTAGGTCACACCCCTAGGTTTGAAAATTGGTATGACGAAAAAAAAGCTGAGAAAGAGGTCTTCGCCTGAAAATTTGGTTCCTGAAATGGGGACCTAAAATTTCAAAGCCAGGTAATGTTGTCATATATGGGATACCTTTCAGATAAAAGGTATTATAGTTTGGACATTTCAAAATCGGTGAAAAAATTAACACACCTCTTACCACGAATCCTAAATAAATCCTAATGTCTCTAGCTTATAAAGGCAGAACTATCAACCCAACTTTTCAACCTCAGATTAAACTCCATAATAGTACAGACCATTAGTAAAGTTATATAACAAGTACTTTCATAAATTTCAAAATACGCCACTGCGTAATAGGTAGTTATAAAACTTACATTGACTAGGCAAAAATAACTTAGATCTTAGCAGAATAAGTGAAAGAAAAGCGCAAAAATCAGCGATGGCGGGATTTTCTTTTATGCATACGAAGAAGAAGGATAGAAAAAAATGAAAAATTTCGTCGTTTGTCGTCGTTTTCTCCAGGGACTAGATTGTTCACTTGCTGATAATCCTATCTAAATTTTAGTGCATGCCTATTAAAAGAAGATACGAGGCCCTACTCTTGTGTGCCTGGAAAACAAAAAAATAATTTCAAATCATATGTATTCGTATGTATTCTGTTTTTATATATATATAATATTGTATTAAAGTACTCAGTAAATTAAAAAAACAAGTTATTCTCATATTTTACTAACATTTTAAAATTAGAATGTGAGTGACATGGGACTTTATTCGCACAAGAGTAGAGTCTTAGATTTTTTATCACAATCACTCTTACATATCCAACGCTTACTTGCATTACTTTTTGATGTGCGTAGTTAGTCAAGATTTATGTAAGAATTCTTTTTCAAAATTTAAAAAAAAACGCAACACATAATATCAGTATAGGTATTTTACTTACTTAACTTTCACAAGGGACAAATGCTTCACAAGAACCTAAGGTACCTAATTTTACCATCATAATTATCATTTAGTGTTGTTACATTGGCTGTAGAATCACCATCTTTTTGTAAAAAAAATTATTGTACATTCGTACATTCTTTTCGATTTTTTTCATTACGAGTTGCTTAGGTTTTATTTGGGTTATTCACGTAAATCAATAATTACAGGGTTTCACGACAGTCAAGAAGAACTGCTACACGCCGATCTGGAACGAGCAGATCGTTTTCACGGAGATGTTTCCATCCCTTTGCCAGCGAATAAAAATCCAGCTGAGAGACAGTTTCTCGGTGCAGCCCAATATCATAGGCACACACTTTATTGACTTGACCAAGATTTCAAACGACGGAGAAAAAGGTGTGTTGACATAACTTTTTTGTTTTGTTGTCCAGGAGGAAACCTTTACAAGGTACCCGGCTGCCATGGGGCGCAGCCGGGTACCCACTAAAACCTGACGTGGTGACGTGCCTTGATGTTTGACGGAGACTTAGCATTCCTACAGAAATCCTCTTGCATCGACTTTTTGTTCACCATGAGATATCCAAGAAAACATTTTATCTCAGCTACATCCTAATTTCATCCTAATCCTAATTTCAGTCCTCTTTATTTGCTAATTTAATTTTGAACTATTATAAACTGAGAAAAATTAACTTTTAGGTAAATGGTCGTTTCTCATAAGCGTTGCGCCCAAAAACGAAATTTTCTGATTTAAATATTATTTTTTTTAAAGTTTATTTAATTATTAAGTTACGACATGATGAGCTTTCTATTTGTATTACTGTCGGTAAATAACCTGGTTACGATTGCAGGTTTTCTCCCAACTTTTGGACCAGCTTACGTAAATCTATACGGAACCACTCGAGACTATAGCATTACTAAATCAAAGGACTCTCTTAACCAGGGCATGGGCGAAGGAGTGGGCTACAGGGGAAGGTACCAGTATCAGATTTTTTTAATAACACCAGTATACTCAAGTTTTATTGATTTTCCGACTATAATTGCAATTACTTCAAGACAGCTTTTCAAGGAGTAATTATAAGCTTGACACGCGCGATAGCATATACACAAATGTTGGGCCGATTTTGTTTACATTTCACTAATCAATTATACGAAAAACTTGGCTACAAATTTCATGAAGGCAAGTACAATTTTCATGTTGGTCGTCAACAATACTCAATATAGCCGGTTAATAGACTTGCGCTTCGCGGGCGCACTTTGGACGTTGCGGGCGAATAATCCTTATTTTATGAAAACTACATTGGATTTTGCGACAGAGAGATTGAGGATAGATATAATATCCATAGTACAGTTAGAGATAGAAAAGGCTCATGTCCTAGATTGACAACTGTACTTTAGGTTAATATTGTTTTATGCCCCTAAATTACTTTTCTAGAAAATTTTATATAATTTAAATTATAGTGACTCGAGTAAAACCATCAATAGCACTTAGTTAATAAATATACGTTACAGACTCCTCATCTCCATTCGAACCGAGATCATAGAAAATGTTCAGTTCCCGCTGTCTTCGAAGGTGGAAAGAGAAGCAATTCCTCCAATAGTCGAAACAAATTACCACAAGAACGAAGAGTTTTTTCTTTTCGGAACGATTTTCGAGGCCAACATGATTGAGAAGAATCTCGCAGCCAAACCAGTGTGTTTCGAAATGAGCGTTGGGAACTCCGGGAACACTTTAGATGGGCGCAGCGAATCCCTCAACAAACCCTCCGATTTAAACGTCCAAGACCTCAGTAAGTACCAAGAGTTATAAGATAGTTATAAGTACTGAGAGGTTTACATTTGTATGGTTACTTCCATAGTAAAAGTAGTTCATAAGCTCTTTTCGTATTAGCATACCTTTTCCTCATAACGTTCCTGTAGTAACGTGTTCTGATTAAATCCTTTTCAGACGAGCTTCGAGTGGACACGGGGTACTGGCGCAGTACTACGACCGCGTCCAAAGCGATATCCTTAGACAAGAAATATTACTACCTTCCGTACTGGGAAAATAAGCAGACCATGCAAATCCGCAGCATTTGGCCTGACTATCGCCGGCGCATGTTCAACTCCAACTTGATTGCAGGCATTATTGAAAAATTTGTAAGTTACCTTAATATTTGCAAAATTGTTTTATTGATCAGAACGTCGCTGGTAGATCTTCTACATTTTAATAAAAATTATAAGCTGTGATTTTATATCTCTGTGCCTAAAAAAAACTGGCTACTGGCTAAATTGGCCGTGCATATGTTTAAATGATGAATTTTAATAAAATCTAAAATCCTTGTGGGGAGATATGAGTGTGAAATATGAAAAATACTAAATACTATACTTTACACAGGAAAATGGCATAGCCGAAGCGCAAAGTGCCGTAGAAGCAGAGGGCGAAATAACGAACAGCAGCATTCAAGGGCTGAAATCCACCCTCGAAACTACCAGTGACGCCTGTGCAGCATATGTTCGACACATGAGCGAAGCTCCGCCTATAGGCAAGACGCAACTGGATTACGAGAGACAGAAGCATTGCCTCGCTGAGATCGTAAGTATAGTACCATGGCACCTTCATAACAGCCAAAGTACATAACCATCGGTTTAAATAATTTTATATATTATTTTCAGGAGCAAATCGGCACGTTGACTAAGAACCTCAAAGCTCTGATCACGAGGCACTCGATCAAGGACCGGCTCCGCACTGCGTTCACCTACCTTGGCAAACTGAAAAACATTTGCGAGGACGTAAGTACAACACAATGTAATTTTGTAAAATGGTTGAACGATGTCATGAAACTTTATTGAACCGTGTTTTTTATTTGCAGCCTCAACACTCTATGCCAGATATCTTCATCTGGCTGATAAGCAATGGTAAGCGGCTGGCATACCACAGAGTCACAGCCCGGGATATTATCTTTTCGGAGCAACCCGACGAAACTGGAAGGATCTGTGGAAAAGTCCAAACGGTTTTTTTTAAGGTAATCTAACTGACTCAAGTGCCAAAGACGAATCATATTTATATACCTACGTTTTAAATTGTTACTGAAGATATTTACTAGCTAAGACTATCACACTATCATTGAATACGAAAAATCTTGTCCTGCCAGTTTCTTGTCCTTGTCTTTCACTAGGCCCGCACCGATCCTGCTAGCGCCGCATTCCCGCTAGCATTCCCCTCCGATCCCTAAACCCTGATTTGAATGTGCCCAACTTAATAAGCCCAGGACTTTCAATCAAAATTGTCCAACCCCCGAATTCCCCTCTTCAATACGACCTCACAAAAATAACGTAAATATTGTATTAAAAACTACTAACCCGAATTTCAAGTTTCAGAAACTGAGTATCCCTCGATCTCGCTCCTGTTACCACTGACATGACGCTGCCCCTTCTGCCGTTATTATTCTCGATTCTTTTAAAATGCAAGACTCCCAATACACCATACAAATCCGTATTTCACCATTTCACTTTGAAATGAACATTAATAATATAACACCAAAAATATTAATTACCCATCTGTTTCAGTGGCCAAATAAAAAATCATCGGACGCGAGTGGATGGGCAATTCCCATAAAGGTATCACTTTACCTGTGGCTAGGAATCGTCGCTGACAAGAAACATTACATAGATGGCCTGCCTAAAGGATATGAATTATCATCGGAGTTGAAAAATGCCGCCTACCCACTGTCAAATGCTCCTCAAAGCATTCATTACGCAGAAAGACATGTAAGCTTACGTTACATTAAATTTGATTTGAAATTTTATAGTTATAGGGCGTATAGACACTGCTTAAAGTTAATCACTGCTTTTAATTATCTGACTACCTCTCGCTGACGTAAAATTTCATGTGCGAAAACCAGACTCAGAATTTTGAGCAGTGATTAAGTTTAAGTTGGGCTTATAAGTAAGACACATAAGTTCTTACTTAAAGTTTTCGTTAAGTTAAGTGACATTACTTAATACCTACTGCGCATTATGTTTTTGTATTGTGCACAAGTTAAATCACATTTGTCAAGCTAAGCAGCTGTTAAACATCGTTTATAAGTATACAAGGGTCATAGTTTCTTACAAAAAAAATAATTTCATTACAGTCGTTCCAGATGAGAGCCTATATTTACCAGGCGAGGTCTTTGATAGGCTCGGATTCGTCAGGGTTGTCCGACCCCTTTGCAAGAGTCATTATAGGAGAAAGCTCATGTACCACCCAAGTGATTGACCAGACTTTAAATCCTACGTGGGATGAAATGCTGGTCTTCAACGATGTTTTACTTTGCAGTACAATTGAACAGATAAAATCTGATCCACCTACAATTGTGATCGAAATTTTCGATCAAGATAATGTGGGAAAATCCGAATTCATTGGACGCACACTGGCAAGGCCATACATCAAGTCACTGGAAGATCTGAAAAGTCGAAATCAACACCTGCCTGCATTGGAGTGGCACGAAATCAGTCGCGGGGAAGATAAAGCGGGAGAACTTCTCGCCACTTTTGAGCTACTTGAAGTGTTTCACAAGAACGAAATCGCTGTACTTCCTTCACTGCCCAGCCCGCGAGAGGTGGCTATAAAGGGCCCAAATGATATGACCATCAGAGGACCAATACTGCCTGTGCCGAGAGGGATTCGTCCAACCCTATCGAGATATCGTATAGAAGTCCTGTTTTGGGGAGTACGTGATTGCCAACGTATTTACTGTATGCCAGTTACTAACCCGACAATCGATATAGAATGCGCTGGAAACATCTTAAAGTCAACCAGAGTTACCAACAGTAACTCTAAAACAAATGCAAACTTTGTTAATCCGGTGCAATTTATTGACGTGAATCTTCCTGATCAGGATTTATATCAACCACCGCTGACTATTATTGTGCATGATCAAAGAAGCTTTGGAAGATCAGCTCTTCTTGGAACACATATAATCAACTCAGTGCATAAATATATTTATGCGCCTAAAAGCAAAAGAGACAGAGAAATTGAGGAGCGAAAAAAATCACTACTCCAATTACAAAACGTTGACTTGCGAACTAATACAATTGTGCATGATGATTTTACAATTGAGATCGAAAAAGAGAACTGCCCATTGCTCCTGCCGCAGCGCTGCGGTACCTCTTACGGCTCCGGGGCGCCTCAACCAATTACCAATAAAGTAACATCAAAACACTCTGGTTCGAGGAAACGGAAACAAAGTGCTGATTCGGCAGCAGATGATGGCGATGGAAGCAAAGATTGGTGGACAAAGTATTTTGCTTCGGTCGATTCTATGATTGAGACCGAGAAAGGGACTACCCGTGAGAAGCAAAGTTTTCTACAACCTACTCGAGATGAAGCTCGCTCGTCACGAGAAGTTTCGCCGCGCTCGGAACTAGCGCAGGAATGTGGTATAGGTGCAAAGCGTAAGATTAAAGCACAATTAACAATAGCTCAGCCAGACAATGCGGCATCGTCATCTAAGACGGCTCAGATACCAAGATCAGCTCTGACTAAAGTAAGAATATTTTTTTACACTTAAATCCAATTACAATTTTTTTCTTTAACTAGTATTTGTTTCTGCCTAGGTCTATGCGCACGAGTTAGAGGCTGTTCCTGAGTATGAGGAGTTCAAGGAATGGCTACATTCATTCAAATTGTACCGAGGGAAAAAGAAAGGGGAAGAAGATGATAGCGAAAGACAAGTTGGAGTTTTTAAGGTAGGTTATTATTTAAATCCGTGCAAGTTAAACCTACGAGTATGCTAAAGTTACTATTGGAAGTAAGTTTACATTTTAGTTTGTTTAAAAAATTGTTTTATTACAGGGGGCCATCAAGATATATAAATGGCCTTTTCCAAAGGGTGTAGATGATCACACGGTAATGGGTTTCGACCCGAGCGCTGGATTCTTCCAAGGAGTTCCCAGCAATGACCCGATACACGTGCTTATTCGAGTGTATATTGTTAGAGCGACCGATCTTCACCCTATGGATTTAAACGGGAAAGCTGATCCCTACATAGTATTGAAATTGGGTGGAAAAAAGATTAGTGACAAGGAAAACTATGTATCGAAGCAGCTTAACCCCGTGTTTGGAAAATGCTTCGAAATAGAAGCTTCCTTCCCAGAACACTCCATGCTCACGGTCCAAGTGCTGGATTGGGATTTAATCAAAACTGACGATATGATCGGAGAAACGAAAATTGATTTAGAAAACCGTTTCTTCAGCCGTCACCGAGCCACGTGTGGGTTGCCGTTAAAATACGAAGAGTACGTTTTACATGTATTATATATGTATTTATATTCATTTATAAATTACAAAAATGTACTAATACTAATCTGAATACTACTAACTCTTATTAACACATTTAGGACCGGGTACAACCGATGGCGCGACTCAATGAAGCCAACGCAGATCCTCGCCAAACTGTGCAAGGATGGCAAACTCGACCCACCTATTTACGAGCACAGCCGAGTGAAGATAGGACGTAACATCTTCAACATGCAGATGGACGACACCGAACTGTTCTCTAATCCAGACACTACTGAAGAGCAGATGGCTCTCAACGTCTTACGCCGCTGGCAGGAAGTGCCCAGGGTTGGAACTAAGCTTGTGACCGAGCATGTTGAGACAAGGCCGCTTTATAACCCTGACAAACCGGGTGCGATAATTTTTGCTAACCGTATATTAGTATTTTAATTTAGTCTCCAATGCTTATTCTACAACTATTGGATTATTTCAGGTATTGAACAAGGCCGCTTGGAAATGTGGATTGATATGTTTCCCATGGATATGCCGCCTCCGGGGCCGCCACTCGACATATCCCCACGTAAGCCAAAATCTTACGAGATGAGAGTCATCATCTGGAATACCGATGACGTAGTATTAGAGGATGATGCGTTCTTCACAGGAGAGAAGATGTCTGATATTTACGTGAAAGGGTGAGTTTGCTGTATGCTAACTGCGATATTTCAATATATGTTATACTGAAATATCAGCGTTGAAGCAAAGTAGAAGTGAGTTTTAGTATTCTTCTTAAGTTAAGGGACAAAATCTTCAAGTATTTATTGCTACACGCAGATGGCTGAAAGGACCAGATGATTGCCAGTCCACGGATATTCACTACCGCTCGCTGACTGGCGAGGGCAATTTTAACTGGCGCTTCATATATCCATTCGATTATATGGAAGCCGAAGAGCGTATTGTTATTTCGCGCAAAGAGTCGGTTTTCTCCTGGGATGAGACCGAGTGCAAGGTTCCTGCGCGGCTGGAACTGCAAGTCTGGGATGCAGATCATTTCTCAGCTGACGATTTTCTTGGTGAGCATTTATTAATAACTGCAACAGCAGGCCTAGCACGGGCCGACGACAAATTGTATTTCCACCTTTTATTCCGCGAGAAAGAGACAAATACAACATAGGTACATATTGTAGCGTTGTCACATTGACGCGCGTATAAAAACGGAGAACAGAAAACCCATCCACGGCCTGCCGCTTTTTTGAACTCATAGATATGATTTTGGAGTAGGAGCAATTTGTTTAAAAAAATAATTAAATCGCATATTTTGTGTCAGTGAATATAGCATTACCTCAAAGACTTTATATTTGAAGATTTTATATTTGTTACTTAATTTCATCATATAATTTTCAGGTGCTTTAACACTAGACCTGAATCGGTTCCCACGAGGCGCAAAGTCATCCAAGCTTTGCACACTAGGCATGCTGCGAAACGATGGTTCGGTTCCGATGGTGAACCTCTTCAAGCAGAAGCGTGTTAGGGGCTGGTGGCCATTCTATATCAAAAAGGACAACGAAGAAATGGAACTCACTGGAAAGGTTGAAGCGGAGATCCAGCTTTTGAGCCAAGACGAAGCTGACAAGGTGCCGGCTGGACCAGGGCGCAGCGAGCCCGACCCTCTCGATAAACCAAAGTAAGTAAATCTTATTTCCAGTTGATCACTATACAGAGTTATAAGGAAAAGCTAAGCTGAAAAGAGCTCATAGTACTGATTTTTCGCAAATTTCAGTTTAGTTCCATAGTAAAGTAAGTAGTTTATAATAATGAGTACTATGAGCCCTTTTCCGCAAAACAATGTGAGTACAATACAAGTTAAAAAAAATTATATTCGACTATTATTTTAAATTATTTCATTGATTTTTTTATTTCCTTTTACAGTCGGCCTGATGCTTCGTTCATGTGGTTCCTGAACCCACTCAAGTCCATCCGCTACATTGTCTGGCACAACTACAAATGGACCATTATTAAGATCACTGTCGTCTTCGTGGTGGCCCTCGCCATATTCCTGCTCGTCTACGCAGTCCCCGGATACACAATCAAGAGACTGTTGGGAGCTTAAAGATTACGACATCGATCTGTTAAATAAGGGCTCCTTTTTAACAATTTCGGTAAGGAACCCTAAAAAGGAAAAGATTTTAAAACCGGACTCCAAGTGTATTCTACCTAAAGATGTGCTATAGATATTTAGATCACCAGAAATTGTCATACGAATTCATTTCAATTTTCTGCATTCAGTGAGGTAAATGATGAGTTGTTCACTAAAAAATCTTACAGTAAATTATAAACGATAAACTGGATTGACCGTAACACTTGACAATACCATTTTGTCGTGACGATATACTCATCCTAAGAAAATATACGTCTGCAACATTCCGAAAAAGGACTAGAATCGTTTTATTTCTGTGAAAAAATGTTTTTTGTCTCACTTTTCTAACATTGGCTCAATGAAATTGTCGATTTTAGGATCCAAGATCCAGTTACATATCATTTACCTACCTATCAAAGTATGCGATACTTTACCAACGAAATTTTTTAAATCAATTATTATGTTTACCTGTGATTACCATTATTGTCGAAAGTATAACATTGATCTAATATAAGAAGACTTAAAATTAGACAAGAAATGTGTCGGGCCCAAGGTTTTACAGTATTGGAATGAATGTGAAGTGGTGAGGTGATGTTGCTATTCTAGTTAGGGTTTGTTATTAGGCGGTAAGGCAATAGCGTCAATTCTAATGTGCCACTCACTAAACTAAACTTAGCAGAGCACTAAAATAACGTGCGACTCTTTTTTATGTACCTATGTGAAAAAGAGGGGTAATCATTTTAGAGCTGTCAAATTTAATTCAGTTTAGATAATGGTTGAATAGAATTGTCGTCAATGTAGGTAGGTAACCTTCACATTCAACGCAGGCATCATAATTCTGGTAAATTCTTTGACGATCTGTATCTTTGTGCATATTTTACTATCGGCACATCTTCGATAGCCCATTCGAAGCGGCCATGAGAGTAGATTTAAGTTAATTCTTTGCCACATCTGCACAGATGTAGTGGTCATTATTGTTACTTCTAAACAGCATAGTAATCCAATGTATATACATGTACATGTATACTGTATACTATACTACATATTTAATCGACGCTGTATAATTAGGTAGTACCTAATCTTTAAAGCTAATCCAGTGCGTCCAAGTAGATATTTTTTCTACTTAGTACGAAAATGACTAAGTTTTCGCGCAGTTCTTGCTTTGAATATCTGTACTTAGATGTGGCTATTTTGTCGTTAGGTTAGTATTTTCTTGGATAAGTATCAGTAGTTACTCTTTACATTCCAAAGAAATGGAAGTCATGGTTATCCGCTGGGCACACACCGGTTTTAGACAAGTTTCTTAGTCATTTCGTAGTTACATTTTATTGACTTTAATGTGTTTTAACCGTAAGTATATAACAATAGGATTGGTAATGGATTTTAATTCCCGTATACTTAATCATATTACTCAAATGAATTATCAAATATCATGTAGTTGCATTTAACTTTAATATGTGTCTATTTTAACCATAATTAACATTGGGATTATTAATTGATTGTTATTTCCGTATACTTAATCATATTACTCAAATGAATGATAATCACTTATTATAATTAATTACTTACTGCGTGCATGGTTAGGTACCGTTGAAGCTGGTAGCCATGGAAATTTGGAATTCATTCAGTGACTAAAAAGTCCGTATTTAGCGAGCGATATTTGGAAGTGCACACGAGTAGATTGTAATCTAAAGAAGTAAATTACTGTGTAGTGTTCTAAAGAGGTATATGTATATGATCTATTGATGCCGTACTTAGCTGCTGTAACTGAAATTTCCTTTGAACAACTTGACCAAACAAAAATAGTATGGTCCATGATTTGACACTTTGATTTTGGCAATTAGTAAAAGGATATCTTTTGGTACAAAAACTAAAATGCAGATTTAAATATAAGCCGTCTGTAAAATATAGATAGTGTTAAATCAACAAAAACATCTTTGTAATCTCAAAAGAAAAAATATCTCTCGGAACATATACTCTGTTTCCACGTAACTTTAGGCGGCATCTCTAATTTTTCAATCGTTATTATTAATTACAATTGAGGTAAAACAAAACTAAAACTAATTTACAAAACTAAAAATCTCTGAACGACGTTTTACCTTTTCATATCGTAATATCCTATCATATCCTCATACGTAGGAGAGAACGTTGTTAGAATAATATACCTAGTCAATGTAATATCAGTGTTAGTAACTTAGTACTAAGTAATATTTCGCCGTATGAGAACCAGGTGTTTTTTTTATCAGTTTCACAGAGCTAAACAAATTTAAAATTCAACATTTTACATTCAGTTCTTAAAGTGACTATACCAGAGAATCCATGATCTTTCATGCAAGAACTGTAAGGGTTCGATGACAATGTCAAAAAATGTTTCAAAATGTTTTTCAGTAACAGTTTTCGAGAAATTTATATTCTTTTTTATACGTTCATCTGGTTCTTATCAATTCTTGTATGCTTTTTATGTCACTATGATTGTAAGCCAATATATACTCGTAATAAACCTACTTACTGCTTTGATATTGGTGTTTTCTTTACTCCTAGCCTTAGCTCCTACCCCTCTACAAAATAAGTAGAATAAATATACAATAACTAATAAATGATAATTAGGTTACAGTTTGTAAGATTTTGCATTAGGTAGGTAAATATGCATTAGGTAGGTAAATACGCTGCCCCCGTTTCGTCTGCTATAATATAGTTAACTTTCACTAGTTAACAGTTAACATTTCCGGACAAGTAACTTATGTAGTGATCCAGAGTATAAAGAGATACATTTTTCTTTTGTTTATGGTACTTCCATACAAAATTTCATCCAAATCTGTTCTGCTGATTTGCCTGATTGAGCAACAAACATCTAAATGAACTTTGGCGTTTATAATTATTATAGGTAGTAGGAATGACGTAAGCTCGAGGCGAAATATTGATTTCCTTGCTTTTTATTTTTAAGTGGGTCTCATCCCGCACAGTGGCTTGACCCTGGTAACGGGGCCAATGGATCAAAGTGTTTCAATGTCCCCTATGGTGGCTATACAGTCGGCGCGGCGATCACCGGGGGAGATGGCGCCTGTCTATTTACACTAATATTTTAGAGAGGAAAGATTAAAATGTTTGTAATTAATAAACTCAAAATCTACTGAACCGATTTTAAAAAATCATTCATCAATATAAAGCTACTTTATTAGCGCGTAATATAGACTGTATGTCATACCCTATAAATAAAAAAAAAACACTATTAAATTAAATAACAAACCTAAACTTGGAGTTTAGCGTTAGTATCCATAAAAATATAAGCGCTTAGCCCCAAACTAGGCTCGCGGCCTGTATCTTGTCCAGTACGTTAATCTAGGGTATAATTAAGCTAATTCTACACTAAATTTCAGTCTAATCCATTTAGCCGTTTTTGCGTGACTGAGCAATTACCGAGAGAACGGTATACTCCCAACGGCCACCACTAAAACAGGCACCAGTGGTGGCCGTTAGATCAGTGCATTATTTTTTGTCCCAACGGCCATCAGTGGCGGACGTTGGGACATTCCAAATAATATTTGTCTCAACGGCCTCACGTGATTAATGGACGATCCCTTAGCAATGAGGAAGGCGCGAGCGCGCGGGTTGTATTGAATGGGTTGTGTGGGCTGCGTGTGCGGGAGACGGCTCTTCTCTTTCTTTACACGAGCTTATTAGCCATTCGAAAGTCCGCGTCCGCGTCAGTGCGTCACCTCTCGTATTTGCTCTGCTCTATGAGTTTCGCGCCAAAAATGCCTACCCCGATAACGTCTAAAAAACCATGTTTGTCATTAGTCTAAAAACCCTTGCCCATAATAAACTACCTAGGTATAGTACAATTGTACAAATACTTTGATAATGTTAGTTGAATTATGCCTCTATAAATTTAGGAGAAAAACTTTTTTTTGGTGTAGGTAAATAAGATCTTAAAATCAGGCTAAATTCTTTAAATTTTGCAATCAGCATCCGATTGTCTGTAATGCCTTGGACAAAGTCACATTCAAGAGCTCCGTGAAAACGCAAGGGATTCATCCAGTTGTGGTGCACCGCAATAAACGTGAGTAAACAATAAACATCCAAAAAAATAATTATTTATCAAAAACCTCTCGCAGAGAGCTTTCTGCATCATACTTGACAATATTTATCCCATGCTTTAAAAATTGTTTCCGTCTTGAAATAAAAAAAATGTGAGCTATCACGGGACGCCTGGCAGATGTGAAACATCGACATTATTTTGTAAAAGTAATATGCAGAAAAGAACATAATTGTGATAGGAACTAAATATGTCATAATGATAAAATAAAATATTACGATTTAAAAAAAATAAAAATATAAAAATATATATATACCTATATAATATTTTTTATGTATATTTCGAATAAACATTTATTTTCATTAAATACAAAAATTTACGAATCCATCATATAGCGTGGCGAGTGTGGCGACGCGTCGCCACGGCATGCGTCGCCACGCCAGAAATCGGTTTTACGTGCGGCTATAGATGTTTCACATCAAAAAGAACGAAGTCGAAGGAGGTGGCCTGTGAGATGTTTTTGGTGAATCTATAAAAATAACCCTGTATATCCGCCTAGTGAATAGAGAAATATGCGTTACGTTCTGTGTCTGAAAAATTGCTTACCTATAAAATTTTAAATTAGGAACTGCCATCCTGCCGCCTTCACAATATCATGCGACCACCGGGTCGGTAGTCTGCCCGGTGATAGCTTTCCGTATCGCGGCCACCATTCTGTGACTGCTTTGGTCCACCTTCCGTCTTCCTGTCTGGCCAAGTGTCCCGCCAAGTGTACAGAAATTAATTCCATTTATTAAATACTTACAATATAACTTTCATAAATTGTCCATACCGCATCTGCTTGAGTTTTTTAATAACAAACAATAATGTTTTATTGCAATATTTTGTACTTCCCAATTTTCGTTGTTACAGCCACAAAGAGCTAAAAAAACCTTATACTTATTTATTTATTTATATATTTATTACGATACACAAACAGTAAACATATTATACGTTCTTAAATTATAAACTTATTAATATCTACAAGTGTCAGATATGTTCACCTATTATAGGCGTATACATCGTTCACCATTAAAAGTGTGAAGACATTAAGGGTAACTACTAAATTAATTATAACAAAATTTTGACAAAATATGAATTGAACCAAAAAATAATAATAATTCGACTACAGAACTAGACGACTCTGGTAAGAGACTTCACAAGTTTTCTTTTGAAAATCATTAAAGAATTTTGCCACACATCAAAGTCGTCTAAGAAGACATTACAATCATTGTATGTGTGACATAATCTTAAAGTAGGAGAGTTGAGACCTAAATTAGTTCTAGCAGCTGGCCGCCACGCCAGGATTCGGGAAATCTTATGTCTAGGGTACTGAGAAGGAACATGTAGAGAAATTTCTTTGACAATAGATGGACAGTCGGAGAGCCCATTCATCACTTTATAGAGAAATGTTAGATCACGGATCTTCCGTCTAAACCCGCAAGGTGTGCATTTTAAAGAATTTACAATTTCCTTGTCGCTCCACCCGCGTAATCAAGATTTCAGCAGGAGGAAAAAAAACGCACTTGAAAAGGTGAGAACTTTTCTTTGACCAAACGAACAAAGAGCTAGAACAACCCCATTATTTCTAAATCTTTAGTTATAAATAAAAAACAAGGAGGACAGGTTGTTCTTTTTTCTCTATTTGATTTTAAAAAATTTGATTGTCTTTTGTTTTTTTCTTTCTTTGATTTTAAAATTAGAAGCAATCTATACCACGGGAACCATACATTTTACTGGAATAAAAAGTAGCCTATGTGTTTATTCAGACTTAGAACAACCTTCATTCCAAATTTCATGTAAATCTGTTCAGCCGTTTTTGCGTGAAAGACGGGAAAGATTCGATCGCCTTGGTCGCGGCATCATTAATGATGATTTAAAGAGAATACAAATTACTGATTATTGATTTCTGACCAAAATAATTATCAAATTTTCAACCAAACTTAACCATAGACAAAATTATGTTTAGCTGTCATTTGCGTTTTGTTATTCCATGTCAGATGCGTATCTGCATGGATATTTTGCTTGAAAATAATGTTTTAAAATAATAAAAGCAAACACAAAATCACAGGTAAATGTTTTGTGAATGTAATATTTTGACAATATAATATTATGAGAACGAACCATCCTGACGTTGCCGCTTTTACTATAGCTATCACATCTACACTTTTTGACCAACCTTATCATAGACAAGAAACAGTGCATTGGCTGATGCGCAGGGCGGCAACGCACGGCAAAGCAAGCCCTAACGTCACTCCGTCCGGTCGTTCTTTGCTCGAGGTGGCGGCTGCAGTTTGAGTGCGCGCGCAGTTCCAAAATGGACACGTCCCCGTCGGTTCTGCTTATCGAAGCAATAAAACACTATCCAGAATTGTATGATATTACTCATCCAGACTTTAAAAACAGTAAAAAGACAAAAGAACTTTGGAAGAAGGTCGCAGAAACGATGGGGGAATCAAGTGGCAAGTACAATGAATGTAGTTTAATCTATTTTATTTCATTTTCTTATTGTATGCAATTCACTAGGTACTACTTATCCGATCATTATTATAAAACTATTCGTTTTTTTAAAGAAATGTAATGGCTTTTGAATACTTAATTTTTCTTCAAAGTTTAAGACATCGTATTCATTTAGCCAGAATCCACCAACCCGCACTTGGCCAGAGTGGTAGAATACGGCCTAATCACCCTTCGAGGGTAGACCTGTTTCCCAGCAGTGGGAGGATTAAAGGTTGCATATGATTCATTTAGCCAGTATCAAATAGCAAAAATCGGCCAATTCGAAATCGATAATTTCAAGTTAATGTAACAAAGAAAAAGTTAAGCGAAGTGAATAACGGCCTATCATGCCACATGCCCATAACGTCATACTTTTAATTGGCTTAAGTCTCTATTTTTCTAAATTTTACTAGTTTTGACTAGGCTTGAAATAAAATACCAAATTTTCGATTTAGATCGAATCTCCTTCCTCTTTTGTGTCCCAAACTGTTTATCTTGATTTTGTTTCCAAGATCCCTTTTTTTCCATTAATTTTTCATAGCAGAAATAACTTTAAATACCTACATATTTTGAGAGACAAAAGAGGGAAGAGGAGAAATGATGTGAATCTTCTGATTTAAAACAAACATGAAGGCAATATGCATGCCAAGTTTCATGCTTTATGTCTGATGGAAACTGTAGCTTGAGTTTAAAGCCATACCTTAGCTTATAAAAATAGTGCAGGGCAACCGTTACTGTGTGTCGCGACGCCCTGGGGCGCTGCAGTATCATCCCAGGGGCGTCGTAAGGCGATCTAAATAGGTTGGCTGTCTGAATCGACGCGACATCATACTTGTGGGAGACAGGTTTCTCTGCAGTTGCAGTAATTAAGTACAGATTGAAAATAAATTTAGAGACAGAGACGAGAGTGGCAATTTCGAGCCTTGAGTCTCGTTTTCAGAAACTATGCTCAGAAAAGCAAGTACATCCTTCTCATTAATACCAAACAAAACGAGATAAAAAAGGGTGTGCTTGCTTTTTTATCCTCTTTTTAAAACAATTTAGATGCTATTTGGAGATTTTCTGAGAAATTGTCATTAAGCTAGAACTACGACTAGTAGGTAAATGTATGGCAAGAAGGCCATGGCATTGCAAAAAATGGCATCCCAAGGGCGTCACTTATACAAAATAAGTTTGGGAAGCCCTGGAATAGTGTATGGAATATGTCTAGTTGCAAATTAATTTCTAAGACGTTTTATATTGTTTTAGGCCATGCAGTTAAAAGCAAATGGAAGAATTTAAAAGATGCTTACGGTAAATCCCTTCGAGTTAATAAGGCACATCCGATGCCGCAAAATACTGCTAAAACAAAACGCTACACATCTTGGCCATTGAGAAATCAGATTTCGTTCTCAAATCCCCGCTTAACAATTGCTTTATTGGAACACCACAACTACTACGCACAAAGATTCCAACAAAATGTAGATCTTGAAATCAAAGACTCTCCACAAAGTCCTGAATCTTCACAACATGCTGAAGATACAGATCAACAAAATTGCGATCAAGAAGCTGACGAACCTGGCTCACCATTATCAGAGAACCAGGGTGGCCTTGAAGAACCTGGCTCACCATTATCAGAGAACCAGGGTAGCCTTGAAGAACCTGGCTCACCATTATCAGAGAACCAGGGTGGCCTTGAAGAACCTGGCTCACCATTATCAGAGAACCAGGGTAGCCTTGAAGAACCTGGCTCACCATTATCAGAAAACCAGAGTGGCCGTGAAGAACCTGGCTCACCATTATCAGAGAACCAGGGTAGCCTTGAAGAACCTGGCTCACCATTATCAGAGAACCAGAGTGGCCGTGAAGAACCTGGCTCACCATTATCAGAGAACCAGGGTGGCCGTAGCCCCGAAGATGAACAGATTGATTCTGATTCTCAAGTGAGCAATGACAGCGCTCAGAGTAGGGCGAACAACACTTTCTTATTTATGGGTTATGCCCATACACTAGGTAGCATGACGAGGCGTCGCCGAAGAATGGTCAAGTTTCGAATTGCAGAGATAATGCTGGGAGCCGAGGTATTCGAAGCTGGTTATTAAAACCTTTTTAAGATTTTTATAGTTTAAGTGAATATTATAAATGTATTCATAGTTATGTCATAACAAGATCTTAAGAAATAATAACTGTCCTTAAAGTCCTTGATCTAGTCTTGTTTACTCGTAGTCTTGGTTTAGTTGTTATTAACCTTGATTTTAAAGTCTAGAAGATTTATTGTTAGATCTTCATACTAATTCTATACAATTCAGTACTGTTTGTAGATCCTAAAAATATATAAAATGTGATCTCTACTCTAATGTCCTGGCGTTTGAAGGAATATAAATGAAATTAAGCAGTTGATATTAACTTGGATTATATTCTAATATTTTAAATCTCTTTGAAAGTAACTGTAGTATGTGTAACTCTTTTTGAGGTTTCGGACGTTAGCACTAGTAGCTGCGTACTAGTGCTAAACCTCAAAACGAGTGATTGTTTTAAATTTTTAATGTTATCTAGTTGGATGTCAAAATGTAATGCAGTAGTTAGCGAGCGCACGTTTACAAAGTCCAAAATCATTATGTAATTGTACTAAACTATAAAATTTTAAAATTTATCTCAATAAATATCTGAATGTGAAGTTTAGCCTTATTATATTATTGTAGTTTGCGAGCGCACGTTTAGGTAGCGGTCCGACCGCCGGCGATGATCGAGAAACGAGTAAAACTAGAAACTATAAACGAGTTGGCGATCAGCGGGAAGCGAGTGTGTAGTTTCGATAGTTTTGTCGCCGGGCTATAAGGGACTGTGCAAGTGCAACGAGCGATTTCTCGCGGCACTCGCCCGTGGTTGCTCAGTCTGTACTGTAAACAAAAGATCACTGTAAAGAAATTATCGAACGAGCGAGCATCGCTGAACGAGTATCGCTGAGCGAGCATCGCTGGACGAGTATCGCTGAGCGAGTTTATTTTTGAAAGCTCGTCGTCGCTCAGCGACAAAACTAGTAAAGCGAGTTGTCGCCGGCGGTGTGAACAGTCAGCGAGCACCTTTTAATATATGCATCTCTTTCGTTTACACTGAATGTACATTTATTGCACGTTTCTTGAGAGAGAAAATCGCCGATAGTTAGTCGTTTACTCGTCGGCGGTTGGACGACTGCCTTACAGAGTCCAAAATCATTGTAATTGTACTTAATCTATAAGATTTTAAAATTTATCTCAATAAATATCTGAATGTGAAGTTTAGCATTATTATAATTATTATTAAGCTCCCAATATCACAAGCTAGAAGCTAGGAGCTAAATCATTAGGCCAGATATACAAGTAAACAGAGCTATACATTTAGTGCCAAATCGTTCATAACGTTCGACAGCACCAACAACTATTATTATTAGACATTTTTATTACCTTTTTTTACAAGTATAAAGCCGCGTCCTGTTGGTCCCACACATACACTAATTCACCACGACTGAGTCGTTCATGTCGAATACAAAATAGTCGGTCGCCTACGAAAAGCGTACTTACTGTTATAATCACAAGTGACCGCGACCGTGGTCGCCGCCGCAGGTCGCGCGCGACATGTGTACTGTTGTGAGAATGGGCCAAAAGTTACAGTAAGGGTGACAAATCAACATCAAGCTGTACTGCGCTGTGCCATGTTTGGTCAACTCGCTCGTCTAATATTTTAATGAGGATACAAACAAACCATGCTGTGCTGCGCTGTGTGAGGCTACGCTCTGTTTCGACCGGTCCTCCGGGGGTGGATGCGGCGGCGGTTCGGGTCGCTGTCGTTCCGACTGGTGCAGGTGCTTTCCGGGCATGGGTGCTTCGGAAAGTACCTGCACGAGATCGCGAGACGGGAGGCGACGCCGGCCTGCCACGAGTGTGGAGCGCCGGAGGATACGGAGGCGTGTGCCGCATGGGGCCCGCAGCGGCACACGCTTACAGCAATCGTGGGCGGAGATCTCTCGTTGCCGAGCGTTGTTAGGGCGATGCTCCGCAACGAGAGATCGTGGCAGGCCGTGGCCTCCTTCTGCGAGGCAGTAATGTCGCAGAAGGAGGCCGCGGAGCGGATCAGGGAGGACGATCCCCGCTCTGATCCGCTCCGACGCAGACGACGGGGAGGGAGGAGGGGGCGATTCACTCGCCTCCTTCACTCTCCGTAGTGGGGCCACTGGCGGAGGGTCGGGGGACTCTCCGCTGGCTTGCACCGGCTCCACACGTCTGGGGGGCGGCCTTGGTGAGCAAGGCCGTCCCTCCCTCGGCGACGGGGGCCCGGTTCTGATCCGGGCCTGCCGCCGTGGCGCGAGATGGAGACTGCTAAAGCGCCCCCATCTCGCTCCACAATAGCGGAGGACTGCTCACCCCAGGGTTTTTAGTGGGTATGCCGCCACTAGGGCGGAGACTCCCACATAACCACCCTGCCCGCCCCGGGGCGGGCGTGGTATCCATAAAGGATTTTCCCTGGGTCACAAAAAAAAAAAAAAAAAAAAAGGCTACGCTCTGTTTAAAAACGCAGCAGTCTCGAGCGAGGCGCGCTACCCGCCGTGCTGAGCCGTGCTGAGCCGCGCTGTGCTATGTTTTTTATAGATTTTTATGTGTTGATTACTTTTATACTGAGCTAAGCAAAGCGCAGCACAGCTTGATGTTGATTGTTAAAAAAACGTAGCTTAAGAAACACAGCACAGCACAGCGCAGTATAGCTCGATGTTGATTTGTCACCCTAAGCCTCATAACTAAAGAATGTTGCAAAATGTTGGTGTTAAAGTCTTGTTAGAAAAAGAAAATCACGGCAATATGGTTCCAGTTCTTAATCTATCCCACGCAAGCTCGTGCGAGAATACATTTTGTTGTTTGTTAGGGACCGGCTATTCATACTAGAAAATGTTTTATGACTTTTCATTTAACTTTGGGTTGAAAACTAAACAATTGAAAATAAACTGCGATACCCTATATGTGGTACCATACTTATCTTGTATAATAATTACAATGATGAGTATAATACAGTACAAATATAATAATAATAACGTGTTTAGTAAACCCTACGAATTATATGATTGTGTAATATTGTGTATACTCGTACCTAATACCTACTTAGTGATATTTTTTTTTACCGCTAAGCGACAAGCGACTATGATACCCCATTTACACTCGCGTACGAGTCGCGAGGCGAACGACGAAGCGCGGGGCGAGGTGCGAGTGTGAACAGACGCTCGTGGCTCGCCGCGTCATTCGCCTCGTCATTCGCGGCGCTCGCGTCCGGAGCGGTTTTTGGGGCACGAGTCAAAGGACCTCGCGTCGCACGCGAGTGGATGTTTACATTCACCCTCCCGCTTCATTCTGGCTTCTACATCGTGCCGCGCAGGTTGTGTTTAGTTTTAACAAATACGCAAAAATTTAACACTTTGACAGCCGAAGGTTTTAAAACGCGCCTTCCCTGGTTCGCCGGCGATTTTCGCCGATATTGCAACATGTATAAAATGAGAACTATCAATGATGGATCTATAATTCTTTTTTATTTACACTATTGATTTTTTTATTTTTAGGATAAAAATAAAAAACATATGTAAATTGGTTTTTTTTTATTTAAAAATGTAATACAAAAAAGGGGGTTTATAAAAAAAATAAAAAGTCGAACATGAGCTCTCGAGATAGCGGTGCGGTAGCACTGGCGGAGCGCGCCACTCGATCGCTTGTTCCACTCACACCTAGCGCCCCGTCTGGGTAAATCATACATGTGTGCGTAACTAAAGCATCATACTGCTATACCAATACACGCTAAACACGCACCACGGACGTCGTTTTCAATAAACCCTAGGAAAGTCAATGCCGTACTGAGTGGTCAGCGTCCTGAGGCAATCAACCTGACACGTACTCGGTACGTGACCGGCAAAAAGAACGAATAATTTGGGACCCTAAACATAAATGCCACAAGAATTAATAATATTTAAATTCATTATTAATTGATTATTATTAATTAATATTTAATATTTAAATTAGTGACGTAGCAGTATAAGCCCAGTGTGCACAAACTTGTTGCTGCTAAGACTTCGACGTCCTCCATTGTTGCTAGCTCAAAGACGACTGAACTCGGCACGCGAGTGTAAACAGGCAACTCATTTACCATCGATCAACACGAGCCTCGCACGAATGACGCGGCGAGCCACGAGGCGCGGGACGAAGCGCGAGTGTAAATGGGGTATGATAATTATTTAAAATGATTATTATTATAGACTAGCGGCCCGTCCCGGCTTCGCACGGGTAGACTTTGGGATAAACGTAGAGTAAATTGAAATCGGTCCAGTCGTTCACGCGTGATGGCGTGACCAAAGGTGTTGAGAATAATTATAGGAACTCTTTGTTATAACCTCTATTCTCATGCTATTGCGTAACTATAGCAACCGTAGTTTGTTGATGCTAACTTGTCAATTTATAGTAAAAATTATCAGTATAAAACGCACACTGTTTTGATAGATATGATTGAATTTGAACTTTGTACAGAGGTAATAAAGTGCAAATTGACTCTTGGACGTTAGGAACATACCTACATTGCGTAAACAACAGTGAGTGCTTGCAATTCAATATGAACTTTATACAATAGCAATAAAGCTCGTTTTAGTTTGGGAAAAATAAAAGGGCTGTTTTTAGGGTTTTTCAATATTTCTGAGAGATTTTCTTAATATTTTTTTCCGTAAGAACCTTCTCCTAATAATAACAAATACAACAAAAAAAGAATTAGTGAAATCGGTCCAGCCATTGGGTGCTTTTATAATTTACCGTCGCACGGCACGGCACGGCACGTTTTTATCGTCACGGTAAAGTAGGAAAGCAAAATGTATGCATTTGTATGCAAACGCTTTTAATTTACCGTCCACGGCAACGGCACGCCGTGAACAGCAACGATCTACCGTGCCGTTGCCGTAGCATACTGCGCTCCCTATGAAATCGTCGCGGCATTGTTGAGAGTGTAGTGTGTGCGTACAAGAAATTTGTATGTGTGCGTGCGTAGCCAAAAGGCGCGGGTGCAGTGTTGCAAAAGTTCCCGATTTATCGGGAGATCTACTGATTTTGGACATCGTCTCCCGATATCCCGATTTAGCGACAAAACAAAGGAATAAACTTTCCTCTGATTCGATAGTAGGGCTTCTTCACACAAAAAGATTTGTGGAAGAAAACAATCAAAATTGTTTTAATTTCCAAATTGATGACAAAATGTTTTCCAAAATAGCGAGCAAGGGGTGGTACGAAGATGCAAATAAATAAAAAAAAAATATTTATTGTTGGTATTAGTTATTACCTAAGTGATTTTATTCATAATAATATATATATTTATATTATATATATTATATATGTATATATAATATATATATATATATATATTTTATATTATATTATATTATTATATTTAAGTACCTATATTTATTTTTTACCCTAAAATAGGGCGAAATCCCTAAAAGTGGAAACACTGGCGCAAAGCGTAATAATTTCACGGCGAATTATAAAATCACCCTACGGCACGGCATGCCGTCCACTGCCACGAAACTTCTATCACGTCCACGGTAATATCGTGCCGTGCCGTGCCACGATAAATTATAAAAGCACCCATTCACGCGTGAGGCCGTGACCAAGGAAAACGGGTTTCATTTTTATAAATATAGATAAATTAATCAATTAAAGGCATTGTAGAGGTATATAATAAATCCCAAAAACATTACAAAATAAGAACGGAATTAATAAACATTTTAAATTAAAATACCTTCATCTCGATACTAACACAACACAAATGTTAGCAGACCTGTCACAGCTTAGGAAATTTAATCCGGGCAATCAAGACCCGATCACTAGTTATGCGAAGAAGAGCTGCAACAAACCCGTCTAGGTGTAGTCTGGTGTAGGGACTACTGCACCAGGTGGTTGTCATCCGCAACGCGGGCGGCAGCAGCGGCGGCGGCGCTTCGGGCAGCAGCGTCGGGGGCGGCGGCAGCTGCGCCGCGGGCGGCGACAGCTACTCTTGCACCGCGGCTGACGTTTCTTGCCGCACTTTGATTCCCTAGGCCACCAGTTCTGATAATAGGAACCTTTCCTTTCCAAAAACCCCATGGAAGTTCCGTTCTCTAGTAACAATTCAACCGCGTCGCAGAGACCTTCGGAATCTAAGCCGTTTCTCTCTTTCAAGTGGCGAAGAATCTCGTGCATAGTAGCACCTCCCCTGTTCTCCAGCAGGAACTGAATCACGGCTCGCTGTGGGGTATTACGAGGGGACAAAGTCGCCGCTTCAGGTTTCATAGCGGCCCTCTTTACGAAAAAAGTCGTGTTTTTCAATTTTATTTCAGAGACACAACAAAAAAGCTAGGGACACATAGTTTTTCAGATTTCGCCTATTGACTTGAATTGACTTGAATTTTTTATGATTTTTTTAATAAACACAATAATTTGACAATGTTTGTATGATAACCTATTAGCGTCAAAAATTAAAGAAATGAACCCGTTATCTTTTCTAATTTTAAATGTTTAAGTAGGTTAGTGTTCAAAGAGTTACCGTGCAGCCGTGGCCTTACCTTCATGATTCAGATGTTAATAAACCGTGAGCTGAATGCAGGTTTACCTGCCTCACCACATAGCATTTTGAAGTATGCATAAGATGCTATAGGCAGCATGACCTCATGACCGCAATACTATGGGAAGTCCAAATAAAATAAAATAATTTTTACAAAAAAAAAAACAAAAACTGACTTCAAGACTACAAACTTAAACTAAAAAGTAGAAAATAAAATGTTAATTAGTTTAAAGCAAAGCTGACGTGAAATATCACGCGCGAAAACCAGACAGACAAGAAGAGACGCACAATAAAATTGAACTGGAGGCCTAAGTGAGGCAGAATAACCAGGAGATCATGACTGCAACGTGGTGTTTGGTCTTCAACATGGTTCAATATTGCAGGCTGTGTAACCCATATTCAATAGCTACACCCCGTGAATTTTCCCGGGTTTTCCGGAATCCGGGAAAAGTCACCGGAATTCACTTCTGTCAGGATGTTTATTTGGTCAGTTTGTATTTTTCAACCAATCTTGACTCGCAGCTGAACTTAACAAAACTTGGTAAATATAATAGGTTCTACAAAATCATAGTTTTATTTTGTCGTCGGCCATTTTTAATTGAAGAGGAGCAAAATTGCTAAATTTGATAATAAGTATTAGCAGAAACTTTCGTATTCAGTTCTAAACAAGAACTTCATAAATTAGCAAAATCTGTCGAGACGTTGTCGACATAAACTGTTATGACTGCTGCAAAAAAGTTTGCTACAGTTACTGCTTGCTACCTAGCGGAGTTAAATCTATATCTTAACTAGCTGACTCGACAGACGTTGTCCTTTTTTTTTTTTTGTTTACCCAGTGGAAATCCTTTATGGATACCACGCCCGCCCCGGGGGAGGCAGGGTGGTTATGTGGGAGTCTCCGCCCTGCGGCGGCATACCCACTAAAACCACTGGGGTGTTCGGCATCCGCCTGAGATGGGGCAAGGTGGGGTCGCGTTAGCAATCGCCACCTCGCCCCGGCGATGGGCCCGATTAGGGCCCCCCGCGCCTATGGGGGGGTGACCCTGTTCCCCAGGATCACCCCCCAGACAGTCAGTGTGGGGTCGTGCAGGCCGGGAGAGTCCTCCGACTCTCCCGGCAACCCCACTGCAGAGGAGCGAGGAGATGGGCGAACCGCCTCCTCGCTCCCCCGTCTGCGCCGGAGCGGGTCAGATCGGGCATCGTCCTCTCTGACCCGCTCCGCGGCCTCCTTCTGTGTCATCACCTCTTCGCAGAAGGAGACCCCGGCCTGCCACGATCTCTCGCCGCCGAGCACGGCTTTCACCACGCTCGGCAACGAGAGATCCCAGCCTATGTAGCCCGAAAGCGTATGCCGCTGGGTGCCCCATGCGGCACACGCTTCCAGCGTCCACCCTCCTCCTTTCCTTGCACTCCCGACCGCAACCCACATGCGGCGAGGAGCACAAGGAAAACCCCCCTGGTGGCAGCAATGTCACCGTCCAAACCATCACGCTGTGCCCTCTGCTAGTCAGAGGGACACGCGGATGGGCCCACCGTGTCGGGTTATTGGCCACCGTGCGGTAATACTGCATAAAAGCTGCAGTATTACCGCACGCTGTTGCCCAGGGTGCACCACGAGGAGGTTACCCGACCTAGCACCCCGACAGACGTTGTCCTGTCTTAACGATGACTATTAATTCGAATTGGTAAAAAAAGCCATTGCGTCAATTCTATGTCAAATGTCAAAAGTTACATTAAAAAAGTTTACATTGTCCAAAGCGCTAAAGTTAAATTATGGTTTAAGTATTTTTAAATTTTCTAATTTTTCATTTTTTTTTACTATAAATTGAGATGTGAGCTATCCTATCTCCTAAGTTAGATCGATAATATATAAGATAATATTAAGAAGATATATAAGATAATATCTTCTTAATATATATAAATTACGTGCGTCACGTTGTTTGTCCGCTATAGACTCCTAAACTACTTAACCGATTTCAATCAAATTTGCACACCGTGTGCCGTTCGATCTAACCTATGAGATAGGATAGCTCACATCTCAATTTATAGTAAAAAAACATGAAAAATTAGAAAATTTAAAAATACTTAAACCTTTACATAACTTTATCGCTTTGGACAATGTAAACTTTTTTAATGTAACATTTGACATTGAATTGCGTGCTCAAATATCATCAAGACTTTAAGTTTATCCTAAAATGTTTAAAAAATGAATGTCTACCCGTGCGAAGCCGGGACGGGCCGCTAGTAAACAATATTTATCAAGAAGGTTAGGTAGGTACACCGAAGTCGGATTATATAGATCGATGGGTAGGTAACTACAACAAGATTATTCCGTAAATTGAGTGCATCTTTTGTTACAAAATAAAACACAAGTTAATTTGCATAAAGCAGTAGACTTCCGAAACTAGCTCATTTTAAATTATAACATCGGTGCGAGGAAAACTTTACACAACAACGCATTATTACGCATTAGTATTATAAGAAGATAAGATGGCTTCAGTATTTGCTGATTAAAATTGGGTTAGATATACAGAAACATTAATCTGACTCCGAAATGTATCCGCGACTACTTAATCCGCCTAATAATGCAAAACTAACCAGTAGGTACTATTACCTAATCTGTGGCACAACTGAACATTAGTGTACTCAACGTGCATTTATCGATCCGAGCCGACCGTCGAAGGACTGATGGCGACTGAAGGTTGTTCGACGGACAGAAATAGCCTCTCTCTACCAGGAGATCACATATCGGAGGAGTATGGACCTCCCCGTCGAACCGAGTAAACGAGAAAGCAATAGCATAGATAGAGCGACAGGAAAATAATCAACCCCACTTCAATCTAGCCAACATTGAGAAAAAATTCACCTAAAGTACGGAGCATTGTGATAATTACCAAAAAGTATGATGATTAGCACCAATTTTTACGGTGACAACCATGTTGATAGTTAAATAATTTAATTTACCATGTCCGTACTTTAACATCGGCCCCGGGTTCGATTCCCGGCCGGGCTGATGTTTGAATGATGAACTTAAATATCTGTTCTGGGTCTGGGTGTTAGTTGTCCTTGTCTTTGTGTGTGTTCCATGGCATCCCCAACACAGAATTTATCCTAGTAATGAGTGTGAAACGTTTATTTATTTATTTATTATACTAAGTAAGACTCGGTCAACAGGTTAGTAGGTCAGAGGGTGGAAATGGCTGCATGTACGTACCTATACAGCGGACGGACACATTCGTAGTTTTGTTCACGTTACGTATGAGAAATGGACACTTGCATTTTCTATAAGTGCAAGTCGCCGCTCTGACGCGGCCATATTAGATAGATAGATAGATAGACAAACTCTTTATTATATTTCATTTCATGTTTTATTGTGATGGTTTTTTATACTCCAACTATTGAGTACTACGTACTGGATATGGTGCTACATTCCACCTCAATGGCTCAATGCTCTATTAAAATTGAGCTACCTTACTCAACTTCAATCAGTCACTTTGTGTACTGTATGTACCTTGTGTATCGGTCGTTGCACGATCCAGTCTGCATCATTACAAGAACTATAAAATGATTTACCATTACCATATTTACCAAGCCTAAACTAAAAGTTTTGCATTATTAAAATAACAGAATAAAATTAATAGTACAAAAATGTACAAACTGCGAAGTGCGTGCATCTCAAATGCTTTCCGATACACCACACCTGCACTACAGGTGCGAGATTTCGATGCGCGCTACCAGGACATCATTGGCAAGTGAAGGTTCCAAACTAAGGAAACGTGGGCGAGATCGTGGGGGTAGACAGGGTGGTCGGTCGATGTGTAGGGTGGTCTACAAGCGATACAAGCTGTACTTATAAATGTTACTTTCATCTTACCACAACTGAATTCTTGGTTAAAACCTTGTTTTTTTAATTGTTATTTTATTTTCTGTTTTTTTTTTATCTAGCACCAGAGTGCTTTCCAATACAAATCAAACGAGCCCAAACACGACGGGTCTATAGGGTTATTCATAAAGGGTATGCTAAGCCGAAAAGGGCTCATAGTACTCATCATTATGAACAACTTTTACTACTGGACCAACCCGGAATTCGCGAAAAAAAAATCAGCTGTTCCATAAATTTTGCACAGTGTCATTGACATTTTTCTATGGAACAGCTGATTTTTTTTCGCGAATTTCGAGTTGTTCTCATAGTCAAAGTTGTTCATAATGATGAGTACTACGAGCTCTTTTCGGCTTAGCATACCCTTTATGAATAACCCTAAATGATCGGTAGTTAAAAATGTATGTTTGTCTGACGATAGCCTGAGTATCGTTAATTGGATGTTCATAGAATTAATCGTTCGAGGGGTTGGGGAGATATTATGTGCCTACTATAGAGGTTTTGAGTATCAGTTCGCCGTGAACTACTTACTAGTATAACATTTGTTTCAAACAAGGTTGATGTTTCAATAATAACTAAGTGTTGCACATCATCGCGCCGCCTGCGACCTTATTCTTAAAGATTAATTTCGGTCACTCTCACTGTCGCGAAATGTCTAATAAGAGAGATAATATTTCATTCGCCAGAATAAAGCCCCAGCAAAACTTACTATTGATCTAGACTTAAGGAACACCACCTGGCAGTTATGATCTCCTGGTATCGGTGCATTGCCACACTGCACATTGTCGGTCGAGCATTCTCGCTGTTTGGAGGGAGGGAGACTGGGTCTCACCCTGCCCATCCCTCTACCTGGTGGCTTTGATGCACCCCTATCGCCCCATAACGTATCGATCTATGTTTAATTTTATACGACCTGTTTCTGGCTTTACCGACATTTAACAGATCAAATTGTCTTGGTTTTAGAAGTTAGTATCTACTGATAAGTTATGCCTACTTATCGGTAGATACAACTAAACACTAATATTTACTTATTTATGTATATGATGGAGCATATCTTCTTATCTTCTTATTTATAAAAATGAATCGCTGTTCGTTAGTCCCGCTAAAACTCGAGAACGACTGGACCGATTTCGCTAATTTTGGTCTTGAAATATTTGTACAAGTTCAGAAGGTTTAAACGGTGAATAATAAGTAAAGAAAAATACTAAAATCGACAATTTTATTTTTCAATACAAACTGTTCCTACCTGTGAAACATTTGATGTTCGGTACGGGAAACTCGGAATGTCCGATCTCTTTTGTCTTTTTAGAAATAAAAAATAGTGTCACTTGGTTGTCAAATATTTATAGGTGTGTTCAGAAATTGGTCCGATCTTTTTGGTCTGTTTTGTTGTTTTTTTTTTGTTTTGTTTTCTTTAATACAGGGAAGGTTTAAAAGTTAAAAAAAAACAGCGGGTGAAACCGCCGGCTGCAGCTAGTACTTATCAATAAAAATATGCTCCAACATAAGTTACGGTTATGTTACGGTTCCATTTGTAATCAGCAATTACAATAGACAACATTATTTCTTAGTGGTCAAGCAAAAATCTAAGCTGACGGTTTTCATTACCTGGGATTTTTTTATTATTTTCTTAGTTTAGCGAGGTCGGATAAACTTTGAAATCGATATCAGTGTTGTTCTTTGTTTTAAAAACAACAATCTGCAAACTAAGCTAGATGCCTTCACGCGGCAAGTAACTCTAACACTAGGGCCGACTCAGCCTGCACAAGTTTAATTACTTGATCGCGAAATCTACGAATGATGATTATACGACAAACAACCCCACCCTAAAACCAAAACTTGAGCCCACAATCACCCATCCAAGAACTGACCGTATCGTCTGTTGCTTGTACAGGGTTATAAAGAAAGGCTAAGCCGAAAAAGGCTTATAGTTCTCATCATTTTGAACAACTTTTACTGTGGGACCACCCGGAAATCGCGAAATATATTTGGGCTGTTTCATACATTTTGTCGAGTGTCATTGACATTTTTCTATGGAATAGCTATATTTTTTCGCGAACAACCCTGTATTAAGGGTGTCACACAGAGCCTGCAATCTTGACGTTCCGAACAACACGCGGAAGTTATGGTCTCCTAGTTGTTGGATGTTCACAAAAAATGTTGGCGCGCATCTTTTCACTCGCTGCTAGACTGTTGAGCTCGGATACTATTATAGTACGATATGACACAGTATGAGGTGAAGTTTGCATGTTTGCACTTAGAAAAATGGCTACCTAAATTCCGCTAAAAGAATGATGAATTCACTTAAAGTACTGACACGGATAGGTACTACTACTGCATACTGATATCACCAAAAAGTACAAAGATTAGCACCAGTTTATGATAGTTGTCACCCTATTATCTGGTGCTAATCATCGCACTCAATACCGTTAAAATTTAGGATCAGTACCATACTATAATGCTTTACTTTAAAAGTACACATTTAGTTAGGAACACATATGTTATGTCTATCGCTTTATCGCGGGATAAAAGCGGAGTTGGTAGCGGAGTGTAAATGAAAAACAGGGCTGTAAATAGGTCTATTAATTTTTCATCTCATCATTAATAATGCGTTTTTAGGACTGGACGGTACCGGGCCGAGACAAAAATACGACATTAGAACAGCGAACACGACAACTACTTTTTATCTCAATCCCCCAAAATAAATCACCATCTTGATACCGTCAAAAAAAAAGTAGTGTACTGCGCGGTACAGAGGCGCGGAGAGGACTAAGATAAACGGTTGCGGTTGGTCCATGCCAACCTAGTCAAGTTGAATGTGGCTAAGACCCAGGCGTGTCTGTCCTCTGCAAAGAAGAAGCCATTCTAACTGGCCCTTGCTCTCCGAAATATACTCATACCGATAGCTGACAGCTCTTAAGTACGAGTATTACTCTAACGTCAACCCTCAACTTCGGCTCCTATATGGAGTCCAAGGCTCAATTAGCTGGGTATTCTTTCGAAGGTGAAGCGGTACTTCACGCCGGGGTAGTTGCTGTCGTTATACATTGCACATGGTCGGTCGTGCATGGAGTACTGTTCGCACCTTTGGGACAGGTCTGCTAAGCTTGAGGCGTTAAAAAACGTGCCAAGAAGCTTATTAGCAACGACTCCCATGTTGAGGCTAAACTGCAAAATCTCTGAAGAACTGAAAGTTGCTAGTTTATTAGTTTTTTAGCGGATACATTCTGCTTCTGGAATGCATAAATTTATACCCTCTGGCCTGTTCTACTATGGGAACACCAAGGGCACGAAGAAGCAACAACGTTTTATGGTCGACATACTAAAACCCGAACGAAACGCTTTGACTCCACATTCATTTTGCAAATCCCACGAGTGTGGAATCCTCTGCCTGATAGGTTGTTCC
Source organism: Alcis repandata (assembly GCA_949125135.1). Classification (NCBI taxonomy): domain Eukaryota; kingdom Metazoa; phylum Arthropoda; class Insecta; order Lepidoptera; family Geometridae; genus Alcis; species Alcis repandata. The sequence continues at coordinate 9,689,752 of OX421221.1, read as the reverse complement.
CGGATGGTTATAATATGGGTATCTTCAAGTCGAAAGTGAATCGGTATCTTCTAAGGCAACCGTACTCCAGCGTAGACCGCATAATTGCTTCCCATCGGGCAAGATGGCGGTCAAATGCAAGCCTATCACTGAAAAAAAAAACCCGAAAAACCCGCGGTTACTCGGTTTTGTCGGTTACTCGGTTAACCGGTTTGCATGACCTAGTTTCTTATAAACGCGGCTGAACCTAGACCCCTATAGGTTAATTTAAAAAAATATTAGGCAGTGATATAGACTTCAGAAAATACAATATTTTGTATTACTGTATACCGACTACACAGAAAATAACAAGGATAGGAAGATAACAACAGACCTCATTCTTTATCGATCTAAGCTATTTTAGTTGTATACACTTTCTTCAGGCTTTATGTACGCTTTCTACGGTTGTACTACAGAAATGTATGTTTTCACTTATGTCTTTTTTAATTAGAATAGTTTCCTACACAATTTTTCACTTTAAATAGTTAGGCTGTATGTTGTCCTTAGAATTTAAAACGAAAAAAAAAATGGTCGCATTTGTGTCACAAAAGAAAAGCACGTCATTTTTCTAAGAAAATGGCTCTACCGTTAAACCATAAATCAGTTTATCCATTTACCTATCATATCTTTTTTTTTATTCAATAATAGGCTTGCGTTTGACTGCCATCCTGCTTGATGGGAGCAACGATGCGTCCTACGATGGAGCACGCTTACCTATAAGATTCACTTCCCTATATCACGACCTTTAAGCTCGTATTTAAGTTCATCTAAGATACCAAATCCAATTGATAAATAGTAAATAAGATTAATTTTGAATCTATACACACATCCAAACACTGATATATTGATAATTATATATGTTGTATGAGGATGGGCTATTGAAACCAATTTTTTAACTTTTTTCAGAATTAATTAAGCTCTTGAATGAAAAAAGTAATATCATGACGGAAGATTGAAACATTTGAAAATGAATAAGAACATTTCTATCATAGGAATCTCATTTGTAAAATTAATGAAACAAATCATCATTATTACAGCATTAACTACTCCGTCGAACCGAAGAAGCGAGAACGCAGTAGCATAAAGAGAGCGACAGTAAAATAATCAACCCCACTTCAATCCAGCCTAGGGCTCAATGTAAGGTATAGCATGTTTCTCCCCTTCCGCTTGCTTTAAAACCACCTGCGAACGAAAAGGACAAAAAATGCAATACGTTTTCATATACCTGAACCAACGAAACTACAGTTGGCTCTGTTCAATGCCTAGGCTAGTCGGCACGAACCCTGACATACTAAATAAGGAATACTGGATCGATATTTTAATAGGTCAGGAGTTCAGGACGTGAATAGTTTTGCTGACGTACGTATGGAAAATGCAGGTAGAGTGCAAGTTGCCGCGCTGTAGCGGACGTGCTAATTGTTATGATTGTTTTTATACGCTAACTATTGAGTGACTATGTAGGTATGACTACGTACTGGATATGGTGCCACACATTCCACCTCAATGTTCTATTTAAATTGACATATCTTACTCAATTTCAATCAGTTACTCGCTCGACGTTTCTGTATAGCATGGATCAGCATGTTTTCTGTTGCATTATCCGAATTAATATATACTCACGAGACCGTAATCATATTTTTACGAATAAGTTTATTAGAGCAAGTAACAAAGTGACATTTGGCACTTGTACCAAATATTTAGAGAGAGAGATATTTAGAGGTGTCAGCTCTTTTCTAAATTGTGCAAAATGGTATCGCCTAAACTGATTTAACATAAGTAAACGAAATTTACATAGAGATAGGTCATAGAGTTTTAGCTTAGAAAAGTTTAATTAATTATTTCAATTGAAATCTATTAAAGACTAAAATCATTAAGTGATTTCAATTATTCACAATTGCAATATTTTCGTCAACTTTAGAGCAGCGAATGACAGCCCGACGGATTTTCTTTACTAATCTCCTATTACTCGGGGGTTTAGAAATGTTATTTAATTTAATCCTTTTTCTATTTCAGTGTACCTACATGCGCCGTGGGTTTTTCATATTTTTTTTAATTTTAACTTTTTGGAGATTTATACTCGTACAAACATTTTTGTTTCTTCTTTCTTAGCTCGTTGAGAGAAAATGTTTTACGGAAAGTCCATGTAGGTATGGATTCGTTTATTATTTCCGGATTAGCTCAGATAAAATTTTAAGGTCGTACTCCTATTAATATCTGACCGCTCATGACTTAACGCAACGAGCGATTCGAACGCTTGAAAAATGTTTACTGCAGCGCCCTCGGGCATGTCTAAGAACGATTGTAAATTATTATCATCATAACCACTTTCTACGTAAGAACCATTGCAGGTAATTACAAGCCCTTTACAAAAAACCGCATCGGAATCGGTCGAGCCGTTTTCGAGAAAAATTCTCATCCTAAACTAAACGCATACACCTGTTTCGTCGTGGGTCACACAATCTTATTTTCCCGAATCAGCCTAGGAACTTTATCTATTGACTAATAAAAATTGATTATCTCAATTTTTTTTAATTTGCCCACTGCTGTTCAAAGATCTCCCCTATTTTTGTCCATTTTTGCCTCTTTTGGGCCAGGACCGTCCAGTCCTTTTTTCCAAATTTTGTCACGCCGCGTCTAAGAATTTTCAAGGGAAATAATTCTCAGCAAAGATACTGCATGACATGTCGTCCCGGGAGCGTGCCCTAATACCAACACAACGATAGGTACTAACTTGGTATGAGTGTTGGCTATATTTATTTTGATGCTAATGATTTGATTTTAGGCTAAAAACATAACTATTAAAATAAATAACCTAAACTTTGAAATGGCTGAACCGATTTTGATAAAACATGTCTACGAAACACCGCTAGAAAACCTGTTTTTAAAATTAAAAAACCGCATCTAAATCTGTTCACCCGTTTCAGCTACGGTGCCACAGACAGACACAAAATAATCATTTTTACAAAACTATTGAGTTATTCATCTATTTGTCGCGCACGTACTTATTGCAAATTTTAGACTTATATGGTTTTCTCATGGATACCATTATCAGAACTGGACTAATTATTGAAATGATATTGATATTGAAATGGGACTACATGGGAAGCGTCAGCTTTCTAATAAAAAAAGAATCATCAAAATCGATTCACCCAGTCAAAAGTTATGAGGTGACAAACATAAACAAAAACATACAGTCGAATTGAGAACCTCCTCCTTTTTTGAAGTTGGTTAAAAACACACACACATAGCGGTCAAACTTATAACACCTCTTGCGTCGGAAGTTACAAATGACCCTCAATGACTGATTACCAGCTGTCCCGTCCCGTTACGACCCCACATATAGCAATGAATCGATGAAATCTCGAAATGTTTCCGTTTCGCCGCTCCCCCTTTAGTTCTTAGTTCCGACCGAGTTCAATAGATGGCTGATCCAAGCGAGCGAGAGCGCAGGCTGAATCGCGGTGACGAGATTCGCCGGCAAACCATGAACTTATTTGGCTTGAGTCAGTTGGGTGGGTATTAATGAGGTTTTGTTAAGAGTTACTTTACTTATGTAAGTCAGTTTTTTGAGGAGATCTGTGGGTGGATGCCATACAGATCCCATTTATAATGAGCAAAAGATTTGACATTGCGGCAAACCGCTTAACGGCTTTTCGTTATCGCAATGGCAAATCTTTATCACGCGAGTAGTAGGAAAAATAGCATAGCGGTTTTCCTATTACTACTTACACAATAGAAAAATGTCTATGGCACTCGACAAAATATATGGAACAGCTGATTTTTTTTCGCGTATTCTGGATAGGTCCCATAGTAAAAGTTGTTGATAATGATGAGTATCATGAGCCCTTTTCGGCTTAGCATACCCTTTATGAATAACCCTGTATAAATAAAATTGTAATTTTTGAACCAGAAAATGTATTCTTTATTTTTAATATTTTCTTATGCTCACTATCACTAAGTTTGTGAATTAAAAAAAACATTAAACCTATTTACTGCTACCTCTATGGTGCCGAATATATCATACAACTTTTTTTTAATTTGTTAAAAACTCAGACTCGGAACCTTCTTGGTGTTCTTTTTTCAATTTGTTTTGTACGCGGTTCTTTACGCGGCATTTTTTCACGTCATTGTTAAACCTTATATTAAACACAAGAAACTTGAAAACAAGTGAAAAAACTAAAATGAGTGATTCTAGCGACGAGGAAGTTTGTTTGACGCCAACAGAATTGACTGTAACTGTTAATAATGCGCAAATGAGCTTTTCCACTCAGATATTGAAGATTAAGGTGCAGCGCAGACGACAGACTATCCGTGACGCACTTTTTAGTCTGTGAAAATAGAACCTATGTAATTATATGCAGTAACGCACACAACGCGCAAAAAGTCCGGCGCACATAAAATCCGTGTAATTCGGGCAGACCGCACCGCGCCGCGCCGCGCCGTTCCGCACAAAAAGTGTGTGAAAAAAATTAAACGTTTGCTTCAACGCGCGCTAACGCAGACGGCGCACACTTTAGTCGGCAATCTGCATTTGCTAGGGGTGGACGTAACGCACGCGATCATGGCGCCAGAGGTCGATGTAACGATATTAATTCAAGAAATACAAAACAGACCAGCAATTTATGATACTTCTAAGGCAGAATATCATGATAGACATTTAAAAAGAAAAATGTGGGATGAAGTGTGCTATAATGTTTATTCCGCTCCTGTTTGGACATGTATGACGTCTAAAGAAAAAACAAATAGCAACTCATCAAATGTAGTAACAGACATTTTATAAAATTTGAAATTTTTTTCCGGATGTTGTTTCAGAATTGAATGTTTAGTATGGAACTGTCCCTTCAGTAATCTTTCCGAATAGGATGTACCCAAAATTTTCTGTTTCTTCTTTTTTTTCTGTACTTCATGTACAAAATAATACTTCGCGATCTCTGCACGATTTCCATAGCGTCTACGTCCCTACAGCTCTGCCGACAGAATGATCGAAGATGTGCGTCGTGTGCGTTGAGTGTGAAAAATCCGCGACCGACTTTTTGCGCGCCATGCAGACTTTTTGAGCGCCGCAGACTCGATCGCACAAAAAGTGTGCCGTCTGCGCTGCACCTAAAAATACTCTTTCCTCGCTGAGGTGGAATGAAAAGTTACGTGTTGCACTCGAGTGCAAAGATTTTTCACCTCGTGCTCTTTTGATTCCCTCGCTAACGCTCAGGATTCTAATTTTGAATCACTCGCTGCGCTCGTGATTCAATTTTAGCATCCTTCGCTTGCTCGGTCATCAAAATTGAACACGCGGTTAAAAAGCAACTTTGCACTCTTGTTTAACAAATAACTATTTTCGCCCTTGTGCGCAAAAGTCCACTTATACGCACAAGGGCAAAAAAGTAATTTGAAAAGAGAACAGAGATTTGAGAGGTTGAAAAAAAGAGGTTCTATTTTTTTTTATTCTCCTATCATGTAAGGAGTTTCCTCGTGTTTTTCAAAAATATAAAACCTATAGAAGATATTATAGATTTTTTTTATTCAGTGAGTTTGAAAAAAGGTTCTTGTTGTTATAATATATATGTATGTGATTTTAATTCTATTTATGTGTAATATGTTATTTTGTTTTACTTTAAATTAGTAAAATTAAATGAATAATTTTAAATTAATTATTTAAATCTATTTCTTTATATTTTAATTTTAAAACATAAATATGAATGAAAAAAAAATATTAAATTAAATAAACATGAAGAATTTTTTTAGATTAAAATGATTTTTATTATTATTTAGTTAAATCAATTTTTATATAAATTTGAATTTAATTTTTTTTTTAATTTATAAAATATATTTTTTTTTTTGTTTTTTTTTTTTTTTTTTTTTACTTTTTATAATATTTCCTCGCAATCGATGTGAAAAGTCGAGTGTATAACTCGGGCATAAAACCCATTTTATCCTCGACGTTATAATATCCGCCCTCGCCTTCGGCTCGGGCTAGCTAAACGTCTCGTATAAAATGGCTTGTTTTATGCCCTCGTTGTACAATCTACTATTACGTAACGGTTTGGTCTACACAAAAAGCACTATTTTTTATTGCACCAGAAAAAGACAATAAAAATCCTGCAACATTACTGATTATTTTATTGATGGGAATATAATGTATTAAGAAAAAAAGTTTTGAAGCAGATGGCCTTGTTGCTATAGGCTTAAGAAAAATTAAAATACTTATGATACCGACAATTTAAGAAAAAAATAATATTAGTAATAACAACTAGGATAAGAAGACATGAAAACGTAGACGCGCCCTACTCAAGTACTCACACTACGAACACAAACATGTATTTTGTAATTTTTAACACATAGGTATTTAATTTTATCCGAGCTCAATTTATTTTCGTCATTCGTATACTCCGAAATAGAGTAAGTTTGTTCAGGCCGAGTGGGTAAGCCTAGTGTCTGAGTTTTAGGCCGCCTGAAACCAACCGCCTTGTCGGTTGTTGTTTTCCAAAGATACAATTACAACTGATGGGTTGAGTACACTTAACGAGTACAGTACATACCTATTTGCCTCAAACTGTGTATTCTGTGCTCAAACTTCAGCGGGTAAAATAAAGCCTAGCCGTCAATTGTGAATTGCACTACACTGCACCGGTACCAGGAGATCATATCTACCAAGCAGTGTACGGAAAGTCTAGCCAGGTAGGTACTCGAAAGGGGGTGGTGGGAGGTGGTTCGGAAAACATCACGAACAGTCATACGGGGGGCTAGGGGGTGTGTAAGGAGATGCCACCTGTATTTCGTCGGCTTAGTGCAAGAAGTAATTAACTGCGAAAAGTCACTAACTGTTTTGCTATGAAAACTAACTTGGTTTTGACACATTTTGGATATAATTAACACGGGAGTAGGTACTCAAGTTTTATTGAGTCGGATCGGCTAGTTTACTGCGACTAGTTTCGACAACATTGGCTGATATTTTTCAAGGAATGAAATTTTTTTTAGATCGGTAATTATTTTACCCGAAACCGAAAATTGTATGTCAGGATAATTATCGTCATCACGCTGCTTAATTTTTCAAAATTAAATGAGTGTAATAATCAGTAATAATGACAATTATTAAAATAATTCGTAGCAAAACTTAAACGTGTTTTGATGGGGGAGGTAGTTAGTAGCCTCACCAAGTGTCGATCACCGCGGGACAGTAATGCTTGAATAAAGGGTCTAAAGAACATCACGTGATTAATGGACGACCCCCGTGCGTGACACATATACCAATGAACGAGGATTACGAGGAAATGCTTCGTATGGCCGACCTGACAATAATTCGAACTGAACAACATTTATAAAATACTAGCTGACTCGACAGACGTTGTCCTGTCAAAAGGGTATACACCCATTTGCTAGAATTTCATTTGCCATAATTTTATCTGCTATTCTGGTCAACAGACATAATATTGTTTCTCATAATTTTATATGTTATACTCATTGTTTACTATATTAGTCACGTGCTAAAAACTTTGTTTTCCATAAAGTCAATTTCAATAACATCATTTCTTATCATCATTGTAAGGCGTAATTATCATATGCCATAACATCATTTGCCATCGAAATTACTTCTAGAAAAAAACCATAAAATCGGTATAAACTAAACGATCAATAGGTTAGGTTATGTTAGAACATGAAAAACAACGCACGAGCCGAGCGAGCGTAGCGAGCGTGCCGCGGCAGCGGCCGGCGAAGTGCTAGAAAGCCAATCGCTTTTTAGGACAAAGGCGTTAGGTTAATTTCTACGGAAGCGATATGGATCGATTATAGTGATAAGTAGGTATTAGAAATAAAAACGATCAATAGGTTAGGTTATGTTAGAACATGAAAAACAACGCACGAGCCGAGCGAGCGTAGCGAGCGTGCCGCGGCTGCGGCCGGCGAAGTGCTAGAAAGCCAATCGCTTTTTGGGATAAAGGCGATAGGCTAATTTCTACGGAAGCGACATGGATCGATTATAGTGATAAGTAGGTATTAGAAATAAAAACAATTTTAAAATATAATCATACTGTCACTTGGATGTATTTGAATTTAATTTAGTATAGCGTTGAAATATTCTGTTAAATAATATTATTGCAATTAATAAAATGGATAATAGTACGTATGGCACTCGTATCATTATGAAATCTAATGTACGGGCAAACAAGAGTATGTCACATAACTTTTATGGTAAACAAACAATTCGGGCAAATGAAATTCGGGAAAGTAAAATTCGGGCATTTGAGAATTATTGCTTATATTCCTCGGGCAAACATTAGACAACCTGTCAAAAGCCATTGCGTAACTATAGCAACCGTAGTATGTTGATGCTAACTTGTCAATTTATAGTAAAAATTATCAGTATATATATAATTTGCAATAAATTAAAATTGCGACTATAATTTGAGATTTAAACTATCCTATCTCTCAAGTTGGATCGAACTGCACATGGTGTGCGAATTTTATTATAATCGGTTAAGTGGTTTATGAGTCCATTGAGGACAAACATTGTGACACGAGATTTATATAAATTAAGATTAGTAGGATTAAACTACCTACTCTATTGTTACTTTTAAGACCGTTATTCTTGTCGGTAGAGTAATTTACCTACAGGTTTTCTACTGAAGTTTTTATTTTCTCGTACCTACAGGACATCTGCCTTCCCTTTCACCAGGACCCGTACCATGACCTCTTAAACCCATGATGGTTACGTTTTGTATCCGACGCTGCGCGACCATGAACCTTATTGCACGGCGATACGATTCGTGGTCGCGCAGCGTCGGAAACAAAACGTAACCATCATGGTTCTATGAGGTCATGGTGGTGGTGGATTAGTACGGACCCTGGTCAGATTTTAAGAATGTTTGGCTTGGTCTTACTGGTACGAACTTCTGCTTCTATACCTTTCCTTTTATGATGTTTTTATTATAATATGTCACATAACGCCGAACGTCTTGTCCCTTCTATTTCTTTTTTTATAAGCTCGTCAAAAGACTTCGTAAAAATCCGTAAATAATTGGCAGCAATTACGCATTTATTCGTGGGTCTGCTTTGATGGAATATTGATAAAACCACTGATATCAAAGGAGTAGCTAAGAACTTGTTATTTTATTTTTTGTTATTTTATTTTGACAGGGTTATTCATATAGGGTATGCTAAGCCGAAAAGAGCTCATAATGCTCATCATTATGAACAACTTTTACTATGAGACCAACCCGAAATTCGCGAAAAACAAATCAGCTGTTCCATAGAAAAATGTATGGAACAGCTGATTTTTTTTTCGCGACGTCCGGGTTGGTCCCATAGTCAAAGTTGTTCCTAATGATGAGGACTATGAGCCCTTTTCGGCGTAGCATACCTTTTATGAATAACCCTGTAAACATCATTAGGCTATTATTGTGAAACATTAGTTAGAAAAAGTTCAAGCCCTCAACCCACGTATGTCTGCCAGCAGGCTTACGTTATCATTTCCACCTCGCATCATAATACCAAAATAATGATTTGGTAGAGAAATATTTTTACAATAGGTTTCCGCCATCGATCGGTGGTTGTCGCGAATCAAATTTTGGCGCGCGCCGCGAAGCTTGCCGACAGACTGTAATGCGCAATGGGCGGTTGGGAATATTTATAGTAATGTTTTATGATCAAACCTACTGATGGCTGGCATATAAACATACGGAAATACATATTATTAGTTTATATTAATATAAGTATTTTTTTGACTAAGTTTAACAAAACTTAGTCAAAAAACTAAAATTAAGCAGCCTTAACCACCGGTATGCTTGGGCCCTGCCCCGCTGCCGGTAGAACTCTAGTTTTTAAGTTTTTTTATAATATATTGTTTTTTATATTCTATATTGTAAAAAGTTTAAAAATTAAGAAAATAAATAAATATCTATATATCTATAAAAATGAAACCCGTTTTCCTTGGTCACGGCATCACGCGTGAATGGCTGGACCGATTTCACTAATTCTTTTTTTGTTGTATTTGTTATTATTAGAAGGTTCTTACGGAAAAAATATTAAGAAAATCTCTCAGAAATATTGAAAAACCCTAAAAACAGCCCTTTTCTTTTTCCCATACAAACGTTTTCTAACTAAAACGAGCTTTATTGCTATTGTATAAAGTTCATATTGAATTGCAAGCACTCACTGTTGTTTAAGCAATGAAGGTATGTTCCTAACGTCCAAGAGTCAATTTGCACTTTATTACCTCTGTACAAAGTTCAAATTCAATCATATCTATCAAAACAGTGTGCGTTGGAGCACAGATAAAACAAAAAAAAGAAAACGAAATCGAATAGTTCATTCATTTGTTTTAAAATTTCGAAGGATTTGACTCCAAGTCATATCAAATTAAAAAAAAGTTGAAACAACAACAAACTGTCAATGTCAGTGTTTTTTTTTTCATGGATGGATGAGCCTGGTGACAGACGGAGAGCGAAGTCTTAGTAACAGGGTCCCGTTTTACCCTTTGGGTACGTAACTCTGAAAAGATCACGTGATTAATGGACGACCCCAAAATCGCAAGCACGGGCACGGGAATGTACCGCCGAAGGTTCACTTCGTCTAGCAGAATAAAATGCAAGATCATCGCAGCTCAAAAAATCAGCTGTTCCATAGGAAAATGTCAATGACACTCGACAAAATGTATGAAACAGCTGATTTTTTTTGGCGAATTCTGGGTTTTGTCCCTAAAAGTTGTTCATAATGATGAGTACTATGAGCCCTTTTCGGCTTAGCATACCCTTTATGAATAACCCTGTAATTTTAAAATTGATGTTTGCGGTATTTCCTATGAATAAAAAAAGATATAGTTAAATAAATCAATTTATTTTTTAATTTGCTTAGGTTGTTGCGCGAGGCCCCTGCAAGATCGAGGCCCCGGGCGATTGCCCTGTTCGCCACCCCCTAAGGCCGCCGCTGGTCATTTTAAAAGAAATATGCGTTCAAAGCTATAGATTTATTTATTTATTTATTCAAAATATTCTGACAACACCTTTACAGTTGTACCAAGGCGGTGCTACCCTTATATCTATGCAATATATTATATTACACAAAATTTATAAAAAATTAAATAAACTAAAAACAACAATAATAATAAAACAATAGAAATTAATTAAATTACCAATTCACACCTCTCACAGAGTCTGTGAGCGGCCCTTGTGAATTCTGCCAGGTTACAATAAAATATGTCCGTGTCTTCGGAGATCCTATTTAACAGGCTAATAGCGCGTGACGTAGGGGAAAACATTTGTAGGTTAGTCCGATGTCGGGGCTTGCTGAACGTGGGGAACCTACGGCGCCTGGTCGCTGCCTCGTCGGGCGCGCACAGCTGCAGCGCCGCCAGAACCGCGGGGTGGTGCAGGTCCCCGCGCAGCACGCGCCACACATAGCAACAGAGTGCCACGTCGCGCCTCAGCCTCACGCCCAGCTGGCTGTACCCCACCATGCCGATGACGAACATGGTCGGGTACATCAGCGGGTAGATGGGGAAGCACTGCACGTTTTTTTTTTTGTATGAACATTTATTCTTCAGTTTTAAAAAGTTAAGTATTAGAAAGAGATTTTACAGAAACAAAAAAAAATTTGTATTTTAGTTAGGTAGGTACCTACCAACCAGAAGTAAGCAATGATTTTCCCTTTCTAAATTTGTCAGTCGGTTAGTTGGTTTAATAATTGACAATAGTTTCATAATTACAATAAAATACGATATAATAACCTATTAGGTACCTACTGTAATATTTCTTAATATGTAATACATCAAAATAATATAAACATAATATTTTGCTTTTATTTTGAACAATAACAGTGATTTTTAAGAAAGGAGTCCCAGATATTCTTAGGTGTAGGTAAATTGTGTGATTCATATTAGTTCAGGTAAATTAAGGGTCTAGGTTAGGTTAGGTTATTAAGCGTCTAGGGCCTTACGAACGTGGTGTAAAATCATTATGGAGAGGGTTCTTGGTATCCATAAAATAAAAGATGGGAATGGAACCAAACCAGAATTCGCGAAAGAAAAATCAGCTGTTCCATAGATAAATGACGACACTCGACAAAATGTATGGAACAGTTGAGTTTTTTTTCGCGAATTCCAGGTTGGTCCCATAGTAAAAGTTGTTCATGAACGATGACCACGATGAACAATACAATGAGCCCTTTTCGGCTTAGCATACCCTTTCGTATAACCTAGTATTGTATATTATTATAATGTCCTGTCCGTAATGAGATGCGTCAGAATGGCCCTGCCCAGAGAAGCATGGTCTTTCCAGTACACCAGTCTTGCATCCTACACTGTGCGATTACACCCTATCGGATTAGTTTCTTTGTAGTCTATAGAAACTATTTCTTAGAAAAGTAGGAAAACACTAGGTACATAGGTTTAAAAATAAAACAAATTAAATCAGTGATCTTTATTTTTATTCATATCGTAATATTTACATGGTTTAAAACACATTTAGAACAGTTATCAATTAATCGAAACATTCAGATGTTAAAGGGTTCAGTACACTTATGTTTTGTTTTTATCGACCCCTAAGATGACAAACAATGGCCGATTACAAATCTTAACACTATATCCCAACCGCGCCAACTAAATGTACTTGTAGCTGCATTAACATTGTATTAAGCGAAATTCAAACTTTGTCTTAAGTATCTACTATTATCGGTAAACAGTTATCGATTTTACGTTGAAAAACTGGTAGAAGTGATCGGAATATACTGAGCACATTCAACTTTCTACAATGTTACAAGCAGTCGAAAGTTTTTTGCACGGCTCGGAACCAAGTTCGTAGCAGCTATGCTGTCATTCACAATCCGCGTATTAAAAAAGATTTCTGTCCTTTCGAATAAATTATTAATTATATATTTAAGCCTGGTTCTAATAACCAAAGAGTTGCGCTAACACACAATACGCTAATAGTGCAATCAAAATACTCGAAGCACTCAAAAATGTGTTTGCTAGTTAGCTCGCGTTTGAACGAGGCTCTAGGGCTCAGAAACAAAATACGGAAGTATAGCTCAATAATAATTGGATGTATCACAAAATCATAACAAACATTATTTTGTCTGATTTTAATACATATTCGGAATCGAAAGAGCAAGCAAGCATTCACAATAGGCTATTTGATTGATATTTAAAAACTGTTTAAATTATTCGTTGGCATATGATTAATACACCACATGTATATTTCTGCGAAATTTGCAGTATTTTTCGTAAAATACTGTGTTAAAATTTAAATTACAATATTCGCGCTAAAAACGGTGTTTCGGTAATGGCGGACGACATGTGATTTGCGTGACGTCACAGGCAAGTAAGCAAACTTTATTCTTTGACAAACGTCAAACTTGTACCAAAGTGTACATTATAAAATCACACAAAGTTTCTTAGCATTAAACAATGTTTACTTGCGTGTGACGTCACGCGAGGCGTAGCCAACCATAGAGCGTTCTTGTGGCTGAAGAATTTTAAAAAATAATTTGAATTTATTTTGTTTATTTTGAAAAATCTGTAAATATTTTTGGATAAAACAGAGGTAAATATGTTTTTTTATGTTATTACCTAATAGAATGACCACATTTCGTAGCATATTTTTAATAGTGTCAAATAGCCTATTATAATACAAGTGCCATTATAGACTCCATGATTTACTACGTGATTTTTAACGTGAATCAGGTGGTTTTAAGTATTTAGGGCACAAATAAATCTATAAATACATAAAGAAGTACAGACACAAAGCTTATTTTCTATTGATTAATTTAAGCCTCGGTCTGCGTCGCGTGTTTTTAGAGATATATTATTTACTAGCTGACTCGACAGACGTTGTCCTGTCAAAAGCCACTGCGTCAATTCTATGTCAAATGTCAAATTTATATATATTAATAACTGACTCGACAGACGTTGTCCTGTCAAAAGCCACTGCGTCAATTCTATGTCAAATGTCAAATTTATCTATATTACTAGCTGACTCGACAGACGTTGTCCTGTCAAAAGCCGTTGCGTCAATTCTATGTCAAATGTCAAAAGTTACATTAAAAAAGTTTACATTGTCCAAAGCGCTATATGGTTTAAGTATTTTTAAATTTTCTAATTTTTAATGTTTTTTTACTATAAATTGAGATGTGAGCTATCCTATGTCCTAAGTTAGATCGAACTGCACCTAGTGTGCAAATTTGATTGAAATCGGTTATTAAGTTGTTTAGGAGTCTATAGCGGACAAACAACGTGACACGTAATTTATATATATTAAGATTTATAAATACAAATCCACGTATCGGACGTCCAATGCACGAATGAATCACTGAGAGAGACTGAATCTATTACACAGACCGTTAACGAGGCAACTATAAAAGCTAGTAAGTTCCATTGCCCGGGTTCGAGAAGTGTTCCGATCCCCACAATATTTTATACCCATGAATTTCATTCAATATACCTAACACACATAATACTACTTTTACAGCAATTAGAGTACAGGACAAGACGTTTCATTTAAAATAACGATTTTAAAACAAATCATTAAATAATATAAATTAAACATAAATGGGAAAGGGCGACATCGATCCCTACATCTAAAGTGAACACACAAATGCTCGATTACTTAAAAACTTATTTCTGGATTAAACCTACTCAAAATACGCCCGTCAAAATACTCTAATTATATGATTACCATCGTATGTTAATAAATTCAGTAAGTATGATTTTTATGCACGAGTACGTAAAATACACAAGTTAATCGAAAAACTGTCTACCATAAAGATTTTTAAACACGTTTGAAATCTATCCGGATAGCTTGTCGGCAACACCTGTCAGCGCCATACTTTGACCGAAGCTCGCATCACCGATTTATTTACGATGCAATTTCGTATACTTTATTAGGAGACTTCGAGATAGAAGATAGTTTGTTCCTGGGAGCGATGGTCAACCAGGAGACGCCGCCTTACATGTGCTACGATGCCAAGCCATAGTTGATTTAAAACGCAAACATTGATTCAATAAACCCAACGAATGACCATGGTGACCTAAGGTCAATCGACTGACCTACCGGTAAGCAGGCCAGTCACATGACCACCGCTGGGTTGCCCACCGTATAACCAGGCCTAAAATTATCGGCAATGGGCCGTAACTGGACATTGCAAACTCTTTTTATTACAAAAAAAAATAACACAAGCATTATGAAATATAATTATTTACAAAATCATGCCGTTAAAACATATGTACTGTACATATGTATCAAAAATGCTTAAAACATACAAAAAAGTTAAAACTAAATAGATAATAAAATTTGTTTCATAACTTTAGCGGATCTGGCTCAAAAACACCAAGTTGAAAAAAAACCTCACTATTTAGAAAACGACAATTCTCCGAAGTTTGATTTAAACATTAAAATACGTTTCGTACTATCACCAATCTACTTACGTATAAACTATGGAAACATTCAAAACGTGAATCTACGAGAAAAAGTTGACATCTCCAAAAGTTCAGTTTCCGAAATGGCAGTGTAAGATAAGAATTACAGGAATATCTCCTCTTTAATTTTAAATTTTTAGGCACAATTTTAGTGAATGCTTAATATTCTTTAATTTGGGGACTGTTCTATATAAGTACAATTAAACAATAAGAAAATTATCGGTTAGATATCTACTTAAAGTTTCTATGAAATGACTGACAGACAACGCACAACCTGAACCGGTGGGTCTGTATGAAGTATGAAATTTTACACAATAATTTCTTACACAACGTATGTTGGCATGAAGAAATGATTTTTGAAAACTACGAGAATGATAAACCAGGCACGGTCTTGCGGGCATCGCGTAGCGGCTCACAAGTTCCTATTTAAACGAAGTTCTGTAATGTGGTGCAGATATTTTTCAGATTGGCGATTTTGAGCCATACATGCTCTCCAAATATCAAACAATAGCGTGTCAATTCAAAAACAGAGCTCTCTAAATTATTTGCTTCCTAAATTGCAGTAAACTTGTCCAAAATATCAATCATTTCATGAGACTATATAGTTAAGATGATTGGAATACAGTAAATATTTACAACATTACATACAACGCAAATGACATACAGTTAAATTTAAGTTACTTCGTCGCGGATTTAGTGTCATTCCAATATTGAAAATATTTAATCTCTTTCCGTTATAAAAATATCTTTATTTCACTGAAGTTCTGCTTATAGTTTATTTATTTCTTGTGAAAAAATATTATCAAGGCTCATTTCTGCTGTCTTTGGCACAGCTTATTACTAATTAAGTATTCGTTGAACAATGACGTCAGTTCTGTTGTAGTGCTTTGTAACTAATACCACGTATTAGTACAAGTACAGAAGATTCACTCCGCAAAATCAATTTAAGAAATAGGGACTCTTCATACGACACAATTAAGTGTAATTTAGATCACCCAGCGCTAATTTATCTAGAAGTTGCGTCTCTTTCAAATAATTCATGATAATAATGAATTCATTAACAATTTATACATGTAAATAAATTCTGTTAATATTAGTAGAAAGAAACAAGAACATTAATCGATAAATAATATTAAATTACCATTTTTGGTACTAAAAAAGGTAGGACAGAACCGACGTCAAGAGGTAGGTATTAAATGTTAATGAAGAATCCTATAAATCTGAAACTGGCATAGTTTCAGCACACATAATGTGATCCATTTATTATTTATCTAGTCTGCTCTGAAATACGACCGCTTACCAAAGTCGGCGCGCGAATGAGTTTACATTAGTGCTAAACGTTGGCATCACTGAGTTGGTACCATTAGAAGAATTGCCACGGCCTAGTTCTTGCGAAGTTCATAATTAGTTAATGCATGTGATGGGATTATTAATCCACCTATACAAAAAAACGTGTTCTGATAAACGACGGACATAATAGAGGATAATTTATGAGTTGCTTTAAAGGAACCTTCAGAAAATGACGTAAAAAATAAAAGGAAATAGATTGAATAATGTAATATTACAAACGTGGAATGCATCTAAGGCTGGCATCCTACGCGCCGAGGCGAACGAACTCTAGCTAAAGGCAAGTCGGCGTGGCCACGCGCGGCTCGAGCGTGGACGAATGGCGAGCCGCAGTCTGGTTAGTAGGCGCTTGGCATCGTATCGCGTGCTGAGCCTGGTACGATAGAAAACCAGCTTTAGCAGTTCTACGTAAAATAAGTAAAAAATCACGAAATTATCTTCGAAACTTTAAGGTTACATAAGTACAAATAATAATTTAACGACTCTTAATTTTTAATTTCCTTGTGCAAGTATTGCATTAATAACTAAGTTTATACGTAGTTATTGGCATAGCACATTTCTGGGTATTTTTGGCGTATCTAAAAATAGCAATTTGTCTTATTTACTACGATTTAACTCCTAATTTATGTTTAAGTAATTTTTTAAGAAAATTGTTTCAGATCCTTTCTCGCAAATCACGCAATATTTTAAGCACTTGTAAACAAAGATATCAAAACTGAAGTACATTGATTGTACCAGTTTTGAATATCTTTGCTTATACTGGGCACGTTTAAAAATAGTACCCTGCAGGTTCACGGGACACGGGTCTACTTGTGTTTGCGAAGTCGTCGTCGCAGTGAACCAATCGATGATTCCAAGTCCGTTTTTTACTTTTAAATAAAACGACCAATTGCGTGCTTTATTGGAAAAATTGGTAATTTTTTATAACCTGACTCCGCTAAAAAGATACAATTTTAATTTTGAAAAACTTATGTATGTACACATTGAGAGTCAGATTCGTTTACTAAATAAACTACCTCCTCAAAAGATGTCCGTCGTCTACTCAAACACCTAATAAATTTTATAAGTTTTAAAAAGTACTCTAAACATTTATACATGACGTAGCATGTTGTGCGTTGTGTAACAAATTACGGGTGGAACATGTAATCACGCCATATGACGAACTACAGTTGATTATGACTAGAAGTTATATTGCAAGTTTGACGGTTACATATAATTGTTAGGTGCAGTTGGTCCTATTCTCCAATGGTCCAATGTTATAAGTCTAATTCGCGGTGAAGCCAATTTGACTTTGAGCTGTTCCTAAAGTTCACTCGATTTCCTGTACGTAATTATTGAATTCGTACAGGGCCACTCCAATTTGTGGTCGGTCTATTTCGCGGATGTTGGCGAAATGGACCAACCGCGATTGGTGAATGGACCAAGTGCGCCTAAGCTAAATACAATCAGTAGTTTTCTAACGATTACGTGGACACATTAATATTGAAAAGCTTGAATCTTACGCGTTAACAAATACACGGGACAACATGCATGCGATTAAAACAACTACGATTAAAAAGTTGATAAAACATTCGTACATTCAAAAGAAATAAATTATAGTAATAATTTCAAACGGCGTGCACTGTGAACTGCCTACTCAAAAGGCACAATAAATATTATGCGTTAACACCGGAAATCACAAGTTCAGTGTTGGGACACTAGTTTAAATTGACGGCGACGACATCATGGGGCGTGCGTTGCGGGCGGTGTCCTGTCGTGTGTCGTTATCACAGCGGGGTGGCGCATATTGCGTCCGCGGATATCAGACCGAGTCAATGTCGCCCACGTTGATGCGGTCCTCGGCCGCGGTCACGGAGAACCCGAGGATGTTGCGAGCGTCCACTTTCAGCATCTTGTTCTTCTTGGCCTTCTTGCCCTTGGCTTTGACGTCGGCATGATCGGAGCCGGACAGAGTGCGCGGGTTGATGGCCATGGCTGGCGAGCAGAGGTCGTCCGACGGGGTCACCATGCTCACGCGCAGCAGTCGAGACCTAGTCCACACAGATACATATAATACAAAAACTCTCTAGTGTCACCTAATATCAAAATGAAAACAAAAGACGGGACTTTATTGACAGCACTGTTCCGACTAAAATGCACCAATAAAACGAAGTAACAGTATCGTCAGAGGTGTTCCGGACATTGCAACATATGCTTCAACGAAAGGTAGAAGTAAGTAAAAAGTGAGGTATTCACACCTTGTAACGTGAGGCAAATACAAAATCAGATGTATTAGACCAGTGAAAAAGCATCATCGGTACACATTTCCTTGATAACACTTGATAACTAAGCAAGATTTGATCAAAAAGAAACACCAAATTTTCAAAATATACAAGTTGTTAGGTAGATAGATAAACTCTTTGTTGTTCACGCCATAAATTACAAGCAAGAGTTTTAAAATGATAGATATTATCGTTATGGTATTGTTTTATGAATGTCAAGTCGGGGGGACATTCTTGGTGGAGCGTTGGCTGAGTGAACAAAGAAGTACGAGTTGATTATTCTATGTAAGTAAAATTGTAATAAATAGTGCAAGTACTGTGAAGTGACAGTGTTTTAATCTCGACTGACCTATAGGCCCTTTAAAGTGAAAGGGTAAATTTGAATTAAATTATTTAGGACAAGTTTTTCTAGGACAAACACTTACCGCTTCTCAAGGAACTGCCTGGCAAAGTCACCGGCGTCGCGCGTGTCGCCCAGGTAGCACTTCACATAGTCTTTCACTTCGTATGGCGACTCGATGTCTCGCAAGAACGACACGAATGTTGGCACTGAAAACGTGAAGGCATATTTCAAGTGTTTAGGTATGTGTTTTCAGATTATAAAATTTAAATAAAAACAAATTATCAACAAATCTTTATAAAATGTATATCTACACTAATATTATAATAAGAAAAGATATGTATTTTTGTTTGTTTGTAATGAATTAACTCAAAAACTACTGCACCGATTTGGTACTTTCGATTTTTACTATTTTAATAGCTATCTGTTTCTTAGTGCTGCTCAGGTAAAGCTGATCTTGTATGTACGAGTAAAGTAGCTCACCATCAATGCCAGTGTCCTGATACGGGATGAGCATGTTAGTGCACCACAAGTCGAACTCGACGGAAGGCGTGTTCTCCGGCTTCGGCGGCGCCATCACGGTCACCTTCTTCTTTTTCTGCTCGGGCTTGGGTTCGGGGGGTTTGGGGACTTGCAGCATTGGCGGCTCCAGACAGTCCCAAAATCCACCTGAGAATAAAATAAAATTGCTATTAATTGCGCGGTCACCTGTTGGGTATTTTAATTAATATTATAAATGCGAAAGTGAGTTTGTTTCCGACGCTTTCACGTTTTACCTACTCGACAGATTATCGTATTATTATTATGTGTGTGGTCAGAGGCATAGAAAAGGACATAGGGAATTGTTATCATTACCGTCTTAACAGTTTATTATCATCGCGTAAAAACGCGCAATCTATACTAGTATTCTGTACTATTATAATATATCCTAGTATTCAGTATTATTACAAGCTATACTAGTATTCTGTACTATTATAATATATCCTAGTATTCAGTACTATTACAAGCTATACTAGAATCTATGCTAGGAAGGGATCGTACCGTTGTTATTCAACCACGACATGCCGCTCAAGAGCGGCGGCGTGAGCAGAGCCTCTTCACGGAGCGCGGCCGCCTCCGCTTGTTGCTTCTTAGCGTCCGCCTGAACATGCAATATTGCACATATACATTACTATTAATATACATTACATTATTATTATTTGCATATTCACTTTTTACTCTCACGGCTACAGATTTTGTATCCATTTTCAAAGAAACGCTTAAAGAGCATGTCTTAATAATCCATCTTCAGGCTTATAAGGAATTTACGTGTAACTTTTCTATGTAACAAATTACTAAGAATGTGAAATAACACTTTTCTTTTTGTTTCTATTAAGGCGAAGACAAAATGTTCAAGTGTTCTTTATAAATTACACTTGCAAATCACTACTTATGACTACACAGCTCAAAAGGATAGATGGATAAACTTTTAATAATCTCGTATCAGCTCAATTCACACTAATCTTACGTGAAATTACCAATTCCTTGATCTCACTAATATTTGAACCGAGTGTGCTCACCTGTATCTCCGCTAAGGTCGGGGTCATAGCATTGGTCTTTTTAGCCCATCCCATTCCAGATTGCAGATCCTGATAGAAAAACTGTTATAAAATAATAAACAAACAAATTGAGTGTTAGTAAATGTCTTGTAGAATAAAACACAATCAATTGTCACATCTAGACTAGTGTTAAAGACGTAAGGTTTGTATGTCTGTTGAAGTTTTACTTATTCTGTAATGCTAAAGATTTTGAGATCTTGTGGGGAGAAATTCTAAATAGTATAACAAAATGTACATACTTCGTCTCTGGCCAAGGAAACGGCTTGCGACTGCGCCATGAGATGCATCATGTGCTGCTGTTCCTTCATCTGCTCGAGTTTCTTCTCGCGCTCGAGGCGCTGGATCTCGGTGAGGGTCGGCCCTTCACGGATGTAGGGCTTCAGGCCGGACGAGACCGACCACGGCGCCTTCTTCGCGGCGGACTCCATCACATGGCGCAACGGAAAATTCAGTGTTGGTGACTGAAAAACACACATTAGTTTGTATTATCAAAAATCAATCAAAAAATTCCAAATTAATTAATTTGTCACTTTAAAAATGTACCCGTAATCACGAACACATATTAAATTAAATGGTATATTATAAAAAGTTAAATTATTATCCTTTTTCTTTTGCTGGTTGGGCTTTTTTAAATTTGTGGTGTGAACAAAAAAGAGTTGGTGGTCTATCTTAATATATATAAATCTCGTGTCACAATGTTTGTCCTCAATGGACTCCTAAACCACTTAACCGATTATAATAAAATTCTCACACCATGTGCAGTTCGATCCAACTTGTGAGATAGGATAGTTTTTATCTCAAATTATAGTCGCAATTTTAATTTATTGCAAATTATAT
The DNA here is from genome assembly GCA_949125135.1 of Alcis repandata. Classification (NCBI taxonomy): domain Eukaryota; kingdom Metazoa; phylum Arthropoda; class Insecta; order Lepidoptera; family Geometridae; genus Alcis; species Alcis repandata. Next base: position 9,667,948 of record OX421221.1, on the reverse strand, counting down.
ATATACTGATAATTTTTAGTTAGCATCAACATTCTACGGTTGCTACAGTTACGCAATGGCTTTTGACAGGACAACGTCTGTCGAGTCAGCTAGTCTACCTATAAATTGCTGGTTGCTCGTCCCAAACGGTGACTTCGAGGCCGCAATATTTTCACAATTCATTGATTGATTTTGCTCATATTCAAACTTAAAAATGTATTCTCGTGAATTATTCGAAAACTATGGCACATAGTACTTATCATCATGAACAACTTTTACTACAGGACCAACTCGAAATTCGCGAAAAAAAGCAGCTGTTCCATAGAAAAATGTCAATGACATTCGACAAAATGTATGGAACAGCTGATTTCTTTTTCGCGAATTCGTGTTGGTCCCACAGTAAAAGTTGTTCATAATGATGAGCACTATGAGCCGTTTTCGGCTTAGCATACCCTTTATGAATAACCCTTTATAGAGGCAGCAACTTACCGATACATTATTTAACGACTCCATCAGACGTTTCTTTTCTTCAGCCATTTGTTTCTCCTTCTCTTCTTTCCTGGATCACAAGCATGAAGTTACAATACACAAAACATTATTGAAAACCAAAATCCGACTGCTGAATTAATTATCCCTATCACACTACTCGGGATCATGTGGGGATTCTGAACCTTTTTAGGGTTCCATACCTCAAGAAAAAAAACAGAACCCTTATAGGATCAGTTTGTTTTGTATATTTATTAGTATTTAGCTTTCCTTAACAATTAAAACTGAACACATTTTCCAAAGTACTCATTTGAAGAAATGGTCATTGTTAGAAGCGACTTTTGATAGAAATGCATTTTATGAAAAGTTATCAAGAAAATAAGTGTTTTCTAGCAAAGTGCACATTCTGGACCGAACTCTAGCCTGTTTACATACTAATCCCGTACCTCTTGCGTTCAATCTCTTCAGCCGCCTTAGCCTCCTCAGCTTTTTTCTTGGCGTCCTTATCCTTGTTCTTATCGGCGCCCTTCACAATGGTGAATCCTTCCTTGAGCCATTCCTGTTGAGCGAAAGCTTATTTGAAACCACTTTCTTCTTATGGCGGCTCCTCACATGGCGTATCGTGTTCGCGTATTTGCATTATTTGTCCAAATACAGCAATGTGGAGACGGTCTATTTGATTGTATTTGCTTTATTTGCACGAATATGGCAAACAACGCAAATAGCGAATATTCGTTTCCGTCAAATTGTCGGTTTTTAATGACACATCAAAGGAATAAAATAAGGCAAATATTTGCGTCGACTGTCCACACTTGGTTCGTTCAGTAGCTATTTTTAATTTTGTACTTCTGTAGATACAACAGGTGTTGGTAAGCCGCATTCAGGTAAATGTAATAATAGCTGCTGCCACTGACACGTCCATCAATGTGCGTTCAATTTGTTTTGTGGATAAGCAAATATTGTGGCATATTTGAGTGATTTGCCCGTACAAGTCCATGTGTGGATGACGTATTTGACGGTATTTGAAATATTTGATTATTTGAGGCAAACACAACAATATCGACTCACGAATACGCTAAGCCAAGTGAGGAGCCGCCATTAATTTAGACTAATTTTGGCTCGTTTTCAATATTAGAGCATTTGTCTTAACGATGGAGTAATTTCCAGGCTTCGCGGTCTTCATTATACTAACTAAAATAAAACATTATTTAGCAAATAAATTGTAGTCAATAAACGAGTCGTTTACTTTGTCTTAGCTGTTCAACTACTAAAAAGAGAAAAGAGTCACTGCTCTTAGCAAAGACCGTCTTTTGTGGTTGCAATAAGAAGTTGTTGTAGCAGACAGATATTTTTTACCTTCTTTTCTTTATCCAAGTCCCTTTTGCTGGATTTTTCATCTTTCTTCACCTTCGGAGAAGGAGAAGGCTCAGCAGAACGTTTCTGAGAAGAGAAATGTTACATTTTAGTTAAACGAGCAATTTACTTTCTCTCTGAACGGTCACATAATTAAATACTGTTTTTTATTGATATTAAATTGCTGAGTAGGTGTAATGTATGGTATGCCATAAGTACAATGTATCATATACTCCTTCCCATATAACTAATGGATTGCATAATATTATATTTAAGCCAGTATTAAAGATATTTCAATGCTATTTGGTCGCTTGCATCTCTACTCCCCTCAATGGACCACAACGGACAATAAATATTTATGTACAAATTATGAATATTTTGTAATATTTATTTGATGACTGTACATACCTCTACTTTAACCTCTTCGTCCTTGGTTTTGACATCTGCGGTTTCTTCCTTTTTCTCGTCCTTGGCCTTCTTGGTCTTCGGCTTGGCGATTTCCTTGCTTTTAGGCTTGTTGTCGCCTTTAGCAGCTTCTTTGGCAAGTTTGCCGTCAGTGGCCTTATCGGCTTGCTTGCTTGCTTTCCCGGTCGCCACCTCGCTCGAATACTGCTCAGCCTCAACTAGTTTCTCAGGAACCTGTTGAAGACGAGTTTATAGCACAGCTGTGAGGAGCCTTGGACATTTTTGGGCGTTCTGGCTTGATCAACTAACATTTTATATTAATAATATAAAATTTCTGAAGGTGTCTTTAAGAAAAATTATGGAATTTTCTTTAGTTTAATCATCATTAGTTGTACGAGGGAAAGGAGTCAATACATTTGGTCGATATAACCAATTCGATTAGCTCTAAGCGGGTCGTAAGTAGTCGAACATACCATTTGTTCAGTTTCGGCGGCTTCAGGAGCAGGGGGCGCTGGGGGAGCAGGGGGCGCAGGGGGCGCAGTGTTGTACTTTTGTGAAATTTTCTTCAGCTGGTTCACATTAAGTACGGCATTCGCGGCGGGAGCCTCGACTTCTTGAGCAGCCACTGGCGACTCCGCGAAAAAAGTGAGCGGCGAGGTCGGCCCTGGAGCCGGAGCTGGGCGCATCTGGTCCAGAATATCTTCTTCCGCCTTCTTCTCGGGTATCAACGGGGTCAATGGCATCTCTGAAGGCTACGAACGAGAAAAGAGATCTTTCAAAAAAGGCTCATCGGTAATTTGCTACACAAAATTAATAACAACACCTCACCTGATGATGTGTAAGCCTAATGGACAAGGCTCGGACAAACCTGATATGGAGTAAGCCTTACGAATGATATAAATAAATAAATTAATTGATTTTAATTTTAATTTGATTGTGTATTTCCTTATTTATATTTCTATAGATTTTCTATTATTTTCCGAAATAAAATATATGGGAATTTAAATTTGAATTGTGAATACAAGTACTACGTGTGGCAGGATGCGCGGCAGAACTTGTAATGCGAACTGTCGCATGTCGCTCAATGAATAGCGAATAAGTGCAGTACATGTCAATTATCATTGAAACAGTGGATGTACGAGACATGATTTAGAGCTCAATTTACAACGTCATTCCGCCCAGGTTCAATGCAACAGCAATCAACCTTTAAGTGTTATTGATTCAGTGCGAATTGAGCTTCAATTCAGTGTAGCAGCGTAGCTATGCGTGCGTATACAGGGTTATAAGAAAAGGGTATACTAAATCGAAAAGGGCTCGTAATATTATAGGGGTCAAATCGAGAAAAAGCAGCTGTTCCATTCATTTTGTCGAGTGTCATTAAAATTCTATGGAAAACTATTTTTTCTCGATTTCAGGATTGGCCCTTTATTAAAAGTTGTTCATAATAATGAGTAGTACTGAGCCCGGCTTAACATTTTTTCGTTTCATAGAACCCTGTATATCACCAGAGTTTTCGTGGTAGGTATTTTGTATTTGGTCGGTTACTTATTGTGGTCGTACTAAGGAACTGTATATCTGGACATTATCAGGACTAATGAGCATACTTGACCCCGGCTCACCAAACCGGTACTCTCGCCTAGATATGCTCCTACTTCTAGCGAGAACTGACGAGGCCCTTCGACTCATTCGCGCGACGACGTGTGCGACCGTCGTCTCAGCAACAAGCGTCCACCTCAACTTTGATTTACGATATTGTTAAACAAACAAAAAATAATAACGGAGTTCTGGATAGTCACTACCTTCATTAACAGCTTACTTAGTTTGAGCAGCTCTACATTTCGTTTAATTTTGTGTTTTATTTCAAGTATTGTGTGTATCATATGAATAAACATCTCTATATTTCTCAGTGCCAGTCAGTAACTAAGGATTACATCCACCTTTACCTTCGTTGTACTGTGCAAGCTCTTTCACATATTTCACGACAGTAGTTCGTGCTGTCGCCGGAGCTCGAATTTATTAAGTAGTTAGACATATTTTGGTCTGAAGAAAGCGTTTGCAATACAGGGTAAGGATCCTTGGGTGCAGTTTTGGAAATGTGTGAGCAAAAGTAACTAAGTGGAGTATCGATAACATATATAAGTGGGTATCGTTTATAACCGTTATCGTTACTTTCGTTATCTATCGTTACAGTTACAGGTCAAAAGAGCTAAAATTTTACCACTTTTAACCAACCACCAGGCCCAACACGCGGCAGCGTAAAATAGTGTTTACCTTTCATCCACATGTCAGTAGAAATAAACGGCAAGCAAAGATATGGAGAGAAAATGTTTCCTTTGGCATTTCTTGTAGACATTATGTCATTTGTAGGTAGGGTACCCTACCTTCGAAGACTTTACTGACTACGCTACTACTACTATTACTTGACTTATATACGTTCATTTCTATTAACCAATACGTCTAGATCTATAGAAACTATACAAACTATAGAGTAAATTACATTGCAGATTGCAGTCTATCTATGTTTCTATGTTTTTTTTTTGAGACGGGGGGAGACCTTAAGTAATTATAAATAACCGGCATCGAACCGGTGGTTCGGTGTTTTCGATGGGACTTCAGATGTGAGTGGCAAGACCACCAGTAGACTAGTTTCAGCAGATTCCGAGCTGCCAGTCAGTAACGAAGTCATTAGTTTCTAGGTACGCCAGGAACTTGTTCCAGTCTTGCCAAGTATGAATATGATCGGGATAGGCCTGTAGTCAGCAGATTCAGCACAACTACCCTCTTAATAGGTACAATTCTCAATAGGATTTCTTAATTATTTTCTAGAACATCAATAATGTCGATACTGCCGATTTTATCCATAGTATCGCATACCGTTAGCAGTATTTTGACGTTTCGAGCCATATTATAAGTTGTCTTGTCTCGGATTAAACATTCATGGCTGGCTCTGCAAAGAAGGCCTAGTTAATCTATGATTGCGCTCTACGCTATGCATTTACTCTTTGCTCTGTTCATTCTCTTTATCCCACTGCTGGGCCTCGATCCTGCGAGTCGGATCCAGGTTCGACCCGCGACTTTGACGATGTCGTCGACCAACACTTCACTTGCTCTGTTACCATTCTTTAATGTTTATCTCGCTAGGTTTTATATTGTCTTGGCATAGAGAAGGAGAATACAAAAAACTGAGTTTGAAGCAGGGGGGGGGGGGGGGGGACTTCAATCCTTTGACAAGACAACTTATGATCCTAATCGATTGAGTTGGTCCCATAGTAAAAGTTGTTTATATTGATGAGTACTATGTGCTCTTTTCGACTTGGCACACCCTGTATAATGTTTCTGTATAACCCTGTATTTGTAGGCGTGTTCATATTATGGCTTTTGCATTTAAAAACTATTGATAGTTTGGAAACATATTTAAAAGTACGAGTATAGCATATCAGTAATAATTATTATATAAATGTTTAAACATTTATATAATAATTATTAAGTAAGATTAGTTTAGTAGCTTCAGACGAAGGATACTTATAATACAATTCTTAAAAGAAGTAGCATGTGGTTCATTTATAAAAATAAGGATACAATATTTCCTATATGTTATTTAGTATGAGTATGTTACAATAAATTAACACTTTGACTGCGGCTAATAGTCAAATGCGTTGTTTTACGCGCCTGTCGTGTAGCCGCACTCGCGTCTCACAAAGGAAAACACAAGGTATATGTGTTTTCCGCAGTCAAAATGTTAATGCTAGGATTGTTTTTTGATAATTAAATGCATTACACAGTAGATAGATAAACTCTTTATTGTTCACACCATGAATCTACCTACTGAGACAAAATGTTCATTATTTTAGCTTTCTAGTTTCAACGGTTTGGGCTGTGATACGGTAAGGCATACTCATTGCGTAGGTAATTGTGCAGATTGTAAAGTTATTCGTCATTCAGTAAAGACTAAATATAGCAAACTCATAAAACAGTCGGTCATAAAACCTACGTAAATATCCGAGCGGGGTACTACGAGTATTACGTACGTATATGCAATTATGCATGCATCATATTAAAATCTTGTTGGACGAACACTATTTCACGATTTGAGAACGTACTTACCTCTCAATAGATTCTATCTTAACGACCACTATTTATAACCACAGAGCACACAGTTAATTGAACTACATAAACAATACGAATGATAAATGGCTCACTACAATGTTTCCAATGGTAACTTATTGAACCGGTACTTGGACAATTTAGCGAGACAATCAAAGATTCAACTAATGTCAAATAAGAGGTCACGGTATGGATCGAATGAACAAAAGCATGATTTGCGATGACTTACATGTTCTCTTCGCTAGTCAACGGCAAATTATGACGTACGTTTCGATCGTTGACCATTCGTTGGGATTCAATTTTGATAAATGTTTCAGAATAGGGCTCGTGTTGAATGATGCTAATGGTACGCCCTCTGGACGTCGATTGGTCGGCTCCGGTTCACGACCTGGGTCGCTACATGCCATTGGTGCACCAATAACACTGTTTACAAAAGGCGCGTTCGATAGGCTACTTATTGGCTCATTTAAAAGTTACAATTGAAACAAAATTAAAACTGTCGGCCTACTCATCCATCGAGGGTAGACGTGTATCCCAGCAGTGAGAGGACTAAAGGTTGCATATGATGATGATGAATAAAATCAAGATTTTGTGATTAAACATTTAGATAGCTTCAGATTTCCTCATTGGTGACAACTGGGAACACCAGAATATGGCATGTGGCACAATATTTAAAAACATTCCCGTTTGTCACCCTTGGGGAAGAAGATAGTGTCAACTGGGAATGACTCATCATTCAGAATGACAGAGACGGAAAATATAGATTTTTTTAAGTATCGAAAGTTTCCGATTGGGTCAAGAATATGCCAGCTAGACTTATATAGAATCGTTGGATGACACAACCATTTTTTAGTTGTCTCTCGAACCAGATAGACTTGAACCATTACCTCCGCGTAGAAATTACCATTACCTCTTCATGTGCCTTATCCTTATGTGACCTAGTTTACCTGTAACCTGTGAATACTTCATTTGGAGCAGTAAAGGCTACCAAGGCAGTAAGTATTTTACCGTGTCATGGACGTGACAATAAGGAGGGACCTCCTATGGTGGTTACGTTTTGATTCCGTCGCTGCGCGACCGCGAATCATATCGCCGCACAATAAGGGTTATGGTCGCGCAGCGTCGGAAATAAAACGCAAAAATCATGGTTTTAACAGATCATGGTACGGGCCCGGATATTCGATAGTTTTCATGTAACTATAACAGTTAAGGTATCGCCTGTTACAGCCCAAAAAAAATTACTCCGTACATTAGTAAACAATTAGAACTAGCTAAATTTTTTTCATACAAACATCACCTGATTTCACGCTCTTAAGGGTTGAAAATGATGAAATAGCGCAAATTCCTTCCTTAGCGGGTGCTTACATTATACATGGAACATATCTATCCATGTTTCTAGGACCCTAGGGTTTAGGCTGTGTGTTGGTATCAGTCAGGTATTGCCTTTTGTCTAAATTTAAGATATATATGGATATAGATGACCTATATATTTCATTTCATGCAGTTCATAATTGAAAATAATATGTAGCATGTATTTTAATATTTTTATTTGACGGTTACATTTTTTTCTTACACACGCTAATTTGGTTAACATTACGATAAATTTCTTGGTCAGACTGACCTAACAATCAACACGAGGTACAACCCTGTCAACCTAGTTAAGGCTAATAGGTGAGTTACCTATCACAGTGTACCACAAAAGAAACTTGTACTGAGTGCCTAGTGCGAATTTTTTCGCGTAGTTTACGTTAACGATCGCTTTAATATAAACTACAATGTTTGGAACTGTTGTAGTTCATCTTGTGAACACTAAGTGGTACGGTTTTATTCCATACAAATTGTAGTTTACGATCGTTAACGTAAACTATACGAAAAAAACTCGCACTAGGCACTCAGTGCTAACGCCAAAAACTTATTGCTATAATTTAAATGGTCCTATAAGAATTTACATCGAGAATCCGATTTAATTAACCTAGATTCTAGATAATCATGCTGTATTAGGGCTAAATATTGAATAAATGAAAAAAAGGAGAAAAATACTTAAAAGTAAACCAAAAATACTTAGTAACTAAATAACTACGGCTAAAAATGCTTTAAATTCAGTCTGTGTCCAATTCTTTAGTCAGGGCAACCAATATAAACTTTTATTAACTTTTTGAATCAAATTTTCATTATTACGGAACCAAAAAATGTTCTAATATCCGACATTTAGTTAATTTGACTTTACTTTTATATCAGTACATAATTATAAACTTTTCAATAACGGGCCGTCCATTAATCACGTGATGTTTTTCAGAAACTTTTTCAAACCTGGTGATATTTTGTGATGTTTTCGCGACCCTTATCGAACCTCACGTGATAAATGGACGGATCCATAAGCCTAAACTTATAAAATAGGTATAATAACAAAATCGAACGTCTTATAACGATTTACTCGATACAAATAAATAACGAAAATAATGTAGTGCATGGTTTTTTATAATACATTACATTTTTACGTCTATTCGAAAAAGATCTACAGATGACACATTTCCTTAAAAAGAGCTTATATGTTAATTGTAAAGAACATCGGAAAAATAGTTTTATTTTTAGCAATTTGAAAATACCCAAGACTCGAATGTAACCTCAATATTTTATCTCCGCTAAATGCGACCCTATCCGAATGAGTATAAGACTAGTAGATCGACTGCGGTAACAAACGTTGCTAAGAAGTAAGAAAGTCTCGCCTTAAGGCTCCGCGCCGAACGGGCCACCGACCAGAGCCACCGGTGGCCAGCGGCAAGCAGTTGACACACTTTTTCATACCTCATGTAGGAACTCGCCACACATGTGTGGCCGGAGGCGGCCACTCGTCACTGCAGTGGCCGCTACTTACCTTTGGAAGCCGCTGCGGGACTCTCGAGACGCCAAAACACGCCACCGCGTAGTTATTCGCTGGGCGTCCTACGTATCTCACGTATTATGAAGCACGAAGCGTCACTTGATAGTTATGCATTCATATCCAAAATTCAATATCGTCAAATCCATTCTAATGTGGTCATAAAATGCGGCGGCTTCCGGATACAGATGGCTGTGGTCGGTGGCCCGTTTGCGCGGACCCTAAGGTAGACTTTCATACAAAAATCAATAGAATTTGGAAAGTTATTAAATGAATTGTGTGTGTAATGTCTATGTAACTATTGTGTAATGTATGTACTTTTGAATATTTGTTTCGCTATATACTTCGATCGTATTGTGTACGCTAAAATAGTTTAAAACTACAAATACATATATTTGTAGCCTCAAAAAAAGATACTTGGTAATTATTATTTTGAGTAGTAGTGTAAATTTTTTTGGAAAGCAAAATACTGCATTTATTTAGTTATTTTAGGTGTATGAATTCTGAAAGTGGTAAGTTATAGTACAATATTGCTATTGATTTTTGCATTAAAGTGTCGGTTTTTAAGGAACCTTTACAATTACGAATCAACTAACACGAGTCGCTAACTACAGTGTTTTGTCACGGTGGCTAATTACTACAATTAACATTCATAATAGTGTGATTAAATATTTGCTATAACAATGTAATTTTGTCTCTAACACTGATATAATAATGAAATATTTGGTTAATAATTTAAGCTTGACTTTAACAATTTTATTCATTTCTACATAAACATATATTCGGATATTAGTAACCCACGAAAACTTTAACTGGCTACTCTACTAAATATTGATCACAATATTTGGGTTGGTTGAAAATCACAAAATCGTAAGACGATCTTAAGCTAATATTCAATAAATCGACTTGACTACTAAGATAACCAGAAGCGAGTAAAATGACAACGAGATAATAATCGATGTAATAATATCGATGACAAGTAAATGCTCTTCTATCACACGATTATCAAAATCTTTCAAGTTATTTCATTCGGCTCTAGCTTTTATTATAGACAGAACAGCTTCATAATGCTTTATTTGTACATAAAAGCAATGTATCATATTTGGAATGTAATCAAAATCAAGAAACAAAACTACATTTAATTATATTTCTGACCCTCGAAAAAATCAAATGTTTTTCATACAATAATGTCAGTATACATTAGTATCCTGACGCCAATTGTTCTATTTCGATGAGTTTCGAAATGCTTTGACAGGAACGATAACATGAACAGTGTTTCCTACAAAACTTAGAAAAATAAGAATCACAACTAATTCTAATCAAATAGAAAAAAATATAGAAAATACTCATTGTCAAAACAATGTTTTCACACAAACCTAACGACAGTGCCAAATTTTTTGACATAATAGTCTCTTATACTACGAGTACAAAACAAAAAGTTATCAAATAATTAAATACCTAATTAATTTATTAGAGAAAAACCACTTGTCTACAAAACCGACCAGCAGTGAAACAATAAATCAGTAATTATAATAATTCTATTGAATCGCACTGTCTCGTTGTCAAGGACACATTTTATTGTATACATCAGTACGCGAAGTGTCCGCACATAAGTTAAACGATGTCAAATGAATTTATTCATTCCCAAATAACAACAAGAAAAACCTTAGATGAATGCAAAATAAAAAACGAGCCATGCGGCCTGTCTACGCCTTTTTGACAATTCCGAACGAACGCACCTCATAAATATTTTTTTTTAAACTACATTGCGTGTTCAAAAAAGTTATGAACACCTTGTTGTAGAGGTCGAGGCTGACCCACAACACTACCAACACGAACATTACCCGCCTCTTAAATGTCTTACAATTAAAAAGCGCGTTTAATAACAAATTTCTTGAAAAATCTGTTTGAAATCGATTAGGGAGCTAATTCATGCTAGTTAGACATCAACACATTCTTAAGGATAATAGATTGCAAAGATCTGAGCATAGTCTTTTATATTCATCAAAGATCGCAGGAAGAACAAGAAACATGCCGTTCCAGAAAGGATATATTTAGAAGAGAATGACTTGAAACATTTACTTGTTTAGGATTGTTAAATATATTGCCCGCCATTTACTTTGTTGCCAAATCAGCCTGAGCTATATTGGGGCTTCGGCATAGTTCTTTTCTTGACAGGTCTTCGTTTAGCCCTGCAAAATCAAATGTTAACCTTTACGTAAAACAAGGCACTGTAAAAGGAATTATCATTTTTCATTATCTACTTAAGACGCGGCATGTTCTCTGGACTGCAATTAAATATTTAACCTAGCTCAATGGGATTGACCAAACGATGCCTAACTTCTTGTGGTGTACAAGTTTTGTTCAAGTCCGAAAATCGATTATCATGTACTAAGATTTTTTGGAGTGTCAGAAATGTACATACATAATTAATAACAATGAAAAACAAATGGTTGTTAAGTGTTTGCTAGTACAGGAAGGGACGCTTTAAATAACTTCGTTGACATCTTTCTTTCGTAAACTGTTCAGCCTTTCGGCACAGTTCTCAAACATGGAAATAATCCAAAATGCCCTTTATATAAAACTTTCGGTAGACTTCTGATAGAGGAAGTAAAGTGGGTGGGTTTACCTTGAAATAAAAGAAAATTAGCAGTTTATGAAACTGTTGCATAATGAGGGGTATTAAAACACAAGCGTGCAAGGAGAGGTTTTTAATAGTAATACACGAGTGTTTTATTACCTAGTTATGTGCAGTTTCATACACTACTTTATCTACTATCATATCTATCATATCTTAAACTGTGAATTACAAACTTCATTACGAATTCATATTGACATACTGTATAAACACACCACCGAAATTTAATAAAAATTGAATCAATGGCGCCTTGTGATGGCGCCAAGTTGACAGGCTTGGAAGACAGGTTTGGTTTGGCTGTGCAGATTAGATAATAGTTACTAAATACGTGCTAAATATGTCAAGTGTGAAGCTGTATCGTACTGACAAAAAAAAATTTAATGTATTAATGATAATATAGTATTTTTAACATTATTTTGTTTGAGAAATAGTATTGTAATGATTTTATTTTTCATGTTCGGCATTGTGTTTAAAGTGTATGTCATTATACTCGTAGATTTGTCTTGAAGTTCGTAATATTTTTCTAATATTTTCGTTATAATTTAACAATATGAGAGTGGATAAAATAGTACATACATTACAGTATTTTTGCACTAGTCGTCACAATATAAAAGGTCCGTTTTGACACTTGAGAAGACCCTAGGATGTAACTTGGAACGCTTTTTATTACGTAACTGTCAAAAAGTTATGTTTTGGTCTTTTTTTTCAATTACTAGTGTTGTAACCAATTAATTTCCGAATTTTACCAGCTTCATTCGATTATTAAAATCGAATGAAGTTACTAATTAAATGTTGATCAGCTGGATCAGCCGGGCGAGGTTTTGTGAATGATGCCTTACTCGCATTCAAGTCTAAAAGTACAAAAGAATACCACCAAGAAATGGACGCATATAAATTTACAGAGTGGTTTACATTTGACTTTTCTTGATTTTTTTTTGTGATTGAGTGAAAGTTATTATAACTAAAAATATTATATTAAAGACAAGTTGACCTTTTATACCATTGTATAATTTTAAAATACCTAAAATGTTAAATTTTCTAAAAAAAAAAAAATTCTAATCAGAAATCAAATCGATCAAATACTCATACAAAGTTGAATCGATTTATCGTGAATATCGAGTTCCGAGTCGTATGGTTACATCACTAGTTACGTCGCGATTATAAATGTAAAAACGGGCCTTATTTTTTTACAAATATTACATTTTTTGGGTTTGGCGTGCATTTGTCAGAGGACGTAATTTTTATTTTTTAGATATCAGTCAGGGTCAGTGTCATCATAAATTCAAATTTGTGGGGTTGTAGCTCTTGGCTAACGGCCGCCATCTTGAAAAATGGGTAGACTTTATCCCATAATTAAGGTTTTACAGCGTTGCGAGCATTTGTCCTTCGCCCATTTTTTTCCAGTTGTGCTACGTTTTTCGTCACGTGTAGGCGTGTGTTTTTTGGAGTCGCTGTATCCACCGTATAAGGAAAGGTAGAATGAAAGTCGCGTCTTAGTGATTTTTACTTTGTTAATTTTTAATTGTACGACTAAAAGTTACTCGACCAAAGATGTAGAGAATTTCATTTGTAACAAAAAATGTTTTGATATTTGTTTTGTGAGACCTACATATATTATAGTTTATCAGATAAACCATGAAAAACAACTGTACCCATTTTTCAAGATGGAAGCCGTTAGCCAAGAGTTACAACCCTGCAAATTTGAATTTAACTTTACACTGACCTCTAATTGAATAAAAAAAATAAATCAAAAAAAAAACATTTAACACTCATATAGCTCCCCACTAAGATACCACTACCCTGCGTCGGGAATACCATGGAACACACACAGACAAGGACAACTAACACCCAGACCCAGGACAGATATACAATAATAATAAAAACTGTAATAAAATATATAATAATAAAATTGCGTCCTCTTATAAACGCAACCCCCAATGCAACTTTTCGATAGACTAAACATCGAGTAATATACCAGAAAGATATTATTTGAATATAACTTTAGAGTGGGTGGTAGTTCATACAGTAATAATAATAAAAGCCGACGTCAATAAAATTAAAATTGGTAATTTCTAAACATGAAACGGATACCAATTTTGCCGGATATCGCATTTCGGCTAACCTTGTAGCTGGATAGCCGGATATCCGGCGGAACCTTGTTTGGTGTATTGAACGAAGTACGCTTACGTTAGCAGCGCGCGAACGATTCGGTGGAATATGGCCAATTTGGATTTTTTCGTTGATAATCGAAGTTAACGATTGTTTCTTTCATTGACTTATTATTTTATTGATTGCAGTACAGACACACGTGCGTGGATCGTTAAAGATTAATTTTTTTATTTGTGCTCGTGTTATCTGAGTAAATTTTTATAAGTCTAAAAAGATTTAACTAAACAAAGCAATTGTTTACCAATAAAAAAATATATCCGGTATTTGGGCGGATAGTATTTGGGCCGCCGGATAGGCCGCATACCCGATAGTTACCGTTTCATCTCTAGTAATTTGAGTCAGCAAAAAACACCATTCGCATCTGTCACCAAAATTACATACATAGAAAATATTTAAAAAACCATTTTCACGTTCATTAATTTTATTTTAGTTTTTTAGCCTATCATTATATACACAGATGATGTAAATTAAAATTGGATCATGATGGATCGTATGTTTTTTTTTTTCGCTAAAGTTCTGTGTAAATATTGGTCAAGTTAAGTTGGCATTTAGATGAATCGGTAATTCGGGCCAGTCATTCGGAAATTATAAGTAAAATGCGAGTAAGTGATCTTGACCAAGAGTGACCTGACATATAAATTTTGCACGATTTTGACCAAATGACAGAAACGATCAATTTTGACCGCTTTAGACCAAGAGTGTCAGACACTAACGATTTTGTGTCTCGACAAAATCAATTTCGACTGATTTTGACCAAGAGTGTAAAACTCGATCAATTTTGACCGATTTTGAAAAAGAAAGCCCGACACAATCAATTATGACAGAATTAGACAATCAATTATGACTGATTCTGAAAAAGAAAATTAGACGAAGAGTGTCAGACACCAACGATTTTGCCGAAGAGTGTCAGACAAAATCAATTTCGACTGATTATAACCAATAAACACGATCAATGTCCCAAAAAACTAACAACCAATTTTGCCGATTTTGAAAAAAAAAGTCTGAAACAACCAATTTTGACGAGTGTCAGACATGATAAATTTTGACCGATTTTGAAAAAAAAAAGTCGGGAACAACCAATTTTGACGAGTGTCAGACACGATCAATTTTGACCGATTTTGAAAACAAAGTCGGAGACAACCAATTTTGACGACTGTCAGACACGATAAATTTAGACCGATTTTGAAAAAAAAAAAGTCGGAAACAACCAATTTTGACAGATTTTAACGACTGTCAGAAACGATCGATTTTGACAAATTTTTACCATGAGCGTCTGAAATTCTATTTAGTCCGGTCAAAATCACTTTTCAGAGGAAGGAGGAGGAATCAATAATTTTTGCATGTTTATTGTAATTTTAAACAAAGAAACAATTTAATATAACACAATGTTTTTAGCAATTACAAATGCTCCTAATAAGAAAACATAGTAAACGGATAAAAAAAATAAGGTAACATAAACTACTAGTTATTTTTTTTGTTATAAAATTCAGTTTTACCGATATGGTTAGTTCCTTTATCTATTTGTACCATGTACCATGAATCTCTTCCACATACGCCATTATTTGGATATCTGATACTTTCGTGTCGGTAACAAGTGAATAAGTTACAGGCGCATATACACAGTTTTACATTCTATTCTTCTATTTTCTCCAAATATCAATTGGTATTTCAACTAACTGCAACGGCACTAATCATTTTAAACGTTAACGGCACGTTAAAATCAAAGTCTTATTTTAACGTAATTCAGCGGAAGATGTAAATTAATTATGTAATGGCTAAAATATAAAGAGGGTATGAGGGAAGGGTGATATGTCGGAACAAGTGAGTGGTAAGTAGTCGTAATGAACCGAACGTAATAACCGGGTGTCAGTGGCATCTTGTATGAGAGAGGACACAAGGGGGCGTGAGTGAGACGGCCAGTCGATCGCTAGCGTTCCGCCAACGCGACGCCCCGCCCCCTAAATATCGTTTTTCTATCGTGAACGATAGAAAAACGATATTTAGGTAACGATATTACGTTAAACGTAAATTCTAACCTAGCTTAGTCGATTAAAAATTGAAACAATTGTAGATGTTCAATGGCTCTACCATTATGACGGCAGATAGACAGACATAACTATCTTAATAATCGCTATTGACTTTATTATAAATTGCCGTATTTTTAAACTGTTGCTTTACTGACTGACTCGGAGATCTTAATAGATGTAAGAAATAAGGATAAAGAGGGTTTTAGCATGTTAGAAAGTTTGTATGTTTAGAAAATTAAACTGAAATGAGTTGAATTACTAAACTTCTCATCAAAGGGTTGTTGGCCTGTAGTCTGTAGTCTGTAGACACCCCGGAGGTGTCGTGCGCGGCTTTAAAAGTGCTTTAAAACTCGTACGGGTCTAACTTTTAGGAGATAATGTTTCTGGTGCCTAGTGGTAAGACTTAATCCACCATAACAAAAATATAAGGCACTACTTAGTCCACCATAACAAAAATATAAGGCACTACTTAGTCCACCATAACAAAAATATTAGGAGCAACTTAGTACACCATAACAAAAATTTCAGGAGCTACTAGATACCAAGCAAGCAACTACTTCAATACTTCTATAATACAGCGTTATACAGAAAGGGTTTGCTAAAATGAAAAGGGCTCCTAGTACTCATCATTATGAACAACTTTTAATATAGGACAAACCCGGAATTCGCGAAAAAACACAACAAACAAAACAGCTATTCCATATAAAAATGTCAATGACACTCGACAAAATGTATGGAACAGCTCTTTTTATTTCAAGAATTCCGGGTTGGTCCCATAGTAAAAGTTGTTTATAATGATGATCACTGAGCTTTTCGGCTTAGCATACCCTTTCTGTATAATCACACTATCCCGCCAGTCTCTCGCGAGGACTCCCGAATAAGGGCCAAACATAAGGTACACATAAGGTCGGGCCGCGATGCGCCATCGTGTCGTGAACATCTACGATGTGCGTCGTAGAAAATCGCAACACGACGTCGTATCGTAAAACCAAACCAAAAAAGTAGAGAAAATTAAAAAAAATATACGTGTAAAAGAAGTTGTCTCGCAAGAGCCTGTAGGTGGCTTTATTACTTGACTACATATTTGAGCTGAGTATGCATTGACCTTTAATTTTGTGAGCTGTCCACTAGAACTATCACATCACTTCACGATAATATAATAAACGTAAAAGCAGCATTATCTCTCGCTCTCTCTCTTTCTTTCTTTCTGTCCTTGCCGTGTGTTACGCTGAGTTTTCATTATGAAGAGGAACATAAGATACTTTTTAACCCTGGTGAATGCAGCAAAACTAGAACGTTACGGATAAAGCCACGGGAAGCGATCGCGAGTGAATCGGTTCCTAAGGCAAGATGCTCCATCGTAGACCGCCTTATTGGTTACCATCAGGCGAGACGACGACCACACGCCAGCCTATCACAGAATAGACAAAAAGGCGAGGCTAATAAAGTCTTCGTGAATGCGATCACAAACCAATATATTTGGAAATACTACATATCAATGACATAATTGTATAAAACTGCGTAAACACGGGCAAATAAACATTTAATACTAGCTGTACATAGGTTAATCCAAACCATGAACAACCTTCATTCCAAGTTTTTGCGTGAAAGAGTAGCAAAAATACATTCATAGTAACTTTCACGTTTATGACATTTAGTAGAATGGTACCGACTTCGCGGTGCATGGGTGGCCCAACACACCTCTTTTTTTAATTTCACGTCTAGGATTGATGCACCGTGACAGAGTTAGAATTAATTTTTGACAGCTAGCACCATTTCAAAAGTACCAAACATATTGGGACGCAATGTTCGGATCTCCTTTAGATATTTACCTCGATGATTAAATCAGGGCGTGGCCCTTGTGAAAGCGAATTGGTTTTGTAGCAATTTATATAATTATATACTAAACTAGCTGACTCGACAGACGTTGTCCTGTCAAAAGCCATTGCGTCAATTCTATGTCAAATGTCAAAAGTTACATTAAAAAAGTTTACATTGTCCAAAGCGCTATATGGTTTAAGTATTTTTAAACTTTCTAATTTTTCATGTTTTTTTTACTATTAATTGAGATGTGAGCTATCCTATCTCCTAAGTTAGATCGAACTGCACCCGGTGTGCAAATTTGATTGAAATCGGTTAAGTAGTTTAGGAGTCTATAGCGGACAAACAACGTGACACGTAATTTATATATATTAAGATTATGTAGAAATATACGTACAGACGCCACTCGTTCGTACATGTACTATTATTTTTCTCCTGTGTATAAAATGTACTGCACGTAGATTTGACAATAAACCTACTAAGTTAAAGGTCTATACACACTCTAGCGATTAACACACAACTGTTTAACACTTTGACTGCGGAAAACACATACCTTGTTTTCCTTTGTGCGACGCGAATGCGGCTGCACACTCCAGGCGTGTAAAACACACGCATTTGACTATTAGCCGCACTTAAGGCAAGCTCATGTGATTATTAGCCGCAGTCAAAGAGTTAAAAGGCATCGATCTACAAACATCATGAATGTTGGGTCTAATAAAAAATTTCAGTGCCCTCATTATGGACACAATAATTATTATTTATTTTACAAATAAATTTGTATACTTAGATGTGCTTATAGACCGATTAAAATATTTTCTTTTTGATTTGGTAAGTCTTGTGACCGTTGCATAATTCAGCTAGCCCTTTCTCAACCTACTCGGTAAATTAAAAAAAAATCTACAATGTTATCTACCATTTCCCGTTTCGGACATTTTGGAGCTTGACCCGAAATTCACGTGTTTCTAGTTCAATACTTAATAGTAAGGGAAAGTTACATACCTGTGTATCCCAAAAATACACCGGCAGATTGTTGATGGGATTGTCGTTTCGCGGATTGTTGTTGGGTGCCATCGGCTGCACCCACATTTGGTCCGGGTTACCAGCATTAGTTGTTGGTTGACCCCACAGTGACTGCACCTGCAAACCAAGGTGACTTAACAAAACTGTTAGGCTAGGTAGCATCGTGGCATGCTACACCAAATAACATCAATGGCATTGAAATAAAGTCTAAATATATTTTTTGTTTGTTGACCCTTCAATATCATGGCAAATTTAAAGCATTCAACCGATCTTATCAAATCAAATTATTTATTTTCAATGGGCATATCACATGCACTTAGAAATTTTTCTAAGTACGTGTGATATCTATCTAATGAGATTATTCGTCTGATGTGTCATGCCACAACGCTGCAGTATGTCTGCAGTTTTCAGCCGCATTTATAATCATGTTTCATCCAAAAGGTGCTTGTTGATTCCATTGATTTTGGTTATAACCAATAGCCAAACGACAAAAAGAAACAGGTCTCAGTTATAATGTACATAAGTGACTGTTGAGAAATTTTGATTTTATTTTTGCAACATTTTTTCAGAATCCCGATAGTTTTGTAAATGTTTTTCTATTTAGCTATATCAATTATCTCTATTATTTTGTTTTTGTACTCGTCCAACACATTCAATGTTATTTATGTTGTGACGTAATACATATTTCTGATTTTAGCTTGTAATACAATATGCAACAAAACCTTTCGGTGAAACCGAGGGACTGAGTTTTTTTCTTAAATATATATACACAGTAGGTAGAACAATTTTAAAACTAGTACAAATACATACAGTAGCTTTAATAGAGGGTTAAATTATAGTACTAATCTACTAAACAAGAGTCCATGTGTGAAGGGCCTAACGCTAACAGAAAACTACGAAACCCTTAAATTAGGCGGGGTAAGAAGTCGGGACTACTACTACAGGTTTTTATTATTTCGTGAATTCGATAAATCTTCGATTAATTTTGTGAAAATCCGTGGAGCAGTTCCGATACCAGCTCATTTAAATGTAGACATAAAAGTGAAAAAAAGCGCGCCAAGTGCGCAATCATCTGTCAAAGCTGTCAGATGTCATAGACAACTAGAATTACGTTCGAAATCCGATCGCTCATTCTTGTAACACTTCAGAATTTGAAAAGCTACTTCTTTTGGCGTTAGTGTTAACGTAAGCGCATTCATCGAATTCACGTCTAAATAAAACAGGATGAGTAGTTTCTATCTGATCATGTTAATTAATCATCCAGGCACCACTGTATCAGAAGCATCTAAGGAATTCATAGGTCGTTGAGGAGAAAGCCTGCTTTTTTCAATGGCCAGGAAGAACCATTAGTGTGACCAGTATATTTTAACCCGACTGCTCAGAAGGAGGGTAAAATGTGCTCGAATATTGACATAGCTGCGAAATGTCATTAGATTCATATTTATATCCGGAACGCCATAGGCTACATTGGGCGGTCAAGTTTTATTTCTTGAACCGTTTTAAAATACCCCAAGGAACCATTCGATTATATACATCTACTGAAGTTAACATGTATGACATTGAAATAAATAACCTGGCCAATTTGAGAAGAATGCACACGCGGACTTACTTGAATCCTGCGCACGTGCACCATTACCTCAAGATGCGCAGGTAACTTGCATTGCAAGTGTAATGCAAGTAATCACCTTTTAGGTTAATTTTAATAACGAGTCTACTAGCATTTAAGATTACGAGACCTGTCTGTAGAATATTTGAATAGCTGTGTAGCAAAATTTTACGACATAAATAGGGAAACAAAAAGGGTACATCAAATTCATGTCATTCAAAATAAAATCAAAAACGTTTTTAAAAATATAATTTATGTTTTAAAAGAAACGGTGAACACTTCCCTAAGACATGCTCTGTCAACAGGGAGATGGGGAAAAAAAAGTGGACAAAAACATCAAAAAATTGTTACAACGTTTCCACATTCACATGCTTTTTTCACATTTGATTCAAAGCACAGAAATATTTGATAAGACACTAACATTTTCATTGCAAAATAGCACATGAATTATACGAGTACTTACAGCCAGTAACAAAACAAAAAGTAAAAAAAACAACGGTAGGTACTACCAAACCCTCACTGACGAAATTCAAGTTAAATCGATTTCATTCGTTCATTCGATGACTCAAGTATTATTTTCTTAGACATTTTCGGTAATTCCATCATTATTTAAAAAACAAATACTTCGAGTACAATAATACTGCGGCCAACAGCGCTATTTATATCAGTTTTTGTATTAATATTATGCTATTTTAGAGAATGTATGAGTAGTTTTTTTGTTGCATCTGCAGTACATCAAGAGCGACAAAATATTTCGAACAAACAAGATAACTCATACAAGATGTGTCAAAAAGTGAGCAACCCTTCGTCCAGGAATCCCGTGCAACTAACCATGGATGAGAGTTTTATCTTATACAGGTTCATACAGGATGTTCAATAGGAAGATGAACACTCGTTGGGGCGGTATCACTTATGTTACTATAATAATATATGTACTCGATTCTGAACAAAATAATTAACTAACTCGGCCTAATTAATATGTCCGTCGACTATCCGTATAATCTAACACTCAGTATAGATGATTTATGGAATTACAAACTTGCAAATCTTGAAAAAAAAAAAGAATAAAAAGGCAAAATAAGACGTCTATATTTTTGCAAAGTGGCAACACGCGTAAAAAATCAAAGAATCTATCACTATCGATTCAACTTGATTCGAAACAGTGCGAACGTTTTGGTAATATAATTTTTACCTCGTTTTGTACCAGCGGAAAAAAGGATAGAGGTGTGGGGAACAGGAAGTCTGGTCGGGACCTTGAGGGGCCGGCAGACTTCGCAGCCGGTTTGTTATGACCCCTGTTATATCTGTTATTTCTGTTGTTAAAGTATCGGTGGCTATTTTTGGGAGTCTGCCGTGGTGGCTGTCCTCTACGTATAGCCTATGGATAAAGTAATTGAAGACAAGTTAACATTCGAAGCTCATGTAAATAATTACGCATAGAGCTTAAGTAAAGTCGTGAGTGAATCGGTTCCTTCAAGGCAAGCGTGCTCCATCGTAGACCGCATCATTGCTTACCATCAGGCGAAATGGCGGTCAAACGCAAGCCTATAATTGAATAAAAAATAAAAATTGCTAATTAAGTTATTTTGATATTGTGCGTTTTAACCAGTTAATTGAATAGTTGCTAGTTTAACCACTCTATATTTTTTATAAATATTTCCGTCTACGTCTGGGTTTTGACATTAAAACACATTTATTTTTAAATTGTAATATGTAGATGATATAACTTTTGTGACCCTTTATTCCCCGTCTTACACCGCGTTATATACTATGGAAGAAAGTTAGCTAGTTACTGGGCCATACGAAGTACTATTGTTATCAAATATGGAATTATATTGAAATTAACAATATATACAGCGTGCCTACTTGGCGACTTTAATTTAACACACGGGTAGGGCTACTAGTCAGTAATCGTAACGACAATAATAAAATACCGTAGGCCGAAAAAAAAAAGTACTAATTAATTAAAACTAATTAAAAACTATTTAATTTAGGTTTTTTTAATTTGCGTGCGTTAAAATCCGTGTCACCGACACCGGAGCTCGGCGAGCACTGCCGAACGAGATGAATGAAGGCACGCGCACCGTCCACTGTTTCAATCCAGTAAATAATGAAGTTTCATAGAATTAAAATATGTCCAGAACCTTAAAATATATTATGTATAATAACTAAATACTTAAGGGTTTTAAATTAATGTTGCCAAGTTGGCGGTACGCTGTATATAATTATTTGTAACGATTACTTTTTTAAAACCCCAACTGTAGTAGATAATAAAATATTACCAATTTAAATATACATACTGAGTTATCTAGTTTCAAAATCGTTCGAGCAGTTTTAGAGTAATCAATCTACTGTGTTTTTTAACAAATATTAGTTGATTATGCTTATAATAGCATTTAGAATGGTGGGCATAGACGGTTGTCTGCCTTCACGCCACCGTGGCGTCACGGCGTCGCCACGATTTGGTAGTATCACACGCCAGACAAACAACAAAAACCACTGTGGGCGAACAATCACGTCTTTACTCTTGTACCATTTACTAAATAAACTAAATTTTGACAGCTCTATTCAAGCCCTTTCCTTCTTTGACAGTTAATGTCGTCACAATAAGTTTCTGTCATCTATTATAAATTCCTACATCAATGTCTAAACCAGATGACGTGGACGTCTGTAAAAATGTGTGAATTATCACAGATTGCCTCGCTATCTAGTTTCGACGAAGGTAACTGAGCGTCGAGAGGGAACGCCATTTTCTCACATAATAAATGAAACATGGCACTTATTTTAGTCCTATGATTTTGTTTTAGTTTTGAATTTTAGCTTTTAGTTTTTTAGTTGTTTGTTTTAGTGTGTGATACAATAGAAACGACGCCGATGACTAGCAGATTGTGTGATAAGGCAGTAATCCTTGTAACACTATCAAACTTAAAAGATATGGGTACTCATTATGACTGAAAAGTTTGAAATACTTACGTCAAGCCCCAGGCCTGGTTGGGGGTTCATCATATTTTCATGGGGCTGTTGAGGACGTAAATCAAATGCGCTTCCCATCGGGAATGGTGAAATTTGATCCTGAAGTTGAAAAAAATGTTTATATTTTATTGCTTGTATAATATGTAGGTACGAGTATATGCCACTGTCGATAGCCGCTCCATAAAAGTAATGATAGCAATGTGAATATCGATAGTATTTATTGATCGTGTCGATAGCACGCTCGCATTAGTATCACTATCGACAGCTTTGACAATCAGTATTGAGCTTTATTATTTTCTGAAAAATTAGAAGAGCTGTTGAAGATTTTGATATATACCCAATGAGGGTCCTCAAAACTTTTAATATGTTAACAAAAATCGGCATGTCTGTCTGGGTATTAGTTGTCGCTGTCTTTGTGTGTGTTCCACATGGCATCCCCGACACAGGGTATCCTAGTGGGGAGCTATGAGTGTGAAACGTTATTGTTTATTTATTTATTTTTTAAACAAATAAGATGCATACAATCTAGTTATTGAAAACTAGCTGTTCCCTGCCACGCTTTGCTGTGGATAAAAAAAAATTAAAAAAAAAATAGCCTATGTTACTTTGGGATAATGTAGCATTCGAATGGTGAAAGAATTTTTGAAATCGGTCCAGTAGTTTTTGAGTTTATTCCACACAAACATCCAAAAATACTAAAATACAAATCTTTCCTCTTTATAATATTAGTATAGATTAAGTGCAAGCGTATATTGTATTCAAATTCATGGATGTAAAAACCGCGCAAATTGACAAAAATTACTATTGCATAAAGTATGTATGCTTACCAGGGGACCAAAGGGCATGGGTCCATAAGTTCCAAGCGGTCTCATAGCCACTTCGCGTTCGCGACGCACCATCAATGTTGGGCTAAAAAACCCAGCCCTGAACCAATTAAACATTTCCTTGGAACTAAATGGACCTTGGACGGTGTTCTGAAACAAAAGCAAATGTGAAAATTTATAAATTACTCTATTAAATGGTATGACAAAAATGATTGTTGTGGAAGATGATTGTAAAAACGTCTAGCAAATGACATTTATTTGGAACAGCACAATCACAGGTGTTCTGTATTACTGTGAACTACATTGCAATGAAATAACAATGACTCTTATTTTATTATTTTAGCAGATTTAAGAACTTAATCAAAGGTTGTACAAGGTTTTTTTTTTTTTTTTTTTTTTTCCTTCGTATGGACCTGCGATCAGTCATCTAGCCTATAATCAGGTAAGTTGTGAGAGGTTGGCGTTTGGTGATTCAGAGCCACTGCTCCGTATCCCCTTATTAAGTCAACACGTCGGATCTTTTGAGTCTTCCAATCGGGTTTGGCTGCAAAAGCATACTGGGTCCCTGTAGTTGGCCGAGTATTGTTTGATTTCATCCAGGATGGTTGAGACTAGTAGGTAGGTACTAGGTACAAGGTAACTACACAATTTTTGCAAATATTAACTGTGCAAAACTCTTTCATTAGATAAATATGCATATTAATCTCGATTTGATTCGAAGTGTCCCACCACTATTTTAAGCTTTTGAAATAATTAAGTCATTTGAAATTGAAATGAAATTTGAAATGATTCAATGTAAAATACTTACATTTGGATCTTCATAATACCATTGTTCAGACATCAGTTGTTGTATTCCCATTCCAGGTAATGGTGGTGGGTGGCTTATCAAGTTGTTGTACATGCGCTGGGTCGCTAACTGCTGAAGTCTATGCATTGCTGTCATAGGGTCTGCCGCATTTGGGAAATTGCTCATTTCATTTGGATGTTGCATCTGCTGTTGACAAAGTGATCAGTTAAGTAACAATTCTTAGGAAATAATGTTGTACATCAGCATCATCAGCAAACTTTAATCCTCCCACGGCTGGGATACAGGTCTACCCTCGAAGGGTGACTAGGCCGTATTCCCCATGCTGCCCAAGTGCGGGTTGGTAAATTCACATACACTAGTGAATTTATTCTCCAGATGTATGCAGGTTTCCTCACTATGTTTTCCTTCACAGAAAAGCCAGCGGTATGTAAATTCGTACATAAGTTCCAAAGAACTCGTTGGTACGAGATGGGGTTTGAACCAGCCACCTTAAGAATGCAAAGCGGCCGTTCTCCCACTGAGCTACCACGGCTTATTTAATGTTTTACATCAAGATGTGTTATATTATATGCTTACGTTATTGAACAGCGAGGAGCTGTTCATACCCGACATGGGGCTAGTTGCAGATTGCAATCCAGGTCCACCTGGCTGTAAGCCGCTGTTGGGCATTCCGCCCAATTGGTTCTGTAAGGGGCCTCCCGGTTGCATGCCATACCCTTGCATGCCTTGGATTTGGAGGCCTTGAAGACCAGGCCGAGGACTCTGCAGACCCCCAGGTTGCATGCTTACTTGCTGTATTCCCCCACCGGACATGAGTCCAGCGTTAGATAAAGACGGTGGTATCTGGGGCATGCCAGTGCTGGAATTCGGCATAGGCAAGCCTAGTGAGGCATTCAACATGGAGTTTGGCATGCCTATGGGCTGCATCAATCCATTATAAGCTTCGGGAGTTTGCATGCCCACTGGGTTTTGTGGATTTATTTGGAGTGTACTGGCCATTCTCATCATAGAAGGATAGGGCGCTTGAGTCGGAGAGTCCATAGCTGAGTTGCCATGACTTGTGAGCATTTGGTTGATGGTAGCAGAGGGAATGCCGTCATCTAAACTCATCTGCAAGATGTCTTCCACTATCTTATTATTTTCTGTTTCCTTCCTGCTCTTAAACTCATCAGACTCACTGCAAACAAAAATGGAGTTGATAAATGAACAAAAGTTCAAAAAGTAAATCTTGACATTTTCATATATTTTTTTTTTTTATGTAATTGAGTGACGAGACGAGCAAATCGCTCGCCTGAAGTGTTGATGTGTGTACAGTAGTTTATCAAACTTTTGTCTAGGGATATTAAAACACAAGTGTGTTTAGAAACCGAGCCATAGGCGAGGTTTTTAATATTTCACACAAGTGTTTAATACCTAGTTATGTGCAGTTTCATATACTACTAATACTACTATCTATCTACTGCTCTCATACATAAAATGCAAATTTCAAACTATAAAACGAATTTATATTGACACAATAATTTTTAAACACAACACCGAAATTTAAAAATATAATCATTGGCGCCAAAAGTTAGCATGTTAAAACGCATGCGCTGAAACACAGATTAGATAATAGTTACTGCATGACAAAGTGTCACCGAACATGCGCAGTGAAATTGTATCGTAAAGAAAAAAAATCATTGGCCCAAGTTTGAAGGCTTTTTACGACAGATCATTTTTTTTTAACTATTGATGTTTTTGTCGAATACATTGCCTTGTTAAGACAGATGTATTTTTAGTTATTTTATATCTGTCAAATAAAGCCTTAAAACTTGGGCTAAGTAAACTAATATTTTTAATTTATAAATAAATATTATTATTTTAATACTATTTTAATATATTACTAATAACATTATTTTGTTTATGAAATAGTGTTAAAAAATAGTCATTATAAATTCGTTTCGAAGTTCAATTCAATTCAATTCAAAATTAAAATTTTTCGATATGAGTAGATAAATTTTTTTGCTAACCTTTCGAGCTGTCTAGGCTGAATTGTTGCATCCATATAATGCATAAGATGAGGCTGCCTTACAGGAGAATCAGTGGGAGTGACGACAATATTTTGGTGTTTTTGTCGGAGAGTATTATTTGAAGTGAGTATCACTGATTTGAAGTTTCCCTGTTCATTGGAGCGCGAATCGAATGACATCTCTTTCCCGTTTTCTTCAGGTTTGTTTTGATTATATTCATCAGTGTCTGCAGTGGCAGACGCAGGCAGCTTGCTGTCTGGGGTCTCGTCATTTCCCTCTTTATTAGCAGCTGCCAGTGCTTGTTTGGCCTTCCTTTCATTGCTCAGAGAGTTCCTTTGATAGCTTCTTTTGGGAAATGCTCCACTGGCGCTTGGAGCACCAGAATCGTTAAAAGCCGAGCTTCTGGTTGTTGCTGAATTCAAGTCAGCATTGCTCATGCCGAGTGACTAGAAATTGAATAAAAATAAAATTGGAATCAATCACATCACAGTAGTATGACAGGTAACATTTAAATTGAAAATGCACCCCACGGTTTCACCAGCATTTTCCAGGATAAAAAGTAGCCAATACGTAAATCTAGGATTCAAGCTTTATTCATACTAAATGTAATCCAAATTCGATTAGCACTTGTTGCGTGATTGAGCAACAAACATTCAAACATACTCATACAAACTTTGACATTTATGATATTAGTAGGACAAAATTACCGATTTAAATTGCATGTCGCTAGCGTCAAACCGTTTAGGGGACAGCTTTTTAGCTTTCTCCGATGCCCACCACTCATCAGACCCTTCTTCGACCATTCTAGGGCGGCCGAAACTTCCATGCGTGTGTGACTTCGTAAGTGCTGAAACATACAGAATAATTATAAAAAAACAATTCCACACTCTAAACTGTTTAAGTTTAAATCTTTATGAAACAATTCCAGCTCTTTGTTTTAAATTTTACACTGAGTTGCTTTTAATACTTACGATACGGAGTTTCCTGGCTTTTAGGTAAGTTGGAGTCATCATTACTGTAGCCATGGAATGCTCCAGACGCGTCGAAAGTTCCACCACACGCCTCTGCATTGTCGACAGCCCTAAAGAAAAGGATAATTCCTTATTTAGAATTTAATTCCTTATTAAGAAAAGGAGCACAGTACAAATGGGGGCTAATATTACCTACATTTAAATTATAATACCTATATCCTTATTCCTAATCGATTAGTGCATGTTTGTGATTTTCCGTTAATGCTAAGCAAATTTATATTAGTATGTGCTAAGGCAAATCAATAGTTCAGTTAGAACTAGCTCTTTATTCTTTGTTTGACTATTTTGTCCGATGGTGAGCAAAGGAAGTCTATGACGCAGCACGCTTGCCAGGGAAAAACTGATTCACTCTCAACTTTAATCCTCCCATCTTATTCTTATTCGGAATGGGGGCTATAGGTACATAGAACTATCGGGGAACTCTGGCAGTGTATTTAATAAGACTTTTTTATTATGAGCTCTTTTGGCCTAAAACATCCTATATTTTGTGGCCACTTGTATACTTGATAACGACGGATAAATATTGACTGATAATGATAAATTTCGACACTGCAAGATATAGCCACATCAGCTTATGCTGCTCGCCTATCATCAAAGAAATTAATAAACGTATCTATCTACATATTTTTTCTTGGTGGTGTTTAATTGTATTTACCATTCAGGCAAAGCGTCTTCGTGGCCTTCGCCTCCCATCCAGGTACGCCGGTTGTTGTGCCACGGCTTCTCTTGATTCGGTCTGTTATTGGGTTCTTGCTGCCATCCCCATTCTACAATATCAAATTACAAAGTTACAATTATACTGTCTCAAAACATATAACTTATGAATTATTCTTCGCTCAAGATTTGAATATGAATATGGAATGTTTTGTTTTATATTCAATTTACGTAGTATTTTATATATTCTAGCCACAGAGTAATCGATAAAATATCTAGACGACCGTTACCAATTAAATATAATACTAGAGCACTCAGCGGGAGAGAACGAAAAATGTATTTGTTTCGGTATATTTCTGTACCTCCTGTGCAAAATGATACAACTCGGAAGTAGTGTCCTTCGAGTAGTATTATTTTGCACAGAAAGCACAGATTAACACTTAGGTCGGGGAAGCAAAATGGGGCAACTTACCCCATTTGTCTTGAGGCCGCCTTGCCCCATCCGACGAGCGCCACTCCTCGCCCTCGTCGCGTCCCTGTTGCTGTCGCCAGTTGGTGCTGGTTTGGCGCTTCCTAGTGCAAACATTTATGGTCAGTACAAACTAAACGGTCTTATAAAAAGTAGTACATATTTTATTTGTAAAAAATTTGTAACTGACATTCATAAGTGTACATTGATGTACCCATATTTGAATATTTGATTTGTTTTTTTTTTTCTTTTTTAGATTTTCATTTTCAGCTATTTATGAGTTTGAGTATGATGAGGGGCTTCATATTAAAAAATCTGTTGATGTGCTTGGTTTGTCATCAATTCATTCTATGGTTGCTCCTGTCAATCCATCCATTTATGTGTAGTAAGTAAGCTAAGTAGGTTAGATCGTTTGTATTGGTTTACATGTACTCTTATTTTATTCAGTTAATAAAACCTGTTGCTTACATCCTATACTGCTGCTGTTTAGTTTGCCAATCAGGCTGTTCCGCGTTGGTGGGCCGCAGTCCCGAGTTTTGGTGAGCGTTATTTCCCCACGGTCTTACGGACTGATTCGGATCGTCATCCGGCATCCCGCTGTGATTACGATGCCAGCCTCTGAAATGTGTAAAATAAAATTTACAAATGTCAATCTATCTATATATATAAAGGCAGAGGTCTTAACTGACTAACAACATAAAAGCCTGAACCGCTGGTATTCGTATACTTATTCGGAATGGGGGCGATATGTCCCGTACTGGCATCCCGCAAGGGGTGCATTACCAGCAATTACCCGAGCCAGCCCAGCTCCTTAGAGCGAGGCCCCGGGCCGCTGGCACAACTGCTCAAGTGGCATAGGTGGTATTATCGAAAAAGACGTTGATTATTTGTTTCGTAGAGATTTGTTTTGAGGTTTATTATTACAACCCGGTCACAATATCTGTGCACCTCGCTGGAAGGGGAAGCGGGAGGAGAGGCTCCTGCTTCCCCTGTCACCTCTCCGCGCACTCCCCGATGCGACAGTGCGGCTATATAAGGCTATACGCATTCCAGCGAGGTGCACAGATATTGTGACCGGGTTATAATTTATTTAATTGAGTGACGAGACAAGCAAATTGCTTGCCTTATGTTAAACATTACGTTTGCTCATAACACCCAGAATTTTGAACTCGCAGAATTCAAGACCCTGCAGAATTAAATATAACTTCCAAAGGGGTATGGAGTTTGTATGGAGAAACATTTGTTTTGATGCCACGGTCCTGAAACTTTACAAATATATTATAAGTTTAAGAAAATAATAAACACATATTTCACAATTTTTGGTAAATCAACCCCTAAGGAGGCGAAATGACGTGGTAAAGATAGTACAAAGAGATCATTTGTTTTGATGCTACGTCAATGAAACATTACAGATGTACTACACTTAAGGTGGGTCCACAACCCCGGGAAAATCCGAAACCTTCGATGAGTTACATCCTCGAGGTGTAATTGCTAATTATCTAGAAAGCTAATAATATTTGTATCAAAGTGCCTATTCTAAAAATTCACTCAAACCTTGGGCTTTTTTTGGGTTCCTAAGAGATAGTCTATGCGGGCGAAGTCGTGGGCAGAAGCTAGTTATAAATAGAGCATGACGAGACAATTAAAAATAACTGATCTCTACAACAAAACACAATCGTCACTTTAAAGTGTTTGTTATTTCAGTCACCAATACCACATTTGTATATGACGTATGAAGACCAGTGTAATAACATTGCAGTGCTCTAAATATTATATGAATTGTGACCTGAATTGGAAGGTCTATCGATTTTATAATGGTACGTATTTGCCCGACTTCGTCCGCGTGGTGGTACGTGTGCTTATGACGTACGAAGAAGAAGGTCTATCGATTTTATAATGGTACCAGCACTTGCCCACGACTTCGTCGGCGTGGTGGTCGACATCAGACATCGTAGAGGATACAATGAATCAAGATTATAGATATATTTTGTAAAAAAGAAAATACAAACTAACTAGCAAGACGGAGTCATGATTTTTAATTATTTTTGAAAAACATACCTTCCAGTTGAAGGGCTTCGGTTGAATCCTCTGGTCTTTACTTTGCCATCTCCAAGTGATGTACTTCGACTCTTGGGATCACTGAAGCCAATACCACGACCACGCCCTCCTCCCGCATACCTTTCGCCTGTAGCTAGTTGACCCCCGGGGTTAGATTGTCTGGGCATATTCTCTCTCTGAAATATATACAATGTTAGACTAAGTACTCAATATCATAGTGAAAGGAACCAAGTCTTTCGAATCTTTCTTTTTGGGGCTAAACTTGGTCCGCGCTTAAGTCAATAAAGTTCTTTGGAATGAATATTCCAGTCCCGGTTCCGGTCGAATTTCCGGTTCCGGTCGTAGTCTCGTTCGAACAGCAACTCGTCGGCGTCGACGGCAGCTTCTTTTTGACGACATCTTCAGCAAGAGTGAACGACTATGTCTATAGTCCTGAAACTAGAAAGTGGAACGAGTAGATGGTTGCCTTGAAAGCTGGATGTACGAGGTGGTTTACTCACTGGATCATCTTCAAAAGAATTATTCAAGGCAATGGGTGGTAGTGCGCGTACCATGTAGAGGGTATCATTTGTCTTCAGATGATTTGGTGCCTCGGCTGTTTGAGGGTCGTACAACGCTAACATCTCTTCTCGGCCATACCTAAAAAATATTCATAATAAATGACTTCATTAAGTAGAGAAACTCATAATATTGCTAGCTGGCTCTGGGATATGGAATTGTCTCGGCGAGTGTTCAGCCAGGTTCACTAAAATTGAAATAGTTACCGCTGTCTAGCCAGAAGAATTTTTGGTGAGTTGGTGTTGGGGTTGGGGTTAGCCGTGGGGGATCTGTGGGCCGGCGGGAAGCCTCCCATGCCCGGCGGCGGCGCACCAGACCCCGCACGGCCAGCTTGCCCCCCTGAACTCGAACGAATGGACCGCTCCTGTGCTAGGTCTCGTAGCCACTCCGGGCCGAACTTAATGGGATTGGTACGATCGCCCATTCTTATCCGCCAATGTGATCCAGTTAGCTCGCAAGCAGCAAGTGCGGCAGCTGAAATCAATGACACTAATGTATTTAGTTATCACATCCTCGGCATAGCAAGTTTTTTAACTATAGTTGTGACAGTTTAATACTGGGTGGTGCAGATCTGTTATGAGCAAACGTGAAGTTTAACATAAGGCGAGCGATTTGCTCGTCTCGTCACTCAATTGTATAAAAAAGTTGATATAAAGTTGTACTTCTATTTTTTATTAAATATAACTTAAGTCTATGGAAACAAAAATCCAAACACAGTAAAATATAAATAAAGCAGTACAATACTTATAAAAATGTACGGCCTTATTTACCAACGTTGTTTCGATTGACAAACGTCGTTAACTTCTGTGCAATACAACGTTAATGTCACTTAGCTTTAAACAGCGTTTCTAAGTGAAGCCCAATTGATAAATCTACGACATTTTACTTGTCAACGGTACTGTTAAAACCAGACTTGAGTTCGTAACCACACAAGTTATGCCAGCTCTGAGTTGTAAGAACCTTAACAACCTAAAATCAAGATACCCTCGACCAATTTGGAAAAGAACTAAGATTTGTCTTCCAAATATGTAACTTCTTAACTCTTCTTTGTATCTGCTTTTTATTTAGTCTCCCAGGTAAGGACCTTGCAATGAAACTTTTACTTTTAAACACAAAAAACCGCGCCACAATCCGCCCAGTTGTTTAGAAAATGGAAAGAAGGAAAAGGTAAACAGACATGAGGCCCAAGTTTGAAGGCATTTTAAGACAGATCTAAACTAACTAAAAATATACTGTCTTTATCATTGCAAGCCATTAGAGAAGGATGCCAATAGTTTTAGAAAATTTAGATCTGTCTTGAAAAGCCTTCAAACTTGGGCCTATGGAATACACAAACGCGACCCCTTCCGCGTTTCCCGCGCGTTTTCCGTCCTGGTTTAAAACGATCCGTAGCAACAATGGAAATTATTTATAGACTAACGAGGTGAATCTGGGCTGCATATCGCAAAATCGATGGAGGTTCCGGCCCGATTTTCCCACCCCCAGGGCGCAGGGGGGTGAAAGCGCAGTAGGTCATTAGGTGACCCGAACACCTGGACAGCCTCTAGCCTAGATGTCCTAGATCGACTCGCCGACCTTGATATCGACAAAAATAAAATAAAAAATGTTTTTATTGTACGTTATGTAGATTAATAATTAAACTTTAAATACAAATGAGCCATTAAAAATCTTAGTTCTATTTTTTGTAACTTCCTTTCTAAACATGGAACATGGTCTTAGACCGAAAATCAAAGAAATAACAACAATTCGATACACACGCCCCGCTTATCTAAATTAGAACCATGTAAACGAAAGTGTCACGGTAACAAATACAGATAAAATGAATCTTAGAAGGAACTGATAATTATAATAGCTGAATTAATCGTCACTAGTTGCGCGCTGCGGCTTGACCGGGTGGAAACTGACTTTTATTGTTTGATTGTAAACCGAGGCATAATTCAAGGCGAGCTTGTTAGAAAACAGCGATAAACAAAACGCGACAAACGATTAAAGCTAGCTCAAGCCCGCTTAATATCTTGTACGAAATAAAATAAATACGTTATGATTGCGATGAGACGTCAACTTGCACCGACTTCCTGGCACTAACTGCCGACTCCCAAGCCTGCCGCCTGCGCGCGCTTGGCTCGCAGTACTAATTGACAGACTAGTTGGCCGACTGAAACTACGTCACTAAAACTGGATGTATAACATACAAAAGATACAATACAAGTCATTTTCCGTCTTAAACAAAAATCACTACCCTAATTTAAGGTAGTGATTTTTGTTTCTGTGATGGTGATAATGGTTGTTATTGCAGTCGATCGTATTGCAGTTTCTAACGCAAAGGCATAAATAGGCTTCTTATGCACGTCACTCAGTCCGATCTTTGGCTTTTGCATCCAGGCATTAATAGTAAGATCGTTCTTATTCTATAGGCCTCTAACATGGCTCGGTGTTTGTTGTTATAAGGCCAACAACCGGGACCTACAACTCGGACCCCGAGTCCTTGCAGCTGCACCCCACATCCTTATTAGCTTAGCTCACACGATCAGGCAATTTGTCATATCTATACTTTGATATGATTCGCTGAAAGGCTATTGTTGGCAACCAATTTGTCGTGTCGTCGACGTTATTGTGTTAAATTGTATGTCTCGTCTTGAATTGCGAATGTTGAACTGTATTCATATCTCGGCTGTACTATTCCAATTCGTAATTTACGTCCTGCTTTTTCATACCGCGTTAGTCAAAGAGTAGCTAGAGTATTAGGAGCTCGGTGAAGAATATGTACCGAATTTCAGTAGGTATACAAAGTGCGGAGAGAAACGATAGGGCATCGAAAACTGAGGACACGGATTTACTGTGTAAAAAATTGCCATCTGTAGTTGTTTCGACTCATGTAGACAAACAATCATGCAGTTCAAGCATGTAATACATGCGGCTACTCGCCCTAATTACAATTACTATTTTAAAAGCTACCCGCCCTACTCTTAAGTACTTATAAAGTCAATATTAATGTTTACATTAAGTGATAACTTACAATGTATATAATGTTATAGCATGCAACAAAATGATTCGTTGTTTCATTTTACGATGCTTTTGTAATTATTGATTTGCAGCGTTGCATATATACATAATTTATGTAACATATTTTGTGCATTTCAATTTAATACATATTCGAAAACTCCAATCAAGTAGAAAGGAAGATATAGGGCTATCTTCGATCCACGTGAAGCCACAAACTACCCGCCTGCCCGTGTGTGTAAATTTCACGCACATTTTGACGCATAAAAGCTTCTCGAATGTCAAAATGTTCTTTAAATTTTAACATTTGTATTCGAAATTATAACCTAAAAATTGTTGTTTGTGTGTTCCATGAGATGTTATTACGATAAGTACTTACACGTGGAAAGTTATTTTATCGGACTTGTTTGTTACTTTTGCGTTTGTTAATTTTATTTTTCTTGTCCACGTTCTCTGAGCAACTCACGTAAGAACTGACAATTAATTGGGGTAGTTCTTATGCGTCAAAATGTGCATGAAGCACACGTACTAGGGCAGTCGGTAGTTTGTGGCTTCACCTGGACCTAAGGCAGCACTATAACCACACCTTTGCCAGTTATTCTACCGCCAAGCAGTAATGATTGCACTTTACTGTGTTCCGGTTGGAAGGGCATTGTTTCCAGTGAAATTTCAGGGCAAATGGGAGATTAAACATCTTATATCTCAGGGTGACGAGCGCAGTACTGAGTCACGCAGGGTCTTGTATTCTGCGAGCTCAAATTTCTGGGTGGCGCAGACCTGTTATGAGCAAACGTGACGTTTAACATCAGGCGAGCGATGTGCTCGTCTCGTCACTCAATTATATAAAAAAATATATATCTTCCTTTATCTGAGTTCGAAAAATAATGTTCAATTTTACAAAAAATCTTAATATTGGCCTAAAAGCGTGTGATTTTTTAAATTTTGTACCTATGACTAAATTAATAGTTCTACAAACAGTAGACCTCGCGAAAATTTTTTGCAACTATCACAATCTTCTATCTCGACAACCATTTGACTGATTTTAATCATATTCGAAATTCTTGTTTAAAATTACGTACCAAATATTTCTATTAAAATTTTCAAAATCGGCCGGTAAATATCGTTGCATCAAACTTCCCCCTTTTTTGAGGAAAATAATGCCCAATGAAAAATTCCCGACGACAAAAATATTTTATGAAATATTAGAACATGTATCCCAAGTTTTGTCGAGATTCATTGAAATATTACACGCGAGTACCAACATACATATGGACAGATAAAATCAAATTTTGCCAGTTGTTGCAGACTCTTCGCTAGCTTGATCAATCACTTAAATTCTTGTTTAAAATTACGTAGGTACCAAATATTTCTGATAAATTTTATCAAAATCGGCCCGTAAATAACGCTGCATCAAACTTTCCCTTTTTTGAGGAAAATAATGCCCAATGAAGAATTCCCGACGACAAAAATATTTTATGAAATATTAGAACATGATGTATTCCAAGTTTTGTCGAGATTTGTTAAAATATTACACGCGAGTACCAACATCCATACATACGTACAGATAAAAGCAAATTTTGCCAGTTGTTGCAGACTCTTCGCTAGCTTGATCAATTAGTTAAATTCTTGTTTAAAGTTACGTACCAAATATTTCTGATAAATTTTATCAAAATCAGCCGGTAAATAACGCTGCATCAAACTTCCCCTTTTTTTGAGGAAAATAATCCCCAATGAAAAATTCCCGACGACAAAAATATTTTATGAAATATTAGAACATGTAGCCCAAGTTTTGTCGAGATTCATTGAAATATTACACGCGAGTACCAACATCTATACTTACGGACAGATAAAAGCAAATTTTGCCAGTTGTTGCAGAGACTCTTCGCTAGCTTGATCAATCAGTTAAATTCTTGTTTAAAATTACGTACCAAATATTTCTGATAAATTTTATCAAAATCAGCCGGTAAATAACGCTGCATCAAACTTCCCCTTTTTTGAGGAAAATAATCCTCAATGAAAAATTCCCGACAACAAAAATATTTTATGAAGTATTAAAACATGTATCCCAAGTTTTGTCGAGATTCTTTGAAATATAACGAGTACCAACATCCATACATACGGACATATATAGCAAATTTTGCCAATTGTTGCAGAGACTCTTCGCTAGCTTGATCAATCACTTAAATTCTTGTTTAAAATTACGTACCAAATATTTCTGATAAATTTTATCAAAATCGGCCGGTAAATAACGCTGCATCAAACTTCCCCTTTTTTTTGAGGAAAATAATGCCCAATGAAGAATTCCCGACGACAAAAATATTTTAATGAAATATTAGAATATGTATCCCAAGTTTTGTCGAGATTCGTTAAAAAATTACACGCGAGTACCAACATCCATACATATGGACAGATAAAATCAAATTTTGCCAGTTGTTGCAGACTCTTCGCTAGCTTGATCAATCACTTAAATTCTTGTTTAAAATTACGTACGTACCAAATATTTCTGATAAAATTTTATCAAAATCGGCCCGTAAATAACGCTGCATCAAACTTCCCCTTTTTTGAGGAAAATAATGCCCAATGAAGAATTCCCGACGACAAAAATATTTTATGAAATATTAGAACATGTATCCCAAGTTTTGTCGAGATTTGTTAAAATATTACACGCGAACATAAACGAAACGAACATTCAAACATACGGACAGATAAAAGCAAATTTTGCCAATTGTTGCACTCTTCGCTAGCTTGATCAGTTAAATTCTTGTTTAAAATTATGTTACAAAACAAACACATATCTTGTGTTTTCCTTTGCGCGACGCAAATGCGGCTACACACGCCAGGCGCGTAAAACACAACACATTTGAGTATTAGCTTCACTTAAGGCAAGCGCATGTGATTATTAGCAGCAGTTAAAGTTAAAGTGTTAAAACCCTTGTACCCAACTTAATTTTATAAATGTACAAATGTATTTCTTGGTTTCTTGACAAATAAACCAAGAAGTACATTGCATAATTTTATGAGACAACTGATCCATCTGATTTTGTTGAAGATCAGTTTCACAGAATAAGTTAAATTTTGAAAAAAATACACTTCTGAGCTATTATCTATATCAACCTCAACTCTTGTGAAGATTCTATTAAGTACCTACCTACTATAATGCTAAAGATGACACTGCAGTATATTGTGATATTCCATTCAATAGCATCACATATGCCACACTTAATTCTGTAATTCGTTATAAAAACAAAATATATTTGAATATATATCTTGTTTGTAGTACATCCTTCAACCCCAACATACAAAAGTACACTTATCCAACCTCTGTAGGAAGCATCTACCATGTGAACAACTTAACCATACTTATCAAATAATGGAACCAGGTTTAATCACCAGGGTTCAACTAGTGTTTAATAAAATTAAGCAATTTCCTTACATTGATAAGGACAAGCAAAATTATCCGTTTCTCACTATCCACATACTATTCCACAAAGGTTTCTCAGTGCAATCATATCTATGATGCGAGTTCATAGTATTTAAAGTATGGATATGTAAGAAAAGGCAGAAAAGGCCGAAATCATTTTATTTTAATATACAATTACTACAATTCTAATACACTTCTCACAACATAAAATCATCTTTTTTCATAACCTCCAAAAATATCATTCATCTTTCTTTGATGGTCTTCAGCTTGTCATCATCGGCAAAATTCCACTAATATCTTCTTTTAGCTTCGGGAGCAGTTACTAGGGGTCGGGTCTGGGCTGTTAAGTGGATGATTGGCTCTTGGAAACCACACTCCGGATTGGCAGCCTTAGTAACACACACCGTGTGAACCGGCGCGTTATTGTGGGCACAACGCCCATGATCAGTATTCCTTTTCTTTGCACTCGGAAACAAGATCATGAAAACATAGCTACAGTAAACTGGCGAAATCTTCAAATTGTCATCTTGGATAGTATCATAAGGAACAAAAACTGGATCATCACTAAAAAAAACCGTTACTGAGAATATCTTGAACAAAGACTTTAAAATATTGAAGTTTGAACCATCTAAGCCCTTAGGGCCAATTTAAAGAAGTTAAATTGAATCAGTTCAGTCTAAACACATTTTACTAATTAAACTGCAAGATCCAATTTGTTGTAACAATGACATTATTTGACACTTTTGCAGCGATGGACTCCATTCAAACGTCAATAGAAAAACATAGGTAGAGCAGAACAGATACAGACACTATTGTTGCTGCATGCATTAATGGTGTGGTAGATGAAATAAAATTAGAACTTCTCTGTCAACTTCCAAAGTTGGAATGTAGGCCAACCGAGGAAATTCACTAACAATAGAACGAACAAATAAGGTCAAACGTTATCCAACTTCCTACCAATATTATAATAGTGAATTTATGTAAGTTTGGTTGTTTGTTACTCATGCAAAAACGGCTGGATTTGTGAAAAGGATTTGGATGAAATTTGATATGGAGGTTTTATAAGATGGATCAACACATGCTACTTAATATTTTGAAAAAAAAAAACAGTTCCATTAAGTTAGCTGGTTCAGCTGGTTGCTTCTAAGTAAAAGCTAAAAGTGTAAAAGGCTGTCGTGCGTAGGAGCGACCATAACAATAGGTGGATAGGTAGATACGTACTTTATTGTTTATACGTATCCTCTTATCAAAGGCGATTACTTCCATACTTACGGCTATTATATTTGCAGACGTAGGTACAGCTTCACACAAATACAGCTTCACACAATACCCCGATTATATACCTACTAACGATTTTTCTATCAGGATTTTGTTGTACCACTCAGTTCTCGTCTACGTTTAAAACATACCCCGTTCAAATCACAATTGAAATAGCACAAAACTAAAAAACTGATTGTTTATAGCACCATTTCCATATTGAAGTCGCGACGAGATATACCGCGCAATAACATCACGAGCAGTTGAGAATTCCACGATCAGCCCAAACGGAACAGATTGCATTTTGATTGAATCGAACTCGATCAAGGTGGCAATAGATACGGGCAGTTATTTGCATTCTAAATAAACCTGTACACCATTTGCACTTCATTACACTTTACTATACAATACTGATGCAAATAGTAATGTGTTTAGAATGAAATTAAAGCATAATTACCAAAAACTTGTATGATTCGATTTCAGGCAAGGAGCACGCACGGCGACGA
Organism: Alcis repandata; assembly: GCA_949125135.1. Lineage (NCBI taxonomy): Eukaryota > Metazoa > Arthropoda > Insecta > Lepidoptera > Geometridae > Alcis > Alcis repandata. Next base: position 9,627,894 of record OX421221.1, on the reverse strand, counting down.
AGCAATATGGCCGAACCAAGTGGAAAAACGTTCTGTCTGATGTGCTTTACCCAGGCCAAAACGTCAACGCTAACGCATGCGCATGGTTTTTGTGGTCTAGCCATAGACTAGAAATGTGGCCAGCGTAAAAAATATTTAATGCCGTTTGTTGAGTACCATTTTCAAACTTTAATAGTACTGCTACTTCCCACTAGATGTCACTAAAATCCAAATATAAGTTTTATTCGCGGTATGGTACCGATAAACTGGCAACTAAATAATTTAGGTCGTATTCGAAGGATGTTTTCAGGTAGATAGCTCAGTCACTCCCTACAGAAATAAAACTTTTTCTCAAAAATAATAGCGGAATGACTCTGTCCAGATAAAATAGGTATAATTAATAGTTTAAAACTAAAAAACACACGGTTTGTTAAGTGTATTGTTATCGGTCCTCGAAATATCTACAAAGTTTGAAAGAAATCTGACCGTTTAAAGTGGGTCAAAAACGCGCCCAAAGGAGTCGGTTACATAAATACATATTCGTACATACTTAAAGGTGAAACTAATAAAAGCGTGTTAATGATGCGAGTGACTATAGAAGTTATAGAAGTTGAGTTAGGTATTAAATGAAGTACCTAACTCTACACTGAACATTGCGGAGAAGTAAATAAATAATAAGTAATAAAATATAATATTATACGCAGGTTATTACTACATATTGTTTTGTTACTCAAAGCAGGATTATTCTTCTTTTCTTATACAGGGTTATAAGGAAAGGGTGTGCTAAGCCAAACAGGGCTCATAGTAGGTACTCATCGTTTTAAACAACTCTTACTTACTATGGGACTAACCCGGTAATCGTGAAAAGAAATCAACATACATTTTATCGAGTGTCGTTGACATTTTTATATGGAACATCACATTACTTAAACGCGATTTCAGGGTTGATTCCGTAGTAAAAGTTATCAATAAGTTAGTTTGATGATGAGTACCTACTACGACTCCTTAACGGCTTAGCATACCCTTTACTTATAGCCCTGTTTAAAAATCTAGGTATCTGTGTTCGCTCTAATACAGTGGTGGTTTAAAAGAAAAAAAACAGATGAATCCGCAGGGTGCAGCTAGTTTTTAAATACTTCTAAGTATCTAGTTATCTACCTACATAAAACTCAGAACCGACCTAATGCTTAGAGGTAAGTAGTCCATCTATGTTAAAACTAATAACCATGAATCAACTTAACTGGGTGTCGTATCTTGTATCTAAATATATAAAGGAACAGGTCCTGACTCATTGACAGACAACGCAAAGTTGTCACGATTTTTTGAAGTTCAACCCCTATTTAAAGGGGTCAAATAGGGTGTAAAAGTTTGTATGGAGAAGCATTGTTTTTTGACGCCACGGTTTTGAAACTTTACAAATATACCTACTAAGATTAAAAAAATAATTGACACCAGTTTCATAATTTTTGGAAAATCAACCCCTATGGGGGTGTAATGGCGTGGTAAAAAACTAAATCATAACTGAAATAAATCTAATGAGATGCCATCACGGATGGAATAAAAAAATTTATGATTCTATGATCCTCATTGAAACAATCCAAACACAAGCAGCGCAAAATGTATTTACAACCCGGTCACAATATCTGTGCACCTGACCTCGTGACGTCATATGTCTAAACTTAACAATAAATATTAAAAAACAAAACAACAACAAAGCGATAACATCTCAAAATTATCGGGACGTGTATCGGCAACGAAGATGCTAACCGTACTGAACTGACTACTGTCGCACCGGGGAGTGCGCGGAGAGGTGACAGGGGAAGCAGGAGAGGCGCCGCATTCCAGCGAGGTGCACAGATATTGTGACCGGGTTGTACACGTTTCGATTTCTCTTTTAGTGGCAGCCGCTGATTCGGCTGTTGTAAAACGGCCGTTACAAATTCTCAAAGGCCAGATGGCCGAGCTCATTTGAATGTATTTCCTAGGGTTGAATCCAGGTCAATGCCAAAGTGAAGAGGGTTAAAACCAGATTTAACGTTCTCCATACAACTTTTAAAGACTGTTGTCCTGAGATTTGAAGACGTTTGAAGTTCCCACAGACTCGTCAAGGATAAGCTGGTGAATCAATGGGGAGACCTATCTCAGAGGATCAAAAAATGTGGCAATTTTACTGAGATTATTTATTTTATACTAGCTGCGCCCCGTGGTTTCACCCGCGGTCAAAAGGTTCAGCGTGAGTTTAATTTGTATTTTCCGGGATAAAAATACCTCATTAGCGTACATTGGAATTACAGGAATCGTTTTTGTCTGTTCTTTGGGCTCTTCTATTTCGCATGTTGGCCCTTATCAGACCCTCTTGGTCTTGCTGGCATTGTTCACTGTAAAAAACACACAAATAGATCAAATTGAAGTACTCAATGCTAGAGAACAGTATACTGATAATGTATTTGTTCTTTTTACCTACCTTTCATAATAATAATTGTAAAATACGTAAGTATATATTTATCTTATAAATGAAAGACGATAAGAGATTATTTTTTAAAACTTAATTAAACCAAACCGATAAATTTTACCACGGAACCATACATTTTACCGGGATAAAAAGTAGCCTATGTGCTATTCCAGACTATAATATCTCTGTGCCAAGTTTCATCCAGATCCGTCCAGTCGTTCTTTCGATTGAGTAACAAACATCCATCCATCCAAACCTTCACATTTATAACATTATAGTTGTCACAAAATAAGATGCCCGTTATGACACTTGAGAAAGACCGTAGAATGTAACTTGGAACGGTTTTCGCGCATACTATATGGTAGCATGCAATGTCAAATTATAACGAAACTCTCAAAAACAGTTACGTTCTCAGTCTTCTTTTTTCAAATATTAGTGTTGTAAGTTGTAACCATTTAATTATTGAATTGACGATAGCTCAACTGACGATTTTGGCTCATCATCCGAAGAAATGAAGATTCAATCACTTTCGTTTTTTCTTGTTTTTTTGTGATTGAATGAATGTTATTATAACTAAAAATATTAAATTAAAGACAAATTGACCTCTCGCACCATTTCGTATCATTTCAATATACCTATATCATGCAAGTTTAAGTTAAATTTTCGAATCGTAACCTTTATCCAAAGTACTTTACAATACAAAATCAAATCGATCAAATACTCATACAAACTTGAATTGATTTATCGTGAGTATCGAATACCGAGTCGTATGGTAACATCACTAGTTACGTCGCAATGACAAACGTCCAAACGGGCATCTTATTTTGTGACGACTCTATTGGGATTGTTTGAAAAGAACGGGTTGTTCTTTTTTCTCTAGGTATTTGATTTTAAAATTAGAACAAATCTGACCCACGGAAACCATTGAATAAGGTAATAATTTTTAAGACTATAAATATCTGCATTTGTATACGTATAAGTTATGTCATTTTGGTAAATTTTGCATTTTTTGTTTCTTTCATGGTCGGTTTCTGATTTGTAATTTAAAAGTTTCACTGACAAGATGCAGACCACGAGAAAGTAATTGATTGGCTTACGTCTGTGACAGAAAGTAGATAACAAATAAAGTATTTAGTACGATGCTCTGCTAATAATTAATTGTGGATTTGTGGCAAGACTTCAGAATTTGATTTCTTGGCTGTAACAAGCTTTTGTATAACCTAGAAACAAATCTAATGAAACGTAATCATGTATTCACGATCACACAATATTGATAATGAGTGAGACAACATGATTAGAGTGGAGCTACGTTTAGATTTGTTTCTTTGTTTCTTTATTGATGCGATTTATGTGGAACAAAATTAGATAAGAGAGAATACATATTTGACGGTTACTTTAAGTTAATTTTTTTTACGGTTGAAGACATTTTATTTTGCAAAAGTATTAATAATAATTATTAGATACTAGCCGCACCCGACGGTTACTTTTAAACCTTCCCTGTGTTAGAGCAAACAAAACAAGAAAATAAATTTTAGAGGAAAGAAAGTCATCTTCAAGAGAAGAGCTATTATAAATTAGCAGATAGGTACTTTAAGTGACAAAACGATTTTTTCTGTGTGAATAAGCCTATATTTTATTTAATGTGTAGGTAATTGTTGACAATGCTATTGCATTTTTTTTTTGTTAATGTGTGTATTTTTTTAATAATCTTGTATTCAATCAATTATAATGTGAAGTGACAATTTCTAAGTAGGTACATACTCGTATGATTATCTATATATATATAAAAGAAAGTCGTGTTAGTTACACTACTTATAACTCAAGAACGGCTTTACCGATATGGCTGAAAATTGGTGAGGAGGTAGCTTAGAGCCAGGAAACGCACATAGGGTACTATTTATTCCTATTATACTATTTATTTCTATTAAATAAATTCGATATCATTCAAGTGTGAATTGACATAAAACATCAGTCACTATAAAACGAGGTATAACAAAAAAGAATCAGACTTGGAATAACAAAACGACTTATTATACTCTTTGCGCAAATGACAGCTATGTAATGGACGTATGGATGACAATTTGATTTAACAATTTAACAGCTAAACAGATTTTGACGAAATTTGGTATGAAGGTAGCTTAAGCCCTAGGTAATATGTAGATTACTTTTTACCCCAGAAAATTGAACGGCTTTCCGCTCTTCTTGCAGGACAGCGGGTGAAACCGCGGGGCGCAGCTAGTTGAAAATAAATAATTTGATATTGATTGATTTTGATTTTGAGTGTACTTACTTACCTGTTCTTAGGAAATAAGCAAATAAAACTCTGGTAAATATTCTTAAATCTGATTTATTTAATACTGCAACAAAACAACCACTATAATAGTTTATGTATGTAGATAGGTGAGTAGGTATCCAAAATGATTTAAAAGTCGATTAACAAACCAAAATCTAAATAGGAATATTAATTTTAAAAAAACCACAATAACTTCTGAACATTGAAGAAAAATGGATCAAAACATAAGGTTTAAGTCTAATATTATCTAGGTACCTGCAAAGGTGTCGATTGACATCACTAACAATTAAACTATTGTAAGTTTCTGCTCAGGGCGTCATTGCCTCTATTTTTAAGATATTAACTATTTTTAAGTAAATTAAAGATTAGAAGACGAGAAATGTCCTTAATAAGAAAAAGAATGCCACATTTTGCGAGTTGTCAAAATAGTAGGTGCAATCGAATCAAAGCCAATCAGGTACCCATTACAAGTTATATTGAAATAAAAGTAAAAAATATTAACATGGATTGTTTCGTCAATAAAACTATTTTAATTTTTAGTTCATTACAGAACAAAGATCATCACTATAATTTACCCTGTACCCTATGGGGTAAGGGATACATAACCTACGAATAATGTATAATTATGACCATTTTACTTGCCAGCCGATGAGCCGACAAGCTATCTAATAGCTTATAGATATACTATATACCACCAGCAACAGTTAGGCTGGTTGTATGGTGACCACCGAGGTCGGATATGGTGACGCTTTTTGCCCGCGCGGACTGTAAGCGCCGCGGTCTCTAACCCGGTATCAACATGTATCTATTACTTGCAAAACTATAGAAATAAGTTTCATCGCTGAAACGGTCTGTGAGTACCAATTTTGGCAATATGGAAGTGGTCTAAGAATGAACGAACGAACGAACGTTCGTTTCGCTCATGCAGACTTTTTACGGGCTCGCTGACAATAGTCCATCTTCTACGAAATAAATCAGATACACGTTTGCGTTGTGATCCCGCGACGCTTGCCCAAGTGGTGAGTTTTACCCACCCTTATATGCATAAACGCCCGATAATCTATGCTGTCAAATAATCTGTCAAAATATCACATGTGACCCAAAACTTTTATTTTTATTGAACAGATGAACTTGACGAGGATTTATGCATAAAAGAAGCGGGAGTAACAATTACTCGTTTTTCTGTTTTGGCTCATCTAATAAAGGAAACGGTTGTTTTTTTCTGAGCACACGCGTATGTTATAAACTGGATAGTTGGCTGTTGCTGATGATACTATATTACAGAGTAATCACAGCATAGAGCTGTCGGCCGCCATCATGGTATCATTCAACTTCTTTTCTCGTCACTCGATTTGATATTGACACGGTCGCTAGATACTTGGTTATTCAATAAATATATTCGGGTTTATAATGTTTTAAAGGAACTTTTAGGGACTGACTTTGCTTCAGATCATGTTCTATTCCTTTAATGCTCTGCACCTTGGAACTTGGGCAAGTAACCCACCAACAACCAATAGCAAGGTGGTCTCCACTACGCTACCATTTGGCCTCTATTACATTATTTCAATACCAACCACAGTAAAAATGTAACAGTCAATTGAATTCCTATCTCTATGCCGTATCCACAACAAAATTTAAAGTTACAAAGACGAATACTTATTAAGTAAAAATTAATTAATTAAATAATTAATAAATTAACGTAGTGCAAAACGAGTGCTCAACGCGCGCGTCGTGTATTCGATAATTGGCAAATAAATTCTATTGTACGTCACGAGAAATGGGCATATTATACTTTTAGACGGGTAGTCGAGTGGATCTAAATCACAGGTGGCTAAGCACGGTAAGAACTTATAGGCAAGTGATTCATGTTTTCCAACAATCCCAGAGATCCATCGGCCACTCAGCTTATCCCGTTTAGTTCACTTGTTACGTAACTAATGCAACGGCCCACGCAAAGTTGATAAAAGTCAGATCCCAGCTTATAATACTTTGATACTACAAAAGATAAATTAGACATAAAAATAATACGAGGAACGAGGACAACTAGGATAAAACCTACCTTTGTTTCAAAGTAACATCTACAAAATATAGACAGTCTTTATGAGGAGGGTAAACTTTAAGGTTTATCATCTGAATCATAATACATAATCATCGATATATCCATATGTTGAGTTCTATTGATTTCTCACTAATTAATACTAGGACACACAAACTCGAGTTGTTACTGTGCTTACAAAATACTACACGTTAAATGCCTTATTTTCACAGTGTTTCAAAAGGTCGATATGAATACCTATCTCTATATATCTATCTTAAACAGATATTTTTGGTAATGGAAAATGCCATTATTTTTATCACAAAGCAATGCTCTACAGACAAACCCCAAAAAAATTAGTAATTTCGAGAAAATCGATTAGTATGTGTAAAGTCGTACCTAATAGACGGCAACCAGATGCTGTAGGCTCTGGACGAGCTCGTCTGTCTTTTTCTACTTCAATCGAAACCACTGTCTAATCTCGAAACAGGAATCATCAATTTTTCAACTCACAATACGCTTTTCATAAACATGTTTAAAAACATAAAAAATTATCACGATTCATAATATATCTACTAGTAAAAGTTCTCAAACATACAGGTACCTAGTTAGGTAAAGAATTATCTACAATTTGCATAGACTTAATCTAAAATGGCTTCGAGTTTCGGGGTTGTACAAAAATAATTATAGGAAACCTAAAAATTAGTACTACGGAAACACAACCAGTTACGTTAATTTTTTTTATCAAAATTATGAAGATAGGCACACATATACTTTAACTACCACATTAATTTCATTACTTACTTAATACATTTAATAAAGTTTATCTCAAAATCTTATTATCATTTGAGCATTTGCAAAAACAATACATTTCATATCGGTTAAAATAAGAAGTTTAAAATGTATATGTGCATTAATATAGAAATAGTAATATAGCCCGTTATATATTTAGGTATACATAATTACGTTGAACCTTATCTATGAAATGGGGTTACCGTTTATTCACTGCTGCTTATAATGTCGATAATGCTGACGTAGGAGCCGCTCAGGAAGCCAACGATACCGAAACTGACCAGGAACATGTTTTTCCAAAGGACCCAGTTGAAACGGCCAAGACCGTTGGGCTTGTTCCAGAAAGTGACGGTTTCAATGACAGCCGGGAAGATGAGGCCAAGGAACGAGAGGCACACCGCGCCTACCAGAGATATGAACGGACCGAGGTTGGGAATCGCGATAGCTATGCACAAGGTCATGATAATGATTCCAACCCTGATGCTGTACTCGGCAAGATTCTTCTTAGCTCCGAACCGGTGGCGGACGTTCTTCCAAATGATCTCCATCGGGACATAGAACTGAAGGCTGTACGTAAAGAAGATGGCTACGGCGATCATCAGTTTCACACATTGGCCCAACCTGAGAAAAAAATAAATAATTGTAAATACGTAGTCGTACCCTCTATAATTGTTATCAAATAGATTTGGGTACCCGCTGATGACTTTAAAACTTGTTCTTAGGACAGCTAAAATGTGTAGATAGATAAATTATACACCAGTCTTAATTTGCGGCAATAATTGCTATTTAAATCATTGGTATTTTTCAACTTAGAAGAGCGATAAATTTCAATGTGTTGGAGCTAGCTGTGAAGCTCATAACAATAAAAAGAGTACAAAATACTTACACTTCATCCTTTGGCAGGTTCAGAGTAATGCTTCCCTCAGTAAGATTTCCATACTTCAAGTATCCAAAGAAGCCGGTGAAAGCGTAGAGAGACACCACGAAGCCCATTCCAAAGTTCAGGACTCCAGGACATCCGATGAAGTGGGTAGGAGTTTTCATGTTGTTCTCAAGAGGCATGACGACACCGATCCCTTCAAGAGCGAAGATGGCAGTTCCGAAGAACATGGGCATGCGGTCGATCGAAGCGACGTAGGTAGCGCTGTCGATGGGCGGAGTGTCTTGGAACAAGTAGTAGTACGTGATGCCCATTCCAGTGCCGACCAGGATATTCGCAATCATCGAGAATGGAGCCAGGTACTTGAGGTTCCTTATGAGATTCATTACGATGAGTAAGGGTAGCAGTACGGCCATGTAGTAACGAACGTTCAACGTCTCCCATCCGGTGCCACCCACGTAGAAATCGACTACTTGTTTGACATTTTTGGCAACGAACACGATGTACACGCAGCAGCAGCCGAGGAGATCGATCACCAGGAACCAGTTGACCATAGCTCTGTAACAAGATTAGAGATTAATATAACAGTGAAGGTTGAATATTATAGAGACGGAGCGAGGGCCGTTATTCAAGTTCGTTACGTAGCTAGAGTAGGTGTGCCATTTCAGTTTACTATCTGAATGCATTGTATAATAAACATACAGAATACATCTGGGTTTTTTGAGATTTAGAACCAATGTTCTAAATCTGATTTTATTTCCTTAACTTGCTCTCTAGAAATTAAGGTTAATTGTTACTTATTAACTTTAAGGTCAATTATTTACTTCTAGATAATATTACAAAGATAAAGTATAATAGTTGAGTGATTTTTGAAATCATTTAGGTACAGCGAAGCGTGACGAGGCATTTTTTTAAAGTTATGGCAATTCTGATATTTTCTACAAGCATTTTCAATTTCGAGAAGATTTTGATCCTAGGAACCAAATCAAAAACAAGACTCAAGGTCTTTGAAACAACTTTTACGTTACTTTACAAAATCGAACTTACTTGGCAAGTCTGGAGAACTGGTGGACCCCGCGAGGTCCAGCTAGGAAGGCTGCCTCAGCTGTCTCTGCAAAGCCCAGCGATGGCTTCTGAGTCCTCCTGCATAGCTCGTGAGCAGTCTTCACGAGGATATGCACGCAGTAAGTGCAGATCCCGCCGATGAGGAAAGTGGCCACCAAGCCGAAAAATAGGCCGGCATTAGAAAAAGCCATGGGCATGGCCAGAATCCCACTGCCCAGCGAACCTTTCAGCAAGTGGATGAGAGTGTCCAAGTCCCTGAAAATATCAATTTATTTAGTCTCGTTCAATTTAGAACATTCTTTTGATTCATCATAAAGATAATAAAACTAAAAATGCGTGAAAGTAAGCTTAAATTCAATATATTTCGAAATAGTTTTCATTGCTTTTTGATTTTTAGCTTTGTGAATTTCTTTGTTTTAGTTATTTCAGTTTGTTATTTAGCTTATTTTTAATTTAAAATTGCTTTCGAATAATAAGAAACTTACGATGTAGGGTGAGCAAGTTTCCGGTGCTCGAAAGGGTTATAGTCCTCGTCCGCCTCAATATCCCGTCCCGGGATCTCCATGAGAGGCAGGGTAGACCCAGCCTGTTGCTCCACTGGGATCTCATTTGGGTCAACTTTATACCTGCAAAACATTCCGGGAACCCTGTTATAGGACACGTCACCGACATCTTCATACAGTAACTAGACTACGCTAAGAGGTTAGAAGTGAGAGTGACCAGAGTGTAGTATAAAAACATTCATCGAATCAAAGCGCGAAATGTACGTTGAATGGCAGCGGTACAACAAAGCGCCACGTTTGTAAGCTTGAATGTGAAACGATGTGTGATAGTATGTCGCGAACTCGGAAACTAGATGATACTCTACTCAATTGAATGTGGCAGCTGATGAACTTCAATTTAATTAACTCGCGGAAGTTAAATTTATAATTACTGATTTTAGCTGCATAATACTGTGTGTAAGTGTCATTGTGTAAAGTGTGATTCATTATGGTCTCCAAACAATATACAGAGGTATTTTTCGTTTGTGCGTGGCACTCTGTTAAGACTTGGCATTTACAAATAAGTGGCTCTAACGCTAAATTCAATGCAGCTTTACGAAGTGTCTTAATTCGGAATAATTCGTGATGTTTTTTTTTCTGAAATACGAATCTGAATAAAATAATTGAAATGACAAGAGAATGAAAATGTACGTGTTCGCGACGACGAAGATGGTTTCAATTTGTCATAGGTAGATATTGAGTAACTATGTATTTTTTACCAGATATGAGACTACAATACATTACAATGTTCAATTTAACAGTGGCATATGTGCCACATTTTACTCTGTCAGTCGCTCGAAAATTAAAGCTCATTTATATAAATCTGACGGAGGTGTCTTGTGGTACATACTCCGACATATTTAAGTTAAAAATATAACAAAACAGATGACCTACACAGTGACCGTTCAATTCAGCGAGTGACTGAGTGAAGTAAAATAACTCAACTGAAATGAAATATTGCGACTAAGCTCGGCGCCATCTAAAGTATGTAGTACATAGTTACTCAAAGTAGGTAAATAAACCAAAATGCATAAAGCTAAATCAAATTTGTACAAAGTAGCGAATTTTAGAGCCAATCCCGAGCCTGAACAGAGATGGCGCACGAGGCCCCCGCGGCAAACCGGCCGGGCGAGTCCCGGCCGCTACCACGTCTGCCACGAGGGCTACATTTCCAAATAATGCCAATATTTACCATTACCAAACAAAACATAACGATATAAACAAAATTGAAACCATAAAAATGGAATGATGTACCGGTGTATGAGTCCATTGCTAGATGATCAAGGTCGTCGAACGACTTTAATCTTGTGGAAGCAGCACACGTCTTCCCGGATCGTCTCCGTAGGGCGCGGCGAGCTTTAGTTAGCTCGTTATAAGGAGCAAGTAACTACTTAACAATCAACATACAATATAAAATACCACGACATTGACAAATTAAGATGGGTTGGCGCGGAGCTGGCCTGCCCCGCGCCCCGAGAGCCATTCTCTAAGCATCAGCTCTCTACGGATCTAGTGAGTTAAACTTGCTACTACAATTACGTAAGTATACTACTAAACTTTCTTTGCAATTTCCTGTTGAACAAAAAAGTCCACAATTATTAGTGAAACGACATCTTTACAGAACAGTCCAAAATAAAATCAGTTTCGCTGAAAATAATATGATAGACGAGAAGCTGTGAAGCATGCTTTTAAAAAATGTTATTTTGATTTTACTGTGGCACTTATTGCATCAACTCAAGTCATTATTGACAACACAGAAGGCAGTCAAAGCTGAATGGTAGTTGATGCTCTAGTCATGTCATTTTACTATTTACTGAAACATTTATCACTTACTTGACCATAACGACATCTGACAAATCATTTTTGACTCCTTTTTTCTTGGGGTCATATTCGGCTATCATCGGCCGCAATTGGGGTTTCTGAAACAAAACAGAAAAACGGTTAAATACACTGGTCGGCAAAAAATAAGAGAACAATTTACAAGTGGATCGCTCAGCATAGTTGAAGCATTGTTAATATTAGAAATTACTAAATAATTTTATCATTAAAAAATTAGAATGGTTGGTTTCTCAAAGTGCAGCAAAATACTTCTTTGTTGCAAGTTTTCAAGTCGCAAATTTACTCTAAAATATCATTTTCATGACTTGATTCAATAAAAACCCACATTGGTGTCTAGGGGCCGTATTCTGGAACGCGCGATATTACATCGGTCACTATTACTCTCGTAACTTTTCTAACGAGACAAATAAGGAATTAGAATTAGGGAGGGACCCGAGGCGCACCGACAGACGTTAAAATAAACTGTAATGAATAATTTAAAAAAAACGGGACATAACACTGACATAATTATTGTGCAAAAGATGCAAGTGCATGTCGAAAGTTGGTTCTGTAAGTGATCTCCATGATCTGATTCTCTCTGGCCTGTTCTACTATCGGACTACCTAGGGCACAAAAAAGCGACATCGTTTTATGGTTGATGGACCAAAAACTCGTACGAAACGCTTTGATTCCACCTTTGTTGTGCGTACCGCTACAGTGTGGAATGCTCTGCCCGAGTGGGTGTTTCTGTTTCCCGATAGATATAATCTGGATGTCTTCAATCTGCGAGTGAATCGGTTACTTCTAGGCAAGCGTGCTCCATCGTATTCCGCATCGTTGCTTACCATCAGGCGAGATGGCTGTCAAACGCAAGCCTATAACTGAATAAAAAAGAAAGTGACGACAGCACGGCGTGACGTGCTCATTTTAGAACACGGCCCGTGACTCGCCCACGTGACTGCTATTTCTGGATATTACAAACAAAGTTCCAGAGTCTGCGGTGCAGATATTGCACGAAGGTTTACGGACGCACATTTGGCCTCTCTCTTTCTAACTTATGTAGTCCTGGCGTTCCTCTCTTTCCGACCGCCCGCCCCACGTTGTTTGTCGTCTTCGGTTTGAGGAAACTATGAATGTATCCGTACACCAATAGACGACTGAAAATCGTACTATCAGTTCCATCAGATCAAACGACAGCGAAGTTGGCATGAATATCAATAAATATCTCTGAAAAATTTCCTAGAGATATTTTTTGCATCATCATTATAAAATACCAATGTTCTTAAAAAGTTTGTATTATCGGAAAAGCTATTCGATAAAATTTGATAGTAGAAAGTACAACGGAACGTTAAACACAGATAGAAAGATAAACACGACTTTAAAGTACATAATTTAAATTAGTCATAGATTAAAATTAGTAAGTTTTTATTCGGTTAAAAGAAAAATATTTACTGATGATTTTGTGGGTCTTCTCACAGCGCTTTGAGTAGAATCGTGAAGCTATTTGTGACGTGAACCGATTCATTACATGTTTCGTCAATTCCATAGCAAATGTCGTCATTTACAATCAAGAATCAAGACCATTTATTGCTATTATACTCAATCTGTATGTATATAAATATAGACAGCAATGAGGTTATGAGTCCCTGGTATGGAATGGAGTAGTCTGTTACAATTGGGAAGTGGCGTGATTTGATGTACCTCTATATAATGCCTCATTGCCTCAAATAGATTGTTATCCCGCGGCTCCATCTTGTAGACATTGAGGCAGACTGTGATTCTAATGCAAATTCTTTTTGACCTATCAAATCATATTCTTGATTGAATATGAGAAAATTTGCGTGGCGGTTTAAAGTCACGTTTTTATTTTCACGACTGCTGTTAAGGACGTCTTGTGCTTTACTGTTTCGTGTTACATATTTTTTCTAATTGAATACAAGACATCTTCTTCTCTTATATAATTATAAAAATGAATCGCTGTTCGTTAGTCTCGCTAAAACTCGAGAACGGCTGGACCGATTTCGCTAATTTTGTAAACAAGTACAATTGGCAATATTAAACAACAGTTAGTGTAGATAGCCTTGATGATCAATCCACGTAGTGAGAAAGCAACAATTCAGGATATCGATCGCATCATTTTGACATGGCATCTCTTGTGCATTTTTAACCTACGAGGTTCTCAATTCGGTTCTATTTATGGTTTGGTTCGGTTCAGGTTCGGTTTGGTGGTTATTTACGAAACGGATTAAATAATCAAAAGCACGTTATGCATGATGTTTGGACACTTAATCCAGTTTAGGGCTTTTACGGCCCCTTAACTGGTTGATCGATTTTTGTGTCTTGATGTACTATAATACAGCCGTTCAGAGAATGCGTTCCTGACACGTCGCGATTGAACTGACGACGTAACTTTGTAATGGCGTTGCAGTTACGATAAAAATATTTTTGCTGGTTGTTTACCGTTTTAACAATTGATGAGCATTAAAACAACATTATTATTTCAATAATCAATTAATGTTATAATTTTAAACTAGCCGAACTATAAGAAGCTAGATATGGGAAAGAGTTGCATCGCTTTCGAAACATCTGCTGTAACGATTTTTATGAGTCTTTATGTCCTAAGCAGTAAGAAATGGGAATGTGTATCGTCAGAAACATTTTTGTCAGTCCGATTGATCAATATTTTCGCGTTGATCTACTAGGGAGTAACATAATAAATTAAAAAGGGTTGCCTATTCTGTTTGGAGGAGCATTTGGTTGATCAATATTTTCGTGTTGATGTAATAAGGAGTAAGAAGTTGAAAGGAGTTGCTTATGCACTCGCTTTCCTTAGAAACATCTGGTTGATCAATATTTTCGTGTTTGAGTACTAGGTAGTAAGAAATGGAAGATGGTGGCCTATTCAGTCGCTTCCTTTACAGCCGTCTCTACACGGACTGAGCTGCCTCGCAAGTAGGGTTGCCATCCGTCCGGGTTTCCTCGGTTTTGCCCTAGCTTAGAGGGCATCTAGGGAGCGTCCGGGAGGGGCTTCACTTGTAGTCCGGGTTTTAAAAATTTAAAGTCCTCACGCCACGATCAACCGACTAATCGACTCGCATTACACTACTTTGTCTAAAAAAACATATCCTTCCTGGTTCTGGACTCTAAAATCCAAGGTTTCCACACGTCTTATCCTGGTTGCCAAAATTTAGAGATGGCAAACCCTACTCGCGAGGTACATTTTCATCTCTTTCTGGCTACAGAGCTTACTATGGTTCAGGCCAAAAACCTAAGCGTGCCTATACAGCGAGGCAGATCATTCGGTGTAGACACGGCCACATTGACGGCTATAGGGAACGGCTGCTGTATCGGCGCTGAAATACTAGGAGATGATAAATGGCCAAGAGCTACCATATTCAGTCGCTTTCAAAGTACAGACTAAATCAGCCGTTTCAGTCTCTTTAAAGGCACAACGAAGCTGGCAGATCGATTATTGTGTCTTGGGATACTAGGGGATGCGAAATGGTGAAGAGTTTCCCTTTCCCTTTTCGCATCCCGACTGAATATGGCAACTGTTGCCATACTTAGTCACGTGAACATCAGAGCTGGTTCATCGATATCCAGACATCGAGATACTAGGGAGGAAGAAGTGATGAAGAGGCTGTATGCAGTCGCTTTCATATCAAAACAGAGCTGATTATCGATTTCGAGGGTACTGCGAGTTATGAGGGAGTCAGAAACGGTGCAGAGATGCCGAGGTCCGTCACTTTCACTAACGGAACTGGTGATCGATTTTTAAGATACTCAGATGTTGAGGAAGGAGAAATGTAAAGAGTTATATGATATACGAGTAGGTATGTTGTATGATTGAATCTAAACCTAGATTCATTCCAGTTAGGCATTTTAGGTTTTGAGGTACTATATAAGAAATAAGGAGTAGTTAAGAGTTGTTGCTTTCATCAAAAAAATCGATTTCGAGGGTATTGAGATACAAGGGACTCAGAAATGGCAATGAGTTGCCGAGTTCCGTCACTTTCATAATAACAGAACTGGTGATCGATATTTAAGATACTGAGATGCCAGGGAAGCAGAAATGTCAGGAGTTACTGGATTCATTCAAGTTGTTGGATCGATTTTTAGGTTTTGAGATACTAAGAAGTGGTAAGGAGTTCCTGTATTCAGTCTCTTCGAGAAAATAACAGATCTGGTGGACCGTTTATAGTTTCTTGAAATACTAGCAAGTAATAACAGATAGTTGCTTCATATTAGTTGCACACAAACAGGAATCTTCTTATAAATTATGATATTCTTATTTATGGCTATTTAATCTCTAGTACATATTTAGACTCAAAAAATCGATAAAACAATTATGTTCTCAGATGAGCATGGTTTTATTGGTTTTTATTTATTTAGTGCGTAACTTTCATAAATCGTTGTTCGTGATATAACTAAAAAGGAATTCTTGATAAACAATCACACTTTATTTTACTAAGCAGTGCAAGCATGGCACTTTTCCGATTCATAAAGTTTTGTTAAGCGTATTTTTCGAGTTTCGAACGAAATCAAAATAGGAATTTGTAAAAAGTTGGTTATTTAGAGCTTTATTACTGCTCTGCTACTGCTACACTGTACATGCTTTTGGCATAGGAAATACGTCAAACCGTTATTAAACTATAGTTTAGACAAGTATCTAAATAAAATAAAAATATGAAAACTATCCAGACGAAGGAAAAGAAAGTGAAAAATGTACACCTACAATCATACCAGGACGTGTTTACGCCGAAGCACACAAATAAATCTACCCCCCGCGTTTGTGCATACTGGGATGAGTTGAAAGGGGAAAGAGTCCCCTCTTCTCAGGCAGATGCAGTTAGCTCTGTCTAGTGCGTACATTATGAGGGAGACTGACTGCGACCGACAAGCACAAACGACCATTGCGCATGTAGCTTTTGATTTCATTTGAGTTCTAGTTTCTTTTCGTTGCACTACTACTGAGTTCAGTTCACCCCACTCTCTCCCGTTCATGCTCTCCTGGTATTGCCAACTATTCGCGTACCTATGAAATTTCACTACACCACGAAGGCACGTATCCAGGAAGAAGACATTTGAAATCTAAGCGAAAACTAAACTAATCTTTCTTAAATTGATCAAATACTTCTCAAAATCTTTTACGCTAACTACGCTCGCTCATTTTATTAGAATGATTATTTTACCCGAACTATTAATTAAATTCCAATTTTGTAAAACCAAACAAAAAAATTTTCAAGATGTTTCCGCTCGTTACTCTCGCGTACTAATAAATTGAAATGTCCGTTGTATATCGTGCGTTATGCATCAACAAAAGAAGATTAAAAAGATTCACACTTGAAAACAAATATCATATCGTGACCCCGGCCCGCCATGATTCCTAGCCACAAACCTGTAACAGCAATAGTTTTTCAGAGACGTAAAGACGTAGAGACGTAAGACGCAGACAGAGTACGTTTTTGTGTGTGTGAGGGTGGGTAGAGCTAAACCATGTTTGTATAGATAGACTGAACGCAGTAATCAATAAAATGCAACCTATTTCGAGTTATTTGTTGCACAAATGCAACCTTGTGCTTTTAGTCAATTTTACAGATGAATATAAAATGGACCAACTTGCCAATACCTAACTTTATTTTAAAGTTGCTGTAAAAATAATGCGCAAACATAACTCGTAGTCATAGGTGTATACTAAAAACTATAATTTGGGCAGAGCGTGTTTGGCACAACACGTGAATTGCCGACGTCAGGAGGCGTGTCCGCAAATAGTAGGCGCGACGCTTCAGTGATAAAAGTTCTTGTGAAACCTTGAAAAAGTTTATGATACTGACGCTCTTTGCTAGTCATCACACAATTGTATTAGAAATTAGCGTCTCGTGACGGCTCACACAATAAAGCAGCCAATTCTATAGGATGTCCGCAACAAAAGTGTCGTGCCGTGGACTGTTGACATGATCATGTTTGTCACAAGTATTTACTAAGTCACGCGTTAGTGAGGCTCGTGATAAAGGCTATCACGAATTTAGAACGGGTGTACCGAGCACTTTAAATTGTTTTACATTCAGATTAGCATCTTGGAAAGACGTCTAGTCAATATTTTTGAATGCAATTCAATGAGTATTTAAAAGCGTAGGTGAAATGAAGTTCTATTTCCTTGTATTAAAACTCCTGGTTGTTTAAAAAGGTAACGTTTTATTTCTTTTGAATTTAAGATTGAGGTTTAAGCGTTTATTACTTCTTCATAAAAAACTTAATAAGTATAAATAAACATTATTTTTTTCTTCTATTTTCTTTAATTTTCTATCTAATCTTAGCTAATCAGATAAATCTTTATCTTATACTAGCTTCCGCCCACGGCTTCGCCCGCGTGGACTATACCTCGGGAACCAATAATTTATTTAACCCTCCTTTTTTGAGAGCATGTAAAAAGCGTCATAAAATTGAAGCAGGGACCCCAAAAAACCCCCGGATGAAATAAATCAGCCCCCTCGAATCATTTAGAAAAATGGCGGCCATTTTAAATCATTTGGATTTTCGCCGCCACCATCAAGTAGCTAACTTTGATGACATTTAGTCAAACACGGTGGGTGTTTAACACATCTAAAACACATCTACAACCGTTTCGGAGATATAAGCCCTCAAAGTTTGTATGGCGGCCATTTTTTTAATGTTAATTTTAATGGCTCCAGAAAGGTCCGAGGTTTTGGTGACTTTTTAGTCTCAGCGCTTTGGTAAAAATGTTTTTAGTTTTCGAGATAATTAGCAGTTCCACCTCGAGGATGTGACTCCGAAGGTTTTAGATTTTTTCAGGATGTTGTTTACCCGCCTTAAGTTTAGTACATCTGTAAAGTTTCATTGAGTTAGCATCAAAACAAATTCTTTCTCCGTACTATCTTTACCACGGCATTTCACCCCCACTTCCAAAAATGGTGAAATTGGTGTTCGTTATTCTTTTAAGCTTCGTATTATTGTAAAGTTTCAAAACCGAGGCGTCAAAAAACAATGCTTCTCCATACTAACTTTAACACCCTATTTCACCCCTAAGAGGTTGAATTTCAAAAAAATCTTTCTTGGTTCACGTTTACTCATCAAGACAAACACACCCTCCATATTTCAAATTTCTTCGACCAGCGATTTAGGCTGTGCGTTGTCTGTCAGTGAGTCATTACAATTCTCTCTCTGTGCTATATTTTAATACGCCCCTTTAGGGGTTGATTTTCCAAAAATATTGAAACAGGTATGTATTATTTTCTTTAGCTTAGTACATTTGCAAAGTTAAATAATCGTAGCATTAAGAAAAAAATATTTTCATACAAACTTTAATACCCCGTTTCACCCCTTTAAGGGTTGATTTAAAAAAAAAACTATGAAACAGGTACATATTATTTTTTTAGCTTAGTACATTTGCAAAGTTAAGTAATCGTAGTATTGAGAAAAAAATATTTTGATACAAACTTCAACACTCTGTTTAACCCATTTAGGGGTTGAATAAAAAAAAATTAAGCCTCAATTATTTTTTTGAGTTTAGAATATTTGCAAAGTTTCGTAACCAAAGCATAAAAAAAAATTCTTCATACAAACTTCAATATTCCGTTTCACCCCTTTAGGGGTTGATTTTTCAAAAATGATGAAATAGGTGTCGATTATTTCTTTAACTTTAGTATATTCGCAAAGTTTAATAATCGTAACATTAAGAAAAATATTTTTTTCATACAAACTTAAACACCCTTTTTCACCCTCTTAGGGGTTGAATTGGGCAAATTCCTTTCGTAGTGTGCGTCCGCTTTTTAGTATAAAACTTTTGTCTAAATTTGACGTGCGGTTTAGGCTGTGCGTTGATCTGTCAGTCAGTCTAGACATTCACTTGGATCTGTTTAACCCTTTTAGGGGTTGATTTTCAAAAAATAATGAAACAGGTATCTAATATTTTTTTTAACTTAGTACAATTGCAATGTTAAAAAATCGTAGTATTAGGAAAAAACATTTTTCATGAAAACTTCAACACTCCGTTTAACCCCTTTAGGGGTTGATTTTCAAAAAACAAAAAAATAAGTGTCTATTATTTTTTTAGGCTTAGTATATTTGCAAAGTTTCGTAACCACAGCATCAAAAAAAAATTCTTCATACAAACTTCAACACTCCGTTTAATCCCTTTAGGGGTTGATTTTCAAAAAACAAAAAAATAAGTGTCTATTATTATTTTAGGCTTAGTATTATTTGAAAAGTTTCGTAACCACAGCATCAAAAAAAAATTCTTCATACAAACTTCATTGCTCTATTTCACCCTCTTAAGGGTTGATTTTTGAAAAATGATGAAATAGGTGTCAATTATTTTTTTAACGTTAGTATATTCGCAAAGTTTGATAATCGTAGCATTAAGAAAAATATTTTTTTCATACAAACTTAAACACCCCTTTTCACCCCCTTAGGGGTTGAATTGGGCAAATTCCTTTCTTAATGTGCGTCCGCTTTTTGGTATAAAACTTTTGTCCAAATTTGACGTTTGTAGCTTAAGCGGTTTAGGCTGTGCGTTGATCTGTTGATGTTGATGCGTCGATTCAACACTCTGTTTAACCCTTTCAGGGGTTGATTTTCCAAAAATAATGGAACAGGTATCTAATATTTTTTTTAGCTTAGTACAATTGCAAAGTCAAATAATCGTAGTATTAGGAAAAAAATATTTTATACAAACTTCAACACTCCGTTTAATCCCTTTAGGGGTTGATTTTCAAAAAACAAAAAAATAAGTGTCTATTATTATTTTAGGCTTAGTATTATTTGAAAAGTTTCGTAACCACAGCATCAAAAAAAAATTCTTCATACAAACTTCATTGCTCTATTTCACCCTCTTAAGGGTTGATTTTTGAAAAATGATGAAACAGGTGTCAATTATTTTTTTAACGTTAGTATATTCGCAAAGTTTGATAATCGTGGCATTAAGAAAAATATTTTTTTCATACAAACTTAAACACCGCTTTTCACCCCCTTAGGGGTTGAATTGGGAAAATTCCTTTCTCAGTGTGAGTCCGCTTTTTGGTATAAAACTTTTGTCCAAATTTGACGTTTGTAGCTTAAGCGGTTTAGGCTGTGCGTTGATCTGTTAATGTTGATGCGTTGATTCAACACTCTGTTTAACCCTTTCAGAGGTGGATTTTCAAAAAATAATGAAACAGGTATCTAATATTTTTTTTAGCTTATTACAATAGCAAAGTTAAATAATCGAAGTATTAGGAAAAAAATAATTTTATACAAACTTCAACACTCCGTTTAACCCCTTTAGGGGTTGATTTTCCGAAAACAAAAAAATAAGTGTCAATTATTTTTTTTAGCTTAGTATATCTGCAAAGTTTCGTAGCCACAGTATCAAAAAAAAAATCTCCATACAAACTTCAATACTCCGTTTCACCCCTTTAGGGGTTGATTATCAAAAAACAAAAAAATAAGTGTCAATTATTTTCTTAAGCTTAGTATATTTGCAAAGTTTCATAACCACAGCATTAAAAAAAAAATCTTCATACAAACTTTATTGCTCCGTTTCACCCCTTTAGGGGTTGATTTTTAAAAAATGTTGAAATAGGTGTCAATTATTTTTTTAATTTTAGTTTATTCGCAAAGTTTGATAATCGTAGCATAAAGAAAAAAAAATTTTTCATACAAACTTAAACACCCCTTTTCACCCTCTTAGGGGTTGAATTGGGCAAATTCCTTTCTTAGTGTGCGTCCGCTTTTTGATATTAAACTTTTGTCCAAATTTGAAGTTTGTAGCTTAAGCGGTTTAGGCTGTGCGTTGATCTGTCAGTCAGTCACGACCTTCACTTTTATATATATTGATAATATTTTATATTTAATCAATTAATTTAAATCTTTATTTAATTGTAATTTTAATGTTTAAAATTACTTAATGATTAATGATTCTATTTTTAGATAAAATGTAGGTAGGTATATCATACAAAAATAAATATGAGTGCAGTTTCAATTTACGCTTGACATTCGCTGTCCCATTTTTCACACATGTCTAACGAATACTCGGTACGTATTTTCCGTCAGAATGCATGCTAGGCCTACGAGTACAGGTGGCCTTATAAACTCAGACACCAGCTGGCTTCCGGCCTCACCACGGAGACGCAATTTTCCCATGGACTGATTTATCAGAGATGGCCCAATTGAGTCGCAAAATTGATCACATCAGTGTCAAGGGTAGCGAGCGTGGGCCAGATAAGCCGGATTGCAACAATTTAACACTTGTGGCCCTCCGAGCCAGGATTGGGCACAGATTTAATTATATTCAGAGGAACGACTTGTGGCTTTGCTAGCAGTTTTAACTTGTAGTTCTGCGGACAGTAGACCTCGCGAGATTTTTTTTGCGACAATCACTGTCTTTTGTCTTGACAATCTCTTGAACGATTTTACTCACAAATTCTTGTTTAGAATTCGATTCCAAATATTTCTGCAAAATTTTATCAAAATCGGCCGGTAAATGACGCTGCAGCAAATTTCCCCCCGTTTAGAGGGAAATACCCCAGAATTAAAAAATGCCCACGACAAAAATATCTATAAAATCGTAGAACCTATATACCAAGTTTCATCAACATTCGTTGTAAAATGCGCCCTGTACGCGAGTACTAACATACAAACAAACATCCGGACAGATGAAAGCAAATTTTGTCCGTTGTTGCAGAGACGCTTCGCTCGGTCAATTATTTCTCGACGATAAAACGCAGTTAATTCTGTCTATGGATAGCAGATCTACCACAAACTTCCTGCAATAAGCCGTCTTTGTCATTGTGGCCCATTAGACAAAGATTACATTTTTTACACAGGCAATTTATACATTCAGATTTGTTAACCAAAGCCTTCAAAGTGGTCCGCTCATACACGCTACGTTGCCTAGGTATCAGAAAAATCAATACGTGCAATGGGAGCTATTCTTTTTTGTAGTGTAAAAGTACACACACAGATGAACTTAAGCCCTTAGTTCCGAAGCGCGTTTTATAAATTGAAATTGGCATTGGATTAGAGCGAGACAGATAGTGAAAGACCGATGGGATTAAGTGAAATTAATATCAGTAATGGTAGCTACTCAAATAAGCAGAGTTTTGTGTGTGGGTTGGCCAATGGTCCAATAGCCCAATGGTCTTTCTAGGGAAAACATTGACACTATTTAATAAACAACCTAGAAAAATACTTTCTGATTTTCTATAGACCCAGGATTAGCTTAAACTAGCATGGCCTCTCTTAAGAAAACAAGTAATTGCTTGGTATATTTGGTCAGGATTAGATTTTTTAGCATGGCTTCCAAAGAAAGGCGAGTAATTGCTTGGTGGAATAAGAACAACAAAAAAGTAGAGCAACAAGTCCTTGGTGAATTCAGGCGAAACTGACTTCCTATTTGTTTGTTGGGCAGAAAATTTGTTATAAATCCTGACTAAGTTCGTATTAAATGAGTAGCTGGCTAGCCGTAACGTCCAAGGCCTTGTCACGTGCAAAAACAAGGTAGAGGATTTTATACACTGATTTAGCAGCGTTTATGAGTAAGATTCCTAATCTAATCTCGCGGCTTACATTGTTTTTGGCCCTAAAGTCAGCCCATGTCATTTCCATGATAAAGTTCGCTGTGGCCAGCTACCGTGTGCTGTCGCCAAATATTTATTTCTGGCTAGTGTTTGTTTAATGATTATTCTCACGGCTGTTCAAAAATAGGTTGATGTAGTTGTTTTTAGTGAAAACGTGAATTATGTTGATTATTTTTATGCCTCATACAAACTTTAACACCCTGTTTTACCCCTTTAAGGCGTTAAATTTTAAAAAATACCTTCATTGATCAAGGCATTCAAGACAAACGCACCCCCCAAATTTGAAATCTCTTCGACCAACGGTTTCGGCTCTGCGTTGTCTGTCAGTCAGTGAGACAGGACCTGTTCCTTTATATACGTCCTATAGAAACGTATTTGAGGTAGATAGAAATACATGATTTTATAAAACAAAACTTATAGCGATTGGAAGTATGTGCAGTGGAATGTGCAAACGCTTCCTTCGCTATATATAGTAGGTACAATAGATAATGGTTAAGTACAGCAATTTTGACAGGATAAGCCGAAAGTATACTTCCACTGACTGGTAAATTGATGATGGTGATAATGATTCTAAGGCCGCACGTGTCGTAACTCAGTTCAAATACCTACCAGCCTACGTACTACATTAGACATTGGCTCAAGCACCACGCGATTCTAAAAATAAACGTGTTTGTATACAGTGTTAGGTTATTCGCTTATTGGCTTCAAGAAACAACGTTTTTGAACCAGAGTAGTTGCCAAAATTTAAATTTTGCAATGATTTACACGTGACACGTCTTGAGGGACGTTAGAGCAAAAATATCTGAACAACAAGAAAAAAGTGAGCAAAAAACCGTACGTATTGCCGCGCCGGTGTATTGGAGGTCAACGGAGATTTTGGCCCACCGCTCCATTCTTACATTTTACAAGTGAAATGCTGACAGATACCTAATTTATTAACAAACTAGCCAATTATCTTTTTTCGCTTTTTTTCTGGATAAACAGTGTCAGTTTATCGGTTCCGCGGACATTATCGATAATGGACAATGGGCATCGATGAAAACATAATCTATAGGTACACAATTATAAAGATTAGAGTGCACTATACTCTAATACCTACTCAAAAGTAATTCTTAGCAACTTTTACTACGGGGCCAAGTCTAAAATCGCGAAATAAAACCAACTGCTCTATTTCTGTTGAGTGTCAATGACGTCGTTTTATACAACGGCTGAATTTTTATTAAATTTTCGACCTGGGACACGCAAGCTTACCTATAATTCTGTGTTATTCATCAGAATTAATTTTCATTGATTAATCTATAGGTACATGTACATTGTACATATTTAGAAAATATTTTAATTTCTGTAATTTTATTTGAGTTTGTGTTGTTATGAAATAAAGTCTAAACTTTTTGAATCGTTACACAATTACTTAAGTATATAAAACAAACATTTTACTTTCGATGTGAAAGCTAGATAGCTCTAAAAGTACTCGCTACTCCATTTGAGACTATTCTTAGCGCTTACAATCATAAGTCATGCGCTTTAATGCAGGATGTACTTAATTTAGAAATTACACAAAATGGCGCAATTTTTCTGTGCGGTCTTGTAATTTTCTAAGAGTGGACTATTATTACATAAAATAACTATTATTTTCTGAGGAAAATTTCTGAGTTGCTCTCAAATTACTGCAGGTTTTTCCGCTTTATTGTTCTAATGAGACGCCTCATGTTTCGTATTAAAGGGCAATGTTTCCTGTAAAATTACGTAGGATGATGCGATCTAACATCGTACTCATATATCTCAAGGTAGTGCAGTGCTTTTTCGAGTAGGGTTCTGAAATATTGAAGAATAAAATTGAGGGGCTCTGGACCGTTACGGGCCTTTAGCAGACGTTGAGAATGTTAATTCCAAAGTAAATTGGGAATATATCATATTATCGTCAATCCATCAGTAAATAAAAAATCAATAAAAACTAAACCTACCTAAGTAGGACTCAGTAGTGCCTACTCCTACATTGTGATGTATAAAAATAACTGTAATATAATATAATAATGTCCAAGACGTTTTGTGTCGGCTGGGAAAAAAGTGGTTGTATCATATTATCCAATTATGCCACATTATGCGATGTGAGCCAACCTACCCACTACATTTATATTTATCGTAATATACTGTCGCGACAGTAGAGCGACACGACGCGACATAATTTTGTCGGAGTTGAAATCACTGAGTTATCAGGCTATTTTGATCTAGCAAGTAGGGAAGAATCCTAGGGCTGGGGGAATAAACACCAAATTAAACTGCGGTACATCAATACTTCTATTAGAATGTGTTAAAAAACTTGCGACTCAAGCCAGAACTTTGAAAATCCCCATACCTATCATACGACGAATCCACGTCAAAGGCGTCGAAACTACATTCCAAAGTGTTTAAAACCACTTGCTTTTTTTAAATTTCTTACCGCTAATTGGCGCAAAATAAAACGTTATTGAATATTTAAAGAAGCATCTAGGTTGAAACATGACTGCCTTGCATGCGCTGACCACAATTTAAGCACGTGCCCTTTAATAAATTATAACTCCTCAAAGCACGTGCACTTCATCATTAACGTCATAATCATCGTTATCGTGTCATCTGTCCGCGTTTTCATTAAAGCCGCGAGTGCCTACCGCCTTGAATTACCATCAATTTATCTACACTATCAAATTAGCGGACGCAGATCTATTGTATCTCCATTATGATAGGCGGCCGACGACGACGCAACGTCCGATTAACTTTCACGCGTAGAAAGCGAGGCTCAAACATCTATTTTGTCCGCAACTTCACCGTCAAAAACAACGGTTTGCTGGCGGCTGAATCAACAGATTACAATGATGTAGACTCGAGGTATTTGTAAACATTCGCTGCAATATTTTTGGATCAGCATATCAATCACGCAATATGACAATGTCATTAGCATAAATTAGCTGAAGTCGTGACAGCTACGTTAGGACGCGTATCTGCTAAGATTGGTCGTTTTTGCACGAAGTATATTATCGTGTAGTGCGTCGCTAGAAAGTTTTTACGTATTTTTCTGGTCAAATGCGCGGGCGCACGTGTAGGGGCGTCTCAGGGCCACGGCGGCCGACCGCTTCCCAACAATCAGGCTGTCAAGGCCGTATCAATCATGATGCTCAGTTTAGGACACCTATACTTATATATACCAACCTCAACCTGGATCCTGTGATACCGTTACATGCTCGTGAATAATCTTTTCACATTTTTAATTCGTTCACTATTGAAAACTTTTGGCAATGTTGGCACTTTGGTTATGTTACTTTACAAGATTACTATGACAACAAAAAAGAAACAGCCGTTGAATAGAAAAATGTGATTGACATTGCAAAATACAGGGTTATTCATAAAGGGTATGCTAAGCCGAAAAGGGCTCATAGTGCTCATCATTATGAACAAAAATGTCAATGACACTCGACAAAATGTATGGAACACCTGTTTTTTTTTCGCGAATTTCGGGTTGGACCCATAATAAAAGTTGTTGATAATGATGATCACTATGAGTCATTTTCGGCTTAGCATACCCTTTATGAATAACCCTATATATGGAGCAGCTGATAATTAAATTATTCACTATTTCAGGGTTGGTCCTTAGTAAAAGTTGTACGGAGTTATAAGTACTAGTTTTAGGCTTAGTAAACCTCTAAGCTTATAACCCTGTGCTACGATTATTATTTTTCTATAAATAGCCCTACTCTATCTAATTAACCACAATAATACATGTAATATTATATATATACGTTTGTAAATATATCGGATTGACATCGGCATCCTTTGCCTCTAGTTTACCTTCCGCAATCATTACGAGTAGATATTAAATCCTCCGTGTAATTATGTTAGACAGGCTGTTTACCATATCGTTGCTTGTAAAATAAACTAGATTAGTTTGTTACGGCTAGATATTGCCGCTCTTTGTTGCCCACTTTGACAGTGACTTTGAAACGCTAACAAAGAAAAGTTTAACACTCATAGCTCCTTACTAGGTTAACCTGTGTCGGGGATGCCATGGACACACTTACAAAGACTAGGACAACTAGCACCCAGACCTAGAGCAGATATTTAAATTCATCATTCAAGCAAGAAGAACAAGCTACGCTATTCCTACCCACTCTTTTCACTACAGTACCTCTCCGGGCCTGTTCCAGTTCCCTGTCTCGCCGCATCCTGCTCCTGTCAATCATATACCTATCCGATCCAGAGAGCGAGATATTATCTCGGTCACTGTTGCTCTCATTAGATATCATGACAGTGAGAGTGACGGAGATAGTCTGGAGAGCTAAGAATAGGATCTATTGCAAGTCATCCCACTCTCGTATCGAGCTCGTCTAAGTCCCGTTTTGGTTAGAAAATGCTCTTATCTCGCTTTACTCTGCTTTATTCCTAACTCGCTCCCGTATTACTTTCGGTATAGTCAGATCTCGAATTCTAAGCATAGTTTTACAGTACTAATAAATATGAAAAAACTAAGAGCCTAACTACAGGTACAGGCCCAAAATACAGGCTCTGCCTAGTTTGAGTCCCAGTGTAACTTCTCTTTTAGTTACGCATTGTTACCAATAATTAGTATTTACTTAATTGTTTGAAACTTCAGTATCTGGCAACACATTTTTATTTGGTTAGCTATTGAATCTAGATATAATATTCAGACTATTACTGTTAGGTGCTCTTCAAGCCCTTTTTGTAGTTTGTCCTTGCCTACTTTCTGCGAATGGGAGCGCCGTGTTTTTGCTGTGACGTAACCGTCTGACCGCGTCCATCGTTGGCGCCAAGCCCGCCATCCAAATCCACCCTCATAGACAGGGAGACAACCTCTTATATAATCACTTCTCTAACCCAGAGTACGAGTCATTGCTATTCCGCGTGGTATCCGCAAACGGCATGCGCCTAGCGTACTGCTGATTGAATGTAGACCGGAGCATTTTGATGACAGCTATTAGGTAGTCCAAGTTCAAGAAAAATCACTCTACATGCTAGAAGGTAACTAGTCTTTCCGGCATTGTCCTAACTATGCTGATTGCAATGTACGCGACGAATCCTCATTCATTCATTTTAGCATGGCCACTTTCAGCGGTAGCACGATATGAGAAAATTGTATTTGGAATAATTTGACAAAATGATCAACAAGTTCCTACAATTCTGTTTATTTGGGAAAAAATGTACTCGGTGTTGGATTATTCTCTGTTTTTCGACTCACGTGTATTGAGAACGTTAAATAATTATGTATATGCTCTTGAATAGCTCACTCAGTAACGGTGTACAAGTGGCGCTCAAGTACATTTAAACAGAGATATAAACAGTAAACATGCTTAGAAGCCCTACATGAGTTGTGCTTTGATTATTTACCTGTAAATAATCAAAGGATTTGTGATACGTACATAGTTAGAGTTCTTGATTCAGTATTTCAAATGTAGATTTAAAAAACCACTAGG
This sequence comes from Alcis repandata, assembly GCA_949125135.1. NCBI lineage: Eukaryota > Metazoa > Arthropoda > Insecta > Lepidoptera > Geometridae > Alcis > Alcis repandata. The sequence continues at coordinate 9,599,000 of OX421221.1, read as the reverse complement.
TTTTATTCACAGAAAAATATTCATAATTGTATCTAATCATATCTACAGTCGACTATTTTTTATTGCAAAAATAATAAGCTTGTTTTTAGTTCCAACAGTAGATACGAGTATAATATATATATACTTAAACATTTGACACACAATAAAGAACAAAAAAGTGAGTGAGCAAATCTGTATACCTATCCTTGACCTGGATACTAACAGAAAGCTAAATCGATCGTTACTCTTTGAAATGATACGTTTTTGGTTTTAATAACTTGGCGCAAAGCCACATTAGAACCATTTAAAAAAAAGTGATGGGAAAATATGATAGGAAAACTTTTACACTAACACTATTGTGAGACAAAACAAGAACAAAATAAATAGCAAGCGAATACTGCAGCAAAATAGAACGGAACAAAATTTAATCAATTAATTGAAAAATTGAATCAATTTGGATCAAACGTTGCCAAGAGCCGATTTAAACCAATCGAATACGTATTTCAATCAATTAGGGGTTTAATCCGTCTATCCTCAACGGTGAAAATAAAATCAGGAAAATACTTGGAGTTAGCATTGTACAAGTTTATGGTGAAAATGGTAATAACGCATCTTCGAGTTTTAATAAAGTACTTTGGATACGTTTCGCATCTCCATTTTGAAAATCTGTAATTTTAAACACTAATTAGGTTTATTAGGAACCATAGATTGTGTCTATGTATAGAAACAAAGACTCGTGTTACGCGTAAACTACGGAACCATAAAAACAAGGCGCGGATCCGAGATTCTTAAACAAGCGCGAGCTTTAGGCACTGCAGAAAAAATGGACATGCCTGATCAACTTGATCATCCAGCGAACACGCGAGCGGCCGTCGGATTTGCGTGAACGGGCATGAAGTGGGTAACGTAGAGTGGTGGAGCCATTGATACATTCTCTGATCAAACTGGCAGCTGTCCGTACAAAATATTAGTTCCGTCAATTGGCCATCTCAGTAGGTAGCAGACTAGTAACATCTCGTGGGCATCGCTTGTACTTTAACTTGTGTATGTCGTTTGTTATATTTTATTTGGGCCACTGACCGTTCGGCCAGGCTTTAAACAAAGGTAAATTCACGGTTTAGGTTTACAGTGGCAGGCTTATTAGGCATTGTGAAACAGCTTTATGTACGTAATATGAATTGATTGACATATTCAAAAAGATCCTATTTCATGCCCCTAAGTAGAACGCCGACACAAAAGTAATGTATTACGTAAATAAGCAATACTAAGGAATGTGCGTACGTATTTTACTACCTATAAGTGTTCAGAATAATAAATTAAAACAAAAAATATTTCCTATCAAATTACATTCAATATCGTTTAAATATATGATGGTTTACTTTAAAAGTACACGTGTATAATATATGTATATGACACGTTAGGAACACATAGGTAGATATATCCATTATGTTTATATCATCATTATGTAAAACTATTATTGTGGAACCGATTCTTGTTTCAGCTTGATCGGTGTACAATGTGTACATCCTATAATTAATCAGTGTTGTCACAAACATGTCCAACCAACGTGTAATAAAATGTAACATAGTAACGATTTTAAGATGATTCGTCATCGGTCAGATTGCTTTTATCTTTTTACGACAGCTTTGACAATCTAGACATGTGTTTCCTATCTTCTGTTGTAAAATTAAGCGATAAGCTGCGGTATTGCCCGCCTAGCACGGGCTGTGGATGAATATTTTTTTCACCGTTTTTATTTACGCATTGATGTGACAAAACGAGATAAAAGCGGAGTTGGTATGGAGTGTAAATGAAAAACAGGCCTGTAAATAGATCTATTAATAATAGATCTTATGAATAATAATGCGTTTTCAGGACTGGACGGTGCCGGCCCGAGACGTAAGCACGACAATAGAACAACTCTTTACCACTTCTTACTCCCTCGTATCCCAATCAATACCCTCAAAATCGATAACCAGCTCGGCTGTGACGAAAGCGACTGCAAATGTCAACTCTTTACCACTTCTTTCTCACTTTACCTCGATGCCGTCAATATCGATCACCAGCTTCTATTTAGTATAAAAGCGAAGGAATTCCGCAACAGCTCTTTTTACCCTTTCTTACTTGCCGGTATCTCAATATCTACCTAAAATCGATCCGCCAGCTCTGAAATACAAGAAAGTGAAACTCAACTAACTCTTTACAATTTCTCATCTCCTAGTATCCCAAGACAGAAACATCGATCCACCAGCCACTGAATCTAGACCCATAAAGGTTAATTATAAAAAAAATCGGTTGTCTGTAAAGTATGTACGGCCGATAGTTTAACGTGACAACATCATAACAAAACATTAGTGAAATGATTGCATACTGTTCTCGCTCCGATCGTGACGTCACAATGAGCGTAACGGGACACTTTTTCATGCGTGCACCCGGCGTTCATCGATTAATTAGACGTTGTCACGTCAAATACTTATTAGTGAGTGATATAAACTTCAGAATATACAATTATGTGTGCCAATTAATTCAATTATGTATGTCGACTACACAGGAAAATAACAAGGGAGTCTTTATCGATCTAAGCTATTTTGATTCCATACAACTTCTTTAGGTTATTTGCGTACTACGGTTATGCTACAAAAACGTATGTTATTCTTGTATTTTTTTAAACCTAATTAGTATAGTTTACATAATTATTACAGCCGTGGTAGCTCAATGGGAGAACAGCCGCTTCGCATTCTTGAGGTGGCGGGTTCAAACCCCGACTCGTACCAATGAGTTCTTTGGGACTTATGTACGAATTTACATACCACTGGCTTTTCGGTGAAGGAAAACATCGTGAGGAAACCTGCATATGTCCCTAGAAGAAATTCAATGGCGTATGTGAATCCACCAACCCGCACTTGGCCAGCGTGGTGGAATATGGCCTAATCACCCTTCGAGGGTAGACCTGTATCCCAGCAGTGGGAGGATTAAAAGGTTGCATATGACATATGACATAATTATTTACTTTAAATAGTTAGTCTGTATGTTTTTTCTTGGAATGTTAAATGTAATAAAAAAATGGTCGTATGTCTGCCAGAAAAGAAAAGCACGTATTTTTTTATGGAACTGGCTCTACAATTAAATCATAATATCAGTTATCTATTTAGTTATCACCCTTTAAGCTCGTATTTAAGTTTATCTAAGATACCAAATACATGAAACGGAGCTTAAAACGAGTTACTAAATCATACTTGATAAATAGGTATATAATTAAGATTAATTTTAAATCCACTGAAATAGACACATACACACACTGATACTCGTATATGTTGTATGAGGATGTGATTTTGAAACCTATTTTGCAACTTTGTAACCGACTTCAAAAAAGGAGGAGGTTATCAATTCGACTGTATGTTTTTTTTATGTTTGTTACCTCATAACTTTTGACTGGGTGAATCGATTTTGATGATTCTTTTTTTATTAGAAAGCTGACGCTTCCCATTTGGTCCAATTTCAATTTAGTCCAGTTCTGATAATGGTATCCATGAGAAAACCATATAAGTCTTAAATTTGCATTAAGTACGTGCGCGACAAATAAATGAATAACTCAATATTATAGTCGGCATCGATCTATATAATCCGACTTCGGTGATAGTCGGTCTTTTGAAGTCGGTTTTTGTTTTTTGTTTTGTAAAAATAATGTTCTTGTTTCACAATCAATTAAGCTCTTGAATGAAAAAAGTAATGGCACCACGGGAGATTGAAACGTTTAATAATTAACGAATATTCTATCATAGGTTTCTCATTTGTAAAGTAAATGAAACAAATCAAGTTAACAATGAGTTATTTAGCAGATGCGGCTCAGCAAATTGGGCTCAGCAATATTTCGCAATGCAAACAATAGGGAATAACATCTAGGTAGTAAGACGAACGGACTTTTGATAAGGTCAACCCGCCGTTTGACTTATAACGTTAGAATAATATATATATACTAGCTGACCCGGCAAACGTTGTTTTGCCATATAAATTACATATTTCTAGTGACTATTAAAAAATAGGGGTTGGTGATAGAAGGGTTAAAATTTAGGGTTGTATGTATTTTTTAATGCCACATAAGCAACAATAAAAGAAATAAAAATTTTGTCCAAAAAATAAAAATAAATGTTTGGGGTGGACAACCCTTATCACTTAGGGGTATGAAAAATAGATGTTGGCCGATTCTCAGACCTACTCAATATGCTCACAAAATTTCATGAGAATCGGTCAAGCCGTTTCGGAGGAGTACGGAAACGAACAGTCCCCATGCCGTGCTCCGTTATTTAAGGGAGCTCGGCTGGTTTGGGTAGGGGGCAGTTGGGGGCAATACACAATTGCATAAAACACCCTAAGGGGTTCGGTGCAGGTCGAGGTAATTTAGAGTTAGAATTAGATTTCGTCATCTTCAAATTGCTGGGACAAACTAAAAGACTGACAAATATTGTTATACACATTTTAATTATTAGATTTTACTAATTTATTATTTTGTCTTCGTCTTCAATGCCCGAAAGAGATAGCCGACGAAGCGGCTAAGAAAGAAAAGGACGAGACGAGATACAGTAATTCACGGTAAAACTATTCCAAAGTTTCTACTTAAACGGTGTTCGTACGAGTAGGTCTCGCTATTAGGTGGAGCTGACGATTCACTAAGCACGTGCTAGCCGCGTGCGCATGTGACGTCACACCATGGTCTTATATGTATATATACCTACGGAACTGTTACAATCAGTTAGGCCGTTTCGTTATTTTTAACTAGCTGTTTTTTCCCGCGTGGTGATGAAAAGTAAACTAAGCTTCTTAATATGTGCCTTTGACAAAGTATGCAAAATTGCATGATGAACGGTAGTTCAGGCGTGAAAGCGTTACAAACAAACAAACTCACTTATGCATTTATTACTAGCTGCACTTCGCGGTTTTACCCACTCAGCGATAAAAGAAGTGATAATAATAATGAAAAGTAGCCCATGAGTTAATGCATGGTAAAAGTTGTCTCTATTCCAAATTCCATCTAATTTCAGCCAGCAATTCAGCGTGAACGCGTAACAAACATAAATACCAATTCGCATTTACAATATTAGTAGAATGGGGATTAGTGTTGGCAATAGCGGCTTAAACTCCCAAGTGACTTCCAGTCGTTGATAATGGCTTTGAATAGTTAAGTAGGTAGCTTGGCGGCTTACCCGGAAACACTGGCCTACTTAAGTGCCCATTGTTACGACTCTTTTACACTTTCCGGTAAATGGATCATTGTGACTTGCAATTAGAATACAATCATGGTAATTGAAAAATCTGTGTCTAAAGACACAAAGATGCCAGGATGTTGAGGTACTACGGCTTCTACTGCCAGGTTAACTAGGATGCCTAAAGATATTAAAAGTTGATCGGGCATGTAAAAAACAAGAAATACACATCTCTCTCTCTCTACCTAAGCTATTTCCTATTTCTATTCTCTCTCCCCGAATATATGCGGCTACAGACTTCATAATTTTTTTGAGGTTTATAACGACAAGCTCTCAAAAAAATGTGAATAACTTTACAAGCCAAAAACTCGGCCTATGATGACGATTACGAATGACCTCTAAAGTAGCTACTGAACCCTGTCATGAGCATGACACTCAACTTGACCGTGAGCGTGACACTGTTATTTTCAGCATGCTCCTTATGTCTCCTTGTGTCCTTTATTACAGCTTTGTTACGGAAAATTTATTTCTTTGTTGTAAAAACGTTGATTATCGTGTGAAACCATATTATTAGACCCGTCAGATCCAACCAGTTTCAACCAGATGATTGTGGGCTTACATTTTTACGTAACCAGTTATAAGTATTCAATCATTTGTTACATAACACAAAGAAAAACTGCAAATGACCTACCCGACCTAATACCTACTGAAGCTGAAAGTCAGATACAAAATTAAACTAGGTTTCTCTTGATTAGTTCTAATCGGGACCTATATATGTATAAAGTAATAAGTATAAATTTAAAATAGCTCGATTGACAGTTATATCCTATTACATTTACACGTTTTCAATTTATTAAAACTGCAACTTAAGTGCTTTTTAAAATTTCAACAAAACACGTAAGAATAGAGTAAGCAATTTCTTTAAAAAACATGTCTATGCAAAACGGATATATTTGTTTGTGCATTTTCATTTTCATTTCATGGAAGTGTTACGCTTACGTTTAATTTCGAAATGGTTGAGTATTTGTGAACCTTCGAACCTAAACAAAGCGTACGTACGTTATGAGTTTCAATTAATCTAACCAACCTAAAGTTAATAATGTAAGTAGGCTTAATTCGAAAATTCTCGAGGCATTGAGTTTTCCCGTCTCGACTAAAGACTTTCTCGAGAATTCTCGCCTCTGGAATTTTACCTTATCCTAGATAAACTGGCAAAAGAAATCGTATTTACAATATAAATGCGTTTTCCCAAAGAAAAAAAATATCGACCTAGCTGGGTCGATTTTTTTTTTCAAAAAGAATTGAGACAAAAATGTATTTCTCGTTTAATGAATATAATACTTAGATAGATAAAATAGTATTTGTATTTATTTTTAGGCTATCTTTTGGATTTGTGGTAAAGATCTCAAAACCGCTCCGCCACCCGCCGACGTCAGTAGACAGTTAAATATAATTATTAGCTAAGTAAGCTAAGCATACGCTAAGTACGTGTCCAAGTACAATTTTGTCCACCGATGTAGCTTTTTAGCTTCGGGTAGCGAGCATGACGTCTGTTAAAAATACTCGTAGGTACTTAGTGACTGTTCGATAAAAAATGTATGAACGCAGTTTTCATTTATACCCGATATATCCCCGATGCCGTATTTCTCATTCATTTTTCTATCTATACTTACTAGTCAAATCTATTATATGTACTTGTAATTATACTTACTAGTTAATTTTTTTACAGATGATTAGTAATAACGGTTTCAATTATTTATTACCTATAGAAAAAAATAGAAAAGCCCAGCGTACAAGTTTTATTATGCAAACCACACTATCCGGTGAGTTGAAAGAGGGAGCCACCGTCGTATTTCCGTAACTTAACCACCTAAAATATTCTAGTTCTTCATTTTGGCCACTATACAGATAAGTTGGTTGTGTATGTCGATCAAGTGTGAAGAGAGCGGCATTTGCCCGCCTCAAATACTAGGAGAGCAGTACTGAGAAGAGGCTTGTTCACAGAAAGGGGTACGTTAAGCTGAGTGGTCCGCCCTAGCATTATAATTTTCTCGGTAGCTGTTCCATTTATCTAATTCCAATACTTTTCTGTGAAATTTAATTTATATTCTAAGCATTTTGTTTAAAAAAGAGGTCAAATATATTTTTTATTTGGTGTAACAACAAAACCGTTTCGAGGAATAGGCTTATTGATCACTTTAAGAATCACTTGAGAATCAAAAATAGCCACGGGTAACGGATAATGGATAAGTATTTCGGTATTTCCAATGGAGGGAAAACCAAAAACACCCGATCGTATTGAGGTACAATTAGTAATCTTTAAAATTATGCACCTTTATCGTGATTTCTACTTTACAAGGTTACGTTAAGTGAGGTGTTACATTTTAAAAACAAGCGGTTTTGAAAGCAATTTTAGCAAATAAGTTTTGGATAACCGTTAAATCTTCAAGCATATTAGATTTAAAAGGACGTTGACTCATTATAGGTGCCCTCGCTTGCAGTTTCACATGTATTTTTCAAAGAATCTTTCAGCTTTTATAGATACTGAAATATATTGCAGCAATCGTGCCGGTTTCTTGAAACCTCGCTCCGGAATTTCAAGGATTTCTTGGCCCCAGGGTGCTGACATCGGAAATGCACAATATACGACAGGGATGCCAGTGCGGCAACCCTATACGTAAATGTACCTTGGTATCTAACATTTCCGATATTCGATTCTCGCTTCATGAAATTCGAAATATGCACATTTTTCAAGCCTCAGGTTACGCTGCAGGTAGCCTGCAATTTTCATGATTTTGAGCCGGACGGGTAATAATTTATTTATCTTTTTTGTCTTAGCAATATATCGGCTAATTGTAATTACAGCCTGAATGAAATCTAAAACTTACCCGATAGAGAAGCAGAATATATCGACCCCATTTCGTCTTAAATAAAAATGAGAATATTTACTTTTTCTACAATAAAATGTAATGAAACATTTATCACGATTTCACACTGATGCCGAACAGACGCTCGAAAAAAAATTAACAGAAACCAATCAGGAAAAATGAACCATATTATTTGTTATTTCCGAACAAATCCTTATTATTATTTCAGGACTGTGTATTTAAAACATATCTCTGAATTGACTAGACTATATAATAATTCATAGAATTAGATTAAGAACGACTCATTTTCAGAAGACCTACTATCGTGAAAAGTCAGAAAAACGAACGGAAATTTCTGTAATATCATCTGGGTTTCCATTTCTCGTTACAACTCAATTGAATTCATATGACAATGCTCAATCATTGCCTCCAATTACAAACTTTCTTATATACAGTAAGTGGTATTTATAAACTATACAGGCTGTGAGTGTTGTCACATACGGTGCTTGAATCGCTCCGAACTGGTTATAGGCAGTTTTGGCCATGGAATTATCTCATTACGAACGCGGCTCGCGTTTTATATCGGCGCGTCTTTTGACACCTGTTTCAAATTCGAATAAAGCTTTAACGAAACCAGTCGTTTGTTTAATGGGCCTTCATTTGTTCGAATGTTATTTTTGCTTTGATCCACATCTTGTGATAACGGTTCTTGAGCTTAACGAATAGTTTTCCTCCTAATTTGAGTCAATGCTATGTGAACTGAAGTTTAAAAAAATTTTGGAAGTTTTTTAAATGCTCTCAAAATAATAAAAAGTAATGTAACGTAGACAAATTACGTAGACGTAGATAAAATTTGTGTCGTATACCTAAATGTCGTAGGTTTGGAACTAATATAAAACCTTCGTTACATCATAGTACCTTGAAAAACAATAGAATTAAACTTAACTTAGATGCTAAAACTGCTATATTGACCTTAAATGAACGTTGGCACAGCCTTTATAGTTTTCAGTGTTTTAGGTACGCAGCGAAGCGACCAAACGATATTAATTGCCGAAGGAAAACCTTTACCATCCTTATCATTAGTGTGCTGTTTAGAACGACATTTACTTTATTAAAATTAGGTCAAGTGGAAATTGACTCGATGTTCAAAGTCTCTTCTGGCATCATGTAATCCAATAAAAATAGTGTATGGAGCGTACGTACTCTTTACAGAATTGTTCTTACAAAAAACAGCGCGACTTCAATTGTTTTTGTCGGTTTTACACGGGTGTATATGTGTGGGTGTGTCGTCAAAATATAGCTAACCTCGAAACACGTGATTGAACTTCGAAAATAAAGTACGGGAACCAGTTGAGGCTGAAAAAGATACGACATTCAACAAACAGTCATTTTCCTCCTTTTTCCTTCCTTCACCTTTGAATAAAAAACGAACGGCGACCTTTTTTTTCAAATCGGTTAAAAAATTTATCATGTTGGGAATTCATATCAATCCGTAACAAATCGGAATACCTACCTACTTGAAACAAGCTATTTTATCTCGAAAGCCGGCGTTCCGCAGAAAACCAGTAATATCTCAAGTATTCGGTAGATTAACCGTATTTTAAAGGAAAAACTATTCTGCCAATATCATCTTGAGACTGTTTCCGTGAATAACGGCGCTGATAACGATTACAAGTACTTAACAACGTTTACTATCGGTCTTATCGGAAAACATGTATTTCTATATGTGCATTGAGGTATTGCAGTAATAATGTGACGCAGCTAACTACAACTTTATTTATGAACACGTACAGTAGTGAAACTAGCCGACTGCAAAACGTAGTCTATGATGATGACTCCACCTAGCACGGGCCGTGGACCAATTATCTTTCCACCGGTTTTATCTCGCACAGTGATAACTCACATATACTGAAAACCATAACACTGCTTCTTGAGTCGGTTAAAAATAAACTTAGCAGAGCCGTCATTTCTTTTTACTCGAATTAGATTGTACTCTTAAGGTCACTGGAGTAATAAGCAAACCAAGATTTCTAAGCTATAAGTACACCGAAAGGAACGTCATTACGTCAGCTACGGTACTTAGTAAGTGTATTGTAGGTATAAAAACAAATGAATCTTGAAAAAAATACGAAACTAATTATTTTACAGGTTTCTTTACATTGAATATTCATGAACTTGAAATACCTACGAAAACATGTAATGACATAAATTTATAATTTCTAATCCTAACACAAACCTTTTTAATTAGTAAGTAGGTAAGGTATAATAAGTTAATATTTTAACACCAAATAAGTACTTCGAATACCCGAATAAGTACCGAATCGTATTTATAGAAAAACATGACGTGCTCGGTTACCAATCAAAGGCTCAATTCCATGCCAATTAGAAGTATAATCTATTTAGATACTCAGCTATTGCTCTAAGTATATAATAGTGTGGAGAGTCATCTACTTGATATTTTTATTGCCAAATGGTTCAAAAATATATTTTATCAAACATTAGAGGTATATTACGCCAAAAAAGAAGACTGCGAATTATTTGTCTTATTTATTAGAATTGTTTGTCTAGGTTTTTTAACACGACCGACCTATTTCCGCCAAATATTTTAGTATATCTAATTAATTTGTCAAAGCTGGTCGCACCTTTACATGTCGTGCGAACTAGACGGGCGCGGTGTCATTCCGTCATTTCTTATGGGGTTCGATCATGACATTGTAACATTAGGGGTTTTTCCGCTTCCTTAGTTGTTTTGTTGCTTATTGTCGAATAAATCACTCTACGATCGAGGAAATTGATGGTCAAGGACTCGGAAATATTAATGGGCTTTGTTAATTACTTTTATGATCTCGTTTGTACTCAAGCTAGTATTTGAAACTTAGCTCACAAGTCTCTACTAGCTAACGATAACTCCTAAAGAATAAAAAAGTAGAATCGGCATTTCAAAGTTTTAAAAATTCGCGGCAAAAATATTTGGATACGAGCATTGCCGGGCCACGAAGTGCGCCTGTGTGCAACCAAGTCGGGGGTGAAGCAATGTAGTCTACCTGGTAACGCAGGTACCAGCTACGTCATCAAAGTGCACAAGCAAGAGCGAAATATGCAGTTCGAACACATTCGACAAAGATGGCGATACACCACAAAATGGCGATACTAGACAAAATGGCGGACAGTGACGTCACCGCGCACCGCTTCGAATCGGACCTAGATTTTTGTATTGTGGGGTGAGGGAGGATGCGTTCGAATGTATAGTCTAGATTGCAGGCATCTCCCTCTTGCTGCCCAAATTTAGCGAAAGCGCGAGCATAACGCCAGTCGAGGGGGGCAGCATATCCTATCCATACTTATAGTAATGTATTGGGTAGAGAACGTTCGGTTCAAGTCGACTTCTATCGAATCATGTTCTCCTGGTACTCAGGCCTAAATTTAGCTTTGAACGCAACTTTAAGGCTCAAATAACCCATTTTCGCAATCTAAACTAAACTTAACGTGGTTTTAAAACATTTTCTTATAATTGACACGGGAATACTCACGAAACGAATGTTATCAAAACTAGTCGTGACAGATTACTTAATTTTACGTGAGTATTCCCGTGTTAATTTTGACAAAAAATAATCCATTTTAGAAATTTTTATTTGCTTTATCTGTTAGTATTTTGCTTTAGAATAACATTAAGGTGAGGTATTCCTTCTTTTGCAACGATTGCTGCATTTTTGTTTTATTGTAAAAAAACAAGGGTCACAAGGGTTATTTTAATGTACCAGTTTAAGATCTTACGAGATTGATTTAATCTACATTTGCACTAAACAGGGTCGTACAGAAAGGGTATGCTAAGCCGAAAAGGGCTCATAGTACTCATTATTATGAACAATTTCCGGTTCGGGATAATTGACAGTTAAACAAGTAAAATTTTAATCCGGATATGGTGCTGATAAGCATGTCAGAGCTTTTAGATTTTAAAATTGAGTCAATGCATTGACTTCATTTTATTTATTAGGTAATTTTCCAGTCGACTTTACAGTACTAAAAGTGCAAATTAGGCTTATTTTCTTTTTTTATAATCTAGCAAATTATTATAATTTCGATCTTTCCAAATCACGACACAATAAATATGAAAAGTTTTGCTGCGATACTTTTATAATTTTGGGCTTATTGAAGCAGATAAATGCTGACGTTTAAAAAAGTAGCCCAAACTGCAAAAACCTGACAATCTGCTCAAATTTCCGACATCTTAAACCGCGCCGTATCAAATACCTATCTATAACACCGCGCAATTATCACAACTTATGACACCTTTAGCCCTCCTTTTAAAGAAGCCCATGTTGTACCAACTTAGAGCTTCTCGGAAATATCGCACATGAGTATTGCTGCGTATCGTATAATGTTTCGTACTTATAAAGGGTTTGCATACATTGTATGATCTTAACAATTCAATAAAATTTAAGCGTGGCGTGGTTCATTCCAATAGAGTAGGCCCCAGTGTAAGATAATAATATTATAAATCAGAAATCTTACTACCTATGTAATTTTACGTAAATACCATTACTGAAGTAAAATTAATTTAGTGGTAAGTACTTCGGTAATTTATTTATTTTACAAATTACAAAGAAATTGATTCTCAACGAAATATGTAGACTTTAGGCTGGTTTCTATAGTAATAGTTGTTCAAAATTATGAGCTATATTTATCATACATGTTTTCGGCTTAGCACACCCCTAGCACCTCAGTATAGCTTTAAACGTATTACTATGAAACAGTCAGATCAAGGCCGCGCGTTATCTTATCAGCGGTGCGTTGCGGCCGCCAATCGATGGCGTTTGTTAACGCGCAGCACACTTGAACCGATTTATATGGTTGGATTATTAGGAGTTACTCTGTTAGGTCCTAAAAACTTGACGCCGCAACCTTAAATCGCATATTGACCTGAGGCTGGAGACCTGAAGCAGACGCATAAGAAACACCTACATTGATAAACTATGAAGGTTGTGCCAACCTTTTTTCAGGATTGAAGCAACAAAAATATATAGTAAGTGCCATAATAACCCTAAAGAATGTTGGTACATATGTAATTAGTTTTTCAGTGTACATTCGAAAAGAAGCTGACTTTTCACGGTGCTTATACAATGGTTTGACTGATATATGTCGTTTTACTTCTGCGCAGCAGACTAATGAAGTGCAAAATTGCGCACAGTAGGTACTAACTAATGCCACTTGGCAGTTCAGTTGAATTTTGAACCATTTCCCGATACCCGATTGAGCTGTACCTACGAGTATATCTATATAGTTCCAAATAAATCAGGAAATATGGTTATAATATTGCAACTAAATAATTTTTGGTATCTATCTTAATTATTCTTAATATATATACTTAAATTACGTGTCACGTTGTTTGACCGCTATAGACTCCTAAACTACCTACTTAGCCGATTTCAATCAAATTTACACACCGTGTGCAGTTCGATCTAACTTAAGAGATAGGATAGTTCACATCTCAATTTATAGTTTTTGAACATGGTTTAATTAATTGAGTTTAAAAATTCTTGATTCATTGATTTCATTTTTTTTAACAGCTTACGGTATGTCAGCCGCATTTGACGTATAAATAATAAAAACTGCCATTTGTCAATTTTTGACAGTTACTTTAGTGTTACATTAAAAAAGTTTTTATCAGATATTTTTGGTCAGATAAATAAAGTAGTTCTTAGAGTATCAATTGAAGAAATCCTTATCTTACCTAAAGTGTCTACCCGTGCGAAACCGGGACGGGCCGCTATACATAATATTTTATGCTTGGTTAGTTTATGTGAAATAAAGGTATCCAATTATACCTGTTTGAGTTTCTGGATATAATTCTAAGTCATCAAAGTCGTTCGATTATTAATTTCTAAATCTAGTCGACGCATTTACGACTCTACCTGCGAACTATTGAAAGCATCACGTGCCTTGGAATCTGGCATCCAAAATACTGTTCCTAATTCCGCGACGTGAATAAAATACTAGTGTAGTACGAGTATTAAACTGTACCAATGTATCGGCATCAACAACAAACGTGACAATTCCAAGCCATGTGCATTTCTAAGGTCGGAACCCGATTTTGGACTCGCGCCAAAATATTCAAGGTCAAATTTTTAGGAACTTTATATCGAGAATAAAATGCGACATGAACACAAGTCATGTTTTTGATGTGATGCAGGCAGATGTCATGACATACAAGGTAATAACACTAGGAGGACACCGACAAGTCTGGAATCTACGAGTACATCCGCGACAAAAGCAAATTGTGTTTTAAAATACTCATGCGGACAATTAACGCCAGCAATCCTCATACAACACATCAGCGTCGGCATCTTGATTGATTTAAAATTAATTTTGTTTACTTACTTTTACTTGATAAATAGTAAGTAAATAAAATGATTTATTAACTCGTTTTAAGCTCCATTATTCATGTACTTGGCATCTCAGAACTTAAATACGATCTTAAAAGGTAAAGGTATAAATGGATCTGGTATAATGGTAGAGCCATTTCCATAGAAAAACGACATGCTTTTCTTTTCTGATACACTTAGTCACACTTACGACCATAATTTTTTTGTCATTCTTAGGAAAACAAACAGCCTAACTATTTAATGTAAAAAAATGTTTAGGTATAACTGGACTAATTAAGTTTCCAAAAAAAAACACGAAAAAACTTAGACATTTTTTTAGCATACCCGTAGTATGTAAGCATAAAGTAATTGGAATTGGAATTAAAATAGCTTAGATCGTTAAAGACTGGGAGGTCTTCATTTTCCTACCCTTGCTATTTTTATATGGAGTCGGTATACAGTAAACAACATTATTCATTCAGTCGCTTTTAAGAGAAACAGAGCTGTCGGATCGATGTTTGTGTCTTGGAATACTAGGGGATGAGAAATTGTAAGGAGTTAGTTGAGTTTCACTTTCATAAAAATCAGAGCGGGTTCAATCGATATTTAGGTATTGAGATACTAGGAAATAAGATGTGGTAAGGAGTTCCCGTAGAGTTCACGTGGGCAGCCGCTTTCATAATAACCGAGCTGGATCGATCGATACTGACGCGCCGAGATACCAGGGAATAAGAAATGGTAAAGAGTTCCCGCGAAGTTGCAGTCGACCTGGATCGATACTGACGCATGACAGCGCGAAAATACCAGGGAATAAGAAGTGATAAAGAGTTGCAGTGTGCCGTCACTGACGCTTCATATTTGGTCCCATTTCAATTTAGTCTAGTTCTGATAATGGTATCCATGAGAAAACCATATAAGTCTTAAATTTGCATTAAGTACGTGCGCGACAAATAGATGAATAACTCAATAGTCGGTCTTTTCAAGTCGGTTTTTGTTTTTTGTTTTGTAAAAATAATGTTCTTGTTTCGTAAGTACGTTATAATTGAGCTTAGTACGTGAGCTTATTGCTGACCTATACTTATTAAATGTGTCACTTTTGGCCAAATTTTATACTACCAGTGGAGTAGCCAACAGTCTAAAAACCATCTACTTTCTTGTGTTTCTACTACTTATCTATGATTTTCGTACTATCAACTGAAAACGAAGCATCATCATCCATTCCCAGATGATTTCAGCCGCTGATCTTTGACCACTGTTTTTGTTGGAAACATATAATAATAATAATAAATAATAATATAGCCATTTATTTCCTTTCCTTATAAAACATGCATTTCTTATCTTAAAATATAATGAATGTATTCTAGTTTTTACTAATACTATTCTTAAGTTTTAAATATTCTATTCACTATCACTATTTTCAGGGATAGGAACCCCTCTTTGGGTAAAGGCCTCCTCTAGATCTTTCCATTTATCTTGTTGGAAACATATCGGTAATGTAATCTTACTATCCTGTGTCTATTTGCTTAAAATTTCTAGTTTTACATGATTTTTTGCTTTGTATTTTGTCTTAGTAGCGGAAAAAACCACCGACTACACTATGGGATCTTCGTTATGCTTAGCGTGCTTAACATAACATATTATATCTGCAGTTTAATACATCTGTACTAGCTTTTATTTAGTTTGCCATTTCCCAGAGTCTGTCTGGCTGTAATCAAATCTTAAAGTTAAATTGGCCCCATTTTCCGGTTGGATTAAAAAAAATGAATCAATATTGCTTCTATAACAAGAAGAGCACTTGCGATTACATAATAAATAATAGTTACTATGGCGACAAAATCAAGATTACGTGTGAAGTTGAATCTAGCACTAAATTCAGGAAAAAGTATTCGTGGCTATATCTTTATCAATTTTGATACATTTTAGAAATACTGACAAACCAATTTCAACTCTATGTCGTGGCAGATAAACACCTATTTTGAGCAACAGCAACAACCCCCTGTGGGCGAAGTATACAGTAAAAAGTCACTACAACTTAGCTTTTCTATACCGAGAAAACAACTGTATGAAAGCGCGTGAAACAGCGGGACACAACTAGTTGTAAATAATTTTTATTAGAGTAAAAAAAGTCTACTAATCAATCAAATGTTTTTTACTTCAGTAAAATGTCTGTGTCAGTTACGCCAAGATTGTTTTATCTTTTGCGGAATTTATAATCAGAACAGTAACTCATATGTACTCATAGGTTTGATAAAAATGATCAATCAATAACATTTGGGTCAATATCGTTGGTGAAGGTCAATTATTGGCAGTCTGGTTCCCGCGACACTGAGCTATATGCGACTAGTAATTGCTAAAAGTACGTTGTAGGCCGAATGTCTAGACTTGGTGAATATCCTGAGACGTCAATGAAATTCCCAATATTTTTACAGCGTATTTTGAACCTAATGAACTCGTACATATAGCCCAATTGATTCGATCAGATTCGCACAACTCTCGACACCTCAGTCTACGTCGAACTTCAAGTTGCTGAAGAAAGGAAATGTTGGCGCAAATCCGTAAAACTAGCACTTGTTGCCCAACGTAGTGAAAAACAATGTTCAACAAAAATTAAGATGTAAAAAATTGTAATAGTTAAAAAAAATCCTGTAATTGTTAAAACTCACGGACCGTGGCGTCTTTGGTGTCTAATAAACGTCTTATATGTATAAAAATAAACGTGATAGAATACGGCCTAATCACCCTTCGACTAGGACTGGTATCCTATCAGTGGGATGTAGCGAGGTTGAGTTCTAAATATTTTGGACAAGGAGTTTGAAAGATGTTTGTAGATATATCATCCATATATCCATATCAAACCTCCACGGCCCTCCACTGGGTTCGTTATACTTGCGGCGTCCTCAAAGTGTGGATTCATTAGTATTTCGAGTGCAGTAACAACAATGGAAAAGCTGTAGGCCACCACCCAAAGCGGCCCACGCGCTATTCCTATGCGATGTTTTGCAAATTATAGGCAAAGATCCAGCTGCAAGAAATCTTACGCCTTAAGATGCCAAAATCGAAATGTGATGTAGTAATCACTTAGTTATATCTAACCACAGCAATGGTAGTAGGTTCCTATAACCGCATATCAATTCTCTAACCCAATAGAACCCCTTATTTTTCTAGAAAAACATATCTCACTTATAAATAAAAAAATACTTTAATTGTAAGATTACAGATTATTCAATCTCGAATTCTCGACCTACCAAAAGAGATCTTATTGATAACTACGTCCCACTTTGTTTGACACTTCCCCCCAGCAGGTTCAAAATCCAGCTCAGGTTTATAAGTCTACGAAGGATAGAAGTTAAATCATAAGAACTACATGATGAAACCAATGCAGTACCATAGCTCAAATGGTGAAATTGATGAATAAGTTAATACATAAAGTTATCTGCCGTCAGCCTAACTCGTTTTTAGTAAAGCCTCAAGACATTCCTTTAAAAAATAATTAATTGTGACTGTGACATACAGAGAGACACAAAGAGTTTAGAGTATAACCACAAAGGTTCTTTCTACCATGTAGTTCCGAACCCTAAAAAGGGTTCTTCCATGCTGGGGAAAAGCAACTTACCATGGTCAGGTATTGCTAAGCGATAGCTATCGTCACGCCATACTTCTATTTGGTATTTTATGGAGTAGATTTTTTTGCAGCAGGAACTTAGTCTATTATGTTTTATGTATTTGAAATGTATGACTTGAAGCCTGACAGCGGCTGTTTGCGGGCCAAGGGTACGGGGCTGAATTTGGCAAGGTTGTTATCTACTAGCTTATTACAATGAACTAGCTGCGTCCCGCGGTTTCATTTGCGATCCTACAAGAACTGTCACTTTTCCAAAATAAAAAGTAGCTTATGTGTAGCCAAGGTACGTAAAAGCTGATCACGTTAGCGTCATTTTAGTCATGCGACACGTAAGGGGTATATTATATATATACATATAACGCTGCTACTAATATTTTTAACCGACTTCAAAAAAGGAGGAGGTTATCAATTCGTCTGTACGTTTTTTTTTAATTTTTTTTTTATGTTTGTTACCTCATAACTTTTGCCTGGGTGAATCGATTTTGATGATTATTTTTTTATTAGAAAGCTGACGCTTCCCATTTGGTCCCATTTCAATTTAGTCCAGTTCTGATAATGGTATCCATGAGAAAACCATATAAGTCTTAAATTTGCATTAAGTACGTGCGCGACAAATAGATAAATAACTCAATAGTCGGTCTTTTGAAGTCGGTTTTTGTTTTTTGTTTTGTAAAAATAATGTTCTTAACATTTACCGTAATAAGACTATATGTAGGTACGAGTATGTATCTTAAACTACGATCCCACAGTTATTGCAAATTATATATATTAATTTCAGTCTTTCCGCCTACTCTAGACGGAAAATTACAGTCTAAATATGGTGTTTCATGCAGCTTCATAATGATGACGTATTTTCTAAAAAAGCCCTTATTCAATAATAATATATTAGCACAACACACTACAAATGCTACAATACGAAACAGTTTATAGAATCAACGAATAGCACAATTTCAAAACAACAATACTTATTAATATTATAGGTAAATGCGAAAGTACGTGAGTGTCTTTGTTTGTCTGTCTGTTGTGCTTTCACGCCTTAACTTTGCCAATCATCATGTTTTGCATAAACGTTGTCAGGGGTACTGGAATACTGCATTCGTAAATTTTTATCAACATCATCATTATCACCGAGTGAAACCGCATAGCGCAGCTAGTCCCGCTAATCTTAATATATATAAATTACGTGTCACGTTGTTTGTCCGCTATAGACTCCTAAACTACTTCACCGATTTCAATCTTTGCACACCGGGTGCAGTTCGATCTAACTTAGGAGATAGGATAGCTCACATCTCAATTTATAGTAAAAAAACATGAAAAATTAGAAAATTTAAAAATACTTAAACCATATCGCTTTGGACAATGTAAACTTTTTTAATGTAACTTTTGACATTTGACATAGAATTGATGCAATGGCTTTTTTTACCAATAATTCGAATAGTCATCGTTAAGACAGGACAACGTCTGTCGAGTCAGCTAATATAATATATGCAAAAGTTTGTCTTTGTGTGTTACCGTTACCACGTATCTCCGTAACAACTTAACCGATTTAGATAAAATAAATTGGAAAGAGAGATACTTATAAGCCCTGGATTAACACATTTACCACTTTTCGTCATCACCGGCACCGTTTTTATCACCCCGCGGAAAAACCGCGGGTCGCTACTAGAAAGTATGTCAATACAATAGCAATCAATAGAATAAAAAAATGACATCACCAATAAAATATTGGGACGCAATTTTCGGAGCTCGGGACGCTGTCTTCGTTTTCAACCTTTAGATACCATAAATTCAGTTCAATTGGAATAAACAGACATGCCACTCAATTACTTCTCATTGCTGTTTTACTTCAAGTATGTTACTATTTTTGGATGCGTCTTCGTTTTCAATATCAAGATATTATAAATTCGGTCCAGTTGGCATAAATAGACTTGTCATTTGATTATTCTCATCGCTGTTTTACTTCAAGTTTAACTGTAGTAGGCACTGTTTTATTGTAGTAGTTTTGTAGTATTTTTGGGAACTCGTGCTTTCGTATTATTAACTAGCTGACTCGACAGACGTTATCCTGTCAAAAGCCATTGCGTCAATTCTATGTCAAATGTCAAAAGTTACATTAAAAAAGTTTACATTGTCCAAAGCGCTCTATGGTTTAAGTATTTTTAAATTTTCTAATTTTTCATATTTTTTTACTATAAATTGAGATGTGAGCTATATCCTATCTCCTAAGTTAAATCGAACTGCACCCGGTGTGCGAATTTGATTGAAATCGGTTAAGTAGTTTAAGAGTCTATAGCGGACAAACAACGTGACACGTCATTTATATATAATTAAGAAGATAAATTTATGTTTTTGACAAGGTTTTGTTTCGATGACATGATGAAGATACGCGTTTGGGGTTTGGGGAAATGTAAGGGGGGTTCAAAGGGTTGTTTGTATGTAAATTGTGTGTACACTAGCCTTTTCGATTAGTCCATTCGTTATCAGACCACTAGCAGTTTTAATTCTAAAAATACCACTACATTTCGACTGCTGGTACTTACAGTATCGAACCTGCTTTTTTTTTCTTTGCGCCAACTAAATGAATATTTAATATAGGTAGGTACTAGGTACCTACTTTTAGAAAAACAAATAATTAAAAATATTTTTTTTTTTGTCGTTTATATCGAACAAAATTTATATTATACACTGTAACTTATTAATTAAGGTCAAATTTTGAGTGTAAATTGCACTTCTGTTAAAATTATATTTGTAGTTTGTTAAAGTACGTAGGAGACCACTTAATGAATTAATCAGCTGTGCCCGCAGTTTTACCTGTGCGTCGATAATTAAAACTTTATTTATCCAGGGCATATACGTAGCTATCTCTTTACCAAATTGTATCAAAATTCATCTTATAATTTTTATTTTCAGTTTTTAAGTTCTCAAGCCTGTAACTTATTGCTAAAGTTGTTTAGCAAAAAGTTGCGAATTGCAGTCAACTTTGAAGAAAAAAATATAAAACATAATTTGTTTTATTTATTGTAGCCAAATGTAAAGAAATATAAAACCGTAACACAGTAAAACTTCCATTTGTTATTTTTAACCGACTTATTATTATTGGAAATTATTACTGCAGACTAGGCATTAGGTATTTTCCTATCCTGTTTCCTTATTAATCTTCGTAGAATTCCTAATGCAGTTGGTAAATATCTCCCACCTCGCGTATTTAAATAATTTCTTAAAATACTCAAACTATAAACGTAACTTGTACGCAATCAAAAATGACTTCTAGTGACGTGAATTTAAGGTATAGGTTCGTATGCAAAGTATGATAAGTTTTAATTTTTTTAACGGATTTGAATTTAGTTTATTTATTTATGGTCGTGGTTTTTACTTTGGCTTTAGTACACTATGTGCAAATGCAAACTCCATATAAAACTGTTTTTGCCGATAAAGGATGATTGAAATACATTTGAAAATTGAAGTTCATAATCAGATTGAAATTCTAAATTACAGAATCTTCGAAAGTAAAAGTTATTTTCTTGGTACCTAATAAAACGTGTGCAGGTGGCAGCGCGTTGATGTCTTTTCTTCCCAAACGCGGCTTCACTGAGCATTGTGAGTCCTCGCTTAAAAAAACGATTCCAAATCCGAACTCAATTGTGTGGATACCAAGAACGCAACAGGTAAGAAATACAAAACGAAACTTTGAACACCGAAGATCTAAAAATACTTTGAACTTGAAAAAATTGGCTCTTATTGGTACCTCAGCGGGCTGGTACTAATTTTTGGACTGAAAACTAAAATACATCGTTCTTATTCAATATCCATATTTAAACGATAAATTAGCATCACGTATTTATTATTAGTCACAAACTGAAATAACAATGGTAATTTTCCTATCAAAACTGCCAGTTAGTTGGTCAGGCGTTTAAACTTCATTGTAAAGCTGCGCCTCTGATTAGTGAGAGAGCGAGTTTGTGTAATAAGCAGGAGCGGACATGCTATAGACATAATCCTTTTGTAAGTCATGAGGGGAGCGGTAGCATGCGAGCGAGGAGGAGCGGGGCGCGGGGGGCGGGGGCGGCCGTCGCGGCGTGCCTCGGCCGCTCTCCGCTCAGTGGAAATTTCCATTGCCCGAGCGTCGAGCGAATGAGCCGCAAACGATGCGTGCACACAGACGCGAGGCGCCACTCAAGACGGTGAAGCCGACATACCGAAGCGTGCAGTCAGGCTCGCGAATGTTCGCCTAACTGTATGGCCCATGTATGAACTGTCTTATGTTCATATTTTGGCACAAACTTCGCTTGACTCCTCAAAGAGATTGTACTCGGTACAAATTGGCATGGTTACGAAATTCCCTGAAACCCAAACGTCTGTTCTAGACGTTTCTATGTCGCGGCGTGGCGCGATAGAAGCGAGCGTACCGCGCCCGCTTATGCTATACTCTTCACACCTTACCGGCCGTCTCAAGCGCACTTTCGGCAACACGCTTCAGTGACTAATCCTTACTAACTGTTGAACAAACTGTGGTGTGAGATGTACTAATTTCGAAACGCAGTTCTATCGAATGTAACGAATTCAAGCGATTTCATTTAGCCAATCAATGTTGGAGGGCTACAAACACGTGACAGCCAAATAAAATAAACTAAGTACTTTTCATTCAATGTTTGTGTTTATTACAATGAATATTCAAAGTTTCTCTAAAAATTTAGTTTAAAAAACTATTTCATTATTTAATAGTAGTAGTAAACTACTTTAATGAAATTAATATTTGAGTGCTGCGTAACGGCTGTCAGCTACAATATTTCGTTCAAAAACCAAGTCAACGAAATAAGAAATTATTAATGTTAATTTTTTATTTCATATTTCATGATATTTTTAATTCTGTTTTTTACAAATTTCTAGACCTGCCGGACTTAAAAACATGAAACTAAACTACTAACTCAGTTAAGAAAATGGTAGTATCGACAGCAGCGGTCATTTCAGATTGAAAACTTGTAAGTAGGTATGTATATTAAATGAAATGGCCTGCCAAAGACTACATGTAGATTAATAAAATAAAGACATAGTGAGTGAAGGGGCACTCGAAAAAATCTAATAATTGCTTATTGCAATAAACCACAAAATTAACCAAATTTTGCATTGCGAAATGCTAGTTCAAATAGGTTTGGGAAATCTGATGAAAATAATATAAAAAAAAACGAGACCATTTCAGCTGTTTTCTAATGAACCAATGAAACAATGAACGAAGTTTACCGGGTCATGTACTATGTATTTTGTTTCGGCTGATGTGATTCTTATATAAATAAATGTAGGGCTAGCACAACTTTGACGTAAAAAATACGTAGCGAGTTTTCGATAGAAAAGTGCACGCCATTTACGACTGTCAAGTATGCTTCTGATGGGTGTAAATGGCGTACACTTTTCTATCGAATACTCGCTACGTATTTTTACGTCAAAGTTGTGCTAGGCCCACAGGTTTATAAATATATCTTCTTATTAACCTTATTATCTCAGAATAATAGGGTACGTGGAATAGAAAAATAACATCTATTATCTAAGATAATGGATAATTGCTATAAAAATAGATATTTTTGTTCTGGAACATTGCTGTTGTTGAAATCGATACCTTGCTGGTACGTTGAGTTTATTAACAGTGACGGCGGCGACATGTTGACAGTATGCCATCCGCGTTTCTCATGAATAACCACCATTTTTACCTCCTGGACCAATTGAGTATCACATATCCGATGGCGCATTGTCTACAGAGATACCTACATATTTTCCATGGAACCGATATCATTAAGGATGTAAGATATTGGAGACAAATGGATCTTACGAGTATATGGTATTAATTTGTGCCACAGTCGACCCCACTCGCCTTCTACATTCATTAAATAAAGGCTCGTAGCTTAACTTTTTTATATAGCTTTTTTAAAGAAAAATAAGCCTGCGGAATTTTCGGTTCTACTAAGTCCATACAAAAACACTTAAACCCGTTCAGTAATAATTCGAAGAACTCAGAACAAATGCCCAAACGTAAACTTTTGCATCAAATGAAAAGCATGAAAAATTTAACGAACAAAAATACAATTGGCAACGTTTGTAAAGCCCGTTACACACAGTGCAGTCTGACGTCTGATCATGCCATGTATAGGGGATCTAAGTTTCCACGACAAAAAAATGGCGATCAATCATTGCCAAGACGAAAATAGTACACAATTTCCACACGTTGACCACACGTGATTTCACTTTGTAACTGACTTGTAACCTTGTTATAAAGGTATTTAAGTCTATAATAATTTAAACAAATAAGAACCATATACCATTGTTACTGAAAATATAGGGTAGTATCTTTAGGGCAACAGTGCAAACGACGCCAAAAGCGCTAAACTGCCGTTTATAATATAATGCTATAAAGCAGCTACTCGATATATTGTCATTTTTTTCTATTTAACTCGAATCCTGCCTATTTAAAAGCTTTCACTTTCTTTTAAAAGAGTTACTCGTATATTGGAACTCATTACATAATTTATCAGTTAGCTCTTTTCCGTCTTATATTATAATTTTGTAGACACTAAAAACCATGAAAACTTTGTGTTGTCCAACGTGTTCGAGCTGAAGCAATTATCCGTTAAAAAAAAACATACAGACGAATTGATAACCGCCTCCTTTTTTGAAGTCGGTTAAAAAGTATGTAACAAATGTTAAGTTGGTTGCATTGTATTTACATAATATGACGTCATTTTGTTTGCTGTACTCATTTAAGGCTAGGTTGACACTCGTTGTTAGAATATACGCAAATCAGAGAAGTGCAAAACGTCAACACTACTTGTACTCACGTCTTTATCTATCTATATATATATAAATGAAACCCGTTTTCCATGGTCACGGCATCACGCGTGAATGGCTGGACCGATTTCACTAATTCTTTTTTTGTTGTATTTGTTATTATTAGGAGAAAGTTCTTACGGATAAAAATATTAAGAAATTCTCTCAGAAATATTGAAAAACCCTAAAAACAGCCCTTTTCTTTTTCCCATACAAACGTTTTCTAACTAAAACGAGCTTTATTGCTATTGTATAAAGTTCATATTGAATTGCAAGCACTC
This sequence comes from Alcis repandata, assembly GCA_949125135.1. Taxonomy (NCBI): domain Eukaryota; kingdom Metazoa; phylum Arthropoda; class Insecta; order Lepidoptera; family Geometridae; genus Alcis; species Alcis repandata. Next base: position 9,573,875 of record OX421221.1, on the reverse strand, counting down.
ACTGTTGTTTAAGCAATGTAGGTATGTTCCTAACGTCCAAGAGTCAATTTGCACTTTATTACCTCTGTACAAAGTTCAAATTCAATCATATGTATCAAAACAGTGTGCGTTGGAGCACAGGTAAAACAAAAAAAAAGAAAAAAAAATCGAATAGTTCATTCATTTGTTTTAAAATTTCGAAGAATTTGACTCCAAGTCATATCAAATTTAAAAAAAAATTGAAACAACAACAAACTGTCAATGTCAGTGTTTTTTTTTTCATGGATGAGTTTGCTTTTGTCAACTGATACACGAAACAAATTCGTACCTATAATTGTAATATATTATATGTATAAAATTGTAAATAGTGTTTTGTGCAGTGTTTATATTTAATTAGGCAGTACCATAGAGAAGTACTGTATGGCAGTACGAAGTCTGCCGGGTCAGCTGGTCATGTTAAAAAAAGAAAAAAACACGTTTTTGTTATAAAGGGAAACTACCTAACAGTTCCACGAAAAATACGGAATAACAAAATGGTTGAGTCCTGTAGGCCTAGTACAAATTTTGACGTTAAATGTAATGTAAGTTAAATGTTAAATGTATGTTAAATGTACGAAGCGAGTATTCGATCGATGCAAAATTTTAAAGCGGAGTCGGACGTAAATGAAAACTGTATTATTCATTATACTTATGTTTATTGAATACTCGCTACGTGATATTTTGTGGTACAAAATTTGTGATAGGTACCACAAAATATCACGCGTTGGTGGTAAGAAGGTAAGAAAACCTTAAAACAATAAGTTATTGTTTCAAAGCGGTTGGTAATTTGATTGACGAGTCATGACACCGACATTGGTATTTGATACGTATTACATACGTCAATTTTACTTAGTACTTTTCCTAATAGTCATTCCTATTGATGATAGCTTCAATTCTATTGTCCCATTTCAAATGACCGTATTATGCAAACAAATGTTGCCACATTTAACATATGTGCAGGAAAAGACGGAAATACCTTCGATCATATAACACAGCCAATACCTGTAAATGTATACCTAAATAGAGTAGTATACTTTTGTCCGTAACGCAAGTATGGCAGCTGTAAATATAGATCGATCCTACTATCCTACTCCTACTAATATAATAAACGCGAAAGTTTGTAAGAATGTATGGATGTATGTTTGTTACTCTTTTACACAAAAACGGCTGAACGGATTTACATGAAATTTGGAATGGGTTGTTCATGGGCTGGATTAACACATAGACTACTTTTTATCCCGGAAAACGCGAGTGAAACCACGGGGCGCAGCTAGTAAACGCATAATCGCATAGACAAAATATAAGAAGAAAATGGATGAAACTGATTTTATCGAAGGCGTATGTCAAAGTCGATAAAATACCGTACTGCTCACAGGTTTGGTTTATGTCCAATGTCCATGTACCTACATGTCTATATTAATAATCTTGCTACAAAGTATCTGTTCCTGAGTCTATTTTATCAAATACTAGGCTTCGCGTTATTAAACAAAGATTATTGAAGCCTTAAAAAAACACGTATCGAACGAGTGCAGTCACGTGCGTTGAAACGTCTCTTTGTGTCTTCTTGAGCAATGCTCGAATCATGCGTAAGTATTATGTTATTTTAAACTTTACTGCAAAACGAGCGAGGTATTTAGTAATTGAGTTAAAAGCGAGGTATTATCCCCTCAAAAAGGGCGAAAACTTGCTGCAGCGCCATCGGCTGATTGTGATAAAATTTGGCTGAAATATGTGATAATTAATTCTGAACTAGAATTTCGAATATGAGTAAAATCAGTGAAGAGGTTAAAGAGAAAAAACTTTGTGATTGTCGCAAAAAAATATCTCGAGGTCTACTGCTCGCTGAACTACTCGTACTAGTATAAATAGTAGATAGTAGGTAACTAGCTCTACGCCTAACTGTGACCGTGACAACCTTAAACCATTCTATTTTATAATCCTGATATTAAAAATAAATGTAATGTAGCTAACAGCGGTAAATCGAGATCAATGGCGTTCCTGGTGGCGGAGGCCAAGACCTACTTTAGGTCGCTGCGCCAGAAGGGTAGGTAAATAATTAAGCTATCTGAATGTTTCTTACTCAATCACGCAAAAACGGACAGCTGAACGGATTTGGAGAAATTTCGTACGGAGGTTGATGATCAGGAAAAAATAACAGCCCCCGTAGAATATTAAGAATAAACGCGGGACGCAGAAAATCTTTAAACCGATTAGCTGCCCTTTTAACCAGCTTTTAGCTTTCAACATTTTTGTAAACTTGATTAACGGTACTCTAGTTATCGGCAAAAAATGTACACAAAATATTCCAAAAGTGGTAAAGAATGGAAAATGACTTTATTGCTTGCAACCTGAACAAATAATAGCAATTACTGGCGGTAATTGGTAGTCAGTAATAATGGCGGTTACGGACTGACGGCTTTTTGAAGGCTTATTTAAGACGTGTCCAACTGTCGACAGCTAGCCATGCGCGGCGCATGCGCAGGGGCCGTGCGCTCCGCGCGCCTCGAATAGCTGTAAACGTGTCACGTCACACACGCGCAACATGCACATGTTCCTAAAATGCACGCGAATCGCAGGGTCCCTGTACGTGCTTAGGTGTTAACCCGCCTTTATAAAGAACTAGCTGTGGCCCCCGGTTTCACCCGCGTTTCCGGGATAATACATAAGTAGCCTATGTGTTAATCCAGACTATGAACAACGTCGGGGTTCGCTAACGTCGGCATAAGCAGTCATTATCAATCGGTTATAAAACCGGATTTTACCAGCTAATCGCTATTTATTGTCTTCTGATAGTTATTATAACGTAATGAAATTAAATTTCTTTTTCATACAATTTATAGTTGTAATAAGTTGATATTATTAATCATTGTTCAAATTACGATAAAATAAAATGCAATTCAATTGTTTGCGCCACCTACCATTTTACAATTCAAATTACTTAACTACGTATGCGTCTTTTTATCATTTCTATACCGCAATAAGTTTTATTGGACGCTTCAGTTTTAAATTGTTTTGTTTTTAGCTTCATAGGATTCTATTGGCGGCAAGATCTGCAGGCTTAAAGTAAAGTTGATCATTATCGATAGTAATCTCATGCTATTGCTATCCCACTCGCGCCAACCTACTCGCACTATGCGCGCTCCCGCTTGCGCTCGTGACTATCAAAATCAGAATCACGAACGGACATTTATGATATAGGGTCTGATATCATGGGCCATCCTGTTCACCAAGTCGTAAACCTCGAACCACTCACCAAACGTAATCAAAATATTTCCATAGAGTCTGGTTAATGTTCTAAGTTTCCAAGCATAAGAATTATGCTATGATAATAACTGAAAAGTGGTGGTTTATAAGTGTTTTTCAAAGTTTTTCAAGTTGAATTAAAATTATTTTTAATTTATTTATTAAATTCTGGGTGGCGCAGACTTGTTATGGGCAAACGTGAGCGATTTGCTCGTCTCGTCACTTAATAGCATAAAATACTTAGCGTGCGCTATTTTCACGTGCAAAATAATAACGAAAAACCAAAAAACGATAGAATTTTATAGAAACTTTTTATAGAAATATTTCGGAAATATAAATTTATTTATCATTCATATTCTGGACACTCTGTATAAATATAACAAGTATTTTTCGAAATTGGGTTAGGTATTCAAAGTTTATCAATCTTTATAAATGTATTTTTGACCAGGTAAGTAAAATTTAATTTCTTTTACAAATAAAAGTACTTACCTATATAAGAGGGGTTCCCAACGAGTCACAGTAAATATTAGCTTTAACTCTTCAAAGAAATAGTAACCTGCATTAGGCGAGTAAAAATAGGACATTGCGTAGAAATCTATGAGATTACATCAGACTCCCTGTGCTAACTTTAGAAATATTTATGTCCAACGGAAAATCTCAGAATATGTTTGTTATTTGAATTATTTAGCATGTATTCAGTAAATGGCAGATCCAGAGTAGGGGGGGGGGGTTGACCCCTAGCTCCCCCTACTCCTAAGCCGTCCCTAATACCTGTAAACCCTATAACCAACTAATTGCATACTAGAGAGGTACATCTACATCTACTAACTAAGGTATACATCTGTAAGAGGTTTTTCTCGAATTGAAATGTACTTAAGTAAATTTAAAACCAGCTAACAACTTCTATAGTTGCTTTGATGCAATGCAAAATCTTACGAAAAACTAGAAACCTAGAAAATGTATAGTTTGACTTGTAAGTAAAAAGTACCTACTTCTTTTTCCTACTTCCTGCGAATACATAAACGCAAAAGTTTGTGAGAATGTATGGATGTCTGGATGTCTGGATGTATGGATGTATGTTTGTTGGTTACTCTTTCACGCAAAAACGGCTCAACCGAAAAACTCAAATGAAAGTTGTTCGAGGGCTGGATTAACACATTAGGCTACTTTTTATCCCGGAAAACGCGGGTGAAACCACGGGGCACAGCTAGTCTTTCATAAAATAATAAAAAAAAAGTATACTTATACTTAGCTTACTTGCTTACTTAGCTTACTTAGATACTTATTTTTTTTCTAAAGTCGATGGGATTCTGTAATCTGTATCTACTGCAAATTAATAGACAATTGGATCACGAGTTTTGTTTTCGTCACATCACACTTCGTACCAAAGATTTCTTTAAACAATGAGTAACGGACCGTGAATAGCATTCGAACTAAAAAGGCTAAAGCCGTAGTAACTATTAAGCAATCTCTGTGTTTAGCCTGCAAATGCTGCAAGCTACATTAGACATTATTACGACGACACAGAGCTAAAATTAGTTTGACAATACTTCAAAGAGAAATTATAATAAATTGTATAGAAAGGTAAAATTATTTTCTTGAATTCTTAACATGCCTCAATTTCTGTGTTCTATTTTTTTAACTAGCTGCGCCCCTCAGTTTCACCCGAAAGAGATGAAAAACGATGGCGGTAAAGAGTAGCCTTCGTGTTAATCCTGGGATAAGCTATGTCTATTCCAAATTTTAACAAAATAGGTTTAGTAGTTACGGAGATAAGTGGTAACAAACATTTACACACTTACAACTTTCCCATCTAACAAGAACATTATTTTTACAAAACAAAAAACAAAAACCGACTTCAAAGGACCGACTATTGTTCATTGTCATCATATAGTTATTCATCTATTTGTCGCGCACGTACTTAATGCAAATTTAAGACTTATATGGTTTTCTCATGGATACCATTATCAGAACTGGACTAAATTGAAATGGGACCAAATGGGAAGCGTCAGCTTTCTAATAAAAAAAGAATCATCAAAATCGATTCACCCAGTCAAAAGTTGTGAGGTAACAAACATAAAAAAAAAATTAAAAAAAAAAATTAAAAAAAAACATACAGACGAATTGATAACCTCCTCCTTTTTTGAAGTCGGTTAAAAATATAAATGAATTTGTAACCTTACTAATTTATCAGGAAAATAGAAGTTAAGTAATTAAAAATGAAGTGGGATTAACTTTGGCGAAAACGACTTTTTGTTTCGGTGCCTTTACTTTCGAAAAGTAGAAAAAATAAGTTCCAAAACAGAAGCAATATTATTTTATGTCTGAAAACTAAAATTGCGTAATTTTTATGGTTATTCGAATTGTAAACCTTAATTTGTACCTACTATAAAATTACTTTAATCTGATTAGTAATCATTTTCGATAACTCTTAAAACACTTGGCGAAACTGTGGTTAAATTATGCTTTACTAAAAATCCTAACTACGTAAAATACTATTTGCATGTTATTTCTGTAAAGAGTCGCGGAAAAGTCGGCTTTACCTTCTTACTCATTTCTGTTAAAGTGGTTTACCACGCCACTTCGCAAATTACTTTTTAACGACAGCGAGTACGAAATAAACGGCAGTTTCAGACTCCGTTTAGTAGACCTACCTAGATTTCTAAACATGATCAATTAAAACCTTTGTGCTTTTACTTTGATGTGAGTTTATCGCTAAGCTTTTCTAGATGCTCTACCTCTACATAATCGGTAGAGCTATAGAAAAAATATAGAAAAACGGCAGTTGTGTAAACGAAACAAAAAAAGTTAGCAAGTTAACTTTAAAATAAGTTAAATACTTCCTGTAAAAATACACACCGATTGAAAATCGGAACCGGACAAATATTGATAACCACTCTGCCGTTTTTCTATATCAACAAAAAAATCGCACTAAATAAAAATAAAAAAAACTTACATTAAACACCGCCGGAGCTAACGGTATAGCTGCTTGGTTGTGAAGATGTTTTTTCGACATTTTCGCCTTTTTTCTCCGTCACGATGGTTAATTTATCAAGATTTTCACAGAGGAAATATTTATTTTATGTTTAGAAATTTAATTCTAAACAAGTAACGTTACAACCGAGTCGCGTTCCTCAACTCAGTGAGACGTCTCGAACTGTAGTTAGGTTTTCGACGAGCGAAAATACTTAGCGGCCGCTGCTGGCGGTCGCTCGAGAGCCGATCGGATGGTTCACCTTGGTTTAAAAAAGTTTTGCGATTTGAAACGAAAGACGCGGCGAGGACGGCACGTCGCGCCACTGTTGTGGTCGAGTCGGCAATGAGCGTTGCGCGCGTACGAGCGCGCTAGAGCGAGTGATTTGAAACGTCGCGTCGAGTGGCGCGCGGCCGAGCTCGCGAGCGCTGAAACGGAGGCGCTGGCGACGTCACTGCCTCGCGCCACGAAGCAGCGCCGCCGTAGCGCTGAAAATCGTTCGCCGGCCAGGCCAGCTCGAGCGGCGAGTGGCTGGCCGCCGCAAGTTGGCCATGTTTTCCTGACATGAGGCGCCGCTGTGACGGCCGCCTGGGCCCTCACCTCCCTGGAACATCGCAACACGCGAATCACCTTTTCTACCCCACGCCAAGTATATATGCAAAATAGCTTGCAATTATAGTAACTCTCACGAACATAACAAGTTTACAAGCATGACTGATTTTCGTGAAGTTTGAACTGAACTGAATTTCCATTGATTTAATTTCTTTGTTTTCTACTTTTTTGTAGTCTTCTTGTTGGTTTATTATTCATCTAAGTATAAAAATTAAACTCTTATTTTAACTTTTCGAAATATCTTAGGAAAATTAAACCATTACTAAGTTCTTCATTGTTTGTTTGTTTGCCATCAAATACTAATGAAGGTAGGTCTCTTCCAAAGTTCAGCACAAGGCTAGATCTCGTTTCAAACCAAACCGCCCCTCACCCTCACCGCACCTCCACCAAACCGCAGTTAGGTATACTCTACCTGATGTAATATGGACGAACCTATACTACAGTATCTAATAACAGTCTACATAATGTTGCTAAACACAAGCACAAAATAACAAAGCCGATGATCTAAGTCCCACCTTATACTGATAAATAAACTGTGACGCTATGATGACCACTGAATGCTTAACTGAAACATTATAGCTGAATTATATCAAACCGCAAACTGTAAAAAAAAGCAAAATCAACCTTACAGTACCGTGACAAGGATCATTTTAGCTCCCATATCAGGACGATCAGTTACCATCAGTGCACAAGTAACGTTTACTGATTCCTTTTAGAGCGTACGACGTTAGTAAAATGTTTTATAGTTGGAATACCAATGGGAACTAAACAATCGAGTGGAAATATCCCTAAATCCTTGAAACTTGCAAATAATGTCGATAAAACGGAAATGAATAAAGCATTATACAAGTCGTCAATCATGAGTGGTTTTGCTATCAAATAAACTCGTATTGTGTTTGCCTTAAATGTATTAAAATCATAATATACAGCAAGCGCCATGACACAATGTTGGGTGACTTGTTTTCTAAAACGGAAAATTTAGGAAGAAATTCCGTACAACAGTATCATTATGATAATTATGAATATGCATTACGATTTTAATTAATTATTAAATAATGATTGAAGTTTATCATTTAGTGTAGGTACTGTGTATGCAAGACTAATTTATGGCGTATTTTTAATTTAAAAGTTAGAAGACCTTTTATTAAAAAAAAAATTGGAAAAATCTCTTTTTTGTAATTTTTGCGATTGAATATAAGTATCAGTCTATCTGATAGAAAGCAATTTTATAAATGATACTTAGATAACCAGAACCAATCAAAGATTTTGATAATACTTATAATTATAATTAATAAATAATTAAAAACCGTTGCACACTCATAAGTCCCCACTACGATCCCACACAAAGACAAGGACAACAATTACTAATACCCAGACCCAGAACCGATATTCAAATTTATAATTCAAACATCTGTCCGGTCGGGAATCAAACCCGGGACCTCTGGCTTATAAGGCGGAAATGCTACCGCTGAGCCTAACAGGTCGTCAAATCAAAAGGGGTTAAAATGCACCCCTTTCGTGTGTTTCTAACTGATATTTGCGACACTATAAGTACAGATACACGGTGCTGCCCTGCCCTCGACCTCGTTCTGTCCCCCTATTTAACTTTTTTTAGGGGTGAGTTTTATAAAATACTAATAATAGCTTGAGCTTCAGTGCAAAATTCTAATGCAAACTGAACATAACTAGGTATTAAAACACTCGTGTGATTTTTAGTTAGTTCTAGTTTTTACTAGGTATTATTTTGCTACAGTTTCATAAACCTATTATGAAACTGATGCATTATGAGGGGCTGTATCCGAGCCGTAGGCGAGGTTTTTAATAGTATCACACGAGTGTTTTAAAACCTGGTTATGTGTAGGTAGTTTCATACACTACAAACGCCAAAATGTCAAGTGGGAAACTAGCGAATGACCACGGGTAATAGAGATTCACTTTCGCAGCTATTTCTAATAACACTGAAATTTTGTGATAAAGTAAAAACAAATGTATTGGCAAAGGAGTGCAACAAACCAATAACATCGGATCAAGGAAAGTGACTTCAGAATCGTCCAGTTAGCCTCTTACGAGTACGTAACTGCGCCTGCAATATCCCTGGACTCCACTCGAGCCGACCGGCGGATTTTAAGTTTTTATTTTGCGAGCTATGTATAATTTTAAGAGATTATTACGATGAAGGGTTGTCTATATTCCAAAATCGATAAAAAAATTAAAGCTATTAAACACCCAAACTTCCATACATCATCATCCACAGCCCACAGCCGTCTCACTCCAACTGGTATCGGCCATCCATAAATTGCGTCACACGCACAGCTCGTCACATTTGTGTGACTCCCCCTTCTTAGTGTGCCGTCACATTCGAGTAATAAAAAAACTATTTTTAGAATTTGAATATTTTTTTATCTGACATCACAACACTTAGAACCTCTCCCACCTCTTGCCAGACTTCATCGACCCCCTGTTTTACATACACACATTATTATATACTCTCTTTCTTGGTCATTCTAGTTTTAAAAGTAAGTTTGTTGGTACAGGCCGAGCTAGCCCGATCAGAGTTTTCATGCGCTTGAATGCCTCTGGCATTAAAATAATGAACTTTTTTAAGCTCCGATAAACAGATCAAAGAATGTAATGAAGTGATCCAATATCAATTCAATCCAATTATGATGATAAACCACAATTTGTGCTGGCAAACATGGAACATGGACTCGCTGGAGTGCATTACGTGCACTTCAGCGAGTCCATGGAATCAAAATTCCATTGTATTAATTGGTCGGCTACCGGAAAATCCATCAAAGCTTCGCTGCATTGCAAATAGCACTCAATTACGGGAGCGCTTTCATCTGCCCGTGACATACGCGCTGATCCCAGTCAATATCATAGCTAGCTAGACTAGACTTGCCTTTGGCAGAAATTAATAATCCCGTTGCAGAGGGATAGCATGATTTGCGAATTGTATTGGTTTCCGGCTTTGGAATGTTCATTTTGAATGCTTGGATAAATTTTGCCGTTGACAAATTCAAATTGGAGCTGAAAGCTACGAGTTTATTGATTTTATGCTTGTATGCATTATCATTGTTAATTTTCGTGAAATCAGGACAGCTGCCAGGATTCTAGTTCAAATAAAGGTAGTAATTTAGACGAAATTTTTTGTCTTTTTATATGAGCACTAGCTGGGCCCCGCATTTTCACCCGCGGTCAAAATGTTAACATGAGTTTTGATTGGGCCCTAGGCCCTAGCCCGAGAGGAGGCGATAACTGATTAATAGGACTTAGTAAATGTGTAAAAATAAAAAATTGTAATAATAGCGTTAATATGTGAGGATTGTGTGTATGCCCCGAGCATTCATGCTCACCATCGAAGGCTCCTTCTTGCAGCGGCGTCATGTGCCGGGTCGTTCTCTTCCCCTAAATATGGTTGAGGAGGGCGATGGCTGGCACATGCGTCACACTCGTGACCGGGTGCTGCTTGCGGGTCGCTGGTCTGCTCGAGGCAAACACACAATTCTTTTGTAGTTGTAAATATTTAATTTTATAAATAACTCTTCTTGTCGCACTGCCTAAAGTAAATTAAGTTGTAAAAATTTGTAAATGTTAATAAATTCAATTGTAATAGTAAAACTCACGGACCGTGGAGTCTGTGGTGTTCAATAAACTTGATAAAAAAAAAAAACCTGAAGCTCGCCCTTGGGCTCGAGCTCTACGTAAAGTAATTTAAATAGGTTTAAAGCAGTTATCATAATACGTACCACAGACAGGGTTTCCAACTTATTGAACAAAAATGTAGTAAATATAGGTAGGTGTGGTAAAAAATGAACTAATATCCTACTATCCTACTAATATTATAAACGCGAAAGTTTGTAAGTACGAGTATGTTAATTACTTTACGTTACTTTACATTTGTTGTTATTGCTATCTGTTTATCTATGCTATTAAGACAGTAAAGCGCTGCTATTAGCAATCTGGGCGGCATATGGCAACCCTAACCACTGGCTCCCTTTGTAATTATTTTCCATTACCGGTAAACATGCACTTATTGACCTGGCCGCAGCTACAATTACTGTCAATAGGTATCAATTTTGCAGCGTAAGTGCCTACTATGTACACAACGAATGCCTGCGTGATGTTAACTCAATCCTGCGGATCTACATGCACTCCAACAGGCAGTGTTCAATTTTATAGCGACAAAAACCATTTTCGATATAATCCAGGGTTTACACTACTTCTATTTTAAACTTCATTTCAGTTTTTTCAGCCATTACGCAGTTGAGTTGAAACAAACACACGTACTTGCACTAACGTTAGCATTAATAAATAAATGATGATAGGTACAAATAATTTTCTGATTCTTTGCTGCGCAATAATATCGAGCTGATTCTAGTTTGATGATCATAGTTCAGTGTCTCATAAAAATAGAATTGCAAATTGACACGTCACATGCTTAGTACGAACGCTGAAACAATAGTCTTCGTTTTATGTACGTTTAGCACGTTCGAGGTGCTAATAAATCTTTCAATTTGGTTTGATACGATTCTCTCTTGTTTTATGTTCAGTTAACCTGTCGAAAATCACGGGTGCCTCTTCACGTATTTGTAATGCCCAAGTTTGTGTTATTGCTTAGTCATAGAATGCTACTACTGTTTAACATCTACAAATAAGTCTCAAATTAACTTAAGAAGGGGACGGTATTTGCTAGGGTTTTGCTTCCGTTGGTGATTTATTGATATCTAGACTTTAGAGCTTTTTCAGTGCGCTGAATCGTCGGCCCTAGAGTGAAGAGAGAGAAAATTTCGCTCTAAGCGACAGATAAACAATTCGAGTATTTTTTTTCCACGTATGCTGTGATGGGTAAAGCGAGTGGAGAGCAGAGTGATAGCTCTACCCTGACCAACGAATAGTGCCGGCGGTGAATGTGCATCACCTCAACGTCATGGTACAAAAATAATTGTATGAACCCAAACCTTGAAAGCATGACATGTTTAGGTGTTCGCCATTAACTAATAAGATGGCGAAAAATCGTAGTATGTATTCTGGTGTAGATGTAAAGTCATCCTGGTCATGCATCATCGTTATACTTGCTGATCTCAACCATAGATAAGCATCGTGATTAATGTGAATACCTATCTGTGAACTGTTATCAGTGAGTGTATTGTTTATTTTGGGCTAAATCTGGTCACACTTAACACGAAACACATCAGATACTATCTAGTTAGACAGATATAGATTCTAGATTTAGCTAATAATACTTTGAAGATTGCATTAGATAGAAAATGTACGAGTATTAGCGATTGGAATAGTCAATAATTATCAAAGTGCTGTCGACAGAAAGCTACGAGTATGTTTAGGTATCTTTACTTCTGCTTCCAAGAGTTATATAGGTATGTTAGAGATCTGTAAAATATAATCTCAGTGGCTCTCCAACTCTCCAGTCGCCACCAATTCACACAGTAACATTTTGTTTAGCAATATTTTGTGCATTTTGTTTTTAATGGAATACCTATATCTGTGGTTCTTCTTAGTAATAATTTCATAAGGTGTTTCATGTTCCCGTGAACTGAAGGGGCTCGTCTGAAAACTAGCTGAGTGCTCGGCACTCAGCATTTATTCTGAGATAAATCCCTTTTGGCCTGATTTTTAATATTTCAGTTTTGTGTTAAAATGTTAGTCTTTTAGTTACTGTATATATAGTGGTTCTTTTCGATATTTGTTACTCAATCACGCAAAAACACTTGAGTGATGTGTGAAAGTACCTTATAGCCGACAACTTTTTATTCACAGAATAAAAATAGATAGTAATCTTAATAGGCAGCACAATGCGCGCAAGCCCTTGAATAAAATAAAATAAAAATTCCAAACTAAATTTTAAAGATGCTACGATTTTTGGAAGTAGTCCACCTAGAGCACCCGTCCGAATAGCACCTGCGCGAAGAGCACCCAGCCTAGTCCAGGAAGAGCACCTATCCATTTTTTTGGCAGGTGCTCTTCGTGGATTCAAATTTATTTTTACATTTGTGTCCACGAAGAGCACCTACCACTTAACAGCCTAGTGTTGAATGCTATAATTTGAATATTTCGAAAAGAAAATAAAAGGTATTTCCAAAAATTTGTACTAAACGTGTACTTTTTTTGTTGCAGGTTCATCGAGGAGACGTCAAGCCGGTTACAGCGACGTATCACACTCACGAATCAGTCGAAATTTTATTCTCAAAAATTCCGGTTAGGTTAGGTTTTTTTTAGTCGTCCTCCTCCGCCTTTGATACCCCTGATCTGTTACGAGGTCCTTTTTTAGGTTTTCTAATCCCACAATTTGATTTTAAGTCGCCACTCTTGTGGCATTCAGTCATATATTTGATCGTTAACAAAATAGTATCATACGTCTTAATAATAGAGTTTAAATAATTTGAGCTAGTATAATCTATATTTTATTTTTCTATATACTTCCTGGTGGTAAGCGATCACTGTCGTTACCACGGATACGTTGCCGACCTATCCTATCTACCAATCTGTCGACCTGTTTGGCTCAGCGGAAGTGTATCCGCCTTATAAGCCAGAGGTCCCGGGTTCGATTCCCGGCCGGGCAGGGGGTTGAATGATGAATTTAAACATCTGCTCTGGGTCTGGGTGTTAGTTGTCCTTGTCTTTGTGTGTGTTCCATGGCATCGACACAGGATATCCTAGTGGGGAACTATGAGTGTGAAACGTTTATTTTATCTATATTTGCTTAGGATATCGGCTGAAACCGCGGGCGTAGTTAGTATCATAGAAAAACATATGCGAGTATGACCTTCTTCATCATTACCATGTCCTTGATTGAGAAACTGATTCTAGTGCTGATTGATTTCTATTGGTTTTTATTAGCTGACCACAGGGCCACTGATCTTATGTAATGTTTATGCAAGTTATACTCATATTCATTGCACTTCGTGTATCGGAAATATTCTTGATCGAAGCCCATGTGGTAGCCAATTGAGATATATCAGCATAATGATTGCTTTTATTACTTGTGTTTATTACTTGTGTTATAAAAGCAATCATTATATCATTACGTTTATATTCTTGCCTATTTCGTAGGTATACCTACGTATAAATATTTGAGTATATAATATAGGTAGAGGTGAAGGTACTGAAGGTTAAGTAAAGTCCAGGAACATGAGCCTCAACCTTTTGCAAGTGACTATAAAAGGTTAAAATTCCTGTTTTCTCGCAAACGCACGCATAACTAATTCGTGTCTTATATTAAGACTGCTAATTCACGAGCAGAAAGAAAATTCTAACAAAGCCTATCAGGACCTGCTCAATTTGAGTATGGATTAAAACAAACAGTTTCTCGATTTTACTATCTTTCGCGAGATTATTTTTCCTTAAACGAAATGTCTAGGACAGGGCTATGTCCAGCAGAGGACAAACATAGGATGGACTATAATGAGACGAAATCTCAATAGAATTTAATTCTAAAGTCGGTCTCTTCGCATAAAAATACTCACGCGAACGATTCCAATATCGACCGTGAACTAGTGAATATGCCTACAATGTTCAAGTGCATACACCTGATACAATGTCAGGCGAGCCTCTTAACCTGCAGTGCCTGAATCACCAGCGACCAATTATGCCGGACGCAACCCGTGCAGTGACACGTGCGGTGTGAAGTGGTTCCTAGAGTTTCTTGTTTTGGGAACTTTGAACGAAACTTTGGGACGAATCTACAATAATCGATTCCCTATCATCGATTCTTACAATACCAATCCAACAGAATACTTTTTGCACCCGATTCCATAAAATAATATTTTGAATGCCCCTCGAATTCTAAATAACAATTTAGACCAACCATAAATGCTGTCAGAACCTTTTTTAAGCTCACGACATCAGCGTTAATTGATACGTGTTTAGTTAAATGAAATTGCACTGTATCCATTCTATAAAGTAAACAAAACTGTTGCCTCCTAAACTTCTGTACAGGGTTATTCATAAAGGGTATGCTAAGCCGAAAAGCGCTCATAGTGATACTCATAATATAATTATGAACCACTTTTATTAAGGGAACAACCCGAAATTCGCGAAAAAAAATCAGCTGTTCCATAGAAAAATGTCAATGACACTCGACAAAGTGTATGGATGCTGATCTTTTTTCCGAATTCTGGGTAGGTCCCGTAGTTGTTCATAATGATGAGTGCTATGAGCCCTTTTCGGCCTTTACCTATAAATAACCCTGTATACATATAATAAAAATGTAAGCGATCGCTGTTTGTACATAGAAGATTTATGACGACTACTATTATTAGGCGCCTTTATAAACGCAATAGAAATAACAATAATAATTGTTATATTTTTTGGCTGTTTGTCTGTGCATTGGTTCGCGCTAGGGGTTTGGGTAATTTTGTTAGGCCTTTTTTTGTAATTTTTTTTGTAAGCGGTCACTGATACAGTTATTATTATTTGATGGGCGTACTTACACCACATCATATTACATATATAATATCAATATTTTTTGGCTGTTTGTCTGTGCATTGGTTCGCGCTAGGGGTTTGGGTAATTTTGTTAGGCCTTTTTTTGTAATTTTTTTTGTAAGCGGTCACTGATACAGTTATTATTATTTGATGGGCGTACTTACACCACATCATATTACATATATAATATCACAAGCGCCCTTTGCTCAAGTCATGGTGGGGCTGAGATGTATCACTTTGAAGTTTCGTAGATAATACGATTTTATCATCAAAGTAAACAAGAAAATATTACTTTTAGAGGTTTCTCGTGTAAGAAATTAATAACAAACTAATATATCTCTACGCTCTTTCTATTTTTGTCTTCATTACCATTATATCATAAACGTTTTATTGCTTTAACTTCGTTTTTAATGCTCCGGGAAACAGAGGTACATTCAGCATTATACGAAATAAATTAATAATCGGAGAAAGAAGCATCAACTTGCGTGAAATCTATCCTCTCGTCATCCTCCAATGCTTCATTTAAAAAAACACACTTTTCACACTCGTAACTGGACACAGGATTTATCCTGGTGGGGACCAGGATAAATCACCGACACAAAGTGTCAAAGTGCTAAGTGATACTTCGGTAATATTTTAGGTTATATTTCCCATCAAATCAAACCTTACACTGGGGCCTACTCTATTGGAATGAACCACGCTTAAATCTTATTGAATTGTTAAGATCATACAATGTATGCAAACCCTTTTTACGAAACATTATACGATACGCGGCAATACTATATCATGTGCGGTATTTCCGAGAAGCTCTAAGTTTGGACAACATGGGCTTCTTTAAAAGAAGGGTTGAAGGTGTCAGGTAGTGTTAATTGCGCGGTGTTACAGATATTTGATACGGCGCGGTATAAGTTTTCGAAACCGAAACCTCTTGTTTACCTTTAGAAGACCTATTTTGTTGCAAAAGTTTCAGCTGACTTGTCTCATGTATGCAGTTTTGGGCTATTTTTGAACGTCAGCATTTAATTGCTTAAATAAGCCCAAAATTATATGTTTTATTTTAATCGGTTCATAGTTACGTGCTACAGAAACTTCGTCTCAACGAGAATCACGACTGAGTTCACAATTTCACATCGTCTCGGATTCGAGAGAACAATAAACAACGTTTATTCGCCGATCGTAAAGCCCATGTACTTACGTGAATATGTGAGCCCTATCTTGATAGAGAAACTCGTTTGAGCTCTCAGAGTTCGGACAGCAAGTGCTCAGGAGAGACCTGAAAAACGGGAAACGTGTCTGACTTTCGATCGCGAGGCTCTTACACTATCGAGAGAGTCGAAGATCTTTACTGGCATAAGTGGTAGGGAAACTCGCTTCTTCTTTCAGATAGTCTAGACAGTGAGTGCTCGGTCTCAGGAGACTCTTGAAGAACAGAAAGCATGTCTATCTGTAATTTGCGAGGCTCTTGCACCATCGCGTGAGTCTAAGACTTTAACTGGCAGGGAAACTCCTTTGAACTCACTCAGACGGTGGATGAAGTCGCGGGCTAGTTAATTAATTAAACTGCTCCATTAGCAATTTTCAAATAATCACAAATCCACGTTTATCGTTGCCTAGAGTTCAATAAACTACATTTTATCTACAGTCCACTGTCTAGCTAAAATTAAGTAAACCTTTGATCATTAACCTTTTTAGGGTTCATAGCCTCCTTAGGGAAAGAACCCTGAAGGCGAGACTCGTGCGTCTATCCGTCTGTATGTCACAGCCAATTATCTTAGGAACTATGGAAGCTAGCGGTCCGAGATTTGGAATATTGTTTGTGGTTTGTGTTGTCTTAGATGCGATTTTAGGGTTCCACGCTCGGTTCAGAACCCTAGACATGCGAGTTTTTGCTTTGACAGATTTATTTTGTTTATTTATTTTCGACAAGCTATTAATAGAAACAGTAAGTGGGTGTGACTTCGTGATTCAATTATCTCGAAATGTTTTAGTTTTGATAAAGTTGTTTATAGTTACTTTTAGCTAATTGCTATCGCCCCATCGATCTAAGTCGGAATGAGATGCGCATCACTTGAGGGACAATCACCACCGCTTATCAGTGAATCATGGTTTTACACGCCTATTGTATGAGGTGACGCAACGAGCCTACAGGAACAATGATAGATAGCTCGTGATAAGCCCCGGAAAATTACAAGAATGAAAACAACTCGGGTGTCTAAATAATATAGTGGCATACCTATATACTCGTACGTCATATGCGTATACCTATTGTATAATAGACATTTATATATATTGTAAATATTTCATTACCTATATATTATTCTAGCTGCGTTATTAGTAACAACATACCTACCTATTTTCACCTATAGAATATTGGTAAGATATTGTAGGTATATTAACTAGTAGCTAATAGCTTATTCTCGCCTGAAAAAGTTTCTTCGTATCTATTCCTCTTAGCGATAACACTTGAGTTTATGACTTAATTTAATATCCTCTGTTTATGACATCATTATCAGGGCCATCTTCATACAGAAGTTTGGAGGTCAGTTGGCTAAGCTCCATGCTACGTTCTTTAAATGCCGAAAACATAAGCCATTTCCGTCTCTACTATCTTGGGCTTCTTTTTCCCAGGTCCTTACTCTCCAGAACCAACTGTGAGAATTTATTTAGGAACCCCTACTGCATTTAAATCTGAAGAAGGCAACTTTTCGTTTCATGACTGTGGATAGTAAAGTAAAGTGATTTATTGGCCTTATAAGAGATTAGACACTGGGCAAGTCATTTCAAATTGTGCAAATTCTCATAAAATAAATTAAACAAGAAGAAACATTAATAATAGAGAATAATCATAAAATAATGTCAATAGTTCTAGTAAATATAATAATAGGTAGGTACTTACCCAATTACACAATAATGAAGATTCAGTCAGTAATAAACTCATTCAGTGAGTAAAAAGGGTTGAACTCGAAGAATTGTTTTATTTTTCTTTTGAATTCTATGGCATATAGGATGTAGGTTCGTGACACTGAGCGGTAGTTTGTTAAATAAGCAGATCTTATTATAAATACCTTGCTTTTGCACTTTGGTCAATCTATTCATAATCCGGTCAATTTAGACATCCGAGGGTACAATAATTCGCACCCAGCTGAAAATTGGTAGGATTCTTCAAAACACCATCAAAATTTTTACTCTGGGTAAAAGGTCACAATAACGGGGTTTTCGCGATATTTTAAAAAATTGTTAAAGCTACGAGGAAACTGTTCGAGACAAGTATGTTTTCTATAACATTCTCTACAGTATTGTTTTCGGATGCATGTTGATAGGGCATACGGTTTTCGAGATATGCTGATATTCATTTCAGACCAGGCCAAAAAAATTACAATTAAACTGTTATAAACTAATGACCTACCTACGAAATGCAATTTTTTCAACTTTTATCTTACATTATTATTCAATAACTGCATTTAAAACTATGAACATAAGCATTATATTTATCATCATTAGTTTCTGGATTTCGTATTTCTAGTCTTCTCTCAACCGGGAAAGCACGATTGCATTCGGAATACTTCGGATGAATTCGGCTGCAATTCGGATACAGCGTGCGGCCGCGAAAAGAAACTACTTTTTAGATTTCATAAACCGACTTCAAAAAAGGAGGAGGTTCTCAATTCGACTGTATGTTTTTTTTTTGTTTGTTACCTCATAACCTCATAAACTTTTGACTGGGTGAATCGATTTTGATGATTCTTTTTTTATTAGAAAGTTGACGCTTCCCATGTGGTCCCATTTCAATTTAGTCCAGTTTTGATAATGGTATCCATGAGAAAACCATATAAGTCTTAAATTTGCATTAAGTACGTGCGCGACAAATAGATGAATAATAAAATATAAATATAAATAGCCGGTCTCTTGAAGTCGGTTTTTGTTTTTTTTTTTGTAAAAATAATTATTTATGATGGTGTTTCGAACAATCCTACCAATTTTCAGCTGCGTGCGCATTATTGTAACTTCACTCCTATTTTTTGGTCTAATTTGACCGGATTATTAGTGGTTAGTATTTGCTCAAAATTGCGACACTTACCTAAGAACCTTGTTTTATTTTTAATCAGCTCATCCTTCTTATCATAAGTTTCTAATAAACAATTGCAAATGTACGAGTATCGCATATCGCAGTCATCATTTTTATTTATTTTTCATTTTGTCTAACTGTAATACAATCAATCTTTTCAAGTATGTTAACGTTTTTAAGTAAAGTAATTCATTAAATTGAAGATTTTGCGTTACATAGAGTCGGCATCTCAAACGATTGGCCTCTTTTAATCCACGTTTCATATTAATTTAGTGTGGGTCATGATGCATGTCTTTAATCAAAGTTATTCAAGGAATGCATAGCACCTTGGACATATTGCACTTGACTTGACATTTGTTTTATTTGAAGGCCTGACCGAGATGTTTCAATTGAAGTGACGCATTCAATTGATAGCCATGCAAATGCAGCAAGGTTAGGTTTAGATTCATTTAGCAATGACCATCGACTTGCTAATGTCCCATGACATTGGACATAAGACGTAAGCAATTGTCCATGAATATTGGCCAATGTTCATGGACAATCGGCACAGAATCGTCAGCATATCTGATGTTATTGACCTAAGTCTATTTATGCCAATACCTTCCGTTCACCTGGTTAGTAGCTAGTTTTTGACGTGAAGAAATAAAACCGAAACATAATTTATTTCTTTATTATACCTATCAATCATATGCCATCAACTGTTTCGATAAACTTCTTACTGACTCTATTAATCTCTAACGCTTTTACGAGTATCTTCTCTTTTTCTTAAACTTTTTTATCTCGGTTTTAATTTTTGTTGTGTTGTTATTTGAAATCTTTTATCTCTAAGCAACATAAAAACGCCACATGACCACATGTTACCTATATAGTTATTGACCGAGCAAGCGAAGCGTCTCTCCAACAACTGATAAAATTTTCTTTCATCTGTCCGGATGTTTGTTTGTTTATTTTTATTTTACTTAAAAAAACTAATCAAGAATATAGGTACATCATAAAGCCAATTAATATATTGCACACAGCATTAAAAATACAACGCCAAACATTTTAAAAATAGTGTTCTTGAAGTTAAATAAATTTTGATGGAAGATATCAAGGTCATTGCATACATCAGTGCTTAGGTCATATGACACATACGATAAAGAGGATTATTTCCCCCCGCGATGTTATTTGAAGGTGGAATACAAAAAAGCGTACGAGTAGGTCTCCGCTTGAATATATTTCGAACCGCGATGTAAATGTTCACTTAGTACTCGTAGTTCCTCACTTAGCAAAACACTCACCACTTTGTGGAGCCAAC
Source organism: Alcis repandata (assembly GCA_949125135.1). Taxonomy (NCBI): domain Eukaryota; kingdom Metazoa; phylum Arthropoda; class Insecta; order Lepidoptera; family Geometridae; genus Alcis; species Alcis repandata. The sequence goes on along the minus strand of OX421221.1, from coordinate 9,553,221 downwards.
ACATATCTGTGATTTTACGACGTTCCGGGCTCTGAAAATTGTAATGGACTAAACGGTCTTCATATTCAGGAAGAGTTTTTCTTAATCCTAGTTTTATACTAACCTGCCTTAAAAAACGTCGTTGAATAGATTCGATGTTATCCCTGTCGACTTTGTATATTGGTGTCCAAACTGAGGAGCAATACTCTAGATGTGATCTGACTAATGATGAATACAAAATCTTAAATGAACCTAATTGCTTAGAAGGTTTGTATGTATGTTAAGTACTCGCGCACAGGGCGTATTTTACAGCGAATATTAATGAAACTTGGTACATAGGTTCTACGATTTTATAGTTTTACTAGCTGACTCGACAGACGTTGTCCTGTCAAAAGCCATTGCGTAACTATAGCAACCGTAGTATGTTGATGCTAACTAAAAATTATCAGTATATATATAATTTGCAATAAATTAAAATTGCGACTATAATTTGAGATTTAAACTATCTTATCCTATATCCTATATCCTATCTCTCAAGTTGGATCGAACTGCACATGGTGTGCGAATTTTATTATAATCGGTTAAGTGGTTTAGGAGTCCATTGAGGACAAACATTGTGACACGAGATTTATATATATTAAGAAGATTTTGTCGTGGGGTTTTTTGATTGGGAGTTACGAGTATTTCCCTCAAATAAGGGGGTCTGCAGCGCCATTGCCGGACGATACTGATAAAATTTTGCAGAAATGTTCGGAATCTAATTCTAAATAAGAAGTTCGAATATGAGTAAAATTGGTCAAGAGGTTGTCAAGACAAATACTGTGATTGTCGCAAGAAAGTTCTCGCGAGGTCTACTGTTCGCAAAATTACTAGTAATATTTTAGTCCTTTGTATGTTTGTACCAAACGCGAGAGACAAGAATGCTACGGTCGGTGCGACCTGTATCAACTCCAGAGTTCCCCTTTATAGGCACAGAACAGGTTTCTAAGTTTAACAATACCAGTATTCAGCATTGACCCCAATCGCATGGAGATGAACAGCAAAATAAAATAAGTACAGGGTTAAGTATAAGGAAAAGGTTATGCTAAGCCGAAAAGGGTCTTAGAGTACCATAATAATGATGAGTACATTATTATGAACAACTTTTATCATGTATCCAAACCAGAAGTCGCGAAAAAAAATCACTACTTAGTTTCATATAAAAATGTTAATAAATGATGAAAAATCGTAATGACACACGACAAAATATATGGAACAGTTGATTTCAGGGTTAGCCTCATAGTAAAAGTGATTCATAATAATTATGAGTACTATATGCTTTTTCGGCAAGCATACCCTTTCCTTAACCATGTAACATTATGTGTGCGTCGTTTGAAGTATTTTTCAATTCTCTTATTGTATGAATCATGTTGTATTTGTTTCATATATCAAACTAGTCAGAACTTGACGAAACAAGGATATGATCAAAAACTAATTTGACTAGGCACTAGAAGCTCCCCTCCGAATTGGGTTCTCGCCTTTCCGTGGCGGGGGGGGATAAGTAGCCGGGCCGCCTTGCCCGGTGAAACTAAGAGGAACCCTAAAGGTGGAGGCTCGGGCCGGCGCCCTGGACATTCCGGGAAGCGGCGGTCTGGGCCTAGGAGCCCTCCCGTATACCTCTCCGTGGAGAGGGAACGTGGTAGGGCTCGGGGTCGTCTGCGGACGACGACGGGGGGCACATTGTGCCCTCCAGAGGGGTAGACTCGGCCGGCGTCCTGGACAGTCCGGGTAGCGGCGGTCGAGTCCCCGAGAGGGAGAGAGCGGGAGAGAGAGAGGGACCCTTTCTCTCACCCGCTCCGCAGAGAGAAGAGCGGACACGGGGGCGAGTCAGGCCAGAGGGGCCAGTAAGGCTCGCATTCCGTCTCCGCTAGGAGGGCCTGGAGTGGCGGGTGCGGGGACACCCGCTGCTTCGCATTAGGCCCTCCAGGGTGGTCGACGCGTCTGATGTTCCGACGCGTCGCCACGAAGTGGGAGGGGATGGCCACCCCCTACCCGAGGTGGGTCTGCCTCACGGCGGACATAGGCTGGGCGGGGCTGCGGTGATTTAATGGGCCCGTGGCTCCGTCCATTGCCTGGAGGAACTTCCCAGGGTTTTTAGTGGGTATGCCGCCACTAGGGCGGAGACTCCCACATAACCACCCTGCCCTCCCCGGGGCGGCCGTGGTATCCATAAAGGATTTTCCCTGGGTCACAAAAAAAAAAAAAAAAAAGGCACTAGAAGCTGTAGTGCCATAGCTGCCATAGAAATGACGGGTTGTTTTTCAGAGTTTTGTTCTGCCAACGTGGGCTTTCCCTGATATAAGTAGGAATATCTTTAAGTCGAGAGTGAATCGGTGATTTAGCGTGCTCATCGTAGACCGCATCATTGCTTCCCATTAGGCAAGATGGCGGTCAAACGCAAGCCTATTATTGAATTCGGTGTGTTTTGTAACGTAAAGCTCTTTTGCAGAGCCCGCCTGGGAAAGTGCCACACCTTTGTCAGTTTTTACCGCCAAGCAGTGATGTTCAAATATTAAAAGGGGCAATGTTTCTAGCGAAATTTCGGGGCAAATAGGAAATTTAACATCGAATATCTCAGAATGACGAGAGCAGTGCTGTGTCGCGCAGGGTCTTGAATTTTAAGAGTTCACAATTCTGAGTGGCGCAAATCTGTTATAGACAAACGTGACTTTAACACCAGGCGAGCTATTCGCCCGTCTCTACACTCAACTGCATGGAAAAAATTTACTTAAAGAAAAAAATATATAATACCTACTAACCACTACCCATAGAATTGTATACCGACTTCCCAAATAGGACGATAGTGTTTTCTGACTAGGCATGTAAGTCAGGTCGTATGTCTCTGTTTGTGTAGCCTATTTCATAAACAACTGCACTAATTTGGAAATGTGAGATAGTAGTTTCAATTTCTGGCGTGTGTACAATTTCAAATCGTTTGTAGTGTTTCGAACCTCCTTCGAAGAAGAACCCATATGGCGAGACTGGTGTCTGACTGTATCTCTAATTACCTCAGGAACTATGAAAGCAAGCGGCCTCAAATTTCGAATGACGCTCGATATGTACACTACATAATATATGTAGAAAAAAATGCTGAAAATAAAGGTCTTTACCTGAAAATTGACTAACTTTCCCGTTAACTTTCCCACTTTTCTAAACACCATTCCACTTTTCTGAACAGTATTTTTTTACTATGCATAGTTTGTTTCAACAAAAACAATCTGTGAAAAAAGTCCGCTTTGGCAGATTTTTTTAAATTGAAAATTAAGAAATCAGTAGTTATTATGTGTGAATGAGTTGTGATAATCCAAAGTTTGGATTGAATAAGTGACACCAGAGAAAGAATATCTCACTCGACTCTCGACTGCGCTCTTAGCAATAAGATTGCCTTCATTATTTGACGATAACCTGAAGTTCTATTTTGAACAGAAGTTTAATCAATGGCGGCCACTGGCTTATTCCAGTTATAAGCTCTGATATGGCATGCATACTTAGAACCTTCCTACGAGATGCTACTGCTATTTAAAGGATTGTGTTGCTGGCGGTTACCACGCCAACCGACAACTAAACAGTACGATGCTTAGTTCCACAGGGAAACTAATCCCTAATTTGAAATGGTATGAAACAAAGGGTGAGCAGCGCAAAGCGACGTGGTAATGGGGCCACCGTTTTTGGAGCAAATCACTGCGGCAATGGTCTTTTAGATTTGCTTAGTTAGTTCTAAGTAATAGTTGTCAAAGTCCTATCTAATACCTATTTACAAAATTCTCCCTAATTCATAGGCCCAGGACCATGTGCTTATTACAAATACGAAAGTGTGTTTGTCTATTTGTTTGTTCTGCATCGTAAAATATATTAAAACCACGTTAATTTCCACGATAAAATCAGATTACCAATAGGTAATTATGATGTAACGTCATTCCAACGCAACGTATGGAAAATTCCTATAGACAAGAGTGCTGAATCAAGAAATAATAAGACACCAGCTAATTTAAAGACATGTGCTGAGTAGCACAAGGCGGTACGAACGAGTGCTCGAGTCCTACCTTTTATTACATAATATAATCAATCAGTTCAGAATGGTTACAGAATAAATACCTAATAGTGCTTCTCAGAATAAGTACTTATAGGCAATATGATCCGATGGTTGCTAACTTGTTTTGTTTTGATGCCGTATTTTATCGCTCATCTAAAAATAAATTTGTTACCCACTCTAACTCTTCGAAGCCAAAACATGCTAGCTAAGAAAATAGAGACAGTTTCAGTTTTATAGTCTTTGTTTAACATTTTGAGTTACAATACAATTTTGATGACTCTTCAATGACCTAATTCTTTATGAAGTCACGTACCGGTGGCTTAACATAGCTAGATAATCATAAAACCACTGAACTGCATACCTATCTGAAGTTCACCATTCACAAGCATCTCTAAAGGTTAACTGTCGGCGCCAAATCTCCATCCAGCATTGAATGGATGAGCAGGATCGATGTCGACGGCGTCGGGCTGTCTACCTCCTCTTGACGTCATGGGGAAAGTAACCTTGCCGACGACATTGGGATGGGCTGTGACGTAAGCAGCCATGGGAATGTTTGCTCTTATTTTTCGTGTCTTAAGATATAGTATTTCGTCTTTTAGATTTGTAATTTGTTTGTGTAGATTGCAATTCAGTACTATGAACGTAGAATTATTTATCGAAAACCTACTCAAAGTAAGTATTATGAGAAAAATAATATTACCTAACGTATTCAAAAGGTAAAAGATAACAACAAAATAAAAGATGTCATTACTTTTTTCTTCTTTGTTTTCGTTTTAGCTTTTGTTTTACTTTCTGTTTTGGTTTAAGTTTTGGTTTAAGTTCTGGTTCAGGTGGTGGAGTAAGAGGCAGCTTCCTATCTGGCCACAGTCTCTTTACATAGTCAGCCAACATATTTATATTGATCTTTTTAATCTTAGGAGCGTTTGGAGCTGCGAAAGCCTCAATTATTGCGTCTATCAAGTTTGCATCTAAAGGTGCTCCTGAAGAACGAATCTTCGCGGTAAAATATTTAGCTGTCATTACTTCCACATTGTCTTTTACTAGTTGTAGTGTTATCAACGCTATATCAACCGGACGCTTCTTTGACTTCTTCAACAAGTATTCTGCTCTTTTAAGAACCAATTCTCTCATATCTGGACCCAACCCCTTATGTGAAGCATACACTCTACCGTGCGTCAGGTAGAAATTCTTTTTGCATTTCATATCTTTAATTTCTTTTAGTACTTCCAAGAATTCATCGTTGACATAGACATTCTCTAATAGAAGGTTCTGTACGTGGACAACCGCTGATTTCATTTTCATCAAAACACTCAAAGCATCAGCTGGTGTTAGAGGGTTGAAAGATAAATTTAAAGTTACTAAATTATGCGCTTTTCCAAGATTTCCAATCAGGTTAATGACAGATTCACCGGTAAGTGCATTATTACTCAAATTGAGATATCTAAGATTTGGGGCTTTCATTAGTAATTTAATAGCTATTCCAATGCGAGGCCCTGCGAGCGCATTCCATGACAAATCAATTTCTTGAATAGTCTCGCTTTCGCCTAGCTTCGTTAACAGGCAGTACGTTGGTTCAGGTGCGACAAAGTTGTTCCAGGAAAGGTTTAACTTGATCAATTTACAGCGCGTCTCTAATGCTCCAGCTAGAACACCTGCTCCTCTGGCTTCGATCCTGTTATAACTTAAGTAAAGTTCCTCAACATGTAAGCCTCGTGTCACTGCATTAGCAACATGTTCTGCTCCGTCATCACCGAAATCGTTTTTGTCTAAGTTTAATATTTTCAAGGACCTATTCTGCGCTAGTCCCTTAAGCAACCTCTGAGCTCCACTTGTTTTAATTTTACAGCCAGACAAATTTAGTTCCTGTAAAGTCGAATTAATCGACAACATTTCTCCTAAATGGTAGCACGCATCATCGGTCAAGAAGTTATCGGTCAAATTTAAAATTTTAACCATGTTGTTGTCAGTCAACGCCAATGCCATTGCACGGACTCCCTTAGGATCCACGCAGTAGTAAGCTAAATTTATTTCTGCACTGAGAAGACCACAATAAAACTTTCTTATGGGAACCTGGCTCATCTCTTTACACGTTGCCATGTAGAACTCCTGTCCATCATCAGGGTAAGTGATAGGCTTCTCTGGGGAAAGCAAAGCGTCTTGGATGCCAGGATCTGTCACTGTGGGATAATTGTAGTACAATTGCTGGAGTAAAGAGCTATTTGAGATACCTACATACTTATCGCATACTTCTCCGCTGCCTGGATCATATAAGCCTTGACTATAAAGGATCTTTTTCTTGTTTTCCTCATGTGACAGCTCAACAGACAGCGAGGACCACTCGTGCATTGGCGGATCTTCGGAGCTTTCAAACTCTTCTGCTTCAAAAATTGCGTCAGTTTCATTAGAACAATGTTCTATGAAATCCCATGACATTTTTAAGTTAAGTGATGGAAAAGCTAGTTTATGTAAAGTGAACCAATAAATAAACAAGATATGAATTATTATAAGTCGACCATTAACGTTGTAAGAAATCAACTTTCAAAAGAATTAGTATATTTTGACAACACTAAAATATGCAATAAATAGCTAAATGACAATTATGAGCTAAATCCATGTGGCCGAAAATATTATACCTCGGCCTTGAAAAAGAATAGTCCAAATACTTACACGCATTCAAATGGATCTAACGGGACTTGTAGACTATTGGTGTTTCTTTCAATAATAATATTATTTACTTGCTTAGTGCGGTGGCTTTTTAAGATAGCAATTTTTACTCTTTTTTAGGAATTATGATTCTATCTCCGTAAAAAAATAAATCTGCCAAGAGCAAATATTTGCTAATTTCCCATAGTAAGTAAAACTTGTTCATAATAATGAGTACTAAGATAATGCTCTTTTCGGCTTAGCATACCCTTTACTTAAAGCCCAGTATTAAAGCCCTCACACTATAATAATATGTATTCTACCGTACCACCATAACATATAAAAAATTACAAACTTTTCAAACATGACAATTATTTTGGGCTAAAACAACAATTGTCAAACTATTCAGAAGCTTTCAGGCCGGCCAAAAACTGTGACACCAGGGCTACCCTCTCGGTCCATACGAACTTACTTAACATTAAATTATGTAAAATAAGTTAGTTCATATGTCATACGTCACATGATAGGTACTTGCTTAAATATTACCATCTAGAACTTACAAACATCGATAGTCATTATTTCTACAAAATAGGTAGGTACGTAAGTAAATGATAAATTTTATGTAGTCTGTATGAAAGGCATTTCTTTTTTTACTTGTTCTATATAATAGGTAGAACAAATAGTAGAACAGATGGCTACTACATTAATCCTTCCAACCGGAACACAGTAGGTAATGTTTGCACATTAGGTACCTACTGCTTGTCGGTAGAATAACTGGCAAAAGTGTGATATTTCCCCAGGCGGGCTCTGCAAAGGACCCTACCACTACATTCTAAACTAAGGAGCGCACTTTGAAGGCGACAAAGAACAATAATGGCAAAGTAATTGGACAACTGTATTAAAGCTTACAAAAGGCACTAAAGGAGCTTAGCAACGCAGCCTTAATAAAATCACGAATGAAAAAAAATTGAACCTCAGAAAAAAATAACTGAATCCGTTCTAAATCACGTCGAAAGTATGTTAGTAAATATTCGAGACCAAACAGCCAATTGACGAGGCTCCTTTAAGCTACTGGGCTGCCTGAGATGCAGCTGAGTTGTATATGATTAAAACCCCTTAGAACCCTCACGGTGCCTTAGTGCTTGACGGAGAATTCCGAGATCTCCAGCGGAACGAACCACAGCTCTCAACACTGCGCTTCAACTCCCCCGGGATAGCTAAGTACTGCTACAACGAAAATATAGGCCATTAAACGAAGGCGTCCTATCCAGACTCGTTGATGGCCTTGAAACTACCAATAAATAAAATTCTTCAAGGCTTTTTTCAATTATTGTAGTGATGTTTCTAGCTACTGCCATCTAGCGGGGAAGGATAAACTGTGTGAAAGATGATTTGAAAAAGAACAGAGTGATTAGATGTACCGACCCCAAGTAGGTGAGTAAACGCTGTGGTAAAGGGTAAGAAGCTAATGCCATCTAGCGGGAAGTAGTAGAACTATCCGATGACTACCATTGGTTTTTCATTCTCATATGTTTACTAATTTTAACTAAGTAATTAATGATTTATTTTAAAAAGTCATATGCTTAAATTTTTAGGCTGATTAAAAAATGTCTAACTCTAGTTTAACTTATCTGTTAAATTGAATAAAACAAAGATTTTAAAACGCAGGGAATGGTAGCCCGAATTCATTTCGACTTCAATTTAAAAAACAGTTACGGTTGTCTATGCTTTTAAGTTTTAAGTCGTCTCGACTTAAGCGCTAAGCGAGCCCAGCCAGACCCCCGAGCCTGACTATGTCACAGGTCAATCCAATACATATCGGTAACACGGGGTGAATAAAATCTCAGGGGTGAATAGATACAAAACTAAAAATGATTTTCTACAGACAGTAGGTAGCCAAAAATTTTGAAAAAGAACAAAGAAAGGTGAAAACGGTCGGAACAAAAATAGACATCGTATTTCTAACAAAATAAACAAACAACCTACATGTAACAATACTAACAAGCAATAAGATGTAAATAATGAGAATACTGAGTTGGGCTTTAATTAAATCTGCACAATACAAATTTCAAAACTAGTCACATATGTTAGAAAAAGGCTTTTAAACAACTCCATACACATTTTGAACACCGTTTCACCTTCGTCATAGTTAAGTAATTCGTAAATAATTAAGAAATGAAACACGTGTTTTAGAACAATAAGAAAATGATTACTTAGGTAGGTAAATTATTGCACATTACTTACCTACCTATTATTTTTTTATTGCTTATTTATTCTTTTGTATTTCAGAATCGAGTAAGTAACTAAAGTATAGTAACTTATGTGATACCACCCCAACGAGTGTTCATCTTCCTATTGAACATCCTGTATGAACCTGTTTATGATAAAACTCTCATCCATGGTTAGTTGCACGACTTGCACGGAATTCCTGGACAAAGGGTTGCTCACTTTTTGACACATCTTTTAAGAGTTATCTTGTTTATTCGAAATATTTTGTCGCTCTTGATGTACTGCAGATGCAACAAAAAAACTACTCATACATTCTCTAAAATAGCATAATATTAATACAGAAACTGATAGAAATAGCGCTGTTGGCCGCAGTATTATTGTACTCGAAATAATTATGTTTTTTAAATAATGATGGAATTACCGAAAATGTCTAAGAAAAGAATACTTGAATCATCAAATGAAATCGATTTAACTTGAATCTCGTCAGTGAGGATTACCTACCTACCGTTGTTTTTTAACCGACTTCAAAAAAGGAGGAGGTTCGCAATTCGACTGTTTTTTTTAACCGACTTCAAAAAAGGAGGAGGTTATCAATTCGTCTGTATGTTTTTATTTATTTATTTATTTTTATTATGTTTGTTACCTCATAACTTTTGACTGGGTGAATCGATTTTGATGATTCTTTTTTTATTAGAAAACTGACGCTTCCCATTTCAATTTAGTCCAGTTCTGGTAATGGTATCCATGAGAAAACCATATAAGTCTTAAATTTGCACTAAGTAGGTACGTGCGCGACAAATAGATGAATAACTCAATAGTCGGTCTTTTGAAGTCGGTTTTAGTTTTTTGTTTTGTAAAAATAATGTTCTCGTTTTACTTTTTGTTTTGTTACTGGCTGTAAGTACTCGTATCATGTGCTATTTGGCAATGAAAATGTTAGTGTCTTAGCAAATATTTCTGTGCTTTGAACCCAATGTGAAAAAAGCATGTGAATGTGTGGAAACGTTGTAACAATTTTTTGATGTTTTTGTCCACTTTTTTTTCCCCATCTCAGCCTGATTCAGCCTGCGCTCTCGCTCGCTTGGCTCAGCCATCTATTGAACTCTCCTTTAGTTCTTAATTCCGAGTCGGAACTAAGAACTAAAGGGGGAGCGGCGAAACGAAAACATTTCGAGATTTCATCGATTCATTGCTTTATGTGGGGTCGTGACGGGACAGCTGGTAAGTGTGTTTTTTTGTGTCTGTCTGTGGCACCGTAGCTGAAACGGGTGAACAGATTTAGATGCGGTTTTTTTTATTTTAAAAACAGGTTTTGTAGCAGTGTTTCTTAGACATGTTTTATAAAAATCGGTTCAGCCATTTCAAAGTTCAGGTTTTTTATTTTGATAGTTATGTTTATAAACTATCAAAAATCAAATCTATAGCATCAAAATAAACATAGCCAACACTCATACCAAGTTAGTATCGTTGTGTTGGTATTAGGGCACGCTCCCGGGACGACATGTCATGCAGTATCGGTGCTGAGAATTATTTCCCTTGAAAATTCGTTACTTTCGGTATCTTACTAAAACATTTATGTGATTAAAAATTAAGTTCATTTGCAAATAGAATGCGTTTAAAGTTGATTTCAAAGAAATTTAATTTCAAACTCTAACTCAGTCCACCAAAGTTCCTTCTCCCGTGCCGCCTATCGTTTACACTTACACGAGTGCTAGTAAGTAAATCCGCCAAGTTTAAAAGTTTAAGCTAAAAAGTTCGCTTTTGGTTTACGCTAAATATTTGATGTAGGTACGTCGTTGAACTGCTTCAAAACAAAATTAATAATTTGGAAACAAAAATTATGTGAACATACCACACGATCCTACTATAACCTTCCTAAATTATAAAGGTTCATTTTTGTATTGGTTCAGAACCCTCAACAAGTGAGTTTTCGCTTTGACATATTCATTCAATTTAGACAATCTTCACTAAGTACTGTTGGTAGCCAAAAAAAATTGCAACCTCAAAGCCATAACATACCTAACTACTCATGGCCAAATTAGGATAATTAGGTATGCCTTTCTTAATACTTGTTTTGTTGAGTAGTACTCTAACCAAGCCTCATTACCTTCATTTTTAACCGACTTCAAAAAAAAGAGGAGGTTCTCAATTCGACTGTATGTTTTTTTTTAAATCTTCTATGTAAATTCACAAACAACAACAATTTGTTAAGAAATAAGTGTAACAGTAGCTAAACATCTCAAAAAGGAAACCAAGGATTGATGCTTTTCACGACAATCTTTAATAGCGAAAATTTTTCGGGTGTTGAGTGAAGATTCAGTCATGGCTCCAGTGCTCCCGAATCGTCATTTTAGCACATCTCGTTAAAGTCGTAACTAATATGTGCTATCCTCAAAATCGAGTAGATAAGCGAATAGCGACCACAGAATTATAAAGGTTAGGAATTATAAAGAATTACGAAGGCACCACTGCTGTAAGATATCATTGGTCTAGTCTAGTCTACTACTTTCTCGCGGAATATAAAGACAATTTGTCCACGGCTGTGCTAAACGGGCAGTTGTGGTGTAAGCTCTTCACATGCTTTAGATAACACCTAAACTTAGATAAACAACGAATATTAAATAGGTAATAGTAATCATCTCTAAATTTTGGCTGGTTATTAATTGAGCCTCTGCGATAGGCAAAAGTACAAAAATAGAAAATTTAGAGAATCGATTCTATTTTAATCTATATATATAAAAGAAAGTCGTGTTAGTTACACTACTTATAACTCAAGAACGGCTTTACCAATATGGCTGAAAATTGGTGAGGAGGTAGTTTAGAGCCAGGAAACGCACATAGGATACTATTTATTCCTATTATACTATTTTTATGATATTTATGATATGTATGAAAACACTTATGAAAGTAGAAGAAGCGAAAGACATATGTCAGGATCGTAGCAAGTGGAGGGATGTAGTCTCTGCCTACCCCAATGGGAAAGAGGCGTGATAATATGTATGTATGTATGTTATACTATTTATTCCTATTTATTTCTATTAAATAAATTCGATAGCATTCAAGTGTGAATTATAAAACATCAGTCACTATCAAACGAAGTATAACAAAAAAGAATCAGACTTGGAATAACAAAACGACTTATTAAACTCTTTGCGCAAATGACAGCTATGTAATGGACGTATGGATGACAATTTGATTTAACAATTTAACAGCTAAACAGATTTTGACGAAATTTGGTATGAAGGTAGCTTAAGCCCTAGGTAATATGTAGATTACTTTTTACCCCAGAAAATTGAACGGCTTTCCGCTATTCTTGCAGGACAGCGGGTGAAACCGCGGGGCGCAGCTAGTATTATTATAAAATCTGTGGATCTTACGTTCCAGAGAACAACAACTTAAATCCATCCATTAATCTTGTTGAAAAGGTTGAGCTACTTTTCTCTCTCTCATTCTTAGGTTTGAAATGTATGTTTGTCTCTTTTTGACGTCTGATAATGACCGAATGCTACATGTACATTGATCGTTGACTGAACTGACGAATAAGTGAGAAAAATCTAGTGCTGCCAATCTTGGGAGTTTCCCTTAAAACTTAGATCGGTAGCGTGTGAAATGTTTTAGGGAAAAGTTTCTAATAGAAAGTTTATCCCGATTCAAAAAACATAAATAATTTTAATAAAATAACCATTACCAATATCCGTAGTATTTTTTTTGAGGCGTTTGTAATTTAAAAATAAATTTAGTTGCCTGGAAAGTCGGTTTACGGACGATAGTATAGTATAACGTAACAACGTCCAAAACATTGATGAATGAAATGATTGCATACTTTTCTCGATCCGATCGTGACGTCACAAGGAGTGTAACGGGACACGTAATGGGACTTTTTCGTGCGTGCACCCGGCGTTCATCGATTTATTAGACATAAAATAGGTCATTCCAGTACAAATCACGTGTTTACTGTAAATTAAATAATTCCCAAATAAAAGGAATGCTAATTACTTGTCTGACTTCTAAATAGTGTTAGATTGAAGAGGACAAAAAGTACAAATCATCATGACAATATATTTTTCTAAGAAAACAAACATTGGCAATCCGCAATTTTACCACAAAAGTTTGTGTACAAAGACTTTCTAATAATTATTATAGTCGTTTTTATCCTTTTAATGGGGAATTGATAAAAGGTGATCATACATAATCGATTTGACAGAAAATACTAGGCGCTTACAACGCCACCTACGAAAAAACCACGAACTTTTTATAAAAAAATAAAAACGTCTCTTTTTGTAAATTGGGGAATTTGAACTTTTTCTATCGGGTAAATATTTTTCTCAGTTGGCAACCTGACCGATCAGTCAACAATAAATTCAACATGGATGGCTCCTTCTGCATTTGAAACCTCTTAGAGTTGAATTTAATGGTAGCCGAATCGTGAAATTAGAGATTTATTGCAGTGCAGTGCAGTTTCAAGTTACCAGAAAAAAGTGCTAAATTCACATACAAACTGTATAATATTTTATATTAGCCTTGGTGATTTGTTTCATGACTTTCGATAGTGTTTAGTTTCTTCATTAATGTTGTTACAGCTAGGAGCAGGTGAGGTGATAAAATTGTGATTTTATCAAAGAAAAGATGAATGAATTGATGAAAGCCGGCAATTTGTAAACCTTCAACAATGAACGGATATATTTAATATTGGTAATTATGATGGAAGCTGTACTTACATCATTAATTCTCACAGCATTTTATCCATCTGTTTTAGCTTCAATTTGTATTTGCTCAAGTTAATATTATATCGACGATACGTACAATTTATTATTAGTATTACCAACTCTCTCAGTTATAGTTACAAACAATTTATAGTTTACAACCAATTTTTGTCAAATTGTTAGAATTATTGATTTTTTATTTCCTCATGCTGAAACAAATAATTTGTGGCTGAGCTGGGATTGCAAGGAATATTATAGTTAATTTATCGAGTAGGTGCTACTACTAATAGGTACTACTAGGTGCTATTAAGTACTTAGCTCACATTAAGTAACAGGTGTACACGCCCATGCAATTTACACATCAGCAATAATAAAATAATCAAATCAATTGCCGTTATGTATTCAGTCATTATAGCTATAAGAAAACAGAATAACTTATAGACTACTATGATCTACATCATTCAAAGTTAATCAGATAACAAAGATGATGATTAGTTTGCCCAGTCATGGAATCATATACTGCGGTAGAAAATAAAGCTTTTGACTTACATAATAAGTACTGGACTTTAAAGAAAAGTGCTAATCATGGTGAAATTAAAAGTAAAAGATGTTGAATTTTTGCATAAGTGTAATGTTGAGGTTCCTACTTTGTACTTTTTTACTTAAGTGACAGCATTGTTGTGTCGCTTCCGGTTTATTGTCCAATGATATAAGAACATTCTTGAGCAAAATTCAATTTGAAAAGCTATTTTCCATTTTACTTTCATTGCTGATGCTTAACATATTGATAAATACGGTCTTTATTAGTTTTGATCTTTATTCATTTACATTCTTCTCTTAGTAATATACATATATATAATATTTCTTCAACTGCTGATTTGCCATAGCCAACCAGTTGCTGAAATGTTGTTGCCTAATTATTGTAGTAACTTTCCATGACCTTATATACATTGTTAGGGGTGATAGGTCCTACATTGGCATCCTGTAAGGGGTGCATTGTGCAATTCTCCCACCAGTGCTTATCTGAGCCAATCCAGCCCTCTGAAATACCAGAGCGTGGCTCTTAGCTAGCATAATTGATTTAGTGGAGTCACATCCATATCACACTTTTTCATCATTGGGTGTTAAATATTTGGCAATCCACTATTGAATCCGCTAATGACAAAAGGCTTGAACATATTGTGAAATAGACCATCTAAATACCTATTAAGTATACCTATTGACTGACTTAAATTTCGCCAAAATTTGACCAACATAGTCAATGGCGGGCCATAACATAACCTATCATTAATTCCTGACAATCTACAAACATATTCTGACATAAAGATCTACTGAAAGTCAATTTGTATCAGACAAGGGACATAATACATGCTGCTCATTAGAGTGATATTTGTATAGATTTTGAGTTTGACTTTTGTTTTGCATACAGTCATCTAGAAAATAAGTGGATGGTGCCCTGAATTAAAGTTATTTCATAAGCACTTCATTACAGAACACTATTAGACAAATTAAATTAAGTTGCACCCAGTTTCATTCATCTTCATGTCACCACTGGTGTTTTTGTGGATTACAAACTTTGGGGCAAGAGTGTCAATATACAAACACATAGATATTAGGTCTAAAATAAAGGTACAACAAGGTACTAGGTACAAAATAAAAACGAAACATGGAGGCTTTTCCCGTGTCTACTTACTCTTCGAATCTTGTGTAGCATGACAGACTCAGTGACTTAGTGAATTATAAATTTTTTATCACATTTTGTTGTCCAATTTAT
The DNA here is from genome assembly GCA_949125135.1 of Alcis repandata. Lineage (NCBI taxonomy): Eukaryota > Metazoa > Arthropoda > Insecta > Lepidoptera > Geometridae > Alcis > Alcis repandata. The sequence continues at coordinate 9,537,821 of OX421221.1, read as the reverse complement.
CTTGCAATTTGTTGCCGCACAACAATTTAACATTGTTCATTCATCTAATCTATTTACTGTCTTATTCAAAGTTTTTGAGTGCCTGAAATCAATGTGTTTCTACATGTATGACATAAACCAGCAAAATCGACGTAACTTTTTATGAATTTTAGTTGCCTTGGTGTAATTAACACTTTACATTAATCGGGCTGGTTATAAAGATTTTTATGACTCCGCTTCTTTTTTTTTATGTCTTATGTTAAAAGTCTATTAGACAAAGAAACATGAAAGAGTTTTTCGATTAGGTCGTTTAATTGGCCCATATTTATCTTCAACAAAGTCTGATCAATTTTGTTCCAGATTAACATTTGCGTTTAAAAAAAAATCAGGCTTGAAAAAAATTTAAAATACTGCCATGGATAAATTTGGCTTAAAATAATCTGAACGGCATAAGTTTATACCTGTGACACCCAGCACCAAACATCTTTTAAAATAATCAGCTATAGAATGACTGCTGACACCTAGAAAGAGTACTGTAAAAAGCTGAACGAGAAACATTTAATTTTCCTTTTGAATCCATTCGCAAAAATATAAATGAGATAAAATCATCGGCAACTATAAAGTCAGTGCTGCAGATGTTAGCAATCGTTCGATAGTGAAGGAACTATTTATGCAATTATTCAATGTTTTCATGTAGTGATAATGTTTTTAGTGTTTCAAGTAATGATGAGAGAATCACCATGAAGGAAATGGTTGGAGGATGTTGTGTATGTTCGGACGAGCGGGGCTGGCCCGACAACCCGCTGGTCTACTGCGATGGCAATGGATGCACTGTAGCTGTTCATCAAGGTTAGATTGTTATTTTCTTTATAACCAGGTTATAGCCAGGTTTTTTTCATAATGAATCGCATCGAAACTACAATATACAGGGTTATTCGTAATGGGTATGCTAAGCCGAAAAGGGCTCATAGTACTCATCATTATGAACAACTTTTACTATGGGACCAACCGATTCGCGAAAAAAAAATTAGCTGTTCCATAGAAAAATGTCAATGACACTCGACAAAATGTATGCCTTTTCGGCTTAGCATACCCTTTATGAATAACCCTATATAGGTTCTCATGTAAATTGTATATTACTAAAGCATAGCAAGCCAAGATTGAATGAAAATACTGTCACGGAGCACTACGCAGCAATCAATTACTTAATGATCGTTAATTATTGACAATTGATGCAGGATGACCTTCAATCACTTAAGTGCGGATTCTATAGAGAATGTTTATGCTTCATGACATTAAATTTAAACCCTGTCCAGGGATTTAAATTGAACATTAGATTAAACATTATTTGTGTTGTTTCTTCATTCACATGATATTGTAGTTATTTTAAATGATTTTCTATGTTTTATTTTCAGCATGCTACGGTATTGTGACTGTTCCAACTGGACCTTGGTACTGTCGAAAATGTGAAAGTCCAGAAAATAAAGGCAAAGTAGTAAGTATCTGAGCGAATCATGTTTTTTTTTATATACAATTATGTGACGAAACTAGCCATAATTGCCGTTGTTTGAATTATTTTTATTCGATATGTGGGCGATAGGTTCCGCACCGGTGTCCCGCAATGTGTGCATTGTGCGTTACCTCCTCGCCAGCGGACACGAGCCAACTCAGCTCCTAAACACCTGAAATGACTTGGCAGTTGCAACAAGGAAACGCCTGTCCGACAGTAGCAATTCCTACAATGTAACATGTCATCCGACCTTTGTTTAAATCAGTGCATGTTTGTTTCAGCGGTGTGAGCTGTGCCCGTCGCGGTCTGGTGCGCTCAAGAGGACGGATACAGGCGGCTGGGCGCATGTGGTCTGCGCACTCTACATACCCGAGGTTCGGTTCGGCAATGTCACCTCAATGGAGCCCATCGTGCTCCGGCTAATCCCGCCCGAGCGGTACAACAAGGTACGTACAACATGACAGAAACAGAAATACAGAAAATGTATTTTTGGGTCACATAAACACACATACATAAAGGACAGAAAATTAACAAATGAACAATGAGATGCATCCATGCCCTTCATTAATTGTGACAAAATGTATTAGATAATTAAAACAAAACATTTACACTATTTTTGCATTGTAAAGTGCTTTACTACATTGCAAAGAATAGAGGCTAACGGAAAGAAATCCTCCTAATTGGAAAAAGCATTTTCTGTCACTGACATGTTTTGGTAAGGAACATACTAAGACATGAGACATTATAATAAGGCCCGTACAGAAACATAACTTAACAAGGGAAGCACTGAGACATGACATGTTACAATAGGCACGTCCTGAAACATGACATGTTACAATAGGGGACGTAGTGAAACCTGACATGCTCAGTAAGACACATTCTGAAACATGACATATTACAATAAAAAACGTAACACTAGAACTACATTTGAAAACAGTTAATAAATAACATACGTAAAAATGACAATAAGGCACATATGATGAAATTATTTGAAATGTTATTTTTGACGTTAGTTTTTTGTCTGTTCCAGACTTGTTACATTTGCCAAGATCTAGGAAAGTCCCACCGGGCGACTGCTGGTGCTTGTATGCAGTGCAACAAATCAGGTAAATACCTAAACTTGTCTAGCGATGAAACAGCCGAGAAACGTGAAAAATTACAGATAAAGGCACGCACACATTAGGGCGGGCCGCACAGCACCGCAGCGGCATTTCAATACAAATTCTTTCGCTGTGGCCCGCCTGTAGTGTGCGATAGTTCATATAAAATGTACGAAAGTGATGCAGAAGGATTTTTGTTACGCGTTGCGGTGCGGTGTGCGCGAGGCTTAAAACAGTAAAAACATTTATCTACACTAATGTTATAACATTCTACTTATGTTTCCAATACTGGTGTTATAATGACTACTGTTATAGCACAGACAACATTTAAGCGATGTTATAATGAGTCGATCGATGTCGTAATGAGTCATTATAACATCGCGCTCTCGCTCCTGATTGGCCGCCTGCGCGCATGCGCGGCGCTCGCTCCGCCGCCCTGCGCGCGCATGCGCGCTCGCTCCTGATTGCGCGCCAAGTTCACTGTGACAATACACGTTTTTATTAGTGAAGATAAACGTATTTTATCAAGTATTGGAAACATAAGTAGAATGTAACAGCATTAGTGTAGATAAAGTAGTGTATGCAACTGCATATAACACAGGTATTAAAACACTCGTTACTATTATGAAACTCGCTCCGCTCGTTTCACAAACACACTCGTGTTTTAATACCCTTCATTATATGACAGTTGCATAAACTACTATTAAGCTTACTAAGGAGTTATGATAATTGACATCGGTTTCTAATAAAATAATTAACAACATTATGCTGATGATATTAGTCGATCCGTCAATAGTTTTTTATTTTACCCGGCCGTCCAAAAAGTAATAATTTCTGGTGTATTTTGCCTTTATTCAGATTGTTACAAGATTTTTTATACTCTTACTAAATGTTTATCGGATCATCTACGCTACCTGTGTGCCTTTTGGCAAAGGGCTCTGGTGTATTTATGTAAGTTTATTGTGACCTGTTGCTTCAACAACTTGATAGATTTCGAGTGCTTAAATTTATCTTTTTTATAGGCTATAGGTTTTTGTGTTTTCTGTTTGATAGTACTTTCGTAAAGATTTATGTTTTATTTATTTATTTTTTTTTGTTAATTCGTTTACAGTGTAGAAACATGATCTGTTGAACGTTTATTGGCTCAGGATGTAAGCAGCAGTTCCACGTGACCTGCGCCCAAAGCCTGGGCCTTCTTTGCGAGGAGGCGGGCAACTATTTGGACAACGTGAAGTATTGTGGCTACTGCCAGCACCATTACAGTAAACTGGTGAGTAAGCCACACATACCTCATGTAGAAACACACAAACACGACTGGGTTTTAAGGCAATTATTGTTTGAGAATATACTGTAATACTGTCACAAAAAAATGTAGATTCCTTACTGACGATCGAATCATACGCCTAGAATTCATTGAACTAACTTCCATTGGTTAATTGCAAGACTAGGCTAGGCGTGTCCTGGAGATAGCTAATGAAGAACCTTTTGTCTTTAGAAGCACATTATGGTGTAAGGGTGTAACATATTTTAGCAGCTTGAGATCCAGTTTCCATTCCAGGATAAGTGTTGACTTATCACTTAATGTCAGCTGCGCTGTGGTCTATCGCCTAGCTAGTAGAGGTTATTAAAAAGTTGGCATACTTAGTCACAGGCTGGTAACAAAACTGACTACATCCGGTTTTAGATGCTCGCCAACTCGCTACTAGTTTATATCTTGCTTACTTCGCTTCGCTATTCGCTGGTGGGACAGATATCTTGACAATCTGGCCATAAAGACATAAAGGTAACATGCAATGCTTTTGCCTTTCCATTGTCACGATTAATTGGCATAGTCTATGGTAAACAAACAATAAACTTGTCTTAAATTCAGTTTCGGTGTATCATTGTTCTGAGACGGCCAATTCATATCGAGATGGCAACACGGGGCTTAATACCTTGATTATCTTGTGTGAGATCTCCCCGTAGCAAGAGACGTTGGTAGGCCCGAAGTACGCTATGATTTAGTGGAAAGGGTCTTGAAGCGGGAAAATTAAACGCGTCCTATTGCAGTCCGATATAAATATGCCCATCAGCCACTCACGCTTATGTGACGTACCCAAACTTTGATACAACTTAATAAACAACCATTGAAGTTCGTAAAATCATTGGTTCAATTTCACTCTGAATATTGGATGTCTGTAGAAATGTTATGAGCAATATTTTCGTCTTGAGCAATATTGTTTGTTACATTTTGTTGCACTAAGGCATATTCAGAACTAAGCAAAATTCGTTAACGCTGCAGGTAAAGACGAGTACCGCGGTATTGCGCTGGGTGTTTGTATGACTTCCTCGGATAACACGAAGGCACATACGAATAACAAGACGGTAGTGAATTTAGCATGAGTCTGAATAGGCCTTTACTTTAGATAATCACCATTTTTAAGATTAAGTAAAGCAGCAATCCTAGTCAAAAAATTAATCACGTATTTAATTAATATTTAAATATAAAACTTAGTTACTACATTTTGATAAAAGGTTAAATGTAGTAATAACACATTTATCTGAATGGGGTAAAAAACTGACTTCTGCTCACTTCACATGGCAGCACTGTTGGGTGTTCCTTAAATCTGTCAGGTAATAGTATCCTTCTTAGAAATGTAAACAAATAAGTAGACTTATATTTCATTAATATGTCGATGAGTTCAGCATTAGATTGCAAAAATAGGGAATCCATTTATTTCCTAAAGATATCGAAAAAAAACAATGGACAAAGGCTTTACGAAGAAAAAATTAGGATCCGACTAAATTTATGTGCGCATCACTTTAACACTTTGACAGCGGCTAATAATCACATGCGCTTGCCTTAAGTGCGGCTAATAGTCAAATGCGTTGTGTTTTACGCGCCTGGCGTGTGCAGCCGTGTGCACAAAGGAACACACAAAGTATGTGTGTAATTTTGAATCGCTGATAACACAGGAAACCGAAAACGCAAAATGGCGGCGATAAGGAACACTGAACAGTGGCGCCATCTACGATTAACTTTAAGTTTATAACCCCATTCCTGTAACAACCCAGTGCTAATATCTGAGTAACGACCCAACAAAATACTTGTTTTCCCCGTTATAATTATGCAATACTTTCGAGCCTAATTAATATTTCCCTCTCTCTCTCTAAACTTTTAGTGTTCTGACACATCAATATGTATAATGCGACCAATTTGTGTGTAGATGGTTAAATGAAGGAACTAAAATTGTCCACTGGGGACTATTTGTTTTGTTTAGAAAAAATTAAAGTGGCTCCTTCACTTAGCTGTGCTCAAAATTTTGGTCGCATGGTACCTTGATATATTTGGCATATTATTTACAATCTTTAAAAGGGGTTCTAATCTTTGTGGCATACCTACAAATTAAAAGGTCGTGATTCACAGCCGCTGAAAATCGGTTCAAAACCATAATAAATCTACACTCATCGAATTTCAGAGATTCATACGCTTCATTTCAAAACAAATAAACTAAATCATGCTTTTCTTCATGCTTTTTATATCCTAAACTGGTTCCAAATCAATCAAACATATAATCACATCAAACGTTTCGCGTATTAAACCACTTTTATAATATTAGTGTACATTTTATTTTATTTTGTATGTTCTCTGTCGATTTATTAAGGTTTGACCAGCGGCTACGATTTCGCTACTTTTTCAATGGGATTGTCAACTGCCAAAGTGGCGCTAGCATAGCTCAAAGTTGATAAAACATCTCATATAGTGCACGGTTAGTACTTTTTTATGGGTTTTTTTAGTGTGACATTCAAATTTTTCCCATGTTTGTTCATATTTTCCAAATAACACAACCCTTGGATAAAAATCTCTTGTACTAGTTATGCGAGCGCCACCAGAATTAAAATCAGAGTATATTTACTGCTGAACAAAAGGTGTTATTCCTGTAAAGGTTTACAGTTTACCCATTGCGGGCCTGGAAGATTGTACCAGCTAACCGTTTTGAAGGTATGCCAGGCTCCATAGTAAAATGGTAGAACCTCTGTTTTTGAACAAAACCGAATAGTTAAATAATGTGCTTGTGTCAGAGGCCTGAAAGCGAGAACGCTATACATTTCACGCTATATCTCCGCATGGGACTAACATACACTCATTATCATCCTGCATTTCTTTTTTTTTAGTTTACGAATCATGAAGTCACCGTCATCGCAAAGGTACATAACATTTCATTTTTTACGATCGCTTTATTGGTTCTTTCCGCTCTCGGTCAGACATTAAATTTAGCCAAAAATACATTTGAATCAATTGAATGTTTATCACTAAATTTCGTTCATACAAATATCTTACTATTTATAAAAGTTAATTCTAGAAATTTAACTCAGTGTAGGGTTATTTAATATGTTTGTTTCTCAAATTAAATTGCATTAAATGTCAAACGTTCGAGCGTGAGACTACAAACGTCCGTACAAACATTCACAACAGGAAGTTTGATTACAAGCGAAAACTAGGAGCCTAACGAGCTGTACCGGAGTTGCTTATCGATTTGTTTAAATTATCCTGTTTACCGGTCAGCATTTGAGTGTTCGCATTCGAATGATTAAAGTCGAAAATCTGTCGCCGGCCACCAAACGTGTAATCCGGCAGCGTCACTCGATAGCCATTCAGGTTAAACTTAAACTTCTCATCGACTCGCCGTGAAATTCAAATCAAATATTGACACCTGATTTCGGCCATCCCAATGGCTCCATCACTAGCGTTGGACTTCGTGGTCGCGTTTCGTGTCGCGCCAAAGGAATGGTAGCGAATGAAGTGTGTTGTTGTGCAGAAAAAAGGTGGTAACGTGAAGACTATCCCGCCGTACAAGCCGGTGAGCCACGACAGCCACTCGAGCGACTCGAGCGGCGAGAAAGAAGCCGAGGCCGAGGCGGGCGCGGCGCCCGGCGCCACCACGCCGACCCACTCCAAGTCCAAAGGGGTACGTCATCGATCTACCGCTACCACTAATATTATATTTCTTTTCACATCAGACTAGACTTGCGTTTGACCACGATCTCACGTGATGAAAAGCGGCGATGTGGACGAAGATTAGCACGCCTAGGAAAAATCTGTTCACTCTATTTTTGAAGAGCTGCGCCCCGCGGTTTCACCCGCATTTTCTGGCATAAAAGTAGCGGATTTGTAGTTTATGTAAATCCAGGTTATAAGTTACCTTCACACCAATTCGTCCAAAATAAGATCAACCGTTTTACGTGATTAGACAAACATTCTAACATTAATATTTATAATATTAGTAGGATAATCGGTTATATTAGGATTAAAGATTTACATAGGAATGCGCCATAACGTAGTCGAAATGAGAAACGGTAAAGCAGTATTGTTGATTTTTGTTAAAGGTCGTTTATTTGAAAATCGATCCACAATTTTCATACAGTTTAATTGTAATCATTGTATTAATTTTAAAACCTTTGATTGTCGGCGACTTCGTACATGTATCGATGTTATGCGTTTTGCTTTATTCCCGCGTTGCTTTCGTGAAACCCTCGCAGGACTTTCATTTGAACTAATCTATATTTAAATAATGTTGTAATTGTTTGTTTATTCCAGCCTGGCCGAAAGTCGTCTCACGGTAATGCCTCTGGGAAAAACACTGCTGCATCAGGGAAGCAGCAGCCCAGTACGCAAGCCATGGGTAAGCTAAAACTTTATAGAACCTATCCAAACTCTTTTCACCTGTATCTTTTTTTACCAACATTTTTAATCCATTCATAATTATTTCACTAACATCTGCTTATCTAATTTTTAATTGCCCGTCTCTTGTTTATTTAATCCATCGGGCACTGTTTGGAATGTTTTGCACTTTCACCATTTTAAGTTAACCCCCTTATTCAGAAACGTAGAGAATTGGAATAATTATACTAACTTTTGTCTTTTTTGTGAAAATCACATAATATTATTTTTTATCACTACAATTAAAAATAATATTATTAGTCACTAGCCGACATTGGGATGAAAATCAGTTTCAAAGGCTTATGGCTCAAAGACAAAGGCCGTTTCGATGATCCGTGCTCGTAACGCTGACAGATGATAGTTTCGTAATATTAACCAAGTTGTTTGTCCACTGCGGTAGACGTCGTCGACGCGCCAGATCCCCCGGTCACCCGCAAGCACAAGAGCTCCGAGAAACGTTTGTTTTAAACATTTGCTAACTCACGACTTCTCACCTCTAGATTACTTGGAATTCGAACGCCATACCATCCAGACAACTAGCTAAGGCGCTAAGGTCTTCTAAAATACACTTGAATATGAACACTCATTCATATTATATCAACATTCATTTATAAATCTTTGAAACGACCACATAACGAATTTTGACAGATTTGATTTGAAAAAGTTGTCAAAATTCGTTGACGTAATTTATGAGTCTCTCTCTGATTGGCCCGTTGAAGGTCACAACATCAATACTTGTGAGGACGTAGATTTGTATAAGCGCCATTCCGCTAAAGCGTTGTCTGAATTTATTAACTGTAGGTATACCAAGCGTCTATGGGGTGGGAAGTCGTTCATCACTCCTACAATTGTTTATCAATGTGGATAAAGTTAAAACAACAAAACTCTCTTTGGACTTATATTAACCCTCTTTGGGTTTTGTTGCACTTGGCAAAAAGTCTATAACATGGAATTTGTTTCAAAATTGCCAATATTTTAGATTTCTAATAAAATATAATCGGTATTTTTACTGTAGAAAAGATAAAAAAGATGTAGTGATTTCAGTTGTGCTATTAGCCGCCCAATACTTTTACCAAGTTGTATGCTTTTCTAACACTAAAGAGTAACCGAGACAGCAGTAGAATCTGTTGTTGAACCACGTTTATAAACAAGTGTGTTGAGAGCTTACCGCCGCGGGCATGTGTGTTGTGTAGCTTGGTGGTCCACTTGCATTTAATTTAGTTTACATTACATTATTAGCAAGGCTTTTTAAATATATCTATGACACTTTGGTAAACGTCTTCACCGACAGCATGGTTACGTAAGTATATAGTTACTTACTGCTGTCCCTATCGTGTCGTCTCGATCGCGCCTGGTGTTAGTAAGTTACAGAGCGGAATGACACAATACTGAGTGACAGCAAACGCAATAAGGCTACTGTACGTGTACAGATTGTTCGTCACCGAAAAGAACCGCAATCTTCATAATTTGCTACTTATTTAATACTTTAATTCAATTTGTTACCATTCTAGTTTTCTTATTTTTGCATACATGGGTACGTTTCATTCATAAACGTAAAATAACTCGGTTTTTTTTAAAAAGTGCGCTGTTTCTTTTTCGCGTGTAGCACAATCTGTCTGCGAGAAGTTGATAGAGCACTTTATAGCACAGTAGAGCTTATTGAGCGTTTATGAATAAAGTAAAGCAGTCCATAGTTACTCGTAGATATCCACTTCTAAGTAACCACAGAACACATCAAAATGCGCTTCGTATAGAATACAAAATAAAATGGCGTCTTACGTTCGTGGATACTTAAGTAAGGCAGGCGTCGTGCCTAATTTGTTTAGTAAATAGTTTGTAGTATCTAGCGGTTTAGTTGTGACCTGTTGCTCTTTTAGAGCGATAGGAATAATACAACCTTACTAAAACACCGATGGGTGTTAATATTTCTAAAATAAGTTCTATATTTTTGGGAAACAAAGTGTACGTTTTATTTGCATGCAAGATTATTTTTTTGATAGACATATTTTTATTTATTTTGGATGCTGGGCGTTTTGGGCCCCATGTGCAATCAAAATGAATTTACCATCGTTGGATAGTTTTTTTTCAAGAGAACAAAAGCTACTATGGCAGCAAGCCCTTAATTGTTGTCCGTTTGGAACTATCGTCCTCAGAAGATACTAGATATTTAATTCAAAATAGACTTTAAAAAATCATATCGCAGGTTTAACTTGAACGTTTTTGATAATACTTGCACTTGTTTAAATAATAGACCAGTATTGTTGTCTCTCTCGCTTTTTTTTTTTGGAATGACTAATTGCTGTTGGCCACTGAGGCCTCTACAGCGTACCAGGTGTTTGGCGAGCGCAAATGGCGCTGGGCCTAAAGTTTTTGGGGGCGAAAAGCACTAGGGCACCTCGGAGTAGGGGAAACTGACTTGCTCTGGCACCCCAGAAGGGGTGTGCCCTAAGCCCTAGTAAAATGATCAAGTTGATTGTTTTGATGTGCATTTATTATTCGGCAATCGGGTATAGTGTCTCTGTCGCTCTCTAATGCAGCGCGGTTAGCACGGCCAAGGGAGAGGGTGAGGGCGTTGCGCAGGATGCGGCGTTTACGCATGCCAGTCGCACTTCGCTCGCCCCATCCCGGGGAACTTTTTCTTAGTACAAAATGTTGCTTTCAGATGTCTCTAGTATGTTTTTGCAAAAACAATAATAAGCCTCTGCGTTTCCACGTAAAAAAATATCGAAAAAAATATAGAATTACAAAACCCCGGATATGTTGAATTGTTGACGATGATAATGGTCATGATGATATTACCAGTTTTGTAATGTACACATTATGCCCTTTCCTTTGATACCTCACTCGAGTATATTTGAAAATATTCTGTTGTTCATCCCCTATTTAACTCCCCCTATCTTGTAATCCGCTGAACCGATTTCGATAAAACATAGCTAAAAACCACCCCAAGGAAACTTCGAATGAAAAAACCGCATAGAAACCCGGTTCATCGGTTTGAGATCTACGATGCCACAGACAGACACTCACACACAGACTCTCTCTCTCTCTCTCTCTCTCTCTCACACACACACACACACACCCACACACACACACACACATACAGACATCGACGTCAAACTTATAACACCCCTCTTTTTTGTCGGAGGTTAAAAATGATAACACTACCATGCCAAATTCAAGTAAAATGTTCATGAAAGTGTTTGGACGTAATAAAAAAAATCAAATCAAGCTTAGCGCCATAGTTATTCATAATCCACACACAAATATCTATCCAACGGTATATCATTCATTTCGATTGGAGCTGGGACCAGAATCCATACATTTGTGCCCAATTGCCCATCGTCTTTTATACAATAATTTCGAAGTCGAATTAGTCCAGCTTGTTCATACGTTATTTAGATACATGTTGTTATGGTATTATTACTGAGGTACTTCAATGTTTGTCTCATAAAATGTTTATCTGATCAAACATGGAATAATGTCCAAAAATCAGTTCCAAAGGCAATAGTTTCGCAATACTAACCAAGTTGTTTGTCCACTGCGGCAGACGACGCCGACGCGCCAGATCCCCCGGTCACCCGCAGGCACAAGGGCTCCGATAAACGTTTGTTGCACAATTGTTTACTCATGACTTCTCACCTCTAGATTACTTGGAATTCGAACGCCATACCATTCAGACAACTAGCTAAAGCGCTAAGGCCTTAAATTTTTGGAAACGACAAAATAACAAATTTTGACAGATTTGATATGGAAATATTGTGTAATTTATGAGTAAGAAGCTCTGATTGGCCCGTTGAAGGTCACGACATCAATACTTGTGAGGACGTAGATTTATAAAAGCGCTGTTCCGCTAAAGCGTTGTCTGAATTTCTTAGCCGTATACCAAGTGTTTATGAGGTGGGAAGTCGTTCTATCATTCCTACACTTATGTTTATCGATGTGGATACATTAAAACAACAAAACCCTCTTTGGACTTATATTAACCCTCTTTGGGTTTTGTTGCACTTGACAAAAAGTCGCATGGAATGAAAATACATTTTTTTTAAATCCAATGAAATGTAATCGGTATTTTTACTGTAGTATAGATAGGAAGCATTTAGTAATTTCAGGTGTGATATTATTAGCCGCCCAATGCTTTTGCCAAGTTGTATGCTTGCAACGTGAAATAACTCTGTTTTTGTCTAAAAAGTGCGTTGTCTCGTTTTTGCGTACGGCACATTCCGTCTGCGTGAAATTGATAGAGCACTTTACATTATAATAGAGCTTATTGAGCGTTTATGAATAAAGTAAACCAGTCTGTAGATAGATATCCTTTCTGACCACAGAATAAATCCATTTGCACGTCGATGGATTTACAAAAAATGGCGGCTTACGTTCGTGGATACTTAAGTATGCAAGCGCCATGCTTAAATTTTAGTAAATAGTTTGTAGTATCGGTGTAGCTGTGAACTGTTTTTCTATTAGTTTAGAGCGATATAATTAAAACAACCTTACTAAAAACCATTTCTATATTTTATAAACAAAGTAATGAGCGCTTAGCTCGCTCTGATCCCGACGTAAGACGGTGTGTAGTGACGTCCGCACTAGACGTGTGATTGGTTAGATAAAGTATTCTTATTTGCATGCAAGATTATTTATTGATAGACATATTTTTAGCATACATTTAAATCTGAACAATAATTTCGAAGTGGAATTAGTCCAGCTTGTTAAGGTATTATTACTGAGGTACTTCAATGTTTGTCTCGTAAAATGTTTATCTGATCAAACATGGAATAATGTCCAAAAATCAGTTTCAAAGGCAATAGTTTCGCAATACTAACCAAGTTGTTTGTCCACTGCGGCAGACTACGCCGACGCGCCAGATCCCCCGGTCACCCGCAGGCACAAGGGCTCCGATAAACGTTTGTTGCACAATTGTTTACTCACGACTTCTCATCTCTAGATTACTTGGGATTCGAACGCTATACCATTCAGACAAGTAGCTAAGGCGCTAAGGGCCTGTAAAAGACATTTGAATATGAAAACCTATTTGTTTATAACGTAATTCTTTGAATCGACCAAATAACAAACTTTGACAGATTTGATATGGAAATATTGTGTAATTTATGAGTAAGAAGCTCTGATTGGCCCGTTGAAGGTCACGACATCAATACTTGTGAGGACGTAGATTTGAAAAAGCGCTATTCCGTTTAAGCGTTGACCGAGTTTATTAGCCGTATACCAAGTGTTTTTGGGGTGGGAAGTCGTTCTATCACTCCTACACTTTTGTTTATCGATGTGGATAAATTTGAAACAACAAAACCCTCTTTGGACATATCCTCTTTGGGTTTTGTTGCACTTTGCAAAAAGTCGCATGGAATGCAAATACATAATATATAATACAAATAAATGTCTTTAAGTCGCGAGTGGATCGGTTTCTTCTAGGCAAGCATGCTCCATCGTAGACCGTATCGTTGCCTACCATCAAGCAAGATGACGGTCAAATGCAAGCCTATTACTGAATAAAAAAAAATACATTTTTTTAATTTCCATTAAAATGTAATCGGTATTTTTACTGTAGTGTACTGTAGATAAAAGCCAACTAGTGATTTCAGATGTGCTATTATTAGCCGCCCAATGCTTTTGCCAAGTTGTATGCTTGCAACGTGAAATAACTCTGTTTTTGTCTAAAAAGTGCGTTGTCTCGTTTTTGCGTACGGCACATTCCGTCTGCGAGAAATTGATAGAGCACTTTCACACATCATAATAGAGCTTATTGAGCGTTTATGAATGAAGTAAACCAGTCTGTAGATCGATATCCTTTCTGTGTAACCACAGAATAAATCCATTTGCACGTCGATGGATTTAAAAAAAAATTGCGTCTTACGTTCGTGGATACTTAAGTACCTATGCAAGCGTCATGCTTAATTTTTTTAGTAAATAGTTTGTAGTATCGGTGTAGCTGTGAACTGTTTTCTTTTAGTTTAGATCGATATAATTAAAACAACCTTATTAGAAACCAGCTCTATATTTTTGTAAACAAAGTAATGAACGCTTAGCTCGCTCTGATCCCGACGTAAGACGGTGTGTAGTGACATCCGCACTAGACGTGTGATTGGTTAGATAAAGCATTCTTATTTGCATGCAAGATTATTTTTTGATAGACAAATTTTTAGCATTTATTTTAAATCCGAACAATAATTTTGAAGTCGAATTAGTCCAGCTTGTTCATACGTTATTTAGATACATGTTGTTATGGTATTATTACTGAGGTACTTCAATGTTTGTCTCGTAAAATGTTTATCTGATCAAACATGGAATAATGTCCAAAAATCAGTTCCAAAGGCAATATTTCGCAATACTAACCAAGTTGTTTGTCCACTGCGGCAGACGACGCCGACGCGCCAGATCCCCCGGTCACCCGCAAGCACAAGGGCTCCGATAAACGTTTGTTGCACAATTGTTTACTCATGACTTCTCACCTCTAGATTACTTGGAATTCGAACGCTATACCATTCAGACAACTAGCTAAAGCGCTAAGGCCTTGTAAAAGACATTTGAATATGAACTGAACACCTATTTATGTATATCTGATAAAAAAATTTGAAACGACAAAATAACAAACTTTGACAGATTTGATATGGAAATATTGTGTAATTTATGAGTAAGAAGCTCTGATTGGCCCGTTGAAGGTCACGACATCAATACTTGTGAGGACGTAGATTTGAAAAAGCGTTATTCCGTTTAAGCGTTGACCGAGTTTATTGGCCGTATACCAAGTGTTTTTGGGGTGGGAAGTCGTTCTATCACTCCTACTCTTTTGTTTATCGATGTGGATAAATTTAAAACAACAAAACCCTCTTTGGACATATCCTCTTTGGGTTTTGTTGCACTTGGCAAAAAGTCAGATGGGATGCAATGCATTTTTTTAAATTTCCAATAAAATACAATCGATATTTTTACTTTAGTATAGATAAAAGCCAACTAGTGATTTCAGATGTGCTATTATACCGCCCAATACTTTTGCCAAGTTTATGCTTGCAACGTGAAATAACTCTGTTTTTGTCTAAAAAGTGCGTTGTCTCGTTTTCGCGTACAGCACATTCCGTCCGCGAGAAATTGATAGAGCACTTTACGTCATAATAGAGCTTATTGAGCGTTTATGAATGAAGTAAACCAGTCTGTAGATTGATATCCTTTCTGTGTAACCACAGAACAAATCCATTGGCACGTCGATGGATTTAAAAAAAATAGCGTCTTACGTTCGTGGATACTTAAGTATGCAAGCGTCATGCTTAAATTTTTTGTAAATAGTTTGTAGTATCGGTGTAGCTGTGAACTGTTTTTCTTTTAGTTTAGAGCGATATAATTAAAACAACCTTACTAAAAACTAGCTTATTTTTTCATAAACATAGTAATGAGCGCTTAGCTCGCTCTGATCGCGACGTAAAACGGTGTGTAGTGACGTCGGCACTAGACTTGTGATTGGTTACATGAAGTAGTCTTATTTGCATGCAAGATTATTTTTTGATAGACAAATTTTTAGCATTTATTTTAAATCCGAACAATAATTTTGAAGTCGAATTAGTCCAGCTTGTTCATACGTTATTTAGATACATGTTGTTATGGTATTATTACTGAGGTACCTACTTCAATGTTTGTCTCGTAAAATGTTTATCTGATCAAACATGGAATAATGTCCAAAAATCAGTTCCAAAGGCAATAGTTTCGCAATACTAACCAAGTTGTTTGTCCACTGCGGCAGACGACGCCGACGCGCCAGATCCCCCGGTCACCCGCAGGCACAAGGGCTCCGATAAACGTTTGTTGCACAATTGTTTACTCACGACTTCTCACCTCTAGATTACTTGGGATTCGAACGCTATACCATTCAGACAAGTAGCTAAGGCGCTAAGGGCTTGTAAAATACATTTGAATATGAAAACCTATTTGTTTATAACGTAATTCTTTGAAACGACCAAATAACAAACTTTGACAGATTTGATATGGAAATATTGTGTAATTTATGAGTAAGAAGCTCTGATTGGCCCGTTGAAGGTCACGACATCAATACTTGTGAGGACGTAGATTTGTATAAGCGCCATTGCGCTAAAGCGTTATCTGAATTTATTAGCCGTATACCAAGCGTTTATGGGGTGGGGAGTCGTTTTATCATTCCTACACTAGTTTATCAATGTGGATAAAGTTTAAACAACAAAGCCCTTTGGGTTTTGTTGCACTTGGCAAAAAGTCAATAGCATGAAATGCCAATGTAATTTTTTTAGATTAAGAGAAAATATCATCAGTATTTATACTGCGGTTTATTTCTGTGGTGATAAAAATCAACTAGTAATTTCAGATGTGCTATATTATTAGTCGCACAATCTTTTTGCTAAGTTGTATGCTTTTCTAACACTAAAGAGTAACCGAGACAGCAGTAGAATCTGTTGTTGAACCACGTTTATAAACAAGTGTGTTGAGAGCTTACCGCCGCGGCATGAGTTTTGTTTTGTAGTTTGACGGTCGACTTTCCTTTAATTTACTAGAAAGGTAAAAAAAAATATAAAAAAATTGGCGTCTTTCGTTTGTGGATACTTAAGTATGCAAGTGCTTTAATATTTTAGTAAATATTAAAGCACTTGCATACTTAAGTTTGTAGTTTCGGTGTTGTTTTGAACTTATGTTCTTTTAGTTAAGAGCCATAGAATTAAAACGACCTTACTAAAAACACCGATAAATGGCGGTATTTATAAAAACAGTTATATATATTTGTAACCAAAGTGATGAGCGCTTAGCTCGCTCAAATCCGGCGTAAGACGGTGTATAGTGACGTCAGCACGACTTGTGTGATTGGTTATTTTGTATTGTAAATCTGAACAATAATTACGAAGTCGAATTAGTCCAGCTTGTTCATACGTTATTTAGATACATGTTGTTATGGTATTATTACTGAGGTACTTCAATTTTTGTCTCGTAAAATGTTTATCTGATCAAACATAGACTTATTGTCTATAAAAGAAAGTAATAATGTTTGATATCTTTCTCAATACTTTTCATATAATCTCATAACAATGTTCATAGGCTGGATCTTTAACACATCATTGTTTAAAGCGGTATCACACTTGTCCTGCGAAACGGAGCGGCAAAACTACTACTTGTTCAAATATTACTCATATATTGTGTTACGCAGAGTTCAATTTCAAACGACTAACTTGGAACGACGGCGCCGCTTGACTTATTTACCGGTTTTTCTTCAAGTTTTTAAAATACTGTCTTGACTTAGCATTATTTAGGGTTCATATTTCAACTATAGCAGTTTCACGTGAATATGGGGTGATACCCGCTTTAATAGTCTCGGAGTGACGGTCCACGTCTTATCCTGAATTCTGACTATAATGTTTCAACCTGTTATTTGGCTAACAGTCTGCCAAACATCATAATATCGTACTGAGACGCCAAAAGGTATATTATTTATATTGATTTGCAAACGCATGCCTGTTTTGTCTAAATGGTTTCGGCGCATGCTCACGAATTTTATCTCGAATTCAGACATATACATATATATACATACATATTACCGAAGAGAACCCAACATTGCAAAAACAATTACATAATTATTTGAAGAAATATGTCAAGCCTCGTATAAGCACTCAGGGATAGTGTAGTTTACTAGTGAAACGGTTTTCATAATCGCACCCGTACATACAAACTCTATCTCTTTTTTTTAAATTACTCTTAGTACACAGTATAGATAGATAGAACTCCTAAAATGTATTAGCCGCAAACAAAATTATTATCTATAATCTCCGCCTACAGATAAGAAGAAGTCGCCGGCAAGGCGCGGTTCGTCCACTGGCGAGAGTAGCGGCAGTAAAAACAGCACCCCGGCGCCTTCGCCCCAGCACTCGACTGAGCCACCACTACCACCTAAATGTATGATAATAATGAATATCTTTTAATTGCATACAAATAACGTTTTCAATTGTCATGCCAGTAAAATTGTTGTTTATGCTCAGTATAAACAGCCTAAAATGGCTAGTGCATAAAAGTCCGCTTTATGCACTAATGTCTAAAATGGTTACAATTTTAATAAATCAAAGAAGTTGAGTTAAAATATATTTTATGAAGAAGTTTGTCCGTGGTCCTAATAATCTATAACCCGGTCACAATATCTGTGCACCTCGCTGGAATGCGTATAGCCTTTTATAGTCTATTGTATATTTATTATATATAGCCTTATATATATGCAGCGGGAGAGGCTCCCGCTTCCCCTGTCACCTCTCCGCGCACTCCCCGGTGCGACAGTGCGACTATATAAGGCTATACGCATTCCAGCGAGGTGCACAGATATTGTGACCGGGTTGTAATAAGGAAACTAAGAGATGCTGTGTAAGAGTGACTTTGTTTACTGCAACTAGTTATTTCTCAACAGCGAGCACAACTCCAGTGGCTTCCGCTAAGACGTCGCCGTCAGATGCGTCTCCGATCGTGAAATCGTCTGAACCAGTGGGGGTAATCAGCTCGGTGGCCTCCGCTACAGCAGCCGCCGCCGCAGCCCCCGCACCCTCTACTTCATCCACCAGGTAAAGGGTCATGACCACACAAATTGAGAGTACATCAGTTTAGCTTCATAGTAAGCGCGCTCGACCGTCTCACACATACCTACACATCGCTCACGCACACGAGTCTCGGAACATTCGCCCCCGCGAGCGCACCTGAGCGTGTGCTCGTTGTACCGCAATGCTCATGGTTTCGCAATACCCATGGTTCCACAGTGCCCATGATTTCGCCGTGCCCATGGTTTTGCAGTGCTCATAGTTCCGCAGGCACTTCGTGCTAACAGAGCTCTCGAGAGTGATCCAAATAGACAGAACGTACGTGAGCATGTGTAAAAATAAAACGACGGGTTGCACTCCGGGAGTGCCGGCAGAAGTGAAAACTTAAGTATTAACGTTGTGCGTTTTGGATATTTTGGAATGGTTAGGGAATAATTTTGCACGAATTGCTTTAATTATTTTAATAGAAAAATGAATCGATATCGTGTCCACTATAATCACTAGGTCACAACACTATAACTGTCAAATTAGAACATTCGCGCAAGCGCCCTGCGCCGCCTAAACGAAACAGCCGGCGCAGGCATGCATTTTCGCCGCGCCGTAGAAAGAGAGGGGGATACTAGCTGTCTACTCTGCATCCGTCTTACGAATTTTCGATCAGGTCACGTGACCCTGTCGTGAGTTTAACATTTTTTACCCATTCCAAAAAAGTGTACAACGCCGCTAAAGAAGTTTTCATTTCAAAAATCAGACCGCTCGTCAGCACTTGTCGTCATGAGCATTATTTTAACCATTCTGATCTCGTACTGCGACACTCCCACTTTACAGCTTATTTCTTTTTACAGCACATCAATATCGACGTCAGTGGTACAAATTAACAAGAACGCTTACCACGAGTCTGTGATAA
This sequence comes from Alcis repandata, assembly GCA_949125135.1. NCBI lineage: Eukaryota > Metazoa > Arthropoda > Insecta > Lepidoptera > Geometridae > Alcis > Alcis repandata. The sequence goes on along the minus strand of OX421221.1, from coordinate 9,518,089 downwards.
CGAACACAGACGCGATCGACACGAAGCAGACAAAGAAGCGTAAGGCGGTCGCTGCCGCCCAAGCCGCAGCGGCCGCAGCCGCCGCCGCCGCCGCAGCCGCTGCGGAGCTCGCGAATCCGCCCTCAACGGTATCTAATAACACTTTACAAAACCACATTCATCCAAAATTTAAGAGCGTTGCTCTTGTCGCTGGAGCAACTTCCAGGCTTGGCGGTCCTCTACAAATGCTTTTACTTCCCTGTACGATATGACATCTGCCTGCGGCACGAAGATTTATGTGATGAAATCAATATGCAGGGTAATAAGGAAAGGGTATGCGTATGGGTAGGCTAAGCCGAAAAGAGCGTATAGTACTCATGGGCACTTATAGATTTTTCAATTGAACAGCTGATATTTTTTCATGATTTCTGAGTTTGTTCATAATGATGAGTACTATGAGCCTCTTGCGGCATAGCGTATGCTTAGCCTTTTTTATAATGCTGTAGTATTGACCAAACTCCGCAAGTTAAAAGTACAAAAAGAACACAACAAAGTTTTAATGTATTGTATTATCTCAACAGAGTAACGATGCGGCTGCTTCTGCACAATCTTGGGACCAGAGGGACGACACGCAAGAGCCAGTCGAAAAAATCGTCCGGAGGGTACGTATTGATATTAACCTCTGCTGTCGAAGCCGTTTTTATTGCATATTTAGCTGCTAGGGTTATTTGTTTTTTTACAAGTTTAGGTTTTGAGTATACTTACTCAATAATCATATACTATATCACTAATTTGTATAATTACATAAAATATAACTTTTTAGACGAAATGGTCTCGTTAGTTCCATTCTTCAAAATACGAAGTACTTAACTACTTCCGCACCTGATGGAAACAAACCGTTTTAGTTACGTATATAAAATGACCCAATAGCGCATCGGGTAACTAATACAAACTACAAACCTTCATGTATGATTTTAACAGCTATTATCTTCTTATATTATAAATGAATCGCTGTTCGTTTGGCTGGCTATAACTCGAGAACGGCTGGACCGATTGCGCTAATTTAGATTTTGAAATATTTGTAAAAATTCAAAGAAGGTTTAAAAGTAAAAAAAAACAGCCGTTAAAACCGCCGGATGTCAGCTAGTCTACTATATAAAAATAAGTCGGGTTTTCCTTCCTTCCTGATTTCCACGGTTTTGCATTCGTTGGAAAGGTCTCGGGCTCCGTGAGGTTTATAGCAAAGAAAATTCAGAAAAAAATTCAACATAAAAGCGGGAAAATCTTTTTTCAGAACAATGTCCACCCGTGCGACGCCGGGATGGGCCGCTAGTTTAGTTATAATTATTATATAAACGGGATTACTTAATTTTGTATTTTTTTTTGTACAGAATAAGCCAGAGCACGAGCCCCACTATACGAACATGGCCCCGCCCCCTCTGCCGCCGCCGCCGCCTGCGCACAGCCCCTCCACGCGGAGCCCTAGGTACGTACATACGTAAACACTACATAGTCACACATACGTCTAAGAAAAAAAGACTAACGTTTGGCCACTTAGGACTTTACTCATTAACGTTACCTGTACATTCAGCTGAACACAACATACTTACAGGGTTATTCATAAAGGGTATGCTAAGCCGAAAAGGGCTCATAGTACTCATCATTATGAACAACTTTTACTATGGGACCAACCCGAAATTCGCGAAAAAACTCAGCTGTTCCATAGAAAAATGTTCATTACACTCGACAAAATGTATGGAACAGCTGATTTTTTTTTTCGAATTTCGGGTTGGTCACACAGTAAAAGTTGTTCATAATGATGAGTACTATGAGCCCTTTTCGTCTTACCCTCTTACCATAACCATTTATGAATAACCCTGTATATTGCATCACGCATGCGCATTACTTGACCGACAAAGTTTCTTCTCATTATTTTATTCGGACAGTCCTTTGTGAATTTGACTTCGGATAACTGTACAATTCATGATTATAGAATACGTATGATATTTTGTTATTCCTTCCGCCCAATTAATTCGCACCTACCCTCTTACTTTAAACTTAGAAACTCTGGTCTAGTCTAGTCTAGTGTTCTGACTATGCCTTTAAATACTAAAGCGTTGTTGTGACAACAAAATAAAATAATGAAAAATAATAATCGATGGCATCTGACAAACTTGTGAGACAAGGACAACGCTCTACAAAACTAAAGCTCGCTGATTTCAAATCGCAAATATTTTTGCTGATGTACCAACTGATCTGCGGTCTATCTGTACTTGGTTGTAGAAACGTCTCGGAATGACGTCAGTGCATAGTCAAATTAGTTGATAGTTTTGAGTTAAATAGCTAATAATAAAATTAACACTTTGACTGCGGGAAACACATACCTTGTGGTTTCCCTTGCGCGACGCGAGTGCGGCTGCACACGCCAGGCGCGTAATAAACAACGCATTTGACTATTAGCCGCACTTAAGGCAAGCGAATGTGATTATTAGTCGCATTCAAAGTGTTAATAATATGTTTTTTTGTAGGCATATGCCTAGTTCCATGGCGGGCCCGAGCGGGATGAACCAGACTTCAACCATACGGTCGCCGTCGCATCACGGGGTAAGTCCTAGTTTTAGTTTTTATCTCTATAAGAAAAAGAAAAACCAAACATAACACTTCTGCTATGAAAACTAACTGGGTTTTGACACATTTTTGTTATAAAAAATAAGGGATTTTTATTTTGTTATTTTGTCTAGTATCCGACTCAATAAAACGTGACTCCTGTGTTAATTGTAACAAAAATAAATAACACTACCAATGGCAGTTATTTGCATGACTAACTGGGGACCATGAAGTACTTAACAATGATAACAAAAGCTTATTGACGCTACACTGGACAAACAGATAAGCCGAAGTCATGACTTAAAAAAAAGTCATAATATTTTATGAATACAGCCTATTTACATATATATCTCCGTTCGATCTCTTTGGACGTTGTTGTCTCTAAGAGCCTTATCACACTAGCGGTTCGGAAGCGGATGCCGGGCGGAGCGGACGCGCGGCGAATGCGTCGCGAACACGCCGCGGTTGCGCAGCGAATTCGTTGCGGACGCGCAACGGGATCGCCGCGAACAGCAAAGTGGACGCCATTTTGTACTGTCTCGTACAAACGTAATAACGAGCCTTTCTTCAGGTGACACTGATAATCTCAAATGTGTGTCTTTATGTCTTATGTCAGTTTGTATCAGATGCAACAACTCATAAAATGTAGGTTCGACATTCGCAGGTAGGAACGAAATTGTTTTGGATTATTTTTTATTCGTTTGCAAAACAACACAAAGTAGTCGCTCTCCTCCATTCGATTAACTGTTAATGGATCTTCCCAAATTCGTCGATGCTTTCGTTTTCGTCTCCGGCGTCTTCGAAGTAATAAAGCCAAAAGCAGTGTTTCCTCGTCGGAATCCATTTTGTTACTGAGAGTATTGTACAGCGATAATTTGCTACAAACACGCGACGAAAACGTAACGTATTCGCCACGCGTCCGCAACGAATTCGCTGCGCAACCGCGGCGTGTTCGCGACGCGTTCGCGGCGCGTCCGCTCCGCCCGGCATCCGCTTCCGAACCGCTAGTGTGATAAGGCTCTAAGGGTCGATACACATCTGAAGGAAATTGCGTCGCGTATTATAGGTCGCGTAACGCCAGAACAGAGAAATGTCTAATAAAACATACTGTTTGTACATGTTTTTATTATACATTTCTCTGTTCTGGCGTTACGCGACCGATAATACGCGACGCATTTTCCGTCAGATGTGTATCGACCCTAAAAGAACACATGTTTTGTTTTTAATTTGAAACTCATCATCGCCTCATGCACTTTTTGAGGAACTAAGGTGAACAAAAATAATGATTACAATCACCGTTGTTTGAAAAGATGGTATAATAAAGAAATCTTTTGAATTGGCTCAACTAAGACCTTTCATAAAAAACTTAAAAAACTTCACTTGATCACAATACGTAGCTTATTATTATTTTTTGCATTGTATGCCCTATTTTCAGCATAAGACATACAATGGAAAACATTTTTTGCAGCATTATGTGTGGGCTATCGTTCAAATTTGTGCCTTACTTCGAGTCGCTAGTTTTTGTAGTTCCTGAAATAATCGGGTTCGACCTACAAATAGCGAAGTCTCATCATCAGGGTGGTTTCATTTTTACCATTTCATAAGTATAGAACCCTAAAAATAGCTCACACTACCTCATCTGCATCACAATATTCTGGGTGGCACTGACAAACGTGACGCTTGCCATCAAGCGAGTGATTTGTTCGTCTCGTCACTCAATTGTATAAAAAAATTGACAGACTATGAAGATGGTCGGATAATGAAACTAACAAATATTACGTATAATACTTTATTATTAATAAATATTATATTACTTTTACAATTACTACGAACAATATTGTGAAACAACAGTGGTGGATTACTAATACGCTTCTTAGACAAGTTGGTGGCACTGTATGTGGTGCGTGTAACAACTATGATTGTAAACTATTGCTTAATACGCCTGACAGCTGTTATCGAGATGACGAGCATGAGGTTTTGGTATTTTGAGTCAATATTTCAGCTTGACACATGTCAAACTTTAATTTTATTGATGGTGAGGTGACAAACGACAAATAATAGTTGTTCTATCATATAGTTTGGTGGAAGCTAATATATAGTGATTTTTTATACAAGTTGATTTAAAAAAACTAAAAATGTGTAATTCACAACTATCCAATAGATTTCTTCTTCAATTTAATACACTATTTTTGGTTTTATTAAAGAAAAGTAATCCAGAATCCAATATTACTATATTAATACTGAAATATTGTACAATAGATTTATTCTCGACTATGCAAAAATCATAGATATTTCCATTTAGTAGTATTTTTTGTTACGCGTCATTCGATATTTCACTTCGAGTAGTAAACTATAATCTGCATATCATAACATACATCATATAATTCATCATAGTATTTGTTAATATTAGTACGTAAGTATGTTTTATCTACTCTCATATCGTAAAGTCTATTGGCGAACTTCAAAACGAATCTATAATGACATAGGTACTTTATAAACACAATACCAAAATTGAAATAATTATTTTTACAAAACAAAAAAACAAAAACCGACTTCAAAAGACCGACTATTGAGTTATCCATCTATTTGTCGCGCACGTACTTAATACAAATTTAAGACTTATATGGTTTTCTCATGGATACCATTATCAGAATTGGACTAAACGGGAAGCATCAGCTTTCTAATAAAAAAAGAATCATCAAAATCGATTTACCCAGTCAAAAGTTATGAGGTAACAAAAATAAAACAAAAAAATAAAATAAAAAACATACAGTCGAATTGATAACCTCCTCCTTTTTGAAGTCGGTTAAAAATACATTATAACGCTATTTCGGACGACCCTTTGCAGATACGATGCGATGCGCATGCCTGGTGACACATTGGCACGACGTAGTAACTATTATATAATCTGTGCTCTAGCGCATACGCGGTGACATGCTTTGTTATGGCGCCATTGATTATATTTTTAAATTTCGGTTATATGTTTGCATTTTATGTATGAGAGTAGATAAAGTAGTGTATGAAACTACACATAACTAGGTATAAACACTCTTGTTTTGCGGCTCGGTTTTTAAACGCTCACTCGTGTGTTTATACCGCTCGTTACGCAACAGTTTCTTAAACTACCATTATAGTAATTAGCTAATATATGATTAACAATAGCAATGTACAACATGTTACAGAAAAGTGAGAATACTAAAACGTGTTCATACTAAATTTTGAATCGTAAACCTTAATTTGAAAATTTTAACAAAGCTTATTTTATCGCACGAAAAAAATGATAGTTTTTTGTCCCTGACAGTTCTAATCCATTCGCATTGACGCGCGCGATTTTGTCAACCAATGCCAATCAACAGCTGATAAGCTATTAGGGTTGCATCTGGTAGTTTTCGTTAAAGTTTGACTTGTGATTACTCGGAACCTGTCTTATTGAGATTTCTAACACCTTGTAGAATTAACTCTAAATATGTCTTGACATGAGCTGTTTAAGTATTGCCTCACCATTTTGTGACCTTTTGTAAAACAAAATCGTGCGACCGCAAACATCATTATAAATTCTGTAAATAAATAAGTATTTACCTACTAAAATTCTAACCATAACAAAACAATGTAAATATTTAACTATTTCACCACTATACTCGGGTCGTAAACATTTAAAACAATTATTTTAAAAAATCTTAGTTAATGCTGTTTGTAAAATGTTAAAAGGATCAGCTAAGGATTCCTGAATAAACAAAAGTAAAAGTTTTTATGAAGGACCCTTCGCTAATAAAAACCAAAGGTGAAGGTAGCTGCGTGACGTGTATGCTATTTGTTTGAAGCCTTCGAGAAACGTATGTTAGATAACTACTATTATGAAAACGTTTTCATGAATAATGAAAACACGCGGTAACCGAAATTTAGATTGTACAAATATGCCGCTTTTAAAATTAATGTTTATTCGAAAGTTTGTTTTAAGCTGATCCACGCGATAAACACTGCCGTAATTTCATAGTCCAATAACTAAAACCTTATAACCAACCAACCAACCAACCAGAAGTGCTACTAACCTTTTAATAATAACCTTTCATTTTACTTTTCATACAGTCGTCCAATAACTAAAATAAGTTAAGAGTAGTTTCATAATAGTAGTTATCTAACATACGTTTCTCGAAGATATACGAAATCAAATTTCTAGTGTAGAGAAGTCATGTAATTAGATTCCATAAAACTTGTTACATTTAGCAAGCTGTAAAAGGTTAATAGCTAAAGGTTACCATATATGAGCAGATTTCGTTCTAACTTCCAAATGTAAATACCATACAGTAAGCGAATATTTCAGCCCCAGGAAAATGTTTGCAAAAAATACTGATTTGACTTACTCGTAATTACTGTAAATTTACGTCATTTGTTGTTGTGTAAGTTTACATGTCTGGCGTAGATATGGCAGATCTGTCCGACTTCTTTCATATATGATAGCCATATGAAATTATAGTAGGTATTTGACTTTAGCTCTAGTCTAGAAAATTAGAACTAACAAAGGTTGGGTTTTGTTCGCGAATGTTAAACTGTTGGTGGTGTAGTAGGCGGGTACGTTGATGTTAGCCCCCGGTACTCGGCGCATGCATCCTACACTTTACAAGGGTGGATCAAGCTTTCCATTCTGGGGAAGGGGCCACACACTTATCAAGACTGGACGGGTTCAAAGTTATACAGCACCAGGTGCTCCTCGCGGTTTCACCCGCGTAGCCCTTAACACTCGGGAATAAAAATAAATAAATATTGGTGAAATAATTTTGAAATCAGATCAGAAGTTCAAAAAAGTCTGGTTTATCCCCTGGATCCGTGCTTAGCCACTTGGTGACTAATAGTGGGTTGTAGGGAGCGAGGTCCGAGCGCGACGGGCAGGCATCGCTGCTCGTCTCAGTGCCGCTGCCATCAACTTCGTACGGCCTCAATCTGTCTACGCAACTACAGGTTCATTTTCATTCATCCATGGACACACAACTGTCATAATACACGCGCGTAACGATGCCCATTTACGTGACATCTGGACCGCAGAACCCTCAGTTCCAATTCCAAGATGCGTTCGCGTTCGGACAAAGAACTTTCGATGTTTAGTGTTCAAAAGTTAAAATAATTTGTAAATACATTGCTATAAGTTCGCGCATAAGTTATCAATATGTGATATTGACGTTGGTTTGCTCGCTCCGTTCGCGAAAATAATATATAAACCAAGTTATGTTGCGTAACAATCCGGTTGATTCTGTTTTTCATTGACACGTTACCCTTTACGTTACATAACGTCACGTTTACCCTGCGTTTGAACAGAAACCATAGGGTTTCTTGACGTACGTTGACGTTGGTTTTTTAACGTGACATGGGGTAAATAGAGTCCTTAGAGGTAGGCAATGCACTGAAGATACCTTGGGTATTAGAAGTGTCTATAGGCGGTGGTGATCACTTACCATCAAGTGACCCGTCGCTTGTTCGCCACTCATTATTTCAATAAAAACTTAGAAAGAAGAGGAAATGGCATAAAACAAATACTTGAATTTCAGTCTAAATATCTTCAAAATTGAATTATTTTTGAAAACCTTAAACCGTTTTCCTGTAGCTGTGACACATGTCAGCATACTTGAACGGTTATGGTAGAGATCTGCCAAGTAGAAACCCCTCACCCCTTCTCCACATACGTACAGGGACTGACATCTACTCTACACAATAACTGACACTGTAGGTACTCATAGCATATAGTAGAATGCGTAATTTAATTTTAGCTTGTAAGATCTAACTCCCTTGCTTTTTCTCAAACTGAAGACACAATGTAGCCAACTAAACATTTTAACGGAAAGGGTAGCCAACGTTTTATATAATTCGTCCTGTTGCTTTTTTTTATTAACTCGCTTTAAGTGACAGTTGTGAGTCCATCTCATTTTATACGCTTTTAGTTAAGTAAAAACATAACTTTATTTTTTGTTATCTAGTACCATAAGTATTATTACAACCTACATCACGTTTGCTTTTACTTCTCACTGCTCAGCTTGCTTTATGTTTCATATCTGTTTTATTTATATAAACTATAATATTCATGTAATCTAAAACTTTCTCAAACCCTAGACATCGAACCCATAATCTCGACGGGATTTTTAACAAATTGGTTAGCAAATTACATTCAAAACCTAAAGAATTTAACGAATACCTATATGTGCACGACACGCATGAGGAAAAATGGCAATTTAGGACGACTGGTGTATAATTCGTAGCAGAGTTAACCCGACCACAGAGGGACTCAACGCCTGAAAGTGGATAATTCAATAGCGTTCAATCTCGGCTAGGAAAGTGGTTTTTAATTCAATTGGTTGAATAAGCCCCACTCTGTACAACTGCTGTCTTCCAGGTTATATCTTTTGTAAGTAAAACTTGGATTCATATAATAGCAGAAGTCGTAGATGTCCGATCTTAATAGGATTCTTTAGACTAAGCAAAACTATGTCTTACCTCAAGCTGCCTCTCGTCTACTATTAGATAAAGCACAAGGTATTTCTAATTGTTCATCTATCCATATAAAATGTCTGGCGCAGAGACAGGGAAGGGAGAGCTTATAAAGTTAAATCTAACATTACAATAACTCGACAAATCGTTTCTCTTACGAATTTATTAGATTGGCAGGGAAATGAAAAGCTTACCCAAATCTACCTAGTCTCGACGAGTCCTTTGTGTCTGCCTTACAAATGAATTAAATCAGATATGAACATGCAAGTACTGTGAATATACGAATTTGTCGATGTACGTCGTACGTTCGTGTAATATAGCTGAGTAAACGGTTCAGTTTTGAAACTGTATCTTACTTTTTCTGATATTTACGCATATTTTATACTTTAATTACTTACATTTACAATATTGCATTGATAAAAACGTTTCTCAATCTTAATAAGCAATTTTAAAGACGTGTGATACATGAAGTTTAGTGCATATCAGCTCGTTGTATTGTTATTATAATAATTAATTTCCTGTGCAAAGTGATTTGAAGATTTCTTTAAAATTTTGGTATATCTTTTGTCCGCCATTTTGTTTTTACTTCAAAATAGCGGCTTCTCATAAAACCTATACAAACAAGGTCTGTGTGAGACAAAATATCCTCCAACGACACGTATCTAAATAGGCGCAGCCGGTAAGTTGATTTAGAACTAAATTGAACGTATAAATTGGCCCTTTAAATAATTTCGTTACCGACTGAATAATCTGAATTAATTCAATTAGTTAGGTAATTACGTGAACTGCACAAGAAAAATATAGCGAAGTGTCTCAACTTAATAGATTTTCTTAAAATTACAAAAATTCGAAAAATAAATTAAAAAAAATGTTTAGGCGAAGCGCGTTTTCGTTTTGGCAGATTTATTTTAATTTTCAATAATAGTTTCATATAAAAAGGTACTAAAATAGAAATTAAGAGGACGTTTTTTGCAGTTTACGGCATCCGTCAGCGATCAGCCGATATTACTACGAGTACCTACATCCAATATGTTGCAACGCACTTTTAAAACATTACCCGCTTATTAATTCATTAAGAGCTACTACTCTTATATTTATTTTTAACACCACTGCTGGTGATGGTTTTAAAATACAGAAGCTATAGCGCTTCTCATTTGTTAAATTTTCCATATGGGTACATCGACTTTCCAAAGAAATATCAATTCGGAGATTTTGTAAGGCAATTCAATTTTGCTATGTAGTAGTACATTTTAAGCATTCAACGCGTTTGCAGCAAACGTACTTGGTACCTTGACACACGGGCATCAACTCCATTTTGATTTTTAGTTTGGTTTAAATTAGTTTTACCTTCTTGTTCTTCCTTTCTTCTTGTTCTTTTTTACCTTTAAGTATTGTATACTTATACATAAAAATGTAAATAATATTGTAAATAAAAAAGGCCTAAAAATAAATTATATACCTTCTACAAAACATACTTATAAATGCTGTCTCGTGCCTCTGTAATGGCAGTAAAGATGACTATTGCTAACTGTCGTGGAATTACTGTTTTACAGCAGAACGAGAATCGTAAATTATAACTAATATTTGAATGTATTATATTTACAGTACATTGCAATCTTTCTAAATGTTAGAACAGAATCGGTTTAAAAACTGCTGGAATTGTAAATGCAGCAATTAATAAAATTCATTTGCACAAAAGCTATTTCGCTAAACACTTCAATTATTTTCCGTGCGAAAATCTTAAAAGACGAAGATAAAAGCTCACTCTAATTTCATTTCAATTGCAATAAAAACACGTTTGAACCGCCGGGTCCTATTATTTGGTTACAAGTAATCGCTTAGATGTTTTGTTTTTTTTATTTATTTATTTTTGCCCCATAATATAGCCGACACAAGTCCCGCAGACAGACACATACATGACGACGACACCCCCGCTTAATACTTCATCGAGCACACAGAATGGACTCCCGAATGCACACTATTATCCGCCACAGCCAACCAATAAACAAGTAAGTACATACCGGCACTCCCAACTATTTTTTACTAGGTTTTGTTGGAAACTTCGCCCGCGTTGTAAACAACACATAGCTCACGCTACTCAGGTATAATGTGCCAGAAAAAACTAAAAAAAACTAAAAAAATAATACCAATGGATAGTTATAAAGATTACTTCCAACTTACTTCTTTATAATATTAGTATACATATATGTACCTATATACAAAGTTTAACGCAAACATAAAGCGGTTGTTGAATTTTTATTTATTTCAAATTAGTACCGTAAAACACGAATTATTCTAATTTTAATAATTAAGTATCAATCTACTATAAATCATGTTGTGGAAATTAAGTGTATTATTTCATCAAAGTGATAACTCGTACGAGTCGCAAATACAAAACGAAAGGTATAGATAGATATAGGCATATATATTTATCATAACGTATTTCATAATTCGTATTTTCATACGGTTAATACTAAATTCATTCAATTTTGTAGCTTTATTCCAATATAGTTAGTTATTGAGCAATTTGAGCAATTTTGATCGAAATATGAAAACAAATGAGCCGTAAGGTGTTCGTTCGGTACGAACATGTCGTCAGCAATTTCCTATGTAGTCTGCGCCATTTCCGTTTTCAAGCTAAGCGTTGAGATTGAGTACCTGCACCCAACCCTCAGACTACCTGCACAATTAAAACCCGGGGAAGGACCCGCCTCTACGCGACGAAATTGCACATGTGTGAGCCAGTCGCGAAGACTCGCTACAATATCACACACACCATTTTAATCTTCAGTCGGTTACAGGCGCTCGTCTGTTACATACGCAAACGCCACGCAAATAACTACACATCAACACATTTGCCGATGCATAGACTTAGTTTTAATAATAATATCGTAATATGTGACTAAAACCGATACTACCAACTTAGATAAACGTTTTGCTACTCTAAACTAAGTGTACTCATCAAATTAACTAAATGGTAAGTGATGAATTTGTTGTGTTTATTGCACTACTAACTAAAATCACACGTGTTGTTTTGATTGGGTTTGCTTGTGTTAAAAAATGACACGATGACATCGCCGCAAATGTATCGAGAATGATATTTGCGTTGACAGCGATTTTCGTCTAACTTGTTTTATTTTGGTTTCGCGAATTGAGGTCGGCCGAATTCCAATATAGCATTTACGAACAGCTAAAAATTCGGGCTGAAATCACGCGGGCCGGACATTGTTATAGTCAAATTATTCCAAGCGATACAGTAGCAGGACCAGCGGGCTAGGGATAATGCACATTTGCTTATCTGGAATCCTATAGCACTGTTTTTCTGGTCTCGGTATAAAACAAAATCGCTCTTGTTAAATATGTTTGTTCGCGTTTTTCTAAACTCCGCTACGGATTTATGTGCGGCTTTCATCATCATTAACGCAATTCGAGGAGGTATAGGTTACAGGAATATATGAATTAAATTAATATGTACAATGCCTAGGTAATGTATACAATTTTAACCTGATTCAATCAATTCAATCAAGCTTAAATTGAATCACCTGGGTGTTGTACTAAACTATATCTTACTATTGTCAAAGAGCGTCTTCGTTTCTTCGCACCAACCCACTTAGCACTTAGCTCTCTTACTAACCGCGACCCGTCATTATTGTACTTTACTTGCTCTCCTCAATATTGCCTACTTAAAAAAAAATAAGGTACCAACGTTTCTATTAAAATGTCTCAAATCGTGAGCTCTACCGGATCTTCTAACAGCACGCAAACTCGTATACTATATTGTGTATGTACATCATTTTTTTTTTTTTTTATAATGAAACGCACATGTTGTGCCGCCTTATTGGCTCTGTTTTATTTATAGTAACTAGACATGAGGTCGAGTATTAATTATATGCTTATTTAAACGATCATAGCTCTTTGAAATTATTCTGTACGCGCAAGGAATTCATTTCAGAATGAACAATTACTCCTTCTTCCCTTATTTTCGTCCTACGATGACGTAAGACACGTAAGGTTACGTAACTTGGTATTATTAATATATCCAAAACATAGGCTATGCTCACATTGCTTAACAAAGCACTCCCGGTGCTCTCAAAAAATCAAGAGTGATGTTTGCGCAACACATTGTTTTTTTTTTTAAGTTTTCTAAATCGACTTAGACCGATTGCCGCGAGCAATATGCGGAAATCAACAAGTTTAAAAATAACTTTTTCTAACGATTTGTGTAATTGGGACTAGTTTACGGGTTACGTGAATTGAAAATAAGTTAGAATTTAATAATAAAAGCTCGCACTGTTATTTGAAAGATAAAGCCTATAACTGATTAAATTCTTGAAATGCTAATGACTCAAAATTAAATGCGTAAACGGGCTTTATCAATACGTGCACCTGAAGTGGTTTTGAACGATACTATTTTTGACTCGTCGATATAAATGGGGAGGAAAAATGGTTTCAATGCCAATATAAACAGTATTTTATTCGGAAAATTCCATCAATGTCAACTCAAAGGCACATATTGTTATTGTACCAAAAATTCACGTGTTTTGCCCCTGTGTAGGTACTGATTACATAACTCTTTGTTCAAAAAACACAATTGAACCCTTAGTTCTAAGTTCTCTTACTGAAAGGGTTAAAAACACCTTTCAGTGACGCAGTAGTAATTTCAATACGAGATTTCGGTGTTGATCTGTCCGTTTGTATAACAATGCTAATTTTCTCTGGAGCTAAATGCTATCGACTTAAAAGACAAATGTAGCTAATATTTCCCTACATACTATACTATACTATTAAATATAATTCAAAAATACATTTTGTAATCACTCTTTTTATAAAACAAAATTGCGGTGGGTTTGTCTCGAAAAAAGCTCGATCGATTTGAGTTTTTTTTAAGTTTTCGTTTAACTTGCAATGTTTGTATGTATGGTTAAGGTCGAATTATGCAACTAAATTTTGAACCACTTTCCGAAGTCTGATTGAGCTGAAATTGGGCATAGGTACTTCTGTAACTTCGACGACTATACAATAAAAGCTTGTTCTAAATTAACTTATTTCGTTTTGTTCTCACTAATACTGAAGTCGATTAAGGAAAACTTTTTTCTGCCTTCTTGACTGGCAATTATTGAAAGAAACTATCCACACTAATAAATTGCAATAAGCAGACATTTATCAAAATAATATTTTACATTTTTATACACATACATGTAAGTAGTATTGTAAGTATATGTAAGTATTGTATGTATATGTTTGTAAGTTCGTACGTTACATCCGACCGCCAGAAAGGCTTTTGGAATACGAGCTGTCAATAGATTTAAATATACGAGTACGTATATATCTGAAACATTTTGCAGTCAAGTTTATATTCCTCTTGATAACAACCTTAGATCAAGTAAAAAGCTGTATATAGTGCTGCCTTAGATCCAGGTGAAGCCAAACAAACTACCCTACTGCCCGTGTGCGTATACTTCAAGCACATATTGACGCATAAAAAGTACCCGAATCAATCGTCAATTCTTACGTCAGTTGCTCAGAGAACGTGGACAAGAAAAATAAGTAATAATGAGGGTAGTTTTATGCGTCAATATGTGCTTGAAGTATACGTACACGGGCAATAAGGTAGTTTTTTTGGCTTCACCTGGATCGAATGCAGCACTATATCTGTTTTCTACTTGATCTGAGATAACAACATAGTATTTTCTTTTTCTCCTTCTATACAGAGCAAGAGAAAGTTCTAAATAAAATATAAACAAGTGCGGTCTCGCAGCTAAACCTTTGCTGACATGATATCGATTGCCGTTCTAGGTGACGCTGGAACAGATGCACGGCCACCCGCCGCGCTCCTCCTGGGGCGGGCTCAATGTCCAGTATGAGCAGCAGCACGTCCCACAGGAGACCAAGTCTGGGTATGTAACGCGTTGCTTCTACGCCGTGCCTATGATGCGTAAGTACAGTACTTTGAATTTAGATGCTCTATCATAGCATAGGACGTTACTGTCCAGGGTTTAATAGCTGTACGTAAGTCGAGGCGAAACCTAGTCACGAATAAAGTAAGTCAATAATACCTAGAATGAGCTGAATTCGTCATTTGGATCGCCTATGATTGGCTTGCTCTTCGTAATGCTTGAATAAATTGTGAGCTACCCAATCGTAAGCGCGATTTACTTCGTATCGCGCCGGCCCCAATAAAATGTATTAAAATCATCTGTATACATAATCTACTAGTTCTATTGTCTAAGACGAGGACGAAGAGGTTGCGTAGATAGCAAATATCTTTATTTTATTTTCATTCAAATGCTTGCTGTGCTTACAACGAAGCCAACACGCACAGCAAGCCACAAATACATTACATATACTACAATACTATACATATAAATTACAAATCTTCTATATATATAAAAATGAAACCCGTTTTCCTTGGTCACGGCATCACGCGTGAATGGCTGGACCGATTTCACTAATTCTTTTTTTGTTGTATTCGTTATTATTAGGAGAAGGTTCTTACGGAAAAAAATATTAAGAAAATCTCTCAGAAATATTGAAAAACCCTAAAACCAGCCCTTTTCTTTTTCCCATACAAACGTTTTCTAACTAAAACGAGCTTTATTGCTATTGTATAAAGTTCATATTGAATTGCAAGCACTCACTGTTGTTTAAGCAATGTAGGTATGTTCCTAACGTCCAAGAGTCAATTTGCACTTTATTACCTCTGTACAAAGTTCAAATTCAATCATATCTATCAAAACAGTGTGCGTTGGAGCACAGATAAAACAAAAAAAAGAAAACGAAATCGAATAGTTCATTCATTTGATATAAAATTTCGAAGGATTTGACTCCAAGTCATATCAAATTAAAAAAAAGTTGAAACAACAACAAACTGTAAATGTCAGTGTTTTTTTTTCATGGATGAGTTTGCTTTTGTCAACTGATAGGTACACGAAACAAATTCGTACCTATAATTGTAATATATTATAAGTATAAAATTGTAAATAGTGTTTTGTGCAGTGTTTATTTAATTTTTATTTAATTAGGCAGTACCATAGAGAAGTACTGTATGGCAGTACGAAGTCTGCCGGGTCAGCTAGTATAAAATATAGAGCTAGTTACTGAATCTAAAAATACTTTTCACTTCACTTGCTCGTAAAGTCCTACTTTTTACTTTTACTTTTTTGCCCTTGTCCTTAAAAGTGGACTTTTTTTTTTCTTTTTAAAAAATAAAGCAAAGAGGTTCAGTTTGTAATAAGTATTTTATGTATTCAGTTTACCCGGGTCTTTAATAATACCCATAGACCGTGATCGTGTCTTTCATAACACTAGAGTATTATTTAAGACCAAAATGCATTTTGTCGAATTTTGAATTTCGAATTCAAAACAAAGGTTAAAAAAATACAATGGCGGGGAAATGTTCATGTCGTTTTCTAGCACTTATTTAGTTGTTGGAATTTGCGAGATACTGAATTACTGAAAATTAAATACATATGTCATCAAGCGAAGATGAGACTAAATTAACTCCGAACACATTAATGGAAAGAAATGCAAAGGAAGTTATTCAAAAAAACGACCACTCTGAATATTGAACATTGTTCTAACTTCAGTTTCAATTTTTATTAAACATAATTTAGTAATTATTACTGTTTTATTTTCTCGCAACTGAAGTGAAAAGCAGAGTGTATAACTCGGGCATAAAACCCATTTTATCCTCGACTCTATATCCGCCCTCGCCTTCGGCTCGGGCTAGCTAAACGTCTCGTATAAAATGGCTTGTTTTATGCCCTCGTTGTACAATCTACTATTTAAGACGAATACCGTCCATACCATATAGAAAAACTAGCTGACTCGACAGACGTTGTCCTGTCAAAAGCCATTGCGTCAATTCTATGTCAAATGTCAAAAGTTACATTAAAGAAGTTTACATTGTCCAAAGCGCTAAAGTTAAATTATGGTTTAAGTATTTTTAAATTTTCTAATTTTTCATGTTTTTTTACTATAAATTGAGATGTGAGCTATCCTATCTCCTAAGTTAGATCGAACTGCACACGGTGTGCAAATTTGATTGAAATCGGTTAAGTAGTTTAGGAGTCTATAGCGGACAAACAACGTGACACGTAATTTATATATATTAAGAAGATAAAACGAGGAAAAAATAATCTTTCCACTTCCACTTCCGCTTTCCGCTTCTCTACCTACGCCCTGCGACAACGACCGACGTAGGACGGTTTTCTTAGAAATAACTTAACTAGAGAATCGACATCATGATATCCGTTTCAGGCGTCAGACGAAGTGAACGTGTGCTACAGTTAAGATAATTCAACTATTTATAAACTATATACTAGTTTATTCACTTGATAGTCCCGATTTCCGCACTTTACCATTTTTTTTTATACAAACATATCCAACAGCAGCTAGATTTCTGTGGAAAATTTGGAAAATTATCGGTGAGTAAGTACGCTTTATAACTCTGTTCTGTACGAAAGAAAGTAACAATGCTAAGTCAAACACTATAAGTAGCATAGTGTAGTGTTTGTCCTGATTTACAATTGTCGTAGTAGAATTAACATTTACATGCGATCGGTTCGGGATAAAATAGTATTTGTGTATGTTTCGAGGCCGTATACTAATGTTAGCCGTCAGTAAATATGCCCATATATTATATGAAATATATAATAATACGAAAAAGCCTGATACATTTATGTATCTCGATATTTTCATGTTAAATTACGGTTGTGCAACAAATCTTCGGTACAATCGTATTAAAATTTTGTAAAACATTCTAGAAAGTATCACGCAAAACTTATATTTTGACGTAAAATCCGTAGCGAGAATTTGATAGGAAAATGTATAACAATGCAGTTTCCATTTACGCCCGACAGGGGCGCTGTCTCATTTTGCATACATTTATCGAATATTGACTACGTATCTAACGTCGAAATTTGTGCAAAGCATATTGACGTGTGTAAAATCATGCGCCTGTTTGCATCTGGTCACGTCCTTCTCCCTACAGACACGCGTACTTCACGCCCTGCTCCGTTCCTAATGACCTTCGTTCACGCCACACGTCCAGTGCTTAGAATCCTTGAATGAACACTAATGTAATTTTTAAACAGTACTCAGATCATTTTCTGTGCTCCCTAATACTTTGACCGTCATACATTTCCTAAGTAATTGTCATGCAGGCAATAACTTTAATACACCAGATAGATTTTGAACTTGAGCATGATAGCTAGTAAGGTAAGCGCGCCGACCACCTCACTAGATTTATTCCTTATTTCAACAGCTTTTCAGGCTCATTGTTGGCACATCGAGACAAATTCGAAAACGACTATTCAATTCTGACCTAGATAATTCGATGGCGTATGTTACCCGCATATGAATACAATTACCGGGAAAGACATGACATTCATGATGCGATGAAAAAATAAATCCGAGTATTTCCGTAAAACTCCCTAGATATTCAAAAAAAGTTACAGATAATTGTCATCTGCCCTAGAATTTGCATTTTCAAAGCTTATATAATGACCCAAAGATAATAATACCCCGGACTACCAAACCAAAAAATCCTAGAAATATTTACGGTTACCGTAAAAACACCTGACTACCCCCGGTCTCGTTATATAACGAGTGACACCGCTGGACGTGAATAGTAATTTAAAAAGTTGAATTTTTACACACCGTTCTACTGAATGTGAAGTCCCAAAAGTTGAAACTCAGAATGAAAAGGTTCGCCACGTGAGACCGTGTTACACGTAATATTTTTTCGGTGTGGCTGTATCATTGAGGGTCAGGCGCGTTTAAGAAACAGTATCAACTCAGCGGTCCAGTCGAATTGTCGTATATTCCATTCTGTGTCGAAAATTGATAAAAAATATTTTAAATCTTGAAGTGACTACTTTAGACTAAATCAAAAGCCTGTTATTGTAGGGTTTGTCTATTATTTGTAAGTATATATGGCATTGTTTTTATCCAATAACCGGGCTATTTTATCGGAAATAAGTTCTCGTTTGACCACCAATTTTCTTGTTAGTAGACTTAGAAGGTAAATTAAACATTATCAATATACCCGCGCGCCATACGTCGGATGGTAAAGAGTGGTCATAAATATATAAAATAATGTGAAAATGTTTTTCGTTTAATAAGATAGTGGTAGTAATTTTATTATGGAAACTAACGTGGTTTTGACACATTTTGTTATAATTAACTCGGGAATAAATAAGTTATTAAGTCGTCTACTACGTCTACGTCTACTACGTCTACGTCTACTACGTCTACGTCTACTACGTCTACGTCTACGTCTACGTCTACTACGTCTACGTCTACTACGTCTACGTTACTAGTCTTAATTTTTACGTGAGTATTCCCGTGCTATAACAAAATAGTGGTAGTAGTTTACAGTAAGTAGTGGTGGTGGTAGCAGGTTTATAGTGATAGTGGTAGGTCGTTTAGTTATTTTAAAGTTAGAGCAACTTAATTTCGATGTACCTAGCCTGTGTCTCAAATGTAATTTAACGGACAGAGTTTTAGGATACAATTAAGATGCTTAATTATGTATTAGATTAGATGGATGAATGACGATTATCTATGTCTAATGATTCGTGAATGGACTAAACAGAGGCAACATGCCGAAGGGCAGCAAGGAGCCGGGCACGCCGCCCACGCCGCCGCCGATGTCCCGCAGCAGGAAGCGCGCCGCGGCCTCGGCCTCCGCCATACCCAACCAGCCGCTAGGCCCGCCGCTGCCGCCCGGACGTAAGTTCTCGCCCCACTAACCACCACCGCACCGCCCATCTCGCATTCGTGTCCGTAGCGTCTGTCTAATGTCTCGTTGCTTGCAAACCCGCTTCCGCTACCCACACCCATACTACTAAACCAAAACCCTCTATGGTCTTTCTATCTTGTTAGCGCCTGCCACGGTACGAACCAAGAAGAGAGCTGCGATGTCGACATTAACGTTGATGGAGCCGCCGCCACCCCCGCCCCCGCTACCGCGTAAGTTTCATTCACTAACTCGAACTGAAATACGATATGACATGTATTGAAGTTTAAACCATTTTTGAAAAATGCCCGTCGGTAATGTCGACGGCTAACCCGCCTCCGCCGCTAACGCGTCTAACCACATCGCCGGCCTAAACTAGCCGATCGAGTTAGTCCGCCGATCTCACCGAATATTCGAACACATTAATCGGCGCCTGCAACAAGAACAACCGACCACACATGTCGTATCGTTCTCTATAATGGCTAATAGTTTCGATTTCCGATTTTTGTTATTCTTCTTATATGAACGCATTTTGGGACAGAGACGGCATCCACGTCGACACAGAGCTTAGCGAGCGTGCGGCGTCAGCAACGACTGGAGCAACAGCGGCAGGAGCAACAGCGACAGGAGCAACAGCAATCCACCACGCAACCGATTTACACGGAGACCGTGCCAGATTCGCCACCTTCCTCGCCCGGTATACAACTTTCCACCTCTATTAGACAGTTTTCGTAACCACAACAAACAAGGCCTTGGCACAGACAGCGCTTTTCAGTTGCTCCGATCCCCCATATCACAAGGTCCTAAAGTCCAGTTGGTGTAAAAGCAAAAAGACCTAATAAAACGACTCATCCAGCAAAACATATCCTAAAATCAAACCGCAAAACAAAATTAAACGACATTTGAGCAGATAACTATTATAGATTATTATCGCGCTGACTGAAAATCGCTAGTTTGTGGAGGCCGTAAGAACATCATTAATTAAAAACAGTTTTTCTAATCCCAGGGGACCGTCCGCCGAAGAAGGTTGATACCAAGTAAGTACTTATAATAATTTTCATCCCTTCAAGAATTATGATTTTTTCAGTGTGTGAGTGTGTTCAAGTGCCAAAAAAATAGGATTTTTCTTAATAATAATTTATTTGCAACCGATAAAATGTTATGGCGTGCATAACATGGTGTATATAGTAACAAGTAGTACTTAAGTATTTATGTATCTAAGAAAATTTTATAAAATGTAAAGCCATGTTTAAGATATTGACAAAATATTGTGCGACAGTGTTTCTGACTGTGTCTTTCAAGAAGTCGGTCTTAGTCACAGTCCCAGTCATATTTAATTATTTATCTAGCTTGTCATACACGTTTTCATCACCGATAATTTAAAAAAAAATATAGTTCTTGTCACTTTTTTGTTTTGAGATGTTAGCTGATATTGTTTTTGTTATATTTGTAATTTATTTACGAAAAAAAACAAGATTTTATTTACTAGCTGATCGAGGCTACGCGCCGGGTGCTCCGGCCTTCGCTCTGCCAGGTTAAGGGCTATAAAACATAGCCTATAGCGCTTTTATATACTGTAGCTTTCTATTAGAGAAAGATTTTTTTTAAATCGAAACGTTTCTCACGTGTGAAAGCTAAAAAGCAGTCAACCGATACATTGTCAGAAATAGCTTAAAACCGCACTTTACGTCTACGTATACTCTATACGTCTACGCGTACAGTCTACGTATTGCGCACTAAGCTTGAAACGAGTTAATTCACTGCACTGCTTTTTAGCTTAGTGTGTTAAATTAGGGTTGAAGTAATTGAGAAGTATATGTGTTAGGGCCGCGCAATCGGCGCTCCACATGCTGGGCAACGAGCTGAACCCGGATAGCAATGTGGCGTCGCGGCTGCAGGAGCAGCTGACGGCGGAGCTGGTGGCGCACGCGGCCGGCGCCGTCGGGGCCGCAGCGGCCGACCCGCTCATGCCGCCGCCGCTCATCAACAAAGCCTCGGTGAGTTTGTGTTTTGTGACACAACCGTGACATTTCAAGATGTATTTCAAGTGTGTATTAGATATAACCGGATGTATTTTCCCCAGGGTGTGCGCGCTTCGGGCGCCCAGAGCCTCGACCAGCTGTTAGAGCGGCAGTGGGAGCAAGGTTCTCAGTTCCTCATGGAACAGGCCCAGCATTTCGACAGTAAGGATCACACGCACACATGCAAGCTGCGATTAATTACATGCTAAATTTGGCCCAATATTTCGACAATCAGTATCACATACACACATTTAAGCGGAGAATATTTATATGCTTAGTTTAGCCCAACATTCGACAATTAGAGTCACGTGCACACATGTAAGCGGCGAATAATTATATGCTTGGTTTAGTCCAACATTTCGACAATTAGAATCACACACGCACATGTAAGCGGCGAATAATTATATGCTTGGTATAGCCCAACATTTCGACAATTAGAATCACACACTCACATGTAAGCGGCGAAAAATTATATGCTTGGTTTAGCTTAACATTTCAACAATTAGAATCACACACGCTCATGTAGACGGCGAATAATTTATATGCTTAGTTTAGCCCAACATTTCGACAACCAGAATCACGCGCACACATCCAGCCTATGATAAGTTTAGTTAATGAAGTAGAATACGAAAAACGTCAACAAGTTTCAATATTATCACACCTTTCAGTACCACTTTGCATGTCACGACTAATAGTTTCGACAAAATCAGGTGTTCTAAATTATATTCACTTTTTATTTTATTTTCAGTTGCGTCGCTGCTTTCGTGCCTGCACCAGCTGCGCACTGAGAACGTGCGTCTTGAGGATCACGTGTCCAATCTGCTGCAGCGGCGTGACCATCTGCTGGCCGTCAACGCTCGGCTGGCCATACCACTCGCTGCAGGTAATGTATGGCGACCTCGATCTCATGTCAAAAGTTATCTCGTGTTTCAGCGGGACTAACGAACAGCGATTCGTTTTTATATAAATGCAGGAACAAAGACAACTAACACCCAGACCCAGAGCAGATATTTAAATTCATCATTCAAACATCTGCCCGGCCGTTTATCGAACCCGGGACTTCTAGCTTATTATGCCAATATACTACTGCTGAGCCGTATAGGTCATCAAAATGTTGATGTGATGATTAAGGGTATTACTTTGTTTTCAGCGTCGATGACCCCACCGCCTCCGGAGGGCCCGCCGTCTCCGGTGCGCTGCTCCCGCGATAGCGGTCCCCCGATGCGCCCGCCCCCACCCCCGCCGCCTCCGCCCGTGCGCACCGAGACCATCACCTCCGCGCCTCCGCCCGCCCACGCCTCCACGTCCCACGCCTCCATGGCTGATCCGCGGGCCTCCATGTCCGACCCACGTGGCTGCATGTCTGACCCTCGTGCTTCCATGTCTGACCCACGTGCCTCCATGTCTGACCCACGTGCCTCCATGTCTGACCCACGTGCTTCCATGTCTGACCCGCGTGCCTCCATGTCCGACCCACGTTGCTCCATGTCCGATCCACGTGCCTCCATGTCCGACCCGCGTGCCTCCATGGCTGACCCACGTGCCTCCATGTCCGACCCACGTTGCTCCATGTCCGACCCACGTGCCTCCATGTCCGACCCGCGTGCCTCCATGGCTGACCCGCGTGCCTCCATGTCAGACCCACGTTGTTCCATGTCAGACCCGCGTGCCTCCATGGCTGACCCGCGTGTCTGCTTGTCCGACCCACGTGGTACCATGTCCGACCCACGTAGTTCCATGTCAGACCCACGTGCCTCCATGTCCGACCCGCGTTCCTCCATGTCTGACCCACGTGCCTCCATGTCTGACCCGCGTGCCTCCATGTCCGACCCGCGTGGTTCGATGTCCGACCCGCGTGGCTCTATGTCCGACCAGCGTGGCTCCATGTCGGACCATCGTGGCTCCATGTCCGACCAGCGTGGCTCCATGCCCGACCAGCGTGGCCCCATGCCCGACCAGCGTGCCCCTATGCCCGACCAGCGAGCCCCCATGCCCGACCAGCGAGCGCACCAGGTTCATATTCACATTAACATAAATATTAACGTAAACAACTAACAAAGCTAGTCAGTGCATTAATTAAAATTATCAATTTACCCACATCGGAAATTTAACATTAAAAATGTACATGGTCAAATATAGCTTTTAAAATAATAAATTTGTAATTCTTTTTTGTCTATTTGACCAACCCAGAATTCACGAAAAAATAATCAGCTGTTCCATACATTTTGTCGAGTGTCATTGACATTTACCAATGGAACAGCAGCGGGTTGATCCCATAGTAAAAGTTGTTCATAATGAATACTATGAGCCCTTTTCGGCTTTGCATAATTTTGTATATACCCCTGTAGATTATTGTTAACAAATTATCCAAACTTTTTTAAAATGTAAGTTAGGTATTTGCTCCAAAATGTAAAAAAAAACCTCTAGCTTTCTGCGGAAAATTACTAAGTCCAAAATTATTTCGGTATATGTTAGTATGTATGTTAAATATGTGTCAGAATTCTGGAATATTTGTTACTTTTATAATACTGTTTACTTGTAATATTATAGGAATACTAGTCAAATAAAACAATAACCCGGAAAGCATACATTTTTACAGTAAGTTAGTTTAAAACCCTTTAGTCATAGAAAACCATATGGTAAAAAGTAGAATTTTTTGGACAATGGTCCATGTTAAAAGATGTCTAATATACGGTCAATACAAAATGATGTTAGTTAATTAATTCGGTGGTAATCTTTGACAAAGTTGTTAGCTAAATGATCCCACAAATAGGTACTGAATAAATTAATCGACTTTGTTTTTCATTTAACATCTCACAACTGTTTACAGTATAACTCTTTGAATGTTTTACTTTGGATGGCATAATTAGTACAGTCAATTCTGAAGGCTATTGATTGATCAAACTTTAAAAAAATAAAGCTGTTGCGGTCTGTTAGACGAGGATACCAAAACTTAATGAATTTAGATCTGTCAGCTTTCAGAATTGACCGTAGTAACTTCTTCCTATAGAAATTTATTTAAAATCCCAAAGAATGTTACATAGAATAGAAAAATAGTAGTTGAGAGTTGTCAGACAATGATTACAGCAACCGACTTGTCTGTAGAGCTGAATTTGGGAGCCATCATCGTACTTTATACACTTGACGATAAATTGTTAGTTCTCGTTTGGCCCAGTCAACAAATAAGTTAGTCGCTCTGAACACTTGTATGGTGTATCAAAGAACGTTTTCGCCAACGCTGAGTTTACTTAGTTGTTCTAAAGTTTGTGTTAAGTACCGAAACTCTATTGAATTCTTTAAAAAACAGTTTTGGCTGAATGAACTGTACCTAGTAAATAAGTAGAGATTGAGGGAGCAATTTTCCGCAGAAAGTTATTGCCAAAAAACTTCATGAAACTTCATGATGAAAAATCATATGATATAAGGAGTACAAATAAGTTCTCGCCGTTTTAAGAAAAATGGCGCTACACAAGGTTATGGTTAAAATTGTTAGATGAAAGACTGTATAAAGTAAGTTCATTCATTTGGTAACAACATAACTTTAAAATACTATACACTTTGCATCAGCAACTTTTAATTGGCTTTAATACAAAAAACATTAGGTAGTCAGGTGGCCAGGTAGTCCCTATGTATTTTGCTTGCCATCAGGCTGACCGTCTGCTGTCGCTCTTTAATATGTATAAAAAAATAAGTAGATAAAATAAATGTGTGTTTGGTAGGGTCGGGTGCAGCGTGTAGAGGAGCGCCCGGAGGATCGGGCGATGCGCATGCCGCCCCCGGAGAGTGTGGTGCACCTCAGCTCGCACCCGCAGCGACCTGTTGTCATGGACGCTCAGGTAACGCCTTACACTCGACACCTGACACTCACTGCCTTACACTTACCACCTTACACTCGACACCTGACACTCACTGCCTTACACTTACCACTTTACACTCGACACCTGACACTCACTGCCTTACACTTACTACTTTACACTCGACCCCTGACACTCACTGCCTTACACTTACCACTTTACACTCGACACCTGGCACTCACCGCGTTACAGAAACAGTGTGTTAAAATAATACAAAAAGAAACAAGTATCGAGTAACAAGTAAGTGAATGTGTATTCCAGCTCATGATGCGTGAAGTGCAGCAGAAGCCCAGCTGAAATGAGCCAGGCGGCGGCGGGAGCGAACCCTCTACCTCGAGGCAAGCGTCTCAGCAGCCGGCGGGACCCACTCACCGCCACTCCTACGACCCGCGCAGGCAGTACCTGCTGCAACAACACACGCTCGCGCTTCAACACTCGCTCGCGCAGCAACAACCGCGCAAGCCCGACTTCTCTATCGACGCCATTCTCAAGTAATCGGCCGGTCAACCTGATACACTCACTCTACGCTCCTGAACCAGTTGGGACCTTTTTAGGCCTAATACAGCACCGACATATTCGTGTTGCCTCATCTAAATTCTGTTGAACGAAACGTCGGGTTATGGTCATCGTAACAGAGTGAAGTTTGATTCAACAAAATTTAGTTCCAGCAACACAAAAGTGTGGTATTAACCCTAAAAAGGTTGGCACAACTTTTATGGTTTTTCAGTGTATTGTGAGTGATTCAGAACACCGAGTGCCCGCTCGAAATACGCAACAACTTATCTGCGAGCAACACTGACTCTTTCCTCCAGCCACCGCGGCTGCCGGCAATGCTTGGCTTCCGAACTGTACGGTTTGTTGAAAGGGTGTCTGTGGAACGATATGTTGCTTGCCGTAGTTTGGATCCGTATGTCGAGCGGGTGCGCCCTGTGACTCGCTCAGGACCTGTGCGGCCGAAGTGCAGCTCATTGCTCGAACCGTTTACGCAACTAGTGATACGTGATAATACATACTTGCAACTGATTTAAAGTGGACAAACAGTGTTGAGAGACCATAATGTTAAGTTATGTGTAATTTACGTTAAGTCTCACGCCAATTATCCGATATTGTTATTTTGTCGTCGATGTTCTTAGTATAGTTAAACTGGTCGAATCCGTTAATGTTATTTAGAATGATGAATGAGGATGATTTGAACATTTGAACAAATTCAATTCCTAACGTGTAATTATTATGTGTCCAAAGTTGATGTGTAAACGGAAAAAAAGAAAAATAAACCAAAAAAATAAAAAAAATAAAAAAAGGAAAAAATAAAAGTCATTAATGGATACAAACGTTAGTTAAGGCGTCGTCGTTGTTGGTCGTGCTGTAATTATTAGATGGTTGGTTGGGGCTGGAGTGGAGTGGACACGCGCGCCCGGCTGGGTCGCGCCTCGTGTGGACGGCACTGGAATACATGTATCAGATGGTTAGCTTGCCTATCATACCATATGTACATACGCCTTCATCGCCATCTCTCCTTCTTTCAGCGATTAGCGCTATGTTTTGTAAATAGTTGCAATCGGAAATCATTTTCATTTACGCAAAGATCATTACATATTAATGTTAGAGTAATTATAGTAAGCAGAGTTAGGTTAACATCGCCGCGTGGGGACCGGGATTGTAAGTCCAACATTGCGGCGCAATCGGTTCCTCGAAGGCTTGTAGAAACGAGTTTTCGCACGCGCTCGTCGCCAAAGATGTCGGACAGGAGCTCCGCACGCGTCGACATGCCGACGCGAATACGCTCCCCCTGTACAGTCTACATATACACCGATACACGCCAACATTTCATGTGATTTTACGTGAATGCGTGTTTCGAGATGATACGAACCATCGATTTGTGCCAAAAGTGACAAACTTTGGTATTTTGACTTTTAGGTATTCGTAACTGTACGTTATCTAATGCACAGCATACGTTACCATATTCAACGAGACTATTGTCTCGCAGATCTACATTGTTACTACGCGTTGACGCTCTTTGAATAAGACTGAATGTTAAAGTTGGATTATAGGAATGAGGCGCGGTTGGCGGTCATTGAGCAGCATTGAACTTTTATGCACACCGGTGACTGCATATTGTGATGTTCCATTCAATTGTGGCCATAATGCCACACTTCACTCAGTCAGTATTTGGCGTTATTTTATTATATATCTCAACCGATTTAAATCATTTATACAGTGTGTATTATATTAATTTCGATTTTAGACTCTACTTGTTATTTTTAACAAACCAAACATGAGTGAACTGCCCTATTGAACGGAAGATCACAATGCAGCGCGGTGGCTTCTCTACATACTGAGAAGTGAATCTTGGAAGCCGGTCTAGCGCCGAGGACTGATTCTCGTATACGTAAGCACTGATATTTATCACCAACAGCACCAGAGGGAACCACCGCTGCTTCTCTTTGGTGCTGTTGAGTGTAGGACGCATCGGTACTGCATGGAGTTTCGTCGACCTTACTATTCAGTAAGTTCTTCGATGCTGTATCGATTCGTCCAACTCTTCTTTCTCTTTTGTTGCATGATGACCATAATTATAGTTTTGTTCTATTGCTATTATGTTAAGTGATAAACTATTATGGTGTATGTATATCGAATTTAGCCGTACAATTAATTTTACAGCTTTTTCGATAACAACGAATGCTTCTTGAAATTTTTATTAAATTTTTAAATGTGAACTGTAAAATTTGTTTAAATTGTAAATTATTTTGAATTGCTTCCAGGGCCTGACATATTTCATTAAACTTTATAAATTATGATCAGGTCACAGTCGCATACTTAAATGTTATTATTTGATATCATCGTATTTTGTCATATTTATTAATGTTAAATTTGATGTTCGTAATATTTAACAAATATTGAAATAGATTAGTTCCGAGTCGCTTAATTCATGTTAGGTTCACGTTAAACACAGTAAATGCATCTTTGCAACAAACCAAACACGTTAGCAACGCGTGTCGGCAGTCGAGCGAGGCGTGAGTCACGCGTGGCAATAGCCAGGTCTGACAGACCGAGCGAGCCTCGCTAGGCACGCTTTTATCTCGCTCTACCTGCTAAGTTGATCACGGTCTAGAACGAGATAGAAGTAACAGTAACAACGCAATTCATATATATGAGCGCAGGCGCCGCATACATGCGATCATATTCACTTAGTGATTCATACAGTTGGTTGTAATACCAAAACGCGCAGTCCTGCGTTGTAGCTGTTCTGTTGCTGGCACGCTTTTGGTTTGTTGCTCTAAACAAAATGGGCGCGATTATACTGCGACATCGTGCGGCGTTGTGGCCATACTTCATATGAGGCGTAAACATATAAAATAGGCTTTTTAAATTTCGACTCCACTAATATAACACCTGTTGTCACGTGATATTTCGAATTCATTTTAATGACACTGGCGTATCAATAGCCGAAATAAAATAAGCTTATGTAAAATGCCGCAATCCCGCACGTTGAAACTTTGTTATAATTCTAGCTATGTGTAGTAAACTAAGTCCGTTTATTCAGCTGATGCGACAAGAGGAAGCGCGAAGTACTCCAAGAATTTCCATTTTGTATATAACTTTCTGCAAAAACCGAAATTCGAATTCAAAATTTCTATTCAAAGAAAGGTTTTATCAATTTTGTTACTGGCTCTAACTACCAAATTGCATGTGAAAAATCCGTGTCTTGCAAATTGGTTTCTTTTGTGTTCTGAAATTCTTATGTTGTATAATTTATATTATATGTGCCTAAAATATGGTCCGGCCGGTCAAAAAATGCATATAACGGTCATCATAACATTGTAAAAGTTAAAAGGAAACTGCGAAATTTCTCTCACTGGCTTTTGGAATGCAAAATTACTAGCCTATACATTACATGACAAAATTGATAAGAAATGTTTTCTTTTAACTGTTTACAATGTTATGGTAGCTGTCAAGTGCATTCTTAAAGCGACATGACCTTAGAAAGAGGTAATTCAAGTAAACTGAGTACTTCTCGCTCGCTCCGCGCCTCCTAAAAAGCCGCTTACTGCACATTGCTCAATGCCCATGGCATGATCGATGCGGGCATTATCATCAAGCTGCCCTCAATAGATAACACATGAAATCAGCACCTAGTTACTTTTATCTATTAATCTCCGTAGAAAAGAAATAAATAAAATTTAAAATTTTGTCATAATTGTACTTGAAAACCATTAGTAGATGTACATTTAGATATATTGTAAGCATATAAAATTATTTTTTTCTATGTATCTATTTATGTTTAATAAGATGTAGTCATATATTATAGATGTCCCATTTCATTTTAATAATGTTTTTGTCGTCATCCAAAGATTTACTTATTTTATCTAAACACGAGTTAAATTTTATCCAATACTCATTTACTGGTATTATTTTATTCAATGTCATCATATTTAAACTAGATATAATGCTGTAATGCTACACTTTTAATACAAATCAATTTTATCCAATACTTATTTCCTGGAAGTATTTTATTCAATGTCATCATATTTTAAGGAGATATGCTGTAAAAATACACTTTTAAAAGTCCAATGTATTTTAAAAATCTTTTTGGGATCATGTGTACGGAATCATAGCATATGCAATTATGCATGCAGCTACTACTGTTTTGGCAACTTACTTTATATCTGTAAATTGCGTGTTCCTTCTAATATTAATAGTAGCAGTCTATGCTCCTCTTTCTACAGCATTTATATATTTAGTAAGGTCGTTTTGTATGTTTAGTGTCGTGTATGTTCGTATAAAGTAAATCTGTTACGTATTTAGTCATGCAAAGTGCAATCTAATGTATTTAAGCACAATTACACGTACATAGTTTTAGTAATAAAATAGTTTTTCTCAAACATGGTCTTAACTCTTAACTAATAGTAGTAAGCATCTGATATTTTCGTAAATATTGTACTAAATTCAACGTCTATGGTTATGAATAACTTTGTTGCTTTACAACGTTTTCTGTTTGTGAAAATAAGCCTTAAAGAGTTTAGCTTATTTTTACGTTAATATCCTCGCCATGTTTGAGAGAAGTGCATACAGACCTTGGTAGCAACAAGGTATTTATGTACTTACGTATGTTGGCCTCTGCCCGCATTTTTACGTCCGTCCATAAAATCCCTTGTTAGCTGCCAGTTAATAACGTACTGCAATATCAAACAGTGTACTTATCAACCATTTTATTACGATATTAGTTTTTATGTATTGTAGTCAATATTGTGTCGACAAGATAAAACCCAAACGAAAGTTTGATTGAATAAGAACAAAGCTTTAAAAAGTAACTTTCTGCAGATTTGAATCCCAGTTGTATGCAAAGACGCAAAATCAAAGTTACGACGAGCCAGTGTACGTCGTCACTTTGATTTTGTCTGTCCTCGACTATATAATATTATTATCATATGGATATCTCCTCTTAATTCAATAGACAAAAGAAACAAGACCACGTCGCGTAACATAGAATCGTAGTTTTATTGTGTCGACTTCACATTTGAACCGTTTTAAGTATTTAATATTGTGTATCAGTATCCACGTAGTGATTTTTTAAACTAAGTATGTGTTTATTAACTATAGTAAGTGTTCATTTTCACACAAATCATAATTATTGTAACGCATCAAATCATTAATTAGCGTACTCACAACTTTTTGTTAGTTCTTCTTGATTTCGGTTTACATGCTTAATATTTCGTTTTTATTCATACGTACGGGAATCACTTGCATCTGGGGGCACGGAAGTGCACTAACCAAGTCGGGCAAAGGTACACCGTATCATCTTTTCTCGAAGCCATTACCTGTTCTTTAAATAGTTAGGAAAGCAAAACTAGATGGCCCTGGCTAATAGCGATTCAGGGAGTAGTTTAGTTCAAAGCGATAGACCACACCCTACTCACACAGTACATCCGCGCCCCCACGCAAATTAATAATTCCCTGATAAAAATAAAAACAAAATGTATGAAAACCGCATTTATGTAATACCATATAATACTTAGTCGAATAATTATCAAAACATAAGTAAGATAACTAACTCGTAATCGTATTCATACTATCGTAGACGTAATCAGTGCAATTAGTTTAACTATGTTTTTAATCGAATGTTTCTGTACAGTTGTAACTGGATTCTGACTGACAGTCTTGAACTACCCGCGCCGTTTTAGAAACTATCTGAAATGGCGGCGCTAATCATGTCCTCTCACTCGCACAATAGTGCTGTCTACATTCACGGGCGTATTAATTTAACTTCAAGCTAATATCTCCACGCGTTCAGTTAATAAGACTAATATATCTACAAAACATTCTGGTAATTTTTTAAGTTGTTTTTGTTTGTTTTTTATTTTTTACGGTATAGTTTTTTGCAAAGTTTATTTATTACTTCAAAAAAACAAGCTGTCAGTCACAATCTTAAGGGTAGAAATGCACCGAAGCTGTATGAAGCTAACCTGAGTAGGGCGAGTTGAAGTGTATTTTTTATGGTTCCATATTGAAATGGTAAAAAGAACCCTATGGTGGGGTTCGGTGTCTATCAGCCTATCTTTAAATCATAAACTATTTCCTGGCAGCTATAAAAGCTATCGAACTAGAATGACTTACAAAATTTACTGTTTCAAAAGTTTCCACAAAAATATCATAACTTTTCTTTCGGGAAGTGTTTTGTAGTTTTCAATACAATGTATTTCACGAAATAACCTATGGATATTTAATTATTCTAAATTATCAAATCGGTCGGATAAGGTATTTCTGCTAACCACTAGAAAATTCCAAAACGAAATAAATATAGTAAGCATTTTACAATAATACTGCAGATTCAGAAATAATTTATTTTCCATGGCCGCTAAGCTCTTGACAGAATGGGCGTGGTCTTCACGTTGTTTCGTATTGGCAGGGGTTATCATAACGACCTACACAATATCTCGCCATCTCTCCATAGACGAGTTCATTTGAGTGCATCCTTCATTTAACCGCCCACACCACATTTGATCCGATTAGACGCAAGGGCGATCTCTTACGAGAATAAAGATTACTAACATTTTCTAGTATACAAAAGTATTCAAAAGAACTTTTATGAAAGCTTTATACAAGCACTAAACATGCGCAAATTGAAAACCTTACACCATTTTGACTGGAGTACTTGTTTTGGGCTCATCTCCCCTAGCTTATAATTTTTAAGAATTATTTAAACCTAGTTATCTACGAAGTGATCTCAGTCGATTATACTAACAGTTTTGTTATTTTCGTGTTTTCACTTTACCGTATCGGAATAAATAAGTATCGAGTTAAAATGCGTCTAAGACAGCTTGATCAAAGTGCTACTTAATTAAAAGTACAACAAACACTTAAGAATTCTCCGAATCCTAGAGCAAAATCCTGTTAATTTCTAGGCAAAGAGTTCACTCGAGGCAATAATCATAGTAACAAAGATGTTATTTCTGATTCAAATCTTATTATGCCCTCTGTAAAAGTAGCACGCAGAAAAGGCCTTTTTAGACGCACTTTTTAAGGAGCCAATCACCGAACAGATGACATAAAAACATAATTATAATGTCAGTTAAAACGTGGAAGTGCGCGAGCCATTTAAATTTTTATGGAACGCCATAAATCGAAATTAACCGTGTACTTCCTTGCCCGGTCGAGCCAATACAATAGACGCTATTTCATCTAGCTGTCTGTGGCTGAGTCTCCATAAATTGTAATCTACGGGTTCCTGTTCGGCTACCGTTCCTATAAACGTCGGACATATTCTAAGATTTAAAAAAACAGGAGCATATAACAGCTGTTTTTTTCGTACTTTCAGGTTTTTCCCACTGTAAAAGTTGGCCATAATGAGAAGTACAATGATATCGTTTGAATATGTCCGACGCGACGTTTAGAATAACACCCCGTAATTTTTCATCCGAACAATAAGTAAGACTTAATAATGTATAGTGAAAACTCGAAAACTATGACGGAAAACTTGTGACTGATTGTTATTAGAAGGTACTAATATTTTCGGATTTTATTTTTCGTCTTTTTAAAGGAATTGTCATACCAATACTTGGATACTGTAGAAAATAATTAACTGTCTGACTGTCCTTAATAAAAAATATAAAAAAATATGTTGTTTCAATTTTGCTAGTTCTACTACACCTACTACTTACACATGTATATACCTCTAGAAAAGAATAGCATTCTGAAAATAAAGATAGCCACGACATATGGATAGTACGCAAATCATACTAATACAAAACAAATGCGATAGTTTGTCTGTACCTTCACGCTAAAGTGGCTGGACGGAGCGTTTACTCCCACCTGTTCTGTTGCGTAGTTCTGTTGACAGAACTACTGGGATTTTTTTTCCCATTAGTTCTGTGACTTAAAAGACTATGCTTTAATCTCTACCATTCCCACCTCTTCTGTTGAGTAATCTACTATATAAAAATAAGTCGGGTTTTCCTTCCTGACGCTATAACTCCAGAACGCACGTACCGATTTCCACGGTTTTGCATCCGTTGGAAAGGTCTCGGGCTCCGTGAGGTTTATAGCAAAGAAAATTCAGAAAAAAATTCAACAAAAGCGGGAAAATCTTTTTTCAGAACAATGTCCACCCGTGCGACGCCGGGATGGGCCGCTAGTTCTGTTTATAATTTTAATTGCTGTTTCAGAACTACTGATAATTTCTCCGCATTAGTTCTTTGATTTTAAAAACTATACACCGGACATAAATCTCAACGGTATCCCCCCCCCCCCCCCCCCCCCGCCTGTTCTGTTACCAATCTGTCTTTTCGTCGAACAGTCCATTGACGAACCGGTCATCGATGAACGGAAAAGGTGGAGTTATGGGGGTTAGAAATTAAAAACATACAAAAATTCATAATTATTCCGGTAAATCTAATCTAATCGTGTATTTAATAATACGAAAAAAGTTAAATTATAACGGGAAAAAAAACGGTTGTTACTGATTAAAAAAAAACTTATATCCATTTTACAATATTAAGGCAGGTAAACGCCTATAGTTGTGTTTGCTTGTTTGTTTGTTTGTCACAACAGAACTACTCAACAGAACAAAAGTGGAAGTGGGAATTATATTCCCATAATTATGTTTTGTGGACAGAACTAATGGGGAAAAAAATCCCAGTAGTTCTGTCAACAGAACTACTCAACATAACAGGTGGGAGTAAACGGGACGGAGATAGCTTAATCTTTGATTAACACCGGATACTTTTTATCACCATCGTTATCACAGTTCTTATCAGAAGCGCGATTGAAACCGCGGAGCGTAGCTAATACAAACAAGTACTTCTTTTTTGCACTGTCTCGGTATATTTTTATCGCCTATCTTTACCTACATTAGTCCGTTGTAATTAACGGACGAAGGAGCCGAAAAAACGCTGCCATTATACCTCGATGCGTTCCTGGCAGACTGTACCAAGCACAACTTTAACGTAAAAATACGTAGCGAATATTCGAAAAGGAATCTAGAAAAGTGAACGCCATTTACGCCTGACAAAGCGTATTTTTACGTAAAAGTTGTGCTAGGCACACTGAACAAATCTGGCGAATGATCGCACTTTCTGGAAGGAGGTGGGAAGACCTTTGCAGAGGAGGGGAACACAATAGGTTGATGAGGTTTATAGTAGGTTAAATATAAACTTTATATTTATCAAATCAAATGTATTTATTTAAAAAAAGAGGAATAGTACTACATACTACAGTTAAAAGAAAAAGTACACAAAAAACAAAAAAAGATCTTTTTCATCCCACCATCTCGGAAAGTATATTTTTAATCTTCAATATCTGAGTGGAAAAGCCGTTTTTATTCTTTATAGGATAAAGTAAATTGAATTAAGAACATCGTGTGCACTAAGTTTGTGAATTAAAAAAAACATTAAACCTATTTACTGCTACCTCTATGGTGCCGAATATATCATACAACTTTTTTTTAATTTGTTAAAAACTCAGACTCGGAACCTTCTTGGTGTTCTTTTTTCAATTTGCTTTGTACGCGGCATTTTTTCACGTCATTGTTAAACCTTTTAATAAAAACAAGAAACTTGAAAACAAGTGAAAAAACTAAAATGAGACGAGGAAGTTTGTTTGACGCCAACAGAATTGACTGAAACTGTTAATAATGTGCAAATGAGCTTTTCCACTCAGATATTGAAGATTAAAAATACTCTTTCCTCGCTGAGGTGGAATGAAAAGTTACGTGTTGCACTCGAGTGCAAAGATTTTTCACCTCGTGCTCTTTTGATTCCCTCGCTAACGCTCAGGATTCTAATTTTGAATCACTCGCTGCGCTCGTGATTCAATTTTAGAATCCTTCGCTTGCTCGGTCATCAAAATTGAACACGCGGTTAAAAAGCAACTTTGCACTCTTGTATAACAAATAACTATTAAATCATTGTTTTAAAATTCGAAGCATATCTTTCGTGCAGCGTTACATAAGGTCTCAGATAAAGTATAAAGGCAGATAGAGTCCCGCCTTAGATACAAGTGAAACCAAAACTACCCTAC
Source organism: Alcis repandata (assembly GCA_949125135.1). Lineage (NCBI taxonomy): Eukaryota > Metazoa > Arthropoda > Insecta > Lepidoptera > Geometridae > Alcis > Alcis repandata. Next base: position 9,481,898 of record OX421221.1, on the reverse strand, counting down.
TGCTCGTGTACGTATACTTCAAGCACATATTGACGCATAAAAAACTACTCGAATCAATAGTCAGTTCTTACGTCAGTTGATCAGAGAACGTGGACATGAAAAATAAATAAACAAAATTAGATTAAATTTGGACGGCGCTGGCCCAGAACTGGAAAAAATTGGGGGAGACCTTTGCCCAGCAGTGGGACAGCATAGGTTAGATAAAAAAAAATAAACAAAAAAACGCAAAATTAAAAAAGACGTCCGATAAACTTTCCACGGGTGTGCTTATCGTAAATAACATCTCATGGAACACATAATCGACATAATACAACATTTTGACATTCGGGTAGTTTTAATGCGTCACTAAGTGCGTGAAATTAACGTACAAAGCAGTAGGGTAGTTTTTGGCGTCACCTGGATCTAAGGCGGGACTCTATCTGCCCGTCTACTCGACTGATCTGATCATAAGGTATACCTAAATAAATCTACAACAAGCATACTTACGAGGAGATTCCAAAGTAGGTATTTTCGGTATCAATTTGAACGAGAAGGCAGAAAAATCTGAAATAATGTAATTTTTTTTTCTAAACAGTTCACTGGAACTTCAATACACTTCTTAGAACGCGATAGTCTTTTCAATACATTCCTAAAATAACTTCAATACACAACTGAAATATGATCTTTTACAAAGAGCGGCCGCCTTGAGCTCTTCAAGAAAATCTATTTCCAAGAACCTAGATATCAGTGTGCCTAGTACAACTTTGACGTAAGAATACGAAGAGAGTATTCGATCGAAAATTGTATGCCATTTACAGCTGTCAGGAGCGATTCTGAGGGGCGTAAATGGCATACACTTTTCCATCGAATACTCGTTACGTATTTTTATCAAAGTTGTGCTAGGCAGCGGCGGCCTTAGGGGGTGGCGAACAGGGCAAGCGCCCGGGGCTTCGCTCGTGCAGGGGGCCTCGCGCAACAACCCAAGCAAGTTAAAAAGACACCATAACTTATAATGTAATACTCATCTTAAGTCTAGATGATTTGGATTGTAGAAATTAATACATGTAGGTAAATATGTTAATATTGTTTGGGTGCAAAGTACTACAAACAACAATAAAAAAAAACATAAATTACAAACAGAAGGATTATAACACCTAAAAACTAGTGCGACAACTGGCGGCCTTATCGCTAAGAGCGATCTCTTCCAGGCAACCTTAGGATGGAGAGGATAGATAAAATATATAAAAACGGGGTGTGCAATATAGAAGAAAAAAAGTGTCATAAAAATCTACATAAAAAATAATGATAATAAATACTTAGAAATACATTCAAATACTAAAACTACCTATACCTACTTGCGAAAAGATACTAAAACATATAAAAATAAAATATACAGATATAGAGGGTCCGACAAACCAAATGGGCGTGTTCGGGGGCCCATTTGGAGCATACAAGTTGGCCAAAAAAAATCCCTGACTCCCAATTTTTTTTAAGGATTTTTTTTTTGTGAATTTTCCTATTTTTATCGAAATTGTGCCTATTTACCACCATAACATTTGTAAAATCTGTTTTAGACCGGATGTTTTTACTTGAGTTTGGTCTCTGATATACTTTCAGGCCACGCAAAGCAAAATTGGATACAAATCAGAGCTAACTAACTGATTTAGAGCTCATAGAGTGAAAAAATTAAATAAATTTTACCTCAAAGTTCAACTTTCACAGTGATCTAAAAAAACCACTACCAATTCTGGGAGTAATATGCGTTTAAAAACTTCTCTATTTATCACTTATTACAACGGCATACTAAATTGGTGTAATATTTACCAGCTTATAAGGGACCAAGTACCACGAGCACTGAGCAGGTATAAAACCATTGTTATTAGTTCAATTCAATTATTAGTAGATAACAACGAATTCCTGAAGACCATTCTCTGGACGGATGAATCTTAATTCACGAGGGATCTTTAACCAACATAATCTGCACAGATGGGAATCGCAAAATCCTCGCGCGACTAGAGAGACCTCACACCAACATAAGTTTTCGGTTAACGTATGGGCAGGTGTCATTGGGAGAGACCTCATAGGACCCCATTATCTCCCAGATACTCTGAATGGGGAAAACTACCTCGAATTTTTAATGAATGACCTGCCGGAATTAATGAGCGACCTGTCGATTTTTGAAGACGACCGGCAGTCGTATTTCAACAGGACGGCTGCCCGGCTCACTACTGGAACATAGTAGGTACGCGAGTATCTTGATAACGTTTTCCCCAATTCATGTATTGGGAGACGTGGCCCAATTGAATGGCCCACACGTTCCCCAGACCTAACACCGCTCGATTTTTATGTCTGGAGACGTGCTAAAGAGTTGGTGTACGAAGTCGAAATTAACACAAAAGAAGAATTGGTGACGAGTATTGGGGACGCTTTTTCTAAAATGAAAGCAGAGATGACACTGAACACGACTACAAAAGAAATACGCCGTAGATGCCGGGCGTGTATTAATAAATAACTGAGGAGCTGTGTTCGAATAAAATTTAAATTAATAAATAATTGTATTTATTTCTGTTGTTTAAATTTTCCATCCTGTCTTATTTATTCAACAAGCTGGTAAGTATTATACCAACTTAGTATGTCATTGTAATAAGTGATAAATAGAGAAGTTTTTAAACGCTTATACTTCCAGAATTGCTAGTGGTTTTTTTTTAGATCACTGTGAAAGTTGAACTTTGGGGTAAAATTTATTTCATTTTTTCACTCTATGAGCTCTAAATCAGTTAGTTAGCTCTGATTTGTATCCAATTTTGCTTTGCGTGGCCTGAAGGTATATCAGAGACCAAACTCAAGTAAAAAAATCCGGTCTAAAACAGATTTTACAAATGTTATAGTGGTAAATAGGCACAATTTCGGTGAAAATCGGAAAATTCACAAAAAAAATCCTTAATAAAAATTGGGGGGTCAGGGATTTTTTTTTGGCCAACTATTCTCCAAATGGGCCCCCGAACACGCCCATTTGGTTTGTCGAACCCTCTACCAATCACCCTGTATATATATATAATAATACTAATAGGGAAGAATAAAATACATAACAAATAAATAAAAACCAAAAACAAAACAACAATTTGTGAGAAATAATAAATAAATAATCACTAAGAAAATAGCAATTGCGACAAGTAATATTTTTTTATTCTTAAAACATGCAAGCGATGTAGCATTTCAAAAAATTTCAAAAGATATGGATTTTTTTAACTACATATATCTTTTTTAGTCTTAGGAAAAACCGCAAACATCAATTTAAAATTTATCATCTCTGTATTTGTTAATTTGGAAATCTTTTATTGTAAAATATTTTAAAACTCTAGTTTTATTTCTTGTATAACTAGCATTTCTCGTCAAACATGACAAATACCTAAACGAAACCACCAGACCTACTTTCGCATCACATACTTTTCACGAAGGACAAGGGGTCTCGCAAAAACCTGCTGCTGCCAGGGTCTGAAATGTACCTAAGCTAGGTGACTGATCTTTTAGAAACCACACTCCTAAATAGCAGCCCAGGCAATTATCAAGGCGAGTCAACCAGTGCCTTGTCGTGTAGAGCAAGAAAGTACGTATCGGCCTTTGTCGGCCTGTTTGGCTCAGCGGTAGTGTATCTGCCTTATAAGCCAGAGGTCCTCGCTAACGCTCAGGATTCTAATTTTGAATCACTCGCTGCGCTCGTGATTCAATTTTAGAATCCTTCGCTTGCTCGGTCATCAAAATTGAACACGCGGTTAAAAAGCAACTTTGTACTCTTGTTTATCAAATAACTATTGTACATTTTATTTGTTTATTTATTTTATTTACATTGAAATGCTTGCTTATAACAATGCCAAAGCGCACAGCAAGCCGCAATTACAAATATAACACGTAATCTCAAACTAGGTATTAAAATTAAAATTACTAAAAAAACTAAATACAAACACATATAAAACAATTAAAACGAATAAAAACAAAAGTCTGGTTCCTGACTATTCAGATCATTGAGCAGATTGATGAACATAGAAAGATACATCAAAGATGCCATTAGGAATCAATTTAATATAAAAAAAAACTTATGCAGACTTTTAAGGAAAACTATATGCAACTGTATGTATAACTGTATGCTAAGCCTAAAAGAGCTTATAAAACTCATCACAATGAACAACTTTTACTATAGGACTTTCCCGGAAAACGCGAAAGTAAAATCAGCTGTTCCATCGATTTTGTCGAGTGTCCTTGACCTATTTCTATAGAACAGCTGATATTTGTTTCGCAAACTCCGGGTTGTATGATTGATTGATTGACCCATTTGTAAAAGTTATTCGTACTTTCGCTTTTTCCGGCTTAGCGCACCCTTTTCTTTTAACTATGTAGTAACAAAACGTTAACTAGTAGGGGAGACCGGGGCAAGATGAAGCTCGGGGCAGGACGGGAAATGTGTTTGTGTGCGTGACTGGTGAACACAACAGTGCCTAATACAGCGTCATTCGCACGATGTTCAGTTGCGTCACACGAGTCCAAGCGGCCCGTGCGTATCACGGCGTGTTTTGACTTCGCGGCGACAAAAAACCGTTTTTTGGAGGATTTTACGAAGTTTTTCGAATTGAATCGATGGGTACCAAGCTAAGTATCAGTGCTATTGTAAACATTTGACCACATGCTTGTTGTAGTAGTATAAAAGTAACGAATTGAGATTGTTTTTACGCAAAATAATTTTGTAGGTTGGACCTGTTGCTACTTTTGCAACTTGTGTCTATTGGGGCAAAAAGGTCGGGGCATAATGGGATAGTATTTCGTTTTGCCCCATTTGTGTAGGAAAATGTTTTATACCTATCCCTTATCTATATAAATAAAAATGAAACCCGTTTTCCTTGGTCACGGCCTCACGCGTGAATGGCTGGACCGATTTCACTAATTCTTTTTTTGTTGTATCTGTTATTATTAGGAGAAGGTTCTTACGGAAAAAAATATTAAAAAAATCTCTCAGAAATATTGAAAAACCCTAAAAACAGCCCTTTTATTTTTTCCCATACAAACGTTTTCTAACTAAAACGAGATTTATTGCTATTGTATAAAGTTCATATTGAATTGCAAGCACACACTGTTGTTTAAGTAATGTAGGTATGTTCCTAACGTCCAAGAGTCAATTTGCACTTTATTACCTCTGTACAAAGTTCAAATTCAATCATATCTATCAAAACAGTGTGCGTTTTATACTGATAATTTTTACTATAAATTGACAAGTTAGCATCAACCAACTACGGTTGCTATAGTTACGCAATAGCATGAGAATAGAGGTTATAACAAAGAGTTCCTATAATTATTCTCAACACCTTTGGTCACGCCATCACGCGTGAACGACTGGACCGATTTCAATTTACTCTACGTTTATCCCAAAGTCTACCCGTGCGAAGCCGGAACGGGCCGCTAGTGTATTATAAAATATGAAACATACATTATGATACATTTCTGATATTTTGGTGGTGAGTACGTAAATAATTGACATTTCAAAATATTCAAATATGATTTGTGTGCTGTACCTACAAATTAAAAAAAAAATCAAAAAATGAAATTGCCAAAATTGAGCTTGGAACGACGAGTAAGAAAGAAGAAAATGAGAATAAATATCAACTTAAAAATAAAAATTACTTAAAATACTTCTCCGTACAAAAATAATTTCATAATGAAAATAGAAATAAAAACAAAAAAATAATAAGCCGGTTGACAAAAAGAAAGCTGACAATACTGATATTACTGCAAAGAAAAGACCTGAAAAAATAAAATAAAAACAAAGAACGCAAAAAAATGTGACACAGATTCTAGTTCATCTAAAACGATAAAAAAGATTGCCTTAGCATATATTGTGAATACTTATATTTACAGTCCACTGAAGGATGGGTTATTTGTAGCGTTTGTCATGGCAAGGCCCATAATTCCTGCACAGATGTAGACAATGACGATGAAGAGAGACATATATGCCACATATGTGCCATATGTACGTATATGCCACATAAGTGAACGTTGCCAACCAGATTAAAATGTATACTTATTATGCCCCATAGCGTTTCCCATTTTGCCCCGGTCATGGGGCAAGACGGGATTTTTGAGTTGTGCCATTTAATTAGGATTTGCCAAAAAAATATGTGGTTTAGAGCCATAAAAGATTAAAATTATATTAATGAAAACTATAAGTGTTGCTTTTGTTGTAAAAGGTTTTTAATAAACAGTTTAATTTTCATGCTATGAAGTTTTTTCTCTTAAGTATCCCATCTTGCCCCGGTCTCCCCTAAAGTTAAAAATAATATCTAGACACGCGGTAGCGTGTCAAGCCAAGTTCAAGTGACAGAACTGGCGAGCAGCACCGTGTGTATATTACACGAACCATTTGGAGGCACTTTTGACCTCGTCATAACACATTACCTTTTGTTAAAAGCACTGGAAAGAATAAAAAGATATCGTTAATACAAACCCAACGAGCTCGAACACGACAGAGTTTTCAGCTCAACCGGACATCAGGAACTGGAACAAACATTTGCAAAATTTCTTTACAGACAGACAGGTGAAATAAAATAAAAAATTTCTTAAAAGACAAAAATAAAAAAAATATTTTACTTCAATCTTCTCTGAAATATTTTATTGAAAGAGCATTTAACAATCCTACCTAATTATCTTAATCTTACTTATCCAATATTTTATTATGTTAATATTTACGAGTTAACAAATTCCTAGTCATTTACAACCAGCATTTCTTCCTAAATCTTTTCTATTCGACCATTCACGCTTTGGCCGCAGATCTTTCAAAGCACGATATTCTTTGCAAAGAAAACGTAAGCCTTAATAGTCCTGAATCTTCGCTCTTTGTACCTACGGCTACACTCACACAAATACACAAATATACTACTAAGCCGTGCTGCAACGTTTCACAGTTCACCCTTAATGCTATGATCCTGTTTTAAAAACGTCTGGAACACACAAAGGCACGGACAACTATAGGTAAATATAATACCTAACTACCTATTAAGTAAACTATCTCAGTACTATAAGTAGTATCTATGTACTGTTAGATGCTTTCTTGCTCCAACATTATTGTAGATACTAGTTATTAAAACATTGTTTTTACTTTAACTCGTATTGATTTACTTTAGGTCAGGTACCGATTAATTAATAACAATGTTAACGCAAAGGGGGCACGCCATCTTCCTTGATCGCGCGGGAATCGTCTCTCACGCTCGCTTGCCAGCCGCGTAGTGTTGTGCCGGCACCGTAGTGCTGTGCCGTAGCGAACCATTAATCGACTCTAGGGAGAATCGCCTAATAGTACTTATTAGAATAAGTACCTAGATGGTCCAATAAGTAATTGACATTGGAAAAATAGAGGTACTTTATATTTTACCAATTATTTCTACTTATCTAGTAAAATCTAAAGTACTCATTTCATACAAGAATTTATATTTCCTGTAAACAATGAATTGAATAGAGATACCTATCAGAATATACTTTAGTTCTGCAAATAGACTAACAAAAGACATATGGAGTGGCATCAATAAACGATAAAAGCTTCAGTAACGACAATCAGTATCTGGTCCGAGTAGCATCTACTTGAAACGAATAGGCTTTGTCTAGAGCAGACGGAGGGGAAAAGGGGGAAATCATATGCACTCCGCCTGTCCTCCCCGTACACCCTACCTGGGAGAGGCAATCACGCCCTACGCTGGCCCGGGTGCCTACAAAGCTTTGAACCATATTTTTATTTTTAGCGCAGCACCTTCCCATTTGATCGTAAATTGTCATTTTCCCCACGTCCGATCAACTACTTATTGTTCACACAAGTGCAACAACTAGTGGCCTTATTGCTGAGAGCGATCTCTTTCAGGCATCTTGTATTTCGAAATGAACACACGTACACATTCAGGCTTACGTTATCATTATTATTTTAATTACGCAACCGACACTTTATCTCTCTGTAATGCAATTCAAACATTTCGAAAACTTACATATTTACCTACATATTTTATTTATCTTGCTATCTGTGTAATATCTTCGGATTTTATAAATTGATCGATTCTTCATTATGACATTTTAATTTACCCGTAGCTGCTAAGCCAGAATTAAATATAATCTTAGATAAAAAGCCGAGGTGGTCACAGGTCGATTGGCCACTTTTTACCTACATATAAACGACGGTTCTGTAGTATGCTGCTTAATATAATTATTGAGAAAGGGACTTTCTTTGTTTCTTTGTTATGCCTTCACGTCTTAACTACTCAACGGACCATTATAAAATTTCGAATACACGATGTCAGAGATTAAGATACAAAAGACTACTTTTCGTAATCATCTTCTCCGTTTACCACCGCTTAACCACTGGAGCAGCTAGTTTTTGAGATATAAAACTCGGGATGTTAACGGCTAAACGTCCATAATACGTAACTTGTTTACTCTCTAAGTTCTACGAATTCCGTCCGTCCTTTATTTACTCCATTTGGCAGCGGTATTATGAGATTTTCGAGTATTCTCGCATATTTCGTTATAAAAGTACCTTGAGGTTCGTCCCGACTTGTGACTTTATATCGGACCGAACTGTGTACCATCACTACGTAAATAAGCTAAATGAAGGCGGAAATTAATACTGTCTCGAACCTGTCTGGGACGGGCCTTTCAACCCACATGTGGACGAACGAGAAAGCGACGGGCGGGAATGCGATGGGGAGAAGCGAAGGGCGCACAATACGAAATCCCTTGCGTAGCAACAAGTCAACAGGAAAATTTGTTCGCGTGATATAAATGCCAGTGTGGACGACACCTTATCACGTGGAAAATATAGCCGACGTTCTTTGAAACTATCCTCTTTCAACAGATCGGTTCGAGAAATGTGACATTATTGTGAACTACTCGTACTCGTACATGTGTACTTGTTCAAACTTACTTTTTCTCGTTACGGTTACGGGGCCCTCTTACGCCGAAATGTCCCTATATATGGACCCACTTTTGTACTGTTTACTTGGTATTTTTTACTTTTTTTAAGTATGACAGTTTCTTTTGTTTTTCTCAATATTGCACACCCCGTTTTTCTATTTTTTGTCTATCCTCTCCATCCTAAGGTTGCCTGGAAGAGATCGCTTTTAGCGATAAGGCCGCCAGTTGTCGCACTAGTTTTAGGTGTTATATTTCTTTTGTTTGTAATTTATGGTGTGAACATAAAAGAACGGTTCTCCAAACACCCAATTAGCTCCTCCAATTAGTTGGGATAATCGACGCTTCACTTGACTGTACTTGAAATGAAATAAAAATTTTCCTTAAAATAAGTGATTCGAAAATAACATTAATAAACGTTTCGAATATAACATTGAAAATTGATATTTACAGTCTCTTAAATATTTATTATTTACAATCTGAAACAAACTGAAAAGTAAGTAGGTACTTAAAAAAACGATAAGTAATGTCGAAAGGAAGTCAACTCGGCTTAATGCTACTCAGCTTGTTAACCGATCAGATTTCAAATTAGTTTGCACTAACCTATCTTATTACGAGTCGCTTTGACAATTAAAACTAAGTAACTACTTCTGAGAGCTTTCTCTACTTCTCGGTAAATAAATAAAGGGAATTTTATTTTCTTAGTATCAATACGACAGGTTAGGTTACCTATTAATGAAGGAAAAGGAAAATTGAAGAAATAATCGTGCAATCGTGCATCAGCAGGAAAGTTTTTATTTATGTACTTATAATTCGCACGTTACACCTAATCCGATCGTCAGTTATCGTTGTTGTAATTATCAAGGAATCCTAATTAAATACTCTTATCAGTATCTAAACAAATACGCAAGTTTTCACACTTTATCACGCTAGGATCGATACATGCCGTCTTTTTAATAAACGATATAAATAAATGTATTGAACTAAATAATACAATTTGCAGTAAGATGTGTAATTTTGTTTGTAGTGTTATTACAGCAGTGGTGGGATGTATTTTAGTAATAGCTAGCTGTTTGATCAGCTTCTTACTGGTTCCGAGCTTGGTGGATAACATTATTATAAATGTAAGTTATTTTTAACCGACTTCAAAAAAGGAGGAGGTTATCAATTCGTCTGTATGTTTTTTTTTTTTTGTTTTTTTTTATGTTTGTTACCTCGTAACTTTTGACTGGGTGAATCGATTTTGATGATTCTTTTTTTATTAGAAAGCTGACGCTTCCCATTTGGTCCCATTTCAATTTAGTCCAGTTCTGATAATGGTATCCATGAGAAAACCATATCGCCCTATCCGTGGAAGACTGCCACACTGGCGGTTGTGGCTTTTTTCTTTTATTGCATTTTTGGAATCCTTAAATACATACGCATCTACTCACATTTTCAGAAAATCGGAAAATCCTGTATTTGATATAAAAAAACACGATTTAAAATTTTGACAAAAAGCCACGCTCCAAAATACTCCGTAGAATACAGCCACTAACGCCACTGCGTCCAAATTTATCCGGCGATTACGGCCACACTCGCCTGCGCGGCCGTGTTCGACGGTAAAAGTTGCTTGGGGAGTCGGCCGACAGGGTCGTAAGCGCATCTGTGCCATTACTTGACAGATTTACCGGGCGTGCGGGCGCGTTTGAGTAATTAAACGTTCCAGAAAATTGGTTAATATGTCACGGGAGGGTGAATAAAATTCAAATATTCTATATTTTGATCTTCATTCTTTATTTGTGCAATAACTTAATGGCTAAAAACAATGCTACTCACAGTAGATAAAATCGAAGAAAAACTTGTTTTCTAATGCTATTGGGAACTGGGTGTACATGAACTACAATTTTTAAAATATGTTACATTACAAGTCACGCGTCAGTCAGAATCAACGCTAAAGGACTAAACAAAAATAAACATCTTTGTATACCTACATTTATATATATAAAAAAAGACAATAAATTAAATAAATAAGTCTATATTTCTTCTACCTTATAAATACTACATAACATATAATTTTAATTAGTTTGTATCATAGAAGTGGCCTCTGCGGTGTAGGCCTCCCCTAAAACTCTCCACTCTTCTCTCTCTCTCTCGTCTTCCTCGTCTGGTCAGTATTGTTCCGTAAATAATATATGTCTCTCCATCTGTTCTTTTGCTTTCCCTGGTTTCTTTTTTTATCTCTTGAAATACATTCTGTAATTATTTTTGTCCATCTGTTGCTTTCCATCCTACATAATTAGGTATGTAGCCTGCCCATTATCACAGACCACATAATATTTAAGTAGTGTTATCGTTGTTGTCTTACATCTTAACATACATAAGGTACTTTGATTTTGTTTCTTACAAGTTATATTTTTAATCTGTCTGTTTTTTTTTATCTGATAAACTTTTCTGCATTTTTCTCTTGTAGAACTTTTTCTTCATCCATTTAACTCAAATACCATGTTTGACACCCATATGTTAAGCATTTCTTTATGTCTTTATTTCATGATTTTTCCAGTCTGATGAAATTCTTATGTGTACCTCTTTTTCTGTACAATCATTAAAAGAAACCAAATGTCCGAGATAACATAGATGTTCTCATTTTTTTTTTTTTTTTTTTATTCAAAGATAGGCTTGCGTTTGACCGCCATCCTGCCTGTTGGGAAGCAACGATGCGGCCTACGATGGGGCACGCTTGCCTAGAAGATACCGATTCACTCACGACTTGAAGACACCCAAATTATAACCATCGGGGAACACCCATTCAGGCAGAACATTCCACACTCGTGCGGTTCGCAAAATGAATGTGGAGTCAAAGCGTTTCGTTCGGGTTTTTGGTATGTCAACCATAAAACGATGACGCCTTTTTGTGCCCTTGGTGGTCCGATAGAAGAACGGGCCAGAGGGTATAAGTTCATGTAGTTCAAGTTCATACTCAATTTTTACACCTTCAATGACATGAGACTCACGATTAGTAAGGTAACCTTTATTTTTGTTGCATTTATTTCTAGACCAACCTTCTTGCTCTCTATTACTAGTTTGCTAACCATGGATTCCAAGTCTAATGTATTTTTAGCAAATACCACATTCAGCAAATCGTAAGTGGCTCAGGAAATATTCGTCTATCTTCACTTTTTGTTTTCCCATTTCAGACTTCTGGAAACACGCTCTATCACAGCCGAGAAAGTTTTTGATGAAATAGGGTCGCCTTGCCTATCTCATTTTTCCATTGGGAACTCCATGTTTTCCCGCTCTAATCACATTCTGGCTATGCCTTTAGAGTATAATTATGTTGCAGATCACGTTAATGTAGGGCTGGTTGGCTGGTCAGTGCTTTGTTATTTTAGTGCAGTCCAGATCATGTTGTGGTCTACAGAATCGAATGCTTTTGTGTAGTCTATAAAAAGCACATAAGTAAATAGCGGTTTCCCGTTTTCATTGGATTTTTTATCAATTGAAAGACTACCTGTATGTGGTTCATTGTTGAAAACATTTCGAAAACCTGCCTGCTCTCTCGGTTGGTTTTCGTCTAGAGTTATTGTCAACCGGTTGAGTAAAAAATTTGAGAATATTTTATACAAGTTTGTCATTAGGCTGATTGGTTTATAGTTTCTAATGTCACATTGGTCTCCTTTTTATGTACAAGTATAATAATAGACTTCGACCACTGTGCTGACGTTGTTTTTATTTCAATAACTATGTTCAATAGTTGCTGTAGTGGCTTTATCAACAGCATTCATAATGATTTTAAAATTTCGTTAACTATTTTGTCTTCGGAGGCTTTAATATCCCAGTACAAATTATCTAATATTTTCGTTGGATGTCTTTATTTCCAGAGTTGTAGTTTTATCCAACACGGTTTTAAATTTTAAAATATTGTGTTTCAGAGGTTTTGTCATTAAGAACTTAACCTCGTTTCTTCAGTTTGTTCACTTTGTTCCAGGTGTGCGGAATAGAATAAAGTCCGAGTATTCTTCTATGGTTTTTTTTTATGTCTGTGGTCTTCTAGTTTCGCATATCCCTAGGATGTCCCAATTTATAGATTTTAAAGAAAAACTTAGTTTGGTGATCTTACTGTCTACGATTAGAGTGTTTGCATTAAGAAAAGCCTGAGTCTTCCGGTCTGGTTTAGCGGGTGCTGGCTTACTCCTCTACGGTGACTAAGCGATTTGAAAGAGTCTTTTGGAAGAGCCTTTTGGTTTTTTCTTGGCTAGCAGTTGCTTGGGGGCTAAGCAGTCAAGGTCTTAAGGAACCTGTATGTCTTGCTTATTTATTCTTTTTGGTAGTAGTTTTGTGTTTCTTTCGATTGTTGCACTTCTAGCCTCTGCTTCTTCAGGAGATTCTGACATAAATATCTTATTGAAGTATTTAGATCCCGTCGCGCGTCTTATTTGTTTGTGTGAGTCTAGTACCACTATTCGGTCATAACAAAGAGCTACTTTATACATCCACAATCAATATACATGCGTACATAGACACATAAATACATACATATCCCTCTTTTTTAGCTTCGTTGCAGTTGGGTAAAAAATAAATCATCTCGCGGTCAGTCGACGCTACTTTATTAAAAACTAGCTTCGACCACGTGGACTACACTTTAAAAACCGTTTATTTTTTGGGGGTAAATTAACTTAACCCTCCTTTTTTGAGAGTATGTCAAAAGCGTCATAATGGAATTAGGGAAACCCTCAGATACAATAAATCAGCCCCCTCGGACCATTTTGAATTTGCTATCTTGGATTTTCGTCGCCACCATTTAGTAGCTCTCGCAAACCCCTATAACATTTGGTCAAATACACCACCTTCAATAGTTTCGGAAATATAGACCCTCAAAGTTTGTTTTATTTTGTGTTGTTTGTTGTTTCAATTTCCCCAAAAAAGTTTAAGGTTTTGGAGTATTTTTAGTCTTGGCGCTTTGGTAAAAGCGTTTTGAATTTTCGAGATAATTAACAATTCCAGCTCGAGAGTGTGACTTTTCGAAAATTTTGGGATTCTATTATAAATTTAGTACATCTGTGTAAAGTTTCATTGCCGTAGCATCAAAACAAATTTTCTCTTCGTGCCATATTTACCACGCCATTTCACCCACATAGGGGTTGATTTCCAGAAAATGGTGAAATACGTGATCAATATTTTCTTAAGTCATATTGTAAAATTTTTAAATTCGTGGCATCAAAAAACAAAACAAGCTTCTTCATATACACTTTTACACCCTATTCCACACCTTCAGGGGTTGAATTTCAAAAAATCCTTTCTTAGTACACCTTTGCTCATCAAAACAAATACACCCTCCAAATTTAAATTTCTACGACCTGTGGTTTGGCTTTAAGTCGTCTGTCAGTCAGTCAGTCAGAACTTGTTATTTATATTTAAAGATTAAAATATATTCTGATATAATTAACACGGGATTACTAACGTAAAATTAAGTCGTTTATAACGACTAGTTTTGATCATATTCGGTGATCTTCATCAGGAGATTACAAGCGTGACGCGCTCGCGGTCAGGTCAAAATAAAAAAAGTCGCGCACAATTATAATATCTAACATCCAACCATTAACAAATCAAAAAAAATACAAACATCCGAATTGAGAAGCTCCTCCTTTTTTTGGAAGTCGGTTAAAACAACATTGTTTTTCATCTCTTGTACACGAACACTAAAAATTAAACCGCAAATTCTAATATTTTTGTCGTAAGAAGGCCACCACCCAGCTTTTTACGTGGAATAAAGGCGCAATGTCTCTTAAATTCACCGCGTTTCTCATTTCTCACTTGGAAAAAAGCCCTCATGGCGGTTAAGCCGACGTGATCTTGAGAAAATTCCGTGGAGTAAGGTATTAAGGGACAAAACACGTACGAATACTATCGTCAAAAATTAAAAAAAAATATGATTCACTGCCTGTTGTGTCAAGGAATTGTTTAGAATACTAAAAAACATACGTTGTCTAAGAAATTTCCGAGATAATCAGAAAAAACCGCCTCCTGGAAACCTAGGGTTTTGCAACTGTGGCTGTCTTCCACGGATACGACGATATAAGTCTTAAATTTGCATTAAGTACGTGCGCGACAAATAGATGATTATCTCAATAGTCGGTCTTTTGAAGTCGGTTTTTGTTTTTTGTTTTGTAAAAATAATGTTCTTGTTTGAATAATAGGTACTCTGATTTTGTACGGCTGAGAATACATACTAAATTTTCTACTAAGCTATTGATCTAGTCACGGATACCATTGTGTACTTACGTTCGGTTGTAAATATTACACAGGGTTAGTAAAAGCTAAGCCGAAAAAAACTAATAGTACTTACTCATCATTAAGAACAACTTACTATGGAGCCAAACCGGAATTCGCGAAAAAACTCAACTGTTCTACAGAAAAATGTCAACGATTCTCGACAAAGTGTATGGAGCTAATTTTATTTTCGCGATATCTTTTCTTTATAACCCTGTATGTATAGCGTCCACGCGAGTGAATAAACGTGAAGGATAATTTAAGTATGTAGTGGTTGCTTAGAGTAAAAAGAGGAAGTGTTAGAGCGTTAATTTTCGAGTTAGTTTAGACTAAAATCAAAAATAGCTTTGTATGTTACTATAGGTATATTTCTACTTGCAGCTATTACTTTGGGCTACCATACATACCTACTCAAATTTAAAAATAATTAGATTTTTCAGTTCTAATATACGTATACATCTGTAAAACAATACCTTACTTGTCAAATAAAATCTAATAGTCGGCACCTATTTTTTTGTCTGGCAATATTTTAAAATTATCTGGGCTGCCATATGAACCCTACTGTATAAATGAAAAACTAACCATAAAACCTACTTTATCACCGCCATGCTATAAAATATTCTTCGATATTTAGATTAATTATCTTATTCTAGCAAGCGGCACGTTGACATTCCGGCTATAAGGTCGATTCACACATACGTATCAGTGAAGCCACAGTTCCGACACAGTACCGGCACAGTGCGAAATATTCTTTCATACATTCTCTATTAATCGACCTTTATGGTTCACGTGTAGATATACCAGCTATACTACGTACGTAGTATACACGGGCACTCAGTATAAATTGTCTCCAGCATGGTACGATCAACAAAGCCCTCTCTAGCTTACCAGGCGCCTCAGAGTGCAGAGCAAATCCAGCTCAGACCACAAATAACACCCTAGCTGACCCGACAGATGTTGTCCTGTCTTAACTATGAATATCTACATATTTAAAAATATTCGTTTGCTTAATTTTTTCTTTCATAACAACCTTCTCTTGAGAAAACATAACACAACAAAATAAAATTGCGAAATTGTTCGATCCGTCCACGCGTGATGCGATGACCAAGGGCAGTAGATATTCATTTTTATAGATATGCATAGATAGATTGATCAGACGTTGCCGAGCCGTCTCAGTGCCTTGACCGCGGTTGTCAGGCAATTTGAAACGGCTGTTACACGCATTTAGCCGGCACCCCTTGCTCCAGCGGGAAGTGAATGACAACCCTCGAGCGCAAGGGGTTCTCCTTCACTGTTATCTAATATTTCTGTATTGTGGTATTGGTATTATGAATGAAGCTATTCAAAATGAACTGACCGTGTATTTGTACGACTACCTACACTGTAAACCAAATAGACTTTCGAGAAAATAATTGTATAATTCACTTTTAAAAGTATGTAAGGAACACTTCCGACTTACTTGTAAAGACTGTTTGTAGTCACTGCTTGACAGTAGATAGCCTCCGTCGTATTTTCATGCATTTTCATTCATCGCATGTGACATTTCAAGTCAGATGTGACGTTTCAAGTGGTCAGATTTTAAGCAGGCGTTTTAACCGTTTTAAGCAGTTACTAACTGTAGGCAATCTTTATGAATAAGGCCCACGAGACCCAATCTTATATAAATGTTTCATTTTAGGAAGTCGTCTTAATTAATGACACGATACAGTACGAGAGATTCGAGGCTGTGCCATTTCCTCTCACATTCAAAGTGAGGGTCATGGAGATCAGCAACCCTCAACAAGTCGCAACTGGAGGTGTCCCCATCATGAGAGAAGTTGGTCCTTACGTGTACAAGTAAGTCGTAAAATTAAACAAATGTAGGTACGTACCCGTGTTTTGTAGACGATAGTCGACACATAATTTTGGAAAATTGTTTAGCCCACCTTGACGGAGAATAGGGATACGTGGAGGGAGACGGGAGAGACCTTTGCCCAGCAGTACTTAGATCAGAGTAGGCTGTTAAAAAAAATGTCAGCACCTACTCGATATTAATCTCAAATGCGTTAAAAAAAATTGTCCAAGACACGCCTGTCAGTGGCGATTCTGACGGGCGTAAATGGCGTACACTTTTCTATCGATCATTTTAATGTCAAAGTTATGCTAGGCACAATGCAAGCTTCTATACACCATTGTAGGCTCTGACCATTGTACTATTGTGTACTTAATATGGCACTGTCACATATGATAGAACTTTGATAAAAAATTGTCAATTACCTTTTTTTTATTTTAAAAATCTGTTTTTTATTGAGATTGTAGTACCTAATAAATATTTATGTCTTTAAGTCGTGTCAGTTGCAAAAAAAGAAATGAAGCACACGCACTAAAAAATCAATGAAAACTTTTTTAAGATGAAGTTGTGCAAAGCAACGCCCAGCCCAATCATTTTTAAAATTCCTAATCTTGTGTTTCGTTCTATACAAGCCTCCTTGTCTTAAATTGAACATTCATTAAACTAACTTAACTATCAATGTGATACGACATCTAATGTAAACTTCCACCCAAAATCCTGATAGACTCGAGCATTTACCGAACGCTTAATTGCAATTTGAAACCAGCGCTTCAACTCACAAACAATTTATCAAGACATAGGTACACGATACACGATCTGAACTAAATTAACTTTATAATTGCGCCGTGCGTCTTGATAATATTTTTTCTCGCTAGAGCTTGGTTCCAAGAAATAAGAAAAATATTGAACGAGAATATTGACAAAGAAAAAAAGTAAAGAAGTGTAAAGTGTATTTTTCTGAATGAAGAAATATTTTATACAGTTGAATTTTTCGCAAATGGTTCGTATTCCATGGCTTGCTATATTTTTACAGCGATGCAAGATATTATTATCTGCTGCATTTTCCAATGACGGGATTCCTATTGTGATTTTCTTATAGTTGATTGATTGGTACAGCGGCTTCTTGGAATATTTTATGCGAGTAAAGGCGAAAGGTGGATGCAGCCATACTCGCTCCTGGAAAACCAATTTTCTTGCATATAACTACGTAAGCGGAACTGCGCTTTCAAATATTGAGGAGTACCTATACCCCTCATTTCGCGTCCTACGCGATCAGTCAAGCAAAAAGGAACCTGATGATAAAAATAATTTAGTTTCGTGAAAACCCGTTCAAAGTGTAGGGTTGCCAACAAACGGGTTCAGAAAAAGTTTTGAAACAAGAAAAAAAACTAGTCCACTTAAAAATATTCTGATAGCACTGAAAATAATATTAAAAACCGCGGATTCAAAGTAATCATATATCATATGCAACCTTTAATCCCCCCGCTGCTGGGATACAGGTCTACCCTCGAAGGGTGATTAGGTTAGGTCGTATTCATATTCCACCACGCTGGCCAAGTGCGAGTTGGTTGATTCACATACGCCATTGAATTTCTTCTCCGGACATTCAAAGTAATCAAAAAACAAAAAAGTTTTAATTCCCATCTGGTTCTTTTTGCTTGACTCATCTATCTGAGGCTTGGCCGCTCACATTTATCATGTAATTTTTTTTGTAATTTTACTTTCAGTGTTTTAGCCTAATGGGTAACGGTATTTGTCTCCAGGTTGTACCAATCTAGGAATATCACATACGTGGACGACGACATCTTGAGGTACTACCGTATAGAAAACTTCGAGTTCGACGCAGAAGCTTCGTATCCTTACACTGAAGACGACATGGTGACTATTATCAACGTGCCTTACCATGTAAGTTCACTTACCAATATTTCTTCTTTTCCGTACAAGATATAAATTTAAAAAAATCAAACCAAGCTTTTATTGCATTGTCATCAGTTACACAGATACATAAGTATACCAAATTTCAGCTCAATCGGACATCTAAAAGTGGTTCAAAATTCAGTTGCAAGATTTGACCCACACGGACATAATAACATAGCAAGTTAAATACCAGCTTGTTTCGGAACTATGTGTGACAAAGTAGAGTCCCCGTACGTCCCCCCCCCCCCCCCAGCTTTCTCTCTCGCACCTGATATTAAACGTTCAGCAAGCACCTACAGAGTTCAATATAAAGTTTCGAAAGTTGTTCAGTCGTAAGTCCTTTAGCAGGAGGTTCTTCAGACGTCTCCTTTGGCAAAGTTTCCTAGAACACTGGATCGGTGTGGAACACGTGGATATTTGGGACCGTATTCTGGCGAATAAAATAATATCTCGTTCACTGTCACTCTTATAAAAAAAGTCTTTCCAGAGAGAGGGACGGAGATGTCGAAATAAGAATAGGGATTATTGACTTCGAAAGCTCGAATGAGTCCCACATAAATTGGAGTGAAAGGGTTGCATGGCGAATATTTTTTTACAAAGCGATATTGCAGTGCGAGTTCCCTTGTTTTGTTTTTTACTAATATAAGTTGCGACGTACTAAGTTAGCGCAGATGACTCCGTATTAATTATTAGCTCTTATTTAAAACCCACCAAAATCGAAACTAGCGAAATCGTAACTAGGTATTTAAGTAAATACTTTATATATTTACCTAGTTTCGAAAAAGTAAATACATAGTAAATACTTAGTAAATACTTAGTTAGTTAAGTAAATACTTTATATATTTACTTAAGCACCTAGTATATTGCAAATGAGCCTGAACTGTTCAGAAGCCTGCAAGTTTTATCTCTTTCAGAATTAATAAGGACTAGCTGCGTCTGACATTTTTACGCTTGGTAATTACTAAGAACTGCCAATTAAAAATTGGAAATTTTTACTCCGTCTACGCTGGGATTAACTGGGACGGCTGCATCAGATTATAAAAATGTAAATGAAAACGTTTTCTATTCATTTTCCACTGTAGCATATCGACCACCTCAACTTAACTTATGTACGAATTTACATACCACTGGCTTTTTCGGTGAAGGAAAATATTGTGAGGAAACCATCCAACCAAGCATACGTCCGGAAAAGAAATTCAATGGTGTATGTATGAAACCACCAACCCGCACTTGGCCAGCGTAGTGGAATACGGCCTAATCACCCTTCAAGGGTAGACCTGTATCCCAGCAGTGGGAGGATTAATGGTTGCTGATGATGATATCGACCACCGGCCACATTCTTAATCTACACTAATATTATAAAGAGGAAAGATTTGTATTTTTGGATGTTTGTAATGAATAAACTCGAAAACTATTAAACCAATTTTAAAAATCTTTTACCACAACCTACGCTATTACCGAGTTACATAGACTATATTTCATGCCCGTGCAAATTATATACTAAGCCGAAAAAGGGCTTATAGTAGGTGCTCATCATTATGAGCTACTTTTATTATGGGGCCTCATGATGGTACTCAACAAAATATATGGAACTGGTGCTTTTTCGCGATTTCATAGTTGGCTCCATAGTAAAAGTTGTTTAAAATGATGAATACCGTGAGCCCTTTTCGGTTTACCTTTTTCTTATAACTTAAATGTCGACGCAGTCGACGCGTTTTGCAGTGTTGTTGCGACGCTGCAAAACAAATAAGCTAAAGGAAGCTTATATGAGTGGAATTAAACAAAACCCACACAAGACTGTGGTTTCCTATCTTGCTGGCCCTACGACCGTCATCGGATAATCTGCTAGAATAATCCTAATTTTTTGCGATATCTTATCAATGTCAAGGACTACCTACGTAAGTACACAGATATTGAAGTAATTTGCACAATTAATCTTAATTAGATTAATGATAAGAGATAAAGAAATGCTAATTCGCAAATATTTTTGCATTGCCTCATAGCAATCAGAACGATTATTGGAAATTCAGTCTATTACAAAAACAAGAAGGAAACAACTTGGAAATACCGATAAACTGTAATAAAAACTTAAATTTCGCGCAGAACTGAGATCTCTCGGTCCCTATTTCTCTACAAGCACTCAATCCATTTTGCTCACTTCGAACTTTGATTTAAACTTTAACAAAGTATTGAAACTGAAACCACTTCCTCGCCAAATTTAATGAAGATCGGATAAACAGTATTTACTTAAGTTATCGGAAAAATGGCCATTAAAATTCCGATGGATCTCCTAAAGTACGGAGAATACTGATAATCACCAAAAAGTACGATGATTAGCACCAGTTTTTACGATGACAACTACCATAATTTATGGTTGTCATTGTCACCCTAAAAACTGGTGCTAGTACTAGTATCCAAATGCCGATTTATCCCATCAGATTGAAATTGAAACCACTGCTACCAAGCAGTAAACTTCTTGCGGTCCTTGCGGACTTGCGGACACGGAATTACAACCTTCTTTTGTTCAGTTTTTATCAGTAGTGGCCCAGTTTCCAATGTTTTTTGCTAAAGCTTTGCCTAGAAAACTCAACAGTCAAAGCATTCCTTGCTAATACTGCTGCTAATTCCACTTAAGCATCCCGTGTATGTCAAGGTCAAGTCAGCGTTGGTGTAAACGTTTTTTATTGCTATTTCATTAAACGAGACAACACGCACACAGAGCAAAAGAAGAAGCTGTTAACGCACCTTTAACTTAGGAGCTAATCATATAGGCACTGTCATTTGGGCAGGGTTTTTTAGATTCATACAGTCTATCTATGAAATAAATCGGTTCAAAGTACATTTTCATAATCATAACATAACATAATCATCGGCTTTTTCATCATCCGTAAAGATACTCGGGTCTGGAGAGATCAGTAGGTACTAAATCGTAAATCAGAAAATAGGTTAAGAGTGTTGTAATCTAACTGCAGAAAAAGATGCATTTAGGTGCTAAAATCAGCATTTCGATTTTTTTATTGCATTCTAACGACGCGACGACTCATAATTCATCATAATCAGTTGTGCCGCTTAGTAGGTAATTACGAGGGAACATAGAAAAGGGCATGCCCACAGATCAAACACATAACCTTCCCTTTTTTAGCTTTGCCGCAATCGGGTAAAAAAATACGTTTTGATCCATCGCCTACTTGCTCAATAAAAGTAGGTACATATTATTACTGGCGCTACGAATTGACGTCAAATCAAAAGATAGCTTAGACAAAACAATAAACTTGAGACACTCCAAAACAGGGAGGCAAACAGACTTATTATAAGCTTGCGCTAATTAGGGAAAATTTCGCAAATCTCTCTCAAAAATTCTCTATAATTGTTTACTCTAGGTTTAATAAATTCTCAAAAAAAATAGATTGAAATAAATTCGCAAAATGAAACGAAAACTCTGCTTCATTTGGTAAAATTAATATAGAGATATTTAAATCTATTTTTCTGTCGAGTGTTCCGCTTTTAACTTTGGCGGTTACCTAATGTATTTTCAACGAACGCTAATCCCTAAAATTTTAACTGGGACAAAATGATAAACAACACAAATAATTATACCTTGTAAAAATAACCACAACTGGCGCGACAAATACGCAAGAAGTGCGACCTCTTTGGAAAAAAAGACCATCGTGCATGAGATAACTAGTTTGGAAGTTGGGACTCTCACCATAAAGATTCCTTTTTTATTTTTCCATTTTGTATGGAACTCTAAAAAATAATCCTAGCGATTAAATCCCACGCGGGAAAAATCGCCCTTGCCAAACAACAGAACTGAAATAAAAATAATACTACGAAATTGTACCTACGCGGATAATTAATTTTGTTCGAGGAAAATTTGACGGTCTGATTTCTTAAATTATGTGTTTTTATCTTACTATTTTTTTATTTCCAATTTCGAATGTGAACAGTAAAGTGAAGACACACAGCAGCGGTCGTTTTTTTGCCCTAAAAGTTCTTACAACTAAAATACGTAGATAAATAAAACACGTTCAAAATTACATACACACACACCCTCATACAACCTAAAAACACCTTCATATCGTTACAAACATAGAATATACAGAGTAGACTAAAAGTATACCATCGAATGATCATTTCAAGAACAATATTATAATAAATAATATAAAGTTCTTCCAATGTTTATTCTGCTTTAACTTCGTGTAGCTTTCACTGAAACATTGATTTTTAAAGTAGCAAGTAATCTGTCTGCCAAGGCGGGGGCGACTTTAATACCTGGGTAGTGGCCACTCACACGGGCTCACGAGCTTCTTACTCCACTCATATTTCGAACATTCTTATAATTTTTCAATGCGATTCTCTGATTTCATTCGATTTTTAATGCATCGATGCTGATTTCAAAAAGGCGAAGGTACCAGTAAGGTGGACATGGCAATAATGACTTCGAAAAATAAATTCAAGTTCAATTTATTATGCTCGTGGACCTGGGTTACAAAGTTGATTAAATAAAATATACCTAAGTCCCCCAGACCCAGCGTACAAGCGGCACACAAACAACTTCAAAAATAGCGTCATCTCGGTGATTGTCAAATTGACGATATTTAGGCTTAGGGGGCAACTCGTCCTATACAGGGTTATTCATAAAGGGTGTGCTAAGCCGAAATTGGCTCATAGTACTCATCATTATGACATTCGCGAAAAAAAACAGCTGTTCCATAGAAAAATGTCAGTGACACTCGACAAAATAGGTATATGGAACAGCTGTTTTTTTTTTTCGCTAATTCCATGTTGGTCCCATAGTAAAAGTTGTTCATAATGATGAGTACTATGAGCCCTTTGCGGCTTAGCATACCCTTTATGAATAACCCTGTATAGGTATAGTCTGAAACTCGTCCAAAGGACCAAGTCGCCCCTTCCAAGAAATGTTTGCGGTTGACTCGTGCACATCTATAACTCGGCCAAGGACCTGACCTGTGGCATTGGCCGACATAACACGACATTAACAATACAACATAACATTGGTTCAAAAACATAGTTCTTTCGCGGACAGAAAGTTCCGCGGGGTTACTTCTACGTACGTTTGCAAACGCTAGCACTTTTTGTTGTTTATTTTTCCCGGTCACCAACCTCCATCGTAAGTGCATGCGTGACTGTAGACTACCTGTACCTGAGTTAAAGGACACTAAATCATGTATTTATGCAATTCGTTCTACAGTTTAAATGAATTGAGGAAATTGAGCGCACGGAAACCTCATTTACAGCAAACAACATACGGAGCAAGCACAATAAATCGTATTACATATTGAATCGTTTTAATTATCTTTCACTTTGCATTATTTTATTTTATTATTATTCTATTATTTATTAATTTCGTAAAAGTTAACAACTAACTAACTATTGACATTATTTTATTTCTTTAAATTTAACCTGACCACTTGACTATAATAGCTAATAGCATTCCGATGTATACGAGCACACGCCTAATATCTGCAGCCTGATTTAATTAGCAGTCTATTCATAATCAGAATCATGGATTTCTCCTTACACATGACTTGACTGGCTTGGCATGAAAGGAATGATACGATTTTAGCCGCGAATAGTGAGGAACGAGATTAAACCGAGCTGCATACTGACATGCGCTTTAATCAGGTATAGGTACGAGTATATCAAGATACCTTAAGCCTCACTAATAATAGCTTCGCATTATTCATTTACAGCCTCGATCATTAATCGATTAATTATTACACGCTACCTTTCCTTTGTTTCAGGCAATCATCCAAATCGCCGAGCAGCAGTTCCCCCAATTGGTTTCGGTTTTGAACTTCGCCATGAATAGCGTTTTCGGCATCCACAACTCCCCGATCAGCACGTTCCGCGTACGCGACTTATTCTTCGACGGAGTGCGTATCTGTGACAACCCTGGTATCATCGGCACGGTGGCGTGCAACATCATCAGGGAAATCGGGTCGAACGCGCAGAACCTGGCCGAGCAGGAGGATGGATCCCTACTGTTTTCTCTGCTAGCTTATGTGAGTGATTTACCTATAGAACTAGATCTAGCTATTGACTCGTTTTGGTGTGACTGGTTGGGAACCCCCCTTTTCACCGACAGAAAAATTGGGGTAATAAAAATGTATGAATGTATAAGCAAGAAGAAAGAGAGATGCTAAGTATAGCAGATGGCGATTACGGGCTGATTATGATAGCGATGAAAACCAAAACACAAAAATCAAAAACTATTGTTAAGCTCCCCTAACAGGACGCTGCGCCGCCACCCCGTCTAGGTGGAGCACCTACCACCCACCCAGCCACCAGTAGGGTTGACTTAAAAATGTTTTTTTTAAGTTTGTCTACTTTAACTTAACAACACGAAACATATTATTTCGTATTAAGAGCACCTATTAAGCTTCGGTATCACACATATCATAATATATACCGACCGTGCGAGCCGTGGTAGCTCAGTGGGAGAACCGCCGCTTCGCATTCTTGAGGTGGCGGGTTCAAACCCCGACTCGTACCAATGAGTTCTTTAGGACTTATGTACGAATTTACATACCACTGGCTTTTCGGTGAAGGAAAACATCGTGAGGAAACCTGCATATGTAGTTCACGCAAAAAGGGCCGATTACCGGCCTAGTTGCGGAAAAAGAGCCCGCTCTTTATCTTTTTATCTTAATATATACCGACTACAACCTACACGGTAAAAAGCACAGTGTACCTACACTAACTATATAACTAGGTATATTTAACTCTCAATTAAAGGTTTTATTTTGTTTTGAAAATTAATCTTTTGTAAGATTTTTCACACCATTGGCTTTTCGGGGAAATAAAACATTGTGAGGAAGCCCCAGCAGTGCGATAATTCAAAGTTTCGTTGAGTTAATAAACAGGAAATGGTATTAAACATTGGTTTTATAAAAATAAGTTCGTATAAACCAAGAGACTTAGTAAAGTAAAAGCTTCCCTTTTACCTTTTTTCATACGTTTATTGTTTTTATTAGATGCCTGTAGACTGTGCAGTGTGCTCCGGGTATTTCTCTAAAAAGCTACAACTGAAATATTCAAGATCTTAATAATTTTGACATACGTGGTAATAAAACAAAATGTATTATCTTTAAAATGAAAAAAAATGTTGTCAAATTTTTGTGTCGGGACTCTGAAACTCAGTTACAACATAGGTACTAGATCGATGGTTACACCCGAGCAATCCAATAACAGCCCGCGGCGCCCCATCCGGTCGGCGCGACGCTGCTCCCACGTACTCGTATGTACCGCGGCGGGAGCGGTATCTGGGACGAATGCTGAGGTTTTGTACCCATAAAAATGATTAAAGTACTGTTTACTTACTTAGTAAACAACTGAACCCAAGGCTCCGTTGTTTACTTACTTACTTGAGTGTCACATACGTACTGGACAGTGGAAACACTCGCAAAATACGTCCGTCGTAGGAAAACTCCCAGTATAAGAAGGTTATTTATAATATCTGCCCATTATTGCTCTTGTAAAATATCAAGATCTATTTTTACTTGACTGGTAAACATATCAGTGGTTATTTATCGATTTTTGCTGTTCAAACCTTAACCACTTGATTTATCTGCGGATGCATCGTAAGCTTTCTACACGTTTTAATATCCGGTACCCAATTAAAGTGGATCAAGGTCAAGATTACTTTTAGTTTGCAATATTTGTAGTAGGTACGTATTGTGCTGTAAGTTGTAGGTGTAACGTTGCGTTTTCGCGCGTTGGTATCGTCACCGGTTTCGTACGTACACACAACGCGTGTAACTCGTACGAAATAATAAAAGGGAAGCTCTTACCTACTAACCCACAAATTGAGGGTATTGACCCGCGGACTTGTTTCGTATAATAAAACAAATTGTCATTATAATTTTTCCTCAAAACATCAACAAAATCGAGACCAGGATCCCGAAAAGTGGCTAAAAATAGAAGCAGCGCCGTCCGACGTCGCGTCGTCGTCTTGGTAACCTTACAAAGGAAACGTGAGCCCTCTCTAGTGCACACAGTCGCAACAGATTAACCTGCGTTCTGTTATGGTTTTAGTCAATTAGATATACCTACTTAAGAACAAACACAAGTTGTTATTTTTTTATCACTAGTGCTCGGAATTCAAAAATCTAAAAGTGCGTTCGGTTTGGGATCGGTTGCGATTTTGCTATTTGCAAGATTATCGATGATGTAAAGCTTTCGGTTTGAGAATTTCGCCAATAATGCCACTTTCTTACCACTTATGTTCACAATGACATGTTTTGAGCTAACCGAACGGTGAACGAAAACAGTTCATTAAAATCGCAGCCACATTTCTTCGTGTTGACACGCTTTGAAGCTAAACTAAAGCTTTGAACGAAAACAGTTAAGAACGCAGCTTTTGCCGACACATTTCTAGAACGAACACTGCATGTGATCAATTTTGGTATTTATCGGTTAATTGGGATCCGAGCGGGCTGCTAATGTGGGCGGTAAAATCTCTTTACATCACGGACGCACGGACGTAACGCAATTTAAAAATCGTGAAAGCTCTAAAAGCTCTATGTTAAAAAGTACCGTTGCGCTTACTTTTAATCTTTATTACGACCATGACAAAAGCTTTTTGCTGCGAAATTAAATTAACAACTATGTAAACCTTTCACGGTGTTTATATCATTTTATAATTTTTAAACCCGACTCCTATTTTTCACTACATTATATTGGTTTACACGAGTGATGGCAGGTACGCTTATTACATATTCAAACGAGATGTTTTCCGCCGTCAACCTAATTAACGCCCGAGCGAACTGCATGGGACAATGAAATGTAGTTCCACGAAGAGATAAATATATAAACATAACAGCATTAACATATTCCAGTTTCTACTAATATTATAAATGCAAACTGTATGTGTGAATGTTTGTTACCTCTTATAATATCTCCGAAGCTTGTAAACCAATTTCGAAGATTTGGAATCAAGATAGCATAAGCCCAGGTTAAACACAAATGCTACTTTATATCATTACTATTCGGTCAAAGCGCTGGTGAACCCGCGGAGCACGACCGACTAGTCGTAATTAAGTACTAAATAGGGTATACGAGCTTTGTTGGACGATTCGTGGAAACCGAGATCTGTTTTAACGTGAATATTCTCGTCACAATTAGGTATTATTTACACGTGTTCATATTTGTAAGCTCTTCGTAATGTTGTGTTGTATTTTAGTGAAAGTACATTTCGTAAACATTTAATAAATTCTCAGTAGGTACGAGATAGACACGAAGCATTATTTTGATCTCCGAATTATTTTATGACGAAAATAAATCTTATTTGTTTGGAATGGAAATATTATGTTGGGGTGCAGCGAGAATTTCAATTACTGATATGGATTTGTTCAGGTGGACATAATTACATCCCTTTGACGCCGGAGATACGCTGTCACAAACAAATAATCGGACATCGTATTTACATCGCAAAATAATTAATTAATGTTACTTATATTGACTAATGATCAGATTGCCATGTTATCAGAACTGGTAGATTTTTGTGATTATTGAAAACTTTTCTTTTTTTCTTTTTATAGAAAGACGATAAGCCCAGTCCAGAGTACGAAGTGTATCGAGGGCTTGAAGACACTGACCAGCTCGGCTTGATCCGGTTTTTCGACGGGCTGCCCCACTTCTTGTACTGGGTCGACGCGGCAGAAGACGACGCTGGCGTCTGTAATATGATCCGGGGAACTGACTCTGGCATCTTCTCACCTTTTGTAGATAGAGACAGTTCTCTCTTCGCGATCAATACGGACGTATGCAGGTTAGCATCACACTTATATTATAACCATATCAGCTTATTATCCTGGAAGTTATTCCAGGGTACCTATAATACAGGGTTATAAGGAAAGGGTGTGCTAAGCCGAAAAAGTGCTCATCATTATGAACAACTTACCATGGGACCAACCCTGGAAATCCGAAAAAAAAAATCAGCTGTTTCATACATTATGTCGAGTCACATTTTTCTATGGAACAGCAAATTTTCGGCTGTGATTTTCTAAAACGTGTTTTCGAAATCACTATTTAACATATTATTTAATACTAGCGACCTGCCCCGGCTTTGCACGGGTATAAAATATAGCCTATGTTACTCAGGGTTAATGTAGCATTCCAACGGTGAAAGAATTTTTGAAATCGGTCCAGTAGTTTTTGAGTTTATTCAACACAAACATACAAAAATACAAATCTTTCCTCTTTATAATATTAAGTATAGATAATATTTTCTGACTTTTGTAAGTTTACTTTTTACTTACATACTCGTACTAACTATGACGGTATAAAAACGTTTCTACCTGATTAAAATACAGTTCTGTCCATATTGCTTTCTGATTGTATTCCGTTTAGGGATTGCAATCCTGCACTCCAATCCCGCGGGATTTTTACTGGATTGACTTCGTAACAGCGGGATCCTGCGGGATCCCGCGTAGTTTATAGCTTTTTTATGGAATTCAAAATAATAAACTTTATAATGGATATAATCAATTTTTATTAAAAATACATAAATCAACACCAGTTCGGCTACTTTTTTGTTAATAAAAGATCCAGAAACATAAAAAATATCAATATTTGGTAGAACTTTGTAGGTACTTTTGTACTATACTAGTTAACTAAGGATATTAATTCTAACCTTTATCTGAGGTGATAGTTAGTTATAATCAGTCTTTTGTATTCACAAAGAGTATCATATGAATTTAGTTTGCTAATAGTCTTTTAATTTTCCTTACTAAATAATTAATCGTAACGTTAGAACTATGAAATAATCAAATAATCAGTCACTTCTCTTTTTGAAAATATGAAATGAATGAATTAAATTCTTATAGAACTACATATGTAGCCATATGCTTGCGGATTCGCATTGCTGATCCTCAAGATATTGGTTGGATCCCGCAGAGCCTAAAATTGAGCTGGATTCCGCTGGATCGCGGATCCCACTTTGCTGGATTGCAATCTCTAATTCCGTTTGACCACCCGTTGTTTACGTTTAACTTGCCGTTTTACAACAGTTTACCACAATTCCCAATTGCAATTCCGAGCTTCGGGAATATTGCCAAAACGCGTTGTTTTTTAATCTTGCAAATCTAAACCTATATTGGCTTTACACCATCAGCTATAAAAATTGTTAACTCTCAAACTGCCGAAACCTAATTCATAGGCAATAAAAAACAATCATTTTAAAACAGGTATGCCAAATTTCAGCTTAATCTGACATCGGAAAACTATGGGCTTCTGTTGGAGCAGGGAAATCCCGATATTTGTATTATAAATTATCGATATTCGTTTGTTGCTGGTATGGTAGTAGGGATCATTACGCTTTAGTTAAGGCGGAAGTGTGCATTATAATCAGCTGCTCAACCACCGGATGGATTATCTATCCGGTTATTATTATGATACTTGTGCTCTGGATCGCCGCTCGCTAGCTGTTCTGAACGCCGTGAGTACGTACCTACTGTCACAGCTCAGTACGCTCCTACGACTCGAGCTATTAGTCTGGCTAACGATCAATTACCTATTGACAAATCGGACGCGCTACCTGTGGGCAACCGATCCCCGTCACACATCCCCTGGATCACCGGAGGCGCCACAGACACGTACCCGACTGATTAAACACTCTATTAACAGCTGTAGCAGATTGCAGCAGCGCTTCGACTAGTTTGAAAATTCTGCCATCCCTAGCTGCTATTTCATATTAGATCTGAAATTCGTCTTTATACCTTTTACCCTGAAAACTGTCTCTTTTTTGAAAACTCACCATCCTAAATTGGATTTGTTGAAAAAACTTTCAAATAATGAAAGAAAAAAATAGAACATGAATACTTTTTATTTTAATTATCGTCATTGTGTAAAATTAAGAACCGAAAGAGCTACACACGTAAGTATATCAAGTTTCAGCTCAATCGGATCAAGATTCCATTCGAACAAACTTAGTTACATACAAGATGACATACAAGTTAAATATAATAAAAGCTTTTAAAAATCATATGTTCCATACATCGAGTGTCATTGACATTTTTCTATAAACTGCTGATTTTTTTTTCTCGAATTCCAGGTTGATCGCATAGTATTAGTATTTCATATTGATGAGTACTACATATAAGCCTTTTTCGATTTAGCATACTCGTTTTTTATAACCCTGTATTACGATCTTTGCAGACGAGGCCGATGCAGACAACGCCAAACCTTCGGATTTAGATAGGCTATTAGGTACCTACCTACTCTAGGAGAACGCAAGACGGAGATGCACTGCATTACATCTAAAATCCGGGCAACACGTCCATTTAATCTCTTCAAGGTCTATACAGACAAAATGAACTCTTTTTTTAAAGTCGGTTAAGTGGTTGTCATTTGTGATTTGAAAGCCTATAATAATGTATAAAATTCTCGTGTCACAGCTTTTGTAAGAAAACTCCTTGAAACTACTTGACCGATTCTTATACCTCTAAAATTTTGAGTAAATCTGAGAATAGGACGGCCTTTCAGTATTGGCACACGTTTCAATGACAAGTTGTATAATACGTTAAACTGCGTAGTCTGTATCCAACCAAATCGTTTTTAGTTGGCACAGTTATTTTGTAATTTTAGTTACGTATCAAAAACGTACAGAGTTGTTTACATATTCATTTACTACATACAAAGTGTTTGAGACCCGTTCGTGCAGTCGCCGTAGTAATAAAGATTTATCCTGGCTGTAATGGCTTGTTATATGAGTTAGACGCTGGCAAACATATTAAATTCATCACAAAAGGATGCAATAAATGCAGCTTCCTCCAACATTTCTCTTTAAAACTCTAAAATTGAAATGCTTTCATAGCGCTGAAATTAAATTCTCCACGTCGTACCTACCTCTGTTACGAAATAATATGAAAACCCCGCTATAGTAAAGAAAAAATCTAAAAATCTGAGAATTTGTTAATACAGTTCAGTAAAACAATTTATACAGGGTTATTCATAAAGGGTATGCTAAGCTGAAAAGGGCTCATAGTACTCATCATTATGAACAACTTTTACTATGGGACCAACTCGAAATTCGCGAAAAAAAAATTAGCAGTTCCATACATCCTGTTGAGTGTCATTGACATTTTTCTATGGAACAGCTGTTTTTTTTTTCGCGAATTTCGGGATGGTCCCATAGTAAAAGTTGTTCATAATGATGAGTACTATGAGCCCTTTTCAGCTTAGCATACCCTTTATGAATAACCCTGTATAAGGAAGCCCCGCCCCACCTGGCTGGAAAACCTATCTAGAATAAAATTAGAAAGTCAAGTTTCAAGTCGCTTGCATTTTTAATGATTGTTTGCTTGTGGAGCAAGTACAGTATCAAAGAGAAGTAATTGCAGGAGACCGCAACCTACTTTTCGCACTGTGCAATGTAGGTCGGGGTCTCCTTCAATTACTCGAGATTTTATTTCTGAGAAATTGCTATTTATTTTCTCCTTCTGTGTAGCTTGTTAGTATTTTTATTTAGGTACCTTTAATTTGTCAACCATCGACTAACGTTATAAACGCGAAAGTTTGTGTGCGGGTGGGAATGTTCATGTGACCACACGTACTAAAAACCGATTTTGATAAAATTTGGAACTTGGATAGTTAAAGTTGTAGACATTATACATAAACTACATACTTCTCATCTTCATCACCATCATCACCGCACGCGTGAAACCACGGGGCGCTACTAGTTCTTCATGTGATTCTAAAATTACCATCACATTTTGCGTTGAATATTGATGCAGCAAAGCTTAGTCAATTATCTTATAGAGTAACTGAGTTACTGCTCGACACATTAAGAGGTCGATGCAGACTACGTAGATGCAATAGGTGGCATAGGTGGACAGGGGCGCACCCTCAGCCCACTCGCCGTGCCACCCGCTACCGCCCGCTGCGGCCCCTCGCGTCGCGCGTTCGTCCCGACTTTCCACTTATGCAATTTAATTAAGTCTCTCAGTCCTTTAAAAACGGCCATCTCGCTTCTTTACTGAAGGTTTCGACCCAAATATTGGTCGGGATTGTTTTTAATTAGAGAAAAAGGCTAACTGACAGAACTATTCGACGACGGTATTACATTTTACTTATTCTATTTTAGAAAAATAAAAATGATTAAAAATTATGGCAATAAAACTTCTACCTAATTAATGTCAAAGTTTGGATATTTGGTAGCTTGGGTGTTTGTTGCTCTATCACGTAAAAATGGCTAACGGATTTAGATTACATTTTGTGTGAAGGTAGCCATTACTTTGGATTAATTATCTGGAAATCGCGGGTGAAATCGCGAGGCACAACTAGATATAAAGTAATCATTCGCTATTTTCCTGATTGACACCTCACTAATTTTGTCAAAATCAGTTTATGTGTGGACACATTGATGGCTATGGATGACAACGTACATTATAGGTACCTCTATATCTTTACAAATCAACATCCACATAAAGTATAATTGTACATTAATTTAATAAGCCTTTCGGTTTCGATGTCATGTTAAAACACAACACAAAAGAGAGAATTCTTTAAACGTTTAACCACCTACCCGTAAAGTGATTCACGCTCAAATTGGACACAGCACAGGTGCAACAAAAGTTGGGGACAAAAATGGACAAGTGGGCTACCTCGTATTCGTCAATATCGTTCAAACATTTGAGGAATTCGAACCTTTGTAGTCGAACATAGATTGAATTTTTTGCGACGGTCTTTTTACGTTATTTTAATTACTAGGTGGCAGTCGGAATTTCGTCGGATTCGTTCTCGCAGGGTTGGGGCTACAAAACACAGTATAGTACCTACTCGGTAACAGTCTAGTTTTTCATGGATGAAATAATTATTAAGCTTTTTTACTACTCACTTTAAAAATTATTTTAGTTACAAATCCTTAGGATACAAACATATTTAAAATTACCTCTTATACGAGTACATTAAGTATTTATAGACGTACCATATTACTTTCTACACCCCGCGGTTTTTCCGCTTTTCTTTCGTTTAAACTACCCTTGACTAATAAAGTCCTGTCTTAAATTTTCTAATGTTCCTCCAAGGGAAATAGAGATTCATTTGTTATACATAAGTTAACTTTAAAAATATTTTTAAAATCAAGCCTTTGCATTGTCATCGTAGTCAACCGCTAACATTTTATGAAAGGGGCGACTGGTCCTTCGGATGAGTTTCAGACGAGGAGTATTTTCCCCTAAATATGGACAATTCCACAATTTCGACAATCACCTAGACGACGCCTTAGACTAAAATAAAATAAATGGACGTGCTTAAGCCGTTGAACGTGTTCAGTCGAAATAAGTCAATA
Source organism: Alcis repandata (assembly GCA_949125135.1). Lineage (NCBI taxonomy): Eukaryota > Metazoa > Arthropoda > Insecta > Lepidoptera > Geometridae > Alcis > Alcis repandata. Next base: position 9,447,675 of record OX421221.1, on the reverse strand, counting down.
ACTTTTTTTTTGTTTTTAGAAGTAATTTTGCATAACGGAAATGAGCACGAAGGCATTATTTGTTCGAAGGTCGTGATATGTTCAGCTCCACAGACTTGTTGCATTTCCCAGGTGCTGGGAAGGAGTGAGAGTCAGTCAGACGTAACAGACGTTCGGCGCTCATTTTAATAGTCTTCAATAATGCGCTTCTTTTAGGCCTGTCCGATGACATTATTTTTTAAGTTATTTGTATGCCGCTTGTACGCTGACAGGCGGGGTCTGGAGGACTTATATATGTTTAACCAACTTTGTAACCCAGGTCCACGAGCATACATATCTAATAAATTAAATTTTATTTATTTTCCGTAGTCATTTTTGCCATGCTACCTTACTGGCTTATACCTTCGCTTTTTCGAGGATGACAAGAAATCAATATGCATAAAAAAATCATAAGAAGCTTCGAAATATGAGTGGAAAATGAATTGCGATGCCCCGTTATTAGTGTCACCCAACTTGACAGTCAGATTACCTGCCATTTTCATGATATGAGTGAAAGCTGTACGAAGTAAAAATAGACTAAAAATAAAAGAACTTTATATTTTTACTAGATGACTCGACAGACGTTGTCCTGTCAAAAGCCATTGCGTAACTATAGCAACCGTAGTATGTTGATGCTAACTTGTCAATTTATAGTAAAAATTATCAGTATATTTATAATTTGCAATAAATTAAAATTGCGACTATAATTTGAGATTTAATCTATCCTATCTCTCAAGTTGGATGGAACTGCACATGGTGTGCGAATTTTATTATAATCGGCTAAGTGGTTTAGGAGTCCATTGAGGACAAACATTGTGACACGAGATTTATATATATTAAGATTTCATTTTACTCTTTACTGTTCTTTTGACTTGCAAAAACATCAATTGCATCTGATAACTTGGCCGTCATGATTAAGTACCTAACAATAAAGTTGAAAAAATAATTGCTTTACAAAACCGATATTAACCGAGTTCTTTTCGCTTATCCAGGCCAACTCAATGGTATACTTTTACTATATTTTGTATATTCTATGTACCTATGTTATAACGTGAAGGTGTTTTTAGATTGTATGTATTTTAGTTGTTATTATTATTTTATTTTATTTTACTTTTAGGGGAAAAAACGACCGCTTGGCTTCACTTTATTGAAGAAATTGTAAACAAAAGAACAGTAAAGCCTAACAAGTTAATTTTCAAAAATAAGCTTTTATTGCATTTTCATCGGAGTTACACACGTACGAGTATACCAAATTTCAGCATTCGGACACCGGGAAGTGGTTCAAAATTAAGTTACAAGATTCCACCCGAGAGCAAACAGTTACATCCAAACATTGCATAAATAAAAGCTTTTAAAACGAAAGAAGATTAGATGCTACTGCTGACAAACAAGTCAAAAAGTCCACCTAAGCCGTCCTTACAGCGCGTCGCGCTCGTCGCTTCACACACCGTTCTCGACCTACTTATGCATTTCTCCCTCTAGGCACTGGCACCCTACGAAGCAGTAAATTTAGCACAAATCTCGACGTAAGACCCTCCCTTCTTTTCTTGGAACTTGTTTAGTATGTACAATATATTTTATTAACTCCCGACGCAAAAGATATTAAAAGTTTACCGCTATGTGTGTCTGTATGTTCTATCTGTTGCCTCCGAAACAGAGGAACTGATTTGAACTTAGACGCCAATTTACTAGCTCCAAACTACGAATACTGCCTCTGGATATGTATAATTATGTCAATGTTTCGAATATTTGAAATGCCACCGATGGAATATAACTTCGATGACAAATTCTAGTTTTAATTAATTCTGTCAATGGGAAAACTCCTTGTCGAGAGTTCTGAACCATCGTATTTTAAACGAGCGCGTTGAGAGAGAACTAATTTTTACCGAACATGAAGTGAGTGAGTCCAATGTGGGATTAATCCACGAGTTATTGTGTGCCCCCAGCTCCAAAGGGGCTGGATTGATTTACGGCCTGGTGAACTCTTTTCTCCAGGTCTTAGGTCAGTCTAGCGCAGCTAATTTACCAAATTGGCTGAATTGGTTAGGTGTGTTGTGAATTAATTATAGGTAGACAGTAAATTGTTATGTACCTACGAGTATTAGGTTACGATGGGGCTGGCATGGACTTGCAATCTAAAAGCCCCTAAAAAAATTGGTTGCTGTAAAGTCGGTTTACGGATGATAGTTTGACGTGACAACGTCATAATAAAACAAAGATGAAACGATTGCATACTTTTCTCGCTCCGATTGTAACGTCACAATGAGCGTAACGGGACACGTCGCGGAACACTTTTTCGTGCGTGCACCCGGCGTTCATCGATATATTCGTCACGTCAAAAAAAAAAAAGACGGACGGACGCACGCTTCTCCCCTCGCCTCTTTTAAGCTTTGGTTTCCTAGGAAAGCGGTGCCGTCATATAGCGGCCGTAATATTACGGACGTCAAAAGGCGGCCGTCTTGACGGTGACGACATGTGGAAAGTTCCACGGCCGTTTTAACGCACCGTCAGTAATTTTTTTAAAACAAACGTCAAACGAAAAGTATCCAAGATAGAAAATGGACGACCTTGATTTAGCTTTAGTAATTTACTTGGAGGATGAACTATCATCAGAAGGGGAAAATAGTCGTATGGCGGAAGACGATTTATTCAAATCTCGTGGTACTGAAGGTGCATTTGAGATTTTAGTACGTCGCCGTTTACTATAAATTTCGTCGTCCTCGCTGCTCCAAGAGTTGGAACTCATTTTGTACGAAAAAAACACAAATACGTATTTAAAATAGCTTCACCGCTATCAATGAAACGTTCCCGAAACCATATGACACCGACAAGACGGCCGTCATGCAAATGGCGGCACCGCTTTTTGACGTTACGGTGTCAGTTACCGCTCTCTAGGAAACCGCGCCATCTTGTTTACATAGACAACGTTCTAGTGACGTCATTCACCGCTGTATTACGGCCGCTATATGACGGCACCGCTTTCCTAGGAAACCAAAGCTTTAGAGAGCTCTAAAAATGTGTTTGTGTTCTCATAATGTACACATAATAAAATGTACTAAATAATATTTGCAATATGAAACAAAGTCAATTCTAGTGGTCAGTAGTCAAGATCGCATATTTTCAATATTTTTTTCAGAATTTTTTATTGACTAAATAACATTGAATGTTACCTACAGGAAAACAAATTCGTTGAGAATTAAATGAAACGAAGTTAAGGAAAGCTTACTTACACAAAAACTTAAAAACCTTTAGAATCCAATAGAAAAGAATTAAATAATTGACAATAATTACGACTGTTATGCATTTCTTTAAAACCTAGCTAAAAAAAAACAACATCTAACATCAAACAAATCAAAATACGAGCGCGACGTGTCGCCAGGACTCTCAGGATGCAATATCGAACGACACCTCGCCATCTCAACCAGGCCAGGCCTTTGTACGCTGGGCTGGGACGTCACACGAAACGTAATTGCATTGCATGCACCCTTTTATCCTATTACGCTCTCTCCTGAGTAGTCGGATTTAAGTCCTTCTATCCTACTATTTTAAATGCGACAGTTTGTATGTGTGTGAATGTCTTATACCACGCTCCGCAACTACTAATCTTATTTTGATGACTGTAGATACATTATACTATACAGGGTTATTCATAAAGGGTATGCTAAGACGAAATGGGCTCATAGTACTCATCATAATGAACAACTTTTACTATGGGACCAACCCGAAATTCGCGAAAAAAAGTCAGCTGTTCAATAGAAAAATGTCAATGACACTCGACAAAATGTATGGAACATCTGAATTTTTTTTTCGCGAATTTTGGGTTTGTCCCATAGTAAAAGTTGTTCATAATGATGAGTACTATGAGCCCTTTTCGCCTTAGCATACCCTATATGAATAACCCTGTATTATTGAGGTTCACATCAAAAAATCAGGTAAAAAATCAGTATCACATCACAACAAAACATTTTTTTACTTTTTAACATATAATCGTCATCATATTCGTTTTTTCCCATGCGCGGGTGAAACCGCGGCGTGTGCTTAGTCCTAATTAAAATATGTAATTTGACTGATTGTCAATTGACAGCACACACACACAAACAACCGTCAACATCGAAGGGTTCAATAGCAGCTTAGCACTAAACTTCGTAGTTTGGCTTAGTTAATTCATTTTGACCAACCGTGGCACTGTCACAGTGAATTACTATAAATATTTTTTCCATTACACTTAACATACTTATCTGGAAGTGAGATCATAATTTTACTATTGCCAAAATGTCATCTGCCCACCCTCATCCCACCTACGTGGGGTCGGTATTCGGTACAGTATGTACACTTCTTCCATTCATCTCTATCACTCGTCAAATCTGATTTTTGCCAAAATGTAAATATTCAAAGAAAATTAGATTTTCTCCTATTGAAATATGGACATCGACTGTGTAGAGCGTAGAATTATGATTTTATGAATAAAGATAAGTTGGTGCTTTTTATTGACAAAGTCTTACCACTGTCTAAGCCACTTATCCTAGTCCCGAGTTTCGTGTACTCTATTCACGTTTGAAACTAAGACAATTTTGTCGGTTCCTTTACGTTTGTATATAAACAACCTCATCCTCAGGTCCGTGGAGCTGCGCCACCAGTACGACGTTGAAGTGGACGGGATCCCGACCGCCCGGTTCTCCGCCAACGAATGGTTTCTAGACAACAATGAAGGCTGTTACTGCCTGAACGTCACTGAAGGCATCAACTATAACGATGGATGCCTGCTCACAGGCGCCATGGAACTGTACACTTGCGTCGGTGAGTTCTTTTTTTGTACAATTGAGTTACGAGACGAGCAAGTCGCTCGCCTGATTTTAAACGTCATGTTTACCATAACAGGTCTGCGCCTCAGAATTATGAACTGTCAGCCCTACTTTCTCATATATGATAGATATATGATGCTTTATATATCTTTAGCTAATTTAATTATTTTACAAAGGTTACAAAGCTAGGAAATTCACTTCACTTCTTTACCAGGGTGTTTATGAAAAAATTAAAACGAATAGACAGGAGCTTTGTTCCCTACCTTCTCTAACGTTGTCTGGCGCAATGTATTTTATTATTGAAGTTATAGTACCTACTTCTTATGGCGCGATAGAGAAAAATGATGAGAGTGAATATTTACGATGCGTGAGCACACCGACACCTAAATTCTACATCATGAAGTTAGTTATAGGTGGCACGATGCGCGCGCACACCGCCACCTAAATTCTATAACGTGAAGTTAGTTCTAGGTGGCATGAAAATTTATTGATTTTTTTTCCTTTTTTGGCTTTGGTACGTGTCAATATTAGTATTGCCGCCATTATATTTTTCTCATATTTTTTTTGGCTTTGATACGACGTGTCAACATTAATATTGCTACAATTATTTTTTTATTTTCCAATTTATTTTTTGGCTTTGGTACGTGTCAACATTAATATTGCTACAATTATTTTTTTTCCAATTTATTTTTATATTTAGAACACGTGTTTCGTAATAGTACAATTAAACAGTGTGAATAAATAAATAATAATTTGGTGTTTTTATTAAATCAATTACATATACGACGGTGATAGTTTTTACTAATAATTTATTATTTATTAGTATATCTATATATATTGAATATTAGTGATAAAACTGACTTGAATAAACTGTTTTGAGTGCATTTATAGATTTGAGGTTAATTGTCGGTATGTATAATTTATTTATTTTTCCATACGCCAAAAAAGTATAACTTCTAACGCGTGTACATAAGTACACACACTCATTTTTTTTTTGTCTAAAATCTAGTCAAAACCTTTCCAGATAATTTAGCTCAGTAATTTACTTTCAAACCACCCCTGCTTCGAACGGTCAACGGTCTGAATTAATTTGCGCCACCCTATCTCATCGTTTAGTTGCCAGCACACCTGATTTTAGGGTTCCTACGAAGGGTGCCGTCGGTCCCCAAATCGAAAATTGATAAACTGTATGCATCGTCATATTATAAGTCGTCTATTCACTCAGTACACGCACACAGATGCAACTAAACCTCATCACCCGTCACCCTCCAAAGTGTAAGTATAGCTAGACACCGCCACAGGTTTCAATTTGTAGACACTGATATAACTGCACTAGGTAACTCTAGTTCGCTACATCGTTAATATGCCTGAACGCGAACGCCCATGAATGCCGTAATTAGTGCGCGTTCTCGGGCTATAGATACGAGTATATCTGTAAATGAAAACATCTAGAAATTGAACATGAAGTGATGGAGATAATCTGTTTATTAGTCATTGCCGGTTGCCACTTATTTAGCGGGACTCGTTCGTAGAATCTGAGTACCTCCCCACACTTGAGTTATTGAACCGTCAAGCAGGAAATATGCAAAAACACGTGTTCCTGAATGCAATGGAAAATTATAGGGCATATGTAGGTATGCCCTATAATCATCAGCCTGGAAATTAAAAAAAGGGTCAAATGGTGGGAAATTAACGTTAAATATAGGTGTATTTGACCTGTAATTTCACAACGTTTTACCCTTTTTGTGATTCGTATTTTTTGTTTGTAATAAGTAGATACTTTGAAATTGAAATTGGAAATACTGGATAGCGTTAAACAATAAGCAACGTTTATATTAGTTTAGTAGTACAGAAAAGTAAATGACTTGATACTCAGATGCATAAAAAAGAATCATGTCGATTGCTTTAGAATCGGCTCGCAGGTATCGACCAATTATTTATTTATAGAACAATGCCATGATTGAAGGATTACAGATCATTATATTTGTCTTGCACTTCAACATTGAAGTGCAGTAGCCAACAATCCAGATCATACATTAATGCCTTTTCCAACAAAACCAGTGCTTAATTGGCAGCCCCAATTAAAATCTCTAGTATGCAGAACGAAATATGGGGTCAACATTTCTGCTATAATTATGGGATTGCTGTCGGGAAAACATTTCAGGTTTGAAAATAGTAGATAGCATTAAAAGGGAGCAAAATAAAAAATTTCCGGTACGGGTGATGTTTGGAATCCCGTGCGAAAGAATTCTACAGAAATCTAGATTCTCAAGTAGAATCTTGAGCGCGCGAGGTATTCAAACAGCGTCGCTCGAGCTCTTACGAATACGAGTAGCTATAGCGCCCCGTGCATGTCAAAGCTTACTCAGTGTTGGCGCATTTTTTATTTGCTATTCCTTTTTTAAGAGGCTGCACGTGCACAGAGACAGAATAAGCTTATGACGCACTATAGACGTGTACTCCGTACAGAACTACGCATTCAAAAATTCATGTACTTTTGCTCGCTTTATATTCTCAAATAAATAAGTATTTGCCTATTATTATGGATAAACCTAAGAGCTAATTATTTAGGCACTGTCATTTGGAAAGGGTTTTTTAGATACATGACGTCTATCTACAAAATAAATCAAAGCGACCCCTTACAAAACTAGATATTTTGAATAGCTCTATTCAATTTTAAGGGTGCTTTCGATAAAGATTAGACCCAAGCGACACAGATGTAGCTCATTTCATTGCAACCAAGTTTCATCAAAATCTGATGAATGGTTTTCAAATAAAAAGTTAAGTACGTTTGTCCGAACACCCCTCTATAAATGGGGCTGTTGAGCAGCCGACTGATACTTTCATCCCCATCTATAAGAAAAAGTATGGGTATACAATTCTGCGAACACGATTTACCTACAAGTCTATGAATGGAGCCAAATTGTTCGACGATGTTGAAAAACTTAGCGTCCCGGAACACCAAACATAAAATGATAGATAGATTTTGAATACATTTGACCAAAATTAATGGACTTGTTATTGGTGATTTTAAACATTGTCATATGTATCGTGAATTTCTAAGAAATATAGCCATGTGCGGTGTCATATCGATGATATAAAATTATAAGAATTAGGCATTATTAATCATGCATTTTTAATAATCACGAACGACTTGAGAAAATGGTTTTAGGGGATATAAAAGTATTCAGTTTTGTGAAATAAGGACCAAGTACAGTGGTTAGGTATGTTAAAAAACCAGCGTGCTATAGTTGGGGTTTCTGACTAAATAAAAGTTAAGTTAGTTAAATGTAAGTATATTTTGAGATTTTCTGTATGTTTTACGGAGTTTATTTATTTTATTTTATACCTAACAGGATATAACACCACATTTTTCTTAAAATGCCTAATTTACACACAAATTGCATACTCGTAAAGATATCCAAACACCTTAAAATCCAAATATTTTGCCTTACTTATTTGCTGTGTATTCAAAACGATTGTAAAATGTGTACCATAAAATATGTCGAGAATGCAAAGTGTTGCACTTGACATACTAAGCAAAAAAACAGTTGCTGAGAGCAATGAAATACGATTTTAATTTGTCCAAGTCTGTTTGTCTGTACATAAAACAAAACCGTATAACTTTAACGTGGCTTACCAACAGGCGAGTTGGCGGACAAAGGTGAATTTTTAAACTAAAAAAATTGGTTGTCTGTAAAGTCGGTTTACGGACGATAGTTTAACGTGACAACGTCATAACAAAACATTGATGAAATGATTGCATACTTTTTTCGCTCCGATCGTGACGTCACAATGAGCGTACCGGGACACGTAACGGGACACTTTTTCGTGCGTGCACCCGGCGTTCATCGATTTATTAGACGTTGTCACGTCAAAAAAGTCCTTGTCAACTACGGCACTGGTAGTGTCGCGTCAGCTGTCGCCTTGCTCCGATGTTACAAAGGGTTGGCACCCCTCGCCAAACCTGTCGCTCCCACGACGAATAAAAAATAGGAGTACTAGGTATAACTTCTTTGTCACGAAAAATGCTCGATAATTATAGGACGTTTAATTTGATAGTAACTGTCGCACAAAGCACCCCTCGCGAGACCTGTCGTTCCCACGATTACTAAAAATAGAGATACCAGATATATTACTTTCTTGTACACGAAAATGCGCGATAATTAGGATATTTAATTGGATATCAATTATGGAGGAAAATATCTTCTTACTTGGTTGTTATTCAGTAGTGGTATCTATTCATCGATCTTTTTCGTGATACTTACTTCAATAGCAAAATGTACTTCAATAGCTCAACGACTACCTAAGTATTTTTTTACAAACATCTGAGCTTTCGTACTTAGGTTTTTATTCTTATTTGAGATAGGGTGACAGGTTGCACTGGCGTTTGTTGGTGGCCTTTGTGCATTTATTTAGGTATGATATCAAAGTGTGAAAAATAAAAATAAAACGACTTCTGAAATACTCGGATGTTTTATTTTTGTTCGTTGTTATGATTTAAAAACCTAGCTACAGAACTGACTTTGATGACTATGGGTATGGGACATGTCTAAAATGGTATTCTTTTTAGACAAAAAGTAATATTGCAAAGCGTTATGGGAATGTCCGGTCCTTAGTCGTTTCGCACCGCGGGCGCGGCGTGATTCGCCCAAGTACTTTATCGGAGTTTTGGGGTAACAAAAGATTTAACAAAAGTCCTTTTTTTTAAGTCGGTTAAAAAGTTATTAGAATGTCGTAGGTACCTACTTATCACTTAAAAATACCTACTTATTACTTTTTACGGGAATTTGCTTTCAGAAATTATAGGTAGTTATTACAATTTATTTATATTGTTAAAAATAATTGCTTTATAACCCATATCGGGTTTGTCTAGGCAATAAGTTAAAAAAAAAGTAAAAAATGAGAGTGTTAGATAGTAAACGCACCTTACTGATCTTAATAGAACAGATTGAGCAATTTAGTGGTTTAAAAACATTTAAAAACAGCTGAACTACGACGATTAAACATAAATGATAAAATGAAACAATTTAACAGGAGCTTAAGTATCAATTTCAATTGATGGATTATAGAATATTATCGGCTTAATTGATGCATACGATTAGCGGATGTTTGAACGGCGGGCGTTTCGGAGGAGATTAACTGGCTTCTCGTGAGTTAGGCGGCAGAGGCCAGTGGCTCACCTCTTGACCCGCCGCGGAAATCAAACCTGCGTATTTACATACTCGCCAGAGTCGCTCAACCCGACATTCAAACCTCTAATAACATATCTGCGCACTAAAACATACAAATAACTGCGTGCAACGTGACACTTATGATACCCCAAATAATTTATGCTCCAATAAATTTTTATGTCCACAAATAATATAATACGATATAATACGACAAAGAATTTTCTCATAAATAACAAATTGGAAATGTAACTCTATCTGGTGCAAAATATCACAACAAAATTGACCTTTGCATAAATAGCTAAGGCTAAACCGGTCAACGCCACCTTTGACTTTGCGGAATAGAAAAAAGAGAATTACGAGCGTGAGATGTGAATGGAATGTTTAGCACCGCTGGCGCGACAGCACGGTGACGCAGCCATCAAGGTAAGCCGGCAGCCTCGGTGCGACCCGCCGCGGGCGGGCGCTAGTGCCATCGCACACCATCCAACAGACGGCCTTTATCTGCGCTCCAAAATGCTCGGCAGTTTAACCCGGAGCAATTAAGATTACCGCAAAATACGGGCGCGACGCGGATCGCATCGGATGCGCCGCGGCGGGAGGCTATCACGTAAAAAAGACTGCGCGTGCGTCTGCCAGCCAAACGCACGCCGCCATGAACCGCGTCGCGTGGTGGACGTGTGCACTCCTCGCGCTCTGTGTCGCGGGCTCGCAGGCACGCATCTACAGCCGCTGCGAACTGGCGCGCGAGCTGCGCGAACTTGGCGTTCACCCGGACCATATCTCGACGTGGGTGTGTATTGCGTACCACGAGTCGCGGTTCGACACCGCGGCCAACAACCCGCACAGCGGCGACCATGGCATCTTCCAGATCAGCGAGCTGTACTGGTGCGGCGCGGGCAAGGTGTGCGGCCTGCCCTGCTCCGCGCTGCGGGACGACGACATTTCCGACGACCTTGAGTGCGCGCTGCAGGTGCACGAGGAGCACACGCGCCTGCAGGGCGACGGCTTCCTCGCCTGGGTAGTCTACCCGCAGCATTGTAAGCAGTCTACAAAGAAGTACCTCATCGACTGTGATGAAAACCTGAAGACCGCATCGGCGCCAAGCGAGGGGCGCGCTTTCAACGCTTACTCTCCGTACTCTTACGAAAACCGATATAGGACGAGACCCGCCGACAGAACGCACACGAATAATGTGAACGTTGATGCCCTTTTGCCGCCGTATCTAGCGGTCAGCTCCATATTCCGCGGAAGTTACGGAAAAGTGCTTGACCACAATAAGATTAACGGCATAGATTGGTATAATTATAAATATGATAAAGTTGATGAATTGAAACTCCCGGATTTCGTATCAAATGACATACCTGTTAGTACCACTGCCAGCACGACTACTACGACAACTACTACGTATGTCCCGCCGGTCAAACCGTGGCGGTACATTGAAACGAATCAGTTCCGAAAAAAGGGCTCATTTGCAGACAAAACTGCAACAAAAGTGTCCGCGACAGAGGATAACACTGCTTTAGAAAAAAACGCACTTAGCTATTCTACTTACAAACCACCTACGGAATCTACTACATATGAATCACTCACTTCTGTGGTCGCCGCAGATATATTACCGAAGGTTAAAAGCACGATTGATTTGTATAAATCATCGACGACGCTCGCCTCTACAGTAAAACCGGTGAACATAACAGGCCCTGCATATAAATTGCCTGCGTTTACAGCTTCCTACAAATCACGGACTACTACATACAGACCTTCAACTATTACGTACGCATCATCAGCAGGGTCAACAAACAACTATCTGACATCAACAACAGGATACAAATCTCCGAGTTCTACAACCAGTGCCAAGCCAGCGTTTCCGTCTTTTGCCTTCACTTTCCCAACAACTGCAGCAAAGCCGAAAACCGTTTCAACTACAGCCTTTACATTCCCTCCATGGGCTTTCACGTTTCGTGCAAAGAATGTCTCTACAACTACTGTAAGTCCGACGACATCAACGTATAAACCGCCGATATCTCGAACTCAGCCACCCTGGTACACCTTTAAAACTCGTACTAATCCTTTTGAATCATCGAAAACCACGCTCTTTTCAACGACAACTCAAAAGGCAACATTATTCACGTTGTCAACGACACAACAACCTACGTCCTTTACAACATCAACAACGCAAAAACCTTCTCTCTTTACATCAACGACGACACAAAAACCTACGTTATTCACAACATCAACTACAAGAAAGCCTACTTTCGACGCCTTTTCAACGACACAAAAACCTCAGTTTATTACAACACTAACAACTCAAAAGCCTGGTTTCCTCACAACGTCTACGACGAAAAAACCTACGTTGTTCACGTCTTTAATGTCACAAAAATTTCCGTTCTTTACATTTTCAACGAGTCAAAAACCTCTGCTCTTCACATCGTCAACGACACGAAAGTCTTCGTTCTTCACATCCTCAACGACACAAAAACCTACATTCACGACACAAAAACCTCTGGTCTTCACATCGTCAACGACACGAAAATCTCCGTTCTTCACGTCTTCAACGACACGAAAATCTTCATTCTTCACGCCTTCGACGACACGAAAATCTTCGTTCTTCACATCTTCAACGACACAAAAACCTTTATTCACGACACAAAAACCTACATTCTTCACTTCGTCGACGACGCAAAAACCTACATTCACAACGGTGCAGACACAAAAGCCAAACACGCAAAGGACAAGTAGAATCACGCAGAACATATTCGACTTATACCTGAACCCAACAAAAGCACCCCAGTTACCATTATATTCAGTTTCGAGAGGCAACGAGAAGTTCAAGATAAACATCTTCTCTGGAGGAACAACAACCATTCCACCTCCCAAAAGTACAGAGGAACGTAGCCATGCATACAGAAACCAGATTAAAAGGGACTCCAGTCTAAACTAATTTAATATAATTTTTAATATAATTAACATAATTAATTAACATTATCTATTGATTAATATTATTATTGATCGACTGATCTGCTGGCCGCTGTTTGAATGTTAATTATTTGTCACAGAAATATTTAAAGCAGTATTTCTAATCAATCGTAATTATAATCTTTTTGAGTCCGCCACCCCTTTACAAGTGATTTTAGCGACCCCCTAAGGCTAAAATCAAACGAAATGTTAGTGATATAAAATGTTTGTGATTTTATTTTTTTTCATTCTTCTTTTTATGTGGAAATTTCCATTCCATTTGCATCCATGGCACAATTATTATTTTGTTGTTGTAGACTAGAACCTAAACACAGGTGTCTTTTTTCTTTTTCCCGGGAACCCCTGAAGGCTTCACAACCCTCCTAGGAGTCGACAGACAATTGGAAAAACTCTGGCAAAGGTAGATTTTATTTACGTTGAAGCTCGTTAGTTCTATCAAAAGACGGCGCACCTTTAAAACCTACTTTCTTGGTTTTATTTTCTTCCTTCAAGTCTGAAAATTCTATTACGTACGAATGTTTGCATTTTGTTTGATCAGCGAAACGGAAGTTGAAAAACATTGCTTCCGTTCTTTAGTTCTAAACATTTTTGTATGCGTAGGTATATCTAGATCACTAAGATTCTGAATACTGCAGGTTATTTGGAGAATTGATGACTTTATTGATTGTAATTATACATATAGTTTAAAATCCATAGTTTTAAAATTAGTCTTATTGGACTAAGTTATTTTAAATTAAATTAAATGAAATAAAGTGGTTTGACATCTGATAGTTTATAAAAAGTCTTGCTTAAACTTTATCAGTGCTTAAAATTCTTCGTAATTTACGTCACATTTGATGTCAGCGAGAAATTGTCAGAGCATTTTATACAATGGCTAAGTTTACAAGTAAGACCCACAAAAATGTAATCTGCTCTTATTTTGGTATATTTTTGTATCTCGTTAATCGCTAAACACTTTGACTGCGGCTAATAATCACATGCGCTTGCCTTAAGTGCGGCTCATAGTCAAATGTGTTGTGTTTTACGCGCCTGGCGTGTGCAGCCGCACTCGCGTCGCACATAGGAAAACACAAGGTGTGTGTTTTCCGCAGTCAGAGTGTTAAACGGAACTCGCACTATCTGGTTTAGTCCCAGCTAGTTTGCTAAGTCAACCGAAATCAACTACGAACCACGTTAACTGCCTTGAACTTCTACCACATCATTTGTAAACATAAGTGTGACATCACTAATATAAAAAATCAGTTCTTAAAAATGTCATTCTTTAGAATTAATTATACTCTATCAAATTAGTTCTTTCAGCTTTGTCCAGAACAAGTTATTCTTATCAATACTATCTATACTAATATTATAAAGAGGAAAGATTTGTATTTTTGTATGTTTGTGTGGAATAAACTCAAAAACTACTGGACCGATTTCAAAAATTCTTTCACCATTCGAATGCTACATTATCCCAAAGTAACATAGGCTATATTTTTTTTTTATCCACAGCGAAGCGTGGCAGGGAACAGCTAGTCTATACTAATATTATAAAGAGGAAAGATTTGTATTTTTGTATTTTTGGATGTTTGTGTGGAATAAACTCAAAAACTACTGGACCGATTTCAAAAATTCTTTCACCATTCGAATGCTACATTATCCCAAAGTAACATAGGCTATTTTTTTTATTATTTTTTTTTATCCACAGCAAAGCGTGGCAGGGAACAGCTAGTAATATTATAAAGAGGAAAGATTTGTATTTTTGTATGTTTGTGTGAAATAAACTCAAAAACTACTGGACCGATTTTAAAAATTCTTTCACCATTCGAATGCTACATTATCCCAAAGTAACATAGGCTATATTTTTTTTATTATCCACAGCGAAGCGTGGCAGGGAACAGCTAGTTTAATATAAAATAATAAACATACTTATCTTATGCTTAGGTTAACTAGTATATAGTTAAGTCTGTATATATAACTATAGTAACACGAAAGTTAATAAATTGACTTTAAAACTACTTGATGTTTTTTCTTCTGCGCGATTGTATGATAAAAAATATTATGCTCGTTTCATTCTTGCATTCATTTAAAAAAATACATAAAAATTAGATTAGATTAGATTTAATTAGTTTAGATTGTGTGTTAATCAAAAATTTAAAAAAAAATTGCATTGAATTTCTAACCATTATTAAGAAGCCGAATGAGTGGACTAAATTATATATTTTCTCATAAAAATTCGTATCGGCTAATATTGACGGCAATCTATATTTGGCAAGTGATTTATAATCTCGGCCACTGTATCTCTCATTAGAAATGTCACGACAGTGAGTTACCGAACGAACTCAAGCGCCCATGAACAGGATTCCTGAAGTTCGATAGTCTAGCTCCGAATATAATCGATAGAGCCGCCGCGCGGATCGACAACGCTTATTACGCCACAGTTTATTCACCACGATGCGACGTTATACGAAACTCCCCGCACCAGACAGTTAGTTGATGAATTGTGACGGCGCGCGGATAAATACAATACGTACCTTTGTAAGTTAGCACAATACAAAGACGTGTAAATGTTCTCACACGCTAGCCTACGAGCGAAGTTACACTTGGCCAAGCAATGTTCTAAACAAAGGTCATGGCACGTGTCTCTCGAGGAAATAATATGTACTTGTAAGTGCCTATACTCAACTAACTGAGGTTAGGTATGACAGTATACTGTCTGCGAGAACTTTTTGATACTTTGTAAATAAGGGTTACTTTATGTTGTCAGTGTTCTTTTTCGATACACAGGGCATACAAGGCTTCGTACAGGAATAACTTCTGTATAGTTTAAAATATAATATTTCATCATCATTATCCTTCTCTTATCCCACTTATGTAAGGTCGGTACAGTACGTACGCTTGGTCCATTCATCTCTATCATTTGATATTAATCTGGATTATTTCAATCGTTCAAAAACATAAATAGCTTTGATTTTCTTCTGCGTGCGAGACCTACTAAAATATGAGCAAACATTGGAACCAGTTTTCCTCTGAACGGCTAACAATCGCAATAAAACTCCGCAATCAATGCGCGGCGGTCAGTTTATTAATAACTTACCATTTAAAAGGGAAACTGATTGGCGCTTGTTGAACGAGAAGACGTATCAGAGTCTTTCGAATCTAATTAACTATCAATTAGGTAAATCCTACTAATATTATAAATGTGGAAGTTTGTATGTTTAAAATCGTGTAGATGTTCTCGTGTTCAGATGTTTGTATGTTTATTAATTAATCACACAAAAACGGCTAAATTGATTTGGATTAGTAGATTTGGAAGTAGGTTATATCCTGGATTGCCACTAAGGTTACTTTTTATCTCGGATAAATTAACGGACTCCATAGAATAAATAGCAAGTGAACCCGCAGGCTGCGGCTAGTGTTAATAATATATAATTCGTCATTCTAAACTTACGTAATTGCGTGTTTATCGTTGATTTGAACTTTATACATTTTTAAAGACACTTTTTTGGTTTCGAATATACAAAGGGCGAAGGGGAGAGTAAAGGGGTAAAGTAAAGTGGAGAAACAAAGGTCACGAAGTCTCAGTTTGGGCATGTTGGAACGTTTCTATATTTCTTTGACGACAACTTGGGAACTGTTCATCCGATCTGATCCGACTTAAGTTTGAATATGAGCTAAATCGAGCTGCAAAGACACGGATCGCGAGATCTCAATTTAGCACAAATTAATAATTAATTACAGTAGAGGCGGCGATACAAGACCTCGCTATTGCACAGGGTTATATTCGACACAAGCGAATTCCTGGTTGATCCCATAGTAAAAGTTGTCCTTAATAAAGAGTACGATGAGCCCTTTTCAGCTTAGCATACCCTTTCCTTATAACCTTATTTCAAACGCTAACTTATTCGAGATAAGGAAAACATCCCCATAACCAATATTGCTCATATTGGAACTTAAAAACTTATGAAAGGTACCTTATATGATAGAAAGATAGAACTCTTTATTATTATTCACACGAAAAAGGAAGGAATAAAAAAAGACAAAGAGGAACCAATAAAAAAAGGAGGATAAAATGTTACTTTTTTGCTTTTGACTTTTGCTTACAAAATTTTATCGAAATATGATCAAATGGTATTCTAATTATATTGGGAGAAAGAGGAAAAAATCCGTATCTATCTCCTATTGGAATATTCTACCTATCTCCTATAGAAATATGTTCTATTGAATACCTGCCAAGAATCAGTAAAATAATAATAAAAATTATAACGAATAGATGAAACATGTTCATTAAATAAAACTTGTTTGGGAATGGCATATCAGACAACTAAATAACTCGCTGTGACTCTGATGTCGCTCAGAAAATACATTTCATTCATACTTAATTTCATAAAGTAAATGCAGTTTCCCGTAGTTCTACGCCGTTGCAGTTCCACAACTCGAAATAACTTTGGCTTTGTTGGAATCAAATATAACGAACTATTCGCGCCTAACCCCGCCTCCCGGTTAAAGATACCTTATTTCTTCTGAACCTCTTCCGATTTTGCTCATTTTATCAAATTGTTTTGCTCGATTATGCTCTGCCCGAGTGGGTGTTTCCCGGTAGTAGATATAATCTAGGTGTCTTCAAGTCGCGAGTGAATCAGTTTCTTCTAGGCAAGCGTGCTCCATCGCAGACCGCATCGTTGCTTACCTTACCATCAGGCGAGATGGCGGTTAAACAAAAACCTATCTTCCAATAGAAAATATTTTTTTTTTTTTTTTATTGTTTATATGTATATAATTATTTATTTATATATATTTTACTTGCATCATTATGAACAACTTTTATTATGGGGCCAACCCGGAATTAGCGAAAAAAAATCAGCTGTTCCATACAAAAATTACAACGACACTCGAAAAAAGGATGGAACAGCTGTTTTTTTTCGCGAATTTCGGGTTGGTCAGTAAAAGTTGTTCATAATGATGAGTAGGTACTATGAGCCTTTTTCGGCGTAGTATACCCTTTCTATGTAACCCTGTATAGCGTTAGCTTTGCTCTGTAATCTAAGCATTAAGTATCATCCACTTGTTTGTAATTTCTTGTGTGAACGATACAGAGTGTTTCAATCTATCTACAGCGTGGAAAAATCGCTTCGTTGAATTGATTGTCATAAATCGATAGTATCGTGTCCAGCGGCGGACGCACACATTTGCCGCCGGTAGACTGTTCATATTTGGCCGCCCGTACCTTAGTATAGGTACTTAGGTAGATACTATTCGATGCACTAGTTCATTATCATATTAATTACAAGTTTGTATGGACCTTATAATAATAATTAATAATATTTATGCATATAAATTATACGAACCATTTTGATTTCTGTAAGACAAAAAAAAATTGGCTTCAAATTTGCTTAGTTCATAACGGTCTAGCTCAGATGGGCATTAAAATAATTTCAGTTGCAATTAGCGAAATGGCGCTAATAGACGCTTCTGCACAAGCTGCAAGTAAGTATTTTGAAGTCCACAAGTTACAACGTCATATGACACCAATTATGACGGAGTGCCGACTCGGTTTCGAACTGCAATTCAGGAAACCTAAAAGGATGTGCTATAATTCCAGAACTATGGCGTCTCATTCACACCACGAAATCTAACGGCTAGAGGTCATCGTTTATGAGGAATGAGAGTAGGAAAATGTTTGAAAATAAATACAATAATAAGAAAGCGACACTAAGTGGCGCTAACAGCGTGTATACCTTACCTATGTGCTTGAAACCTATGAAGCTTTGCCATAATTACAAAATTAGCATCATTAACATGTACAACTTTTAGAATCAAAATATAGGTAATTAGAATGAGTTCGTTCCTATACTCTCATCGCAAAGAATCGCAAATCACTATGAAAACTGACGTGCTATATATTTTGTTTCAATTACTACACGGAACTACATACTTACCTACTACTCATGTTGTATTAAGTTGGATCCTTTGACTATAGAACAATACAACGAGAGTAGTCCCGTGTAATTAAAATAAAATTATATTATAACCACGCAACACCTACAAATCAGTCAGCATCCAAATCGATTTAATCGCTCCACGCCTTGGTCAACAATAACGTACACTTAAAATGTCCACTATCATTAGTTAACTGGTGGCCGACGAGGGGTGTTGTCTTTGATAGCCAATGGGATCGCTTTGTCACCTTCTTCGTCCCCACAAACCGCCGCCTTCTTCCAATTTTAGTGCGGTTTAAAATTCTACACCAGTAATTATTTTTTTCTATAATATGAGGTCGGTAATTGCTTTCAATGACCTTCAACCATCGGCTTGATGAATCGATGACATTGTAAAGGCAGTAGAGGAACAGGCATAGGACTCGTCATCAGGCAAGATGACGGTCAAATGCAAGCCTAGGTATTACTGAATAAAAAAAAATTAAATTAAAGCGCGCTGAAATGGAGATATGCCCTATACTCATCAGTGGGAGGAAAACGGTTGTTTATGATGATGATAATGATGACCTATACCGCTAATGTAACTAATATTAGGAAGAGGAAAAGTCTTTAAACCTTTACAAACATATTGCCATGAGCTCACTATCTAAGTATCTACCAAACTTTGGTGGCTTTAAATTTTTAAGAAAATATTAACATAAAACCGCAAAGTTATTTGCTAAATGTTTCGCATATACAGGATGTTGGCTAGATTTTTCTAGGATATTTTAAAACCAAATAAATTTAGAGAAATATGACCATAATGTTTATCATTGTGTTCTGATACTGCTTACAAATTTCCCGACTTAAACATGTGAAAGAAGCGGTCAGTGACCGCTAGCTTACGCAACGCCTTTGATGACTCTTTGTGACCGTCGTATTTTACATGCTGCACTCGCGCAGGCATCCATTTTTATTGTCAGTCAAGAAAAAAATTGTTTAAACTTTCGACACATTTTTTTAACAACAAACCCTAAAATTAAAAATCTACATAGGTTTACCCACAGCCTAAATTATCCAACATATCCGTCGGCTAACCGAACACTCTGTACACTAACATGTACTCGAGCCACATAAACAACTTGTCCTTGACAGTATTCAAAGAAACAGTCTTGATCGATCGCGGTGTCCCTTGAAACAATATTTCCAACTTTTTCAAACTTTGTTAGTCGGTCAGGCCAGTTCAGCCGGCGCGGCGTTTTAAATACAAATTAAATTCTTCTCAAGGCGCCAGAGAGGCACAGCGCGCGGTGACAATTTTATTAGTAAAATAGCTGCGTCCTGCGGTTTACCCGCGCAATGATGAAAAACGTAGACGATGATGAAAAGCCTGTGTTAGTCCATGGTATAAGTTACCTCTATAACCTCTATTCCAAATTTCACTTAATTCCATCAAGCCGTTTCAGCGTGAAGAAGTAACAAACATACTAACAATATTGCCCTTTTTATTAGAGAGATGAGATGAGGTTACCAGGAAGACCCTTTTTAGCGGCCTTGAGCTATTTAAGCGGGATTGCACGCGCCGCATCCGACGCAGTTCTTCAATGAACGGTTGAAGTCATTATGTTCGCATTTTCAAAGCGAGCCTCGACTTTCATGTGATGGTAAAACTTTTAGTTTTTAACTTATATATGTATGTTTATCCTAATTAATGTTGTGTATGCGCGAGAGAGTATCACGTTCCCAAGCTTTAACTATTCAACAGTTATTATGGATAGGTATACAAAAGCACGTTCGCTCGTGAAATAGCTGGGACCATTTATTTTGTTTATGGACTTGATTTGAAGTGCATCTGACGTACCAAAGTGTATTCACAAAGTCCCTAAACACTTTATTTTGGGCCTTTCTTAAATCAGTAGGAACGTTGCTTTAAGATCCTTTGATTACAAATCATTACATCATCATCATCGTTACATCATCATTACGTTTATCAGACATTTAAGTTTGAGGCCGTTCTCCCTTATTAGTTGCAAAAAGGTTTTACCAATGCTGAAGACTTACACGGTAACTGATACGAAGATCAAGATACGAACTAACTACGGCAAAACAATGATACCTTTAAGGGTGCGCGCCTATTTAACAAAATTTCCTCCGATATAAAAAACATTAACTCGCTCAACTTGTTAAAAGCGACTTGCTCAATATGTTTTGAAAGGCATTTTTATAAATTTGTAAAAGTTTTAAGTAAAATTTTATGTTTATTTTATATAATTATTATTTTACTTGGACGGATGACGACGAACTACTCGTATATGTACCTATATCTATCAATAGAATTCTCATATAAGCGATGTTTTATCTTTAATGAGAATAAATAAATGTCTTTATACTGAACTGCAAAAGCGATGAATGAAATCTGAAGAATAATCCTGCATATTACATGCATATTGTTCCCCATTCGCGCTGACAAATTTAGTTAAGCATCTCTCTAGGATACGTTTGAGATCATCAGACATCTGGTATAATGTAGAAGATACATAAATGTATTTTATATCGTCTACTGTACGTTTAATATTATGACATTTAGTTTTTATACATGTTAGAGTGAAATTTTTCTTGAAGGCTTATTAATTTTTTATGTTATTGAGTGACGAACAAGCAAATCGCTCGCCTGATGTTAAACGTCACGTTTACCCATAACAGGTCTGCACCACCCAGAATTTAGAATTTTTAGATTGCATAACCGTGCGCGGCAAAGCACTGCGCTCGTCACCCTGAGATATTAAGATGTTTTATCTCTTATTTGCCCTGACATTTCACTGGACACAAAATCAATACAATTTAGTCTAAATTTGTGTAACGTAAGTAAATGGATAAATTCCTCATTATTTACACCATAAACTACAAATGAGAAGATAATGCAATAACTGGTAATATCGCTAAAAACGATCTCTTCCAGCCAATCTCAGAATGGAAAATATTTCTAAAACAACATACACCGCACGCTTTGTACAGCTGGTTAATACAGGGTTATAACGAAAGGGTATGCCAAGCCGAAACTGGCTCATGGTACTTACTCTTAATTCTGAACAATTTTTACTATGGGGCCAATCCGAAAACCGCAAAAAAAAGTCAGCTGTTCCATACATTTTGTCCAGTGTCATTGATATTTTTATATGAAACAATTGATTATTTTTTCGCGATTCTACCGTTAGTCCTATGCTAAAAGTTGTTCATAATGATGATTACTATGAGCCTGTTTCGCCTTAGCATACCCTTTCTTTATAACTTAATAATTACTAAAGCCTCGTGGGAGAAGGGCCTTAATGAATCGTTAGAGCACGTCACCTCTAGAACTAACCTCTCGACCGTGACACAGCCACGAAGATCTTAGTGGCAGGCTCAGATCAAGTAGAAAGGCAGATAGAATCCCGCCTCAGATCCAGGTGAAGCTAAAAAAACTACCCAACTGCCCTTGTACGTATACTTCAAGCACAGATTGACGCATCAAAACTACCCGAATCAATCGACAATTTTTATGTCAGTTGCTCAGAGAACGTGGACAAGAAAAATAAGTAGCAATAAGGGTAGTTTTTATGCGTTGTAGTATACGTACACGGGTGGTAGGGTAGTTTTTTTGGCTTCACCTGTATCTAAGGCGGAACTCTATCTGCCTTTCTGTTTGATTTGAGGTCGCAGGCTGCAAGCTGGACATATTGAAGTTAAAAAGTCCTTTACCAGTATATTGTCATAACAATGCAGAGCTATTGATCTGAGTATGCTGCCTATATAGGTAGTATGTTTCCGATCGTTATCGATTTCAATGCAGGTGAAGGTTGCTAAAGTATTGATGACGTTTCTTGATACTCGATTTATCTAATTCGGATTATAGATTTATCGGACTTAAAAATAACGTTTCTTTTACCGCGATATTTGCATCCGATTGAATTGAAACTTTGTACCTATAGGTATTTGCGAGAACGACGACCATAACTCAGTTCCGAACCCTTGGAGGCTGGAAACTGATAAGCAACCCCGAGTAAGAAGTCACTGGCATCACCTAGTATTAGTATAAAAACTGTGTTGGGCTATTCAAGTACCTACCTATTCATTACCTACTTCAGAGGAGGTAGCAAGTGGATGCGTTCTTTAGGAGAGGCCTATGTCCAGCAGTGGACAAACATTAGATAGGCTGATGATGATGATTTCACATGAAAAGAAACATACTTTAAGCACTTAGTTAATAAGAGTACCTATTCTACTTATGTTACAACTGCGCTACAGCGACCAGTCCTGTTCTGGCGCTCCTGCAAAGTGCACACAAATTCTTACGTCTTTCACCCTTTGATAAGTATTATTGGAGTCAGAACTAAAGTCAATTATTAACCATTCAAATAGGCTAAACAATTCCACAAATAATTCACCCACGTGTTTATTTGACTTTTATACCTACTCGTATTTGTGACTGAACTCGATGATGCGACGTTCGATTCGGTTGATCACAAATAACAATTTCATTTGAAATCTAATTGCTATTCTGTTAGCGAGTAGGCAAATTATATTTAATCAATTTATGCTTACGGTAACAAAGTATGCTCAACCGGTTGGAAAGGACACTGTGATAGGTAAACAAGATACGTTATTACATTACTGCTACTAACGTGCGGCTTACCTTGTTACCTGAAATGGCCGACTGCAATAAGTAGCACGAGGAGGCCTTGTTATGATACTGGAACAATAACCGCCAAGCCATGTCAGAGGCCGTCAGGCGGCCTAAAACTCTGACTCCAGCTCACACCACACTCAGCCCGTACGATCTTATTTCCTCTACTACGAGTAAAACAATACCCCTCTAGTACCCTATATCATATTATAGTAACATATATCTTTTGTCGAAAACAAGTTGGGATCGTATTCGATAGGGAAAATTACAATTTAATACAAAAATAGAATAGAGCAAACCGAAACGGCGATAATTAGCTGTAATAGGAAACTGTGTTTTTCGTATTTTGTTTTCTATGTAACTACGTAGTTGTTCGGCAATTATGTTAGGACTGATTGGTAAATTATTTTAAGAAGTGGGTTACAATCAAACAGGTGTGGACCAAGATAGCCCTGAAGATGCCTGCATATAATACAGGGTTATTCATAAAGGGTATGCTAAGCCGAAAAGAGCTCATAGTACTCATCATTATGAACAACTTTTACTATGGGACCAACTCGAAATTCGCGAAAAAAATCAGCTGTTCCATAGAAAAATGTCAATTACACTCGACAAAATGTATGGAACGAATGGCGAAATCTGATGAGTACTATGAGCCCTTTTCGGCTTAGCATACCCTTTATGAATAACCCTGTATAGTAAGGAAGTTAGGAATAGGTATTCAGGCAGTCTTCAATAAATGGAAAATTTACGTGTCCTGTTATTAGGTACCACATCACGCTTAAACTATGGAACGGATTTTTCAATGAAACTTCGGCGCTGTAATTAATTTATATCACGAATCAATATATTATGTACGAGTAGGATACTTTTTATTTCGGCAAACATTTGCTGATATGTTACATTTGTGACGAAACGAATCTTCCCTGTTTGAAGTAATAAACATATAATTATGTATAAGCATATGGCTTACAATATATAATATTTATTACCTATTATATATTCCGGAGAAGAAATTCAATGGCGTATGTGAATCCACCAACCCGCACTTGGCCAGCGTGGTGGAATACGGCCTAATCACCCTTCGAGGGTAGACCTGTATCCCAGCAGTGGGAGGATTAAAGGTTGCATATGACGATGATGATGATATGGCTTTATCTAAGTCTAAGACATTGGAATTTATAAAATTAAGTATGATGTCTTTGTCAACAGGTGCCATGTTGGTCTTGAGCTACCCTCACTTCTTGTACGCTGACATGAGGTACAGAAACGGAGTCATCGGCATGATGCCTCAAGAAGAACTACACAGGATCTTTATTGATATTGAACCGGTAAGGTACTTCCTACTTATTTATTTACCTAAAGTCTGTTCCAACCCAAGTTAAAGCGCTATTTTATTCTATGTGAGTGGTCAAGCGGAAAAGCACCTGTCGGCTGAATAATAGTTTCGAGTATTAGTTCACAAACAGGATTTGAAAACAAATATGGACTTTTTAAATAATAAAATTAATGTGTCACTTAAAATATTCTGTTTGAACTAAAACGAAGTTGATCGTCAGAAAACCGGGAAAAGATCCGTTCTCGTCAGATCCCTTTTCGCTAGACACTCACTTACATATGTGCACATATAATTGCTTCATTAGCGCGCACACCTACGTAGCTATTCGAAGATAGTCAGGCGCCTATCGCCTGATTGGCGTACTGATTTAATTATACCAGGCTAAACGTTGGCTAACGACCATGCTATTTCACCCATTTAGGGGCTGAATTTCACTTTCTTAGTACACCTTCACTCATCAAGACGAACACACCCTCCAAACTTTAAATCTCTAAGTCGTCAGTCGTCGAGTCAGGACTTCTTTCTTTCTCTATATATTTAGAACCAATTGTGTACTGTTATAGGGTAATAACTGTAATGAGTGATGTAAGGTGGATTATGTGTGTATGGAATTATATACCCTATTTGCATTGACTTGTAACTGATTTTAGATCAGGGTGAGGTTTAGTGATAGACACATAAAGATGTGTGCTTTACTGGAGCCGGCACAGGACTGGTCGCTGTAGCTCATTTGTAACATAAGTCTTATTAGCTAAGTGTTTGAAGTAAGTATGGGAAGTAGGTGACGAATAGCCCAAAAATGTTGGTTCTTTAGTTTTTTTACAAATATTTTCTTCAAAATTTTAGTAAAATTCAATTCAATTCAATTCAATTCAAAATTTAGTATGAATAAATGAACATGAACTAATATATTTTACGTGTTTCGCTGAATATGAATATTTACTAGCTTCAGATCGAAAATACCTAACTCGGTGCTTATATTTATTATGCCTAAGTACCATTCCTATAAAGTTTATAGATAATCTAAGTACTAAGGGAAAATCACTGCCTAATTAATGTAAGATTTTCGAAGATGGAACTTATTCGCTAATTTTTTTTTGTTCTGTTTCAGTTTAAAGACATTTTATTCATCTATATTTATAAAAATGAAACCCGTTTTCCTTGGTCACGGCCTCACGCGTGAATGGCTGGACCGATTTCACTAATTCTTTTTTTGTTGTATTTGTTATTATTAGGAGAAGGTTCTTACGGAAAAAAATATTAAGAAAATCTCTCAGAAATATTGAAAAACCCTAAAAACAGCCCTTTTATTTTTCCCAAACTAAAACGAGCTTTATTGCTATTGTATAAAGTTCATATTGAATTGCAAGCACTCACTGTTGTTTACGCAATGTAGGTATGTTCCTAACGTCCAAGAGTCAATTTGCACTTTATTACCTCTGTACAAAGTTCAAATTCAATCATATCTATCAAAACAGTGTGCGTTTTATACTGATAATTTTTACTATAAATTGACAAGTTAGCATCAACAAACTACGGTTGCTATAGTTACGCAATAGCATGAGAATAGAGGTTATAACAAAGAGTTCCTATAATTATTCTCAACACCTTTGGTCACGCCATCACGCGTGAACGACTATACCGATTTCAATTTACTCTACGTTTATCCCAAAGTCTACCCGTGCGAAGCCGGGACGGGCCGCTAGTTCTCATTAAAGATAAAACATCGCTTACATGAGAATACTATTGATACATATTATTCGTCGTCAATCGTCCTAGTAAAATAATAATTATTTAAAATAAACATATATTCTTGATACTTACATCTGACATATTAATACATAATAACACTAAGTATAAAATATTATAAATTGCCTTTCAAAACATATTGAGCAAGTCGCTTTTTAAACATGTTGAGCGAG
This sequence comes from Alcis repandata, assembly GCA_949125135.1. Lineage (NCBI taxonomy): Eukaryota > Metazoa > Arthropoda > Insecta > Lepidoptera > Geometridae > Alcis > Alcis repandata. Next base: position 9,420,890 of record OX421221.1, on the reverse strand, counting down.
TTAATGTTTTTTTTATATCGGAGTGTATTTTGTTAAAAAGGCTGTTTATTATCATTGTTAGGAGAATCTCATGAAAAAAGAAATTAAGGAAGTTGAGCGGAACATTAGAAAATTTTCGACATTCCGAAAATTTCCGACAATTCGATTTCAACAAGCGGGTCAGCTAGTTTTCTTACATTAATTTACAAAGTAATTATTTTGGTAATTGAAGGCCCCGTTCGTTTTGGGATCGAAAACAGTTCAAAACGCTGCTTTTGCTCCCAATCGTTTGCATGTGTGACACACGTGTACACATGCAAACGATTTTGACATTTTTAACTGTTATTTTTGTCACCGATTTTAAAACGAACGCGGGGGAAGATAGGTATACAAAAGTGTAATAATATTATCGCAGTCATCATTGTCATCCGCAGCTTCCTCTCTCTCACTAAAGGGTATAGGCCCCTCTTTTGTTAGGCCACCCACATGCCACCTGCCATTGCGAGGTGTAATTTTCTGTCAGACTCAGACTTTTATAGCACGCATGAGGTGTTTCATGCGTATTTTTCGCAATCCTATTGATTTCGTACGTAAGACAAAAACACACGCGAAATATTCAAAAATGAGATTCGTCCTGCGAAGTTGGCCATTGTTTCAGGAAGTAGGTAGGTATATCTCATTCTTATAGACTCAGGTCCTTACTGTTGCCCTGCCGTGGAGCGACGTAAACAAACTAGGGTTTCATGGACATGGCTGCCAGCGAATCTATCTTTTAGATAAACTTAGAAAAAAGGTAGAGCACCGCAGTTATCCGACTGAATCCACTTTTTGATACACGTTTGCTGTGGATTGTTCATTGTTTGTTTTTTTTTTTGTGTACGTTCTCTGCGCAAAGTCGGTGAGAACTGACGAGAGTAAAGTAGTTTTAATTTGCTAATGTGTGCATACGCGAAAGTAGAGATCTTGGCGGCGTCATCCAACTCTAATGTAGTGCTTCTTTTTCTCAAGGTCAAGCTGAGATGTATCTGTAGATTTTTCATCGTTCTATAATATGTATAAGAAATCGTGAAGCAGGCACTCGTCAACATCCTCTCTATTCTATAACTAGAAGTAGTACTGGGACATATAACATATTATAGGATTTCTTTCTGAAAGTAATTATAGGTCTTTGGAACAACATTTTTGCTTGATTTTTATTTAATTACTTTGATATTTTTGTCTTATTTTATCAAAGTCTGTAAAGTAATAATTTATTTAGCTACGGAACCCTACAATTAACGCATGCGCACTTGACATATTTTTTCAATTTTCATATTAGAACACCGGCACTCCGATCAGAGCTGCTAAGAGGGCGCAGTTCAACATCTTCCAGCGGCCCATCAGTGGGATCCCACCGACTGCGAACCTACGTACAGTACTCACACCTATCGTTTGGATCGAGGAGGTAAATGCTTTTCTTTAGCAATATACCTACTCCAGTATAGTCATATAGGACCTCTAATTTAATTTCGTCCAAAGCTTAACCACTTAAATATTGAACGACATTTTTTCATTATTCATTTTGGCACTAACCCTGACCGTCCTGTTAGGGGAGGTCAGGAATCAGCACGATCTTGAGCGATCATATAACAACATTTACCAACAAATTATTTACAAACCTTATCCTTACCTGTACCTTCAGGAAGACGTTAGCACTCGAGAATCAACAATAGAAATAGGTATCCATACAATTATTGTTAAAGAATTTGTAACTCATTGTACACCTACTATTGTTGTAGTGGTAGGGCTCTTTTGCAGAGCCCGCCTGGGGAAGTACCACACCTTTGCCAGTTATTCCACCGCCAAGCAGTAATGTGCAAACATTACTGTGTTCCGGTTGGAAGGGCATTGTTTCCAGTGTAATTACGGGGCAAATGGGAGATTAAACAACTTATATCTCAGGGTGACGAGCGCAGTGCTGTGCCGCGCAGGGTCTTGAATTCTGCGAGTTCAAAATTCTGGGTGGTGCAGACCTGTTATGGGCAAACGTGACGTTTAACATCAGGCGAGCGATTTGCTCGTCTCGTCACTCAATTACATTAAAAAAAAACACAACTACTCGGACCTACTTTAATAGTTGTAATACCCTAAACTTAGAATTTCAATAATTAAAGGTATTATTATTTATTCATAGAAATGAATAATAGTAGATATACTCGTAGTAGACAAAAATATTATTCGAAGTAAACATATTATAAGTCTATCAGTAGCAGTAGGTACCCTTAGTAGGTACCTACGAGTTTCGACAGTTTTCGAAACGATTAAACGGATATCATAGAACTATGCGAGTAAACATCATAGTTCTAGTGACAGTCTCGCCTCGTGTAACTGTTTATAGAAACGGAGTACTCGGCCGAGGGCACTGTCTCGCCACTGTACTCGTTACGTGTAATCAACCCATTAGTGGCTTTATGACATTAATTTACAGTAAAGCGTTCCTGACGGAAACGTGAAGGAACTATTTATAATTTACTAGCGACCTGCCCCGGCTTCGCACGGGTATGAAACATAGTTTGTTACTCGCTAATAGTGTAGCTTTATATTTGTGAAAGATTTTTTTAAATCAGTCTAGTAGTTTTCGAGTTTATTCATTACAATCATGCAAATATTTCCTCATTATAATATTACCAGCGACCTGCCCCGGCTTTGCACAGGTATGTATATGTAATATAGCTTATGTGACTCTGGGATAATGTAGCATTATAATGGTAAAAGATTTTTTTAAATCGGTCCAATAAATTTTGAGTTTAATCGTTGATCGTTCGTACAAAAATCCAAAAAATATAAATCTTTCCTCTAAAGAGGAAAGGAGCTTATGAAACGTTTTATCGATTTCGAAAACTATTAAATCTCATACTAGTCTCTCGGGCTTGTAATACATATTTTCTATAAACAAGCGATGATATTTATGAAAATTTATTCCCACTCGATTCCTTGCCGGCTGAATGGATTTTAATAAATTTGGAGTGGAAGTAGCACATACCCCGAGTTAATACCTATATAGGTACCTACCAGTTTCTCGACGACTCTTGTACCTACCTACTAAATACTAAGATAACTTTTTTTGCATTTTCTAATGGATGCTATTTTGTAGAGTAATATAATAAAAACTACGATGTTGGGAAGCTGCCGACGAGGTTTTAAAGTTTTTCCTACTAATCATCTTTATATATAAAAATGAATCGCCGTAAGTTAGTCTCGCTAAAACTCGAGAATGGCTGGACCGATTTGAATTTTTTTATTTTTTTTGTTTTGATCGCTCTAATACAGGAAAGGTTTAAAAGTAAAAAAAAGCTGGTGAAACCGCCAGGTGCAGCTAGTCTCAATATCTATACTAATAGGTATTATAAAGAGGAAAGATTTATTTTTGTATGTTTGTGTTGAATAAACTCAAAAACTACTGGACCGATTTCAAAAATTCTTTTACCATTGGAATGCTACATTATCCCTGAGTAACATAGGCTATATTTTATACCCGTGCAAAGCCGGGGCAGGTCGCTAGTGATATTATAAATGTCAACGTTTCTTTGTTTGAAGTACCTACTCAATCACGCTAAAACAGCTTAGATTAGGGTGTCGTATAGAGGTAGCTTCAACCCTAGGTTAAAAACATATTGGCTACTTTTTATCCAGGAAATTTTAGGCTTCTGTAGGATAGCGGGTGGAACCGCGGGCACAGGTCGTAATAAATAACCCTGTTTTGTATGTTATATGGTTCTTCTAGGATAGCTAATGAAACCACGGGACGTTTATACTAATACTTACCTACGTTATTTATTTGATTATTATTTGATCTAAAGTAGATTCTTATCTCAGTCTATAGATCTACCAGAAGAGTTCAAAGACGAACTGCGTTCGCGGCTGCTCTGGGCGCTGGATCTGCTGGATATTCTCATCCCGGTGCTGATCGCCGTGTGCTGTGCTGTGCTGCTGCTGGGCCTGGTGCTGATGTGGCGCGCGAAGGCGAAGTCGAAGACAAGTGCCTCACAACAGCCACTACCAATCTCAACCGAAGATAAAATATAATTCCTACGTGCTAATTTCATTTTTTCCTTTAGTTTTAGTAGGCATTTATACCAGCCCGCTTAGGATGCGCGCCGACAAATGTTGGAAACTATTTTTAATTGAGAGACAGGGGTATACCAACAGATAGCCTGTTCGCATTTTTGCACGACTAAATGATCGAGAAGATGCTAGAGGATGCTAGGCTAACTGGTGTAAGTGTAACAGAAAGGTGTAATAATACTTGTACAGTCCATGGCGAGACTGATTTCTCCTGAATCCCGAATCAGAATTCTATCCGGAAGGTCTCCGGAAGTGCAACCCTAACAGCTTAACAGCACTGCAGACTAAAAGGCGTCAAATGCCACATATAAGTAGGGGAGACCGGGGCAAGATGGGATACTTAAGAGAAAAAACGCCTTATGAAAATTAAACTGTTTATCAAAAATCTTTTGCAACAAAAGCAACACTTACGAGTATAGTTTTCATTAGTATAATTTTTATCTTTTATGGCTCTAAACCACATATTTTTTTGGCAAATCCTAATTAAATGGCACAAGTCAAAAATCCCGTCTTGCCCCATGACCGGAGCAAAATGGGAAACGCTATGGGGCATAATGAGTACACATTTTAATCTGGTTGGCAACGTTCACTTATATGGCATATAGGGGAGACCGGGTACAAAAGTAACGGCGGCGGGTCGAAAGTAACAAACGCCCTGTAGGTATATTCAATCACCAAAACATCGCGTCGCTGCCGTCGCGTGATACTCGGGTGCACCCCCCTCCCCTGCAAACAGTTGCCGTGTGCGCCACGCGCTGTTTGGTTGTGTGAGGAGACGCTCTGTGAATTTACTGCACAAAAGTAAGTTTTTTGACATTTACTTATTTTATGTTTACGTATAGTTAAAAGTATGATATCAACACGAATATTTGCATATAGTTTCTTGATAAAATTGACTGTTGAGTGTTTTAATCCGTTTTTGTCTATCACGTTTCGTTTTAAGGTTATATTTCATATTTTAACAAAAATGAGGTAGGGTAAAAAATTACATAGCTATATGGGTAGGTACACAAGTAACATGTTACTTTTGGATGTATGGTATGGATTCATCAACGCAAATTATTTATGAGTCTTTATTTGAACAGAATGCCGCGACAACGCATAAGAACGACCACACAAGGGACTACTGACATGGAAAAAGAAAGAATGCAATCGGAGAAGAATACCAACTCAGAAATAAAGCCAAGAAGACAGTTTTACTAGTATGTAGGTGTGGTGTAGGTGTATTTGTAATACAAATGTTAATTTTTTGCTATTATATGCAGTTCCTAGTAAATATTTCTTAATTTAACATGTTTTATTTAAAAAATTAGAAACCCACTTTGTCCTGTTACTTTCGACCCACGCCGTGTTACTTCCGACCTGCCAACGTGGTCGAAAGTAACAAGAGACGATTTTTTTTCAAGTCCTTAAATTTCATTAATACAAATCAATACCTATTAAGTTAAATTAAGACGATAATGTAAAGAGCATGAAAAAAAAAAAAAAGGGTTTTTTTTTTTTTGTGACCCAGGGAAAATCCTTTATGGATACCACGCCCGCCCCGGGGAGGGCAGGGCGGAAGGGTAGCAACGCCCACCTCCGATGTAAGAATTTACAAAATTATACTTATTTTAAATAAACAAATTGATAAATTTAGAAGCAAAAAAATAAAAAACACATAAAAACGAAAGAAAGCTTAAAGACTCTGTGACAAGTAGTGTTTGTGTGGTGTGTATATATAGGTGTGCATGTAGGTGTGTGTGTGTGTGTGTGTGTGTATGTGTGTGTGTGTGTGTGTGTGTGTGCGTGTGGTGACTTAAGTAGAAACTGTGATGAAATCCTCAGTATCTTGGTATGACATAGATAGGAGACATTCAACACATTTTAGTTTGCATTTATAAGTAGGGAGTGGGTAAAAAGATAAATATTTGTTTAGTTTATTATAGAGGAAGGAGCTAATAACATTATAATGACGACCAGCAATAGCCGTGCGACAACGCTCAGGAAGACACACTTTGTCAGATCTCCGAATAATATATATATCCGCGTAATACACAAAAAAACTGGTTGCCTAGAAAGATCAGTAGGTAGTTCGAGTAAACATCTATTGTATTCCTGACAAAACATTATTGCATCCAGAAAGACCCGTATTGCTTAGAAAATAAAGATCCTTATATTCCGCGCGGCGCCCGAACTTGTTTGCATCGCGCGACGCGAACCAGTTCTATCGCGACTACTTTTGCTTCTTCTGTGGCATTTTTCTACCAAGTTCCGGCGCCACGCGACTATGACTGATTCTGCGACTTTTCTGTTTTATTCGAGATGGTTCGAGGCCGGCGTAACAATTTATTACATGTAAGTTAATACACAATAAATGAAGTTTATAACAAATAGATGGTTTTTGTTTTTTAACCGACTTCAAAATGGCGACAGTTCTTCAATTCAACAGTTGTTTTGTGGTTATGTCAATATTTATTATAGTTATTAAATGCTTAAAAACAGAAATCAGTGTACCAGAAACCATAATAATCAAGACTACAATTTAAACATTCACATGATACAAATTTTAAGTAGTTGGCTTTATTTATTGGAGCATGTACCTATAATGTACATACTACTCAACAAAAAAAATGGGTAATTAACAAGAATATTATTTTTACAAAACAAAAAACAAAAACCGACTTCAAATGACCGACTATTGAGTTATTCATCTATTTGTCGCGCACATACTTAATGCAAATTTAAGACTTATATGGTTTTCTCATGTATACCACTATCAGAACTGGACTAAATTAAAATGAGACCAAATGGGAAGCGTCAGCTTTCTAATAAAAAAAGAATCATCAAAATCGATTCACCCAGTCAAAAGTTATGAGGTAACAAACAAAAAAAAAAACAAAAAAAAAACACATCCGAATTGATAAACTCCTCCTTTTTTGAAATCGGTTAAAAAAAAGTAAAAAAATGCCAGCAAAATGTACTTTTTGAAAAATCTATTAAAATAAGTTATATTTTTATGATTTCTTAAAAAAATAGTGACAAGCATTTATATTGCCAACTAGCTGCAGCCGGCAGTTTCACCCGCTGTTTTTTTTTTACTTTTAAACCTTCCCTGTATTAGAGCAAACAAAAAAAAAAAAAACAACAAAACAGACCAAAAAGATCGGACCAATTTCTGAACACACCTATAAATATTTGACAACCAAGTGACACTTTTTTTATTTCTAAAAAGACAAAAGAGATCGGACATTCCCAGTTTCCCGTACCGAACATCAAATGTTTCACAGGTAGGAACAGTTTGTATTGAAAAATAAAATTGTCAATTTAGTATAATATTTTTCTTTACTTATTATTCATGTTTCTCACCGTTCAAACCTTCCCTGAACTTTTACAAATATATCAAGACCAAAATTAGCGAAATCGGTCCAGCCGTTCTCGAGTTATAGCGAGACTAACAAACAGCGATTCATTTTTATGTATAAGATAAGAAAATTTTTATATATAAGAAGAAGATTAAAAAGATTAAAATATAAGAACAAGTTTTCTAAACATTAAACTAATAAGAGAAATTTATACCTAGTTTGTTTGTATGTAAATGGCATGATCTATGCATCAATGATTTCAAAAAAACCTGTTTATGAGTTTGTTTTGGTCATCTACTTACATTCACAAAATTCGTAACAAGACAATATCAAATTTTGGTAGCTTTGATTTACTAAAAATTTTAAATTATTGTTGGTAAATTTTGTACATAACAACCCTAAAATATACTTATGTTATATGAAACCAATTTTAAAATAATGGTTAAAGTTACATAAACATGAAGTATGTTTACTGGCTGTCGTTCAAATCTTGCCATTGCTTTCTGAATAGCTGCTTCATTTTTTCTGGAACAGGAACTCCGGAATGTGCAGGTAATGGACGTCACTTCCACGGAGGCTTTTTAGCACACTTGGTCACACTGTTGGGCGCCGGAACAGGCTTTTTCTCTTTAGGCTTAGGAGTGGCCATCTTTGGGGTCGTGTTGGTCCTTTGTCTTACAGAGTAGAGTCTTACAGATTGATTTCTGAATAGCTGCTTCATTTTTTCTGCAACAGGAACTCCGGAATGTGCAGGTAATGGATGTCTCTTCCACAGAGGCTTTTTAGCACACTTGGTCACACTGTTGGGCGCCGGAACAGGCTTTTTCTCTTTAGGCTTAGGAGTGGCCATCTTTGGGGTCGTGTTGGTCCTTTGTCTTACAGAGTAGAGTCTTACAGATTGATTTCTGAATAGCTGCTTCATTTTTTCTGCAACAGGAACTCCGGAATGTGCAGGTAATGGAAGTCTCTTCCACAGAGGCTTTTTAGCACACTTGGTCACACTGTTGGGCGCCGGAACAGGCTTTTTCTCTTTAGGCTTAGGAGTGGCCATCTTTGGGGTTGTGTTGGTCCTTTCTCTTACAGAGTAGAGTCTTACAGATTGATTTCTGAATAGCTGCTTCATTTTTTCTGGAACAGGAACTCCGGAATGTGCAGGTAATGGATGTCTCTTCCACAGAGGCTTTTTAGCACACTTGGTCACACTGTTGGGCGCCGGAACAGGCTTTTTCTCTTTAGGCTTAGGAGTGGCCATCTTTGGGGTCGTGTTGGTCCTTTGTCTTACAGAGTAGAGTCTTACAGATTGATTTCTGAATAGCTGCTTCATTTTTTCTGGAACAGGAACTCCGGAATGTGCAGGTAATGGATGTCTCTTCCACAGAAGCTTTTTAGCACACTTGGTCACACTGTTGGGCGCCGGAACAGGCTTTTTCTCTTTAGGCTTAGGAGTGGCCATCTTTGGGGTCGTGTTGGTCCTTTGTCTTACAGATTATTTTGTATTGTTCACTGGAATAATAAAAACGATGACAAGTTAGTGTATTGTTGTAATAAATAAATTCCTAATTATTTAATTTTTACAGCAGGCGTCACAGACATGGGGACCCTTGGGTCTCTCTCGTTAAATCAGTGCTGTGATTCAGTCAAGCGGCTTAGTTGTAATTACTAATTTCTATAACTACTATTGGTAGTAAATCAATGTGATCAATACTTTGTAATGTCTATTATATAAGTATACATAAAACGTTTCACGCTCATAGCTCCCCACTAGGATAATTTGTGCCTGGGATGCCAACAAAGACAAGGATAACTAACACCCAGACTCAGAGAAGATATTGAAATTCATCATTCAAACATCTGTCCAGCCTGGAATCAAATCATCTGGACTTGCGGCTTATAAGGCGGATATCCTAAATACTTAGGTACTTACTTTTGAGTGGAATCTTTTCGAGCTGTATTTCGTTTACAGTTGTTTTTTTTATGGCGGTAGCGGGGGATGATCTGCCTTTCGAAGTAGGTAGTCGACTTTGTAGTGTTGTTACGACTTACTTTTGACGTCGCTTTGGGAGCTTGTCTAGGCGCCATGCTGTTTGGTAAAAAGTTAAGTTTATTATTTAGTAAATTGCTTTAACTTGCAAGGAATTTTAATTCAAATCAAAATTAACGAACCAAACCAAAACGCAAAGCAAAACGAAAACACAATCGAGCGAGTCTGACACTTCTTACATTTATACAATGACAGATAGTTAAAATGATTGAATTTGACATTTACCATGACAATTTGACGTATAACTTTTTTTTAATGCCTGCCTCTATACAGGCAAGTCTGTCAGAAACAGTGACAGATAAGTTGTAAACGTTAGGTACCTAGCTAGAAGTAGTACTGGGCTGGGACGGGACATACCTAATAACATAGGGATTTCTTTCTGAAAGTAATTATAGGTCATTGGAACAACATTTTTGCTTGATTTTTATTTAATTTTTTGTCCTATTTTATCAATGTCCCTCAAATTTTATCAAAGGAACCCTACAAATAACGCATGCGCATTTGACATATTTTTTTCAATTTTCATACTAGAACACCGGCTCTTCCAGCGGCCCATCAGTGGGATCCCACCGACTGCGAACCTACGTACAGTACTCACACCTATCGTTTGGATCGAGGAGGTAAATGCTTTTCTTTAGCAATATACTCCAGTATAGTCATAAAGGACCTCTAATTTAATTTCGTCCAAAGCTTAACCACTTAAAATATTGAACGACATTTTTTCATTATTCATTTTGGCACTGACCCTGACCCTCCTGTTAGGGGGAAGGTCAGGAATCAGCACGATCTTGAGCGATCATATAACAACATTTACCAACAAATTATTTACAAACCTTATCCTTACCTGTACCTTCAGGAAGACGTTAGCACTCGAGAATCAACAATAGAAATAGGTATCCATACGAATTTGTAACTCATTGTACCTAAATAGTTGTACGTATACACAACTACTTGGTTAATATACAAACGGAGTACCTACTCGGCCGAGGGCACTGTCTCGCCACTGTACTCGTTACGTGTAATCAACCCATTAGTGGTTTCATGACATTACAGTAAAGCGTTCCTGACGGAAACGTGAAGGAACTATTTATAATTTACTAGCGACCTGCCCCGGCTTCGCACGGGTATGAAACACAGTTTGTTACTCGCTATTAATGTAGCTTATATATTTTGTGAAAGATTTTTTTGAATCAGTCTAGTAGTTTTCGAGTTTATTCATTACAATCATGCAAATATTTTCTCTTTATAATATTACCAGCGACCTGCCCCGGCTTTGCACAGGTATGTATATGTAAATATAGCCTATGTGACTCTGGGATAATGTAGCATTTTAATGGTGAAAGATTTTTTAAATCGGTCCATTAGATTTTGAGTTTAATCGTTGACAAACATACAAAAATCCAAAAAATATAAATCTTTCCTCTAAAGAGGAAACGAGCTCTATGAAACGTTTTATCGATTTCGAAAACTGTTAAATCTCATACTAGTCTCTCGGGCTTATAAAATACATATTTTCTACAAACAAGCGATGATATTTTATGAAAATTTATTCCCACTCGATTCCTTGCCGGCTGAATGGATTTTAATAAATTTGGAGTGGAAGTAGCACATACCCCGAGTTAATACCTATATAGGTACCTACCAGTTTCTCGACGACTCTTGTACCTACCTACTAAATACTAAGATAACTTTTTTTGCATTTTCTAATGGATGCTATTTTGTAGAGTAATATAATAAAAACTACGATGTTGGGAAGCTGCCGACGAGTTTTAAGGTTTTTCCTACTAATCATCTTTATATATAAAAATGAATCGCCGTTGGTTAGTCTCGCTATAACTCTAGAATGGCTGGACCGATTTTAATTTTTTTATTTTTTTGTTTTGATCGCTCTAATACAGGGAGGGCTAAAAGTAAAAAAAAAGCTGGTGTAACCGCCAGGTGCAGCTAGTCTCAATATAATATAGTAAATGTCAACGTTTCTTTGTTTGCTAAGTACTCAATCACGCTAAAACAGCTTAGATTAGGGTGTCGTATAGAGGTAGCTTCAACCCTAGGTTAAAAACATATTGGCTACTTTTTATCCAGGAAATTTTAGGCTTCTGTAGGATAGCGGGTGGAACCGCGGGCACAGGTCGTAATAAATAACCCTGTTTTGTATGTTATATGGTTCTTCTAGGATAGCTAATGAAACCACGGGACGTTTATACTAATACTTACCTACGTTATTTATTTGATTATTATTTGATCTAAAGTAGATTCTTATCTCAGTCTATAGATCTACTTACCAGAAGAGTTCAAAGACGAACTGCGTTCGCGGCTGCTCTGGGCGCTGGATCTGCTGGATATTCTCATCCCGGTGCTGATCGCCGTGTGCTGTGCTGTGCTGCTGCTGGGCCTGGTGCTGATGTGGCGCGCGAAGGCGAAGTCGAAGACAACTGCCTCACAACAGCCACTACCAATCTCAATCGAAGATAAAATATAATTCCTACGTGCTAATTTCATTTTTTCCTTTAGTTTTAGTAGGCATTTATACCAGCCCGCTTAGGATGCGCGCCGACAAATGTTGGAAACTATTTTTAATTGAGAGACAGGGGTATACCAACAGATAGCCTGTTCGCATTTTTGCACGACTAAAGGATCGAGAAGATGCTAGAGGATGCTAGGCTAACTGGTGTAAGTGTAACAGAAAGGTGTAATAATACTTGTACAGTCCATGGCGAGACTGATTTAGAATTCTATCCGGAAGGTCTCCTTACCTTAGTTTTTTTATAAATTTAAGTCAAGTGCAACCCTAACAGCTTAACAGCAGACTAAAAGGCGTCAAATGCCACATATAAGTACCTACTTACTGCGACCTACTTTGTGCGACCTGCCCAGTCAGTGACTACATCTTAGCGTTGTCGAAAAATTTACGAAGTTAGTTTCAAATTATGTATCGTAAAATAAAGTTAACATACACATTTTTCTGTAACACTTTTTATATGGTCGACAGTGCAGTAGGTACCAACCTAAATACTTACGAGTAGTTTAGTTATTGGAGTGTAGACCTCCGAGAAACGCGGCTGTTGCAGTATCCGTAGCGTCGTCACCGATGAGGGCACCGCCGCTACGGCTGTTGTAGCATCCGTAGCGTCGTCACCGATGCGGGCACCGCCGCGCCGCTCTGCCGCGTCCAGCATCGTATGGGATAGTGTCTTTCACTAATATTTTAATTTCAAACTTTGTACGTTTTGATGTTTTCATTACTCTATCACGTAAAAACAGCTCATCGTATTAGGATGACATTTGGTAAGATGGTAACTTATACCCTGGTTTAACATAATATGGCCTTCTTTTTGTCTCAGAAAATGTAGGTGAAACCGCGGAGCGCAGCTAGCCTATTAATATGTATACCTATTTATGACTAGAGATAATACTGCAGTACCTAAAGAGTAGAGACTGCTCTTTGCAATAAGGCCGCCAGTCATTGCACTGGTTTTAAGTGTTACCTATAATATGTATATAGAGTTTATCTGTATACCTAGCGATGTCACATTTAACACGTTCGGTGCCACCGACTCGCCCGGAGAGTTCACGTAAATCTTATTCCAGTGCCGACGACTCGCATGGCGAGTTCAGTGTTTTTCCGTAAAATTTAGGTGGCATCCGAGAAGACATCATGAAAATCGTAGTGGTACTGAACGTGTTAAATGTGATTTGTCAAAACAGTTAACTCAGTTGCTCGCTTAAAAAATAAAGAATCCACCTATCATACCAGTCCTGTGTATAAAGCGTCTAGCATTAGTTTTATCTTGAATTAGTTCCTAACAGTCGATTAGTCCGGCCCTGCAAAATCGATCGAACTAGCGGCTCTAGGCGATTTATTCGAAGATTGTGGAGCTTACCTGCAAGATCTATACAAATGTCTGAAACTATCCAGACATGACTCGGCTAAACTGGTCTACCTACCTACTATGTATAATACATAATTTATAAAATACCTACCTACCTCTCCTGTCCTAGGACCCATGGGTGAAGTGAAATAAAAACTGAGCTTGAATGTTTATTCCATTAAAATTTGTTTACATATAGAGTTCATTACAATTAATATTTCACACAAAGCTGCAAATATATTCTTACAAATCATGGAATCTAAAAAACGCTCGCAAATTAAAATCACATGTACCTACTTATTTATTTCAAGGCTGATAAGGAAGTCGGGGTAAATAGTCTTTCATTTTCTGGACTAGATAAATGATTGAGATTTCACGATACGTACTACTCAAAATATCTAACGTAGGCATAAAAATAGTTAACAAATTATTTAATAAGCGCGAAACACAAGTCGCCCGGCCTCGTTATCAGCCTCTATAGACAGTGTGCAGCCGAAACGCGGCCTTTTTTTCCCGGGAACGAAACCGAGATCATACCTTGGAAACAATATTTAATTAATTTTGAACTGATGGCAATATTAAGACTGTCGCTCATTACTCCATAACACGAGATTAAAAACGAAGCATTAGAATGCGGACCCCAGATTGTGCAGTCCTGGTCAATTTACTACTCTCAATGTTCGTCGCTTGAGGTTCTGTTATAAGCCCAGATTTCAATACCTTTTTTAATCCCTGTCGTTACTATGTGTCTAATGAACGACGCCCCTAAGTAGTCACGAGGATAAAAACCACGGTTAAGCTGCACAAGCTATGATCATAAAATATTATCCATTTATTATACATCAAAATTGAAGTTTACATTTTCATTTATGTGATGGGGGCTATATCGCTTAATACGTAACCTATTACTTAAATAAAAGTGTCATACATATATATTTAATACGACAATCATTGCGTAAAGTCGCCGTACCTAACACATGTTAACAGTAAACTACCTTACTTTTTATAGAAACTCGTGTGAAATAATTTATGTATAAAATGATCTTATTTTCTGCGTTTGAAACAGAAACTAATTGAACCGCCATCAAAAGACATTATAATAGAATGAAATTTCATGTCATATTTCATTCAATTAGCAGTAGGTACGAAAAGTACCTACTTGTAAGAATTTCTTTTGGAGGAATGAAGGCCAAAATACATAGGTGGTCAAAAAGTAGGTACAAGTATTTACATAGAAAATGAAATGTTAATTACTGAAAGTTAAAGTAAGTAAGTAAAAGAGATCATAGTAACGCATTCCGACGGATTTTAGCGTATATCTATTATTAACACTTTAACTGCTGCTAATAATCACATGTTAAAGTGTTAAGTCGGGAAAAAATCTGTACGTAATCTGCCAGTATATGTAAGTTTGTAATCAAATATTGCTGCTTGTCATTTACTGATTTTGATAGGTATATAGTTTTAAATTACAAAGAAAATTATTTGAAAGAAATATGCGCTGTTTTTTTTTCGTCTGATAATATGTGACACCAAAATATCGGTAGGTATATTTATTTAGATTTTTTTTTATATGACAAACTAGAAAAAATATATTCTGGCTATTTATGCAATACCAATATCCGGGTAGGTAGTTCAGAATAAGGATGTTTTTTTACTTTTTCCTAATACATGCATCCATAAAACATTCAACTGATGGAATCGAAACTTTGCATATGCGAGTCCGAAAGACTCGGTACTGAGTCCAAAATCTCCGAGTATGGAGTGCGGGCATCAGCAATTTTTTTTTAAATGCTTTTGCACTTTCTATGTAAACACGACTGACTTTTTCACCGACTTAATAATATTTTGTTTCTGAAATAACCATTTCATTTTTCACAAGAAAATTTAGAAGTATTTCATCTCGATGCTGTAAAGAAAAGCATAACAATTCCGCGAGAAAATAAGACCTTACTTATTCTAAACATTCATTTTTATAAGGAAATGCCCACGAAATAGAAGTAACTAGTTGCTTTAAAACTATACTTGTTTTAAAGTAAGTAGTGCCTAAGTATTACACATATTTTATAATCAGTATATAATAAAGTACCTACAAAGGGGAAGAAATACGGACTGCGAATATTTTAATAAATCCGAAAGTCGTATTGAACCTAGCTTTAAGTCTGGATGAAGTCTCACACAACATGGAACTCGGAAAGCCGGGCAATTTACGTCGCCCTCACCTCCTTACATTTTATTGTATTCTGCCCATGGTGTTGTAAGTGGTATCCGACCAGAGATGAGTATGACGCTAGACCAGGAAACAGTCCAACTAAATCGTAACAGTAATAATTAACTAAATAGAATATTTAAGTTATGATCATAAAACATTCAAAATGGAAATATTCTCTATTATTGTTCAAAAGTTTCTTAAAATTGAAAACGCCACATGTATGTTAACATTAATATGTGGCGTCACGTTTGACAATAATAATAATTGTTTTGGCAGTTGTTTATATTTCAATCGACTTACCATGTAAGCTATGTACACTATTTAATATTTTATTATTGGGAGACAGGGATTTTTTTATTAATTTAAATGTTATTATTACTAAGTGATTAGTAGAAGAAAAAAAAATTGTGAAATAATGGTGTGAGCTTTCGGAAATTTACCAGACTATACGGTACTGGGGTGTCTCAGCGAGTGTGCTGCCGGCGTACTACTAATGAAAGAAAAATAAATCCCATTACAAATTGTGGTTCCTGCTAAACGGTAATTTATGCTGATCTAGAAAAGAGAAACATCACCATATTGGGCATTGTCCTTTACCACAGAATTGTAATCGATAATAGCTTAGTAACAAATAAAAAATATCATGTATACGGTAACAAAAACCCGTACAAATAATCTTGTGTTAAAATTTTATGCATTTGCTAATATACAATAATATAATATTCCCTATATTATGAGTGTGACATTCAATTATAATCAAAATAAAGTCGACATAAATCTGCGTAGACAAAAAAGTGCCTCATAAAATAAACCTGTCAACTAAAACGTCTAGGGCTGTTAAATTCAATTTGTAATAACTACATCTAATTAAAATATAGTCTACAATAATCTGCATAGAAATAAAAAGTGCCCCATAAATAATAATCTGTCAACTAAAACTTCTAGGACTGTTAAACTTCAATTCATAAAATTAAAATATTATTGGAATTTAAACAATATCATTAAAATAAAATCAGTCCTCTAATAATTCGACTAAAAACGTACGATTTATTTACATCATTAATATTATGTATATTATTTATGTAATACCTACTCTATAATTTTGTAGCGTATGTATTTACAGGTATGTATGTACAAGATCTATGTGAAGTGTAGTTGAGAGTCGTGTTTAACATTAGTCCACATGTTTGTCGGCGTGGCTACGCTTGCGGCCCTTGGCGTGCGCGAGCATGGTGACCAGTTTCTTGTGGCTGTCGCCGACGATCCAGCCGTGCTGCGGCTGCGGCCCGGGCGGCTCCTCTCCCTCCGACGACCAGTAGTGCGCGGCGCGAACGCGCATCTTAGGCCCGGACGGCCCGCGCGTCCCGCACGCTTCAATCTCATCGCTGCGGCCGCCGCTCGCAACTCGTCCCCTCGCGCCTTTCGACTGATGCCTAGCCTTTCTCCCACCCGAGTGATGCCCATCCTTCTTTCGGTTCTTTTTTTTTCGAGAAGCGCTCGCCATCACAGAATCGGCGCTATTGGGCCTTGGCGGGCCCCCGTCGAACTCAGACTCCGAACTCCAATGTTCCGCCAGTACGTTTTGTTTGCCGACTGTACATTTTCTTCTAGCCCTTTGATGTGCTACGCCCGCATTGTCGAACGACTGATCAAATGCTTCGGCGCTGTAGTCATAGCTTGTGCTAATACCTTCGTCTGATTTTCTGGGAGATTGTTTCTCCCCTGTAAATCTGGAAACGGGTGCCGTAAACTCGCCCACATCTTCCGACAGCGTCTCATCTTTATCTCCATGGTAAACGCTGTTCGGATCCATGTTACTCTTCATAGAATCTCCTCCTTTAATGAGGTCAGATTCTTCGTCGGCGCGATTATCTTTGACAGTTCCAACATCATCGTCGGTCTTCGTCTCATCATCATCATAGTCCTTGCTTTTATCCGTTTGAGTACTCTTTGTAGATGTTATTTTATGAGCAATCTCACGAGCGTCATATTTTTGTAAACGAATAAGAGCTTTTGGAACGACCAGTATATCAATTTCGTCCTCGCTTTTTGAAAAGCTATCATGTTTCGAATTACGTTTGTGTCTCTTCAATTTTGATGTCTGTGTACTTTGTGAAGACACCATCGTATATATTTCTGATTTGGCGGCTTGGGTAGGTGATAGCCCTATTGAATATTTGGTAGCAGCCGATTCATTACCAGATTCCGCGTCAGAATTATCTATTCTATTATCTGTTTGAACACAAGTTGATGCTTTTTCGGCGGGTAATACCAGGTGCATAAATTGTCTGTTCAATGCTTCCGGTTTATCAAAATCGAATTCATCTTCACTATTGTAGTTTGTTTGTAGCTTAGAAGCACCTGTTTTTGTGGCTTTAATGTTTGTGAAATTTGTAATATTGGTTTCATCTTTCGTTGCAGATTCATGAGCAATGATGTCCGTGAAGTTAACTTGTGTCGACTCTTCAGACATTAGACTATAACCAACACTTTCCTTTTGCTTATCATCAATCGAGAATATTTGCATTGAACCAGAGTCTGTCAAAACATCGTTTTGGCATAATGAAGATTTATAATCTGATTTACTTAGAGAATGTTTGTCAGTATTCAAGTTTTCATTTTCGTTTTTACTATTTGTTGGTAAAGATTCGCAAATATTCGTTGTGTTGTAACTTTCGTCAAAAATAGATATTATATCATTGTTTTGTAAAAATGTATGGTCTTTGGACTTAGTCAGATTGTGTTGCGCCCCAATCGACGAGTTAACATTACTTTGAAGAATATTTTTTGATGTTATTATACCTTTTTGATTCTCGGAGGTGTCATTTTTCTTAGGTTTAGATTCGGTTTCCAGCAAACTATCGAACAATTGGTCAAGATTCGGTCTAGGTTTTTCAGGCACCTTTATATCTGGTTTTTCACATCGCAATGCATTGTTCTTAAATATATTTCCAATAGCCGTATTTTTGTCGGCATTTTTATTTTTACTAACACAATTCAATCTTCCGCATCCTCTATCGACATCGCTGTCGTAAGAATCATTATCACTAGGGCAAATGCAATTGGTATCGTTAGACATGTAGAAAATAAAATCTCCTTCAGGTGAAGATATCTCACTTTCGTAGTCACTTTCATCTACCAGATCAGGAATGAAACCCGAGGTACTAGCTATAGCACTATCAGCATTTTTTATGTCGTTGTCATCTTCGTAGTTTTTTGGTATCTCAAAGCCTTTTTGTAGTTTTAAGCAGGAGTCATCCATAGACTTTTCAGAGTTTTTTTCAATTTGTTTATCAAAATCCCGTCTCTCTTCTCTTGGGATACTATTGTTTTCCCCCTTTTCATGTTCATCTCTTTCTTTTACAGCTTCAATATTAATAGAATCTTTTACTTCAGGTTTTCTTTCTTTTTCTCTACTTTTTACTTTATCTTTTTCTATGTCTTTTGGTTTATCTTTATTTTTAAATTTATTTTTGTTATGCATACTTTTGAATCTATTCATTACGGTCGAAGGCCTGAGGTCGAATAGTTCTGCGTCTTCGCTGTCCTTAAATTCGTAAATGTCTCTTTCTAGACCTGATTTGTCTTTGTCATCGAGTTCACTGCAAGTACTGTCCGAATCACTTTCTTTTCTCCGTTTAGTTTTTCGTCGCTTTTTTGACTGCCTCGGTGGAGAAATATTAGTTGACATGATCAGATCTTGCGTAGAAATTGATATTTTAATTCCTTCAAATCCTTTCAGTGCTCCTTTTGTAGGTACTTGTGTATTTTGATAATTTTTCTTGGCACTTTTTGCAGACTTCTTCCTTTCAGATTTTTTTCGGGACTTCGCGCTGTAAAAGTTTGTAGTTTATAGACTAGTACTGCTAATTTTTTGGAAAATTTTGCCACTGTAGAAAATAACAGGTATTTTTTGGTTCATCTCGAAAAAAAAATAAAACAGTATAGTACAAGGGACGTTTGAAAAGTTCTCGGCATGAAATATTAATAAAGAAGTACAAAAATAATTTTATGATGGCTCGATAGCTTAATGAATTCAAAAGTAAAATCCGAAACTTAAAAAGATTGGCTGTTCCATTATTATTATTTTTTATTTTGAATCGGAACATCAGCTTGGAATTTGAGACCAGAGAATACAGAGCGGTGACTAAATATAAAAAAAAATAAAAAATTTAAAATGATCTATGTATTTATATTCAATAGTGAAAAAACGGTTTGGTCACCGCAGAACGCAAACTCAAAAGTGTTGTCAGACAACTCGGAGCCTTTCTCAAATGTATGCCATTGTTTTTTAAAGCGATTTATAACCACTGATGAGACTTGGATTTAGCACTTTATTTCTAAGACAAAAAGTAATCTAGACAGTGGAAATATATTGGTTCACCGACACCTAAAAAAGCAGTCATTTTTTCTGCAGAAAAAGTATGGCGTTTGTGGTTTGAAATTCCAAGAGTATTTTATTTCATGACTATATTTACAAACACCAGACTATTACAGGCCAATACTACGCAAACCAGTTCAATACAAAAAAAAAGGTTCTGTTAAACCACCTCAATTCTCTGGCGCACTCTTCTTTGGTTGCGGCAGCTAAGCTACACGAACTGCGATTCGAAGTACTGAACCACCCGCATTATTCTCTTGATCTAGCCGTCTAGCACCATCAGACTTTCTTTATTCCTTGATTTAAAAAAACATCTAGAAGAATGAAAATTTCTGATAAAGATCTGATGATCTGATAAAGAGGACATAGTGGCTACAGAGTTGTTTTTTGGCGAGTTTGACGGATTGGGGTATAATAGAGGTATTAAGGCGCTAGTGTCTATGAAACAAGTTTATTGTAGGAGGAGATATAGAAAAATAAAATATCAATTAATTTAAAAAAATATTTTTCTTGTTCGGGCCGAGATCTTTTTAAACGTCCCTCGTATTGTGTGAAATACAAGGTATTTTATAAACTTACCTGGTGTTAATTTCAGCAACAAGTTGTACTTGTTTCGCTGCCACAGCTTGCGATCTCCTCTTTCTTTTAATTTTATCAAACTTGTCTTCAAACATATCTATTTCTTCAATATCAGGATACATTTTGTCTTTGACACTGGGTTGTTTGTTTTGTTTACTTTTAGTATTTTTTTTGGTAGATTCAAGATTTTCGATATTATTTACTTCTGTTTGCGTTTCATTTTGTTCATTTTCTTTGGCAGTTGTATCTAAATTGATTGTACTTTGACAAAGTACACTGTTTCGGGCAACTCTGCCCTGTGAAACTTCTGCAAGGTTATAAAACAAATTACTTTCCAAATATGTAAATTCTTGACAGCCTACGTTGTCTTCGATGCTGCCAACTTTCACTACATTGTCTGATTCATTCGGTGTTTCTTTTGCCGGACAATTGTCAATTTCAGGCTCTGTTGACGGGACATTCAATACAGTTACCTCACCTATTGGTTTAATCGGATCTGCAACAGCAAAATATTTTTGAAGGAAACATTAACGTTCACAAAAATCTTCGTCATATCTTATCCTAGTTTTTGGCGTCAAACATCGGTTATTTCTATTGATTAATTTGTTTTCTATTTTCTATTGTTATTACGTCAGACTATTTCTAGTTTTTCTCAAAGTATCATACTAGATGTTGCAAATATACTGGCATATCTTTGAGTGATATTTAGATATTGTGTAGTTTATCTGGTCAACTGTTTTGTTCTGGTAATGTTTCTGAATATTGTTTTTACAGTTTACATAATTATAAACAACTAATTTTGAATGATTAATAAATTAAAGATAATACGAACCTTGTGTAGTGGTGATGTTACTAACGCTCTCTAATTTCTTTTTGCTTTCGTTTCGAGTTGATTTTTTGAACTTATCTTTGTGGTTCAAAATAGGGTCTTCTCTTTCGTTGCTAATCAAATGGAATGTCTCCGAGATTTTCTTTGAGGCCAATAAGTTTGACTTACGTGGTATTCGTTCAGAATAAAATCCAAATTTCTCCATAAACTTATCAGATCGTTGTTGTTGGTCGTCTTCGTTAGATACAACAGCAGGATCAACATCACATACCACAGGTGTACGCCGAGTTTTCTTTTGATCTGATTGTTTTTGTGTAGTTTGATTTACTAAGGTGTTGTTATTAGTGCTTGGACTAACGTCTTTAATAGGCGAATCGCTTTCGCACATTATTTCATCAGTCGGTAGTCGATTCGTAGATTTTTTAGTTTTAGAAGATATGTGTTCTACATTTGAAATATTATTGCGCGTGTTATCATCGTTATTATCGTCACTGGTTTCTACGGTAAGAGTTTGTTTTATATCGAGACAGTTTTGGTTTGATGCTAGTGCATAAGTTTTTTCTGTTTCATCAGTGGACTCGTTGCTGTTTTTATTACTTTTTGAATCCACTTTTGACGTTTTCTCATCGACATATTTTTGCAACGGCACGTCACTTTTTGAAGAGTCTGAATCGGATTCATTAGTAGTGATTTGGTGGATTTTAGTGACTGTTTGCTTTGATTCTTTCGAAGGTGAATTATTTAGGTCTTGTTTTGGACCATTTAGCTTATGACCGTGGTGCAATTTAGCAGACTGTTTATTTTTTGTATTTTTATCTTTTTTCTTTATAACCGGCGATGAAGTTTCAAGCATATCTATAAAATCTATATCATACGGATCATAATTAGCATTATCTTTAAAAGAAATTGAAGATGATCGAGGTCTTCTATTTGAAATGGATCCACTGTAACATGTTATACGAGTTTCAATAGAGGCACTCGTAATGGCTGTTGGCTTAACTATGTCATTACAGGCTTCATTAAGACTTTTTGGAGACTTTTCATTATTGTCTTCTATTTCTTTGCCAATGTCACTGCTGTCGTGATCTTCTTTTAAATGTTTTTCAGTTGCAATTTCGTGTTTTGTTTCTAGTAAGACTTTATCGTCATCGGAATCAAAATCAGAGTGCGGTTTCTTTTTGTGATATTTTGTTTTTTTGGACTTGGATAAAACAAGATCATTTGATTGAATAGGTGTTAATTTTCTTTTTATCAATGCTGGTACTTCTTGGATTTCTATTGTAACATTGTCAGCCTCGTTAGATTCTTTTTCATTACTAACTATTGTTGTGATTTCAGATATGCTTGAACTATTGTCAGAAGTATCAGGACATTTTAAATCTTCATTCCATAAATCTTTTCCAGTAATATTATTTTCTGCATTGGGTAATTCTCGTGATATGCAGATATTATTTTCTGAAGTACTGTATACATCATTAAGATCCGAATGTTCTTCCTCGAGTTCATTTAAACCGATTTCTTTTATTTTCTTGGATAATCGTCTTGCATGGGGTGATTTTTTACGTTTCATCAATTTTGCTTTCATCACACACGACATATCTTGCACTGCAGAAGTAATTGATAAATTATCATCACAACTTTTTTCAAACGTGCTCGATTCACTAATACGTTTTTTCTCTTTTTCTACTCTCGAAAGTATAAGCCTTTTCATAGTCAGAGGAGTTTTGGTACGATCCTCAATTTGTTCGCAGTCCTCAATATAACTACTATCGATGTACATTGATTTGCCACGTCTGCTGCGACGTAGCGACAGGGTGTTCACCTCAGGAATTTCAGAACATATTTGAAAATCACTTGTAATGCTGTCTATCGGTGTTGAAAGGGAAGTTATCTTTGTGGAGTCTGTTGTAGAGACGTCCTTAAAATCATTAACGTCTTTATTATCTGGCATATTCTTGTTGTCAACATCAGATATGTTACATTTAATTTCACTTTTATTACTATTTGTCTTATTGGTGTTTGATTGACTATCATCTAAACAGATGTTTGTTTTATAAAATTCTACATTTTGTGAAACATTCAGATCCAGTAAATTTGGAATTTCTGCATTTGCAAATTTCGCCGTTTTTTCTTGCCGCAAATCTACGATTGTATTAGAAGTTTCCTTGTGTTCGTTTTCATTTATAGAAATTTCAAGCAATGAGGGTTCAACATTATTAGGTCCAGAAATAAGGCTGTCATCATTTTCTATAACACTATTAATAACTTTATCTATTGCGGAAGTCCTAGGAAGCATGTTAGCTAGGTTCCTGCATGTATCTTCACTTATTTCGTTAAATGTTATTTCGGAATCTACAGGATGTATTAATTCGTTATTGCTTGCGACATTATTTGAGAGTACGCTCTTTTGTAGTATTTCTGTGCGTTTTGACTTCTTTTTCTGTCGTTTCGACACTCCTTTTAATTTGTTTTTTTTATTTTTCCTTTTGTTTCTATGAGATATTTTATATTTCTTAGTAAGTTTTTTTCTTGTTTGAGAATTTGCTTTGCAATGTTTTTGTTTGATCACTGCCAAAGTTATGTCATCTTCAGAATCATCTTCATATGATTTATAATTTTTTGTCGACACATCGTAGACATCCTTAATTTCAAGCACTGGGGGCGATATATAGGATTTATTTGATATCTCGTTATTTAGTGTTTTATCTTGTATATCATCATGATTTTTGGTAACAGTTGACGATAACGGTTTTACCTCTTCATTATTATTAGAACACTTTTCTGCTAGTTCTTTGTTTACAGCGATGTTTATGGTTTTCTCGGGTATCTGAATCACTGGCGTGAAATCATTTTCATCTCTTTCAAATTGGATTGAAGTTATATTTTGCAATTCCGTTTTTGAACTATTGTTATAAGTAACATTTGTTGGCTTTAATGCAGATACATCATTTTCAGGAATTTTCAATTTTGTTGAATTTGTTTGTTCTAAAAAATGGGCGATTCCTGTATCAGTATCTTGCAAAGGCAAAGATGATGATGGTTCCACCGTAATCGTATTTTTGGACTGGTCTTTGATTGTTTCATTTATGATGATGTTACTGTTATTTTGGAATTCTGTCGTATATTGTGGTACATTGTGCGTAAAATTGTCATAATTTTCTACGTTTGTATCATTACTAATTATAGCTTCTATGGTGCTACTTTTATCTGGAGAGCAATCTGTACCTTCTTTTATTGCATCCCGTACTATTACATCGGTATCACAGTTGATTTCTATTTGTTTGTTATTTAATTTCTCATTTTCGTACTTAGAATCAGTTGGATTTAAAACACAGGCATTATGTCCGGGGCTAATAACTTGTCCCATGTTTAAATATTTCTCACCTACTGTTAAATTCATCATGTAGCCAGAATTAGCCAGTAATTTATTGTCGTCAGGAAAAGATTTTTTAGTAGAGGTTGTTTTAATACGAACTGCTCTTAAACTAGCAGTTTGTTCATTAGAGGGTTTTTGTTTTGTAGGCAGCTTAAAACTTAATTCTTGAGTAGGTGTAGCAGAGTGAAAAATGCCTAGTGAATCCGTAACTTCGGCATTTGAATTGTTCACCGACTCATTGTATCCTATTGGTAAACACGTTGACAATGTCGGCGCAAACGACGGAGGCAATATTGGTCCAGTCGAATGTGATTCGCTAGAATTTAATCTTCCTCTAGAGTGTAGAGGTGAAAGTCGCTTTTTAGGTATTACGCTGCTTGGTGAAATTGCAGCGCTAACAGAAAGTCTGTTCGAATCGTTCTCTGCGGAAGTATTTTGCTTAATCTCCTCTCGCAATTTAGTATTTATCTGCACGTCAGTGGGCGTCATTAAGTTTTTCTTGTCATTTTCCAAGTTCAAGGGTGGAGTTGACACATATTGAGGCAAGACATTCAACAACTGATTACGATGATCTTGAGGAATGGTGCCTAAAATTTTTACTAATTCTTCTGGCAACAAGGCAATCTTCCGAGCAGTTTCCGCGTCTACTTCAATTTGCATGTTGTCATTCTCTGAAAATACTTCATGATTGCTAATTTGAATATTTGTGTCATTCGATTTGGTGTCTAGAATGGCACTGTTTTTGCTATTCATATCATTTGTAGACGGAACATTAGTGGAGGCCATACAATGACCAATATAAGGGTAAGATCCACGTCCAATCATATTTTCTACATTATGGTTAATCGCATTGGTAGGTGCGTAAGGCGTTATATTTCTCGATGTTGTATCATCCGGTTTTGCTTCCGCATTTATTTGCGCAGCTGACAGAGTAATTTTTATGGTTTCATGAACTGTTTTTTCCAGTTTGCTTTCTTTCTGATGCATTGTTAAAGAATTTAAGATCTGCGACTCATTAGGCATGAAAAAGTTACATTCGGGCGGCAAAGATTGTAACTGATCAATTGAGTAATTGATAGCATGTCCAATATTTCCAGTTTTGTTTGTAGTTTCATCGATGTAATCAGTATTTTTATTAGAACTGTTAAACGATCTGTCTAAATGCTCAAAATTGGCACATGTATCAGACTGAGTACCAGAAGTAGTTAATGCCGGCTGGTATGTAAGTTTTTGAGTTGACATCTCTAGATTTTTATTTCCGGATTTTTGTAATGATACGTTAGAAGCAAGTTGAGGGACACGCTCTTCAATAGATTCAGTTTCAGATGACAGTCGTGACTGAGGATGAGGTAGAGCGTGTAATCGTCCAGTAAAATTGCGTCGACAAGCAGGATTTACGGATTCATCATTCTTGAATTTGTCGTTGGCTATCGAGACATTGCAAGAGATTTTAGACACATCTGACGATTTTTTATTTAGATGCAATGTCTGATCTTTTCGCGATTTAGCGTCACAGCTCAAATCTAAAGGAGCCATTTCATCCACATTAGGCTCACAAGATAATGATGGTATCAGAGAAATTGCATTATGTTGTTTGTTAGAAAATGTAGCCGTAGGTGTTGGAAACGAAGCCATAGATCCATGTCCATGATAAGCATGTAAAGCTTTGTTGTGTATTTCCGTATTTTTATCCAAACCCATTTCTAAATTTACATTAGAAACATTACGTTGATATGGCGAGCGGTTGTAATATACGTCTGAGTGCTTGCGAGTTGTAGGTAAGTGCGAGTTTGTTTCTAATGCACTAGGATTTTGTTTAACAGCTTTGTTTTTTTGACTGGAATATTTTTCCACACTCTTCCTATTAGAGTGATCTCCTTTTGCTTCCAAATAATCAGATCTTTGTCTATGAACACTAAACTGTTCATTTTCATAAGTCGTTTTGTAATAATCTGGTGGACCAAAACTATTACTCATATTCATATTAGCACTTAATGCTTGTGGGTTAACACGCATAATTCCATGTGTATCGTTAGTCTTAGACACGAATGTTGAATTAGAAAGATAACAACTACGCATCTCATTAGCATTATCGTATCTCGCGTTATCATTAATGCAAAAATTTGGAGTAATGTTAAGCGGGTGAGGTATTTCCCGGTGAGCTTGAAATATACCCATATTAGGAGTTTCACACATCTCATTAAATGAACGAGCTAATATATTACTATAATTGGCAGCTATAGCTTGTACATTAGCCAAATTAATAGAGTGACGTAAGTTATGCATGTTCATAATATGTTCTGCATGCGTTTCTAAAGATGTTTTAACTGTTTTAGTCTGAGAAACGTTGTCCTTATTTTCAACGACAGTAGTACCGGTTTCTTGACTGTTCAAAACTCGTTTGCAGGGTCCTCGTCGAAAATACATGGAGCTCGGCGGACGCGGAGGTGGTGGTGGAGTTTTTAAAGGTAGCGTTTCATAGGAAGGTGATACTGATGGCAAATAGCCTGAGTTCAAAAGTAGCATATTTGAGTCTACATGATTACTCCCAATTTGCTGTAAATCAACCGGCATGGTGTAGTGTCTTTGTGATATAGTTTGGTCGCTATTAAATTCAGGTTGTTGTTCTAAATTTGCCTTCTTTTTAATAGGCTTACGTCTTGTCCTTCTCGCAGTAGGTGAAACGTTAGACTGCCGAGGTGATATCTTTTCGTCAATTGAGTCTTCTGCACTCAGATCAATTTGAGGAACTGTAAGCGCAAATGTTGCATCTGTATGTGCAGCGGTTGTCTCCATTTGATTAGTTGTTGGGACTGCTTTTTCTTTCAATAAATCAGATTCTGGTGCATTTTGTAGCTTTTGCATTTTATCCACAACAATATCGCTATACTTATGCAGCAACTCCATGTCTATATCTGCCACTTTTTCGTTAGTCTGGTCTTTATTCAGGGCATGAGTCAAATTTGACACATTAAAATCAATTGGAGTTTCAATCGTTTCATTTCCTCTAATGTCATCAAATAAGGGATTGAGTTCTTTGCGAATTGGGACTTCACCATGTGAATTACGCCTCATATTTGGTGATTTGGTCAGGTCTGAGGTAACATCGACATAATGTTCTGAGGGTATTAATTTGTTAGGAGGTTCCGTTTGCGTACCTTCTGCTGGACTAAGTTCGCTCGTTATATCATTTTCTTTGGGGTGCGAGGTCTTTGTTAGATTAAATTCACTTTCTTGCTTCATCGGCTTAAGTGACTCATGTTCTCTAATAGGTACTTTTTCCTGTTCGAGACTAGGTTTGTCAGTTGGCAACATATCGGTTACAGATGAACCTTCGCTAGAAAATGAATCACTTGGAGCCACGTTTATGTTTTCTTCAGTAGTTTTACAAACAGACAATAATAGATCTGAAATTACGGCTTTGCACACTTCGGTTGCGATCTGTATGTTAACTTTGCTAGAGACTGCGTTTTCATGGACACCTTGCTCACCAGACGCTTGATCAAGCCTAATGCATTTAGTTCGTAACATTGCTATACAATCGTTTAAGCCTTTCCGGATTCTACTAGATTTTGTTTTCTCGGTTTCAATTTTTGTCTCTGTATTAAGATGTGCTAATGTATGATCTCCATCGTGTTCTGCCAAGATTTTTTTATCCATTGGCATAGACAATTGTGTAAGAGACTCTTTAAAATCATCCAACAGAGGTAGTTGTCGAACACAGTCTTGTAGTTCAACAGAATCTTTTTGCAAGAACTTTTGTTCATTTGCTACTTGAGATTCGACTAGTTTATTTGGTAAAACTAGTAATGGTGGTGGTGGTGGTAATGGTGGAGCAGCAGGAGTAGAAGGAGGGGAAGGAGTAGGTGGAGGTGGTGTTAGCTGTGGTGATGGTAGTTGTGGTGGTGGTGGTAGTGGGGGTATCGGCTGTGGTGGTATTTTTGGGGTTCTATTTACGGTCAGGTCGCACGGTGATGGCGTGCGAGTGATAAGAGCACAAGCTTCTCTTGCATCATTTGGTATATTCCATTGTTTGTTCATTTTCTTAGTCTGTGTTCGATACGTTGTTAAGGGCGGCTTGTCAACTTTGTCGACTGTTGCTTCATTTTCAAAATCGATTCGATTAAATGCAGATTCGCGGATATTTGTTGTATTTGTTTCATTTGGAAATAAGTAAGAGTAATTAATTGATTCGCTGGACATTGCTGTATTACGACCCTCGGTATCAGAAGTTAGACTTGCTATGGAATGTTTCAGAGGCACGTTAGGCGTCTGAGCAATATTATTGTTTTGATTGCGATCGTTTCCTCCTCCTGCAGAGCGGCCTCTGCTACTTCGCATATTATTATAGCGGCCACTGTGTTGCCTGATACCGCTAGGGCTGGCACTCTTTACATCGATCGGCTGATGCAAACTCTCTTCTGGCAATTGAAGGTGCGGAGCTACAAATCCTATTTCAGTATATGCCTTAAATGCAGCCATTTGCTTCGCACGTTCCATAGACTGCTGGAAATACGCACCATTTGCCATTTGTAATCCAAACGCCGAACATCCTCTGGATCGCAATGCATAGGCTGAGGCTGGTGATAGTGGTGGTGGTGGTGGAAGTGTTAGTAGCAGTGATTCCGGTGATACTCCGAATAGTGCAGCTGCACATGCTGCATAATTCAAGTGTAAATCAGTTTGTTCACTATTACAATAAAGATATGGGGGTATCTGTTGAAAGAAGTGTGGTTGAAACCCTTCCTGGATGACTGGACTTTGATTTCGACTCTGGATTTTCTTCTTCGCATTGTTTCTTGGCGGTTTTCTTAACATTTTCTTGCCGTTACCTTTTCTGGTCAAAACACGTGTAGCACTCAATTTTAAGGGCTGATCGTCTTCATCTATCGTCGATGAGTTGTCTGTATCATTTTGTTTCTTTACTAGTTTAGTTTTTTTAGGTTTATTTATACGTTTAACAGGTCGAAGTTTAGGTTTTTTGTCTTCCGAAGATCGATGTTTGCCCTGTTTTTTTGTTTTAAGAACGGTTCTTCTTGGTCTTACAACATTTGATGAAGTAATCCTGTTCCGCTTGGCTGGTAGATCTGCTATCATCTTCCGAATTGTCTCGGCTATAAAAAGACAAAATATAATTAATTGTTTACAAAATTGTCAATGGCTTATACTAAGCCCATGTTTAGTTCAGAAATGTACAAAATTTATCTTATTGTTGTTATAGCCTATCTTGGTATCGATATCGATTGATCACTGAGATTATTTTAACGAAGCTATCGTATATTTTATATTAGCTAGTCCAAGCGGAATGCCTTTCGGCTTAGCATACCCTTTATGAATAGCCCTGTATTTATGAAATAATCTTGAAGAAAGTCAGCAAAATAACTAATTTTAATGATTATCTTGAAAAAAATTAACGGATCACCTTATTACACTATTATTGAATTTCGAAAAACGGTCAAGCGCTTACTTTCTTTTACTGAGTATGTTTGAATATTTTGCAAAGTTGCATTATATACCTTGAGGAAAAAAATCTTAACGTCAGTATTACAGTTGAAGCTATACACTTATAATTCAAAGCGGTTTTGTTTGTATGTTAGTATGTAGAGAGTAATCTCCGAAACTACATTTTGAAAATTCTCCTAAAGAAAGCTTGCTAGCTTCACTATCTCCGAGTGCTATAGGCTGTATTTTATAGCCTCAAACCGGCGAGTGCAAAGGCCGAGCAGCACTGGACATGAAGACCCGAGCATCAGCACCAAGCACCGGGGTCTATGAAACTACTTCTCCTACCTATAAATTCGGGATGCAAGTCTTTCATTTTTAATTTGGTTTGTTTTTGAAAGGGTAGACGTGGGGTAGCTGTTGCCCACGACTTCGTGCGTATAGTAGCGCGCCCCGTCCTCGCTGGTATATTTTATTTGTCTTTCTCCTGCTTCATTATCACCCCCAAATTCAAATCGTAAATTCTCTTATAAATTACTAAACGTAGAAAATCAACACAACGTCCAATTACGCCTATTTCAGATCATGCCTCTTTATCAATTTGTTATTATTCCTAAACCAAAGACGATCTTGGAAGTAACGTTAAGAAGAAAGAGAAAGGAAGTTAGAATTGTAATTAATAATTTTTACGATCTTCCGTTTTTTTAAATCTGTCCGTTTTAGCACAATTCTCATTCTTTTATAAGTTTTTTTAACTGTTAATTTAAATACTAAATCTCATGCCTTTAATCACAGATAAAGGACTTTACATTCAGAATAGTTTTCATCTGAAAAAAATAAACAACTATCACTGATACACACTAACTTTCCACTGGTAATAGCAGTAGGTACACTAGTGGCTAATTTATACTTGTGATGCTAAGCGTAGCATGCAGATTGAAATAAATAAATAATTAAGAGTACAAACTTCAGTAACATAAAGTAGCACACCCTAAATAATTGCGTTCAAAGGAAACCAAATAAAATCATTTACTAGAAGTTACTGAAAATCAGAATCAATATTTTCTTCAGATTAGTGTGGTAATAATCTAAGTTTTAGAAGCTGTGCACACGCCTGGAAATAGCCGACTCGAAGTACCAGGCAATCATAAAAGATAAGTTATGCTGCCCAGTGATTTCATTTAAACGCATTTTTTATGTTTCCAATTAGTTACACCTAGTAAGTAGGTACTGGTTAAATAATGTTTTTTCTTTTCGAGTATAATAACACCTCGGAGGACACCTGTTTCCCCACTCGCTATGCTCTGCTACAATATATTATTTTAGTTCAGATAGTTTTTGCTCCAATTTATTGAGAAAACCCAATAACTTTTTTGTATTAAGAGTGACATGCTATGCGGAATAGGACTATAATAGTTACTTGGAAGTGAATAGAAGATAATGTGGTATTTCAGTTCCACGCACCTTATTTAATTAATTATACAGATTAGATATCTTCCTATCAGATATTATGTATTTTGGTTACATTGTCTGATACTTATAGCTTAGTTAGAGAACATGATTGTATTCTTTAAATATTTCGGCACAATAAATAAAATTTGTTTTACACGGATGTCCGAAATCCTAGAGTATAATTCCTGTAATTACTACAGTAATAGTGAAATAAAGGTTATTTTGAAGATACCTTTAAGGAATAAGTATAAACTACATATAAACATTTTAGCGTTAGCTCCTGTTGTCGTGTCTAAGAGTGCTGCGACTTACAAACAGACGGACAGAAATAGCGGAACGTAATGGATGTCTTAGCTTGCTGCGGAACCCTAAAAAGAAACCCAATCTATACGGGAAACTTTACTAGGGATAGTATAGTCAATACCTTTTTCTTTTGAATTGAATGCTGATTATTTCAAAGATTTTGCATAAAAAAATAAAAGTTTAAAAATTATGTTGTCTGATTTTCTGTTACTTAAATTAGAAAAACCCCGAAATTGTTTATTATCTAACGTTGGTAATTTAGAGACATTACATCATTTTTAGGAACAGGCTAAAACGGTTACATATTTATATTGCTTTCTTTTGTACTTTATTTGTACAGGGTTATAATAAAAGGGTATGCTAAGCCGAAAGAGGCTCATAATTAGTAATCATCATTATGAACAACTTTTACTATGGAACCAACTCGGAATTCGCGAAAAAAAAATCAACCGTTCGATAGAATGACGCTCGACAAAATGTATGGAAAAGCCGATTTCTTTTCGCGGTTTATGCGTTGATTATAGTACGTGAGACACGTTAGCTCGTCCTACTCTACTCTACATTAGCCGATCCGTGGTCTCCACTCTAGAACCCGTCTATCCCTGCGGTTGTCGGCTCTCCTAGAGATATGGCCAGCCCATTGCAATTTCAGCTTGCTAATCCTCTAAGCTATGTCGCTTACTTTCGTTCTTTATCGCATAATCTCATTCCTGATTTTATCTTTCAAAGGAACTCCGAGCATAGCTCGTTCCATAGCCCACTAAGTGACTTGGATGGAAATCGATGGACCAGCCTCACTGTCAGGTCACGTTTCGGCTCCGTAAATTAGTACAGGTAGGACGCACTAATCGAAGACTTGTCTTCAGGTACTGTGGAATGGAGGACGAGAAGACATGACGAAGTTTCCCAAATGCTGCCCAGCCCAGCCGGATTCTCCTACCGACCTCCTTCTCGAAGTTTGCAGAATATGCCCTAGACAGGCGTACTTTTGAACAAATACGAGAGGTAGGTACATATATGGTTAACATAATCGGGGAAACATATGTAATAAGCATGATCTTGGTTTTATCAAACTAAGGAGACTAAGGAACTAAGGCTACCTGCATACCACGTTTCATGCTTTCTGCCGAATGGGACCGAACATTTAGCTATCGAGCCGTACTAATAGTAAAAGTTGTTCATAATAGGCTTGTGTCCACTAATAACAAATTGGTTTATAGTTTCTAATTATAAATGAAGAGACGTAGATAAGAAAAAACCAGTCTATTTTTCACAAAAAATACAAATCTATACTACCTATCTATACTAATATTATAAAGAAGTAAAGTTTGTGTGTTTGTATATTTGTTAAATTGTAAGGGGTAATCTCGGGATCTACTGAACCGATTTTAAAAATTCTTTCACCAATAGAAAGCCACATTATTGCTGAGTGTCATAGGTTATATAAAAAACCGAAAAATAAAAAGGCTTTTACGTGGTAGTCCGTTTTGCAAAGTGAATCGGAGAAAAAACGGTCCGGACGGCGCGCGATGGCTTCGGGTTTAATTAACATTATGCCCAACGAAGTGGGCACGGGTCAGCTAGTTATTAATATTTTTAGAAAAAAAAAATCGAAAAAAATAGGCGTTAAGTCACGTGACAGTGAACACCGATCAGAAAGTGTTACGTCACGCTACGCAAAACATCATTGTTGTTGCTGACGTTTTCATACAAAAGAGCAGGTTACATTAGCAGGTTCCGCAGACTGTGACGTCATTCAAAACGCCATGACACTATTCAGCGTCTAAATTGTTTTTATTTAATACAAAATACGTACTGTAAATATTGCTTTTTCTTTAAAATATAGGTTTTTGAGGTTAAATAGATATTAATGTAATAAACCAAGTTTTCAAATTTAGTCAACTAGCCTATTACGAGTATGACCCCTTATCAGCATAGCATACCCTTTCCTTATAAACCCTGTGTCATAACCTGTGTCTGTGTTATGTCATAATGTCTGTATATTAATGTCGTAATGTCTGTATATTAATGTCGTAATGTCAAGTCATCTATGAAATAAATCTATACGTCTCAAAAATCTAAAGAATGGCTGTTTTATCGGCTTCTGCCCTAATACTGTTGGTTAAGTTACTGTCCCTAAATAAGTTCCCTTCCTGGAAATAGTTTAATGTTATCGGAAGTATGATTTACAATAAAGTATTATTTACAATGTTTAGAAAACGTATGGAATGCCTGAAAAGTAAATAACAATTTGTAACAACTTTTATTAATCTCCTAAAATGTAAAGCACCTACAAACACACTTACAAGTAAACAAAACACACCTAAAGCCACACATACGTACATTATAGATTTCACTGACGTCTGAATATTGATTGACAGCTGTCAAACTTAGAATAGCTTTATCTCGTAAGTAAAAAACCTCTAAATGAGATATTTCTCTAGAGATGTCAGAAGATTTATTATTGAAATATGCGTTTGAAATGCCAGATATCAAACTTAACAAACTTAAATCTTAAAACCTTTAACCCTTAGTAGTTTCATTTTAAAGGTGCGTAAACTTAACAGAGCTTAATCTCGGAATGAATGAAAAATTACATGTACGTACAAGTTATTACGGTTTTTAGAAAGTTAGTAGGGTGGGGTAAGGTTTTTATTCAAAATAATTTAAACCTACTGTCATCTTGCAAAGTGACGTATAATCACCAATCCTCATATTATATTGATTTTAAATGACTTTTTATATTTATATTCGGTTGCGAATTTGAGATTGTATAAAATGCCTAAGGAAACATGGAATAATATTCTGCATTTATATTTCCCGACAAATTTGGATTTATCACACAGTTATTTAGAATTTATATACGATACCGGATTTAATGAATTTCCGGTAGCATTTTCACACATTTTCAATATATCATTAATTTACTTACCTTTTACGTGAAAATTATTTATTGGCAACCTAAAATGACTAAAATGCATGTCTTAACAGTACTATGATGCATACAGGCGAAAAGGGGAGATAAAATGAAAGTGTAAAAAACTTTTACAATAGAACAAAAATAAATGTTACATTTAAGCGTAAAAAAAGGAAGAACTTGAGACAACTTACCGTCCCCGACTTCTGTCCGGGTCTTGGGCCTGGATCTCCTAGTGTGGCGAGTTTTCTGTCTGTGGCGAGACCTTATATCTTTGCGAATTTTCTTGCGTATCGTGTTGTCGGGCAGACGCGGTCGCCGCCTGCGCACCCCGAAGGGGCGGTAACGACACTTTCTGCGCACCGTGGGAGTATCGCCCGCGCAATCCAACATATGTTGATGCAAGTCTTCCAAAGTAACGGACTTTTTGCACTTTGTGCAGTCCCTGAAGCCTCGGGGCGGGCGAGTCCTGTTCGAAATCTGACTGGGTGGCACATATAGGTGCTTGAGAATGTCGGCACGGAGCAGCGTCTCGCCGACGATCTCGTAATGCTGCACTTGTGCGTTAGGATGTCGAGCGGCCAGGTGCGCGGAAAGGGTTCGCGCATCGCGGGTTTGATCGCCGCACGCACAGCACACGTAACATCGCGGCCGCACCCATTCGCCGCTCAGCACCGCCGGCTGTAGCTCGTTGTCGCCGCTCTTCGCCGAAAGGCCGAGGTACGCCGGCAACTCCGACCCCGAGCTACTCTCCACCGGCTTTCTTTTATATTGCACTACTTGCGAAGAAGTCGACGGAATATCTCGGCTTTCAAGAATCTCTTTCAACTCCATGCCGATTATATTCTGTTTCTCAGTCTTCTTCGCAGCGGGCACGGGTTTAAATATCTCTTCGAACTTACTTTTCATACGCAATTGCGTCCAAATGTCCAAACTGGAGATCGAAGTGATAATACATTGATTGACGTGATTATCCTGCTTATTCTGATCGAGTAGCATCACTAAGTTTTTATCATTCTCGGCGGTGTCCCATTTCCACTTATGTTTCGGCGCCATGGCTCTGGTTATAAACCCGTCAAACAGATTGCGAGAAAACTGCTCGTGAGCCAAAAGTATTGGAAATCCTTCAGCAGTATTAATAGTCACACTAGCTTTCGCCTTTCTAGTCTTTAGAGTAGTATCTTTGTTTGGATTGAAATTAAACGTCCCGTCGAGGTGTTTTGCTAAGTTTTCTTGAACGTTTTTAGCTACTTTTGAATAGAAAGTGGTGTCAAAACACTTCTCAAACTTTTCGTTCGGCGCGTCCATCAACCTTATTAAATCTTGTCGTGACTCTCCGACTCTGGGTGAACGATGAACTACGCCAAGTCTAGAAAGAATCTGGTCTGCATCGGAGTTACGAAAAGAAAAATTAGGAGGTATATGTTTGTTCCACTGCAGGTCATCAAGGACGATGACGGCATTTTTGTCCACAGGCGTATTGCCGAGTGTCTTTGTGGACGGCAAGATCAGGTTGGTAGTTATTTTATCTTCAATGTCAGCCGCGTCATGCATATCAGATGGTTTCAATTCGCAGGATATAACAATACCGTTAAAACGAAGCTCATCAGTAAGCTGTGTGCTTTCATTAGAATTTGCCGTCTTATTAAGTTTTTTAATCAAGTTTTTCGGATTATTTTTAACCCCGGGTGACGAGTTTTGTCGTAATTTGCTCCGGTATGGCAGTTTCTGTTTTTCGCAAACGTTATGTTTGTGCTCGGCAAGCTCCGTGGTGGAAGGGAACCGAGTATGGCAGTCCAGGCAAGCGAAGTATTGGTTGGGATGACTGTCGACCATGTGCTTGATGATGGCGTTTGATTCGGCGTCTGAATTGTTGCAGTACAGACATTTGATGAAGTTGTCTTGTTTTGAAGTCGAAAGATGAATACGTCTTGCATGTTTGGATGCAGCTTGTTTGGCGTTGAAAGTTTTATCGCAGTATGGACACAAAAAGAGGGGGGCGGGCGCAGCGTTAGATTTAGTAAAGAGATCATCTTGTTTGGCCGGCGACGCCTTGGACGAGACACAGGTTCTCTTGGGCCTGTCCTGGGCGAGTTTGCCTTCTGGTTTCCGAATGGGTTTGCTTTGGGGGCTAGGAGTGGTGCTGATAGATTTACGAGGTCTCAATCTTCCGTTTAAAGTAGCCGAAGGTTCATCCTCCCCCGTACTCATCGTGTTTAATTCCTCAGGTCTAAAAGGTACAAATAAAAGACAACACTCAAAACTAAAAGACATAATTAGCTTAAATAAAAACATTTAGGCGTGTACGAAGATGTTTCAGTTACAGCCGACCATTTAAACGTTTATTTCATTCAAAGTAATCGTCAGAACTAAATGATGAGCGAAATTGACAGATAGACGAATTTACTTTTGACATATATATTTGAATATATATGTCAAAAGTTTATGTTTACTGATTGATTAACGCCCTATTTTTAGGCAGTATCAAATTATACGAATATATTAGAATATTTTACTAAATATTTCAGCCAATAAAACAATTGTTATTTTATTGCTGTTGGTCTAAAATAAAATGCTTCCAAGACTAAGAAGTGTAAGTGGCACTTTTGTAATCAAAATAAGTCCAGAACATTATCAATGAATGAGGCAATACATCGGCTTTGTTTACTCAAGCATTTCTTGCCGTAAGTAAAATAATTAGCTGATCGCAACAAAAATATGTTTAAGTACTCGGCTGACTGTGAAGGAGATAAGTATATATGTATAGTCTATAGGTAATATTCACAGGGTATCTCAAAAGAAAGTTTCTTTTTAATATTGCGACTTGGATCAATCGAGATAACTACATCGAAAAAACTTTTAACCATTAGTAATAAAAAATGTAAATAAAAAAATACATATGCACAATAGTGCTATCTAAAAGTGGGCGTGGTCACGCGGTACTCATAAAAACGGAAAACTATTTCTTAGGACGGCTTGACTTTTTGATGACTGCCATTTGTCGGATTTTCTTCTATGTTAACAAGATAATCTAGTTTAACATATTAGCGTATACCTTCGAATTTAGATATCCCTACAAAAAAAATTGCTTCGTCCTGCTAGAACCAAACTCTTTAATTATACGGGGGGTGATTGAGAGCTGGGTACAAAGCTGTAAGGCGACGCTCGCATAGATCATTTAGACCCTTTTGAGCCATCGTTGTCTAAGACGAAATGTGACTTTTGTTTATGATTATTGACAAAACCCCGAAATTTTATCGTTAATTACTAATGATGGCCAGTTTGAATAATAAGTGAATTTTTCTATTTAAATTAATGTGTAAGCAATCTAAATAATATGTACCCCCACGATTTTATTTTTGAGTCTTATCAATGCCCTAGGTTGATAAGGAGAGTGGTGTGATGACTTGTACCTAGGACCTTAATCGTTTTTAAGCTTTTAGTACATTTTCTATGTCATATATTTTTTTAATAAAATCGTAAAACTCAATTTTTATTTATTTATTTTTTATTCTCAAGTTTTCAGTTTTTATTTCCTTGGGTTTGAAAATTTTCATGATATGCTGAATTTTACTAGACAAGCCATTTTATTTGATACCCATATTAAGGAGGTTGTGAAAAATATTCAATCCGCCATTTTTTGGCGGCAGTCATTTAAGATTTGCAATGATACTGATTATTTTTAATTATATTATCACCAGAACTAAAGGTGACGGGAAGGTCAATCACTAACTAAATCACTAACAGAAACTTTATTACGGGATACCCTGTAATGTAGGTAATGATATGAAACACAACACATGCACAGAGTATACTTACTTGCTCAAACATAAGACATTGTCTTCACAGATGAATACTTCAGTGTTAGGATAGAGATCTAGATATTCCAATTCTACCTCATGTTTGCCTTGACCCGATGTCAAAAAGCCATCAGGGGGAGATCTAGACAAAATGAAAATAGTTCTTGTACACCACTTTGTCAAAATAGAGATCGAATATTTAAAATTGCGGATTATAATAGCAAATCAGACAGAGATCTTACACAGGAAGATGATCGAATCACATAAATATTACATGCAATCAGTGTTATGAAGCACGGGTTCGGCTACTCTAGCGTTTTAAGAAACTTTCCAGAATTATAAATAATCCTTGCACATAGAAGATTATAGATTAAAATTATAAACGTTAACCTTTCACGGTTCAGTTTAGGTGCGATTAGTTCTTCTATGTATAAAGATGTGTCTTATCTTTTTTAAATGTAATGGTCTTTAACAGAAACGTCCAAAAAATCTGTTATCTCGTTTTTAGGGGCCCTTTTGGAGGTGAGCACTTTTAGCAGAGATTTATTGAACGTTTATGAATAACTAGCTGCGCCCCGCGGTTTCACTCGCGGTCAAAAAGTTAACATGAGTTTTCCGGGATAAAGAGTAGCCTATGTGTTAATCCTGACCATGAACAACCTTCATTCTCAATTTCATGTAAATCCGTTCAGCCGTTTTTGCGCGAAAGAGCGACACACGTATTTTCTTACAAACTTTCGCGTTTATAATAGGATTAGTAGGATAAAACGTTAATCTTTCACGGTTCAGATTAGGTGCGTTTAGTTCTTCTACGTATACATGTGTTTTATCTTTTTAATATGTAATGGTCTTAACTTTGACTGCGGCTAATAATCACATGCGCTTGCCTTAGGGTGGCTAATAGTCAAATGCGTTGTGTTACGCGCCTGGCGTGTGTAGCCGCATTCGCGTCGCGCAAAGGAAAACACAAAGTATGTGTTTTCCGCAGTCAAATTGTTAAACAAAAACGTCCAATAAGTCTGTTTTCTCGTTTTGGAGGGTTCTTTAGAGGTAAGCACTTTCAGCACAGATTTATTGAACGTCTATCTAAATATATAAAGGAACAGGTCCTGACTCACTGACAGACAACGCATAGCCTAAACCGCTGGTCGTAGAGATTTGAAATTTGGAGGGTGTATTTGTCTTAGTGAGTAAACGTGTACTAACAAAGGGTTAAGATATCATTTCACGGTTCAGATTAGGTGCGTTTAGTTTTTCTATAATATTTATTAAGATGTGTTTTAACTTTTTTAAATATAATAGTCTTAAAAAACTTCAGAAACGTCCAATAAATCTGTTATTTCGTTTTGAGGGGTCGCGAGCGACATATAGCACCATCTAGCGATAACGATATAAGATTGCAAGCGGGTGCGCGAGCGCTTTTAGTTCGAGCTGCGCGAGCTTGTAAAAATATGATTGGTAAGTATCGTGTCGGTCCGCGAGCGAGGGTATATGGAAGAAGTCCTAGCTTGCTATCGGAAGAGATGAGAGGCTGTGGATCATCAGGAGACTATTGGTGAAGGCAATCGCGAGGTCGGATGTTCCGACGACCTACGGTAGCGACCGTAGTTGGTGAGTTGATCTTCACTCTTGCTAATAATACCAGATCATGTTTGAACTAAGACAGCGGGCCCAACGCGACCATAATAATAGAAGCTTACCGGTTTCCTATCCCAGGTTTGACCCTTCTGGTATCGCTTGGGTGTCATGGTGCGTTTCCC
The DNA here is from genome assembly GCA_949125135.1 of Alcis repandata. NCBI lineage: Eukaryota > Metazoa > Arthropoda > Insecta > Lepidoptera > Geometridae > Alcis > Alcis repandata. Next base: position 9,380,499 of record OX421221.1, on the reverse strand, counting down.
GCTGTGTTAGAGTCACTCATGAATAATTAACTGACACTTCCTAACCGAAATTGTATGTAAACAGATTGTAAGTTAATTTTTCTATTCTGTTTCTTTTATTGGTGATTTCACGAAGATACTATTGCATAATTAATTCCCCAGCTAATGGTGACGTCACCACAAAAATGTTTTATGGTCTTAAACAGAAACGTCCAATAAATCTGTTATCTTGTTTTGAGGTGCCCTTTAGAGGTGAGCACTTTCAGCATAGATTTCTTGAACGTTTATGAATATCGGTTTCCCTAAAATTCGCGGATTAGTTATATTAACGTTTATCTACCTATGCAGCATAGCCGATTAATTTAATTATACGGTTTCTGTAAAATAGGTTCGCCTAAGCTCGCCTAAATGACGTATTTATAACTTTAATCTTATTTTTCTTATACGTTTTGGCCTATTCTCTACCTGATTTTTTTTTAGTTTAATTTGTTTTAATAGTGGCGTTGGTATGTGCTTTTCTTTCTCTTTCTTTCTACATTATTCTTCTGTCTTATGTAACATAATATGACAAAACGACACGCATCCTTGAAATTTCCCTCTCAATTCTCATCTAATTTAATCAATTATCGAATAACCGCCTAAGTTTCACTTCAAAATTGTACTTTGACACTAATAAATAAAACATATTTCACCGATTATTTAAAATTAATCAACCTTTTATTCTATTTTAATGTAAACCATACTTAGTAGCTACTGTCGTGAGCGCGAAATAGAATTCATGAAAAAAGGCATACAAACTAAATAATAAAAAGGTATACTACAGGCGAGTTGGTGGTCAAACGTAGACTTATTCGCCTTAGAATACTACGGCATAATATTTTACAAACGAGTATCGAGTGTAATGTGACACATGACCATAATTAAATGGGCAAGTAATATATACTCGTACTAGTCTTCCGACAGCGAATTTTCTGATTACCAATATTTTTACCATTGAAATGTTGTGCAAATGCTCATTCTTTTTACTTTTAGCTCCCAACTCGTTTATTCATCAAAACGATCACCTACTGCGTGTTACATTCACTATTCATTTATTTGCGCCGTCGGGAAACAAAATTGAAAGTGCCGAAAAAACCCTGGTTCTCACAATCTGTACCGGATCCGTCCTAGTTCTCTATACTTTTCTTTATAGTCAAGTTTATTCAGAAAACTGGGTCGCAAAAATCACTATAAGTCTGATGCTGACCCATATTTCATTGTAGAACTAGTGTTTTGTTTAATTTACCAGGTTTAATTAAAACTGGGACGACAGAAATGCTAAAATAGCATTTATGGGAAAACAGTAAGGACGCAACGATGGAGGCAGTATATGGGGAGGGCGAGCCTGTCGGGCCCCCTCCCTCTATCCGCGGCTGCATCGCCACCCACCACCCACACATCAGACTACTACTATTCAGATACACACTAATTGACCCAAACAGTTAAGTGGATGAACTGCTTTAAAAACATGCAGGCATATTGTTCTCGTCCAAATTGGTTTTCGATCACATATCCTGAATCTGAATCCAGCCTGTTTCTCTAGGAAAACAATAGATAGATAGATCTATTGAGACGAAAAAGTCACATTAGTCCGGTCGTGGGTCTACTGAGACAAGGCCGAAAATTCAATACTCGAGTGTTGTGTTGAGTGTTGATTTGTTTGAATGAATATTTAAACACGTTTCGACACACACCGGCCTAAAATCATTTTGGTACGAAAAATAAATGTACTTCTATTTTATGGGTGTATTACATATTAACTGTTTGTATCTTTTCCCCACATAATTATATTATAAAACATACGAAAATTTCCAATTAGCATCAATGAAATATTTATTTAACTCTCGTAAAATAAAAGCAGAAAATATTCAAGTGTTTCAGAGTTTTACATCCCCGACCAGACTTTGATATTATATAAAGACAAGAGTAGCGCGCTAATCTTTAAATCACTATACCTATATACAAACCAAAAAACCTATGAAATTAATCAAAGTTCTACTTTGAGCTATTCTAAATATAATAACTAAATATTAGAGTAATAATCACTGGAGAAAATATACAATAGGGTTTCGGATATTTAGCGAAAAATGTGTGTAAAAGAAGGTTTTTCAGTCATCTTTCAATAAAGAAATTCTCTTCGTTTTATAATGAAAATATAATTTAACCAAGATCAATATAATCTCAAATTATATAAATAAAGTACATTACAGATGTTCAAAACCTAGTTAATAAAGTTCCTAGACCAAATTGAGAAATAGAATTGTATCGACGACAGAAATGCGAAAAAGAATAAAAAGTATAAGAAAGAGAAAAAAAGGAAAAGAATGTTTTTTTTTTACTTAGAATATCTTACTTTTAGCACTTTTAAAACAAATAATCTAAAAAAATAATAGGAAGAAAAAAAAACAAAACAAAAGCATGAAAATAATTTCGCATAGCAATAAATAAATACTAACCAGTAAACGTACTCCATAGCGAAAGTCTGAATGTTCACTTAGCACGAATAGTCTTTTTTAGGCTTTTTAGAAAGATTTTATTGCAATCTTTTCAACAGAACACCATAAGTCTGAAATGGTTTCGCGTCGGCACTCAAAATAAAAATAAATAATAACTAAAATAAAATAACCGATAGCGAGTTGTAGTCGCGATGAGTCGAGTTGTAGAAACTGAGACTGTTCAGTGAAAACACGACGAGTGCGCGCTGCACTCCTGAGCTCGACTGACGACGGAGCGACCAGCGCTCAGGCTTTTATACGGGGAGGTTTCCGCCCCCTGGGCCGATACCATGGCAACGACCAAGTGGGCGGATAGTTTTAAATTACTGTGAAGCCTTAATAGAAACGCAACCGTAGGTAAACGATTGACTAGATTTACCCTTGGACTTACCATTGTGAAAAATACTACCTATTTTAATGCAAATGTCTTATTTATGAGATTCGATCATGACGAAAGTAGTAGTGTTATTATCACAACGAACGAACAATTGCAACTGTTTGCAACCGCGGCGCGCAATAATATACAACAGAGTATAAATATACTTATCCTGTTAGCTTAAAATACTTATAAGTAGCCTAAACGTTTAAGATCTCTGTCTTTGTTTTTCCTTTTTTATTGTATTTTTTCTACTTTTTAAATATTCGATAAATTATAACGCTCACCCCAAACACAAACATTTGAGCAAGATATGCAATACTATTATTTTGATTATTTAATGCAATCTTAGCAAAAACAAAAGTATTCCTTTGCAACGCACAATAGCGCAAGTGTCAGTGGTAGGGGTAAAGAGCAGCAACAAATATGACTTTCCAACTGTACTGCCGATCAATCAAAATTGTTTGTTACTTTAAATATGTTTGGGCGCAGCTGAAGAATATCTGTGCGTCATTGTTGTAGGACAGTACATGTTGTAAGTCATTCTGGTTGCTGTTGTAGAAGTGCACAGGTACTCACCTAAGCACCTTTGGGGCGGCGCAAGGCGCCCGCCCCGAGAAGTACGCAGGCCCACACGTGGCGCTTTTTCCCTCGTATGTTCAATACGCAAAAATCACTGGGGACTAGGAGGCAGGTAAGGAGAGCAGCCGGCGCCAGCGTGAGGCACGCCTTAGCGTGCACCGGGCCAACGCACCTAGAACAAGTAATCATCATGAACCTTCTTTTTAACACGCTTTTATTAGTTTCACCTGTATGTATGTATGTATGTAACCGACTCCTTTGGGCGCGTTTTTGACCCACTTTAAAAGGTCAGATTTCTTTCAAACTTTGTAGATATATCGAGGACAATACACTAAACAAAGCGTGTTTTTTAGTTTTTTTAACTATTAATTATATTTATTTACTAGTGTCGAGTTTGAAGGGCGCAACGTAAAAATCTTAAATCTGCTAAAATACTTAAATTTAAATGACAGGTGTAAAAATTGCAAGTTCGAAGGCACCACCTAACTAATAAATTGAACGGAATTTAAATCGTTTTCGTTCAGCTAAGTTTAATTCACAGATAAATAAAGTTGTGAAAAAAGACCGGTTTCCGTTCTAGTTTCGTTCAAAATTCTTGATTATCGTTGGATTTCATCCACAGATAATCAAGAATTTTGCTGAACGAAATAGCGAATATTGCTAGCTCTTAACCGATTTTTCTATTTAATTTTATTTTCTGTAATTATCTTTCTTCATACATTAATGTTTTACTAGAAGTATTCGTGTGTTCCTGAATTAACTATGTTTACGTAATAAGTTAATTATCATGTAAAAATGTGTTCTCTGCTTGCACATGGTTCAATTTTTGTAAAATATCACTACGTAGGTACAAGAAATTGTTGGATTCATATAATAAATCTTGTCTAGTGAAGGCATTCTTTTCTGTAGTAGAAAAAGTTGATAAATATTTTTTGTTTTGGTTCACGACAAAAATTTATCAAATGGAATTACTCGATAAAAATGGTGGTTTTTGAATTTTGTAACCTGGCACTCGCTATATCGTATTTATCATTAAGATTGATTTCATTGTTTTGGAAATATAAATTGTATACAAATTAGAAGATAATTTAAGAATAGCTTTATTATTTATTAACCGCATCGTTGTTGTCCGTGTAAAGTAATTCAAAGATACCTACACAAAGCAAACTACGGTATCAAAGCAAGAAAGCTGATGGAGTAAAGAACTTGTAAAATAACTACGCATTCAAATAAAGGTAAGCTAATCCCATTAAAGAAGACTTAGCTCCTCGAAGTCCAGAAAATATTGAAGACTATATGTATCCCTTGGATTAACTTGCTCTATCAGAAAATAATATTAAACGAACCATAAAACCTTTCACATCAATGTTGTGATCTGTGCTTAAACTCGTAAGATGTGATTATCTTTCACTGCTTCTAATGAATGTTTTCAATTTTATCGTACCTGCTAGCTAAATGTTATTTTTATTTTCAGTGCAATGAAAATAATAAGAAAACGAAATCCAGTTCAATGATGGTGTAAACAAGTTATGGCAAAGAAAGCGCAACAACATCGCTTAAATTAGTGTTTTATGTACAGAAAAGTTTATTTCGTTCTAAAAATACTAAAACAAACTATTGAAACAATTCTATTCTCAAGGAACTTCACATACAAGATAGACTTTCGTCGATTGTGCAAGTGCGAATACTGCAGTGCTGTGGGCATATCTCCAGGTACGAGAATTCGATGGAGAGGCTCGTAGTGCAGTACCGTGTTAAAGGCAAGCACAGTCCCGATCTGGTCACCAACTCGATGGACCAATCTCATAAAAAATGCCACACAGGCCACCGTGCTTCAGTGTGTTTGCGATGCAATCAACCGCCAGGAATGCAGAAGCATTCCAAGACGGACTATCGATGACAGTGAGGAGCCTCCTAGTAATATTACAACCAAGACCTTGACCAGTCTACCAAAAGTGAACGACTAATAAGATAAGAAGATTAAAACTAAGATTTAAAAAGTTGTTATTTTTTGTACACATTTATACACATTTATTTTAATAAAATTCACAGTAAATTACATTTGCAAGAAATATTTATAAACTGTAGTTTGTAGTGTATTATTCTGTTTCCCTGTAGCAATTATAAGCGCTGGGTCTAAGGTACTAGACCTAGTGCTTTCTGAAATCCTTACCTAGGGTGTGTAAGTTAAAGATATAGGTTAAAAATCCAGACAAGTTTATAGTTATTAAGGTTTTTATTTATTTTTTTATTCAGTCATAAATAGGCTTGCGCCGCCATCTCGCCTGATGGTAAGCAATGATGCGGTCTACGATGTACGGTTTTCAATAGAAACCCACTAAAAACACCAAAACGGCCGAGGTAGATACACTTTTCTATTACTGATGTTATTCAAAAAATAGTATGTACTTTGATCACATATAGCGCTGAACAGGAAAGACTATTGGGCAATTACAGGTTTTCATACATTTTTTGTTGTGCTTAACTTTGCAAAGAATTTGTTTTATAAGACTTGACCAGTCTAGTACCACGAATATTAATACTAAGATTTAAAAAGTTGTTGTTTTTTGTAATACACATTTATTTTAATAAAATTCACAGTAAATTACATTAGCAAGAAGTATTCATAAACTGTAGTTTGTAGTGTATTATTCTGTTTCCCTGTAGCAATTTAAAGCGCTGGGTCTAAGGTACTAGACCTAGTGCTTTCCGAAATCCTTACCTAGGGTAAGTTAAAGATATAGGTTAAAATTCCTGACAAGTTTAAAGTTATTAAGGTTTTTCAATAGAAACCCACTAAAAACACCAAAACGGCAGAGGTACACTTTTCTATTACCGATGTTATTCGAAAAATAGTATGTACTTTGATCACATGTAGCACCGAACAGGAAAGACTAATGGGCAATTACAGGTTTTCATACATTTTTCGTTGTGCTTAACTTTGCAAAGAATTTGTTTTGTAAGTAAAAACACTCAATTACTTGTTTTAAACTCACTTTGAAATTTAACTTTTTTAAGCAGGATTCAAAATGGTGCTTCCTAAGTTTGTTTAAAAATAAACTTAAAGCATTTTAAAATGACATAAAAACGTACCTTCAAACTACCGAATCAAGTTATAATTTCTAAATTGAGTAGTTTAAGTCGATTTCGTTCATTCGTTTCGTAAAATTGACTTTGACGTTTCTAAATTTCCTAAAGTGGTACCTTCAAACTTGCTTTAAGATATTTAGGAATTTTACGCGGTTTAGCTAATTTAGAAATTTTAAATGCGCCTTCAAACTCGGCACCAATGGCACTCTTAGCTGAGCGTACCCCAACTATATAAATAAGTATATATTTATCTTCTTAATATATATAAATTACGTGTCACGTTGTTTGTCCGCTATAGACTCCTAAACTACTTAACCGGGTGCAGTTCGATCTAACTTAGGAGATAGGATAGCTCACATCTCAATTTATAGTAAAAAAAAAACATGAAAAATTAGAAAATTTAAAAATACATAAACCATAATTTAACTTTAGCGCTATGGACAATGTAAACTTTTTTAATGTAACTTTTGACATTTGACATAGAATTGACGCAATGGCTTTTGACACGACAACGTCTGTCGAGTCAGCTAGTATAATATATAAATTAGTGTTTGACCACCAACTCGCCTGGTAATAAGTGACGAAGTGGTCGTAGATGAAGCACGCAGATTTATGAGATACCTATTCACTCTGACCTTGCTAAGTCCAATATATATAAAGTTATATTTATCAAGGAACAAAGAAGCCGGGAGCCTGTTCTATTCCCGGGCTGTACGGATTAGAAACGTGGGCTCGAACCGTCTTGTATGTATCCAGGGGAAACAGACAGTATAGAGACGTGTTACATTACATTACTTATCTTACATTATGTTACATTATCGTGTTAACTCACTGTGTGTTAGTATCCTAGCTGCGACCCGTTGTTTTACTCGCTACCCTTCCATACACTAGATTCTTTAAACCGGGAACCCAACTAGTTTAAGAATATTTATAATCAAACTAGCGGCCCGTCCCGGCTTCGCACGGGTAGACTTTGGGATAAACGTAGAGTAAATTGAAATCGGTCCAGTCGTTCACGCGTGATGGCGTGATCAAAGGTGTTGAGAATAATTATAGGAACTCTTTGTTATAACCTCTATTCTCATGCTATTGCGTAACTATAGCAACCGTAGTTTGTTGATGCTAACTTGTCAATTTATAGTAAAAATTATCAGTATAAAACGCACACTGTTTTGATAGATAGATATGATTGAATTTGAACTTTGTACAGAGGTAATAAACTGCAAATTGACTCTTGGACGTTAGGAACATACCTACATTGCTTAAACAACAGTGAGTGCTTGCAATACAATATGAACTTTATACAATAGCAATAAAGCTTGTTTTAGTTAGAAATCGTTTGTATGGGAAAAATAAAAGGGCTGTTTTTAGGGTTTTTCAATATTTCTGAGAGATTTTCTTAATATTTTTTTCCGTAAGAACCTTCTCCTAATAATAACAAATACAACAAAAAAAGAATTAGTGAAATCGGTCCAGCCATTCACGCGTGAGGCCGTGACCAAGGAAAACGGGTTTCATTTTTATATATATAATAATAATAGATAATAGATATAGATAGATAGATATAGATAGATATAGAAGAAGCTGTAAATACTCCGAATAGAATAAAAGGTACTCAAGACCAACGAAACGAGCCTAAATTCGATGGGGTTGCGTCGTTTCGTTACACGAGTTCACACGAACTTTCCGGGTCTACTATCAGATCAGCGCCATGTTTTGATAATATTGCAGTGTCTCAATTTGCATATGCATGTAAAACTTCAGTTCAATTGTAAACCGGAAAGCAGAAGACAGACAGACACTGGGACACGTGGGAAAAAGCCTGTAAAGAAACGCCCTAGCTTAAAAATGACCCAACGACAATTTGGATTTCGTAGGTAGAACCGTCTCCCTTTTGGAAGACGGTTAAAAATAAGGCGACTTTTAATTTGTATAATAAGTGAATACTTCCTACGACGCGTGGGTTTGTTCGAGACGTAGGGTCATGATTGACGCAGTTTCTAGGTTAAAACCACTTTTCTGGTTTTTTTTAAAGCTTTTATTAACTTGCAATGTATGAAACTATGTTTGTTCGGGTGGAATCTTTCAACTCAATTTTAAACCATTTCCCGATGTACGATTGAATAGTTTGGTATACGTGTGTAACTTTGATGATAATGTAATAAAAGCTCGTCTTTAAAAATATCTTAACTTTTTCATTTGAAACGTACGGAAACCAATAATTTGCCACAAAACTCTTAAAATAGACCGAATAATTCCCTGCCGTAGAAGGAAGATGAACAATACCGCAAACTACTATGGAAATACCTACAACGCCTAAGGCAGATTTGATCAGGGACCCTATTCTAGCGAGTCAGATACTATCCCGGTCCCTGTCACTCTCATTACAAATGTCATGAGAGTGAGTGTCTGAGGTAATCTCGAACGGTCCGGAATATCCCCCAGAGGTGTAGGGAGATACGTCTACGGAGACACAATACTGTCTGCGAGATATAGAGATAGGCTACGACTCGAGTTATTTGTGAAGACTTATTTAAATATGGGCAGCACGTGTAAACGCAGAGAATTTGGATCGTTGCGTCCATGAGTAAACAAGTATCACCTACTCTAATACGCAAGAATTATGTTCCTACAAAAAGTTTCCACTCGTATTTTCCTATCCTACTAATGTTATAAATGTCAAAGTTTGTACGTTTGGTGGATGGATGTTTCATATTCAATCACGTAAAAACGGCTGAACAGATTTGGATGAAATTTGGTATGGATGTGCTGAATCATCGTACTTTTTGGTGATATCAGTATGCTCCGTACTTTAGGTGAATCTTTAGCGGAATTTAGATGCGCATTTTTCTGTGTTTCTATACGCGACCGAAGTCGCCATGCCACATGGCGGCTTTTGTGGGGTAGATTTGCCGTCAGCTGGTTGTTTTATTAGGAATATTTTCGTTGCTTTTCTAAAAAACATACGCCTCAAACTAGTTTTTAGTGCATCTAAGGCTTGTCCTAGATAAAAACATCCGCCATGAAGCGAAAACTCGGTTATCGGTTCCTGAAGGTGATAATTTCATGTAGCTGACGGTGTGGAATTGAAATTGTAAATGTAAAACGCCCTTTATTGAATCAAGTGCGCTTGCTCGACTTCGAATAGTTGTGTTTCAAGGGAACTCTAAATATGACAAGCTTACGTCGCGGCTTACGTTTTTAGTGGATATTTTATATTTTTTTGTTTTATTATACTATTTTTGTAAAGCACAATAAATCTATGTGGGATGCTATTTATGATTAGTGTGTCTAGCACAACTTTGACGTTAAAATAAGTAGCTTGTATTCCATAGAAAAGTGTTACGCTATTTACGCCTGTCAGGGGCGATTGTGACGGGCGAATGGCCTATACTTTTCTATTGAATACTCGCTACGTATTTTTACGTCAAAGTTGTGCTAGGCACACAGTGCTGCAATGTAAACCACATAATTGCTAAATAAAAGATGATCAATAATTTATTTAATTAATTTTTGATTCTTTCAACCTACTAACTTCAAGTGCGATGGAAAACAATCTTATTTTGTGAAAGACTATGATACGACCTCAGCTATTCTACAAGTTGCTTTAAATTACTTTTTTTTACAAACTTTTATTTAGTTTCACTAGTCCCTGCCCGACTGTCTGTAATCAAATCAAATCTAAGTTAAATTTGACGCATTTTCTAATTACCGACTGCGCTGTACCTATGTAACTCCGATGACAATGCTATAATATGATACCATAGAGCTGTCTGGATGATGCAGCCAGGTTTAGCCTAGCTATAGAAACTCTTCAACGAAAAAAGATAGCCCCGACGTGTTCGGGCTCGGAGGACTTTTTGTAACATAGACATTTTATTATTTTATAGCTTTAACACTAAGAGAGCACGCCAGGTTGATATCACTCTGGGTGTAAAATTGTTGAGTAGTTTTAGAACGACTCGCACCACCTTTTGCGTTTGAACTGTAAGTGAGTCAATATTGGCAAAGTCCATCTAGGTAGGTATAAAGTGCTTGGAAGACGTATCTCACTCTCACGAGCACTGGAGGAAGTCATAGATGTGTGTGTGCCTTTGTGATTTTTGTAAAGGAAATATTTCACTGCAATCGAGTAACATGAGATGTACCCTTCTTGTATGGATCTTTTGCAACCCAATTGAAAATTCAATTACATATTGACGATCCGTTTCTGAACACAAAATTAGATGTTGCCAACTTACTGCATTTGTAACAATTGAAGTCTGCCTGACGCAGCACGAGATCTGTTCAACTGTGTGACTTGACTCAAGTGTCACCATTCCTTTTTTTTGTTATATATTTATGTCTTTTACCATTTTTCTTTAATTTCAGGGGACTGCCATGTAAATTACAAAAATACCAAACCTGAAATCAAGTCTGCTTGTATTTGTTTATAAGCTTCAAAATTTGTTGATATATATTATTGTCAAACACGTGTAAAAGTATTACTCTTTCGGGAAAAAGTCCAAGTAGGTAACCTGTGACACGTTTTGATGTAACTGGTTGGGAACCTATCTTAGTTTAGATGATAAGTTTTCTTTACTTATTATTAATCATTTAACTAATTATTGACTTCTGACTTCTGATTATTTAGTAAAAAATAAAGGTTTTTTTAGAGGGCTTTGTCGCTAATTGTCAACATCGCCCAAGAAAATTAAAATAACAAAAAATACAGAAATGCTTTTCACAAAAAAATTAACAAAACAAACAACTATTTTTAAGGCCTAACACAGAAGATGATTCAAAGTTTTGTTACTTATTTTGACAAAAAAAAAACGAAATCGTAATGGGTGACACTTGTGACCCGCGCTTGCATTCAAGGTGTAATTTGAAGTGTGCATATCTTATCTTAATATATATAAATTACGTGTCACGTTGTTTGTCCGCTATAGACTCCTAAACTACTTAACCGATTTCAATCAAATTTGCACACCGTGTGCAGTTCGATCTAACTTAACAGATAGGATAGTTTTTAGATATTTTTTTTTAAGATCTCAATTTATAGTGTCTACCCGTGCCGTGCGAAGCCGGGACGAGCCGCTAGTTTTTAATAAAAACAAGCTTTTATTGCATTGTCATCGGAGTTACGAACGTATACCAAATTTCAGGTCAATTGAACATCGGGAGATGGTTCAAAATTGAGTTGCTAGATTCTACCGGAACAAACACTGCAACTCGAGTTGTAACTCGCTTTTATTTAACTTTATTTTTACTTTTTCTAGATTTCACAACAAAATGTACAAACATTATAGGTTATAATAAGCAACTGGAACATTCTAAAAAAGTTAAGTTTCAATGACAAGGTAAGGGCTTTTGTTCTCTAAATAATTAATTGAATAAACTCTTTAAACGAACTCCGTCGCAAAGCGAAAACTTACTTGTCGACGCTTTTTGGCCTATTGTTTGTTAAAGCAACCCTAAAACTGCTACTGGGACCAAATAATCGAGAAAACAAACATCAATGAAAGTTGAAATAACTTTTTTTATGCGTTATCCAAAGCCACGAGGCAAAACAGGCGTTTGTTCTACGCAGGTACAACGGAAGCCTAGTTTGCCTCGTGTCTTGTTTGAATTGCGCATGGATAAAGTTCATTATAGAAATGAGCAATTTCTCCATCACCCCTTCAGAGAAATAATAGTTAAAAAAAAACTAAAAAACACGCTTTTATAAAAAACCGAACTAAAAAAATAGAAAATAAAATTTTATAAATTTAAATTAAGAATAGGGTTGAAAATTTCAATAAATATAAATTAATAATAGTGTAAATAAATAAATATATGTATTTTATTTTTAAAAAGCGTGGGGTGCATGGGGTCAATAGATATTATATATTTTGTAGATACATTTTGTATTGACAGACATGAGTAGAGTGATTAGCATTTTGATAATATCTTAGAAAGCACCCCACGCTTTTTTAAAAATAAAATACATATATTTATTTATTTACACTATTATTAATTTATATTTATTGAAATTTTCAACCCTATTCTTAATTTAAATTTATAAAATTTTATTTTCTATTTTTTTAGTTCGGTTTTTTATAAAAGCGTGTTTTTTAGTTTTTTTTTAACTATTATTTATTTTTCGCTTTTTAGTTCGATTTGCTAACTATTAACCATCCTTAATATGTACAAATGTGTTGGTGTTATCCGATTTTGGCCGTCTGCTCAAGCAAATTAAAAATAAAATTGATGCGTAACAAAAAATATTGAGCCAAAAGATTTGTAGCCGCGTGGTTTCGATCCTCAGACCTCATAAAATAAAATTGATGCGTAACAAAAAATATTGAGCAAAAAGATTTCTAGCGCGAGGTTTCGATCCAGGGACCTCTGGGTTATAAGCCCAGCACGCTTCCACTGCGCCACTCTGTTCTCTGACACGAATGACGAAATTACCATTTGTAAGTTAAACGGTATTATAAGTTAAAGAAACTTTATAGAAAAAGCGTGTTAAAAAAATTAATAGTTAAAAAAACTAAAAAACACGATTTGTTTAGTGTATTGTCATCGGTCCTCGATATATCTACAAAGTTTGAAAGAAATCTGACCGTTTAAAGTGGGTCAAAAACGCGCTCAAAGGAGTCGGTTACATACAAACATACAAACATACAAACATACAAACATACAGGTGAAGCTAATAAAAGCGTGTTAAAAAGGCCAGGACCATTTCATTGAAACTTACTCTTTTTTTAGAATGCTCCAGTTACTTATTAACTTATATTTTCCAAGTACATTTTGTTGCGAAATCTAGGACACGTTCGCTTTTGTTTAACTTGCAGTGTTTGTTCCGACGGAATCTACCAACTCAATTTTTGCTAGATTTTCGTATTTGAAACGAGCGCGGAACCCTAAAATCGTATCTAAACCAACACAACACATGGCTCGGCATGAATATGCAAAAACCAAAATCATGATCAACAACCGTTTTTTTTTTTTTTTTTTTCTATTATTTAAGAAGTGTCAAAAGAACATTTCTTAATAAAATTACAATCTAGCCTCAGGCTAATAAGTAATTTAAATCTAACTTAAATTTCTAGGTAACTAATTACTAAGAATGTGTCCATTAACACTTTTCTTATTGTTTCTATTAAGGCGAAGACACAATGTTCACGTGTTCTCTACACTTTACACTTTGACTATAATCACTACTTATGACTAAAGGCCCCCGCGCACTAGGCAGCCTGGCTACGGCAGCCAGGCTGCAGCAGCCAGTAAAACGTATGACGTTGTATGGGAGCCCGCGCACTAGGCAGCCACGATTTCCTGGCTGCGGCAGCCAATACAACGCGCCTGATTGCACGGCAGCCAGCTGGCTGCCCGCAGCCAGAGCGGGTGTAGGCGAATGTATGTGGCTGCCGTCAGTGTCCGCGCACTAGTTGTAGCAGCCAGACGTATTTCCGGGGTTCCGAACTTTGATAAGATGACTTTCGATACAGAGAAATTTATTCGGGAAATTGAAAGGCTTAAAGCAATTTTGGATAATTTGGGATTGGCTGCTATAACTGGCTGCGCAAATATTCTGGCTATCGCAGCCTGGCTGCGCAGCCAGGCTGCCTAGTACGCGGGGGGCCTAACACTACACTAGCTCGAACGGTTTTGTTCTCTTAAGTCTTCTAACTATATCTGTGTGATCGAGGAGCTGGATGGCCTCGACATTCACATGGTGGTGAAGTCTGTTTTCGTGAGCTTCTGCATACCTTTGTATAACTTTGTCTACAAACTCTACTTGAAGGTCCCGGTGGAGATCTATGTTTCTTACGTACCATGGTGCATTCGTTATGTCCCTCAGTACTTTATTTTGAAACCTTTGTATGATCAATACATTGCTCTGTGCGGTACAACCCCATAGCTGGATACCATAAGTCCAGACTGGCATTAGGACTTGTTTATATATTAATAGTTTATTCTGTAGTGACAGCGAGGAGTTTCTTCCAAGTAGCCAGTACATTTGCTTATACCTAAGGTTCAGCTCATCTCTTTTCTTCTTGACGTGGGCTTTCCATCGAAGTTTGGCGTCAAGAGTCATGCCTAGATATTTGGCTGTATTCTCATAAGGTATTACTTGATTATTAATAAAAATCTGAGAATACCTGTGCTGCTTATTACTGAAGTCTATGTGGATGGATTTTGTTTCATTTAACTTAATCTTCCATTTTTTTGTCCATTCATAGACTTGGTTTACAGCCATTTGAACCTTTTCAACTGCTTCTTCATGGCTATTTCCTATGGCCATTATGGCAGTGTCGTCAGCAAAGGTAGCAATGGTGTTGTTTTGTAGCTCTGGAATGTCGCAGGTGTATAATAGGTACAGGACCGGCCCTAAAACACTTCCTTGTGGTACTCCAGCTTTTATTTCTTTCAATTCTGAGTAGGAGTCTTCTTGCCTAACTCTGAATAGTCTGTTGGTAATATAAGACTCTAGTATATCCACATAATGTCTGGGGAGCATATTTCTTAGTTTAATTAACAAGCCTTTATGCCATACCTTATCAAAAGCTTGTGCTACGTCTAGAAAAACAGTAGAGCACACTTTTTTATCTTCGAGACTTTTTTCTATCATATTTGTTATTCTATGCACTTGATCGATAGTCGAATGCTTTTCTCGGAAACCGAACTGGTGTTCCGGTATAAGATTTAGTCTCTCTATAACTGGCTTTAACCTTTTGAGAAATAACTTTTCAAAAAGCTTTGACATTATTGGCAGCAGGGATATAGGTCTGTATGATGAAGTTTCATGAGGCGGTTTCCCTGGTTTTGCTATCATGATTACCTCTGCAAACTTCCATGAATCTGGTACATGCTTTAACCTTAACGCGGCGTTAATTAAGGTTGTTAATTTCACTAAAGCCTTCATAGGGAGATTTTTGAGGATTTCTCCTGAGATTAGATCATATCCAGGTGATTTTCGTGAGTTGATATTTCGTCTGATTTCATTAATCACTTCCCGTGGGGTTACTAGTTTGATTTTTTCTTCCTCTGTTATGTTGTTGTTGTTGATCAACAACTGTGAGCACATATTACGGAACTGAGATGATATTTATGTATGATCAAGAACATTGAAGCAACAAAATTTATATTTTAAGAAAAACTATTAAATTAGGAAACTATTCTATAGGGCAATTCCATGGAAAAGACCATCCATGAAAAAAAAAATTATTATGATATTAAAAATACTTTAATATGGTGACAATAATATATGTAGTACTTTAAGTTTTCACAAAGGTTAGGAAGTTTTGCTTTTTTGTTTTCGGGAAATACTATCATTTTCAAGACGGCGGCGCTTAGTATCAAGATAGTGTATTTTGTGGTGAAGTTTAAACTACATTTTAACTGTAAGTATTCAGAATGATTGAAATAACTTGCTATATAAATTGGTACGTTAAGTATCGGTATATGTACCGATTAATAGTATAAAATTAAAACATATACAATTAGTACAAATACAATAGTAGGTAATGCTAGAGAGAATATTTTGTTTATTCTGTGACTTTTATACATAGTGTTTTTATAAATTACAGACTATTAATCGGTATATCGATACTTAACGTACCAATTTATATAGCCTATATATATTATTATTAATAAATTAAGTTTTCCTACTTGACAGGGTCACTTGCTTGAAGCCATCATTAAAAATTAAAGACATAGCAAGTACACAATTAAGAATTTTATCTCTCCATTGAATTAAAACTCAGTAAGTATCACGGGGTCTATCTCGCTATTGAACTTAAAATCAATGGATCTAGTCTCACTAGGTCCTTCTCGCTTTTCGTCTAAAACTCAATGAACCTGAATCTCAATATGCCTATCTCTCGTTATATTTAGCCACAACACGATTTGAGTCTACCGCGTTTTAGGTACGCAGAGAGCAATTTAAACATGTCACTCACACTGTAGTCAGTCACGGCTTGTATCATAAAGAAATGCACTGTTTTTTTTTCTTGAAGATGGCTAAATCAGCAGCAGAAAGGAAGCAGAAGCAGAGAGAGAAGCTAAAAACCAGTAGATTACTTTTAATAACTTTTCTAAGACTAGATCTTAGTAGTCTCTGATTTTTTTTTTTGTTTTTAAAGGAAATATTTATGTTTTTGGAAAGAATTTCATTATTTATGTGACTAATGTTTAGATTCTAAGTATTTTAATTTAAGTTATTAGCGATTTTCTATAAGTTGTGATTAAATCCAAAAATGTCCAAATGAACACCTTTCATTTGAAACCTCACATGAACACATTGCTTAGCTTTAAAATTTGAGGGCCGTATTTCAGGACCCAATTAACAAGTAAAGACCTATTTCTCAGCATTTTTTTTTTACCAATTGTAGCATTATCTTGCGTCATACCAGATTTAAGGCCGCTAGCTTTCGTAGTTCCTCATATAATTGGCTGTGATATACACAGACAGATCGAAGTCTCGCCTTAAGGATTCTTCCGCGAAGGAGGTTAAGAATCCTATAAAGGGCAAACCGAAACCTACAATTTGACCTGTAATCTGAACTACGGCAACGCTCAGTTGTAAATACTACTCGCGGTCATCAATACTGCTACAAGCTAAATTGATTATTGTTGTGACGTCATATAATTAATATTAAATAATTTGTAATACTATTAATTTACATGTCTAAAATGGATAACTGTATGTATATGTATATATAAATATATTTACATACGTATCTATACTAATATTATAAAGAGGAAAGATTTGTATTTTTGTATGTTTGTGTTGAATAAACACAAAAACTACTAGACCGATTTCAAAAATTCTTTCACCATTACATTGCTACATTATCCCTGACCCTGAGTAACATAGGCTATATTTTATACCCGTGCAAAGCCGGGGCAGGTCGCTAGTTATGTATAATTAAGCATCTTAGGTTACTTCGTGACTTTTTTCGTGTTGTATGCAATACAGAAACTCATGATGTTATAAAAATCTAAGATGTTTTTACATCTAAAGATTGAAACTAACGGGAACCAATTTTCCTCAGCGCCTAGGGCCACTTGCGGTGAAAATCGTAAACCCGCACATGACCTACTTTGACTAGAAAAATAGGTTATAATAATGTCTAAGGTCTTATGAAACTACATACATAAACACACTTACGATGTTATTGTATTCTACTAATATTCAAAATGTGTGATAATGTGTGTGTGTTTTTTAATGTGTGTGTGTGTGTGTTTGTTAAGTTTGTATGTTTAAATCTTTGTATGTTTGTTACTCAATCACGAAACAGACAAATGGAACAGACTTCCGGCTTCCTTGTTCGCTGAAAGATATAAACTTGGACTTTTCAGGGTCAGCGTAGTTAGGTATCTAAAAATCTAAATCACTGCTTCATCTTGGACCACATCAGCGCTTACCAACAGGCTCCAAGCTCCTGAGCCTGTCGCACCGACGTGAAGTGGCCAGTCTGTCGGTGTTCTATAGAGTACACCATGGAGAGTGTGCACAAGAACTGCATGACCTTGTCTTGTCTTCGCCGTTCTTTTATAACAGCACCAGACGCACGAAAAAGAGGCACCCTCATACGGTGGGAATTCCATGTAACCGTACTAAGCGTTTTCATTCGTCTTTTTTAATCCGAACGGCAGAGGTATGGAACTCACTGCCCGCGTCTGTTTTTCCTAGAAAGTACAACCCAGGGATGTTCAAAAATAGAGTGAATAGGTTTTTCCTAGGCAAGCGTGCTACATCTTCGACCACATCGTCACTTCCCATCAGGTGAGATTGCAGTCAAACGCATGCCCAGTCCGATGTAAAAAAAAAAAGGCAAGATGGTGGTCAATTGTGGATTTTACATTATTAAAAAATGGATTTGGATAAGATAGGATTTCGTACGTAGGTAAGGTCGTAGGGCCGAGTGGCTAAAAGGCGAGCGGTAAGAATTTTTAGGCCGTCTAAAAGCTTTTAACAGCTTGGCGGTTGTTGTAACCAGACAAATAACCGGGCCCTACAATAAAACATGTCATCCGACCCGCGGTAGAGCTTAGTCGTAATGCCACCCACGGTCACCTATCCGAAAACTAACCGTGGCTTCCGTTGCTTATTAACTTTAGTAATCGGTTACATACGCTTAGTGTAGATGCTCTACGAGCGCTAATGGTGACAGCTTATATCTTGTATTAACGCATAGAACACTTTTTATCACGGAAAAATCAACAGTTCCTAATAAACAGCGGGTGAAACCGCGAAGCGCAGCTTGTATGTAATATTTATGTTATAATCTACATGCCTTTTATAAGTAAACTAGCTGCACCCGGCGGTTTCACCCGCTATTTGTTTATATTTATTTTTTTACTTTTAAACCTTCCCTGAACTTACAAAAATATTTTAAAGATCAAATAAGCGAAATCGGTCCAACCATTCTCGAGTTATAGCCAGACAAACGAACAGCGATTCATTTTTATACATATACAGGGTTATTCATAAAGGGTATGCTAAGAAGCACATAGTACTCATCATTATGAACAACTTTTACTATAGGATCAACTGGAAATTCGCGAAAAAAAAATCAGCTGTTCTATACATTTTGTCAAGTGTCATTGACATTTTTCTATGGAACAGCTGATTTTTTTTTCGCGAATTTCGAGTTATTCCCGTAGTAAAAGTTGTTCATAATGATGAGTACTATAAGCCCTTCTCGGCTTAGCACACCCTTTATGAATAACCCTGTATAAGATGTAACAAACATTAATAATACTTGGTACCCACCCGAGCTATTCTAGTTAACCAGGTTTAATACCCTGAGAAACAAAAAAATAAAATAAAATAATACGTAAAGAGTGAGTACAAAGTACCTTTTACATATGAATTTAGCAACTTCGTTTTATTTTTCAAGTAAACTTTGCTTGGCCCGTTTACTAACAAAGCAAAACCCACATATATTTACGTCAACGGTTGCGAAAACTTAAAAAACTGTCGTATTTATTGTCAACAAAAAATATTTTAATTGAGAACACAAGCTCTCTCTCTCACACTCGGCTTTGATTCTATTTAATTTTTTCTATACGTATTTGTTTTTGATGTTTGCGTTGTTTTAGGAAGTCGACAAACCCGAGCCTTTTAATAAGGGTGACGAATCAACATCGAGCTGTGCTGCGCTGTACTGCGCTGTGCTATGTTTAGTCAACTCGCTCGTCTAATATTTCAATGAGGATAGAAACAAACCATGCTGTGCTGCGCTGTATGAGGCTACGCTCTGTTTAAAAACGCAGCAGTCTCGAGCGAGGCGCGCTACCCGCCGTGCTGAGCCGCGCTGTGCCGAACTGTGCTATGTTTTTTATGGATTTTTATGTGCTGATTACTTTTTTGGTGGACGGACAACGTAGTTCTAGTTTAGCTTAGCTTAGTTCAGTGAGTTTAGTTTTCATTTAGTTTAGCCGGCGCTGGACGTTCGGCTTTATACTGAGCTAAGCAAAGCGCAGCACAGCTTGATGTTGATTCTTAAAAAAACGTAGCTTAAGAAACACAGCACAGCACAGCTCAGTACAGCGCAGCACAGCTCGATGTTGATTCGTCACCCTAAGCGCATGCATTATTTTATGGCAACCTTTTAGTGTAAACTTACTGAGGAGACACTATTTTATCAGCAAGTTTAGTCTATATTGTATATCAATAATTAATAATATTATAAACGCGGGTGTAAGAATGTTTGTCTGTCGCTCTTTCATGCAAAAACGGCTAAACGGATTTACATTGTGTAATGAAGGTTGTTCATGGTCAGGATTAACTCATAGGCTACGATTTATCCCAGAAAACTCATGTTAACTTTTTGACCGCGAGTGAAACCGCGGGGCTCAGCTAGTCGTACATGTTTGTAGATCAGTCAATAAAATTCTAGATGTTGAAATACATATTACATGTTTTGCTACTACATCAACATTACAATACATAACAACTGAAATTTTATTAAAATACTAGCGGCCCGTCCCGGCTTCGCACGGGTAGACTTTGGGATAAACGTAGAGTAAATTGAAATCGGTCCAGTCGTTCACGCGTGATGGCGTGACCAAAGGTGTTGAGAATAATTATAGGAACTCTATGTTATAACCTCTATTCTCATGCTATTGCGTAACTATAGCAACCGTAGTTTGTTGATGCTAACTTGTCAATTTATAGTAAAAATTATCAGTATAAAACGCACACTGTTTTGATAGATATGATTGAATTTTAACTTTGGACAGAGGTAATAAAGTGCAAATTGACTCTTGGACGTAAGGAACATACCTACATTGCTTAAACAACAGTGAGTGCTTGCAATTCAATATGAACTTTATACAATAGCAATAAAGCTCGTTTTAGTTAGAAAACGTTTGTATGGGAAAAAGAAAAGGGCTGTTTTTAGGGTTTTTCAATATTTCTGAGAGATTTTCTTAATATTTTTTTCCGTAAGAACCTTCTCCTAATAATAACAAATACAACAAAAAAAGAATTAGTGAAATAGGTCCAGCCATTCACGCGTGAGGCCGTGACCAAGGAAAACGGGTTTCATTTTTATATATATAGACTAGCGACCTTTTTTTTTTTTTTTTTAACCGCGGGGCTCAGCTAGTCGTACATGTTTGTAGATCAGTCATTAAAATTCTAGATGTTGAAATACATATTACATGTTTTGCTACTACATCAACATTCAACGGTAATCTGAAATTTTATTAAAATACTAGCGACCTGCCCCGGCTTTGCACGGGTATAAAATATAGCCTATGTTACTCAGGGATAATGTAGCATTCTAATGGTGAAAGAATTTTTGAAATCGGATGAGTAGTTTTTGAGTTTATTCCTCACAAACATCCAAAAATACAAAAATACAAATCTTTCCTCTTTATAATATTAGTATAGACTAGCGGCCCGTCTCGGCTTCGCACGGACTAGACTAGACATTCATTTTTTAAACATTTTGGGATAAACGTAGAGTAAATGTGTTTTGATATTTGAGCACGCAATTCAATGTCAAATGTTACATTAAAAAAGTTTACATTGTCCAAAGCGATAAGTACCTACCTATTCTTAAATTTTCTAATTTTCGCGTAATTTTTTTTTTTCTTTTTTCATAAGAACCTTCTCCTGACAATAATAAAACAAACAAAAAAAGTGAAATCGGTCCAGCCGTTCACGCGTGATGGCGTGACCAAGGGAAATAGGGATTCATTTTTATATAAGGTGGTCCTAGTCATCATCATTGTCAGCACGTCATCGCGTACTGCTAAAATGGCTCTCGTATTTTTAAACGTCCGTAATTTCGTTCCCATGCTAATCTTGTCCAGGTTTGTGTTTATTGTAGTGTTCGAACCGCGATTCTTATTATTTTCGTCCGCCTAAACTGGCCTAAAGAGCTGGTTGGCGACGGCCGCTTTCTTTTTCCGTTACGTAGCCAGTAATTCACCAACGTTTTAGCCACCTACCATCTCGCCTGGCATCAATGTCTTTCCCCTTCATATAAGTTTCATGACAGTTATCATAATCTCGCGACGAGCCCCGTCCTCAATGTCGCACTAAAGGTCGCGACATTGAGGGACCCTAACTGGCGAGGTAAAACCAATCTAGTCTCTTTCTATTAACGTACACCTGTTCGCATGTGAGGGGGACATGTCGGTCCACGAATGCTCCGAGGCGGCAGCAATGAGTTTAATGCGACGTAAACAGGCAGTTGTGGTTAAAACTTTGTTAAGTTTTACTAGCGTGTTGCATGATGTTGGTGCATCTGTTTGCATCCTATACGACAGGAAACTGCTTGTGAAATACTGACATTTCATTTTATATCCTAGGAAATGTATATAAAATGACAAGATGTATGAAATACTAAAGTGTTGTTATACGATTCATAAAATAGACCAAAAATGCCTATCTACACAAAACATTAAGTATTTTGCAATTTTTCGCCAATAACCCAAAAACATTCGATCATACTGCTGAAAAGAATTTTCGAAGAGAAATTTAATTTTCTGCTATCATTGTCATAATAAAATTCATGTACTTTATGACAGAAAAGGATGGACAAAAGAACTGATGGACGGACCAATACAACAATTTTTTCAGGGTTCCTTGTTGCTTTTGTTTGCTACAAAACTGCAAAAAAATAAACTGAACCTTCTAAGATCGTATAATTTTTTTAATTTGTCAAAGTGGCGTTTAATATTTGCAATTTTCTACTCGTTTTTGACATGGTTTTATCTGTCCTTTATTTTATTTAGTTTGGCATTTTGTAAAATTCCGAAGGAAATGTGTTGTTTGATTTTTTAGCTTTTACACCTAAACTTTTGAACCAATCATCATAAAATTTTGCGTCCATGTTGTCCGGGATACAGAAAAGTACATAGGCTACTTATCATCATCACCATGGGTTAGTTACGCAGCTACTTGTGCAATATATCAAATAAAAACATTTTCACTAACACAGACAATTTAGATTAACAAACAAGTTTTAAACCCTTATTAGGACTTTTACCCGACTGCCCAATAAGAAGGTAACTTTTTAGCCTATTGCCCAGGCATCAGCTCACAGGCCGTCTACCCCGCAACTACGTTTTGGACAGTCTGATGTAGTGAATACTCATTTGCAGTGTTTGTGCGGGTTTTCTGAGACTTTTTCACTACATGGTACGATTTCATAGGAGCTGGCGCATCTGTGGGGCGTCGGGTGGACATGTTTGGTGCATTACAATATTGTGTGTGGCCTGTTGTCAGCCAGCCTGTTGTAGATGCATCTACATACATCTCCATTCTAAGTTGGAGATAAATTCCCTTAATATTTATTAATGTTTAAAGTTTTTTTTCCATTAAAGCAATCATTTCATTGAATGCGTCTAATTTTTTAGGGCTAAGTAATTTTAAAGATAACAGGCCAAGTCTGATCGTAAACAGCTTCCCATACTAACTTCAATCTTTTTAGCCTCGACATTTTTTTATCAATACATACATAGTTATGTGAAGTAAAGTCATACAAATTTGATTTGTCTGAACAGATTTTCCAGCAGTTTTCATCAACTATTAGTAGTCATGAGTTTATTTTCTTAATTTTGTACTTATTAACACACATCCAGGTTACATATGAATCAATGCAAAAATAAGAAATTTTCTCTGAAAGAAGCACTAATATGTCTCTTTCAAAGCAGGTTTTAGTATTGTAATAGTAAAATATAAAAAAAAAAAATAGTATCTAAGTACCTACATGTGCTTGGTCTGTTTATGACAAAGGTTATGTGTATGTTTTCAATCTAAGTTTATTCAACTTAGTAGGTGTGCCTTGGTGTATCTACATACCTCAATGTAGAATACAAAGACTTTATCTCATATCTTCATACACTATAGTATGTATATTCCGATAGACGAAAATGCACAATTATCGCGTTATGTGTTGTAAAAAAGCATTCAAAACTGCTGAACACATCATTATTTCAGAATACAGCCGATATTTCAACAAATTATTGGGCACACTTATAGCTCTACACATAGTTGGTACCATGCACGTAGCACTAAAATATGGAGGATGCATATCCGAAATCATCCAAAAAACCCGACAGAAACTGAAAACTGCATGAAACCTATACATTTATAACGTAATCATGGCGAATTATCAGGATTCGTAACTAATTTTATTGACAAAATCAACTCCAAGCATCGAAATAATGCCAAATGACCATTGAACGTACCGCCCTACGCTAATGTTGATGAAGCTCAAATGACCACTTACCTTACTTAAGGAAGACACATTCCATGTTAAAAACAAACACAATAGTATCTAGTTTAAAACTAAAGCGAAAAGTTCCATCACACGACTAGAATTTAGTCAGGTTTCACAATTTTTTTCACAAAACAATAACACTATACGCGCAATCACTTAACTCTACCACACTGAAGTTGTCGACAAAGACCAACTACTGACCAATGTCAGCAACATTACGGCGAAAAAAATAATCGATATTCACATTTTTGAGCTTGATGGAAGACATACATATATTACTATACGTTTATACTCGCTTATACTCGAGCTAAAGCAAAATATTTTGTGATTGAATATCTATTTCATTTTATCTAGAATAATTTATAAAAATAAGTGATACCTTATTATTCTCTGGTAATACTATAAAAGTAGGCAGTGGGCACAACATTGATTTAGTTAATGTATGTTACGTAGATGTTTACGCAGATAAAATATAAAAAAAGTGCCGGCAACTAAATTTTTGATAGAGGTACTCTTATTTTATTTTTGCCTACGTAATATGTATCAAGTAGCTATGTGCCTGCTATCTATGAAAATGTGTTTACTTTATAGCTTTCAATTCCTAGAACAGGATTTGCTAGCATGTTGCTAGTTGCTATTCTGGGTATAATTATATTGTATTCATATAAGCACTAGTTGCATCCGGAGGTTTCACTTGCTGTTTTTATTTAACGTGACAACGTCTAATAAATCGATGAACGCCGGGTGCACGCACGAAAAAGTGTCCCGTTACGCTCATTGTGACGTCACGATCGGAGCGAGAAAAGTATGCAATCATTTCATCAATGTTTTATTGCGACGTTGTCACGTTAAACTATCGTCCGTAAACCGATTTTACAGACTCCAATTTTTTAAACGGTTTTATTTAGCTCACCCCGTTTGTTTTATTTATTATTTATTATTCTTTCTTGGGTCAAATTTTTTTTAACTTATAAACCTTCATTGCATTAGCCCTTAGGGTAGCAGGATAATTTGATACGAGAAAAACAAAAAAAAAACATTACTTATATTTTTATTTGGGTTTTAAAATACTCGTATGAAAACGCTTTGATTTCACTTTTATTGTGTGTGTGGAATACTTTGCAGGAGTGGGTGTTTCCCGAAATATAAAACTGGGTATCTTCAAGACGCGAGTGAATCGGTTACTTCTAAGCAAGTGTGCTCTATCGTAGACCGCATCATTGCTTACTATCAGGCAAGATGGCAGTCAAAGTCAAGCCTATAGTTGAAATTAAGAAATAAAAAAAGGCGTCTCCCAAATCTCCGAAGCACGCGGAGCGTGAACACGCAGGCCGATCGTAGTATCCATCGCGTCGTCGCTACAATGTTCACAATATTGGCCTCATTCAGTTTTGCTCTATGCCTATAGGAAATATCTACTATATCTTGTAATGGATCGGTTTCATGGATATAAACGACTCAAGCCTAGCCTAGCCTCAAGACTAAAAAATTGAAAAAAAATTGTATTTTGGCATACGCAATAGAATAGAATAGAATAGAATAGAATATATTTTATTGTAATAACTGTGTACAAAGGTCTTATAATGTAATTTCAGTATGGTATCAACAGTTTTCCCATTTCGGGCGTACAATATTGCTATTTAATAGCAAACTAAACATTAGAGTAGCTTATTATCTAATAGGTATTAGCTATGCTTATATATTAACAATAATATGCTACACATCCTCGAAAAATTCTTTTAAATTATAAAAAACTTTGGAAATTAACCAATCTTTGAGATCATTTTTGAATTTCCTTCCTTTTAAAGTTTTAATGTGTAGAGGGAGATGGTTATATATTTTTATTGCACTTATGTAGGAACTTTTCTGATACATTGTATTAATTGTATTAAACTGCTAGCACGACTAGATATAACATTAAAAAAATAATCTTCGTTGTTTCTTATAAACAAACAAATTTCTAGTATATAGATTCCAGTAAGAGTGAGAAAATTATTTTGTTGAAAAATGTCTCGAAGAGATACCGTATTGTGTAAATTATAAATTGACCTTAAGCAACGTTTCTGCAATAAAAAGGTAGATTGCACATCGACAGAGTTTCCCCAGAATATGATCCCGTAACTTAAATGAGGATAAACGTAGCCATAGTAAGCATTTATTGCAATAGATTTACTAGATATTTTATTAATATGGATAAGGCGTAGCAGTATTTTGAAATTTTATTGTTAGTGTTGAAGATATGAGCTTTCCAGTTTAAATTTGAATCAATGTTGACACCTAAAAAGTTGGTTTCATTGACTTCAATTACTGTAGTGTCTTTATTTGAGATATTTAATTTTAATGGTACCATTTTGTAATTTCTAAACTGTAACGATTTCGTTTTCTTTAAATTAACCTATAGGTTGATGCAAGCTAGATAGTTTATAATTAATTCAAGCGTAGAATTTATAACTTACCACAATAAAACTTACCACTTACTACAACTGATTAGTCTGAAAAACGCTACTAAACTATACATCTTACCAATATAAAACGGACCTATCTCAGTTGGTATAACTAATTTCTTATACTGTTTTCGTAACTTTTACTAGACTCAATTTCCATCCTTTCTAATTCCCTTGCCTTGAGGATTTTCTAGGGAAGAGTTCTATTTATAGAGAAATAGTGCTGATAAATATTTCCCCTTATATTCAAAATCTCCAGATAGCTAAGGTGAAAATATACGGTTCTCAGCGTTATCTCGATATAAGTTTCTTATTCACGCATTGGTTAGCTAAAATGAGTGACTGGTTTAAAAATAAGTAACAAAAACAATCGTTTCAAAAAACCAATATTACAATACTATACAATAATTCTTTATTGAATACAAAAATGATACAGATGAATGGAAGAAGTGTAGGTACATACTGTACCGACCCTACGTACTGCTCTTAGCGATAAGGCCGCCAGTTGTCGCACTAGTTTTAGGTGTTGTAAACTTTTGTTTGTAATTTATGGTGTGAACAATAAAGAGTTTATCTATCTATCTACGTAGTAGGTGGGATAAGGGTAGGAAGATGACTTTACAAAAATGAAATCACAAACAAGATCAATTCAAATTTATTTTACACACTATTTAAGTTAAAAACACATTAAAAATGACAATATAGTAAAATATAATAAGACAAATTGTTTTGTCACACACAAAGCACAAATTAAAATTACAAAAGGATAAAAGTAAGTAAGCTTAGATAGGCCGAGTGGCAACCCTGGTTTCAGTTACTAGGTCACCTGATGGTCTCGGACATGGCCATTGGCCACCATGGGTTGAATGACACATTAAATTATAGGACCCCCGGTTTAGAGCCGTGGTAGCTCAGTGGGAGAACCGACGCTTCGCATTCTTGAGGTGGCGGGTTCAAACCCCGACTCGTACCAATGAGTTCTTTAGGACCTATGTACGAATTTACATACCACTGGCTTTTCGGTGAAGGAAAACATCGTGAGGAAAACCCGCATATGTCACGCAAAAAGGGCCGATTACCGGCCTAGTTGCGGAAAAAGAGCCCGCTCTTTATCTTTATCTTTTTTATAGGACCCCCGGTTCTTTGTCCTACACAACCGCAACATACAGTTAAAATACATTTAGAGAGAAAGAGATCTAAGATTTATGAGAGAGAAAGGCATATAATTATATGCAATACAATACAATTTATATTAATATAAGCCTAAAACTTAATGCTAGTACTGGACACTTCAATATAATATGCCTAAAACTTAATGCTAGTACTGGACACTTCAATATAATATGCCTAAAACTTAATGCTAGTACTGGACACTTCAATATAATATGCCTAAAACTTAATGCTAGTACTGGACACTTCAATATAATATGCCTAAAACTTAATGCTAGTACTGGACACTTCATTTTTGTGTTGTACAGAAGTTAGATGACATTTTATCGATCTAGGCAATGTTTATAAGTAAAAATAAAAGAATCGTAGGTAATAACAATAATCACCACTGTAGATTGAATGACACATTAAATTGTAGGACCCGGTTGATTGTCCTTTAACACTTTGACTGCGGCTAATAATCACATGCGCTTGCCTCAGGCGCAGCTAATAGTCAAACGCTTTGTGTTTTACGAGCCTTGCGTGTGCAGCCGCACTCGCGTCGCGCAAGGAAATCACAATGTATATGTTTCCCGCAGCCAAAGTGATAACAACACAACCGCAAAATACAGTTAAAATACATTTAGAGAGAAAAAGATCTAAGATTTATGAGAGAGACAGGCTATTCATAAAGGGTATGCTAAGCCGAAAAAGGCTCGTAGTACTCATCATTATGAACAACTTTTACTATGGGACCAGCTTGAAATTCGCGAAAAAAAAATCAGCTGTTCCATAGAAAAATGTAATTGGGTGCGTACTGACTGACCGAGCAGCCTCGCGCGGCAGACGTTTGGCTCGGGCCGCGGCACGCTTGGGCGAGGCAGCGCGTGCGTTTGCCTCGGGCGAGGCACGTCCTGACTGGCCGAGCATTTGCTTCGCGCGGCAGGCCTCGCGAGGCTGCTCGGTCAGTCAGTACGCACCCAATGACACTCGACAAAATGTATGGCTTAGCATACACTTTATGAATAACCCTGTATATGCAATACAATACAATATAATATGCCTAAAACTTAATGCTAGTACTGGACACTTCATTTTTGTGTTGTGCAGAAGTTAGATGACATTTTGTCGATCGAAACAATGTTTATAAGTAAAACTAAAAGAACCATAAATATTTTACTCAGAATCATTTGGCATTGGCGAAAGGTTTTCTACAGGAATTTTTAAAGGGTTATAAGATTGTTGTGAAGCAAATTGTTGTGCAAGAAACAACTCACAATCTGTGGTAAATGGAGAAGGCAATGGTGTTCTGTCTTCAAAATCTACAGAATCTACAATATTCTTAAATGTATTCACATCGATGAATTTTTTAGCCTCTTTAACAGTCTCTAAGGTGCAGTGCAATAAAACTTTGTCAGTCAATTTGTCTGTAACTACTGGCCTGCCTTCCATACGATCAGCTATTTGATGATAAACCTTGCGGAAATCAATCTGTTCCGTCATTGAAGGAGGTGGGATGTCCTCCAGGTCAGCAATGCAACGAACAGCAGCAATTGTTTCAGTATGTAAATCCTCATATTTACGGTGGTTTATCAGCTGTTCTGCCCAGCTTACTAATGGTATTGTTGTTGGTTTTCGCCGTTTCCTCTCTTTTAACCTCTTAGCAACACATTCTGGATTTCGATATGATTGTTCCTTGTAAAAGGCAATAGTTTCTTTAATCTCCTCAACTGTTTTAGTACGAATTTTTTCTTGGATTTTCTTCACATTTGTAGAACCAAATTTTTTTATGCCAGTGTATAGATTAAACATGTCCTCTTTAGTCCAACCAGGTAACTCAGTCGAAGAAGAGGAAGCTTCTCCTACTTCCACACCTCCTGTAGCCTGAGGCTCATTCACAGTATTTGAACTAGAATTTATAGGTTGTTTAAATTCAGCCAAAGAGGAAGCTTCTCCTACTTCCACACCTCCTGTAGCCTGAGGCTCATTCACAGTATTTGAACTAGAATTTATAGGTTGTTTAAATTCAGCCAAAGAGGAAGCTTCTCCTACTTCCACACCTCCTGTAGCCTGAGGCTTATTCACAGTATTTGAACTAGAATTTATAGGTTGTTTAAATTCAGCCAAAGAGGAAGCTTCTCCTACTTCCACACCTCCTGTAGCCTGAGGCTCATTCACAGTATTTGAACTAGAATTTATAGGTAGTTTAAATTCAGCCAAAGAGGAAGCTTCTCCTACTTCCACACCTCCTGTAGCCTGAGGCTCATTCACAGTATTTGAACTAGAATTTATAGGTTGTTCTTCAACTTCCATGAACTCTGTTGAGTGTTGTTGGTTTGTATATCTATCGACGAGGCTGGGAATAGTTTTAGAAATGGAATCTGCCTCTTTCATAGTGCATTCATCTAAAGACACATTTTGAAAAAGATCCACAATTATTTGATTTTCTGTTGCCATCTTACGCATATTTTCGATCATTTTTGGTTCATTTGAGACGTTGGGCTCAGCAACTTTTACTGTACGATTTGTCATGTTCCACGATTATTGGAGAGAATGGAGAATGCTTAATTGTTTCTTTGTCTTTTCTGGGTGTACCTACAGAGCGCGAATGCACAATTGCAGAAACGAACGCTTATTAAATAATACAGTAAATTGCAGTTTTTTTAGCTGTGATACGAAGCCAAGGAACCTAATACTCTATAGCGAGAGTACGACTACGAATACGACGCTAAAATGATTGACTGCAGTTGACCGCACGCACGGCCCGCACGCACTTTTTTTTATTTTATGACGCCACGGAACAGACTAAAAATCAATAGAAGTGTTGCCATAACAAATAAAAGGGTACCATAGTAACCATAGATCTATTACTTATACATAGAACCAAAGTGTAACCGCACATGCGATATCTATATTCTTGAAATGGATGCCAGGATAGGAAAGCTTCCCCCATTTTAGAGAAAAAAAAATCATAAAATATTCCTAAACTTTATACTTCACAAAATAAAACATTGTTATACAGGGTTATAAGGAAAGGATATACAAGCCACAAATTGCTCATAGTAGGAAAAAGTCTAATAGTAGGAAAATAACTACTAGTATCCTAATCTACTCATAATTATGAACATCTTTTATTTAATAGGCAATCTTGCGATTGCGAAAATAATGTACCTTATCTTAATTTTGGGTCAGCGGGAAATATGAAATAGTCCAATAAATTAATTATTTATTAATTTATTGGGTACAATCCTGGGCAAACCTAATTCACAACCTGGCAGCTACAAATCGTAGACGGCTCAGGTAGTAACTATTATTCCTAATCTGTGGTTTGCCCACCTTGGCACGGTTACAGCGGCGGGGACAAAAAGTGAAATGTCTGTCTCTCTTTTTCAACCGTGTTTGGCACTTGCCATCTTGCTCTTTTTTACAAAGTAGCAATTATGGTTCTATCTGTTAATCTGAGATAGTAGTAGATTGTATCTTGGATGAAAAAATGGATTAGATAAATTATTTAAGTCTAACAATAAAATGATCATTGACATTGACATTTGAAATGTATTGACATATTATCTGAGATACTAAATGTAATAATGTACGGAAAAAAAATTACACGACGACAACAGCGATATTACGATTCCGATAATTTTGTGGATATGGCATTAAATTATTGGTCAAATTGATTTTGTACAGGCATTATTGTAAAGATTTTTGTAGTGGTAGTGGTAGGGCTCTTTTCCAGAGCCCACCTGGTGAAATCACACCTTTGTTAGTTATTCAGCCGCCAAGCAATAGTTTACAAATATTACTGTGTTCCAGTTTGAAGAGCAATGTTTCCAGTGAAATTTTAGAGCAAATACGATATTAGTCTCAAAGTGACGAGTGAAATGCTGTGCTGCGCAGTTCAAGATTTTGAGTTACGGGTTAGGGTTACCTGTTATGGGCAAATGTGACATTTAACAACAGGCGGGAGATTTGCTCGTCCTGTCACTCAATTGCATAAAAAAAAATCAAAATTACTAAAATTATTATCATCGTAAGTCACATAAAACAATATTCAAATTTATAACAATTTAGAAATTGAAAATCCCGAAATGGGCAGTTGCTGCTATTGTTCTTTTAAGGGGAGTCTAGCCCGTCTTGTTACTACTAGTTTAGCGTACATTAATGAGAAGAGATCACACTTTTATTGATGTACTCTACATAAGGTATAACACCGAACCGACGACCTACCAACGGAGAGACCTCAGAGTCAATACAGGAAGTGATAATGATAATGATAATCGATAAGTATTCTTTTTAACGACTACAAAAAAGCGTTCTCCACAGTTATACCGTATTATTACTATTATTAGGTTGGCACACTTGGAAAATTAGTAATGACAACATAATGAACTAAACAAACAATGTTGCCATTTATAATTGTACAACTGCAGTAAACAATTATAAATAGCAATGTTATTAATTTGTATTTATTAAAAAAAAAATATAGTTATTTTAAACTACAACATGGATCGTACATTGTTTTGTAAAATCAGGTTGTATAAAATTGGTCGCATAATACTGCCCATACATTATTTGGTTATGCATTATTGGCTGTGCAAGTACAACGTAGAAACACTGATAAAAATAATGTACTTGCAATAAATAAACGTACCTATTGCCTGCACTAAATAAAGTATTGTAGTATTGTAGTGTCGTACTCATTCGTACTGTGCTATCAAACGCTAGACCACTACTAATAGGTAGTATGTTATTCAAAAATACTACTGGGTTGGTAACACAAAGAGTACAGACAGAAGTCCGAGTAAAAAAATAATCAGAGTGCAAGTTGTGCGGCCACTATCACACTATCAATTTTAATTTGATTCAGTACTAGACATGGGTCGACCTTCTCGTCAAATTTTTGCGTTAGCAGTAGGGTTATTGGTTTTCTTACTGTTCTTTGTGAATACGGAAATATTGAGGTAGGTATTAAGTTTTAAATTTAAATAATATTAATATTTATGTGTAAAATAATTCAATATTCTTTACAAATATTTTTAATTTTATGTGTTTCACATATTGCGCCAAGTTCTAAGCCATTTTAAAGACAACACACATAATATTGAAATCTCAGATAAAAACACACCACATGAACTTACCAACAACCACTATATTCACAGTTTCTTTATAAATGTTTGTAACCGATTTATAGAATAGTACTTGCTAGGGCTGTCTATGACAATTATTATATGAAACACATCCAAGTTGAAATCTCCTGCAACCGGAACATTCTAGAAATTGGCATTCTTAGGGCTATTAAGTTAGCAGAACACATACTTTTTATATAGAAAGTCCCAATAGATGGTAGCAGAAGTGTTAAAATCCAACAGTGATACCGAGTTAAGTGAAGTGAGTCGCCGTAACATTCCAGAGCAGCACACTTGGTTTTGTGATTCCCTTAAAGTTTTAGAAGTGTGCTTTCCTCTCTTAGTGCTAGCACCAGCATATACTAGCACACACATATATATATATTTATATATCACATATGTATATCTTATACATAGCAATCCCTTGTCTACTGCAAACAAAAACACTTTAATACTCAATGCTTCTCACTCTTTATTTTTACTTGCGCCTTTATGTGTGCAAGTTTTGTTCCAAGTTTTACTGGTCATGAGTATAAAGATGAAACACTGGTCAAAAGTACTTTAAGTAGTTAAATTTATCAATGAAATTAATTGAACTGAATTGCATTCATAACTGCTTGTGTGTTTTATTTGTTGCAGTATCCTAGTAATAGTCTAATTATCTAATATCTAGTAATAGCATAATATCAAACTCTTAGTATTATTGTGAGTTTCTGAGTAACATCAAGCTGAATCACACCTAGTCAGGTTTAAAAGACAAGTTTAAAATATTTTGATAATCGGCAACAGTAAATAACTGATAGATCTGTATTCTGGTTTGTTTTAGAACGAAATTCAAAGATTCAAAGCCTATACCATTGAATATCAAGAATCGGCTGTGTACTGAGAACATATTAAACAAGACTGATGATAAGACGATATACTTTGTGACACCGACGTACCCTCGCCCCACGCAGATGCCGGAGCTGACCCGCCTGAGCCACACCCTGATGCATGTCCCTAACTTACATTGGATTGTAGCCGATGATGAGCGAAGATGCTCTGAACAAGTGCTAAATGTTCTAAGGTGAGAACAAAATCTCATTTGATACGTTGAATGTTGTTTTTCTTTTTGGTTTTTCTTATGTAATAGTATAACATAAGAAAAACAAATACCTACCTAATTGGTCTGCCCGAACTGGGACTTAGCAACACCTGCATTTTCACAACTCTTTGGTCGATGTTAGTCACAATTAAACTTTAAAAATTCAATGTGTATATTTGAACTACTCATCTACAAATTTCATGATGGTTCAATCATTGGAACATGCATTAAACAGATTCAAATACAACAAATATTATAAACTAGCTGCGCCCCGCGGTTTCACCCGCTGTCCTGCAAGAATAGCGGAAAGCCGTTCAATTTTCTGGGGTAAAAAGTATTCTACATATTTATTACCTAGGGCTTAAGCTACCTTCATACCAAATTTCGTCAAAATCTGTTTAGCTGTTAAATTGTCATCCATACGTCCATTACATAGCTGTCATTTGCGCAAAGAGTATAATAAGTCGTTTTGTTATTCCAAGTCTGATTCTTTTTTGTTATACCTCGTTTTATAGTGACTGATGTTTTATGTCAATTCACACTTGAATGCTATCGAATTTATTTAACAGAAATAAATAGTATAATAGGAATAAATAGTATCCTATGTGCGTTTCCTGGCTCTAAGCTACCTCCTCACCAATTTTCAGCCATATCGGTAAAGCCGTTCTTGAGTTATAAGTAGTGTAACAT
Source organism: Alcis repandata (assembly GCA_949125135.1). NCBI lineage: Eukaryota > Metazoa > Arthropoda > Insecta > Lepidoptera > Geometridae > Alcis > Alcis repandata. Next base: position 9,345,725 of record OX421221.1, on the reverse strand, counting down.
AACACGACTTTCTTTTATATAGATATAGATGTGAAAGTTTCGACCACGCAAAAACAACTGATTGGATCTGGATGACAGTTTTATTGGAGGTAGTTTGCTAAATGTTAGCATCCTGGATTAAAGAATGAAAACAGGATTCTTAATATTTCAGAAAAATTAAAGATGAAGCTAGGTACTATACACACAAATTTCGATTTGTTCTTGCAAATACTTGTGTTGTAGAAATTTTACACTTGTAGTTATACATTATATTTATATTGCAGATCGTCTAGGCTGTCCTACACACACTTATCCAGCCCAAAGCCGTACTTATACAAAACAAACGAATTCCCTCGAGGTGTGGCGAACAGGCTGGCTGCTCTGGCTTGGATTAGGCAGCACACGCGCGAAGGGATTCTATACTTCGGAGACGATGATAACACCTACGATCTCAAACTCTTTGAAGAAATCAGAAAGACCAAGAGAGTCGGTATGCTGCCAGTGGGGCTTGTGGGCACTTATGGGGTTTCTTCACCAGTTGTCAGCGATGGAAAGGTAATATGTTACAATTTATATTTCTTTTGTTTCATAGATTTCATCATAATTATATGCAGGTTATTTTTATAAAAACTATCATTTTTAATTCTTCTTTTAGTTTCTGTAAATGTTATGTAATGTAAAAAAAATTTCATTATATTTCTATCTTGTATTCTTTTCAAAGCATTTAAATAAAAGCTTGTTTTTAATAATCTTTTTAATTTGTACTTTTAATAAAAATATACTCATATTTCTGTTCTGAAATTTCAGGTGGTGGCATTTTTCGATCCATGGCCTGCCGAACGCACATTCCCAGTGGACATGTCCGGGTTCGCTGTAAACATCGAGCACATCCCGCCGACTGCTTCCATGCCCTACATGTTAGGCTACGAAGAAGACAGGTTCCTACTCAGTCTAGGTATCAAAATGGAACACATAGAACCCCTGGCCGAGAACTGCTCCAAAGTCTACGTATGGCACACGCAAACAGTCAAGTACAAAAAAGCTGACTTGAGACTCGATATGGAGAAACTCCAGGGTAAGCTACATTCGAAATACTCGTCTTTTGTCAAATTGCTCAAGAAAATTGTCGACCTCGGTATGGCGACTATATCTCCGGGGGAAGGAGCGAAAATCGCTAAAAATCGTAAAGTTTACGACGTCATTGATGGATTACGCTAACTTGGGCGTCTAAAGTTATCTGGTCTGGTATCGTACTGCTGATCTCAAATTAACTGCATGGCCTAGAACAGACTAAACATAATCAAAAAATTTTAAATTCTTAAAACATTTTAACCATATTTAACTAATAAAATAGTTCCAATTGTAAGCTAGGGAAAATCTGCACATTAGCGGATAGGGGGCTACGGCGTGAAAGTAAGCTAGGAGAAATCGTCCCGCTTTGCAGTCGCGTAGATGTGTAAATCGTCCTAAGAAAGCATGGATTCGTCTGACGCTAGAAGCTTTCTTTTCCCGTATCGGTTCTGTGCAGATTTCGCCGCAGCATTGTTATTTAAAAATACTGTTGCGTAGTAGGTCCTGTAGGTATCTAGAAACAGCACAGCAACAGGATAAATAATAGCACAAGTAGGTACAGAAAGCTAACTTTGTAATAACATTTTTAATTCTTGCTGTTAATAGTGTGACAAGATTTAAACCCGGTCGGGAGCGTGTCGTGACGCGGTAGTTGTAGGGTTCCGTTAATAGTTAGACAATCAATAAGAAACCGACAAATCAACATTTGTCGGTTTCTTAACGTGCAATGATATTAATACTGCTTTTTTAAACATTATTTTGACACTATTTTTTTATTTCTATGTTTCATGTAGAGGAGTTTATTTTATGTTGATAGAGAATCTTTGAAAATTGTTATTTTTTTTAATTGTACATTTCTATATTTATTTGCTATTGAATAGCGGATAAAATGAGCAATTACTAAAAGGGTTCCGTATTTATTTTTATACGATACATTTTTTATTATTTAAACGAGTTCTCGTCTTTTGCTGTTCAAATTCTAGCTGCTTTCAGCGGCTGAGGAGAACTTTATATAGCTATTCAGCAGATTTAATTTATTTTGTTGCAATACTAGTTTAAAAAACTATGCTGAAAGAAGAATCTCAGCGAATCTTTAAATAGTTTTAGACTTGTAGAGTAAAACGACCTGGCCTGTATAATGAATGAGCTAATTTTTGCAATAATTTATGTATGTATTAGAAAGTATGTTATTGATTCAAAAGAATGTTATTTAAAGCGTCTTGCCGCTTTCAATTTATATACTTTTTTTAAATTTTATTAAGGTTACATTTGGTAACGTTTATCTACACAACATAATGCAAATGAATTATCTTTTTTTTTGTCATATTTCGCGAGGCGTTAAATTTTTTTAAGGCTACGCCATAAGGTCAAGTAGGGTAAATAAATTTGAAATAATCAAATTTATGAATATGTTATTTTGTTTTTATATTATAATAAAATTATAATATTAATAATATTATATTGTAATCTACGCGAAAAACGCGGGTAACGTAACGCACGTAACTAAATTTAATATTATTGTGGTGAAGAATAACCACGTGGTTAATTTTAAATACCTACTCGATTAAGTTTTAAAAAAGATCCTTAGGTTTGATCTAATAACGTCTTCAAGGAAAAGGTTAGATCTTGCGCCCTAAACTTTGAAAGTTAGGTAAGTATTATGAGTACATATAATTTCAAAAGGATTTAAAGTGAATAATGGTTGTTTATACATTATAATTGAACAAGCATAATATTACCAAAAGTAATTCAAATTTAGATATTTTATGTTAGTTATATGTCAGAAAGACGAACAGGCGGACAAAGATCTGTTAAGTACATAAAAGTTCCATCTTTACTATGGAACCCTAAAAACCTTAGGATGTGCTATTTTATTGTTAGTAGTTTTTTTACTACAAAGTGAGAAAATATTAAGTGTAACAGTGTGATTATGGTTAATTTACTCAGATATATCCTACTAATTGTTTAAAGCCAGATAATTTTAAAGCACTCTAAACGTCGATTCTGCTGTACCATTATCTGATCTAATTAGACTAAAATTGCCCCACTAGTCTTTACATCAAGTAATAAAATAAAATCATTGTTGTAAAGATTGAACTGCAGTTTAGCGGCGGACGAAGCAATACATTTTTAAAATAATTTTGTGATAGGTTAAAAAGTTTTTTGTCGTTATTATTTTTTGTTTTTTTTAGTGGCGCGTCTCTGCACGGCTGCAATATTTCGTGGTTCAAGCTTTAGTTTGGTTTAGAATGTGGTATACCAAAATCGACACCACTCGCACTCGTAGTTAGCAACTCCGATCTCAAATTAACACGTATAATTTAGATCAAGTAGGTCAATCGGACCTTATGCAATAAATTTTTACTTTACTTGCGGAATAAGTTACGTGTTTTAAGACTTCTAAAGGATTTTTAACTAAAATATGAACAAAGATATAAATAAGTGTTGTGAAACATTAGTCATAAGATGCTACAATATCTTTTTAAAGTCTAAAGTCATTACGCTCAGCGTCTTTCATCTTAACCAGATGACGTGGAAATAGTTAACGGTATCTGTCAATATTTGACAGATACCGTTAACTTACATATATCCGCGCCATCTAGTTTTGTAGATAGAAACTAAACATAATAACATAAGTTGTCAAAAATGAAAAATACTAATAAGAACTGTACTGTACTGTGTTGTACTGTAGAATGATTCATTATTAATATTTACGTCATATAATTATTTTGTCAATAATCTATGTGTGTGGTAACAATTACAAATAAATAAACCATCTGCGAAAAAAATTTTTTATTATCTTAATCACGTAGGTTTAATATCTTAATTTGTATCTATTGTTGTTGTATGAATATGAAGATTATACATGCTTTTTCACAAGTCTACGAATAATCATAAATGAGGGAAAAGTAAGTGGACTGCCCAATAAAAATTACCCCATTCGGTGGGCTGGAAGTACCGTGTTTCTCTCTTTCTCTCTATCTTTTTCTATGTCTAAGGTTGTCTATATAGTGTTACCAACTCATCTAAGCATCGATTGGAGATTTACCATCGTAATTTCTGACAAAATTAGCAGCCAGGGAGTAATGGCCACATTGCGCGGGTTAATGGCAATTGCGCGGGACAATTTTTAATGGAGATTAATTTTCTAATCTTATGTTATTCGTAGACTATATGCGAAAATTGTGCTTAACTTTTTGACTGCGGAAAACACAAACCTTGTGTTTTCCTTTGTGCGACGCTAGTGCGGCTGCACACACCAGGCGCGTAAAACAACGCATTTGACTACACCTAAGGCAAGCGCATGTGATGTGAATATTAGCCGCAGTCAAAGTGTTAAGCAGAATTCAGAATTGTTTCTAATTTAGTCTTGTACTTCGGCAATTCTACGCCATCCCAATGGTGCGTGACATTGTTGAAGAATCTGAAAATTATTTAAACATCATTTATCTTCAAAGGGTCACCCTACTATCACAATGTTACGCGTAGGTATAAATGTGAGTTTGTAAGTTTGTTACCTAATCACGCAAATACGGCCGAAAGGATTTGGATGATATTTGGTATGGAGTATGGAGGTTGCTTAAATTCTGCATTATACATAAGCTTCATTTATTTCGGAAACAAAATCGATTCCTGTATAATAATAATAATAATAGCGGGAGCCGCTTGTAGGTTAAATTTTAAAGGATTTGCAGAACGGCCTTGTTGCTTAGTAAAAACAATGGAACAAACCTTGTCTGCACGTCAGCCAATACTTTAAGTTCGTGTTCCGTGAGACCTTTGTCTAGCATGTGCAGGGTGTCTCTCATTTGCTCCAAGTTGCAAAAACCGCAGATGTTTGTGTCGATACCTGGCTGATCCAAGGTGTACCAAGTGGCCAGACGTGCAAGCTCCACGTTTTGCTCCTGTTAAATAAATACTCGTAACAGAATAAACTTTTATTTGCCAAAAGACAAATACCTAAACATAATTTGAAGTAGGTAGGTACACTATCTATCGTTAGTTATCCTACTAATATAACTAAGTTTGTAGGTACCTATGTTTGTACTTTGTACCAATCGCGCAAAAACCAATGGATTTGGATTAAATTTAATAAAAGGATAGCTTATAGGTACTCTGGAGTAAAATAATAATATAGGCTACTTTTATAACAGAAAATCGGGAGCTAGTAAGTTTGTTCATAAGGTCAATTTAATGTTTAACATTTGCGAGGCCGAAAGTCCTTACTCTGCTGTCCATACTAAACTTTCGCGTATGAAGCCTCTGGGAGTAGGTACTGAATAAAATACACTTGTTATTTGACTTACCTTGCAGTACTCCGAGGCTTGTTTGCAGAGGGCCTTGATATCGTCGCTGGCGGGGTGCCAGGGCTGCGGCCCACTGTTGCACAACAAGCCCATGCTCGTGGCAGCTGCGTTGATCACACCCACACCTTTATCCTGAAACAAATATAAGTTGAATCCAGTATCCTTAGTACTTATGAGTTTTGATACTTTTCGAAACGATCAAACGTTTCGTAAGGCTCCGAACATTACAGTAAAGCGCCCCTGGCGGAAATGTGAAGGAACTATTATACAGGGTTATACAGAAAGGGTATGCTAAGCCGAAAAGGGCTCATAGTACTCAACATTATGAACAACTTTTACTATAGAATCAACCCGGAATCTACGGAACAGCTGATATTTTTTTCGCAAATTCCGGGTTGCTCCCACAGTAAAAGTTGTTCAAAATACTGTGAGCCCGTTTCGGATTAGAATACCCTTTCTGTATAGCCCTGTAATGTATGGAGCTTTACGAAATGTTTGATCGTTTTCGTTGTTACATACTTTGAAATAGTTCGTATAATTTTGCAACCTGTTGTCAAGTAGTGTTGATTTGGAGTAAGATAATATCGAAGATATCTTGACTTCCGACTCTTCGATTACTTCTTTCATCAGGTCGATATCATAATCTGCAAGCCCGATATACCTCGCTTTGCCATCTCGGACGGCCCTCTCCAGTGCAGGCAGGGTCTCTTTTAGCACCACTGACAAATCCGGAGCAAAGGTGGAGTCGTGAATCTGTAAGAGAATGTAAGTAAATTCGTATAGGCCAAGTGGCTAGCCCTCTGTAGATTAAGTGGCAAACCATATAGCCCTGTAGCCTTGTCTCGTTCTGGCAAGATAAAAAGAGTCGAGAAGATTTTGTCGCAGGTATGCAGGGCTTTCTAGAGACAGACATTTTAGGCCGCCGTAAGGGATTGTAAAGGTGTAATTAAATTTTTTTCCCGTCTTCAAAAAAGCATATTTTCAATTGATACGTATGTACTCGTATGTATATGTATATTCACAAATATACAAAATTTCAAAGGCGTAATTGTGTATGTAACATATGAATAGGTATGTTTGTCCGCGCATTTCTCCGAAAGTATTAGACGGATTGCCACCGTTTTTAGGGTTCTCAACCTCCTTCAGGGAAAAAACCTTAATGCGAGACTCGTGCGTCTGTATATCACATCACAGCCAATTATCCCAGGAACTATACAAGCTAGAGGCTTTGGAATATGGCTAGATAATGTTAACTAACACAATCAAATTTTGTTATATATAAATTTTTTTCCTCTGAAATCTGAATACTGGGGTGGTTTAGGTTTACTAAAATTCGGTACGAAGTTCACTGCACATCTAGCAGATATACTCGACACTCGTACTAAAATACCATAGGTAGTAGATAAGGTTCTTCTATGCTATAAAGAGTTTATCTATCTATCTAACCGAGCTAAGAGTGCAAAGATGAAAGAGAGGCCATTGCCCAACAATGGGACAAGCAGGGTTGATGAAGGCAGATAGGTATTCTTGGGGATAGTAACAAGAATACCTACACACCAAATCCGTAATCATTGGAGTATCAATTGCAAACATTTCCCATCATATCTGTCAATTTCAAGATAAATATGAGATAAATGCTTGTTGTTATTTGAAATGGAATCGCAATGTTATGCAACATGTACCTATGTATGTGTAATCTATATTGACGTGTGTCGTTTTTGGTATGTATCTAGTACCTTTTTTTTTGATGTGAAACATCTTTTGGCGCACGTAGGTAAAATCGATTTCTGGCGTGGCGCATCGCCACGGCATGCAGTATTCAAGCAAATAACAGGGTTATTCCAAAATAAATGACGACGCGCGTACCTAATTGAGTTTCAATTTTCGAACGGTTTTGTGAAAATCTGTATGGCCATGGACAACGGGAGCATGAATGGATTAAAATGTTTCACATCTACCAGGCGTCCCGTGACGGCTCACATTTTTTTTTTATTTATCAAATGATCAACTCATTTTATTTGATGTGATATTACAAGACTTACCTCACACACAGATAAGCTTTGTCTGTTTGATTAAACTCACACTCATAGGCTCCCCACTAGGTTCCCCTGTGTCGATGACTTCGTAATACACTCAAAGACGAGGCCAATTAACACTCGGAGCAGATACTTGAATTCGTCATTCAAGCATCTGCCCGGCCGAAAATCGAACCCCTTGCTTAATAGGGCAGACATGCTACCATTGAGCTAATCCGGTCGTCAAACTTTTTTTAACCGACTTCAATAAAGGAGGAGGTTATTAATTCGACTGTATGTTTTTTTTTATGTTTGTTACCTCATAACTTTTGACTGGGTGAATCGATTTTGATGATTCTTTTTTTATTAGAAAGCTGACGCTTCCCATTTGGTCCCATTTCAATTTAGTCCAGTTCTGATAATGGTATCCATGAGAAAACCATATAAGTCTTAAATTTGCATTAAGTACGTGCGCGACAAATAGATGAATAACTCAATAGTCGGTCCTTTGAAGTCGGTTTTTGTTTTTTGTTTTGTAAAAATATTGTTAGGATTTTGTATCGATTTACCAAAGTTTGTTTAATGTGATCATTCGATTATTTAGCATTTTCGTACTGGCAACTGTAACTGTCTTTGACAGACGAATTTAATTGCGTTGGTCACGGACAGTCACGGTGGTGGCGTGATGATGGACATGGCATTGGGAGACCAGCATTGTTTGTATATGACGCCTTTTAAAATTTAAGAATAAGAATTTACTTGTGATTCTATAAAAGTATTGTAATTAGCTGAGGTATTGTATTCTTCTCCACAAGCAACAAGTAAAGTTAAATAAAACTGAATGAACTGAACTGAAACTAAATAAAATTCCGCAAGTAAAATTAAATAAAACTATGTGGTGAACCACTTTGGGCTGATGTTACCTTATCTCTTCTACTTTATGACTATTTTTTTTCTTACTGTGGAAACTAACGTGGTTTTATTTTTTTCTTCTTTCAATGGTTTATTTTCATGATGAATTTGTACAATGTGAAATGACTTGCCCAGGTTAACAATTTGCTATAAGGCATTGGCCTTCTAACAAATTGGTTTGATAAAGTGTGGGAAGTACCGCGAAAAAAAAATCAGCTGTTCCTTACATTTTGTCGAGTGTCATTGACATTTTTCTATGATCTGACAGCAGATATTTTTTTCGCGAATTCCGGGTTGAACCCATAGCAAAAGTTGTTCATATTGATGAGTATCTACTATAAGCCCTTTTCGGATTAGCATGCCCTTTCTGTATACCTATACATTGTAAGTTAAGTAAAACCTTTTAAAATGTGTGAACATAATATTCTAGTTACATTTACGCCCGACAGGCGCTGCCTCATTTTTCATACATTTGTCTATCGAATACCAACTCACTCCAGAATTTGTGTTATTTATGCTACAGTTAGTTTAATCCTACCTGTATTATATCCACGTAGTCCAATCCAAGGAGTCGCAGCGTGTTGTCGACTCCAAACTCAGTCTTTTCGGTGGAGAAGTCGAACATTTTCTCGGTGGCCTGCTCATATCTTCCGACTTTGCTGGCGATGAAATAGGAATCTCTCGGCACTCCCACCAGCGCCTGAAATCATGTTTTTTGTTGATTGACGTACAAGCAGTGCGAGAATGAACCTAGTACACTGGATGCGTTCTGCGGTCTGCGGTCAGGTCGCGCGAACAAAAGTGTTCGCGCGACCAAAAAACAAATCCAAAACACACACAAACAACAACAAACAAATCCACAAATCCATTAGTATGCCCATTTACTGTCTCGCCATTGGACTCGTTACGTGTCGAGTGGAAGTTACCAAAAAAAAAAAGATAAAAAATCGTAATAAATACAACAGGAAAAAAAGAAGTTTACGCAAAAGTAATAATTATAGTATGTACATTATATATTTAAATATACGTGTTACCTTCACATACCTACAAGTATAGGTATAGTTTATTTGCGCTCGTTGTATACACAGTTATAATGAAAGGGTATTCTAAGCCGAAAAGGGCTAATAGTCATCATTATGAACAATTTCCACTACATTATGGAGCCAACCCTGAAATCGCATAAAAGCAGCTGTTCCATAGAAAAAGATCAATGACAATCGACAAAATGTTTGGAACAGCTGCTGTTTTTTTTACGATTCCAGGATTGGTCCTATAGCATTAATTGTTTAAAACGATGGGTACATATGACCCTTTAGGCAAAGCGTAACCTTTCCATACATGAAAAAAATGTAAAAAAACTTCTTTTTACTCAATTTTTTCTACCTTTCCGAAGGTCCGCTCCGAGCTGCCCTGTCCATACCAAGGTCCGGTCTCCATGTAGTTAATGCCACTTCTGATGCATTCTCTAATCAGCTCCAAGCACAGCTCTTCTTCGAACGATCTGAAGATAAATAAATTGGTATTAATTACTGAAGATATATAAATTGTTACTTATTAAACTAGGGTCTTACTTATAAACTCTGCTTGAACTTTATCACTATTTAAATCGTTTTAACAACTTCTAGGTTCCGATTAATATTGTATGGGTAAATATCAAAGTTTGAATAACGGATTTGCATGAAATTTGGTATGGAGGTACGAGATTATCGTAGATTATACCTTAAATTAACATATAGGTAGGTACTTAGGATTTTTATTTTGGAAAATGCAAATGAAACTGCGGGGCGCAGCTAGTTTTTAAAAATAGATGTGCAAGGTTGCAAACCTCATTCGCGGAAGGACACCTCGGTGTTCATCTGTCTATATGTCACAGCCAATTTCCATTTTAGACGACGTATTTTTCAACATTATTTTTTCGACGAATTGTAGTGGTTAATATTATCTAGGCTCATGTCAAATTTTAGGCCGCTAGCTATTATATTATACTCGTAATAGTTTCTGAGAGGCCATCGATCAAATATAATCCGACTTCGGTGTGAGAGGCTTGGAATAGTAATTCCGTCTTTAATCTTTTTGGATCGAGCTTAAAATTTAAATAAAGAAAAAAAACAAAATCTAAAAACTTCTCGACTTTTATTATATAAATAGCTTTTATTAAACTTGCCTTGTTATTATATAGATACTAATGGCCTCATAGGTGAAATCTTGCAACTGAATTTTGAATACCTGAGTAACTCCGAAGTCAATTACCTAATGAAGGGTTGTGTTTTACAATAAATATTTTCAATATCTTATTTAACTAAATTCTCGTTCGTTTAAAATGGATCATTTTCATCAACATTATTTCCATGGCCAAACTACATCTCGCGGCTCGCCCTATTACCGCTTAGTCTTATATAGGTGACATACTCGTACCTACACATAGAAAGACTATTGCGTTCGCATTTATGTTATTGCACTTCCACCTTCCACTACTGACAAAACATACCTACCTCAGTATATAAATCATATTATGTACCGATACCGATACCACTACTTATACATTATACAAAGTAAGTAAATACCCAACCAAGTACATGGTTCCAGTGTACATTGTCATTGATTTTACGATTCTTAGTTGTACGCGCATCACGAATCACGAACTAATGTTCCGACAAGTCAACAGTTGTTGATTTGTTCTTTTTCCGGTTCATTGTGGTTGTCGATCAGGAATACATTTTAAAAACAAATTAACTGCTGTTGATTGGTTTGCATTACGTTCTACTTCGGGTTAGTAAAACCGGAATTCGCGAAAAATAATCAGCTGTTCCATAAAAAAGGTCAATGAAACTCGACAAGTTTGTCGAGGAACAGTGTATGGAACAGATTTTGTTTCACGAATTCCGAGTTTGCTCTACTTAATAGTAAAAGTTGTTCATAGTGATGAGTACTATGAGCCTTTTCGGCTAAGCATATGCTTTTCTTGTAACCCTGTAGAGAGTACTTTCGAGCGTGTCACCATTCAAACAAAAAAAACTAAATCAAAATCGGTAAAGCCGTTTCGAAGCCACGGACACGCATGTCATATCGGGAGTTAATAAACCAAGAGCTGACTTATTGATATTATCACGAGTGCAACAATAAAACCACACACGCACATGGTACGCGTTCTAAATAATAACATATCAAAATTATTTTGCTAACACCTACCCATAACAGTTGCTAAACGCTGCTCCGCCCAAACTGACATGAGATACTTTAAGATCCGTCTTCCCGAGGATGTTGTACCGCATGATGTTCACTGTCCAGTTAACTTTAACTGTCAGATTTAGGAATAAAATTAAATGTCACGATCAACGCGTGCGATCCAATTGAGTGCGACTTCTCGAATGGCTCAACCGGCTGTCCTTGTTATCGCTTACACGAGTAATTATATATTTATAGATAGATATGATTGTTTATGAGCACATGCATGACACTTGCCTACTATAGCAGTGCCCTACGGCTGCACCCGCTATCTTACTGACTACATTTTAACTTATTGATTTAATTCTAACTTCAACTTTAAATTGCTCTCCTGTAAATAATGCCATTTGTAGTTTCGATACTGTTGGTTGGGACAGTCGATATGTGGATCGAAAATAATTTTATTCGTTTAAGGTCGACTAAATCGAGAAAATTATCTATCAAAATCTAAGTAAAATTGTGATATTTGATTGATTTTATAGAGTACAATCGTGAATTTGTCGATTAGTAAAGTTACACTTGTACTGTTGGTATCCCAACTGTGGGATGATTATAAAGACCGAGTCTGTTGATTGATGATCTTTTGCTTGTTTTAGGTACTTACTGTCCGTCCACTCTTACTCATTTCTTATTGTAGTTTATAGGTATGAGGAATGATATTTCAATAGATACCAATCCACTCGCTGGGATTAAGTTATTTCACAATTTAATACCCAATTACTCAATATTTAAATTGATTTACATAACACAACTAGTATCAATTGGATCTTAGTTGGTAAAACCAGTGTTATTATCTGTACTTCAATACTATGTATACCTACTAATATAATAAAGAGGTAAAGTTTGTAAGAACGAGTAGGTATGTATGTTTATAAAGGGTAATCACCGAACCTCTGCTCTGATCCAATTTTAATAAATCTAACAAAGCGAAAACCTCGCATGTTGAGGGTTCTGAACTATCGTATTTTAAATGAGCGCGGAACCCTAAAAATCAAAAACCCTAAAAAAACAAGAAAGACACAAATTCCGGAAAAGACCTACCCGCTTTAGGCACCCCCCCCCAGGGCAAAACGGGTTTTTGGAGTGTTTTAGTTTTTTTTTTTTTTTTTTTTTGCTATAGAGTTTATTTTATGTTTGAAATTGATTACCTAGTTGATGTTTAGTTAGTAATGAATTGATGTAACTATAAGAAAAGACCAGCATTTACTAAAAACATGTTTTTTTTTGCGTCCAACCTTAGCTTACCCGTTTTGAGCTGACCTCACTACTTATATGAAACAAATGTTATTGGAAACAAAAATTATGTGAACATAAACTATTCCAAATGAAATGAAATGAAAAATCCATATGAAACGTTGTTCGTTCAAGTAAAATAATATTAAAAGTTGTAATGAGAAATGAAAGAGAACAAAAAAAACGCTTCATTCCTTTAAGCCCACCCACTCTATTTCCAAAAATTGAAGAAAAAAATAACTCTGGCAATATTCTATCAACATTGTAAAATCTATGAAGATCTATAGCAAAAAGCTAGTACCTATCTCTACATTACTAGCTGATTCGACAGACGTTGTCCTGTCAAAAGCCATTGCGTAACTATAGCAACCGTAGTATGTTGATGCTAACTTGTCAATTTATACTTAGTAAAAATTATCAGTACATATATATAATTTGCAATAAATTAAAATTGCGACTATAATTTGAGATTTAACTATCCTATCTCTCAAGTTGGATCGAACTGCACATGGTGTGCGAATTTTATTATAATCGGTTAAGTGGTGTATGAGTCCATTGAGGACAAACATTGTGACACGAGATTTATATATAATAAGAATAGGTATGTATATTGAAGTTTAAGTCATGCCTCCGTAAAGTGGTGGAAACTTAATTTTTGTTATACCTAAATAATAATCAATACAAATAGTTTATTATTATCCTAAAAAATTACAATACTAAGTTGTGCTCTCACCACCAAATTGGTTAAGTACACGTACCTATAAGTATTGGTCAGTGAGGTGGCGTCCCAGACTTAATAAAATCTAAAAATCACAAAAAATCCAGTCTATCAGAAGTTATGAAAACAATCTAAAAAGACACGATTTACTAGGTCTCTGCACTCGAGCATTCAATTGAATATTTAATAAGTATTCAAACGCAAGAAATTTCACTGATGTGTAATATTTGGGCCTGAAAAGCCACAATTTTTTGAAAAATAATACATTGTAATACTTATAAATTCGCGTTGGTGCCAGATTTTAGAAAAAAGTAAGGGCAAATGACAAGTAAGACATTTTGACATTTGACACTGACGTCTTCATGACATTGAAACAGCACTGCCAGAACGTGATAGTTTTACCCGATACTGGGGTAATTTTTGCCTTGTAGTTGTTGGTTGTATCATTTGGAATTTTTACACCGACAACTTTACCTCACTATCTGAATCGGCAATTAACTCAAGATTGCAGGGAAATATGGACAGTTAAAATTTGTAAAATGGAATTCCGGAAAACCACTTTTTCAAGGTCGCCAATCATAGTAAACGCGTGAAAAACTTTATGCGGTTACCCTAATCGTTCAAAATATTAATATTATTGTTGAAACGCAGTGATCGATTTAAGCCAAAGAAAAATAGTATGGCCAGTAATTCGGGTAATTTTTATTCCACTTTTGGACTTTTTCTTGATTGACTGTGGCAACACTGTGCGAGCAAACCCAATAAATAAAGCCAAGCTTAGAAAACGCAGAGTGCGGCGAGCGCGTCTGCGATCGGGCGTCGTGTGCATCGGTTGAATTTCATTGAAATTGTGCATGTACTCTTTGTGATCGAACTTTTGAAGGAGTTTTCTACGTACTTCTAACATAAACAACTGTGAACAATTAATAAAATAAATACCGTGGTATCGTGAAGGTGAACATGTCGATTTATTATCGTTTTTGATTCCAGTTGCAGACAGAAACGTAAGTTCATTAAGTGTTCTGTTTATTTTATGTTTTGACCGTATTTTGTTAATAAAGCAAAGTTAACTAACTGTAAAGATAAAGCATTTTTCTGATTATCTAGATAGGCAGTATACTGGAAAGTGTAGCGAGTAATATTTATTCAGAAAATGACGCCATAGTGGAAGAATCTGGATATATTTAGGCGGTCAGCTCTTTTAACTGCCATACATACTGTGCCTCGGTTTTTTTTTTAAATTCTGTTATCAAATTACTTCAGAGATTTTTTATTGACGTTAATACATAGTGTACGTTTCCGAGTCAGAGGGTTAAAAAGTTTTAAATAAAAGTTTTGGAAGTAGGTTTTTAAAACTTTTTAAAATTTTATTTTGTATCGAAAATTCATAAGTTGAATTAAGTATAGTTTAACTGTATTTGTCTTAAATAATATTGATTAATCTGAGCATTATTAAGCAATAATGCATTGAACTACTAATCACAACAAACTGGAGATGACACCACAGTGTTAATCCCATTTAATAGTGGCACATTTGGAACTTTTAACTAGATTACTCACTAGAAAAAAATGTTTGCCTAAATAGGACTAGACTATATGAATTATAAGTTCACACCTCAAATTATAATACAACAGAGCACATGACCTACTCAGGAAGAGTAGCTAAAGTGAAATTGAGTAAGGTAACTCAATTGGAAATTGCTGCTTCATATGGCTACCTCTGCAGTGAGTTGTGGTGTTGAGTTGTGGTACCATCTCCAGTACATAGTAACTCAATGGAACAATGAAACCAAACAGTGCTCCATTTTATGAAGCTAAATAAGCCGTGCATCTTAAGATGTACAGTTGCAGATTAGTTTAAGTAATTTTTTATTCATTTTTAGTTTTATTTAATTTTTTTTTAGTTGTAGAATTTAAACTCTGAAAGATAGTAAAGAAACATGTTATTCACAGGCCCAGGATGAGGATCCGATTTCCCCGCTACCGGTCTCTCACAACGAGGCTTTGGCTCCTCATCATATTGTTTTTGGCCTTCATCATCTACTGCTACTACTACACCAGTTCTAATTCGCACCCAAAGCCAGGTTAGTGTCTAATCATACAATGTTCCTTAACAGATTGTTGAATCGACTGAACTGACTGATATTGTTTATTCTGACTGACTATACTACAGTTTTGATCTCAAGGAGTATGGTATATGTAATTATAAAAAAAGTTCCTGAATTACAAGAGCTATTGTGGTGGCTCTGACATTTAAATGCTTCAATACTCTTAATTAAATAAACAATACCGATGACAGCTGAAAAAAGGGGAAAATTAATTACAATAAAATACCGGAGTTACGCGATAGGTGGGACCAAGCGATAACAGTGTAAGTCGAATTCGCGTAACTCGGCGTTCAACTTTGCACATAAAGTAAACCAATTTTTTGGTCTTCTGGATGACGCACATAAAGATAATCAATAATGTGCACTGCATACATAAAACAATTCCACGCGTTGGACTTCGAACCTATCGTAAACCGAATATTAACAGGGAGGATTGGGCGCGGCGATCAAAATGAAAAACCGCATATCTCCGAATTCGCGTAAAACGGGGTAGCGTAAGTCAGGGTATTACTGTATTTCTGAAAATAATATTTCACAGCTTAGTATATAGGCTGTACACACACATTTTTATCATGGCAAAAGTAACTACTTAATATTAGGATTTTCATTCTTCTCACCAAGTGCAGGTGTAAGTCTTATTATAACTTCACTCAGGTGAAATACAGGTGGATCAATTTAAAGACCCCTATACTCGGCCAAGCGTGTTTATTAGGATTTTCATTCTTCTCACCAAGTGCAGATGTAAGTCTTAATATAACTTCACTCAGGTGAAATACAGGTGGATCAATTAAAAGACCCCTATACTCGGCCAAGCGTGTTTATCGGTGCTCGTAAGTCGAAATTTCGAACAACCGAATAGCGTTTTTCGGTCGCTGCTTTTTATCGTTTTAGGAACTTTCGAAGTACGATTTCTCGCCTCACGAAAAGGAGGAGCGATTTTCTCCTCGCCAATTTAAGGAATAGCCTTTGCCCGTAAGAACTTTTGGTAGCTTTCGGGCTTTACGAACTTTCTTGCTAGCTTTTGTCCATCTGTACTCCCAGATTGGGAGTAGCGTTTTTCGGTGTAGCCACCATCCAAGTTGCGAAACTTGAAGTTGTAAAAGTCTAGCGATATTTTCTTCCGGCTTAAAATGTTTGAACGTATTCAGTTAAAAATTGTCGTGTAATTCTCATCTAGTGTTGAATTACAGCCCCCCTAGCCAACTTGCAATTCCAATCGCAAACGCTATAGAAAACTAAGACAATTAATGGAAATTACATTTTTACAATAGAACAATCTATAAATCTAAATAATATAAAAATGAATCTCTATTTCTCTTGGACATCGCGTAACGCGTGAAGGATGGAACAATTTCGCTAATTTGTTTGTTGTTGTTTTATTTATTGTCAGGAGAAAATGTTATGAAAGAAAAAAAAAGGAAGTTGAGCGAAAATTTAAGACAAGTCGAATTCAATATTCTCAGTCCCGTCGGGTCCGCTAGTAAATAGTAGTACTTAGGTAGTTGTAGTAGCAAATGATTAGACGATCTTACTCAGTAAGGTCACTGAGAGCATGATAGACCTTGGCCGCTGTTTCGGCACCCTCGGTCGCGGCCGTCGGCTGATTAATCCAATCATCTGCTCTCAGTACACCAAAAGATTTATGACGCCAACCGTACGCGGATGTCGTTTCGTCTTTATGTTCCTAGTTGAAGTCTTGAATATTCTTTTTGTAGTCGAAGGTTGTCAGAACAACGTGACTCGACGACGACATTAATTGGAGCGATGGTGACGGCAAATACACAACTATTCATCCAAGTAATTGATGTATGACATACCCATACATTTTTTTTTATAAATATTGACACCACAAAAATGAAATCATAAATTACGAGGGACTTTTGAAAAGGACCTCGACCCGAACAAGGAATTTCTTTTTTTAATATAATGTTTATTTTATTTTTCTACATACTACCCTACTACTTGAATAAACTTGTTTCATGGGCCTTGATACATCTTCTTTATCCCAATCCGTCAAACTCGTCAAAAACAGCGCCATAGCCGCTATGACCTCTTTATCATGTCGAAATTTTCTTTGTCCTAGTTTTTTTTAAACCAAGGAAGAAAAAAACCTGATGGCGCTTATTTAAGTAAATAAGGCGACTGGTTCAGTACGTTGAATCGCAGTTTCTGTAGCTTAGCCGTCGTAACGAAAGAGGAAGGCGCCAGAGAATCGAGGTGGTCTAACAGAACCTTTTTTTCATCATTCCAAGCTTTTCTCTTTATTTTTTTCTGCAAATGTGTTGAACAGATTTGTGTAGTAGTGACTTGTAATTGCCTTTAAAAATATAGTTAATAAATAATCTTCGAATCTCAAAACACGGACGCCATCACTTTTCCTGCTGAAAAAAATGACTTGGCTCTTTTAAGTGGCGGTGAACCAATATGTTTCCACTGTATGTATTACTTTTTGTCTTAGAAATAAAGTGCTAAATCCAAGTCTCATCAGTGGTTATAAATCGCTTTAAAAAATTAAAGATATTCATTTGAAAAATGCTCCGAGTGGTCTGACGAAATTTTATCACTTTTGAGTTTGCGTTCTGCGGTGACTAAACGCGGCAGCAATCTTTCGAATACCTTAGACATGGCTAATTATTGTAAAGTTAAAAACAATGTTCTCTTGGGTTTAATCAGCTCATTTTTCAAAGTGTTTCTTGAAATTTTCGGATTTAGCGATGTTGAAAACTTCAGGAAAACTCATTTACAAACTTGTGATATGATCTACTGCTGGCCGAGGCCTCTTAAGAGAAATTGTCATTTTTTGGCCTGGTCTGAAGTGAATATCAACATACTCGTATCTCGAAAACCATGAGTCCTATCAACATGTATCTGAAAGCAATTCCTACTATAGAGAATGTTATAGAGAACATACTTGTCTTGAACAGTTTCCTAGTAGCTTGAACTGTTTTTGAGAAAATCGTGAAAAACCCGTTTTGGTGACCTTCCCGGAGTAAAATTTTTTGCACGTTTTGATCGATGAGGACTTTTTAGGTTTCATTTATGATGGTGTTTTAAACAATCCTATCACTTTTCAGCTGGGTGGGAATTACTGTACCCTCGAATGTCTAAATTGTCCCGGCTATTTTAAAGTGTTACCCATGTAGTTTCAAGTTAATTTCATCGTAATTATTTTTTTACAAAAATATTTAGTCACCGCGCTGTTTTCTCTATTCTCTTATTCCAAGCTGATGTTCCGGACGGGGAAAACTTTTAAAAATAAATAATGGAATAGAAAATCTTTTAAAATTTTTGGATTTAATTAAGCTATCTAGACATTATAAGATTATTTTTACACTTCTACTACTTTCGCCCGCTTTTTTTTTTATTTTTTTTTTCTTTTAGACCTTCCCTGAACTTCCACAACTATTTCAAAATCAAAATTAGCGAAATCGGTCCGACCGTTCTCGAGTTATAGCCAGACAAACGAACAGCGATTCATTTTTTAAAAGAAAGAAGATTATTTATACTTGAGGCCGAGAACAGTTGAAACGTCTCTCATACATAAGAGAAAGTCACAAAAGACGAACATATCACTAAGAGAGAGAGTGATCTCTTTGAGACAACGATTAGACTTCTTTTAACGTTTACGAAAATCGTCCCAAACGTTGACATCCCAAAAAGATGCTCGAGGTATTTAACGTAGTGGTTACCTCTTCAGTGACCAGCAACGCCTAAGTTAAATTATCGCGTCTTGTTTTATCATTGACATAAGACAAGTTATTTTTCGACTCAATCTTTAATCTCTCATCCCACTGCTGAGATACCAGGTCTACCCTCGAAGGATGATTTGTCCGTACGTTGCCACGGCCAGATGCGGGTTGGTGGATTCAAATGTGTCATTAGATTTCTAGTCCGAACGTATGCGGGGTTGGGTTGACCTATTTTTGAAAGCATAACTTGTGTTTGTATGGCCTATCCGTTTCTACTTTTGTAGTTTCTCAAGTGTTTTTGTATCGAAATAAGCTAAAGTTTTATGTTCATACGATTACGTGTAATAGGACTAACTTAAGGCATGACGAGAACAACCTAGCTACCATAGCTTCATGCTATAATTGACTAAGTGCATCCATTTAGCGAGGTTAATTAGATAAGGTTCATTTTACTACACCGAGGGACTACCGGCACAGGTTCTCTCAGAGATGTACGCTCTATTTATGGAGCAGAGCCGCTATTTAAAGGGATATAAATTTTCTAGACACCACTGGCCCGTCGACATAAACAAATAGAACTAATAGACCCAATTATTCTCACAATACAATTGTATATGGCGTTTATTCTATCACACTCACACATCAAATCACGCACCATGAATTGTGAACCTACGACTCACTGTATCTATCTACTCTACTAACATATTATAATAAGTTAATTTCAAGAATATTTTTAAAAACAAGCTTTCATTGCATTGTCATCGGAGTTACACATGTACCTATCAGCTCAAGCCATCGAAATGGTATGCGGTCGTCGGTGCCTCAATCGAACATCGGAAAGTTGTTCAAAATTGAGTTGCAAGATTCCACCTGAACAAGCAGTTACATAGCAAGTTAAATAAAAGTTTTCAAAAATCAATCGCAGTGCGTTAGTTTGGTAAAAACTCGAAAATGGCTTGACCTATTTGTTTTTGTTTGTTTCGTTCGCCTCAATTAAAAGTTGCTGATGACTCACCAATACAGAAAAGGCTTAGGAAAAATCGAAGTATACATTTTTTTGTAGTTCGCCGGCTCTAGTCTTCTTCTTCTTATCTTCTTCTTCTTTCTTATATTATATATTTAAATGAATCGCTGTTTGTTTCGCTAAAACTCGAGAACGGCTGGACCGATCTGAATGTTTATTTTTTGTTTTGTTCGCTCTAATACAGGGAAGGCTTAAAAGTAAAAAAAGAGCGGGTGAAATTGCCGGGAGAAGCAAGTCATAAATAAATCTCGAGGTGGGTAGAAGTCGCTTTACATAACTTAGTAATAATATAATACTTCATTTATTGAGGAACAAATAACAAAGAAATTTAAACAATGAGATATCAATGAAACCTTCCTAGTTTAAAACTGTGTCGCAGGTGTCGTCGCCCTCCTCCGTAATTTTTTTACTAAAGTTCCAATTGAAAATAAAACAAGTTAAACATTAGAAAAATGAAAAATAAAAATAAAACATGATTTTAGGGTAAAAAGGCGGGATGGGATGTGTGTGTGTGTGTGTGTGAGAGAGAGAGAGAGAGAGAGAGAGAGAGAGAGAGAGAGAGAGAGATAGAGAGAGAGAGAGTATGTGAGTGTGGAGTAGGGTGTGCGTGTGTGTTGTCTCTGCAATACACAAAGCCCTCGACAGACTCAGGGTTTGCAGAGACGAATGAGTGAGTGTGTGTGAAATTATGTGTAAGTGTGAGGTGTCTGAAGTGTAAAATTATGGTTGTATACGTGTCTGTTTTTTTGGAACTATGTACCAAAAAGTCTTCAGTGTCCTGGTAGGATAAAGACAGAAACCATAGTACATTTTTGTTTGCAATTTCGTGATTTAAGGGAATAAATATTCAATTTTTTAATTAACTTATTGTACAATATTGAGCTAATAACGGTAACACAATACAAATGCACGGTAATACAAATGCAAGCAGGCATGCGTCTCTTTCATCGTTGTTAAATCAACAGCGTTCGCAATTGTCACCGTAAAAACGTGCTGATTGGTGATATCAGTATGCTCCGTACTTTAGGTGAATTCTTCGGAATTTTGATGGCCATTTCTTTCAGCGTGTTAAGTCCTGAATATGCTCATAACTTGAATGTATATTGTAAATGTGGTGAAATGTATCTATATAAATATCGAGAGCGGCGATAGCTGACGTGTAGCGGCAGCCGAGCTGCCGAGGCGGTATAGTTGTGAACATTTCATGACCTCGTTAACTATTAACCTGAAGTTGGGACTAGATTTAGGCGTTCGCGTTTTGTGACTAGAGCAAATCTAAGTAAAGCTGTGATTTCTGCATGCCTTTCATGTCTATATTTAGGTTTATGTGGTAATATTGTTAGTTTTGTTCTTCATTACCAGCTGATTAATAAACGAAGAAATGGGTTGTTTACTTATAGAGACTTAAGTTATGCAAGTACATAGGAACATTATAATTACTTATATTGAAAACTGAACCATAAATTCTAACTAAAAGAAAAAAATCTAAAAGACCGCTGCCTGTGGAATTGTTCTCAAAAAAGAAGAAACCTCATTTCCTTTTATTTTGAAATGTCAATAGAGAAAAGTATTGTAACTTCAAGAAACTGGCAAAGTCTGTATTGAGACAGTCACCTCGAAGTTATTCTTAATCCTAATAATATCAAAAAATTCTCTTTGTAAAAATTATCGTCTACGAAACAATTTTCGTAATAACGATGGAGTAATTAATTTACTTATACGTAATCAATTTCGATGAAATCTGGTAATTAGGTTAATTCGTATTAATTAATATTTTTCGTAACGACGGCCGACTACCAATTTTGATAGTTTGGTAGGGTCTAAAAATAACAAAATTCTTAATGACAAATGGATACGAAGCCTTATTTTTGTATAAAATATATATATATATAAAACTAGCTAGTTTCACCCGCGTTTTTCGGGGGGGTTCCCAACCAGTCACACCAAAACGAGTCACAGTGTGACTCGGGATAAAAAGTAGTAGTAGTAAAAACTATGTGTCATTCTAGACCATGAACAACCTTAATTCCAAATTTCATGTAAATCCGTTCAGCCGTTTTTGCGTAAAAAGTAACAAAAATACATCCTACATACATCCACACATCCACATCCATACATTCTTACAAACTTTCGCGTTTATATTATATATTTTTTTTTTTTTTTAGTTAACCTGTAATGTCCCACTGCTGGGCAAAGGTCTCCCCCAAGTTCTTCCATAACTGCCGGTCTTGGGCCAGCACCGTCCAGTCCTTAATAGTTCCTTCTAATATTATAATATTAGAAGGAATCGAACTTCGGAATCAAAACCAGTTAATTATGTTTATCACGTGGAAATGGAAACCCTCGCCATTTCGCACCCGGTTTTGTTCCCATTGTTCGTTCGTCAAGTTTTAATTCCGTCACCTCGACTTTTTCCTAGGTGTCGCCCCCTGGCGTGAAGGAAGCCTTAAACATTTTAATTATTGTGCTGTAAAAGTTTTTATAAATGAAATAAGCTTTAAGACGTTCGACTGCTATTTCGGCTGATGGTAAGCAATGGTGGTTCGATGGAGCAGGCTTGCCTATGAGAATCAGACTCACTAATGAAATTGAAAAGTTGAATTGAATAGTGGATTGAAGACATCTAGATTATATCTGCTGGGAAACACCCACTCAGGCCGAGCATTCCACACTGGCGGTTCACGCAATAAAAGTGCAATCAAAGCGTGGGTTTTTGTTGGTTGTTGGTTAGATAGTAAGGTCCCTCCCAGCTCCTCAAGGATTAGTTATTACCACGAGTAACTATTACGTTGTAGTAACTATTGACACCACAAAAAGGAACTACGTACTAAAATCATCATCCATAGCCTTCTCTCTCCCACTGCTGGGTATAGGCCCCTCTCCTGTTGCGGCATCTGCTGTATCATCGTAGTAAAATACATAAGAAAAAACACAAAACGCGGTGGTTCATCTCTTGTGGTCTCTGAATCCTTAACCCTAAATTCAGGCTGATCGGAAACTGTCGTGAGCACCCATTCAACACTTAATTGGATTCTATCCGCAATCTACTATTCATATCGACGTCGACGTGAAAGCTATTACCTAACTGACATGACAACGGACCGCCAAAACCGCCGCTCGTGGAAACATGAGAGCACGGCGCATTCGCTGTAAAATAATTATTATGCAAGCGCCCGCCAGGAAATTTTTGCGGGGAATATTTGCAGATATTGAGCAAGTTAATTTTAGAAATATCTTGAAATATAAACTTTTATTGCATTGCCATCAATGTTGTTGCATGTCGGAGTCACACTTATACCAAATCTTATCACAATCGGACATCGGGAAGTGGTTCAAAGTTAAGTTGTAAGATTCCACTGAAAAAACATAGTTATATATCTGTAGTTACATACATACATACATTGCAAATTAAATAAAAACTTTTTTAAAAAGTAGCCGCGAGTAATAATTGGCACAGGACCGAAAAATGGCGCGCTGAAGAGTAAATCTATACTCAGAAGTGGGTGGAAAACGGTTGATCATGATGATGATTTATACAATTAGTTTATAGTCCATTTACACATTCGAGGGTACAGTTATTCCCAGTAATACCACCCAGCTGAAAATTGGTAGGATTGTTCAAAACACCATCATAAATGAAACCTAAAAAGTCCTCATCGATCCGATACGTGCAAAAAAATTTACTCCGGGTCACCAAAACGGGTTTTGATTTTCTCAAAAATGGTTCGAGCTACGAGGAAACTATTCATCATATGTTCTCCATAACATTCTCTACAGTATTGCTTTGAGATTCATGTTTACAGCACAGATTTTCGAGATATGCTAATATTCATTTCAGACCAGGCCAAAAATATGACAACTTTTCTTAAGCGAGGCCTCTTAAGTCAGCAGTAGATTATTTCACAAGTTTGTAAATGAGTTTTCCCGAAGTTTTCAACATCGCTAAATCCGAAATCTCAATCTCAATCTCAAGAAACACTTTGAAAAATGTCTCCTTGTGGCTCAAATCAGATAAATAATCATGATGGCTGACGGAAAATATAACCTCTCGTATCTCGGAAACGATATGAGATAGAGGGATACACCTGTCTTTTGAAATATAGATCAAGTATTTACCTTTTTGGAGAAATGATAAAAAATAGCCGCCATACAAAAAAAGTTTGACAGTCATACAAATAATAAAAAAAAAATGAAATGGTCATAGCTGTGGAACCGCTGTGGATGGATGGAGTATGCTTGAAAAAATATTATAGAGGTTCGCAAGGACAATCGAGATTCAGCAACAAAAATCCAAGATGGCGGATTTCATATTTCCGTCAAATTTCTATGGATCTTAAGTGATCCTAAGAGGGTGATATTTTGGATCTGGAGACTCTTAAGATACTTAAATACCTACATTCCTGAAAATTTTTTTTTGATCTGACCATTTTTTTTAATGGCTGCCATACACTTAAATTTTCCAAATACCAATTAGTTTTAAATGCGGTTTTTGAAAAATAATGTAGGGCAAGGTTGACAAATTTGCTTTTCGTGGGTAGGTAATTAGTTTTTAACAGTTTCCATACAAATTGGTGTTTGGAATTTTTTATTGTATGGCACCTTTTTGAAAAATGGCCGAATCAAAAAAATAATTTCAGGAATGGATTTATGGACCTTAAGAGTCTCCAAATCCAAAATATCATCCTCCTAGGATCACTTTAAAATAACAGTTTCCTCGTAGCTCTAACCATTTTTGAAAAAATCGTGAAAAGCCCGTTTTGGTGACCTTCTACCCGGGGTAAAAATTTTTGCACGTATCGGATCGATGAGGACTTTTAAGGTTTAATTTACGAGTATGATGGTGTTTTGAACAATCCTACCAATTTTCAGCTGGGTGCAATTTATGTAACTTCACTTCTATTTTTTGGTCTAATTTGACCAGGCTATTAATTTATTTATCCTACAACGCGAAGCCGCGGACATAAATAAGTAACATATCAAGTAATCCCCCACTTTGAGAATATATACAGAGAATATGTATGTATTTTGTTCCATTCCTACTACTACTGGGATGCGTGTGTGTAAAGTTCAATTTCAATGTTGAGGTCGAGGTCGCGGAATGTCCGGCCGTCCTACGTCGCAATCTACGCCGAGACGTGACGTCAGAACTTGTTTATACTCCTACCTATAACCTACTTACCTATGAACATCGATCAAGTATTCTATAGAGGACATATCGACTGCCCCTACGATACTATCGAAACTGCAAAATCACGAGTTTTTTCCTTGTACCAATTATACGAATGTTTAGTAAACTTAGGAAAACAAATAATGAAAAAATGACATTTTTAAATCTATAACAAAACATATGACTTTAAATTGCTTCATGTAAAAAATGCCCTCTGCAGTTTCGATAGTGTTCGAAGGGGAGGTTGGTATTCCGATGCGGGCGAGGTTCATCGCAATATTAATCGCCGCGCGCCGTCCATATCGAAGCAACTATTACTTATTCTGTACATGTTTGACTTCGGTCAACAGCGAATAATCAAGCTCTCACGGCTTACACATTCATATTTGAGTAACAACAACTAACAACACCAAACACAAACAACGCCTCGCGGTTCTACTCGCTATTCTATACGAACCGTACAATTTTCCGTGTTAAAAAAGAAGCGTAAATTAACATGTAGGCGTAACCTTGTAATTAGGTTATAAGGAAAGGGCAACGTCTAACATCTAGCTTATGAATTACAATGTATCAGTTGTTCAATAAATATATCTGTAGAGGTAATCTGAATCTGGATATGAGCAATTTTCATTATGGGACCAACCCGGACTTTGCGACAAAAATCACCTGTTCCATAGAAAAATGTCAATGACAGTCGACAAAATGTATGGAACAGCTGATTTTTTTCGTGAACTCCGGGTTGGTTCTATAGTGGAAGTTGTTCATAATGATAAGTACTATGAGCCCTTTTCGGCTTACCATACCTACCCTTTCTTTAAAACCTACCTTCATTCCACACCAAATGAAATTCAGATCAAATCAGCCGTTTTTGCGTGATTGAGTTAAAAACCAACTACAAACAACAAACTTTTACATTTATAATATTAGTAGGATTATTGTATGAGTTTGACATTGGTCGTTTGCAATCAACCAAACTTCACACGATTTACACACTTTATTTAAGTAAACGATCAACATTAACTGTATTTGCTGTCTTGTGTATTACAAGGAAATGCTAGCAGGAAAATCACATAGACTGCTTTTTGCTTAGCGACAAAAAAAAGTTATAACAAAACCAAAATTTGGCGGTGGAGGCGTCATCGGTATCTAAATTTAACTTAGGTATTAGCATCGGGTATTAGCTGTATTTATCATATTTTGTTCAATTAGGTTGTTTTAATTGCTGGTATTTTTACTTTGTCTTTTTTTACCTACCCGCACTTGGCTAGCGTGGTGGAATATGCCCTAATCACCCTTCGAGGGTAGACCTGTATCCCAGCAGTGGGAGGATTAAAGGTTGCATATGATGATGATATTCATATTCATATTCATTTATTCACACAAATAGCATACGTCAAAATGTCATGGTAAAAATAGTAAGTAAGTACAGAAAAAGTATAAAAATTGTATAAAATAATAACATAATTGTAAAAATAAAATAATCTAATTAATAACCTTCAATTTCATGAATTCGTTATCTATGTCATAAAATGCCTGATCGATCAGCCAGCGTTTTATCCTTATTTTATATATGTCAATATTTGGCGCTTCTTTGACGTTCTCGGGGAGCCTGTTGTATATATGTATTTGTGCCCAAAATATGTGTCAACTTAGTGGACTTCGCGAGTGTCCGTTTTACAGATGCGAGCTTGTGCCTGTGGCGAGAAGTGCGCTGTTGAGATTCTCGCAGTGATTCACCTAATGTCTTATACTTATTACGATTCATTCCCATATATATCGCGATTTGCATAATCAGAATAGACGGTAGCGTGAGAATTTTAAATTTTATAAAAAATGGTTTAGCCGATTGGTCGTCTGAGATGCGTGCTATCGCGCGGATGGCTCTCTTCTGACATATGAAGGCACGTTTCCACTCTGCACCGCTAGCCCACAGCTCAGTTCCGTACTGTAGTAAGGAGTGCACGGTGGCAAAGTAACAAGAACGCACCACTTCATTGGGCACGAGCCTGGCAAGCCGCCTAAGTGCAAAACATGCCCCGCTCAACTTCCCGCACATTTTGTCGATGTGGGCTTCCCAGGTAAGACCGCTGTCCAGTTCAAATCCCAGAAAAGTGGTTTTGTTCGTCTGCTCAATTTTTCTATTATCGGCGTAGACACTGAGTGGTCTCCATAGACGGCCTGATAGATCGAAGCGTAAGAAGTGAGTCTTAGCGAGGTTCAACACAAGCCCGTTTTCTCTGAACCACTTGGCGAGTTGGGTTGCGGCAGCGTTCAGTTTCTCCTCCAGTTTCTCAACTGAAGGGGCTGTGACTATGGCTGCAACGTCATCTGCATACATCAACACTTCAGCTTCCGTGATTGCGGGGGGCAAGTCGTTTAAAAGTATTGAGAACAGTATATTTGATACTGCTGAACCTTGGGCTACTCCCATAGAGGTGGTTAAAGGGTCCGATCTCAGCTGTCCACCGTCGCCAACCACAATTTGAGACCTATCGTGCATAAGGTCTGTGAGCATAGATAGTGGTTTGTCTCGAATACCGTAGTGGTCTAGCTTTAAGGCTAGTATTGCATGATCTGCCACGTCAAAGGCTTTTGAGAGGTCACAGCATAGTACTGCTACTGCTACTTGTTGCTTCCTCTCTCGAGCATCAACGACGCGACGCACCACTTCTCTCGTCAATGATGTCGTGGACCTACCTTCTCGGTATGCGTATTGCCGGTCAGATAGCGCCTGCACATCCGACAAGTACTCCACCAATCGAGAACTTATACCACTTATACCACTTATACTTGATAATACTTTAAGTCAAAATGTGCCAATTCAGTTTAAAAAACTTGTATAAGGTACAAAACATAACTGTATAACTTATCACAAATCGATGACCTAGCATAAATTTTGTCGTAAAATATGCAGCGAGTGTTCGACAAACAAATGCATAAAATCAACGCAGTTTCCAGTTACGCCCTACACGGGTGTAATTGGGAACTGTTGGAACGCGCTGTCCCATTTTGCATACACTTATCTATCGAATACTCCCTACGTGTTTTACATCAAAATTTATGCTGGCATCTGTACGTGTACACTGTACCTACAGTACCAAGTTTAAGTGTAAAGGTGTGTTAACAATTTTTTTAACGCGTACTTTTCGGATACTCCACCGGACACCAAAAGAACTTCTGTTACCTATACAAATACTCATAAACATGATCATCTAGAGTCACCAAAGAAAATAATTTATTTATAAAGACTTAAATTATACAAGTCGTAGGAACATTACAATAATTAAAAACTAAAACAATAAAATTAAACTTATCTAAAACACCGCCGCCTGTGGGGTTTTTTTTTTATTCAGTAATAGGCTTGCATTTGACCGCCATCTTGCCTGATGGTAAGCAACGATACGGTCTACGATGGAGCATGCTTGCCTAGAAGAAACCGATTCACTCGCGACTTGAAGACACCTAGATTATATCTATCGGGAAACACCCACTCAGGCAAAGCGTTCCACACCCTAGCGGTTCGCACAATAAAGGTGGAATCAAAGCGTTTCGTTCGAGTTTTTGGTATATCAACCATAAAACGGTGACGCTCTTTAGTGCCCTTGGTAGACCGATAGTAGAAAGGGCTAGAGGGAATTAGATAATGCAGATCAGAAGCACACTCTCCGAAATGTATCCGGTAAAAGACCGACAGACTAGCAACTTTGCGCCGATGTTCGAGATTTGGAGTTTAGTCCGAACAAGGGAGTCTTTACCAATGAGCCTCTTGGCACGTTTCTCAATGAACTCCAACGCTTCAAGCTGGTATTTGACCGATCCATCCCAAAGGTGCGAACAGTACTCCATGCACGATCGAACTTGTGCTTTATAAAGTAACAGCAACTGTTCCGGCGTACAGTACCGCCGTACCTTCGAAAGTACGAGTATACCCTGCTTTTTGGCAGCCAATTGAGCTTTGGACTCTATGTAGGAGCCAAAGTTGAGGATTGACGTCAGAGTAACGCCCAAAAGCTCAAGACTGTCAGCCGTCGGAATGGACACATCTCGGAAAGTAGGAGCCAGTTGGAATGGGCTTTTCTTTGCGGAGAACAGACACGCCTGAGTCTTAGTCGCATTAAACCTGACCAGATTGGCATCAGCCCAATCTGAGACAGCCTTAAGGGACAAGTTCAAGCGCTCGACCATAGCCTCTCTCAGAAACTGGATTTGAGGACCACTGGACCGTGCGTTAGAAGTGTAGCTCTCCACAACAGTGCTGTCATCTGCGTACCCAAAGATACCGGGCTTTAGCAGATCGTTAATGTGCATGCATGAATTGTTCCCAAGATACTGGCTATTATTATTAAATATTAGCTGTCCCCGGCGGTTTCACCTGCTGTTTTTTTCTTGTAGCTTTTAAATCTTCCCTGAACTTCCACAAATATTTTAAGATCAAAATTAGTGAAATCGGTCCAGCCGTTCTCGAGTTTTAGCCAGACAAACGAACAGCGATTAATTTTTAAATATAAGAAGATTATTAATTATACCGCTATTATTCACTGAATAAAAATGTAGCAAAATGTAGAAATACTGGGGCTTACTTATAAACACTGCACTAACTCACTGCTTGAACTGATCTAACAACTTCTCGCTGAGGTCGAATGTCACGTACGAAAACAAGACGGAGATTAGCAGTGACAAGTTTATGTAGAGGTAGGAAGGATCTATAAGTAGGACTCACTGAATCCCGCTTCTTCGTGCCCTCATGGAACGAACACAATTAATTTAAAACCCAAAATACCTAACTGTATAAATATGTAAAATAATATTCACGATCACTTTAAAATAGAGCTTCGCACCGTGTGCCGAGAGCACATGATATGTACTCGTACATTCGTATAGGGAGGAATACTTCCTAGGGTGTAACTAAATATATTGATGAAAAAAAAGACGTGTGGCACTCGGGGACTGCCGCGGTAAAGCTATTGCATACGGTGATACTTTTTAGTTTTGCCATCTATCGATGAATAGCAGAACTTTTAATGAGTTTTTGAAATATCACGCTTGTCTCTTTAGTTCAGCAACTCGTCTCTAGGTGTCGAGTGTTTCGTTGACTTTTCAAACGTCATGACTCTCTTCCGAGTGTACCCGGGTAGTTCTATTTTTAAAACCAGGCTAGTGAAGGGAAAATCGATAGTTGAAAAAACAATAAAACTTTACAATGTTAGTTGATGAAACTGTTATCGATTCCCAAATATAAGAAATCGATATTGGATAGGAACCGCACAATCTAGTAACCGATTTTCTTGGCCCTACCTTTCTTTTAATCGGTAAAAATGCAAATGTTTCATCTGATTGACTGTCTGTTTTAATAACACACCTTTGAAAAGATTAGTCCAGGAAGTCTAATTGGAGCATTTTGATAACATCCCATAATTACGTCACAACGATGAAACTAAAACATTTCATCAAAATCAATTTAGGTTAGTCAGTAATTTCTCTACTTATGGAATCGTCCCTATTTTTATGATAACGTCATCGACAAAATCAATCGATTCTTCTTTTAAGATATTCAGATGCCATCACTACGTTTGCTGTCAAAACTTAACGTCAATTTATTATACGGTAAAAAATAAAGCTATTAATCGACTATTTGCTATCACAAATATGTAGGTATTTTGAAAATGTTGGATAATAATGACCAAGTACCTTACCTCCCCGAATACGGCCCGCACCCCCCCTTCCGCGGTTTTGATACAAACAAATGTGATGTTGGGGCGGTTCGATATAATACGACTTCGGTGGGGGTGTTAGGTTTTTTTCGTAACGGAATTTCTGCATTCCACGCTCAAGACCCGCGATAAAAACTATGCAATAGCTTAACAGTTTTTTCTCATTTGTGTGAAATGTTTCTACATTATCACCATGAAATATGTACCACCAGTTATGTATTATATCACCAATTTTTACACTATAAGTAAATCTATGTACTTCTATAAACTAATATTATGAAGAGGTAATGTTTGTAATTACATTATGTTTGTCGTACTCGTAGATAGTCACCGAAACTATTAGTCCAATTAAAAAAAAACACTTATGATAAACCAAACTATCTCCAGAAGCAAGACTACCCTATGCACTAGGGAGCATTCCGTGCCTTTGTTTAATAGTCCCACTTAAACCGGCACCAGCTCTGAGCATCATCGGGTATCGAAATACATACGTTTAGCTCGAAATATTGAAATGTGGAATATACTCGTGATATTCCAAACGATATGTTGTGAGAGCACGGGCTTCACTACTCATCTTCGATTCTGCCCCTTTCCCGCACTTTGTCTGATCAAATAGTAAGCTTTTTACTCGCGCTCGCCGATGAGTTCAGGCAAAATGCATCGTGTTGCTAAAAGCCCACTTAGGGTTAGGGGCTGTTCGATTTTATTTTTGAGTCTGTTCGATGCCCTAGTTTGACGAGGAAAGTGGTGTGATTACCGATACTCAGGACCTACCTAATTGTATTTAAGCTTTTAGTACATTATCTACATTATTTCTATTATCTACTACTATTATCTTTTTAGTTTCAATAAAACCGTTTCACTTTTTACTTAGTTTTTGTAAGGGGTCACTTTGAATCGATTTATGTCGAAGATAGACTGTATAAATCTGAAAACCCTTCCCAAGCGACAGTGGCTGTATTAGCTCCTAAATTAATCCAAAATAAGGCAAATATCTTTTTAATTGAGAATAAGAACTCAAGTGGTAAAATTATAAAAATCATGATATTTTAAATTCTGTACACGTCTACAGTGTATCATTGGCTTCTATTCCTCTCTATGCATGTCGTCTCGTATTAGAAGAGAAGCAATAAAAAACGTTTGCGCCAACGTGAATTGCCTTTGACAAACACGGGACTCTATAGGGAGAAAATATTGGTTTGAAAAGGGAATAGTCGCGAGTATTATAACATATGTATGTACTGCATGTTTGCCACGTATAGAATACAAATAATATTAGTTTGAAAAAGGAATAGTCGCGGGTAAATAGTACTGCTTGTTTGCCGTGTATAGAATGAAAAAATACATTGTTTACTACAAGCTACGCGGGCGTAGCCACGAACAGAAGCTAATTGCATAATTTGATTTGCCCCGTCAAGACTTGTGGTCTGGCAAAACGCCAACTCGTGTTCTACAAATTCAGACTGGTTGTGGTCCAGAATACCTGCTCCTGTCTATACATATGTAATGCTCATGGAGTGCATGTAGTCGTGTTTGTATTGTTAGAGCGAAGATCGTCTCTAGCAGTTTTGTTTGGTCAAACGGATATTGCTAGACCTGCAAACAGCTTATTCAAACAATATTGGCAAGTCAGATACGTAGACTGGAAGCGGGAACTCGGTGTAGCTTAATCCCACTACAGCCTACTTCCTACCGATATCATAGAGTAAATACGTTTGTGTGTGTACGAAAGTTTGTTACGACGGATCTCCGTAACAACTAAACGTATCCTAATGAAATTTAGAATGCAGACAGCTTTTATTCTGGAATAACGCGTTTATTCATCATTATAACACAAATAAAACTACGCGGCGCAGCTAGTAAAATGAGTAAATGAGAAAGTTTGTATTATATGTTCAGATTTTTAAATGTTTGTTACTCAAAAACGACTTGAAATGGATTTAGATAACTTAGGAAAATACATTTTTCCGAGTTTTCGAGCTAAGCTCGGTCGCCATAAAACAAATTTATCCAACCAAGAGAGATTAAAAACTTATTTTAATTAGTGTCCAATTTAAGTTGAAACGTAAGAAGTGTGAACGCTCGCTTTATGCAAAGCTCTCCGTTAATTGGTCCTTAGATCATTTCAATGCTCAGGACTTTAATGCAGCTGAGTGCTGACTGCTGAGTCAAGTTTTTAATTAATACTAATTGTGTTGCAAATATTTCCGCTTCACAATCTTTACTAGTTCTCTTAATGAACTCTGGATTTACAAATGTTTAATGAACCCGTGACTTAACATTGTTAGTCTTCTGAACCTCCTTCGGGGAAGAACCCTTATTATAGCGACGGTGTCTGTCTCTCTGTATTTCACAGTTCCTGAGATAATTATCTCAGGAACTATAAAAGCTACTAGGAGTACAAATAAGAGTTCCTGCCGTGTTTGAAAGATAGCGTTACACAAGTTTATGGTTAAATTTTTCAGATGTAAGACTGCATAAAGTAAGATCAGTCATTTGGTAACAACATAACTTTATAAAGTATTCACTTTGTATCAGCATCAAATTTTTTTTTATGCCAAAAAAGCGTCATAAGCGGGAACTTTTAATTGACTTCTTTGATAAAAAAAAACGTCATCAGGTGGCCAGGTAGTCCTCACGATTTACTGTTCTTTGGATTACCATAATGTATCCACTTTTCATCGCCAGTGACGAAACGATGTAAAAAATCCTTTTTTATACCTAGCAAGCAGTATTTCACTCATGCATAATCGTCGTCCAACATCTCGCGGCATCAGTTCGTATGAAGTCCAATTGAAATTTCTTGTTTTTGAATCGTCCCCTACTATTTTAAGTGATGTGAGACTGCTTGCTGAGTCGCTTCTAATGCAAGTGCAAGTTCTTTTTGCGTTTGAGCCGTTTCTTCCAATAGAGCATCCAATTGTATGTCTTCGTAAGTTTTCGGCCTTTCACTGCGATCTTTTTCTTCTAAGCTACGTAAATTAACAGTCTTTTAAACTTTTAAAACCACTTACCACAAGTTCTCTCACTCAAAGAAGCCTTATCCTATGCTTGTACAAACAATCAATGCGCCTCAGCTACAGATTAAAAAAAATTAAAGATGTCAATTAAACGTTCCCGCTTTATAATGACGCTTTTTTGGCACAAATATAGACACTTTCGGATGAAAAAAAAAATGTATACTGACAAAGTGAACAATTTTTTAATGTCGTTACCAAATTACTAAAAAACTTACGTTATGCAGTCTTACATCTTACAATTTTAACCATAAACTTGTGTAACGCCAACTTTCTTAAAACGGCAGGAACTTATGTAGTTGTAGTTGTTTTTCAGAAAATTATTAAAATGAAATATAAAAGAGTCACGCTTCACACTGGTCTTGGTCATGTCGTCCCAAATTCGTAATTTTGTATCTTATCGCATTAGGTTTAAAGTCTATAATTGCATTTTAGACTATTTAAGTAGTCAATAAACGACTCGCCACATTTTGATGTTATTTTTTTTCTAAAAACAATTTTTTTTTTTTAGCAAAAGCAGGCAATAAAAAGACAGTATACAAATCCGCAGAAACAATTATTTTCTTTTCAAACTAACAAAATTCTATACAAACCCTCCTTTCATCACTATCTAAAATTTTGAAAACACCAATGAACTATCTAAACACTTACTCGTATTTTACTAAACAAAACCATATATTAAAAAGATGTGTGGCACTCGGGGACTGCCGCGGTAAAGCTATTGCATAGCATATTTTTTGCAAATAGATAGAAGAAGATAGAAGCTATGCAATAGTTTAAAAATACTGATTGTACTGCAAATGAGTAAAAAGTAAGACAGTATTTTTTCTCTCCTGAAAAGTAGCAAAATTCAACCTAGAGATTTCTCTACCACGCTGCCTTCTCTATGTGAAGAAATATCTTACGAGCCAATAATGAAGAAGGTTCCATAATTAAAGTCATGCATACTTAAATAAATTATTCCAAATTGCAAACACGTTAGGCCCCGCCCTATCCCAATATACTGAAACCTTGCCAGCCAGTACCCATTAAAAAGCTACCGAATGTCAAATTAGATTACTTTTTTATTATTCCAGCCAGCATACTTTTCTGTAATAGGTGGATAAATGGAGGAACTATTTTTTTCTAAGAAAGACTGTCATTTTTGTTTTGGAAGTGCAATAATGGCGCCTCCATTGAACTAATTTTTGACTTCGGTGGGGGGTGTTAGGTTTTTTTGGAACGGAATTTCTGCATTCCACGCTCAAGGCCCGCGATAAAATCTATGCAATAGCTTAAAAAAAAAAAGATAAACGTTTTCGCCCATTTTACCCTATAGACAAATACACCCTCCGACGTCAGTCTGTCAGTCCTTGAGTGAGTAAATCAAGACTGATTCTTGCACACATCTACATAGTTATATGTATAGTTTTACAAGATAAATAAGGATAAAACTTGACGATTATACTCGACACGCTGGAATTGTTTTATGTGTAAAAATAATTACAAATGTCCTTCACAGCGCTATCGGCGAAGTGAACAAGGAAAAATTTAATAACACAACTTGATGCAATTTCCCGCCTGAAGACTGAAGTTATTTTCTAACAGATTGGAAATGAAGCCTTGCTTGCAACGTGAGCCACTCGTTGACAGTCGAGCAGAAAAGTGAAATAGAACTTAATATTATTTTGTTTGTGACGGAAGAAAGTTTGTTTGATGTTTGATTTTAATGTTTCTTACTCAATCAAAATGGATGACCAAGATTGAAAATTATTACGGATGTAGCTTTTAAGATTCTCTATCAGAATGATCTTTCCTGAAACCTGAAAGACAATTGGTTGGATGAAATGAAAGAATGAATAGTCAGCCGATAGATAATTCAGCTACATGGCATGAACCCTGGCTACTTTTTATCCTTGATAATTATACGGTTTCTATAGGACAGCTGTGTAAAACCACGGGGCGCGCTAGAAAATATAATATATCTGATTGTTCAGGCTACTCGGACATTGTGGGAGCCTGTGTAGCGGTCTCACAGACCACAGAGAACCTTTCATTTCATTCAATGCGATTCTTCTATTGTCATAGACACAATAACTTATTGTTGTAACTCTTACTGGTCCAGATGAGAATTGTATACTGTCCATTATGTAGGTAGCTACGTACGCAGGTAGCTAAGCAGTTTTATGTGTATATGTGTTTATGTGCCATGGACTAAAACAACGCTACATCATCGTCATCCACAGCCGTCTTCATCTTTATCGAGATTATCTCCGTCACGCTCACTCTTATGACATATCTAATGAGAGCGACAGTGACCGAGATAATATCTCTCTTCAGAATTAGGCCCCAGGTTCGACCCGCGACTTTAACAATGTAGTCATGAATCAATTTACATTAGACATAGGTGTCCACTGTCCAGTCCATACTCAGTTGTACCGAGCCGGTGAGAGATCTTGCAAATGTCTGTTGACTTAGAAGTTACGGCTGTCTCAAACAATCAAATAGAACATCGTAAATAAATAAAAAGAAACTTTAGCAACCGAGTAGCAGCGAGAAAACTAAAAGGCAGTGCAAAGTTCGTTATTTGTCGATAATAAAGCTACATTTTTCTAATCATCTTTCCAATTCAATTGCCGTTCGTTGCCTCGCAAAAACTCGAAATTGAAATGGGTTTGTTTTTTTTTGTTTTGTTCGACTCAACTGGCGTGGTATAAAAAATAGAAAACATCCAAGGGAACAGCCCAACAACAATCGAAAAATTCGAACCATCAATTTTAGTATCTGCGAAGTTCACCGGGAAAAATGACTCCTATCACGATTGCTCCTAAACGGTATACTCGTATCTACAGCGTGCTTGATACAGAATAAAAATAATTTCAGTCTCGCTTCTTTAGTCTAGGACGTAGTCAGACTTGAAGTATAATAAATAATTCAGACTCCAGTTTGCGTTTTCCGTACTGTACAATGGTACATGTACATGGTGTTCAGAATATCACAGTTTGGCATATAATAGGTGCGTGAGTTCAATGAACCCGTCGGACCCAACAAATTAGGAGATTCTTTATTAGTTGCGGTGCGGCGGATACTACGCCGTGTCCTATCGTATATCATTAAATAGTCGTTTCCATAACGTAGGGGATGTTCCAAAGAGAATGCAAGAAAATTTTGAAAACCAAAGATCGCAGAACGTTATATTAGAACGTAAACATGTAAATCTATTTAAATTATAGAGGTACCTCATGCATGATTGACGAAATCTCTTATAGTAAATTGAGCAATATGCATAGGTAAATTGCTCGTCGGGCTTAGTGCCGTCAAATAACAAAGCAGGTTTTCAAATTGCCGTTATTGTTTCGGCTGGGTGTCGGTTACTAGGCTAGCCCAAACAAAATATTAGCGTAGTTTGCAGTACTAACTGTTCCTGACTCTATTTTTTGCTATTGAAAGTTGAATGGAATGGACAACCCTTTTACGTAAATCTTGTTACTGTGAGAGTTGGACAGCGTTTCTTCATTCATACAGTCATTTCATTTCTATCAAAATGCACGGACACGGTGTTACACTCACAATAGGAGTCTGGAAAACAAAGCCCTTTGTGAGTCCTTCAGGAAGTTCTATCGCTTTACCATACATTTATACTTAAACATTAGACAGCCGCATGAGATGGCACAGGGATATTACTATTTCCGCCGGTTTCATCCGGCGTTGCGGGACCTACGGCTAATTGAATTTTCCCTTCCCACTGTGATGCAGGGCCGTAATGTCGCTGCATCACCCCATGCAGCCTCTTTGATATACTCTGTTATTAAATACTAGCTACCGGCCCCGGCTTTGCACGTACTCAATCATTCTAATGGTGACATAATTTTTGTAATCGGACCAGCAGTTTTTGAGTTTAATCGTTACAAACATACAAAAATACAAATTTTTTGCATAGAGGTTTATGCGACATGATAATAATAACACCCCCCCTATAAGCTATAAGCTACTAGAAGAAATAGGTTCAAGAACCAATCTTAATATATATAAATCTCGTGTCACAATGTTTGTCCTCAATGGACTCCTAAACCACTTAACCGATTATAATAAAATTCGCACACCATGTGCAGTTCGATCCAACTTGAGAGATAGGATAGTTTAAATCTCAAATTATAGTCGCAATTTTAATTTATTGCAAATTATATATATACTGATAATTTTTACTATAAATTGACAAGTTAGCATCAACATACTACGGTTGCTATAGTTACGCAATATGACATTTGACATAGAATTGACGCAATGGCTTTTAACAGGACAACGTCTGTCGAGTCAGCTAGTCTTAATCTTAATATATATAAATCTCGTGTCACAAGGTTTGTCCTCAATGGACTCCTAAACCACTTAACCGATTATAATAAAATTCGCACACCATGTGCAGTTCGATCCAACTTGAGAGATAGGATAGTTTAAATCACAAATTATAGTCGCAATTTTAATTTATTGAAAATTATATATATACTGATAATTTTTACTATAAATTGACAAGTTAGCATCAACATACTACGGTTGCTATAGTTACGCAATGGCTTTTGACAGGACAACGTCTGTCGAGTCAGCTAGTAACCCTGTATATTTGTATTATAAGTGTAGATAGTGTAGATGGCGGCGCTTGGACAACAGTTAATATTGTGACTGAATACTATTTGACAATCATATATTATACATACTAGCTGACTCGATAGACGTTGTCCTGTCAAAAGCCATTGCGTCAATTCTATGTCAAAAGTTACATTAAAAAAGTTTACATTGTCCAAAGCGCTATATGGTTTAAGTATTTTTAAATTTTCTAATTTTTCATGTTTTTTTACTATAAATTGAGATGTGAGCTATCCTATCTCCTAAGTTAGATCGAACTGCACACGGTGTGCAAATTTGATTGAAATCGGTTAAGTAGTTTAGGAGTCTATAGCGGACAAACAACGTGACACGTAATTTATATATATTAAGATTATATCTAATTTTAAGACGTTTTCTATTATGTATTCTTGCGAGTAAAGGATTAGATTAGAACTATAAGACTTGGTTGTCTCTGACACTCTATCGGAGCGCCGTGTCAATGGAAACGAGGCGGCCATCTTATGAAATCTCACTTACTCGTAGGAAGAGGAAAGCGCCAGCGCACCATATACTGGATTCTGCGGAAAATCGGTTTTAATTGATTAACCAGTTTTATTTCATTTCAATTAAAAAAAGATTTATTCCGGAGAATAGCTTCCTGCGCTTTTAAATAAATCGATTTAAAGTAACCCCTTCCTGTATTTTTTTTTTGTTAATATCACATGTTGTTTTTGTAACAAAATAAATGTAATAAATAAGTAACGGATATTTTATTAGTTTCAATGGCGTTAAAAAAAGGTTGACCGGCAGGTGATATGCGAGGAATAGAACGAATCAAGTTTTATTAAAATGAAAATAGTTTTGGTCAGTTAAGTCAAATGCTTTTTTATGAAACTATTCGAATTTTTAAGAATAGTTCCGTATCCCGGTACGACAAGAAGCAAAAAATTATAATCGTAAGTGTCCATCAAATTCAATAAATGTGATCAATAAAAATATATCAACAAATATAAACTTATTGTAAAGTCACATTTTGAGATTGAAATACAATTGACAACATTTCATATTTCACAAGGCTATGAAATTCCAAAACCATTTCGAGATATTGCGATGCTCATCATTTTACTTATTTTTCAAATTTTTTTTGTGCAATAACTTTAATAAAAATTAAATAAAAACTCTCAACCAAGCAGTTTTCGAACCTATGAGAAAATTACAGTTGCCAAAAGAAAAAAAAAATATACGGCAGTTGACACTGACATTACGTTTCGCTTTGGTTTGTTTTGTCTGTCAATGTCAGTGATACGATTAGCATTTATCAGGTTGCAGACGAAGATTTTTATTGAAGACTAGCTGACCCTTGCCCACTTCGTTGGGCATAATGTTAATTAAACCCGAAGCCATCGCGCGCCGTCCGGACCGTTTTTTCTCCGATTCACTTTGCAAAACGGACTACCACGTAAAAGCCTTTTTATTTTTCGTTTTTTTATATAACCTATAACACTCAGCAATAATGTGGCTTTCTATTAGTGAAAGAATTTTTAAAATCGGTTCAGTAGATCCCGAGATTACCCCTTACAATTTAACAAATATACAAACACACAAACTTTACTTCTTTATAATATTAGTATAGATAGTATAGATTGAAGTATTGTTATTTTAAATTTTTCACTCTATACTTTCAGCGTCACCGCATTTTTTTCAGATTTGCCAAATGCCAATGAACAGTGACAGCTAAGCTAGAACTTGACGTTGACAGCTACAAATGTATTTTTTTTCGAATGTGACTTCAGTACCGTTACTCATAACACCGAACTGCTGCAGTTACGTCCTTTTAGAATAAGCTCATTTTCAAAAATTAATTTTGCGAAAAATATAGGTCAGATTGGAAAAATAAAAAATATGTATAAGGTATTTTACTCTATCTATATTCTTTCAGAAAAAAAATTAAAATAGTAACATAAAAAATTTGAAATGTTGTCAATTGGTAAGAAATTATAATAGGTCGGGTAAAAAGTTCCTTCGCATTTTTTGAGAAAATTCAAAACATTTTTTAAAATAGTTTATTTACATTTAACTAAAGTATGTAGGTACCATTTTGTTCGATAACTTTTTGCCATCTTGTAGGTAGGGACATGATCTCATTGCTATAGAAATTTTGGGACTTCTGATCAAAATACCGCAACAAGTGGTTTTGGCAGTCCTCTCGTGATGTTAACCTGACACTACCTAAAGAATTCTGAAGAGACCGAAACAGGTGGAAATCTGAAGGTGCAAGGTCAGGACTATACGGCGGATGCATTAACACCTCCCAGCTAAACTCTCTTAATTTTTGCTGAGTGGCTAAAGATGTGTGAGGTCTAGCGTTATCATGATGAAAATCCACACCCCCTTCTGTTGATTAATTCCGGCCGGTTTCTCTCAACTTCTTGCTTTAATCTCATCAGTTGTTCGCAGTTCATAATGAACAGCTCATAATAAATAATGTCCTTCCAATCCCACCACACACACAGCACCACCTTGTTGCGAGCTAACCCGGGTTTCACCACAGTCTGTGAAGCCTGACCGGCCTTTGACCACGACCTTTTTCGCACGTTCTTGTCGTACGTGATCCACTTTTCATCACCAGTTATCAGCTTCTTCAAAAATGGTTCGGTTTCATTACTTCGTAATAAAGAATCACAAATGAGTACACGGTTCATTAGGTTTTAAGTGGGCTCGTGAGGTACCCAAATATCGATCTTTTTTGTGTACCCAGTTTTGTTCAAATGCGCCAAAACTGTTTTGTGGTCAATTCCCAGTTCTTCAGCTACGTCGTAAGGTCGTAACTACTGACATGCCGATCTTGCTCCACTTTTTCAAAAATGGCATCCATTTTATCCGTAATAGGGCGACCAGAGCGACGTGCATATTTGACATCAAAATTTCCGGATTGAAAACGCTTAATCCAAATTTGTGCTACTCTCACAGACACTGCACTAGGTCCATAAACATCGCAAATTTTTTTCGCGGCTTGCGTTGCATTTTTACCTTTTTTGTAGTAAAATTTTAAAATGAATCGAATTTCTTCATTAGATTCACTCATCTTGACAGTACGAAAAAAAAAATGAAAATCACACATTTTCCTAATTTGAATTTGGAATTATGTTCTTTAAAATTTAAACTTTCAATGATACCAAAACCAGCCCGATACAAATAGTATAGCCAAAGATATTTTATTACACATACTATAATGCGAAAAGACTTTTTACCCGACCTAATACATTGTTACACAGTTTTAAGGTGCTCTTCCTGGACTAGGCTGGGTGCTCTTCGCGCAGGTGCTATTCGGACGGGTGCTCATGACTAAGTGCATAAAAGATGCTATTTTGTTTTTAAAATTATTCATCATCGTCATCAACCGTTTTCCACTGTTGAGTATACTCGTAAGTCTGTCCGCCGAATTACAACATGGGGCGTTTTAAAAAGGCAGTCTACAAGCACCTCTCCGGACTGGCAAAGCACCATCAACGCCGCTATTGTTGCAGGTGTTCATAGACAGCGGTTCTGCTTAACATTAGCCTGGCCGTCTGCCTGTTTGCCGCTCTTTTTAACCGACTTCAAAAAAGGAGGATCATTTATCAATTCGTCTGTATGTTTTTTTTTTAATTTTTTTTGTTTGTTACCTCATAACTTTTGACTGGGTGAATCGATTTTG
The DNA here is from genome assembly GCA_949125135.1 of Alcis repandata. Classification (NCBI taxonomy): domain Eukaryota; kingdom Metazoa; phylum Arthropoda; class Insecta; order Lepidoptera; family Geometridae; genus Alcis; species Alcis repandata. The sequence goes on along the minus strand of OX421221.1, from coordinate 9,303,271 downwards.
ATGATTCTTTTTTTATTAGAAAGCTGACGCTTCCCATTTGGTCCCATTTCAATTTAGTCCAGTTCTGATAATGGTAACCATGAGAAAACCATATAAGTCTTAAATTTGCATTAAGTACGTGCGCGACAAATAGATGAATAACTCAATAGTCGGTCTTTTGAAGTCGGTTTTTGTTTTTTGTTTTGTAAAAATAATGTTCTTGTGTAAGAAAAAGGTCTCTTTAGCGCGCAATTTTTTGGTCCTAAACCAGTTTCGCATCCACTGTCTTTACAATGTCGACCGGCGAGGCGAGACAAAGGCCTGGCCGGTGATCGCTTTACGTTTTGCGGAAACCATTATGCTTTGCGCCACCGTCCGTCTCGCTAAGTGTCCTTTATAACAAGCCATAATACTTAACAATAATAATTTCTAGTAAAATTTATTATATTTATATTGTAAAAAAACTCATTTTACATAAGTACAACACCAATGTTTTTAAAAGCTTTTATTTAACTTGCAATTAATGTATGTAACTGTTTGTTTGGTCTAGCAAAACAATTTTGAACCAATTCTCGATGTCCGATTAAGCTGAAATTTGGTATACGTGTGTAACTCCAATGACAATGCAATAAAGGTTTTTAAAAATAACTTATTTCTCATATGATAGTTTTATAGGAGTAAATTACAGATTTTAATACATAAAGCACTTATGTGGTGTAAAGTAACTTATAAAACAATACCCGCTTGTAAATAATACATGTAATTAATATCACTCTCGCTTATGGATTGTGGTAAAAAACGTTTCGATCCAGTGACCACTGTGTCCAAGTGAAAACGCAATCATCGGCCTGCTAACTATGTAAGGAAGGCGTTACATCTTAATTATTGTCGTATCAAAGCATTATGTGCCTTACGTAATGGGAAATACGATAGAATTCCCATATTACCTAATTGTTGCTTTAACAATTTGTTTTTTTAGAACCTGGGTAACCGAGCTTCTCTCGGAAAAACGCGTTTTCCCAAATATTGACCTGGCTAGATTGATTTTCACCCCCGAAAATTGCCGGAAAAAGTTAAAAAAATATACCTCTACAATACCAATAGTGCTCGTTGAATAGTACGAGTAGCTATAGACTTAAGTACATATATATACCTATTAGACAGTTAAATAGATTTCAAGGGAGATGCTTAAATTTTTTTTTTACTTAGTAGGTAGTTATAGCGATGGAGCACGCTTGCCTAGAAAAACCGATTCACTAGCGACCTGAATCTTAGAATATCCATCGGGAAACACCCCCAGTCGGACAGAGCCAGAGATTCCAATATCAAGGCGGAATCAAAGCGTTTCGTACGAGCCTTTGGTGTATCAACCAAAAAACGATGTCGCTTTTAAGTGCCTTTGGTAGTCCGATAGTAGTACGGGCCAGGGGGAATTAGATCATGCAGAGCGGAAGCACTCTCCGATATGAATCCAATAAAAATTCGACAGACTAGGAAACTTGCGCCGATGTTATGTTTGAATATTCAAAGTATTGAAAAGCTTTTTTAATTCAACGATTGATCATATAAATATTGTAAATCTCTAAGTTTGTAAGGCGCCTAGTTCGATATAAAGTTAGTTCCGAATGCATACCTAAATTTAGATTTGGTGCAGTCGGCTGCTCAGTCAGAATTAAAGTAAATTTTGGGGCAGTCGGCTGCTCAGTCAGGAATAAAGTTAATTTCGAATGCATACCCAAATATAAATTTTGGGGCAGTCGGCTGCTCAGTCAGGAATAAAGTTAATTTCGAATGCATACCCAAATATAAATTTTGGGGCAGTCGGCTGCTCAGTCAGGAATAAAGTTAATTTCGAATGCATACCCAAATATAAATTTTGGGGCAGTCGGCTGCTCAGTCAGGAATAAAGTTAATTTCGAATGCATACCCAAATATAAATTTTGGGGCAATCGGCTGCTGAGTCAGGAATAAAGTTAATTTCGAATGCATACCTAAATATAGATTTTGGTGCAGTCGGCTGCTCAGTCAGGAATAACCAATTAGACTATCTTGCTAGTGCGATCCCGAGCAAAATAGATTTCTTCGCCTTGACTGACGAGGCTCTACGAGTCTAAAAGAAACGCTTCCTATTGTTTGGCTCATTGACTCTGTAGGTATTATTGTTTTGCCCATTGTTGATTAAGCGATTGTTTTAGTTTTTTGGAATTGTTTTCAACCAGTACTTCCTATAATACGAACGGGTGACAGTGTTTTAATTGGCTTTCTATTTCATTTGATTCGTTCGTTCTTTCAGTCTTGGACGTTTAAACCAAACTTTTGTTATACTAATATTTAATTATAAAATTTACCATGAAATCTAACGTGGTATGTGCATGTTTTGTTGTAATCGATATATGTTTTGTTATGTCTAAGATTTTGGTATCCGACTCAATGAAACGTGAGTAGTCCTGTGTAATCAAAAAAATATCCGTGTTTAAAAATCCGTTAAGCCCCTTATCGTAAAGTAACTAAATACACCTCACAATTTCACACATCCTTTACAAACTTCAACATTTATAATTATAGACTAATTTAACTAATTTCAAATTTCTATTTCAATAAACTTTAGAATAATCCTATACACATGTTCCTGTCAATATCGTCCCACATTTAATTAACGTCATGCTAATAATAGGTACGTTGCATTTACATGTTCATTTGCCTTTATACATGTAGTAGGGAAATATTTCCAATTTCCGTTGCTGGTATTTGCTGTTCGTGAAATTAACTAAATTGCAATAGCTCGAATATCTCGAATTAAATTAAATTGCAGAGAGAGCACCCCGAACTATGTTAGTATTTAGTTAGTATGTAGTTTAGTACTATTTTGCATTGTACCGAGCTTTCGGTAACATAATACGCATTGTTCTCGCTACTGCTTCCACGTATTTCAAATTAATTATTCACAACCAGCTGGCATATTAATTTCTCTCCAAGGGTTCTATTTGACAGAGCTGTACGTTGCTCGCGATCTGTGTTCAGTAGCGTTACGTTACGTGATACGTCACATACACATACTGACACAGCAAGCAATCTAAAAGCGGGTACTGATCGGCGTTACGGGGCATAATGTAACGTGCTGCGAGCGTTCGGGCCTTCAGTACGGGGAAAAACAGGTCTCCACAAAGAACAGATAAAAAACTGTCAAAGCGAAAACTCGCATGTCGAAAATACTGAACCGCGTGCCTTCAGTACGGGGAAAAAAGTCTCCACAAAGAACAGATAAAAAATTAATCTGTCAAAGCGAAAACTCGCATGTCGAGAGATGTTCTGAACCGAGCGCGGAACAATAAAATCGCATCTGAGGCAACACAAATTACAAACAATACAATAAAATACAAATTACGGTACTGAGATGAAAAGAACATAAACAAGAACAATACTTGAACAAAGCGCTTTGACTTCTCCTTTATTGTGCGTACTGCTAGAGAGTGGAATGAACGAGTGGGTGTTTGCCGGTAGCTATAATTTGGGTGTCTTCAAGTCGCGAGTGAATCGGTTTCTTCTAGGCAAGCATGCTCCATCGCAGACCGCATCGTTGCTTACCATCAGGCGAGACGGCGGTCAAACGCAAGCCTATAATTCAATAAAAAAAGAACAAGATCATTAAAAGCAAGACCCATTTATTTTACATATTTTTGTAATTTTAAGAAAAACTATGAAGTTGGGAAACTTCGCTATATTTTTCCGGTCTAGTTCATGTATCTACTTGAATAACTCGTAATTCTGAATTTTTCATCGGTAAATTTCGGTGGGAAAGAACCACAAATTTTGAAATTAAAATGAAACTATGCATGGTAAAAATTAAAAAAATGGTTCTGAAATGTCCAAGTTAAACCCTGCCACATTACCTGGCTTTAAAATTTTAGGTCCTCATTTCAGCTTTTATAGTTCCTGAGATAATTGGCTGTGACATACAGACGGACAAACGCACGAGTCTCGCCTCAAGGGTTCTTCCCCGAAGGAGGTTCAGAACACTAAAAGCTAAGATCCCAAAAATAGATCAAAGATTCCATCACAACTTCGTTTTCCGACATCTTTACTGAGAGTGGCTTGCGAGCATCGATCAAGTATGCTTGCGAGTCTAAAGCAAGGACGAGCAGAGTTTGAAACGAGCATGTTACACGAATTTTAGCACATGGCGTAACGTAACATGCATGTTGCGGTTTATACATTTACATGATTTACACCGGTCAGTACCCACCTTTATGCGAACGCGGAATGGCCGCGTGATCGCACTCTGTCTGTTAGTGCCGATTCAGTTAATCAGTACTATGAATTTGAAATTCATCCCGCTAATATGACATTACAATTATGCAAAACGCTTTGTTACCTTATATTACTAAAAGCTTTTATGATGGGAAGAAAATGAAATCAGGACACTCTTCCGTGCGATACGGAGAAACGGAAATACGATGCAAGACAATAGAGTACAAATGCATTTATACTTTATCTACTTTACGCAGCCTAAGCCACATGGAGGCCTTCGGGAGGCCTGCCGGACGTTGCTTAAAGTTATTACAAGTTAAATGTCATTAATTGAAACTATTCCGACACAGTACACACACACGTTATTATTGTACACTTCATTTTTGTAAACAACATTTATAAAACGCCGTAACTTAACGAACTTATTTAGGTGGCATTGATGTTATTAAAACGTATTTCGTGATAAATTTCATGTTTTTGCAAAAGTGTTTGAAATATTTGATGAAAACTAATTAGTAGTCAATTCAAATTTCCCCTTTTCAAATTTAAAGGGGTCGTCCATTAATCACATGATGTTTTTAGCAACTTTTTCGTCCCCCCTCCCCCTGGTGAGGTTAATAAATTACCCCTCTCCCCCCGCCAATATCACGTGTGTATTTTACTGGCACAAATTGTCTTTCAAATATAAATACACTTGATATTTCTCTACACCCCTCCCGCCTCGTGATTGTTCGTCAAGTTTTCCAAACCCTCCTCTCGAGCTCAAATGAATCATGAACGATTCCCAATCAAGTGAGAAATTCAAATTTCAATTTCCAAGTGTAAACACGACTGGTTCTGATGCACTTCACGACGAGAACTTCCACAAATCTAACTACGTAGTGGGTGCCTCGTCGGGCTTACTACGAGTAGGTATTCCCCGGCTATTCAGTGTGCGCCGTTTAATTAACAAGATTCCGTCTGGTACAAATCACAGAACTACTGCGACCGTCGGTATTGTTGGAGAATTCATGTTTACACGTGACTGGGTGATTTTATTACGTACTTTTGGGTGGCTAATATTTATCGACTTCGATTTTTATCCATTTTATTTCAAACTAGCTGACCCGAACTAACTATGAATATTGAATTCGAATTATCTTATCTAATGTTCCGCTCAACTTCCCTATTTTCTTCTTGTATAAAAACCTTCTACTGATAATAATTAACACAACAAAAAAATCATTACCGAAATTTTTCCATCTGTTCATTTTTAAATGCATATTCCGTATATGTATATAATATGTCCTACTATATAATTAATTTTTCCCTTTGTTATGATTGTAGGATTGCGCGATTACTAGTTCTTTTCCAGTGATTTGATTATCATATTATGTGAACAAAAGAAAAAAATAAAAAGTTAATTTTAAAAATAATATAATAAAATAAAAGCTTCTGTATTGTCATCGGAGCTACACACGTTTACCAAATTTCAGCTCAATCGGACATCGGGAAGTGGTTTAAAAGTGAGCTCCAATATTCCACCCGAACACAGTTACACAAAATAAATACATTGCAAGTTAAGTAAAAGCTTTAAATGGTATAAAGTGCACGTCATCCACAAAAACTGGATAAAAATTAATTAAAAAGCGACACCAGCGGTAAGCTCTCACTCGGCGTATACTCGTACGAGCCTACTTACTTTTACCATCCACAGGCTTCATCATCCTAATCCTGAGTAGCTCTTCACTTACTGGTCTTCCAGTGCGAGATGGATCGATGTCTCTGAATGGCGTGTCAAACCTGAACCCGATTGGCATAGAACTAATACAGATAGCTCGTAACGAGAAGCCTATATGCTTACAATAGGCCACTTCTGTGACACCACTGCGACAATAGGCCACTGCCTATTGTCTATATACACATTACAACTATATGTACCCTGTAATCGGCAGTGGGCTATTGTGGAAGTGCTATATTGTGTTACTCTACAGTGTTATAAGGAAAGAATATGCTCAGCCGAAAAAGGCTAAAAACACTCATCATTATGAACAAATTTTACTATGGGACCAACCTGGAAATCGCGAAAAAAATCAACTGTTCCTTAGAAAAATGTCAATGACACTCGACAAATTGTATGAAACAGCTCATTTTTTTATAGCGATTCAGTCGATTTTCGGGTTGGTCCCATAGTAATAGTTGTTCATAATGATAAGTACCTACTATGAGCCTTTTAAGGCTTAGCATCATCATCATCATCATCAGCCCGTTATCACCCACTGCTGAGCATAGGCCTCTCTTCTTGTACGCCACTCATCCCGGTCCTGTGCCAATCTTGTCCAGGTTCGACCCGCGATCTTCGTTATGTCGTCGACCCAACGAGCTGGAGGTCGTCCGACACTTCGTAGCATACCCTTACAGGCTTTGCATACCCTTTCTATATTGGGTTATTCATAAAGGGTATGCTAAGCCGAAAAGGGCTCATAGTACTCATCATTTTGAACAACTTTTACTATGGGACAACCCGAAATTCGAGAAAAAAAATCAGCTGTTCTATAGAAAAATGTCAATGACACTCGACAAAATGTATGGAACATCTGATTTTTTTTTCGCGAATTTCGAGTTGGTCCCAAAGTAAAAGTTGTTCATAATGATGAGTACTATGAGCCCATTTCAGCTTAGCATACCCTTTATGAATAACCCTGTATAACGAATATTCTGATCGTACGAATTTGAAATTAATGTATAAACAGAATATAAAATAAAATCACAAATTAAAAACAGAACTTAGGTCACTATCCGCGGGTACACAAAAGGCTGGCGACGTCACCTCGTTAATAGTTTACGAAGTAACTATTATCTAATCTGTGCTTCAGTGGGTTCAAAAATAACAACTTATTTCCCAGTCATTTTCCCGACAGACATGGAGACGCTAAATTAACTATGATCTCATTTCTACAATAAGTTTTACCTTCCTGGTATCTATTGTATTCTAACAATCACAATAGAATTTGCTAACTGCATTGTCTCATTTGAACTCTATTAAATTTTGCTGTGAGCTTTATTTCCCTTAGGCCAATTTATGTGCCACCATACTGAACGTTACTAGTAACAATAATAACTATTATTTGGCAAGGGTTTCATTTGGGAGCAAAATATAAAATAATTAGCCCAGAAGTCAAGGAAAGAGTTGCATTATCTTTTCTAATCAGTAACTTACTCATTAGTTAATTACCTATTACGAGAACGGTTATAATGGTCTAAATATTATTGAAGTGTCATCAGTATATTCAGTATACAGTGCACAATAATAACACTGGTCGAAAATAGATATGTAGTTATAGTATGTGCGTAACGTTGTAGCTAACTCTAATCGTAAATATTATTTATACTGTGGTACCTACATTGTTGCGGCTTCTTACCTCATAATTTGTGTCATTGTCACAGCGTAGTTACACCCGTTGCATTACTTGCGATATCCCCGTCCCGTGGATGTCTTACAACAGTCGTCAAACTGTGTCAGCCTTCAGGCGATTTAAAAACTCTGGCATTAGCCTATTCAAACTTACTTTTGTTGGTTCAGCATCTTGTCAGTTCTCATTTGCATACTTGACAAGTCATCGTGATTTATTCAGCCGTTTAGTCAAAGTTTTTTTTAAAGAAAAATAAAAATCCCTATTGTAAAATATAGATTACTAGCGACTTACCCCTGCTTGGCACGGGTATGAATAGTCTATGTTACTTGCTAATGATGTGGCTTCATATTAGTGAAAAAATTATTATAATCGGTCCAGTATATAGTTTTTGAGTTACAAACATCCAAAAATACAATCTTTATAATTATTAGTGTCAATAGTGAAGAAGACACTGAATCTCCGGAATAGAATCTGAATAGGAGATCACATAGGACGACAATCATGCATACACAGTACACATACATTTTATCTGAAAATAATTACCTCATTTAGGGCAGTTACGTAAAAAAAACGAACAAAGATTGGCAGTCCTGCACTCTCAGTTGAAACCGTATCTTTATTTTTGTCGAAAAGAAATGTTAAAATTAATCCCACATCTGTAACAATACATAGGTAAAATGTTTAGTACATTTCAGCAGGTCTGAGTTCAATTCCCTATTATTAACGGACTGCCTGGATTAAAAATAAAAGCACCCGTGAATATTTTCGGTTACGGGATTTCACAACAGCAAAATCATTTCAGGAACGAATATTTTTACAAAAAACTTGATGGGTTTTGCGTGAAATGTTTTCACGCCGCAATTGTATGCTTGAACATTAAAGTATTTAAGAGCAGATTAATAATCAGTAGTTGAGTTCGTGTAGACCGAGTATCTAGCCCTAGTGATTAAGTTATTAGGTTGCCTGAAAGTCTCTGAGACGGCATGCAATTTTTGCGACGAACGACCGAAGCCTGTTCTCGGCCTAAAGTAAAACTAATAGAAGTACAATAATGTTGTGATGGATAGCTTAATGAATTCAAAAGTATTAAACCAAAATTTTAAAAAGATTGGAAGAAAATATCGATAAATCCAATAAATGGTTTTAGATGTTCGTGAATTAAAAGTGCTTGAGATTTCTAAATATGTAAGGATTTAAACCGAGTGAGAATATTGTATATTAATCTTACAATTAGCCATGTCTAAGGTGTCCGATAGATTGCAGCCGCGTTTGTCACCGCAGAACGCAAACTCAAAAGTGTCGAAACTTCCTCAGACACACTGATGAGACTTGGATTTAGCACTTTATTTCTAAGATAAAAAGTATTATGTACAGTGGAAATATATTGATTCACCGCCACCTAAGAAAGGAAAGTCATTTTTTTCTGCATGAAAAGTGATTTCGTCAATATTTTGAGATTTCAAGGGTATTTTATTTATTGACTATATTTTTAAAGATTGGACTTACCTACTGGATTACAAGTCACTACTACGCAAATCTGTTCAACACATTAGCAGAAAAAAATAAGAAGTAAAGCTTGGAAAAAAAACTGTTAGACCACCTCGATTCTCTGGCGCATTCCTTTTTCGTTGCGGCGGCTAAGCTACACGAACTGCGATTCAAAGTACTGAACCACCCGCCTTATTCACTTGATTTAGCGCCTTTAGACTTTTTTTATTCCTTAATTTGGTAAAACATCTAGAAGAGAGAAAAATTCTATAAGATAAAGAGGCAATAGCGGCTACGTAGCTGTTTTTTGACGAGTTTGACGGATTGGGACATACGAGTAGGAGAGGTATCAAGGCGCTGGAGTGTTTACAAAACAAGTTTATTATTTAATATAAGTAGTAAGAGAGGATGTAAAAAAATTAAATAAACTTTTCATTTAAAAAAAATATCTTTTCTTGTTTGGGCCAAGAACTTATCAAAATAAATGTCCCTCGTACGATTTACCGTATTGTTCGATTCAAGATAGCGCTAAGTCGCAAACGCACTTGCGGTCACCCATCCGAAGACTGGCCGTGCCGTCCGTTGCTTGACATCGATAATCGGTAACGAACACTTAGTCAAGAGAGCTACAGTAAAAGTGTAATATTACCAAGTATTACTTACTGATAATTACACTGTTGTAATGTAAGGAATTGTTTGTGCAGTGATAAGGTAGACGGCGGGCGAGCGGGTTATCACTAGTTGGATGGCGACAGTGACCCTGGTAAATCCCAACCGATGTCGGGGAAAAGTCAAATAAAAGACACTTGTGATCAGAGTACGAAGCATGAAATCTGTCTGTAAAAATACGAAGCGACGGCGAGAGTTGTGTCAAAAATGTACCTACCAATTTGCCACGTATTTTTCGACAGAATTCATTTTCAATTCCCGGCCCACTGCGAGAGAAGCCAGATTACTGTATCGGAAAATAGTTTTGCTGTAGTTTGCTCTCGACTGTAGGTGTATTTTAAAAATATTGAAAAGCACAGAGCTGTTACCACGACGGTTAAAATAAAAGGAATGCCTCGTTACACGAGTAACGAAGGACGTATTGTTGGTTTTGCGTTTTGAAACTTGTTTGAAACATTCTGAAAATGTTTTTTCGGCATTTTGTTGATTTTGTGCTTTGAAACTGGTTTGAAACATGTTTGAAACGTTATGAAAATATTTTTCGTGGTACAGTTCAAGTTTATCTTTGAGCTTGTTTTAATAACTAACAAGGTTATCTACTCTTAGATATTACCTAAGTATAGTACATTGTATTTCAGAAGGTAAACATTTGTAGGTAAAAGTAGTTAATTAAGAGTTGTAAAATTTATTTTCCAACAATTATACTCGTAGATAGATAAAAACTATTTAATGTGCATAATTTAAAAATCAATCTCTACAACCAACAACCATCTTTTTGTTACATTAACTATTCATTCAGTAATTAAGAGTTTTATTGGAGAAGTATAATAATTTTAGGCTTCTAGGTCGCACGCTAGTGTTTTTACCACCCTACATGACGTCATGTGCTCTCTTTTTTCTGGTCTAAGAATGTTCTTAAATATGTATTAAATACATTTATTTTTTTGTTTTAAAATTACTGACATAAAGGAGCTCAAAGTAAAAAGTTAGTTTTTAGCGGAGCACAAAAATGTCGATTACGCAAGATCGATAGCAAAACAAAAATAACGAACGCTAATGATAGCAGTGTTCAAACCAAAGGCTTGTTATTAAACTGCTCTACGTTTTACGGCTTGAAGCTTGTTAGCTCTAATTATGTACCGAGTTCTTGCTAGGTATTGTAAGTTTCAAAGAGAGTGTTGGAACTCTCGAAACATCCTAACAAGACGATTCTCGCGATTCTCCATACAAATTTATTCATACCTTCTTCCTTGATAATTCTGCTTGAGCTGTTTTTCCACCAGGTCTAATGTAGAGACGCCCCTGCACTTGCCACTTGACACTTATAATTAGTTACTGCCTTTTTACAGCAACTAATTATAGAGGTAAAATAAAAGATGACGATTACGATACTCATATTATGTATAATTGTACATATATCCATAATCAAAACTATTTGGTCATATTATAATCTCAAAAACATAGTTATCATAAATCTAAAGTTTTAGAAATCATGTTCACCAAAATTTTAATTAACGGTAATTTGTGATTGTCTTAAAAACAGTAGATAACTTTGATTGCCTTACCAAGTTTTAAAAGTTTGCTGAAGTCAGGTGGCGCTAAAACTTTTAATTGATTTGTCAGGATTTTATGGAGATGCTAGATGGCTAGACGAGATTATAAAGCGACGACGGAAAAATTGAAATGTCGTCTTGGCTTTGACTGTCTTGATATCGGCTTAACATTATCTGCGTTAAGCCGATTTCACCGATCGTATAACAAAACGAGTTTTATAAAACTTACTGCTTAAACAAATTGAAGCTTTGAACTCGGTTTAACGCGTAAACCGCGGCACGGCTGAACTGATTGTTATTACGATGAAATTGGCCCTTAATTACTACCGATTGTATATGTAGTTTTTTTTTTCAAAACCAAAGTGATTGCATCTTACTCGTAATAGTACCCGACCAAGACGGTAATTCGTACGGAATGTTATTCTATTTATTGTGTTTTTTTTTCTTGTAATTGGTATGGTGTGCAATAAAGCTGTATTCTATTCTAATTATGTAAGTTCGAGGATGCTGTTCATTTCGTTACTTCAAAACTTTCATCATCATCATCCACAGCCTTCTCTCTCTCTTCTCTCTTCTTCTCTCTCTGTTTTGTACTGCTGGGTACAGGCCTTTCTCCTGTTGTGCCATCTGCCTCGGTCACATAATGGCAATCGGGTCCTCGACCCGCGACTGACTTTGTCGTCAACTCATTTCGTCGCACATTGCCAAAAATCTTCAAAACTTTACACTCATCGTATTCATAGTTGTCTTTACCTGTGATGCGGTGTACCTTTTGGAGGGTTTACCTTTTTTATTCACCCTGGATCCTACACTTACTACGGCTTTTACGACTGCGGCGCCCGGTGTCGCGGCTTTGATGTCTCGTTATTTTTATGGTTGAGACAGGTATATTTACCCAACAGCCCAAATGGAGGATGATGTTTTTACAGTTTTTTATTTATCTAGTATGTATGTTAGTTTGTTTAGGTCAAATATTGGTAACTGAATTTTAAACATAACAATACCTTCTTGACGCCAGATTAAGCTGAAATTTGATATACTTGTGTAACTACGATGACAATGCAATAAACGCTTAGCTTCATCTGTAAAATATGCTGTTTACGGTATTATTGACTAGCTGTTTTATTCGTGATATTCCCACATATCCCCAAATAACAAGAACCCACGTTTTTGAAAGGAAAATAAAAAACTGTAGTGACCGGCAAACATCTCGAGCAACAAGTATTATTAATAAAAGAAGACATCTGCCTACATAATGTAGCCCTTAATGCGCGGGACATAAAGACGAATCTACACCGCTCACTCCAAATATGTTAAGCCGTTTGGGGCTTAGGTTCAGAACGCACACTTACCAACATATCCACAGGACCAAAATGAGCATTACCCAATTGATTTTGAAATGGTCTTCATTCAACATAATACATTTAACTTATAAAATATACAGTCAGTAAATAATAAATAACTTAAATTTAGTTCGACTAGCTAAGGCCGCCTTTATTAGTCTTTAAACAACAAATGTTGGATTTTTACCAAATAATGTTTTTTTTAACTTAAAATTAGTATATAAGTATAGGTTTCTTTAGGTACACATAAATTATATCATACTATTATGAGCCTTTTGATCGACACTAATTTTTAACAGGTTACAAAACCCAATCGGCTTACTTCAAAACACATCATTTCTCACAACGAGCACTTCAGTCTCTTTCAGAATGAGCACTTCCCAAAATGAGCATATTGCAAAATGTTTTAGGAGTTCAAGCTACAGATTGTCACACACTCACACACCTGAAAAGTGTACTCTCCTTGGACAGTCGGATAAACGTATTCTGAATTTGTTCCCAGTATGCACGCTCCTTGTCGAATACTTAATTCGGTTTATGGCGTAGTTATAAAGTAGTACATAAAATGTTTCCATTTTAAAATGATAATAAAAACATATTTTCGCTCGTCTGTGCACAGTGCACAACTTTATTGCGAGAAAGAGATTCCATTTCCGAGCATTTTCCATGGCAAAGTCGAGCTGAGATTCATTACATTGCATTCACATGCGCCGCGTTTGCCTCGAGTTCCGTCTTGGGAATTCAATGTCATTATTGCATTTTCGGTATTTTCCTATCTTTATTGTTACTTTGACATTTGACGTGACTGGCAATCCGATGGGTAGCTTATTGATTTTGACTTAACAAATTAAATATTTTCGTGTAAAACATATAAATACAAGAAGCAGTTCTCTGAATTGAGCCTCTATTTGACAGCCATGCCGGTTTTATCCAAGTTTCATATTTTTTTACATAAAGAAAGCATTTACGTATATTTATTTACCTGATTGACATATCAACTCTCAGTCAAAAAGCGCCGATCTTATAATAGAACCATAAAAGATGAAAGTAGGGTATTTTCTGTGTATAATTCAGGCTTTCACAAACAAAGGAATTTGCGGTATTCAGGTTGGAGGTGAAATGGTTTGATAATTTTTGTATTATATTAAAAAATATTACATGTCTTACTTTAACGAAGTAGCGAGTGAAGTTAAAAAATAATATTTTACGTTCTAAACTACCCTTAATATATTATATTAGAAAAGTTGTCTAGACTCCAGACCGATGCAAACTAAAAGTACTCTAGCGACATCACGAGCCGCTCAATCTTCGTTTCCGCTGTCAAAAGAACGTCTCCATTTCCCACCTCGAGCGCCGGACCAACTTTATCATTGGAAGCGAGAAAAGTGGAAAAGTTGTGTCGCCAGGTCCGATGTCAGCCCCACTACAAACAGACACCGCGCAGGCCATCCTGTAACTCCGGAAATCCGTAGACTAGTTTTCTTTTTTATAGCGTTCGTGCACAATCAGACAACATTGTTCGCCGAGTGTACTAGGGCGTACTAGTTTCCATTCGTGACTCCAGCCCAATAACTACTAAATGATAGGGGCATGTCATGTGAGACGTAAATAAAATTGCTAGTGTACCTGTACGTGTATCATGATTTGCACTTCCCGTTTGTGAAATCCTCTGCAAAATCCCGTTTCTACAGAAATCTTGAAATGGTATTCGAGTCGCAATAGTTTTCATCTTGCGTTGAAGAAATAAAATATACTAGTTGTAAACTGAGCATCTATTCTCATCTCACGAAACTAGCACGCCCGAATGAGCTTAGACTCCTCAGTTGGACTGCTAATGATTTATAGAAAGGAAAAATATCTTTATTGCGACGTAACGGGAAACTTAATTTATTTGAATGTCAACTAAGAGCGAGTCTTCTGTACTTTATATATTATTATAAAATAACTATTGGGAAGAAAAATCGTGGTGTGGTGTAGTGGTTTGGTATATGGCATGTGGTCATTCATTTATTGTAATTGACTTGTGGACTTCTGTATCTGGAAATATTTGAATTTGTCTAAGGTCTCGCGCTGTCTTTAGTTCGTTTTCCTTGGTATGATCGTTTCGTCTTAAAAGCAATTTTAGGGTTCCACGTTCGACGAATACATAAAAGTTACGGAACCCTCGACAAGCTAGTTAGCTTCTTTGGGTGGATTCATTTTTATTCAGTGATAGACTTGCGTTTAACAGCCATCTCGTCTAATATCTAATGAGTTGTAATAATTATCACATGATAATGATTTGCCGTTGAGATAACGGAAAGCCGCTATGCGGTTTGCCGCAATGTCAAATATTTTGCTCTCCGCATTTAAAATGGGATCTGTATGGCATTAGCAGACAGATCTCCTCAAAAACTTGCAAGTTGATTTATTAGACGTTGTCACGTCAAAAAACTTATTATTATCACTTACTTGATTACTTTATTATACTTTGGAAAAGTACAGAAGAAAGTTCTTTTGTTATTACACTTTCCAAAGTATAATTATGATGTGGCTAATCTATTATTCCAAAATTTTCATTAGCAAGAATTAGAAATGGTATTGTTTGGTTGTCTCCAAGCCAACATCATTGACTAAAAATCAGTCAGAATATGGTGAAACGCAAGTCAGTTTTAAAATAAAAAATCGCTTACGGTGTGTTTCAGCATCCTCGTTGGAGGGCAATTCTTATTTCTCGTTCGGCTTACAATTAGACCACCTCACTTAACATTAGGCTTTAGTGTAAATAATGTAAATATAAAATAAAATAGAACGAAATTAGTATCCTAAAGTTCTTTTCTTGTTTCAGTGGGCACCATCGTGAAATCAGCAGTGAGCGACAAGGCGCTCTCTTTGGTCCCTAAAGTAGAGAATGTAAGTATATTTTACCCGACTATTTAAGGCTAAAAAACAAATCTAAATCTATTCAGCCGTTTGGAAGTCAGCAGACGATGCCAGCAGACTCACAATTAAAATAAGGATTTTATTCAAGTTAAACAGTTTTATTAAATAGGAAGATGATAATGATGTAGAAAATGTACTAAAATCAAAAATATAATTAGATAAGTCCGTCCGTCCGTGCTGTGCCGCGCAGGGTCTTGAATTCTGCGGGTTCAAAATTCTGGGTGGTGCAGACCTGTTATGGGCAAACGTGACGTTTAACATCAGGCGAGCGATTTGCTCGTCTTGTCACTCAATTCTCATAAAAAAACTACTTTCCTCATTAATCTAGGGCATTGATCAGACATAAAACAAAATCGTGTATTCTACCAGTCATGCTCTTTCATTTGAGACCCATATTGAGGAGGGTGTGAAAAAATATGTAATCCGCCATTTTATAGCGGCCGGCCAGCTTAACTGAATACATTTAATTGTATTGTCACCAGATCCAATATCACGGAAACATAGGAAACGGAATCAGAGGAAACGGCCAAAATTTCAATTACAACATGTGACCCAAAAAAACAAAACCAAAACAACAACAACAAAACAAACAGGTCATCAAGCTAAATGGAACCGTTTACCTAAATGTACACTTTAATTTGGTATTCACAGTATAGGATACAGATAGATAGAAAAACACTTTATCGTTCACACCAGAGATAAAACAACACCTAAACCACTGAGTAAGTGGGTACTACGTTAACTAAGTTAAACGTGAACGTGAAGTCCGCAGGTTAAATGTTGTTACGCGCATTACTCACGGTCCTCCGCGCTATCCAGCTGGGTTAGTACTTAATTGACGGTATGAATTAATTGGTATCGCCGTCGTACATCGCGCTGCAAAATTTGTCAGAAAGCACAAAATTTGTTACACGAGGCATTTTAGATGCGCAGAAGGACAAGGATGTTTATCTTATGTACGAATAATAGTGAGCTCAGGATTAGGAATGTCCCATCGCTTATTAGCTTTATATTATATTTTCTGCCTCCTTTTTTGACTTCCTGTCAACATATTAGCGTCCCGTCTATGGTTTTTTCCCATCAATCAAGTATAATCAGACTTCGCTGTTTTTTCCTTTACTTACACGCGTCACTCTTGTTATTCTAATTTTATGATAACCTTTATAGCGCTCGGCCAGTTTTAAAATTCAAGTAAAGTATTTTTCTTTTTCTTCGCATATTTTTGCAGATCTAAATGTAAGATTCTCAGAATTTGGGACTTGATAATATGCAAATAGCAATAGATCATGTACCAAATTTCCAATATTTTTGAAAGTATAAAATGACTGAATAAAGTTCGGGAACTTATAAATAAAACTGGGCAAAAAATAAAATCTCATTTTAAGGTATAAACACTATCTTAGTATTGAAACCTATTTAACCCATTATGACCTGAATTATTTTATAGGCTTAGATATTGACAATTTTTATATATATTGTTTCCTAAGGCTCCCTGAGCTAGTTTTAATAATTAAAAGTTTTAATTTTTTTTTACTTTTGGAAAAAACAATGGGTGCCATAATTATGGCACCGCTAGGCCAATACGTAAGCTTTCCATCTCTCTATTAGATATGTATTAACTTTTTATTAGCTAACTATTTTTACCGTCTATTTCTAAAATGATGATGATTTTATGTAATGTACGAATTAATAAATAAAAACAGCATTTATTTTATGAATTTATATAACAGTACAGTACGAGATGATCCGACTTCAGGTTGTATATCTGGTACCACCCGTGCATTTCCGCGACTAGTGGGGCGTGATTGACGTGGTGACAGAGACGTAGACGCTAATACCACTTCACATCCGCAGCATTGAGTTGCCGACTTGTCAGGTTATTTACAAAACTACCCCCTTCTTCGTCGCCCGAATGTTAATCAGAGTCGATTGCAGGTTCTGGAGGTTCAATGTACCTATAGCTACCGTGGCTCAATTTCCTCATGTTCTTCTAGCAGGGCTAGTGCCTCATGGAGTGTACAACCCCTATCAAGACAAAAAAACACTGTTAACCTACGCAGAAACCAAAAATAAACATTGCACACGTTGTTGGAATAGACTACATATCGGCCTAGAGGTGCCATACGGCACCCGTACATTTTGAAGTACGATAAAACAAACACGCAAACAAAACTAAATTATATTACAATATAATTTAGTCACACGAGGATATAAGAATAAAACAAAATGCATCTCAGTGATAGATTTCACGAAATATGTAAATTATGACCCACTTACTTGAACTTGAAATCCATTTTCTGCAATAATTTCATAATACTGACTTTGTGACTCTTGTGCCGGTCTCAACAAGTTCGCCAGTTAAAACAATGTACAGAAAGTGATAGCTATCTTTCTCTAGTACCGCATAGATAGCCCATCGCCGGACTTCACTATACGTGAGGCGCTTATGGCGCGAATATATGAACACCTTGAATTGGGTGCCGAACGGCACCTCTAGGTTATAATGGGTTAAATCTAAATGTTATTTTTATTGTTGAAGCTTTGTGATGTTATTCTTGGCAACGTAACTGATTGTGATTTTTCATAACTACAAATGTCCAGTGGTTCTATAACTTCAACAATTTGGAAATGTGCAAGCGAGAGAGCGGCGCTTAAAGGCCAGTCTTTGCTGCCCTTTAAGGGGGGAAGCCTGCTTTAGACGCTTCAAAAAATCGTTTCGTTAACGTTTTTTTTTTAAGTTATTAGGTTGGAGCTGTGTGCCTATACTGCCTATTCTTTTAATACAAGTCTTGTAATAACATCCAACAAGGCGCTTAGTGACGGTAACAACGTTCCATCTCTTAATAAAATAATTCTGAATTCGATTTCCATCAAGACCTGCCGGGCCGTTAAGCCGTGTAAAAAAGAAAAATAAACGGAGGCTTCAATTCTACTTTATGATTTATTTCATTACTGATAAAATGAAGCAATGCTTTTCCACCTGGCAACAACAGGAGATTACGCCCTAAGCCAAGTCACGGGTATCACAGGGCCGGACTTAGGGGAGGGCAACTGATGCGACAGTCCCGGAGCCTTCATAAGAGAGGGGCCCCATAATACCTACAGACTACGAAAATATATATTTTTCTAATTCCGACTAGTAAACACCGGTAAATATCTTTTCCTTTGATATTTTATTATAGCTGTTTTACCTTTACCTACATAACAGTAATTTGTACAAACATGATAATATTGTTATTAAATATTAACAGCAATCATTGATCTATATTTGTTCACTAATCAAGTAATCAGTTTAATATCAAAATCTCAAATGGCCCTGATTAGCACTTGCAATTTACTACCTATCTTTTTTTACTGTCCCTGTGGTTGACCAGCTATGTGTTTCTCTTATTAAAATATTGCATGCCTATGAAGCTGTACGTTCGAGATCTGGATTTCTCGATTTGGATTTCTACATTTGGATCAATCGAGAAGATGGATGCTGAAAATTTGCACGCGCAGCAGAGGCATTAGTGAAAGTTTACAAGGATAATTTAGAATCTAGTTTTGGTAATAAGTTGGTGCAATTTGTGTCTTTGATCGACTTATACAAAAAATACTATGGAAAATACCAATCTCAATCAAAATTTCTGAGCTACATTCTCAAACCTTGAAATTGCATTGAGAATGTATTTGGTTTTGATGGTATCAAATTTCACTGGAGAGCGCTCATTTTCAAAAATGAAAACTTAGGCTTTGAACCACGATGGGACAAAACCGTCTATCAAAGGTTTCTCTCCTGATTATTGAAAGCGATTTACTTTGGAAACTGGGTTTCAGCGAAATAATCATCGTTTTTTCGGCGAAAAAAAGCTCGGAAGGTTTCATTTGAAATTTAATTTAATTTCAGTAGATTCTTTGAATACTAAAAGAATCTACTTGGTTTCACAATAAATTATTTATTAAAATACTCGAGTCAAAAATTTTTTTTCATTGTATTCGGAAAACAATTTGGGGCCAAGGGGCTTTTATTAATTTGTTGCCCCGAAGCCTCCAGACCTCTAAATCCGGCCCTGACAGCAATATCCACTAATTAAGCTTTTACCTTCAAGCATGATACGGATCTCGATATTGTTCTCGCAATTATCGAGACACTCTTTAGAGATTGCTTTTTTCGTAATAATTGGAGTGTATCAATTCGAGTGGAAACAATAACGAAGGATTAGCTTGGCTCGGCTAATCCCTTTGTTATTGCTACAAGGTATATCGTCGGCTTAGTGCAATAAGTCATAAACTGTTTTGCTATGAAGATTAATGTGGTTATGACACATTTTGACTATAATTGACACGGGAATACTATTCTATTGAGTCTAATACGATAGTTATGTTAGTTAGCATCTGATAGTTTCGATCACATTTGGTGATCTTTTTCAAGGAATGAAAAAGCGATGCACTCGAAATTGCGTCCAGCCTGGCACTGATTTTGCAGTTAATGACTTCTTGCAATAAGCCGACAATCTATAGGTACACAATATACATACTTTCTAAATAGAAAACCTAAAGTTCCTAAGTATCAAACGTTGTTTAGAATTAATTATTAATTTTGATTCTCTAAAGATTGGTTCAACAACCAGACAGACAGTAATTTTATAATCGCATGTTACTTTGTTGTCATTTTCATTATACTTATGATTGCTGCGCTCCGCAGTTTTACTCGCTGGGTAATCCGTCAAGAACTGTACATTTTCCCCGTATCGAAATAGAATTATGAAAGACTATAATAACATGTCGTTTCGCTGATCTATTGCCGCTTGAAAGAAGGACAAATAAACTCAATTTCGCATTCAAAATATTAGTGGAAGGATATTTTTTATCTGTCTTCTTACGAGTAGGTTGCATTTCCAACTTGTGAAGGTTGGCAGTCGGCTCTGCATAGTTGGTCTTGTCTTTTACAATGCGAAAGAGTTTGGCAGTACTCGTGATTCTTTTATTGATATCTATTCTCCATTTATCTCTAATTCTCCATCCATATCTGCACAATACTGCATAATTATCCATATTAGTATTTTTTCTTGTAATTTGTTAGGTGTGCTAAAAGCTAACACATATTCTATTGTCTGTCTACCATAAGTAGTGATAAGTTTTATCAAGGTTATTTTTGTTCACAGCGGCAGCCGGACATTCAATGCTCGGCCATGAAACAGGGCACTGCAGATATCGACACTGTCACCATCTATCCCGGGTTCGACTTCCAGGTGTGCTATCAATAAGTATTCTCTGTTTATTTGTACGAGAAATTGTGTTTTGTCGCTTATTCACCCGTTATAGAACAAAAACAGGTAGCACCTATGCTTCTGAGTAAGGGTTTGAACCTTTTCTTTGTTCAAATTTTAAGCCATTACAACGCACGTACTTTATTATTCAAACTTTGACATTAGCAACAAAATAGTTTTAGGTTACACTTTTCCTGAATGGCACATGGATAAGTACTTTCAGTTTTCAGGCACTTTATACTATACCACCAGGATGAAGGTGTCGTTGTACGGAATTTATCCAAAAATAATTTTGTGCGCGGCACTTGTTTATCTCGTCACTCACTCGTGTAACAAAATACAATATTACGAGTATGTTTAGTAAACAATGTTAGGACGATCGAATGATAATAGAGTAAACAAAAGATATATTTGGCTTTGTTCCGGTGAATTTTTCCGATACATCTACCTATTAATTACTGTGTTTATTGTTTATTGTAACCGGAGTAAGACTGAGTACATTAACGTTTTTCTATGGTATGGACATACGTAATCTCTGGCCTTTTGCCACGTAAATCAGATATAATGATTATCATATTACTTTTAGGGCGATAGTTAATTTGCTACTCCTCGGGCGGTTTCAGTTTAGGTATAGCTTGTTTTATTCTCATAACGCTAGGCCCAGGACAGGTCTAAGAGTTGTAATGTGAACTTTATGTCGAGGCTTGTAAAGCAGAATTTCTTTTAACAAACTAGATCACGCATCACGTATGTCAATTGCTGTACGTGTTGCGCTTTGGAGCTCACATTTCATGGGATCGAACTTTAATTGTAAATCCTTTGAATTTTCTGCTCTTTCGTTGGGCCTTTGTAATGAGTCGATTACACGTAACGAGAACAGTGGCGAGTCAGCGCCCTCGGCCGAGTCCTCGGATTATATAAACAGTTTGACGAGGCGAGAGAGTCAAGGAACCATGATTTGTTTGCTCGGCCGATTATGCCCGTTTACTGACTCACCACAGTACTCGTTACGTGTAATTAAGTTGAACTATTGTGTTTCAGCCAAGCTGGCTTCGGAGTAAGGAGTTTTGGGACAAGACGTTTGAAGAACGCTATGAAAAGTCGAAGACAAACCAGAATGAAAGCGTTCGACCGAAACTAAAGGTAAATAACCACGTGTTTGGCCTTTTTTTCTTGTACTATTTTTCCCGACTACCCAAAAACAGGGTAACGGTTTTCGTGTGTATTATTTTGATGGAGGATGGTAAAGAATAATATTATGAATATATTAAATAATTAATATGAATTATCGGTTTGTATTAGCTACATTTTCAAAATTCCTATGGGAAGGTTGGAAATATACTTTATATTTTAGTTTAAAAAAAGTAGTACTTAAGGTTACCTTTACTTACTATATATAGGTAGTTTTTGAAAAATTACACGCGCATGAAAATTAGCTACGCTCCGGCTCTAGCTCCGGAGACCTTGAATCTCGAATGAGGAAAAATTAGCACCATGATGTACTGAAGCTATATTTTACGATCGAATTATTGGAAAAAATCAACGTTCTTTTTGAAGCTTTTAATCATTTATATTTTCGTCGAAATTGATTGCGTGCTAGATATTGATATAAATATTACCACGTTGTCACGCCAGTACTAGCGTGTTATTTGGTTATTGGAGGCCACTCCGGTCGGAATGGCAAATTAAATTTCCACCTCATGCAAAATTACCAAAAGGCTCTTTGGAACTTGTCCGAACTGGCACACCACTGGCTTTCTTGTGGCGGAAAACATTGTAAGAAAACAAGCATACTTCTTTTAAATTTACGAAATTCAACGGCGTATGTGAATCCACCAACCCGCACTTGGCCAGCGTGGTGGAATGCGGCCTAGTAACCCTAACTCTAGCAGTAGGTTGATTAAAGGTTGAGTTGAGTGAGAGCGAGTGTGTTTTTTGATAGTCAGGTGGTCCCAAGCGTAGTGTCTTGGCAAACTTTAAACGGGGCCACACTTTCAGGTGATTGTAGTGCCCCACTCGCACAACGACCCGGGCTGGCTGAAGACATTCGAGCAGTACTTCGAAGCGAAGACCAAAGACATCATCAACAATGTCGTGCAGAAACTGAACCAGTATCCGAACATGACCTTCATCTGGACGGAGATTGCATTCCTCAACGCGTGGTGGGAGAGGTCCCATCCTGTCAAGCAGAAGGTAAGCTCGTTTGCTTTTTCTTACAAACTGTGCGTAGGATTATTTTACTTTAGACATACGAGTAATGTTGTCTCTGTCTGCCCGTTGGCAAAACTTGATGTCAGAGCAAGAAGCTATGCTGCGGCAGTGGTAAAATAACGTTTCGTACAATCTACGCGGAAGTGTCCAACAGTAACAATCGATGCAAAGAGACTACATTTTCCTGGTATGAACAGTGCTTATTACATGAGCATGACTATGATGGTACAGGGGATGGTCGTATCTCTACAATTTTCATTTGATGTATCATTTTAGTTATTATTCCACATACTACTAGACTTTACACCCATATCAGAGACTTCAGGTGGCCTAAAAACTCCGACAGCAAGAGTGGTCACTCAGCCCCTAAAAACTTATTTGACGTTAAATTACGATATAGTCGAAGATGGTACGCCTATGGTTATATCTGCAAACCCGCGAGCATAATCTCTTTGAGCAATCGATCGATATTCCATCAATTTCGATTTTGATTTGGAAATTTTGATGCTTGTTTCAGGCTTTGAAGAAGTTGGTCAAAGAAGGCCGTCTGGAAATTACATCGGGAGGATGGGTGATGCCCGACGAAGCTTGCACGCATATATACTCGCTAATCGATCAGTTTATCGAAGGTATGGTTACCATGATTCTAGTATTGCTGTTCTTACGTAGTGTCTACTGAGACTACTCGTAGCAGCTCTAATTCGATGTTTCCTTTCTTTCCTAATTTATTTTACTGATTACTGACGATTTTGTGAAACCTTATAAAACAAACGTGATATTACATGAAATCATATCTCTGTTGCAGGCCATAACTGGGTCAAATCGAAGCTTGGAGTAGATCCGAGCACCGGTTGGTCCATAGATCCGTTCGGGCACGGACCAACGGTCCCATACTTGCTTGACCAAAGCGGTCTCAAAGGTACCATTATCCAAAGGATCCATTACGCGTGGAAACAATGGCTGGCTCAGAAACAAATCGAAGAGTTTTTCTGGGTACCCGGCTGGAACACTAAGAAGCCGTCTCTGATCGTCCACAACCTACCATTCGATATCTATTCTATAAAGAGTAGTTGCGGCCCACATCCGTCCGTCTGTCTCAGCTTCGATTTCAGGATGATACCTGGAGAATATTCCGAGTACACATCCAAGCACGAGGAAATCACAGATCAAAACCTTGAGAGCAAATCGAAGACCCTAATCGAGGAGTATGAGCGCATCGGCTCGCTGACGACTCACAACGTTGTGCTAGTTCCGCTAGGAGACGACTTCCGCTACGAATTTAGCTCAGAGTTCGACGCCCAGTACACCAACTACATGAAGTTGTTCAACTACATCAACAGCCACCCGGAAACATTCAACGCGGACGTCGCCTTCGGCACTCCCCTCGATTATTTCAACGCGCTGATGGAACGGCACCCAAAGATACCCACCCTCAGAGGAGATTTCTTTGTTTACTCCGATATTTTCAGCGAAGGAAAACCGGCGTACTGGTCTGGATACTTCACCACACGGCCTTACCTCAAGATACTGGCTCGCCAATTGGAGCACCAGCTCAGAACTTCGGAAATAATATTCACTATCGTCTTCAATTACTTGAAGGGACTGAACGACCCGAAACTAGACGGTTCACAGAAACGGCTCGAGAAGTCTTACGAAGAACTCATATTGGCGAGAAGGAACCTCGGTCTATTCCAACATCACGACGCCATCACGGGCACCTCTAAAGCGAGCGTCATGTACGACTACGGCACTAAACTGTTCACCAGTATCTACCACTGCATACGTCTTCAAGAGGCCGCGCTCACATCATTCATGATTCCCGATACAAAGCTGCATTCTCAAAGCATAATACAGAGCGAAGTCGAATTCGACACGTACGGCAAAGCACCCAAAAAACTTAAGATATCTCTCGTTGACAAGAAAAAGGTTATTCTCTTTAATCCGCTGGCCGAACAACGAACGGAAATTATCACGCTTCGTACTGAGACCACAAATGTTCGTGTCTACGACACTTATCAGAAGCTGTATGTGCCCTACCAAATAACACCGACCATCGAGATTCGCGACCACGGCAAACGGGCCCTCAGTGAGAAAAACTTCGAACTCCTGTTCGAAGCTTCTCTCCCGCCGCTCACTACAGTGACCTTTAACTTGGAAGAACACAGTAACGCCTCCAACCACTGCACAGTTTACTGTAACAAATGTTACGCTTTAGAGAACCCTGATGCCGAAAGCCCATTCGCTACTAAGGAAATGTTACCGGGCGATATTCAACTCGAGAACATCTTCATGAAACTGCTGATCAACCGGAACACAGGGTTCCTGCGACAAGTGTATAGAAAGGATCTTAGGAAAAGAAACGTGGTCGAGATGCAGTTTGGAGCGTATCAAAGTGCACAGAGGCATTCCGGAGCTTATCTTTTCATGCCAGACTACGAAGCTCCCGAGAAGCCCGTGCTCAACCCTTACGGGAACTCGGAAAACATGCAGGAAAATATTATAATCATTTCGGGGCCCTTAGCCACCGAGATCAAGACTATGTATCTGCCGTTCCTGGTACACACGTTGAGGATCTACAACGGCGAAGATCCGTTCCTCTCGCGCGGAATATTCATCGAGAACATGGTCAATTTCGAGGACCCCCCCAAGAACAGAGATACCGAACTATTCATGCGTATACAGACCGACATTCAGAACGGACTGCCGCCAGAGTTCTACACCGACCAAAACGGCTTCCAGTACCAGAAACGAGTGAAGGTGGAGAAGTTGGGCATCGAGGCGAACTATTACCCGGTGACGACGATGGCGTGGCTACAGGACGACGAGACGCGACTGTCGCTGGTGACGAACCACGCGCAGGGCGCGGCCGCCTTCGAGCCGGGCCGCCTCGAGCTCATGCTGGAGCGGCGCACGCTGTACGACGACTTCCGCGGCATCGGCGAGGGCGTGGTGGACAACAAGCCCACCGCCTTCCACGCGTGGCTGGTGGTGGAGGCGCTGGCGGGCGCGCCGCGCTACCGCCGCCGCGCCGAGCCCGCGTTCCGCCGCGCGCGCGACCCCGCCACCTACCAGGCGCCCTCCACCACCGCCGACCACCTCAGCCGCACGCTCAACTACCCGCCCAACGTGTACCTGGTGGACTCGAGCGAGGCTCCGCACGTCACCGTCGCCTCGCACCGCCGCCTCGTGCGCAACTTCCCGGCCGGCGTGCACCTGCTGACGCTGCGCACGCTCAGCGAGGACTCGCTGGAGCAGTTCCCCTCCGACACGGCCTACATGGTGCTGCAGCGACCCGGCCTCGACTGCCAAATCGGCGACAAGGCGCGCCTCAAGCCCACCCGCTTCCGGCCCGACACGCACTTCCCGGGCCTGCGCCTCGCCAACGTCTCGGCGGTCAGCCTCACCGGCCTCAAGACTTACCGCGCGCTCGACGGCCTCCAGGACATACACCTCGACCCGATGGAGGTGAAGACTTACAAGATCAGGTTTTGAAGACTGTTTTAGACGTGTAACGTGGTTTGTAATTTTATATCGATGGTTTAGATACGTATTAGGGGCGACTCGCTGGACGTGCTTTTACGTAGCGATAGAGGAATTTATCTGAAGGTGCGATTTGGTAGTAATTTATTGATAGGTAATGGATAAGTTGCTTATAATCTCGGCTACACGTAGTACGTTGATATTTACTGCACGCTCACTGAGCCGATACTGTAGCAGGCGAGGCTGTGCCTCGGAAGTAGCCTCCGAGCCAGCCTCTAGAGTCCACTTGCTCATCTACCTCAGGACCAATGATACCATCTCAATCCAATAGAATCTCATATTTTGAACATTATTTTCCATTAATTATCAATAATCAAATGCATACTAACCACGACATAATATTACAAGCATAATAAGTGTTTTAGGCTAAATTACACTTAAATTTCATGTCTACTTTTATCTAACTATGAATCTTGATGTTAACTTAGAATAACACTCTGATTGTCTAAAGTTAATATACAGAAATAATATCTAGTCGAAATAGTGAATTAAACTTCCTTGCCAACTGGAATATTCCTTATAACTACAGCTAATTACGTGTCTACTATAATCATTGATATCTGTAAGAAAGTGCACACTAGTGTTATTAATGTGTACTTAATTAAACTGGAACATATTATATTATCTTACAGAATTTTGTATCGAGTGCATTTTGACAAATTATTTTTATTGCAATGTTAATTAAGGTTAAGTTGAATAGACATTTTTATTTTATGAAAGTAATGTTTCTGTGATAATATGCATGATCATGGCTAATATTATTTTTTTAGTATAATTTTTCATGTTTTTATCTTCAGTAGGTTGCTATAATATAAGCCAACCAAAGTCACAGTTATAAAGAGTGAATTATTATTAAATTACTGTCAATTGGAAATATAAATGTAAAAGCAGCCGTATCATGGTACTCTGAAAATAGTTCTATTTAATAAATCTTGATTTTAAAAATATTTTATTAAAGATTGTTTATTTTATTGTCTTAAAATGTCATAATTGTGCATCTTTTGCATACTTTCCTATTATTTGTCATTAAGATTCTTACGGTTGCTATGATCACTTGTATTTTTACTGAATATTTTATTTAAATGATATTTTTTTTCATTTTATTTGTTCTTTAAAATTTAGCAAAATATTACATTATATTTTTTTATTTTACTATGATATATTACCGAGAATATTTATTGTTTCCAAATGCATTTTACTATATCTCTAATTAATTATAAGTAAATATGTTTAGAGCTTATTACTCTATTCTAAAAAATAATGATATCCCTACATGATATATTTACAACATTATAAGTTATATGATATAACATATTCTAATGATAATAATATGAAATGATCCAAAAAATATAATATTTAGTCATAGTGTAGGTTAGATAGTATTTCTCGTCTATGTTATACGTTTATTAATTTATTAGTCTTAT
The DNA here is from genome assembly GCA_949125135.1 of Alcis repandata. Classification (NCBI taxonomy): domain Eukaryota; kingdom Metazoa; phylum Arthropoda; class Insecta; order Lepidoptera; family Geometridae; genus Alcis; species Alcis repandata. Next base: position 9,275,247 of record OX421221.1, on the reverse strand, counting down.
AAAACTGACAAAAAACTTTAGATCCGTCTTGATTTGCATGGAAAGATCCATGGAAAGCATGCAAATCTAGCTGTATGGATAGGGCCATGTAAAGCTGGCAACCTCGTGCCACGTACGCAGATTTTCAGTACTCATCGCTTGCCCTGATACGCTTGAAAGGTGCGTGCTGGTAATTGGGCTTATGCTATTTTGTCAGTAATACTAATTTATTAATGCAACAGATGTGTTTCGCTCTCTATGTTTGTGGTAGTTTTATAAGGGTCTAAAGATTAGGTGGGTCTTAGAGCTCAATCTGCACTTTCAGGAAAAACTATTCCACACACGTCGTCGCAGGGCCGGCGCCACCTTATCTTCTTAAATTAATTTGGGCTTGTATAATCTCTAAAAGTTTAAGTGGAGTAAGATGATGACGCACTTTCTTTTCTATCTCGTGTAACTTAAATTTTGTCAATTTATGAAGTGTTTATGTAAGTGAGGCTGCCTGGCCGTTAAAATGTAAGTGTACCTAATCTTTATCGGTGTCTACGCTGCGTTCGTCTGTATTTTTATTCTTGCTGCATATTCTCTGTGTTCTCGGTCAGTGTAATTCTGTAGAATCTATTGTAGACGAATAAAATTAATCTATTATAACTAATTTATTAACAGCCAACATACTTATCTATTCACATTTTATGTGACTGAATATTTAACCAAATTAGTTTAGCGTAATTAGCGTTTGTCTAATAATGATGCATAACTTGGTCGAATCTTTCTTTAGTGAAAAAGGCTTAATTGGTAATTAATAATTGGCTTAATCGCCGACGCAAATGACGCACGTGAAAAAAGACGGAATAATTTAACCAGGTTTTATAAGTGTTTCGTTAAGTCTCAAATGATTATTAAAAATAATTTCATTTCTAACGATCTCGTCGCTCTCTCTTGTGTCAGGTAATTCTATTTTTGTTTGAAGAGATATAATTTAAAGTATTAGGCAAACTATTTTCAACATTAAAAATTCGTCTCTCGGAGGCGTTTCTGATATTATATATATGATCAAATACCAAATATTTCGATGTAGAAAGAACACGAAAATTATTTTAATCTTTATGTACCTACCTATGTTTAATTATTTTTGTATGGTGATACAAAGGTTGTCATAATATTTCGTTGTTATAATTCGTTTGCCATTAATTTTATGAGTATGTGCTGTCGCGATTCATATAATTTATGAAAAGCTTATCTATGTACAACTTTTGTTCAATAAATTAAGTAGTTGAAATAAAAAAAATAATAAAAAATACATGGTCAGTTTTATTATTTATTTTATAAATTGATCCATTTATCGAATTTTATAATTACATAATCATTTACATCTTTGATTGTTAGAATGCAATACATAATTATTCGTGAATTTTATATATTGCGGTAAAAATACCTAAATATATAGGTATAATTCCAATTTTCAAAATAACAATCAGTTGAAAGTAATTTAGGGCCTACGCTTTAAATACACAAATTAAATTTAAGGTATATATTCAAAAGTAAAGGTTAAACAACTAAACTAACTCATTATAATTGATTGAATCCAAGAACAAGAAGTTGAATAGAAAACCAATATTTTTTTAACTTTCTATAATGGAAGTGAGTATGCTAATGTTTGTATGAAAACGTTTAACCTGGAATTATATAACAAAACAAACAGGCATGAATATAATTTATCTAGAACAAGTAAGGATTTAAAATACTTATTAATTACCCAAAGATATAACTTACAAAATCACAATCAGCGTTATAGTGTAACTGATCTGAAGTCCTGGATTATTACAATATTTGGAAAGACTGTTATTAAAAATGTAATTCATTAAACTTAGGTAATTTAGGGCAAAAGCCTTACATGCAAAAAAATAATTATAGGTATATATGCAAAAGTTAAACCATTCATTATAATTGATTGAATCCAACAAAAAGAATTTGAAGAATAGAAAAACAATATTTTATAAACTTTCTATAATGAAAGTGAGTGTGAGTATGCTATTTTTGTGTGAAAACGTTTAACCTGGAATTATATAACAGAATAAACAGGCTAAAATATATTTTTTTAGAACAAGCATTTAAAATACATAGATATTTATTAATTACTCAAACATATAACTTACAAAATCACAATCAACGTTATAGTCTGACTAACTGATCTGAAGACCTGGATTATTATTACTATATTTGGGAAGACAGTTATTAAAAATATAATTCATTGTCGATTGTCGAATCTTAATGTGATAAACTATTTAGTAGAACTTGGGTAATTTAGGGCCAACGCTTTACATACAATTTATCAATTTAGTAGTATTTACGACAAGTTCCATAATAATATGTCATTTACAACACATAAATATTGCAAAATCACAACCCGCTAAAATTCCTAATTTGCGGCGAATAGTGCGCTGCAGTTTTCAAACACGCGTTCGCGTTCAATACAGCTTTCCAGACCCATAGTTTCCATGCCTTTAAAATGAAATATCGTAGCCAGAAGATGAATCTTAAATCAGAGGCGTGGTGTCCTTTTCATTTTCATCAAAAAAAGCTAAGAACCGTCTCCTACTTCTTTTAGTCTAAAAATCCCTTACAATGATGATATCTACTGGAACATCTCCTAAAGTCGTTGTAATCTTTATTTTGAAGTTCTATTACATTCCATAAGTTTACAGAGTCTGAATAAGCTGTTCACAGCCATAGTAGTATGTAGGTATTAGACTTTATAAGCTTTCAAACCAAAAAATGTTTACCATTTTCATCGCTTCACACTTGACGCACTAGCGCATCATCGGTTGAGTGTGAAAGGTTGGATGTTTTATTATACATTTCTCTGTTCTGGCGTTACGCGACCGATAATACGCGACGCATTTTCCGTCAGATGTGTATCGACCCTTATAGTCTGACTAACTGATCTGAAGACCTGGATTATTATTACAATATTTGGGAAGACAGTTATCTATATATATAAAAATGAAACCCGTTTTCCTTGGTCACGGCATCACGCGTGAATGGCTGGACCGATTTCACTAATTCTTTTTTTGTTGTATTTGTTATTATTAGGAGAAGGTTCTTACGGAAAAAAATATTAAGAAAATCTCTCAGAAATATTGAAAAACCCTAAAAACAGCCCTTTTCTTTTTCCCATACAAACGTTTTATAACTAAAACGAGCTTTATTGCTATTGTATAAAGTTCATATTGAATTGCAAGCACTCACTGTTGTTTAAGCAATGTAGGTTGTAAGTTTATAAAGTTATTGCAATTCAATAAGGCAGTACCATAGAGAAGTACTGTAGAAGTACTGTGTATGGCAGTACGAAGTCTGCTGGGTCAGCTAGTTAAAAATATAATTCATTGTCGATTGTCGAATCTTAATGTTATAAACAATTTCGTAGAACTTGGGTAATTTAGGGCCAACGCTTTACATACAATTTATCAATTTAGTAGTATTTACGACAAGTTCCATATGTCATTTACAACATAAAATAATTTCTGCCACAAATAAGCCATAAATATTGCAAAATCACAACCCGCTAAAATTCCTAATTTGCGGCGAATAGTGTGCTGCAGTTTTCAAACACGCGTTTCACAATACAGCTTTCCAGACCCATAGTTTCCATGCCTTTAAAATGAAATATCGTATGTTTTTGCATCCATTTACATCTCAAAAATCAACAGCGTACACAAATATATCAATTTTCAGGAAGTAGCTAGTAGGTTCGAAAACTTGAGATTTGAGTAGAAAATTTCACTATGACGTAATAGTTTCTACTTATTTACAACAACATGCCATTTATACCATAAAATAATTTCTGCCACAATTAAGCCATAAATATTGCAAAATCACAACCCATTAAAATTCCTGTCGAATCTTAATGTTATGAACAATTTAGTAGAACTTAGGTAATTTAGGGCCAATGCTTTACACGCACAAATTCAATTTAAGGTAAATATGCAAAAGAAAAGTTAAACTATTCATTATAATTAATTGAATCCAACAGCAAGAAGTTGAAGAATAGAAACACAATACATTTCTAAACTTTCTATAATGAAAGTGAGTATGCTATTTTTTGTGTGGATACGTTTAACCTGGAATTATATAACAGCAGAAATCGGCATGAATATAGTTTATCTAGAACAAGTAAGGATTTAAAATACTTAGCATACTTACCCAAATATATAACTTACAAAATCACAATCTACGTTATAGTCTGACTAACTGATCTGAAGACCTGGATTATAACAATATTTGGAAAGACGGTTATTAAAAATATAATTCATTGTCGAATCTTAATGTTATTAACAATTGGAGTACTTGGTAAAGTTTTATTAATTGAATCATTTCTTCTTTATTCTGCTGGCGATCCATTCCAGACCTAAATGCAACCTGAAAAAAACAAATATATTATTTCAGACTAAATCGCACATCACACTAATATTACAAACGTGAATGTCTGAATGTTTGTCACTTCTTCACACTGAAGCGGCTGGTGGGTTTGATGACATTAAAATGAACAGTAAAGAACAGTTTTAGAAAAAATCGAGTACATATTTAAGTGTTGTTTGAATGGTGAGTGTAGTGTGCGTTTGTAAAACCGGGACAGTTATATTTCGTTTCATATTCATCTCAAACGAAAGTATGAGTAGTTTAAAAGACAGGCACTCGTGTGCCAGTATGTAGTCATTGATTTTTATTTAATTACTAGCTGACTCGACAGACGTTGTCCTGTCAAAAGCCATTGCGTAACTATAGCAACCGTAGTATGTTGATGCTAACTTGTCAATTTATAGATTTTACGTGCCTACTTACTAACCTACTTCGGATCAATTCTAACCATGCTAACTATCCAAATAATTATAATATACTTACGTTAAAGTGATCTTCACAACAATGCAAACACGATAATGAAGATACAATATCTCTTCTCATAACCTTACACCATTGTTTTCCTATTTTTGCATCTTTTGGAACAGGAAAAAACACTTTTTCAGGTGTACTTATAATAGTGTTTTTGCACATTGGTACAAGACAATATCTATAAAATGGTTTTTTAGCTTTTTCCATGGTGTGAATAGCTTTTAAAATTGAAAATCTGTATAAAACAACCAAAAGTAACTGTCAAACTTATAGTCAACAAACACTGGTAGTGGTAGGTATGTGACGTCATTCAAGGCCCGCGAAAAATGGCGGCGTTCAAACAGATCAAATTTTAGCGATGTTTTATATATCATTTAAAAAATAATTAGAGCCTTTCCAACAGTATTTATATTTTTTACTATTTTATAACGATGTAAGAAGTGAATTAAAAATAAAAATAAAATACATGCATATTCCCTATTAATTTCCTGCTTCTCATGTATTACAATACAAGGCATATACTTAATTACTTATAAATACAATGAGTTGGTTCTAGTATGAAATTAAAAAAAAATTGTAATGATTTTAATTGATCAGTTTCTCAGTATTTCTAAAATGTATCTTAGGGGTTGTAACATCTTAATATATATAAATCTCGTGTCACAATGTTTGTCATCAATGGACTCCTAAACCACTTAACCGATTATAATAAAATTCGCACACCAAGTGCAGTTCGATCCAACTTGAGAGATAGGATAGTTTAAATCTCAAATTATAGTCGCAATTTTAATTTATTGCAAATTATATATATACTGATAATTTTTACTATAAATTGACAAGTTAGCATCAACATACTACGGTTGCTATAGTTACGCAATGGCTTTTGACAGGACAACGTCTGTCGAGTCAGCTAGTATATTATAAGATATTAGAAACTGGCGAGGTTTAATTTTGTACGTCGATGTTTTGATCTTATCTTTATAACTCCCTTCGCAAAAAGTGGAATATGTCTGAAGCAAATGTACGTTTTTTTTTTTTTTATTCAATTATAGGCTTGCGTTTGACCACCGTCTCGCCTGATGTTAAGCAACGATGCGGTCTACGATGGAGCACGCTTGCCTAGAAGGAACCGACGTGTCATCATAGCCCCCAATCAGGAAACCTGATTTGATAGATCTTCTTTTTAAACAAAAATCTTAACAGTATTGTCTCCAAACTAAATGAAATACATAGTTTGTGACATAGCTTAATATTGATAAATTAATATATAATTTTGTAAGCGACAGGTCAACCGAGCGTGGCACAACTTATATTTACAACGTCTCAGATAATGTAATAATGCGATAAGATAGTTACGAGCCGCGTCGTAGTAGTGATATGAAATAATTTATTATACGTTAGTGTTAAGTCTTGTGATAATAAAACTGTTTCAAATCAAAATTAAATTAAAAACCCGGCTAGAAAAGAGCCTGTAATCTTAAAACGGTTGAACCGATTTTTATTTATTTATTTTTTATTTTGATTATAGTTAAGAACACTCAATTGAGTCGCCTTTCTAACGAAAAAACCTAAATCAAAATCAGACTTGTTGGGTACACAACACAGGTTCCACAGGTACACAATACACATTAAACTTATAAACCCCTCTTTTTGAATAGGCGGTTAAAAAATATTACGTACCCTTCTCCGGTGAGGGCGCAACAGGCCTGTATGTGCCAAGGATGCTGCTTGATCGACGTCAGGTCGAGTTGCTGCGAGATCTCGGCCGCCGTCATCGACCCTTTAACGTCCTGTAATTAAAAAACACATTTTTGCGTCAAAAAAAGTAGGCCAAGGTCCAACCAGCTGTTAGCGACCGCGATTGGTCGGTTGGTTGCGAAAACGCGCAAACGACCAACATGTATTATGTATTATACAGGGTTATTCGTAAAGGGTATGCTAAGCTGAAAAAGCCTCATAGTACTCATCACTATGAACAACTTTTACTATGGGACCGATCCGAAATTTGCGAAAAAAAAATCAGCTGTTCCATAGAAAAATATCAATGACACTCGCCAAAATGTATGGAACAGCTGATTTTTTTTCGCGAATTTCGGGTTGGTCCCATAGTAAAAGTTGTTCATAATGATGAGTAAAATGAGCCCTTTTCAGCTTAGCATACCCTTTATGAATAACCTTGTAGATGCGATTCACATTTTATAACGAATGAACTGACAGTAATTTGGAGAGAAAACGATTATTTCTACAGAGAAGTTGGTCGCGATTCTGTAAATGGTTCCATGGGCCCAGCCGGTTGTTATTGAGTTATATAACTAGTCACACTACTTGAGTGTTTAATGGATCCAAACATATTACACAGCTTCGTATTGCGTCGAGGAACGTCTAGTCGTTAATAGCAATGAAAATAGAAGTGATAATAATGCAAATCTTTAATAATCAACCTTTAAAGTATTCTGATTTAGTCGTTACATTCTTAATTATTATAGCTATTTAATTGCTTGTAGAAGTTATCTTTTAATCTGAAGTAAGTAATCATTTTAAGAAAATAATATAGTTCATGGACTGAAGTGCGTCGTAAGCGGGTTTCACAATGATTTTATAACTGATTTTATCTTTTGTTTTTGTTTAAAATAAAGCAATGGCTTCAACAGGTGTTCAGTTATACACACAACAAAATAATGCAGTTCGAATCGCCTCAAGGCATCACGAACATTACAACCTTGTAGTAATACAAGGTTGTATTTGTAATCGAGAAAACATTCAAACGTTTTGGTCTGACACTACATTCGTAGTTGTGAAACTTCTGGTTCCCAAACTAAAATACGTAAACTAGTTTTTGGAAACAAATATTCAATACTGCCCAATCAGGGTCATTATGTTTGACTTATCTAAATATGTTATTTAACACCTACAAAGTTCATAATGGTTTGCATAATACAAGTTTCGGTAGCAGTTTTAAATGCTCTCTAAGCTTAAGATGGACAACGTATTTATAATACAAATACGCTAGTTGCGGCCCGCGGTTTATCCGCTTTTTTCTCGTAAACCAACCCCGCGATGAGGCGACAAAACAAAAAGTTGGTGGGGTCATTTTTGATCTAGAACGGGAGTTTGACCACGTGACTTCTTACCTAATTACGACTAGAACTAGAACTAGAGTTAACTAGAAAACTAATCTGCTAACGTCTTAGCGGTAACGTGGTGAAAGGTGAAGTTTGGAAAGGGTAGGGCTTCGAATTATACACGTCGCGCTCCTTAAGCCTACTTACTGCTCCACGTGCGTACTCCACAATGTTCGTGTGAGGATCTCTCTAATTATATGCTTCCGTATAGACATGCGTAACGCGTACCGTCGCGGCTCAGTCGCTATTTGCTCTTGTCATTATGAACAAAACGAGTAAAAAGTTTAGAAAACTAACCCGACCGATTACGAAAAAAGATACATTTTAACGACGAAAATCAGGCCATTTTTGTTTTTTATAACTTTAATTATAACTCGTGTAAGATGAAATCTAACGACATCAGTAGTCTAAAATAAAATAGGCAGACGTTTGATTGTTGCGCACGCTGAAGGAGGTGCACGAGAACGTGCCAATAAAAGGCTGAACCGATTTTTATAACTCACAAAAAACTGTGCATCATTCGGTAGAATACTAGGTATTTTAATTCCAGAAAACTCAAAAAAAGTGGTCCGCGGGCTTCGCAGTTGATAATATTATTGGTACAGTTAACATTGCTTGCTATCATTATCATAGACGCAGTTGATAGCTTACACAGCTGTTCCATTTTATAACCTTGATAAGAAATCAACGTCTGGCAGATGGGGAACTGATTGCCTCGAACACAGATAATCACTTTAAGAGTTTTGAGTATGATAATTATACGAGTATTATAAGACCACATCTGCGAGAGCGCGTGCCACGCCTTTGTAAAGTACAAAACGGCGGAGGTACATCACTCTGCAAAATCAGTTAACAGACAGATTTCTAAATCGATAAAAAAAAAATCTATGCATATCATATGCAACCTTTAATCCACCCCACTGCTGGGATGCAGATCTTCCCTCGAAGGGTAATTAGGCCGTATTCCACCACGCTGGCCAAGTGCGGGTTGGTGGATTCACAATACGCCTTTGAATTTCTTCTCCAGACGTATGCAGGTTTCCTCGCGATGTTTTCCTTCACCGCAAAACCAGTGGTATGTAAATTCGTATATAAGTCCCAAAGAACTCATTTGGTACAAGTCGGGGTTTGAGCCCACCACCTCAAGAATGCGAAGCGGCTGTTCTCCCACTGAGCTACCACGCCTCAATAATCTATGCAATAGTTTTAAAATTCACTTTTTAAAATTGCAATGATATGTGATTTTCATTCCAACTACCAGCCACTACTTGTTTATTAAAAGAAAGAGTAGTATGCATTGTACAGCCCAGTACATGCTAAATAACTGTAATAAAATACCTATTTCGTAATATAAAACTATGTACCTCATTGCGGAAGCGTGACTAGAACAATTGAAAAGTAATTTTGCAATTCCTTTATGATTTCTTGAACGTAATTGATAGTGTTAGGTGTAATTCTAAGTTTCAGCCTTTCTAATAATACAATACAATACACAAAACCACTGAATAATGTAAGTTGAATTCGTAAGGTTTCAGCCAATTCAGTAATTTCAGTAATCCGGCTAATATGGTTAAAGCGAAAATTTAGATATTTATATGCCGAGTAATATAATTCCAGAAGTAATGGAAAACTCTGAAGTCGCGGGACATAGTTAGCACTAGAGTACCTTACTTATAGACGAGAGGTAAATATTAGGCGATAGTAAAAACAAAAAATAGCCTAATGAAGACATTGGAAGACTTCCCACCACAAGGACATTTCATGTTAACACGCGACTCAAAATATTGGCATTAGATGTCCAATTTCACTTTTTAGACAAAGGCATCTAAAAAGAAACCAACCATTAATAGTTTGCTATGTCAATAAGTTTGTTGTAATGTCCGAGTTAAGAAACACACCTGTTTGTTAGCAAAGACAAGTAGACAAGCGCGATTGAGCTCTTCATGGGTCAGCATACGGTGCAGTTCCTCTCGGCTGATGCTCAGACGCTGACGGTCCGTTGAGTCTATCACCATTATTACAAACTGGAAAAAAACTTGAATTAGTAACTCGTAATGTAATTAATCGACAGTCGGAGTTGTATGTATCCTATATTCACATAGGATTAAAGCCAGCCAAAAATGTACACTATGCAAATACCACCCAATGGTCAAACAGTTTGCCTTATAAAAGGTATGGCGTAATGCATTTGGTAGCTAAGCAATTCAAGCCTTATCTAAGTTAACACTGTGTTCAGTGCACATGACAACTACAGAGAAAGAAACCCGATACAATGCTGATAAGGATATGGACTTACTTCAAAATAGTAACTTTCCCACCTAATTAGGAACATAGATCCTATTTCATTTATATACACTGAAATATGTACTCACTTCACTGTTTGTATAGTAAGTGTTCCAAGCAGATCTCAAACTCTGTTGTCCTCCGAGGTCCCACATTACAAAGCGCAGGTTCCTCCAAACAATCTCTTCTACATTAGATCCTATTGTAGGCCTTGTATGAACGGCCTCGCCCAGCAATAGCTGGTACAGTATTGTGGTTTTGCCAGCATTGTCCAACCCAACCAAAACCAGCTTGTGTTCTAAAAAATGAAGAATGTTCAGTTAGATCAGATGTTAAACGTATAAGAAAGACTATTTGAACATTTGCATCTCAGTGTGAGGAAACCTGCATACGTCCGAAGAAGAAATCCGCAATCCGCACTTGGCCAGCATGGTGGAATACGGCCTAATCACCCTTCGAGGGTAGACCTGTATCCCAGCAGTGGAAGTTCTTTATAAGTCACTAAACAGGTAAAGTGGATAGGTGCAGTTAAATTCATAACCTAAATAGTAAACAAGGAGTACACAGCTGGTAGGAAATAACCTATTGTAAGATACCATTATGGTCATTTGTAGATGTCCTAAATGACAAGTTGTTATATACTATTTTTAAAATAACAAGCAGCAGGTGATAAATAAGAGTACTTTGTACCTACTAGCTGCACAAAGCACAGGACAACATTTAACCTTTCTCTGATTAGTACTTGGATAATAGTTGTTGTAGGTAAAGAACTGTTAGGAATTAAGCAGCTATAATTTACTTACCCTCATTTCCAAACAAGCTCCATATCTTGGAAATCAAGAGGCCCATCTTGGAAGACTTTCAAAATGAGTTCGTGTGATTATGATCCAGTCCCAAGAGTCAACACTGACCCAGAATATCGCATTGTAAAAATTGTCGCGTTTTCTGTTGACCACGTAATCACATTTCTAATTCAGTAATTATCATTCCATAAAATATATAAATATAATTACTATATTAATTGGAAGATTTGTCCACCGTTAATTTATTACATTAAAAATTATTGCACGCACTGGGTCCGCTGGGGTGACGATTATGTATGACCACAATTATTACACAGCCCGTTTAGTATCGCCAGTTTTGTATAGCCCGTTTTTCGTGTACTTCGATGTGGTGCTACCTCAGATTACTACCAATACATTTTGATATGGATCTACACGGACTTATTAAAAAACGCGGTTTAAACCATGGACTAAATAAAATCGTATTAGAAATCGAAGTTTATCACTAAACCATGGATATATCTATATCTATGGTACTAAAGTTAAACCACTGATACCCCTGGTTTATTCATTATCTATCTTCAGTACTATTCGAATTTGAGGTTATAATCAGTGTTACAATATTTTAAAATAGTATGAAATAGATTTAAATGTGATTGTCATGATGAATTTAAAAAATTTGGACATGCTGGACTCGTCGCGGCGATCTGATAGACCGTCGCCGTGTGAATTATTTCGTATTGAGTGACGAAGAATTCAAGTAAAAATATTGGTTCACAAAAAGCTTTGGCGTAATGGATATTTTACGTGAGGATCTGGTCCACAATCCTGGAGGAAGCCCTGAAGCATTAAGGCCTAAAATACATCCTTGTTTTCAATAAAATACAATTAATAACTTATTTTATTGAAAATACTAGCTGACCCGGCAGACTTCGTACTGCCATACAGTACTTCTCTATGGTACTGCCTAATTAAATTTAAACACTGCACAAAACACTATTTACAATAATTAAAGGTACGAATTTGTTTCGTGTATCAGTTGACAAAAGCAAACTCAAAAAAATCACTGACATTGACAGTTTGTTGTTGTTTCAACTTTCTTTTAATTTGTTAGGATTTGGAGTCAAATCCTTCGAAATTTTAAATCAAATGAATGAACCATTCGATTTCGTTTTCTTTATTTTGTTTTATCTGTGCTCCAACGCACACTGTTTTGATAGACATGATTGAATTTGAACTTTGTACAGAGGTAATAAAGTGCAAATTGACTCTTGGACGTTAGGAACATACCTACATTGCTTAAACAACAGTGAGTGTTTGCAATTCAATATGAACTTTATACAATAGCAATAAAGCTCGTTTTAGTTAGAATACGTTTGTATGGGAAAAATAAAAGGGCTGTTTTTAGGGTTTTTCAATATTTCTGAGAGATTTTCTTAATATTTTTTTCCGTAAGAACCTTCTCCTAATAATAACAAATACAACAAAAAAAGAATTAGTGAAATCGGTCCAGCCATTCACGCGTGATGCCGTGACCAAGGAAAACGGGTTTCATTTTTATATAGATAGATTTAAACCATGGACTATCTTGCGTTTACTCTATTCAACACAATACTAAAGTCCCGTTTTGACATTTGTCATCGCGACGTAACGAGTGATGTTATCATACGACTCCGTATTCGAAACTCACGCTAAATCGATTCAAGTTTGTGTTGAGTCTGAGATGAGTATTTGATCGATTTGATTATGTATTGTAAGTTCATTGGATTAGGGTTTTGATTAGAAAATTTAAAAACTTTAATATTGTAGGTACTTATTTTAAAATGATACAATGGTACGAAAGATTCTTTGCATTTTCTGAAAAGATTTACTTTGGTAATATACCTAATATATATATTTTTTTACACCATCGGAAAGTAGGTAGAGATTTCAAGGAACAGAAAACACACCAACTTTTTAGAAAAAGCTGATATTTTGACGGGTCAATTTTCGATTGAAAAAGCACCCTACTTTTTCGATAGTCAAATTAAGGTGAAAATAAACATTTCAAATCAAATAAATAACAATGTATTTGGGACATAAACACATAATTTTTCACCAAATTTTGTTAAAAGAAACTTTTCCTAAAAGATAAAAATAAAAACGAAAAACATGGTTTTTTGAATATTTTATTTACCTACATAAATTTTGAGGTTATGTGAATAAAGTGGGAATACAAAAGTTGTAGATCTTTTTATTACTTACCTACAACTTTGTCATACAACTTTATTCCATAGAACTTGTAGTTTGCCGGAAATCGAGATAAACCGTTTTTACTCTTAAAACTCACCCCCTTCCCCTTCCCCTTCCCGACCTCATATAAATTATTTTCCTTTTCTTTTTATAACATTCTCCTTTTCCAATGGGTTTCATCCTACTATTGTTTTTGTTTAAAAAATTATCGACCCCAGTCTATTAAGCAACAATTGAAAATTAATATTAAGTAAAGAGACATTAAAAAAGATTAGTTTTAAAAAGTATAATAGGTACTTAATATAGGTATGGCGTGTGGATTAATTTGGTACTTTATGTCATATCGATTTGTCGTGTCATCGAATTACGGCCAAGAGCCAGAAGCCTCCCTTGGGAGTAAACGCCTAAAAACACAAAGAAAAAAATTATCGTTTAAGTAGTCCACTTTACGAGTCTAAGGTCCAGTTTCCACTCTTTCCACCAAAGTGGAGACTAGAGAGGAGAGAAGACGAGTAGGAGATGTGCTGCGAAGCGGGCAGGAAATTTCCACCAAAGCGGAAAGATGCGCAAAAAAAAATTGAATACAGTAGGTATTAGGTATCGTCACTTAGTAGCGCTAACAGGTAGGTGTACCTACGTATTTATTTCTTTGGAAAATAAAGTCAAACCCGGAAGTAAAGTGAGTGTATGTTATGTACTTAGATATTTGTTGGATATAAGCAGCCTGCGAGAGGTTTTGGAACAATGTAGGTAAATAACCTTGTGCTGGCGCATGGCGGTCTAAATAAGTAGATAGGCAAGTATTTATTTAAAACATCTATTTATTCTTATTTTTAGAGCTTATAACATCAAATTCCTTAAAAGTATAGATGGGTAGGTACTTTTTATTGGCGTAGCTTAGCCTAGCATTCGACTAACATAATTATTATCTACTGATTTTAAAAATACACTCTAAGAGTAGCTATTTCCATAGGCGGGAAGTTAATCGGACCAAAAGTGAACAAAGCGGTACCTTTGTTGGTGCCAGCGAGATTCGTCTGGTACACCGCTCGTACGTTACGAAGTATCTTATTCAATGAGAAGGTCGGCTCACCGCTGCATTCAACGTTAGCAGAAGTTTCCACGCTACAGGAAAAGCTTCGCCGATGAAGTATCAAGAGGGCAGTGTTCGGACTCAGCTGATGACGACGATCTCCTCCGAGCACCAATCTAAAGTTGACAACCGACACATCGCAAGGAAACGACGTTTTTATTAGAGGTAAAAATCCGTAGTGGCAAAATTCTGTATTGTTCTGCTCGACCAGAAAAATATCTGGAAGATAGTTAATCACGCTAGCGAGGTACACCGCTGCTACGCTCGGTAGGCTTAAATCGCGTGGTTTCATTCGTTCAGCGTTATCTTTGAAGTTTTCTAATAAAATAAAGTGGTTGTGACACGTGGCGCTGCTGTCCGCGAGGCCTTCGTTGGCTCCGCGGTCATCGTCAAACAACACTCTGCGATCCAGCATCACAACTAACTGCCCCTCCTGCAATGCCGTCACTCCTTGTGCGTGGTCAGTTGTGTACGTCAGCCGACTTTGATGATCTTGTATATAAGCCATGCTAGTGATCGGATACAAATTGGATTCTACACGTCTGCTCAAGTTGACTGTCCTAGGGGTGTGCTGGAATCCGTTGTTGTCTACATAAATCTTTGGTGCAATTCCGTTTCTTATGTCTGTTTGTATTGACATGAACAATTCTAGATCCCTATTTTTCGGCGAAACTTCATAGTCCACTCTGTTTTCGATATGTATGGCAGTCGAGAGAGGACTGTGGACTAAATTATAAATTGTAATGCTATGTTCAAGAAATCGGCCAAATATGGTAGAGATTTCGTTTGTGATACGACCCGATACGATCATAATAATTTTCTTTTTGACTCCGGTACAATACGGCTCCAAAATATTGTTTAATGGCTTGGAAACGTTTGTGTTGAATAAAAACATACCCGAGTTTACATCCGCGTCTCTAAACGCGCCAAAGTCTATCACAACAGACTTCGCAATGTTTGTTTCTTTTTCAACGACAGTTTTCAGGAAGCCGGTCAGTTCGTCGAATATGAGTCGATGTTTGTAGCTCTCTAACTGGATATCTCCACTCTGAATTGCTTGTATAGAAAAGGGAAACGTGGAGTCGATGCTGGGGGCCTCATTTACCTTACACGAGGAGCAGAAAATGGTAGCAGCGCTTTGGCTCGCGTCATATGTTTTCTTAATTCTGTAAAGTTCCATGGTCAAAGGCAGAACCGTCACTGCAAAAGTGATTTTAAAGTACCTTCTCGATATTACCACGATATTTTGGGAGTATTTCCAAATGGGATTTATTTGTACCGTTACTTCTTTTCTGTTGTAATCTATAATTCTCACATTGGCATGAGTCGAGACTAATTCTATTATTTCCGTTCTTTCGTGAGTGAGAGAATTAAATATGTAAATTTGATCTTCTGGGGAAACCGTTTTAAAAGTTGCAATAAATTCTCCTTCTCTGTAGACGTATTTTCGAAGGTAAGGCTTGTTCAGACCCGGTTTTGAAGTCAGGAGGCTGACTGCCACTTCTTGTATTTGCCAACAGTCTCTGATCGTCTTCAAAACCAGAGCGTGCGCATGTCTCATGACATCCGCTGGTAACGTACCGCTCACTGCGTTACGATCTAGCAACTGAGCAAGAGATTTCCTACTATTTCTCAATGTTTCAAAAATATTAGACTCGTTAAACTCACGGAAAGCGTTCAAGCTAAGGGCGAAGGAAAATAAAATTTCAGCCGTTCTCATAGCAGATTCCAAGCGCCTCAGCAAGATTTTGAAAAAAGGTCTAGATGTATAAAACCCAGTCCAATAAGCTGGGGTCCCAGAATTGAGATCAGCATAATTTAGAAAATCACCTTTAAGAGTCGGGTATTTTTTATGTTTTGAAAAAATTGTCTTGAAATAATCCTTTGGAGTGCCAAACTCGATTGTAGCCTTATAAATGCCTTGATTAAAATTTACGAAATTCGCTATCGCCTGATAGTTGTTGTACTGGAAATCGAACGATGACTGAGTTTCGTAAGAGTACGGAGCGCCAAGAGGAGCAATGATGGTGTTGTGAGCGGTGATTGTTCCCGACTTCGAGTATTGTTCAAGAAGAGATTCAGACTTTTCTTTAACGTTGTAAGTGTTGATGTCGATATTTTTAAATGATTTGGCGAAATTGAAATCACTGGTGCAGATAGCTTGATTTGGTCCGCAAGCTTTGAACCCTGCTGAATTAAATTGTAAATAATGCGTGATGACAGAGTGCTTGGGATATCGGTCATTGCCTATAATGTGGAGTAAGTCATTAAGCCTAGTGAGCCTCGATTTGTCAGAGACCCAATTTTGCAGCCATATGAAATCACTGTATTGGTATTCTGCTAGGAACTCTTCCCAAGCAAAGTGTAGGTTGGTGAGTACTAGCTGAAATATATCTAGAGTCGACAGGAGGTACGTAACCGTGGGGCTATGGGTGACGGTGTTCGTCAGCCAAGCAACTTCTGGGGAGTAATTCAGATGGTATTTTAGCCATTCATGACCTGCGAAAAGAAATACTAGTTTTAGATTGTTTTCTCGATACTTACAAATATTGCTTTGTGACTTTTACTGAACAACTGATCTGATTTACATAGAAGAGATATAGTATGTCATTAGGATTGAACATACTCGTATATTCCGCAAAATGCGGTCGATTCATAGTAATCACGTTGTGTGTAGCTAGGAAGGCAATAAACAATTAAAACAGTTGAGATACTCGTACCTTCGATAAAATTATGGACGAGTCCAAAAATATATGTAGTGGCTTCATCCGGCTCTACCCATCCTCCAGTAGTGATTTCGAGTCGACCGCTTTTCAGCAACCTTCTAAATGCCTGAATAAAATTAATTAAATGTTAAAAATATTGCAGTAGTGATTAGTGCAGTAGTTTTGTACCTACTGACGAGGAAGATATGGCATCTTCCTCGTATCGTCCTCATTGAAGTATCCGTTAATGGCAAACGGCCAACCTGGCTAATTGCGGATGTACGGGTGGGGATTGGCTGCGGATGTGGCTCGCAAATCCAGATTTCACAACAAGGTATAATGATGAGGTATGAGTGAGTAAAGTAACATCTTTAAAATTGCATCAAAGTAAGAATAGAGTTACATGATACGCATCCTCAATATATATATTAAATATGACAATGGACGAAGTTACTAGCTTTTTGTTATGCGACCCTCTAGACTGCGGAATGCTCTGCCCGAATGGGTGTTTCCCGATGTAAGTATATAATCTTGGTGACTTCAAGTCGAGAGTGAAGTGATTTCTTCTAGGCAAGCGTGCTCCATCGTCGACCGCATCGTTGCTTACCATCAGCCGAGATGGCGGTCAAACGCAAGCTAAACACATAATTTATAAAAATAGCTTAATCTAGTCCTCTGCAGGCCGATCCAGAATGAAAAAATCTTACCCCTCGGCTTTTATACGAAGTGTTATCCCACCATTGGCTTAAATGGGAGACCTCATTCCAAGTAAACGTCATATTTGGGTAGAATAGCAATTTCTTTACCACGTTCGACAATATCTTGCTCACTGAATCGTTGTGATACTGTTCAAATGTTTTTTTCCACATAGTGTCGACGTGCGACCGAGGCACCAGTATAACCTGAACGAAAATAAAATAAGATAAATAGGGATAAATGTGAACTTTGCGAATATAGGTGAGAAAGTGAAAAGTTACCTTTAAAGGTGGCCATTTAGCGTTTCTCATTAATGATTCGTACCGGCTATCGAATACTCTGTTCCAGAAGTGTTTTTTGTTGGCCCATGGAGGCTGCAACATGTAAATGAAAGTTTTGAAACTGTTGCAAGTCAGTTGCGAGTTGTTTTACATACGCTATACGTTCGAACTGTCCAGTTATGGCAGTTATAAGACGGAAGTAACAGTATTCCTAATAAATTTATATCAGATCGAGATAAAGCAGATTATGCTAAGCCGAAAAGAGTTCATAGTACTCATCATTATGAACAACTTTTACTATGGGACCAACCCGAAATTCGCGAAAAAAAATCATGATAAAATGTTAAACCTGTTGAAATTTATGTCAATCGTTGCATCTACATTCTCATCATTGATCATTGAATTATGTAGTTGCAAAAAAAAAATCTACAAGTTACCTAAAGATCTAATCTACGTATGAGCTGTATCTAGCAATAATTACCTCGATATTGATTGAAAAATACTTGTTTTGGGCATCAATGTCTGCGTCTATCTCTGTCAAAGTCTCACAAACATATGGGTTAACGGAGGAATTGAAATTGAACATGGTCTCGATGTCCACTGGGTTACCGTGTAGTAGATAATCTGCCTTACTGCTGTCTCCATCGGGAGAGTCCGCGACAATAATTTCCGGAGGATATAACTTAGGCTTCAACACGTTATCCGTCCTCTCAGAGCTATTTTTGTTGGCCATAAAAACACTTTTTAAATGCATACTGTTGTTTGCTTTACTATCTATTTCTTCGGGGAATACAATACTCTCTTTGCTGTTCTTCTGTTCTATACTCTGCAGTTCTTGGTCCTCTACTGGAGGGAAAAACTTTGACTCTCTTAAAACGGGATACGAATTCAAAACCGTAAGTTTATCAATGTTGTTCTCTTGTTTATGATCCATGCTTATCGGCGCAGAATAGTCATTGCCGGTAAACGGCTGCAGGGCTCGATTTGGGGGTGGTAAAATATTTCTCGCAGTCCTAAGGTCATTTGGTAGGCCGTTTCTTGATATCTTTTTGGAGAACGCCGATTTATTACGTCCCGTGTCCACTGCCGAAAATATTGTTGTTATTTTTTGTCTCTGCTTCTTGTGAATAGTTTTTGTTTGAACGGCACCGGGTGCCGTATTAGAAGCTAGTTGCGGTATCCCTAAGTCGATCCTCGACCACGGTTGGCCTCCGTGTTCACTGAACGGCCTTTGAACCATTTTAGATTGATCCCGAACTATTTTTCGTAATGCTGAAATAGGAAAATTTCAATTTAGGATTATTATTATAGAAACGGTAAGCGTGGATAATTATTACGAACTAGACTTTCGATAGTAATTTAAGATCGAAGTAAATCGAATAAAAGTCGGTCCCTGAGGTTAATAAATTACTTTTTTCATAGCTGAAGACCCGGTGTGGCAAAAATAGGAGTAAAAATAAAATGACAGCACAAAACCGGTGTCTGACCATGATCACGGCCGGAACACTACTTTTAACATAACTCTTTGTCGTGAGGAGTTGTTTGTAAAATTTGTTTAAAAACTTGGAACTCGTCAGTTGTGGTAGGTGAGTCAATCCGGCTCGCTAACGTTGATGTTTTGAGAACATGACAATTTTATTACGAGTTAGATCATGTTGTAATCATTTTACCTAACAGGAAAACAGGATTAGCTGTTTCCTGGAACGGTATGTGAGAAGGTACAGCCCAGTTTGGACTAAAGTTGCAATTTATTATGCTATGTATTGTTTATTATGCTCGGCTTCGTCCTTCGGGGTAAGAGATATAACTTGTACCTACTACCGCCTAGTGGTAGGTACTCCTTCACACACTAAACTTGAGGGTATAGATAGATAGATAAACTCTTTATTGTTCACACCATTACAAACAAAAGGATTATAGCACCTAAAACTAGTGCGACAACTGGCGGTCTTATCGCTAAGAGCGATCTCTTCCAGGCAACCTTAGGATGGAGAGGATAGATAAAAAATATAAAAACGGGGTGTGCAATATTGAAGAATACTCATATGAACCTACATAAAAAATAATAATAATAATAAATACTTAGAATATGTACACTAGCTGACTCGACAGACGTTGTCCTGTCAAAAGCCATTGCGTCAATTCTATTTGCGTAACTATAGCAACCGTAGTATGTTGATGCTAACTTGTCAATTTATAGTAAAAATTATCAGTATATATATAACTTGCAATAAATTAAAATTGCGACTATAATTTGAGATTTAAACTATCCTATCTCTCAAGTTGGATCGAACTGCACATGGTGTGCGAATTTTATTATAATCGGTTAAGTGGTTTAGGAGTCCATTGAGGACAAACATTGTGACACGAGATTTATATATATTAAGATTCAAATAAAATACATTCTAATAAAACTACCTACGTTTCCGAAAATATAATATACTAAAAACGTAAAAAAAAAACAATGTAAAAAATATAATGGTTTATAAAAATAACAAAACGTCCACTCCCCAGTTTCACAGCCTACCTACTAGGGTTTCTCCGTTCCCGTCGCACCTTTCTTACCTTTCCCTCCTCTCCTGTCATTTTAATTAATTTCATTATTCATGCATGATTTTAATTTTAAATTTGAATTTTTATTCCAATTTAAATTGTAACCCATTTTGGTTTGTAAAATCTAAAGTAATTATATGAATAACAATTTAAATTCAATAATTAGATAAATTTCAAGACCTCTAAAAGGAAGCACAGATGCCCGTAGCACAGGTTTTCAATCTAGCACAGACATCTGAGCGATATTTACTTAAGGCTTTATGTCTCACTAGCTGTTCCCTGCCACGCTTCGCTGTGGATAAAAAAAAAATATATAGCCTATGTTACTTTGGGATAATGTAGCATTCGAATGGTGAAAGAATTTTTGAAATCGGTCTAGTAGTTTTTGAGTTTATTCCACACAAACATACAAAAATACAAATCTTATTTATTATATAAATCTTCTTTAAAATATTATTATAGATTTAATTATATCTCATGTAAGGGACCTATAATCTGTATTATTGAATAAATATTGATTGATTGACTTCATACCCGGTATTGCTTAGCCTACGACCTCGCAGGTTGTGGGCTATAAGATATTATATCCTACTAGCTGACCCGGCAAACGTTGTTTTGCCATATAAATTATTTTTACTGACTATTAAAAAATAGGGGTTGGTGATAGAAGGGTGAAAATTTAGAGTTGTATGTATTTTTTAATGCCACATAAGCCACATTATGAAAAAATTAAAATTTTGTCCAAAAAATAAAAATAAATGTTAGGGGTGGACAACCCTTATCACTTAGGGGTATGAAAAATAGATAGTTGCCGATTCTCAGACTATGAGAATCGGAAAAGACAAAAGACAAAAGACAAAAGACTACTGAATATGCATATAAAATTTCATCAAAATTGGTCAAGCCGCTTCGGAGGAGTACGGGAACGAACATTGTGACACGAGAATTTTATATATAAGACTAGCGGCCCATCCCGGCGTCGCACGGGTGGACATTGTTCTGAAAAAAGATTTTCCCGCTTTTATGTTGAAATTTTTTCTGAATTTTCTTTGCTATAAACCTCACGGAGCCCGAGACCTTTCCAACGAATGCAAAACCGTGGAAATCGGTTCGTGCGTTCTGGAGTTATAGCGTCAGGAAGGAAAACCCGACTTATTTTTATATAGTAGATATAGCACTCAGGCGATCGTGTTTTCCATTCGAGAAATAATTTTGAATAAATTATTTACTTTACTTCTCTGTACAGTTTGTACAAAAGTAAGTAATTGTGCGTAGCTTCCAATGTCAAAGTTTTTTTTAAATTATCGATATTATAATTATACTTACCTAGGTACTCCATACTAGTCCATACACCATAATGGAACTAGCATTGCTTTCTGGCGTAGTCATAGCATGAAATATATGTCGCAGAAACAACGCATAATCGACTATCTCGAATGCGTTGTTTAATCTGCCAAAATACGAGTATGTGCTATTTTATTAACCGACTTCAAAAAAGGAGGAGGTTATCAATTCGACTGTATGTTTTTTTTTTAATGTTTGTTACCTCATAACTTTTGACTGGGTGAATCGATTTTGATGATTCTTTTTTTATTAGAAAGCTGACGCTTCCCATTTGGTCCCATTTTTAGTCCCATATTAAGTCCCAATTTAGTCCAGTTCTGATAATGGTATCTATGAGAAAACCATATAAGTCTTAAATTTGCATTAAGTACGTGCGCGACAAATAGATGAATAACTCGACTATTGTCGGTCTTTTGAAGTCGGTTTTTGTTTTTTGTTTTGTAAAATAATGTTCTTGTTTTAGTACGGCTCCTTAGCGAAAGTGGGTTTTACGGGAAGCTAAAGCTACATAATCTGTACCTACGAGTACCTTTAGCGTTCCATAAACTTTGCATTAATGTATAAGTAAACATGGTTATAAGGAAAGGGTATGGTAAGCCGAAAAGGCCTTAGCAAGCGCTTTGACTCCAACTTTATCGTGCGTACTGCTAGAGAGTGGAATGCTCTGCCCGAGCCTTCAAGTTGCGAGTGAATCGGTTTCTTCTAGGCAAGCGTGCTCCATCGTAGACCGCATCGTTGCTTACCATTAGGCGAGACGGCGGTCAAACGCTTGCCTATCTTTCAGTAAAAGGCCACGTAGTTCGGCTTAGCATACCTTTTCCTAATAACCCTGTATCCTATCCTACTAATATTATGAACGCGAAAGTTTGTAAGAATATGTGTTTCTGTTTCACGCAAAAACGGCAGAACGGATTTACATGAAATTTGGAATGAAGGTTGTTCATGGTCTGGATTAACACAGGCTACTTTTTATCCCGGAAAACGCAGGGGAAACTGCGGGGCGCAGCTAGTTTTATATACTTGGACACTTGGAGCTAAGGAGCGGTTCAAGTTAGCTTTAACAACACTTTGTTCTCTCTTTGACCACTTTTGTATTTATTATCTACCTATCGAAACATTTACCTAATCCCGATTTCCGTTTTAATCTGATTTGGGGTTTTAAGGCAACTATTGTTTGAAAATATACTGTACTAGCTAGCTGTTCCCTGCCACGATTCACTGTGGATAAAAAAAAATAGATATAAACAATCCTTGATGCGTATTATATATCATGCTAAAATTTCAGCTCGATCGGTGCAGAACTTTTTGAGTTTTTGAAGCGTACACAAACCAACATAACATTTATATATAATATATACTAGCTGTTCCCCTGCCACGCTTCGCTGTGGATAAAAAAAAAAAAAAAAACAAATATCCTATGTTACTTTGGGATAATGTAGCATTCGAATGGTGAAAGAATTTTTGAAATCGGTCCAGTAGTTTTTGAGTTTATTCCACACAAACATCCAAAAATACAAAAATACAAATCTTTCCTCTTTATAATATTAGTATAGATATATGTATATTGATAGATTAAAAATTAGTAATAATCAAACTTTCAAATAAGAGTAGTTGAATTGTTGTTGCAAAACTATTTATTCATTTATGGCTCTGTGAAAGATAACATAAATAGACGTAAACAGAAAACATTGAATTCAATTGTATACTGATTTTTATTAGAATTATTTCTTTACTGGGCCCAAGTTTGAAGGCTTTATTTGCCAGTTCTAAACTAACTATAATATATCTCTCTTTCTCTATTATACAAAGACGTCAATAGTTTTAGGTCTCTCATAAAATGCCTTCAAGACTTTTATATTATTGACGTGTAATTTGACATATTAGTACAATACAATACAATAGAGTAAGAAGTTTTAAGCATAGCTTTCAGCTAGTAGGTACCTAATAAAAATACGTAAAATCATTAAAATTCAAGAACTCTACAAAGCATTCGATCCAATTTTATAAAAACTCCCGCTAAACAAATACGCGGCTAGGGGAAGGCCGCGCATGCGCGAGTGCGCGGTCTCCAGTATGTTGGAATACCAACAGAGGCAAGCCACCCCTTGGCAGATATTGATTTATTTCAACCCCACTGTGAACTCACAGCGCATTCTATTGCGCCGAACGTACACAATTATCTCGCCGGGCGGTGCAAGCACTTAGTTTTGCTGAAGTTAGGTTCGAAAATCGAGTGCTATGGTGCGTACAAACAAACATACTACATATAGCTTTTACTACGGTGACGTACTTACTCGCAACCACCTTGTATAGATCGTACTGTTTTGATTTTTTTATCGTTCTGTAGTGTCTAATAAAAGTGATTAAAGCCAGTGAAAATTTGTTAACAGGAATTGAATGCTATGAGCACATCGGGGCTCTTAGAATGGGAGCTCTCTCTGCCGTCAGATCAAATAATTTCTCATGGCTGGTATCATGGCGCCCTGAGCCGCACGGGCGCCGAGAACTTATTGCAACAGGATCGAGAGTTTCTTGTGCGGGACTCGACCTCACAGCCAGATAACTATGTCCTCAGTTGCCGGTCCAACGGACAGCATCTTCACTTCGTTATACAGCGGGTGAGTCGTCTATCAGTGTGTATGCAATTAACCTCAGGGTTCAACTCATAAACACGTACTTATCATACTTTTCAGATTGTGGTGTTACCAGATACGGTATACGAACGATGTCAATATCAATTCGAAGATGAAGCTTATGATACGGTAGCCGATCTCATCACTTCTTACGTAGGTTCAGGGAAACCTATATCTGCCGCGTCTGGCGCCAGGATCCAATACCCAGCGAACAGAGTAGTTCCATTGACAAACTACATTCAAAACGATGACATTGACTGTGCAGCGTCGCCGTCAGGAGATGGTTCGTGCTACGGAAATCAGTACAGCTTGTACAGTCATTTTGCTGCCAAACCAGGGATGCAGTTACGAGCGCCTTTTAAGAAGCAAAGATCACATTCCCTTACCCCCATAGATATGAGTCAGCACAACAACCACGGGAAAAGTGCGAGTGCCGATGGTGTTATTCAAAGCCAAGCAAACAAGCATGCCAAAGCCTTTTCAAGTGATTCTAACTCCAGCTCGAGTACCTGGGATGCTAACTTACCGACAAGCCCACCGGCTAAACCGGCTAGATATGAAGGGCCGAAGGCCGAAGACAGGAGGCTCGAGTTACAGCGTCTCTACAATGTCTCCGGGTCCGATTCTGGCAACGGGTCCGGTGATTCAACTCAGAGCTCCGCTCACAGCGATCCGAACAAATCGCGAATGGAATCAGATTATCATCTTGTTACGCCGACCATCAAACAGCAATTTGATTACGATAATTCAGAAGCGAGACTTTTGCAATCAGAAAATTTAGACTACGTCGTCGAGTCTCGAATCAATCTTGATAACTTCCAGTCGCAAATAATCGGGATTGGCCTATCGAAGCCGCTGGAGTCTGAAACGCTGCACACTATTAAACTCTTGTTACGGACATCTGGGCCACGAATACTTGCCAATCATTTGACTAAAATAGACATGTATTTCTTGTTCGAAGACGGAACTCAAATTGAAGGTCTTGATAAAACAGCTTCAGGATTAGAGTTGTGTTTTCTGCCACAAGGAAGGTCTTTGCGTATGGACGTGATTGAAAGGTAACTACTACCACTAAAATTTGCAGTTATAAGCATTGATATATTGATAAGATGAAGTAAATATAAATTGTTTTCAGGGTTGAGACGTTTCGTCTTCTAATAGCCGTGACGATATTGACGTGCCAGACAGACAGACAGAGAGCGGACACGATCAACGACTGGATTATTCTAGCGGTGGAAACTAAAACTGCTCTCGGCAATCTGTATAGTTTTGCCGCTATAATGTTGGGACTCTGTATGCCTCAGGTAACACAATTCATTTAAGATCAATGGAAGGTAACTTTTAATGGCCACTAAAACCAGTAATATAATAACATTGCTTTATTTTTAGGTGGAGTGCCTGGAAAATGCATGGAATATACTCCGACGAGTACATACTGACAACGCGTTTATGTTCGAAGCAAAGCTGCGGCCCTGCTTCAAAAGCATGAACGAAGGAACGAACCCGCTGCCACCAAACACCACAGCCCCCTACATCCTTCCTCCAGTGCTTTGCTTCCACTTATTTGGTAAGTAGGTAGTCACAATATAAAATTATTTTTATCAATGACAGCGAGGTAGTGAATTTCTAAGATTTCTACGTAGACATTAGTATTAACTAGCTGCACTCCGCCGGTTAAACTTTAAAAAAGTTCTTTTTTTAACATGAGTTTTCCGTTTTAAATCGGGTTAATCCAGACCATGAAAGACCATTATTCCAAATTTCATGTAAATCCGTTGAGCCTTTTCCGCATGTATTTAGTGGTAACAAACATACAAACTTTCAATTTTATGTTAGTGAGATTAATTAACATTATTTACACACGTGTTAATTGAAGTTCTTCTCCGTTATGGCACAGACGGTGAAGGCGGCGGTCTTATACAGCCAGACGAGACTTTCCCCTCGAGCCTGGTGAACAGCCTCGACTTCGATTTCAACGCTACAGCTGAACACCTGGAAGCAGCTCGTCAGTTTCCAAATCAAGTTGAAATGTTCAAGAGAAACGCCAGAACAGTGGTCCAAGAAATGTCTTCGCTTGGCCCAACATTGGATCCAACCTTGCTGGAACTATTTAGAACCGAATTCCATATTAACTTTCTTTGGGGCGAACGTGGTTGTCTTACTACACCTTACCAAAGATTTGTAAGGCTCACGGACATACTGACTGCTATGGCAACTAAGCTGGCGAATCAGCCTCAGGATCTAGACGATGTTGTCTAATTAATTATTATCAATTCAACCACTTTATACGAGATGACTAACTGATAAAAACCATTAAAGAGGAAAAGGTTGACGGAAGGAGAGGACCAGTGTGCCTAGCACAACTTGGACGTAAAAATAAAGGGCGTCACGGGCGCTGCTGACGGGCGTTTAAGGCGTACACTTTTCTATCGAATATTCGCTACGTATTTTTACGTCAAAGTTGTGCTAAGCACACAGGAAAACCAACTAGAACATTCTGACACCGGATAAATGAACGCTGATGTCATGTCTTAGGTGCAAGGAGGTAAAATCACTGGCAGATTGACCAAGCCTAGAAATTGCTCCTCTGTAATTGGTATTAACTCAAATACGAGGTCTGTTTCGACCGTATCACGCAGCAATAATAAAGTGATATTATTCTCAAATTGTTTTAGGTTTTAAATACTTCTAAGGAAATCGCATAATTTTGTGGGAAATAAAATGAATGTTTTGTGAAGGATCTTAATAACAAACATTTCACTGCCGAAACAAAAAATAAGTACCTCTATAATAACAAATAATAAGTACCTCATTATTTTATAATAGCAAAAAATATACACACATTTATATACAATAAGCCGTTTGTTGTATTTAGTTGAAGATATTACTGGTCAGTTAGTTTGTGTGTAATTAATAATTTTAGTGTTTATATCTGTGTAAATGAGAATAACCACTTAAACTGTACAATGTAAAGAGTGCCTAGTGCGTTTTTTAACTATGCGATTGCGTTAACGTAAACTACCTGTACAATTTGTATGGAACCAGTTATAGTTCATATTATTAACACTAGGTAGCGCGGTTTTTATTCCATACAAATTATAGTTTACGTTAACGCGATCGAATTGTGAAAAAAACTCTCACTAGGCACTCAGTTTAATCCTCGAGGCACCCGAAGTTATAAACTGAACTAAATAAGAGCTCTAAACTGTTGTAATTTTTCCTCACAATGAATAGAATCGAAATATTATCATCTCTTTAGATTCAATTTATTGTTAGAAAAAGTGATGACATTTTGTTGGTGTTAGATTAGTTCATTTGGAGTAGTACCTACAGCCATAGTAGATACAGAAACTATGCTATGGGTGCAACGGGTACGACATAATCGAAATTTTCCAGTATTAACATGTTATTCTAATATTATAAATGAATGTGAGTTTGTTTGTTACGCTTTCAAGCCTTTCTTACTCGACCGATGATCATGTTGCATGTATACACGTTGTCACGAGTACAGTAGGGCTAGCATAACATGCCATGTAAAATAAGTAGCTTGTATTCGATAGTACGCTATTTACGCCCGTCAAGGTTGCTTCTGACGGAAGTAAATGGCGTACACTTTCTGTCGAAAACTCGCTTCGTATTTTACATCAGAAGATATGCTAGGGCTACTGAAATGGTCACTTATTATCAACGCGTGTAAAACCGCGGGTAGCAGGTAGTAATATATAATTATTGTGTCAACTGTATTGTGAGTCTTGTTTTGTGAAAATAAAATGTATTTATCGTATTGTACTAATAGATATATTTATTATTGAATTTCATTTTTTTAGGTGTTTGAATAGTTACTCAATATACCTACTATGAATATTTTAAAATCGTAGTTTTATTTATTACAATGACACAGTTCTGTTTTGATGATACTGATAGCTCTTAATACGCCTGCATTTTTTCCATTCCTGCATGTTGAAAAGGATGACATCAATTGCTTTGCCACAGAATGGACGCTATACAAATCGCATTAAAGGACAAATAAAAGGGTGCGGGTGGTTTGGTCTGAATGTCAAAATGTTCTGATCTACGCAAAGTACGTATTTTAAAAAGAACTTTTCCCAAAATGACTGATTTTCTTTAGGTCTTCATTGTAAAATGTCGGAAATCCGTCAAGCCTGACACAAAAGGTACAGTTAGCTACATAATCTTCAAGTGCGGGATACATGTAAACGAGTTCCGCATACATCGCCCTCGAAGCAGCTCTCAATTCAACAGATATATACTCCTTAGAATGCGATGGAAACATTCAGGGTTTTACTGGTTTTACTGGTTTTTTTTTTTTTTTTTTTTTTTTTTTTAAATTAAAGGTTACCGCCAATACGGAGAATAGAGCATTAATTACAATGTGTGCTAATTTACCCTTATTACCCAAAGAAAAAATTCATAGTGCATGGGTGAATTTGGAAGCTTCGTTCCCGCATTCTCCTGAGATGATAAATTTTCAAAAGTACTTCGATAAGCAATGGATGAGTTTGTGTGCATCTTTTCTTGGATGCGGAAATGATAAGCATCGAACGAATAATGCTGTCGAGGGCTGGCATAGGAGATTGAACGCACGTATGCCGCACAAGTTCTATCAATAGAACAACCAATAGAACTAGTGGGAACAGACCGTCCAGTTAGTTACATTCATCGAAAAACGTAAAGTAATGGAACTACTTGGACAAAAAATTCCAACTAGTTCTATCAATAGAACAATCAATAGAACTAGTGGGAACAGACCGCACAAACCTACCATGATCAGATTTTTGTATAAATTGAAAAAAGAGGCGAAATATCAAGACCTCAATGTTTAGTGGTGCAACTAGACGGCGGTGTAATATTTTATTTGATAAAAATTATCAAAAACAGTTAAATGACTTGCAATCTGGTCATATTAATGAAATCCAATTTTTAAAAAATCTCATTACCTTAAAGAAGCGCTTACGCTAAACTTTCGTTTGTCTAAAATGTGAAGGATTTGTTTTATTTTTATATATTTTAAAAATATAGTATTGAGCTTGACTGTACATACCTTTGACAGTTTCATTTCCGACATTTTACAATGAAGACCTAAAGAAAATCAGTCATTTTGGGAAAAGTTCTTTTTAAAATACGTACTTTGCGTAGATCAGAACATTTTGACATTCAGACCAAACCACCCGCACCCAAATAAAAAAAAAAATAGTGTATGATTCAGGATCGAATGAATTTTATTGCCATCAAAATCCTAGTGTTGCCACTTTACAATGCTAAGCACAGACTAAACTAAGCAATCTGTGCGAGTGGTTCTGGATTTGGTAAGGGTAGTGGGTCAGGAGTGGAAGGTGAGGTAGTGGGACCAGGTGAGTTCTGTGTCTTAATGTTAGCAGTTTGGTCTGGTAGCTCAATGACTGCTCTTCTGTTCTTTCTCATTTCTCTTCCTTTTTCTGTCAATATAGAATAGCTCAGAGGCTCTTCACTCTTTCCAGTTACTGTGCTATATAAATGTTAGTAAGGTAGGAATACTCTTTTTCCAATCTCTAGTTCAGGTAGCTCTTTGACTTTGTCTCTTGTCGTATATTTATTTTGCTTTTGTAGATTTTCTCTAAGCTTTTCTAGATCTTGAAGTTATGGTTCCAGTCCTACAGATGTCATTAGAATAGTTGTGTTTAGGGAGTCTTGACATGGCTGTTTCAGCTGGTGCTGGTCCTAATTGGTAAGGGGTTGGAGTCGGTGCCAGCCAGGGACAGTTTTGCTGATTTTACTTTGACTGGCACCGACTCCAAAACTAACTAAATCCATTATTTCTTTAGTTGTCCTTTAATGCTCTTTCCTTTAAACGCTTCCTAAAGATTCGAATTGAGAACCGTCTCTTTCTTTGAAGTTGGTTAAAGAAAACTACGAATCATTTGAAATCCTTTATTTAATCATTGTATTGAGAAAAAAACATTATGGTATTGATTATTTATATCCTGATAATTAATATTAAAAAATAATTAAAGTTAATTATCAAACTCCATTAAATATAAATCAATCCAATTCAGAATTGGCTTTAGTTGCCAGATCTAAACATATAGCTGTCTGTTATTAGGGTCTATTAAAAGAGGACATCAATACTTTTACTTAGATCTGTCAACAAAAGGCTTCATAAATTGACTTGAAAGCTTGAACATACAGTTCATAAACACACATATGTACTTGCAATAAAAAGGACTTCTTAAAGCTAATCCAATGAGTTTAAACTAAATAGGTTTACAAATACCTATAAATGTAAAACTACCAAAGCGAAAACTCGTATGTCAAGGGTTCTGAACAGTATCTGAACTACCTCAATTTATGAGCTTCACATGGATAAGGGAAGATATTTGTATTATAACCTTCTATTACACACAGACAGAAGTGAAACTTGTAAAAATCGAGTATAAAAATACGTTTGCTAACTGTCCTTTGCTTGTTACTATAACAGCAATGGACAGTTATTACGGTATATTTGCTTATAACAAGCAAAACAACTAATAAATTCATAATACACCAAAACCTTAAATAATATTATCCAGTACCTGTATTTATAATAATGTTATTCCAGAACATGAGAAGTACTATTCAGTCAGTATTAAAATACAGGGAACACTATTTACCTCTAAGACTTGTTAGGAAGCACACACTGAAAGATCTGTCCCTTGACTCTTAATCTGTCGCAGGATATGTCAGAAGAAGTAAAAAAGACAATGTTTTATAGAAGTCTATAAATCACGCTTTTTTCATATTTTTTTTCATTATAATTTTTTATATTATCATCATAAACTTACTCTCATTATCATTTATATATTATTATAATCATCACAATTTATAAATTTTAATATTATCATGAACTAGTCGGATAACAAACTATGAATACATTTTAAGATGGTCTATGCCGTGTAAATTGATTGTAGTATGATTAATCATACTATTGACTCGTTTATTTCCACACTTTTATTTATTACTAGCTGTCCCGACAGACGTAGTCCTGTCTTAACGAAATCTTAATTTTCTAATGTTCCACTAAACTTTCTTAATTTTTTCTTTCATAAGAACCTTCTCCTAATTATAACAAATACAACAAAAAAAGAATTAGTGAAATCGGTCCAGCCATTCACGCGTGATGCCGTGACCAACGAAAACGGGTTTCATTTTTATATATATAGATAGATAGATGACGTATGACCTAGAACCAATTAGCGAATGTTTGCTTTGAGCACAAGAATAAGCACGTTCCATTTCGTGTTATAATACATAATAAGATATACCTATCTTATTTACCTTATCTATTGCGCCGACGCGTCTATCTGCATCAACTTTTTTAAACACGCTCGCAGGTACGCGGCGGTTTATTTGGCAATTCGGGACAAGGAAGTACTAGGATATTACAGGAAGCTCTACAAAACAGAAATTCATGGTAATTGGCGCGTGTTCCTGATGAATCGACTGAAAATCCACGGTCTGTGCTGTTTCCCTCGAAACTACTTTGGGATCATTCAAGCAGGTGTTTTCTCGAAGCGTCTTAGACTTTGCTTCAATATTTCGGTTCACAATTTTTTTTGAAAGATATAACACTCAATTTAAATTTTGTGTTATTTTTGTCATATAATTCCAATTTCAATAAGTAAAAATACATTGCCAAAATTCTTACTATTGAAAAAAAAATCTAATTCATTCAATCATTTATATACATATATAATTTTCCTACTGAAACATTATTGTTACTTATTTATTTCAGTTAGTACTGTACACAGTAATGATAAGATATGTATGATACAATAAAGTACAAAAGTTTTAAACTAAAACAGCGGTCTGGATTAACACATAGGCTACTTTTTATCCCGGAGAACGTGGGTGTAGCCCCGGGGCGCAGCTAGTTATCATAAAAGTTTAAGTGTGTACAGTACTTGGTTAGTTATCCTACTAATCATAATAATAAATAAATAATTTTAATAATTATTGTCGGTATTTTTGTTACTCCTCAGCCTGAGACCAACTGCTGAGCGAGTCTGCCAATAAATACAAACAGGTAGACCGTCTGCCTGTTTTCTCTTTTTATAAAAGAATTATATATATGAAAGAAGATTTTGGAATCTTTAAAATGACTACATAAATGAGTATAAATATTATATTAAAACTACAACTTATGCTACCTGCTACGATCAACTGATAAATATGATGATGATATTAGAACTTAAGCGATTTCGCGAACAAAGCCATGGTCGCTTGAGTCTTGTCCCCGTTGAAGCGTCGCAGCTCTACGATTGCCTGAAACCAAAATATACATTTTTTAGAAAGGTTTTCTTAGGGTTCCGTAAGCGTAACGAAATTGTAAAAGTTTTCAAGATACGCATATTATTTTTTTATCGTCTTCTTCCTTCTATGTTCCTCCGACTGTGTCAAGGGCCTTTTTTAGGACTGGTTTTTATATTTTTCGTGTATGTAATCAAAATTTATTAGTTTTCAAATTTTTCTGTATATCTTCTAGGGTTTTAATTTTGTAAATATTATATTTACATTGTTCTTTATATTTCAATGATTACATATTAAGAAATGCTGTCTATTCTTTTAAAGTCTTTTTCTTTACGGCTCTTAACATCGGTACGCACATACTTGCGGTTCGATAGAGCCGTAAGTACACACATATGATTGGGTTAGAGCTGGCAAGTTCTTAAATGCTGAACTAGTGACGATTATGTAACTGTCGGTCGACAGGCGGCGCGAACTTAAGTCAACTAATCGTACTGAACAACACAATTTAATGACGGCAAAATATTTTTAAATTCAGCGTAAATAAGAAAGGCTCCAGTGAAATTTTTGGGCAAATAGGAGATTAAACATCTTATATCTCAGGGTGACAATCGCAGTTCTGTGCAGGGTCTGGAACTGTAAGAGTTCAAAATTCTGGGTGGTAACTGGTGCAGACCTGATATGGGCAAACGTGACGTTTAACATCAGGCGATTAAAAGTGTGATAAAGTTTTGTATCCAGCCGTCTTTGTCCACGTATATTAATTATATCGTCAGGATGACGCTTACATTGTAACATTTATAACCCAGTCTGATTTGAATAGGAAAATTTTAACATTTCCATAAAATATTCATAAAGATAGGTGCGTCAGTGATATAGACAACAGAGAGCTTTGTATCTTAGGTTTTTGTAGCAGAACATAACAATTCACTCTTTGAATTTTGAACTCTTGAACTTTTTAAGATTTTTTTTTTCAATTCATTAAGAATGAAAGACGGACTAAGAATAAGAATCAGATATTTGCTTGCTCGACTAAAATTGGCGACTCTCAAAAGCCTGTATTAATAGAACTAACCTCATTGTGAGAGTCGACGAATTTACAATGTCACCTCTACGACTTTCGCGCGTCTAGACTAAAGTTCAGCGCCCGACATTTTACACTGTAATATAATTGCACAAACCTTTTTCGTTTGTTCTTTTAAATACACAATCTTTTAAATATTCATAAGAATCTCGTGATTTTTTTTAATTGACCTTGTAAGCCGCCAAAGGTGTCGCGTCGCCTAGTTCTAATTGTCATTTTGTTTGACGACAATATCGGTTGCTCGCATTGCCGTGAACAAAATATGTCAAGTCAGTGTGCCTAGCACAACTTTGACGTAAAATACGTAGCATGTATTCGATAGAAGAGCCTACGCTATTTACGCCCGTCAGGTGCGCCCATGACGTAAATGGCGTAGGTACATCGTATCTTATCATTACTGTACTAACTATCGAATACTCGTTACGTATTTTTACGTCAAAGTTGTGCTAGGTACACAGTTATGTGTTGTTGTTGTTGCCAGTTAGGATAAACAACGTACCTGTTCTCTGGTAAATCCGAGAGCGACGATCTCTTCGACATCAGACTCTGAGAATTTGTCGGTGGGCAATACGGTAGTGCTTGGGTTGCTCAGTCCTCCTAAAATAACATACAAAAGAAATGGTAAATAAAAAAATGAATAAAAATAACGGTTCACACTCATAGCTCCCCACTAGGATAACCTGGGTCGGGGATACCATGAAACACACACAAAGACAAAGACAACTAATACCCAGACCCGAGCAGATATTTAAATTCATCATTCAAACATCTGCCCGGCCAGGAATCGAACCCGGGACTTCTAGCCTAAAAGGCTATACAGCACTTAGCCAAACGGGTCGTCAATACGTTTGACAGGCCGTATTTTTAACCGCAGAACGCTAGTTAGAACGTGGGGGTGGCGAGACTAACTTGACAAGTTAGGACTCAATTTGAAAACGTCGAATAAAAATGACTTGCATATGTCTACAGCCTGCCTGATGTTTAACTGAAGCGGTCTAAGATAGAACAAGCATTTGAAGGAACTATTTTTCTGCATTTGTGATACCTATATTGTAAAATCAGCTGTGCATTTAGTCTAGTCTGTTTAACTTTTTTTAAGGAACAATTTTTCGGGTCTGTAATAAAATGGCGTAATAATGAGTACAGTAACCCCCTTTGTGTTTAGCATAATATATACTTTTAAAATAACCCGTTATAGACCGAGTTCGTTCCTTGTACGTGTACTGAATCAAACATGAGATCGCGTTTCTTTTGTTGTTTTGATTTAGAAATGTGCCGATGAATAAGTTATTACAATGAATATTTCATCATGTTATTGCTACACTACTAAATTTTAAAATCGAGGCTGGCCGTATAAAGGAGTTTTTATGTTAGGTCGGAGAGTATGAAGGTGAATGTTCATGTTAAATCGCGCGACAACAAGCCCCGCAGGCGAAAAACAACACTGAGAAAATGGTCATCTAAATTCCGGATGAATTCTCTGAAAGTACGGAGCCTACTGATATCACCAAAAAGTACGATGAATTATCATTCTTTAAGCGGAATTTGAAGGGCATTTTTCTCAGTGAACCCTAACTCGTTGACGATACGGCATACAGTGGCATATAGTGGCATACCGATTTACGCACCAGCAAGCGGGGTGTAACGCAATTGAGTTCGTGTTTTTGAGTAGCATGCCTGAATGACTATGTAGGCTACTTTCCTACACCTACGCATTTTATCTACAGCTTGTCGACGTCGCTGACGGTGACACTTGTCAACCGTGTCCCGCTCCTACCCACGCGAGCCTCACGTGGACACGGCACGCCACGAGAAATGTCATTTCCATGTTTTAGCTTTCTATACAATTTTCCATCTTAGATTTAAACCAGGCTAAGGGGCAGTCTTGCTAGCTTTGCACCGCAAGACGCACGCATCTTGCTTGTCCATTCTGCCAACGGTCGCGCTCGATGCAGGTTTATCTCGCTGTTTTTTATGCTAATACTTCTCTTCTCTTTCTACCACTGTGCTCGTGCTTGTGTATCTATCCTCAGTGCCTTCTTGACTACATTACGTGAGTATGGTGTAATCTACGTAAGCCTGACAATACATGCTAGAAATTTTACATACATACACCGGTCATACACATACCGCGCTGATAATCTTCAAGAAATGGCTGAATTGATAGTCATAAGCTAAGAAGACTTCACCAAGTCACCTGTCAAACAAAACAAAACGCTTCAAAATCTGTTCACTCATTTGGGAGCTACGGTGCAAAACCCTCTCGCCTTTCTGCCCTCCCCCCCTCCCCCCTCATAACCCATACCCCCTTAATGTGTCGTGGGTTAGAATATAAAATTAGCAGAAAGTTACTTACCGATTCTGCCGGCAGCGATGGTCGAAGTGTTGGGGACTGCGGAGCTGCTCGAAGCCCTCGGCTCTGTCATCTCCACGTCTAAAAATGCAAGCTTTTACTTAATCTTCGATCCTAATCGGACAGGCAGTTATCATAGATTTACTAACACACGGATGTTGAATCTGGTATCAAATTTAATAAAAGTATTCTTTACCTGAATACACTTTAGATATAGATATGGAAACACCGACAATAATAGGTTTGATATTATTATTGTCGGAATGTCGTCATGTGTTTGTGAATCTATGTCGTTTATACTTATAAAATTGAGCAACCAACTTCAGAATCAAACTTTTTTTATTATTTAAAATAAACAAAGTTTTGTTACCAGCCGTCTTTGTCAAAGTGTATTGAATTATATTGTCGCGGTGACGCTATCGTCGAATTTTAATGGGAAAGAATCGAGGGGTCGAAAGAAAAGTAAAAAAATCTAAGGCGAGGTTCATAGCAATTGGTTTACAATTGTAAGTGCATACTTGTAATTATTATATTTGTAATTGGGTCACAATTGTCAGTATACAGAACAATTGGTTCACATTTGTCAGGTTAGATATCAAATAATAAACAATTGTCAGTGTACATAACAATTGGTTCACATTTGTCAGGTTAGATATCAAATAATAAACAATTGTCAATGTACATAACAATTGGACCAAAATTGTCAGTATACAGAACAATTGGTTCACAATCGTCAGTGTTATAGCAGAACATACCAGTTAATGGACTCTTTTTTGGGCTTCGTTTAAAAAAGTTTACAAACTAAGAATTAAAGACTAACTAAGAAAAAAGGAATGAGATACTACAGCACTAAACAATGCTATATTTACATTTTTTTTAGAAAAATAAGGTGCTTTAAAGGGTTGCTGTTACAATGTTACCAAAATACATGTGAAGTTAAAAATACGAGTTGATATTTAAGTAACTGCGTCATCAATTTCGTTAGAAGCTTTACTTCTCGAAACATCTATAAAGTTTCTACTTCACCCCACCCCAAATAACAAAAGGTGCTTTATAGGGTTGCTGTTACAATGCCACCAAAATACATGCGAAGTTATAAGTACGAGTTGACATTTAAGTAAGTGCGTCATCAATTTCGAAAGAAGCTTTATTTCTCGAAACATCTTTAAAGTTTCTACTTCACCCCACCCCAAATAACAAAAGGTACCTTTAAGAGCTACCGTTACAATGTTACAAAAATACATGTGAAATTAAAAATACGAGTTGACATTTAAGTAACTGCGTCATCAATTTCTTAAGATGCTTTATTTCTCGAAACATCTTCAAAATTTCTATTTCACCCCACCCCAAATAACAAAAGGTGCTTTAAAGGAT
Source organism: Alcis repandata (assembly GCA_949125135.1). Classification (NCBI taxonomy): domain Eukaryota; kingdom Metazoa; phylum Arthropoda; class Insecta; order Lepidoptera; family Geometridae; genus Alcis; species Alcis repandata. Next base: position 9,237,563 of record OX421221.1, on the reverse strand, counting down.
TTCTGTTACAATGTTATCAAAATAAATGCGAGTTAAAAATAAGAGTTGACATTTAAGTAACTGCGTCGTCAATTTCGTAAGAAGCTGTACGTAAATTGGGTGCGTACTGACTGACCGAGCAGCCCGAGGCCCGAGGCAAACGCACGCGCTGCCTCGCCCGAGCGTGCCGCGGCCCGAGCCAAACGTCTGCCTCGCGAGGCTGCTCGGTCAGTCAGTACGCACCCATTAACGAAACCTAAAATCTTTAAAAGTACCTTCTTCACCCCACACTTAGTAACGGGACCATAACGCTTAGCCCTCCTTTTCGTTAGGTTACAACTGTTTAATTAACCGACTTCAAAAAAGGAGGAGGTTATCAATTCGTCTGTATGTTTTTTTTTTATTTTTTTTTTATGTTTGTTACCTCATAACTTTTGACTGGGTGAATCGATTTTGATGATTCTTTTTTTATTAGAAAGCTGACGCTTCCCATTTGGTCCCATTTCAATTTAGTCCAGTTCTGATAATGGTATCCATGAGAAAACCATATAAGTCTTAAATTGGCATTAAGTACGTGCGCGACAAATAGATGAATAACTCAATAGTCGGTCTTTTGAAGTCGGTTTTAGTTTTTTGTTTTGTAAAATGTTCTTGTTTTATTAATACAGTTGTTTGAATGAAATATTTTTTGCCCTATATGATAAGATTGATCGGATTTGTACTTTTACTTTCCTTGCACATCAAGGTCGCGAGTTCTAAAACTGAACGCTTAAAAAATAAAAATGTGTAGCTAAGTTAAACACTTAAAAACACCAAGTCTTGCTATCATCAGGTACTTTATAAATATCACGAAAGCAAGCTTCAAAGCCCCGGATTTAAAACCCTTCCTCGCTTCAACCGCGAAACATAATTTATGCGAGTACAACCGCCAACAAAAAAGATAAACTGTCGAAACACCGATAAACTAAGATACTCGTTATCAAAAACGTCCAAATACAACAGACGATATAAAAACTCTCTACTTTCTAGCTAGGTATACAAGGATAATAATTAACAAAACAAAGTACCCATACAAATGCAAAACTAATTAAAACTTTGCAATACGGCTACTATTCAATGGTAACAATAAACCAAAGTACGGAAAAAACTTATCTTTGTCTTATGGATTTTTACAGGTCTTCAGTTCTTCGAATTTTACGGGCACAATTACGACGTTTTGTTACCAATTAAATTTCCAATTGTTCGAAAATCTCAGAACATTAGAATGAACGTCAAACGAGTAATTGAATTAAAATTTAAAAAAAATCCCGAATAATAAAAATCAACAACGAAATGAACCTGAAATGCATCTTTAAGGATTAAACCTGCAACCAAGTTAAAAAAATGCCCAGCTGTTTGGGAGCTACGATGCGACGGACAGACACAGATACACTCGTTAAAGTTATTAATTACATCTCTCATCTCCATATCTCCTTTTTGTCGAGGATTAAAAATATTTGCTTTTAACAAAGTGATGTCGTTTTGATGTCGTCATTTAGACGGCGAAGCTGCGGGGGCGAGAGCAACCCCGGGGTGGAGGCAAGAGAGCGGCGGCTTCATTATTCGTTTGAACTAAGAATTTCTTATAAATTAATAAAGAGCTACTCCTACACACGTTACACTCTCACACGTTGTGATAGAAAACGGGGTCTATAGAATTGCCTCGCAACAAGCGTCTTACATACTCGTAACAAAGGGTGCTTTGTGTAATAGGGAAAATTGTGTTCGGTTATTTGGAGAAAAACATGAAAAAGAACCACTTCAGGCCGCCTAACGAGCCATCTTATTGCCAGTCGTATTGAAATGATGAATAACGCCCGAATTTTTCCAACTAAAAGATGTTTTTCAATTCACGAGGAACCTAATGAGGGCAATTTGTAAAGCTTTATTATATCAAATATGAGGTAAAATGTTTCCAATTCAAACATGTTTCTGAGGCTCGCTTTGCTCCCACATGAATAATACTAATAATACTAATTGCCCTATTTTTAGATAGTCGTTCTTTGTCAATATTGCTCATTAAAACCTAACATTGTGCTATTCAATACCATGTCAATACCAAGATATTTTTACTAAGCTAACAAATAAGAAATCAATGTTACTGTTTTTATAAAAACCTTTTAAATTTAAATTAATTTGCGTAAGAAACTTGAAGAGTCCTTTTAGGACTATGAGCCCGATAAACTAATCTATGCTTTGGAATGCTCCGTCAACTACTCGCTAACGAGATGCGTCACGCGTGGAAACGAGATATTTCTTTATAAAACAGATTAGGTAATCGACCCTTTATATAGGTTTATAGAGTTTACAGCGTTTACTTCTTTTTACTGCGCCCACCTTGCTTGGATTTCTCAAGAGCGTCCTTGATCTGCTTCTCCTCGTGTTCCTTGGCTGATTGGGTGACGATATCGTCATCTGAAGCCCCAGAGAGACGGGCACACTCGGGGAGGTCGGACTCGTGCAGGAACGGTGTCTCTGAGCCGGTGGTGCCGATACGCAACACGTTCCTCTTCAGGTCAATATTGCACTGGAACCGAGGATAACCATCAAAATGACACATCAGATTTTTCTGGACTACGGAGTATGGTGGCTGCGGAACCGAAAGCGACCACCGGGCAGACCAATTTCTCGCTGGTTGGATAACATTGTCAAGGCGGTACTTGTAGAAGGCAGTGGATGAGACTAGCACGGAACCGAAAAGATAGCACTGAAGAGATTTCTGTCTTGTCTGTTGTAACACAATAAAATCAAAGCTGCTATTTTAACCAAGAAAAATATAACAGTGTAATTACCTGATGTCTTTTGAGCATGTCAAGCCCCAAAAGCATGTCCATAGGCTGCTCCTCGAGTACGGAGAACGAGGTGGTGAGGAAATCCTTTTCGATACGCATCTGCACCATGTGGATGCGTCCGATGATTCTCTGGACACCAACACCTTTCGCAATACCAGCCCATCTGAAACACGAGAATATTTAAGAGAATGAAACAAAAAAAGTAATGTTTTTTTATAGTGAGGACTTTGATGTGTCATATAATAAATGAAAATAGCTTTTACTCCCAATGATTAGGTGTTTACATACCTAGTATCAACCAGCCTCATAATATTGCACCGTTCAGCACAAGCGGCAGACATGATGGTGGTCTGAGCACCTGAATCGATGAATGCTTTCACAGGGAATCTGAAACATTTGCAACAGGTTGTCAATTGTAATATATAATTTGATTAATGAAGAATCAAGTTTAACAACAGCCCAAATGGCAAAAAACAAATAAAGAGAAAGGAAATGAAGCAAAAAAACTGCTACTCGTATATAATGCTGATAAATCAGGATTTGATAAACATACCCATTCACATGACAATTTATGTACAACATGACTACTGTGCCAAATGTTTCCGGATTGTACTCCATGGCCGCTTCCATGTTGGCTTCGATATTCTTCTGTCGAATCTCTTCAGCTATCATTCTCTGGGCTTCTGTGTCGAAGGGGTCCGAGTTCATCATCCTAGAATAAGAACTAGTTTTGGGTATATTAACATACAATGGCTGAACTTTGGCAGTCTGGGTAGTCAAATTAGCTTAACCTCTGTAAAATTTATACTGAAGACAACCAAGTGTTGATCAAATGCACCCATTTATTCATTGTGCTTGCATTTTTAGATGCAGCTGTGCATAATTTTAATGTATTGGTTACATTTTTTATCAATGAATGAAGATTTGATGTTTTTTCAGTTTTTGATACTTTTTTCAAATGACAGTTTTAAGCTGACGCCAAACTTCATAGTAAAACTAGCTGACTCGACAGACGTTGTCCTGTCAAAAGCCATTGCGTAACTATAGCAACCGTAGTATGTTGATGCTAACTTGTCAATTTATAGTAAAAATTATCAGTATATATATAATTTGCAATAAATTAAAATTGCGACTATAATTTGAGATTTAAACTATCCTATCTCTCAAGTTGGATCGAACTGCACATGGTGTGCGAATTTTATTATAATCGGTTAAGTGGTTTAGGAGTCCATTGAGGACAAACATTGTGACACGAGATTTATATATATTAAGATGTTACAACCCTTAAGATACATTTTAGAAATACTGAGAAACTGATCAATTAAAAACATTACAATTTTTTTTTAATTTCATACTAGAACCAACTCATTGTATTTATAAGTAATTAAGTATATGCCTTGTATTGTAATACATGAGAAGCAGGAAATTAATAGGGAATATGCATGTATTTTATTTTTATTTTTAATTCACTTCTTACATCGTTATAAAATAGTAAAAAATATAAATACTGTTGGAAAGGCTCTAATTATTTTTTTAAATGATATATAAAACATCGCTAAAATTTGATCTGTTTGAACGCCGCCATTTTTCGCGGGCCTTGAATGACGTCACATACCTACCACTACCAGTGTTTGTTGACTATAAGTTTGACAGTTACTTTTGGTTGTTTTATACAGATTTTCAATTTTAAAAGCTATTCACACCATGGAAAAAGCTAAAAAACCATTTTATAGATATTGTCTTGTACCAATGTGCAAAAACACTATATAAGTACACCTGAAAAAGTGTTTTTTCCTGTTCCAAAAGATGCAAAAATAGGAAAACAATGGTGTAAGGTTATGAGAAGAGATATTGTATCTTCATTATCGTGTTTGCATTGTTGTGAAGATCACTTTAACGTAAGTATATTATAATTATTTGGATAGTTAGCATGGTTAGAATTGATCCGAAGTAGGTTAGTAAGTAGGCACGTAAAATCTTGACTTGATGCAAAATATACTGTCATCATGAATGCATCTATTTTTGGTAGATTATCCGATTGTGCTTTGACAAAGCCACTTTCAGTCATCGTCCTAGATGATTTAATGCTACCAGAAGTCCAGATGTTGCACTAAATGAAAAACACTACAGAAACACAAATAAAAACAAATTTTTTTCAGACACCATACAAACAGCAACGTCTCTAAATCCGATAACATGGTATGTGACGTCACGTTTCGGTTCGACCAATGGTGATGCGTTTCCCAAATTTCAATTTCGCGCGCTTATTTTGCATTTTTAATTAATATTTTATGCAATTAAAAACATACTAAATAAGAAAATAATGGTTCAGATACAATTTTAGGACAATATAGATTAAGGGGGAAAAAAATGAATTAAATTTAAACCAAATGCCCTATTATGCATATTATTATGCATTATGCAAATATTCCCTATTATGTAGTAATCATTTGTTATAGTCACCTGATTCTTTGTTGCTGTCGTTCAGTCCGGGCTAGAATTTGCTCACGCAGTACTGAAGAAAACGTATCTAAGGGATTACAAAATAAATAAATTAGTAAAAAAACTTCATCCAAAATCAGTAAAGTATGAAGAAAATGGTTTATGTGGCTCAAAGATAAAACTGGGACACAGATATTGTATAACAAGTTTGAGCATACCTATGTTACCAGTAAGTAGAGCATCAGCCAATCTCGGATTGTTTTGTTTCAGTAATGCAAGCTGATCTGGGTTTGCCAGAAACATTTCCCGAATAATCCGAGGGTCTTCTTCAACTGGTGGTGCCCTAGATCCCATTGGAGAACTTGTTGTAGCCTGAGGCACTTGGATACTGCTAAAGTCCAACTCTTTTATACCACTTGGCAACGCTGCAAGGCAGAACAATTTTTAAATCTTTCTATAAAAAAACATTTTGGTTCATATCAGCAAATTAATGTCATCTGTCTTAATTTTTATTTTTAATCAAAACAAATCGCGAAGTTTCTATTTCAGTGTTTTGATTTGACAATAATCATTGACAGAGGTGACAAAAGAGCATACTTGAATTTGAATCATGACAATGCACTTTTGCAACATTACAAGTAAAAAATCAATAAGTGTGAAGAAAGTACCTTGGCTATTGTCGGTCATGTTGAGGTTGGAGCTCTGTGGGAGGATGTGGAGCAGCACGAGCACGTCTCCATCATGCACGCCGTGTTGTTTCATAGATATTTTATCGTCCAAAAGAGGTCTTCCATTGAAATTCAAAGTTATCTCTTTAGCGGGAAACCCGGACTCGATTTCACAAAATGCCTTGAAATTTTCCAGCTCCAAGTCTTCCGACACATCCAAGATGAAGATTTCATCGTTAAGAGTGGTCACAGTAACTTTCATTGTGCTTGATTATGTTACGGCAATTTAGAAATTAAAACTCAACTCGATGTGTCTGTGTGCGGCCCGGACGAGCGTTAAGTGAGTACGGTACGTTTGCTTTCTTTGATTTACAATTCGGGAATGACTGTCCAAAACATTTTGTATGTCTATCAAACCAAGAACCAACAGGAGCGATAAACAAATAAATATTTCAGTAGGCGAGGGAGTTAGGTGGTAGGTTTTATAAAACTGTCGAAGTTGTTATTAATTTAAAAACAAAATAATAAACCTAACCTAGTACAGTCCTCAACTATTATGTATTCTGCGCTACCGTGAGTGAGGCTACCTTGTTGAAAAAGTATCGATGTATGGATATTTTAATTCAACATGTCGATATTTTAAGCCGATATTTCGATGCAAAATATCCAAAGTCGAAAATTGTACCAACACGATATATTTTTTTATTTAAGTGACTTATGTCGCTTGCATTCAAAAACCATAAAAAATAAGAATGAACGGATAAAATCTTAAAAATCTGGCACTTAAACACTTGACACCTACCTACTCGTACTATCTACTAAGTATGTAGATATGGCTTTTTCTATATCTTCAGAAAGAGTGGCTTCATCTGCCGTAAATCTGGCGGTTCCTGACAGGCAAAAACTTGTTTGCCTGATATAATAAATTGATCTTCAAAATATTAGTTATTAGTATTTTAATTTTTTGTGTTTTTGTAATTTTTCTAATAAATGAGAATGAGTCTGTTAAGAATACTTTAGTTTTTATTGTGATTTTTGTGTATAAAAATGTACAAATTTTTATACACTTTTGTATTAAAAATATTTTTGATATTATTGAGCTAGGCTGACAATTACCTTATTATTTTACAACAGCAATTTTTTTTTAAATTTTGTCCGACATTTCGATATTTTTGACGTGACAACGTCTAATAATTCGATGAACGCCGGCTGCACGCACGAAAAAAGATAACTCATCGTAACGTTACGATCGGAGCAAGAGCGAGCAAAAGGCACGATCGGCTTATCTACATAATTATCTCTCTTCCATTCGATTGGCCTTTGCGTCCGAGGAGAAGAAAGACAGCGGCAGCAGCAGCACATAACTTGAACGTGAACTGTTTCATCGACAGTTTATAAAGTGGAGTTAAAAGTTAATGTGGTTTTCATTGTTTATTACAATAACAATTGCGATAATAAAGGTAAATTATTCTTGCATTTTAAAAATATGATTACTAGTAAAATTTCAAGTATTTATTCATTCATTATAAAAAAAAACTAGCATCGGTCGGCGAGTGCAGTAATAATAAATTATGTTACAAATGACTAAAAACTTATGGTGATTCATATAATTGATGATAGATAAAAAGTTTGATAAAATGTTTTCTCTTTATAATTAAATGAAAAAAAAAGAGTGTGTGTACTTATGTACACGCGTTAGAAGTTATACTTCTTTGGCGTATGGAAAAATAAATTATACGTACCGACAATTAACCTCAAATCTGTAAATGCACTCAAAACAGTTTATTCAAATCAGTTTTATCACTATTATTCAATATATTATTTATATAGATATACTAATAAATAATAAATTATTAGTAAATACTATCACCGTCGTATATGAAATTGATTTAGTAAAAACACCAAAATAATATTTATTTATTCACACTGTTTAATTGTACTCTTACGAAACACGTGTTCTAAATATAAAAATAATTTAAGCAATATTAATGTTGACACGTACCAAAGCCAAAAAATAAATTGGAAAAGAAAAAAATAATTGTAGCAATATTATTGTCATCACGTCGTGTCAAAGCCAAAAAAAAATATGAGAAAAATATTTATAATGGCGGCAATATTAATATTGACACGTACCAAAGCCAAAAAAGGAAAAAAAAATACTAGAATAATATATACAACTTGAACATAGTTATCAATTTTCATGCCACCTAGAACTAACTTCACGATAAAGAATTTAGGTGGTGGTGTGCGCGCGCATCGTGCCACCTAGAACTAACTTCATGGTGTAGAATTTAGAGGTGTCTGTGTGCTCGCGCATCGTAAAAAATTCACTCTCATCATTTTTCTCTATCGCGCAGAAAGAAGTATAACTTCCAAAATGTTTGCATAGTTACTAAAATTAAAAATTACATTTTAACCTCACATTTGTCATAACGATATACCCAAACAATAAGTTGATTCGACCAACCGCCGTGCGAGGAAATCTACTTCAATTTACAATTTACAATTTTATTCAAAAAAGTATGTAATCATTTCATCAATGTTTTGTTAGGACGTTGTCACGTTAAACTATCGTCCGTAAACCGATTTTACAGACAACCAATTTTTTCCTGGAGATATCGACGTCAATACTGATATTTGAATAAATATCGATACTTTTTTTCGCTTTCGACATCCTTATGACCTAAAACTGTGCTGCCAGCCCTGTCATTAGCAACCACTTCTACTATGAAGCCAACCCAGAAATCACACAACACAACACAGTTTTAGATGTAGTACAGCGTAGTACCAAAGTCTTTTTGAAGCTGTCTCAGTTTTTTTTAAATATTTTACCCCCAAATCTAGTTATTTTTGTCATTGCTGTTTTTTGCGAAAAAAAGCTTTGTAACAAAAAACAGTAGATTTTCTCCTAGACTAAGCTGGCAACAATGTTTCTAAACGCAAGGTAACGAAAGGTTTGCCAGCTTGAGGGATTTTTCGCGATTTTGGGGATTTTTTTTCTCATGGGGAAATGTTTGAATAAAAAAATTACTTGAGCGATTTTGGAGTTTCCATTGTTTAAGGTGTTTTGTCTATCAAACATTAAAACACCAAGATCTGTGTACTATTGCACCAGGATTTTTGCCCAAAAATTATATTTTGTTACGCTAAAGCAGTCGTTTTTGGTATGAAATACATTTTGTTTTACATAGTAAAATTATCTGGAACATGTTAAAGTACATTATTTAAAAAAACACACACACATTGTATCATTTAAACCTACCAGTGTCGATTGAAAACATTCCCAACCCACCTCGCCTCGTAAGAAAAATCAAGAAAATCAGAGTCTATTCTTTGATAGGAGGTCACTTTGTGTCCAAGACTATTTTGGGGGTGTTTTCGATATGGGGAAAATTTGAAAAACGTAACCTGGAAACCGTGTGGTAACGCAGACGCAGTGAGTGAGCGCAACTGAGTTGAGGGGTTGTAATCGTTGGAAGTCTTTGTTTCATCTTAGGGAGTGTTTATGAGAGAAAAGTGCATTATTTCACTGTATTCTCAAGAAAATGTGTTCTACCTAGACCCTGTTATTCTACAGACTTTCGAGAATTTGGTGACGAGTGGCAGTGTTTTTGTAAAGCATACGTTAGTATGTGAAAACAATGACGTAGATGGTGAGCACTTTTTTTTCACTACCCACTTAAGTATTGGAAATCATTAATCGTGAAAATTCGGGTCAGCCACAGGTCAGCATCTCAACGCGCAAATGCATGTAGAGTTGTTATAAAATTAGTTCGTGTGGTGTGTTCCTGAATCATTTTTAGTTAGGTGGTGAGTATTGTGAAAGTGTGCATGAATGCGTTTTTTATTTACACTATGGTAGGCGAAACTTGTAAATCAACGGTGTCTCTGGTGTTGTATTAAGTTGTTATAAAGTAAGCTTTATTGGGCGTGTACTCAGCTTTGCTACCTGACAAGGTAGGTATTGAGTGTTACTCTTAATCTCTTGAGTAATTTCCGTTTCAAGGCTTGACTTAAATCTTAAATGCTGATAGTGTATTCTTGTAAGATAATATCTGCATTCTCTTTTATCTGGTCTAAGAATGTTCTTCTTGATATTATAGTATCATATGTAAAGTACCTATCTCTCTGATTTGTACTTAATTGTTGTAATTGTAATAAGCTATAGAACAGTGACATTGAGCTACTATGAACTATGTTACACTAGAAACATAATCCATGAGTCTACTAACTTTACTCCTCTGTCATTTGATTCTGGCTTTACTTCTTAGCCTCATAACTGGCAACATGAACAGCCAATTATACAAACTAAGAGGCACAGAGCAGAACAGCTTGAATGCTTCTAATTGTAAGCAAAACCATCTAAACCACTAGAGCGATTTTGTCAGCACCCCACAACCTTGCTCTGCATTTTAGGAAGCTGGGTTAGCGCAGATAAATGGTGGCAATAGACATGTACAGTGCACCCTGTGAAAGGTGCTGGTGTAGGACTTATCACTCCTATCTGAAATAAGAATTGATAACTAAAACCAATATATTAACTGGACCAAACTTCACTTAATATTCTCTAAACAAAGAAGGGTGTGCTAAAACCGAAAAGGGCCCATAGTATCCATCATTATGAATGACTTTAACTTATAAACTGTGACTAAAAAAAGGGGTTTCACACATTTTGCCGAGTTTTGTTGAGTAGTACTTGCTGTGTAGTCCATATTATGTTCTATCCATATACACAATATAGATCAGGATGTGTATTACTGACCATTCTGAACTTATTAATACAGGCCCATTTCTTATTCTTATTCGGAATCGGTTTTCTTGCTCCACAGTTCTTTCTTCTTCCAGTTCTATTTATTTTTTCACTGAATGAAGTGTGGCAAATGTGCCACAGATAAAAGGACATTGCAGTGCCATCACTTATATTTAGTACCTAATAACTCAATGATTGTGATTGTGTGAATAGAAGAAATGTACATACTGTACCGACCCCACATAAGTGGGATAAGGGTAGGCAGATGATGATGGTGATTGTGACTAATCAGTTCAATGAGGCTTGTCTTGATCAAATTTGATAATAAATTAGTTTCGGCCCACTATGAGGTATTATGAATAAAAACTTCTTGTCTTCTCTAATTGGTATTAATGCAGATCCGGTTCAATTGCATTCAGTTTATATGTGTAAAGGAAAATATGTTTTATAATTAATGAAGTATCTTATAAAATATTAAAAAACTTATTATTTTAGTGGGGAACAAAAGGAACTACATATTTTAAAAAAGAGATTGCTGACAACAGTTTCTTTCCGCTTTATCTTACATCACTTAATCATGAGCAGTGTGGATAAGCAAAGCAGGTCCATAGTTACATGCATGAGCTGACTGCCAGCTGTCACTTATTCTCCGTAACATTTTTAATAACTACAGACAAAATGCAACATTTGTTTTGCAGTTAGAAAGTGCAGTAAATATTGTTTGGCGCATAACTATGACTTACTTATTGCATCTTGCACTAATTGTGCAATCATTTTGCCATTTGTTTTCTTGGTATGAAAAATTGTGGTAAAATATTCGAAAATCAATTGATCCTAAAAAAATATAAAAGCATAAATGAAAATTAAGTAAGCGCACAAAGGGAAGTTCTTTTGTCTGCTTACTAATGTTCTCTTCTTTCTTTTACACATAAAATCAATCACTGTTTCTTAGTCTTGCTAAAACTCAAATGCGTCTAAACCGATTTGTGTTTTGTTTGGTTTGCTCTAATAGAGGAGTGGTTTAAAAAAAGCGAGGGAATCCGCGGGGGCCGCTAGTAAACAGATATTCTTATGCATAGCATAAAATTAGTTCAGCCGTTTCACTGTTAGTGCCTTTTAACTCTTTGACTGCGGCTACTAACATAATCACATGCGCTAGCCCCAGGCGCGGCTAATAGTCAAACGCGTTGTGATTTACGGGCCTGGCGTGTGCAGCCGCACTCGCGTCGCGCAAAGGAAAACACAAGGTAATGTGTTTCCTGCAGCCAAAGAGTTAAATCTAATCTTGTTACTTAACTTTTAATAACAATCAACAAGTTTAGTTTAAATAATGGTATAATATAACAAAATCGACGCCGCTGTTCTCAAGTGAGTGTTATTTCTTTCCAGTCTACATCAAACAATTGTAACTGCTAAACCGAAGTTGGTGTGGAAGTGAAACCATGCCTACCGAAGGGTTTGAGTTGTCAGTGATCTGGCCCATCCCGCCAAACACCACCAGTCGCCCGTTCTACATCTACCCACGCACTCCAGAGGTTCTCGGCTGCAAACCCACTGAAGAAACTGAATACGACACTCTGTTCTTTGTTTTGAGCATAATTTATATTTTCGTGGGATTGCTGCAAGCTTTCTTCGGTAAGTTTTCTTGTAGTAATAGAAAACAATACACTAAATCCCAGCCTCAGATCGCCACTGATATTGAAACAAGAATTACAGATTTAATATAATACAGCAGAAATTGCAAAGATGCCCTATTTGTGCATCGCGATAGTGCGCCATAACTTCTCGTTAACCTCGAAGTTTCCGGGACACCTCGCTTTGTTGTTTACAAACTGGCGCACATCAAAAGACTTTATCTTGTTGAACTTTGCTTGCGCAGACAGGTGTAAACGTCGAGCGCTGTAGGCCAGCGGAAACTGGGTTACAGGGAGTGTCATTTCAAAATCGAATAGAGAAACTAGACTTTATGTAATAGTGCTATGACTAAAATGAATTCACTATGATACAAGAGCGAAAAGTATTTTTTTACGAATGTACACGAACAAGCCCGAGACGTAGTATTAAGTAACTTTCCTTTTTTACTCGGGTATGAATATAATTCATACCTTCCGAGAAATGTTTGCAGATTTCATACACTCTTTAAAAATAACCCAAATATCAATATCAGTTACGGAGATACATTGTATCAAACACCTACACTTACATACCCACACATACCCACACTAAATAGGACAGGATAAAATGTTTTTACTAATTTCTGGAACGGTTTCACTTCCAGGCTATCGACTGCTGAAAGGCAGCCTGTTCGTGATAGGATTCAATTGCGCTACACTCATTGTGTACATCCTGTGCATCCAGGAGCGCTTGCTGCCACCAGGCGGGAATGTCTGTAAGTATAATCTCTTACTTCCTCACCAGACTTAGGGAACGCATTCGCCGCATTTTCGTGTTTGCTGTAGAAATGGTCAAACGCGGACTTAGTCGCTCATTAAATGATTTTTTTAATGTTTCTTAGCATTGTAAAAAAATTAGGCTCTGCTTCAGTGGAGTGTCGCGCCAGGCTCACTGACCTTTTATTCTTAAAATGCCATTTTGTTTCAGAAATAGCTTATATAAAAATATTGTGAATTAATATGATAGAACAAACGGGATATCTGTTTTAAGGTTCTCTCGTCTTTCGGTACAGAATAACAATCTAGTGGTTAAGGATAATGGGTGTGATGAGTCAATAAACAATATTGTTGACGCATAGCCTATTTTCATGATTCTAGAGACTTGTTGCTCTAAGACAAGAAAAACAGCCACTAGGTATGGGACATGAAAAAACTCGAGTTGCTATTTGACTGAGCGCCTATTCTGAGGAGTGTGATATTATCTGGGTCACTGTCACTCTCATCAATGGGAGTGAGAGTGACCGAAATAATCCCGAGCGCCCAAGAATAGAGTCCCAGTTTCAGTCGCTGTTTTGGCTGTTAGACTTTTCTCATGTACGGTTTTTAGTTATGATTTTGATAAGTGATATGTTATTTTCTTTTTATAGTAGTGTGCGTGCTAGCGGGGGTCCTGTTTGGCTCCATCAACTTGCTGATCGAGTATGTGGGGCTGTTCGTGAACGGGCTCCACGCCGGGCTGCTGGTGGCGATCGCTGGGCTCGCGATCTACGACCACCTGCTCACCGTCTACCCGACCACGGTAAGTGTACTCCAACATCGCGAAAGCGGCCACATACATATTATACGTCACATTTACATACATTTTGTTCTTGTACATGTACGGGTGAAAATTTTCCACCGTTACTTTCTAAGTTGCCCTTGCAACGTTTTACGTCAACGAAGTAATCAACTAAGTTCAACTATACTATACTTTTCTATAGATGTATATTTTCACTCTTGTTAAGTGGGTGGGGGCACCTGGCCCATACTCCTTTATTAAACATTCAAGTTCATATGATATGCGGGGTTTAAGAAAATGCCATTGAGCAACTAAAAATAGCGGGTCCATTCTTGACGTTGCCGCGTTGTAGGGAAGGTCCCAACCTTGAACTCTGTTTAACCTTTAAGGCTAAACAAATACAGTGCAACCTTGATATAACAAATCTGAAGGGTACAAGTAAATATTCGTTATATCAAATAATTTGTTAAACTGAGGTTTGTTAAATTGAGGTTTGGTTTGACGAAAATTTGTTATAACGAGGTTTTTATTCACCTCAACATTACGTACTCATCTTGATATAGCGAACAACTTCTACAGACTAATAAATGAAACGCATTTTTATCAAATTTCTGTATGTATTTTCTATATAATTACATATGTACATACTAACAACAATTAGGTAGGTAACAAAATTTTTCCCTTAGAATAACAATCAAAATTAAATGCAGTACAACCCGTAAAAATTATGTACCTAGGTGGGTACATACATTATGTAGGTAATTTAGTGTTAATTTCAAAGATTCGCATAACAAAAATCACGATTAAAAGGTAAAAAATCAACAATATGGTTAAGGTAACTTATTCTTAACTTTGTTTAGATTCGTTAGAAAAAAAATCCTTAATTGAGGTCTACTTGTCTATTGAGTTCTACTGTTTACAGGCACACCACTTTCTTCCGAAAACTTATCTTTAAATTTTAAAATTGTTGCCAATGTACTTGGAGGAATGCCGAACTTATTAGCTATGTCTATTTTTTTCGTCATAGGATTTTCGTCAGCATAATTAATGATTTTTTGCTTTTCTGCAACTGATAAGGAACACCTTTTACGTTTCTGAGCCATTGCAACGTGAAAATAAACGATATTTAGCAATAATTACAAGGAGCAGGTTGTTTACTTGATTTACGAAAAAACGGGACTAAATCGAAACCTGTCGTGACGTGAATCACGTAGGTACTATGGGATTTAACGGTAATATTAGTAGGAACGTTATATAAAGGTTTTGAGTTGACAAAATTCGTTATGTAGAGGTAATTTCACTTCTTTTGATAATTGAAAATTCGTTATAAAGAGGTGGTTCGCAAAAAATATTCGCAATGTAAAGGTATATTTTATATTGAATCTTAGGGAAAAGTCACGGGGATTACGAAAAATTCGTTAAATCGAGGAAATTGTTATATTGAGGTTCGTTATATTAAGGTTGCACTGTATCAACAAGTTGTTACGTCCGTGAGCGATAATTTCGGTTTGATCGTCTCGCTCGCTCATTGTTAAGTAATAAAAACCAGCTTCCTTTGGTATTCTAATGCATTGTAGATACATTTGTAATGCTAGCTCGCGTTCTAGCGACTAGGAAAAAAATTCTCAGAGACTTATGAAAATTAAATAAGCGATATGGGAAAGTTTTCGGCGTTTGCGTTTGCAAAATTATATAGGCGCCATTTCCTTCAAGAACTTTCGAGCTGTTCAGGAGTTACAAAAACAAACAAACATACATTACATTTACATACACCTGGAAATAATGATTTTCTATTTGGGGGTAAAACCGCGAGCTACAGCTGGTAATTTTCTCTATAGTTAGATAGATTTTAACTATATAAACAGTGGATTTTCCTTGTCTCTTATTATTCATTGGTAGCCTATCTGTAATGTTTGGTAGTGGTTATTTCATGCGTCATTTTTAAAGTAACGCGTCACTATAGCCGTTGATTAGGTACGATTCTCATTTGTACGACCTCTATGGTCTAAATGGAATGGAAATGGAAATGTAATCAATACGAATGGAATAGTTGGATCATCGGGCTGGATGTTTTAGTACGACCGCCGTCATAAAATGCAGGTGTCTGCTTTCAAATCAGATAACAATAGTAAATCAGGCCAAATCTGAATTCATGTATCTTTGATGCACGAACCATACAATCTTCCATTTGAAAAAAAATTGAGTAGCCGTCTGGGTGCAGGCGGCTAACGTTATTCTAAACTAGCTGCTCTCCGCGGTTTCGTCCGAGCGGTGATGATGACGATGATAAAAAGTACCTAGTTTGTGTTAATCAAAATATGTATATGTATATCTCTATTCCAAATTTAAATCAATTCAGTTCGGACGTTTCAGCCTAAAGGAGAAACTAATACAAAGTTTCGCGTTAAAATATCAGAAGCAGTATAAAGGAAATCTGATGTCCGCCGAAGCGTTAACGTTTGTTGCTAGGGTAGAATGTGCGCGGATTTGATCATTAAATCAGATGCGTGTTGCTGCGCTGCGTTACCCGTCTGACAACATAATGGCCGACCTTAATTGTCCAATTGTACGCATATCCCGTGTCGCGCACAGTGGGGGCGATACCAAAACATTGTAACGCCTACGTAACTTTTGCCACAACGGTACTTTTCAGAATGATCGATGAATCACTCGCCTTCCCCTGGAAAGGTGACTGAAGGAAAAGCAAATACTCACGTTCCGTTTCAATTTACTAATAAATTGACACAGTTGCAGTAATCTAACTATTCAATCTTATCATTCTATGACGTAGGAGATTGGATCTTAGCTGTAATAGCAGGTCTGTCTCACTGCGAGCGCGAACCATTTAGCCTTGAACCCACCCGGGGAGGCTGCTGATACGTTTGACCTAATGAGTTCGAAAGAGACAGACCGATTACATGCTTTTTAGGCGTCGTCGTGCGCCTTTAGGTGGTTTACGAGATAGTCAATAGCTTTATTGCGACATAGCAATATTATACAAGTTTAGTTGTCATTTCGGAATGAGCCGTTTATACTTGTGCTATTATTTATCCTGACTTCTCATATCTTTTACTAATAAACAGATTTGCATACTATAGGTACCTAAGTAAGTTTCCAGTACATTACATACTCGTAGGTATTTGTCAAGTGTGAATACTAGGCTACCGGAATGTGTGTGGTTGTTTGTTAGTCTGTATGTGTAAGAATCCTTTCACCCACTTCAAAGAGACGTTCTTCTAAACAATAAAATTGAGGTACAATTGAGCTGATCTGGTCCTTGAACGGAACTCTAGGATGGATAAAAGTAACCCCATCGAGTTTAAGCTCAATTCGTCTTAACAAGTGGACTTTATTACAAAATGTGTTTTCTATATACTAAACTAGCTGACTCGACAGACGTTGTCCTGTCTTAACGAATTGGTAAAAAAAGCCATTGCGTCAATTCTATGTCAAATGTCAAAAGTTACATTAAAAAAGTTTACATTGTCCAAAGCGCTATATGGTTTAAGTATTTTTAAATTTTCCAATTTTTCATGTTTTTTTATTATAAATTGAGATGTGAGCTATCCTATCTCCTAAGTTAGATCGAACTGCACACGGTGTGCAAATTTGATTGAAATCGGTTAAGTAGTTTAGGAGTCTATAGCGGACAAACAACGTGACACGTAAATTATATATAAATTATAAGATATAACGTTTATTTCAGTACTGGCTGTGCGTCGTGATGATGGGCTGCAGCTCTATATTCTTCGCTATCATAAACGTGTATTGGAAGAAAGGTAAGGACAATGTCACTTCTCTTATACCTTATAGCTTTTTACCCGCCCGCCTACCTCAGAAGGAGGGTGAAATAATTTCGGGTGCATACAAAATGGGTGCATATGTATGTTTGTCTGTATGTATGCTGTTTCTATATGATCCATATACGAACCGAATGGCTCGATAGATTTTTAGAATGCGACGTGTTATTAAATTAAGTTAGTATCAGGTGTGTTAGATTATATACTGAAATAAAAACGGAAAATTTATTTTGTTACAAAGAACAAATTGTAATCTTGAAAAATAATAGTACAAGACAAGAAACAGTCAGCACAATATATGACCTGGATAATATCTATGGCCCGAAAACCGATCCAAACTCAGCTCATTCTGGCTGTATACAACCAGCGCTGGTTCTCTGTTATGAGTTGATTAGACGTAACGAGTACAGTGGCGAGACAGTGCCTTCGGCCGAAAAGTTTGTATAAATAAACAGTTTGACGAGGCGAGACAGTCACTAGAACCATGATTTGTTTGCTCGCCGAGTATGCCTATTTACTGTCTCGTCACTGTACTCGTTACGTGTAAATCTCATTAGAACCGGTAGCTGACGTCACTCACGTTACTATAATACATTAGCGGGCACACAAATGCAATGAACAAAAGAAAGAACAAAGGTGTATAGAAAGCAACTGTATAACACGGTCACAATATCTGTGCACCTCGCTGGAATGCGGCGCCTCTCCCGCTTCCCCTGTCACCTCTCCGCGCACTCCCCGATGCGACAGTACGGTTAGCATCTTCGTTGCCGATACACGTCCCGATAATTTTGATATTTTCGCTTTGTTGTTGTTTTGTTTTTTAATATTTATTGTTAAGTTTAGACATATGACGTCACGAGGTCAGGTGCACAGATATTGTGACCGGGTTGTACGTGATTATCATCATCAAACCAGGCAGGTATTAGGTGAGATAAAGCAGTAGGCATACATCAGTGGTTTAGAAATGTCAAGAAAGATAATAGTGAGAGTTTGTACCTAATATACTTCAAGATAATCATGCCAAGATAACATAATGAAAGTAGATATGTACTTAAGACGCCAGTAGCCGGTCTTATGTTTATTATTTGTTAAAATGTGCTGTTAGGAATGTTGACAGAAACTCATTTTAACTCTTTTTTTTTAAGTTATGGCTTTAAGACTCTTCGAGCCCTTTGTCTTCGCTTCGCATGTCAGTTTTGTAACAATTTTTTTTGTTGTTTTTCAGGCATCTCCATATTTGGGACTGCACTGTATGGCAGCGCTATGTTCGCGATCTCCATCGACTACCTCTATGAACGCTTCGGAATGCTGGAATGGGTAAGTAATTTCAAAGCATTGATTTTTAAAAGCTGATTTTTTCACTTCAATTGTATTTTCCTCATGAAGATAACAGCACTTGTGTCGCCGCCACCCGACGTTCGACACACCGTTCGCTCTATCATTCGTTCGTACCCTCTGACGAGAGCAGGTTCACGGCAACGAGGAAAGAGGGACAGCGACGACGATAGGGTTCATGATAGGGCAACTCCTGGGAAACAATCAACTCCCAGTTATCCGCGCCGATCAGCATCT
The DNA here is from genome assembly GCA_949125135.1 of Alcis repandata. Lineage (NCBI taxonomy): Eukaryota > Metazoa > Arthropoda > Insecta > Lepidoptera > Geometridae > Alcis > Alcis repandata. The sequence continues at coordinate 9,218,350 of OX421221.1, read as the reverse complement.
GTGGTCTGCCTCGTTTGTAGCAGACTTTTGCCTCGTCCAGTCGCTGGATTCTGCTTCTTTCGCTGCTTGTTCTGAATGCAGCAGAGGGTTGTGCGGATGCCGGCAGCCGTTGACTCCACACGACCGTTCCTTGATAGTCTTGTCTATCACCACCTCTGGCCGTCCAAAGCATTGCTCCGAGAACAGTGGCAGTTCGTAAGTCTGGCGTGGCGGTGGTCGAAACTTCGTCATCTTCTCCAGCGCCTCCACCAGTTGTTCGATTCCTCTTGATCTTGAGGAGCTGCGGCGGGGTGTATACTTCTAATGTAGCCTGAAAAAACTCTCCCTTGTGTGACAGCTGTGGCAGCGCGCCAGTCTGAAAAGGGCCGTCCCTCCGGTCTGCAAGCTGACCTGGCTGTTCCTCGCTGTGTGGCCCTTCCTCACCTTCGTCGGATACATCGCTCAATGGTGCCTCACTGGCACCGGAATACATCACGAGCAAAGTGAGTTATGACTACGACTACTACAGTGACAGTAACATTGACAATTAATGTGACTATATCAATGACTGACTATGCATGTGACTGTGACTATGTCAATTAGTGTGACTAATTGTGACAGCGACTATAATTATGACTGACTGTGGCTGCGGCTATGCTTTTTAAGCTTTTTAGCTTCACCTGTATGTTTGTATGTAACCGACTCCTTTGAGCGCGTTTTTGACCCACTTTAAACGGTCAGATTTCTTTCAAACTTTGTAGATATATCGAGGACCGATGACAATACACTAAACAAATCGTGTTTTTTAGTTTTTTTAACTATATTTTTTTTTATTTATGTGTTACGGCTACACTTATAATAAAATTTTTGCTTAGATTGACAAACGTCATTCAACTTTTGCACAGTTCTAAAACCAATCTCACCTAACTTTAAGCAGTGTTCACAAAAAGTATGGACCTCATTTCTTTGTCGTTGTCAAGGAGTGAATAATAATCCCGCATTTTATTCCTTCCAGGCATTGCGGAGCAGAAACGTCGGCAGCAGAAGCAGCAACAAGCTAGGCCGATCACACGCGAGCAGCGCGCTGAACTCAAGCAGAAGAAGTACCGCTACCTGTACCAAGTGCGCACCGCGCACGGAGACGTCATTTCCCAGGTATTTAAATTACATTTTAACAGCAGATGCTCGGGGCTTCGTACCCGGTGTTGCTCGGTAGCTGACTAACTGATGCTCGGAACTTCGTGCTCAGTGCTACTAGGCTTTCGCCCTTGTAGGGTGTCCTAAAAGTCTCTAAAACGCTCGTCGCCTACGTGAAAACCGCTGCTTACAAGGCGGCCGCGCCGACGCGCGAGAGTGCTACGCATGCGTCGCGCCGCGTCAGTTTGAACTAAGCTGCTGGTGACGTGAGGATTGCTCCGCAACATTCGTTTATATTAATATTTTTAATCCTTTATTTCAATTCGTAATTAACACATAAGTGAACAAACAATAATACAACTTATCATTCACCCAAACAATGAACTACCTCCCATACCTCACAGGTTTGGGCCCATCAAATATAGCCTAAAGCCTAAAGCACATCATGTATAGTGAACTTTCCATCAGCTATTTTTTTTTTATTCGGACCAGCAGTTTCGATTATTACCTTCTATAAACATCCATACATGCACATATGCACATACGAACTTTACCTCTGTTATCAGTACAGATATAGATTTTACCTAAAAACAGACAAACAAATAGCAGTAAGACAAACAGTTTAGAAGTTGCATCAGCAACAACAGGCGCCGATTACGCACAAACTTATTATATTTTTTACTAATTGAAGGGTTTTGACAGCAACATTACCTATATACAGTATTGTGTGCAGTCGTACGTGCAAGCTCTACAAAAGAAGGCTCAGGGGCTGAACAACTGGACCGGAATGCCGGTCGCCGGCCCGGAATGCAGCACTCTGCAGAGCGACTCGACGCATCTCACGGTCCTGCCTGGCTCCGACCACCACCATGAGTCCGACGATGAAATGCACCAGATACGCACCGTGCACTGAATTCGCTCCTTTTGCCAGTGAGTTTTTTGACACCATGTACATAGACAACTGAAATATTGTTACACTTCACTTACACTAAAATGTTGAAAACATGAACAAAATAGGTACCGTGCACTGAACACACTCCTTTTCCCAGCTGCCAGTGAGTTGCTTGCCACAATATACATAGATAACTGAAATATTATTACATTAAGGTACGATTCCACCAGTGTGCGGAACTGTGCGGCACAGTGCTGCACAGCGTACGGCACAAATGTTTGCTTTGGTCGACTCACTCAAGCGAACAAGAACAAATTGTGCGCGAACATTTTAGCAATGTTTGCGCACAGCTGTGCACTCGTGTGCGCGTACACAGTACAAGTAGTAGACTCGTGTCGACGCGTACGCACTCGTTGTTCGCAAACTCAGTCTAGCTTCCGCTACCAAAGCGAAAACATTTATTTGTGCGCGCACATGTTTTAACAGAGTTAAATATGGATTGGACGAATGATAAAATTATTAAATTTATTCAAGCGATTGAAACTTATCCTCTATTATGGGATTCCAGTCACAATGATTATAAAAATAGAAACAAATAAAAATAGGTAAAAAAACTTTTTAAGTTAAACGGTTTTATGTTAAAAAAACGTTTAAAAACATACATTGCAATTTTATTTGCAATGTTTAAGATAAATGTACTAAAAACCAAAAAATAATAAAATAGATACAGTCGTGGGAATTATAAACATATGCATAGACTAGACTAAAATAAAACCATGGGGCACGTCACAACGTCTCTAACTAACTAACTTAACTCTCCCCACGGTTTTATTTTAGTCTAGTCTATGCATATGTTTATAATTCCCACGACTGTATCTATTTTATTATTTTTTGGTTTTTAGTACATTTATCTTAAACATTGCAATTTGCAATGTATGTTTTTAAACGGTTTTTTAACATAAAACCGTTTAACTTAAAAAGTTTTTTTACCTATTTTTATTTTCTAGTTTTTAGTTTTTATTTCGCATTCTGTTTAATTCATATTGATAAAACCTAAGTTATCCGCCATTTTGTAGAGGCCGCCATCTTGGATTTTAATTTTATATAGTACATTGTATTATACTGGTTGAGCACTTTCATTTGATACCCATATTGATGGGATCGATAAAACCTACGTTATCCGCCATTTTGTAGCGGCCGCCATCTTGTATTTCAATTTTTTATAGTATATTGTATTCTGCTTGTTGAGCCCTTTCATTTGATACCCATATTGATGGGATTGATAAAACCTACGTTATCCGCCATTTTGTAGCGGCGGCCATCTTGAATTTATAATGATAATGAATAAACATAATTGTATTGTCACCAAAATCCAAAGTGTATACAAAATTTCAGATTAATCGGTTGGAAGAGGGTGAAATTTGAATTACTAAATTTGACCCAAGAATAAATAAAACAAACGGGGTGAGCTAAATATAAAACCGTTTAAAAACACGACGCCACTCAAGAGTTAGCTCAATGTTTCAATTGTGACTCGACTGAGGTAATGAGAAAATGGAAAATTATTTTGGCTACATAATAAAACACAAGCTGCAGCACAAATCACTACGTTTCCTCGCCCGTCCAAATTAACAACTGAAGACAGAACTCTTCTCAGTGAACATGTTCTTGCACAAGTGTGCCACACTGTGCGTTTACAAAAGTTACGCACAGTCTTGCCGGTGGAGCCAGAAGCTAAACTCGATACAAGCTTAGTACGTGCAATGCTGGAGTTATGCACAAAATGTTTGTAAACTAATGTGCTAAACACTATTTTGGTGGAATCATACCTTTACACTTACAAAATGTTGAAAACATTAACCAGATACGCACAATGCACTGAATACGCTCCTATTGCCAGTGAGTTGCTACAATACACATACACAACTGAAATGTTATTACATTCCCCACTTACACTTGAAAATGTTGAAAACATTAACCAGAAATTCACCACGCACTGAATATACAACTGAACTGTAACACTTTACTCTTACTCTTAGAAAATGTTGAAAACATTTATCAGGTATGCACCGTGCACTGAACATATAATACATATTACATACACAACTGAAACGTTATTACACTTTACTCTTGCAGTTAGAAAATGTTGAAAACATTAATCAGATATGCACTGCGTACTGAATATAATACATACACAACTGAAGCGTCATTATACTTTACTGTTACACCTAGAAATATAATACATAATACATACACAACTGAAGCGCCATTATACTTTACTGTTGCACCTAGAAATATAATATACTAGCTGACCCGTGCCCACTTCGTTGGGCATAATGTTAATTAAACCCGAAGCCATCGCGCGCCGTCCGGACCGTTTTTTCTCCGATTCACTTTGCAAAACGGACTACCACGTAAAAGCCTTTTTATTTTTCGGTTTTTTATATAATCTATGACACTCAGCAATAATGTGGCTTTCTATTGGTAAAAGAATTTTTAAAATCGGTTCAGTAGATCTCGAGATTACCCCTTACAATTTAACAAATATACAAACACACAAACTTTACTTCTTTATAATATTAGTATAGATAATACATACACAACTGAAACGTCATTATACTTTACTGTTACACCTAGAAATAGTTGAAAACATACATATATTATTGTGCTCTGAACACGGCTATTATCAGTTGGAGCAGGTCTATGTAATCAAATGTTTGGATTCTATACCCAATTACCCATTAAGAATTAAATTTTTGCTTATTTCCAGAATGACAGAACGGGCGCTGTTGCCGGAAGGTGAAGTAGAATTAAGATTGTATTTAAATTAACGAACGACAATGTTGTGCATCCTCAGGGCCTTATGAATAAAAAATTAAAACAATCACAACTTCATTAAATAAAACGTGGTTTGTCCCGTTGTCGCGGGTCACAAAACACATTTTACTGAGGCAGGCTTATCGATTGTTTTAAGTATTTATGAATAAGGTTATATTCCCTACTGTAATCGTTTGATAGGTGTTCGAGGCCTACTACTGTGTAATGTAATAATAATACTTTTTCTGATTTGATTTATATGAGAGAAAAGACTAAACGCGTAATTGTTTTTTAATTTTCAATTTTTGTCGTGTCAGATGTTGCGCAACGTACATTCCTTTTTGTAATATATTTTAAAAGCTATACGTAAGCAAGATCTCGGACGCTATTTGGAACGCGGTAGACACTGTTTCTTTAATTTTTATGACGTTTAGATATTTCAATTGCAACGATGCGTTTTGAGTTCTGATTGTGAATCGATGTTAGATTAAAATGCAGCTATTGGAACGAACTAGTTCGAGGTAAGATTCGTAATCAGGAGCTGAAAAACTATTCTGTGAAACTCGTCGGTTCTGGTACAGACTTCTTTCTCTATTTAGCTATAGCCATAGTATAATCATGAATATTCCTAGTTTAAGTAAGTGTCGTCAAACAATATATAGTCATTCAATGTAAGTTACGGTTACAGTCAAGTCATATCTCTTTGTTTCCGCTCCAGTGTCTCCGGGTCCACGTAAACTCGGTTGTTTATGAATCTTACCTGTCAATAGCGATTACTTGGTGTAATATTTACTTGCGTCACAGGCGCGTCACTTTCAGACATTCTATATAGAATTTAAATATATAGATACTAATTACTCACTATTGTAAAACTACACTTGAATTAGTGCTGCTCAAAATCGATCTTGGTCTTGCAGTATTGAGAGTAAGTAGACTGGAATATTACCAGGAAGAATCGAGCAAAACTTGGAATGAGTGCAAGTTGGTAATAAGTTATGCATTTGTGAGATTTGCAGCAAGACCGAGATCAAGATCAAGACTGCGCGTGTAATTACCAAGGCGGTTAGTCTCGTCTTGGTCTCGCGTTTAGGCAACACTAATTTTAGTATAACTGGCTGTTGTATTAATGGATTTGAAAGATGTCGGTTTCATAGATCATTCCCACTATTGCGATCACTTTTCAATCATCAATGAATTGGGTCGAAATCCTCAAAGCGCAATATTATGGTAACAGTGGGATGAGATTAATGATTCCGGCTCTGTATTTAAAATATTACCCGTGTAGTCTGTGTTTATTCAAGTATTGTGACAGAATCGTTAAATATTTATTGGCATTATTTCATTCTTAGACTAATTATAAGATCTTTATGTAATGTATTCCTAGGTGTTAAATACGTATCTACAGAATAAGAAAAGCGACCCCTAGTTTGGCGTGACGGTGTCAACGCTCTTTACTTTTGAAGCTATGATTTCAAATCCGTCTTGATTTACCAACAAACCGCTTGGTTATTCCTAATCGCAGATTATACTCTATAGATGCCGTACTCGACTATCGATCTCATACGACAATTTCGTTGCAAAGTACGGCTATGCGTAGTCTTGAGATAGCCTCTGGGAACGCTCTGCTTTCGTCGCTGCATCCTTCCCTTTTTCAAATCTTGGTGCGTTTTTGTCGGTTCACAGAAGTCTAATGCGATGTCTATAGGAGTTAATCGGTGATTAAATCTGATATTTGGAAGTTTCCTTTGTTAGACTACCATACGGGCATTGTCCTGTTACTATCGAATATAAATTGCTTGGTCTGTCCATTGTTTAAATTTATTAACGTGCATTTTGTGCGGAGTCGAAGAGCTCAACACGATTTGATGTAAGAGACTCTTATGAAGAGTATAAACTAAGTTAGAGTAAGTGGAAACTATTGCCGGCATCTGGCTTGTATGACATAAGTGTGGAATTTAAAATTGCGTCCACATGCGTATCGTTATAAACGTAAAGTATCAAACCTCTTGGACAAGGCATGATCTGTCAACTGAATAATGCTACAGAAACGGAAAAACGGAATGGACATAATTTAAAGAAATAAACCAAAGTGTTGCTCTGTTACTCCTACGAAGATCATGGCTAGTAGTCTTTAGCAAGTCGTCAGATCGTGCCCTACACGAGGTCTTTATCTGACATGCATCAGATCAGTTATAATGTATATGCGTTCTAGGCGATGATAGACTTACGAAATGACCAAATCTAGAGCGTCTTTATAATTTTGTCGCTCAATCGAAGCTCAAGTGAATTTTCGTCAAAATCTATTTTTCTACAAAATACTTTTAATTCTTTTAATATTTTAAACTTGAATTTAAGCTCGACAAAATGTTCGAAGCACGTTGATTCACTGGAGGGCCGTTTTTGAGCAAAGTATCAAGAAAATTTACTAGTTATTTGATTTGTCTATCAGCGCCATAAAAGAACCACCTCTTCAGTTAGCTATTGATTTTGAACGATGATATCTCTAAAAACGGTTTAAAACTGTGATCAACCAAAACAGATCGCCGGCAAAAGATCGAATTTCGTTGGCAAAATTTGTTGGACAAGAATGTGTAAGACATGGGCTCTAAACGCCAATAATGCAAAGCATAAATTTATAGCAATGTCTTTTAATTTAATTATTATGGCAGTTTCGTTGTGATTCGTCGATCGTTTGAGAGAATAACTAAACATCATATTTAGGTAATACTGTATAAGTTAAAACGCGCAAATGTTACTAATATTTATTTTACTTTATGTGTAGCGAAGTAAAGTCAAAGATAGGGTTAGGGTTTTTTTTTATTCAATTATAGGCTTGCGTTTGACCACCATCTCGCCTGATGTTAAGCAACGATGCGGTCTACGATGGAGCACGCTTGCCTAGAAGGAACCGATTCACTCGCGACTTGAAGACACCCAAATTATATCTATCGGGAAACACCCACTCGGGCAAAGTATTCCACACTCTGGCAGTGCGCACAATAAAAGTGGAATCAAAGCGTTTCGTACGAGTTTTTGGTATATCTACCATATAACGATGTCGCTTTTTTGTGCCCTTTGTGGTCCGATAATAGAATGGGCTAGGGGAATAAGGGCATGCAGGTCTGACGCACACTCCCCGAAATGTATCCGATAGAAAACCGACAGACTACCAACCTTGCGGCGATGCTCGAGACTCTGGAGCTTAGTCCGAACAAGAGAGTCTTTGCCTATGAGCTTTTTGGCACGTTTCTCAATAGACTCCAACGCCTCAAGCTGGTATTTGGCTGCTAGGGTAGCTTTCACTGACAACACAATTTTACTCAGTCTATCTCCTTCGCTCTAACTGGTAAACTCTTCCTGCCGTCCCTCTCTTTTGCAGAGAATTGATGCTCCCGCCTTATAATAGCCGTCCGTTGTGATATTAAAGTGAATGAGCTTTCTAAACTATAAATCTCTTAAAATGTAATATTGCTTCCCAGTCAAAAATTCACTCAAACGATCGGCTGCTTTTACCAAAGTTTTTAAGTTGTCACGTCTTTATGAGCACGACATGTTATTTATTTAAACGTTATGATAGTATTATAAAATTAATTGTTATAATTCTCGTATTTGTTTCGCTACGTAGCAGCTTTTAGGACGCTACGTTAAAAGCGCCACCTATCTCTCGAATGGAGAAAACAAATCATTCTATCTCGGTTGCAATAATAAAGGACTGTGCTATCCCTTTTTAATAAACATGTGACTTGAAATGTAAATTAACGATGACTTTGAGCAATAAATAATCGATTTTTTTTCGGAACGAAGGTTGCGCATTATGCAATAAAATAATTCATGCGCCAACTGATCGTTGTAAGTCATTGACTCTAATAATAGACAAGCCTTCCAGTTGTCTAAATTTCATCCTTCTACCGTCGTACCCTACCGCAGGCGTCTGCGGGGGTTGAGGTCCTATTGTAGTGGTGAATGTAAACATGTTTATTAATAAGCGAGTGTTTAAATGTTTATGTTGTGTATAATTTGTGGTTGTGTTTATAATTTAGGTACTTATTGAATTTTGTAAATTTTGTTGATCTAAATTATAATAATTTATCGAATTTATGCTTCCAGTTACGATTACTTGAGTTTATTTATCGTAACATAGTTTCAATTACCTTTAAATAAAATGCGGAGCATTTATACTCGTAGGTAGTTAGGGCTTAAGTCTGCGTCTAATTTTCTTGCATATTTGTATCGAGAAAATCTGGATATGTATCAGTTTTAGTACTTTTTACAGAAAAATAGTACCAAGTTCTGTGAGAAATGTGCGCTGATGTGTAACCTCAAATAATAATTCGAATGTAAAGTAAAAGAATGTAAACAGACCACTCAGATGGCTCAATTTCTAGTCCTATTCATTGTATCCTAAATCCAAATATTAATTATAATACGATACCTGCAATTATTTGTTCATTTAAGATATATAATAAGTTATAAGCCGCGGCAGTGAAGAAACAAATGTAAACGAAGCAGAGCTAATCATGTCGTCTTACTCGACTAGCCATTTTGTGCGATTGCGCAGTGAGAGAGTATGATTAGCGTCGCCTTATTAGTTTTGTTTCTTTGGTTACGCGGGCATTTTCGTTTTTCCATGTGATACTATTTTTTCCTTATGTCTCGTTTAAACGCACAATTTATGTAAGTTATACAAATTATTTAATTTTATTATTGTCTTTACGCATTTCTATTAGTCGTTGATAGTTTTCGCACATTTGTTTGTCATAAGTCTAATTTACGTGAATGTAATTTAATTCAATTTTGTTGTATTTTTGATTCAATATCGTACTTTTTTTGGAACTAATTTTTGTTATTTTTTTTACCATTATCTTCACAGACTTAAACTGTAGAGAAGAGCTAATGAGTATAAACAATACAAAACGTATGAGTTTGCAGTATACGTAAGTGACTCGCTCTCTACTCTACAGGATAAGTTACATCTACAGGATTTTTGGTTATCTTGACATATTTCAGTACCATCATTCCGAAAAACAAATAACTTATTTTTTTAAATTTAATTACTGAACCGATTCGCGGGTTTTATTCAGCCAATCTGCTAACAGAATCGGCCAGTGACCATGTGACGTGTCGCTTCGAGTGACATTGCGCACGCGCTGGGTTTTGTAACCATTAATTTTTTGGTTTAGCGGGTTGTATTAATTTTTCAATTTAAACTCAGTCTAAATTATAAATCTCCGAATATATACTTGTATAGTCTTTTCGAGCATCCTGTATATTGGGTTCTTTGTTTTTTATATTCGCCTGCACGTCACTGCCCGATCTCATTTTTTAAATAGGTAGGTATTAATAATAAAAAAATCCAAAAAAGACTGTGACTAACGGCACTGTCGCAGGGTCGATCTTTGTTGGTTAGCTAAACCTAATAACCTTTTTGAATTTTTCTGTAAATTTACACAAACTTGAAATTAGTTTAGTTTAGACACTAATTTAGTTCATTTGTGATCTTAGGACCTACCTTCAGGTGTCTACAAAATTACAAGACCTAAATTTAGATTTACACAGAAAGTAGCGAAAATACCACAAGAAATACAAGTATTTATTGTGTAGTTTTATTTAATTGTTTCAGTTCATCATGACGTGATAGTAGGTATTTGTTTTCTTAATTGTCACTAAGTTACGAGAGCAAAAGGGACAGCGCCACAATAAAGTAAACTGAGTTATAAATGATTGAACTGAAATTGTATTTTTTAGATGTGTAATTTTCAAAACTTTTTTTCTGTATCTAACAATATAGGGGAATTGTTCCTCATTGCGCATTATTCAAATTCATGAATACCTTACATAGGTAACTGCTCGGAAAATTAAACAAATCAAATGTACAATTTCGATGAGTTTTACAATGAACTTATACCTTTTTAATTTTCTTCCATTTCAAATTCTTATTTCACAAACGTAGAATTGTAGTGAATAATGTATTAATATACTACTTAATATGTATAAGTTAATGAATTTAATAAATGTTTTATCATCCAGATGTTGTTTTATTTACGCAGAGATTCATAGAATCTATAGGTATCTACTTTTATCTCTACCTATATCTATATCTAGCTTACATATTGTAAAAAAGAAAGTCGTGTTAGTTACATCCCTACTAATATAAATGTGAATGTAAGTTTGTTTGTTACGCTTTAAACGCCTTAGTGTCATTAGTACCATTGATTTGTACCATTGATGGTACAAGTGACACAACTTTGTATCCTTAGTACCATTAATGTGATTAATGGTACTAGTGACAATTATTTAGGATCAACTTTGTATCCTTAGTACCATTAATGTGATTAATGGTACTAGTGACAATTATTTAGGATCAGTAGTACCACTATAAATATTAACCGATACCTATGGAACTAGTGATACAACTTTGTATCTCAAGTACCATTAAAGAAAAGTAAAGATATTCCGAGTAATTTCATTTTTGACATGCATTTATTTTGTTGACAATACAAATATTTAAGTAAAATGAAAAAATAAAACCGAAACTTGTTAAATTGCCCATTCCACCCTTCCCATACGTTACTTTTTGTTCTATGTCTTTCGCCAAAACAGCACCACATTGCTTTCTTGCAGTACCGTGGAGTACCGTGGAGTACCGTGCAGTACTTGAGATACAAAGTTGTATCACTAGTTCCATAGGTATCGGTTAATATTTATAGTGGTACTACTGATCCTAAATAATTGTCACTAGTACCATTAATCACATTAATGGTACTAAGGATACAAAGTTGATCCTAAATAATTGTCACTAGTACCATTAGTCACATTAATGGTACTAAGGATACAAAGTTGTGTCACTTGTACCATCAATGGTACAAATCAATGGTACTAATGACACTAAGGCTCTCGCGAAAACTACTAAACCGATCATCATGAAACTGAAATATTCTTGGAGGTATTAGAAGTAACATGAGATACTTTTTATTTAACACTTTGGCTGCGGCTAGTAATCACATGCGCTAGCCCCAGGCGCGGCTAATAGTCATACGCCTTGTTTTTTACGTACTTTTGTGTTTCCTGCAGCCAAAGTGTTAAGAAAAATTACCACGGGGTGCAGCTAGTTACATATTTAGACACGCGGTAGCAATAACTCAAGAACGCCTGAACCGATTTGGCTGAAAACTGGTGGCGAGAAACTCAATTATTAAGGTTCATTCAAATTCTAATAAATGTAGCAATAACTTACAATAACAGTAAAATTCTATAATCAATCTATAGATTAGATAGAGATAGAGCGAGGTATTTTCCAGGGTGACAGTCTGAGCCCATTGTGGTTTTGTCTGGCCCTGAATCCGCTCAGCACTTTGCTGAGGAATTCGGGGTTAGGCTATCGGCTTCGCAGACAGAGTGAAGTCATTTCTCACCTGTTGTACATGGATGATCTCAAGGATCAAGGATGTTTGCACCGAAACGCCAAGACTTGATGGAGCTGCTAAAAACAACAGAGGTTTTCAGCAGCGCCATTAGGATGGAGTTCAGTGTAGATAAGTGTGTGGTCATGCATGTACAACGGGGGAAAGTAGTAGATTCTCCGAATCTTCAACTTTCTGAGACGATGACTATCAGATCTCTCTCGGAAGCCGAGACCTACAAGTGCCTCGGTATGTTAGTGTCATTGGGTATATCGGCAGTGGACATCAAGAAATCAGTGAAGGAGCGCTTCTTTTGTCGTCTGACAAAAGTGCTCAGTCTTTTGTCCGGCGGCAACAAGGTGCGTGCCTTCAACGGTTGGGTGATGCCACTGCTGATATACTCCTTTGGCATACTGAAGTGGACCCAGACTGAGCTGGACGCCCTAGACAGGCGGGTCCGTCAACTGCTCACTTCACCCATGATCGTCTGTCATGAGACTGTACATTCCGCGGAAGTGGGGAGGTCGAGGCTATTTAAATGCTAAGACCCTCCACAACCGCGAAGTGTGCAGTCTTAGGGACTTTTTCCGAAACAGCGGACGTGGGATGCATTGTGATGTGGTGGCAGTTGACAGGAGCCTCACGCCGCTCTCCTTGGAAAACGAGAACTGGCGCAAACCATCAGTGCTCAACACCGAGGACGGCAAGGATGTATGGAAGGGCAAGGCACTGCACGGGTGGTTCTACCGGGCCTTAACAGGATCCGATGTAGACCTGCTCGCGTCGGTGGCCTGGCTGCGCTTCAGTGACCTGTTTGGGGAAACCGAGGTTTTTGCCTGGGCAATTGTGGACGAAGTTATCAAGACGAACAACTATCGGAAATATATCCTGAAGGACGGTACGGTCGACATTTGTCGGGCATACCACCGTCCCGAAGAGTCACTCAGGCATATTACTTCCGGTTGTTCGCATCTTGCTAACGGCGAGTAGATACTTGTACAGGCATAACCACGTTGTCGGGATCATTCAATGCCCTTCAATACGGCCTTGTTGAATCCGAGGTGCCGTACTATACCTAAGTATGCACCAGCGCCAGTTCTCGAAAATGGTCGTGCTTTGCTCTATTGGGACCGTTCTATTATCACGGACACGGACAGGACTATTGTAGCTAACAAGCCTGATATCGTGATAGTCAACTGATCCCAACGTCGGGCAGTCGGAGGCGCCACTATTGCACTTCCAAAACAAAAATGACAGTCTTTCTTAGAAAAAAATAGTTCCTCCATTTTCCACCGATTACAGAAAAGTATGTTGGCTGGAATAATAAAAAAGTAATCTAATTTGACATTCGGTAGCTTTTTAATGGGTACTGGCTGGCAAGGTTTCAGTATATTGGGATAGGGCGGGGCCTAACGTGTTTGCAATTAAATTTGGAATAATTTATTTAAGTATGCATGACTTTAATTATGGAACCTTCTTCATTACTGGCTCGTAAGATATTTCTTCACATAGAGAAGGCAGCGTGGTAGAGAAATCTCTAGGTTGAATTTTGCTACTTTTCAGGAGAGAAAAAATACTGTCTTACTTTTTACTCATTTGCAGTACAATCAGTATTTTTAAACTATTGCATAGCTTCTTTCTTCTTCTATTTGCAAAAAATATGCTATGCAATAGCTTTACCGCGGCAGTCCCCGAGTGCCACACGTCTTTTTTTAAAATAGTTTATTTACATTTAACTAAAGTATGTAGGTACATGATCCCATTGCTATAGAAATTTTGGGACTTCTGATCAAAATACCGCGACAAGTGGTTTTGGCAGTCCTCTCGTGATGTTAACCTGACACTGCCTAAAGAATTCTGAAGAGACCGAAACAGGTGGAAATCTGAAGGTGCAAGGTGAGAACTATATTACGGCGGATGCATTAACACCTCCCAGCCAAACTCTCTTAATTTTTGCTGAGTGGCTAAAGATGTGAGAGGTCGAGCGTTATCATAATGAAAAACCACACCCCTTCTGTTGATCAATGCCGGCCGCTTTCTCTCAACTTCTTGCTTTTATCTCATCAGTTGTTCGCAGTAGAGTTCAGAATCGATGGTCCTGCCTGGTGGTAACAGCTCATAATGAATAATGCCCATCCAATCCCACCACACACACAGCATCACCTTGTTGCGAGTTAACCCGGGTTTCGCCACAGTCTGTGCAGCCTGACCGGCCTTTGACCACGACCTTTTTTGCACGTTCATGTCGTATTGTGATCCACTTTTCATCACCAGTTATCAGCTTCTTTAAAAATGGTTCGGTTTCATTACTTGGCAATAAAGAATCACAAATGAGTACACGGTTCATTAGGTTTCTTTCAGTGAGCTCGTGAGGTACCCAAATAGCGAGCTTTTTTGTGTAAGTACCCAGTTTTTTTCAAATGCACCAAAACTGTTTTGTGGTCAATTCCCAGTTCTTCAGCTGCGTCGTAACTACTAATATGCCGATCTTGCTCCACTTTTTCAAAAACGGCATCCATTTTATCCGTAATAGGCGACCAGAGCGACGTGCATCTTTGACATCAAAATTTCCGGATTGAATACGCTTAAACCAAATTTGTGCTACTCTCACAGACACTGCACTAGCTCCATAGACATCGCAATTTTTTTTCGCGGCTTGCGATGCATTTTTACGAGTACCTTTCTTTAGTAAAATTTTTAAATGTATCGAATTTCTTCATTAGATTCACATATGAGTGTACAATGTGTACATCTTGACAGTACGAAAAACAAATGAAATTCACACATTTTCCTAATTTGAATTTGGAATTATGTTCTTTAAAATTTAAACTTTCAATCATACCAAGACCAGCCAGATACAAATAGTATAGGTAGCCAAAGATATTTTATTACAAGTTACATACTATAATGCGAAAATACTTTTTCCCCAACCTAAGAAAAACAGAGTTTAAACTGAGATACACCGCAAAAAAGTTTTGCAGTTTCTCTACAGAGAATCAGAAGAAAAAGACAGTTAGAACTTAGCAATCAAACAAATTTTCGGCACAAAATAATAGAATTTTAATAAAAATATCTCTCTACACTAATTCAGTTATTATTTGCCAGCCTATAAGCTAAAACATTTCTATAGTTATCACAAAATAAGAGGCCAGTTTTGACAATTGTCATCGCGACGTAACTAGTGATGTTACCATACGACTCGGTATTCGATACTCACGATAAATCAATTCAAGTTTGTAGGAGTATTTGATTGATATCATAATGTATTGTATGTAAGTTCATTGGAAGAAGGTTTTGCTTAGAAAATTTAACTTAAACTTTAATATTGTAGGTATTTTGAAATGATACAGTGGTACGAAAGTTCAATTTGTCTTTAATTTAATATTTTTAGTTACAATGACATTCACTCAAAATCAATCACAAATAAATAAGAAAAAGCGAAAGTTAGTAAACCACTCTGTGAATTTATTTGCGTCCATTTATTCGTAATATTCTTTTGTACTTTTAGACTCGAATCAGTAAGGCATCATTAACAAAACCTCCCCCGGCAGATCCATCTGCTCATTAGCTATTAAAATAATGACTATTAGCTTAATGACTAGGTAATAATGAAGCTGGTGAAATTCAGTAATTAATTGGTAACTGTTTCAGACAGTTTCGTTATAATTTGACATTGCATGCCACTATAAAGTATGCGCGAAAAGCGTTCCAAGTTACATTCTAGGGTCTTTCTCAAGTGTCAAAACGGGCTAGGTACACTAGGTATTTCATTTGCTATATTTTGCGGGTTCCATGTTGTGCATTGTTCTTTTTTTGCAACCGGCTCACACCAGCTAATCATCGGTAGAAAACACGGTGTCCGCCCGGCCCGGTGGAACCATAAAGCCAAACCACCATCAGCAAAAACCCAAAAAAATCTTTTGATTTATTATATTACTTTTCAACAATAATAAAAGACATTGGTGTCAAAACTGAAAAGAGTTTCTCCCACCAATCCCACCAAAAGTTTCACATTTGTTTTTTTTAATTTCCTTGCACAGAATAAAAAACCGAAGAAATCGTTAATTTTGATCACTCATTTTGTTCAACTGCGTATTAACTATCCTCATTACTAACGTATTGAGTACATACACGGAGACGTGAGAAGATATGCTCGCATTTTAATTTACGTATCACCGCAACGCTGCGTAAAATTACGTAGCGTCTACGTGGTATCGTCAACTTGTGCTAGAGCTAAAGGTGTTTGCCGCCTAAACGCATCGCATCTGACATGGACTAACAAAATGCAAATGACAGCTAAACGTAATATTGTCTGTGGTCATTTTGTCAGAAATTATTAGCCGCCCGGACGTTTGTGTGGTTAATCAGTAATAAATCAGCGATTTACATTATCTATCAACATAAACAATGCCGCGACCAAGATCCCGTGGTGGAAGAAGGACACCAGCTGAAAGGACTGCCGAACAGGAACTTGCCCGCCGCGCTAGGAGGGCTCTACTTCGTGCAAGGTCTCGGTTGGAAGCGCAAAATCATCGAGCGAGCGACAGGAGTCAACGAGCAGATAATCGACGCACAAGAAGAGATCCATCAAGTAATGAGACTCGACAAGAGTTAATTAATGATATTAATGATCTCATTATTATTCTGTATTATTATTATGTCCTGAAAAATGGAATAAATTCTTAAAATAAATAAAATCTGCTAATTTATTCGCTTATACCTTTACGAATAGATACAGAAATTAGGGTTGTTTTGTGGATCATATAGCAAAGCAATGACTGAAATTACATTACGTACGTATGTAGGGATAGTAACTAAAATGAACACTACTGACAACGATGGGTTATTATTGGCTATTTTTACCACTTCCCTGATATACTTTGACTAACGCTGCTCATGGTATAGCCTTTTTTAAATCCCTTTTTGTACATCATATATAATTTATTCAGATATAGGCGGAATTCGCTACGATGGCCTTTGTCAAATGTATAGTGCGCACACTACGTCATAGTACCGCGAGCAATCGCGTAGCGGCTTAAATTATGCCACGTCATATGAGATATAGAGAGGAAGGAGAGAGATTTCGGTGCGTATTGCATTTCACAACGAAATGCGCCATCTGGAGAAATGTGATCGATACATAGCATCACCCATACAACGCGCAGGCGCGGCGTCGGCGTCGTAGCGCGCCTCCCGCCATGAAACGGATGTGACGACACGCACCTGCGCGTTCGGTGGGCGTCGCTTTTCTATTTTCTCTATTTCACACTTTGTGAAGTGTGTCAAAGCTCCTAACCTAATATTATAGAAATTATTCTTGTTATTAGTTATTGTACGTCCACAATGGATATTACTGTTGAGACTTTATTTTATTAAGACCTTTATGTACCTACACAGTTTTATGCAATAAATTTTATTCTATTCTATTCTATTCTATTCTAGGCGCGGGAATTTCGAAAATTTCGGGAAAATTCGTACCGCCCGCGTCGTCGTCGCGTTGTTCAGGCTGGGGTTTGGGCGATCTATTTCTATTATAGTACTAGCTGACTCGACAGACGTTGTCCTGTCAAAAGCCATTGCATAACTATAGCAACCGTAGTATGTTGATGCTAACTTGTCAATTTATAGTAAAAATTATCAGTATATATATAATTTGCAATAAATTAAAATTGCGACTATAATTTGAGATTTAAACTATCCTATCTCTCAAGTTGGATCGAACTGCACATGGTGTGCGAATTTTATTATAATCGGTTAAGTGGTTTAGGAGTCCATTGAGGACAAACATTGTGACACGAGATTTATATATATTAAGATGATGAATTCACGCTATACAAAATGTCATGGTTACTGTTAAAATAGCGATATGCTGGTTTTGTTATAACCTATTTTTAGGGTTCAGCAGCAATTGGTTTCAAGTCCTGGTATTGCAGAGCACTTTTCCTGTTACTTACCAATTGAAACGTCGCCGTTTATTGCTGTCAGTACCTACGTTTTGAATTGCGTCTCAAGATAATAAAACTTCATAATTAAAAGGATATTTTATATTTATTATAGAACATAATAATACACATAACAACACTTTGGTTTATTGATTTAAATAATAGTATATGCTAAACATCTTTGTATTTTCTATTTCTAACCACCTTACAACACCTAATAATTTTATTCACATGCTTAACTATACTTGGGGATCCTATTTCTGCCGTTTTAAATAAATGTTTGACGGAGACGACTTACATTTTAGATTATTAGTAGCAGAAATCAGTACAAGTATATAAATACCTATATTTATGTAAGAACATAGGTTATGGAGAGTATCGGTAAATAAATGTGCATGTGTAGGTAATTTATTAAAGTTTATCACCATTACTCAAATTAACAATTAATGATTTAGGTACTTAGGTTTTTTAGGTAAATAGGTAGGTACCTAGCTATATATTTTAGGTACTTAAGAGAACTAGACACATTCGTAGTAGCTACTTAAAAAGAGCAATCTACATTGTAATCACGTACCTAATGATTTTGATAAAATTTACCTTGGCTATACGTTTCCAGCCAATCGGAGCAATCGGTATCTAACTCCATCACTGAACTACTTATTAATCTACGATAAGTAAAACTATTCTTAGGATTTATTCACTTCACTTTTTAAACTTTTTCGTGTAGAACTGAGATCTTATCTTTTCAACCCCTGTATTCAAATCGATCGTCGATCGTGATCAAAATCTAGTTTGTAAAAATGAAGTGAAAATAAACAACACATTTTGGTCTATTTTTCCATATACTAGGCAGAGCTAGAGTTTGGAATAAACCTCATTCAAATTCTCACTGACGGGATTAACTCTAAGTTTAGAAATTGTTGCGCTACGACAAAAAAAGCGAAAATCAGGATTAAACTTTAATGTTTTCGTTACTGGTAGGTACATCTGATTTTAACTATGGTGACCACCGTTACTGCTATATTAAGATGCATTGAGGCTTTTTTCATGTGCCTTCATTGGGCTATAATACCCTATTTGGGCCCTATTTAGCGTGCGGTTTTAATATTTATCGGTAAAGGAATACCGATTTTGAATCGACAAACAAAAAAAAAGAGAGGTCCTTGTAGTGTGTCAGTACACCACGGAACCCCATAATGGAAATATTCTTACATCAATTTGAAAACAAAATGATTATTTTCGTTTTACCGAAAACGACTTGTACCTAAGGAAGATTAGATGCAGGTTGTTATTTCTTCTACATACGAAGATGGGAAGATACCGTAGGACCCGTTGAGATCTCCGCTCCACCAGCCGTCGTCTTGTTTCGCATGGATGTTGATAATATCCCCTAGAACAACAAACTTCTATTAAAAAAAATATTGAAAAACAACGCACAGCCTCTAGTCCTCTAGGCTTTTCGATTTACGAAGCATACCATTTTGGACGGGGGTTCCTAAAACATCACTTTGGTAGAACTTCAGCTAGTTTTTAACCGACTTCAAAAAAGGAGGAGGTTATCAATTCGTCTGTATGTTTTTTTTTTATAACTTTTGACTGGGTGAATCGATTTTGATGATTCTTTTTTTATTAGAAAGCTGACGCTTCCCATTTGGTCCCATTTCAATTTAGTCCAGTTCTGATAATGGTATCCATGAGAAAACCATATAAGTCTTAAATTTGCATTAAGTACGTGCGCGACAAATAGATGAATAGGTAACTCAATAGTCGGTCTTTTGAAGTCGGTTTTTGTTTTTTGTTTTGTAAAAATAATGTTCTTGTGTATAATTCACTCATGATTTTGTGAGATAAAAAGACCGTGAACATGGTACGAGTATAAATAAATATGTAAATGTAAATTCGCATGCAATGGAAATACAAAATTAATAATTAAACATAGTACATACACTGAGAAAAATGGCCATCAAAATTCCGATGGATTCACCTAAAGTACGGAGCATAGGTACTAATAATCACCAAAACTACGATGATTAGCACCAACAAAACTGGTGCTAGTCCTAGTTTTAACGGTGACAATCATAGGTTATGATAGTTGTAAAAACTGGTGCTCATCATACTTTTTGGTTATTATCAGTATGCTCCGTACTTTAGGTGAATCTATCGGAATTTTGATGGCTATTTTTTCATCGTAAGGATCGCAGAAGCATAGCGTAGGTGTGTTGTTAGCAGTGGCGTAGCTTGCCTTAGACGGGCCCTGTATCAAAATTTTCTTGGGGGCCCAAATGGATAACATTTTATGAATTCATGTTTTTGTACACACACGTCTGGGGCCCATATAGCCTAGGGCCCCGTATCATTGATACGGCTGATACGGCGGTAGCCACGCCCCTGGCTGTTAGGTACCTACTCTATACGGAATAGCGATTTTTACATTACTGCTCAAAACGTGGGCCATCCGAAATTACTTACTGGATTTGTGGATCTCCTTACTTATGACAAGGAAAGTCCTAATGAATGTAGATCTCAATTCTAGAGGATATTCAGGTTCTTATAAAAGATGAAAAAAGAATTAAGATTGTTCTGGGAGTATTAAGACAACTGACAGAAAATTGTATGAAAAGCTTTTATAATTTACCTGGTGAAAAAGTGAGTTCATCTTTGAGCCTGGCTTCGAATAAGAAGAGAGCGCGGCATTTCCCCATGGACGGCGTCGGCACAGCGCCCTCGGTTTCCTCTACCTCGTATTTACGGGTACTCTCCGCTGTTTCGGTGGAACAGTCGCTTTGACACGAAAAATCATCTGCAAAAGTAAAAGATGGCCTAACAGATTGAGCACAGAACATTTGTAGAGTATTTGGGGTAGATCAGTTGCTGGTGTTAGTTTATAGATATTTAGCAAGTAGTACCTATAAGTATGAGATGTTTGGGGCTGAAATCGTGCAAACGCCTACAACTCTACGTATACTGTTTTGAAATGGAGCGGAATGATTCCTCTTACTTTATCGTAAACGAAATAATACCTTCGAGTTACAGGTTTTATACATGCTTAGGGCAAAATATTTTGGTGTTTTACTTATTGTTTTCAATGTTTTAACTGATCTTACCAAAGTCGCTGTCGAGCTGGTGGGAGAGCCCGTCGGCGGCGCCCCGGTCGTTCCAGTCCATCGGGCTGGGCGTCTTGCGCGGGGTCACCTCCAGCTGCGACATCATAGTCTCGATGGGCTCCACTTTGTCGCCGTTCAATGGCGTCACGGGGGCACTCTTCGAATCGACGTTCCTTCTGAAAACCATTAAATTAGGGTATTGATAAAAAATTCATTGCGGTTCCAAAATTAGATGAAAAAGCATATCAAGCAGTGGTAACTTTACTAGCAGGCTAGTAGGCATATCGAATTGGAGAGGTGGGTGGCAAATTTTGATTTTAAATAGGCTACTGGCGGCAAATATGTAGGTAAATCCGCCACTGATCATCTCTGTTTTATTACAAGTGTCTGTGGTGTGTATTTTGAGTTTAGAGTACAAGTTCGATACAGTTTTAAATTCAACAGGTAGAATTTCAGAGGTTAGGTTTCATTGAAACTCGTAACGGGTAAACGGAAAGACAGAGTCAAAGGAGGAGCGTGACCGCTTTGGTCCCTTGCAATGGTCACGCACGAAGTTCTCTGGTAGTTAGGCGTATCTTTTTACCGGAAAGAGAGGTGCTCGATCCTCAGCTTGCTGGAGGCTCGGCTCATGATGGAGTCGCGCCGCTCGCGTTCTTCCCCGCCACTCAAGCTCTTCGTCAGAGCGCTGTAGTTGGGCTGCAGGTTCTTGTTTACTTCGTTCTGGTAGTCGGCCTGGAGCCACGGTGGTACCTGGGAAAACAAAATCTATATATATAAAAATGAAACCCGTTTTCCTTGGTCACGGCATCACGCGTGAATGGCTGGACCGATTTCACTAATTCTTTTTTTGTTGTATTTGTTATTATTAGGAGAAGGTTCTTATGAAAGAAAAAAATAAGAAAGTTGAGTGGAACATTAGAAAATTAAGATTTAGTTAAGACAGGACTACGTCTGTCGGGACAGCTAGTTTTATATAAATATCAAGTTTTATAAAACCCTATCAATAGATATTGGTCTGCTCTTAAAAACTCGATGTTTTACAAGCTTTATGACACTACAATAAAAGCTTGTTTTTTTAAAACATTTTTAGCCAACCTAGGTGATGCTAGGTTGTTATTATGTTGGGTATATCATTGTTATTTTACAAACAAGGTATGTATGCATACATTCAATATTCATACCCATTTAAGAGCGCCTTCATATCATATGCAACCTTTAATCCTCCCACTGCTGGGATACAGGTCTACCCTCTACCCTAAGAGCGCCTACGGGGCTATAAACAGGCTGTTTCGTTAGAGCGAAAAAACGTTTTTTTTTTTAATTTTTTGTATTAGCAACCGATGTTCCATAGCTTTAGAAGTGTTCATGCAAAATTTCAGCTTTTTTAGACGATATCTTGAGGTGGCGCATTAGGTTTGAATTTTTTAAGATTTTTTTTAATTTAAGTATAGGATACAAAAATGGGTTACAGCTAGATCTTTATTTCATCATAGGCGATATTCACCACAGGCGATATTACTATAAATTTACAATATTACCACTAAAATTATTGATATAGTTAACAACAATTAATAATACTGCTAAACTTATTTTGAAATGCATTTTTTTTGTGACGAAAATACTGAAATTTCATGTCGAAAAATGGCAAAGTTTCGCTTTGCTATTAGCCTGGTACTAATGATAAAAAACAGTTTCTGGTCCACAAACAGATAAAAAAGTGTTGTTACAAGCTTGAAGCATCTTTTCAAATCCTGAAAATAGCAAGAATACCTATGAATTAAAAAAAACCCTTTCGTTGACTTTTTTGTGTCGCAAATATGTCATTAACGCTAGAGGCTCTGTTCCATATGTGAAGGAAAGTTTTCACTGGAAGTTCTGTACAGTACTTTTCAGGTCATTTTGCAATTACAAACACATGTAACCATGGTAAAAACATTAGGTAAGCCTAATTTACAAGATGATGTGTCTTGATGCCAAACTAAATTCATACATAAATTTTTATGATGAAGGTTAGTTCATTTAAAAATAATTTTAGTTTATTTTTATTTGTTTTATTCTATTTATATAAAGGAAGAACCTTCTTAAACAGTTGAGAATACGTAAGTTTTCCTGGGACCTTGCTGCTTTGGTAAGACTGGAACCGGCAGAAATTGCAGAGCAAATCTGAAACTGACAGTTTTCATCGGCGCTTAGCAATAATTCAGCAATTGTTTGTGTTTTTTTTACTTTCATATCATTTCAAGTTTAGATCAACTTGTCGAACATTTTAATTATGTTGTCTAAGTCATTATTGGGACAATAATCTATATAAATAAATGAAATATTGTTTTTAGTTGAGCGTGTCATTTGTGAAGGCCTGAATCGATTTGGCTAAAACTTTTAGTAAGAAAGCCTTCAATTTAAACCCTAAATATAAATATGCATGACCAAAGTATATACTCCGGAATAAGGCTTCTTAAAAGTAAATTTCTTTTTTTTCTTGACAGCACTTTTGAAGAAATTATCAGATAATACAGAACATTTTCAAGATCGATTCGTAAGGTTTTATTAGAAAAATATGCATTTAAGTGTGAGTTGTGACTTTAAATAATTTAGAAATAGCATATTTCTGACAAAAAATTACGTAAGTAATAGCTATATTTTTCGTTTTTGATAACCTTACTACAAAATAAGAACCAATTCTTTCATTGTAACTATTTAAAAATATTTCCAATCCATTGAAATATTTACTAGTTTGTAACTGGTAACGAGAAAAGAGACAATTTTCTACGTTTGTAACCGGTTACAAAATACAGTTACATAGGCGGCCGAAAGAAAAACTTAAGCCAAAAAATTTTTATTTTTGAAAACTTCACTCTCAGTGCGCCACCTGAAGATACAGTCGTAGAGTTATGATTTTTTGCACAAATAAGGCTTCTAATTCTAATTCTAAATGAGGGTGATACGACCTGCACCGACGTCCCGCTTGGGGTGTGTTCTGCATTGCCCCCCGACTGCCAGCTTACCCCAACCATCCGAGCTCCCTAAAATAACGGAGCACGGCCTGGGGTCGCTGGCATACCTCCTCCACTTGCATTGCGCCAGGTGTTGTGGTACTTGAGACTTGTTGTGTGGTTTCTTCAAGGAGCCTCGACCTTGATCTTATGTCTGCCGTGGCCTCACAGTGCAACAGCACGTGCTCCACGGTTTCGTCCTCTTGTAAACAGCCTCGGCACAGCGGACTGTCCGTAGCTCCAATTTTGTGTAAGTGGTAATTTAGCTCACAGTGGCCAGTGATAATGCCTATCATTGTACGGAGATCTGTCCTGGTTAACTTGAGTAGTTTGTTGTTCGCTTTTCTATTTATCGATGGGTAAAAAGCTTTTGAGTGTTTACAATCTGTAGTTTTGTTCCATAGATTTTGCTGTTCTTTTTCCGTGTAGGCAATTAACAGGTTCCGTGTTTCCAATGCCGTTGGTTTACACAGTGCTGCAACATCTGCCTTAATTTCTTTCTTTATGCCTTCCTTTGCGAGTAAGTCGGCTTTGCTATTTCCTTCACATCCGCTGTGACTTTTTTGTCCATTCCACAGTAACTGTATATCTGGTTGCTCTGGACCTAGTTGTTGGCTTTCTGAGTGCGTAGATGATGGCGGCGCTATCAGTTGTGAACGTGAGTTGATCGTCTTTTCTCTCTATACTGCTTTCCGAGTCTTTTGTAAGTACCGATCTTGCCGCGAGCAGAAGGCCCAATCGCCTCTGCCTGCAATACGGTTGTAAGAAAAAAAAATATTGCCGGTTTCGCTCCGGCTTAAATTTAAACAGACGGTGAAACTTATAACACCCATTTTTGCGTCAACGATTTAAAAAAAAAACATTCTGTTGAAAATCTATTTCTATTTCTATTTCTATTCTATTCTATTCTTTTCTTACTATTTGCTAGAGTTACGATCTAAGTACCTTTAGTATACTCTGCTGTAGTCCTTGCTTATCCCTTATGATTTGTATGTGCGTGGCGAGCGGGTGGTGCGCGGCCGGTCGGCTGTCCAGCTCGTTTAGGCTCGTGGTGATCTTGTAGCGCACCGCCTCCAAGTATGTCAGCATGCTTCTCATCTAAACAAACAGAGTGTTCGACGCTCAGCATTTAGCCAAAATTCAGCAGATCCATAGAAAAAACTTAATAAAATCCTACTAATCCTACTATCCTACTATATACTATTATAAAGGCGAAAGTTTGTAAGTATGGATGTATGTATGGATGTTTGTTACTCTTTCACGCAAAAACGGCTGAACGGATTTACATGAAATTTGGAATGAAGGTTGTTCATGGTCTGGATTAACACATAGGTTACTTTTTATCCCGGAAAACGCAGGTGAAACAGCGGGGCGCAGTTAGTATTGTATAAAACAGTTGACTTTTAACGCGATTTCCGGGTCGGTCCCGTAGTAAAAGTTGTTCATAATGATGAGTATACTATGAGCCCCTTTGGCTTAGCTTACCCATTCCTTCTAAGTCTGTATGAAAATAATTTAATAATCTTTTTACGTGAAATAGTTTATCTGCCACGTTCTGCTGCGAGTCATCGTTGCCGAAGGTAGGTGTCTGCTTGATCGCCATCGATAGCTTCTCGAGGCCTTGCTTCGACTTCCGCTCCCTTTCGATGTCTTGCTTTACCAGTTGAAGTATTTTCAGTAAGGCCTGCAAGGGAAAATGACAATTAACTTTAGCCAAACCAGATAGAAGACGTACGACGACCGACAACGTACGACGGTACGGCATATCCAATGCAAGTTATTCCTCTCTCTAGCTAAGTATGGAAAAAGAAAAAATACAGGTTATGTTCAACGATTATATCGGTTGACTATTTTCTAGCTTACACATATTTTTTTTCAACAAACTAGGTAGACATGCGTTTGAACACAATCTCAGCCTATGGGAAGCGACATTGTGGTCGAAGATGTAGCACGCTTGCCTAGGAAATACCTATTCACTCTATTTTTAAATAACCCTAGGTTGAACTTTTTCGGGAAGACAGACGCCGGCAATGAGTTCCACACCTCTGCCGTCAAAATTAAAAAGGTGGAATGGAAACGCATTGTGCGTTTGAACGGAATATCCACCGTGAGAGGGTGTCTCATTTTTGTACGCCTGGTGCAGTTGTTGAAGAATGGAGATGGCAAGATTAGGTCATGCAGTTCTTGAGCACACTCACCGTAGTGTATAGTGTATCCTATAGAATATCGACAGACTGGCTATTTCACGCCGGTGTGACAGACTCTGGAGCCTTGAATCTATCAGCGTGTCGTTATTTATAAGCCTTTTGGCACGCTTTTCAATCGAGTCCGAAGCCTCAAGCTGATACTTGGCAGACCCATGCCACAGGTGGCAGCAGTACCTACTCCATACAAGATCGAACCTGTGCTTGGTGTAGGGTCGAAAGCTGTTCTGGAGTGAAGTACCGCCTAACCTTGGACCGGATACCAAGTTTTTAGCAGCAACTTTGGCTTTGGAGTCAATATACGAACCAATGTTCAAGTAAGACGTGAGATGGATACCCAAAAGCTCAAGCCGATTATCCGTCGGTATTGACACACCCCGGAAAGTAGGAGTGAGCACAAAGGGACATGTCAGAATTGGCCACCTTAACCTGTATGATTATCCCTTTACCTCAGTATGTGAAAAAGTCAGACCTGTTTACGCCGCTCTCGGTTCATAGCCAACGTGGTATGTTCGCAGTAGAAGTCCGGCAGCAGCTGCTCGCTGGCACCAGCGGGGGCTGATCGGACTCCGCGCACCACGCGCATGTCCACATTCGCGTTGGCATTCTTTATGGGTGCTACCAGGGAATTTGTTGCCTGGAATAGGATACAAATATTATGAAAGAACGGAGTAATCTTAATCCTGTCGTTACGTAGGTTTTTCAATATTGTGATAGGCAAGCTTGCGTTTGATCTGTTTTGGTAAGCAATGATGCGGTCTACGATGGAGCACGCTTGTCTAGAAGAAACTGATTCACTTGCGACTTGAAGACACTCAGATTATATTAGCTGGGAAATGATACTCAGTAAATATAATCCCACCAAAAACATAAATGTAAAAAAGGAGAGCCAAGTTCAATACAAAAATTATGCTTGGCTGTGGGCTTCGCCGCAAAAAGAATGGAGATCTAAATGAGTGCCAAGTTTGATGGTCAGTCCTGGAATTTATTTATGACAACATAAAATATCATTTTTCTTATAACTTAGGATAATATATTGTACCCTAAGGTTTGACTTGGCTAATTCTCATATACGAATTATTATGTTCGATGGCTAGTTTCTACCAGCATGCCAAATTTTCGAAATAATAAAATAAGAACCTACCTGTAGTTCGTTGTAATTCGCCATTCATTATCTGCTAACTTTTTAATACGCTTCCTGTTAATGCATTAATACTAAATCCCAGTTATATAGACTAATCTATTCTATCTATACTTCTATACTAATATTATAAAGAAGTAAAGTTTGTGTGTTTGTATATTTGTTAAATTGTAAGGGGTAATCTCGGGATCTACTGAACCGATTTTAAAAATTCTTTCACCAATAGAAAGCCACATTATTGCTGAGTGTCATAGGCTATATTTATTACCTGAAAAAATTATCGATCCTTAACAAAATAAGATCAAGTAAAAAAATTGCAACCAAAAACCTAAAAAAATAAATAAAGTATTTAATCTTAAACACAATATAAATAAAATGGGACAATAAATAAAAAATAAAGTTACGATAGATGAGAATAAAAATACGTTTATAGATAATAAATAATAGTTAAAAAAAACTAAAAAAACACGCTTTTTATAAAAAACCGAACTAAAAAAATAGAAAATAAAATTTTATAAAATTAAGAATAGGGTTGAAAATTTCAATAAATATAAATTAATAATAGTGTAAATAAATAAATATATGTATTTTATTTTTAAAAAGCGTGGGGTGCATGGGTGCATGGGTCATGTGCGTGGGTTTTGTATTGACAGACATGAGTAGAGTGATTAGCATTTTGATAATATCTTAGAAAGCACCCCACGCTTTTTAAAAAATAAAATACATATATTTATTTATTTACACTATTATTAATTTATATTTATTGAAATTTTCAACCCTATTCTTAATTTTATAAAATTTTATTTTCTATTTTTTTAGTTCGGTTTTTTATAAAAAGCGTGTTTTTTTAGTTTTTTTTAACTATTATTTATTTTTCGCTTTTTAGTTCGATTTGCTAACTATTAACCATCCTTATTATGTACAAATGTGTTGGTGTTATCCGATTTTGGCCGTCTGCTCAAGCAAATTAAAAATAAAATTGATGCGTAACAAAAAATATTGAGCAAAAAGATTTGTAGCCGCGTGGTTTCGATCCTCAGACCTCATAAAATAAAATTGATGCGTAACAAAAAATATTGAGCAAAATGATTTCTAGCGCGTGGTTTCGATCCAGGGACCTCTGGGTTATGAGCCCAGCACGATTCCACTGCGCCACTCTGTTCTCTGACACGAATGACGAAATTACCATTTGTAAGTTAAACGGTATTAAAAGTTAAAGAAACTTTATAGAAAAAGCGTGTTAAAAAAATTAATAGTTAAAAAAACTAAAAAACACGATTTGTTTAGTGTATTGTCATCGGTCCTCGATATATCTACAAAGTTTGAAAGAAATCTGACCGTTTGAAGTGGGTCAAAAACGCGCTCAAAGGAGTCGGTTACATACAAACATACAAACATACAAACATACAAACATACAGGTGAAGCTAATAAAAGCGTGTTAAAAATGTAAAAAATTATGAGAGAAAATATAAATAGTAATTTTAAAAAAATCTACTTATCACCCGCATAAAGACGCATTTAATCTACGTTTATCCCAAAATGTTTAAAAAATGAATATCCACCCGAGCGAAGCCGGGACGGGCCGCTAGTAACGTAATAAATACGAAAGTCGACTATATTAGTTATAAGTACTAAAACGGAAATATTTGGATTAAAAAAAAAATAAGGATGGTATTCAACTCGTTATATATTATGTTCACGTGAAGACATTAAAAGCCACATAAAGACCGGCTGTTATAAGTTTTGATTGCTGATTGCTGCGGAACTAAGTATAAGTTAAGTGTTCCAAAATTTTATTAAAATGATACTATATCAGTTTCCGATTTATTCCTTTGTATTCACCTATCTTTAATCAATTTAATCAATCAATTACCTATCTGTATGCCAAATTTGAACTTTCTAGGTCATCTGAAACATGGTTAGAGTTTTGGTCTATAGTTAGGTTAGGTTAGGTTAGGTGATAAAAATTACGACTTTTGGACGTTAATGTTTTGGACTTGAACTTGGCTTTACAAAACTCTAATGTTTCGCACAATAAAAGTGGAATCAAGGCGATTTGTACGCGTTTTTGATATTCAAGGTGCATAGTTTTTTTTTATAACGTTTCACACTCATAGCCCCACTAGGATAAATCCTGTGTCGGGGATGCCATAGAACACACACAAAGACAAGGACAACTAACACCTAGACTCAGAACAGATATTTAAATTCATCATTCAAACATCTGCCCGGCCGGGAATCGAACCCGGGACCAGGGCTTATAAGGATATACTACCGCTGAGCAAAAATGGTCGTGTAAAGTTTGGAAAGGAGCGAGAAATACCGAGACGTATCCATCAATTGTGAACCTGGCTTACTACGGTTATGAGCCCAGATAAAAATGATGAGATGTGGTTCGCAAATACAAGTTACATTTTAAAGATTTTTCTTACGTAATTGAGTGACGAGACGAGAAAAACACTCGCCTGATGTTAAACGTCACGTTTGCCCATAACAAGTCTGCGCCACCCAGAATTTTGAACTCGCAGTATTCAAGACCCTGCGTGGCACAGCACTACACTCGTCATCCTGAGATATAAGATCCAGTTGCATGGCCCATAGTGCAACAGATTATCGCTGTGGTAAGCGTAGCTACAAGAAGCGAGTGATAGAGAAGTGAGTGACAGCACATGATAGAACTACACCCAGAAATGGTCCCTTACATCTGCCAGCTGCGGAGGCACGGCCGCCGTGAGCCGTAAGTAGCAATCGGCCGAAATCTTTAGTTGAGCCAATCTCTCTTCTTCAAGAGACTCCAGCATGCCGGCACCCTTCACCACGCTCGTCTCCCATTCTAACCTGGAAAGCAGTTTATAGATTATTATAATTATGTAGGTAAATTTTATAAGCATCCCTAAATCAACGTGTCCGGGTATTGTGAAAATCAGTTTTCATTAAATTCACTTCAATCAACCGAAACTCAGATAAAAGCAAAGTGTTTGACGTGTTAGTTAGATTAGGTCTAAAGGTCGATGTATTTACCTTGCTCTCTCGGCTTGTACGCAAACATTATAATATTCGACTTCAGTTTTCTTGACCGCATCTTCCGTCTTCCTCTTCTTCACCTGCAGTTTAGCTGCATCCCTCTCGCTCGTGGGGTTTGGTACCCTCTCCGCCCTCGCAGCACTCAGGATGGAGTGCGCGTGAGGAATATGCCCCATGCTTGAGCTTCGCGCCATCCGGCTATGAAAAATAAGCAAGTTAACGAAGTGGCTTTGATGAGCTAATTCGCAATTGGATAATTCACTTAGCAGTTCGCAGTGCATAGAAGGATCCCTCTAACTTGAACGAGCCAATGTCCTTTCAGTCTAATGATCAAAGTGTTAAAGAGGACGTTGGCGTCGCCAAGGTTCCCCACATCCTTATGCTAGCAGACCTAGTGTCCAGTGATGCGTCTTGGAGTTTCTCGTTTTCTCTCGCAGCTGTGTGGGAATGTTTCTTGGATTTGGCTTCGGCTGTCCTCCAGTCGGTCAGCGTGCGTGTTGTCTTGTCCACATTACCCTCAATCTGGAGAGAGAAAAGTGGCTAAATGAGCAAGTGGTAAACCGCAGAATATTGCCCCAGCTAGCTGGGTCGCTGGAGTCAATATACAATAGTTCCAGAAAGATAAGATAAATTAATGTAAACCTTGTGAGGTAAGTCTGAACAGTGAATGGCATCATTGTTTTAAAACTAAACTGCTGCATATTTTAGGCTTTGACTACCTAACTACCTTTGACTTTGAAAAATATTTTTTTATTCTTTTCTACGCTTTATGCTCACCTTTTTCCTAAGTTTCAGTTGACTATCGATCACGTTTTTCATTGGCTTCACTAGTTCGTCAGACAGAGCGCTTGAATAATTTCTGGAAATAATAAAACATTTTGCAGTATAATAAATTGTTAGATGATACAAGAGCATTATTTTTACAAAACAAAAAACAAAAACCGACTTCAAAAGACCGACTATTGAGTTATTCATCTATTTGTCGCGCACGTACTTAATGCAAATTTAAGACTTATATGGTTTTCTCATGGATACCATTATCAGAACTGGACTAAATTGAAATGGGACCAAATGGGAAGCGTCAGCTTTCAAATAAAAAAAGAATCATCAAAATCGATTCACCCAGTCAAAAGTTATGAGGTAACAAACATAAAAAAAAACATACAGACGAATTGATAACCTCCTCCTTCTTTGAAGTCGGTTAAAAATACGTTTTATTTTATGCACTCATTGTTTGTACCCTTTCGGCCGCCTATGTAACTTACGTTGGATGCTGTGAGGCGGACTTGCATATTGTTTAACAATACATGTTTGCCTCAGAGCAAAAGTGTTTTTTTGAAATGTTTGGTTCGATAGCATCTGGACTTTTATTTATATGACATGACGATTTTTGACCACGTTATCAAAACAAGACAAATTACGAAAATGTGATTAATACAGTCACCCAGAAGTACTTTATCATACATCGATTTATTTATATCTATTAAATCTCAGGTCAAAATCGGATAAGCAGATAGCAGGTTTGGTTGTTTATTTGATTTGAACTTTTAATATTATTCTTGGGACCTTTTAGTAAGAATTAATAAAAGCAATTGATTTTTTTGTTATACGATCAAATAGTATGGTTTGCAGTTGAATAGTAAAAAATAATGTACCTATGAATTTCTGCTCGTTTCTCCATCTCTATAGCGACGTGTTTCCAGGCCTCTGCGCAGGAGCCGACGCTTTCTTTGCACGCCTTGCTCAGTTTCGTACCCAATTTCGCTAGACATTTTGAGTAGTAGTGCTCCGCCTCAATTCTGGAAGAAAAAAATAAGCATGAATTATTTCGCAAACCACAGCGGAAGCAAGCGTTCATAGGAAATGTGGGTGAGGCTAGGCTATGTGTCTTTTATGACACGCTCTGCGGTTGTGCAAAGTACTGATAATGCTGTCTCGCCCAATGGGGCCGATGCGTTTTTAGAGCGCGAGTCGTTTACGTCTAGCGATGTCCCACTTGGCGGAACCTCGCGGCGAGCTATTTCTGGTTTTGTGGCCATTGCCGCGCCCTTACTTTGAGCGGCCGACTCGATACGATATTTAATTGGCCGGCGAAAGTTCTACGCGTGCGAACAATGCGGTAATCAATTATGCGTCATGACGAGAGCTCTCGTATTGTCCCTAGATCGAGATGAACGAGAGCCGAGATCCGAGCTGAATGAAGGATCGGTCCGTTAGTCGCCGAACAATAACGTATTGTTTTAGAATCGATAGAAAGTAAACGGCGAGGAAATAACGATAAGATCTCTTATCTGTCACGTGCACGACTGGGTCAGAAGGAATGAGAAGCTGTTTGAGTGAACGGTGCTAAAACGATTCAAGACAGTTTTGCCACTGTATAAAAACATTACAATGTAGGCGGCGCAGTTAAAATGCTTGCACGTTATTACGGTATTATCAGTTGACGCATGCTTGCAGCTTGAAGGTCGAGAAACATAATTAACACAAATACGCAGGTGACAGCGGCGTGTGTGCGGTATGCTCTACTGGCATAAGTAATTTTACCACTACTCCACATCCACACGCCTAGTCTTAAAAGTAGGTTATCAGACCAATGTAAATATTGTGGGGCACTTCGATTTCATTCGAGTTCTATTTCGGATTCACGAGTGGTGCTGATGGAGTTTCTTTGTCTCTTTCTTTTACATGATTTAAGACGTAATGATAGGGGTGTACCTTTCTTGAAGTATCGCTGCTAATTCCTTGCTGAAGTCGCTTCCTTGTTTCACGTAGCGTCGCAACTCATCGAAGCCATTCTGTGCCTGAAACAAAAGTATAATGGTTAGAGTAAACAGTCGTCGGTCACATACAAACAATAAGATTCATAACGCCATAGAATGTGTAATAGTTCAAGTAGTAACGCTGATAAAGTGACACAGGAACGGAACCCGTACTCTAAGGAACTGGTTGTTCCATCTTTATCAAATTGCGATGGCCGTGAGGTCAAACTGCATACTGCACCTTATCTTCACACTAGTGATCCAGATCAAACAAAAATAATAACAGAGAGAGATCTAAAATCTAATTAAAAATAGAGAGAATTATAACCTAGTTAGCTACTAGTACATCTGGTCTCTCGACAAAAATTATTTAAAGATTTGTAGTTATCGCTTGTGCTCACTGCTTAGTCTGTGGTTTAATACTAATTAACTCAAGTGCCTAAATAGTTGTTATTTGACGTAGAAGGTTAGAAGGAAGGCAATATAAGGTCGTCACGGAGTGCGTTGGTGTTGGTCGGAACTAAGTTTTAGCAGTTAAGAACTTTTTGGCGAAAGAAAATATCTGCATAACTGAGGAAACTGCATAGGTACGTCTGGACAAGAAATTCAATGGCGTATGCAAAACCACCAACTCGCACTTAGCTTTACGCTGTTAAAGCTCTAAATTGTTTGTGTCATTTTAATATGATTTCATTATGTTATTTGAATTTGTTTACATAAGTGATTCTATTCTCACTTACAGAGTTCTTTGTGATTTGTGTTGTGTTCTCTTAGATGCAATTTTAGGGTTCCGCGCTCGTTTTAAAAACGGTGGTTCAGAACTCTCGATAAGCGAGTTTTCGCTGTGACAGATTTATTTCCTATGACTTTGGCTGTCTTCTTTATTTATATCAAAATTAATCTATATTTCCTTTGGTCAACCCTTCACGCGTGAACGGATAGAACAATTTCGCTAATTCTTTTTTTGTTGTGTTAATTATTTATTATTGTCAGAAGGAAATTGTGCGGAACATTAGAAAATTCAAGACAATTCGTATTTAATATTTATAGTTAAAACAGGATGTTTTCAGCGTGCAGCGTGGTGGAATACGGCCTATTCACCCTTCGAGGATAGACCTGGTATCCCAGCTGTGGGATGATTAAAGGTTGAGTCGAGTTAAAAACTGTTACTTATAAATCTACAGCACTATCTGATGATGCTAAATAGTCAGTTATTATGAAGATGATGATATTTATCTACGCTAATATTAAAAAGAGGAAAGATTAGTATTTTTGTAACGATTAAACTCAAAAACTACTAGACCAATTTCAAAAATTCTTTCACCATTATAATGGTACATTATCCCTGAGTAGCATAGACTATATTTCACCCCCGTGCAAAGCCGGGGCAGGTCGGTAACTTCTAATATAGCTACGGTACTTACTCCAGCATGAGCGTGTCACGTCACGACTCACGACATGCACTTGTCAGCTTTTTTGCGCTTATTTAGTTACGTCAGCAGAAGTTCCGTTCCCGTGGGAACCAATTACACGTGGTAGCGTCTTATAAAGGAAATTATAATATTGTTATGATAGCTTTTAAATATTGAACAAATAAGTGCAAATAACGGCTGCGAGCTAGCATGTTTTGTTAAAGATTTTCAAATTTCTTAGCATCCGAGGATATGGAAACTAACGTGGTTTTCATACATTTTGTTGTAATTAAAGCAGGTATTATAGAGTTGAATATCCCGACATAGTTTCAATTGCACCATATTTAATATTTTCTTCAAGGAGTGATTGTTTTTAAGAGTCAGCTTTACTCTACGCAACCTCTTTCCATCCCGTAATAATTTTAACGAAATCGGCGATAATAATAATTCTTCGAGATAATTAGGATCTACAATAGGTACCTATACATTTGATCTATATTTGCATAGCCTCAGGTTCAATCAAATGAAAGAAAACAATAACAACAAATACAACAAGGCTACCAGTGAAGCAGAATACAAAATAAAAACGGAGTTGGCAATATCTATGAACCGCGCCACACTGGTAACATAATCTTCTTCGTATAACTTTTAAGTGTGGAATTACACACTATGTGACAAGGGTACACTCTACCAGTAGAAAAAAACCGAGAAGTCGGTCGATACCTCGATATTATTGTAGAGCAGTTACACAACTGCGTTTGCGATTTTAACTTGTGGTACCTGTAGTGCAAAGTAAGCAATGAGTTCCCATGCCAGAACTCTTACCATGTATCACCGGGGAAGCTGAAACTTATTTATGAAACAAATCTTATTTTATGTTACAAAAGTAGTTCATATGCAACCTTTAATCCTCCCACTGCTGGGATGCAGATTCTCATGCACCATTAGTTTTTGAAACTTGATAGGCGTGATCTGCTCCAGTGAACGCCGCAGACTGGGACACTTTGAAACACTTTGATCCATCTAGCCCGTTACCGGGGCAGAGCCACCGGGCGGGATGAGACCCAGTCTCTAATCTCATAAGATACCAAAATAGAACTACTTATATAATGTAGCTGATAAGAATATGTAAGTATAGAATACTAATAGCATTGCTTTGCAAATTTTGCAGTTTTCAAAAATTCTGTGCATTGGCAAATGGCAAAACATCTTAGTATCAACTTATAAAAGATCCTTGTCTTGAAGATATGCTTTTGATTGACAGTGCATGCTCGTAGTGCGTATGTACAAAACCAAGACAAAGAGATATTCAGACAATTTTTTCAGCAATATTTTCTCAAAGTAACCGTTTAAAAGCCACGTAGAAAAAATTAAAAAGCATCTACTTACTGAAATGTTTCCTTCCACAGTCTTACCAACTCGCTCTTGATAATGCATTTGACTGTACATACGGACACGGACAAGGAAACATTAGATAGTAATAATTAGAGGTGTTAGTACGTTGGTAAGTGCTGACTCACAGCAGGATGTTTTGATTACAATCCAGCAGGGGCGAATCAAGCTGCTTGCATTTGGGGGCTCTCACGTTTTTTTTAGTGACAAATCGAGCAAATCGCCCACCTGATTTAAAACGTCACGTTTGACTACTACAGGTCTGTGCCACCCAGCATTTTAATAAAACTGAGATAAATTATTACCTTCTCAAAAGTCTAAAACTAGAAAATTAAGAATCTAATCTAATCTGGAATCCTGAGCTGAAGTTTGAACGTCAACAATGTTAGCACGCAATTAGTTTAGTAGATTCGGGAAAAAAATATTTTGAGAGTGACAAAACGAGCAAGTCGCTTGCCTGGTGGTATAGTCGTCACAAAATAAGAGGCCCGTTTGGACACTTGAGAAAGACCATAGAATGTAACTTGGAACGCTTTTCGCGCATACTTTATGCTACATGTAATGTCAAATTATAACGAAACTCTCAAAAACAGTAACAGTAATATTTGAAAAAAGAAGACTGAGAAAGTCTTCTTTTTTCAAATATTAGTGTTGTAACTTGTAATGTAACCAATTAATTATTGAATTGACGATAGCTCAACTGACGATTTTGGCTCATCATCCGAAGAAAATTATTGAATGAAGATTCAATCACTTTCGTTTTTTCTTGTTTTTTTTTTTTTGCCTTCGAATGAATGTTATTGTAACTAAAAATATTAAATTAAAGACAAATTGACCTCTCGCACCATTTCGTATTATTTCAATATACCTTTTCGAATCGTAACCTTAATCCAATGTACTTTACAATACAAAATCAAATCGATCAAATACTTACTCATACAAACTTGAATTGATTTATCGTGAGTATCGAGTACCGAGTCGTATGGTTACATCACTAGTTACGTCGCAATGACAGACGTCCAAACGGGCTTCTTATTTTTTGACGACTATAACAGATACCGAGAGGGAGGGGCGAGGGGGGGGGGGGTGTATCCTGGGCCGTTCGAGATTATCTCAATCATCTCACTGTCATGGCATTATGAGAGCGACAGTGTCCGAGATAATAACTCACTCGCCAGAATAAAGATGTTCAGTGTCACATTGTGTGGATATAATTTTGCCAGTATCTTTATTATGAAAATCCTTATTGTACGTTCATAATTATATGAACTCGTAATAAGTTTTAAGTTTTTACGTATTAAGTTTCAGTCCTGTACTTAACAATGATTATTCGATAACTTTGTGATAGTACCTACTATTATCATGTCTCATACCTTCAAATTACTTAACATCGATAAAATGTGTAGTATTATAATACGTCGTAGCGCCCCCCCCCCCCCCCCCCCCCCCGATACTCGATGAGTCCATCACAATACAATGATCTCGGTCAGAGCTAATAATGACGAAACTCTTTTAATTTCAAGGTCATTATATCTAAATGATCCTATACCCTTTTCCGTTATTTCGTTGGTTGCCTAAAGTTCATTCTCCAAATTTTTTTTTCTCGAGTCTTGATTCTCGACTAAGTGATCCTGAAAGATAATAATTGAAGCAACGAACGGTCTGATAGACTTTAGATGACTGCAGTTGCATTTATGACTATCTATAGTGTATTCTGTACTATAGTCGATTCTCGGGACTTCGTGCCTATAGTGCTGTTACGCTTTCGGTCTCGCAAGCTTAGAGCTATAGGTAAATATAGCCTATAGCGTTCAGGGATAGTACCTATAGCTTTCCACTGATAAAAAATTTTCAAAATCGGGCCTGTTGTTTTGGAGATAAGATACGTACAAGCATGCAAACTTTACTTCTTTGTAATATGTATCTATAGATTACAGTATTTCGGACGGCTTGTCAGTCGTTTGTTAGAAACCGTATCTTTATCAAAACATTGGAACTGCTTATATGTTCTGAGTGTAAGACTTTTGTAGGAGTTTTGTGGGACTAGAATGAAATTAATTCACTCAAAGGAGACATTTCCTCAGTTCATCATTTCCTCAGTTTTGAGTTGCACGACCATTTTTTTTCTTTCTAGCTTAAATAAGTCCGCATTTGACCTAGTTCTTGCTAGGTAAATCTACCTTCTAATTAACATTCAGTTTATTGCCCTTCGAGTAAGGTTCTTAAGGGACATATTCATTAACATAGCCTTTAGCATCAATCAAAAAATGATTCACAGAAATCAAATGATTCGATTCTAACCTTTCAGTAAAGGTTCCGTAACATAGTATAAAAGTGCGAAAATGCTATAAACATGTGCATGGAACTCTCTAGGTTTGTGATGCCAGGGCACTAGAATATAGCATCGGTATTCCCCTGCCTTAGAGGGGCTAGTTAGCTCGGAAAAATTGGGTTTCCGATCTCATCTGGCACAAATCACGAAACTTGACATGCATGAAGCTTTTATATGTGTAATTAAATCCCGAAGTAGAAACACCTTGGGAGTTTTTCTCGTAGGTTGAACCGTTTTTGAGAAAATCTCAAAGAAACATATTTTGAGACACAAAAAGGGGGGGAGGGAGGGAAACAATCGTCTCCCGAGGTGGGACCGAACTTTTGCTAACTAGCCGCACTGCCTGTGGTGCTGTGCCACTGCCTATTAAAAGGGGGCATCTGGGCTCGGGAGTGGTTGGAAGAGGACGATAAAATCGGGTGACGCACGTCGCCGTCGGAGGTGTTTGGAACAGCATTAAGTTGTTTTGGGAGGAACTGAAGAGCGGTGCGGACTCCGGTGAGTTATTTGGGAGCCCTCCGTCAAGCACCAAGGCAGGTCACCGGGGGGTGTTAGTGGGTACAATTCCTCATAACCCGGCTGCACCCCATGGCAGCCGGACATCTAGTGAAGATTTCCCCCTCGGAAAGAAAAAATAAAGGTTCAGAATGAACCAAGCTAACACTTGCGTACGTAAATACGGAATTTGTATCGAATTTCATACGAACTTTAATTCTTTATTTCTGAATTAAAGAATTGTTTCAAATTCGATATGAATTAACGAACATACACACCTATATCTTACGCGATACTAACTATTATTTATTCTGTAACGATATTTAGGTATCCAAGAACGTAGATTGTATGTATCGGTGCATTTTAATAACTAACAATGACAAACAAGACAATGTCAAACTGACCTTGCCTTTGTAAAGAGTAGGTATAACCACAGAATTGATAATAGTACAACGTTAAATAACTAATTATTGTTCGAGTTTACCTGTGTATGTACTTAAAAATATATCCTACTTCCTACTAATATTATAAACGCGAAAGTTTGTAAGCATGTATGTTTGTTACTCTTTCACGCAAAAACGGCTGAACGGATTTACATAAAATTTGGAATGATGTTGTTTATGGTCTGGATTAACACATAGGCTACTTTTTATCCCAGAAAAAGCGGGTGAAACCGCGGGGCGCAGCTAGTATATTAAAATGATTATTTTCTATTACCAGCTGGACGCCGCGGCTTAACCACGTTTATCGGCATAAAAAGTAGCCTATATATTCATCCAGGGTACAAGCTAGCTTCGTACTAAATTTTATTAAAATCCATTAAACCGTTTTTGTTTGATTGTGCAACAAACATCCAAACTCACAAACATCCAAAGATTGACATTTACTCGTATAACAATATTTAAGTTTTTCATTTAGATTACTGTTACATTATATATTATTAGTCTTATTACGGGTGGCGTCGATCATTATTTTGCAATTCGCTCACTATCGATTCGATAAATATCAATTAAACAGAATATTAAAATAATGGTTTTCACTATTAGCACGCGATGCTGTTTTTATTTAATAGCAACTGTCATTAATTTAAGTCGAGGTCGACGATGGTATTTATTAAGGAAAATAGTGGTAATAATAATACAATTGCTTATACAGAATGTATTTTGATATGCAGCCATAACAGCTAATTTTCGAAGTTCGTGGATTGAATTTCTGTTTACCGTTAAAATTACCCGATATGGATTTTTATGTCAAAATACAGCGTTTAGTTCAGTTTTAAAAGTATCAAAATCATGAAGTTCAAAATCTGAAAGCCAGTTCCTGTTTGAAGATAGCTAGATTGGTTTATTTCGAATTTCGAACATCAGAGAAGTTAGCCAATAAGGCCGCTGTATCATCATAGACTAGAGATAGAGGTCCTTAGTTACTGGTTTAATTCCTATAATTGCTAAAACTGCAAATAAATCAGCTGTTCTATATAAAAGGCTTCAAAGAAGGAAAACATCGTGAGGAAACCTGCATACGTCCGGAGAAGAAATTCAACGGCGAATGTGAATCCACCAACCCGCACTTGGCCAGCGTGGTGGATTACGGCCTAATCATCGGGGTAGACCTGTATTCCAGCAGTTAGTAGGAGGATTAAAGGTTGAGAATGATGATGATGACATACAAATACTTATCAATATTTTTTTATGTTTTACGATTTGTTTACATATCTTGAATATGTATTTTAGGAAGGGGGTCCACTAGCAAGTTGTAGAAGTGGATGAGTAGCCTCCTGACCCAGCAAAATAAACTCGATTGGTAATGAAGTCCTGATTCACCTCTCACAAAACCAAAACACCCTTTATAAAAAGTATCTAGTTCATCATTCCTTTTACATAAATTAAAGTCTAACTGACTTCAGTCGCTTTAGTTGTCGAAGTGCTGTAGAGTATACCGTGACGTCACCTACTAGCGACCTTCCCCGAACCTAGACGAGCCTATCGACAGCTCTTATATTCGGAAAAGAAGCGCGTTGTGAGTTGTAGCTTGTAGCACATTATGTGGTAAAAAACGCTCGTGTAGGCCGAGTGGCTAGCCCTGGTGTCAGTTTTTAGGCCGCCTGAAGGCCTCTGACAAGGATTGACGCTTGCCATAGGACAAATAACACTGAGAAAAATGGCCACCCACCCTAAAAACTAGTGCTAGTACTAGTTTTTACGATGAATACCACATATTATGATGGTTGTCACCGTAAAAACTGGTGCTCATCGTACTTTTTGGTGATTATCAGTATGCTCCGTACTTTAGGTGAATCCATCGGAATTTTGATGGCCATTTTTCTCAGTGAACCGGGACCTACAATTTAACGTGTCATCCGACCCACGGTAGTCCACAGTTATAAAGGCCACCATCCGATGACTGACTGACCTAGTCGAGCTAAGCTAGTGGTTGTAGCACGTAAGTATGTAATTTACTCTTTTTGTGCCGGAGGCAAACAAGCTAACGGGCGGTTTACTAAGCAA
This sequence comes from Alcis repandata, assembly GCA_949125135.1. NCBI lineage: Eukaryota > Metazoa > Arthropoda > Insecta > Lepidoptera > Geometridae > Alcis > Alcis repandata. The sequence continues at coordinate 9,176,820 of OX421221.1, read as the reverse complement.
TCATCGCTTTACAGAGTTCACTAGAAGACGTTTACAAGACTAGACTAAAAGATGGCGTACTGAAAAGGAGACCTATACCAGTATTTTGACTATACCTTAGTATTCTGTGCCGATAATCAGCAGTGGATGGAAAACGAAAACGCTTGGATGCAATGATGCCATTGTCAGGTAAAAATATAAGGCGGTTACCATGAGTTCTCATTTAGAAAGCTGGAAAGCGTCTAACTGCCATCTCGTGGTATGGTGTTAGTGGTAAAACTTCTCTGATGAGTATTTGTAAATATCGTGGTAAGCACACTCATCATACTAATGGTCGCGAAAATTTGTCTGTATGTTTGTTAGGTACTTTGTACGCTGAAATGGTTGGACAGATTTAAGTGAAATTTGGAATGGAGATAGGTTTTACGTTGGATTACCAATTGGCTACTCTTCATAAACCTCATAATCACCGCGCGGTCATCACCTAGCCACTATTATAAAATTGAAACTTTGTCTGTATGTTTGTTACTCCTTTACAATGAAACAGCTCGATGAAATTGGATTTAATTTAGAATAGAGGTAGGTTTTACTTTGGTTTTATACATAGGCTACTTTTCATTATCCTCTTGATTACCAGGCGGGCAAAAACGCTGGACGCAGCTAGTATTATAAATTGGAATATTTATATCTTTGTTACTCTTTCACGTTGAAACGACTGGTATAAAATTTGGAATAGAGATAGCTTATACCCTGAATAAAATACGCTTTTCATTATTATCAATTTCAGCACCGTTTTTAATATCACGCGGGCAAACCGCGAGCGCATCGGCTGTATTTCTTCGGCAAAATATAGACACAGGTTACGTAATAGTTTCTAAGTGATTGTTCTGTCACTTAGTTGTTACGTGTCATTTGATGACGTCATCGCATTGTACCTATCAGTTCAAGTTCGAGGAAAATGAGTTTCCTGTTCGCGGTTTATGTAACTGAAAATTGCACGCTATCATATTTGCGTCATGTTATTAATTTAAACATGTCCCTAAGTACGTAAGTCCCAATCGACCTATGATGATTATTAGGCTAGGCGTATATTGGGACGCAGGTGACGCAGGTCCACGCAGCGCAGATTTTGTTATGAACGTACTGAGAGCTGCGTACGTTGCGGTGTCCTGTACCCTAGCCAAGTTGCATTCTATAATTAAAACGATTTACTCGTGATATATTATAAAAGTAAGAAAATGTATGGGAATTACATTTTGTATTATCTATAGACAAATATATTTGTAGATTCTTCTAAATCCTATGACAGAAATGCCAAACATTCCATACATTCCATACATTTTCCTACTTTTTTATATCGTTTCAATTATAGAATTCGCAACTTGGCTAGGGCTGTATGGCGCCCTATTTTTGTCTTTCCTGCCTTGTCCTAAAAAGTTGTTCTGCGTTGTGCTGCGTCACTGGCGTCTCAGCATACGCTTAGCCTTTCATGGTAGGTACATTGTAGCTATTAATTCATTTAACACTCTATTTCATGCCAAGTTCAACTTTCGTTTTATTTTAGACGAGCATTTAGTTTGATTACAGTAATTTGGTTGTTTGTGTCATAAATGTTTTACCAAAACCGGACGAGTCAGGTTTCCGAAAAAACATCAAATCGTGAAATATGTATAAGAAAAACCTATACCGATTTAAATTTACCAATATACTGATTTGGGATCTCTTCCAGACTAATAGCTACCTTCTAACGACAAAAGTTAAGCGGTCAAAAGCAAAACCACAGCGGTCATCTAATTATCTTACGAACGAACAGCGGCCTATAGTAGCCTCGATTACATCCACATTCTTTTACTCTTAAATACAGGGTTATCTTTAATTATCAAAAAACTTTCGCAAAACTCTAGGTCATACGTAACAACTCGTATTCTTATTTTTTTACAAATCTGAAATATTTGGTATTTTTTTTGGTCTTATTCTCAGTCTTAACTACGGTCCAGAGTTATATCGTGTTTGTAACTTTTGTAACTTATTGTGATTATTTCGATCCAATTTATTTGTTTATGTTTCCAAAGAAAAGGAACGGACCATATAGTCACTCAACAGTGATAAGGTTGACTGTAGAAAAAAGCTTGTAAGAGGTTTTTGGTACCTCTTTTTTATACTTTTTTTTCGTTAAATTTTGTTGAAAATAACCCTGTACACGCCATGTTGTAATGTAGCATGCAGTTTCTATTGAAGTATTCAAGACAGGCGCCGACAAATCGCGCTTTAGGCGCAGGTCACGCGCTTCCACCCGTCAATAGATTAAATTATACCACATAACACCACCGTACCAACAAAATGTACGATAACTTTCTTTACGTCACTTTCACTGTGCACGAAAATGAGCCCAATTTCAATGACGACAAGGTTCATCAGTTTGCCGGTGACGGGAGTGCTATTTGAATTTCGAATCATGAGTGGAATGGCGAAGAGCGCACGCGCTTCCGTTCGTCGGGAAGCGCTGTTACGAAAATGGTATCGAATCTAAAATAGATTTAGTTTCTTTTGTCTCTTGAATTTGTTTTATTGTGATGAGTCGTTGTCGTACTGTTTTTGGTTACCCACATTTTTTTCCAGTGAGTTGTAGTAGTACAGTGGTATGTTTGTAAGTTTTTTGTTAATTAAAAATAGTGCGTAGGTTAAACTGTAGGCTTATGTTTTTCATTCATTACTAGTTTTACTGCCAATCTTTCGATGTCTAACAAAATTACAATTGCTTGTATTGCATATTCTAACTGAAGGATCACAGAATCACAGACCATCGTAACTTAGGCATGATTAACTATTTTTACTAGAGCAAAAATCTATAAGTACTAATATTATAGAGAGGTAATGTTTGTCTGCAGCTATATTCGTAGAGCGTTATTTCCAATTCGATAAGGTGTGATAAAAACTAATGGAAAGCTACCGTATCCCTGAGCGCTATAGGCTATAGGTATATTACAGCCCCAAGCCTGCGAGACCGATTTCCAGGCTGCACTGGGCAATTAGTCACGAATAATAGCTAGTTACACATATAAAGATAGATATACCTTCCAAACTTCCAAATTTCATAATTCTATTAGGCTGCTGTTGATATTATTATAATATGTCAGCAGGTCAGGCAGTATGCTGAATTAGGATTGGGTTTGTGACAATTTTACTAGGTACTATATGTTAACTTCTGTTTTAATGGTGTATATATGTATTTTATTGTATTTGGTTTTAATTTTGGTATTGTTTGTATCACATACTTGTCTGTTATTGTCTGTATTCTGTAATGCCATTTTAGCCATTTTAGTCATATAGACGGATCTAAAGGAGCTCTTGCAGACAGCCAAGAGAATAAAGGTTGCATATCTTGACCATGTACTGCGGCCTTCTGCAACTAATATGATTGGGCAAGATTGAGGGTTCACGATGCTTTGAGACGAGGAAGAAGACATGGTTGCGAAACATCCAAAAGTAAACAAGCATCGCCACTTTTCCGATTGGCTCAAAATAAGGAGGAGTTCGTTAAGCTGACGATCAACCTCCAGTCCTCCTCGACCTAGCCCAGTAGTGGCGTGGCATCAGATGATAAAAGAAACTTACCCAATAGTTATCCTTAAAGACTTGGTTATTCGAGGACCTGAGGTGGATCATGTCTTCGAAGGTGTTCTGCCACCGGTCCATGCCGGCGGCGATCTTGTTGGACACGTTCTCCCGGTTCATGGCGCCCTCGCTGGCGGCCGCGAGAGCCGCATCACTGCACCGTGCCTCCTTGCTACTAGTGCTTATGGCACTCAACGTTCTGAAACAAGGAGAGTTACGTTTAAACTCAAGGTGTCCTCAACCTGATTGCCTGGAAGATTGGTCTTAACGGGATTCTATTGTTGTACTGGTTTATCCTTCTGCTTGTAATTTTTGGTCTTCTCCAACCCAACCCCGAAGTTAGCGAAAAAAATCAGCTGTTCCATACATTTTGTGTAGTGTCATTGACATTTTTCTATGGAACATCCGATTCTTTTTTCATGAATTCTGGGTTGGTCCCATAGTGAAACTTGTTCATAATGATGAGTAATATGAGCCCCCTTCGGCTTAGCATACCCTTTATGTATAGTGTAATAAATAAATTAAAAAAGGTAAAACTCAAGTTGCAGCTAGTTTGAAATATCAGTGTGACTGAATTGTGAAATCACACCAGCGAGTTCTGTACCTACTCGACTACTCGTATAGTCTGTAGGTATGTGTGAATCATACCACCGCGACCCAACTTCCTATTGAGGATGCGTAAGAATCTTACTCACAGTTTCCCATAATTACGATCCTTTATTTAAGAATTGTTTGTGTCGGGAAGTGTACACGATCGCTTATTTAATGTTGTCGGGAAGTGTACCAACTTGTGTATGTATGTGACCATAAAAGTAGAAAGAGAAAAAGAGTACCGACTAAAATGTTTTATTACATTTCTATTTTTATTTTTATTTTTTTTATTTTATTTCTACTGCATACTTTATTTTATTTTACATTTCTAACGACTTCTACTACGAGTATTTCATAGTAAAAGTTGTTCATAATCATGAATACTATGAGCCTCTTTCGGATTAGCATACCATTTATGAATAACCCTGTATTATTGTGTGAGGCCGAAAATCTACGTCACAAGATTGGAGCCTGGGTCTTATCTGTTTCTTTCTGTGGCTTCGTACCTCCCAAAGGGATAAATCTATGGTTACAACATGGTGTTAGGCTTTCGGTTAGGGACCACATAACCAGTAGACAGCTCGTACCTATTCTTAAGTCACGTAAATAGCTTAACCTCATCAGTGTGGCGCTGCGAATGTGTGCTCAACAAATTTTATCTTATCCCGTGGGAGGAGTAGAGGTAAAAGATTTCATCCACATGTGCAGGCAATTGTTTTATTATCTTTGCCCCAGCGCGCAGTTCTTTTTGAATGGCAGTGCAATTTAGTGAGTCAGACGGTAATTTTGTGTTATTTCGCAATCTTCGGAGTTCGGTCGGACGCACACGATTGCGATGGCGGATAACTAATAGCTTTAAAGATGTTGATAATGTCTTCAGTAGGTCTTCGGCTATTTACGATGCCATTGACCATTCACCTATGTAATTGATTTTATATTATAAAGTAGTTTTTATTAAGTACTCGCTGCACCCGGCGGTTTCAACCGCTGTTGTTATTTTTTTTTCTTTTAAACTTCCACAAATATTTCAAGATCAAAATTAGCGTAATCTTCCAACCTTTCTCGAGTTTTAGCCAGACGAACGGCGATTCATGTTTATATATAAGAAGAAGATGTGTTGCGCGTTTTATATCTACAAGGTTTTAAGGAAAGGGTAGGTATGCAAAGCCGAAAAAAAAAACAAAAAAAATAAGTGCACATCCAATCTGTTTCTTCTCAGATGTCTTACAATCTAAAACTAATAAGTATTGCAAACAACAGCTTCACATTTCCACCCCATGATATCATTTTCATCCGCCATATTTGTTTACATTTAAAAATAAACTATATAGTGTTTACACTTAAAGAATACACTTTACGTGACTCTCTATGTGTCACCCATACATCATTATTTAGCGATAAAGAAACGTCATTCTCTTTGATCATTGGTTGTAGAGATCATCTATCAGACTCAAGGTTAGTAAAAGTAAAGAAGATTACATCAGGATTTTGAAATAACATTGAATTTAGTGGTGTTTAGGTACCTATCTTATCTTCTTTTCTTATGTATAAAAATGAATCGCTGTTTGTTTGTCTGGCGAGAATCGAGAATGGAAATTAAACCGATTTCGCTAATATTGATCTTGAAATATTTGTGGAAGTTCAGGGAAGGCTCAAGAGTAAAATTAAAAAGCAGTTGAAACCGCCGGGTGCAGCTCGTTTTAAATAAGTAAGTCGTCTATCCTACTATCCTGTAAGAGATCGCTCTTGGCGAAAGGGCGCCAGTTGTTGCAGTAGTTTTATTAATGTCAACGTTTGGATAGTTTTTACTCAATCGCGCTAAAACGGCTGAAGAAATTTGGATGAATTGTGGTATGAAAGTAACCTAGATTATACCCTAACTAAGCTACTATTTATCCTTATCCGGGAAAATGCGGGTGAAACCGCGGGGCGCAGCTAGTTTATCATAAATCTGTTGTAAAACCTTGATAAATGCATCACCGGGGAATCTCATCTGAAACTTGATCAGTGACATCTGCCCCGGTGAACGCCGTTGGAGCTACCGGAGACAATGTCACGCTTTGATCCATCTAGCCCGATACCAGATCTGTGTGCCTAGCACAACTTTGACGTAAAAATATGTAGCGGGTATTCGATAGAAAAGTGTACGCCATTTACGCCTGTCGCAATTGCCTCTGACAGGTGTAAATGGCGTACACAGATCACCGGGCGGGATCAGAGTCTGATCGTGACGCCCAAGAAACAACTTTTGACAGTAAAGTACGAAATCAAGCGATTTTTGTAGGTAGGTGATTTTTTTTATCTGAATTAGTCGTTATGCGTAAATAACCGATTATAAATCTAATCTGTTATATGAAAAATGGTTTCGCTCTCTAAGTGATACATAGACTGTTGCGAAGCCGTGGAAAATTCTACCATGTACCTACTTAATTAGTCTGGTTTCTACCAAGGCACGTATCGTTTAATCTTATGTTAGTAAGTAGACACTAGCTACTATAAACTGGTTTATTATAGAAAATAAGTGAGACAGCGTCCCACAGTTCTAAAGTCACATTGATAGATCTGAATGAGACAGAAATATAAACCTAACCAAATATAATAGATCAAACAATATATAGGGTTATATGGAAAGGGTATGCTTAAAAAGGCTCAAAAAAGGAAGCGGCCTCATGGACTGTGAGCCTTTTTTGGCTTAGCATACCAACCCTGGAAACGCTAAAAAAATCATCTTATCCATAGAAAAATGTCAATAATTCTCGAAAAATTGTAACAAGGTAATGAAAAAATAATGGAAGGATAATGAAACAGCTGATATTTTTTTCGTGATTTCAGGGTTGGTCGCATTTTAAAAGTTATTTGTAATATGAGTACTATTGTCCCTTTTCAGCATAGCATACTCTTTCCTTATGACCCTGTATAGATACAATAACACAAATAAAACACGAGTCGCGTCTGGCCGTTACATAACCGCCTAGAGCAGCCGTTGGAAGTCGATTCTACGTCATCACACCTATTATATACCTACCTTACCTAGGCATATTATGTACTAGATGCACCCCGCGGTTTCACCCGCTGTAATTTTTTTTTAATAAGTTTAATAAGTATCCTATGTTACTTCTAATACCTCCAAGAATATGTGTACTAAGTTTCATGATGATCGGTTAGATAGTTTTCGCGTGAAAGCGTACAAACAAACTTACATTCACATTTATAATATTAGTAGGGAATATAGGTACCACGATACCGACTTATCAACAATAGTATAGACTGTACAATAGTTGCCAGAATCGATTGCCAAGTGGAAAAGAAGAATCGGCACTATGGTACAGAATAAATATGTTAATAGCATTCCAATCTATAGGCAAATGGTTTGTATGACAGATATAGACCAAATATTACTAGCTAAGGCCCGCGTTTTCACCAGCATTTCCAGGATAAAAGTAGCCTATACAAGGTTATGATGAAAGGGTATGCTAAGTAAAAAAAATCTGCTGTTCCATTTTGTCGAACGTCATTGACATTTTTCTATGGGCCAGCTGATTTTTTTCCTTATTTCATGCTTGGTTCCATAGTAAAAAATCTTCACAATGATGAGTATGAGCCTTTTTCGGTTCAGCATACCCTTTTCTTATAACCCTGGCTGTTAATCCAGGAAAAAAGCTACCGACCCAAATCCGAGCGGCCCTTTATTTTGACATTTATGGTATTTAGAGCAATAATTAAAATTAATCATTATAAATTATTGATCTTTTCTTACCCTTCCCGTACGATATTCACGGAAATCGAACGTATTTTGTATTATTGGTCTAAAATTAAACCCAAGAACATATCGACCTCGGATGAAAATGCTACTTTTACTTGACCGCGTAAAAGCACTTGGGCAGAGGCGAAATGTCAGCTGTTGGCATTCAGAAGATATTTAATACTATGGTAGGTTGCATATACCGCGTTCTGGCGACAACTCACTGTTTTATAGATTACTAGCTGCAGCCGGCGGTTTCACCCGATGTTTTTTTACTTTTAAACCTTCCCTGTATTAGAGCAAACAAAACAAAAAAAAAAAAAACAGATCGGTTCAGCCGGTTTCGAGTTTTAGCCAGACAAACGAACATCGATTATTTTTATATATAAGACTAGCTGTTCCCTGCCACGCTTCGCTGCCATGTGTTATATGTTACTTTTTGATAATGTAGCATTCGAATGGTGAAAGAATTTTTGAAATCGGTCCAGTATTTTTTGAGTTTATTCCACACAAACATCCAAAAATACAAAAATACAAATCTTTCCTCTTTATAATATTAGTATAGAAGAAGAAGATTATCTGCGCCCCGCGGTTTCACCCGTGTTTTCCCGGATAAAAAGTAGCCTATGTGTAAATCCAGGACCATGAACAACCTTCCTTTTCATGTAAATCCGTTCAGCCGTTTTTGCGTGAAAGAGTAACAAACATACATCCATACATTCTTACGAACTTTCGTGTTTATTAATATATAGTAAGATTTCCTATTAGCGCTCCCGACCCGTGGTCTTACCGCTATGTCCGACTGGTTGTACCACGGGAAGTAAAACTATCCATGGTTCAACTGTGAGAAAAAACTAACACAGATATACAGGGTTATAAGTAAAGGGTATGCTAAGCTAATAGGGCTCACCGTTTTGAATAATTTTAATATGGGATCAACCCGGAAATCACGAAACAAAAAAAAACAAAGTAAATGCAGTAGAAAAATGTCAATGACACTGGTCAAAATGAATGAAACAGTTGATTTTTTTCCTCGATTTCAAGGTTGGTCTCATAGTGAAAGTTGTTCATAATGATGATACTATGAGCCCTTGTCGGTTTAGAATACCCTTTCATTGTAACCCTGTATTGAGAAGTCATGAGAAGGAAAAAACCAGTCTTGGACAAAACAAATACAAAACATACCTACTAATAAAATAAGTTTGACTTTTATGATTAGACAATAAACAAACGATGTGGCAAATTCTTGACTGCATTAGGTATTTTGCACCTTATTTCTTTCAACATAAGATGCAGATTTCAAAAATTCAACCTCCTCAAGTCGGTTTTGCAATCCTGCTACAACATATTATTTATTCTGTGATAACGACACCCATCTGCATATTGCACCGAATGGTCATTGGTCATTAATTTTTATACTCCGTTGTTTTGAAAATACAGGGTCATAGGAAAAACGTTTGCTTCGCTGAAAGGGCTCATACTTAGTACTTAAGCCGTAGGGTAAGTATAAGTACTTATCATAACGAACAATTTTTATTCCTGAACCAACCCTGGAATCGGGAACAAATCAGCAGTTCCATAGAAAATGGTCCATAACAGTCGACAAAATGTATGAAACACCTGATTTTTTAAAAAGCTTTTAATTAACTTGCAATGTATGTAATATGTATGTACGTAAGTAAGTACCTATGTTAGTTCGGGTGGAATCTTGCAACTCAATTTTGAACCACTTTCCGATGTCCGATTGAGCTGAAATTGGTTACGTGTATATAGTATAACTTCGATGACAATGCAATAAAAGCTTGTATTTAACAAGAACATTATTTTTACAAAACAAAAAACAAAAACCGACTTCAAAAGACCGACTATTGAGTTATTCATCTATTTGTCGCGCACGTACTTAATGCAAATTTAAGACTTATATGGTTTTCTCATGGATACCATTATCAGAACTGGACTAAATTGAAATGGGACCAAATGGGAAGCGTCAGCTTTCTAATAAAAAAAGAATCATCAAAATCGATTCACCCAGTCAAAAGTTATGAGGTAACAAACATAAAAAAAAAAACATACAGTCGTATTGATAACCTCCTCCTTTTTTGAAGTCGGTTAAAAATATTTAAAATTAACTTATTTCGATTCAATTTTTGTCCCGTAGTGAAAATCACTCATAACGCTGAGTACATACTATGAGTATTATCCGGCTTAGCATATCCTCTTTTTAAAACCCTGTATTTATTTAAAAATTAATAATATTTTTCAAGCCAGGAACTTATTCCCAGACGATAGCATGTATTTGTCTCCTGGCAGTTGGTCTTTCTAATTGAAAAATTGAAATGGTAATGGGAACGAGGGACTCAAAGGAGGGACCAAATCGGAGAGTGTCAATTGCTCCACAAGTCAGTAAACAGGAAAATTAGTTCAGAGTAAAACCCAAATGGCTCGCTTAAGGACATCCGTTTTGGCTGTCCCACGAACCAAGTCTCGGACGGGCCAGAGGCCTTACAACCAATTGTGAACGAACTTTGGAGCCGGGGACTCTTAGCGCGAGATTTAACTGCATTAACCTCATATAAAGACCACTCAGTCTCAGTGTGCTCGCGAAGCAATCAACCGCCAGAAATAGAGAAGGATTGCGAGACGCGCAGCAGCTATGGTAAGAGGCGTCGACAAAAGTGAGGAGCCCCCGTGCACCAACTTTACGACAACGACCATTGCCAAGAGTGAACGACTAAGAAGAAGAAACTGGATTGCTCTGGCTTTCGTCTTGTACTGTCAGCTAAGGAAACAGCAAGATAGAAGCCAACGCGAATTAGTTCAGGTTCGCGTTATGAGATCGTGGTCTTAGCTTCACGAACCCAGATCGAGGGTACATTAGTATATTTTCTGTGGCCTGGGGTCAGTTACCTTGGTCTGGCTTTCCTGAAGGCCTGTCATATATAACTTCAGATCTTCCAAGTACAATAAAATAAAAGAATTATTAGAGTAAGTATTTTATTCTTTCCCCCTTTAAATGTTTGAATTTTTGAATGTTTGTTCCTCAGTCCCACAAAAACGGCTGAACGGATTTTGATGAAACTTGGTATTTAGGTAGTTCATACTCCAGATTCATTAGGCTACTTTTTATACCAGAAATAAAATATTAAGGATAGTAGGATAGCGGGTAAAACCGCGGGACACAGCTAGCAGATACTACATACTTAACTAAGTAGGTAAGTACCAATATTGATGTCGCAAGAGTCATCTAGGCGCTATAGTTTTTGCTATGATTACTAAACGATGATTGGCAATCGTGATACTGTATGTAATTATCTCGATAAATAACATTTAAGGCATATACAGGGTTATCATTACGAACAACTTTTACTATGGGACTAATACGGAATTCACAAAAATATTAAGTGTGCCATAGAAAAATGTCAATAGCACTGCACAAGATGTATGGAATAGCTGTTATTTTTTTCGCGAATTCCAAGTTGGTCCCATGGTATAAGATATTCAAAACAATGAGTTCTACGAGCCTTTTTCAGCTCAGCGTATCCTTTACTTATACCCTTGTATAAACTGTTTTCACCTATCTCTTTCGCGCATTGTCGGTTTTAAATACGGAGCGGCGAATGAAATAAAATTAACGGAGAAAATAATTTAAAATAAGAAACTCTCGTTTTGATATCTTTTACTTTACCTGGGAAAAAACCTTTTAGTTTGTTTTAATTCTTTCGTCAAATTATCGGATTTCAAAACGAATATGTAAATAATTAATAATTATAACACTTAATTTTTTTTTTTTTAATTACTTCACTTGATGATTTTATAAATAGGTACATATGTATGTACTCGTATATGAATTATTTTATATCTAAACAAAATGTATAAACGTGAAAGAGATAGGTCGTTTATCTCCTCTTTCAAAAATTGACAACGCAGTCATGGTAAGTTACAACATTTAAGGCCATCCAAAAATGTTAGAACACATGGAATTTAAATACAAAATTCACCAAAACAGTACCGTAGACCGATTTAGATACATTTGAGAAGTAACGAAAACCTAATTTTACCTCTATGTCGTAACATCAATGTCGAATTTAGCTTGTAACACTTAATGGGTAGAATACACGTAACGAGTGGGGAGACAGTGCCCTCAGTCGAGTACTCGGTTTGTGTAAACTTTTTGACGACGTGAGACAGCCACTAGAACCATGATTTTTTTGCTTGACCGAGTGAGCCCATTTACTGTCTCGCCGCTGTACTCGTTACGTTTATTCAACTCATTACGGGCAAAGGGCGCAGATTGCTAAAAAGTTACTATGGTTTTCTATGGTTTCATACATTTTGTTCGGATATATTATTCAGAACCGACCGATTTATTGTTTTACTAAAACATTCCTCTATAATCGACCGGCGTTACTTCTTTGGCTAGTTGCCCAATACTTTCATGTATTGACTATCAGTAAACAGTAACGTTAAAAAAAATCGTACTTCGATCCAACGAGTACTAATATTATATTATTATTATCTCACTAAAAACATAATTATTATAAATGTGATGGTTTGTAAGTTTGTTACTCAATCACGAAAAAACGGCTGTACGGAATCGAATGGGTACAAAAGTAGCTTATACGCTAGATTAACACATGAGCTACTTTTTTTTTCCCGGACAACGCTTGGATAACATATAATTATTTTTTAACTTCACCGCCGTCGGTTAAAAGTTTTCAGTAAATGCTTTGTAGGTAAACTGGTCATAGTTATGACACCGAACGTAACTAACACCCGTGTAGATAAGTTTCAACACAGATCTGCCGGGTTTTGAAGCCGCAGCGCCGGATTTACGCAATATTTGCAACTAATCGAATTAGGCTATACCTAGGTTTTTGGGCTATACGATAGTCTAACAAGGAGTTTTAATACCTAAGCATGGGACTTTATGTTTTGCCCATTTTTGTGTATGAAAACTTGTTTGGATCACAATTATTTTAGTTGAAGCTTTGTGATTTTTCAGTCTTGGCCTGGAATGTTTAAGTATTATTAGAAAGAAAAGATCTTATTAAAAGTAGTAAGAAAGTAGGAAGGTAAGAAGGTTGCTATAGCTTAGGGCCTAACCCTTAGGCAGTCTACTTCTACGGATCAGTTACATTTGGTCTAAAACGAAAGAAACCGCGGCCGGTTGGTCTCCTTTTTGTGCATCGATCCATAATCCGACTTCGGTGTTTTTGTGCAAAAAATATATAGAAGTAATTAGTACATTTATAAAATACTTTGTCGGACACCGGCATACACATAGGTACATAATTAGGTATATGTATGCTGGCAGGAAGGAAGCGGTGGCTATTTAATTGTAGGCTTAAATCGGTTTTGACGCAAGGCTGTACGGTTTTACTGGATATTGCACACTCTTAATTAATTCCGTGCCTGCGGACTTAATATATTCACTAATAATAAATAATTTTATTGATTTAAATATAAGCTGCATGGTATTTTAACACGGGACGTCGTTTTATTTTTTTTATTTTAATTGAATACATTAATATGGTCTTTTTAAAACATAAAAAGTTGTGATTACCCACAGATTGCTGATGATTATCGAAGTTAACATTGCTTTTTTATGATTGAAATGATAGGCTTAAATCTGTCATCAATTCAATTAATACCAAAATAGGATATAGTACATCGAACAAATCATCGAAGAAATATTCGTTGGTAATTGACCAAAAACGTATGAGAAAGGGAAACCAGCGTCACGTTTAAATTTTCGAGCATTTTGGTATCGAATACGTTACGAAATATTCTTCAAAAATTTTAAATTATTTATTTCTAAGCTCACCAAACCAATGTACCTAATATTGGTTTGGGCTACTCTTCAAACTAGGTGTAAAGCACATGTATCTTGACTATTAGGTCTTCCCATCGTTAAATCTAATATTTAAAAAAAAGTAGAAGTCAAAACAGGAAAACTTACCTAGTATTGCTTAGATTCGCTAGACATTAGATGGCAATCGATCTAAAAGATTATCTCCGGAATAAGAATCGATTTGCAGCGACAGTGGATGGACACGAAAGTGGTGAAGATTGATGTCTCAACAGCCGAGTACTTTCACTGGAGGCAGTGACCGCGGTGACGTCAGCCGACGTCATCTTCAGATCGATTCAGTTTATATTAAAGAAACTTGAACAATCGCTTCACAGTAACACAGCTATTGTTACACTTTTATGCGTGGCTGTCATTAAAACACACCACTTTTTAATCTATGTTCTATACCATGGCAAATCAAAATATTTTGGAACCCAGGAGTTATCACAGTCCGTCTAGTCAAAAAAAAACGGTAAACATAATAAAAGCCAAGCAAAAAAATTAAAAATATGCAATTTGATACTCACAAACAACATTTTAGAGGTCAAAGAACCACGTGAGAGAAATTAAACGAGAACCTTGAGTTATAAACTAGATCTGACACTGTGATTGCGTTTCCGATTTTAATCAACACGTTTTAGCATGTGTACACTCCGAGCACTGAATGTGATATCGGTTAGGGGACATCCATAAATGGCTCAATCGTAAAGAGGGAAGGGGGTCAACGAAATGTGACATTGTATAACGAGGGGTGAAGAGGGGACCTTAGTTTCGTTATGTCACATTTCAAAATCTAAATATCTAAGAATTAAAAGCCGGGTGTGGCTCCGCAACTAATTCCCGTTTTTGAGGAACATAAAAATCAAAAAATCCCGACGACGGAGAATCATTTTTTTAATTTTTATATAATTGAGTGACGAGTCGAGCAAATCGCTCGCCTGATGTTTAACGTCACGTTTGCCCATAACAGGTCTGCGCCACCCAGAATTTTGAACTCGCAGATTTTAAGACCCTGCGCGGCTCAGCACTGCGCTCGTCATCCTGAGATATAAGTTGTTTAATCTCCCATTTGCCCTGTAATTTCACTGGAAACAATGCCCTTCCAACCGGAACACAGTAATTTGTCAGTAAGTCTATGAAATCGTAGAATCTGTATCCTGTTTCATCGAGATTCGTTGAAAAATAAGTCCTGTACTAACATCCACTCAAACATCGCCCTATCCGTGGAAGACTGCCACACTGGCGGTTGTGGCTTTTTTCTTTTATTGCATTTTTGGAATCCTTAAATACATACGCATCTACTCACATTTTCAGAAAATCGGAAAATCCTGTATTTGATATAAAAAAACACGATTTAAAATTTTGACAAAAAGCCACGCTCCAAAATACTCCGTAGAATACAGCCACTAACGCCACTGCGTCCAAATTTATCCGGCGATTACGGCCACACTCGCCTGCGCGGCCGTGTTCGACGGTAAAAGTTGCTTGGGGAGTCGGCCGACAGGGTCGTAAGCGCATCTGTGCCATTACTTGACGGATTTACCGGGCGTGCGGGCGCGTTTGAGTAATTAAACGTTCCAGGAAATTGGTTAATATGTCACGGGAGGGTGAATAAAATTCAAATATTCTATATTTTGATCTTCATTCTTTATTTGTGCAATAACTTAATGGCTAAAAACAATGCTACTCACAGTAGATAAAATCGAAAAGTTTGTTTTCTAATGCTATTGGGAACTGGTTGTACATGAACTACAATTTTTAAAATATGTTACATTACAAGTCACGCGCCCGTCAGAATCAACGCTAAAGGACTAAACAAAAATAAAAATCTTTGTATACCTACATTTATATATAAAAAAGACAATAAATTAAATAAATAAGTCTATATTTCTTCTACCTTATAAATACTACATAACATATAATTTTAATTAGTTTGTATCATAGAAGTGGCCTCTGCGGTGTAGGCCTCCCCTAAAACTCTCCACTCTTCTCTCTCTCTCTCGTCTTCCTCGTCTGGTCAGTATTGTTCCGTAAATAATATACGTCTCTCCATGTGTTCTTTTGCTTTCCCTGGTTTCTTTTTTTATCTCTTAAAATACATTCCGTAACAATTTTTGTCCATCTGTTGCTTTCCATCCTACATAATTAGGTATGTAGCCTGCCCATTATCACAGACCACATATTTAAGTAGTGTTATCGTTGTTGTCTTACATCTTAACATACATCAGGTACTTTGATTTTGTTTCTTACAAGTTATATTTAATCTGTCTGTTTTTTTTTTATATCTGATAAACTTTTCTGCATTTTTCTCTTGTAGAACTTTTTCTTCATCCATTTAACTCAAATACCATGTTTGACACCCATATGTTAAGCATTTCTTTATGTCTTTATTTCATGATTTTTCCAGTCTGATGAAATTCTTATGTGTACCTCTTTTTCTGTACAATCATTAAAAGAAACCAAATGTCCGAGATAACATAGATGTTCTCATACTCAATTTTTACACCTTCAATGACATGAGACTCACGATTAGTAAGGTAACCTTTATTTTGGTTGCATTTATTTCTAGGCCAACCTTCTTGCTCTCTATTACTAGTTTGCTAACCATGGATTCCAAGTCTAATGCATTTTCAGCAAATACCACATTCAGCAAATCGTAAGTGGCTCAGGAAATATTCATCTATCTTCGCTTTTTTGTTTTCCCATTTCAGACTTCTGGAAACACGCTCTATCACAGCCGAGAAGGTTTTTGATGAAATAGGGTCGCCTTGCCTATCTCATTTTTCCATTGGGAACTCCATGCTTTCCCGCTCTAATCACATTCTGGCTATGCCTTTAGAGTATAATTATGTTGCAGATCACGTTAATGTAGGGCTCTTGGCTGGTCAGTGCTTTGTTATTTTAGTGCAGTCCAGATCATGTTGTGGTCTACAGAATCGAATGCTTTTGTGTAGTCTATAAAAAGCACAGAAATAGCGGTTTCCCGTTTTCATTGGATTTTTTTATCAATTGAAAGACTACCTGTATGTGGTTCATTGTTGAAAACATTTCGAAAACCTGCCTGATCTCGGTTGGTTTTCGTCTAGAGTTATTGTCAACCGGTTGAGTAAAAAAATTGAGAATATTTTATACAAGTTTGTCATTAGGCTGATTGGTTTATAGTTTCTAATGTCACATTGGTCTCCTTTTTATGTACAAGTATAATATTAGACTTCGACCACTGTGCTGACGTTGTTTTTATTTCAATAACTATGTTAAATAGTTGCCGTAGTGGCTTTATCAACAGCATTCATAATGATTTTAAAATTTCGTTAACTATTTTGTCTTCGGAGGCTTTAATATCCCAGTACAAATTATCTAATATTTTCGTTGGATGTCTTTATTTTCCAGAGTTGTAGTTTTATCCAACACGGTTTTAAATTTTAAAATATTGTGTTTCAGAGGTTTTGTCATTAAGAACCCAATCTCGTTTCTTCCGTTTGTTCACTTTGTTCCAGGTGTGCGGAATAGAATAAAGTCCGAGTATTCTTCTATGGTTTTTTTTTATGTCTGTGGTCTTCTAGTTTCGCATATCCCTAGGATGTCCCAATTTATAGATTTTATAGAAAAACTTAGTTTGGTGATCTTACTGTCTACGATTAGAGTGTTTGCATTAAGAAAAGCCTGAGTCTTCCGGTCTGGTTTAGCGGGTGCTGGCTTACTCCTCTACGGTGACTAAGCGATTTGAAAGAGTCTTTTGGAAGAGCCTTTTGGTTTTTTCTTGGCTAGCAGTTGCTTGGGGGCTAAGCAGTCAAGGTCTTAAGGAACCTGTATGTCTTGCGTCTTATTTATTCTTTTTGGTAGTAGTTTTGTGTTTCTTTCGATTGTTGCACTTCTAGCCCCTGCTTATTCAGGAGATTCTGACATAAATCTCTTATTGAAGTATTTAGATCCCGTCGCGCGTCTTATTTGTTTGTGTGAGTCTAGTACCACTATTCGGTCATAACGTAGAGCTATTTTATACATCCACAATCAATATACAAATACATGCGTACATACACACATAAATACATGTACATATCCCTCTTTTTTAGCTTCGTTGCATTTGGGTAAAAAATAAATCATCTCGCGGTCAGTCGACGCTACTTTATTAAAAACTAGCTTCGATCACGTGGACTACACTTTAAAAACCGTTTATTTTTTGGGGGTAAAATTAGCTTAACCCTCGTTTTTTGAGAGTATGTCAAAAGCGTCATAATGGAGTTTGGGACCTTTAAAACCCCCAGATACAATAAATCAGCCCCCTCGGACCATTTTGAATTTGTTATCTTGGATTTTCGTCGCCACCATTTAGTAGCTCTCGCAAACCCCTATAACATTGTGTCAAATACACTACCTTCAATAGTTTCGGGAATATAGACATTCAAAGTTTGTTTGTTTTATTTTGTGTTGTTTGTTGTTTCAATTTCCCCAAAAAAGTTTAAGGTTTTGGAGTATTTTTAGTCTTGGCGCTTTGGTAAAAGCGTTTTGAATTTTCGAGATAATTAACAATTCCAGCTCGAGAGTGTGACTTTTCGAAAATTTTGGGATTCTATTATAAATTTAGTACATCTGTGTAAAGTTTCATTGACGTAGCATCAAAACAAATTTTCTCTTCGTGCCATATTTACCACGCCATTTCACCCTCATAGGGGTTGATTTCCAGAAAATGGTGAAATACGTGATCAATATTTTCTTAAGTCATATTGTAAAAATTTTAAATTCGTGGCATCAAAAAACAAAACAAGCTTCTCCATATACACTTTTACACCCTATTCCACACATTCAGGGGTTGAATTTCAAAAAATCCTTTCTTAGTATACACCTTTGCTCATCAAAACAAATACACCCTCCAAATTTAAATTTCTACGACCTGTGGTTTGGCTCTAAGTCGTCTATTAGTCAGTCAGTCAGGACTTATTATTTAAATTTAAAGATTAAAATATATTCTGATATAAATTAACACGGGATTACTAACGTCAAATTAAGTCGTTTATAACGACTAGTTTTGATCATATTCGGTGATCTTCATCAGGAGATTACAAGCGTGACGCGCTCGCGGTCAGGTCAAAATAAAAAAAAGTCGCGCACAATTATAATATCTAACATCCAACCATCAACAAAAAAAAAATACAAACATCCGAATTGAGAACCTCCTCCTTTTTTTGGAAGTCGGTTAAAACAACATTGTTTTTCATCTCTTGTACACGAACACTAAAAATTAAACCGCAAATTCTAATATTTTTGTCGTAAGAAGGCCACCACCCAGCTTTTTACGTGGAATAAAGGCGCAATGTCTCTTAAATTCACCGCGTTTCTCATTTCTCACTCGGAAAAAAGCCCTCATGGCGGTTAAGCCGACGTTATCTTGAGAAAATTCCGTGGAGTAAGGTATTAAGGGACAAAACACGTACAAATACTATCGTCAAAAATTAAAAAAAAATATGATTCACTGCCTGTTGTGTCAAGGAATTGTTTAGAATACTAAAAAACATACGTTGTCTAAGAAATTTCCGAGATAATCAGAAAAAACCGCCTCCTGGAAACCTAGGGTTTTGCAACTGTGGCTGTCTTCCACGGATACGACGACATATTATCCCTACAAACAAACATCCGGACAGATGAAAGAAAATTTTGCAAATTAATTAAGAAAAAAGGGTTAAGTAAAGTTAATAAGACGTTATATTAGAGTAAATTAGATAATTTATATTACTTGTCTTGTGTTTGAGAGAATACAAATTATCATAAAGTAGGTAGGTACCTTTTAGGTAGTAAGTTTGTCACCTTGCCAAGACATACTGTCATTTACTCGTATTGACAAGAGACCTTACAGAAATTAATTACAATCATTATAACGAAATTAACGTGCGAACTATTAAAATAGAAGATAATTATCTAACGAGCTTTGTAAATCAGAATTAATCATTAGCAAAGTGAATGTTAATCTGTTTAAATGTAAGAAGCTCTTGCGTTGGTTTTTAGGAGTTTCGCATTAAATGGTAGATATAAAAGATGTATTAATAAGCCCCCAAGGTTGAAACAGCTGAACTGATTTTGTTAAAACGTGTCAGGACCACCGCTACTTAAGACCAGTGGGGCTAGCACAACTTTGACGTAAAAATACGTAGCGGGTTTTCGATAGAAAAGTGTACGCCATTTACGACTGTCAAGTGAGCTCCTGACGGGTGTAAATGGCGTACACTTTTCTATCGAATACTCGCTATGTATTTTTACGTCAAAGTTGTGCTAGGCCCACTGCTTTCAAATAAAAGAAACCGCATCGGTTTACCCGTTTAGAGCTATACGAGTATATCCTACAGACAGACACATCCAGCCGCCAACCTTGAAACACCCTTCTTGCTGCGTCGGGTTTTTATTATATTTGTCTGGATAATAGTAAAATACAGGTTTAATAGGGATAGGGTGCTAAATTTAAAAGGGCTCATAGTATTCATCATTATGAACAACTTATGGGACTAACCCGGGAATCGCAAAATATATCAGCTGTTCCATACATTTTGTCGATAATACTATGGAAACTAACGTGGTTTTCACACATTTTTGTTATAATTAAACACGGGAATACTCACGTAAAAACCAAACGACGCCAAACGAGACGCAACCGCGAGCGCGTCACGTTTGTAAACTCGCCTGATGAAGGTCACCGAATGTGACCGAAACTAGTCGTAGTAGACGACTTAATTTTTACGTGAGTATTCCCGTGTTTAATTATAACAAAAATTTGTCGATAATCATTGATATTTTTCTATGGATCAGCTGATTTTTTTTCGCGATTCCAAAGCTAGTAATATAGCAAAAGTAGTTCATAATGATTTTGCGGCTTAGCATACTCTTCTGTATAACCCTGTATAGATGGCTTATTTTTAACCGACTTCAAAAAAGGAGGAGGTTATCAATTCGTCTGTATGTTTTTTTTTTATTTTTTTTTTTATGTTTGTTACCTCATAACTTTTGACTGGGTGAATCGATTTTGATGATTCTTTTTTTACTAGAAAGCTGACGCTTCCCATTTAGTCCCATTTCAATTTAGTCCAGTTCTGATAATGGTATCCATGAGAAAACCATATAAGTCTTAAATTTGCATTAAGTACGTGCGCGACAAATAGATGAATAACTCAATAGTCGGTCTTTTGAAGTCGGTTTTTGTTTTTTGTTTTGTAAAAATAATGTTCTTGTAGTCGTAAATGTAGGTGCACTTTTGTAACTTTAGACCAGCTATGAAGTAGGGAAAAAACTGAGATCCACTGGACCACATTCTGGGCCTTAACTAAGTCCTGTCTAAATGTCTGAATGCCGTAGTTCAGGGCCTTATTAACTGGTCAAAAGATTGAACCGATTTCAATGTGAGATTGGCCAAAAGTTCCCACGTTTGGTTACAGCTTTCAATTTGATGAACCCCGGCTCGAATTACGGTAAGATTGCGCTGAGATTACCAAATTAGTTGTTATTTCAATGGTGAAATTTGGAAACACCATTTTTAGTTATTTTTTTCGCTCTCAAACATATTAAAGAGATATTAATGAAAGGGTATGCTCAACCGAAAATAAGTCATAGTTCTCATCATTATGAACTATTTTTAGTATGGGGCTAACCTTACTCGTACCAGTCGCAAAAAAGAACTGTTTCATATAAATGACAATTACACTAGTAAACTAGTAATAAATAGTTGTTTTCTAACTTTCGGGAAGTTTTCCACTGCAGCTTTTAATTTTTAACTTTGTAGTATATACTTTGAACGTGGATTCAATAATCACCAGATTCGAAAGGTTAAAAAATAAAATAAATATGACTCGAAATGTTGTTAAAATGTTAAATTTAATTTGAATTTAATCACGCCTACTTAAATTAATACGTAAGCCAATTTTGTTTGAACCATACAAAAGTCAAGGGCGCATCGAAACAGAAGGTACTGAGTCATCAAGCCTAAAACAATATAATCCGTAGGAGTCTCAGAATAGCGGTCTTCCTTTTATGGAACTGGACTTACATATGTCCACATCAAAAAGCTAGTATCACTTGGTAGTATCAGGTCCACATTCAAGCCAATTCTGAAGGCTAAACTTGACTTGACAGATCTAAACACTGACAGAGCACTACCTCTATTAGATAATAGTATCGAAGTAGGTAAGTCTCAAAATAAGTTTAAAAGTACCAGTCTATTTTCAATGAGAAGTGGATCTTGCACAAAATTTTCGATATTCATGTTTTAAAAATGCGTGTTTCTTATTATTTCAGCCGTTTTGTGTTCAAGTTCATGTTAGTTTAATATTAAGTTCAAATAAAAATAACAATGAAATAAGGCTCAGTCACACAACCTTCTTTTAGTTGTTTTAGGAGCCTTGATTTCAGACGGACTTTAAATTTACATAAAAAAATAGGTGTCTATCGTCATCGTCATCAACCACAGCTTTCTTTACACACTGTTGGGTACAGCTCACTTGCTGTACTATCTGAACCTACGGGATCCTTTGCCCTTCGATCCTAAGAATATGAAATACTAGCGACCTGCTCCGGCTTCGCACGGATATGAAACATGACCTATATTACTCAGGGATAATGTAGAAATCTAATGGTGAAAGAATTTTTGACATCGGGCCAGTAGTTTTTGAGTTTATTCATTTCAAACATTCAAAAATACAAATCTTTCCTCTTTAGTGTACCTAAATAGAATATTAAATATTTTTTTGTAGCGGCTGAATTCTTCCCAAATAACAAACGCATCAAACTGAGCTTGCGTTTATCAAAGGTATTGTGAGGTCTGCGCTGGAGTCTTGCCTTGTAGGAACCTATTCATGCGACTTGACCATAGGCGTAGCTATACACTATTCGGAAATAAAGACTCTGATAGCGCATTCCATTTCGACCCTCGTAAGAAGCTGGGATCAATTCTGTAAAAGCTTCAATCTATCTCCATCGATTACTGATAAAAAATCCCAAAATAATCGCTTTAAAATAGCTCTTCGAACGTCTGCCTCACAGTTTATAGTGATGTAACAAAACTGTGCACTACCGATGTGTGAGCGCTTACGGTTTGTGATGTGAGACTTGTTCGGGGTCATGGCCGCCGCGTGAAGGGGATGCCGGGTGCACTGGCTTTTAGCGCATTTTTTAACAAATTCGTTTTTAATTTCATGCTTTAAACCGAGAGAGAGGTCATCAGCAACATGTTGACAACAGTCATTAGCATGCAAATAAAAATATTGCAATGGACCATTATTTTAGTCAAAAACTAATCCATAAGAAATTATAGTCATATTATTTTTATTTATAATATATATATAAATATTTATTAATATTATAAATGCAACAGTTTGTAAGTTTGCGCAGTTTGTTTGCCAAGCAGTGACCTTGGCTGACATTGTAAAGGCGGCAAGATGGCAGTTCAGGACCGATAAAGAAAGCGTATTGAAGAGGAGACCTACTCAGCAGTGGGTGGAAAACGATTGATAATGATGATGATGATGGATTTGTCGACCTGTTTAACACAGCGGTAGTATATCCGCCTTATAAACCCGAGGCCCTGGGATCGATCCCGGCCGAGCAGATGATTGAATGATTAATTTAAATATCTGCTCTGGGCGCTGTTAGTTGTGTTTGTTTTTGTCTTTACCCCGACACAGTTTATCTTAGTGGGGAGCTAAGAGTCTACATTATTCATTATTGTTAGTGAATTAATTTGGCTATTAGTATGGCCTAAACAGATTTACAGATTTTAGAGTGTACGATGTCTCTAGATTTGTATTTATATCCGGAATGTCATAACACGGCTGAGCTGTGCAGTCAAATAATATTACACTTTCTTTTTATATCTAACTCGTAGTATTCAAACAGTAATTAAAATGCGCTGCACTTATAAGCTTTCACCCATTCACGATATTTATTGCGGAATGCAGATATTACGAAATGATTATAAATCATCTAACTTAGTAATTAATATTAGGCGATTAACTTGTTGTCAATTTTCTTAATAGTATCGAATTTATATTTTAGATGAAGGAAAGAAAGTTAAGCTCAGAACGTTGGTAGTCCAGACCCTATTCTTGGCCGCTCGAGATTGTCTCGGTTACTCTCACTATCATAATATTTTTAATGAGAGCGATAGTGACAGAAACAGTGTAGTGTTTGTTGTTTTAGATGCGGATTTCGTGTTACGCATTCGGTTCAAAACCCAAACATGCGACTTTACGCTTTGACAGATTTATAAAAGTACCAATAAATGATGGTCCCGCAAGTGCATCGGCATATGAGCGCGGCGAGCGCGGCGTGCGCGCCGGAGCGCATCGCCTGCCGGTCCAGTGCCCGACCCTGGGTTTACTATCGCACTGATGCATGCTCCATCGCATCCAGCACTGTACTCACTGAGACCCAACCCGGTGATTACTAGGAATTATAGCTAGGAATTCTGACTTTGTCGCGGGCCTCAGGTATTGTAGCTGTTTACTAATTTCAGTCTACGCTACCAACTACCTGCACTAAAATTAGAAAGAGGAAAGATTTGTATTTTTGTATGTTTGTAATGAATAAACTCAATCACTTAACCTCACCAATAAATATTGATGGAGTCAGAAGTAAAATCAGTTATAAGGCAATACAAATAAGGTTTATACCTATTACAATTGCACACATAAATTATCCTAAATAATTCTGTACCTTCTGTGCAAAATGATACAACTCGGAAGTAGTGTCCTTCATTAATGTATCATTTTGCACAGGAGGCACAGAATGATGTCTGTTTTTATTCACCATGACGATGAAACCGCGTGGAGCAGCTAGTAAAAATAATTATATCGTCTCATAACTTTCTCCGCGCTATCTTTAGCTTGCTCCGTGATAGCTTCATGACACTACAATATCACTCAAAGATTTTGACACATTTTGATATATATTGGGGCAACCGTGCACTGTAAAAGGTTATAGGTTCATACGATGCAGTTTACAAGGTTTGACGAAACGTCTTGAATTTGGTCAATTTTGTAAGGTCAATTTCAATACTGCAAGTCAATTAACGTTGGTTTCGGATTTGCTCCCGGACTACTGAGAATTACTTTGTGCTTTAATTTTATCAAAATAGTAGTACCAACCCATACCATCCATACCTATCCAAGAAAAAAAATAAACAACATTTTTTTGTATTTACTTTTTTCTCACGCCAAACTTAGTTTTTTCTGTTTCGGAAACCACAGATTCGTTTATAACGTAGTCTGAAGACGCCTTAACACGTACGAATAATTATGACAGGTGGGTTATGCGTTCCGCTAGAGCCATCCTACCATCCAACCTGAGTTACGTCACCGTGGTTATAGTTACGTAGTATAGGAAGTGGTAAAAGTGCGTTTTGCGAATTCCCATACTAATCGTAGATTTGTCTGATAATGTAACAGTTAGGGAAACCGGTATGTCTTAAAAAATCTCCAAGCATATATAAGTATACAAGGTTATCTATGTAATAGTTAACTCTTATGAGACTATAGTTTGATTGACATCTAACAAATTAATTTTAGGAATAAATTACTTTTTTAACACGGGAATACTCACGCAAAAATTAAGTCGTTTACTAAAATAAGATTCGATCACATTCGGTGACCTTCATCAAGATTTAATTCTTGCGTGAGTATTCCCGTATTAATAATACAATAATAATATAACAAAATGTGTCAAAGCCACGTTAGTTTCCTTAATAAACTACGTATGACTTATAGAGAAAGGATATGGTAAGCTGAAAAACTTAGGCCTTAAGTATAATAGTACTCATCATTATGGGATCAATTCTAAAATCGCGGAAAAAAGCAGCTGTTCCAAACAATTTGTCAAATTAACATTTTGAAAGGAAACAGCTGGTTTTATTGGATTTCAGATGGTCCCATAGAAAAACTTGTTCACAAAGATGAGTGCTATAGCCCCCTTTCACAGTGCTATTCTTGGTTATACCCCACTTTGCTCGCTCGTATACTCGTAGTACAAGCAAGTACAAATATACTACCCGTCTGTTTGTTACTTTGCTGGCAGCGAGTTGACGTCGATATTGGGCTTATTCCCGGAGTACTCCATTCTTTTGTTTAAAAAAGATAAGAATCTCATACATTAATTCGCAAAATGCTCCACGGAATTGTAGCAGGGAATAACAAGCAATCATGTTTTAATTTAGTGGTATTATATATAACCAATTGTTATATTCGTATTTGAAAACAATTTAATGGCACGAGGCTAAGGTAATAAGTAAGTAAGTACTAAGTAGTATGTTTAATAACATCTGCTGGTATAACTGCAACTCTGCCGTATGACTACAATCGGACATTGCAACGGCCTTGTTTTTAATCGACTTCAAAAAAGGAGGAGGTTATCAATTCGTGTGTGTTTTTTTTTATTTTTATTTTTTTTGTTTGTTACCTCATAACTTTTGACTGGGTGAATCGATATTGATGATTCTTTTTTTATTAGAAAGCTGACGCTTCCCATTTGATCCCATTTCAATTTAGTCTAGTTCTGATAATGGTATCCATGAGAAAACCATATAAGTCTTAAATTTGCATTAAGTACGTGCGCGACAAATAGATGAATAACTCAATAGTCGGTCTTTTGAAGTCGGTTTTTGTTTTTTGTTTTGTAAAAATACTGTTCTTGTGTTTAGCGACAATGTTGTACCAATTTACTGTTAGTAATCATCAGTCATCATTACTACTCGTAGTAATTCTAGTCATCATTTTCTACCCTTCTACTAATATTAGAAACGCGAAAGTTTGTAAGAATGTATGTTTGTGGCTGTTTCACGCAAAAACGGCTGGACAGAATTACATGAAATTTGGAATGAGGGTTGTTCATGGTCTGGATTAACATATAGGCTACTTTTTATCCCGGTAAAATGTATGGTTCCCGTGGGATACTGTTCCGTTCCGTCCATACTGAGTGTTATGATAAAATATTTTTTCAATTATAATATTGTGTTTATAAAGTATGTTATATAGATTTAGACATTATAGATTCGTTTTGAAGTACGTAATTAGAATTTTGCGATGTGAGAGTAATTATAATTTTTAAACAAAATTTCAATGACACTCGACAAAATATATGAAACAGGTGATTTTTTCGCCAACTCCCATAGTAAAAGTTGTTCATAATGATGAGTACTATAAGCCTTTTTCGGCTTAGCATACCGTCCTTAACCCTGTATTGTAGATATTAAGAAAATGAATAAAACTGAAAATGAAAATGAACGTGCCCACCGACTGTCGATTGCGACAAACCGACAAAAATTTATAGAAATACTAGCTGACTCGACAGACGTTGTCCTGTCAAAAGCCATTGCGTAACTATAGCAACCGTAGTATGTTGATGCTAACCGTAACTATAGCAACCGTAGTATGTTGATGCTAACTTAAATTTTAAATTTTCTAATTTTTCATGTTTTTTTACTATAAATTGAGATGTGAGCTATCCTATCTCCTAAGTTAGATCGAACTGCACCCGGTGTGCAAATTTGATTGAAATCGGTTAAGTGGTTTAGGAGTCCATTGAGGACAAACATTGTGACACGAGATTTATATATATTAAGATTTCAAAACGTCTCACGAACCGAAATATATGTATATTTCAAAACGTCTCATTACTCGCTTCAGTCCCTTCACATCCAACCCGCTGCCCTTGGTCGGGACAAAAATAAAATAAAGCAGACCACTTCAGAGCTTTACGATACCACGTATTATTAGATAACTAGCGACCCGCCCCGGCTTCGCACGGGTGCAAAGCTGATACTAAATATACTGTTATTGTGAGTTAACCCTAAGAAATAGACTTACACCATTCCAGATTCTTTGTAGACCTTTTTAAGGTGTACCATACTGGAGTACCTACATTATTTTAATGTAACTCGTAGGGTTCAGCCAGCGTTTACAATGTAAGCGCAAAAAAGTGTGTTTATTTACGACATCTCATTAGAAACCTCTAAAATTATCAGTGTTTCTCCACTATATTATGGATGTATTATAGATATAAACCTACCTCTTGACTTACTCTATCTCTTTAAAAAAACGCATCAAAATCACTGGACTAATTTCACTGATTTTGAAAATGAGAAAGTTTGTACGTTTGTTAAATAATAAACGAATTTGGTAGAAGTTTGGTATCGATGAGTTTCAGATTCGATTTACAGTCAGCCCGACTCTTTTTATCCCGGAAAATCGTTTACAGCGGTAGTCGGACAGCGGGTAAAACCGTGGGTCGGAGCTAGTTATTATGTACAACTAAAATAAATCATCAGAAACACCCAAATATCGATGTGGTTCTGGGTCGCCACAATTACATTTTACGATAAGTATAATACTTACTGCACGAATGTACCTACAGCCATACAGGATTTGAAAGAAAGGGTATGCTAAGCCGAAAAGGCCCATGGGTGTGAACGACTTTTACTATCTGACCAACCCTTAAAATCAGGTCAGTTGAGTTGACATATTTCTAAGGAATTTCTGATTTTTTTGCGCCATATTGCGGTTCTGTTTATAGTAATGAGCAAATTCCAGAGCATACCTTTTCCTCATAGCCCTGTAATTTGCGTTATTAGCATGAGTACATTTAGGACATGTGATATGATATAAGTATGTACTATATATGTATAAAGTACACTAATTAAAATCCTACTATAATAATATTATAAACGCGAAAGTTTGTGAGTATGTTTGTTGCTCTTTCACGCAAAAACGGCTGAACGGATTTACATGAAATTTGGAATGAAGGTTGTTGCTGGTCTGGATTAACACATAGACATAGGCTACTTTTTATCACCGAAACCCGCGGGTCAAACCGCAGGGCGCGGCTTGTATTACAAATTTTTCATTTATGTAGGTATTGTTTCTGTTTTAAATGTATTAAAATGGCTTCGACTCATGGGTGACTATTTGATATATTCAGTGAGCGCTCAATTTGGGAATTACGAACGTATGTTTGTTTACGTACCTATAGATATACCCGGAATAAACTAACTGTTGAAAAGATCATCGATAAATAAATTGAAGTTTGACTAACTACATCAAAGTGTATTGTCAAAATATAGTCATAAAACGTTATTTTTGATATCTTTTTGCCATTTTTGTTTTGTTTAAAATTTCCGCAGAGTTTCTTAAAATAGTAATTAAGAATTTGAATTTCAAGAATTATTTTGTTTTGTTAGTATGACCACGTATGACCAAAAACATCGATATTATTCCCACCACTAAAAACTAGACTGACTGACTTAAGTCAATATAGGCCTTCAAATTCGCTAAGCTTGTTTAACTAAAGCTTATTAGCTCAGGTGCTTATTAAATTAAGATACTATCAAAATGTGCATTTCAAAATTGATTTTATAATGCACCAAATAGAGTTGTCATTTATTCATTACGATTTGATACCATTCGATACTGTCAGATACGTATTTTTCTCGATCGTATCTTATTCGAACCGATACCAATATGGCCTCGCAGAACTCGATAGTTTTTTGTTGTGAAATCTTTTATGGAAGGTTGGATACATGTACGTAACAAGCTTGCAAGCGAATAAACATGGTGATTGAAAATTGTAATGCTTTTAGAAAACAATGTGCACATTTTAGTTAGACTATTCTAAGTAGACTAACTTAACCTTATGGTTTAACTAATTGCGCCCGCGGTTTTTTCCGAGATAAAAAGTAGCCTGAATGCTATCCAGGGTATAAGCTGCTTTCGTACCAAAGTTATCCGAATACATTCAGCCGTTTTTTCGTAATTGAGTGACAACATACAAACTTGCACATTAATAATATTAAATAATAGGATTTTGTGCTGAGCATTACCTACCATAGAATAACTTAAACGGTTATTATAGAGTTCTTATGGTCCCTTTTTATTCGCATATTTAATTTAGTAAATCCCTCATATAAATATTACATGGCTATTACTCAAACACTCATGCATTTTTCATTCACACATGAGCTGAAATTGCATAACAAGAGGTACGTAGAGAAATGTCAATGATACTCAATAAAACGCATGTGACAGTTGTTTTTTCCAATATTTTAGGGTTGGTCCCATATTACAAATTGTTCAGAATTGTGAGTACTTACTACACATGTTTTTCACCATAACTTTTATCCCTGTATAAGGAATGTAGTGCCTGAAAAGCCATGATTCCATAATAAAACCTTTTATCGCGCAGTCTGAAGAGGTCCTAAAATACCATCATATGAATCTTTTATAGCGCTTTGCACAAAACGATCACCATAACTTCGAATTATTTCAGTAATTGGAGTATAAACATTTCGGCCACGTAATATTTGAAACGCGGTAGTGTCTAGCGGAAAACGAAATGAATTTTATTGTTGTTACACAATATTTAAATCATGGGCATTATGTGCAACCGCCTTAACAAGTTGCCGGCCTCGGCGGGTTAGGAATTAATGAGTAGGTTTGGATACTTATGTCGTTTACACCGGATCGGAAGTGTGGGATGAGATATCGTCGTCGACAGCCCATCTTAGTTGACTGCGAGACTTGGGTTGGGACGTAACTTATGGTAACTTTGTGACTGTTTGCGACGATTCTACACCTTTCACACTCATAGACATACTCACACTCGCAAAACTAATCTGAGAGGACAAAAATTGTCATAGCAATAATAATTATGTGATAAAATAAAAAAATAAAAATTAGACGTCAATTAAATTAAGTTACATTTTCCGGCTATTATTAGTTATTAATTAGTTATATTATGAAGCCTTTAGAGGACTTAATTTTCTAACGCAAATTATTATTCAATGATTGGACGTAACAAACACACAGACCGACAGACAGGCACCGGACTCTTACAATAAGGGTTCCTTTTTATCATTTTGATACGGAATCCTAAAACGAAAAACCCGACTGCAAAATGAAGCCATGTCATTTCCGATGTGAAGACGAATACTGTATAAC
The DNA here is from genome assembly GCA_949125135.1 of Alcis repandata. Classification (NCBI taxonomy): domain Eukaryota; kingdom Metazoa; phylum Arthropoda; class Insecta; order Lepidoptera; family Geometridae; genus Alcis; species Alcis repandata. Next base: position 9,146,084 of record OX421221.1, on the reverse strand, counting down.
ACCTTGCAATTCAAAATCGATCATGATTTTCAAGACCCCTTCAAGACCCCTTCAAGACTCTTTCGTCTGCTATCGGCTGAGCTGTCGAGTAAAGTGACTAATCAACCTATACGTACCTCCCTACTATTAGTTTGTATAAGTAAGTTGTGTAAGTAACTCCTGACATATAAGATAAGTAATTACAGTTTGATGCCGAGTATAAACTAGTAACTGGTTTCGATAAACGGCTAATATTTACGGGCATGTGAAAAAAGCTAGCCAGCAGCTCAAGGAAACGACAGCTCGCTTCGACGAGACGATCTAGATGTTTCTACTAAAGGGTCGTCCATTAATCATAATGGAAAACCCATTAGTAGAAACATGAAGCTAAGACAAGCTAAAAGTTTACAAATCAAAATCGTATTTTATACAATACCAATGTATTAATAAGGTAAGTATTTCTAAAAAATTCGGTAGATTTACCGACATACACAAATACATACCTAATATACTCGTTTTACAAAAACAAAATTTATTAGCTAGCGACAAAATTGATAGTCAATTTATAAATAGCTGTCGCTAAAATAATTCCTAAATATTAATTAAACGCAATATCAAACCTATTTACCTGTATTTAATAACTTTATAGTTACCGACCCATAGTACCGACAAAACAATCAGCGGTGTCAAATATGGCAAAGTTTGTGAATTGTCACACTCTACAAGGCAGTCTTTTCCAAAGCATGGATCGCAAACCACATAATATATAATATAGAGGTTTAAGGAAATGTATGCTAAGCCGAAAAGGCCTCATAGTACTTATAAATATGAACAACTTTTACCTTTATTTGAGACTAGCTGACCCTTGCCCACTTCGTTGGGCATAATGTTAATTAAACCCGAAGCCATCGCGCGCCGTCCGGACCGTTTTTTCTCCGATTCACTTTGCAAAACGGACTACCACGTAAAAGCCTTTTTATTTTTCGGTTTTTTATATAACCTATGACACTCAGCAATAATGTGGCTTTCTATTGGTGAAAGAATTTTTAAAATCGGTTCAGTAGGTCCCGAGATTACCCCTTACAATTTAACAAATATACAAACACACAAACTTTACTTCTTTATAATATTAGTATATAAAAACTCGAAATTCGCGAAAAAAAATAGTCTATACATTTTGTTCAAGGTCCCTTTCCCTATAATAGCCCTGTATGGTCATCAACATGTATTAACGAGAAAATATTGTAGCAGCAATATACCGCTGTTTTTTCTCCATGTCCAGAACGGGATGGGTTCCAAACTTTGCATTATTTTTAACACTTTAACTGCTGCTAATAATCACATGCGTTTGCTTTAATTGCGGCTAATAATCAAACGCGTTGTTTTTACGCGTCTGGCGTGTGTAGCCGCATTCGCGTTGCAGAAATGAAAACACAAGGTATCTATGTGTTTTCAGCAGTCAAAATGTTAAATGGATCGCGGTCCATTAACTTTGGGAACCATTAAGAAACTGAGCTTTTCCAATTAAAGGTCAACGTGTTGCGACCGAAATTTCCGTAGTGGGATATCGTAACGACCTCACAAAAACTGAACTAAACTGGCGAAGCAAGTGTTGCAAGTATTTACCAGACTGACTGGAGAGAAGGTAATGTTTTCTATGGAACAGCTGGGTTGATGCCATAGTAAAAGCTGTTTGAAATTTGAATACTTAATAATACTTATAAGACGTGTTTTCTGCTTGCTGCAGCCCCAAGCTTACCACTGTATGTGTTTTGATCAGTAATTTGCATTCGCAGTCGTTTCCGAAAGGATTTCATAATGAGTTAACCTTTTTTACGTTGACGATCTTCCAAACTGAAATGTTATCACCGAATTATGAATCGAGCGATCGAATCGAATTATGAGTTATGGATCGGAATCGGTTTTTCCTGATAAGAATGGATCAGGTTATGATGAAGAGATCTCAAGATCCTCGTTGCTGACCACGAAGCGGGATTGGACCCTAAGGCTGAGAGAAAGACTTTCGACAGGCTGAAAGTTATTACGTTAGACAATCTGGTTACACATGTATTGAGAATATGGGAACAAACCACAGCTCATCTGGGAACTAGCTCAAACAAGTAAGGCCGTCCAAGAGTGTCTACTCTTGGACGCTTGGCAACAGATTATAACAAGCCAGGTACAAGGAAGTTTGTCTTTTATCATGATGGGAAAATAAAATTTTCCTCTAATCAATATGGTGCAAAATAACACACGGAACCTCTACCTACATTATCTACGTTATGGTCATGACCGATTTGTTGACTCGCTATGTCACAAACTAGGTTTTTCCTTTCGTTTAATTGTCACGTCCGTCAGCGGGGTGTCGGCCATTGTGCGCTATCTATTACAATAATGTACTTGTATCATTATTATTGTACTATTATTTTCTTCTGTGCCATTGTTGGTTTCGTCATGGGCGAATTTTCGTGAACTCTCGGCCAGCGTCCTGCGCCGAAGTGTGTTTTATAACTGTAGCTAGATAAGTTACCTTGTATAGAGTTAAGAAAATACTCAGTAGAGATACTCATACCATAATACTCAATTACTCATCCATCAAACGATTTTTTTCCTAACGATTCAAAACCTTGAAGCTATTATAAAGTGCAGTAGTTGGGTACAGAAACGGTAAAATCACTTTCCATCAGAACTGTACGAAGGGAAGCCATAGACGATTTCTTGCGATATCCGATAACCGGCCACAAGTCGTCTAAACTGCCTTCTTCGAGGTAATGAGAATTTAATGTTAATATAACGTCATATTATCAACATAGTATTGAAATTTAAGTACCCTGGTATTAATCTGCTTACGTTTATAATAACTAAGGTTCGAGTAAAACTACTATAGGTACACAAAAAATACACAGTTACACGAGTATAGATAAAAGTGTTTGCAATAGGTACCTACGTACCTAGGTGCTAGCAAAAATTTTGGCACAATATCTTGTCTCTAACTGATAACGTCTACACGTTAGCACAAATACTCGTACGTACGTATGTACATTATACTTTATATATAGACCAAGTACTCGTATTTATGTCGAAGAAAATCATTTTTATAGACGACAACGTAACATTGTCAATCGAAAGAAGCTAGTGTGTGGATCCATTGATGCATAAAGTCTAGACTGAAGAGACCACCACAAACACTCAATTTAAATCAGTGTGACGCGCAACACATAAAAAGAATACGTGAAAAAGGGAGATAGAAGATAGATTCCACGTGACTTTCAATAAATGAGAGAGAGCGACAACGCTCTATGGGTGCTGACTGGTGCATTTGTTTGGGAAACGGATAGCACGTTCCACAAGACTCTTTAAATGTTAGTGAGTCGCTTTAATCAGAAAATGGGTGCGACCTTGGCAATAAAATAAGTAATACGTGTACCTACATAAATAAAACCGAATAGGCAGGTATTCAGTACGGCCTCTAGGCTGGCCTCGATGGAGCGATAACTGAGATATGCCCGAAACGCTACCGGTAGGCTTTACGCTATAGTAATTATCAGAGAACGATCTTTATGATTCATACATGGCCAGGAACAACAACCCTTCACAATATAATGAAGTAAAATCAAAGATAGATTTATCATCTTTACTTAGCCTTCTACACAAATCCCCAAAGACTATTTCTGAAGTTAATGTAAATACAGGCAGCGTACCCAAAGTGCTGACGGTATTCTGCGTTAGGCCAGACAATTTAAAGTTCAATCATCTTACAACGCCAATACTACCTATTGATCAATAGGTTCAGGAAAACTCTTAAACACGATATTCCTAAGTAATCTGTGCTAAGTTTCCGCATCGCTAAAGAAATTAATACTGATGTGAAATCTAACGGACTCTGCAACCTACTTGAAAACAACACAGCATATCGATACACAATATGTTACTGTAATAACTGTTTCGATCGGCGATGCGTGCCCCTTACTTTACATCCATCACTAATTGCCAAAAAGCCAGAGACCGCACTGAGAATGAAATGATACAATTGAAATAATTCAGATCTCTATTTTCGTCAAGGCAATAAAGCAAATTCGCTTTCACTATTCTTATTACTTCTACCTTCCCCCTCTCCGGCCGCCTCCTCGACATTGTCTCTTGCCTCATTATGAAACCTCAAATACTTACCATCTGCGTTAGGGAAAGTATTATACTCGAAATGTAAAGTTAATTGGGTGCTGCGGACAACGGCCAATTATCTGTTACCGGACGGCCACCGCTTCCGCGCTCGACGACTCATGCAAATGTGCAGCCACGTGAAATTGAATCAAGACATACCACGTCATATTACTTAAACGATGATGGGCATTGAAGCCGCTATAGAAGCATGGTCAGCGTCCTGTATTGTGGCAGTCGAGCGCGGCGAGCGAGGCACAGGTGCCCGCCCGCTGCTCCTAATCACTCGCAAATTGCTCTAATGGCTGACGAGCTGTCGACATTGCGTCGCGTCACGCGCGCATCGCTAACGGACCTGTAATTTCACAACAATGGCATATATGTACTACTAAATACGAGTATGTGACTGATCACCGTGAGCCACATACGGCACGGCGCTCAATTGACTTTAATAGAAAGGTCGCAGAAATTACATTAGCGACGCTCTCCTAACTAATGTGAAACGCCGTCCGAAGGCCTGATCAGGGACGACCGAGCTGCAACTAAATTGGGAGAAAGGCGAATCGACTCACTGATTTCTGCTATCGAGATATCGATGTCGGCGACACAGTCGAGCGAGTCGAGGGTACTTTGCGTTTATAGAGCGTCAAGAGGAATCAGTGACGTCAAATCTCGAGATGCATGACTTCGATAGCAGTCCGATTAACGCGTCCACGACGAGAAAGGGTAGCGCGGGCAGGCGCCTGGTTTCCGATCCCGTGTAACTGTACCGCCGGTGACGGACAGGCGACGTCTCGCCCCGAGACGCTAATGTCACCAACGAGGTCAGTGGGACCCACCAAGCACGAGCTAATCATTTCAACTCGAGCACACAAACTACCTGAGCACGGCATCAGGGCATGGATAATATCGTACAGAATGTAGGTGAGCGTAATTGAAAACGGAATGCGCAATATTTTTTCAAGCACAATAAAGTCGGAATGAGTATTGTTTTAATCGAAATGTGGGACTGTCGCAACCGGTGGTGTTTAGTCAGATGAGGTGAGAAACTGGAGCAGCGGTGGGTTTAGAAAGGTGGCGGGTTGATTATATTGAATAATACGAGTAAGTAAAGTTCTGACTGTGTCTGTGCCGATATCACGCGGATCAGACGGCCAGCGAATGGACACACCGACACACGTTTCCTGGTCCAGACAATGGTTATAATAGTAGACAATGAGAAGTTTGCGCGATTGTGTTTATAAATGTTTAGATGCAGTTGCAACCTTGCCGCTATGACGGCTGATGGGACTATTGTTATCAACACTCGCATCAATGAGTAGCAACAACTGCTTATTTTTTCACTTAGTTGCTGCTACTCATTTCATCTTTCTAAACTAGATAATTAATATTATGCTGCATTAATGGGGATAATAAAGGTCGAACCTTAGTCTCTTAGTGCTTCTTACATCCTGCAGTATCCGAGAACAAAATAAAATTAAGTTAATACTTAAGTAATAAATTCTAATAATGTTCTGGTGGGTCAGGCGAGTAATAATGAATAACGACACAAGATATTGGCACACAATACAAGATGCTGAGAAGTAGGCGATGAAAATGGATACACGAGCTGAAAAAATATGATGATGAACTGGAGCTAAATGAGGATACGTAGATCAACAATATTTAAAACCATGACAAAACTAATTAAGTCAAAAACCTCAAATAAAACATCGAAAATGTGAGTCGGAAATCATTGAAATACTCATAATAGCAATGACTGACAAGAAAGACCGGTGGACAAGAAGTAGCTGACAATATGACAAGTGAACTCAAGTAGAAGACTGCTGACAACCGTGATAATGTTGTATACAGCAGCTGTATAGATATAGCGATATCAAACTGGTGTATATTTAATAGCTCTTTTCTAATGGTACTCGTAGTCCCGGCTCTTGCAGTCATTCGTGAGAACAAATAAGTCATGACCGTTAGCTACTTTAACCGGAAAGAAAAGGTAAATGAACCAAAATTACCACCGTAAGTACTAACTATGTGAAAGTTAGTTATAACAACTGACGGTATTTCAGTACGAAATTTTCGCCACGTTGGAAAATTGCTAGAATGATAAATAATATTCGGAATACTCGGAAATATTGAGCGCATTGTAATAACATTACAGTATAAGTAATTTAGTATTGTCTTGTGGGCAATGCCATTGTTTATTCTGTGGTATTTTGAACCATATTGACAGTTATATCTCGCATTTGGTCGTCCTTAAATTAGATGTCAAGATAATCTCTGCATCAGTGGCTCGAAATGTTCGATAAAAACACATGGAGAATTCGAGACACATGGGAAACCTGTTTCAGAATGAATGAAGCCGATTTTATCTGGATTTTTATGCAGCTGCGGACTAAATTTTTGCCGTTTAATTAGTGGGTCCCATTATATAACTTTACAGACAAAAGAGCTAGTGGTTCTCAAAAGTTAAGTGTGGTCATTCAACGGGGTAATGTCGCCAACTCTATTGGATCTTAATTCTTACCCGCAGACAAGTTCACAAAAAGCTAAACATTCAGATTTTAGATAGTTTATTATAGATTAGATCTAACGCATTAACATAATTTTTACCCGACGAAAAAACGGAGGAAGTTTTACACGTTGTCGCGTATTTTTTTTATGTAGGTATTACCTATCACGTATTACTTTTTTACAGAGTAGTTCGATTTTGATAATTCTTTTTTATTTGTATGGTTTAATTGAATTTTGCTTTTATTTCACAGTTATGTTAAGTTGTCAAAGAATGTTTGATGAAATAGCGAAATACGTCGTACATACGACTTTGTTTGGTTCCGAACTTTAAGTATAAATAGTACTGCTATACTCTACTATGCCCTACTATTCTCGAAAGCTCTTACAGACAAACAAAATTGCTTTAGACTTGGTACAGTAAACAGTAAAGGTTCGCGCACATTGGGCCGCATCGCAACGCAGCGGCATTTCAATACAAATATTTTCTCTGCGCCCCGCTGTTGTGTGCTATGGTTACAAAATGAACTAAAGTGATGCTGGATGATTTTTGATGCCATGCGGCCCGTCGTAATGTGCGTGTACCTTAAGTCTACGATAATCGAACTGTTCCCATTCTCCGAATTACAGCACAATTACAGTGAAGTCTTACAAGACTACAGTTACAAGTACTTACACCCTAAGTTAACATTTTTATTCTAGAAAGTAACTGTTTTGTCAGGAATAAATTTCCACTCTTGAGTTTCATAGTAGACAAATCAAAATAATTTATAAATAGTGTTTGGTATGGGTTAACGTCCTAGATGCTTTGCTATTTTTTTTATCAACACAACCTTTAATATTCTCTTAACAGTATTATTGCTACTATTACAATCATTCTATCAGTGCTAGCCAAGTGAGGGTTGGTGGATTGACACACACCATTCTTCTCCGGACTTATTCAGATTTCCTGACGGTGCCGGTGCCGGTGGTATGAAATTTGTCATTTTGCATCAAATGTTTAACTGTTTACACAACGTTTGACTGCTTCCTGCAAGATATCGGGTAAGTCGCAGGACATAGCTAGTATTATCTTAATATATATAAATTACGTGTCACGTTGTTTGTCCGCTATAGACTCCTAAACTACATAACCGATTTCAATCAAATTTGCACACCGTGTGCAGTTCGATCTAACTTAGGAGATAGGATAGCTCACATCTCAATTTATAGTAAAAAAACATGAAAAATTAGAAAATTTCAAAATACTTAAATCATATAGCGCTTTGGACAATGTAAACTTTTTTAATGTAACTTTTGACATTTGACATAGAATTGACGCAATGGCTTTTGACAGGACAACGTCTGTCGAGTCAGCTAGTAATAAAATAAATTATGTATGTCAATGCGCTGCAGCGCACGGTCTACGATATGCGTCGGTTGGATTACTCTGGAAATGGAGCGAGGTATTTCTCAGTTTCTATTCAAATACGATGATTACACTTTATAATGCTGCTGTATAGTTTGTTCCAAGAGATTTCTTGATGGTCTGGATTTGTTATAAGCGTAAGTATTCTTCGCTACGTGTATGTTTTTCGGCAGTGTAGCGTTTGAGTGTGAAGACACAGGCTTCATATCAGAGAATCGTGCTTCATTTACTGGTTTAAGTATTTTTAATTTTGCGCTTTATTTATGCGATAATGAAGCTTATTGGTATTAACACAATTTTTACATTTTCTTTCTGACTTTTTTTATTAAAGTGGTTTTGGTAGAAGTAGACAGTTCAAGATGTTTGTCATGAAATTCATTATGCTTAATTAAACGTAAGCTGGGACGTAAACCTAGGCATGTGGTTGGTTGAATGTAGGTCAGTAATCCAAGATTAGTTTTAGTTGTTTTTAATATGAGAACATGAGGAGGGCCAAGGAATGAAAAACCTAGATCAGAGTAAAAATCTCAGATCAAATATCTGAGAGTCCACTCCAAAGTGATTGTTCCAGTAAAAAGACAAAAGTGACACAACACCGGCCAGCGCCCGGTAGTCTGTCGATGTTGTGGGGAAAGCAAAACAAAAATCCAAATGTAAAAGCAAATTAAATAAGATTGAATATGAGCAGAGCTTAAGCTGCAAGCAAGAGAAGGCGTGAAATAGTTGACGATCATTATGAATTAAATAAAGAAGAATATAAAAGGTTTGAGCAATACCTGCAATCAGCACGTGTTATACTAAAAACAGTGTTGTACCAAAAACAGAGTTTTTTCTGTAAAACCCATTCACGCAGACGAAGCCGCGGGCAAAATCTTAAGAGCGAGGACACGGCAAAAGTCACACAACAGGTTTTTTTGAACGTAAACCTGAATGTTCTGTTCTCAAATGTAGACATTGTTACAAGAAATATTTAATTAAGTTAATTGCAACACAAGTGTGGCAAGAGTGTGGTCTTTTTCGAGATCACTAATGAGTCTCATTTCGTCAAAAGTATGTGAGTTTTGTGAACGTACCGTTTGCATACAAGCGTACGAACTGTTTCACAAGGTTAGACCGTGTCGACTGAAAAACTTGACATCCTATTATGTATGTTAACACTTAACAGTAATGCGTTGATTACACGTAACGAGTACAGCGGCGAGACAGTAAAGGACTACACTCAGCCGAGCAAACAAATCATGGATCTAGTGACTGTCTCGCCTCATCAAAACTGTTTACACAAACCGAGTATTCAGCCGAGCGCACAGTCTCGCCACTGTACTCGTTAAGTGCAATCACCCATAGGAGGCGTCACTATTCTCTATCTTGAGCAAGTAAAGTACCTACAAGTATTTTATACCCAGGAAAGATGCAAGGAAAAGAAAGGCTATCTTTGAATAGCTTGTACCTCGTTCTGTATTCCGGGTCGACGAAATTTATTCAAGTGCCCTTTTCTAAATAGCTATTGTCTGTAATACAATGCCACCTGTGGAACGTCTTAGGTAATGTTTATATTTACCCGACTGTACAAAAGAAAGGTTGTATATCAGTATGGACTACATAAAAACTACACAAAATAAATGTCTGTAAGCATCGGATTGTGAGTCCTTATAGCCGGAATTTTATAGGATATTTTTCAGTTAGTGTTTCAAAAATAATATTAGTATGGCTAATGTGTGATATTTATTTCTCTAAAAAGAAATAACAAGACAAATAGGACGTCAAGACAAATCTAATAAAGAGCCAAATACGACGGGGCAATAGAATATGGGTAGAATGGAATAGTAAGGACTATATAATGTATATTTACTACAAGAAAAATGATTTCTTCTAAACAACATTTAAATTGACAGAACTGACAGAATCGGAAGACGCCACATTGATATATTATTTCGTTGAGGAGTTCTTAGACCTACCTTCCGGCTTCATCATCAGAAAAGATCGATTTTACCACATATTATTGCATTGTGATCGGAGTTACACCGGTGTTCTAAGTATCAGGTCAATGACATGGAGAAATGGTTCAAAATTCAGTTGCATAAGACCAAACAATCAAACTAACTAACATTCATTAGATAAATAAAAGCTTGGAAAAAAGATTACAGGTATCCTACTTTTTTAATTTAAATTTCTTTCAAAAACTGTTATCTATAAGATTTTCTTAACATTATACTCGTATTTGTTTTCGTCTCTAATAGTTCAAATATTTTTTTAAACGCATTATAATAATTCATGCATCGATCGATAAATATTTATAAAATTTAGATATTTATCATAGCGTCTTCCGTGCGGTTAAATAACCTCATATTATTGTACATTTACGAACAGCAATTTGCATGGAGTAATTTCCCCTTTAAAAGTGAAAGTGAGTGCATGCACTAGGGCAGTGGTTCTGAAACTGTAGTCAATGCACCAGCAATACAAACGCATAAGACTTGGCCAATATTGCTTTACAGGGCTCTAAGGAAAGAGCAAAGACGAGGACTCGTGGTACTCCTCATTAAGAACCATTTTTACTATGGGACCAACCCTAAAATGGCGAAAAATATTATCTACTAGCTGACCCGGCAGACTTCGTACTGCCATACAGTACTTCTCTATAGCGATCATAGGTAAATAAACACTGCACAAAACACTATTTACAATTTTATACTTATAATAATTTGTTTCGTGTATCAGTTGACAAAAGCAAACTCATCCATGAAAAAAAAACACTGACATTGATAGTTTGTTGTTGTTTCAACTTTTTTTTAATTTGATATGACTTGGAGTCAAATCCTTCGAAATTTTTGAAACAAATGAATGAACTATTCGATTTCGTTTTCTTTTTTTTCTTTATTGAATTTGAACTTTGTACAGAGGTAATAAAGTGCAAATTGACTCTTGGACGTTAGTAACATACCTACATTGCATAAACAACAGTGAGTGCTTGCAATTCAATATGAACTTTATACAATAGCAATAAAGCTCGTTTTAGTTAGAAAACGTTTGTATGGGAAAAAGAAAAGGGCTGTTTTTAGGGTTTTTCAATATTTCTGAGAGATTGTCTTAATATTTTTTTCCGTAAGAACCTTCTCCTAATAATAACAAATACAACAAAAAAAGAATTAGTGAAATCGGTCCAGCCATTCACGCGTGAGGCCGTGACCAAGGAAAACGGGTTTCATTTTTATATATATATAGATTATGTAGAACAATATCAATGACACTCAAAAAAAGTAAGGCTAATGTTTTTTTCGCGATTTCAGGGTTGGTCGCATAGTAAAAATTGTTTATATCTAATGATGAGAACATGTGTATTTTTTTTGGAGCAATATAATCTCAATGTATATAACCTGTACACGCCAACTCCTTACCACATGACATGAAGTAAAACGACTAAACCAAAGACACATAATATATACAATATATAATATATAACGATCTTTTTGGCTCAGCAGTAATATATCCGCCTTATAAGCCCCGGGTCCCGGGTTCGATTCCCGGCCGGGCAGACGTTTAAATGGTGAAGTTAAATATATGTTCTGGGTCTGGGTGTTAGTTGTCCTTGTATTTGTGTGTGAAACGTCAAAAAAACTTTTACAATAATTTATGTTGTCAGACAAAGTTTGAAAACAAACGCATTTCGCGTTACATTGTTGCTAGCCTAAGTAAACCTTATTTTATAATGTCTGTTCGCATTGCAGCCGTTAAATATGTACTTAGCAATCGAAACTATTTCCTAGTAACGGACCGCTGCCAAGGTTGACACTGATGGAGGATTAATTGGAAATTAATTAAAGAAACCGTGTCACCGTCGAGACAGCGAGCGGCGAGCTAGCCAATAAGCTAGCAACCCTATGGAGCCATTAAATACTACGTTAGCTCTAAATCACTGAAGGCAAGTATTTCAGGCTACATAAGGATATATTAATTCATCCTTATGCAGCCAGAGATACTTGAACCAAACAACTTCTGTTCTACGACTGTTTTTTGAAAGTCGTAAGAGTAGAACAGAAGTTGCTTAAATCATTTCATAGAAACCGTCTTTAAAAGATATTCAGTGTTTGAGAATTGATCCTGTGTACAGATACTTAAGGTTATAAGGAAATGGTTTGCTAAGTCGAAAAGGGCTCTTAGTACTCTTGATTATGAACAACTTTTACTACGAGACCAACCCGGAATTCGTGAAAAAGAAAACCAGCTATTCCGTAACAAAAATGTCAATGACACTCGACAAAATGTATGGAACAGTTTTTTTTTGTCAATTCCGGGTTGGTCCCATAGTAAAAGTTGTTCATAATGATGAGTACTAGGAACGCTTTTCGGCTTAGAATACCCTTTGCTCATAGCCTTATATAGACAAGACACCACTTAGAAATCTCAATCCTATGCAATGGCACCGAATAAATAGTACAGACACTAGTACAGACAGAACACACTACCACGGCTTTTTTGAACAAAAATGACGATAATGGCACCCTGTTTAAATCTTATTATTGAAGACTAGCTGCGTCTCGAGGTTTCACCCGCGTTTTCCGTGATAAAAAGTAGCCTAAGTATTAATCCAGACCATGAACAACCATCACTCCAAATTTCATATAAATCCGTTCTGCCGTTTTTGCGTGAAAGAGGAACAAACATACATACTTTCTTATAAACTTCGCGTTTATAATATTAGTAGGATAAAGAAGAAGGTGTTTCTTTAGGGTTATGGTCAATGGCTGCAGTTTGCAGTAGGGTGCTGGGAATCCCAATCTGAGATTGTCTTGGTCTCAGAGATTACCTCGGCCACAGTCGCTCTTATGACGTTTTTGATAAGAGACTGAGACGGAGATAAACACGAGTGCACCGAATACTTATCAGTATAGGTAGGTAGGTACATACACTTGTACAGACCAATAATATTGTGATTTTATATTAAAAAATATTTATAGGGTGTGGCGTAAAGAGTGGATAGTTTTTTACTTACGGCTGGGGAACATCACGACTGTTCGGAAAAAGTCAGTTTGTATTCAGTAAAATTGTCACGGGTTTCGAGCTATTGGACATAATATTTGAAGTCTAACTTTCCTCAAATTTTCAAAAATGTCCAATTGTAACTCGAAAACCGTGACTCTTTTACTGAATACAAATTGTCATTTTCCGAGCAGTCGTGATGACTCCCAGACGTAGGTAAAGGATTATCCACTCTTTACGCCACACCCTGTATTTATAGTTCTGTGTCAATATTTCGTCGCCCGACTAGATCTGCAGCTTGATTATGTTAGCTGTCACTAGCAAACGCAAAAGTGCCATTTGGCTCGATAGCGATTATATTATTTATGTAAAAGCGAAGGTTTAAGTGGTTGAGTGAGGGTATGTAAATGTTTCCTTCTCTATCTTTAGACGGCTTTACTCGTTTGGATAAGATCTGGTGTGGAGATTAAAAATTAAAAATTAAAAATTTAAAATTTAAAATTTAGACTACTTTTAATCTCGGGAAAAGTAATGGTTCCTATTAGAACGCGGGTGAAACTATAGCGTTGCTAGTTTTTTATGTTATTGCGTGACGAGACGAACAAATCGCTTGCCTGATGTTAAACGTCACGTTTTCCCGTAATAGGTCTGCGCCACCCAGAATTTCGAATTCTTAGAATTCAAGACCCTGCGCGGCACTGCGCTCGTCACCCTGAGATAATTTAATGACCCGTGTTTAATCTCCTATTAGTCCTGAAATTTCACTGAAAACAATTCCCTTCCAAGCGGAACACAGTAATGTTTGCACATTACTGCTTGGCAATAATAGAATAACTGGCAAAGGTGTGGTACTTCCCAAGACAGGCTCTGCAAAAGAACCCTACCACTACAAAAATCAACAAATGTCATATGTTACGTGTTAGTGGAATCAACTAACTAACATATATGACATTAAAAACTACAAATTAGGCATCTCCAAAATGCAGTGTTTATTACAATATAAAATGTGTCTTACCACGTCGGTTCTATTAGCGGACAGAATAGTAATTTTGTCGAAATATCACCCAACCACCTTGGAGAGTTCTCGATATCGGAACGTAGACTTAACAAAACAAATAAAACTAAATGGCTGGTATTCTTTAGTGTAGGCATTAAATTGGTGTATTGTTTTATCTGCACAAAACTAGTTTCAGGGCAAATATATCATTAACTAAACAGACTTATTACGTAAATTACTCGAGGTGCTTAACATTCATTTTTAGCGTTCTGCAGGCTGATTCAGCTATTCGAACATCGAATGTGTTCGAATATCTTCGAAAAGTCTTCCGCCTTCGGAAAGGATATGTCAAATATTCATTCATTGATCTTATTAGGGTTCTAAACCTCCTTCGGGGAAGAACTCTTAAGGCGAGACTTCGGTGCCTGTCTGTCTACGTCACAGCCAATAATTATCTCTAAACTATAGAAGCTAGCAGTTTGAAAGGAGAATGTAATTGTATAACGCAAACCCTGAAAGAAGAAGAAGTGACTGGTTTTTTTTCAAAATACGATGGTTCAGAAGAATTGTGATCAATCTTCAGAACACTCGACAAGCGAGTTTTCGCTTTAACATATTTATTTTATAAAGTAGGGTTTTGCCTTTTACCCCCAGATTTATTTAAAATTTAAAAAATCTGCTACCAACCTTCTGGAGTTACCTACCTTCGGATTTGTTCCTCGATCGAGTCAAACATTTTAAGGAAAGAAAGAGGCAAAACACGAAGTAGCTACTTCAATGACACCCGTTTATTAATAAGGATATAAGTGTTTAGTATTACACCTCAAATTAGTAATTGTACTTAAATTATTATTAATTGTAATAATTACTTATGACGCTGATGCATATACCTAACCACTAACTCACGGTAAATATGAATTAAATTTACCGTGTTAGTTTAAACTTTAAAGTATCATAAAGTTTTGTAATATCTGTGATTCAGCATGAGTCAACGAAATTTTGGACTAATATTCTTGTTATAGGTACCTAGTTACGATTCCTTGCAGTTACAGTTACAGTTAAATTTAAATAATAACATAATACAATGTAATAACAAACTGCGAGTTAAGGAATGGAATTTAAACAAAACCTTTGTTAACTACAGGGTTATGCGGAACGGCGATACTATGCCGAAAGGAGGTCATTGTATAACTATATCTTTCAAAGACACTTAGTATTGTGTCTGAGCAATTTAGATGAATATTAATAAATTACCTACGCGTCGAATGTCTCACACACGTGGGTTTGTACTGGTATTAATAAAAAGAAAAGACAATATAAATAAAGTAAAAAACATTGTTTATCCACATTATGGTATTATCCACTACAACAACCGGATAAAAACTTGAAAAATGTCGTTGTCTGACGTCTTTTTCGTCGAATAAAGATTTGAATACTTATGTACTTTTTACCATTTGTTAAATTACTTTGTTTAGATTAAGTTAAAAATTAAATTCTTTATTTATGACCCAAACGGGAAAATCGATTAGACTACCCGAATTACGCAACATTTCTCTAAAACAAAATTAACGAACCAAGAAATAATATTTCTAATATTATTTAGTTTTAGTTATAATATTTCTAAAACAGCGGCAACAAATAAGTCATTACTTCATTAGATACATTATCAACAGGAACAAACAAATCGTTGTTGTTATTGTTAATCATATATTAAATAGAAAACATATCTACGATATTACGTTAACACGTGTGTTATTAATAATACATATTATGGTCCACTTACCTTTTCACAAAGTTAGCCATATCACACACAAACAATAGTTTTATTAACACATTGAACAAAACATCTCAAGACCAAAAGCAAGACTACAGGCCCAGCCGCGAGATGTCCCATCTCCGAGTATTCACCATTATCAGTTATCTCAACCTTATCGTGACAGATCGGGCCGCTCTCAACGCTATCATGATTTCGTAGGGTTACTGCACGCTGTGCAACCGCGGCAGAGGCACAAAGTTAGGGCAGCCACACATAAACATTAATATACAAGTCAAAAGTAAAGGATTTTTAGTTTAAAGTTGCTTAACACGTTCGGTGCCACCGACTCGCCCGGAGAGTTCACATAAATCTTATTCCTGTGCCGACGACTCGCATGTCGAGTTCAGTGTTTTCCAACCGTCAACCGTAAAATGCAGGCTGCATCCGAGAAGACATCATGAATATCGTAGTGGTTCTGAACGTGTTAAATTTGTCTGTGCTTAAGATAGAGCAACCAAGTTGGGACCGACACAAGTTAATAACACGTATAAGTGAGTTAAAAGTAGTGACGCTAGTTAAAACTTTAAAAGTAAAGGGTCTTATTTATAAAATCAATGCCTATAATATAATCGTCTGTCTTGTTTTTGCACGTGACATCGAGGTTGTCTGAGCATTTGAAGCAGTGTTTAGGTTTCAGCAATGTTAAGTAATAAGTAAGGCCCAAAAAGTTATAAAACTGTAACCCGACTGCTAAAAAAAAATATGTACATTATTTTTTTATAACATCTGTCGTATGGGTTTGGTTCGTAAATAAATACAATTAAAATAACAGCCATAATGACGAATCGAATGATACCTCATTCATTCATAGAATTCGAACGAGTAGTTTAGGCTCTACTGTGGAACGTACGTAAATACAAATAAACAAGTGCTAAAAATATAACCCTTCATTTTGGTTTCGTAGTGATTGAGTAGGTAATAAAATCAACACTAAAATGGGACGTCACATTACTATAAAAGGCGATGCGCCGCCAACCAGGTACTTACGAAACACACTTGACACTAATCAAAGGTAAACGAGCAATATTTGAATACTATTTTGAGATCACGAAAATGGCTCTAATTTGCTAAACGGGGTTTTGCTGGCGAAATATCTATTTAACTAGGTAGTAATTTTCCGAGTTTTCCGGACTAATCTCAGGTAACTATATTATCATATTATAGGAATAATAACACACTAAAAAGTTTGTTAGAACTAATGTGATTGAGTGAGTATGTAATGTATGTGTGTTTGATACTTCTTCACGCTGAAATAGCTCCATTGCACTGTGAAACTCGGTTTTTTTGAAAAAAAAAAAACAATTTGCCAGCCCTGCTTATCACCGTATCTGTGAACTGCGCGTCAATCAGGTGGTCTTTTGATGGCTTTATCTAGGATACAGCGTCCCGTGGAAATGTACTTAGAGTTTGTGGAGAAATGCCTCTTATCGTAAAAGTTTATTTCTTTCGTGATCAATATGAGAAGAGATAGACAAGTCACCAAGCCAGATTCGCGAAGAGCCTAGGATCCTGATGTGGAAAAAGTGATGAAAGAGCTTGATGGAACCGATAGAACTGCATCGTAAAGGTGGGTAGATAGAGGGGTTATTTCATGGACCAAGGCGTCGTGTATTGCTTTAATCCGGACTCCGATAGCAACCGAGACCGTATTCTTCGGCGCTCGAGATTTTCTCCGTCAGTCTCTCATGACTTTTCTAATGAGAGCAACAGTGACCGTCAGCATAGGGCCCTTAGTCAGAAGTTAAGATTGAACAAGATTATGGTTTGATTACACCTGAAGAGTACAGTGGCGAGACAGTAATTGGGCAAACTCTGCCGAGCAAACAAGTCATGGTTCTAAAGACTGTCTCGCTTCGTTGTAATGTTTATACTAACCGAGTACTCGGCCGAGGGCATTTTCTCGCCACTGTACTCGTTACGTGTAATGAAATGAACCCATTAGATTCATCATCCTAATAAAAATAAGGTTGATTTTTGATTAACTTGCTTGTCTCGTATGTCAGAACACTTCATGGCTGAAAATGTATTAAAATGTTTTTTTTTTATAAAATATATTATACTAGCTGACCCTTGCCCACTTCGTTGGGCATAATGTTAATTAAACCCGAAGCCATCGCGCGCCGTTCGGACCGTTTTTTCTCCGATTCACTTTGCAAAACGGACTACCACGTAAAAGCCTTTTTATTTTTCGGTTTTTTATATAACCTATGACACTCAGCAATAATGTGGCTTTCTATTGGTGAAAGAATTTTTAAAATCGGTTCAGTAGATCCCGAGATTACCCCTTACAATTTAACAAATATACAAACACACAAACTTTACTTCTTTATAATATTATTATTATTAGTATATTAGTATTTTAGTATTAGTATGTGTATATTAGTACAGTGCAACCTCGATATAACAAATCGGAGGGGAACAAGAAAATATTCGTTATATCAAGTAATTCGTTGAACTGAGGTTTGTTATATTGAGGTTAGGTTGGTCTAAAATTCGTTATAAAGAGGTAAAAAATAGTTTCGCTTTTCTGCAACCGATAAGGAACACCTTTTACGTTTCTGAGCCATTTTAACTTAAATCTTTAACAATAGTGACGAGCAGAAGTGTTTACATTACTTTCCATCAAACAATAATGATTGTTTTACGAACAAAAGCGTGTCGAAACATGTCGCGACATGAATCACATACTATAAGATTATTGGTGGGAACTTTATATAAAGGTTTTGGGTTGACAAAATTCGTTAATTAAAGGTATACTGTATACTTTTTCTTGATAGTTGAAAATTCGTTACAAAGAGGTTGTTCGCAAAAAATGTTCGCAATGTAAAGGTATATTTTATATTGACTCTTATGGACAATTCAAGGGGATTACGAAGAATTTGTTAAATCGAGAAATTCGTTATATTGAGGTACGTTATATTAAGGTTGCACTGTATATTAGTATATTAGTATATTAGTATATTAGTATATTAGTATATTAGTATATTAGTATATTAGTATATTAGTATATTAGTATTAGTATTAGTACATATTTTATATTTTTTTTGTGTGTATTTTTGAGTGACGTAAGATATCAACATTGTACCAAAGTGTACCAAACATTTTATGCAATTCTTTTTGTCTTATTTGCATAATTTATTCTTCACATTGAACTGGAAAGGTACCACAGATCGTGACAATAACCTCATCGGGTGGGATATTGTAAGGCCCAAATAAAATAAACAATGTGTATCAGAGAATAAAAATAAGTTAACTTTAGAATCGGGTTTATACGTGCTACCAAAAAAGGAAATCGAGGAAAAAAGAGAAGCAATGATATTATAACCATCAATAAACATCTGCAATATTTTATTTATTTCATGTTACAATAGGGTGTGATTGTACAGTGCTCTTTTGATGTTTCATAAAAAAAAAAACAAAAAAACCTTGTGATAAATAAACTTGTACTTTCATGTACAGCACATGAAAGTTTTGAAAAAAAAAATGTTTGACGTGAAATACATACGATACATCAGAGGTAGAGATGGCCTAATTAAGGGATTTTCTTTTTGATAGAACCCAAGAATTGTGTTCAGTAAATGAAATGGGTTGGTCGACTCAACTCTACAGTTTGGTACGCTTCACAGCAAATATACAGTTGACAAGACCAAATTTTAATATAACAATAAGAAGTTGAACCGATACAGTGTCTAGCTGCCACTGACACTACTAGCTACCACTGCTGACTTTGGTCACTTTGGCTTTTTTATGAAAAAAATAACAACAACACTCCTTATTTTTTTATTTGCGTCTGATATTTATAAACAGCTAAAGAAACCATAGACAGACAAAGAAGCGTCAATCAAAAAAGGTATACCTAATACCATTTTTAATTTTTTGTATAGGTAATCAATTTAACACCGTCATTCATAATGTTAACCAAACACGCTTGTATAGCAACTAGTCTTGTCGAATATACGTTTACCGATACGTTTGGTAATTTGTAATAAGCAGAAAGCGACTTGCGTCACCGATTCATCAGCACAACGGCTATTCACACACCTGTCATTCAACTTGCAATACTTACTGCTAATTAAGGCATTTTGTTTGTAAGTACTTGGGATAATTGTTTTGCTTTATGTAGAGGCAACGAATGCTTGCGTTGCTTTTAGTTGAGTGTTGTTGTGTTGAGTTCTGAGACTTGGTACAACGAAGCTTGATGCGTAGATTTTTACATATTTTGTTTAGTTTAGTTTTGAGGGTTTGATACAAACAGTGAGGAGAGGAAAATATTGAAGTGAGGGAAGAGAGTAGCCCTGGTTCATAATTAAATATTTATAGAACATTTGGTGTGATGACAGACTAAGTAAAGTATAATTATGTCAAGACAAAAATAAGGGAATGAAAAGCTATGGATGAATATTATTTGAATCTTTGCATTTGTGAACGAAGTAGGTATCATTCTTGATTTATTATAAGACAATAAGATATTCTTAGTTAAAGTATCTTATATCCACAATGAGAGATCTAATACAACATTATTTATAAAATACCTTGGTTGATTAATGTCTACTTAGCAGCGTAGTTTGAAATTCAATCAATCAGTTAGCGGTCCAAGAGGAACCATGACTACTTCATCAAGTACTGCAAGAGTGGCTAAATATATGACTTTACGAAATACTCATACGTTTCGAAATGGATGTTTTGAAATACCATTTGATTTGCCAGCGAACGCTTATAGCACAATACTGCAACACATAGTTTATTGGTATAATGCTGCAACATATTACTGTAGCAACAATATTAATTATATCATAGAAATCATGTTCTAACTAACAGTATAAATAATACGTTTTACTTTTGCAATTGAATGGGTACTCTATCTGTTCTTTACATTGAATAAAAGGAAAAGGCTCGACGTAAAAGGCATTAAAGTATTAGAGCGGCTAAAAGGCTCACTCAGAAATTAACCTTTGCGTACTTATTAGTCTTCTTACCCACCGTCCCGATCTATGTATGTTGCGAGACGAGTTCATTAGATAGGCAAACCTTAAATTGTAGTTTGTCAGTTTATTTTAAAACAGAGGCAGGTTCCACTTGATTAACAAGGCAACTAATTTCAACAGCAATTAAACTAAATAAATGTTAGCGTATTTTAACACTCGATGATAAAATTTCCACTATATGCAAGTACTGTAACAATGTCAACAAAACAAAAGTTCCGACACGTACCAAAAGAAAAACAAAAGTAAATACTCACGAAGCAATAGAAAATATTGTTGGCGCACGTTACGACAAAATCCACACAGCGCGTCCACAGTGACAGTAATAGGTGATTTGTTTTTATTCCACTTGGTTTTCTCGTGGGGAAAACGAATGAATTATCGAATGTATTTATAGCGAGGAACGCGGCGCGCGATCATCTCTACCCGAAGCCGTAGTGCAACTAGTGTGGTGCGGTGGGTCGGCGGCCGGCGGCGGCGCGGCGCGACGCGGACGGGAGCCGCCGCCGCTCGCTGGTCTCCGGTCCGCGTTGGTCCGCGTGCTAAAACTGCCCGAAGCAGCGAACACAGAAGGCTGACCGATTAGCCTCGCCTGCCTCAGCCACTCGACTCGAACAGATGTCACCGCTTGGCAATCAGTTGCATAACGCCATCCGGACGATATTTCGCCCCAATTTGGCGGATAAAAATTATCTACTTTACATAATGATGAGCTCTCTGTTGTTTCGGCATAACTAATTACAATTGGAAGTGCTGCTTCCTTTAGTCACGGGTGCGCATTGCGAAGCTATAGGTACTTTGATTCGTAGATACTTATTAATGAATATTATTTTGATAGTCTAAGTAGAGAAATATAATAAAAACAATCAATTACAAAAAGATATAGGTATCTTTTAACTTTTGAATAGGTATGAGGCGGGCACCGCATAACTTAATGCTTTATTAATAACTAATATAACTAGGTATATTAAATAACTTCTATATGGATTAAATATAATAAAACCTCCTTCTCCTTATTGCGATGCAACTACTACAAGTAAAACTATGACAGTTGATTGTTTCTATGACATTTTACTGACGTCCTTAGTAAAAAGTGATCTGATTATATTCGCAAAACCACCTAATAACCGAGTAAACTAAGTTTTAACTGCGATTTACTAGACAAAAAACTTAGACATCAGGGCTAGCCACTAGGTATACGAACTTACTTTTAGTGGACTAGAACAAAGTAGCGGAGTGGTTCCAACTCCCTAGTAGTTATTCTAACTCCGAAATTAATCAAACTTTATTTTGATTGTATAATCTGGCCCAAGCAAGTATGTCTAGCAAACCACCACCTCCTTCAAAGGGCCAATCAACAAACGCCCTTTCTTCGACGAACCAGAATACTATTAATTCCAGTACCACTAAGCGCCACTTGCCAGGCGGCGGTTTCAGTACGAAAGAACTGTCCACCCATGTGAGATCAGTACATTCAACTCACACGAGACCATCCCTAGAATCTGCATTTGACCCTCACAAGTCTTTAGTGGACATAAAAGAATCTTCGAGAAAGTCTAGAGCAGAGTGCAATATATCGAAGAGCACTTCACACACGCAGTTTTTCAAGAAGCCAAGACATGAAGAACTGTACGCGAGGGTCACTACAGATGAGTTCTTTGGCGTATCAGAGTCCGTATCAGGGTCTTCGGACAGTTTTCGGTGTGTCCACGGATCTGAGGGCAAGGTTTACTCTAAAAAGGCTCAGCTGAAAAGAAATTTCATGAAAGAGCTGGATCCTATTCCTAATGGTTAGAGAATTATTCTTGTATACCTACTCGTACGTAGTAATAATAGTAAGCGTTGATATAGGGGGTCATCCCCAGGGGTGACAATCGGGAATCATTTTTAAAAATTGTCACCACCAGTTGTGACAACTGGGACTAATTGAATAAGGGAATAACTGAATAAGACAAATTTAATTAATAGAAATAATGAAGAGAATGTCGATATGTTTGTCTCTTTCTCGCGGGATAGAATCCTCCCATCGCGTGATAGCCCAGCTGTAAGAGTATTGTAACAAAGTGTTCCATCACTGGGCCAAACGTTGACATGTTCGATAGGACAGCTGATTCTGGCAGACGTGACGTCTTCAAATAGCCAGCCAGCCTGGTATTCGAAGAAAGTAGTCTTGATATGGTTTGAAGGTCCTTTCATTAAAATGTCGGCGCTTTCTTTCGCCCACTTCCCTTTTTGATCAACTATTATTATTATTTCATCTTTCTCTTGACCTAAAAGTCGTCAACAATTGGTCGTTGCGATGTTTTTGGTTTATTTTGATAATGGTGTCAAATGTAATATGATGGGTTATAATTGAGGATGGTTTATATTTATTATACTCGTACACTCAGGGAAAGTGTAGCTCTATCTCAAAGTCAAAGTGTACGTAGAGACTAGATAGTTTTTTTTATATTGGGCTAGTACTTCCGGAGATTATCCTCTACAATCAACATACAAACTTACATTTAAACCTTTCCTTTACGTAAATTTATTTTACCTTTTCAATATTTCGTTTTAGAGCCCAAATGGACCCAAAAATGCAAGCTTGACTACGGCTGGAGTATAGTGGAGGTCCTGAAGTTCCTCGTCCAGGACCCTACCGTAGAACAGCAGAAGGAACGCCTCCTAGTTAACCTTACAGAGTTTGTGAAGTTATCCAAAGATGGATTTGTATCCTTTTACAATGCTTTCCTAAGCTGATTTCACAGGCGCTTGGCGCTATCACTTGGCACTATCTATGCTAACCGCCGCGCCGTCTCATCTAAAGCCGGCGACTGACCTGAGCATTTTGCCGTAACGTAGCATTCGAAGCGAATGCGTGGTGGAGCACGCGGCGCTCGCAGCGAGTGGATCAGCTCGCTGTACTGACCTGCAACATTTCGTCGTAACGTAACGTTACGATACGACGAAATGTTACAGGTCACTCGCCGGCTTAAGGGTTTAGTTCTAGTTTTTTTCGTTAACGTAGACTACAATTTGTATAGAATAAAAACCGCGCCACCTAGTGCTCATAAAATGGACTACAACTAGATCCATACAAATTGAATACGATCGAATAGTAAAAAAAAACCCGCACTGGGCACTCTGTTCGTACATCAATGCGGTTTTCGATGGAGCATGCTAGCTTAGAAACTGATTCACTCCTGACTTGTAGCTACCAAGATTAAATCGACCGGAGAAAATCCAGATAACAGAGTGTCGGTGCGCTAGAAACTATAAAACTATTTCACAGTAATTCTAATTATGTGTATTCTCCACCTACGTACGTACGGTACGTTGTAGACTTCAGTGGCCAACAGCATTAAGTCATTTATAAAAAAAAAAGCTTCAGAGCCCGGAGCCAGCGAATTGGGGCGTTGAAATCTCTACTACTTAGGCGCCATCTCTACGGCACGGACGAGAAAATCGCGGCAATAGTCTCGCCGTGCTATCAAATTCGATACAAACTTTATATAGTATATCCACAGGGCGATACGAGTGACTAAGTTTAGATGATGTATTTACGTTAAACGACAAAACTTCTTTAACATCATGTCCAGATCATCAACCATTTGGACAACATTTGCACAATAGCCAGTTACCTCATAGAAACTTTACCAAAGAATCCAAATCGGAAAGACATCACAATGCTCTTCCTTGGAAACATGATCAACCCCATTCTGATGCACAACGTTGTCGATGCTGTCAAGTTCAACGACCAACTCATTAATTATATGGGATTCCTTGGTAGGTACTATCACAATACAGGGTTATAAGAAAAGGGTATGCTATCCCGAAACTCATTATTATGAACATTTTTTGCAATGGGCAGAAATCTGAAATTACAAAAAAGAATCAGCTCGAAAAATGTCAATGAGACCCGACAGACGCGACAGAAGTATTAAACTAAAAATTTAAAAAGCCGCCAACTGTGTAACGGCTGAACCGCTTTTCATTAAACACGTTTAAGTTACCGCTAGATGATTTGCTTTCAAATTAAAAAAACCGCATGAAAATCGGTTCACCAGTTTAAGAGCTACGGTGCCAGTGCCATACACACACGCATAACAGTCAAACTTATAACACCCCTGTTTTTACGTCGGGGACTAAAAATGTACGAAACATAATATATGAGCCCTCTATGGCTTAGCATACCCTTTTCGTATAGCCTTGTATTAAAACAGTTCAAAAATGTCGGTTCACCCAGGTGGTCTCAGGAGGTGGACGGTGGGTAAGAACTGACAAAAACACATAAGGAGCCTTTGCTGCCGGGCCGCCCTGCGGTTCTCGTCTTGAAGGTATAATACCTAACCTAGTAGTACTTGTAGTATAGGTAGTTGTGTATTGAACTTACATTGTAATGATTGTAATGATATCAATTATTAGGATCAACTCTAATGAGCCATTGGCCTGAAACAAAATTTATTAATTTCCTGAATTTTCTCACAACATATTATTATGCGTATAATTTGTAGGTATTTATTGTTTAAGCCAAGTAAATAAACATTTACTTTGGGACTTAAGTCGCTCTGAAGGCGTTTCTCAAGCACACTTGGGTACCTAAATCTGGTAAGAAAGGTGCTCGCCATACAGGGTTATTCATAAAGGGTATGCTAAGCCGAAAAGGGCTCATAGTACTCATCATTATGAATAACTTTTACTATAGGACCAAACCGAAATTCGCGAAAAAAAAATCAGCTGTAATACATTTTGTCGAGTGTCATTGACATTTTTCTATGGAACAGCTGATTTTTCCGCATTCCCTAAACGGCGTCATCGGATCACATGCCGGAACACGGCTAGGCCACTTGGCGGCATGGGTGGTCACTAGCCACGGCCGAAGCCTACCACCAGTTTGTTGTCACCTGATTAGCACCACCCAGGGACTACGTGTGGGGTTTCGTAATTGGGATACTTTCCCACGGACGAGGGTGACTCAGTCCCCTACCTTGGCTTAGCATACCCTTTATGAATAACCCTGGTAGCTGGTAGCTATCCAAAGCACGGAATACTCAATAGGACAACCCAAGGGAGAACGGTGCCAGGCCTAAAGACGCGTCTTCTGCGTGTTATTTGATCTATTCAGACCACAGTCTACACACTACACAAGAAAACCTCTACACAAAATATTGTCGCAAAACCTACTTACTCGTTATTGCGGTTGAGTCGGGATCATCTTGTGTCAAAAAGTTGTGGAACGATTATGATCCAATTGCGTGTCAGCTGTAACTTTTTAGTGCGATCGATTTCCTGCACGTGTTTCGCTCAAAAATGTGCATCACTATGTTTTGTGTAGTCACTATTTTTTATTTATTTTTTTCTAAAGTCACACACACAAAACATAGTGTGTGTGACTTTAGAAAAAAATAAGCGCAGGAGACACCACTTTAGATACAAAGGTGAAAGACATGATGAAGGAATGCATGTGCCAATAACGCACTGGGTAGTTTGTGTGCCACCCACGTTTCTGGTCCAGAAACCATGGTCACTGCAGTGGGGAACTCTCCAGGGAAACGATGGCATTGTCCTCTTTAGTAATGTTTGCTCACTAACTATCTACTTATTTTGTTTCTGGAAGACACGCTTTCTTTATTACGCATTTATAATCTACGACCAGCGCAGCTGTTTAGGCTGTGCGTTGTCTGTCAGTGAGTCAGGACCTGTTCTTTCATTTTTATAGATAAAAATAGATGTTACGGAATCCTTCGTTTTACGGAATCTTTCGTGTGCGAGTCCAACTTGCACTTGGCCGGTTTTTTATAATTTTATTTCGATTTAGATCTAACCTACTTCATCTGATTATAAATGCACTTGCTTAAAATTGAGGGAGAGTAATTTTTTAAATTTTTTTAGTTTTATATAAATATGTCGGCGCTCTGAGCCAATCTTTATTTAGAGTGGTAAAGAAACGTAACTGACAGTGACAGCTGCTGAGCTGCTGACGTTTACCACTCTGGCACGACTACGATCCGTAAGGCGGGAAACGATACTTTGGGAATCTCGAGCAGAGCCACAAGGGCAAGGGTTGATAGTTAAAGTTGATACTTAGAAAGCTGATTACAATAGTTGCAATTACATCTGGAATTACAGTGGTGGCCATAGAATCTTATTGTATCGTGTACCTATGCGCATTACGTGTTCGGCGGAGTGCCTGTTTGAGTTGTATTGTGAATACTTAGAATATCCATTGGAGATCATAGTTGAACGGATCATTGTACTGACATCATTCAAGATTATAATCTACGTGTGTTGCAAATAATGGTTTTATTCCTCTCGCCCGATTATCCACGCCTGTTTGTCTAATAGAACCTAGCTACATGCCCACATTATGAACAGAACCGCTTGACAATACCTAACTTCTGATAATTGGCAACACCTCAACCTACGAGTGCCTTTATCAGAAGTGGGATACGAAGGGCAAAGATCAGAGGATAAAACCAGCAGCTACAAAACATCGCCATGCTAAACTTTTTGCTACATGTAAAGTCGTCGAGATTTTTGGCTAGCACTTAACCTCAAAACTACAAACAACAGAATATGAAAGGAGCAGAATATGAAAGTACAGAAGCCGATGTTTGAAAAATTTACATGGTGACGGAGATTTCAATATCAATAACTGATAAGAAGAACGATAGTAAATTTGAGGTCAAGGAACTTGACAATGTTGTCAGTGTCAACCCTTCCACGGGTAGGTACTTGTGATACCCGTGAACTATCAGTGAATCGTCCAGTGAACTATCAGGAGGCCGTGATGGCGTTAAGACATGTAGATCGATTCTAGGTCTCTTTCTAGATCAAATCCAGTTGAAACACTCAGTAGCCGCTCTGATCCTGAGACAGAACAAACAACAAAACAAAAGAAAAAAAATTGCAAAGAAGGCAATAGAACTGATCTAATTTGATCCTGAGATGCTGGAGCAGAAGTATAAAGCGATGAGAAAATATTACTGCCAAATAGAAGACATCCAACCAAGCGTTGATGTCAATAAGTTTAGATAAAGCGAGACTAACAAAGAACGCAATGCAACTGATCTTATTTGATCCTGAGATGCCGGAGCAGAAGTATAAAGATTTGAGAAGATATTACTGCTGCATAGAAGACAGCGAACCAAACGTTGGTGTCAATGAGTCTAGATAAAGCAAGACTAATTACTGAGCTTGTGCGCAGAAAGACATGACATGTTGCAAAAGTGTGTCCAGATGGACACGGAGAGATCGACCGAGCAGCGGCTTGTAAAGGTTCACTCCGTGAACTTAGACCATCCTCATGTTGCTTGAACACAATATCCGGTGAGCTTGTTCCTTTACTGTCTTTGATTGTTGGTCACATATGTGAAATTGTGAATGTAATGATCAATAGAATCATTCTAGTTTGTTCATATTAAGAGATGATGATGATGATCAGTAGAATTGTTGGAGCTGGTTCACATATGCGAGCATAATCATTAGATAATTTGTTCTACTGAATATTTGTTTTATGTGTAAACCCTGTGTACTGTCTGTGGTCATTCTCATATTAACTGCATGCTGGCCTTTTTTTTGGGAATAGTGACTGTGTTGTGTAGAGGCCGACAATACTGGCTGGGGAGCATCGGATGTCCCCATGTACGATATTGATGTGTGCAGCTAGTGGGAGGTCTAAGGAGCTGGCTTATGCAGGTCAATGTTCCGGATCAGACCACTAGGCTGGTTTTGGGTGGCATTTGGAGAGCTGGTCGAAGGGACGCTTATGGGTTGTCCGGTCCATGTCATCATGAGAAATGATGACTGGTCGAAAGGACGCCTGGGTCGAGTTGTCCGGTCCATGTCATCATGAGAAATGATGACTGGTCGAAAGGACGCTCATTGGTTGTCCGGTCCATGTCATCATGAGAAATGATGACTGGTCGAAGGGACGCCTGAGTACAGTTGTCCGGTCCAGTGTTTGTGGTTGTAACTTGTATGTGGAAAGTTTCTATTCGGTGGGTGACAAATAGAGATGTGTCAGTGATGGACGAGCTTCCATAGAATAGTTTACCAGGTGTGTTTTGTCTTTGCAGATCAAATGGAAGATTAACACTGGATAAGTGTTGACGAGCTTGGTGGAGTATCAGAGATGCTATGGAGAAGCAGTTACATGAAGACTTGCTGGGTTCAGAGATGCTATGGAGAGGGATTGCTGGAAGACCACGAGAAGAAGGCGCACGAGGACGTGCGATAGTCAGGAGAGGCCGTGTCGGCGCTCTGAGCCAATCTTTATTTAGAGTGGTAAAGAAACGTAACTGACAGTGACAGCTGCTGAGCTGCTGACGTTTACCACTCTGGCACGACTACGATCCGTAAGGCGGGAAACGATACTTTGGGAATCTCGAGCAGAGCCACAAGGGCAAGGGTTGATAGTTAAAGTTGATACTTAGAAAGCTGATTACAATAGTTGCAATTACATCTGGAATTACAGTGGTGGCCATAGAATCTTATTGTATCGTGTACCTATGCGCATTACGTGTTCGGCGGAGTGCCTGTTTGAGTTGTATTGTGAATACTTAGAATATCCATTGGAGATCATAGTTGAACGGATCATTGTACTGACATCATTCAAGATTATAATCTACGTGTGTTGCAAATAATGGTTTTATTCCTCTCGCCCGATTATCCACGCCTGTTTGTCTAATAGAACCTAGCTACATGCCCACATTATGAACAGAACCGCTTGACAATACCTAACTTCTGATGATTGGCAACACCTCAACCTACGAGTGCCTTTAAATATGTAAAATTTTGAAAAGCAAACTAAACAGTGACAAAGTTAAAATATTCCAAAATACATTATTTATATTTAATAACGCATAAAAAAGCTCCGTTTAAAAATTAATAAGTATTCTGTCTTATGGATTGTCCAATTTAACTACTTGCCTGGCTTTTCGTTTCATTATTGCTTGCAAATAAATAAATGAAATTGTGTTGAATATTTTTTTAATTGAAATCACTTACTTACTCGGTTTTTTAACAGTTATGTAATAAATTACTAAAATATTAAATTACTAGATTATTAAGCACTCACACGTGAATCTACACATTTTCTCTGGATTTTTTATTGTTTTCTTTATTTTTCGCTGTTTTACGAAACATAATGCCTTGTTTTCATGAAAATTGTGATGTTGTTGACCAACGTCGACATTTCGGCGACATTTGTTGTCCATACATAGCTGCCAAAACACAACTGAGTGACTAACGTCACGTTACCTGTGACGTCACGGCCAACATAGTAGATTTCTCTACTATTATACATAGTATATAATAGGTTCTACTTTTATACCATAGTAAGTTACTCTACGATGCTACGAAAGGCCCATCTACTTACATACCAGATTGATGTATTTTTGCCACCGATTTCAAAACGAACGCGAAGAAAAATCGACTAAAGTTGCACTCAGGAAAAGCTAGATGGCGTTAGTGGTCAAGTTAGATCGCGCAAACGTTTGGTTTCGCGAATGAGGGGACATCGCGACGTATCGTAAGTCTCGTTGCGTTGTTAAAAATATTATAAAACCTATTACGGTAAATCAGTTTTTAAAACGGTAGTTACACTAGAAGTGGAATGCCGCCAGAAATTAAAATATATGCCGAGTTGGCAAATACATTGCAAACATGGATGTAGCTGGGAGTATGTTTGCTTATAATGTGTTTGCCATTCACCAAATAGATGTGCTTTGGGTTTTGTAGGTGATATAGGCGGCGGTGACCACTTACCATCAGGTGGCCTATCGCTTGTTTGCCATTTGTTTCATACTACCTGCGCTCCGCGGTTGCACCCTCGGTTTTTTGGTAGGTACCTATAAAAAGTATCTCACCTCTAGGTATATGTTAATCCAGGGTATGCTGTCATCGTGATACCTATCGTTCAGTTCAGCCGTTTTACTTGATGCAACATACATCCAAACTTTTATATTTACCTTATAATTGTACGAGCGAGCGAAGCGTCTCTTTCATCTGTCCGGATGTTTGTTTGTTTGTCTGTTGTTGACATTTCGGCGACATTTGTTGTCCATAGCTGCCAAAACACAACTGAGTGACTGACGTCACGTCACCTGTGACGTCACCAGGGTTGGATTTCGTACTATAATTATAGTATTTGTACTATAATTTCGTGCTTCGTACTATGTACCATGTACCTACTATACAAACCTAAGGATAGTACGGAAATGTATCTACTATAATTTCATGACTTCACATAAAAGTTACCAAAATAAGTTTTTACGTGCCAAACCAACATTAAAAACAAAAAATATTACGTTGATAACCTGTCAAACTATACAGAGTCACAATATTACCACTTGTCAGTGTCAACTATTGCCACAGACTATACATCAATTAGATTAAATTCCAAGGATGAAAGTGATAAAACTAATATTCAAGAACTAATAAACTAAGAAGAGGAGTGAATGTGGCCTAAACTAGTGTTGATTTATTAAATGATGACGTGAAATAAAATAAAAAAAGTGTACTTACTATAATTTTTGCCTAAATACTAACTTTTGCAAATTTTTTGTACTATAATTTTTTACATGTCTAAATCCAACCCTGGACGTCACGGCCAACATAATAGATTTCTCTACTATTATGTAGTACATCATAGGTTCTACTTTTATAATATAGTAGGTTACTCTACGATGCTACGAAAGGCCTATCTACTTACATAGGTACCAGATTGATGTATTTTTGCCACCGATTTCAAAACGAACGCAAGGAAAAATCAACTAAAGTTGCACTCAGGAAAAGCTAGATGGCGTTAGTGGTCAAGTTAGATCGCGCAAACGTTTGGTTTTGCGAATGACGGGACACCGCGACGTGTCGTAAGTCTCGTTGCGTTGTTAAAAATATTATAAAACCTATTACGGTAAATCAGTTTTTAAAACGGTAGTTACACTAGAAGTGGAATGCCGTCAGAAATTAAAATATATGCCGAATTGGCAAATACATTGCAAACATGGATGTAGCTGGGACTATGTTTGCTTATAATGTGTTTGCCATTCACCAAATAGATGTCCTTCGGGTTTTGTAGGTGATATAGGCGGCGGTGACCACTTACCATCAGGTGGCCTATCGCTTGTTTGCCATTTGTTTCATACTAGCTGCGCTCCGCGGTTGCACCCTCAGTTTTTTGGTTAAAAAGCATCCTAAATGTTAATCCAGGGTATTAGCTATGGTGATACATATCGTTCAGTTCAGCCGTTTTACTTGATTAAGCAAGAAACATCCATTATCATCATCATCCATTTACCTTATTGACCGAGCGAGCGAAGCCTCTCTGCAACGACTGGCCAAGTTTGCTTTCATCTGTCCGAGTGTTTGTTTGTTTGTATGTTGGTACTCGCGCCTACAGGTGGTATCGCTCAAAACAAATCTCGACGAAACTTGGTATACATTCAGTCAAAAAAGTATCGGGAATGGATGATTTGTTTTGGGTTCCAAATTCAAATTTTTGTTTTTATTGTTAGATAGTTATATAGATAAACTCTTTATTGTTCACACCATAAATTACAAACAGTAGGATTATAACACCTAAAAACTAGTGCGACAACTGGCGGCCTTATCGCTAAGAGCGATCTCTTCCAGGCAACCTTAGGATGGAGAGGATAGATAAAAAATATTAAAAACGGGGTGTGCAATATAGAAGAAAAACTGTGTCATATTTAAAAACCTACTTAAAAAAATAATAATAATAAATACTTAGAAAGGGGGGTTCCCAACCAGTCACACCAAAACGAGTCACAGTGTGACTCGTTGGGAATTTTTTTCCCAACCAGTAACACTGTTACACGGGTGTGACTGGTTGGGAACAATTAATACATTCAAATACTAAAACCACCTATACTTGCGAAAAATATACTAAAACATATGAAAATAATATATAAATAAATAATAATACTAATAGGGAAGAATAGGGAATAGGGATTGTTGTTGTTAGATTGGCACAACTGTTTTCCATTTTGGCGCGGAGTTTGAGTTGCGTCTGTTATTTAGATTAAATATGGTGCTGTTTTTAGTTAGGTCATATCTAGTGTGTATTACGAATTTCATCATGGACAAAAATATGGAACAAAGAGTTTGTCTTAAATTTTGCATCGCCAATGGAATTTCGTGTTCCGAGTCACTAAAAATGTTACAGAAGGCTTACGGCGAATCGACTTTATCAAAAACACGTGATTATGAGTGGTACAAAGCGTTCAAAAGCGGTCGAGATGTGATGGAAGATTTGCCTCGCTCTGGTAGGCCATCAACGTCTGCAACTGAAGTTAACATCGCAAAAGTGAAGGAAATAGTGACTGAAAATCCTCACTCAACTTTGAGAGAGATAGCCGCCGAACTTTCTGTATCTCACGAGTTGATCCGTACCATTTTAAGTAATCATTTGGGTATGAAACATGTTACCGCTCGGCTAGTCCCAAAAGACCTGAATTTTCTCCAAAAACTCAATCGCATGAGAGTCGCTGAGGACATGCTAGAACGAGTCAATTCCGACCCAACATTTATGAAACGCATTGTTACTGGTGACGAGACGTGGGTTTACGAGTTTGACATGCAAACTAGTCAACAAGCTTCGGAGTGGCGCCTTCCAACTGAACCGAAACCGAAAAAAACACGCCAAAGTCGATCAAAAGTCAAAGTCATGTTGACTGTTTTCTTTGACTATCGCGGTGTTGTGCACTCGGAATTCTTGCCGGAAGGTCAAACGGTAAATAAAGAATATTATTTGAGTGTTATGCGGCATTTAAGAGAGCAAATTCGACAAAAAAGGCCAGATTTGTGGAAAGAAAATTCTTGGATTTTGCACCACGATAATGCGCCTTCGCACACGGCCATCATTGTGAACGAATTTTTGACCAAACACTCAACAAATACCATCGAGCAACCACCATATTCACCAGACCAGCTCCAGCCGACTTCTTTCTTTTTCCTAAACTCAAATTACCACTTCGTGGCACCCGTTTTCAATCGGTAGGAGACTTAAAGGAGAATTCGAGGCGAGAACTCAACTCAATTCCGGAAACAGCGTTTAAAAAATGTTTTGATGATTGGATTATTCGTTGGCGTAAGTGTATCGTTTCTGAAGGAGCATACTTTGAAGGTGATAAAATAAATTTGGACAAACGTTTTGTGTATTATTGATATTTTCCCGGTACTCTTGACAGAGTAGTACATCATGTTCAACGTTTTAATAGAAGTTTTTTTATCGTCGGGATTTTTGATAGGGGGGGGGGGAGGGTATTTCGTTATTTAGCGTCATTTATCGACCGATTTTCATCAAATTTGGTAGAAGTATAATTATGGTACCCGATTCTAAACAAGATTTTCAAATATGAGAAATCAGTACTTAACTAAAAAATGTCTACTTTTTATTAAAGTTACACATTTGACATTTTGGTGCCTGAAGTTTTTTTTTTTGGCAGAGCAGGTTCTCACAGAGGCTTCGCTATTTTACATGCTCAGCGTCGACCTACGCTCGTCTTTTTTCCCTTTTGCTGGGGTCTTTCTAGAGCTGGCGCTGCCTACTCTTATTCTCATACTTCATTCTCTAATTGTTTTTTTAAATGATAGGCTTGTTTTGACCGCCATCTCGTCTGGTGGTAAGCAACGATACGGTCTAAGGTCTACGGTCCCTTTGCTTAAAGAAACCGATTCACTCGTAACTTGGAATAATCCAGATTTATTGATTTTTTGAATCATGAAGATGAGATGAAGATTTTTGTTGAAGGCTACCTTCTCATGCGGTTGGAAGATGACAGCATGTTCAACCTGGTGTCCAAAGCTATCATCTGGCACCTGTCCACGCCGGACAAGCTCCGGGTCGACAGCGCCGTCAAGGTCAGCCGCACGCTGACCGCAGCTGGACCTATGCTGTTTGAAATCGCCACCAGGATGCTGGCGATCGCGAGCTCGCATCGCTTCGTGACGTTCCAGAAAATTGTGCTGCTTCTAGCGTGTTACAGTGAACAAAATTGTAAGCTTTCATCAGATCACACGTTTTTCTTTTAGTCAGGGCACGTCAGGGGCAGAATACGTTACTCACAAACATTGCTTAAGTTTTTCACTTCTTACAATGCTCTGACTTCTCACTTCTCGCCGACGTGAAATGTTACGAGCGAAAACAAGACGGAGAACTTTAATCAATGAATTACTTTAAGCAGGCATAAAGCATATTTTTACACTAAGAACTTAGTGTAGTGTGCACTGTGCTTATAGCAAGGCCCTTATTTTTTTACCCAACTATGTGCCAGTATCATCCACTGCAAATTTCAATACTAATAATATATTTTTAATAATACTAGCTGCACCCCGCGGTAATTTTTTTTTAATAAAAATATCCTATGTTACTTCTAATACCTCCAAAAATATGTGTACAAAGTTTCATGGTGATCGGTTAAGAAGTTTTCGCGTGAAAGCGTAACAAACAAACTTACATTCACATTTAAAATATTAGTAGGGATAATTCTTCTTATAATATTTTAGTTTCTTCTTCTATCAAAATATTTTTGTTTCAGGCATCGAGCTGATGAAATTGAATATAATAGAGAACTTGTTCTACAGATTTAACCCCTACTTCCCACATAGAAGGTTGCCTGTCCATGATATCAATCCGGACGATCCGCAAGATATTAACGTCAAATTAGGTTTGATTTGTAATTGGTACATAAACAGTTACAGGGCTATAAGGAAAGGGCTGATAATATTCACCATTATGAACAACTATTATTAGGACCAACCCAGAATTTGCGAAAATAAAATCAGTATATTTTGTGTAGTGTCATTGGAATTTTTCTATGGAACTGATTTTGTTTTTCACAAATTCCGCGGTGGCCCTATAATAAAAGTTGTCCATAATGATAAGTACTTTGAGCCCTTTTCTGGCGTAGCATACCCTTTCCTTATAACTCTATACAAGGTTATTCGTAAAAGGTATGCTAAGCCAAAAAGGACTCATAGTACTCATCATTATAAACAACTTTTACTATGAGACCAAACCAAAATTCGCGATAAAGAATTAGCTGTTCCATAAAAAAATATCAATGACACTCGACTAAATGTATGGAACAGCTGATTTTTTTTCATGAATTCCGGGTTGCTCCCATAGTAAAAGTTTTCTATAATGATAAGTACTTTGAACGTACCCTTTTCGGCGTAGCATACCCTTTCCTTATAACTCTATATTATGTATAGAAAAAATTTAAAGCAGTTTTACGCTCGATAAGGACCCCCGAAGTAGATAGATGGGTGTCAAAAAACATAATTCAGTCAGGTCCCTTTTTGCTTGACCGCTCACAAATGTTTTTTAACCGACTTCAAAAAAGGAGGAGGTTATCAATTCGTCTGTATGTTTTTTTTTATCATTTTTTTTTTATGTTTGTTACCTCATAACTTTTGACTGGGTGAATCGATTTTGATGATTCTTTTTTTATTAGAAAGCTGACGCTTCCCATTTGGTCCCATTTCAATTTAGTCCAGTTCTGATAATGGTATCCATGAGAAAACCATATAAGTCTTAAATTTGCATTAAGTACGTGCGCGACAAAAAATAGATGAATAACTATCAATAGTCGGTCTCTTGAAGTCGGTTTTTGTTTTTTGTTTTGTAAAATAATGTTTTTGTAATTTCAGGTGACAGCTCCATTCACATGTCTAAAACAATAACAATACTGTTGGTACTTCTGAACTCTACCAAGGACTACCTGGCTCGACATCCGAGAGAAGCGTTACTGTTGCCAGCTCCTGATGACTACGCACAAAGGTATGCCACGTGTTTATTAGGTTCACACTTTGACACTGCGGAAAACACCTTGTGTTTTCCTTTGTGCGACGCGAGTGTGGCTACACATGGCGGGCGCGTAAAACACCACGCATTTGACTATTAGCCGCACCTAAGGCACGTGCATGTGATACATGCACATGCCTTAGGCCGTAGTCAAAGTGTTAAACTTGAATTTAGATCAACTAATTCACATTTTATTTCATAATGATTAATTAATTTTTACTTTGACTTTGACATTTTTTTATTTAAGTTTAATAAAGTCTAAT
Organism: Alcis repandata; assembly: GCA_949125135.1. Lineage (NCBI taxonomy): Eukaryota > Metazoa > Arthropoda > Insecta > Lepidoptera > Geometridae > Alcis > Alcis repandata. The sequence goes on along the minus strand of OX421221.1, from coordinate 9,109,188 downwards.
TTATTAACCATACCTACTAATATTTGTACGCCACACGAGGCAAGAGCATGAGACAAACTAATAATATTAACACCATGTACATATGCAATTCTACTAATAATATGTATTTTATCTACTTTCGTATTTTATCTAATTACGTACTTCAAAACGAATCTTTATTGACATACGAGTACTTTATAAGACACAATATCATAATGGAAAAAAAAGTTTCATTATAACACTATTTCCCTAACAAAATAGTATTACAATGTATTTTTTTTTGTTATTACGATACAGTTCTTTTGGCACTCGGTTTTTTACCTCACACTCGTGTTTTAATACCCCTCATTATGCAACAGTTTCATAAACTATTGTGTCCTACCATGTTCTGTAAATAAATTATCTGAATCTGAAAATCTAATAGTTTGATGCACAAGCGCATCTTGCTATGAAGAGAAGTGTAGGCGTTAACACCACGTCTTCTTATTATTCTTCTTCGTTGTGTTGATGATCCGTTTTTAGGGTTCCGTGCCCAAAGGGTAAAACGGGTCCTATTACTCCGCTATTATTATTATTATTTTAGACTCCGCTGTCCGTCTGTCACCAGGCTCTCATGAACCGTGATAGACAGTTGAAATTATCACAAATGATGTACATATTTATATTGCCGCTGTAATAACAAATACTAAACAACAGAATAAAAAATATAGGTATAAGGAGGCTCCCATATATAACAGAATATAAAATGGTTTATTAAAAAAACAAATCATAAAATAACTCGTATCGGTCATTATTACAATAAATATGTAATCGTAATTGAAAAAAGTTCAGCAATTGTGCAGTTCTAACAAAACGAAAAGATATATTATTTATGCCCGCCGTTACTAGGTTACGTTGTTGATTTTCGATGAATTGTCAAACGGGGCCTGTAAAATTGCCCCGACTATAGCTGTTCCCCGCCACGCTTCGCTGTGGATAAAAAAAAAATTGCCTATGTTACTTTGGGATAATGTAGCATTCGAATGGTGAAAGAATTTTTGAAATCGGTCCAGTAGTTTTTGAGTTTATTCCACACAAACATACAAAAATACAAATCTTTCCTCTTTAAAATATTAGTAAAGACATGACTTTTTGGCCGTTTTATAGATAATGGTACGGAATCCTTCGTGCGCGAGTCCGACTCGCTAGTTTTTTATGTTAGTCTGTAAGGTATTTGTTCATATGGGCTGAGTTGCCTGATCCAAATAAATTATTATTAGTATTATAGCACATCACATGAGTAGACACCATTTATACAGGGCTATAAGGAAAGGGTGTACCGATAAGCTATACCGAAAAACGCTCATACTTAGTACTTTTCATTATAGGCAACTTTTACGACGGGACCAACCCGGAAATCAAGAAAAAAACAGCTGTTTCATAGAAAAAATGTTAATGACACTCGAACAGTACTTACATGTAAAAGTTGTTCAAAAATAATAATGAGTACTGTGATCTATTTTCGGCTGAGCATACCCTTTCCGTATAACCCCGTAATTTTACTAGCTGCGCACCCCGGTTTCTACCGTGCGGTTATGATAAATAGGTAACTTATGTCCATTTCTGTACCTCTAGCCAAAATGATAAAAAAAATTGAGCCAGAATTTACAATTAGCCAAAACACACGAAAATTTGCCAGTTTGGGACAACCGATTTGGGTGCCCTTTTTTTCAAAGCAGGGTTTTTAGCAGTGGTTCTTAGAAATGTTTAGAAATCGGTTCAGCCATTCCATCATTAACATTTTCAATTTATAATTCTGTTGCGCCTGTGCGAAATGATACAACTCGAAGGACGTTACTTCCGAGTTGTATCAACCTGCACAGGAGGCAGAAAATTATTTCAAAAGATAACCATAATACTCGTAGGCGTGACGAAAGATTTTAAAATCCTCTTCCATAATGTGACTACACATTTACTATTTACAAAAAAGCCTTTATTTCGGTAATAAACTTAAGTTTAACGAAGTTTGAAGCCATTTTTCATATATTTTTTCAACAGTGCCCGAAAACAGCTTGCTTGTGTCATGGCGTCGATTTGACGTCACGGCTAGTAAACATGTCATTGTGTCTATGCGTGATGAGCGGCGGATGACCTGAGTTCACTGAAGCGTGACGTCATACGCTGTGATTGTTGTTTCTGACAAGATGGCCGATTGCTGTATTTTAATGTTTTAATTTATTGAAAATTTTAATAATCTGTTTTTTAAAAATAAAACTGAACATGTGTTTTAAATTTTTTTAATCTGGCTAGTCCCCTGAAAGCATTGAATCGGCGATTTTTTGATACTGTCGTCATGCCTATTATACACAACAGGCTGCCAATCTGTTTGACAGGTAAAACATGTTTAAAATGACATATTTGACATATCTGACATATTTGTTTTGGCCAGGTGTTTTATATGGGCGTTTCGGTATGAGTGTCGAGCTCGAGACCACAAGCACGAGCGGGAAATGCTGGCTAGCATCGCTCTAGTTCTTGTGCATTGCTTCGGTCCTCGCCTTAAGGAATTCTCGGAGGTATTAATGCCAGGTATGGGTATGATAGAGTTTCAGTTGTTTTAACTGCTTCAACCTCGCGTTCAATTTGGAAACTGTAGCAAAAATAACAGCTAAGTAAATAAAAAAGAAATTGGTTTTTAATAACAAGCTTTTAAACAGCTCAATCGGACATCGGGAAGTGGTTCAAAAATGAGTTGCAATGCAAAGGTTCCACCGAATAAACATAACATTACATTACATTACAAGTTATGTAAAACCTTTTAAAATTACAAAACTTTGCATTTGTCCATGTTCGTATGTCACACATGAGAAAGGCTGTGTCAAAGTGTAGACTGTTTCAGAAGCGGATTGAAGTCGGTTTTATTCATCTACTCGTGTTAATCCTACTATCATTATAAACTAGATGTGGTGATGAAAAACGGTGACGATGAAAATAGCATATGCGTTAAGCCAAGACACAAACTATCTCTATTCCAAATTTTGACACAGTCGGTTTAGTAGTTACGGAGTTATGTGGTAACAAATATTTCCACACCCAAACCTGCGCATTTATACAGGGAAATAAGGAAAAAGAAATGTTAGAAATGCTATTTGATGTTTTTTTATTTATTTTAGAGTTTGTACAAAAGCTGTTCATGATGATGAGTACTTTGAGCTTTTTTGAAAGCTTTTATTTAACTTGCGATGTATGTTTGTATGTAAATATGTTTGTTCGGGTGCAATCTTGCAACTCAATTTTGAACTACTTCCCGTTGTCCGATTTAGCTGAAATTTGGTATAGATGCGTGTGTAACTCCGACAACAATGCAATAAAAGCTTGTTTTAATATTTTTTTAATAACTTTTTTCGACATGACATAACCAAACCCTTCCTTATAAAAATGTATGATTCGATTTTCATTGATCGCAGATATTCTTACGTTGTCCGTCCTCACGGAATTGCCATCGAGGAATGATTGGACCAGCGGGGTTAACTTCGACTTACGAGATGTGCAGTTCAAAAAAACGCTCATTCACTTCAGCATCTGCTTGATTAAAACGTTTCCGATGAATAGAAGTGTAAGCATAAATCCTACCGTAATAAACTAGAAAGAGGCGCCAAGCGGTTTTACTGGCTTATTAGGCCCAAGTTTGAAGGCTTTTTAAGACAGATCTAAATTTTCTAAAACTATTGGCATCCTTGTCTAATGGCTTGCAATGATAAAGACAGATATATTTTTAGTTAGTTTAGATCTGTCTTAAAATGCCTTCAAACTTGGGCCTATTCCCTGAGTACTCCAAGAAAAAGTTTTTACCCGCGTTTTCCGGGATAAAATGTAGCCTCATTTAATCCAAGGTATAAGCTAGCTTCATACTAAATTTTGTTCAAATTTGTTCAGCCTTTTTTGCGTGATTGAGCAACAAACATCCAATCTCACATAAGGTTGAGGAAAAAGTTTCTTGGCATTTTTTAAGAAAATTCAAAACATTTTTTAATATCGTTTATTTACGTTTAACTAAAGTATGTATGTAAATTTTGTTCGATAACTTTTTGCCATCTTGTAGGTAGGGACAATAAACTAAGTAAGATAATTTCATTATTTACGCACACACTAAACTATCTTTACGTAACGGTTTGGTCTACATAAAAAGTAATATTTTTATTGCACCAGAAAAAGACAATAAAAAATACTTCAACATCACTGATGATTTTATTGTTAGAAATATATGTATTAAAAAAAAGTTTTGAAGCAGATCTGTTGCTGAAAGGCTAAAGAAAAATTTAAATATTATACCGACAATTTAAGAGGAAAAAATTAGTAATAATAACAACTAGGATAAGAAGACAAGTACACATAGACGCGCCCTACTCAAGTACTCACACTACGAACACAAACATGTATTTTGTAATTTTTAACACGTATTTAATTTTATCCGAGCTCAATTAATTTTCGTCACTCGTATACTCCGAAATAGAGTAAGTTTGTTCAGGCCGAGTGGGTAAGCCTAGTGTCTGAGTTTTAGGCCGCCTGAAACCAACCGCCTTGTCGGTGGTTGTTTTCCAAAGATATAATTACAACTGATGGGTTGAGTACACTTAACGAGTACAGTACATACCTATTTGCCTCACGACTGTGTATTCTGTGCTCAAACTTCAGAGGGTAAAATAAAGCCTAGACGCCAATTGTGAATTGCGCTACACTGCACCGGTACCAGGAGATCATATCTACCAAGCAGTGTACGGAAAGTCTAGCCAGGTAGATACTCGAACGGGGGTGGTGGGAGGTGGTTCGGAAAACATCACGAACAGTCATACGGGGGGCTAGGGGGTGTGTAGGGAGATGTCACCTGTATTTCGTCGGCTTAGTGCAAGAAGTAACTAACTGCGAAAAGTCACTAACTGTTTTGCTATGAAAACTAACTTGGTTTTGACACATTTTGGCTATAATTAACAAGGGAGTAGGTACTCAAGTTTTATTGAGTCGGATCGGATAGTTTAACCTAATATATCTAAACTTTGACATCCTGCTATAAGTCCAAAGCGTGTGAGTTAGGATGCTTTGCTCAATCACGCAAAAACGGCAGAACGGATTTCAATGAGGTATAAAGGTAGCTTATACTTTGGATTAACACATAGGCGTACTAGGCTACTGTTTATATGATTTTTCAAACACCTACCCGGCTGGGAATCAAACACGGGACCTTTTGTTTAAACCAGACGTGCTACCGTTGAGCTGAACCGGTTGTTAAACTAAAAGCGGCGTCAATGAAAACAGTTAAAAACAATCTACTAAATAAAATTCTCGTGTCACAGTTTTCGTTGCCATACTCCTCCGAAACGGCTTGACCGATTTTGATGAAATTTTGTATGCATATTCAGTAGGTCTGAGAATCGGCCAACATCTATTTTTCATCCCCCTAAATGTTAGGGGTAGTCCACCCCTAAATTTTTTTATTTATTTTTTGGACAAAATTTTTTTTTTATAATGTGGCGTATGTGGCATTAAAAATACATACAACCCTAAATTTTCACCTTTCTATCACCAACCCCTTTTAATTTATATGGCAAAACAACGTTTGCCGGGTCAGCTAGTAATATACTATATAATATTTTAAAAAAGTGACGTTTACACTCATAGCTCCCCTTTTGAATAGCGTGTCGAGGAAGCCATGGAACACATAGACAAGAACAATTAACACCCAGACCCAGAAATTATTTACCTTACTAAGTAGGATAGGATAAACGTTTCTTATTTTTTGACAGATGTCATTTATCTTTTGCGCAATACAACAACGAATTGCGCAGCACTACTAATAATAATGTCACCAACCTTAAACAAAACTTTATAAGTAATGCCCTTTGAGTATATAAGCAAGACCATCAATTATTATTTGCAGATGATTGAAACAGAGCATTATCTTCTTGGGCTAATGTACCTGCTAGATCCTGGGCTATGCCACCTTAGGACTCGGTGGGCACCGAGTCTATTTGCAGAACTGCGCAAAACGTCTCTGCAGGCGTTGGTTTGCACGATCCCACGGCTTCACCCTTGCTTGGTGGAACAATACGGATTAATAAGAAGGTAGCCACAATTTAATACATTTATCCTGCGGGAACGAGACAAACATATCCATGTCCTAGCTCTGTCACATTTACGCGCGGATAAATACAAGGAAAAGACTCATTGTGTTATTAACACTGGAATACTCACGTAAAACCAAGTCCTTTATTACGACTTATTTCGATCACATTCGGTGATCTTTAAAACCAAAACCCAAAGGTCAAAATCAAGTTTCAGACTACAGTAAAATGGGATAAATACTATTCCTCCCCGCAGCGTATAAGGCCTGCTACGTATGGCTGTAACTACTAAGCCGATTTTATTAACCTTTGAAATTGGAACAGATATAGTTTATGCCCTAGATAACACATACCCCTGCTACTTTTCATTGTTACTGTTTTATATCATAGCTCGGGTGAAACCGCGAGACACAATTAGTGGTTTTCTTAATTCATTGATAGACTTGCCTGATCATCTCGCATGATAAGCAACGATGTCGTCCACGATGGAGCACACTTGCCTAGAGAAATAAATCTCTCAAAGCTAAAACTAGCTAGTCGAGAGTTCTGAACCATTACCTGAGATAATTGACTGTGGCATACAGACAGACGGACGCACAAGTTTTTTTTTTTTTTTTTTTTTTTTATGTAATTGAGTGACGAGACGAGCAAATCGCTCGCCTGATGTTAAACGTCACGTTTGCCCATAACAGGTCTGCACCACCCAGAATTTTGAACTCGCAGATTTCAAGACCCTGCGCGGCTCAGCACTGCGCTCGTCACCCTGAGATATAAGTTGTTTAATCTCCCATTTGCCCTGTAATTTCACTGGAAACAATGCCCTTCCATCCGGAACACAGTAATGTTTGCGCATTACTGCTTGGCGGTGGAATAACTGGCAAAGGTGTGGTACTTCCCCAGGCGGGCTCTGCAAAAGAGCCCTACCACTACAACAAGTCTCGCCATAAGAGTTTTTCCCCGAAGGAGGTTCAGGTTAAATTTAATTTTTGTCGAAAATACGTGTGAAGATAGTAAATACATAGGCACTTTTATTGTTAATGACAAAGTTTGGATGTTTAGATATTTTGCTCAACGGCTTAACGAACTTAATTAGTTTGGTATGACGCTAGGTTGTGTACTTCTATTACTTTTTATTTCTGTTGGTAAAAGTTGCTCAAAGGATCACAATACGCAGGAAAAGACATTTTATCTGGTTTAAATTAAGTATGCAATTTCAGAAACTATCCATCTTTTCATAAAACGGTTTCCAATGGCATAATGCAAGACATTTTAACATTAAATAGTAGATTTTATAGCGTAGCTCGAATTTTAACATTAAATCGTAGAGCTTGTAGCGTAGCTCGAATTTTAACATTAAATTGTAGAGCTTGTAGCGTAGCTCGAATTTTAACATTAAATCGTAGAGCTTGTAGCGTAGCTCGAATTTTAACATTAAATTGTGGAGCTTGTAAGCGTAGCTCGACAAGGTGTCAGCGATCAGTACCAGGATATCATGAGTTTCAAAGAGTTTCACAACTGAGGCGCATGCAGGCCCATTTCTGGGTCGTGCGATATTAACTATTGGTCACTCTCATACTCACGACTTTTCTAACGAGAATGACAGTAACCGAGATAATATCACACGCGCCAAAATGAGCCCCTAGAAAATGCAATGCTTTATTACTTAGGAAACTAACATGGTTTTCACATATTTTCATTCATTTTTCATTTTTTTTTTTAACTAGTCAGTAGACGACTTAATTTTTACGTGAGTATTCCCATTATAACAAAATATTAAATGCAATGCTTATACGAGTAGTACGGAATAAATAATAGTACAAGGGTGTAGAGATACTGTGAAGGTGGTTTGTGTATGCATTGTTTGAAAGATTTACTCAGAAGTGCAATCTAACTAAAACATAAGTAGTGTCATAAGTTTTAGGCCGCCTGAATGCCTCTAACATGGCTTAAGCTTGTTTTGAAAATAAAAACAAATTCTTATCTCTTACCGTTTCCGAGATACGAGAGGTTAAATTTTTCGTCAGCCATCATCATCATTTATCCGATTTGAGCGACAAGGAGCCAGTTTCCAAAGTGTTACTTGAGATTGTCAGATTTAGCGATGTTGAAAACTTCGGAAAAATTCATTTACAAACTTGTGATATTATGATCTACTGCTGAACGAGGCCTCATAAGATAAATTGTAAATTTTTGGCCTGTTCCAAAATGAAAATCAACATATCTCGAAAACCATGAGACCTATGCACAAAATCTCAGTTTCAGGCACTGAAACTTGTTTATATTGATTTCTTAGCTTCAAAGTCAGCCCCTTAAGTATTTATCGCACCATTCTGACACACATTATACATAGAAATGTTATTTCATGATTTGGAGTTAATTCATTTTGAAGACGACTGGGTTTTAAAACTTTATCAAAGAACAATGGCGACGTCCCATACATTGATTTACCCAGCCTTTTTAACATTTGCAAGCTACGTTCATTAGATATACTTTTATCAATGATAACTTATGCGTATACAAATAGTATTTAATGTACAGAAGTTGGGAGAAAATAATTGACAAAGGTTAAATTGTGTACGTACTTAACCTATAATGTTATTATGATTATTACCTAAATAACTACATACCTACTGTAAACGCAGCTGTATTGTGATTGCGTCAGGTTTAAATACGAGTACCTATAAGTCTAAAAAATGCGTTTCACTAATAGCTTTATTTACATGATTAATGTTTTTGAATACGAGTTATGCGTAACCTGGCAATTTATACACCGCAGGGCCATTTTCAACAAAGATCAAATCACTTGCAAATCTTTAGTCCAGAGGGAATGCCGTGTGTCTCGTGAAAAGCAGAGTCGTCAGAGAGGAATATTATCAGGCCAAATCTTCGGTAAATCAACAAATAATGCAAACACTGCGGAAACTTCGTTCGGTTAAGGCTACTACACACAGTGCCGCCGGGTTTTTGCCGAGCGGCCATGCCGCCGGCATATGCAAGCCGCCGGCACATGCCGTATAGCACCATTACACCCCGGCGGCCATGCCGGCGCCGGGTCGTGTGTGCCGCAAGCCCGGCGGCTTGAATACCCGCCGGCCTGCCGGCGGCAGTGCCGGTGTGTAGTAGCCTTTAGAATAACACGATTGTCGGGATGACGGTTGACTACTGAAAATGACGTGACATTAGTTGACATTACTGATAGATGACTGACGACAGAATGAAATAAAACGCAATACGCTGGTATTGCGTTTTATTTCACGAACCTGCATTAATTTGTAAAAAAATTGAACTTTTGAGTCCCTACTTCTAAAAATATACGAGACCTATAAAATAATTAGAGAATTATTATCATTTAAAACAATCATAGTAACATTAATGAACGGGGCCTGGTTTTTTTTTTTATTCAACTGGGTCACTCGTCGCCATCCTTCTTTATCTACTAATTTTTTGTTGTTTCATTAGTATAATATTTTTTTAAGACTTTAAATATGTACCATTACAAATATATTTCCTTCATTTAAATTATTTAAAAAAATATATAATTATGTATTCCCAACAGTAACAATTTCATTGCGCTGACACAATATTATTTGTTGAATTGAAAGAGGGAGCCACCATCGTATTTTCTGAACAATACTGTCTACATCGTTTAGTTTTTCGTTTTGTCCACTTGTACAGACAACTTGGTACGTACGCAGTTCAATGCGTGAATCGGAACGTATTTTACCCGCCTCAATACTAGGATAGCAGCATCGAGAAGAGGTTTGTTTACAGTGACGGCGACGTTAAAAGCTGAATTTCCAGTCTAGGGACTGTTTTAAACTACGAATGATGAATGATTTCGATGCGATTATCCCACTTCCGGAATTTGTATCTTATTGTTTCCGTATTAAAGTCTTTAAATGCATTTTAGAAAGGTCAAATCAATCGTCTTACCGATTTTATAATAAATACTACATGAACTGTTATTTTATTTCAAAATATTGATTTGGCTTAATTGTACTTCTTTTCAAATGAGTATATAATATTTCCTGTAAATCTTAGTAAAGCTGTAAATATTTTTTTATTATTATTTTAACTTCAAAAGTATAAAAGTAAGGGTTTCGCCATTCACTAATTATCTTAAAAATCTTCAAAAGGACGGTTATTATAATAGTTTTTTTCACTTCACTGGTGGAATTATTATAAAGATATAAGCTTAAGTTTTCTGCAACAAACTACAGAGAGATTTGTCTGGCATTCAATTTTATTTTGCTACTAACAACTGTATTTGTTGAGTTGAAAGAGGGAGCCACCGTCGTATTTTATTAACTAAACTGTGTACATCATTTAGTTCTTCATTTTGGCCACTTGTACAGATAACTTTATATCGTGTGCTCAATGCGTGCACCGCGCGGTGTTTTATCCGCATCAATACTAGGATAGCAGTATCGAGAAGAGGTTTGTTTATAAAAAACGAAGACGTCTAAGCTGAGTGGTCCGCCCTAGAGTTAGTTTTTAACAATCCCGGTATTCTTCTATCGATCTTATCTTACACTTTTCTGTCAAATTTATTTAACTACTGTCATCGTCCACGAAAAAAAATTTAGGCCCATAATTTGTTTCGTACCTACGTTGGATTTTGTTTTGGTTTGTTAGATTAGGTATACGTGGTTATAAATGTGTCACAAAAAGGTGTAATAATCTGAAATTTCAGGTTTAAAATCATATTTCTTATCAAAATCCGAATCATAACATTATTTCATTGTACTTTGATAATTAAATATTTTTTTGCAACTTGTTTGTATTGATTTCTTAGCCTCAAAGTTAGCTCCTTATGTATTATTTATCGCACCATTCTGTCTGATATCTTACTAATATTATAAAGGTGAAAGTATGTTTGTTTGTTACTGTAACGGCTGAACGGATTTACATGAAATTTGGAATGAAGGTCATTCATGGTCTGGATTAACACATAGGATACTTTTTATCCCAGAAAACGCGGGTGAAACCGCGGGGCGCAGCTAGTGATACATAACAATGTTATTTCATAATTTAGAGTTATTAACATTTTGTAGACGACTTGATAATAACTTTATCGAATTTATTTACTACTTTTTTTATGATTTTTTTACTAATAGAAGATTTTTGTACATCTTTTATAACCTTTTAAAAATTTTATTATTTTAATAATTAATATCAACAAGTAACAATTTTACTGCGCGGACAATATTATCTGTTGAGTTGAAAGAGGGAGCCACCATCGTATTTTATTAACTATAAACTGTCTAAATCGTTTAGTTCTTCATTTAGCCACTTGGGCAGACAGCTTGGTACGTACGTACAATGCGTGAATCGAGAGGTATTTTCCCCGCCTCAATACTAGGATAGCAGCATCAAGAAGTCATGGAGTATTTTTTTTTGAATATTTTTTGTAAAATTACAAAAAATGTTTCAATGATTCTGATGCGATTATCCCAGTTCCGGAATTTGTATCTTATTCTTTTAGTTTTAAAGTCTATAAAAGCATTTTAGACAGGTCAAATCAATCGTCTCATCGTTATCGTTCGTCTTTACGAGTTTATATTGCAGGAACTCCTATTTTTAACCGACTTCAAAAAAGACTTCTTTTTTTATTTTAAAATATTGATTTGGCTTAATTGTACTTCCTTTCAAATTATATTTTCTGTGAATCTATGTTAATATAAGTATAATACTGCTAAAATGAAATATTGTATTATATTTAATATATTAATTTTAATTTCAAAAGTATAAAAGTAATGGTTTCGCCATTCGCTCATCATCTTAAAAAGGACGATAATTATAATAGTTTTTTTTTTACCTTCACTGATTTTATATAATAGATGTAAGCTAAAATAGTCTGCAACAAACTACAGGAGGGTTTGTCTGGCATTCAATTTTATGTCGCTACCAACAATTGCATTTATTGAGTTAAAACAGGGAGCCACCGTCGTATTTCTTAAACTAAACTGTCCAAAAGGTATTAGTTCTCAGTTTTGGCCACCTGTGCAAAATACTTGGTTGGCAATTTCAATGCGTACAAAGTAAGCGGTATTTATCCGCAAGAAGTACCAGGATAACAGAACTTCGAAGAGGCGTGCTCTTAGTAACGATTACGTCAAACTGGAGGGGTCGGTCCCTCTAGTGGCCGTTTTATTATGTCGGCAACCGTCAATTATTGTTCCTATAGTCGTGTTAGGGCATGCAAAACACGAAAGTTTAAAAAACCGTTTTTTTCGGGTATTTTTTATTTGGCTGTAAATAAATATTGTATTAGTGTTAAGTTAAAAAAGGGGCTGAAAAGCAGTTAAAAGTAATAACTTCATTCTTCTATGCAGGTAAAACGGTATTCTACTCACATGTAAACTAGATAGAAGAATCGTAGAACTAGGCATTATATATTGTTGTCAACCTGCTTAGCTGATAGTATGGAGCTCTTGAGTATTACTCTAACATCAACCCTCAACTTCGACTCCTACAATATATTGAGTCCAAGGTTCAATTAGCTGGGTATCCTTTCGAAGGCGCAGCGGTACTTCACGCCGGAGCAGTTGTTGTCTAATACAGTGCAGAGCACATGTTCGGTCGTGCATGGAGTACTGCTCGCACCTTTGGGACATATCTGCTAAGTATCTGCTTGAGGCGTTAGAGTCAAAACGTGCCAAGAAACTTATTAGCAACTATGTACTCCCTTGTTCAGGCTAAACTGCAAAGTCTTGATCATCGGCTTCAAGTTTCTAGTTTATTAGTTTTTTATCGGATACATTCTGTTTCTGATATGCATAAATTTATACTCTCTGGCCTGTACTACTATGGGAACACTAAGGGCGACAAAGAAGCAACATCGTTTTATGGTCCACATACTAAAAACCCGAACGAAACGCTTTGACTCCACATTCATTTTGGAAATCGCACGAGTGTGCAATGCTCTGCCTGAGAGGTTGTTCCCCGATAATATGGGTGTCTTCAAGTCGAGAGTGAATCGGTATCTTCTAGGCGAGCGTACTCCAGCATAGACCGCAAAATTGCGTGCCATCGGCAAGATGGCGGTCAAATGCAAGCCTAACATTGAAAAAAAAAGACCCGAAAAAAACGGTTTTACAAATCTTAAAAACCTAGTTTTAAAACAGGTGGTTACTCGTTTTTTTCGGTTAATCGGTAAACCGGTTTGCATGCCCTAAGCTGTATCCACACTGACCGGACTGCCTTGCGGGGCATACTTCTATCTCACTCTGGCTGCTAATCATATCACGGGCCAGACCGAGACAGTAGCGTATCTCGCGATGCGGCTCGGTTATTACGGACACGGCTAATCATCTGTTCTATGCTAGTTGCGCCGCGCGGTTTCACCCGCATTTGTAATTTATTTGCATCCATTTCTACATGATATTCTTTTGTACTTTTAGACTCGAATGCGAGTAATTTTTCACAAATCAGTCATTCACAAAACTTCCCCCGGCTGATCCAGTTGATCAATATTTACCTAATTACTATTAAAATCGAATGAAGCTGGTGAAATTCACTAATTAATTGGTTACAACACAACACTAATATTTGAAAAAAGAAGACTGAGAACGTAACTGTTTTTGAGAGGTATTTAATACTTAGATATTGTATACTATTGTAAAGTAAGCACGAAAAGCGTTCCAAGTTACATTCTAGGGTATTTCTCAAGTGTCAAAACGGGCCTCTTATTTTGTGACGACTATACCTACTACCCATAGGAGAGACCAGACCAGATTCGAGATACGCAGTTACAAATATCCACAGACACATTTTTAAAATCAAGACAATATTTTAAATTGTATTCATTTCGGTTTCCAAAAAAATAAAAATAAAAGATGGCGTACAAAAATGAGACACCCTCTCACGGTGTATTCCGTTCAAACGCACTAAGCGTTTCCATTCTACCTTTTTAATTCGAACGGCAGAGGTGTGGAACTCATTGCCGGCGTCTGTCTTCCCGAAAAAGTACAACCCAGGGTTATTTAAAAGTAGAGTGAATAAGTATTTCCTAGACAAGCGTGCTACATTTTCGACCACATCGTCGCTTCCCATCAGGTGAGATTGTGGTCAAACGCATGTCTAGTTTGTTGTAAAAAAAACACTACACTACACCAAAATTAAGAATAGTTCAAAAATGCAAACAAATGATATAAAAAAAATCGTGGTGTGGTGTAGTGGTTTGGTATCTAGTTAATGTGGTTATTTAATTTGATTTATTGTAATTTACTTGTGGACTAATTATTTAATTACATATATTATATTTACATCTTAAATTTAAAATAAGCTAAAATAACTAGAACAAAGAAATTTACAAAACTAAAGATCAAAAAGTAGGTTTTGTCCGTGTGGTAAAAGTACCAAGAACGCTGGCTGCATTCCCGCGCTGAATTGGGTTCCACGTTCGAAGAATATATAATAGTTATGGAACCCTCGACAAGCCAGTTTTGGCTTCTTTGGGTGGATTTATTTTTATTATAGACTTGCGTTTAACTGCCATCTCGTCTAATATCATATGAATTGTAGGAAAACCCAAGATAAAGATTTGCCATTGAGATAACGGAAAGCCGCTATGCGGAGTCAGTTCCCATGCTCAGTTTTAAACAAAAATTTACACAATTAGCAAAATTGGTCAAAAGTTTGTCGAGGTAAAAGGGTTGTGATTGCTGCAAAAGTTTACTGTTTATTATACCTACTGCTATAGAAAAACTAAACTGTTTTTTTAATATGAAGGTTACTTTAGCCTAGCCTCCTTTTAACCTGAAAATTCACCAGATAATTCCGTATATCACACTATTTAATTTGCAAAAAATCAGTAGGTACTTAGAGTTCGATACTAGCTGATTTTAAACTTTTAACATCGACCCGATGAAAACTTTTCTTAACTAAACAACGCATTACTACGCATTACAAGTATACTAGTAGTAAGTATTATAAAAGGTGACTTCAGTATTTGTTAGTCAAAATTGGGTTTGATATAAAGAAAGCATTTATCTACAACAGCTGTTTTGTGTAGTCGCGCTCAGCGCTTATTGCAATCCGGGAAATTTTAGTCGTTTTGTTTGATAACTTACTAGTAACTGTGTTTTGTTTAATGAGAACCTATTGACTAGACAAACCCGTCAAGTTTTAAGGCAATTATTGTTTAAAATACACTGTAATAAAAGAAAGAAGATTATTCAGACTTCGCTGCACAATGCAAAACTTACGTAGTAACTATTATCTAATCTGTGGCACAACTGCACATGGTTCGACTTCTCTATTGCTTATTAATGAAAACCAAAATATATAGTGTACATTTCATGAATAACTTGCTCCATAGACAACTATCTCGATTGAAAAACAGACGTAAGTACTCATCACACGGTTACTTTTACACGCTTTTTATTATAGACTCAAGCAAGCTTCTCAAAGTGGAAGTTTATCAATTCTTATACATATTTCGAAACAACAACGATTTAACATCAATGTACGAGCATTGATGTTGAAATCGCAAAACGTACTAAACACTAATTAGATAGATAGATAAATATAAAAGATAAACTCTTCATTGTTCACACCATAAATTACAAACAAAAGGATTATACACAGTGCGACAACTGGCTGCCTTATCGCTAAGAGCGATCTCTTCCAGGCAACCTTAAGATAAAGCAAATTAGCAAACTGATATTCGTCACTAGAAACTGTAGACAATTTTGTTAAGCAAACCTTAAATGTAGAGTGTTCTGCGTTACTTTTGCTACATTCGCGTGCACTTTTCGATCCGAGCCTACCAACGGAGGACTGATCACGACTGAAGGTTAATTTTGTAACCACCTCATTGCCATGAAAATTAGCTCCGACCGACAAAAACACCGACTAATTATATTTAGGACCAACCGATTTAATCAATAAACTCATCATTAAAAAGCGCAAAGCTTTATCAACTAAAACGCATCGACGCGACGTTCTCAGCTAATACAGTTTGAATTCAAGCCTATACGACGCGAGGTCTACCAGGAGATCACGTGTCGGAGGAGTAATAACAGCCCCGTCGAACCGGGTAAACGAGAAAGCTATAGCGTAGAAAGAGCGACAGTAAAATAATCAACCCCTACTTCAATCTAGCCTAGGGATTAATGTAGGTATAGTGAATGGGGCGGAACAGGCCGCTTGCACTATTTTAAAACCACCTGTTGAGGGACAAAAAATGGGCCGTTTTCAGCTTAGCTCTGTTTGCACTGACCGGTCAGCATGAACTCGGCCACTAGGTCCAGCCAATCGGCTTATACGAACATACCAATTAATTACATGAAAAAAAAAACAAGTTTATAAACGATTTTTTGCATGGTCATAGAATTTTTAGCATTGACTACTTTTTCACGTAAAATGTACAATATTACTCGTATTTCGGATATTTAATTGATCTTATGTTTTCATATTTTTTTCTATAAAACTTTGTTCCGGTTTGAAGGGCAATGTTTCCAGTGAAATATCAGGGCAACTAGGAGATACATCTTAAATCTCAGGGTGACGAGGGCAGTGCTGTTGCCAAGCAGGGTCTTAAATTCTAAGAATTCAAAATTCTGGGTGGCGCAGACCTGTTAGGGGCAATTGTGACGTTTAGGATCAGGCGAGCGATTTGCTCGGTTCGTCACTCAATAACATAAAAAAAACATTGGATATGGAATGATTACACTAGCCGACCGTGGTTTTGTTGCTTTACGTTTTTTGTTTTAAGCCTTTGATACGCTTCGTTGGACTGCTATCTGGTCAAGATTGAAATCGATCGGAGTACCTCCAAAAATCATTAATCTGGCGAAAGCTGCTTACGACAACTACTCGTGCAGGGTTCGGCACGATGGGCTTATTTCTGAAAAGATCCAGGTACAGGCGGGAGTACGCCAAGGGTGTCTGCTGTCTCCGTTGCTGTTTCTCATAGTCATAGATGGCATCATGTCTCATATCTGCAATACACCTCAACACGGCATTGAATGGGGACTGACAGAACATCTGCAGGATCTAGATTACGCTGACGATCTATGCCTGCTCAGTCACCGTCGGATTGATATGCAGACCAAGCTAGATGACTTGCACCTTCTTATAGGCGATGACGCAGTGGAAAGAGTGGTGAGTTTCGCTTATCTAGGAAGTGTCGTGTCGGGATCTGGAGCGACAGACTTGGACGTGACTTCCCGGATTGCCAAAGCAAAGAGCGCCTTCGCTTGTCTTCGTCCAGTATGGCAGTCAAAACACCTCTCTCGCAGAGTGAAACTCAGAATATTTAACACCAATGTCAAAAGCGTGCTGCTTTATGGATGTGAGACATGGAAAGTCACTAAACCAATCACACGACAACTCCCAAGTCTTCATCAACCGGTGCCTACGGCAAATCCTGAAGATCTTCTGGCCGGACATTATCGCCAATATAGATCTATGCAGAGAGTGCCACGAAGATCCTATCGATTTGCAGATTCGGCGTCGCAAATGAGGCTGGGTCGGCTATACTCTGCGCAGAGCTTCGGATCACATTCCCAGGCAAGCCTTGGACTGGAATCCACAGGGCCGGTGCAGACCTGGCCGTCCTAAGCAAACATGGCGGCGTTCGATTATTGCGGAAGCCAAAAACATCGGCCTGATTTGGAGTGAGGTGAAGCGAAAGGCACAAGACAGAGAGGAATGGCGTGACGTTGTGTCTACCCTCTGCCCCGATATGGGGACTTAGGACAAGAAGAGAGATAGAAATCTGTAGTAAATATTTTTGTCCTAGTGACATCTTATGAACAGGTCCTGAAAATACTTGTTTTCAATTATAATTTCTTCAAAATTGCTACTGACAAAGAAATTAACTTTATTTTTAAGAAGCTCATGATTGAGACTCTTTTCTCAAGTGTTCGGCAAGTTGAACAGGTAGGTGTATTATTATAATAAGTGTATAAGTGTCTTATTATTATAATCTATCAGATATATCTTATACAAATGTTGTCTGGAAGAGATCGCTCTCAGCGATAAGACCGCCCTCTGAAGCAATGAATGTCATTGCTATTTTCGTTTTGCTATAAAAAGAAACCGGTAACTGACATATTACACACATTCACAAATTAACCTAGCAAGTCGCTTGTTTGTGTGCAACCGTTCCATTGAACACTGTAAACACATCTATGATATATACGGCAATCCCCGCCCACGCTTTACACACACTTCTAAATCCACCTGTTGCATCGTCAGCCTACCTCCTATAGAGTTATGGTTCCCTGGTAACGTTGCTCAATTTTCATATGAAAACCGTTTGAAAAGCCTCGTTTCGAAGATGTTTTTTTTAAAGAAACCTTTTTTTTTTTTCTTGGACGAAACCAGGCACTAGGACATCATAAGCAGCAAGGAGTTATTACACTCACACATTTATACATCGACCCGCCCACCTGTTGCACGTAGCGTATGTGTGCGCTAGCGAGACCCCTCCTTTCCTTTCATTAGGGTGACCAAACAATTTTATGTAGGTAGATACTAATATAATAGGATCATCATCATCATCATCATCAGCCCGTTATCGCCCACTGCTGAGCATAGGCCTCTCTTCTTGTACGCCACTCATCCCGGTCCTGTGCCAGTCTTGTCCAAGTTCGACCCGCGATCTTCGTTATGTCGTCGACCCAACGAGCTGGAGGTCGTCCGACACTTCGTTTACCAGTGCGTGGCCACCAATCCGTCAACGTTTTAGTCCACCTGCCATCACTCTGCCTAGCAACATGTCCTGCCCAACTCCATTTGAGTTTTGTAATAGTCGCCCCAACAACGTCGCGAACTTTACTGCGACGTCGGATGTCGACATTTCTCACACGGTCTTGTAATTTGATGCCGAGCATGGCGCGCTCCATGGCTCTCTGTGCTACTTGTACTTTGTGCACAGCCTCATCCGTGAGCGCCCATGTCTCGGCACCATACGTCATGGTGGGCAGGACACACTGGTTATAAAGGCGAGTCTTCAGGCATTGTGGAACGTCGACGGATTTAAGGATATCATCCAACTTGTTAAACGCCGCCCATCCTAGCTGGATTCTCCTCGAGATCTCCATCTTCCGTGCCTCTTTGTCAAAAGATAGAATATGTCCAAGATATAAGTATTGATGGACCATCTCAAGTTTCTCGTTTCCAATCGATATGATTGAATTCGAGCTACCAGAGACGTTCTCCATAACCTTAGTCTTGGACATATTCATCTTAAGACCTATTCGAAGTGAAGCATGGTATAGATCTTCGATCATGCTTTGGAGATCGTCCAGCGTCTCGGCAAACAGAACAAGATCGTCGGCAAATCGCAAGTGCGACAAGAAGACACCATTTATGTTGATTCCAGTTTCGTCCCATGCAAGCGTTTTTATGACGTCTTCCAAGACCGCCGTAAAAAGCTTGGGTGATATGGTATCTCCTTGCCGCACTCCTCTCTTGATTGGTATGGGGTCGCTTAGTCTGTGTAGCCGCACTTGCATGGTTGCCGAGCTGTACAGCTCCCGAAGCAAATCCACATAGCGAGCGTCGATAGAGCAGCGATGGAGAGAGTTAAATACCGCCCAATGTTCGACACTGTCGAAGGCCTTCTCGTAATCGACGAAGGCCATGCACAGAGGTCGGTTATACTCCACACTCTTCTCCATCAGCTGCTTTACCGCGTGGATGTGGTCGATGGTCGAGAAACCGCTCCGGAAGCCGGCTTGTTCGGATGGTTGGCATTCGTCAAGGGTTCGGGTGAGGCGGTTACATAGAACTTTTGCAAACAGTTTGTAAGTGTGCGAAAGGAGGCTGATAGGACGGTAGTTCGAAAGCTTGGAAATATCTCCTTTCTTATGTAGGATGGTGACGATGGCAGTTTTCCATGAATCTGGAGTGCGTGTACCTTGCAAGACCTGATTAAAAAGTTTTACGAGGATTTTTAAGGCAGGGTCACCACCGGCGCGAAGTAAGTCGGCTGTGATACCATCTTCACCAGGAGATTTTTCGGCTTTCATGTGGTACAGGGCTTTTTTAATCTCGGCAGATATGATAGGTGGTATGTTGTCTTTTTCTACATATTCAACAGGTGGTGCTCTTTCATCTTGTGTAGATGGCTCTGGTTCTGTGGATTGAGATTCATACAGTCTAGCGTAGAAATCCTCTACAGTATTTATAATTTTGTCCCTGTCTGTGACTAATGTGCCATCGTCGTCTTTAAGTTTTAATATTTCTTTGGTTCCCGATTTCAGTTTTCTTCTAAACACTTTTGGGCCTCTGTATTCTTTTATCGTATTAATTATTACTTCTGTGTTGTGTTTTCTAAGGTCTTTTCTAATTGATTTACTAATTCTTTTATTTATATTTTCTAATTCTCTCTGATCTGCAACTGTATGGTGTCTCATTTGTCTTCTTTCTTCAAACATAGCTAGAGTTTCGGGTGATAGTTTTTCTTTCTTCTGTGGTTTTCCAAGGTGTTTCTTTGCAGTGTCTGATATGGTCTTAGATAGTAGGGTGTTGATTTGGTCAACATCGAGGTTTTGTTCCTCCAGCCCTTCAAATTGATTTTGAAGGTCTACCTGGAATGCATCTTGAAGTAGAGCAGTGACCTTTTTGTCATACTTGATGGGGGTGGCAACCATCTTGGCACGCTCTTTCTTAAGATTTAACCTAAGTGTTGCCCTAACTAGCCTGTGATCACTTCCGGCTTTGAAGCTCGTAAGAACATTTACATCCGTTACTATATCTTTATATGGACTTAGAATATAGTCGATTTGGTTCTTTGTCTTGCCGTCAAAACCTGCCCAAGTCCACTTCCTTGACGCACGCTTTTGGTAAAAGGTATTCATAGCGTAGAGTTGTCTTTTCTCAAGAAAGTTAACTAGGGTTTGACCACGTTTGTTACGAAGACCCAGACCAAACTTACCAACAGATTTTTCCTTCGTTAATTGCGGGCCGATTTTGGCGTTGAAGTCGCCAATTATAGTGTAGTAATGGCACGGACATTCGTCAAGGGCTTTCTCTATATCTTCATAGAAGGCTTCCACTTCCTCATCTGGATGGTCTTTGGTGGGGGCGTATACTTGGATTATCTTGATGGAGTAACGTGTGTTGAGCTTTAATACTACATAACAAACACGAGTTGAGATGCTTTTTACGTTTTTTACTGCTGAAGTAATATTTTTGTGCAGAAGAAATCCAACGCCTCCATAGGAGGAGTCTTCGTGGCCTCTATAGAACAGCAGGTCGCCTGACGAAAGTTTGATGAGGTCTTCACCCTTTCGTCTCACTTCCGACAGACCTACTACGTCCCACTTGATAATAGGATATTAACCAATAATTTGATTTCATAAAATAATAATGACCAAACAATTTTATGTAGGTAGATACTAATATAATAGGATATTAACCAATAATTTGATTTCATAAAATAATAATAATGCTTTAAAGATGGATTAAAGTAAGACGCATTATTTATGGAGGATTTATAAATTCTAGGTCTCTAATCAGGTAGGTTTCTAGGTACATATGAAATTGGTGTTATGTCGCTTTGATCCCAAATATCTGCTCTTTGCTTAGGAATTCCACATTAAAATTTTATTAACAACACGCGTCGACTGCTGCGTTACATTACTTAACCGGTACAATAATGAAGAAATTTTGAATCGTTTAGTTACGTGTGATAAAACATGGATCCTCTACAATAATCGGAAGCGCTCATCGCAATGGTTGAACCCTGATAAACCAGCCAAATCCTGCCCCAAGCGAAAATTGACCTAAAAAAGGGTACCTACTGGTAAGTGTTTGGTGGACTAGTGCTGGTGTTGTTCACTAAAGCTTTCTAAGGTCTGGTCCGACAATTACGGTTGATATGTACTTAACTGTCAAGAGTTGAAAACCATGATGGAAAAGCTAGCTGCTAAACAACCGAGGCTGGTCAATTGCTCTAGCCCACTGCTGCTTCAAGACAACGTTAGACCACACACTGCACGACAGACGGTCGCTAAATTAGAGGAGCTGCCATTGGAATGTCTCCAACATCCACCATACTCCCGGATCTTGCTCCAACAGATTAGTACTTTTTCCGGAGTTTAGACAACTTCTCGCCTTGCTTCGTCTTGCAAGGAAAAAAAATCAACTCCGGTGAGGCAGTCTAAACTGCCTTCAAAGATTTTATTGATTCTCGCTCCGATAGTTTCTTCAGCAAAGGAATGAATGAACTAGAGGTACCTAGTAGATGGCAGAAGTGCGTAGATAGCAATGGAACACACTATGATTGATTTAATATATTATATCTTTTTTTCGTCTATTTTGTTTTCCCTATACAAAACGCCAATTTCATAGGACCTAATATTTATTATGTAGATATTTATAGCCAGCCACTCGAATATACTCGACAGTTAGCTTCGCATCCTTCAAAACGATTATCGCCACTTTTTGCTACGAATTCAATTGCATCGGCAACTGAATTGAACACTAGTAAGTTAGTTCGCTAATTTGAGTATTTCCTCTTCTTGTATTGCATTTAATTGATTTGTAAAACTGTACAGAAATTGTACAGTAGTCATATTTGTTTCTGCAAAAACATTTCTGGATAGCTTAGTTCATGGGGAGGATCTAAAATGCAGTGGATTTGACAGTCTTATTGGGTGCTTGGAACTTGTCGTCATATCAGGTGATGTGAACCTGCAGCCCAAAATGTCGTAAGTTTTGACATTAACACAAGTGCCATCACACGTTAAGAATCTCACTGTAGTATTTGCTTTTGATAACATTCTAATAGCTGTTAATAATAACTGCGATTGAAGCTCAGCTGATAATAAATAATAACGTTTCGCACTCATAGCTCCCCACTAAGATAAGTGTCAGGGATGCCGTTTTACACACACAAAGACAAGGACAACTAACACCCAGACCCAGAGCAAATATCTAAATTCATCATTCAAACATCTGCCTGGCCGGGAATCGAACCCGGGACCTCTGGGTTATAACTAAGGCGAACATTCTATCGCTGAGCCAAACAGGTCGACGAAATTTTGTTAATAAAAAAATAAGCTATGGGCCATTTATATCTTTTTGTGTTTTTTTGTTTTTGTTGTTTTTGCCTCAGAATACGTGATATACGGACTATTACAAACTGATACCTAGTTCATCAATAAACATAACTCCATAAATCTAGTTACGCTACCAGAAATCAGTATTATTTGGAAAAATTGTTGGAATCATCAGCATCGGATTTCAGTTTTGAAACCGAACTAAGTAAGTATGTTTTATTATAATAAAATTATCCTGGGGACTGAAGTGATGACTGCAAATAACGGAATGTTTTTTGATATTTGAATGACTTGGAATGACATCAAGCCATTTTTTCCTCCCTGATTCTTCTCCAGGCAGTATGAAATTATATGTTTTAATTTTATTTAAGATATACGATGTGACTAGGGCATGCAATATTCGCCCGATTTCATTATTCGAGTTTTCAGAATATTGTGGCTCAAACTATTCGAATACTTCGAGTTTTTCGAGTTTGACGAATTTTACGAAAAATTGTATTTTTCTAAAGAAAACAATGTAATATCCTTCAAAACCTCTTAAAAAAAGAGGTTTGAGACGAGCCATCATTAAGTAAAAAAACTCAACAAGTAGTTTTACACCATGCAGTGTCACCGGTGGATAGTGATCGTTTTCATGCTTCAGCAAGGCGGAAGTTTGGGTTGCTTGACTCATGCATTGCAGCTTGATTCATCACAGATCATACCATCTTTGCCACTGGAGCAGTTGTGCCAGCGGCCCAAAGCCTGGCTCCGTTATTTTAAGGAGCTTGGTTGGCTCGGATAATTGCTAGCAAGGAGAAAACGCACAATGCACCCTTTGTGGGACCTATCGCCCCCATTCCGAATAAGAATAAGGTGCCTGAAGCTAAAACCCAGACTCAAGCTTTGCTGAGGCGTGAAGACCAGTGCGATCCATCGGTGATGTTGCGTTGTTTAGGGGTACTTGTTTAATTTTTGTTTGACGGCTCGCCCCAGAGTCTTTGCAAGTGGAGTAAGTTGAGGCTTCCATCAGAATAGGCAATTATCCAGGTATTTGTAGCTTCCGGCATGAAATATGTGTCTGTGTTTTCTAATCATTGTCAGTATGAGCTATGTTACGCAGTGGAAATATGTTTTGAGCCTTTCGATATTTTTTTCGTAACAAACGTGCTGATCGCATCACGGCAGCGCTACCACATCACAAAAGTACAATCTGCTCAATAAAACACAATTATATTATCTTCTTCTTAATATATATAAATTACGTGTCACGTTGTTTGTCTGCTATAGACTCCTAAACTACTTAACCGCGATTTCAATCAAATTTGCACACCGTGTGCAGTTCGATCTAACTTAGGAGATAGGATAGCTCACATCTCAATTTATAGTAAAAAAACATGAAAAATTAGAAAATTTAAAAATACTTAAACCATAATTTAACTTTAGCGCTTTGGACAATGTAAACTTTTTTAATGTAACTTTTGACAGACGCAATGGCTTTTTTTTACCAATTCGAATTAAATAGTCATCGTTAAGACAGGACAACGTCTGTCGAGTCAGCTAGTTAGAACATACTTATATTAAATATGTACCTACCGCTCGTTCGTACGTGTGCGGGTGCCTTTGAATTGAGTAAAAATATTAGTATTCGTAAAACTCCAAATACTCGAATAGTTATGCTGGTAGTATTCGAATAGCAAATACTCGAATAAAACGAATATTCGAGTAATCGAATTGCCTGCCTTAGAAGTGACCCACCTAAATCAGCGATTAATATGGGAAGTTGAAACTTTACTGCCATTTCCCTATAAAGTTCCTCGGGAAATGTGAAATATCATGATCACGTCTATTGAGTACCTATTCGGTACACCATTCCTTATAAAGTTATATGCGTGGTGTGTACTACAGAACAGTCTCAACACATTATATTACTGAAATAAATGTTAAAATCAGCCTAGTACGAGTATAAACATAAAATCTTGTATATAAAATTCTCGTGTCACAATGTTAATTACTATACTCCTCCGAAACGGCTTGACCGATTTTTATGAAATTTTATATGCATATTCAGTAGGTCTGAGAATCGGCTACTATC
Organism: Alcis repandata; assembly: GCA_949125135.1. NCBI lineage: Eukaryota > Metazoa > Arthropoda > Insecta > Lepidoptera > Geometridae > Alcis > Alcis repandata. Next base: position 9,084,016 of record OX421221.1, on the reverse strand, counting down.
TATTTTTCATACCCCTAAGTGTTAAGGGTTGTCCACCCCTAACATTTTTTTTTGGACAAAATTTTTACTTTTTTATAATGTGGCTTATGTGGCATTAAAAAATACATTCAACCCTAAATTTTCACCCTTCTATCACCAACCCCTATTTTTTAATAGATAATTTATATGACAAAACAACTTTTGCTGGATCAGCTAGTATCTTTATAATAACAGACATGCGTAATTATGCTTACGTTGAAGACTACTTCCTATTTATATACTGCATTGTGCAAATCCCTACTAATATTATAAATGTGAATATAAGTTTGTTTGTTACGCTTTCTCGCGAAAACTACTTAACCGATCATTATGAAACTTTGTAAACATACCTATTTTTGGAGGCATTAGAAGTAACATAAGATAAGTATTTAAACAAAAAAAAAATCTAAAATAATCAATTTAGATGTTCGAGCGTACAGTAATTCCCATCCAGCTTTTCCCATCCAGCTGAAAATTGGTAGATTGTTTAAAACACCATCATTAACGAAACCTAAAAAGTCCTCAACGTGACGTTTAACATCAGGCGAGCGATTTGCTCGTCTCGTCACTCAATTACATAAAAAAAAAAAAAAAAATAAAAAAAAAAAAAGTCCTCATCGATCCGATACGTTCAAAAAATTTACTCCGGGTAGAATAAAAAAAAAATTCAGTAATGGATGTAAGGGTCTTAAGAGTCTCCAGATCCTAAATATCACTCTCCTAGGATCACTGGAAGATCCATTGAAATTTGACGGAAATGTGAAATCCACCATCTTGGATTTTTGTTGCTGAATCTCTATTGTCCTTAAGAACCTCTATAATATTTCTTCAAGCACACTCTATTCATCACACAGCTACGACCATTTCCTTTTTTTTGTTTATTTGTATGACTGTCAAACTTTTTTGTATGGCGGCTATCTTTTTTTTATCATTTCTCCAAAAAGGTCCATACTTGATCTACAATTCAAAAGTCAGGTGTAGGTACCCTTCTACCTTTTACCGTTTCCCAGATGCGAGAGTTTAAATTTTTAGTCAGCCATCATCATCATTTATTCAATTTGAGCCACAAGGAGTCATTTTTCAAAGTGTTTCTTGAGATTGTCGGATATAGCGATGTTGAAAATTTCGGGAAAACTCATTTTCAAATTTGTAATTTGATCTACTGCTGACCGAGGCCTTTTAAGAAAAATTGTCATATTTTTGGCCTGGTCTGAAATGAATATTAGCATATCTCGAAAGTTGTATCAACATAAATCTCATAAATATAGAGCAATACTGTAGAAAATGTTATAGAGAACATACTTGTCTTGAACAGTTTCCTCGTAGCTCGAACCATTTTTGAGAAAATCGCGAAAATCCCGTTTTGGTGACCTTCTACCCGGAGTAAAAAATTTTGCACGTATCGGATCGATGTTAACTTTTTAGGTTTCATTTATGATGGTGTTTTATACAATCCTACCAATTTTCAGCTGGTTGGGAATTCATGTAACTACGCTCCTTTTTAACTACACTTTTTTGGTCTAATTTTCCCGGACTATATACTATACATATTTTACGAAAGAAAAAAAACATTGTTTGTCAAAAAATACATTAGAAATATTTCAAATTGATTAATTTCTATTGTAATTATTTCTGATACAATAGCTTCAATGCGAGTGAAGCCGCGGGTAATAGTTAGTAATCTTATATTTTCGTTCATTCTGGACACCCTACTTCGAGATTTGATACATATTTACTTGATGAAAGGGACACAGGGCTATCGAATCTCTCTCTCGCACTGGATTTCCCTTTGACCAAGTGATTGTCTGTAATAGAATTTATCTTAATAGACATAAGGTTTATTTTTACATTGGTGTCAAATGGCAATGCACATTCCAGGTTTATAGAAGTTCCTTGGCGCTAGCTTACACAATCAAATTTTACCTAATTTGACTGCCCCTACGAACAGTATCAAACTACATAAATGAAGACATTTTTTACAGAAGAACAATTTAAAAATTTGACGTAAATTAAAAAGTTAAAATTCGTAAAATGAATTTCACGATTTCAATAATGGCAAATGAATGAATACATATATATTTTTTATTATTTGTTTTCCAATAAGTATATATGGTTATACAGAAAAGGTATGCTAAACCGACTAAAAGGGCTCATAGTACTCATCATTATGAATTATATTTATTTGATTATTAAAACATTATCATTTTTAGTAGTTAGTCAAAAAAATATATCTTTTGTTAGAAACAAAAGATAAGTCTTGTTTTGGTACCATAAGATTGTTTTGTACCGAGCGAATCAAAAGTATTAAGCGGTAGTTTTTTTTAAATTGAGGCAGTGTTAATGGTTGGGAATCTTTTTTAAAAATTTGTTCCCAACCAGTCACACTGTGACTCGTTTTGGTGTGACTGGTTGGGAACCCCCCTGAACAACTATGGGACATACCCGTAATTCGCGAAAAAAAAAAGTTATTCATAAAAATGAGTACTCTTAGTCCTTTTCGGCTTGGCATAACCTTTCTGTATAATAACTGTATTATATATTTGTATAATATTTACAATAAACAGGCTGTATCTCATGAACCGTGATGGCAAGACGGCTGAAATTTTCACAGTTGATGTATTTCGGTTGCCGCTATAAAAGCAAAAAACAAAATAAAATAAATATTTAACGGGGCATGGGAATATAACAGACATGATTTTTTTGCCGTTTTAATAGATATGGTACGGAACTCTTCGTGCACGTGTCTGGTTATGGCTTCCAATCTCTTGCTTGATACTTAATACAATACAAACAATGCAAAAAAGATTGGAGTGGTACAATTTTTGGTACGCTATCCAGTGAGTTGAAAGGGGGAGCCACCGTCGCATTTCCTTAATTAAACCGTTTAAAATATATATATTATAGATAAATTGGTTGCGTATCTTTAATGCGAGCAGGCGATCGGTATTTATCTGCATCAATACTAGGATAGCAGCACTGAGAAGAGTCTTATTTTTAGTAACACGTAGGTACGTTAAGCTTAGTGGTCAGCCCCTAGGTGTACGCCCTCATTTACGTTAGTGAGGGTTAGTGAGGGGACACGGACACACACATCTGCGTCCACCTTTTGCGCATTTATCCGTCTACATTTGACGACTCCCTGGATTTATGATACCCTGGTATTGTCGCTCGAAGACTGAGAACTAGTAGTGGTCTTAGCTCCGGAATGAAGATCCAAGTAATAAACATTTAAAAAATATTCAACATTTTCAACGATTGAGAAAATACGAGTAGGCATTTTTGATAAGATGAGATTCTGATATTTTTACCATATGAAATGAAAATAGATTATGCCCAGGATTAAAACATAATTATATAATAATTATGTAAATGTAAACACCATTGACGCGTTGTGGCTACTTTCTCGGCCTAGTACTCATTTACTGTCTCGCCACTGTACTCGGTAGCCGTCAAATACCGAGCTATTAATTATTGTTCCATTGATCTAATTCTGCATCTTAAACTTTCTGTCGAATTGAATTTATGTATTTACTACCTTAGGCGACAATAAAATAAAATATAATTTATTTTCGTCTATAATTATTTTGTAATGTACTTCTATTTAAAAAAAATGTTGTAGCTTTAATTAAGTACTTATTACAAACAGCCCAAAAAATAATACAATTTTAAAATCCAAACAATACTAGGTATATTATGTTGAGTTGAAAAAGGGAGCCACTGTCGTATTTCCTTAACTAAACTGTCTAAATGGTTTAGCTCTTTATTTTGGTCACCTGTACCACATAATACTAAGGTACAGATGATTCACTCCGCGAAATCAATTAAAGGAATATGACTCTTGTTACGATAAAATTGTACTTGGCCAGCGTGGTGGAATACGGCCTAATCACCCTTCGAGGGTAGACCTGTGTCCCAACAGTGGGAGGATACGATAAAATTAGGTACAATTCAGATCGCTCAGCGCTCAGCGTCAATATACCTAGACCCATATGTATAAGCTAGGTATTTTTACGAGAGGTACCGTTCCACTTTGTTTATTTTTTAAAAAGAGGGGTGAAAGAGGCCTGCCTGTACAGACAGACAACTTGATTGCGTACGTTACTTGATCGATGCGTACGTTCAATGCGTACACCGCGCGGTATTTATCCGCATGAATACTAGGTTAGCAGCATTGAGAAAATGCTTGTTTATCGAAATGGGTACGTTAAGCTTAAGTGGTCAACCCTCAGGTCTCTTTTTTTTAACACGCTTTTATTAGTTTCACCTGTATGTTTGTAACCCTTTTGGACCCGATTTTGCCCTACTTTGACCGATCAGATTTAGTTCAAACTTTACACACCTGTCAAAGACCGATGACAATGCGTGTTGTTTAGTTTTTTAAACTTAATTTTTTTTTACTATGTCGGTAGCCGTTGAGTATTATTCTTTTGATCTTATTCTATAGCTTACACTTTACTGTCGAATTGAATTTATGTAGTATAGTTTATCTATACTGAACGGCTGTTAAGTATTGTTCCATTTAACTAATTCTACGTCCTAACAAAATTTTCAGTCTTCTAGACTATTTTTGTTTTCGTCTAATAAATCCCACAATTCTCTAATTATGTCTGACAAGAGCACTGACAGGAGACAACACACAACGGATTGAAAATTCGTTAAAAACTTTTTTCTATGATCCATTGTAGTCAAATCACTGCAACAAACTGAACTGACTCGCCACAATAATAAATACAGGGTCATTCATAAAGGATATACTAAGCCGAAAAGGTCTCATAGTACTTTTCATTATGAACACCTTTTACTATGGGACCAACCCAAAATTCGCGAAAAAAATCAGCTGTTCCATACATTTTGTCGAGTGTCATTTACATTTTTCTATGGAATAGCTGATTTTTTTTCGCGAATTTCTGCATTTACTCATTTTTTTGTATGTAATTATTATGGCTTGTAACCTACTACAAACAGTAGAAGTGCTTGAAACAATGTTGTAGTTCGAACAATATTATCTATTGAGTTGAAAGAGGGAGCCACCATCGTATTTCCTTAACCAAACCGCCTAAATCGTTTAGTTCTTCTCTTTAGCTACTTGTACAGACAACTTGGTAGCGTATGTGCAGAACCTGCATCGCGCGGTTTTTATCTACGCCGGCGGTTTTTATCCACGCGCTAAGTACTAGGACAACAGTACAGAGAAGAGGCTTGTTTAAAGAAATGAGTACGTTAAGCTGAGTGGTCAGCCCTAGTGTCCTTTTTTAACTTTCTCAGTAGCCTTAGTATTTATAATTTGAGTATTTACTTATCTTCGCCTATATATAAAAATGAATTGCTGATTGTTCGTCTCGCTGAAAATGAAAATTAAATTCGCTAAAAAAAAAATTTTTTTTGGTTGGTTATCTCTAATAAAGGGTGGATTGAATAAATAAACAGGTGATACCGCGGGGTGCAGCGAGTTTTTAACAAATGTCAGAGCTTCAATTAAATACTTAATACAAACAGGGCAAAAAGAATTCATTTTTGTATGCGTGGCGGGGGTTGCCGTATATCATATTTGTGTTTACAGTGTTTAATGGAACGGTTGCATTCAAACAAGCGACTTGCTAAGTTAATTTGTGAATGTGTATGTCAGTTACCGGTTTCTTTTTATAGCAAAACGAAAAAAGCAATAACATTCATTGCTTCAGAGAGCGGTCTTATTGCTGAGAGCGATCTCTTCCAGACAACATTTGTATAATATAAGAAATATCTGATAGATCATAATGATAAGACACTTATATTATATATACACTTATTATTATAATACACCTACCTGTTCAACTTGCCGAACACTACCACATTGAGAAGAGAGTCTCAATCATAAGCTTCTTAAAAATAAAGTTCATTTCTTTGTCCGTAGCAATTTTGAAGAAATTATAATTAAATGCAAGTATTTTCAGGACCTGTTCATAAGATTTTATTATGACAAAATGCATTAAGGCGTAAGCTTTAAGCGTAATTAAAAATAGCATATTTGTAAGTAAAAAAATATTATTGGTAAATAATATGTAGCAACATTTATGATTAAAACAAATACAAACCAAAGGAATTACATAAGAAGAAAAAAAGCGTTACGTTTTTTTTTCTTTTTAAAAAATATTCCCAATGAGAATATTTTTTTGTGAATTTGATTTTACAAACTTTCGATGCAGTCTCCAGTTGAGCGGGCGGGAGAGGAGCAAGGGGTAAAAGTGGTAAGGGGTGAAAGTTCACGGGCTTGCAGATTGTAGCATAAGTTATCTTTGTATCGACATTGAAAGTTAAAAGTGAGCTACTAAGTATAGCTTGCAATGCAAGTATGAAACTTTGTCGATCAAGAAACTGACGCTTAGACTAGAAAAAAAAACATATTTTGTTAAGACAATAAGAAACAGACATTTTCACGTTTTAGTGGAAGTAGTTGCTCCCTAGCACGATGGCGCGACAAATTAGGAAAGTTTAAATAAATCTGTCAAAGCGAAAACTCGCATGTCGAGGGTTCTGAATCATCGTATTTTAAACGAGCGCGGAACCCTATATTGTATCTAAGATAACAAAACAACACAAAAACACTGTCTTATATATTTCTACAGATTTCTATACCTACCTCTAACTTTACTGAGGTATTGCTTTTTTAGTCTAATGTAAAAATTAAAATCTTACTTAATATTATAAAGGTGAAAGTATATACATGTTTGTTATGTTACTAATAAACGCTGAAACGGCTGAACGGATTACTATGAAATTTGGAATGAAGGTCGTTTTTGGTCTGGATACTTTTATCCTGGAAAACCATATAAGTCTTAAATTTGCATTAAGTACGTGCGCGACAAATTAGATGAATAACTCAATAGTCGGTCTTTTGAAGTCGGTTTTCGTTTTTTGTTTTGTAAAAATAATGTTCTTGTGTCGAGAGTGATTGAAATTTTTGTGTGGAACATCCGATTTTGTTCTCGATTTCAGGGTTGGTAGCATAATAAAAGTTGTTCATTATGACAAGTATGTACTATGTATCTGTTTGGGCTTAGCATACCTTGTATAGAAAAATGAGACACCTACGGTTGATCACTCAGCTAAGCGTATAGCTCATTTCTACGAACAAGTCTCTTCGCAATGCTGCCATCCTAGCATACGGATAAAATAACGCGCGCTGCGCGAATGGATCAAACGCCACATACTACCAGATTGTCTTTACCGGTGACCAAAATAAATAACTAAACAGTTTAGACAGTTTAGTCAAAGAAATACGATGGTGGCTCCCCTTTTCAACTCAACACATAGTTTTTTGTGGATACTAAACTTGATTATTTTTTGCCCTTTTTGTAATAAGTACTTAATTGAAGTTCTGACATTTATTAAAAACTCGCTGCACCTCGCGGTATCTACTTATTTTTTTTTCATTCAATCCACACCTGTATTAGTGTAAACAAAAAAAAAAAAAAAACAATACTCATATTGGTCCAGCCACGCTCGAGTTTTAGCGAGACGACAGCAATTCATTTTTATATATAGGTAGGTGAAAAATCAAATCAAATCGTTACATATTAAATTCATTAATATTTTTCTGGACCAGGTGTGACAGAAAGGCGCGATAATACTTAAACAGTCTATGCCGAGACTGATCTAGAATTTACGCCGCAAAAGTCTCCCTATTCACAGCATTTCAGATTACAAGTTATCACAACTTAAACTTTTAAATGAACTTAACCCGGTGACCCGGTGCAACCTTATATAAGCTTATCCTCAGCGGCGGCCTCAGGGGGTGGCGAACAGGGCAGTCGCCCGGGGTCTCGCTCTTGCCCGGGGCCTCGCGCAACCACCCTCGTGCCACCGTTCCAACATTTAAGCTTCCCTCCCTTACTTACAACAGTGATGGTTTTTACCCATACTTCTGCATCCACCTGTTGCGCGTTAGGGCGCAACAGGTGAGATGAGAGGTGAGATGAGAGAGAGAGAGAGAGAGCTACCAAAGGCCTACCACCTCCTGCCTCCTAATTTTGTATGCTGCGGCTTCGTCCTATTCCTAGTACTGTTTTACAAAACAGAGTACTAGGACTTCAGAAAGCTAAGGAGGTTTACGCCTCACACATTCAAATTTAAATATGCACACACACACGTTCACTTTTATGGCGGTGAGGGTAAGCAAGGTGGCGAACAGGGCAGTCGCCGGGGTCTCGCTCTTGCCCGGCGCCTCGCGCTACCACCCTCGTGCCACCGTTCCAACATTTAAGCTTCCCTCCCTTACTTACAACAGTGATGGTTTTTACCCATACTTCTGCATCCACCTGTTGCGCGTTGTGTGTGTGTTAGGGCGCAACAGGTGAGATGAGAGGTGAGATGAGAGACAGAGAGAGAGCTACCAAAGGCCTACCACCTCCTGCCTCCTAATTTTGTATGGAAAGTTGAATTTTTAGCTGCGGCTTCGTCCTATTCCTAGTACTGTTTTACAAAACCGAGTACTAGGACTTCAGAAAGCTAAGGAGGTTTACGCCTCACACATTCAAATTTAAATATGCACACACACACGTTCACTTTTATGGCGGTGAGGGTAAGCAACACTATCACATTCACAATTATGATAGTGCGGGTTATCACACCATCACACAATCTTCCCCCTGTTGCATATTACATACATCTTTCACGTTATCACCAGGCATGCGACAGATACCTACAAGTATATATTTTTTTAATTTAGTAATAGGCCTTGCATTTGACCGCCATCTTGCCTGATGGTAAGCAACGATACGGTCTACGATGGAGCATGCTTGTCTAGAAGAAACCGATTCACTCGCGACTTGAATATACTGAAGAGGCCGAGAGTGTAGCGACACCGAGTCGATGATGTTTACATTCACGTAATTATTTACTATTCTGGCGACATAGTTAAGTTTGTTGCAGTGATTTGACTACAATGGGTCGCAGAATTATTTTACGAGAATTATTTTTCAAGAAAGTATTTTACGGATTTCAACCGGCTCTTGTCAGACGGGATTTACCTATTAGACGAAAAAAATAAAAGACTAGTTTATAAGAGTAAGACTGGTAAGATGCAGAATTAGGTTAATGGAACAATACTCAACAGCCGTTCAATATATAAATATTATTCAACATTTCTAAATTCAGAGTAGAAAAAAAAAATAAAAGTGAAAAAAAAAATAGTAGGATGAAACCCATTAGAAAAGTAGGAGAATATTATAAAAATGAAAACAGTTAACTGGCAAAGTTGGGTAATAAAAAGATCTAACTTTTGTATTTGCCCTTTTTTCACATAACCTCAAATTTAAAAACTCCCCCCGTTCCCCTTCCCGACCTCAGATCGCTCGTAAATTATTTTTCTCTTATTTTTTTAAATATTCTCTTCCTTTTCCAATGGGTTTCATCAATTTTCTTTTTTTGCTTTCAAAAATTATCGTGCCTGGTCTAACGGTTTCGAGCAATATTGCCAGGGAATCATAAAACTAAAGAGTCGCGAAATGTAGGCGGAAAATGCGCAACAGGTGGACGCAGATGTGTGTGTCCGTGTCCCCTTACCAACCCTCACTAACGTAACATTATCTCGGTCCCTCTCACTGTCGAGACATTTCTAATGAGAGCGACAGTGACCGAGAAAATATGTCACTCGCCAGGATTCCCCACATTTCCCCTATTGACCCAATGACCGCGTGACCCCTCGTAGTACGACGATTACGGTAACTGAGATGATAATGACAATGACCTTTACAGCAAGTTCCTTTTATTTTTCATGTTTTTGTAATTTTAAGAAAAACTATTAAGTTGCGGTAACTTTGAACGGTGAACACTAGCGTCACGGCAAATTATAGACTGCTAGCTTTTTTTATAGTTCCAGAGGTAACTAATTGCCTGTGACATACAGACGGAGAGATTTTGTCTACTCTTGTCGGCGGTTGTCTCTAAACGTAGTAAATATATAGGGTTATACAGAAAGGGTATGCTAAGCCGAAAACGGTTCATTGTACTCATCATTATAAACAACTTTTAGTATGGGACCGACCTGGAATTCACGAAAAAAAAAACCAGTTATTCCATCCATGGGTTGATCCCATGTTAAAAGTTGTTCATAATGACAAGTAGGTACTATGTGTCTGTTTGGGCTTAGCATACCCTTTCCTTATTACCCTGTATAGTAAAAATGAGACACCAAGGGTTGATCATTCGGCTAAACCAGCCCATTTTCTGTAATCAAGTCTCTTCGCAATGCTGCTATCCTAGTACTCGGCTAAAATTACGCTACTACCAGATTGTCTGTTCAGGTGGCCAAAATAAATAACTGAACAGTTTAGACAGTTTAGTTCAGGAAATACGACGGTGGCTCCCCTTTTCATTTCAATAGATAACATTGTTCAAACTACAACATTGTTTCAAGCAGTTCTACTGTTTGATGACCGTAATTGAAGGTATAAAAATGACGAAAAAAATAGTTTAAGTGTTAAGTTGAAAAGGGGAGCCACCGTCGTATTTCCTGAACACAAACTGTTCAGTTATTTATTTTGGCCGCCTGTACAGACAACATCTCTCCGTCTGTATGTCACAGGCAATTATCTCTGGAACTATTAAAAGCAAGCAGTCTGTAATTTTACGTGACGCTAGATAATGTTCACCGTTACAATTCCTAAAATTCTTCTTTCGATTCTGCTTCTTCAATTATTTTTTTAAATTTTACCATGTTTAATTTTAAATATGTAAAATTAAATTATGTGAAATACAACCCCCCCCCCCCTCCTCTTAGCTCCAATGAAAAATAAAAGGATCTTGCTGTAAAGGTCATTGTCATATCATCTCAGTTACGTAATCGTCGTACGAGGGGTCACGCGGTCATTGGGTCAATAGGGGAAATGTCGGGAATCCTGGCGAGTGAGATATTTTCTCGGTCCCTGTCGCTCTCATTAGAAATGTCTCGACAGTGAGAGGGACCGAGATAATCTCCCTGAACGGAGGATGGGGTCCCCCCGCATTTACGTTAGCGAGGGTTTTAACTAGAGATGGCCGTTGCGAATACAATATCGATAGATACTGCCTGATTCGACGACCGACGCGCAGCGTTTGGCATACGAACATACGATGCGATCAGCGGTAGCTTCATATATACAAGCCGAAAAGCCGGGCTTGCCTTACTTCAAATTCCATCCGACCGAAAACATTGACTGCCATTATTTAAATTTTCGCGCGCCAATTCTTTCTCTCGATTTATTTTTTATCTAGGAATATCCGAACGCGCCGCGCTGGATTGCTGGCAGCTGTGTATCCGAACGCGCCGCGCTGTTTTGCTGGCAGCTGCGTGCATCTCGCTCACACTCAAAGGCTTGCAACGGGGCTTCGCGGGCTTATATGTCTGCACTGTTCTAACCTATGAGAAAGTGCTACGTCTATACATATACCTACAGTGCGTTTCTATAGCAATTAGTATGGAGAAATAAGCACGGCTTTCAGTGTGAAGTTTGTCTAGTAAGTACTTACGTGATACGTCCAAGAAAACTTTCCGTGTATATACTGACTTACTTCACTGTTTACATTTCATTTATTGAGTGAGCGAACTGGTACCTCAATTTTGCATTTTCGTTTTTAAAATCATTTTTATTTGGTTTTGATTTGATAATGAGTGCAGATTCAAATAATATTGTTCCTTGCATGGATTTGAAGTGTGTGAAAGTTTTGATAGGCGAGGAAAAGATGAAATCTCTATCTTTGATAGCTTCGGCAAAACCTACACTGGATTTGATAATTTCGCAAACAAGTAAGTCTCATAAAAAACAGTTTAATAGATCAGTGTACGAGTATAAAACTCATTGGATTGTTGGTTGCTCTCATTCCAATAAATTGTATTGTTGGTGTTGCATATTTTTTTCTAACGAGAAAACGGTTTGGAGTAGGTACGTCTGGTTATGATGATTTAAATAACTTATCTGAACATTAACATCAAATTTCACAAAAACACATGAATACGGTAATTCAAAAATCCATTGTTCAGTTCCTCATCCATGCATTTGTTTTGTTTGTTAGTTATTGATTTTGATGTTGTATGTACCAGAACGCGCGGGAATTGTCTCACTCATGAACACGAACAGGCTTTTTTCAAAGCCACCGATGGTAAGTCATTGCTGACATGTTTGTAATATTCTTTGAAGCAGTAACAGTGTGCCTTGTTAAAACTTGCCGACGGAAATGAATATGAAGACTGAAGAACAAAGAGATGCAAGATTTTAAGGAATTTATTAATTGTCATGAAAACTACAAAAAAAATCGAATCTTAAACAAGAAACGTATGTCGGGCTTGCCTTGTTCTCAAGCACTAGGCACGCCACTGGATGCGATACCCGAATTGTACTCTATATTCTAAGTTACGTAAGGTTTATTTTTACATTGGTGTCAAATGACAATGCAATGACAATTACAAACAAGGTAAAGTTTGATTGTGTAAGCTAGCGCCAAGGAACTTATATCCAACCTGGAATGTGCATTATCATTTGACACGAATGTAAAATTAACCTTATGTAACATATCAAAATATACGTCGAGAAAAACATATTTCGATATACAGATATATCCCAGCAGTGGGAGGACTAAAAGTTGCATAATATGATGATAATGATACAGATATCAAAATACCTATTAAAAAAATAACGCGATATTTTCATCAGTATACAGTATTGACATCGCAAAATCAGATATCGACCCATCTCTAGTTTTAACAATCTGCGTCCACTTGTTGCGCGTTTGGCTCACGTTTGGCGACTCTCTGGTTTTATGATACCCTGGTAATGTTGCTCGAAGACTACCTTAGTTTATCGCAGTACTTCGAAAATGTTCAATACTTTCAACGTTTGAGATAATACGAATAGGTATTTTTGATAAACTGAGTTTCAGATACTTTTACTTAATGAAATGATAATAGACATGCCCAGGATTGAAACATATAAATACGTTTTTTTATCGTTTTTCATTGCCAAAAAGTATATGGTACATCATTCTAAACAAGTAGTAAAATCAGTCAAGAGGTTGTTGAGATAACAGTCAGTGCGACAGTCACAGTCATATTAGGTTGGGGAAAAAGTCTTTTCGTATTATAGTATGTATGAACTTGTAATAAAATATCTTTGGCTATACTATTTGTATCTGGCTGGTTTTGGTATGATTAAAAGTTTAAATTTTTAAGAACATAATTTCAAATTCAAATTAGGAAAATGTGTGATTTTCATTTGTTTTCCGTACTGTCAAGATGAGTGAATCTAATGAAGAAATTCGATGCATTTTAAAATTTTACTACAAAAAAGGTAAAAATGCAAAGCATGCCGCGAAAAAAAATTGAGATGTTTATGGACCTAGTGCAGTGTCTGTGAGAGTAGCATAAATTTGGTTTAAGCGTTTTCAATCCGGAAATTTTGATGTTAAAGATGCACGTCGCTCTGGTCGCCTTATTACGGATAAAATGATGCCATTTTTGAAAAAGTGGAACAAGATCGGCATATCAGTAGTTACGACGTAGCTGAAGAACTGGGAATTGACCACAAAACAGTTTTGGCGCATTTGAAAAAACCTGGGTACACAAAAAAGCTCGATATTTGGGTACCTCACGAGCTCACTAAAAGAAACCTAATGAACCGTGTACTCATTATTTTGTGATTCTTTATTGCGACGTTATGAAATCGAACCATTTTTGAAGAAGCTGATAACTGGTGATGAAAAGTGGATCACGTACGACGAGAACGTGCGAAAAAGGTCTTGGTCAAAGGTCGGTCAGGCTTCACAGACTGTGGCGAAACCCGGGTTAACTCGCAACAAAGTGATGCTGTGTGTGTGTGGTGGGATTGGAAGGGCATTATTCATTATGAGCTGTTACCACCAGGCAGGACCATCGATTCTGAACTCTACTGCGAACAACTGATGAGATAAAAGCAAGAAGTTGAGAGAAAGCGGCCGGAATTAATCAACAGAAGGGGTGTGGTTTTTCATCATGATAACGCTAGACCTCACACATCTTTAGCCACTCAGCAAAAATTAAGAGAGTTTGGTTGGGAGGTGTTAATGCATCCGCCGTATAGTCCTGACCTTGCACCTTCAGATTTCCATCTGTTTCGGTCTCTTCAGAATTCTTTAGGCAGTGTCAGGTTAACATCACGAGAGAACTGCCAAAACCACTTGTCGCAATATTTTGATCAGAAGTCCCAAAATTTCTATAGCAATGGGATCATGTCCCTACCTACAAGATAGCAAAAAGTTATCGAACAAAATGGTACCTACATACTTTAGTTAAATGTAAATAAACTATATTAAAAAATGTGTTGAATTTTCTTAAAAAATGCGAAGGAACTTTTTCCCCAACCTATTATTATACTGTGACTGTCGCAAACAAGTTGTCACGAGGTCTACTGTTCACAGAACTACTGGTTCATTCTGCGCATGTTCAAAGCGAGCATCGTGCGGTATTTATCCGCGCCAACTACTAGGACAACAGCATAGAGAAGAGGCTTGTTTAAAGAAATGGGCACGATAAGCGGAGCCACCGACGTATTTTCTTAACTAAACTGTTTAGTTATTTATTTTGGCCGCCTGGACAGACGATCTTGAGTATTATTTCTTTGATCTTATTAAACAACTTGCTTGCACATTTATGTCGAATTGAATTTATAGTACTAGCTGCACCCCGCGGTTTCACTCGCGGTCAATTTTTTTAATAAGTTTAATAAGTATCATATGTTACTTCTAATACCTCCAAGAATATGTGTGCAAAGTTTCATGATGATCGGTTAAGTAGTTATCGCGTGAAAGCTTAACAAACAAACTTACATTCACATTTTTAATATTAGTAGGGATTAGCTTTTTTTCTGCGGCCCATTGTAGTCAAATCACTGCAACAAACTTAAGTGCCTTTTCACACGTACCGGTTGCCGGGTAGCCGGCGCCGGATACCCGGTGTCAAATGTACCCGCCTGCCGGATAAATAACGCCGGTACATGTGAAAGCTATGTACCATGCCCATACACTTCACCGCCGGCTACCCGGCAACCGGTACGTGTGAAAAGGCACTAACTGTGTCGCCAGAATAGTAAATAATTACGTGAATGTAAACATCATCGACTCGGTGTCGCTACTCTCTCGGTCCAGTACTCATTTACTGTCTCGCCACTGTACTCGTTCAGTGTATTCAACCCATCAGAACGTACGCCTGCTGATAAGCTTATTAGGTTGCACCGAGCTTAGTTCATTTAAAAGTTACTGTGAATAAAGAGATTTTTGCGGCGTACATTCTAGATCAGTCTCGGCATGGACTGTTTAAGTAAGTATTATTGCGCCTTTCTGATACACTTGGTCCAGAAAAAATTTTTTTTACTAAGAGTTGATTTATTTTTTGAACGATTTGAGTTAATTTTTCTTATTTTTAACGAATAAATTAACTATTTTTCATAATTTTTATGGCTTCAATTGCTGTTACAAAACGATAGAAGTGCTTGAAACAATGTTGTAGTTCGAACAATATTATCTATTGAGTTGAAAGAGGGAGCCACCATCGTATTTCCTAAACCAAACTGCTCAAATCGTTCAGTTCTTCGTATTAGCCACTTGCACAGACAACTTGGTTGCGTGTGTCCAGAGCGAGCATCGTGCGGTATTTATCCGCGCCAACTACTAGGACAACAGCACAAAGGAGAGGTTTAGTTTGAGAGAGAGAGAGAGAGAGGAGCTTTTCATTCATTATGATGTGTTGTACTATGAGTCTTTTTCGGATTAACATACCCTTACGTTAAAACCCTGTAAGTACTGAATCATAAACAAAAATCAATGTTAATTTCAATAACCGTTATTGTGTTTTTTTTTAGTTAATAGTCACAAAACAAATCTAGGACTTGGTTACAGGAGTACTAATTGAAATTTTAGTTATTATGATTAGAGAAACAAAACCCGTTTTACCTTTTGGGCACGGAATCCTAATTAAGAGGCAGGCCTCTATCGGTTAGAACCGTTTTTTTGTAGTTGTACGAAAAGCACAACTCTACAAGGCTTATTAAATAGTGAGCTTGTTAGGCAAAGTAAAATAAGCTTATTTATACCACTGAGACTCAAGACACGGTGGCTCAGCGGTCGCACTGACCGTTTTCCAAGCCGAAGAGCGTGAGTTCGAACCTCACCCCAACGACGACCGCTGGATAGGAAAACGAAAACAAAAATAAAAATGTTTGGATGAGCGGCAAAGGCTGATCCAAACATTTTTTTTTTCAAATTTTCTCGCAGATTTTTTACTTGACTGATAAATATCCAGCCGAGTACTAGAAAGTACTTTACCGCCATCTGCTTACTTTATGTTCATATTTTATGTACATATTTTAAAATTCTAGGAATGGTGTGTTCTGGAAGTCTCACTTGAGGCCCCAGTTCTTTTCTTCCAAGCTAGGTGGTATACTATCTTCGACCATCGTTTAGCATCAGTGAACTGTGGTCAAACGCTTAGCTTATCATGCGAAATGACGATCTTATTTAAAACCTACTTACGTCAAAGTAAAACCTACTCTCCTACTAATATCCTACTAGTATTACATAAACGCGAAAGTTTGTAATGTTTGTTCCTCTTTCACGCAAAAACGGCTGAACGGCTGATTTACTTACATGAAATTTGGAATAAAGGTTGTTCATGGTCTGGATTAACACATAGACTACTTTTTGTCCCGGGAAACGCGTGTGAAACCGCAGGGCGCAGCTAGTACATTATATACCTACTTGTAAGTATAAGTATTTATTTTTTGGTTCCACTACATCTTCCAGCAATGAGCAAATCTGTGTGTGTCAAAGTGGACGCAGATGTGTGTGTCCGACTGTCCGTGTCCCCTCACTAACCCTCACTAACGTAAATGAGGGTGTACACTGTTTTAGGGCATGCAAACCCAACAGTTTATACGGCTTTATTATTACTTAGATTAGAAGATAAACAGATAATACGGCGAAAACTAAATGATAGAACTTCGAATAAGGAAAAAATCCTACTCAAATCAATCACCGTACCCGAAGAAGTTGGCACTATCATAATTTCGTTGTATTTTCCATACAGCTGGGATTTTAATTGTTTTCAAAATCACGTAAGAGAGAGAAAGAGTGACGAGTAATTATTTAAATAAATCTGTCAAACCGAAAACTCGCATGTCGAGGGTTCTGAACCGGGCGCGGAACCCTATAATCGTATCTAAGACAACACAAATCACAATCAATACCTACGATTGAATACAAATTACGGAACTGAGATGATATGACCAAGGCCATTTAAGCAGGACTCTTATCAATTTTTTTTTGTAATTTCAAGAAAAACTATTAAATTGGGGAAACTTTGCTATAGGTATTTTTCCTGTCTAGTTCACGTAATTACCTATCTTCTTGAATTAATTCAGATTTTTTCGTCGTCAAACTTTTAAATAAAGGGGGGGGGGGGGGAGGTACGGTTTTTTTTCACGGATTTTTAAATTAAAAAGTATTGTTTTGAAATTTCCATGTTAATACCTTTCGTTTGATACCACACAAACCATATTACCTAAAATTTAAAATCTATTTTTTTCAGGTGTAGACCTATTTCTCAGCATTTTTCTTAAACTTGTAGCGGTTAGAATTATGTAGCGTTATGCCAAATTTCAGATCGCTAGCTTTCATTGTTCCTGAGATAATTAGCTGTGTCAGACAGACGCGCGAGTCTAGCCTTAAGGGTTCTCCTCCGAAGGAGGCTCAATACCCTAAAAAATGTGTTAAATTGAATCACATCAAATTATCCAGCGCTCAATTTGTTATTGGATATCATTTCGTGTGAATTGTTTAAGAATCTCTTTTTCATAAGATTATGATCAGCATTCGGCAAACACGATTGTTACTGATCATTTATAAGACCTACGCATAATTAAGTAGAAGTAAGTACATATTATTATCACCGTTGAAACTACCGTGGTTATGACACCTTTTGTTAAAATTACACGGGAATAGGTACTCACGATAACTCACGTATCATTGAGTCGGCTATTCCGACTAGAAACCCAAGACTAGGCCCTAGAACTTTTTTTTCTTTGTTTACGGGGGTAACCAAAAAAAAGAAAGAATATAGAATACCTACTTAGAATACTTAATACCAAGAATACTTAATACTACGCCAGTATTCCAATGCCAATTACAACAAAAAGTACATTACTTAAGTGACGAATTGGTCCACGACAACATCTACAGCTAGGTACAACATTCACAACCAAGGAGCCGTCCATTAATCACGTGATGTTTTTAAGCTATTGCATAGTTTTTATCGCGGGCCTTGAGCGTGGAATGCAGAAATTCCGTTACAAATAAACCTAACACCCCCACCGAAGTCGTATTATGTCGAATCGCCCCAATATCACATTTGTTTTGTATCAAAACCGCGGAAGGGGGGGGGGGTGCGGGCCGTATTCGGGGAGGTAAGGTACTTGGTCATTATTATCCAACATTTTCAAAATACCTACATATTTGTGATAGCAAATAGTCGAATAATAGCTTTATTTTTTACCGTATAATAAATTGACGTTAAGTTTTGACAGCAAACGTAGTGATGGCATCTGAATATCTTAAAAGAAGAATCGATTGATTTTGTCGATGACGTCATCATAAAAATAGGGACGATTTCCATGTAGAGAAATTACTGACTAACCTAAATACTTTGATTTTGATGAAATGTTTTAATTTCATCGTTGTGACGTAATTAAGGGATGTTATCAAAATGCTCCAATAAGACTTCCTGGACTAATCTTTTCAAAGGTGTGTTATTAAAACAGACAGTCCACAGACAGACAGTTTTACGAAATAAAAATAAATACACGTGGTATCTCACTATACCCCTCCCTCCTCCCCCTTTTGATATTTCGTGATATTTCCCAAATGTCTTTTCCCCCCTGTCGAGGCTCACGTGAGTAATGGACGATCCCCAAGCAATTGCGCCACTCAAACAGGGCTATAAATAAATCCTATGGATCGCTGTCGAGTCCTCTTCACGACTGCTGCTCTCCTGGTACATTCGCCCGCTTTTAGGGGTTGGTCTTTCGCTTCTTTAGGCGCCAATACACAGAGCAGGCACGCAAGACAAATTTGAAGACATAATGAGCCTTATTTACAAAATCATTTGCTTGAGGTTCTCCGTCTTGTTTTCGCACGTGATATTTCACCTCAGCTAGAAGTTGTCAGGGCATTTTAGGCAGTAAATAACTTCAAGCAGGCTTTATTAGTAAGACCCATAATGTATTGGCGCCCTAAGAATAATCTTTTATACGACCCTTGGTTCCAACAAGTTCTACGAGTATGTGTGTTTTGTATGTTAGGATGTTTGTTGCTCAATCACGCAAAAACGGCAGCACGGTTTTTGGATGAAATGTATATATCGTAAGTAGTAAGGAAGAGTAGCTTCTAAGAACTCTAGCCCACTTTTAGGCTACTTTTTATCTAAGAAAATGCGGGTGAAACCGCGTGGCGCAACTAGCATAGAACAGGTGATTAGCCGTGTCCGTAATAACCGAGCCGCATCGCGAGATACGTTACTGTCTCGGTCTGGCCTGTGATGTGATTAGCAGCCAGAGTGAGATAGAAGTATGCCCTGCAAGGCAGTTCGGTCAGAGTGGATACGGCTATGGGAACAATACTTGACGGCTGCCGACATATTAGGTCCTTACCTATGAAATTGACGAAAAAAAAGATATTTTACATTTTATCAATCAAAGTATGTTCCATTGCTATCTACGCACTTCTGCCATCTACTCGTACTAGGTAGTTTATTGATTCCTTTGCTGAAGAAACTAGGGGAGTGAGAATCAATAAAATCTTTGAAGGCAGTTTGAACTGCCTCACCGGAGTTGAATTTTCCTTGCAAGAAGTTGTCTAAATTCCGGAAAAAGTGGTAATCTGTTGGAGCGAGATCCGGGGAGTGTGGTAGGTGTCGGAAACATTCTCTAATTTAGCGACCGTCTGTCGTGCAATGTGTGATCTAACGTTGTCTTGAAGCAGCTGTGGGCTAGAGCAATTGACTAGCCTCGGTTGTTTAGCAGCTAGCTTTTCCATCATGGTTTTCAATTCTCGACCATCCAAATCCAATTCCATCACAAATAAACGAGCTTTAATTTGAAATAAATTTTACATTGGAATTCTTAAGGCAAATATTTGGGATTTGGGAAAAGGCAAATATTTGGGATCGAAGTGGCCAGTTCGACATAACACCAATTTCATAATATATGTAAGTACCTAATAATAAAACGGCCTCTAGGAGACCCACCCCTCCAAAACAACAACCCGTTACAAACAGCACGCCTCTTCCAAGTTCTGTTATCCTGGTACTTCGTGCGGACAAATACCGCTTACTTTGTACGCATTGAAATTGCCAACCCAGTATTTTGCACAGGTGGCCAAAACAGAGAACTAAAACCTTTTGGACAGTTTAGCTTGAGAATACGACGGTGGCTCTCTGTTTTAACTCAACAAATACAATTGTTAGTAGGTAGCACATTAAAATTGAATGCCAGACAAATCTTTCTGTAGTTTGTTGCAGAAAACTTAAGCTTACATCTATAAAATAATTCCACCAGTGAAGTGAAAAAAACTATTATAATAACCGTCCTTTTTAAGATTTTTAAGATAATTAGCGAATGGCGAAACCGTTACTTTTATACTTTTGAAGTTAAAATAATAATAATAATAAATATTTTTACAGCATTACTAAGATTTACAGGAAATATAATAATTTGAAAAGAAGTACAATTAAGCCAAATCAATATTTTGAAATATAATAACAGTTTATGTAGTATTTATTATAAACTCGGTAAGACGATTGATTTGACCTTTCTAAAATGCATTTATAGAATTTAAAACTGAAACAATAAGATACAAATTCCGGAACTGCGATAATCGCATCGAAATCATTCATCATTCGTAGTTTAAAAACTCAGCTTTTAACGTCGCCTTCACTGTAAACAAACCTCTTCTCGATGCTGCTATCCTAGTATTGAGGCGGGCAAAATACGTTCCGATTCACGCATTGAACTGCGTACGTACCAAGTTGTCTGGACAGAACGAAAAACTAAACGATGTAGACAGTATTGTTCAGAAAATACGATGGTGGCTCCGGATCTTTCAATTCAACAGATAATATTGTGTCAGCGCAATGAAATTGCTACTGTTGGGAATAGATATTTTTTAAATCATTTAATTGAAGTAAATATATTTGTAATGGTAATTAAAGTCTTTAAAACATATTATATTAATTAAAAAACAAAAAGTAGTAAATAAATTTGAGAAAGTTTTAAAATCAAGTCTTCTACAAAATGAATTATAATTTCCTCTAAATTATGAAATAACATTTCATGTACCATGTATGACAGAATGATGCGATAAATACCTAAAGGACTGATTTTGAGGCTAAAAAATCAATACAAACAAGTTTCAATGCCTAAAACTGAGATTTTGTGTTTTGCCCATGGTTATACGAGTAAGTAGGTATGAAAGCTTGCGTGATATTCCCAGCAATTTAAACGATTGCAGTTTTTCTAAACTATAATATATTCAGTGATTTTTTAACTTCATAACTGTTGAAATGTGCAACTGACCGGCGTGTCAGTCTGCAAAAAAATTCCTTAAAGCAGTGAAAAAATCAAACTTCTAAGCCAACGCAATCAAAAGATACAGCCGTTTATGCCGCAAATTTCCGCAAATTTTCGACACTCGCAAGGAAAACTTCCCGTGAACTCAGAATCTAACTAAGAGCAACGAAATAGGCCTTTTAATTTGTCGATGCCAAGTACCAGGACAGCTGAAATGATGAAGAGGTATTTCACTCTAGATTTGCAAGGGGTGAACACGGGTCACGAGTGCGACAGAGAT
Source organism: Alcis repandata (assembly GCA_949125135.1). Lineage (NCBI taxonomy): Eukaryota > Metazoa > Arthropoda > Insecta > Lepidoptera > Geometridae > Alcis > Alcis repandata. The sequence goes on along the minus strand of OX421221.1, from coordinate 9,062,116 downwards.
AAAGACGTCCGTTCATCAGTGTGCGAGAAGAGACCAACATACCGTTGAAAGGTTAAGGTCACGACACTGGTTGCGCAACGAAGTTAACGTTAAGCTCACGACTTTATGAAACTTACAGCGAGTATTATTAGAACAGAAAAAAAATATAGTTTATTAGGAAACTAAAAAACACGCATTGTCATCGGTCTTTGACAGGTGTGCAAAGATAGAATTAGATTTGATCACTTTGTTGTCCGTCCGTCCTACCGCCTGTCTGTCTGTCAAGACCCTTTATCTCAGGAACGCGTGAAAGTATCAAACTGAATTTTATATCTAAGTCTACTGTCCCTTAAAGCAGTGAAAAAATCAAACTTCTAAGCCAACGCAATCAAAAGATACAGCCGTTTATGTATACCCACCGGGCTTAAGCAAGTCATTTAAGTGCAGTAAGAAGCGATTTTCGATTTTCTTTTCTGGTACTCTACACAAGTTTAATTTTTTTATTGTGGTTTGTTATTTTGTTTGTAAAATATTTTTAAGAATTTGATACACACTCAAGTCACCTGTCAAACGTTTTCACTTTTCTAAAATTATAAAAATACTAGCTGCGAACCGCAGTTCCACCCGCGTTTTCCGGGATAAAAATTAGTAGCCTATGTGTTAATCCAGATCATGAACAACCTTCATTCTAAATTTCATGTAAATCCGTTCAGCCGTTTTTGCGTAAAAGAGCAAAAAACATACTTACAAACTTTCGCGTTTAAATATTAGTAGGATATTAGTTGGATCTACTCATTTAAAGCTTACTTAATGTTTTAGTTTTTTAAATTAAATTAAAGACACTAAAAACTGGACGAGACATTTCTAAGACTTGTGTATTTTATTAATAAAACATTAATTTTGTAACATACAAAGCATACGTTGTCGCTGTAAACTATCTGTTGCCATTTTCTGCAACTGTTGCTTCCAGCGCTATGTTAATTACAGTCTGCGGGAACCATGCCTATCCAGACCTACACTTTCCCCTATTTGCGCAGCCTGCAATATTGATCTAGACTTTCCGTCGCACCACCACGTGGCAGTTATGATCTCCTGGTATCCTGCATTGCTACACTGCACGCGATCGATCTTTTGTGTCAGATGCCGTCCTGAAGCGAATAGTCTATGTTAATTACAGTCTGCGGGAACCACGCCTATCCAGACCTACACTTTCCCCTATTCGCGCAGCCTGCAATATTGATCTAGACTTTCCGTCGCACCACCACGTGGCAGTTATGATCTCCTGGTATCCTGCATTGCTACATTGCACGCGATCGATCTTTTGTGTCAGCTGCCGTCCTGAAGCGAATAGTAGCGAAGATCAACGAACTTTGATTTTTAGTTGTTGTTTGATTTAAAACAACAACCGACAACCAGGTCATAAGGTCTTCAGGCGGCCTAAAATGCTGACACCAAAGTTATCCTCTCGACCTGTACAGACTTAGTTTGTCTTTGTATCGAAATCAACAAATTCAATTATAATATCAATAGGTGTGTTTTTCGTAGCGGTAGTGTTTTATTTGATTTGAAACTAGGTTAATGAATTCAGTTTAAAGATTTTATTTATTTTATTTTATTTTATTTTTGGTCTAATTAATACTTGGCTTTAAAATGTCCAAATTAATAACTAGGTTCATAGCTCGATAATTTGTCTAACATTGCGTTATCACAATGTAAGACTATCAAAACTATCAAGCTTGTGCTTTGCTTATAAAAAGTTTGTAGTGGTAAGGCTCTTTTGCAGAGCCCGCCTGGAGAAGTGCCAGTTATTCCACCGCCAAGCAGTAATGTGCAAACATTGCTGTGTTCCGGTTGTACCTAAGGGCATTGCTTCCAGTGAAATTTCAGGGCAAACATCTCAGGGTGACAAACGCAGTGCTGTGCCCCGCAGGGTTTTGCATTCTAAAAATTCAAAATTCTGGGCAACTTTTGTGCAGACCTGTTATGGGCAAACGTAACGTTTAACATCAGGCGAGCGATTTGCTCGTTTCGTTACTCAATATATTTAAAAAAATACTTTTTATTTGATACCCCACATAACTACATTATTTGGCTTAAAAATTTTAGGTCCCCATTTTAGGACCCAAGTTTCAGGTAAAAACCTATTTCTCAGCATGTTCTATTATTAAAACTTGTAGCGGTTAACATTATCTAAGCTCATGCCAAATTTCAGACCGCTAGCTTTTATAGTTCCTGAGATAATTGGCTGTGACATACAGACGGACGGACGCTCGAGTGTCGCCATAAGAGTTCTTCCCCGATGAAGGTTCAGTAGGCTGAGTCAGCTGATCATCGAATGTATTCGACGATTATCTTCGAAAAGTCTTCCGCTTTCGGAAAGAATATGTCAAATTTTTCCGAGATTTGATTTTTCAGCCTGCAGAGCTCTAAAAAATAAGTTTGTGTTAAAACGGCTAAATGAAGTCAGATGAAATTTTGTAGGAAAGTAGCTTATACTCGTATAAGCTTCTTTTTATCTTGAAAACGCGAGCGAAACCGTGGGGCGCAGCTAGTCTTGAATCCATTTTTAGCAATTTTTATTTTGCTACAGACAATTAATTTCAATGCCGAACCACTGAGACACTAACTGATTAAATGAATAAATTTCGACACTGCAAGATAATAGGCACATCAGTTTATGCTAATCGCTTATAAAATTATGAAACTATTAGCCTATAAATTATTCAGGATACCTCCGTATCACCGTACTTCAGCCGTACCAAATCTCATCCGAATCAGTCAATTTAGACATTCGAGGGTACAGTAATTCCCACCCAGCTGAAAATTGGTAGGATGTTCAAAACACTATCATAAATGAAACCTTAAAAGTCCTCATCGATCCGATACGTGCAAAAAATTTAAACTCGGTAGGGTCACCAAAACGGGTTTTAGCGATTTTCTCAAAAACGGTTCAAGCTACGAGGGAACTGTTCAAGACAAGTATGTTATCTATACATTATCTACAGTACAATTTCTCTTAAGAGGCCTCGGTCAGCAGTAGATCATATTACAAGTTTGTAAATGAATTATCCCGAAGTTTTCAACATCGTTAAATCCGAAAACCTCAAGAAACACTTTGAAAAATGACTTCTTGTGTCTCAAATCGGATAAATGATGATGATGGCTGACGAAAAATTTAACCTCTCGTATCTCGGAAACGGTAAGAGATAGAGGGGTAGTAAAACCTATCAGCGATCATCAACACCTCTAGTGTTGTAGGTGTCCATAGGCGGCGGTTCTGCTTAACATCAGGCTGGCCGTCTGCCTGTTTGCCGTTCTAAAACATTCACGTAAGTATGAACCGCTAGCGGTTCGCACAATAGGATAAGTAAGTTAAGTTAGTTAATAAAAGTGAATAATCTCTTTTTTACAGGACGATGTGGTACATAGAATGGTACTCCGAAAGTTCTTATGAGCTGTCCATTCTCTACTGGTGCCTGAGGCTTCTACAGGTGTGCACTTACAGCAGACGTGACCCGACGCGTCAAGCCACTATCAAAAGCTTATTCAACACCCACGGAATCATTATACTAATTCGTAAGTTACTGTGATGAGAATCTTTTTTAACTCCAAAAAGGAGACGGTTCTCAATTCGACGAGTATGTTTTTTTTCTTTCTAATACGTGAATTCAATTTATTTATTTACAAGTAAACATAACTTATAAAGTGATCCAGTCTACTGCCACAAATTGTGTTTGTACTCAGAAATTAACAATTATTTTATAACCATACTAGCTGTTCCATGCCACGCTTTGCTGTGGATAAAAAAAATAAAAAAAAAATAGCCTATGTTACTTTGGGATAATGTAGCATTCGAATGGTGAAAGAATTTTTGAAATCGGTCCAGTAGTTTTTGAGTTTATTCCACACAAACATCCAAAAATACAAAAATACAAATCTTTCCTCTTTATAATATTAGTATAGATTTACTCCACGGATTTTATAAAATATACGCAACGTCTACAATGAACTCTTAAGCGGCGACTTTTAAAGATTTTAAGATAACCGATATAATGTTTAATGGTGACCGTCAAAGGCGAACACAAGCTTAATAAGATACCGGACAAAAATACAGACACACAGGGAGGGACTCACTGTAACTCTGTGTGTAACATGTACTCGTGAGGAAACCTGCATATGTCCGGAAAATAAATTCAATGGCGTATGTGAATCCACCAACCCGCACTTGGCCAGCGTGGTGGAATACGGCCTAATCACTCTTCGAGGGTCTTGTATCCCAGCAGTGGGAGGATTAAAGGTTGCAAATGATGAGTTGTTGTATAATATATTACTCTCAAGATCGCTATATACTTTTCTTTTATGCCCTATTCTTTTAAGCTCTCCGAGAGAAATTTATGCGAGATGGAATCGAAAGCTTTGGCGTAGTGTAGGGCGAGATGAAAATCCGCGTTATCAAAAAGTCATAGGGTTTGCCATATAACACTTTAAGCGACATGATCTCGATGCATTGTTTTTAGTTACCAATGCTCCTGGCAGAAGTGCATATAACAGAGAAGAGCGCGGAATAGCTCCTCTTAGTCGGGAACTGACTGGTTTAATATTGCCTCATGACCATTTTCGGTCCCATTTGGTCGCTGCTCGTCGTGCTAATGAACTGATGTGCATTATTCAAAATTTAGAGGAGCATGATTGAATGGCTCGATGAGAACGACGTAGACATTCCAAAATCGGATGAAAGTGCCTACAACACTGAGCAGCAAACATCTAATGTCATCGAAAACTTAGAATCATGAATTCCGGTATCATGGACTGAAGACTTTTAATTGGAATTAATATGTGTACCAAACATTTAGAATTTGTTTTCGTAAGCATGGGGGGGGGGGCTTTGCGTACTTTTGCTGACAAGGGAAGTAAATAAATGTAATAAATCTGCTTACGTAATACTTGAACGGCCCCTATGCGATGTTAATTGAAATATAATCCTTACGAAATTGATTACTTGGTCGACATTCAAACGTATTCCCTAAAGTGATTTTTTGTAAAGCCCAGCGCTTCTAAAAGTTTTTACTGTTAGCAGATACGTTATTCATATTTTAAGATGAATTCAAATTTGTGGGTTGTAACTCTTGGGCAACGGCCACCGCCTTGAAAAAATAGGTACAAATGGTTTTCATGGTTTATCTGATAAACTTTAGGTCTCAAAAAAAAATCAAAACATTTTTGTTTTATATAAAATTCTCTACAACTTTGGTTGAGAAGTTTTTAGACGTAGAATTTAAAATAACGAAGTTATAAGAGCGTAAGTCTATGAACATTTCATAAAAAATCCTTTAGTCGTTATAATTTTCTTTCTGATAATTTTACAAAAACTATATATCGGACTATTTTTATTGAAGGGTTTATGAGGAATAAGTTTTATTATCAATTTTAAAAATTTCTTAATTATAGGTTTACAGCGCTGCGAGCAATTGTATTTCGCCCGTTTTTGTCCAGTTATGCTATACATATTTCGCCACGAGCAGACGTATAACATTGTATTTTTGTGGAGTCGCTGTATTCACCGAATAAGGACTTGGTCGAGGAAGGAAGCAAGCTTAGAAAATTAGAATGAAAGTCGCGTCTCAGCGTCTCTAAAGTGTACAGAAAGTTGCAAAGTTGTCGCCAGCTAACGTTAGGAGCCCAAAAAATAAGTAAAGAACGGAAAATGATTTTCTGTAAAAACGGTTTCTATTCGCATTGAATGTAGCAAGAGAACAATCCGAAGTAAACAAATGCTTTGCTGTGCTGGCGTCAAGTTTCACATAAATCCGCTCAGCCGTTTTTGTTTGATTAAGCGAGAAACATCCATACATACAAACTTAGACATTTAGAACATTAGTAGTATACTTACAACAGTTAAATCGTCTCAGATTTGTGCCACACTCTGTTGGGACAGAAGGTCCCGCCAGTGGAGAAGGCGCAGGTGATCCTAGCTCTCTGCTTGCGGCTCCTCACGAGCGCTGTGGAAGCCCACAACAAGGTCTCCTGCTGCGTTTACCCCCATATCAAGTGGCCGGAGGCCATCAACGAGCTGGCGGCGAGGATGATGGATGTTGCGCTCTATTCATTGGATAACCACTTAATTATTAGCGAAAGGTAAACAAATCCAACAAGATCCCACCTGGTTTTCGTGCCATCGTGCCATCTCGCTCGTGTTTACTTGCACGAGCCAAAGGAACGAGCTGGATGATACACAATTGCTATTGCCACCTCGCTTACACAGAATGGCTATCTGAAATTCGAATATATTCAACGATTATTTTCGAAAAGTCTTCCGCCTTCGGAAATAATTCGAGGACGGAAATTTTTCGTGATTCATATCGTCAGAACGTGGTCGGATCGGAAAGCTTTGACATATAAAGTTCATTATTTATTTTCGCATTTTTCCCCGCACGGAAACATGGTCCGAAATCGAAAGTCAAGGTGTTTTTCGGATACATTCGATTCGAAAGCATTCGAATATCGGATAGCTAAATCAGCCTGCTGGTCTTGTAAAATACACAACTAACTTCCTTGGTTATTTCGAGAGCCACAATGTGATATTATGAGTTTGTATTAGAGGCTATACATGAATTACGTTACACGAATTTCATGATTTTTTTACCGCTCCGACCTTGTCACAGTTGGTCACGTTTATGAGACCCCCGCTCCGCAACACCCCGCTAGTATGGGGTAATTTTTTTGTAATTTATTTCCAGAAATAATTAATTTAAAAAAGACAAACCTATTATATTTTAATACTTAGAGCTACTAGATTTTAAAAATGTGACGCCATGTCACACAATGTCCCACTTCGTTGACTCCCGTCCTCCCGCCCTCCTTTACGTGTATTTATATACGGCCCTTTTGATATTAAACACTATTTTGTCTTGTTGAACTCTATTTTTTGAGGTGGCTTGTTGCTATGCTGAACTTCATTTGGGAAGCGATAATCTGGAATAAAGAATTTCGAGAGAAGTTCATAGTTCAGGATGGAATCTATAAGCTGTTGGATATAATAACGGTAAGTTTACTCACACACCATATTACGGCATAATTAATCTACAGTTTGGCAGAATGCAGTCATATTTTTTAATTGCGTTGGTTATTTAAGGGAGCGACTCCTTATAACGTAAATCTACATACAGGATTATAGGAAAAGGGTATACCAAGCCGAAAACGGCTCATAGTCCTCATCATTATTGACAACTTTTACTATGGGACCAAATCTAAAATCAAGAATAAGTTGAGCTGTTCCTTAGCAAAAATGTCAATGACACTAGACAAAATGTTTGAAACAGCTGTTTTTATTGCGACTGTCGCGACAGACGAATTCTCTTAGAGAATTACCTAAAGGTATTATGTATTTTGGTACGCAATACGCATATATGACATTTGACACCTTATCAAGGTCGTACGCCTGCTGACAAGCTTTTAAAGTTTGCACCTGGTGAAGTTTATGTCAAAGTTTAACTTGTGACAACTGGTAATCTAAAATGCTGACGATAAGACCTTGTAGGTGGAATTGTACATCAGTCTCGGCATGTATTAAGTACTGTGATAACGTCATTGTAAAAAATAGTCATTATCTAAGTTTAATTACTATACTATTAGGCATGTATTGTTATTATTTTTATCACACCTTTCTGTTACACCCAGTACTGTACGCACCGAAAGACGGTTACGTGTTATAAGCGGCTTATCAATCTGTCCATTAGCAAAGTCCGCTACTATACGTTCCAACGGTCGCCTCACAGGACGCTGCGTGTCCTAATAAATAGGCTAGTATAACTGTTATATTTATTTAGCTGCCGATATACTACATTTATGTTCCGATATCAATAGATACTTATTTACGGGATGCTGACCTTTTTTATGTTATGGAGTGACGAGACGAGCAAATCGCTTGCTTGATGTAAAACGTCACGTTTGCCCGTAACAGGTCTGCGCCACCCAGAATTAAGAATTTTAGAATTGTATTTTTGGATTTACTACAATAAGACTTTAGGAGTCATTCGACGTCTATGCTGTTTTGAAAAGATGAAGTACTCAAGAAAATCTTGACCGGTATTACAGATGACTCGAGCTCCAGTTCAATGCATCGCCTTAGCTCTCGTGTGCGACGCTACGAAGGCGGGCGACGCTGTAGGCCAGCTGGTGACCTGGCGCGCGAGTCTTGCAGCTGCTTATACGGTACCATTTTACGGCCTGTTTGGTTGTGCGGTTGTATATCCACCTTAAAAACCAGAGGTCCCGGGTTAGATTCTCGGCCAGACAGATTTTCTTTTATGATAATGAGAGACGAAACGAGCACCGCTCGCCTGATGTTAAGCGCCACGTTTCCCCATAAACACGTCTGCGCCACCAAGAATTTTGAACTCTTAGAATTCAAGACCCTGCGTGGTACAGCACTGCGCTCGTCACCCTGAGATATAAGATGTTTAATCTCCTATTTGCTGCTGTAATTTCTCTGGAAACAATGCCCTTCCAACCGGAACACAGTAATGTTTGCACATTACTGCTTGGCGGAGGAATACCTGGCAAAGGTGTGGTACTTCCCCAGGCGGACTCTGCAACAGAGCCCTACCACTACCAAAATGATGACCAAAAATGGCTACCAGATGTTTGAATGATGAATTTAAGTACCTATCTGCTCCGGGTATGGGTGTTAGTTGTCCTTGTCTTTTGTGTGTTCCATGGCAACCCCGACACAGGTTATTATGAGTGTGAGTGTGAAACGTTATTTTACACGTCGCCGTAGGGCAGAGCGGTCTCACGTTCCTACATCCTACCCATATTGAAAACGCTAAAGTTTGCATGCTGCGATGTCTGTTACAGAATCACGCCTGCACGGGTTTAAATAAAATTTGATATAGAGGTAGTATTTATACTTGTGTAACGGATTTAAATAAATTTTGATGAATTTATGGAGGTAGCTTGTACTTGTACCCTAGATTACTATATAGGCTACTTTTGGGCGGCTTTTTATCGGATACATTTCGGTGAACGTGCTCCTGATCTGCATGAAGTTATACCCTCTGGCCCGTTCTTCTATCGGACCACCAAAGGCACCTAAAACCCAAACGAAACGCTTTGACTCCACATTCATTTTGCGAACCTTACGAGTGTGGAATGTTCTGCCTGAATGGGTGTTCCGCGATGGTTATAATATGGGTGTCTTCAAATCGAGAGTTGATCGGTATCATCTAGGCAAGCGTGCTCCATCTTAGGCTGCAACATTGCTTGTATCATCTAGGCAAGCGTGCTCCATCTTAGGCTGCAACATTGCTTGCCATCAGGCAAGATGGCGGTCAAACGCAAGCCTATCTTTGAAAAAAAAAATTGCCTTATTTTCTTTGTTCTTCGTCGTTGCGTGATCATTGATTTAACATGAACGATGTTGTTTTTACTAGTTTTTATTTTGTACTAGCTGCGCCCCGCGGTTTTACTCGCGGTCAAAAGGTTGACATGAGTTTTCCGGGATAAGAAAATATCTCATTAGCGTTAATAAAAAGTATCCTTTGTTGTTTCTAACCTCCAAGAATATATGTACAAAATTTCATGATGATCGGTTCAGTAGTTTTCTCGTGAAAGCGTACCAAACAAACTTACTCACATTTATTGTATTAGTAGGGATTTTAAGATTAATTTTTAACGTTATCAGAATCCAGGCGTGGTGAAACGTGGATCAACTATAGCCACTCTTTTGGCGTCCGTATTTCGAGATGAGTGCAATAGGACGGGGGTGCTGCTGGAGTTGAACGGTGTCATAAAAGGTATGAGGTACCTTAATCTAGTAGATTTAATAGAATATTCTAAATTTAAAAAGTAAATAATGAAATTTTGGTGACGTTTACAATTCTGACTCTCCTCGTCCCCCATATCACCAAAAATAAGCAAAGCGACCCCTCCACCCCCTTTGGCCTCCAGCCGTCCAGAATGAGAGGCAGGTATGACTGAATTTTCGCAGCCTCAAAGCGAAAAAACGAGGAGCGTGAGGGAGTGCCTCACGCACCTTTCCAAACTTACCTAAGCCTTAACACTTTGACTGCGGTTAATTCACATGCGCTTGCCTTAGATGCGGCTAATAGTCAAATGCGTTGTGTTTTACGCGCCTGGCGTGTGCACACACAAAGGAAAACACAAGGTATGTGTTTTCCGCAGTCAAAGTGTTAACTTAACATACATAATGTTTTGCGTCTAGAATTGGACTCACCAATCATGTCGGCAGACGTACGCGAATGTCTCAATAAGTATAAAGTTGGTGAGACGCTAGCGAGTCCGCCAACACCTCCATGTGTGCCAGCCGCCGACCTGGCTGGGTCTCGCATGTCTAAGGTAAGAGAAGCTAGTTATGTAACTCAGTGGCGGCAGAGGCGGTACGCTCGCTCAGCCAGAGAATATTTATAGAATAATGACTAAGTTTCGCAAAACATTTTATCGGTTATATTACATTTATTTACCTATATAAATGTCTCTAATTTCCTGAAAGACGTTACGGTCGATTGACTTCCCCCACGATAGAAAACCGCCTTAGGTGCCTCCACGCAGCGCCGCCACTGGGTTCACATAGGTATGATATCTTTAATTAAAGTTAGGATGTTGTGATGACTACATTTTCAGGCATATGCACTATTGAGCATGCTATCTGAAGACTTGGAATACAAAGTGAATCTTGCTGACGAAGCCTACAATCTGTACAAAAATATACGACTAGAGCCAGAGGACGAGGTTAGTTTCCTCACAAATTAAGAATAGATACGTTGTCGGAGTAACAGAATAGTAACCGTATACCGACGTATGCTTGCAGTGACTAAAAATCTTCCATACCTTGGCTATTTTGTGACTGTCGTATTTTGAACGAGCGCGGAACCCTAAAATTGCATCTGAGACAATACAAATCACAGAACGAACCGACACAAAGCACTTTTTTTGGCTGCCTTGCATAGGTATTTCTGCGGAGTTATATCCCTACCTAGAATAAGGGTTATAAGGAAAGGGTAGGCTAAGCCAAAAAATGCTCATAATAGTCTTCATTATGAACAACTTTTACTTTAGGGCCAACCCGGAATTCGCGAAAGAAAACATTTGCTGTTCCAAAGAAAAATGTCAATGATTCAGATTCAGAAACATCATCATCCACAGCCCTCTCTATCCCACTGCTGGGTATAGGCCTCTCTCCCGTTATGCCATCTGCCTCGGTCCCATGCTCCGATTAGCGTAATGATAGTAGTCAATGATACTCTACAAAAAAACAATACAACGGGTGTGGCAATAAAGGACGACGGGCACTTTGTATGTACGCCGTCCCAAGTCAGTTCGTTAGTAGAAGAAGTCAGCGTGTTTTAATGTTTTTAGATCTAGAGTAGTAAGCTGCACTATTATTATGAAATATAATTATAATACACTTGTAGTTTTTTGTACGCCAGCGGCCCACATCGTTTATTTGAAAAATTGAATTGATTTCAGTCCATTCTGGTTCTATGCGCCCACTATTTAACTCTCAAGCTAAATGAAGTCTGGGTAGAGACCAAAATCAAAAACACTGGTCTCTTACGGTACGATGAAGACATTCTTGAGGAGTTTTTGCATATTGGAAGGTAAATTAGACAGACGTGATGTTCGCTACTAGTTTTATTATTATTTCGTGAATATGTTCCAAAACTACAAATCTAAATTCATGAATAAGAATTACTGCTAAAAAAATACTGCGTCCAGCGGTTTCATTCGCTATCCCACAACACAAGTCAAACAAAACAAGGTCTAATATCATGGTAACTGTAAATTATTTCGCTTCCTCAGGGGCTGGGCGAAAGAAATAAAACGCCAACAGGAACAAGTTATACGAATTGATCACATAAAGGTTTGTTATTCTAATTAGAAATTAAACTTAACTACGCGCGCTCGTGAATATCTGCCTACCTGCTTACATTCCATGTACATACCTACCACCTACCTTACTAGACCTTCCTGTATCTGCAGCAAACTGAAGATGAGAACTCTCTTTACGAGTTCCTAGCACGCGTGCGTCTGAACACGTCACTGGATGCGCTCCAGGAGGCGCGCTGCGTGGCGCGCTCGGCCGACCGCTCGCGCATGACGCACTCGCAGATCCAGGACGCGGTGCGGGCGCACCATCGACGGTCACTGACTGCGAACATCTTGCACTCGTCTATTATAAGAACGTACGACCCCCCGCTTGATGATCAGGTAACAGATCTTGCACTCGTTATTATAAGGACGTACGACCCTCCGCTTGATTACCAGGTAACAGATCTTGCACTCGTTATTATAAGGACGTACGACTCCCCGATTGATGACCAGGTAAAAGATCTTGCACTCGTTACTATAATGACGTACGACCCTCCGCTTGATGATCAGGTAACAGAACTTGCACTCGTTATTATAAGAACGTACGACCCCCCGCTTGATGATCAGGTAACAGATCTTGCACGCCTCTATTATAAGAACGTACGACCCCACGCTTGATGATCAGGAAACAGATCTTGCACTCGTCTATTATAAGGACGTACGACCCTCCGCCTGATGACCAGGTAACAGATCTTGCACTCGTTATTATAAGGACGTACGACCCTCCGCTTGATTACGAGGTAACAGATCTTGCACTCGATATTATAAGGCCGTACGATTCCCCGATTGATGACCAGGTAAGAGATCTTGCACTCGTTACTATAAGGACGTACGACCCTCCGCTTGATGACCAGGTAACAGATCTTGCACTCGTTATTATAAGGACGTACAACCTTCCGCTTGATGACCAGGTAACAGAACTTGCACTCGTTATTATAAGGACGTACGACCCCCCACTTGATGACCAGGTAACAGAACTTGCACTCGTTATTATAAGGACGTACGACCCCCCGCTTCATGATCAGGTAACAAATTTTGCACGCCTCTATTATATAGACGTACGGGCTCTGCTTGATGACCAGGTAAAGTATCTTGCTTGCCTATTAGCGCTCTATTAGCGTAGTGAATGATTTAGTCTAGCTAAGAGAACACATTGGACCTTTTATGTTTGTTTGACGTAACTTGCGTATATCTGTTCTGTATCCCTAGCATAACTGCTGTCGAAAAATACGTAAGTATAGTAATAGGTAAGAATTACACAGAAAAATGGAACTAAACTTTCATATTGGTGTTCGTATACAATTTCTATCGAATACAATATATCGAAAGTTTTTCTGCAGAAGTTATGCTAGATTCTATACTAATAAATTTGTTGTTGTTTGTTGTGTGACCTACAAAAAAATTAGACTGGAAAACATACTGTTTTCAGTCGGTTATTGTATGGGTGGGTAATGAAGTTAGAATATTGACATAGTATTTGAAAATTTTCTTTCAGAACATTACTGGACAAAACGTGAAGGTGTTCAGTATACATCCGAAAGACCAGCCGAAGAAACTGGAGCGCACGAACTCGTCACTTTAATTCATAATATATTTAATTAGGTGGAGTATGTAGTGAAATGAGGCAATATATACACTGAATAAAGGTTTAGTCCAAAATTGATTTGCTTTTCATCTATTGACGTGTCGGTGGAATATATAATTATTTTAAGTTTGAAGATTGAATTTGATCTGCTAGGCAATGATGAAACATATCAAGATAGAAAATACCTTGACGATATCCTATCCTACCCTAGAAAATACCTCTTTATTATTAGACGACACACAAGTACTGGTATTATTCAAGCAGCCTCCAGCGTTTTTACTTGTTTGACTTTTATGTGGTCTAAATATGTTCTTCTTAGACCTTTCATTCCACTATTCTCTACGATATTTCATTAATTGCTGTCGTATAAAGTGGGTACATTAACTATTTGTATTAAATCTTAGAGGAATGCTCAATGTATCCATATGGTCTTATTTTAAATTTATAATTATTATGTCCTACTTCCTGCCATTATATAGAACCAAAAACCGTTTACGTTTAACCCAAGATATATATTTCACACCAAACATATTTTTAAATAACGTTACAGATGAATCCTTTAAATCTATTTAGCTACCTACAAACAGCCCTCAGCAGTTTATTTGCAGTCTTTGGGAGCAAGCTAGAAGTCCTTGATCGGTTCTGGTTTTGGATACCGTTCGATACAAACAGAAACCTCTTTCTTTAACCTGATACGTTTCGCTTGCTCCTTACAAGTAAATAAACGGCCGCTTAACTGTACATAGTTTTAAAACATCGAATAATAAATATTATTGTATTTAGGTAGTTGATAACATCGATTATAATTTAAAACTAATAATTAGTTTTTGGCAACGACTTAATACTCCATAGATATCAAACTTATTTCACAATACAATATTATAGAACAGCAAGATGTTTGCGAGTGAGTGCGCACGGAGCGCTGATTAGTCCGCTATAGGTGACGACCGCTCTTAGTGTTGTAGTTTTAAGTTGTAGCTGGTCTTATAAGGACAAACTGTGCTAAAGTGTTGACTGATCTTGTGTTTTAACCATATGCCAGGAATCTATGGAATGTAGTCGTTGGTTATTGATTATATTTTTCGATTATACTAACTAAACAAATACGTAGGCAGAAAAGATAGATGATTTAAATTTTTAGAATTACATAAAGCATACATAACTGGTCTTAATAAGCAATCTGTGCTAACCCTTATATAATTTGAACCTACACAACACACTTTGATGATGATAAATATATATTAATTTAGTCAACGTATCTGATATAATATCCAGCTACATAAATGGTTAAGTAGAATTCGGTTATAACAACGCGTTTGTATGAATACCACCAAACTTGAGATTTTCTTTATAAGAGACGTGGTTATAACCGGTTTCTACTGTTCATAGAATAATAGAATAATGTTAATAAATTAACACACGTAGATATTATATAAACTCATTATAACTATTCATATAACAAGCTAGTTAAATATCAGTCCACACATAGCGTGAGTATGAAAATGAGGAATGTAAGCATCGATCCGTTAACGCATGGATGTTAGGTCTATGACAAAATAGACTATACTGATCTATTAAACTTTAGATACACGTTAAATAACAACCCAATATTAGCAAGTGAAATAACAATTTTTCTAATATAATTTTTATAGTAACATATACTAATTTTATAAAGTTTGTAAGTGTGTTTGTAGGGATTCCTCACAAGTTACTGGTCCAATTCAAAAAGAAAAGCTGTACTACCACTACACTAAGTGATATATGTTACGATGAAAAGCCCCAAGCCTGAGGGCAAGGACCGAGCAGAATCGGGCACGAAGTCCCGGGCGCCTGCTAGCTATAAATAAATAAATATGTATGCTCGTCTTTTTAACATTTGCCTACCTTTGGCTCGGACACTTGAGCGCCAACCTGAAATCCATGCATTTCTAGATCGATCAAAGTATTGTAGGAATGACAATAATGAAGAGCATGTACCTACGACTTTGGCTGTTCATTAATAGACACGTGAATATGACAAATTCTCTTATCTTATACAAACGACAATAATTTTAGAATAAATAGTACAATAAAAGTACCTACTACAGTAATAATGTGGATTAAACTATTGACAAGTAACTGAGCCCTTGCCCTCTTCCTGAAGGTCACACTAACGGGACATACAATTTAAATCACAAAAGATTACAGACATTATCTCTATATAAATGTTTCAAAGTGATATTTTTTATTTCGCCTAAAAGAAAGAAAATCACAATTTAATCGTAGTATATCCTTAAACAGAACTTATCATAATGAAAATTACTTTAAAATAACTGCAAAGTAATGTTATCCTAACGATTAAGCCTGCTTATTTCTTAATGTGAAGTGTTTGTTATCTACTAATATTGAAAATGTGGGAAACAAGATAGTCTGTGGCAGAAAGTGCCGGCTCTTTAGGACGGTACTCTAATGGACAACATTTAATTTATTTTTATCACCTGTTTCCAAAGGTTAATTAAATACAAAATTGAAAATTTAAAACAATCTAAATACCTCTATATATTATATAAATCTCTGTTTCGAATAGTTAAGACAGGACGACGTCTGTCGGGTCAGCTAGTGAACACATATTTTTTTAGTTCAATTTAGAATACCTATATAATTTTAAAATTTTTAAATTCTTAAACATTGTCAAGAATCATGGCAGTCAGAAATCTTAGAATAGAAAAAAGTAGACCAAAATCAAGTCGGTATTTCCATAGCTGGATTATAATAATCGTTTGTAGATAAGATAACGATGATGGCCTCAATGACTCTAGCCTGCCTATTATGCGAAAAAAAAGAATTGAGTTACCAGGACTCAAAACTTTTAGCTGACTAGGCAGTTGGAAGATTGATATAAAGTTAAAGCTTTTCAAGTATTAAAAATACAAGTATTTCAGTTGTCAACTGCCATGACGTTCTTATTTATAAATAAATTATGTTTGTAATATTTACATTATTAAAATTAAATTAATTTTGCATATAAATAGAGTACAACATTCAGGGGACAACAGAGATGTGTTTTTAATCAATTAATTTAATTTTTAAATAACTAGAAAATAAATAGATATAATACAATCTTTTTTAATTCAAGCTATTAAATAATATCAAAACGGTTTTTAAATTTAGATTATTTTACAAAAATGAAATATTGTCCATTGTCAGGCCATAATTTTACAATTTATTAATTTTGGTTATGAGAGAATCTATAGGCTGATCACAAACATTAAAATTATTTCGCTGACAATTACTAGCAAACGCATTTTTACTGTCGACTTAAACTCGTGACGCACTACCCCTTGTTTGTGGCCAGCCTTAGACTAGGTTTTAGATTTAGCCCGCCAAGAATGTTCGTTGAGTTTTATACAATATAAGTTAAAGTGATAGCTATAATGCTACCTATAATACAGTCTCGCCGAGGTAGGCCGAGAGCGAGGGCACTAGACGCTCTCGTTGAGTCTCGCTTGCATCGCGCGGTTCCGGACAAGTTCCCAAGTCTCGGTCGGTCCAAGTGTGCCGAGCGAGATGACGCGAGTATTTCATACTCGAGTCGAATGAACTTGTTGGTCGCCGCGAGTGCGAGGGTCTCGGCGAGAGTACAGGCAACAATCGCCTACGCTTATTACTAACATCTTAAACATTAATTACATTTTATGCTTAGTCAAGTTCATTCTATAAATTTGCCCTGTGCAGTCTCGCTATACTTCAGTCTTTTCAACTCGCTCCTGTGACTCTAAATAAACCTAAAACTGCACTGGACAAACTGCCAACTTTTCTTTATTACATCTGGAATCGAAAAATTTAATTCATTCTGATATTAAGGAGCAAATGGAGACTACGTGCGTGGCGTTAGGATAGCTTCTCCTTTCTCGCCGCCACGGACGTAATCCCCATCACTTATTCAATAACTAAGACGTCCTACCCTACTCTCCTCCTCGTTAACACTAGCAGAATATTTCACACTGCAAGCGATTAAAAAGAGTCGGGGTGCGTCTGCGTCGATTGAACTGTCAGATTTACACTCTTGTTCATTCTTTAGTAACAAAAGTGAACGACAATAAGTTTTCTGTGGTAAAGTCACGGAACAGCTATACATAATTATGTAATACGACAAGATGTTGTACTAAAAGGTGTTGACAATTGATTCAGTTAGTAGAAGCGCCTACAATAAAATAGATCAATGCCAAAAGCTGAAATAGCCGAGGAATAAGCTGATTAGGCTGGAATTAAGGCGAATTTGATGTCGGTCACGTTTAGCTATATTTAAATTAGAAAAATGTATAGAGATATGCTGGCGATCAGTCTCAGAGGTAAATGTTGTGCGAGCGGACGAGCGTCAGTACTTGTCTTCGAATATAATTATAAAAATAAAACATTAGATATCGCACCGTCCACTGCTTGTCGTCAGCAGAGGGCGTGGCGCTTACCGTTGGTACATTTGCAACCGCATTACCATCACCTTAAATCCAGCTTTAGATTTACTTACTGAAGTTTTAGCATACAATAAATTTTGAATTATGAAACTTTACAATAGGGCCTGCAGCGGCCAGTGGACGTGGCAACGGTAGCGATCTGCAGAGGTCTAATTATGATCTTGGCCGAAACGGTCAAGTCAAGGACGGGGATGTCACTACCGTGGCCGCGACCGCAGGCCGCTTCTGTGAGCGCAGAATTACATTTCTTATATCTAAACAGAAAATATGAAATCAGGCCCATGACAGTATTGATTGATTACATTGACAGCAACTCAAAATCGTGCGGCGTTGCGGCATATCACGTATTGAAAAAATGCTTTACTTTCACGAAATGCCAAAATACTTTCGACTTAATTTCTGATGAACTAAACTCAAGTGATCTTCTTTGGTCTCTTTTATGGAGCATGCCACGCCGCACAATGTGACCTAGATATATGTCAGCTCAGCTGAATCTCACTTCAGCTTTTGGCAATGCTATCTTATAATAGAGATTTCGAGCTAAACAATATCTCCAAAACACGGCGAGAAGCGCTAAACATAGAAAAACGCTTTAGCTAAATGCCCGTTCCACATAACACTAAGTAGCTTTTAATTACACGCTTTGGTTAACTTCAGAACTTGGTATTCTAATTAAATTATTTCAAATTCTTACTTGAACCAAGAAAATATAATATAGCTTTGTTTGGCTAAAACTTTATTTAATTTTTTACTGTTGGAGATAAAAAAAATACAAGTTTCAAAAATACCATGGTTGGCAGTTGTGCGAGCTAATTGGTATTGTGTGCAATAGACATAACTAAAAGTTGTTTAATTCGATATCTACAGCGCAGATCTTAGCAAAAATACTGTAGTATCGATACTTAGTCCGTTTTTCTTAGGCGTCCAAAAAGTTTAACAAGTATTTCATGTCTTTTAATGCAGTGTCTTACAAAATATTTACAAGATTAGAATAAATCCAACCTATTTTACATATAAATAAAACATTTAAAATAAGTTTATATTTAGAACTAGTAGTAATATTTTAAAGCAGTCATTTAAAAATATTCATTAAAGAGATCTACTTAAATTGTATTTTTCGGACATTTAAGAAAAAACTGTTTCGCTTCTCGCCAGTTTTTCGAGTATTTCAATAAGGTGTACTTATTTAGGTGGAGTGAAATATACCATTCTTGCGATTTCATTGTTTTTACATTTAGTGGCGCATACGGCCTGTCATTCACATGATCACATTTTGTGATTTAGTTCGGCTTTCCAGCTCGAAATACGGTCTAGTCCGGTAGACAGCATGAAACTTGGCTCGTTCAAAGTTTCTGTGCATATGTGCTTCAAAGTAAAAGTAGAAACAAGTTGGAGAGTACTTGCTTCTCTTGTGTCCAAAATATGTTTCTTATGTTTCTCATAACAGAGCAAACGAGACAACTGTCGAAAGCTCATATTATGTTCTTCAGTAAATAATGTACAGTTCTGTTTTTGATATCATTTATGATTATCCAGATTATGTAACATTTACTGCAGATCAGGTCAAAATGTTCCAAGCTTTAGGTGCCATTGTCATCAACAGATGTGACGTGTTCATGATAAACCTCCTCTAGGGGTTTCAACACCGTTGAATCTGATTACTTATTTATATTATGATTAAATTATCACAACTAACACACATTTGACATTCACTTTGACTGCGGCGCGTAATCACATGCGCTAGCCCCAGGCGCGGCTAATAGTCAAACGCCTTGATTTTTACACGTCTGGCGTGTGCAGCCGCACTCGCGTCGCGCAACGTAAAACACAGGGTGTGTGTTTCCCGCAGCCAAAGAGTTATTAAAATACCTTATCTAGTAATTTGCTTGAATATGTATGTTGAGATGAATAATTTGAGACTAAATTAAGAACATTGAGAAAAGTGCCATCTAGTTTCAATCATTTGCAACAACAACACTTTTGTGGTTGGTATTAATTAGTCACCAACAAGCTACACACATTTAGACACATAGATAATATTCTGAAAATTCACTCCACCCTAATAAACCACCTTATTTCTACGCTTCCCATCTAGGCCTGGTCAGAACCATTTTCCGAGTTACTGAACATCGAAGCCACCATGCTATCGAACTCGGGAACGGCTTCCTCGAACATTCTGAGTTGTTGAGAGAGAGTCTCTGAGTCGGTGGCGGAACCCTCAGCGAGCGCGTCCGCAAGCTCATCGCTCATGGACCTCGCTTCGAGACACTCCTGGTAAAAGTTGGCGAGCTCTGCTATTGGGCTTCCATCGGCGAACGGGAACTCCTGGAATGATTCAATTAACGCTTTTATGATCGCCATTTCCGGTTCGACCGGAAGTTGGAGTGTAGATTGTCTTTAATCGTTGCACTGATGGTTCTTGAAAAATTCGTACCAGATTAAAAAACAGTGGCTGGCACTTAAAATGTTCATTATCATTGCAGTTGACTTTCGACACGTCGGTTGTCAATGAGATGGTTTCACTACTTTTACAATTTGTGAGTTAGTATTTTATGAATGGCCAAACTTGGCTGTTGCGGCAAGCAATAACTAGTTTCTCAGACCTTAGGAATGTGATCTAAGGCGTAGCCTTGGCACGCTTATCGTTAACTTTTATGCCTAATTGTCACAGAGCATTGACATGGGTGGTCGCAGGTTGCATTTATAACTGAGCACTAACGTGGTTCGGATGACTCGTTAAATTGACTCCTTGGCCTTGGTTGTTTGTGCTATAAAAACCGTATCAGAAGTCTTTAGGCGGCTTTTAAGCTCAAACATGACATACTTAAATACCTACAGTCATACAACGAGAGTTTCGTTAGAGTGATTAGATTTCTTCTAGATCGACTTGCCCTACCCTCGGCCACACTATCGCTTACCATGAGGCGAATTGGTGATCTAACGTAGATCTCAGTTTAATCCCGCTTAAAATATATGTCTTTACCAATATTACCCTTTCAGGACCATAAGACTATGGGAGCCACTAGATTCAGTTAAGCTATTTAGAACGATTCTTTGGACGTTAAAAAACATATTTATAAAACAAAACAAAAAAATACTATTTTGGTTTATTTGGAAATTCTTGGGACAAATGTGTCCCTATGGTCGCTAAGAGACTTTTCTCCTGAAAATTAAGTCTTTACAATTACTAAGTTTACATAGGATTTTGGGAGTTATTTCAGCAAAATTCCTTTGTTATTATTGAAGTTATGTTTATTTTCTAAAAAATTACATTAATATTTATACTCAGTGGTACTCAGCGAAACAATTTCTTTCATTGGTGTAGCAAAGGTGAACTTTACATGTAACGCAAGTGTTATTTGTGCGGTTTTCTATCTTGATTTTGGCACAGTTTACACATCTCTTTCTGTTATTTGATCTTTCCATGGGGTGAGAGGCCAATGGTCGTTTCACGGATTTGCGTACTGTACTTGTCTCTCAGTGATGGCAAGATATGATACCCCATAACTAAATTCATCCCAAGAAATGCTTTCATTTCATCCACTTCAGTAGTAAATTCCCGTCCATTTTGATGAGCGTATCGCACTGCAAGACATCAAAATTAGTTGTTGAACAGAAGATGTCAAAAGGAGCCAATGTATCGGCTTGACATACTCTCACCTTTCCAAACTCATAATCGACCTCACGGAAAACAATGTTCTTTGGCTCCACTTGAAAACCGGTTGATTGTTGCAATGAGATTTGGTGACGGGCTCTACTGTCGACGGTAAAGGTTCAGGCGACTGTCTTGTAGATTCCTGATCAGTACAGTACATCCTCTGTCAGAAGTCTTTGGTCTTCTTCGTCAAGCAGCAAGTCATCTTCATTATCACTATTATCACCCATCAAAATTTGAAAAATTTCATCTTCCCTGAGTTCGAATACTCCACGTCTTTTACGAGACATATCCTACAACAAAATGAATAAAAAATGAGGGTATCTGAAAAAAAAACATCACTACAGTAAGTAAACTTTTTCATATAAAAAGTACCTCTTTACGGCCATAGGGACACCGCTGTCCCTTCGTGTTTACGATCTAATAACAAGGTACAAAAAATAAATATCGGTTAGCTAATTACATAGAATGAGAATTCACTTACCAGGCAAGGTTTATTTTACACTCAAAAATAATAATAAAAACTTTTACACCAAAAATTACTTTGACAAAGTTTGAGATTAGCGCGCCAAATGATATGTCAGTTTTCAATAACCCATAAACCAAGAATGGCGTCTCTTACGCTGTGTTTTCAGCATTATTAATGCGAGAGATACGTTCAAAAATGAATTTAAAGCAAAATCGTTTGCAATGGCGTAGTTAAAATGTAGTTTTTTTTTATTTTTTGGCTTGGGACGCATTTGTCCCCGTGGTCGTCAAAGGGTTAAACGGGAAAGTGTGTTTGTTCTTCTTTCACAACAACAACAGATCAACAGATGGACTACATTGTTTGCATGCATGATTGCCAATGATAGCTATTACAATGAAAGTTATAAGCGGACATGCTACTAACATAAATGTGAAAGTTTGTATGTTTGTCACTCAATCATCGGCTGCACGAATTTAGTTTATATCCTGGACTAATATTTAGGCTACTTTTTATACTGGAAATGAGGGAGAAACCGCGGAGCGCAGCTAATACTATGGCGAGATGTTTTCATTTAACTGACAGACAGTTGCAGCTCTAATTTAGATCCCTCGCAAGGTGAAAGGTCGCGTAGCCAATTTCATCACCCCTAGCACAAACAACTATCGAAGGATACATAGTACGTCTCCAATAGAATATAACCGAAAACGTACGTTTCCTTACGCCATAGCCACTGACCCATCTTTATTTCTATTGAACACGCATTACGTGATTTTCGACATTTTTTTGAGCTTTAACATCCTGTGTGTCACACCGACAGTGCGGATAGTGTTGTAGGAGCCACTATAGTATTTTATTTATGCCATTGAGGGACGAGACGAGGCGACTAATCGCTCGCTTGAGGTTAAAGGTCACATTAGAGCTCATTACAGCCACCCGGCACCCACTCCGCACCGCCTCGCCTCCTGCGGCTAGTATTCTTTATATGGACTTGTATGAGTATGCGCTCACTATATCAACTCCGTAGCGTCACCGGATCGCTTCGGTCGTAAGCTCTCCACGCGCGGACGGCGGGTGGACCACTCGGTGACAACTCGCTGCTCGCATGCTTCCCTTGCGTTGACTGCGCATTGCCAATTTAATTGTTTACAGACTACTCAAAAATTCCTGGACCAAGCGACGTCCACTGGTTGACCGCGCGACGTTTATTGGTGATAATGCGGCGTCCACCCGTGGACCACCTGTCGACAACGAGTGGACGCAGTGCGGTCCCGGGTGGCTCTAATGAGCTGTGACCTTTAATGTCACGTTTGTCCATAACAGGACTGGGCCACCCAGAATTTTGAGCTCAAAACCCTGCGCGGCAAAGCACTGCGCTCATCACCCTGAGATATTCAATCTCTTATTTGCCCTGAAATTTCACTGTAAATATTGCCCTTCCAACCGGAACACAGTAATGTTTGCACATTAACTGCTTGGCGGTAAAATAACTGGCAATGGTGTGGTACTTCCCCAGGCGGGCTCTGCAAAAGACTCCTACCACTACAAAGTTTTTATGCAAAGCGCATTGCGATAACGCAATGTTAGACGAACTATCAAGCTATGAACCTGCCCACGCTCACCAATAATGCGTAGCGTTGGCAGGTTCGCTGGGACTGTAAAAACAATACAATCACTATTTACTGACACCACAAAAATAAAATTACAAACAGTGAAATACATAAGAAAAAGGAAAATGGCGGCCTTATCGACGAACTACGGCGGACTGTGCAATGTTTTTGGCTTCAGGCGTAAAACTTTTTCAAATGGCTGAAGACTACTAAGCATGCTTAAGCATTCAATATACTTCATTCGCGTTTGCAGTGAGAGGTGTTTCTTACCATGAGTGCAGGATACTTGTCTCCGTTCTTGGGCTTGGGCACTTCGATGGCGCTGCTGACAGCGTGCACTGGTGAAGAGGCCTCCCCGCCACAGGCGTTGTCGGGCTCCGCTGTCTCTGCTGTCCCGGCTTTCTCCTCTGTCCCCGCTTTCTCCTCTTTCTCCTCTGTCCCCGCTTTCCCCGCTGTCTCCTCTGTCCCCGCTTTCTCCTCTGTCCCCGCTTTCTGCGCTGTCTCCTCTGTCCCCGCTTTCTCCTCTGTCCCCGCTTTCTTCGCTGTCCCCGCTTTCTCCGCTGTCCCCACTTTCTCCGCTGTCCCCACTTTCTCCACTTGCTCCAGCGCTTGGCCTTGCATTTGCTGGAAATCGATAACACATACTTAAAACCTTGACTAGAATAATATCTGGACCTGACTCTATTAATTTTTATCTTTATTTGTTAAAAAAAATATTATGCGAGTCGCATTTGATTTTTCAAACTGAATGCAAAATATTTATCAACATTCACATTTTCTTTTCTGATATTTTAAATTATTCTAGTCATCTTGTAGGATTCCGTGTCGCGATCCCTCTTCCATTAATGATTTTGATTAATGTGAATAAATTTGACCAAAAGAAGGGAAGATGGCGTGAAAAGAGAGAAGACTACTTACTCTTCCACTACTGGGTGGAAGAGTAAAGGCAGAATGATGATGGCAGAATATCTTACAGAATATCACAGTCTAACGTATATTTGATGGACCTATGATGATCGGCGGAGCTAGCACGCGGCGAAGATAAATATTGTTCCCCCGTTTTAGCGCCGTGCGAAAGAGACAAACATCCATATTCTAGCTTTGTCACATTGACGCGTGGATAAAAACGGAGAAAAGACAAACCGTCCACGGCTGTGCTAGGCCTACAAGTCAGTGGTATTTTATAGATGAGAAGGGTACAGGACCCGGAGCTAGATATATAATCGCGTCGGTACCCTTAGCTGTACCCTTAGTCTGAGTTTTGATAGTTTTCGAAACGACCAAACGTTTCGTAAGGCTCCATACATAACAGTAAAGCGCCCCCCTCTCGGAAACGTGAAGAAACTATTATAATGTATAATGTAGATAGACCGAGAAGAAAGCCAGGGCGATCAAGTTTAGGCTTGCGTTAAGAGTTTACTGTACAGCCTTTACAAACATTTTGGAAAAACTAACTCACGGCCAAGGACAATCATCTTTTTAGAAGGTGCAAGGTGTCTTTGCCATCTTTGCGACTGGACTGGAGTTG
This sequence comes from Alcis repandata, assembly GCA_949125135.1. NCBI lineage: Eukaryota > Metazoa > Arthropoda > Insecta > Lepidoptera > Geometridae > Alcis > Alcis repandata. The sequence continues at coordinate 9,036,950 of OX421221.1, read as the reverse complement.
TGCAAGCGGCCCAGACCCTCTCTCCGTTATTTTAAGGAGCTGGGTTGGCTCGGGTAATCGCTGGCAAGGGTGGAAACGCACAATGCTCCCTTTGCGGGACGCCAGTGCGGGACCTATCGCCTCCATTCCGAATAAGAATGTGCGGGGATTTCCCGCTCTAGTATTGCTTTATATTAACAACCGTTCCTTGTCTGAGGCCTTCAAGAGTTCAGAAAACTCTGATTAAAGGGATATCAGTCGACTATACGAAATTCTGCTTTTACCTTGACTGCATTAGACTACTAAAAGGACAGCAAAGTTAAAAAAGAAAAGTTAAGTTAAACTTTCCTTTTAGCTTTGCTGTCTTCTTCCTCAAATGGTTTCTCTCATGTCTGAGGGTCGAGACCACCGCCTCCAAATAGTCCTTCTCTTACGATGTTGCGCCAACGTTTTCTGCCCTTAGCAATATGAAGTGCTTCGTAGACTGAAGGGTCGAGAGCGGTGTGAATCCGTTTTGACCAACGTATCGGGCTGCGGCCTCGTGACCTCTTGCCGTCGACTTTGCTCGTCACCATCAACTTCTCGGGATTGTCGCCCTGTTTCCTAGCAATATGACCAAAATACTCCAGGACACGTTTGAGACAGATGGTCGAAAGTATAGTTAAGCTTTGCTGTAGTGGGGTAAAAAACTACACTAACCTTTTCCATCTTTTCTTTTTCGCGAAGCATCCAAGCCATTGGCGGTTCAGGGGGCAGCTGCTGGCTGAGAGTCTCGTGCAGCTCTTTCATTTTCGCGGCGTCTACAAAAGCACCCGCAGTCAGAGGCTTTGACAAGTCCAAGCCTTTCTTCTCATTACATTTTCTGAAAATAAATATGAACAATGTTTTAGTTTTAACTTCACAACTATTTGAAGCGAATGAAACTAGATGGCGCTTTTTGTAATGTTCATAATCTCTTTAACTTTTCTCCTGATATAAATTAACAGTTCCGGCAAAAAACGGATGCATCCATGGGGCAAAAGAAGTGATTTAATATTTTAACAAATATTGATATGGTAGTAAATAATGCACTTACTTTGGAGTTTCTGTCTTAAAGTGATCGCTCTTGAGCATGATATCATTGTTACCATGCTGATTGCCATATTTTGTTGGTCTTACAACAGGTAAAATTGCCATCCTGGTACGGTGTACCACATCTATCATCAGTGTTCCCATAGGAGTATGCAGTTCGCTCACTCTAACCTCCTTGCACAGCTCTCCTGAAATGTAAAGTACAATTTGTTTAGCCTGATGTAGTGACACTAGTGACAGATAGAAAACAAATGGCTGTCGAGGCCATGCCAATTTAACATGCCCGGTAACAGTGAAATCAGAAATCAGAAATATTTATTGACCTTAAATAGCATTGAATGTGACAGGTAACTGACATTTACAAAGAATTTTATTTGATAACTAAATCAAACAAACATAATAAGGACCAATGACCTTATTTTCATCTATTTCAATTCGACTCTATTTACTTTGTGATTTGTATTTATAATTTTGATAAACCCATGACTTAGCATCAGGTGATCAGCAGCCCCACAAGTTTACTTGTTACCTACACCCTGTCAACGAAAACCACACTAAAACAGATCTAGATTAAAACTTACCTAAAAGCTTGTAATTAGGTTCTCCGCCATACATTTTGTGGTAAACTCTGTATGACTCCTTGTGTTGCGACCTGGCCAGCTTGTAACCTGGCGTTATTCTTGATATGCTCAAGGTTGACTTCAGCATGACACTCATGCGATAGTAAATGGTAGATGTAGAGCATGGTACGATGCCCGGCACCAGTCTGACAGTCCAGAACTCGAGGACCATTTGATCGCCCTCAGCGGTGTGTAGTGATATCTCTATGCATAATACTCTTGTCAATGCATCCACAACTTCTCCGTTGAGGACCTGCTTTGCCTCTTCATTAATTTCTGGCTCGTCCGGTATTGATAAGTTGAACTGCAAACCATTATATCATTATGTGGACGAGCTCACATCAACTTCAGAGACAGGACATGCTGTGTGTTGTACAATACAACAGGTTGACATGTTGAACTTGTGGGATGTCTTATTCCTATTAATATTATAAATGTAAAGTGTTTAGGTGTTTGTTATTCAACCATTCAAAACAGTTGCAGGAATATGGATGAGATATGGTGGCTTGTACCCTGGATTGAAATATATAGGCTACATTTTGCCCTGGAAAATTTTATAAGGCATGATGGTTGTGCCATTCCACTGGTGAGACTGTTAATATGTTGCTTTATTGCAGTTTGTAGTCAACAGGCTTTTAGTTGGATGGTGATCACACAAAAACCCTTTAAGGGCATTCCCCATTTGGTAAATATCTGGTTATTTACTACACTTGTACAGTATGGATAGTTTAAAACAAGATAATGAACTATATACTCATGTACTCAAGCCATATTTAGTCTCAGTATTCTATTTGAATTGAGTTACCTTACTTAACTTCGTACTTCGTCAGTATCTCGCCACTCACTGTATGACATGTATTCCATTGCAATATCTATATGTCATTAATTTGGAAGTCTACTACTTAACACCATAAGCATTTTTTGCAGATTCGTTTTATTTTTCAAGCCAGTGACTGAGTGTGAATAAATAAGAGATGTAGCTAATAGCTATAAATAAATGAGACATTGTTATGTACTGCAATGTCTTCTTTAGTACATAATGCACAATAGCACAATGGATGTACTCTACTTTTTCTCCTAATCATAAAATATTATTTGCAAGCTTACAATGTAATTGTACGAATGTTTTACTAAGTGCCAATACTTATTTTATGCCAATTCTTGTATTCTAAAACACACTCATTCACTTAACTCACTAGAAAAAATAAAACATTCACATAATGTATAGGTAAGCCTGGGGACCACACCCTGGCATAAGTAATCATAATAATTGTCTTGCTCCAGAAGATTCAACTCCTGTAGCTGTATATGTGGTTAGGTTTTCTACTTAATCTGGTTTGAGTTTATAAAAATGGTATCTATTCAACTTACCCATTGCAGAGGAGGTGTTATATCCGTAAATCTATCAGTTGATTTTGGAATAGATTCTTGAGAAATCTTTTTCCCTTGCCTACTTTGTACTACTATCTGAGCAACTTTTAAAGCCAATATTTTACTAAATTTATACAGTCTGTATCTCTCCTGCATCTGCATATGCATCTCACTATTAGATAATGCCATTTTAACTTGATAAATCTACACAGCCTCAGATATTAGCATTTCAACAATAATATGCGCAGCGAAACTCATTACTAGTTTTTTCTTTCAACACATGTTTAGGTTTTATCCACAGTCCAGTTAGTTTTCTTCTTCTCTTATTCACAAAAAAAACTGTTTTCCCGGATAGCCATAATTTTCAGCACAGTAAGAGAATTTATATGTACTTCCTTGGAGTAGGGACCATTTACGTACAAAGGCTCACGCGAAAATCGTTAAATCAAGGAAGAGTGGGACAGCAGCTACCTACGCACAAACGAGTGTGGCCAACATCCGATATCAATTTCTGCTAATCGGAAAGACCAAGTCTGCTAATCAGCTATTTATTAACAGAAAATATTATATCAATAAAGTCAGGCCATTTTAATAGGTCACATTTGATGTCTGTCAATTTTATCTTCATAGTGATCTTCGATTAAAGTGAATGAATCAATACGGACTTGAAATCTAGGTGAATTTTAAAAATCACAAAATCACAAATTTTAAAATTTTTGCCTTGCATCACGTATGGATGTCAAACTTGGGCGTTGACTCAAAAAAATTTTCTAAAACTAAGAACGTGCCAAAGAGAAAGAAAGAAATATGATAGGTGTCACGCTAAAGGACCGGAAAAAGGCAGACGACTTAGGATTCACAACGAATGTGGAGGAAATTTTAAAGAAAGTCAGACAATTAAAGTGGCGATGGACAGGACACATGACAAGAGACAGACAGCCGAATTATATGGACAAAAATTATAACAGCAACCACGGGATGGCAAAAAAAAGAGAGAGACAGCTTAAAAGATGAAAGAAAGGATGGGTGACATAAAAAACTTTGGTTCCAAGATCCTTTGAGAGTGCACATGGCAAATTATTATTTAAAATTTTATTAAATTCGGCAAAAAAGTGGTACATTTTCTGCTAGGATAGCGAAATTCTGCTAAGTCTGGTCACCCGAACGGCTGTGAAACACCCAAGTAAAATGACATTTTGACATTTGTTTGACTTTGATTGAAACAAGTGTTGTTTTTTTCTTATTCGTGTGTTGCACATGCTACAGTTATTATGACCACTATATTATGAAGATGATTCGATGGAAGGTGGATAAACGTGTGTCCAGCTCTTTTGGGTTTCTCTACTAGACGTTTATGGATAAAACCGTTAAATTTATTATTATTACTTTTTATTTATTGCTTTTTTTAGTCCAATGTGAAAATATAGATTAAAAAAACCGGAGCAAATATTCCTAAACCCTAAATTATTAGCAAAATATCTACACTTGAATTTGAAACCACATTTATTTCAAGGGCAACAAAATCACGGTCGACCAGAGTAATAATTCCATTGACAATAATTTTTTAAAGTTAACTGCAGTCAACGCGGCAAATACAATAAGACATTCAATTCAATCTCTTTGGAAAAACAAAATCTGACAAAACGTAAACTCGCTTGTCGAGATTTCTGAACTATCGTAGCGCGGAACCCAAAAATCGCATCTAGAAATAAATACGATTTTACAAATTACGGAACTGAGATGATATAACAGACCAATAAAGCGAGATCCTATTGTTTTTCATATTTTTCTAATTTTAATAAAAACTATTATGTTGGAAATTGGTAATCATAATTCATACCTAACATACATATGTTCATACAAATGTAGATTTTTATGCAGCGGTATTCGGGGCTAGTTTAGAAAATTTCTAAGTTTGATACTGGGAGTGCTAAGTTAGTTTTACGGCGCTTGTTTTTATCAAAATTAAATAAATGTCGTTTATCTTACAAAAATAGATAGGTACAGCGTGATTTAGACGATACAATTTTCTTGTACATTCAAGTGCAATTATTGAATGCAATAAATTAAGTGCGTTAATTGCCCTTCAAGAATTGTACGCAACTGTTTACACGTGGATACAAGTAAAAAAATTTAACGCAATTATTGAATGCAAGTCTTGACAAAAAATAGTTGCAAATGTCTTCTGTTTAGATTAGACCAATACAATAATGTTTAGGAGATTATTGCTTTCAAGTTTTGACTTGTCTAAATAGAGAGTTGTATGTGCGTGTACCATTCATTGGCGGGTTGCTTCAAGTATTGCACGTATTTGCGTTATTAGGTATCAAATTTTTCATTCAAGTGTTGGAAGGTTTTGTAAAGAGAAAGAAAAAGATTGTTAGACGCTCCAAGAACTCCTCTTCTTGCTATCCATTTTTTGATCCAACACCTCTTTTTACGACGATTTCTCAATATTTCTTGTCTCAGAAGAGCAGCAACGAATATCACACCTTCACTTACTGCACTCATGTTGGCAAATGAAGAGAAAACTAATTGAATGCAAGAATCGCCTAAGAAATTTTTGTATGTGCTGTTTAAGCGCCATTTACATGATGCAAGTTTCTTGCCTGTTGCATACAATAAAATTGAAGCAATAAATTACCTGCATGGTCTAAACAGTACGTAACATTTTGATCTTTTGCGCAAGTTTTGCTTGCCAAAATGTTCTTGGTGTAAACAGCACATACAAAAATTTCTTAGGCGATTCTTGCATTCAATTAGTTTTCTCTTCATTTGCCAACATGAGTGCAGTAAGTGAAGGTGTGTTAATCGTTGCTGCTCTTCTGAGACAAGAAATATTGAGAAATCGTCGTAAAAAGAGGTGTTGGATCAAAAAATGGATAGCAAGAAGAGGAGTTCTTGGAGCGTCTAAGGGCTCTCTTACACGAGAGGCACGATGTCAATACAGGAGCGGCACGATGTCAACGGCACAGGCAACTGTAGCCGTCGACATCTGTTGGCGGCAGCCGTCGACACGTCGGCGGCAGCAGTTGACATGCTAACGTCGAAGGTCTGCGGCAGCCATCGTCGACTCTTTTAGTACAAGAGCCAGTACCAAAATGGATTCCGAAGAAGAAACACTGTTACTACTTTTACTCCACCGACGACGGCAAAAACGAAAGAGAAAACACGTGCATTGTGGGTTCAACAAATATTAATATAAAATAAATATATATTAAATATTGAATATTAAATATATAAATATTAAATATTGTCGTTGGAGCTCATTTTATTAAATATTAAATATATAAATATTAAATATTGTCGTTGGAGCTCATTTTATTAAATATTAAATATATAAATATTAAATATTGTCGTTGGAGCTCATTTTATAAAACAGCAACTCGTGCGCTCTCCTGGACTACCTGCAGTCTACTGACAAAATGGCGGACGCGGCACGTTACAAACACAAACAACTGCGAGCGTCGCCATTGGTCGACGGCTGCCGCCGACGTGTCGACGGCTACAGTTGCCTCTGCCGTTGGCGTCGTGCCGCTCCTGTAAGAGAGCCCTAACAATCTTTTTCTTTCTCTTTACAAAACCTTCCAACACTTGAATGAAAAATTTGATAACGCAAATACGTGCAATACTTGAAGCAACCCGCCAATGAATGGTACACGCACATACAACTCTCTATTTAGACAAGTCAAAACTTGAAAGCAATACTCTCCTAAACATTATTGCATTGGTCTAAACAGAAGACATTTGCAACTATTTTTTTGTCAAGACTTGCATTCAATAATTGCGTTAAATTTTTTTACTTGTATCCACGTGTAAACAGTTGCGTACAATTCTTGAAGGGCAATTAACGCACTTAATTTATTGCATTCAATAATTGCACTTGAATGTACAAGAAAATTGTATCGTCTAAATCACGCTTAACACCAAGAAAATTTTGGCAAGCAAAACTTGCGCAAAAGATCAAAATGTTACGTACTGTTTAGACCATGCAGGTAATTTATTGCTTCAATTTTATTGTATGCAACAGGCAAGAAACTTGCATCATGTAAATGGCGCTTTCGAGTGTGTAGATTATACTGTAGATAGATGTAGGTAAAGACTTTTTCTTTGATGAAGTGGGGATTGCAAATTTTTCTTTGTTCAATAGTTTTTAATACATTGAGGACTTAATGTGAATATCAACATTTTTGCACTAATATGCACGATACAGGGTCATTCGTAAAGGGTATGCTAAGCCCAAAAAGGCTCATAGTACTCATCATTATGAACAACTTTTACTATGGGACCATCCCAGAATACGCGAAAAAAATCAGCTGCCCCATACATTTTGTCGAGTGTCATTGACATTTTTCTATGGAACAGCTGATAGTCGTTACAGCTAATAGTCACGTCACGTCCCGACTAGAACTAAAGTTTGAACATGTCGTGGCCTTAATAAGGAAAATGCGAAGTTTGGAAATATTTTTTTTAACATCATCAACTATTTTCCACCTACTGTTGAGTAGTTATAGGTCTCCTCTTAAGCTCGCATCTTTTTCCGCCTTGTGCCAGTCTTATCCACGGCCTTCCTTCCGCCTTTACAATGTCAGTAATTTACAGTATTTCTTACAGGGGATTTTCTCTTTTTGACCGAGCGAGTGAAGTGTCTCTGCAACAACTGGCATAATTTTCTTTCATCTTTTCAGATATTTCTTTGTTTGTTTTTTTTTTATGTTGGTACTTACTGGGCTTATTTTTGACGAATCTCGATGAAACTTGGTACCTATATATAAGTAAGTACATAGGTTCTGCTATTTTACAGATTTTTTTGTGGTTGGGATTTTTTGATTGGGGGGCTAAAATCGGTCCAGAGGTTGTCAAGATAAAAGACTGTGATTATCGTAAAAAAGTCCTCGCGAGGTCTAGAATTCGCAGAACTAATTATTTCTAGGTATATTTACAACCTTGGCAGCGGGCACGGCAACGGGGGATCGATTTATTACCAGTTGTCACCCCATCTTCGTCCCTATTTTCAATAAAATGTCTGTCTCTCTTTTTTAACCGTGATCGGAGGTGTTCGGCACTTGCGATCTTGCTCTTTCACGAAGTAGCAATAATGGTTTGGTCTGTTTAATCTGAGGGGAGACTGGAATAGTAGGGGAGCCATGTAGGGATTTTGGAAGTTATTCGAGCATGGAAGACTAAAATGGGAGGATGCATTGGAAAATACCTCGAGCTGTTTGACGACCTGTTTGGCTCAGTGGTAACATATCCGCCTTATAAGCCAGAGGTTCCGGGTTCGATTCCCGGTCTGGCAGATGTTTGAATGATGAATTTAAATATCTGTTCTGGATCTGAGTGTTACTTGTCCTTGTCTTTGTGTGTGTTCCATGGCATCCCCAACACAGGATTTATCTTATTTAAGCTATGAGTGTGAAACGTTTATAGCTAGCATGAGTATGACCCTTTAATATACGGGGGGTACGCTCAGGGAAACCGCTCAGAATAGTAATAAAAATCGATCACCTCAACTACTCGAGCACGTCAGACTAGCTAAAATATGGGAGATTTATTACTAGCTAAGAAGTGTCAATTTTGCTCATCTGACGATTTGAGCGTAACCTAATGCGCCCGCCACACTATGCTCCTCGTCATGCTCCTCGCGCTGCCGCATCGCTGCCGCGATGTTGCCCTGTCTGTCCACACACTGCTCTACTCGCGCAATTAATCGCTACGCGCCGCACTTGTCTATTCGTCGTTGCTACACAATGGACGTTGAAACTGTGGTGGCAGCGAGTGCGTGTATTTTGTAGTATAGCTAATTATATCAATGTTATGCTACAAAGCAATATACATCGTCGGCGTCGACGTCTAGATATGTAGCAGTTACCGCAATTTTTCTTTTATGGAGATTTTAACTAATATCTATAATTATATTTTTTTTTGTAGTAAGCATGTCTTCAATTTATACAAGAAAAGTTGGATGGAGTTAAATAAAAATTTGAATTCAACTTAATTTTGTTAGGGTAGACTGGGTACGGTAGTGACAATTTTGAATTAACGACCAAAGATTTTTTTTAGTGCCTTTAATTTTTACGAAACATTTTTTTTATAGTAAAGTAATAATTTATCTACAAATAGATCTACAATTTTAAAGGGAACATAAATTAATGTTTTTTCTTCCGACCATTCTCCGTTGCGCGGCGACGACATGACGAAAACAAAGACGTGCGTCTCGCGTGAGCGCTCGGCACGAACTGCGGCCGCGCGAGTATGTGGACTGGACAGTCACTCGCGCTCGTATTGCCGGTCCTTTGACTCGCGGTCCAAAAACCGAGCGATGGGCAGGACGAGGAGCATGACGAGTGGCATGACGAGTAACGTTGCCACACTACGTCTCTGCCTACTTTCCTCGCTACTTCCCACGCCACTCGTCGAGTGTGTGGCGGGCGCATAAGAAGGTGATATGGTAACAAAGATGATAAAAAAAAGATGTGGACATTTTTAAATGTACACCACGACTGACTGAGTTTACAAGAGCAGATCGCATACTCTGAAACGGCAATTTTAATTTAATTTGTTTTCTAATTTGGTTTTTATTCTGTATATTATATTATACGTATGTTTGGATTGAGTATGAGTAGTACCGACTTGGTTAAGCAATACTGTTATGGTGTTATCGTTCGTTATAAGAATAAATAAATAAAAATAATAAATGTCTCGACTTACTCGAGCATGGTTGTATTTTTATTTTAAAGGTAAGTATTAATACCAGAATAACAAAATAATAGAAAAACAAAATAAAAACAAAAACAAAATAAATATCTACCTACTCTCATATCGTAAAATTCTAATTACAAACTTCAAAACGAATCAATAATGACATAGGGTGAGTTGGGCGAAGATTGAAAGGTTTTTTGACGAGATGAGCAGTGTTGTATATACAGCTGCTGTATATATGTAGAAAAATATCAATGACACTGGACAAAATGTATGGAACAGCTGATTTTTTTTCGCGAATTTCGGATTGGTCCCATAGTAAAAGTTGTTCTTAATGAGGAGCACTATGAGCCCTTTTCGGCTTTAGCATACCCTTTATGAATAACCCTGTAGTCGGCGTAGAGCAAAGAGTATATTATTCTATCATGTTAATAATTATTATCTTTCTAAACCTATTCTAAAGTAGAAAAAAGTTTAAAATAAAATGTTTCTATCACGAAAATGAAACGGAGGAAGATGAAATGGTGACAGGGTAAGATGAAAGAAATTTCCAAAATCGTTGAAATAACTATCAGACTTTATTGATTATTACTAGTTAACCTAATCAGACTTTATTGATTATTACTAGTCAAACTTTGCACACACGATATTGTTGTTTCAGACACAAACCATGTACTTATATTTTGATACATTTATTTTAACAGGCACAGTTTGAGAACATCTCAATTTTAGTTTGACTTTCTAAAACGGGGTAAGATTTAAAATTTTATATGTTCATCTTACCCCATCGAATTTTGATGGGTAAAGACGGAAAGTCGTCGTAAATTCAAAAATACGCAAAATAACCAAACTAAGATGTAATAACACAACTAAGGATTTAAAATAAAAACTAGATAGTTAAATAAAACACTCGTACCTACCTTATACTTAAAATTATTATAACACACGGGGTAAGATGAAATAGCTCGATTTGCTTGCGAAAAAATTACAGTTACAGAAATGTTCAATTTTTAACACGACCTCACGCCCTAAGCGGCATAATTATGCTGATTGAGGTATGGAGCCTAACAAAATGGCAGCTCAAATAAGGCTGCTAGCGCTGCAATAAACACGCTAAGTCTGGCGCTATTGACGACTTTTTGTCTTACCCCATTTTTCATCTTACCCCAACTCACCCTACTTTATAAGACACAATATCGTAGTGGAAAAAAATAGTTTCATTACAAAACTATTTCCCTAACAAAATAGTGTTACAAATGTTAAGTACAATGTATTTTTTTTTTGTCATTTCAATTAAATCATTCAATCATTTCAAGGTTTAGGGAGTGTACTAACTTTGGCTGTTTTCCCGGCCGTCGGAAAGTATTGCAGTTTTAAGCATGCATTATTGCTATGAACACCATAGACTTCTGCGGAAGACTTATTAAAAGAATGTTATGAATATTATCGTCACCAGGAGCTTCACGATTTTTAAGAGGAAAAACCACTAAAAGTGAAAACATTATAGTAAAAGGATTGAATAAAGAATAAAGCGCTTCGCATCTTGTTAGGCGTTAAGTTTGATGTGCAATCTATTTTAATGCCGGGAGCATCATTAGTTCAGTTCATATGCTCTTCTCTATCCTGAAACAGAAATCTGACTATGTACGAGTAATATTTAATTTTTTTAGGAGGGTCAAATGATAAAAACCCGTTAAATTTGCAGTCACACTTTTAATGTCTGATGAATAAGTTAAATAATACTAATATTAGTTATGGCATACCTTATTCTAGACTGAATATGTGCATAATAAATTGATAAAATAGCTGTTTCATCTAATAACAGTTTCAGTTTTAACAATTCGTAGTTAGCACTAGCTAATTGTTTACACCATTTCGCGATGTGGGCTGAATGACCATATAGCAGAGGAACACATTTAAAGGACCATTTATTTTTTTTATCATCTAACCTACCAATTCCAATACGTTTCGGCCCTGCTCGAGTAACTAACTAAGTACATATTTAGCATCACGGGCTCCCCTACTATAAGCGGGCTGCGTCTCACCCTAGACGCTAGACTAGGCCAGCGAGTAACAGTCTCTTTTGCACTCACGCCCCTCGATCGATAATCGGGCGTCGCTTTGCGCACATTGCGCAGTTCTCGTGTGGTAACAAAGAGACTAGTTGCTTGTTGCTTGTCGCAAATAGCTGCTGCAGTTGTTTTAGATTTATTCAAAATTTGTGAAAATAAATAGACGAAGAGAAAAAGTTAGAGTGAGAGTTATTAGTGTGCGTTCAAAACAACTTTTTACGACATGGAACGTCCTTCCATACTCCAAACGCCCGAAGAAAGTGTAGACCCTGCAAAGCAGTCCTTGGCTCAAAATTTGGAAACAGCCTCCCAGTTAACCGGACTACATGTAAAGGTAATATTTTTTTACATATTACGTCATTATAATCAAAAAAATAAAATTGTAGCCTTTTTACAGGGATTTTACGCTTATTGCCATCTACCCCATTACCTCTTAAAGTCGGTCAAGTGCTTGTCGTGACACCCTCAAGTATGGTTCCGTACCGTGCCTTCAGGTTTCTTTTTCTCTTTTTTGAAGACGGAGAAAAATAAAACAACAGAATAGACGACAATAATGGCGACTGGCCTTTATTACTAAAAACCTTTAATAAACGCACAAGTCGCATAACACAACAAGTGGCCTAAATGTATTTTGTATGTTCCTTTTGCCAATTAATTTAATGAGTAAATGTCATGTTTTTAGGTGCTGGAAGATATACTAATACCCAAACGGCGCCGGCGTTACAAAGTTGCTATCGTACCGATTGACCAAACGGCGCTCCACGAAAAAATAATTGAAGTTTACCATTACAAGGAACTAAAGCGGAACGTCTACTATCCTATTTTCTCTCAGTATGTAACAATGTGCCCTAACAACTATGAAACTTTTCGGGAAACAATCGTCAATATGGGTATTACTTTTGCTACAAGGGAGCCTATGTACGAGGTCTTAATTCAAAACCCTGAGATACGTATCGAAATGAACTACTATTTAAAGGAAGTTCAGTCATTCAGATCAAAAAAATCTGATATTTACTACATAGAAATCGGTTCTTATGATTCTAACGGCAATTTTAGAGATTTCGAACAAACCAAGAAGGTTCGTGTCGATGTTAATAAAAATGAATGGGTACAAAATGTTATATATGCCATTGGACCAAATGGTTTACTCGCATTACAAGACATTGGAGAATTTAGCAGGGATGCTGTCGCAGACTGGGTGAGCGAGTCACTAGTGCCGATATTAAATGGACCGAGTATGGTTATAATACATACTAATGAATATAATAACTGGCAACTGTTCGAACGTCCTGCTGAGACCAGATCAGAAAGCGATTTGGAATTCTGGTTGGATATGCATGACGTCCCACACAATAACCAAATGACCGGTTATGAGCTGTTCCTACTAGCTAAGAGATCGACCAGATTCGACACAGAACAACTCTACTTCTGGGTCGACGAGACTTTTAAGATTCGGGGACATCATGCTATAAGAGTACCTAAGAGTATCCCAAACCTAAGACCAGCAACCCTGCTTCCAGGGATAGTTAAAGACAATTTCACCAAATTGATCGAGGAGAACACAATGAAGCCCGGAGATGATGCCGTGGCTAAAACCAAAAGTCTTTTCAAGGAGTGCCTAACTAGCGTGTGTGCAACGCACTTTAACGATATTGAGGAGTTCATTAGTAGCCAGGAAAAAGAAATGATGAAAATCGTCTCTTAAATCGCTGATATTTCCACATTAACGGACGGAAATTACGATACCTGTACCATTACGATATATTACGGTACGTGTATTGATTCCGAATGAACTATCATTATCATTAGATGAAGAGGGACGGAGAATTACGTTACATTTAATTCTACTCAAATCATTTAGGTATTCACCATTGTAACCATAGATAAAGAGATTGTACCTACACTTATGTCAGTTAAAAAAGAAATGTCAAAAAAATTAAATGTCTAAATATGAAAAATTCAATACATATGTCAATGTCTAAATTCTTTGAAATATGTAAAAAGTACGTTTACGTTATGTAAAGAGGCACAGAAGCCTAGATATTTTGGACACTAATTCGTGTCGTCAATTCTTGGTAGTAATAAGTTTAAATTATTTTATAGGAAGTGCCATTGTTTTGCTAATTATATTCCTATTGCATGTATACCTTGATAATGAAATAAACGTATAAAACGCCTTTGTAATGTTTTTTTAATCCTTTAATGTTTAGAATCTATAACCTCTCTAAATAATTGGCCGAGTAAAGCAACGGTCACGAAGTATAGAAGAAAAAGAGCGCTTGCTTGTATGTAACATAATATGTTTGTATATTTGCCCGAAGAACTTGTCAACCGCTAATGCGACCATGCAATTTTCTCTGAAGCTATAAGAAGCTGTTAAAATACTTAATAATAAAATATTAATTAATGTTTTTGTGCCACGCCACGTCCTTACTAGAACTAAACTTACTAGTTTGAGAAGGTACGAGTATCAGAAGTTTGGAAACACTCTTTTTCTAAGATACAAAGTATTTCGGACGTGGCGCGCGTATGGTCCAAGTAGCGCTACAGTCTCTAAATATTTCATACTCTTCGGGCTTAGCCCTGTAAAAATAGCCTGTCTAAATTTGATATAGGTAGGTAATCTCAATCCTTCTAACCCAGCTAGTAGTATAAATGTCACAGTTTGGATGTTTGTTGCTCAGTCACGCTATAACGGCTGAACAGATTTTGATGAGATTTATTATGAAGTTAGCCTATGCCCTGGGTTGACATATAGATACTTTTTATACCGAAAATCGCGAATATAACCGCGGCGCGCGATTAGTTTCCTATTCTTTTGTAAATACTTAAAATACATAGATAGATAAACTCTTTATTGTTCACACCATATTACAAACAAAAGGATTATAACACCTTAAACTAGTGCGACAACTGGTGGCCTTATCGCTAAGAGCGATCTCTTCCAGGCAACCTTAGGATGGAGAGGATAGATAAAAAATATAGAAAAACGGGGTGTGCAATATTGAAGATAACTGGGTCATATAAACCTACGTAAAAAAGTAATAAATACTAAGAAATACATTCAAATAAAATACATTATAATACTAAAACTAGGTACCTACATTAGCGAAAATATACTAATACATGTGAATATATGTATATTTTTTTTTATGTAATTGAGTGACGAGACGAGCAAATCGCTCGCCTGATGTTAAACGTCACGTTTGCCCATAACAGGTCTGCACCACCCAGAATTTTGAACTCGCAGAATTCAAGACCCTGCGCGGCACAGCACTACGCTCGTCACCCTGAGATAAGTATAAGTTGTTTAATCTTCCATTTGCCCTGTAATTTCACTGGAAACAATGCCCTTATAACCGGAACACAGTAATGTTTGCACATTACTGCTTGGCGGTGGAATAACTGGCAAAGGTGTGGTACTTCCCCAGGCGGCAGGCGGGCTCTGCAAAAGAGCCCTACCACTACAGTAGAATACTTATAGGGTAGAATAAAATACATAAAATAAAAATAAAAAGTCAGACAAATATAAATAGTTATATTGGTTTGGTTTTCTATATTTTCTTTATGACTGCTGACTTGCTACGTCCGGAGAAGAAATTCAATGGGTGAATCCACCATCCCGCTCATGGCCAGCGTGGTGGAATGCGGCCTAATCCACCCTTCGAGAGTATATATGCACTAGTTGTACAAATAATACACCACTGTATCATTAGACCAACCAGTTGGACTAATGATACAGTGGTGTATTATTTGTACAACTAGTTGAACTACTCCAGTTGAACTACTGTATCGGAGGGTATTATGTATCCCAGCGGCGCAAAAAGGATGAGTACTGAAACTGACTTTCATTTTATTCAACTTCATTTGTATTTGATCCGACGCTTGTTTGTTGTCGAACTCCATCACGTCGATTTGTCGACGCAACTCTTCCACATTCTGCTGAGCTTGGAGGTCCTGCAGTTCAAGAGTAGAGAAGAGTAAAGAAGAGTACAGTAGAATAGAGCAAAATAGAATAGAATAGAGTAGGAAGAGGTCGTCGAGTTCGACATAAAACGAAAAAAAAAATTTGCAGCGCTCTTACAGGGTCCTTGTACCGACATTTACTCGTAGTTTGTAAGAACACGTGTCATAAGTACATCTATACTAATATTATAAAGAGGAAAGATTTGTATTTTTGTATTTTTGTATGTTTGTGTGGAATAAACTCAAAAACTACTGAACCGATTTCAAAAATTCTTTCACCATTCGAATGCTACATTATCCCAAAGTGACGCTATATTCATTACCTGAAAAAATTAGGGATCCTTACTAAAACTTCAATAGTGTCCACCCGTGCGAAGCCGGGACGAGCCGCTAGTTGGAAATAAATAACTATGCCCGAGTGACACGAGGCTAGCCAAGCTAAGCATTGTTATGCCCGGGACGCACTAGCTTAGTTTTTCAAGCCAAGTAAACTTGTGTTAGCAAGCTAACAAGCTGATTTAGTATACCTATATACAGTGAGGGCCTTACTTATAAAGCCTGCTTAAACTTAATCGAGCATCCTCTCGAGGTCTGAGAACAGGAAAAAGTCGCTGGGGTCAAAAAATACGACGGATGCAGAAGCAATTCGAAGCCCAATTCATGCTATTTTGTCATCGTTTTCATTGATTTGTGACATGGTTAACGTTTGTGACATTGTCTTAATTAAACAGCAATTTCTTCTTATTCAAATGGGGCCGCGATTTCGTCCTTCAAACGCTACAATAACGCTACGTAATTGTCGCTGTTTATGGTTTTTCCCTTTTTAAGATAGTCGATGAATATTAAAATACTGATTCCATAACTGCGACTGCCGACTTTTGCGTCTTTCCACGCTTTGGAGTCGGTTCATCACGTGCAGTCCACTCGGCTGACTGTCGATGTGAAATGATGGAGCCGTGTTTCATCCATTGTCACATATCGACTCAAAAATGTATTACGATTAAACAGCTCCAAACACTCGCTTGGAGTTCGAGCTTGAGCCAAGTAACCCATACCATCTACAGATTAAGTCTCGAGCCAAGCTCGCTCATTTCTGTAATTAACTATAATAAAAAAAATTATAGGTCCATGCGTAATTCAAACAAGACACGAGGCAAACCAGGCTTCCGTTGTACCTGCGTAGAACAAACGCCTGTTTTGCCTCGTGGCTTTCAATTACGCACAGAAAAGTTATTTCAACTTTCACTGATGTTTGTTTTCTCATTTTTTTAATAGCAGTTTTAGGGTTGCTTTAACAAGCAATAGGCCAAAAAGCGTCGACAAGTAAGTTTTCGCTTTGCAACGGAGTTCATTTAATTAATTTTCAGAGAACAAAAGCCCTTACCTTGTCGTTGAAACTTAACTTTTTTAGAATGTCCCAGTTGCTAACCTACAACTACAGTGTTTGTACATTTTGTTGCGAAATGTAGAAAAAGTAAAAATATATAGGGTTATTCATAAAGGGTATGCTAAGCCGAAAAGGGCTCATAGTACTCATCATTATGAACATACATTTTGTCGAGTGTCACTGACATTTTTCAATGGGACAGCTGATATTTTTTTCGCGAATTTCGGGTTGGTTCCATAGTAAAAGTTGTAGAATAACCCTGTATAACTAGCTTTTATTTAACTTGCAGTGTTTGTTCCGGTATAATCTAGCAACTCAATTTTGAACCACCTCCCGACGTTCAATTGACCTGAAATTTGGTAAACGTGACAATGCAATAAAAACTTGTTTTTAAAAATATTCGCACTTCAAATTACACATTGAATGCAAGCGCGGATCACATGTGTCACCCATTACGAATTCCTTTTTTTTATTAAGTCTGGACTAAAATAAGTAACAAAACTTTAAATCAACTTAGTGTTAGGGCTTAAAAAATAGTTGTTTGTTTTGTAATTTTTTTTGTAAAAAGCAATGAGACTTGTTTGTCATTTTAATTTTCTTGGGCGATGTAGACAATTAGCGACAAAGCCCTCTAAAAAATGCTTTATTTTAAACTAAATCATCAGAAGTCAGAAGTCAATAATTAGTTAAATTTTGATAAATAATAGATAAGTAAAGAAAACTTATCATCTAAACTAAGATAGGTTCCCAACTAGTTACACCAAAACGTGTCACAACCTTACTTGATTTTTTTTCCCAAAGAGTCATACTTTTACACAAGTTTGACTCGTTGGGAACTTTTATCAACAAATTTTACATGGCAGTCCACTAAAATTAAAGAAAAATGGTAAAAGACATACAAAAAAAAAGGAACGGTGATCCACTTGAGTTAAGTCACACAGTTGAACAGATCTCGTGCTGCGTCAGACAGACTTCAATTGTTATAAATGCAGTAAGTTGGCAACATTTGTGTTCAGAAACGGATCGTCAATATGTAACTGGATTCTCAATTGGGTTACAAAAGATCCACACGAGAAGGGTACATCTCTTGTTACTCAATTGCAGTGAAATATTTCCTTTACAAAAATCACAAAGGCACACATCAATGACTTCCTCCAGTGCTCGTGAGAGTGAGATACGTCTTCCAAGCACTTTATACCTACCTAGATGGACTTTGCCAATATTGACTCACTTATAGTTCAAAAGCAAAAGGTGGTGCGATTCGTTCTAAAACTACTCAACAATTTTACACCCAGAGTGACATCATGTCAACCTGGCGTGCTCTCTTAGTGTTAAAGCTATAAAATAATAAAATGTCTATGTTACAAAAAGTCCTCCGAGCCCGAACACGTCGGGGCTATCTTTTTTCGTTGAAGAGTTTCTATAGCTAGGCTAAACCTGGCTGCATCATCCAGACAGCTCTATGGTATCATATTATAGCATTGTCATCGGAGTTACATAGGTACAGCGCAGTCGGTAATCAGAAACTGCGTCAAATTTAACTTAGATTTGATTTGATTTTTTTTTTTTTTTTTTTTTTTTTTTTTTAATGTAATTGAGTGACGAGACGAGCAAATCGCTCGCCTGATGTTAAACGTCACGTTTGCCCATAACAGGTCTGCGCCACCCAGAATTTTGAATTCGCAGAATTCAAGACGCTGCGCGGCACAGCACTGCGCTCGTCACCCTGAGATATAAGTTGTTTAATCTCCTATTTGCCCTGTAATTTCACTGGAAACAATGCCCTTCCAACCGGAACACAGTAATGTTTGCACATTACTGCTTGGCGGTGGAATAACTGGCAAAGGTGTGGTACTTCCCCAGGCGGGCTTTGCGAAAGAGCCCTACCACTACACACAGACAGTCGGGCAGGGACTAGTGAAACTAAATAAAAGTTTGTAAAAAAAAAGGTAATTTAAAGCAACTTGTAGAATAGCTGAGGTCGTATCATAGTCTTTCACAAAATAAGATTGTTTTCCATCGCACTTGAAGTTAGTAGGTTGAATGAATCGAAAATTAATGAAACAAATTATTGATCATCTTTTATTTAGCAATTATGTGGTTTACATTGCAGCACTGCGTGCCTAGCACAACTTTGACGTAAAAATACGTAGCGAGTATTCGATATCACCAAAAAGTACGATGATTAGCACATCCATACCAAATTTAGGAAAATACGAGTGGAAACTTTTTGTAGGAACATACCTAATTCTTGCGTATTAGAGTAGGCCATAACATAACATAGCATAGAGTTTGCCGTAACATAGCATTCGAAGCGAGCGTGGTGGAGCACGCGGCGCTATGAGCGAGCGGATTGGCTCGCTGTACTGACCTGCAACATTTCGTCGTAACGTAACGTTACGTTACGACGAAATGTTACAGGTCAGTCGCCGGCTTAAGACATAGGGGATATACTGTCTTTTGAAGAAATGATAAAAAAAGAAAGCAAAAAGTTTGACAGTCATATAAATAAACAAAAAAAAAAGGAATTCTCATAGCTATGGAACCGCTGTAGATGGATGGAGTATGCTTGAAGAAATTACTATAGGGGTTCATAAGGACAATCGTGATTCGGCAAAACAAAAATCCAAGATAACTAACTGATTTCATATTTCCATCTTTCAATGGATCTCCCAAATTTTAAAGTGATCCTAGGAGAATTATATTTTCGATCTGGAGACTCATAAAGTCTATAAATCCATTCCTGATTTTTTTTAAATTGGCCATTTTCCAAAAGGCACTTGAAATTATCCAAATACAAATTTGTATGAAAACTGTTATAAACTAATTAAGTACCTACCCACGAAAAGCAAATTTTTCAACCTTGTCACATTTTTATTTATCCAGTGTTTTTGTGTGGTCTTTACTATTTGGCTATATCTTCTGTACATTTTTTATCTGTTCTTCTACGTTTTAGATTTGGAAATCATCGTTTACGTCATAAAGTTTTGATTTTTCTACGAAATAGCTTTTCATAATTTACTAGCTGCGCCCCGCGGTTTCACCCGCTGTCCTGCAAGAATAGCGGAAAGCCGTTCAATTTTCTGGGGTAAAAAGTAATCTACATATTACCTAGGGCTTAAGCTACCTTCATACCAAATTTCGTCAAAATCTGTTTAGCTGTTAAATTGTTAAATCAAATTGTCATCCATACGTCCATTACATAGCTGTCATTTGCGCAAAGAGTATAATAAGTCGTTTTGTTATTCTAAGTCTGATTCTTTTTTGTTATACCTCGTTTTATAGTGACTGATGTTTTATGTCAATTCACACTTGAATGCTATCGAATTTATTTAATAGAAATAAATAGTATAATAGGAATAAATAGAATAATAGGAATAAATAGTATCCTATGTGCGTTTCCTGGCTCTAAGCTACCTCCTCACCAATTTTCAGCCATATCGGTAAAGCCGTTCTTGAGTTTTACGTAGTGTAACACGAACACGACTTTCTTTTATATATATAGATTGCGTTGTATTTAAAATTTGTCTTCGGTGGTAGTCTAAGATCCGGCTGCAGGATTAGTGCGTTCATCGGTTTTTGCTGAAAACCGAATTTTTATGTATATTTATAATTAGGAGAATATATATTTATCAGGTTGCCTATCAAAATTTGGCCGCCAGTATTTTAAATTAAATTATTTTTAATTGATTTTTGGGAAAAAATTTCGTTCACTTGTTTTTTAAATAAAATAACGTCTACATCACGGCAATTTATATGAAGATTCAAAAAAATCACGGTTGCCATTGCGCACTTGGCCGCACCTCTTCGCAGCCAGGTGTAAACAGGTATGATTTCGATACATTTATACGTTCATAACGTTTATTTATGAATTATATATCAAATTAAAGCTAATTTTTTTCTATTTATTATCATATATGGTTGCCTAATTAAATCTACCCGCAAATAAGGGTTGCTGGCTTTTAAAAATTATAAATATTTAAGGTAGAGTGAAAGAGAGTTAGCGCGTAACATCATTTGTCAGACGAGGATAGCGATTGCCGGCTGTGCGACGCTTTTATGCCATTGCGCATGCGTCGAATGTTAGTGTTCTCAACCACCGAGGAGTAATAGAGACGACTTATTAAATACTCCAAAAAATGTCTTCCTTTTCAAAATGACAAATTTAAAAATTACAAAAAAAAAATTTAGATTGTACTACGTTACCGCGTTTTTCCATAAAAATAAACATTAATATATATATTTTTTTACTTTATTATTTTTATTAATTTTTTTTTTTTAATTAATCAATTATTTTTTTCAAATTATGCGTCAGGTAATTGTTTAAGTTATTAATATTAACTAATTAATAAAAAAAACTTTAAATTTTAAATTAAATTAAAAATAATAAATAAAAAATATTAATGTTTATTTTTATGGAAAAACGCGGTAACGTAGTACAATCTAAAATTTTTTTTTGTGATTTTTAAATTTGTCATTTTGAAAAGGAAGACATATTTTTTGGAGTATTTATTAAGTCGTCTCTATTACTCCTCGGTGGTTGAGAACACTAACATTCGACGCATGCGCAATGGCATAAAAGCGTCGCACAGCCGGCAATCGCTATCCTCGTCTGACAAATGATGTTACGCGCTAACTCTCTTTCACTCTACCTTAAATATTTATAATTTTTAAAAGCCAGCAACCCTTATTTGCGGGTAGATTTAATTAGGCAACCATATATGATAATAAATAGAAAAAAATTAGCTTTAATTTGATATATAATTCATAAATAAACGTTATGAACGTATAAATGTATCGAAATCATACCTGTTTACACCTGGCTGCGAAGAGGTGCGGCCAAGTGCGCAATGGCAACCGTGATTTTTTTGAATCTTCATATAAATTGCCGTGATATAGACGTTATTTTATTTAAAAAACAAGTGAACGAAAATTTTTCCCAAAAATCAATTAAAAATAATTTAATTAAAAATACTGGCGGCCAAATTTTGATAGGCAACCTGATAAATATATATTCTCCTAATTATAAATATACATAAAAAATCGGTTTTCAGCAAAAAACCGATGAACGCACTAATCCTGCAGCCGGATCTCGTACTATGGGGATTTCACTTTCTTTATCTCCAAGTATATTTGTTTATGGTCAGATAATTAAGAGTTGATCATTATCATGTGAAACTTATCGTTTTTAAAATTTGTGCTGATAATAATATCTAAAATAGATTTTCTAGTATCTCCTTCTCTAGTAAAGTGTTTCTAGTTAATTTTATTTATAATCTTGTGTCCTGATCTCTTTTTTAACACGCTTTTATTAGCTTCACCTGTATGTTTGTATGTTTGTATGTTTGTTTGTATGTAACCGACTCCTTTGAGCGCGTTTTTGACCCACTTTAAACGGTCAGATTTCTTTCAAACTTTGTAGATATATCGAGGACCGATGACAATACACTAAACAAATCGTGTTTTTTAGTTTTTTTAACTACTAATTACGTATGCTTCGAGCGTTGAGGTAGAGGAATGTAAAACGTGATTTGTTCACAGGGAAATTCTGGTAACCATCTAGTATTTCATAGATATTGGAAGTCGCAGCGTCATTTCCTGTAATAGTGTTTATTGCTTCTAGTTTTTGGAGTCCTTTCTATGATTGTCGGCGTACCATTGACGTATTTAATAGTAAGGTCCTTGTCGCCAGCAGCTTCTCGACGCACCAAATCATCTATTAGGTTTTTGAGATAATTGTTTTGAGCTGGGGTTTCATCTGAATAAATCTTTAAGCCTTCTGGCAGCTTAGGTACTCTTATTACGTAGTAGTTTTTTTGCAGGTTCTACTGTTTCGAACCATACTTTAATACCTACTGCGGCTTTTTTGCTGATCGGTTTTACCAAATCTAAAATTTTTTATTGGTTTGAGAATATCCGCGCTCATCAAAGTACTTTTAACTTAACTTTTAATACACGAGCTTCATCTTGTGTCATCCTTTCTTCTGCTTGCGAGGAGGTCGATTCAGATAATCCCACAAGGACAATATTCTTCTCTCTGTTCCCACGATATTATATCTCTTGTATCATTTGCTCATTTAAGCTCAAATGGTTTTCAAATTGGTGAGGAGTGGCTTGAGTCATTATTTTCATGGAGTTGAGGTTTGCCTCGAGTGACTTAATTTTGTTTTCACCGAGAGTGATTGAGTCTTCAAGTTTTGTGGTATGCTGTTTAATGTCTTTCTGCTCCGATATCAGACCAGAAATCGATGACTCAATATCATTAACTTGCGTAATAACTCCATCCACCTTATCCCGAACTATGTTTATTGTTTGCTCGCTAGAAGACTTCATGTCAGTAATTTGTGATTTTATCTCTGAAATACTGTCCTGCATTTTTTGCATAATTTGTTCATTCGAGTTGACATATTTTTCCAGTAACGAGCTAATTCGTGACATCTCTGATCACACTTCAATTAGTTCATTAGTTAGAGCATTGCCATTGATCTTGCCACTTACGTTTATTGCGCTGAGTGACATTCGTATCCAAAGTCATGAGATTTGATGATTTATTTTCGACGAATCCGGCTGTGATCCACCGGCCATCGTACTGCAACACGGACGGGTTGGCGATCTCTGGACGTTCATATTTTGCTTATGCTATGCACGCGATGAGTGCAAGCGCAAGTGCAAGAGCAAGAGAGACAAAAATAGCAAATGATCGTTCTCGCAGAGGTGAAAGCAACTTGCAAGTTTTTGTAGAAACAAAAGAATCTGTTTTAGTTTAGCACTGATTTTACGAATGCTTTTATGAGTGTCGTACTGATTAAGATGGAACGTAGCGAAATTTTATTTTTTAGAATAGGTAATTTTCGCACTGTTCGAGACGACTGACGAACGGGGAATACCTATTCCTAATTGTACCTAACTCAGGCCTGTTTCATTTCCAACCATTTATGGATAATTATGGGAGATATTATTCCCTCATTAGACCTTCGCAATTAGCTTTTGACGTCTTTGTGGAATAGAAAATAATTGAGGGCATAATTTGCTTTGTTTTAATATTCTCTTGGAAAATCGTAAATTATCTTTCTTCAAAGCAAATTGGATAACTACTGCATTTGCGAAGACTGCTGCGTCGTCCAATTTTAAAAGTCGTCAGAAACAATAGAAAGCTAGATGTGGTATTTCGTTTTAAAAAAAAGTTAAAAAAAAAAAAAAAAGCACAAAAAAACTATCGGATCAAAAATTTTTTGTACACCTAAATTTTTTCGAATTATTGCACTGGGTCA
Source organism: Alcis repandata (assembly GCA_949125135.1). Taxonomy (NCBI): domain Eukaryota; kingdom Metazoa; phylum Arthropoda; class Insecta; order Lepidoptera; family Geometridae; genus Alcis; species Alcis repandata. Next base: position 9,012,511 of record OX421221.1, on the reverse strand, counting down.
ACCCACCTTGGGCTTGAGCTAAATTTATAAATAAATAAATAAAGTACGAAAACCTTAACAGTGAATGATGCTGCTTAAAAAAAATAAAACATTTTGTCGTTAACTTCTAGAGTATAGGTAATGGGGTATTTTTTATCACAGACTTTGAACTTAAAAAAAAATTGCAAAATTGAACTGAAATAAAATTAATTTAAATTAAACTAAGAACGTTCTTTGCACGAGAAATGAGCTAGCTAGGTTATCACCCACTAAACCAACTAAAAAGTAATTTTTGTTTTTTTTTTCTGGTGAGAGAAAAACAAACTTTTCTAGGTACACAAAGTTAAGTCTCCGATCAAAACGAACTATACTATAATTAATTGGAAGCAATTAGCTTTTATCGACCAGCCTCCTTTGAAGTGCACGGCTCATTAGCAGCAATTATTCGAAATGACAGTCCAACCCCTCAGTCCTTTGCAACGATAGCTTGGCAGTAGTCTCGCGTCTGCTGTTGAGTGATAGTTGGTGCCTTACAACATTTAAAAAAAAAATCAAAAGAAGCTATGGAAGAGCAGCTTGATCTTTGGGGAACTCCCTATGGGGGTATCAAACGTGACGGAGATCCGTGCCTGTAAGTTTTTTGTGAACAGGTACTAAATACTAAAATAAAAGTAAAAACAAAATATTTAAGTAAAAAAAATGATGCAATATAATATGATAATTTTTTTTAAACGGTTTTGATGTTAGAATTGTTGTTTTTAGTCAGACTTCAAAGTAAACATTATTGAATAAAGAAAGTTGGGTGTTTTAAAAGTACCCAATAAATGAATAAAATATGCTCGATTAAAATAAAAATAAAAATGCTTAAAATTTTAACCCGTGCGCTGCTTACTTTAATTTAAAAAAAATCCAAAAATGCCTTAAGGTTTTAATTTTAACCGACACTAATACGAATAGAATAAAAAAAACATACAGTCGAATTGAGAACCGTCTCCTTTTTGAAGACCCTTTTATTTTACACATTTTTGGAATTTTAAGAAAAACAATTAGATAGATAGATAAATAAACTCTTTATTGTTCACACCATAAATTACAAACAATAGCATTACAACACCTAAAACTAGTGCGACAACTGGCGGCCTTATCGCTAAGAGCGATCTCTTCCAGGCAACCTTAGGATGGAGAGGATAGATACAAAAATAGAAAAACGGGGTGTGCAATATTCAAGAAAACTGTGTCATATAAACCTACATTATATACTAAGTGTGGAAACTTCGTCATATTTTTCCTGTCTAGTTCACGTAAATTACCTATCTACTTGAATTAATTCAGATTCTTTCGTCTGTTAACTTCGGAGATAGGGGGGGGGGGGCGGTAACTTTTTCACAGATTTAAACACTGAAAAAAAACTACGAACGGTAAAAAAATATGTTTTGAAATGTCCAAGTTACCTTGCATTTGATACTGCACACGAGCACATTAATTGGCTTTAATACTCTAAGTCCTTAATTTGCAGGTAAAGCCTGAACATATTTCTCAGCATTTTGTTTCCTAAACTTGTAAGTAGCGGTTACCATTATCTAGCGTCATGCCAAACCCTAAAAACGTGGATTTTTGCTCAGACCTCGTCCGCTCTAGACTTTTTCACAGTGTGCAAGCACCATGGGTCTTTATATAAACGCTGCCTTAACATAATCAGAGTTTAAAATTATCTATCTTGTTTTTGCACATGACTTTCCACGAAGTTGTCAGATCATTCATTCTAAGAAGTGACTAAATTATAAATAAGACTCAAAAAGTGTAAATTAAATTAAACCTGTCTATGTATGTTCTTACAGTCGCGCTGCAGAGCCACGTGACTACTGGTACATGAGGGTACTAAGATTCTTCTTGCGATGTGTCAGCGGGTGGCCTATGGTGGAGCTTGGCGAAAAACAGCTCTTTTGCGAAGGAAAATACCACGCTCTCTACAACACCTGCCTGTCTCTAACATTCTTTACAGGACAGTCGTGGTATTTAATCGAGAACTTTCGCACACTAAATTTCATTGACATGGGCCATATGTTTATAGCCATGCTACTGAATGTCGTGTCTTCGGTAAGTACATATCGTGACTTCTAGACGAGTAACCGCATGTGGAGTGGAGTACTGCTCCCATCTTTGGAACGGAGCACCGAAGTAGCAACTTGAGCCTCTTGATGCACTACAGCGTAGAGCTGTCAGAATTGTCGACAACCCCAAGCTCATCGAGTACTTAGAGCCGCTTAGCACGCGTAGAGACGTCAGTCTCTTTCCATCTTTTATCGCATCTACAATGGGGAGTGTTCTGAAGAATTATTCGAGCTAATTCCAGCGTCGCGACTCGCGGTTTTACCACCGCACTAGCCACCACCGTTTGGGTGCTCATGCCCATATTATCGACAAGTGGAAATCGCACACTGTGCGTTTTACACTGTCTTCTTTGCCACACACCTGCAAAATGTGGAACGAGCTCCCTCCACCTGTATTATCGAGTAGCTACAATATTGGGTTCTTCAAAAGGGCTGTTAATAGAATCTTATGTAAAAGGTCGGCAGCGTATCTGTGACGCCTCTAGTGTTACAGGTATCCATAGGCAGCGGTGATCGCTTACCATCAGGCGGCCCGTTTGCTTGTCTGCCACTTAAGGCATAAAAAAATAAAAACCAGAAATTAGTCCCAAATATTTTTTCGCATCGAGTTCCACTCTTTGAGGAACATAAGTACCTACAGATCGACGGTTACACTCGATACAAATGTTTAAGGTTGGTTATGCTAATTTTGGACAAAGAACTCTAAGACTGATTTGGCCTTGATTCTTTGTGAAAAACCTCCCGCGCTAATTATATCTGTGTGTTTTCAGTCTCGAGGGTTTACGCTGTGTTTATCAAAGAAATACAGAGAGTTGGCGGTGAAGTTCATAAATAAATTTCACTTGTTTCACCACAAGGATAAGTCGGACTACTCCAGAAAGGTTTGTATGTTAGCGGAACTTTATAACGAACTGAATACGAGTATGAATGGAAACTGTATCTTTCATCATTTATTTTTTAATCGAATATACGTAGGTATCCATTGCGTATTATCGACAGACGTTATGCTAGAAGTAGGTACGTAATATAATAACTGATACGAAGGATTAAAACTTCAAACTTCTTCAGATTTTAATTTAATAATAAGAATAGCAATTTGACTGTGTACCTAATAATTTTATTTTGAGTTTTGTTTTCAATTATTTACATTTACATACCTGGAATAAATTTATTTTGATCTTTTTTATCGCTAAAATGTTATATATTTTGCAGGTGTATGTTGAAGTGCATAAACTATGCACTTGGTTCACGGCATTTCAAGCTTGCGCATTTATGCTAGCGTGCATCCTGTTCAACGCGGTTCCAGCCTTCATAAATTACAGAAATGACTTGTTCGAGACGACTAGTGACCCTGTCAATGCTACTTACGAACTCTCCTTATACTTCAAGCTACCTATCGACCCTGAAAGAAGTTTCAAATCATATTGCTACTCAGTTATTCTGAACTGGTATGGAGGATATTTTGGTTCAGTCAATTTGATAGGAACAAAGTGATAGAGGACAATATTTACAATGCTCACTTGCTCAGGCAGTATCGTGCTGTTACGGCAAAAGGTTTAAATTAGCTTTTCGGTTTTCTGAAATGCATCTTAAATAGTACTCATTGTACTTACTAGATTCGATAACAATTAAAATTTTCATGTGTTGAAATTCATTTTTTGACCGAGCGAGCGAAGCTCTTTACGCAACGACTGGCCAAATTTGCTTTCATCTGTCCGGATGTTTGTTTGTTTGTTGGTACTCGCGTGCAGGCGTTGGTACATTTCTCAACCAATCTCGACGAAACTTGGCTTAGGTAGGTACAGGTTCAACAATTTAATAGTATTTTTTTTGTTGTTACGATTTTCTGGTCGGTTATTTCCCACAAAAAGGGGATTTGCTGCAGTGCCATTTACCGACCGATTTTGATAAAATTTGGCAGAAGTTTATGGTACCTAATTCTAAACAAGAATTGCGAATATGATTAAAATCAGTCCAGAGGTTGTTGAAATAAAACACTGTGATTCGCCACATTTCTGAGTGTCGTGCTCAGAAATGTGGAGAATCACAGTGTTTAATTAACTATTAAGTACTATTAAATTGTTGAACCTGTATGTATGTACTATATGTATACTAAGTTTCGTCGATATTTGTTGAAAAATGCGACCTGTACGCGAGTACCGACATACAAACATTCGGACTCACGCGAGGTCTAAGTACTGTATTCAGAAATGAATATCATAAAAATATTTACTGATACCTAATAATGACTTTGTCAATATCAAGTATTTAATTTAAACGTTCACTTTAATGCCCCGCCCCGTGAGGCGGAGACTGACGTGTAGGTATCGTTCGTTTGCAGTCTATGGTGAAATAAAGTAATCAATAAAAATAATTATACAAAATTATCTGCACCAACTGTTCTGTTCTCATTATGTATTTACTCTATTCGGAATAGCCTGCCATGTTTTAATTCTTAGAAAAGGAAAAAAACTTCACGTTTATCAACTTTTTCCAGGTACGGTTCCTTCTTGTGCGGCGCCAGCATCCTCATGTTTGATCTGTTCCTTTCCATAAAAGTATTCAACATTTATGGCCATGTCAAGATTATCTCGCATTCTTTATGCACATTCCCTAGACCGTCAGATCTGAGGTGGGCGGGCTTATTGCGTTCTGAGAATCAGTATGACAGCTCTTATATGATGTACACGGAAGCGGAGCAAAAGATCGTGGCGGATATGCTGGCGGATATCATTAATTACCACCGTATGATAACCGAGTAAGTCTATTTCAAGGAACTTTGCGCGCCTTGTCTTATCTCTTACTAAATAAAGGATAACAGATCTTTTTAGAGAAACCGGGTCTGGGGTTTTGCTCGCGAAACTTACCTATATATAAGTAAGGTGATTCTCTGATTACAAACACGAAAAGGGGTTAGAACTTCAAAAAAGTCTGAAATAAATCCGCGTTCGTACCTACATTAGTTGGACGATAACTTACTGTCCAGTTGGAGGGACATGCTGTCGCAATCGATCTATCTCAGAATCAAACCCTTTAAACCTATTTAGTACACGCATTTTGTTTAAAAAAGGTGTTAAAATTTTCGTAACATTTCCAAGTAGGTACTTTCTTTTGGTTTTACACCGGACATGCGTTTGACCACAATCTCATCTGAAGGGAAGCGACGATGTGGTCGAAGATTTAGCACGCTTGCCTAGGAAAACCTATTCACTCTATTTTTTAACAACCCCGGGTTGTACTTTTCGGAAAAACAGACACAACTAGTTAAACAGACTAGAAAAACAAACTAGAAAAACAGACTAAAAAAGACGAATGGGAACGCTTAGTGAGGTTACAAGGAATTTCTACAGTAAGAGTGTGCCTCTTTTTCGTGCGTCTGGTGCTATTATAGAAGAAAGGCGAAGGCAGGATAAGGTCACGCAGTTCTTGTGCACACCGTCTATAGTGTCCACCGACAGACTGGCAACTATAGGCAAACCAACCATAAACCATATTAAGTAACATCCATATGGCAACCTTACCTATATTATAAATCGCGGGGCGAAGCAGGTGGGCGCGAAAGAACTCTCAGACGGTTTGCTCGAAGCTTCGGGGGTGAAGGCGAAGCCCCGAAGCTTTCGCCTTTACCCCGCGGGTGACCCGCGAGCTATATGGTTTGTCTATACACGTCGGTACTTGGTCTCATTTCATCTTTTTTTTGTTACAGATTCATAAACGAGATGTCTGATTGTTATGGAATAGTTTTGTTCATATACTATATGTTTCACAAAGTGAGCGGTTGTATAATGCTTCTCGAATGTTCCCAAGGCAGTGTAAGTATAAGAACGACACAATTCTCACCAAATCTTTAATTTTGTTGGATACAAGATTGACGGTTAATTGACTTGCTTTTTGCCTATTCGGTAGTCATTTTCCAATCATATTGTTATCACTTAAATTAACTTATTATTTAAACTTTGAACATAGGTGGTGTAGAGTGTAGGTACTCAAAGCAAATAGGTACCTGCAGAAGACAATCTACTCACAGCTGTGAGTGCGCTCGAGCAATGCACACATAGACATCGCTCAAGGACCCGATATTTCGGACTATCTCGGAGTAGTGCGAATGCGAGTGCCGTCCGCACAACATGCATTTAAGGGCAATATTGTAGAAAATGCTATAGATAACATACTTGTCTTGAATAGTTTCCTCGTAGCTTAAAAGTGTTTTTGAAAAAAACATGTTTTAGGGCATAAAAAGGGGGGAAGTGCGGGATACAATCGTCTCCCGGGGTGTTTCTACTTCGGTTGTGTGCTTTCTAGGACCAAACATTTTGGTAACTAGCCGCTCTATGTAGGTATTAGAGCAAACAAAACAAAAAAAAATATAATATCCATAATAAATTATCAGTCCAGCCGTTCTCCGAGTTTTAGCAAGACTAACGAACAGCGACTCATTTTTATGTAAAAGAGAAGAAGAAAATTTTATGTATAAGAAGAAGAGAAGAAAGAAGAAGATTAATAAAAACTTTTAATTTTGTTATGTTACAGACGGCATTAGCGCGATACTTGCCGCTCACCGTTGTGTTTACCATGCAATTGATCCAAATTTCTATAACATTTGAATCAATTGGATCTTCGGTGAGTAGTCCACGCTCAGTCAAGAGATTTTCTAATTGGATTTGTTGTAAAAGTTATTCATAATGAGTCGTTTTCGGCTTAGCATACCTTTTCTTTATACCCCTCTGCGTTTTCAGACTGAGAGGCTAAGGGATGAGGTGTATTGTCTACCATGGGAGTGCATGAATTCCGTTAACAGGAAAACTGTTTTGCTGTTCCTCAAAGCTGTGCAAGAGCCAGTTCATGTGAAGGCAGGGGGTGTGGTCAACGTAGGCGTGACCACCATGGCCGCGGTAAGCTTTCCACGGTTTTCAGTTCCTTATTTTCCGCTCCGACGCTATAAGAGGAGTGTTATACCTAAGTAAGGGCCAGATTACATGCAAGATGAAAAGCTTAAAATATGCATGAAAAATGGGTAGGTAAAACATCAGCCATTCGCAGATTATAATAATCTCTTTAAGTCGGGGGTTGTTTAAATTTAAATTATCAATTGATAATATTTATTTTTATTTTTTTATATTTATTTTATTTGTATGTAGGTAATACAGGCTGAATCTTTGTATTTATTTTTGATTTTTATTTCCCCACAATATCTTCACTATGAATGCGGTAATCACTTACATACATTCGTCTAACATACTGAATATTTTTGTTGCTTATATCGATATTTCTCGAAGTTTGTCTCCTGCAAGCAGTGCTGCCAATGCCCATGGGTTTGTTTCCCGAAGCACAACGCGAAAACGTTGGATGCAGTTGTAGAATTTCACAACCACTTATTTAAAAATAATGAATAATTAAGGGCAGGTACCTACAGGTAAAGAACTGGGAATGTCACAATTTAAAATCTTGTTTGTTTTCTATTGGACGCATATCTTTGTTTACGGCAGAGGAGCCACGTATTCACTGAGCAACAATTGTTTATAAACTCTGTTTCAGAAACATAACATTTTGTTTCTGTAAACACTACGTGTTTCTCGTATGTTAACGTAGTGTTTACAGAAACAAAGTGATATGTTTCAGAAACAGGTAGATTTTGTTTCTGAAACAGAGTTTATAAACAATGGTTGCTCAGTGAATACGTGGCTTATGGTAAAACTTCATTAGATTTCAATGAAACTAAATAGATGGCGCGAAAAAGACGTTTTTGAATACTTTGATCTCAAGAAAACTAGGATACATCTAGGACTCTTCATTGCGTTGTCTAAAAATCAATTCAGTGGGATATTCCCTGTTCTTTGCCTGTATGCTTCATTTGGCAATGTAAAGGTACTCTAAGACTCTGCGCTTAACCACATTCGGGCTCCTAAGCGGGTGCAAACTCCCACCGCACGCGCGTGCCATGTTGGTTGCTCGCACTATCTCTCAAAGCACACGCGAGGCGTGCACACGCACGTGGTTTACCACAGGGCCTTAGAAGACCTAGGTTTAGAGTTTACAATAAAACACAATCACATTATTTTATAAATGATTAGCCATTATAGCTCTATTATTTTTATTATTTGCAGATACTGAAAGCATCGTTTTCGTATTACACTTTTCTTCGCACCATTCCTGACTGAATTTTAACTTAATAAAGTTATAATTTAACGTTTACTTAATGACTATAACACCACGCGCGCGCGCGCCTTCGCCCCCAAAATTGCATGAGAGTTTCTCCGCGCCCACCTGCTTCGCCGCGTAAGTTATATGGTTTGCTTATAACTTCTCGGTCTTTATTCTACGGGAAAATCACTTTTGCTTAATCAGTAACTTCTCGGTCTATGTTCTACGGGAAAGCTACAGTGTGTCTCACGTTTGCACGTGTGCAATAATTATTAAATAATAATATAATTTGTGTAAACTTGGTAGTAAACAATTGTTTAGTTTCGACTTAGATTTGTCGTAAATAAAACATGTAAAAATGGAATCAAGATTTTTATTTTAAGCCTTACATTTAAATTCACATTTTTTACTTATGTTATTGCAGTGTGTATAAGTTTATATAAAATTGCTCTTGAAGAATTAAATTTACTAATATTGATTAGCATTTCATCCGAACGATTAATTTAGTACTACCAACGGTTGTTACTTAAAACTAATTTAATTAGGTAGGCACGCCTATTGCGCCAGTGAATACCAACTGCTGCATGGACAAAATTTAATCAGGTCTTAGAATTAAATGAAGTTAACATAACTAAAAGCACAGATTATTTCTATAGATACCGTAGGTACTTAGCTCAGAAGGATAGATTTAAGAATTAGTTCTGTATTGTTCTGTTGTGTCAAAATGATACAACTCAGAAGTAGTGTCCTTCGAGTTGTATCATTTTGCACAGAGTTGTATGTAGCAGTTGCAGTAACCTTGGAGGCTGGTCCGTACGGGCCCGCTACCTGACTAAGGAAGCGTCACACGTTCCTAAGGTGCACGAGAGCTGCACTCTTAACTTTGGTAAGCTCCATTGGTTGTACTAATATCTCGCAAGCGGTATCTATAGAAGATAATCTGGCTGAAACACGCTAACCATTGTATATTTAAAATAAATTCAGATATAATTTTCTAATTTATTAACACGTGTATAGGTAACATTAAAATAAAATATTAACTATAGATATATTTAGCTGGTAATTAATATTTTGCTAGTAATTATAGATATATTTAGCTTTCTTAATTTGTATTATAAAATTTTCACAACTAGTAACAGGTAATAAAATGTAAAATTAAATAATAAGAGTAATAAAAGAATAGAATAAAAAACCAGCGAGGTAACGATAGGAAAATAAAATAAGTTAGGATATCCCCCCTCCTTTTTCATTTAACTGTCCGAAAATATAAAATTTTCCAACAGTTACCCTCTTAACGTGGAATGGTTACAGCATGCTATTCTTTTAAAAAGAGAGGAAAATTATACAAACTTCATAAGCAAGGACTATAGGATGCAACAATATTAATGATGATAGTGTTCACTAGTGTTATTCGTGCCATCAATTCAAGTCAGTTTGCAGTGCTCTTTATGCCCGATCGTCACAAACGGAGCCCGAGGGCCATATTCTGCCATGTGCTTATAGGGTCATTCATAAAGGGTATGCTAAGCCGAAAAAGGCTCATAGTACTCATCATTATGAACAACTTTTACTATGGGACCAACCCGAAATTCGCGAAAAAATATCAGCTGTTCCATAGAAAAATGTCAATGACACTGGACAAAATGTATGGAACAGCTGTTTTTTTTATCGCGAATTTCGGGTTGGCCCCATAGTAAAAGTTGTTCATAATGATGACTACTACTACGATACTATGAGCCCTTTTCGGCTTAGCAAATCCTTTATGAATAACCCAGTATTAACTCTGGCACTGTTGAAAAGAAAAGTCACTAAATAAGTCATAAAAAAATTATAGTTCAAAAAACTAAAAAACACGCATTGTCATCGGTCTTTGACAGGTGTGCAAAGTTTGAAATTAATCGGATCGTTCAAAGTAGGACAAAATCGAGTCCAAAAGGGTCGGTTACAAACATACAGGTGAAACTAATACAAAAGCGTGTTAATGTTAATACTTAATAATGACTGAAGGTCATTGACTGTGCAAGAAAACAGCCAGATAAACAGGGAAACGGTCTAAGGATATCTGTGACTGATTTGGTATAAGGAGTTGTCAAGAAACCTCAAAAATAGCTGCTAGATTCAATTGGACACCGACTTCAAAGCAGCCTAGCCAAGTTTAAATTCCATAATCGAAACGCTATAGAAAACTAGGACAATGAATGAGAAATGTATGGGAATTAAATTTCACATTCAGAAATCTAATATATAAAATTCTCGTGTCACAGTTTTCGTTGCCATACTCCTCCGAAACGGCTTGACCGATTTTGATGAAATTTTTTGTGCTTATCCGGTATCTATGAGAATCGGCCAACATCTATTTTTCATCCCCCTAAATGTTAGGGGTAGTCCACCCCTAAATTTTATTTTTTTATTTTTTAGACAAATTTTTTATTTTTTATAATGTGGCTTATGTGGCATTAAAAAATATATACAACCCTAAATTTTCACCCTTCTATCACCAACCCCTATTTTTTAATAGTCACTAGAAATAATTTATATGGCAAAACAACGATTGTCGGGTCAGCTAGTATTTATATAATAATCCTTTTGTTTGTAATTTATGGTGAGAACAATAAAGGTTTATCTATCTATCTAGAATATATGAATAGATTACGGAAATGTCATGTCAATGGAATCCCATACATGGTCCTAGTTTTCCATATCGTATGGATTATAGAATTGCAACTTGGCTAGGGGGGACAACCGGATCCAAAAACCCCTATCAAGAACCTCGGGAGACCTGCCAGTTTTCTGGAACAGTTCACACTCTCATAATCATATAATTTCGATTCAGAATTCGACCTCATACAATCATACGATTGAAATAATTATTGCCGTTATTTAAAAATAGTTGTGTACAATATTATAGTGTGCATTGTGTTGTAGAACGCATTTTACTTGAAAGAGTCAACAATTATTGAGAACGTGGGTAAATACTTCTTTTAATTATTTTTTTGTGAGAAATAGAAAGACATACTTTAAACATCAAAATTACATATCGCGCGACCTTGCCGCCTATTTTTGCTCCGCAAATTGCGACCTAATGATTTACAGTAAAGTTATGAAACTAGTAATCGACTGAGGTAACAAACGTCGTAACTATTACTAAGAGCGATATCGAAAACTGACTTTGATACATACTTCATTGTGACATTCAGGAACCGTCACATTTCATTAAACCCATTAAAGTTTTCATTCACATAACGCTGTCCCCGGAGAACAAAATGATAATTGCAAAAAGTCAACTTTCCAGGAAAAATCAAAAACCGAATTTTGTTATTTGCTTCTGAATCACTGGACATTATTAGCAGTAAGATAATTCAGATTAAAGTTAATTTTTTAAGTATTCCTCTCGTCTTAGTAGATGATTAATAACATTAGCAATTAAATAAATACTAACAAAATAAGATAATACGCAAAAATTAATCAGCGTCAATATTTTTATTGTCTCTTATCCTTTTATTCTCAGTTTGTCCAAGCGCGGATAAATATTGCAACATTGCCTTATAATTTTATTCTATGATTACTAAGGGCTCAATTAATGAAAATAATGGTAATGAAAACATTGCCACGTGCCAAGGAGCACACAGATAATGTTGTATGGTGCTATCACTCTCTAGCGTGATTATTATAATTGTGACAGAGGAGATAGCATTATGTTTCGCCGTTCATTATTTAATAAACGATGTGTATCAACCGAACATTGTCGAATAGAACGAAGACATATTTTTCGCGAATAAAATGACAATATACATTACGCTATTTTACAGACTTCTTTGTACGGGAGTATTATGGCAAATGATTTTATCATTTTGATAATTGTTGAGAAATGTTGACCAATGTGGTCTGGTAATTTTATTCGTGTAATTTTATATGTTATAAAAAACTTCGAATATTATTACATTGTTTTACAACTTTACAAATAACCGCAAGAAAAATATGAAAAAAATTGTATAGATGTATTAAGCTTCACCAAAGTCAAATAAAGCATAACATTAACAACAAGACAATGGCGATTGTCATTTTGTTCTCCGGGGACAGCGTAAGACGACTTCACGTTTAATTTACGGTCTCAGTTAATATATTTAAAACGCATTTACTTTAAAAATGTAACCCAAACATGGAAACTATCAAAAACATTTTTCAATTTCATCCTCGGTAAACCACTCAAAGCGCTTTAATTTTCTTCTGGCAAATCTAGCGTTTGCATGACCAATCTCCTGGCGATGGCGTTGAACTCTTCGCGGTCTTCCCGCCACATTTTGGCCGCGTCCACATTGGCGCCACTCTCATCGTTTGGTTCTGGAACAATCACAAGATATTTTCAACTCAAATGTTTATTATACGCTAGACTACACGGTCCGTGTTTTTACAAATACAGAAATTTATTAACTACTGCTGCGCCCCGCAGTTTCACCCGCGTTTTCCAGGATAAAAAGTAGCCTATGTGTTAATCTAGACAATGAACAACCTTTATTCCAAATTTCATGTAAATCCGTTCAGCCCTTTTTGCGTGAAAGAGCAACAAACATACACACAACTTTCCTGTTTATAATATTAGTAGGATAGTAGGATTACAACAACTTAATTTTCGTTAAGCAGTGCAAGAAGAAGAGGTACATAAATTTTCATTATTTTAGAACTACAAATGAATTTGGTTTTTGGTTTTTGTGTGTTTGCCTCGAGCAGACCAGCGACCCGCAAACAGCACCCGGTCACGAGTGTGACGCATGTGCCAGCCATCGCCCTCCTCAACCATATTTGAGGGAAGAGCCAACTTGCCTCGACGTCCGAGTTCCTTTCGATGGTTTGAGCCATATCGTCAGCATGGTGCACTTGGCGGTTACTACAATCGGTTCGTTCGATGGTATCGCGTATTTCGGCCTTCCTGTACGCTCCTTCTCAGTCCTGTTCAGCGCCACAAAGCCACTTTCTGCGCTATAAGCTGCCATATATTCTCCTGCCATGGTTCCCCTGATGACCTGATACCGCCTCGTCGAGTCCCTCTTTGAGTAGACGTTCGATTCCAAGCCAGAAGGACTGCAGGATGATGTCGCTGTTCCTGAGATTGACTTGTCTTGTCGCTCTCCTGTGGCTAGAAATTCAAGGAAGGCGTTTCTCGCGTGGATTTGTGGCAACGTGGCCGCCATGTAACGGGGCGAATCGACCTGTCCCATGTCGGCTCTCGTACGAGCTGCATTTGGTTGTATAGCTGCTCTCGGGGTCACTGCTGTGGGAGGGCATGATGATATGGAAGTGGTTTGGAACAAGCTCTGCACTGCGGCGTCAAATGCTGTTACGAAAGCCGCTATGTGGTCTTTCTTGGCATCTCGGCTGCCACTTGGCTAGTCTGCAGCTCTTTCTGAACGGCATATTATTTTATAACTTGTTGCCTGTTACTCTGGTAAAAATATATTTTACACTATTCATAAATGCGAAATTTCTGGTTTCCCCACTCAATTCCGGTACGGTTTAACGGCTTATATCTTGGATTAACACATACTTTGAAAATAATTAAAAATACTCGTCAAGATCAATCGATCGAGCCCAAACGCGACGGTGCTATCTTGTTTGTTGAGAAGTTCCTAGCAGTCTTCTGACTTCATCATCACACCCTGGATACCATTTAGAAATGTAGTACTCGTCAAGATGAATAATTTGAGCCAAAATACGAGTTATTTTGTTTCGTTACAAAGTTCCTACATTCCCAGAATCAGTCACATAAGCTTTGCTGGACTTTGGGGGTTGCACTCTGAGTATCTTTCGAGATCTGACTTTTTCTTAGGGTTGCTTTTCGTTTTCTGTTCTTTTCTGAGCTTCTTTTGATAGATTTAACGTAATATACAGGGTTGTAACGAAATATGGGAAATATAAAAAGGCTCATAGTACTAATGATAATGAACCACTTTTACTGCCGGACCAACCCGGAATTCACGAAAAAAAAATTAGCTGTTCCACACATTTTGTCGAGTGTCATTGACTTTTTTTTATGAAAGATCAGATGAGTACCACGAACCTTTTTCGGCTTAGCATATCCTTTCGTTAGTATATTACGCACAATCTACCAATAGAATATAATAAAATAATAATAATGCGTTTATATCGGGCATTATAACTTGCACACAATGCAAGTTCCAGAGGCCTGTAGAAAATAAATACTTTACAGACTAACATACCTCTACATACATATAAATAAAACCATTAAAAAATTACTAATTCTTCTTCTAATCTTCTTCACAAGCTGAATAAATTGATTTTTTTTTGGGACTTAATATGCATGACGTAGGCTTAATAATAATTTTCAATAGCCTTTGGTGAGTAAATAAGAAAGGCTTACCAGCTAACATGCTGACAACGGACAGCAGGATTTTTTCAACACTCTGCACCGGCGACCACCGCTCGGCACTACTCTCGTAGCCCATCGGATCGTCCCCGGGAGCGTGCAAGATAGATATGCAAACTCGGCCGTCCGTGTATACTGGAAATTACAAGTTATTACTTAGGGTAATGGTAAAATCATAATAGTTCAATCAACTATGTAACCCAGGTCCACAAGCTGAATAAATTGAATTTTGAATCAATTTATCATCATTGTATTGACTCACTACTGGGAATAGGACTCCTCTCCCATGAGCCATTTTTTCTTGTCTCGGCCAATCTTATCACAAATGACTTGTGAAATTGTGACAGTCAATTGCTATAAATTAGATAAAAGTTTACTTATTCTAAATTTCCAAGCAATCATTCTTTCATTGTCATGCATGTATTAAACACACGGATTTCCGGTCAGCACTAAAAAATTATAAATCAAAGGTAGAATTTAACTTTTTTTTTATGTAATTGAGTGACGAGACGAGCAAATCGCTCGCCTGTTTAACTGTAATAACTTTTAAGTAATCTCAATTATTCTGTTTGTACCCAATCCGAAGAACATATATTCTTCGAGTATATACCATGGTGTTTCTGTTTCAAGGTAGAAAAACAAAATAATCGCCTATAACACTAAAAGTAGTCTAGTATGTTGGCAGCTAAATAAAGCAGTGTTATAAATACAGAAATTGATTTGAATTCATTAATTCAGCATTTAAGTGCATTGTTCTTTTTGGTGAAGGAAAGAAAGATACAAAGAAGACCGGTTTTTATTTCCTAGTACATGATATTTGCCTTTCATCCGGTCTTTTGATTTGATAGTGCATCATATTTTACATATACTCAAGACACGGACTTTGAGTCTCCGAGTGGATATTGTTTTTAGGCCCATAATTTGTGTGCTTGAAAAGCTATGCTGCCATGTGATAATGTATATTGTATGCTTACTATTAGGATGAAACATGTCGCAAATGAACTGCATCTTGGGCGGGCTCAGTGGATAGTCTGCTGGGAAGAGCAGCTTGGCAGGAAATATCCCGCCTTCGAAACAAGTACCTTCTGGGCCACTGTGAAAATAACAACACATTTATTAGATTACTAACCACGGTTTTATACGTATTTTCCAGGATGAAAAATAAATGTAATAATCTAAGGTCTAAGGTAACCTTATACCAAATTTCCTCCAAATCTGTTTAGCCGTTTGGCGCGATCAAGCAACAAACATCCAAGCATTGACATTTATATATTAGTGGGTTTGACATGTGTGGCTCAGCTGCAGTACTCAGCAGTGACGTCTGCTATCAGCTCAGCAGTTCTGGGTTCGATTTCTGGCCAAGCAAATGCTTAAACAATTCTTTTTGATGTGAACATCTTGTGGTGAGTGGTCCTTAAATTTGCTTCTTCAATGGGAGACTATTCAGAAATCTGATGATAACAAAATAGGCAGATACAGTTTGACATTGCAGGTACATAACTAATATTAATTACACCACTCAATAGCCAAAAGACTAAAGAAATCATGCATATTTTTATGTTTGAAGAAAATGTTGTCTGTTACATGAACATAAAACATATATTATTGGTAATTAAGATGTTAACTTGCTCATAATGTTCTGAGGATAAATTTATTAGAACTGAAGGGTATTCTAGGCCATCCGAGATTATCTACGTCAGTCTCCCCGTCATAACCTCTTTTGTAAGAGCAACAGTAACAATATCTCTCTCACAAGGATAGGACTTCCAGGTCAGAGCAGTATGCATTACAATAATAATAGCAGCACTTACGTTATGAGGGCCTCCCATTCAAAGAAGTTATCTTCACTTAAAGGACCAGCTATGATGCCTTCTGGAGGATTTAGTGTCAGCTCTGAAACAAGGCAAATCAAAAATCTCACTATAGTTTCTAGGAGCAAAACTTTTCTCCCTAGTTCCTAAAGCTTCAATTTGCTAGGGTAGATTCAAATTTCGATCTTGGATTGGAATGTATGAAATCAATCAGTCAATCATTCAAATTCTAAGTGGGGCTGATACAACCTGCACTGACGTCTGGCTTGGTGTGTTGTGCATTGCCCCCCTACTGCCAGCCTACCCAAACTAGCCCAGCTCCTTAAATTAAAGGAGCATGGCCTGGGGTCGCTGGCATACCTCGTCCACTTATATTGCGTCAGGTGTTTTGGTACCTGAGACTTACCTATGTAGTATAAATAATATACAAACATTAATGTTTTCATGCCTTTATAATATTGGATTGTATAATAATAGTTGTTTCATACTGTCCATATATTTGATTGCATAATATAAACAAATAATATATAATTCATTTATTTAAGCCAAACAGACAATAAAGCTAGTACAATTTGGGAAACATTAGGAAGATAAACTAGTTATTTATAAAATGTAAATAAATATTACTAATTAGTAGCTATAGTCCTCACCAAATAAGAGGCCCGTTTTGACATTTCAAAAAAACCCCTAGTATGTAACTTGGAACGCTTTTTGCGCTAACTTTATAGTAGCATGCAATTTCTAACTACATATTACGAAACTCTCAAAAACAGTTACATTCTCAGTATTATTTTCTCAAATATTAGTGTTGTAAAGGTTGTATCCAATTAATAACTGAATTTCACCAGCTTCATTCGATTTTAATAATTGATTATTGTTTTGATTATTTTTCTTGAATTTTTGATTAAGTTAATAATTGACTTTGCGCTTCTGTGTTTGTAATTATTATTATAACTAATTTGTATCATGTTTTCATTGTATGTTATATAATTGTAATTTGACATGAATCAATTCTATAATGTTCAAAAATTAAAAATTAAAAAAATTAATAAATATCTAGAATAAAACAATAGCATTGAATAGTTAAACAAATATTGATTTTTCTCGTCAAAAGAAATCGGTGCCTTAAAACTCTAACACTAGGGCCAGTCACTCGGCTTGTAAAAACTTACTGACCTATTTTAATAGTAATTAAATATTGATTAGCTGGATTTGCAAGGGGGACTTCTTCGAGCCGTGGTAGCTCAGTGGGAGAGCCGCCGCTTCGCATTCTTGAGGTGGCGGGTTCAAACCCCGACTCGTACCAATGAGTTCTTTAGGACTTATGTACGAATTTACATACCACTGGCTTTTCGGTGAAGGAAAACATCGTGAGGAAACCTGCATATGTACTTAGTTCACGCAAAAAGGGCCGATTACCGGCCTAGTTGCGGAAAAAGAGCCCGCTCTCTATCTTTAAGGGGAGGTTTTCTGAATGTTGCCTTACTCGCATTCGAGTCTAAAAGTACAAAAGAATATCGCGAAGAAATGGATGCAAATAAATTCACTTTCGCTTTTTCTTGATTTTTTGTTATTGAGTGAATGTTATTTAAAACAAATTGACCTTTCATACCATTGTATAATTTCATAATACCTACGATATCAAAGTTTAAGTTATAGATTTGAGATTTGTATTAGTATATTCAGAACCTTAATTCGATGCACTTTACAATATATAATTAAATCGATCAAAAACTCATACAAACTTGAATCAACTTATTGTGAGTATCGAGTACCTAGTCGTATGATTACATCACTAGTTATGTTGCGATGTCATATGTCAAAACGGGCCTTTCATTTTGTGACGACTATAATTAACTATTTCAGGTTTTGGTTGGTTTGTACAAACTTCTGGGACCCTAGATCCCAAGCTAGAAGTCCTGTGTGGTAAAATCCTGTGGCTTTTATAAAACAACGAAGTTATAGTCGGGTCATTTTAATGTCACATTTGACGTCTGTCAGTTTTATCTTCATAGTGAGGTAACCTGCTTAAAACATCGATAAAAGTGAATGAATCAATACGGACTTGAAACATAATATGTGAATTTTTAAAATAATCAGGCGAATCCCTGTCCCATTATTATTTTTCTTTCGTAAAAAGGAGCAAAATAAGACAAGTGTCTTATTTTAAATAATTTAACAAAAAAAATGCATTTATTCAGTTGAACTAACAGAACTGTTATTAGTATTGTCATCTTCAGCACTGCTGTCAGCACTCAGAGATATTATTAATTCATTTTCAATAATATTGTCTATTCTCACATCTCGTTCAAAATCTTGTAAAATTATTTTCTTTGTTTTCTCTACGACTTTTCTACAGTCTTCTGCAGTGACTTAAAAAACATTGGTGGAGTAATCTGGCCAAGAAAGGCTAGCGACAGAAAGGAGTGAAAAGGGCTCGTCACAGGACACGCTGATCACGACACAGAAAAATAGTAATAATAATTGTCAATACTATGTTTACATTATCAGCAATAAAAGACTTAAATAAATAAACATAGTCAGTAAGATCAGTCCAATAAAAAAGCCGTGTCAGTAAATTGTACCTAACCAAATCAATGATTTTTCTATTTAGTTTTTTTTGTATTTTTATAGTTTGTTAAAAGAATAATAAATATTTATGTTTAATTATACCTAACCACAACGTGGTTATGAATTTATGGTGATATTTCTTCACAAGTAATCATTGCATTCGATTCAACTTATCAGCTTTCGATTTTTATAGTAACATCCCTAGTGTTTAAAAAGAAAAAGGGTTAACTGACGCAACATTGTAACAACGTTCAGTTCTTTACGAGATCGTAAATTATCTCGTAGAGCAGTAATTGTTTATTATGTTTAAAATGGTTTATTAAAAAAACAAATCATAAAATAACTCGTATCGGTCATTATTACAATAAATATGTAATCGTAATCAAGGGCGTCGCCAGCTTATGACTAAGGGGGGGGCAATGGGGCAATATTATGGAGGATAAAAAAAATAAACGCCGAGAGCATAAAGCGTTACACTTTGGAAGTCTTTGCCTCGATGACGATTGTAATAAGAACACGGTTCTAATATCAATGTCTAAAACTTCACAAGCCCTCGACAGCACAATAGAGTCGGGACAATTTAGACATTGGAGGGTACAGTAATTTCCACCCAGCTGAAAATTGGTAGGATTGTTTGAAACACCATCAAATAAAAAGTCACCATCGATCCGATACGTGCAAAAAATCTTACTCCGGGTAGAAGGTCACCAAAATGGGTTTTTCGCGATTTTCTCAAAAACAAT
This sequence comes from Alcis repandata, assembly GCA_949125135.1. NCBI lineage: Eukaryota > Metazoa > Arthropoda > Insecta > Lepidoptera > Geometridae > Alcis > Alcis repandata. The sequence goes on along the minus strand of OX421221.1, from coordinate 8,992,773 downwards.
TCAAGCTACTAGGAAACTGTTCAAGACAAGTATGTTCTCTATAACATTCCCTACAGTATTGCTTTTAAATGCATGTTGGTAGGACTCATGGTTTTGAGATATGTTGATATTCATTTCAGACCAGCCCAAAAAGATGACAATTTCTCTTAACGAAGCCTCGGTTAGCAGTAGATCATATCACAAGTTTGTAAATGAGTTTTCCTCAAGTTTTCAACATCGCTAAATCCGACAATCTCAAGAAACACTTTGAAAAATGACTCTTTGTGGCTCAAATCGGATAAATGATGATGATGGCTGACGAAAAATTTTACCTTTCGTATCTCGGAAACGGTAGAAGGATATAGAGGGGTACACCCGACTTTTGAAATGTAGATCAAATTTTTGGGGAAATGATAAAAAAATATAGTCGCCATCGCCATACAAAAAAGTTTGACAGTCATACAAATAAAAAAAAAAGGAAATGCTCACAGCTATGGAACCGCTGTAGATGGATGGAATGTACTTGAAGAAATATTATATTATAGATAATATTATTATTCTTAACAACAATCGAGATTCAGAAACAAAAATCCAAGATGGCGTATTTCATGTTTTCGTCAAATTCCAGTGAATCTTCCAGTGATCCTATGAGGGTGATATTTTGGATCTGGATCTACATATTATATTACACTGTTTAATGGTCTTGCGTTTTGGCAAATCTGATGATCGTGATGAAAATGGCGGCGATTTTTAAAACGGATGTCTAAATCTTAATGTTATTCTGAATATTTCAATATTTTCTACAATTTACATTAAACCTTGTGAATTTATTAACGTTTTGTCATGCGATGCGGAATTTATTAATAGGTAAGGAAGTGAATTGCTCGCACTTTGGTCGCTTTGCGGCTAGCTACATTTGATCTCTAGGGGGGGGCAACTGCCCCCCCCTGCCCCCCCTTGGCGACGCCCTTGATCGTAATTGAAAAAAGTTAAGCAATTGTGCAGTTGCTAACAAAACGAAAAGATATATTATTTATGCCCGCCGTTACAAGGTTACATTGTTAAATTTCGATGAATTTTCAAATGTGACCTATTAAAGTGGCCCGACTATAGGTAAAGTTTTCAACGGGAAAACTTTAATACTTTATCTGCATTAGAATTATTGGCACCACAATATAGGGGCTCTGTTGGGCCTATATACATTCAGTCAAAAAAGTATCGGGAATGGATGATTTGTTTTGGGTTCCAAATTCAAATTTTTGTTTTTATTGTTGTTGTTAGATTGGCACAACTGTTTTCCATTTTGGCGCGGAGTTTGAGTTGCGTCTGTTATTTAGATTAAATATGGTGCTGTTTTTAGTTAGGTCATATCTAGTGTGTATTACGAATTTCATCATGGACAAAAACATCGAACAAAGTTGCAACTGCAACTGAAGTTAACATCGCAAAGGTGAAGGAAATAGTGACTGAAAATCCTCACTCAACTTTGAGAGAGATAGCCGCCGAACTTTCTGGATCCGTACCATTTTAAGTAATCATTTGGGTATGAAACATGTTACCGCTCGGCTAGTCCCAAAAGACCTGAATTTTCTTCAAAAACTCAATCGCATGAGAGTCGCTGAGGACATGCTAGAACGAGTCAATTCCGACCCAACATTTATGAAACGCATTGTTACTGGTGACGAGACGTGGGTTTACGAGTTTGACATGCAAACTAGTCAACAAGCTTCGGAGTGGCGCCTTCCAACTGAACCGAAACCGAAAAAACCACGCCAAAGTCAATCAAAAGTCAAAGTCATGTTGACTGTTTTCTCTGACTATCGCGGTGTTGTGCACTCGGAATTCTTGCCGGAAGGTCAAACGGTAAATAAAGAATATTATTTGAGTGTATATGCGGCATTTAAGAGAGCAAATTCGACAAAAAAGGCCAGATTTGTGGAAAGAAAATTCTTGGATTTTGCACCACGATAATGCGCCTTCGCACACGGCCATCATTGTGAACGAATTTTTGACCAAACACTCAACAAATACCATCGAGCAACCACCATATTCACCAGATATGGCTCCAGCCGACTTCTTTCTTTTTCCTAAACTCAAATTATCACTTCGTGGCACCCGTTTTCAATCGGTAGGAGACATAAAGGAGAATTCGAGGCGAGAACTCAACTCAATTCCGGAAACAGCGTTTAAAAAATGTTTTGATGATTGGATTATTCGTTGGCGTAAGTGTATCGTTTCTGAAGGAGCATACTTTGAAGGTGATAAAATAAATTTGGATGAATAACAAACATTTTGTGTATTATTGATATTTTCCCGGTACTTTCTTGACAGAGTAGTATATGATAACGTCTGTTCTATTATGTGCTTGGTCTTGGCATATCCTGGCATTTGGGTAAGTACAATAATAATTTAATTTGATACTAATTGCCTAGATTGTTTACATTTGTATGGAATGATTATACCTAGAAGCGACTAGGACCACTTTTAGACCCGGAACGACGTTTTATTTAGACTAAACAGATGATTTGTTTGATTTAATTTATTTAAACCTTAGTATTCGAGATCTTAAAGACAAATACAGTGTGCTTGCCCTTTTAATACTTACGTTTGTATTCTGCCATTAATCGTCTGAGAGCCGACCCTGCCATTTTAAAAAATTGTACGCAAAAATAAACCGACTTTCAATTAATTAGGTATCACGGTATCACTGTTTCGCCCAAACCAAAACTACCCAATTTTTCCCTACCAAAATTTACAAAACCAGAATAAAATCCGAATCTGAATTTAGAATTTAGGAATGTCTGCCAGCCGTAGCCGTCGGTGAACAATAAAAAACGTCAGAATCAAGCCAACAGTCAACATCAACTTGACACATGACTTAATTGTCACTTCTCAAAACTTGAACCTTTTTTCTTTCCTTCGGAATAGATTTTGTTTTGTACTCTGTGCTGGTGGAAACAATCCTTGTTACACAGATGAAAACCTCAGATTAACAGATAGAACCATAATTGCTACTTTGTAAAAAAGAGCAAGATGGCAAGTGCCAAAAACGGTTGAAAAAGAGAGACAGACATTTCACTTTTTGTCCCCGTCGCTGTAACCGTGCCAAGGAGGGCAAACCACAGATTAGGAATAATAGTTACAACGTGAGCCGTCTACGATTTGTAGCTGCCAGGTTGTGAATTATGTTTGCCCAGGATTGTACCCAATAAATTAATAAATAATAAATTTATTGGACTATTTCTTATTTCCCGCTGACCCAAAACTAAGATAAGGTATATTATTTTCGCAACTTAGAAATGTAAAATCGGTAGAAAAATCGGGATAATTTCCTTGTATTCTCTGAAATCGTGGAGAAATCGTTGCATTTCGGTAGGACAGACCCCTCGGTAGAAATACCGAAAAATCGGTAGTTTCGAGACCACTGCCAGAGACAGCCAACTCTTCAATAATCACTTCATTATCGATTAACACCCTAACTACGGTTGCCAACTTTAGAGGTTTTCCCCCCAGATTTAGGGGGTTTAAATGAGTAGGGGTTTTTTTATGGGTCTGAAATTTTTAGGGGTATTTTCAGGAATTTTTTGACACATTAATATTTTTAAATTTTTAATAACAATATTCAATTCTTGACCTAGCGACATAAAACGACATCTAGTACGTAATTCTACAACCACTCTGTGGTGACTGGCGGCAATACTGGCGCTACTGGCAGTCATTTTATTGTCTGTGCATATGGCGGTTATTGCAGTTGTGTTTAGGGATGTCTAAAACATTTATAAATTCAAAGATTCTGCCCTAAATTAAAAATATATAGTAAAATAAAACCTCCTGCATCGATTGACACCAAAAAATTAATACTTTCCCGACAAGTTATGTGAAATAACTCGTTTTAAAATTACCATTTAATTAACAAACGTAATTTTTGCCGGAAATGTTACAGTTTTTGAGAAGATAGACGAATTGGGAACTTTGTATCAAAATTATACGGCTAAAAAACTTCTTATCAATTTCTTTGTACGATTTGCAATTTTTTAAGCCCACGAAAAAGTGGGTTCACCGGTAATTCTGCGGAAATATTTCAAATTGAAATTGATAAAAACTATCCTTCGAAGGGTAGTGGCGATACAACTGTTAGGCCGTAGTAGTCGCAGTAGTCAAATTACATCAAAATTTTTTTTGAATAATAATTAAATATCGAATAATTCCATAAAAATCTATTATAAAAAATCATTATAATTAATAATAAGTGTCTGGGTGTCCAATTTTTAACATATTTTACTTTCATAATTTAATTAGATGTACTACTGAATTTGACCTTTTAAACATCCTTCAACTTCAACTCGTAATTTTTGGCTTTTGTCAGAAATAAATATCTATACTTCTATACTAATATTATAAAGAAGTAAAGTTTGTGTGTTTGTTTATTTGTTAAATTGTAAGGGGTAATCTCGGGATCTACTGAACCAATTTTAAAAATTCTTTCACCAATAGAAAGCCACATTATTGCTGAGTGTCATAGGTTATATAAAAAACCGAAAAATAAAAAGGCTTTTACGTGGTAGTCCGTTTTGCAAAGTGAATCGGAGAAAAAACGGTCCGGACGGCGCGCGATGGCTTCGGGTTTAATTAACACTAGCTGACCCTTGCCCACTTCGTTGGGCACTTTGCAAAACGGACTACCACATAAAAGCCTTTTTATTTTTCGGTTTTTTATATAACCTATGACACTCGGCAATAATGTGGCTTTCTATTGGTGAAAGAATTTTTAAAATCGGTTCAGTAGATCCCGAGATTACCCCTTACAATTTATCAAATATACAAACACACAAACTTTACTTCTCTAGAATACTAGTATAGAAGTATAGATTAGGCCCAACGAAGTGGGCAAGCGTCAGCTAGTAGTATATTATACACGGGCTGACTGGTTATACACTTGACATATCCTAGGTTATTATAGTACTCATCATTATGAGCAACTTTTACTATGGGACCAATCCGGAATTCGCGAAAAAAATATCAGCTGTTCCATACATTTTGTCAAGGGTCATTGACATTTTTCTATGGAACAGCTGATTTTTTTTTCGCGAATTTCGGGTTGGTCCCATAGTAAAAGTTGTTCATAATAATGAGTACTATGATAACCTAGAACATGTCAAGTGTCTAACCAGTCAGCCGGTATATAATTGTTTATATGAATATAGTTATTTAACACAATTTTGCCAGTTAGTACATCCTGTCTATATTTTTTTATGCTTGAACGTATGTTTGACATTAGCATATGTCAGATAGGATACCGCAAAAAAAATGAATATTCTTACGACGATTGTTACAGCATAATTCATTCATCAATAAATCATCATTCATCAATTCATTCTAAATCATTATGAATTTATTTATTTATTTTTTAGGGGGACAACTCTCAATAATTAAGGCGATTTTAGGGGTTTTTGACACAAACTTTAGGGATAAATATTTTTGAGAGTTGGCAACACTGTAACTAACAGTGACATTACAAATTTGTCCGAGCGCCGGCATACATCAGCCCTTGTTCCCAAGATTGTAATAAATCAGTTTTTGCATAAATATACTTGAAAGACAACAATAAACGCCATGTCTGACGAGAAAAAGACCGACGAACATATCAACCTAAAAGTTTTAGGCCAGGACAATGCCATCGTCCAATTCAAAATTAAGAGGCACACTCCTCTGAGGAAGCTCATGAACGCGTACTGCGATAGAGCTGGATTGTCGATGCAAGTGGTGCGTTTTCGTTTCGACGGGCAGCCTATAAATGAAAATGACACTCCAACATCTTTGGAGATGGAAGAGGAAGACACCATCGAGGTGTACCAGCAGCAGACGGGCGGCGCTCTCTTCCTGTTTCTCTAAGAAGTGTCCATTTCCATCGGGATAAAAGTGGCGTGCCCACCAATTTTAATTTTAAGTTAACGTATTTAATCAAATTATGTACTTTTGTGTTGATAGGTGGAATTTTTGAGATGCACAATCTTTTCAAAGCTACTTAGACATCTCGTACCTACCTATCTAAAAAAAATAAAGAAAATGTAAAAAAAAATAAAAATCTATTTTATTTTACCTACCTCCTTTTTTTATACCTAGACAAAACCACCAAAGAGATTATCACTGATAAATAGAATTACCCTGATTTTAGTCTGTATTACATAATTAATTAATAATACAATAAAGGCTGAAAAAGGTTAAAAAAAATTAAGAATTGACAAATTTTATTCCATGCTCTAAGAAATGGCGCAATTGGTATAATAAGGGTTACGAGTTACCTATCCTTATTAATAATTATACCATTAAGTACTCCATGACCCTAGCTTTAATCTTTATATTTAGATTATTTTGTAGCAAGTGGTTCTTATTGTGTTCAAAATTTTTCGATAAAAGCTGTTTCGTTTCGTTGTTTTTAAAGCAATCTACCTACATATTTTAAAGTTGTAATAATTAAAATCTCAGGTCAAAGTATAAATATAGTCGCTTAGACAAAATGAATCCATTGGCAATTGGTAATTGTTATGTTGATATTATTGTAACTAGTGTTATTTGAATTAAACAGAATCTTCAAGCAATATCTACTAATCTAAATCTATCCCTACTTTTAAACATAGATAGCTACAAATTTTACAAAGATGTAAAGTTTGTGCGTGTGTATGTAATATGTATGTAGAAGGTACCCTCTGAAAATACTGGTTGGAATTAAAAATTGTTTTCAGCAATGGAAAGCTATACTATCCCTGCTACATTCTATGTTTTGTAGCCCTAAAGCTGCGAGGGCGAAAGCCGAGCACCGGCCACAAAGTCCCGGTCATCAACTAGTGTGCAAAATTTTATTTTTCAGAAACCTCCCTGGAAAAAGAACAAGAAAACGTAACGCAGTCACAGACAATTACAGCACCTTCACAGAAAACTCCCCCTTGCAGAAACTTACAAGTATTAATTTAGTAGTTTACCTAAATCATTATTCTCCTACCCTCATACCTCTATCCCACTTATATGAAGTGTATTCGGCACTTGGTAGGTATGATCATGAGATTTTCCTTTTCTCCATTCCTAATTTTTACCCCTGATACCTGAATTCTATCTGAAGTCTATCTAATCTATATTTAGAGCCAAATATTATGTAGCTTACTACATAATAGCAAACCAAGACCAGACTAGAAACCAAATACCAGCCAGAAAAAAAATGTTTTTATTAAGAATTTTATAGGTAGCTACGACATGGTAAGCAATTATTGAAATAAAAATGTCGTGCTCCGTGGCAGAACCACCAAGTTATATTTATGTACTAAATTGTGTACTAAATTATGATTTGATAATGAACAGGTGATAGTTTTATTAATGTATATTAATAGTATGTTAAGGTAACACCTACAGTTTTAGCCTATTATTAGATTAAATGCCCGTTTTCACCAACAAACCCTACATTTTAGGGGACACATTCAAGTAGTTGTCATTTGGTTTTCACCAACATTTAGGGGATATACGCTAGGGGTGACCCTAAATCTTACGGGCCCGAATTCCGAGCCCCTATCGAATCCCTAGCTACAGGACACTTTAGTTTTGACGAAGTTCACAATCTGCTCTTGCCAAATTTGTGAAATGAAAGATGATGTGATTTCTTAGAAAATATTGATGCTTTAGAATCCATTAAACTAATAGCAAATTCTAGATTACTAGTGCGTCCTTGGCTTTTTGTGAAAGACCCGACTTCTTTTCGAAATATGATGATAGACTTTTTCAGAAGATATAGATTGTCCAAGGATAGTGTTATTTTTGTTGGACAAAATTGAGCAACCGCTGGAATATCCTGATGATAGGTAAGTCATGGCATGGGTTAGTACTGCAACCTATAATACCTATCTAGCTAAATACATTTTATTTACAGAAACCAATCTGTCTCCTATAAAACAATTTTTGTGTGCTATGCAGTTTGTTGCTACCGGTAGTCATTTGCAGACTGTAGCAGATATAGGGAGGGATTAGCGTTGCAACATGTAGCCGGATTATTAAGAGTATCAGAAGCAATTGTAAGTCTGCAAAGAGAGTTCATAATGTCTCCAGAGACAGAAGAGGAACAACTCCAGATGAAAGCCGAATTTCATAAAATTGCACAATTCCCTAATGGGGCGTACAGATTGTACACACATAAAAAATAGTCATCAGGTTGGGAGCTACCTATCTAAACTAGCTATAAGATATAAAAGCTAACAGTACCGAAGTATCTACATATTTGCATAATTTCTTACAGGTGGTGGTGATGCTGAACTGTTTAGGTACAGGTAGGGTTATATGTCAATAAATATGGAAACAATTAGTGATTTAAAGTTGTTGATAATGGATGTTGTTGCCCGGTGGTCAGGTTCTACTCATGATTCTACAATTTATCAAAAAAGCAGACGTCATGCAAAATTTAACGGAGGACAATATAGAGGTTCTTATTTGCTAGGGGACAGTGGGTATCCGTGGATTAGGGCGGGGCGTGTGTGCGGTCTCAGATCACTGAATGGTAAGTTGATACTAGACAGTACGTGTGACAGCCCAAGGGCATGCATCTACGTACCACGAAGCATCACGGCTGTGCCCCTCACGGAATTCTGTTCTAGGGATCTGGCAACAGCCAGAGTCCAGAACACCGGAGAGGACAATGGCACGATGATCATTGCGTCCGCTTACATGCCAGCCGACGAGGAGATCCCGCCGAAACACGTGGAGGATTTGATCAGGTACTGTGAACATAATTCCTTCAGATTAATCATCTCAGCAGACACAAATGCACACCACCCGTTGTGGGGTATGCGTGCAGCAAACAGCAGGGGAGAAGAATTGGTAGACTTTCTTTTCACAACAGATCTCTCCATAGTGAACAGGGGTGCGGAGCCTACTTTTGTCACCAGTAGATGCCGCACAATAATTGACCTAACTCTAGCAACAGGTAGCCTCATAGGAGCCATCAAGAACTGGCGCGTGTCCGATGAGTCCTCATGCTCTGACCACAGATGGATACGTTTTGAGCTGGGACTGATTGTTACACCGCCAACACCAACACGAAATCCTCGACGTACGGACAAGGTAAAATTTTGTAACTCACTCAATCAACACCTCGATCCCGTTACCTCAGAGGCATATCTTAACAGTACAACCGAAATAGAACAGACGGTAGTACACCTAACAAATGGTCTTACCAGGAGCTTTCAGGAGGCCTGCCCCCTATCCTCAAACTATAACAACAAAAATGGTAACCGAGGGTGGAGCAGAGAACTGGAAAGACACAAGACAAAGGTACGCAAACTGTTTAACAGAGCCATGAACACATACAATGACGAAGACTGGAACAAGTACAGCACCGCCAGGTTAGAATATAAAAAGCGGCTACGTTCCAGGAATCGTAAGTCATGGAAAAGGTTTAGCACAAACATAGAGACGAACACACAAGCAAATAGAATCAGGAAAATCCTTGCGGCCGATCCTATTCGCGTAATCGGCTCACTTAAACAACCTGACAATACTTTCACAAAAACAGACACTGAAACAAACAACCTACTCATGCAAACCCATTTCCCGGAATGCCAAATCACTAACAGTACCACATGGAACGTAAGTGTAGGGACTCCACCCACAGAGGACGACTGGTTGGTCGCAAATACAGTAGTCACTAGGGACAGGATAATATGGGCCATAAACACCTTCCAACCCTTCAAAACAGCAGGCCTGGACGGCATTTTCCCCGGTCTGCTACAATGGGGATTACAGCGTATAGATAGGACACTACATCTCATTTTCACGGCGTGCCTAGCCTATAGGTACGTTCCACTTGCATGGAGAGAGGTCAGGGTCCTATTTATCCCGAAACCAGGTAAGAGTGACTACACGGAACCCAAAGCGTATAGACCGATCAGCCTAACATCATTCTTACTTAAAACACTAGAAAGATTATGTGATCGGTATATAAGAGACAACATATTAACAGTGACACCACTGCACCCGCAACAACATGCTTACAGTGCAGGCAAATCCACAGAATCGGCCCTGCACAAAGTAGTAAGCACGATCGAACAAGATATTAAAAACAAAACGTTATGCCTAGGCGCCTTCATCGACATCGAAGGCGCCTTTGACAAAACGAACTTTAGCAGCATCAAAACGGTACTCAGGAAGCATAATGTTAACGTGACGCTGAGTGAGTGGGTCATTAACATGCTGAAACTCAGGGCGGTGAGAGTTGATACGGCAGGTACCACAAGAGGGATAGTATCCAGGGGCTGCCCACAAGGAGGTGTACTATCACCACTGCTCTGGAACATGGTGGTTAATGACCTTATCACAAAGCTGAATGAACAACGCTTTCTCACGGTGGGCTACGCTGATGATCTGGCCATCCTTATATCGGGACACTTTGCAAGTGTAGCATGTAATATTATGAACAATGCGCTAAGGATGGTAGAAAGCTGGTGCATCAATTACGGATTGTCCGTGAATCCAAATAAAACACAACTAGTTATGTTCACCAACAAAAGAAACCTAGGGGGTTATACACTACCACATCTGTTCAATACTCAGCTGTCACTAACGGATGAGGTAAAGTACCTAGGTATCATACTGGACAGCAAATTAAACTGGGCAAATCACCTCCAACACAAAATCAAGAAATCTATCATCTCTTTCTGGCAATGCAGGAAAATGATAGGTAAAACCTGGGGGCTGTCCCCAAAAATAACACTATGGCTATACAACACAGTAATTAGGCCCTCTCTAACCTATGGAGCCCTAGTCTGGTGGCCTAGAACCAAACAGAACACCACAATAAACAAACTGAGAAAATTCCAGCGACTGGGATGTGTAGCCGCAACTGGATGTATGAGAACAACCCCAACTACAGCCCTGGAGGCACTGCTGAATCTCCCACCGTTGCAGCTACACATCCAGCAGGAAGCCGCGGCCTCCGCATATAGGCTCCGAGCACTCAGCCTCTGGGAGCAAAACACAACAGCAACCCACACAACGATTATAAAGGAATGTGCAGTGGGCAACCCTGACATTCTCTCTATCTATGATAGGGTGCCCAAGCAACACATCTTTATTAAAAGCTATAGAGTACAATTACACGAAGAGCCTAGTGTAAACACTAATACACTAGAACTTAGGATTTACACTGACGGCTCTAAGACCAACACAGGTACAGGTACAGGAGCTTTCTCTGAAGAGCTGAATATCCACACGGCTTCAGCTCTGGGGTCTTTCAGCTCCATTTTTCAAGCGGAATGTGCAGGTATCATTCAAGCGGCCACAGCAATATTAAACAGAAAGGTAACTGGCTATAAAATCAGGATACTCTCTGACAGCATGGCGGTTCTTCGAGCACTGCAAAAAGTTGAACACTCCTCAGGGCTAACAGTTCAATGTCACCATCTGCTAGAGAAGGTCAGTAAGCACAATACACTGACTCTTCAGTGGATTAAAGGGCATAGTGGATCCAGAGGTAACGACGCGGCTGATGAACTGGCACGGAGAGGCTCGGCAATGCGCCCTGTCGGACCAGAGCCAATGATCCCTCTACCTTTCAGCCAGATTCGGACCTGGATTCGACAGAGAACATATAAACTACACCAAGAACACTGGGCAAGTACACAAGATTGCAGGCAGTCAAAGGAGGCGTTCCCGGAACTGAACCCGAGAACCTCCCGAAAGCTCCTCAATCTCAAACGGGACAAGCTCCGACTTTTCGTCGGCATAGTCACCGGTCATTGCCCACTAAACAAACACCTGTTTACCATAGGTGTCACAGACAGCCCCCTATGCAGGGGATGCATGGAGGCAGAAGAAACGGCCAGGCACGTGCTCCTGGAGTGCGATAGCGTGGCATCTCAAAGAGCGAAGTTCCTGGGAGCACCGGGAACCCTGCGGGAGGCCTGCAGCGGGACGCGCAAGCTGCTGGACTTCCTGGAGGACATCGGGTGGCTGGAGTAGCTGCCGTCACCCGCTCACGCAAAAAGGGCCGATCACCGGCCTAGTTGCGGAAAAGAGCTCGCTCACCAAGTACCAAGTACCAAGTGGGTATCCATTGAAGGTAATAAATAAATTTTAACACAAAACCGCAATTCTGTAGTATAGCCACCACCTGAAAATAAACAACAACTTTTTTTTCTATTATTTAAGAAGTGCCAAAAAAACATTTCTTAATTTAATTACAATCTAGCCTCCGGCTAATAAGTAATTTAAATCTAACTTAAATTACTAGGTAACTAATTACTAAGAATGTGTCCAATTACACTTTTCTTATTGTTTCTATTAAGGCGAAGACACAATGTTCACGTGTTCTTTATACTTTACACTTTCACTATAATCACTACTTAACTTATGACTAACACTACACTAGCTCGAACGGTTTTGTTCTCTTAAGTCTTTAACTATATCAGTGTGGTCGAGGAGCTGGATGGCCTCGACATTCACATGGTGGTGAAGTCTGTTTTGAGTGAGCTTCTGCATACCTTTGTATAACTTTGTCTACATTTGATTTGAAGGTCCCGGTGGAAGTCTGTGTTTCTTACGTACCATGGTGCATCTGTTATGTCCCTCAGTACTTTATTTTGAAACCTTTGTATGTACCATAACCTTTGTAACAACAACTGACATTAATAAATTCACATAACTATAATTTTATTTCCAGAGTAATTTACTAACTCCTTACTTGAACCAGCAAGTCGGCCAAAGAAGATGTAATGAAGCCCATATCAAGACCAGAAATGTTGTTGAGTGTCAGTATGGTGTGTTAAAAAGAAGATTTCCAGTTCTAGATCTAGGTTTGATGTTCAAAATGCAATAAAATGTTAGTAGGTATAGCATGCTGTGTTCTACACAACTATGTATTATAAGAAAAGAAGAAGAGCCTATAAATGATGGAACAATCCCCAACTTGGAGCATTTAATTACACAAGAACAGATTCCCTCAATACAGATGGTCACCAATGATCCATTTTATGGTTTCCAAAGAAACCAAGTAACAATTTGAAAATATAAATTTAATTAATTAATATTAATATTTTACAAAACAGCTTTTTTTTATTTAAAATTCTAGGTCTTTGAAAGCTGCTTGCAATTATAATAGATTTTTTTTGCAATATCTTCCTTTTTCTTATATTTTTTATTACTGAAACTTTACGAGCCCATCGCTTGTTCATTATTTTGTGTAGATATTGGCCTTCGAGACCATAGTGGTGTTATTGTATTTTGTTCATTGACTGTGACCTGAAACAAGTTTGTTTAAATAGAGAATATTTATGATGTCTGAAAAACGATTTATTAACTATAACCTCTAGTTCGATACATACATCTGTTGAATAATCAGTGTATTCTGTATGTTTCTTCTGCTGCCATTTCATTTGCTATTTTAAATACTTTGAATAATCTAATAATTATCTAAAATCTTCTCTCAGTTTGAATGAACAGCAACAACAACAATGAAGAAAGTTTTAATGACAGTTCAGAATCAGAACATTGTGTCAAAACGTCACTGACATTTAACTTTTTTTGGCCCAATAAAACTTTAAAAAGCCTCTTAATTTTCATTATTTCAACACAATTTTGAACAAATGTGGTTGTCAATTAAATTTATTGTTCAAATAAACAATTATAGTCGTCACAAAATAAGAAGCCCGTTCGGACGTTTGTCATTGCGACGTAACTAGTGATGTAACCATACGACTCGGTACTCGATACTCACGCTTTATCAATTCAAGTTTGTATGAGTATTTGATCGATTTGATTTTGTATTGTAAAGATTATGGTTACGATTCGAAAATTTATCTTAAACTTGATTATTAAATGTATAATGAAATGATACGAAATGGTGCGAGAGGTCAATTTGTCTTTAATTTAATATTTTTAGTTACAATAATATTTATTCAATCACAAATAAACAAGAAAAAACGAAAGTGAATCTTAATTTCCATAATTTTCTTCGGATGATGAGCCAAAATCGTCAGTTGAGATCGTCAATTCAATAATTAATTGGTTACAACTTACAAGTTACAACACTAATAATTTTATTATGTATTTGAAAAAAGAAGACTGAGAACGAAACTGTTTTTGAGAGTTTAGTTAAAATTTTGTCATTACATGCTACCTTATAGTATGCGCGAAAAGCGTTCCAAGTTACATTCTACGGTCTTTCTCAAGTGTCCAAACTGGCCTCTTATTTTGTGACGACTATAGCTTACCAAGATAATTATATTTATCTAGCTGACTCGACAGACGTTGTCCTGTCAAAAGCCATTGCGTAACTATAGCAACCGTAGTATGTTGATGCTAACTTGTCAATTTATAGTAAAAATTATCAGTTTAATTATATATAATTTGCAATAAATTAAAATTGCGACTATAATTTGAGATTTAGACTATCCTATCTCTCAAGTTGGATCGAACTGCACATGGTGTGCGAATTTTGTTATAATCGGTTAAGTGGTTTAGGAGTCCATTGAGGACAAACATTGTGACACGAGATTTATTTATATTCTGACTCGACAGACGTTGTCCTGTCAAAAGTCATTGCGTCAATTCTATGTCAAATGTCAAAAGTTGCGTAACTATAGCAACCGTAGTATGTTGATGATATAGTAAAAATTATCAGTAGGTATATATATAATTTTCAATAAATTATAATTGCGACTATAATTTGAGATTTAAACTATCTTAACTCTCAAGTTGGATCGAACTGCACATGGTGTGCGAATTTTATTATAATCGGATAAGTGGTTTAGGAGTCCATCGAGGACAAACATTGTGACACGAGATTTTTATATATTAAGATGATTAATACGCTTTTTTTTAGTAAAAAAATAAATGCGGATGTTTACCGGAAAAAAACCGATGAAACAGCAATCTTTTTAAACAATATGAACGTCACTTAATTATATGTGGGGACACAAAGTGTCACTTCACACTAAAAACAAATTTAGGTTAGGGGTTTGTTTAGGTGATGTCTTACATATGCTAAGAGATATTCAATTGGGATGGTTTAGGTACCACTGGTGAAAACGGGCATTTTATTGTTTTCGTCACGTTTCAACATTTTATACGTAGGCGCCTGAAAAAATAACTTAGCAAATATTGTATTACCCATCTGCACATAGATTGGACTAGGCGTTCTGATTTTTTAAATTCATTTTTTTAATTATCCTGTAATGTCTCACTGCTGGACAAAGGTCTCCCCCAATTGTGACTATTTAATAATAATTAATAACTATACTGGTTGTTGCAGCTTATCAATTTAATTACAGTTTTATTTTACTCCCACAGTACAAATGTAGTATAGTTTGTACTTAGTTGCCTAAATTATTCAAAGGCTGGCCTTGGTTGTTGCTCTTTTTTGTACTAGGCCATTTTGCTAGATCTAAAATTCCATTATAAACTGATGAGAAAGAAAATTATGGTGATTGTTTTGCGTAATATTTCCAGCAATGGGAGGACGAACCGCACGCTATGTTTGTGTGTCGTATGTGCAAAAAGACGTTTTACAATGCGAACGCTCTGCAGAACCATAGAAACACCCAGCACGAGGGCGGCGAGGCGTCCTGCAGCGAGACAGAATACCACACTCCCACGTACTATGATGATCAGGTCAGTGTCCCTCTGTGCATGGGAGCTACTGGAGCTAGGTACAAGGCCCGTGTCTTAGGCTTGGCATTAGGTCTTTGTCTCACTTTTCCTTCAGCTGACAGAGCGAGACGAAATCCAGCAGGCCTAGCACGGGCTGCAGACAGTATTTTCACCGCTTTTGTTCTGCGAGAAACGTACCTACAAAAATATCTAAATTATAGCTTTGTTACGTCTATGGGCGAATAAAAACGGGGCAAAGACAATCTGTCCACTGCCTATATGTTAGGCATACAGGGCGACAAATAAACAAACACTCACATACAATTTATAATGTAGTAGGAACGGATTACAATTTTGCGCAGATTCAGTTCTCGTTCTTGAAATGATGCGAGCTTTAATGATTCCCAGACAATAAATCGTTACTAAAATAATAAACTGCTACAGCTGTTGCATATTGTAGTGTTGGATGCTATGGTAGATATTTATATCTTCCTTCTGAATTAGCTGCGATTTCCATCTAAGTCTAAGTCCCTGTATTCATTTAATTTGAGAATAGTACACCTTCCAAAAAGTACCGTCTCGTACCACAATGCAATGGTATCTCACGATTTTCTTTATCGGCAGCTCAATACCATCAAATCAATATCAGAAACTATTATCAAGGGCGCCGTGCTTTTGCCATTGACAGCTACATTATTTGTGTTAATCTCTTAACAGAACTACATAAGCGGCTTCAAGTTCGTCCCGAGCCCGACGGCTGACACTTCTTCCGACTCAGTCCACGACGGCCTCACTACGAGAATGTTTTATCAAAACACCACTTATATCATAGTGAAGGTAGACGGCGCCATAGGAGAGGCAACAGCGCTCGACGGCGGGATAAAGCCCATTGATTTGAGGTACCTAATATAGTTTTCCAGGCCTCGGCTAGGGCCCCTGATGCCAACGCAGACCATCAATTGCGCAGAAAAACAAACACCCGATTAAGTAACTTTTTATTCGAAAACTTTGTAATTTAAATTCTCAGGCCTTTACTGTCAAATTCATGAAAGCCCTGGATTCGTTAATTCAACTAAGTACGGTTAACATCACTTTGAAAGGGGGTTTTAAGAACTTCCCGAGTAACTTCTGCTAACTGTGAACTTTTAAACTATTAAAGCCCTAAATTCTGGCTTATATTTACGTGTGGTCAGCGACTTTCGTGTCTCTTTTTCTCAGTTATATAAAAATTGTTTTTCAATTGCTCCTAGGGGTCCTTTCACGTGCACGTTTCCAATGCCGCTGCGCCCCGACCTGCAATGTCGTCAGATTTTCTTCAACTGCTGTGATTATTCTCTGCACTACCGCGAAGAGCACACTAAGCGAAGGAAAGCTGCGCTCCGGTGTCAAGTGTGCGAGAAACGGCTCGATAGAGACTTTAACCCCAACGACTCGCTTGCGACTCAGCTGCAAACCGCTAACCAAGTAACATTCTCTTGTCGCATGTGCGGGCAGACGTTCCTAGATAGCTTTGAATACGACGAGCACAACCGCATCGTGCACGCTAAGATGAAGCCCCACCAGTGCCCGCTGTGCGCGAAACGGTTCACCCAGCAAGGGGGCTTACAGCAGCACATGAGGATGCACTCCGGAATCAGGCCATTCGCTTGCACATTCTGCCCGAAAGCGTTCACGCAAAAGGCCGGTTTGGACCAACATCTACGCACGCACACTAAAGTGAAGCCCTTCAAATGTGTTATTTGCAACAAGAGTTTCTCCCAGTCGGTGCATCTTAGACAACATATGCGCACACATACGAATATCCAGCCGTTCGAGTGTTCGGTGTGCGGGCGGAAGTTCAAGCAGAGTAGCCATTTAAACTTCCACATGAGATCTCACGTGACGGACGGTACGATGCCGATGGAGAGCTATGCCCAGGTCATTCAAGAACAGAATTTGGAATTTTTGAACCTGTCTAATCTACAGCCGATTCAAGATGGGGAGACTATGTATTACGCAGCAGAAATAGCACCTTCTGTATGTTCTAACAGTTACGGTTTTCAGTCGCAACTCTGAATGGTTCTTATAAAGCTATGTGATCCTTGATACCATAACCATACTCCTTTCGGAATACGGTACATAAGTAAGATAAGGAACATACCTAGGTGTTGTATGAATATTTTTAAGTACCTACCTAGATTTTATATTGTAATTTCAATAGAAAAATATATTATAATTTGGCTTCCATTCGTTTATAAATGCATGCTATTAATTTACTTTGCTAGTTAAGCTGTCATGTTATTTTCGACCGACTTCCAAAAAGGAGACGGTTCTCTATTCGCCTGTTCCTTTTTTTGGAATGTATGTTTTATTATTTAGTAGGTAAGTGATGCCTACCGTTTGTTTTGATTACATTTCATTAAAATAAAAACAACCTATCTTTCTATCTATCTTTAGTTATGTTTGTAGTAGAGGGTAATCTCTAAAACTACTAGTTATTTGACGAATGGAAACCTACACTATCCCTAAGTGCTATAGACTATACCTATTTTATAGCCCCAAACCAGCGAGGCGTAAAGCCGATCTGCACCGGGCATGAAGTCTCAGGCATCATAGTAAGTAGGTATTATAATAAAATTGAAAATTGACAATTGTTGTATGAATATGAATGAATTATTTAACGTGGTCCTGGGGCTTGGCAAATAAATGAAAAGGTCACTGTTTGTCCAGGGTTTTTTATTTGCACTATTCGAATGGCTTTACAGTTTTTATTTATAATTAAAACTAAACTTCTGAATAATAACTCGTTAAGACTAGGTTTTCCCAAAAACAGCAGTTTGCAAAAGACTGTATAAATTCTTCTAGTGTTACCTAAACTATGATTGTATTATTTTTAATATCTTCAGTTCTTTTAAATTTATTTATCAGAACAGAAACACGAATACTAAATAATTACTCGATAGATTTATATTCTTCAATCATGCTTTCTGTCTGTGGGCTTGTTTGTGGGCTTGTCTGTGGTCAACACGAAATTTGTTTTGTTCGATAGATTTTGAGTAGATCTAGTTTTCCGTCAGAAAAAATCTTGATTTATTTCGTGTATCATTTTATAATCTTAAAAAACCTAATCCGGCGTGGTACCTACCTGACCTCGTTGGCATGCAGAGACTAATTTAGAATTTACCTCGCTAAGTCTCCTTTACCTTAGCATTTTAAATTATCTACAAGTTATCATAAATCAAGTTTTTCATAAACTTAGCCAGTGGCAACTCTAACAGCTTATCAATAGGCATACGACCCTGATAGAGGCGTTTAATGTCATGTATGAGTACGGTGTGACAAGTGCAGCCAGTATGTAGAGATGTGTAACTATGTCTCCTTGAAGATACGGGTCTTGCAACTGGGGCAGAGGCTAAAAATGAAATAATAGGTATATATAGCTACTGCTTCCTGCTATTATTACACAGAGTTATTCATAAAGGGTACGCTAAGTTGAAAAGGGCTCATAGTACTCATCATGATGAACAACTTTAACTACGGGACCGACCCAGAATTCGCGAAAAAAACCGGCTGTTCCATACATTTTGTCGAGTGTCATTGACATTTTTCTATGGACCAGCTAATTATTTTTCGCGAATTTCAGGTTCGTCCCATAGTAAGCGTTGTTTATAATGATAAGTACTATGAGCCTTTTCCGGCTTAGCATACTCTTTATGAATAACCCTGTACCTTTATGTAAAAGTTTGAAAGTTTGGATGTAAGTTACTTAATCATCGGCCGAATGGATTTAGTTAAAATTTGGTACGGAAATCGCTTGTAGTCTGGATTGACATTATTATAGGTTACTTTGAATCCTGTAAATAACTCATTTCTCCAGGATAGCAGGTCAAACAGCGGGGTGCAATTAGTAAATAATCATTCCGTTTTGTAACGCATCGCGGTCGTATTGATACTTAGTAGGTACTTGGTACAGTTGATTGGAGTAGCATTTGGCAATAAACGAGCCATGGTAGCGCCCGAGGAGATTCGAAAGTTTTAAAGCAAAAAACGCTCATTAGTGCTAGTTCCCACATGCTGTTCGAACGTGTTCCGAAACAAAACCTTAAGTGCCTTTTCACACGTACCGGTTGCCGGGTAGCCGGCGCCGGATACCCGGTATTAAATGTACCCGCCTGCCGGATAAATAACGCCGGTACATGTGAAAGCCTGAAAGCTATGTACCATGCCCATACACTTCACCGCCGGGTAACCGGCACCGGCTACCCGGCAACCGGTACGTGTGAAAAGGCACTTAAGATCGAGATTTTCGATTTAAAATTTCGTTTTCTTTTTTATTGGTTTGAAAGGCGTTAACTTATTTGTTTACTGACATTAATTTTTGCTACGGATTAGATTTTCGTTTGGATAATTTTAGCGCATATTTACTTCAAAATTATTCTTAATAGTTTGTAAGCAACTAATAGACAAAGTCGTTATAAGTACATTTGCTTTCATACATTTAAGTACCAAGTAAAATTACAGACTTGGTTTCATTAAAGTTTTAAGTATATATACCTATTTCAATAAAGTTTATTTATATATATCATTATATTTCATTAAAGTTTCAGTAGAGGACACCCACATTAAATCTATCTCAGGTAAAGCATTTCACACTCTGGCTGTTCGCATTACTCGTATCAATGTGGAGTCAAAGTGTTTCGCGCGGATTTTTGTATTTCAACCATAAAAACGATGTTGCTTTTTTATGCCTTTGGAAGTCCGAGAGTAGAACAGGCCAAAGGGTATTAGATCTTGCAGATCAGATCAACGCTCCGAAAAATATTCGATAAACTAGCCACTTTGTGCTGATGATCGAGACTTTATAGCTTAGCCTCGACGAGGGTGTTGTTGAGGAGACTTCTTGGCACGTTTCTCAATAGACTCTAGAGCCTCAAGCTGGTACTTGACTGATTCATCCCAAATGCGAGACCAGAAGTCCAGGCACGAACGATCCTGTGCTTTGTATAAAGACAGCAACTGTTCCGGCGTAAAGAACCGGCACACCTTTTTTTTATTCAATGATTGGCCTGCGTTTGACCACCATCTCGCCTGATGGTAAGCATCGATGCGGTCTTCGATGAAGCACGCTTGCCTAGAAGAAAACGATCCACTTGCAACTTGAACACACCCACTTGAACACACAGATTACATATATCGCGAAACACCCACTCGAGCAGAGCATTCCGAACTTTTAACGGTTCGCACAATAAAAGTGGAATCGAAGCATTTCGAATGAGATTTTTTTGGTATATAAGTAAACCTTAAAACAATGACCTTTATTAATGCCCTTTGTAGTCCGATAGAAGAACGGGTCAGAGGAAATTACGAGTAGATCATGCAGATCAGAAACACATTCTCCAAAATTTATCCAACAAACCGACAGACTGGCGGCCTTGCGCCGTTGTACGAGACTGGAGTTTAGTCTGAATAAGGAAGTCGCTACCAATGAGGTTTTTGCACGTTTTTCAATGGCAAAATGTTTTT
Organism: Alcis repandata; assembly: GCA_949125135.1. NCBI lineage: Eukaryota > Metazoa > Arthropoda > Insecta > Lepidoptera > Geometridae > Alcis > Alcis repandata. Next base: position 8,971,671 of record OX421221.1, on the reverse strand, counting down.
GGATTCCAAATTTCCAATGTAGGTACTTAGCCCATCCATCCGTCCCAAAGGTACGAACAGTATCTACTCCATACGTACACCTTCAAAATAATACCCAGCTGGTTGGCAGGTAATTGAGCCCTGGACTCAAAATAGAAGCCGAAATTGAGGGTTGACGTCAGAGTAATTCCCAAAGGCTCAAAATTGCTATCGGTATGGATACCGTTCGGAAAGTAAAAGCCATCTTGGGCATTTAACTTGACCAGGTTGGCATCTTCCCAATCGGCCATAAGGGACAAGTTCATACGTCGGACCATGGCTATTCTCAGAGACTGGATTTGTGGTCAGCTAGATCGTGTGTTGGATATGTAGGTCTACAAAAGTGTCGTTAGAAGTACCCAAAGATGATTTAATTGTTTTTATAACCTGAGCTGTGCCAGTCTGTGGCATCGTAGCTCCCAAACGAGTAAACCGATTGTATACCGGCTTTTTGTATTAAATGTGACTTGACTGACGGTGTTTTGAGCTTTTTGAGCTATGACTTAGAACCGTTTGAAAATTACCAGATCTTTTCTAGTCAGGGGTATTTTTGATTTTTAATTTAATTACATTTTTATGATACTAAATGATCTTCTTCGCAATATTTCATAGTTACAATGTTAAAACAATATGATTTATTGAAATGACGGTCTTAAAATGCAAAAAAAAAAACATACAATTTGCCACCGAATCCGCGGAAATCAATACCACTGAAATCAAAATAATTAGAAAACACCTAGACATTTTAAGAAGTGTCCAAAATTTCCAATATTTATGTCCTTTGCTATTTATTACCTAGAAGATACATTTTGGTTACATTAAAAAATATTCTAACTCGGGACACACCACGGAAGGTTAAACAGCGATTTGAATTATTTTTAACTAAGTACTTAACTTCCAGTTAGTTAATCTAAAATAAATAATAGTTAAAAAAAAACTAAAAAAACACGCTTTTTATAAAAAACCGAACTAAAAAAATAGAAAATAAAATTTTATAAATTTAAATTAAGAATAGGGTTGAAAATTTCAATAAATATAAATTAATAATAGTGTAAATAAATAAATAAATGTATTTTATTTTTAAAAAGCGTGGGGTGCATGGGTCAATAGATATTATATATTTTGTAGATACATTTTGTATTGACAGACATGAGTAGAGTGATTAGCATTTTGATAATATCTTAGAAAGCACCCCACGCTTTTTTAAAAATAAAATACATATATTTATTTATTTACACTATTATTAATTTATATTTATTGAAATTTTCAACCCTATTCTTAATTTAAATTTATAAAATTTTATTTTCTATTTTTTTAGTTCGGTTTTTTATAAAAAGCGTGTTTTTTTAGTTTTTTTTTAACTATTATTTATTTTTCGCTTTTTAGTTCGATTTGCTAACTATTAACCATTATTAATATGTACAAATGTGTTGGTGTTATCCGATTTTGGCCGTCTGCTCAAGCAAATTAAAAATAAAATTGATGCGTAACAAAAAATATTGAGCAAAAAGATTTGTAGCCGCGTGGTTTCGATCCTCAGACCTCATAAAATAAAATTGATGCGTAACAAAAAAATATTGAGCAAAAAGATTTCAAGCGCGTGGTTTCGATCCAGGGACCTCTGGGTTATGAGCCCAGCACGCTTCCACTGCGCCACTCTGTTCTCTGACACGAATGACGAAATTACCATTTGTAAGTTAAACGGTATTAAAAGTTAAAGAAACTTTATAGAAAAAGCGTGTTAAACAAATTAATAGTTAAAAAAACTAAAAAACACGATTTGTTTAGTGTATTGTCATCGGTCCTCGATATATCTACAAAGTTTGAAAGAAATCTGACCGTTTAAAGTGGGTCAAAAACGCGCTCAAAGGAGTCGGTTACATACAAACATACAAACATACAAACATACAAACATACAGGTGAAGCTAATAAAAGCGTGTTAAAAAGACATCGGTGCCCCCTAATATTTTGGTCATAATACCTATCTATCACACAAAAAAAATATCAAGTGGCTAGAGATAATTATGTTTCTTAAAGGTTTTCGGCCCGGGCACGTTTTTTTGAGCGCTCGGAGAATGGCCCAAATTCTTATTTGCGTTGCTACCCGCGACGTAGTTCTTTAACTACTGCGAGTGGCATCGATTTCTGTTTTTTTAGCCATTAAGTTATTGTACAATTAAAAAGCTTTGATATTTTTAAATTCAACTACCAGGCAAACAGGAGTATGAAAGAGATTGCTCGATAGCACTTGACATATCTAGTCCAGTAGCTGTGTTTATGTTGATTTTTACCACGATGGTTTCCTCTTGCTCACTCACTTTTATCATCGGGTCATCGATTGCACATTTTCGAGTATGCGCAGTACGATCAGCATGCAATTTAGCGCTTTAAGCTTTCAGTTTGGGACCTAGTTTTAGGCTGGGATGTTCTGCCACAAGCGCAGACCTCGGTTTCCTAACAAAACTACGACTAAATGAATATAATATATAATACATAATATATATATAATATATATATAAGTATATAATACTGCCAAGTCATCCAAAGGAAAAGTATATTCAGTGACAGAAAGAGATACCCTGGTTTACTTGGGTCTTTACTTTTAATTTATGAAAGTCTGTTTAAATTGCGAAATTTTCCATTTAGGTGTAGGTCATCGCATAGGAACACACATAAGTACACAGTAGTCGATTAAGCCGAGATCAACGCCCCTGTACTCAACAACACTAGTGTGCGTGCCGGTGACGGAAAATCCAATTTGTGCATTGTGTCTATGCACGTACGTACTTTGAATGAGAGCGTGAACACAGTCCACCCTTCAATGTGTTCACGCCAGTTTTAGACTAGACGATTCTACAATCTACATACTTAAATAATAAATTGACTTGATCATCCAATAACATCCGTCTAGTTATTCATCCGTCGTTTTTATATCTCTTAACAGTATTATTTTCATATTTTTCCTCTTTCTTTTACAATCTCTCTCCATTGTTTCTGGCAGAGTTGCCTCTAAAACTAAAAAGGCAGTAACCAATTACAATAAAAAAAAAAAATTACTTGAAAACATTTACCAACTTTTTGGGCTGTTGAGTAAAAAGTAAGAGCTTTTAGAAGAGCGTTTTATTCACATCATTTATTGAGGGAACAGATGAACTTTAACATACATACCGGTCAAAAGCATGACCCTCCCTTTTGCGTCGCCGTTGTTGGGTTGTTATTATGATTACCTACCTACCGATCTTTTTAGAAACATATCACTTATCCTAATATTCTTTTCTAGGAATTTTCAAATCGAACTACCAAATCTATTTATACTCTAACAAGTAGGTAATGTAGGTTATATTTCTTTGCTGAGTTCTATAATCATTCGCAATACATACATAGTTTAACACAATTTTTCCAAACTCTTTTTTTTTTCTTCTACACAAAATTTAAAATTAAAACGGTACCTATCATCTGTATAATATATTATATTTTTTTTATTGTTTGTCCCTCAATTATGATACCGTCTGCCACTTCTTCTAGCGCTTCTTTGAAAACCGCTTAACAGCTTAACTCCACCTTAGCACATTAATGTGGCTTGCAATTATTCTGATGACATTGTAATATGATGCCTTTTCCTGTTCTCTCACTTCGTTTCTTGTTAATTTTATTGCCTTGATAAGCAAAAATTGCGATTCAGCAAGACGTTCCGACGACGATAGTCGATACAATACGTTTATACAACGTTAAATCTACGTAGGCATTCGTTTCAAATGCCTTGTCCGCAGCCCGTACAGCACTCGCAGACCAGATAAAAGCAGAAGGACAACTACTTCGAATATTACAATTTTAAGTTATGCACTACACTACAACTACTTCGAATATTACAATTTTAAGTTATGCTGCTGTATGTACTGAAGTTACTTCCAAGTCAACCTTTAATTATCCCACAGCTGGGATACCGGTTCTACCCTCGAAGGGTGATTAGGCCGTATACCGCCACGCCGACGTTCAAATTCAAATTCAAAATATTCGAACACATGTAAGTTGTGTTTGTGCTATGAGTTGGTAACGTTTTTTTCGTAGATTTAGGTACATTTAATCAGAGAGATCAATCTAAACTGAACACCCTCTCTGATCAGAATTTACTTCCTTACCTCTGATTCTGAATTAGTGTTCCAAGGCGTTCAGTTTTAGATAAGACGACCTTTACTGTGGTACTGTGCATCTCACGGAGACGCGAAAGACTGAAGATGATAGTCTTCAAGCTTGACAGATCTCGCTCGTAGGGATAAGGCCCCCCAGTTGGTGCACTTGTTTTAACCGTTACTACTTAATTTGAGAAGAGAAAGAATGAATGAATGAATGTATAACAAGTAAAGGGTTGATCTATCTATCTCGAGCATTTGAGGCTAAGGTCTCTGTCATTTCATAATCTGTGATTCTATTTAGACGCGTGTTCTTGACGCGTCAAAATACGCCTTCGGGGTATTCCGCAGCGTGTGGCCGCATTTCGTTGTTAGTCGGTTACATTTCGGCCGTTGTATATTTTGTTAGAGCCACGCTGGCCCGCCAGTGCAAACAAAGGGTGATACGATGGCTGCATCCGACAGACGACCCTTTTCTCTGCACTGACCTTTCCGATGATATGTTGCAGGCGGTTTGATTGCTAAGGAAATGTTACTCTGGAAATAAACTTGCTTTACAATTACATTAAGTAGTTATGTAAAATGATAAGTATTCTGTGCGCTTATAGGAGCTAAGTTTTTGAGAGCACTACTTAACTTTGTCAGTGTTTTGGTGGATAACAAAATTCACAAAGTTTGGCTATCTTCGAAGGGTTGATACGTATTTTAAGATTACGTTAATTGAATGTAATATTATTAAATAAGTAGGTACATTGTATACGAATATTAGAATAAACAATCTACCTCGATAATTTTCGTATATAATACCTACGTACCTATCTATATTACGATATTAAGCCGGTGAGATAAGTTAGTTTTATTATAAACGTAACTATACAGGGTTATTCATAAAGGGTATGCTAAGCTAAAAGGCTCATAATACTCATCATTATGAATAACTTTTACTATGGAACCAACCCGAAAATTCGGGAAAAAATGTCAGTTCCATAGAAAAATGACAATGACACTCGACAAAATGTATGGAACAGCTGATTTTTTTCACGAATTCTGGGTTGGTCCCATAGTAAAAGTAGGTAAGTACTGAGTATAATTTTAATTAATTTGATATCTTTAAAATGTCTATCAAGACAAAAGAGAAAAAAAAGAGAACAGAAAAAAATGAGAGATGATTCAATGATGATTAAAGAGAGATCTTTGTGTGTGTTCCATGGCATCCCCGACACAGGGTATCCTAGTGGGGAGGTGTGAGTGTGAAACATTATTGACGGCCTGTTTGGCTCAGCGGTAATAATATCCGCCTTATAAGCCAGAGGTCCCGGGTTCGATTCCCGGTCGGGCAGATGTTTGAATGATAAATTTAAATATCTGGTCTGGGTCTGGGTGTTAGTTGTCCTTGTCTTTGTGTATGTTCCATGGCATCCCCGACACAGGAAGGTATCCTAGTGAGGAGCTATGAGTGTGAAACGTTATTTATTATTTATTTATTTATCTTATTTATTTATATCGAAAGATTAATGTAGATACGTAATTATGTTGGTACCTACTACATACAAAAATACTTGCAAAATTATAGACACTCGTTCTTGGTTAGTCATACTTGCAACTTCTAACTTGTAGCTTCTTCTTGTATTATCATTAAAAGTAACTGTGAGAACCTATTGCCTTAACAAACGCGACTAGGTTTTAAGGCAATAATTGTTTAAAAATAAACTGTAATAAGTAAATAAATTAAAAAAAACCTGGGTAGCATCTTCGAAAACATCGTCGCTTACAAGCAGGCGAGTGGTTGGTAACAACTCATTCGTATTTTCATTTACATGACTTTACTTGCTCATTAAATGGGCACTTTACGTACCTTCAGGATAATGTAAATATCAGAGAATCAGGTTTTCTTATTCGGACCAACACTCACATACAACTTTATATAAACCAGAGCTAAAGCATTGCGTTAGACATTCTTGTTATAATTAAACACGGGCGTTAATTTTTACGTGAGTATTCCCGTGTTTAATTATAATAAAAATGTGTGAAAACTACGTTAGTTTCCATAGTAACACTGCGTTAGATTTGGGAGAAGCCAAGAACTCCACTACTTTCGCGCGTACCTACTTTACTTACACAAAACGCACACGTTGACTTTTAAATACTCCTCTACTCACGCCACTGAAGAGCTTGTGTGTGCCTACATCATCATCAGGAGATCTTCCTTCCCCCCTTGAGGCGAGGTCGGGATACAGTACGAGGGGGCTCCTCGATCCTGTGGCAGGTTGCTGCAGCACGTTGTCCGCAGGGCAATGTGGAGGTGCGAGTACCCGGCCCGGGTGGGCGGCATCTCCAGCACCTCCTCTGGTAAGGCCTAAGTGGCCTTATCGCGGCGTTGTTGGCCATCTTGGCTTAGCGGTCATCATTATAGGGCATTATAGTGTGTGCCTACGTACACACGCAAAAGTAGAGAAGTTATTGGCTATACCTAAATGTAACGCAGTGTTAATCTGAGCATATATATCACGAATAACTAACAGATAGGTACCCAAAAGTACTATTCTTATCAAACGTGTAATTTATTATACTTAGATAAACACACTTATGCACATTGACTTGAGCATGGCCACCCAGTTGTATTGTTATTACTTTGTACTTGAATTTTAATTTAATCAATCGCGATAATATTTTTTGCGTTTGCGTTCGAAAAACACGTTCTCTTCACACTCGTCTGAGAAGTCCAAGCTTATCTTGTACGAGCCATGTTGAAGTTTTTGACTCATTTTTTTGGGTAACTTTACTTTTTTAACTTTGAACAGTACACATGTGGCCGTTTAGTCGTCATGATTAACTTTTGTTTACATCCGTTCGTGGCGAGGGTTAAATTTTACCTATGATTTTAACGGGGTGCAGTTTCGGACGGGCAGGCGTGACGAAAAAAACGGAGGAATTTTTAGATTAAAAAATCTTACTAATGTTCCGGTCTTAAGCGCAGTTTCCAGTGAATTTTTTGGGCAAATATGTAGGAGATTAAACATCTTATCTTATTTATATATCAGAGTGACGAGCGCAGTGCTGTGCCGCGCAGGGTCTTGAACTGTAAGAGTTCAAAATACTGGGTGGCGCAGAACTGATATGGGCAAAGGTGACGTTTAACACCATGCGAGTGATTTGCTTGTTTCGTTACTCAATTTCATAAAAAATAAAAACAAAAAATCTGTATGGATGTTAGTGTTTTTGTTGATAAATCACGCAAAAACGGCAGATAGGATTTAGATGAAATTTGGTATGAAGCAAAGAGTCCAAAGCACTAGAATAATTAGATTCTCTGAGTTATTCGTTCTATAACAACACCTGTTAAGCTACGAGTACGTCAGGTCTTCTATCTTAATATATATAAATCTCGTGTCACAATGTTTGTCCTCAATGGACTCCTAAACCACTTAACCGATTATAATAAAATTCGCACACCATGTGCAGTGCGATCCAACTTGAGAGATAGGATAGTTTAAATCTCAAATTATAGTCGCAATTTTAATTTATTGCAAATTATATATATACTGATAATTTTTACTATAAATTGACAAGTTAGCATGAGGGGTTCCCAACCAGTCACACCAAAACGAGTCACAGTGTGACTCGATCAACATACTACGGTTGCTATAGTTACGCAATGGCTTTTGACAGGACAACGTCTGTCGAGTCAGCTAGTGTGTCTTATAAATATTACTATCTGAGCCCAGCGGTTTCATCCGCATTTTCTGGGCCGAAAAGTAAGCCTATACTTTAATCCAAGGTAGGTATAAACTACCCAAATTCTTCCAGCCGTTTTTGCGTGATTGAGCGACAAACAACTAAACATACAAACTTTGACATTTATCATATGAGTAAAATAACCATAAATTCTAAAGCCAATGGGCCCAAGTTTGAAGGCATTTTCAGATAGATCTAAACTAACTAAAAATATATCTGTCTTTATCATTGCAAGCCATTAGACAAGGATGCCAATAGTTTTTAGTAATTAGTAATAGTTAATTAATAATAGTAATAGTAATTTTTAGTAATTTAGTAATAGTTTAGAAAATTTAGATCTGTCTTAAAAAGCCTTCAAACTTGGGCCTAATAACGGCAGACTGTCGAATTCCTGGTTTCCTGTGAGATATATGAGTGGCTTGTGTTTTTCAAGGTCAGTACGTATCTTCTAAGTCTACCTGCTTTATCATCGACCACATCATCGCTCACCAACAGGCAAGTTGGTGGTTAAACGCAAACTTAGTCGCGATAAAAAAAGTCTGATGATGTTATTCGCTCGCTCAATGATTTAAGGGTTCTAACTGCTGCAAGTAGACAAGTGAACACATTGTCCTTATCTGGAGCGGCATAGCAGTTCATATCGTGTTACGAATTTACGAAGACGATATAGTTCCCCTTACGCCTTTCAAGTCGCCGTCTGCCCACGGCGATGTTTACTTTACCGCCAGTTAATGGATCCGAGTAGTGGTCCATACGAATCTACAGACGTGCTTATCTAATGCCGACTAGGTACGAATACGCAGTATTCTTATTGAGTTCCTGTTATGATTCTAGCTTAGTATTGTCTGTACTGTTATGTATTCTGCGGTATTATGAGATAACATACTATGAAGTTTTTACTAGATAGTTAATTGAATTGGCCTTTTCTTTTTAATTTTTGTTACATGAAATTTTTTGCAAAATTTAAAATTTTTTGATGTTACCAAATGTTGTACATAATTATGGTCTGAACTAAATTAAATTGAATTGACTTTGGGGAAGTTCTTCCTTGAAAAACAACAATGCATCTGAAGCTTTTATTTAGCGTACCGTTGTTGTCGTTTTTTGGCTAAAATGTTGCAACTGAATTATTTAAGAACCACTTCCCGATGTCCGATAGAACTGAAATTAGATGTACCTGTGTGACTTTGATGACAAAGCAATAATAGCTGGGTTTCAAAAATATTTTGGTCTGTGATGGGGCTCCGTTTAACCGCCATTAAGCAATTCACTTGCGAACTGAAAGACACCCAGATTATACTTACTCGTATTTATCGGGAATCACATATTAGTTAGGTAATGTTCCTAATAGATCTCACTTTCCTTAAATGCTCATCAAAGTTAAAATAAGAAATTTAATAAAATATAAATAAGCAGTTCGTTCTGAAATATAACATCACGACTAATTATTGTCTCCGTAAAAGCTCTGCGTGGAGATAGAGTTAAGCTATCATACTATTTATAAGGTGCCTACAGGACTGCCTGAAAACTGCATGCATTGCATTGCATACCATCTTATTTGTAGAGGTGGCTAACTGATGGGACTAAAAATGTACATGACCGACCGTCAGGTTTGTTCAGCAAAAACGACAGAGGCTCCACCACTGAGCTCTACAGATGATTTGGTCGCGTCGTACCTATAGCTCTTCAGCTTAATATAGCCCGACCCCGCCTCATCACTCGTACCGTGATACTAACTTTAAAGTAAGCTGTGGCAGCCGTTGATAGACACTCTGCACGTGGCTGCGTACTCATAAAATACAACATTTTGATGTGCAGTCTTCGATGTGCCACAGAATAATCGATAACTGCTATAGGTACCTACCTATACGTAGTATTGCGTGGTTTTGTAGCGGTAGGGCTCTTTTGCAGAGCCCTTAATCAGTGCCTACTTTTTTGGAAGCTTTTATTAAACATGCTGTCTTAGTGTGTGTGTTTCTGTGTTTGTATGGGTCAACAATCTTGAAAGATTAATTAGCTTTCATGTGTCTAATCGCGCTGTAATTTGGTAAACCTAACCTGTGTAACTCTAATAACAATGCAATCAAAGCTTTACTTAATACATTTTTTTAAATATCTTGTTATTGTCATTCCAATACCTATGCCAATAGAAATCAAACTTATACTTAAAACAAAAAAAAAATATTATTACTTTGTAATAATATAAGTATTATTTATATTGCTGTTATATAAATCCTGAGAATTAGGTACTGGAGAGGTCAATGGAACCAGCTTTAATAGCCAAACAATGAGGTCTAGTCTATAATTTAAATGATGTACCTACTCGTAGGTATAATTCAAATGTATTTGTAAGACCTAATTTATTTTGCTTGCTTATTTTTTTATTATAAAATAGCATAATATACCAGTTTAGCCATAGTATAGCCATTTTTGTACCTAATTTTGCTATTGTAAAAAACAATGTTTACTTAAATTTTTTGGACGCTATTTGGTAGATATTACTCTTGCGTATAAAATTATGAGCGTATAAAACAACACGCAATTTTCGATTTTCTTTTTTTTTTGGACTCAAGTTTGTTTTTTTTATTGCTTTTTGTTATCATATCATCATATATTATGCGACCTTTAACCCGTATGGTTCACACCGTAAAAACTAGTAGGTACTAGCACCAGTTTTTAGGGTGACAACCATATACCTATTATGATAGTTGTCACCGTAAAAACTGGTGCTAATCATCATACTTTTTGGTGATTGTCAGTATGGTCCGTACTTTAGGTGAAATTTTTCTCAGTGTAATACCAATGAGTTCTTTGGGACTTATGTACGAATTTACATACCACTGGCTTTTCGGTGAAGGAAAACATTGTGAGGAAACCTGCATACGTACGGAAAAGAAATTCAATGGCGTAAGTACCTATGTGAATCCATAACCCGCACTTGGCCAGCGTGGTGGAATACGGCCTAATCACCCTTCGAGGGTAGACCTGTATCCCAGCAGTGGGAGGACTAAAGGTTGCATATATATTATGATGATTTGTTAATATGTGTGGGTAAAGTATCCGGGATCCAGAAATTTTTCGATTTGGGAGAGGCAGAAACTTCAAAATACCCGCCTTGATTAAGCATCTATTTTGTATCATAACTTGTTTCGGAAAATTGATACGACAGATTTTTTGTAGTATGTTTTAATTTCCTTAAATGCATCGCTATGAACAATTGAACAGTAATCCAAAAGATTTTACTTTCCCATTACCTATATCATTATATCATTACAGTTTTTGGGCAACTTATCGCGGAAAATGGCTCCGCCTCTTTTTCTAATTTATCAGATAAAATTCATTTAAATAGAACAGTGTTATAAAAATCTACTTTTTTGGCGACGCACATGCATTTTGGAAGAAGGCACAAACATACAGACAAACCCCGGATTTATAAATATTTAATTAATGAGATTAAAAAAGTTCTCGTACGGTGCCATAGTTTTCGTTGCGAAAAGTTCAATGTCCTTTCGATCACAACGATGAAAGTCAAAGTTCATGTGTTCAGAGATTCAAAGATGCAAAAAATATAGTTTTGGGAACCGTTTATTAACATGTTTTAGATTCATTTGGTTATCTGCTGGAGAAATTGTTTCGACTTCGCTTCTTTATGGGTTTCTTAATCAAGTAGGTACCTAAATCATTTCTTAGTAAGGTTTATGAGTGAAAAAAGTTACTCATTGCTGAAGAGCTACTTAATTAAGAGGTGGCTAAGCAATGTTTAACGCATTTTTATAAATAAGGCCCAATTTATCTCGAAAACAACGAATGATGATAATTATGTACCTATGTTTATGTAGCGGTAGCATAGTGTTTCAATTTGAAATTAGGTTAATCAATGATACCTTTGTATGAGTGAGGTTAATGGTATTATTTTTTCCAGTGCGATATTGTCTCGGTCACTGTTGCTCTTATCAGAAATGTCTAATGAGTGAAAGCGACGAAGATAATCTCGCGGGTCCGGGGATACATGGAGGAGGATGGGTCGCGCAGCTTTCAATGTGACCTAAATTCTAGGCTTCCCGAACACTCCTTGGTAGATATGATCTCCTGGTGTCGGTGCAGTCCTGAATTGTCATGCCTCATGGAATTTGTGAACCGGTGCTTGCAGTGCGCTGCAGTCTGAGGCGAATAGGTTTTGATATCCATATCAGTTGCTTTTAATTAACATTATTTATTATATTTAGGATTTTAACTTTCCACTTCCATGTAGGTATACATGGAAGTGAAAAGTTAAAAACATTACAAAAGTTACATTCATTTTTAGAAATAAAACTTTATCTTATCTAAGTAATGTTTTTCGTGACAATACTGTTTATTTGAACTTGAAACAATAATAGGTAACATATAGGTTAGGTCGCGCAGTTTGCAATATTGATTTCGATTCTAGACTTTCAGAACACTATGTTGTAGATATGATCGCCTGGTATCGGTAAAACAAAAATAGAACGTCTATCATTTTTACCGACTACAACGAAGCAAAAGGGAGTGTTATGTTTTTACCGGTATCTAGAGTTCATCTATTTCCTAAAAACAAACAGTCGGTTTAAAAGCAGGTATGTATTAATATATATTTTTACTACAAAAGTTGTTGTGAAGTCATACTGGGTTATTCATAAAGGGAATGCTAAGCCGAAAAGGGCTCATAGTACTCATAATTATGAATAACTTTTACTATGGGACCAACACAGAACTTGCGAAAAGAAAAATCAGCTGTTCCATACATTTTGTCGAGTGTCATTGATATTCTTCTATGGAACAGCTGTTTTTTTTCGCGAATTTTGGGGTTTGGTCACTTAGTATAAGTTGTTCATAATGATGAGTACTATGAGCTCTTTTCAGCTTAGCATACCCATTATGAATAACCCTGTATATATACCACGTAATTATACCTAAACGGAAGTGCAAAATTAAAAACATCCAAAAATGAATTTAACTTTCCAAGTTAAATTTAATTTAAGTAAAAGTTGAATTTAACTTTCCAAGTTAAATTCATTTTTGGATAGAAAACTTTATTGTTAAAATATTTGTTTATTTGAACTTGAAACGAAGTTAATGAGTCAATCATACATACCTCAATATTGATTTCGATTCTAGACTTTCAGAACACTACGTTGTAGATATAATCGTCTGGTATCGGTGCAACGAAAATAGATCGTCTATCATTTTTACCGACTATGGCGAAGCAAAAGGGAGTGTTGTGTTTTTGACCGGTATCTATAGGGTTATTCATAAAGGGTATGCTAAACCGAAAAGGGCCCATAGTATTCATAATTATTATGAACAACTTTTACAATGGGACCAAACCGAAATTCGCGAAAAAATAAATCAGCTGTTCCATACATTTTGACGAGTGTCATTGACATTTCTCTATGGAACAGCTGTTATTTTTTTGCCAATTTCGGTTTGGTCCCATAATAAAAGTTGCTCATAATGATGAATAGGTACCTGAGTAGTAGGTAGTAGTAGGTACTCAGGTAGTATTAGGTACTCGTGGTAGGTACTCAGGTACCTACGATCTACGATCTACGAGTCCTTTTCGGCTTAAGCCGCGTATCCACTAGGCAACATTTGGCGCGCGACCCGCGACGCTCAACATGTACGGCAACGCCGCACAACCGTGCGACGTTGCCAGCTGGCGCGCAACAGAACGCGTGCTCAAATTAATCGAATTGTACCAAAACTATGAATGTTTATGGGATACTGCTCACAGAGACTAAAAATAAATTAAGAAAACTAGATGCCTGGGATTCAATAGCGAAAACACTAGATGTGTCTGTGAAAGAGGTTGAATGCAAGGTACATGCTCTTCGATCGCAATTCACTCGCGAGAGGAAGTTTAAATGCGTTTTAAAAAATTTAAATCCTCTGGCGACATGTTGTCGACGACTGACGTAAAGTAGTAGATGAATTATGAATAACCCAGTAACCATAACCACCAGTAATAACCCAGTAAGTGTATGTTCATCTATTTCTTAAAAAAAACCAGTCGGTTTAAAAGAAGGTACCTTTATCTATATTTTTACTATAAAAGTTGTTGTGAAGTTCGATTGTCAGTAGATTAACAAAATTCTTAATAACTTTTTTCCCTGACTATACATACTTATATATTTATTATGTAAGTTGAAGATAGAGGCTGCAATAATGGCAGCAAACCATCATTACTAAAAAAGTCGAGGGGAGGTCGTCATTCTCCAGCAGTGAGATTCAACAGGCTTAACACAAGCACAATGTTAAAGTGGTCATACTCTTAGTATAGCACCAGATCGAAACCATAGAATTAAAGGTTCTATGAAAATGCAATCCTTGGATACAGGAAGCCTGAGATTATGGCCTGATTTCGAGCGTTTTGGTTAGTCTACGAGTACATGCCAGGAGCTTTATTCATTGTCTATGACGCAAAAAAAGAGATAAAGAAGAGATAAAGTTAATGACACTCGACAAAATGTCTGTAACAGCTGGTTTTTTTTCGCGTATTTCGGGTTGGTCCCATAGTAAAAGTTGTTCATAATGATGAGTACTATAAGCCCTTTTCGGCTTAGCATACCCTTTATGATTACCCTATATTCACGTGAAGACCTTAAAATCCACATAAAGACCAGCTGTTATAATGAAAAAGATCAGCCAACGTGATCGAAACCATCGAACTAGTCGCAGTATCCGACTCAATAAAACTTGAGTACTTCTGTGTTAATTATAGCCGAAATGTGTCAAAACCACGTTAGTTTTCAAAGCAAAACAGAGATTTTTCGCAGTTAATTACTGCTAGCAGTCTGGCATTAAGCCGACGCAATATACGCGGTATCTCCCTACATAGAGACACCCTAGGGGGGCCAATTATACGCCGGCTAGGGCCCCCGTATTAGAGATAGGTACGCGCCACGCCGGCGCGCCGCCACCGAAATGACCCGGCGTGCCGCCATGTAAAAATCCATGCCGACTCCGATTTTTTGGACTAAAATTTAAATATTATTATGTGCGCGCTCTGCCCACTGTTGTCAGAATAAAAAAAATAATAGTTAAAAAAACTAAAAAACACGACTTGTTTAGTGTATTGTCATCGGTCCTCGATATATCTACAAAGTTTGAAAGAAATCTGACCGTTTAAAGTGGGTCAAAAACGCGCTCAAAGGAGTCGGTTACAAACATACATACAATCATACAAACATACAAACATACAGGTGAAGCTAATAAAAGCGTGTTAAAAAAGGTGGAACAGAAGCGTACGTGTGAACGGTATATCCACCCTTAGAGGGATCCTCATTTTGTCCGTCTCATACAATTGTTGCAGAATGGTGATGGCAGGATTAGGACGTGCAGGTCTTGTGCACACAAATTATTCTATGAAATATATATATATTTTTTATGCCATAGGTGGCAGACAAGCAAACGGGCCGCCTAATGGTAAGCGATCACCGTCGCCTATGGATACCTGTAACACTGGAGGCATCACCGCCTTCTTGCATGATGGAAAGCAAACGATGTGGTCTACAATGGAGCACGCTCACCTAGAAGATACCGATTAACTCTCGACTCTCTCTCTCTTATTATAACTATCGGGGAACACCTATTCTTATTCGAAATGGGGGTGATAGGTCACACTAGCGTCCTGCATAGGGTACATTGCGCAATTCTCCTTTGCCAGTGGTCACCTGAGCCAACCCAGTTCTTTAAAATAACGGAGTTAGGTTCTGGGCCGCTGGCACAACTACTCCAGTGGAAAAGATTTCATGAATGATAATGCGCTCAAGCTTCCAACGCCACAAGCTGGTACTCAGCCGATCCATCCTAAAGGCGCGACAGCGCTCCATGCGCGACCGAACTTGTGTTTTGCATAAAGATGGCAACTGGTCCGGCGTGAAGTATTGTCGCACCTTCGAAAAAAGGGTGACCCAATTGAACATTGGACTTAATACTGGAGGCCGAGTTGAGAATTGACGTCAGAGATATACCAAGATATACTTACTCAAGATTTTTAGGTAACGAAATGTATACATTTCGGAATATAGGAGCCAGTTGAATTGGCTTCTTTTTGCAGAGAACATAACATACTCCCCTGAGTCTAAGTCGAATTAAAGCCTGAAGGTACAAATTTATGCGCTCCGAGAGAAACCATGGTTTCTCTCAGATACTGGATTTGTGGCAGTCCCGGTCGATCACAAACTTGATGGACCGATATCATAATAAAGGCTACGTTGTCTACTGTGTTCAGTGTGCTTGCGATGCAATTAATGGAGAAGCATTGCAAGACGCGCAGCAGCAATGGAAAGAGGCATCGACGACAGTGAGGAGCCTCCGTGTAACATAACGACCACGACCACTCTGCCAAGAATGAACGGCTAAGAAGAAGATCAGACGAGCGGTCATCAACGAGGCCTCGAATCAATCGATCCCGCAGAACGTCCGTTATCCACGCAACAAACGCTTTATCTATTCCATCTACTAGCACGCTTAGCAAAAGAGTTTTTTCGGCAGCTGGGCTAGTCCTAACAGCGAAGTTTTTGCATCAAATTTCCAGATTAGTGAATAGGTAAAATATTTTTTATTCACGATAGTTATTACAGTGAAAATATAACCCGAACTCATGCTTTAAAAGAGTTATTTTATATAACAAAAAAAAAAATTATGTCCCCACGCCGGCAGCGCCGCGCCGCGCCGGGTCTGTGGACCGGCGCGCCGCCGCCCGGCTCGCCGCCGGCATTTTGGGCCGCGGCGCGTATCTCTACCCCGTATGATCGATCGTGATGGAATCGCCTCCCCCACCCCGTATCGAGTACCTGTCTAGACTGTGGTGCAGTGTGGCGCAATTTACATCGGGCGTCTGGGCTTTATTACCCGCAGTTTGAGCACAAAATATACAAATCCATTAGTTGTAATTGTATCATAAATATTAAAAATCATTTCATAATTGACGGCGTAATCGCGTAACATACATACCTTCAAAAAAAAAAAACATACTCGTCGAATTTAGAACCGTCTCCTTTATGGAAGTCGGTTAAAAACTAGATCGATGGTTAAAAACAATAACTGACAAGATGGGGTAGAGGTTTCAGGCGGCTTAAAACTTAGACACACTCGGCCTGTACAAACTTACTCTATTTCGAAGTCTACGAATGACTAAAATTAATTGAGTTAAGATAAATACTCGTATGCGTTAAAGTTACAAAATACAAGTGTACGTAGTGAGTAGGGCGCGTCTAGGTTATCTTCTAATCTTCCTAGATGTTATTTTTTGGAAAATAATATTTTTCTTAAATTGTCCACAATATGAATGGTCAACAATAAGTATGGTATGTTATTCGTAGCAGTAGGGTGTTGTCAACGATACTTTTTAAAAGATTCTTACGACGACAGTTCAGAAAAAAAGTTTTCTTTGGTATGGCTGCCTATTAATGATTAGCACTATAGCACCAGTTTTTACGGTGACAACTATTATCTATATATATAAAAATGAAACCCGTTTTCCTTGGTCACGGCATCACGCGTGAATGGCTGGACCGATTTCACTAATTCTTTTTTTGTTGTATTTGTTATTATTAGGAGAAGGTTCTTACGGAAAAAAATATTAAGAAAATCTCTCAGAAATATTGAAAAACCCTAAAAACAGCCCTTTTCTTTTTATTTATTTTTTTTATTTTTTTTTTATGGCAGTACGAAGTCTGCCGGGTCAGCTAGTATTATGATAGTTGTCACTGGAGAAACTGGTGCTCATCATCGCACTCAATACCGTTAAAATATTTGATGAGTACCATACTATGATGCTTTACTTTAAAAGTACACGTGTATGTCCATGTACACGACATGTTAGGAACACGCAGGTATATCCAAAATGTTTATTTCATCATTAAGTAAAACTATTATTGTGGGAACAATTCTTGTTTCCAGCGGCGGCCTTACCCATTGCGAGGCTCCTGTCAGCAGCAGGTCTTTGCGAGGCCCTTTGTCCTTCGTGAAAAGTATGTGATGCGAAAGTAGGTCTGGTGTTTGGTTTAGGTATTTGTCATGTTTGACGAGAAATGCTAGTTATACAAATGAATAAAACTTCAGTTTTAAAATATTTTACAATGAAAGATTTAGAAAATTAAAAATACCGAGATGATTTTTAAAATTGATTTTTGCGGTTTTTCCTAATACTAAAAAAGATATAGTTAAAAAAATTCATTTTTTTTTTGCTTGGGTTGTTGCGCGAGGCCCCCTGAAAGAGCGAGGCCCCGGGCGATTGCCCTGTTCGCCACCCCGCTAAGGTCGCCACTGCTTGTGTAAGTCTAAGATCAATCAGTGATGTCAGAAACATGTCCAACCAAGAACGGTCAGCCAACGGTCAGATTACTTTTATCATTTTACGACTGCCTTGACAATCTAGACTTGCGATTCCTATCTTCTGTTGTAAAATTAAGCGATAAGCTGCGGTATTGCCCGCCTAGCACGGACCGTGGATGAACCGTTTTTATCCCCGCATAGATGTGTGTGACAAAGCTAGAATACAGATATATTTGTCACTTTACCGCAGGATAAAAGCGGAGTTGATATGGAGTGTAAATGAAAAACAACTGTTCTTCTTGTTCTTGTTCTTCTTGTTCTTCTTGTTCTTGTTCTTGTTCTTCCTGTTCTTATGAATAATTATGCGTTTTCTGGACTGGACGGTGCCGGCCCGAGACAAAAAATGTGACAACAGAACAGCGAATACGACCACTCTTTTCTGCTTCTTACTCCCTCAATACCCTTAAAATCAATAACCGGTTGTAACGAAAGCGACATCCGCCAACTCTTTACCACTTCTTATTCACTGATACCTCGATGTCGTCAAAATCAATAACCAGCTCGGTTGTTACAGAAAAGACAGCACTATGCAGTCGTTTCCAGTTTGGCTTTTATGAAAGCGGCTGCCTACGGCAACTCTTTACCACTTTTTATTCCCTTGTATCTATAAACCCTCAAAATCGATAAAGCTCTATTTGGTATGAATGGCATGAATGGTGAATGAATTCTGCAACAGCTCTTTACCTCTTCTTACTTGCTGGTATCTTTATACCTAAAAATCAATGAATCAGCTTTGATATTCAAGAAAGTGAAATTCAACTTACTTCTCTGGCGCAGCGACCCAAAGTGGGTCTTGGCATCCGACACCAGAGAACACCATCACAATTTTGCGCTGTCTCCTGCCAGTCGTCGGCTTGGAGCAGAGCGGAAAATTATGCGAAGGATCCTGAGCCCAATTCAAAGATATGACGGGAGCTGGAGGGTGAGGAAAAACACCGAGATCGAGGAGATGATTGCCGAGCCCAACATTATAGGAGAGATCAAGGCACAGAGACTGCGCTGGGCAGGCCACCTGCTTAGAATGGGGGATGATCGTAGTGTTAAGAAAGCGTATCTTAGAGTTGCAAGTGGCCGCCGGCCCGTCGCCCGGCCCAGATATCGCTGGATTCATGCCTTGCGATTTGACCTGTGTGTGGAACTCAACTAACTCTTTCTCATCCTCTAGTATTCCAAGATATAATAATCGATCCGCCAGCTGTCTTTCTTCTGAAGGCGACTCGATGAACCAGCGAAAGTGAAACTCAACTAACTCTTTATAATTTCTCATCTCCTAGTATTCCCAGACACATTTATCGATCCGCCAGCTCGGCATCTTATAACGGCGAATCGATGAACCAGCGAAAGTGAAACTCAACTAACTCTTTACAATTTCGCATCTCCCAGTATTCCCAGACACATTTATCGATCCGCCAGCTCGGCATCTTATAAAGGCGAATCGATGAACCAGCGAAAGTGAAACTCAACTAACTCTTTATAATTTCTCATCTCCTAGTATTCCCAGACACATTTATCGTTCCGCCAGCTCGGCATCTTATAAAGGCGCGAATCGATGAACCAGCGAAAGTTAAACTCAACTAACTCTTTATAATTTCTCATCTCCTAGTATTCCCAGACACATTTATCGATCCGCCAGCTCGGCATCTTATAACGGCGAATCGATGAACCAGCGAAAGTGAAACTCAACTAACTCTTTACAATTTCGCATCTCCCAGTATTCCCAGACACATTTATCGATCCGCCAGCTCGGCATCTTATAAAGGCGAATCGATGAACCAGCGAAAGTGAAACTCAACTAACTCTTTACAATTTCGCATCTCCCAGTATTCCCAGACACATTTATCGTTCCGCCAGCTCGGCATCTTATAAAGGCGCGAATCGATGAACCAGCGAAAGTTAAACTCAACTAACTCTTTATAATTTCTCATCTCCTAGTATTCCCAGACACATTTATCGATCCGCCAGCTCGGCATCTTATAAAGGCGAATCGATGAACCAGCGAAAGTGAAACTCAACTAACTCTTTACAATTTCGCATCTCCCAGTATTCCCAGACACATTTATCGATCCGCCAGCTCGGCATCTTATAAAGGCGACTCGATGAACCAGCGAAAGTGAAACTCAACTAACTCTTTACAATTTCTCATCCCCCAGTATTCCAAGACACAACCATCGATCCTCCAGCTCGGCATCTTACTTATAAAGGCGACTCGATGAACCAGCGAAAGTGAAACTCAACTAACTCTTTACAATTTCTCATCTCCCAGTATTCCAAGACACAGCTATCGATCCGCCACCTCTGTACCTATCTTATAAAGGCGACTCGATGAACCAGCGAATGTGAAACTCAACTAACTCTTTACAATTTCTCATCCCCCAGTATTCCAAGACACAACCATCGATCCGCCAGCTCGGCATCTTACTTATAAAGGCGACTCGATGAACCAGCGAAAGTGAAACTCGACTAACTCTTTACAATTTCTTGTCTCCCAGTATTCCGAGACCCAACAATCGATCCGCCAGCTCTGTTTCTTATAAATAAAAAGCGACTGGAGGTTTTAAAAGGTTTCTTTAATTTTTTTTAAAGATTAGTGAATGAAATAGATTTCAGAAAATATAGGACAGGTTTAAAAGTAAAAAAAACCTACCTACTGAACAAAATACCTATAGAACAAAATATAAATTTTAATATGCAAACAACACTATCCGGTGAGTTGAAAGAGAGAGCCACCGTCGTATTTCCGTAACCTGCCTTAAATATTCTAGTTCTTCATTAACCGACTTCAAAAAAGGAGGAGGTTATCAATTCGATTGTATGTTTTTTTTTTTTGGGCACCATACAGATAACTTGGTTGCGTATGTTAAATGTGCAAGCGAGCGGTATTTAGACCAGGGTAAGATTAAGATATAGTAATCCGTAGCGGCCAATTGTATCTTTGTATCTTAATATATATAAATCTCGTGTCACAATGTTTGTCCTCAATGGACTCCTAAACCACTTAACCGATTATAATAAAATTCGCACACCATGTGCAGTTCGATCCAACTTGAGAGATAGGATAGTTTAAATCTCAAATTATAGTCGCAATTTTAATTTATTGCAAATTATATATATACTGATAATTTTTACTATAAATTGACAAGTTAGCAAGTTAGCATCAACATACTACGGTTGCTATAGTTACGCAATGGCTTTTGACAGGACAACGTCTGTCGAGTCAGCTAGTAGTTCTGTAAAAAAGAAGCGGTGAGGCACGCGGCGGCGGCGGCGTCCGTACGAACCACGTGACCTGCCAGTAGGTACCAATATTGCAGTCTCTTTCTTTTTACACGTGCCTTCTGGAAAATCTGTGTCTAGCAAACTTCGACCTTATGGATACCTTTCCTGCTCACTTATTTCTCTCTTACTTTCCTATTTCAATTCGTCGCAAAACCTACGCGATAGATATGATGAGCCGGTGTCGGTCGGTACATTGCTATGATGCAGAAAACGCACGTTTCGTAAAATTATGTTAAATTATGTTAATGAAATCAATTGTATTTATAGGAAAATTCAGTGACAGTGACTTGTGACAGGAAAATTTTCTTCATTAGGCCTTACTTATAAAGCCTAATTAAATTTAATCACTGCCTAATGCTCTGACAACTTCTGGCAGACGTGAAAAATCACGTGCAGAAAATAGGCAGGATATAATTATTTTTACAAAAAACAAAAAGACATAAACCGACTTGAAAAGACCGACTATTGAGTTATTCATCTATTTGTCGCGCACGTACTTAATGCAAATTTAAGACTCATATGGTTTTCTCATGGATACCATTATCAGAACTGGACTAAATTGAAATGGGACAAATGGGAAGCGTCAGCTTTCTAATAAAAAAAGAATCATCAAAATCGATTCACCCAGTCAAAAGTTATGAGGTAACAAACATAAAAAAAACATACAGTCGAATTGATAACCTCCTCCTTTTTTGAAGTCGGTTAAAAATAGGCAGAAAATAGGCAAAGTTTAAGCAGATTAAGGCCCTGTGTGTTAATTTAATAATATTATATCACAATGTTTCTGGTGTACCACTACAACGTAACATGCTGCTTGGGGCTTACGTAGAAGGTAAGTCTTTGAGCTTCTGCCTAATGGGTCTACGAATAGTTACCTATATATTAGTTGTACTATGTGTAGCCAAAGTGTTAGGTCATTGAATTTGAATTAGGTTAAAAAGTAGGAAAATGGATCAATTACAATATTATATGCAGATTCTTGCAAAGGTTGAGTAAATATTTTCTTCTACGGTACATACTTTATAGTACTTGATTACTAACCTGATTTTTTCCCCCCGATGTTGGTGCATCGCCATGATGAACATTCAGTTTCGAGCCTTTTTGTAGAACCTTGAGATGCGGCTAAGACTAGTGAATTGAAAAATAAAGTAGATAGCGATAGCGACTACGAACTTCCATCTTGGTAGATCTACGAATAATGATAATTAAGTATCCTGTTTGTAGCGATAGTATCGGTTAGTAAATATATTATTTGAATTTGAATTAGGTTTAAAATTGGTATATGAATCAATTACATGGGAAGATTCTTTGAAAAAGTTTTCTTCTGTATGTGTATTTTGTCAACCTAATATTTTTTATGACTTCCCATAATTGTCGTCAACATGTTTCACTCTATTCTGGAGGTTGGCTGTTTAGCGAACTTTTACTTATCCTGAAACAAATGAAAAAGTGGTTTGACGCTGGCAATGCTTGTCCACTCTCAGATGTTTAGCAACCATGATTTATTCCGTCTCCCTAGCGCATCGTTTCTCCTCAATCCTGTCCATTATTTTAAGTAGAAAATAGTGGTATTTCTCATGCCAAAATTCATGGACAAGATACGTAACCTAATACTACGCACCTGTTGAGACCTTGACCTTACATAGTAACTATTATTTAATCTGTGCCTTAACGTCCCGAAAACAACGTGACGGCTATGATCTCCCGGTATCGAAGCATCGGTTCGATACATTCCCGCGTAGCGCTCGTAGCGCTCGTAGCACTCGAACCACAACGGGCACATAAAAGCGATATAGTTTTATGATAGAAACATATACTAAAAACTCGTACGAAACGGTTTGATTCCACTTTTCTTGTGCGCACTGCCAGAGTGTGGAATACTTTACCCGAGTGGGTGTTTCCCGATAGATATAATTTGGGTGCCTTCAAGTCGCGAGAGAATCGGTTTCTTCTAGGCAAGCGTGCTTCATCGTGGACCGCATCATTGCTCAAACACAAGCCAATTACAGAATACTTAATAAAAAAAAGCCCGTAAAATATAGGATTAAATAACATCTTTTTTAAATATTGCTGCTATTCTACTTTGTCAGGGACCACTGATGATGATGATCAATCCGTGTCAGTTTTAATCTGACGATGTTGCGATGCAACGATACGATACGGCCTGAGGGTCGGTACATATCTGACTAAAAGATGGATGGTTTCTGAAATTACTGAATAATAGAAAGGCCAATGTGATATAAATTAAAGAAAAGTGCTTTTTCCTGCGCATTGTGTTAGCTTTCTTGAGAGACACTTTTACTAACAGAAGTTTTTGCTCTAGAAGAAAAATGTAAGAGTACTTACTCTTATATTACCTACTAGCTGACCCGGCAGACTTCGTACTGCCATACACAGTACTTCTACAGTACTTCTCTATGGTACTGCCTAATTAAATTGCAATAACTTTATAAACTTACAACCTACATTGCTTAAACAACAGTGAGTGCTTGCAATTCAATATGAACTTTATACAATAGCAATAAAGCTCGTTTTAGTTAGAAAACGTTTGTATGGGAAAAAGAAAAGGGCTGTTTTTAGGGTTTTTCAATATTTCCGAGAGATTTTCTTAATATTTTTTTCCGTAAGAACCTTCTCCTAATAATAACAAATACAACAAAAAAAGAATTAGTGAAATCGGTCCAGCCATTCACGCGTGACGCCGTGACCAAGGAAAACGGGTTTCATTTTTATATAGATAAGATTACTTATTACCTAGCTTCACACAAATTACAGATAATTATACCTGTTAAGCCGTTTTTGCGTGATTGAGCTACAAATATCTCAACATTTAAACTCATAAACATCCAAACTTTATGTCAGTACCATGTAGAATGTGAACAATTATTGTCTTCACACATATTTTAGACACAGTAGATGAATACAGGGAATGATTTAATTTTGCATACGAGAAATTTCACACTCGGGGAGCGGTTTTGACGGTTTTGACAAAGTTATAAGACTTTCGTTTTAATTTCATTTTACAGAGTAAAAAGTTTCTGACATTGTATATACAAACCGGAGGAGGTACTCAAGTCGACGCGTACTTTTACAATATATTTTTAATGTATGATGAAACTACTTTACCTCATACGTCGTAGGCACGTTGTTTGTACGTCGTACTTTTGGGTACGTTTGGGCGAGAAGGTAACAGGTAGGTTGACTTGATCTTTTGTGATTTTATTTGACTGAATAAATTTTTCTCTACCTCATAATAACGCTTACTTCCCACGGTTTGTGTCTTCAAAGATCCAGTTACCGACAGCCAGTGATGAAAAAATTAAAATCACTACTTGCAGACTACGGGCCTTCACTTACTTATAAAGCCTGCTTAAAGTTTAAAATGCTCTGACTACTTTTCGCTGACGTGAAAGTCACGTGAAAAGGTGAAACTCAGCGCTGCCGTTCAAAAATAACCCTTCGTGCATAGGTATAGGAGCCTTCTTGCCTTTCCGACCAATGCTTTGCTTCAGTTCTGAAACTTCCTTCAAACCTATGATACCCTGGTAGCGGGCTCTGAAACAAGTGCATTTGCGGTGCAACGAATGCATTTGCAGATACAACGATGCAAACTGTGGTGCACTTCCCAGTGGGGCAAAGCCGAGCAAAGTTCATCACCATTTCACTGTGCCCACCAGAGGTAGCTTCACTGGTGTGGACACTTGATGGGGCAAAATGTATCTATTAAATGATACAATTTCATAGGTTCACCTATGGAATCGGCGTTTTGTATGGGGAAAACAAAATAGACGAAATAAAAGATACAATTATTGAGTAAACGTCCATTTTAAAAGTGTTTTGTTTCTCTTTCTTACATCTCAGAGTTCCTAATGCTATCTCTTTCATTTCTTTCAATCTATGCTTTCTCTTTCATACTTGAGTTTACTTTCGTTCAGCCATCTCTTACAGTCACACGTTCCATTCTTCTAACTATTTTTAGAGCATGTTTTGGTAATGCTTACAAAAGTAGGTATGTTCCATTGCTATCTACGCACTTCTGCCATCTACTACATAAGTAGTTCATTGATTTATTTGCTGAAAAAACTAGGGGAGCGAGAATCAATAAAATCTTTCAAGGCAGTTTGAACTGCCTCACCGGAATTGATTTTTTTTCTTTGCAAGAAGTTGTCTAAATTTCAGAAAAAATGGTAATCTGTTGGAGCGAGATCCGGGGAATGTGGTGTTATGGTAATCGCAGCTCCTCTAATTTAGCGACCGTCTGTCGTGCAGTGTGTGGTCTAACGTTGTCTTGAAGCAGCAGTGGGCTAGAGCAATTGACCAGCCTCGGTTGTTTAGCAGCTAGCTTTTCTATCATGGTTTCCAATTCTTGACAGTACATATCTGCCGTAATTGTCTAGCCTGATCTCAGAAAGTCGTAGTAGTCTTAGTAGTTAGATCTTAGTGAACGACACTAGCAGTCCACCAAACACTTGCCAGTATCTATTTTTGGGTTCATTTTCGCTTGGGGCAGGATTTGGCTGGTTCACAAGGGTTCAACCTGTGCGATGAGCGCTTCCGATTATTGTAGAGGATCCATGTTTCATCCCACGTAACTAAACGATTAAAAATTCCTTCATTATGGTACCGGTAAAGTAATGTAACGCAGCAGTCGACGCGTGTTTGTCGGTTTGCTTTACTCAATTCATGCGGTACCCATCTTTCGAGCTTTTTACTTTTCCTATTTGTTTGAAGTGAAAAAAAAACAGTTCTATCACTCACACAGAAGCTTGCAGCAAGCTCTGACGTGGTTTGCGATGGATCCGCTTCCACGATAGCCTTTAATTCTTCATTATCAACTTGAGTCTCCGGCCGTCCACGAGGCTTGTTCTGTAGGTCAAAATTTCCAGGCGAAAACGTTGGAACCAAAAACGTACCATGTTTTCTTTTGCAATTCCGTTTTGCAAAGAAAACAATGCCAAAGAAAAATTAAATTAGGCTTAGAAACAAATAAATCACTAAATTCGAAACACAAATGAACGAGCTTAAATTTGAAATAAATTTGTATTCGGAATTCCTAAGCAAAGAGCAGATATTTGGGATCAAAGTGGCCAGCTCGACAAAACACCAATTTCAGATACCTCTATAAGGCCCTATTATTTACAAACTTCATGTGCAAATAATAGGGCCTTAAATAATAATAACTCAACCCACAACTGTCACCCTTCCCCCCACCTTGCTTTTCTGCCCATCGATTAATTTCTTCTCTCACCCATGATATCCTAGTAGCGAGCATTGAAACTCGCGCCCCTGCTGAAGGTCTTCGCAGTCTCTACATAAACTGCATGTGCCACCACCCTACTCTACCCACCTTAACTCAACCCACCACTGTCACCCTTCCCCCGACCTTGCTTTTCCGCTCATCGATTAATTTCTTCTCTCACCCATGAAATCCTGGTAGCAAGCATCGAAACTCGCGCCCCTGCTGAAGGTCTTCGCAGTCCCTGCATTTGTTGTACTAAATCATTTACTCTGTAATTTTAGCAAAGTTACAAGCCGTCATCTTTTACTTCCCTTCTCACGCATAGTAATAAGAATAACACCTTTCACTCGGTTGATTCACAACAGAGTATCGGTCTATTCTATCTAGCGAGTTCGATATTGTTTTTTTTTTTCATGTAATTGAGTGACGAGACGAGCAAATCAATCGCCTCATGTTAAACGTCACATTTGCCCATAACAGGTCTGCGCCACCCAGAATTTTGAACTTGCAGAATTCAATACCCTGCGTGGCACAGCACTGCGCTCGTCACCCTGAGACTTAAGATGTTTTATCTCCCACTTACCCTGTAATTTCACTGGAAACAATGCCCTTCCAACCGGAACACAGTAATGTTTGCACATTACTGCTTGGCGGTGGAATAACTGGCAAAGGTGTGGTATTTCCCCAGGCGGGCTCTGCAAAAGAGCCTTACCACTACAACTCGGCCACTCTCTCTCTCGTTAGATGAGTAATAGGAGTGAGAGTGTGCAAAATGACTGCACGTGCCAGAATAGGTCTCCAGTATCATCTCAGGGCTAGTGCTCGCCATCTTGCCTTAGATCCTCATATAGTTATTCCCTTTTGTTTTTTAGAGCAGATTATATTACATACTTGCTGCGTCTCGCGGTTGCACGCGCTATCTTGCGCTATAAAGTAATTTGTAAGGTCTCACCGCGTACAAAATGTAATCCAAACAAGTTTAGCCATTTTTAAGTAGCTTACCTAAACTTTCACATTTGTGATTTTAGTCGGCATGGAATACCAAAATCGTGTACCCAGTACCTTCTATGCTGCAAGCCCTTCTCCGATAAGCTCCAGCCGTCGCCGCACAGCATACACCAGGTGCCACCTAACGTGGGATTGATAGATTGATAAACTCTTTATTGTTCACACCATAAATTACAAACAAAAGGATTAACACCTTAAACAAGTGCGACAACTGGCGGCCTTATCGCTAAGAGCGATCTCTTCCTGGCAGCCTTATGGATTGTTTGATGTCAATGCATTTACTAGGAGAAACAAGTAAGGGCTTAGAGCCGACCCCTGACTCAGCCATGGATTGTATTTACATACTTGCTCTACTATAGTATTATACAGGGTTATAAGGAAAGGGTATGCTAAGCCGAAAAAGGCTTACAGTACTCACCGTTATAAACAACTTTTGCAACAAGATTTTTTGTAAAAGTGTATGGCTTTCTCTTCAAGAGCTCACATAATACTTCACCAAAGAGACTGCGTCACGCAAGCTTATAAATACGATCAAAAAACGTCACAAAAAGATTATACAGTTTAATAGCATTGAGAGACAAAAGATGGTGACGCTATTGGCTAAAACGGATTTTTGGACAACCAACTCTTATTTTATTTTATGGCATACAATTTTAGAAAATAGTCAACTTGAGGTTCCAGTCGAGATCGGTGGCAATCAGCAAGCTAAATTTATAAAGCCTCGATGCCTGAAGTCTCTTTTATCAACCATATCCTACTTCCTTTCTACTAATACTATAAATGCGTAAACTTGTGTTTGTGTGTGTTAATGTTTGCTCCTTGTACAGCACAAAGATAGATGCCCTTTTTTTTTTTTGGGAGGTGAGAAATCATCAAATGACCCCTCCCACTCTTGGGCAGAGCGGAAGGGAGTGTCAGACTTCTACTGACCAAAAACCACCCATGTTCCTTCTACGCCCTTGTGACGCCGAGGCCGCGGTAACTTCTACCCGCAGCCCCGACGAGCATGGGCCCTTTCGGGCCCCTTCCATGTTGCTGACATCTCTTTGAGAGATAGATGCTCTGGATTAACACATAAGCTAGGTACTTCTTATCCGAAAAAAAGCGGGCGAAACAGCGGAGCACAGCTAGTGTACTAATAAAATCAAACGCGAAAGTTTGTAAGAATGTAAGATTGTCGCTCTTTCACGCAATAACGAGATATTTTATTATCCCGGAAAACACATGTTAAACTCATGTGGAACCTTTTGGCCGCGGGTGAAACCGCGAGGCGTAGCTAGTAAATAATAAATAAACATTCACTTCGTTTATCAAGAACATTATTTTTACAAAACAAAAAAACCGACTTCAAAAGACCGACTATTTAGTTATTCATCTATTTGTCGCGCACGTACTTAATGCAAATTTAAGACTTATATGGTTTTCTCATGGATACCATTATCAGAACTGGACTAAATTGAAATGGGACCAAATGGGAAGCGTCAGCTTTCTAATAAAAAAAGAATCATCAAAATCGATTCACCCAGTCAAAAGTTATGAGGTACTTAACAAACATAAAAAAAAAAAATAATATACAGTCGAATTGATTACCTCCTCCTTTTTTGAAGTCGGTTAAAAATACTCTGAACAATGAATTAATTAAAAAGTTTTACGGAAAACATAGAAGAGAAAAGATTTTTAGAATAAAAGAAACATGTAACAAAGCACTAGTTACGCCCCGCGGTTTCACCCGCGCAATGATGAAAAACGGCGATGACGAAAAGTAGCCCGTGTGAATCCATGGGGTTAGGTTTATAATCATGGCTAAAAATCCATTAATAGGTACCTGTAAGCTATCTCTATTCCAAATTTTATTAAAACCGTCTTTTTAGTTGCGGATATACGTGGTAACAAACACACAAACTTTCAGATTTAAAATATTAGTAGGATGTTTTACGTCAACGACTTTGAAAGAGGCTGCGCAAATGGGTTTATTTGCGCCAACTGCGTAGATTATTCCAAGAACGGTTCTCGTCAAATGACTCCGAGAGATTGACAAGAAAGGTTCTGTCTAACCGGCCAGCTGTAGCAAATTCGTGATTCGTGACCCTCTGGCGAGTCGAGGTTATCTTTGCCATTCTCGTTCTCATTTTAAACCACATGTGATCGGGTTTTGCAACGATTATCTAGATTGCCCAAGAATACGTCCAAAACAAGAACGTCTACCAAGAACGCACAAAACTTGACCGATGGCCCAACAACAACAAGAACGTCGTGCCACGTCGCGTTTTTACAGCAAGAGTAGGTAAGTAGTTTTTAAAATTTTTAAAAATTGATTTATAGAGACTAGCCCCTTTTTTTGTTTACGAGGGGGAAATCTTCGCAAGATGCCCGGCTGCCATGGGGTGCAGGCGGGCTATGTGGGATTGTACCCGTGACCTACCTTGATGCTTGACGAGGGCTCCGAGCTCTCTCTAAGAACTCACCGGAGTCCTCAGCAGCACGCTTTCGTTTGTCTCGAGACAGCTTGATGCTGTCTAGAAGCACCTTCCGACGGCGACAACATAGGCCACCCGACGTTGTCGTTCTCACCTAGGCTCGTTTGGATGGGTGGTTGCAGCCCCACCTCTAACCTATCCGAGGCCAGAGGCCCCCTTTTGGTAGGCTCTTACTACAGGCAGGGGATATCGATACCGTATTCTAGTTCCCCGGCATCAGGGCGAGAATCCTGGGATGGCCGTGGCCGCCACTCCGGCGACGACATCTTCGTACAGGGTCTGCTCTCTGGCGTGCTCTCTCGGCGGCTTCTTTTTGTGAAATTATGCAATTACAGATATCGACCATTGCACTCTACGCTGCTTTGTCGGCCAGCATACATGAAACCACGCTCGGCAAAGATAGATCTTGACCTCTTTTTGCTGTGAGTATCCGCCTCATTTCACTCCACGTTGTGCAAACCTCGAGGGCATGTTGGACAAAATCTACGAGAAGGGTACTCTTCAAAAAACAGCCGTGCGTCGTAACAACTTGAGTTAAGCAGAAGGTCACGGTTTCTTTTAAAATCACAAAAAAAATATGGTAAATCTTCACTAAAAAATTAAAAAAAAGTTGAAATTGTGTACTTTTAGCAACATACTCATTTCTCATTGCAAACAAAATTCGTATGAAAACTAACGTGGTTTTCACACATTTTTGTTATAATTAAACACGGGAATACTCACGTAAACACTAAGTCGTCTACTACGACTAGTTTCGGTCACATTCGGTGACCTTCATCAGGTGAGTTTACAAACGTGACGCGCTCGTAAACGTGACGCGTTTGTAAACTCACCTGATGAAACTAGTCGTAGTAGACGACTTAATTTTTACGTGAGTATTCCCGTGTTTAATTATAACAAAAACAAAATTCGTTTTGGAAGTGATTTTTGCCAGAAATGCACCTTTGGCAAGCGCATCTGTTGGAAAATGCACGTTTTAGCCGGTAGATATTTGGATGGTACACATTCCTGTCCTTACTTACAAACCTTCATCAATGTACAAAGTTGACTGCAAAAAATTCTCTGACATCTTCTTGCTGACGTGACATGTCACGCGAGAAAACGAGACAGACAAGGCCTTCCGAACTCAACAGTCTAGTAGCGAGTGAAGAGAGGCAACTGTGACGCAACTGTGGCAAATGCACCAGGACAGGAGACCATAACTGCTGTGTGGTGTTTGGGGTCTTCAACATGGATCAATATTGCAGGCTGCGTGACCGATATTCATTATTAGCTACGCCCGCGGTTTCACCCGCAATTTCCGGAATAATTGTAGACTATAATATATTATATGTTAATCCAGGTTATAGCCTACCTACATGCTAAGTTTCATCTAAATCCATTCAGCAGTGATGGCCTGACTGAGAAACAAACACCCAAACATGCAAAGTCACAAACATCCAAACACTGACATTAATAAAATGACTAGTTGTGCCCCGCGGTTTCACCCAATTTTTTCGGGATATAAAGTGTTTTTTTTCGCTAATAGATAAGTCTTTATTTGACCACCAACTTGCCTGTTGGTAGCGATAATGCAGCTGAAGATGAAGCACGCAGCCTAAGATGATAGCTTAGACTTTAGAAGATTCACTCTGACATTGAAAATCTACGGCGGAGACTCGACCCGCGTGTTTTACTAATTTACTAATTAAAAAGGGTACAGGACGTCCATATAAATAATAAAAGGCGTGACTGTTTTTGAATTGCGTAGTACCGTTAGGACACGTTTTGTTGACCTCGAGAGCTCGCCTCTGCAAGTGTTTGAAAAATTGATCAATAAATAAATAAATAAATAAATAAACAAATGGCAAATTTACATTAACTGTCAGGATGTTTGTTTGTATTGATGTTGGTACTCGCGTACAGGTTATATTTTTCTACAATGCTCGAGTTGGTCTACTCGCTACTTGACAAAACTCGGTAAATACATAGGTTGTGTTGTGTTAAATCATAGTTTTGTTTTTGGTCGTCGGTCATATTTAATTGGGCATATGGGTCAATAAGAGGCAAAATTGCTTTTTATACCGGCAAATTTTGATAAGTAGGTATTAGCGGTTTGCTACTGTTTACAAATATCTTGTAGTGGTAGGGCTCTTTTGCAGAGCCCGCCTGGGGAAGTACCACACCTTTGCCAGTTATTTCACCGCCAAGCAGTAATGTGCAAACATTACTGTGTTCCGGTTGGAAGGGCATTGTTTCCAGTGAAATTACAGGACACATGAGAGATTAAACAACTCATATCTCAGGGTGACGAGCGCTATGACGACACAGGTCGTGTCGACGGCGCGTTCGTGTTCCACGCGCGCCTCAAAGAGATGTCAGCAACATGGAAGGGGCCCGAAAGGGCCCATGCCCGTCGGGGCTGCGGGTAGAAGTTACCGCGGCCTCGGCGTCACAAGGGCGTAGAAGGAACATGGGTGGTTTTTGGTCAGTAGAAGTCTGACACTCCCTTCCGCTCTGCCCAAGAGTGGGAGGGGTCATTTGATGATTTCCCACCCCCCCAAAAAAAAAAAAAAAAGGGTG
Organism: Alcis repandata; assembly: GCA_949125135.1. Lineage (NCBI taxonomy): Eukaryota > Metazoa > Arthropoda > Insecta > Lepidoptera > Geometridae > Alcis > Alcis repandata. Next base: position 8,938,867 of record OX421221.1, on the reverse strand, counting down.
ACGACAAAAATAAAAACATTACTGTGTTCCGGTTGGAAGGGCATTGTTTCCAGTGAAATTACAGGGTAAATGGGAGATAAAACATCTTAAGTCTCAGGGTGACGAGCGCAGTGCTGTGCCGCCCAGGGTCTTGAATTCTGCAAGTTCAAAATTCTGGGTGGCGCAGACCTGTTATGGGCAAACGTGACGTTTAACATCAGGCGAGCGATTTGCTCGTCTCGTCACTCAATTACATAAAAAAAATATAATATGTAAATATATACTAATCGATTTTTTGAGTTTAAATATTATAATATATTCTAGAGATTAAGAGTAATAAAGTAATAAATGATAAGAGGATTCCTATTTGTGCGCAACTAAAATAAAGCAACTCTTTGTTAATTCTTACTTGCTAGTATTTCAAGAAACTAAAATCGGTCTACCAGATCTGTTATTTTCTCGAAGAGACTGAATACTGCAACTCATTACCACTTCTTACTTCTTAAAACCTAAAAATCGATCAAACAACTTGAATGAATCTAGTAACTAAACTCTTTACATGTCTCCTTCTGTAGCATTTCAATATCTTTAAAATCAAGCAGTTCCGTTAGTGAAAGTGACTGAACTCGGCAACTCTTCACCGTTTCTGACTCCTTAGTAACTCTCAGTACGCTCGAAATCGATAATCAATGACCCCAAAAGAACCGGGATTTTCAAATTTTGTCCCGGTTCTTTCGGGATTTCCGGTAGGTAGGTACAAGCTATTTTCTGTTTTCTGAAGGCACAAAAGATAATCTAATACGCCGGTTACTGCGTTTTATTGACTAAAACTAACTATTAAGGACTTTATTTACCGAAGAAAACATAAATGGGCATAAACATAATAGAACACTCTCTCTCTCTCTTTTTTTACGTTTAAAAATTATTTATGACATGCAGCTGTCTCGCGTATAAATGCTGCGACATTTCGCCTAAATTTTGTTTGTTCTATTTTTTTTCTGTGAATGTGTTAATGTACATAGTGTAGGTGGACTTCAATAAATAAATAAATAATATCACAAATAAAAGTTAGTTTTAGTTAGATAGCAACTTCTCATCTTTCAAATAATGTCTGTGAAGATTTTCTTAGTTGTGAAAGTTGTGGAACCCTATTATTAGCGTGTCGTGCACAAAAGCTACGTGTGCAGTGCAACAGTTAGTATTGCTATACGTAACTCTGCCATGAGCGCGAAATTGCATACAAATGTGCACTTGTGCAGCGCAATGTTACTGAGGCAGAAGTCTTTTAAGATGAGACCTAGGAAGGTAATTTATACTAATATTATAAAGAGGTTAAGTTTGTATGTTGTGTACCTAGATATACTCGTATTTGTATTTGTTTATTACATGGTATGTCTTTTATATTTTTAGTTACAAATCATAACATAATAGCATAACATAGCATAGCTATAATGGCTATAAGCATTGATGAGGTGCTTTTCTCATATATCGCATAATTATACGTGGCTTAAAATGTTAAATCATTGCCTCTCATAGTGTTTTGTCTCGATCACACATCCGACTTGTTTTTGAAAAAACCTTTGTTATATCTTACAAATAAACTAGTAATCAGAATGACCATTTCAGAAAGTCAATTTATTTAAATGACATGAAAGCAGGATGCTTAATTAGCAGAAAGCATTGATATAATTATGATATTATGGTACCTATTACCTGAAAGACAGTTCTGCTAGATGACTTAAAAGCAGAGTGCCCAGTCAGCAGAGCGTCAATTCAGCTGGACAAGTGAAGTTTGTGTGTATATGCAGATACAATTACAAAAATTCTTCCAACAATGGCAAGCTTTACTGTCCATGAGTACTATAGATCCATGAGCGCTAAACATATGAATCTGAAAGCCAAGCAGCACCAAGTACGCAGTCTCGAGCATCAGCTTATAATATTAGCTTAGAGGTTGATTACACGTATCGAGTACAATGGCGGCGAGACAGTGCCCTCGGACGAGTACTCCGTTTGTATAAACAGTTTGACGAGGCGAGAGTCACTAGATCCATGTTTTGTTTGCTCTGCCAAGTCAGATCAAGTTGATTTTGCCTTAAATTATCAATCAGTTCTAAATAATCAAACAATTCTAAATCAATATACCTAATTGCCAAATAAATAATAATCATATACATAAAAAAAACCAACTTGATCATTTAACTAGGGCTCCAGGTCACACCCCTTCTGGGGTGCCAGAGCAAGTTTGATCCCCCACCCCGGGCGACGGCCCAAGCCGAGGCTCGTACCTTCGAGGTGGCCTAGTGCTTGTCGCCCTCAAAAACTTTAGGCCCAGCGCCATTTGCGCTCGCCAAACACCGCTGTAGAGGCCAGTTGCCAACAGCATTTTGTCATCAAATAAAAAAAAACGGCCAAGTGTGCCCATATACTGTCTCGCCACTGCACTCTTTACGTGTTATCAACCCTTTAGCAGACTGAACTCATGTAACTGTATACTGTAGGTATAGGTACATACGAGTATAACAATGTATGTAGAGCTATACTCATACAGTAATAGCAAAAGGCCGGCAGGCCTGTTCTTTGAAACAGGATCGCATTATTACCGCCTGAGTATTTAGTGTACTATTTGCAATCTAAGATGTACTTAGAAAACAGCACAAACATACCCAGTCATATCTACAGGGTTATAAAGAAAGGGTATGCTAAGCCGGAAAAGGCTCATAGTTCTCATTATTATGAATAAGTTTTACTATAGGACTTCGCGAAGAAAAATCAGCTGTTCCTTAAATAAGAACATTATTTTACAAAACAAAAAACAAAAACCGACTTCAAGAGACCGACTATTGATAGTTATTCATCTATTTGTCGCGCACGTACCTTATGCAAATTTAAGACTTATATGGTTTTCTCATGGATACCATTATCAGAACTGGACTAAATTGAAATGGGACCAAATGGGAAGCGTCAGCTTTCTAGTAAAAAAAGAATCATCAAAATCGATTCACCCAGTCAAAAGTTATGAGGTAACAACAAAAAAATAAAATAAAAAAAAAACATACAGACGAATTGATAACCTCCTCCTTTTTTGAAGTCGGTTAAAAATCAGCTGTTCCTTAAAAAATGTCAATAACACTCGACAAAATGGATGGAACAGTTGATTTATTTTTTCGCGAATTCCAGTTTGGTCCCATACTAAAAGTTGTTTATAAATAAGAGCACTATGAGCCGTTTCGGCTTAGCGTACCCTTTCCTTATGATCCTTTAAAATAAGATATCTACGCTGGTTGAGTCAGACAGACAGGAAGCCGTCGAATAATTTCCAGGTAGAGATTATCTTTAGTACACTAGGTTATTATCAACATTGTTTCGCCATAGTATTTATGTATAATATTTATCAGTAAATAAATATATAGATAGTATTTTGGTTTAGATAAGGTTTGATAATGAACAAATCAGAAACAGAAAACCAGCGCTGGTGGTTTACAACCAGCAATATGCTGATGGGATCGGTTTCGTGACAATATTAAAGGTGTTTGTATATTTGTGTGTAAATTTATGAACTTCTTTTTTAATCTACGTTCTGTTTTGTTGTAAGTAGTGTTTTTTATTATGTATTTGAGTGACGAGACCCAATGTAATAATGTATGTAATGTGCCCATTGTCATGAATAAACATTTCTGTATTCTGTAAACTACCACATACCCAATTTAATTGAGAAAAGCCTTTGACTGAACGAGATAAGCGTCTCTGCAACAACTGGCTAATTGCTTTCATCTATCCAGATGTTTGTTTGTTTGTGTGGATGTTAGTACTCACATAATATGTACATGTCACATTTTTCGACAAATCCTGACAAAACTTAGTACCTATTCAGTTTTAAATTTTATAGTATTTTTGTGTCGTCGGCAATTTTTAGATAAAAGGGTTAATTATTATTCTCAAAAAGCGAGAAAAGGTGTATTTTGATAATTATGAAGCAGTTACATTGGATACTCAACTCTAAACAAAAATTTAGAATATGAGCAGTCAGTCGAGAGCTTGTCGAGATAGAAGGTTGTGATCGTGGCAAAAAAAGGTAATGCTCGCTCAATAAATTATCTTGTTCGCAGAACTACTAAGTAGTATTAGGTATTTGTTTGTTGAAATTCAATACTCTATGCCAAATTAGCGTTTATTAATTAATTGTCATTGCAAATGGCCAACTAAGGATCAAGTAAGTATAAAATTGTCAACTAAGGACCAAGTACAAAATTGTCAACTAAACTAATAATACGAAACGCGCGCGAGCTACATATTATATACTCGTAGATTTAAGCTACCTGTAGGTTTCCTAGTTAACAATAAAGCGTAGACGATGTTGAATCACTCATGCCATAAATTGTAGTCTAGTATTTCTTGCATTCAGCTATAAAGTGTGTAATTGCGCAGAAAAATTAAAACAAAACCGTAAAACCGCAAGGAAAACATTGTAGCTCGTAAAAGGTGATGAATGGAGAGTTCAAGATCAGGCAGTGATCTGAGGAACGCGCACGCCGCTGCCGCGACGCCTGCGCGTGCGCTTGTCTGGCGACGGCTGGTGTTGCCAGGGCTGGGCATTATGGTGATTAATACGTATTTAAAAGCATTACTTGCTGATATAATCACGTATAACATAACCACGTTGGGTATAGGCCTCTCCCTTGTGCCATTTCTCTCTGTCTTGAGCCAATCTCATCCACTAAAGACCCGCAATGGGTCTGATGTTGTCGATACCTACAGGCTGACAATGATCTCACTGCAAACCTTTAAATCATCCGAATAGGAGGTTTCACATCCAAATTAACGAGTGCGAAAGTGACAAACGATAACTCTCGCCTTATCGCTCGCGTTGCACGTCTGTATTGCGACTTAATTTTTTCAGAACAAATTGGTTGACACGAAAGAAGAGTAGATAGAGAAATATAGATTTCAAATTAAACGCATTCAAACAATCTACAACAAACTTTCCCCAAAATATTAGTACTGACGCAAAAAATAATGCCAAAAAAGCTAGCAACCCTGCGCGTGAGCCATCCAGCCGATTCGAGACGCGCCATCTTGTAGGCGGAGCTTATCCATAACTGAAAACATCTGCTTTGGTAACAGCATACACTGGTACAACGATCAAAATGATTGTGATCAAAAGTGGAACTAGAGCTGTTATCTTATTTTCTCTCAGTAGTAAAAAGCAACAAACATAGCAAACAACGTGCTACTAGCGCCCTCGGCAATTCTTTTTAACATGTGTCGCAATGTAGTTAAAGAGAGAAGAGTAGCGTTCGGTTTCCAGCACCTCAGATGTTTGACAGAGTAGGTACGTGTCGTAGAACATACACGCACCTGAAGGATATTTTTAGAAGTTTACTTACCCGGCCAATCGGCGATGGGGAAATTTGAAAGAAGCAGGCGATAGCAACTGAAACTCGGAATGTTTCAGTGAAACGCAACTTCTGTGCATTTTCGTTAAAGTCGTCATGAAAACTCAAATGAAAATAGTCTTCAATTTTGGCAATTTTTAATGCAAATAAATTATTTAGGCACTTACCGTAAAAGTCTATGTAAATTAAATAGAAATAGGTTTTAGGCATAGGCATGTCTGGCCCTTTGAAAACTGCACTCCTCTCAAAGTATTTCAGACAATAACTTGTAGGTAATTCACCATATGATTTTTTTTTACTATTTTCAGACAGACAAAATCGTAAAATAGTCTAGTTAAACGATTTTTTGATTTAATTGTTTCTTTCATTCCGTTCGGTTAGGCTATAGCTCTATGTTAGTAGATCTATACGTAGGTACGTTAGAAGATATAGAGAATAGAGGTAAAAACATCTATCTATAAAATGATTTTACTTAACACGCGGCTGAAAAACGTAGACAATATAATTAAGCGTTGAAACTACAGTGGCAGTGTTTACTACGGCGGCGCAGGCGCAGATTGTTTACAACAGAGATCACCAACCCGAGGGGCGGCCGCACCCACGGCGGCCAGTATTTATAGCCGCGATGATAACGATTTATTTATTAATCGTCACAGAATGACGGCATTTTACTGGTGTTGGAAAGACCAGAGAATATGGAAGACAGTTCCGGCTGTCTTCAATGAAACGTTTTCAGACTTGTCAAATATCAAACTCGAATACCGATGTTCAGTTGCAATAGCATTTTGTTAGAATAAACAAACAAGTAGTATGTAGCGATTATTTGGACGTAGAGTAGTCGCAGGTAAGTGCGATATGATCGTCTCGGTTTCTCGTACCCACTCAACGTTTTTTACAGGAAATGCCAATCTTAGCGTATACCTACCCCATCAGCTATAGATCTACCGCACAAGCTTTGGCAACAATCATTTGGCTATAATCACGTTGTTGTTAAAAAAATATGTCACAAGTGATTGTGTAGCTTTCTAACAGTCAAATACTTTTTGCAATCGGTTTAGTAGCTCCTAGAAACATACAGTCACAATTCCCTTTTGTAAGAATAGTGTGAAAGATTTAAGTTTGCTCTAGAAACACACGAATTTAAATTACACTGATAGCTATAGTAACTTTGTCTCCATGGTCCATTTAAATCCTACCTATTTGACCCATCCCATTTTGCCTCTGTTGCATCTTCACTATTAGCTGTCAGGACCCACAGGTTCCACAGATCCTGATGAAATTTGACCATAAATTTGAGCTTAATTTAAGGCTACAAATACATTTTATCCCTGAAAATACGGGACAAATGGAAAATCGCGTCATTGTCAGAAAAAGTACGTTAGACACTTTTCTCAAAAGGTTTAATTTTCCAAAGTTGGTGTAAGTAAGATGATCGTTTAAAGAAAATTCAAGTTCATGTTGGTAGTCTCGATAGTGTCTTCCAGCCGGTATTATTGATTTCTGTTTGTTAGTAGAATGCGTACCCAATTGCCTTCAAAGAAATTTATAATCAAACCCTAACTCAGTCCAACAAAGTTCCTTTTTCCGTAACACCTATCGTTTACACGAGTGCTAGTAAATAAATCCGACAAGTTTAATGCAAAACTTTTGGTTTACGCTTTATGGTAAATATTTGGTGTACGTCGTTTAACTGTTTTATAGTTCTAGTAAAATGTTTGGTTTAATTGTGCTAGGTCAAGAACGGGCGTTCGACAGGCGTCCTTGCGACGGATAAATATTATTGTCTAAACGGGTTTTCCGATGTTTGGGTGTTTATATGAGTTTGTGGATGATGCAGACTGGATCTGCGGGTGCAACGACCGATACAAACCACAATCGGGTGGCTCATGATATACTAGGCGGGAATTCCTAAGCGCACTAAGCGTTTCCATTCCACCTTTTTTATCCGAACAGCAGAGGTGTGGATCTCTCTATCCGCGTTAGGTTTTATTGAACAAGTACCCGGGTTGGTTTAAAAAGAAAGTGAATAGGTACTTCCTAGGCAAGCGTCATGTTCGACGACTTTGTGGCTTTTCATCTGCTGAGATTGTGGTCAAACGCATGCCTAGTCTGGTGTAAAAAAAAAGGAATTACCCGACGAAAGAATCGCCTGCCAGCTTTGAAACCCGAATTTTTGATGGGCCACTTCAACTGCCCAACCTCATACCCTTTTATTTTATTTATTTAAAAACTAAAGTAGGTAAATAAATCTATTAGAGTGACGCGGTAATAAAGAGTAGTAAAAGAGAGAATGGTGGATATAATAAAATATGGTAATCAAATATGCGTACTTACAAAATGTTATAGCAAAAAGATAAACAAATACTCTGAAACGAACTTGTATCTATTCTGAGACAATGAGAGGTAGGTATAGTTACAGATGCGCAGACAGTTTTTAAAGAGAGCAAAATGACTTACGTAAACAAAATTGCCTCAGATTCCAATTAAAATCGCCTACATCCAGATTAGTAACTCTCATTGTTAAGTATTAAGTATTTGCTAAGTATTGTCAAGTATTTTTACAAGCTTTTATATAACTTGCAATGTACGAGTAGGTATGTTAGTTTATAAAAGTCAAATCTCACAACTGAATTTTGAATCGCTTCCCGATTGCCGAATGATCTAAATTTGGTATGACTATCTATCTAACTTATGTATATCTGTAGAACTCCGATGAAAATGCAATAAAAGCTTCAATTCGCTACAGTCATGAAAGTTTTTTTTGTTAATATCCGCTATAACTCCTCCAGCAAATGACGGAAACGTTATTCATCAAAACACAGAATTGTATAACATTTTAAGATTTTGCACACCATGACACCATAGATGTACGATGATAGATGACAATGCCCACGTATAGCATGTACTGTGGTCGGTTTTTTTTCCTGTTGGGAATAAATAGATTCTTATCAATTACTTGGCTTAAGTTAAATCGTTGCACACTAAATCTTGGGCATTCTAATGATAAATGTTCTACAGTTTCCATTATTTCGCACGCATATTGGGTCATCTTTGCATTTCATTTAGTCACGAGAGTTGTATGTACCGACATCGGGGCATCAGAACTATCGCGGAGGTTTTCAGAAGACAAAGTAACGCTAGGTATAGTTAGGTGTCGGGACAGCATCAAGCTGTCTCGGGACGGTGCTGAGGACTCCGGTGAGTTCCTAGAGAGAGAGCTCGGAGCCCTCGTCAAGCATCAAGGTAGGTCACCGGCGGGTTTTAGTGCGTATAATCCCACATAGCCCGGCTGCACTCCATGGCGGCCGGGTATTTTGCGAAGATTTCATTTTTCCCTTAACAAAAAAAAAGGTATATTTAGGTGTACACACATGGTCACTTTACCATATAGTATCGGTTAGTAGACAGCTGTATTGTACCAAGTATATCTGTGTAACCGTTATGATATGTTGTTTGTGAAATTGTTGTTTAAGCTTCCATAGAGGTGTATTTGTATTAATCGTACATGGTTAGATTTTGATTAAATACTACGAGTATTTGGTCACAAATATTAAACGGTTTCGGGTTTGTTCATGATTTTGACTTGACTCTGTCTATCAGTCCAAAAACTGTGAGCTATATAAATTATCCATTGATCTGGTACAAATAAATTATTATCGTATGGTGTACTTTATTTATTTCTGTTTTAATAAACCGATAGCATGCCTACCTAGTTCCAAAATACGTTGATGTCGCGAACTGGAGTGTACCAATAGGTATGTATAATCACAGACAATCCTAAATGTCTCTGTGTACGCATAATAAATATAAATGCAAAATGTGAGTATGTTATATAGGTACCTACGAATGTTGGTTATTTTCTTTTATTTAAAAATGAATCGCTGTTCGTTTGGCTGGCTATAACTCGAGAACGGCTGGACCAATTTCGCTAATTTTGATCTTGAAATACTTGTAGAAGTTCAGGGAAGGTTTAAAAATAGCTGGTGAAACCGCCGGGTGCAGCTAGTTATGTATAAAAACCTTTATTTATTTAAAAAACAATATCATATGTCTATTGTCCACCCATGTAATTTACAGTAATAGGCGTGACGAAAGATTTTAAAATCCTCTTCCATAATGTGAGTACACATTTACTATTTACAAAAAAGCCTTTATTTCGGTAAAAAACTTAAGTTTAACGAAGTTTGAAGCCATTTTTCACATATTTTTTCAACAGTGCCCGAAAACAGCTTGCTTGTGTCATGGCGTCGATTTGACGTCACGGCATTGTGTCATGTCATTGTGTATAGGCGTGATGAGCGGCGGATGACCCGAGTTCACTTAGGCGTGACGTCATACGCTGTGATTGTTGTTTCTGACAAGATGGCCGATTGCTGTATTTTAATGTTTTAATTTATTGAAAATCTTAATAATCTGTTTTTTAAAAATAAAACTAAACATGTGTTTTAAATTTTTTTAATCTGGCTAGTCCCCTGAAAGCATTGAATCGGCGATTTTTTGATACTGTCGTCATGCCTATTCCTTACCAAGTTTTATTCACACTCGTTCAACCGTTCAAGTGTAAATCTGTCAAAGCGAAAACTCGCATGGTGAGGGTTCTGAACCGAACGCGGAACCCTAAAATAACATCTAAGGCAACACAAATCACAATTCAGTACGATAGAATACAAATTACGGAACTTAGATGATATGACCAAGACCATTGAAGCAGGACCATTTCACTATGGTAAGTAAAACTTAAAAAATATATTTTTGAAATGTCCAAATTAATACCTTTTGTCTGATACTCCACATGACCATATTGTTTGACTTTAAAATTTTAGATCCCTGTTTCAGGACTTCATTGTTAGGTTTTTTTTTTTAAATTGTAGCTGTTATCTAGCGTAATGCCAAATTTCAGACCGCTAGCTATTACCTATACTTAGTTCCTGAGATAATTGGCTGTGACATACAGAGTACAGACAGAAAGACGCACAAGTCTCGCCTTAATGGTTCTTTCCCGAAAGAGGTTCAGAACCTTGCTGAATGCTACAAATAGAATGTTTCTTTTAATTTTATAATAGACAGAGCTACTTTTAATTTCACAATTTAAAATGCTTCTTTTAATTCCCTAATAGTATAGAAATAGGAGATATATTTTATCTGTTGTTTTTTTTCGTCCCGATAGTATAGGCTGAAAATCTCAAGTCAGTAGTGCATGAAGTAGATAAAGGCGGGACAGGGCGGGCGCTGCGCGGCGGGGCGGCGCCGACACGGGCATGGGCGGCGCGGGCGCAAGGCGCCTGTGCGCGCGCACTGTTCCCCAGCTCGCGCCCCGACGCGCACGCGCCGCGCACGCATGAAGACCGAGGAACAAACCCCCGAGGAGGCGGCGCGCCGCGCGCCCGCCACCAGGCGACAAGAAAAACCACCCTTCTCCTACATCGCCCTCATCGTAATGGCAATCAGGCACTCGCCTAACAAGAGGCTCACCCTCAGCGAGATCTACGCATTTCTCCAGCAACAGTTCCCGTTCTTCCGAAGTTCATACCAGGGCTGGAAGAATTCCGTGAGACATAACCTGAGCTTGAACGAATGTTTCGTAAAGCTGCCTAAGGGATTGGGCCGGCCCGGGAAGGGGCACTACTGGACGATCGATCCGTCGTCAGAGTTCATGTTCGAAGAAGGATCGTTCCGGAGACGGCCGCGCGGGTTTCGGCGCAAGTGCCAGGCGTTGAAGCCTCAGTACGGAAGCGGCGGGTATCTGTGTGGAGGAGGTGTGGGCGCGCTGCCGTCGTCTCAGCCGACGGGGTACGAGGTGGCGGCCGGCGGCGGCAGCGGCGGTGGCGCGGCGCTCGACTACGGCGCGTGCGCCTACTCACACGCTAGCTCGAGCCAGCAGCTCAGCTACGGAGGAGAATACTGCGCGTACGGTGCTATGGGCGAGCGCGCCGAATGGCCGCTGCCGTACGGCGCTGTGGAGCCTGGCTACCGGCCGCCGGCGCCGCCCTCCGCCTCGCCCGCGCATCACGACATGCCTGATCTCATACCCAACTACCAGTACGCCAACGAACACGGTGAGTCTTTTATATTCTTGTCATAGCTATATTAATTAAAACTTGTTGTTGTTCTATAATATACAAGGAACACAATTTAAAAGAGACACTCGTCGATGGTAAACGAGAGTGCGGCAGTGCCATCAATAGTACACTATCCAATACAAGCAGTTCCGGATAACCCAGATTTGTCTATAAAGGAGTTATGTAGCGGCGGGCTGTTGCATTTAAAATATCACAAAGTACTTTTCTAAGTATCAATTAATTTTCGAGTAGTAAACAGACAAGCGGCAACTCGCAAACAATCCCGATATGAAGTTACTACCGAAATACTTTTATTTCTAGCTTGTTTTATTTAACTATATGGGAAAGTTTTAATAATTCTCATTACATTTTTATAGCCTTATTTAGATTTCAGGCATCTTTGATCTTGCTCTATCGGCTATTTTATTCATTTAGTATTAGTTCATGACATGCAGTCTAGATTACCTTTAAGCCCAATTATACTCTGAATACTCAATAATTGATACGTTTTATTTTCTCAGTCAGGTTTTATGCATGTTATTTATCTACGAATACCAGGCTAGTTACCCATTCTTACCTACAACTCACAATTTGCACTGTGCGATCACTTTATTGCATAGGCTTTTACACTGTTTAAGTGTTAAACTTAAAAATTCAGTATTGCGTCGGTCGCACTTGCCATCGAGCGAGCGATTTGCTGGCCTCGTCACTCACTTATAAAAATGCTCGATAACAAGGTAATTGCTCTTTCCACTTTCCAGCAGATATTCTCACGCCCTGAACTCAAATAACAACTTTTACAAAAACCACACGCGTCGATGAGTTGACGTCATATATCACGCGTAAATCACCGGTAGCTAAAACTTCGTCGAGTGTTATCTGCGAAGCTTAGCTGAGAAGGCACTTGAGTTCGTTATCGTGTACACTGCCTGGATTCTCATATGGCACGTCGTGAAATGATAGTATGTTCATGTTGACTCTGTTGTGCCGTTTTGTAAACTGAATTTGACTTTAAAATGAAATGAGGCGTAGATAGTTTTACTGCTATTAGTTGGGATTAGTTTAGATTTTGACAATGGTGCTACAGAATCGACTCTAAGCTACTATTGGACTTGTGAAATGTTTTCTTTCTCCATCTCAAATAATATACGAGTAAATATGACACTTCATTGTATAGTCAGTCGCACTCCAAAAGGCGTAGAGGCTTGTAGAGAGAGTTGTATTTATTAAAAAATATATTATTCGAAATAGTAAGGCTGTTGTAAATAAAAAACACGTGCGATGATATGTGTCAAAACAAATGATTTAACCAGCTCTACGAAGATTTGTCCAACTGACACGACGGCACATTGTAAAGCAGTGAATGCTCTACGAAATCGAAGCTTTTTGATAGCAGACATTGACTTAATGAAAATTCAAATGAATGAACATTCGCTTTTTTCCGAAGTGGCGTGCCAAATTAAATGCCAGGCATTATAACTATTGTTCACTCTGTATGTTGGTTGTCGACACCACCGTCGACTCGCAACCACGGCTCTGGTTTCCGTCACTTTGAGTGGGTGCCGGAGGATTGTTTACAGAAGTATTTTGTTTGTTTGAATTTAAATAGTGCAATCAACCCAGATTCTTAAGGATATTGATGATTGTGAGGTGAGAAATAGGACTGAGTTATGTAACCCGACAACAGCGATGGCAATAGGTACTAACAAGTAACAAGGGTTTAACAAGTACTTATAAGTGCAATTATACATGTATGTTCTTAGATATGCCCGGGATACACGGGCTAGTTTTTAACCGACTTCAAAAAAGGAGGAGGTTATCAATTCGTCTGTATGTTTTTTTTTTTTTATGTTTGTAATCTCATAACTTTTGACTGGGTGAATCGATTTTGATGATTCTTTTTTTATTAGGAAGCTGACGCTTTCCATTTGGTCCCATTTCAATTTAGTCTAGTTCTGATAATGGTATCCATGAGAAAACCATATAAGTCTTAAATTTGCATTATGTACGTGCGCGACAAATAGATGAATAACAAAATAGTCGGTCTATTGAAGTCGGTTTTTGTTTTTTGTTTTGTAAAAATAATGTTCTTGTTCAAGCTAAGATAGCAAGATGGATATCTAAAGTCCTGATTTGCTGAAAAATTATGTCCAATCCTAATAAACTAGTAGTTCTGCAAGCAGTAGACCTCCCGAGAACTTTTATGCGACAATCACAATATTTTGTCTTGACAACCTCTTCACTGATTTTACTCATATTCAAAGTTCTGGTTTAGAATTAGATTCCGAATATTTCTACAAAATTTCATCAAAATCAGCCGATATGGCGCTGCAGCAAACTCCCCCAATCAAAAAATCCTTACGACAAAAGAAAACTATAAAATCGTAGAACCTATACGAGGTGTGTCCAAAAAACGACGGCATATTTCGTTTCTTGAAAAAAATATTTATTAATATTAATATATTAATGTTGTCGCCTTCAATATAGTCTCCATTCGATATTATGCACTCATGCTTATGCTTGTAAAACGACGGCCCTTTAAGGTTCTCTTAATTTTTGGAAATAGGTAAAAATCACACGGTCACACGGTCAAGTATCTGGCGAATATGGACAGTATTGTTTTTGGCCAAGAATTCACGAACAAGCAACGAAGAGTGAGCCGCTGTTTTTGTTCAAAATTCAGCAATTTTGGAACAAATTTTGCTGCCACGCGTTTTCACCCAAAACCCAAAACATACCCAATACCCAATACCCAAAACATTCGAAAAAAATCCATGGCATGAGCCAATTGATATGCCAACATCATCGGCGACTTCTTTGATTGTGATTCGGCGATCATTCGTAACCATTGCTTTCACTTTTTCCACGTTTTCATCGGTTGTTGATGTGCTGAGGCGTCCGGGGCGCTCGTCATCTTCAACGTCTTAACGGCCATCTTGAAAACGCTTTTATACCACTCGTAAACTATTGTTTTACTCATAACAGGCTCACCATAGGCCTTTGTTAACATTTCACACACTTTTGTTACACTTTATTTCATTTTTTACGCAAAATTTGATACAAATTATTTTATCCATTTCTTTTAACAAACGAAAATCGTCAAGTTCAATAAACACGTCAAACCTGCTAAGGTTAGGTTGGTTAGGTTTTAATAGAAAAATGTCAACGACACTCGACAAAATGTATGGAACAGCTGATTTTTTTTTTCGCTAATTTCGAGTTGGTCCCATAGTAAAAGTTGTGCATAATGATGAGTACTATGAGCCATTTTCGGCTTAGCACAACTATACAGGCTTATGAATAACCCTGTATAGTTGTGCTATTATTTATTCTGTGGCTCTACTGCGAGGCTCAATTTAATTGCATCGCTTGGGCTTTTTTCTCCATAGTCACAATTAGTTATGTATCAGGATTAGATTAAACTAGAGTCATGGCGAATAGGAAAGTTTGATTGATTGACCTTTTTTAAAATTCTAAATAATTTATTCAAATATGGGTACATAAATGTACACATAAGAATGTCACAAACAATTTTTACGAATAAATTATACCTCCACAATAAATGTAAAAGAAAATAAAATTATTAGAATGCCTAAAAATTGCATAAAATAATTGCAATGTCAAAAAATCAATGTATAATAACTACAATAGTAGGTATTATCAGTCAAGTATTATTATTACAGTCTAAATACAATTTACGTAGAGAATCTAACACAGATGAAGTCGTCAATTTTGTAGTAAGCCTTTTCAATTAAAAAGTATTTTAAAATTCTTAGAAAATCTGTCTTTATTATTTACTAGACTACTAGAGTAGATAACAGGCAACAAGTTATAAAATAATACGCCGTTCATTACAAAAGAGTTGCCAGTTTTAGCTAATATAATTTTAGGTAGAACCAGTTTAAACTTGTTCCTTGTTATGCTAGTTTATTCACTTCGTTTATGATGTTTATGGATATTTTTACGTACAATAGGTACATAATGTTCAAAAAAATATACAAATAATATGGCAACGTTAAAATTTTCACCGGCGTAAAAACTTGTCTAAGAGATTCTCAATTTCTAAATAGCCCTAACAGCGCGTTTTTGTAAAATAAAGATGCTATTTACGTCTGCTGTATTACCCCAGAGCAGTACCTAATCCATACGACATAACTAACTAACTAAACAAGTAACTGAAAGAAACAATTCTTGCAGTTTTAATGTCTGATAGTTCTCTTATTTTCCGCACTGCATATGCTGCGGAACTCAATTTGTTAGATAGTTTCTTGATATTATTATGTGCTCCTTAGCATCCTTCGACAAAGTAAGTTGATCGTCGTCAATGGATGCGTACTGAACTACTGACTGACCGAGCAGCCTCGCGAGGCCTGCCGCGCGAAGCAAATGCTAGGACGTGCCTCGCCCGAGGCAAACGCACGCGCTGCCTCGCCCGAGCGTGCCGCGGCCCGAGCCAAACGTCTGCCGCGCGAGGCTGCTCGGTCAGTCAGTACGCACCCAATAACTAATAATATTAGTCAATGTGAATTTAATAGCTTTCGTTTTCTTGGCATTTAGCATTATGTTATTGACGCTAAACCACCTAATAATTAAACTAAGCGACAAATAGATTTTGGATTTAACATAGTTTTTCCTATTGATTCTAAATAACAAAGATGTATCGTCGGCAAACAATATAATTTCACAATGCTTACGCGCTAAGTAAGGCAGGTCAAAGATATAAAGATCATTGGTTTAAATTCGGTTAAAAATGAACTGCATTCCATCGCGTTGCAACTGCACTCAACTGCACAATTCGTTGAATAGGTCACTTCAGAGTTGTTTATCAGGCGTGCTGTTTCCGAAACATAATCCACTTAAAGATACACGATGAAAATGAACCAAAGTTTTTTAACATACTTTCAAACTTTCATTGAAAAAGTGAGTTTTTCATCATCATACGAGAACATTAGTTAGTGAAAAATTATGGAACAAAAGAAGATAAGTTTGATAAAAGGAAGCTGCTTAATTTTGTAATTAGGAAGCTTCTCTAATACCAACCTAAAAGAATTACAAAAAAATAATTTGCTTTGGCAAAATTCCTTGGGAATATTTTGTGGTGTATTTGATTTTCTTCTCGCACAAACTTTCGTTGCAGTCTGCATTTGAGCGGGCGTACTATGACCCCTTACACCCCCGTGGTGGTGGAAGTGGGGGTGAAAGTACGCGCGCTTGCAGGTCGTAACAAATGTTCTTGTTGTATCGACATTGAAAGTTTAAAGTGAGCTAGTATCGAAACTGCAATGCAAGTATCGAACTTTGTCGATAGAGAAACTGACGCTTACACTAGACAAAATCGATTGAAAAAAAAATTTGGTTCTTAAAAAAATTGGACATTTTAGTCGAGTTTATCGTGCGTTTTCTTTTTTATCACCTAATCTCCCGAATCAATCGGTTCATGGTTGAACCGCAAAGGAAATTTTACCTATTTTACTTATGTTTTATCTTTTTTTATCTTCTTCTATATTTTTTAATAAGTCATTTTGATTTTGATACCTGTTCAATATCATTGTTCAGAGGCTCGGTTTTCTTAATAACTATCATCTAATCTGTGGCTCGGTGGCCGAGTGACTGGTGAAGCCGTGGTACTTCCACAGATTGTAAGTACCTAGTGCTCGTCTTAAATTGATCGTGAGTCAATATAATTACATAAGTTAATTACAGGGAGTAAGTAGACGTATTCCTATGTAAAATTCATTGAAAGTAAATATTCCGAGATTTGCTCATTGCTGGAAGATGCAGTGGAACCAAAAAATAAATACTTATACTTACAAGTAGGTATATAATGTACTATCTGCGCCCTGCGGTTTCACACGCGTTTCCCGGGACAAAAAGTAGTATGTGTTAATCCAGACCATGAACAACCTTCATTCCAAATTTCATGTAAATCCGTTCAGCCGTTTTTGCGGTAATTTCGCATGATATTTAGTTTTGTGTCGTTTTTATGGTAATACAAGCTAAGCGTTTGACCATAGTTCACTGATGCTAAACGATGGTCGAAGATGGTAGGTATAGTATACCACTTAGCTTGGAAGAAAAGAAACACACCATTAGGTACTCTATCATAGAATTCTAAAATATGTAGATAAAATATGAACATAAAGTAAGCAGATGGCGGTAAAGTACTTTCTAGTACTCGGCTGGATATTTATCAGTCAAGTAAAAAAATCTGTAAGAAAATTTGAAAAAAAAAATGTATGGATCAGCATTGCGGCTCATCCATACAATATCGTTTTCGTTTTCCCTATCCAGTGGTCTTTGTTGGGGTATGGGGTTTGAACTCACCCACTTCGGCTGGGAAAACCCTAGGTTCGACCGTTGAGCCACCGGCTCTTGAGTCTCAGTGGTATAAATAAGCTTATTTTACTTTGCCTAACAAGCTCACTATTTAATAAGCCTTGTAGAGTTGTGCTTTAGTTTACATTTACAGAAAAACGGTTCTAACCGATAGAGGCCTGCGTCTTAATTAGGATTCCATGCCCAAAAGGTAAAACGGAATTTGTTTCTCTAATCATAATAATAATATAAGACAACTAAAAGTTTAATAAGTAATCAGTCAGTCGTCCGTCGGCCGGCTCGGATCGATAAGTGCACGATTGTAGGCAAAAGTAACGAATGAACCTTGCACCTTTTTAGGTTTGCTTTTCAAATCGGCCACAGTTTCGAGTGACGAAGATCTATAAATTTGCTAAATAGTGTTTAGTATGTTTTGCGATTTCTCCATCAATATAGACTTGTTTAGAAATACGAGTATGTATGCAAATTGATAAAATTCCACTTTGAGAAACTTGCTTCAGTTCATAAAAGTTACCGAGTGATGAGTAGGTACGTCTGTTTTTCAGTCGAGATAGTTATCCATGACGCAAATTATTCCTTAATTTAACAACCCACAACAATACCCTACAGCTACAACCACAACCAAACAATAATATACACAACAATATACAATAATACAAACATCCGAACCAACAACTATGAACAATGCCTACACCCCAATGTTGCCTACAATTACGCAACTTTCTAGTAGTTTATGAATTCCTGGTCACTGAAAGTGCGCTCGTTCACCACGTTCGCTGCTTCAGTGCACTACTGCGTCGCGTCGTGCGCTCGTGCGTCATGATGAATTTATTGCACGAAAGCTTGCTGTAAGATACTTCCTTGTATGTTATGAATCCCTGATCGCAAATAGTGCGGGTACAACAGGCTCACTGAATCCATTGTGAATTTGATCAATACTTACTATTACGATACCTTCTTGTATCTCATGAATCCCTGGTTAGTTGTGTTTGTAATAATAATGTTTTTAATAGTGTTAATAGTGCTCGGGCGCAGCACGCTCGTTGCGCCAATGCACATCATGGGTGGTTATGAGAATTCAACGATTTTGGTTGAGTTGGGACTCGACTTTTAAGGATTTCAGTATTTTAGGGTTCAACGTTTTAATGTATTCAACATTTTGGCAAATTCAACTTTCTGTCTGGGCCTGTAAGAACTGTGGAAATGTAGATTTGTGGAACTTTCTTGAATTGTGGAACATGAACTATTTTTTTATGGAATTGTAAAACTTTCTTATCATTCATGAATTCCTTGTCACAGACAGTAAGCGGGTGCAGCGCGCTCGCTACATCGATGGACTGTGGATGCGTCGCGCATCTCGTGTGCGTCATGGTGAACTGATCGAAATTCCTTCTAATTTATAAATTCCTGGTCTTAGAGAGTCTTTTGGTGCAGCACCTCTCACTCTACCAATGCCCTGCTACGCAACAGACTGACTCAATTCATTCGTTCTCTTGGTCTTGGTTCGTCGTCTTGAACCAATAGCTTGTATTGTAAGGGCTTGTATTGAAATTTACTTCGTTATATTTCATGAATCCCTGGTCACCGACAGTACACGGGTGCAGCAGGCTCGCTGCAACGATGCCGATGCACTGGCTGCGCCGAGCATCATGGCGATTTTGTCTAGAACTTTTTAGTTTTTTTTACGCTCATAGCTCCCCCCACAAAGAGTCCCTATGTCGGGGATGACGTGGAATACTCAAAGACAAGGACAACTAACACCCAGACTCCAAGCAGATACTAAAATGTATCATTCCAACATTTGCCCGGCCGGGTATTGAACCCGGGATCTCTTGCTTATAAGGCAGACATGCTACTACTGAGCTAAAACAGTCGTCGCTTGACTTGAGATACTTTTTACATGAAATAGTTACTGTTATAGACAGTACGCAGGTAGAACACGCTCGCTTTACAAAATGTCCCATAGTGTTTTGGTTAGTCATAAGTAGTTTGTATGACGCTCACATAATATTCGTACCACAAAATGTACCCTATGTTAGGTGGTTACCATCAGATTTTAGGATCATAGAATTAGATATTTCTTCCTACTAAGTAACGAATCCTATCCGGATACAATTAGTACGGTATTATTTTAGTCAGCTCCAACTAAACATGCTCGATATCAGTCAAATTGCTTCGTTTCGGAGTAGGTATGTTGAGGAGTGGTCACGTTGTGAATTTAAATTTCAAATTATACTCGATCTCCGTCCAGCCTGTGACGTCATCAGCATCCTCCCAACCAAGGTATAGATTGTAAACACGCGGCTGTGTCGTGTCGTCGCGTCGTGTCGTCGCGACGTGTCGTCGCGTCGTGTCGTCGCGTCGTGTCGTTGCGACGTGAAAGCTTGTCTTTGTATTTCATGAATCCCTGGTACCAAACTGTACGCCGGTGCAGCACGATCGCTGCACCGATGCACTAACTGTGCCGTGCGTCATAGTGGATTGATCAAAATTGGCTGTTGCAATCAGATCATGTCATGATAGTTCGAGATTATCTCGGTCACTCTCAACCGAGGTAATCTCGAACGAACCAGAATACTCCCCCTGATGTTAGTATTGATCGAAAGCCGGCTATTTAGCACGGCTCCGTTAGCACGTAAATATAGGGATTTACGGCCCCATCCGGCAGAAAGAACGAATCTTGACATGCATGTAGCTTTCATATGCGTATTTAAATTCAGAAGTAGAAATACTTTAAGATATGATTATTTCCCTCTTTCCTCCTTTTTTTTTGTGTCCCACAATATAGTTTTTTGAGATTTTAGCAAGGAGAGTGTTTTTTTGTGTGCTGGGGTTTATGAGGTCTGACAATTTATTTGTTTTTAAAATCATCTTTCGAGGTGTTTCTACTTTGGGATTTAGTTTAGCACACGTATAAAAGCTACATGCATGCTTAGTTTTGGGCTTTCTGCCGGATACTTTGTAGCACAAAAGCTGGACTATATTGAGATACCTTCTTATATGTTATGAATCCCTGGTCACAGATAGCACGCTGGCTGCACTAAGTTCTAGCTAGGACTTAGCCTAGCCGCTAGGTCATGCGTCATCACATTGCGCGTCGATCGAAAGCCGGCTATTGAGGAACTTTCTAGTGGTTTATGAATGCCTGGTAACAGATAGTATGCGAGTGCAGCCGCTCGCTGCACCCGCTGCAGCCGCTGCACCGATGCACTGTCTTCGTCTTCGTACGGCACGATTAGGACTCGGAAAAATAATAATATTCATAACATTAAAAATTACAAAATATGTACAATTATTGTATACTAGCTGTGCCCCGCAGTTTTACCCGAGTTTACCGGGATAAAAAGTAGCCTATGTGTTAATCCAGACCATAAACAACGTTCATTCGTCATGATAAAATTTGGTAGTAAGTAGTACCTATATGGTACCTAATTCTAAAGAAGAATTTCGAATATGAGTATAATCGGTCAACTCACTGTGATTCACCAATCTCATTGTTTTATCTCAACAGCCTCAACAGTTTTTATAATACCGTAACTAAATTTTTGATTAATCTATCAGCAACGAGGTCTTCTGCTTTAGAAACCTTATTGTGGTTGCATTTAGTGACGTTGATAGACTCTCCAGCGGTTTAAGGGCCAGACTTCGAAGCGTCTCTATCTCGTTTGCACATTTCAACATCTTTCTAGCCTCAACTTTTTCTTGGTAACTAATTACTAAGAATGTGTCCAATAACACTTTTCGTATTGTTTCTATTGAGGCAAAGACACAACGTTGACGTGTTCTTTATAACTTGCACTTTTGCACTAATAATCACTGCTTACGACTAACACTACACTAGCTCGAACGGTTTTGTTCATAGAAGTCAAAAGAAAAAAGACTTATGAGCACAAAACCGTTGAAAACAATATGTAGAGGAAAAAATTGTGTAACAACAGCGAGGAATTTCTTCTTTCGATTTTGTCGAGTGTTATTGACATTTTTCTATGGAATGTTCATGTTCATAATGATGAGTACTATGAACCCTTTTCGGCTTAGCATACCCTTTACAATGCTGTGACGACAAATTAATTATTGATATAAATACGATAACTTCCTGAATAACAACGAGTACCTAATTGTATAACTGAACTAAATAATAGTCAATTGAAAGAGACACATAAAGATTTAATTTAATTGAATTAATTTTTTTTTTTTAAATAACAATCCGTTCTTAAATTAAAGTAGTACAAAAAAAATGCAGAAACTGCTTGCAAATTCATTCCGATGCACCTGCGCCGACGGTGTGAAGTTTGATGCACTGTACCAGAATTTCATAGACTCAAGAAGGTTTCAAACTCAGGAGATGCAATGGGCGGACACTAAAAGTGGGGTAGGGGCGATGTCGGGTGACGGCCGTGGGTAGAGGAAGCTGGGTAGGGTGGCGTTTCACACTTGTAGCTTGCAAGTAGTCAAAGAAAAACTATTAAGTTGGGAAACTTCGCTATATTTTTTCTGTGTAGATCACTTAATTACTTACTTGAATTGATTCAGTTTTTTTCGACGGTAAACTTCGGAGATAAAGGGGGGGTGCGGTAATTTTTTCACAGATTATGAAATTAAAAAAAATGGTTTAAAATGTACAAACCAGTAATGCCTTTCATATAATAGCCCACATGACCACATTGTTTGGCTTTAAAAGTTTAGGTTCCCATTTTAGGGCTCAATTTTCAAGTAAAAACCTATTTTTTATGGCATGTTTTTTTTCTAAAACTGGTAGCAGTTAACTTTATCTAGCGTCATGCCAAAATTCAAATCGCTAGCTTTTACAGTTCCTAAGATGGCTGTGACAGACAGACAAATTTTCCAAAACCAAAAAATCGCGAGATACTGCGGAGTCAGAAAAATGAAGCGAGGGGGTGGGTACTCGGCCTAGCAAACAAATCATGGTTTTAGTGACTTTCTCGCCTCTCTGCTCCCCCGAGCACTCGTGAAACTGTTTGTACAAACCGAGTACTCGGCCTAGTACACCACTGTACTCGATACGTGTATCGTGTAATCAACCCATGACTTGAGCCAAACATGTCGAACCAATGACACACTTAAGGTTTCTGCCCACTACACCGTATCATACTAGGACCGTGTTATGCCCGTGCTATGAACGTATCAGGCCCGGAAGCAACAGATACGCTCTACTATGCCCACTGAAACGGATCGACGGCGTTCTGTGCCCGTATGCATTCCGTGTGATCTTCTTCTCCAAGTGACTCTCCACTAACGAAGTTTGGCAGTCAGCTTCTTAAAATTCTCTTTGTCCAGCGCTAGTCTGAACAGTTGTTCCACCGTCTTTATCCCAGTCCACTCCCTGATGTTACGGAGCCACGACATCTTTCGTCTTCCGACCTTAGGCTTCCCCGGTATTTGGCCCATCATTATGGTCTGCAGAAGTTGATGCCGGTCATGTACTGCGACATGACTGGGAGGAAGTTTCAAGCAATATAACTTGCATTGTATGCAAATTACAGAGGCGCATAGAAAATAACTACTTTACAGGCTAACATACATATAAGTACATATAAATATACTCGTAATGTAAAAATAACACGTTGAGTAGTCACAAAAAACACTAAAACACAACAAACTAAAACACCTCGTTCATGAGAGATAATGATGATTTATTAAATTAAAATTACCATAGCTACTTAGCTTCTTAGCACATGTAATTTTAGGGAGAACAAAAGTCACAATACCTCTTAAAAGCAAAGATAAGCATCTATCCATGTTTTAAATCTTAATCTAATACTAGCTTCTGCCCGTGGCTTGACCTTTGTAGCCTCCAGTAAATGATTTATTAATCACTTTCGTACATTTTATATGAACTATCGCACACTACAGGCGGGCCGCCGCATCTCAAGAATTTGTATTGAAATGCCGCTGCGGTGCGGTGCGGCCCGCCTTAATGTGTGCGAACCTTTACGGTACGATTTCAAAAAATAGTGAAGTTCATATTTATTGTTTTAATATTTAGTGTTTTCTTATATGCATTTACAAAGTTTTGTTGATGTAATTATATAAAATCATCTATATAAAATCTCTACTTTCAAACATTGGCATCTCGTGAGTCGTGACTCGTCGCACCTTTAGGAGATGATAAAAAAATAAATTAAAACACGCTCCCTGGCTTTTTTATTTAGTTATTTTCTTGTATTTTATGAATCACTAGTTTAAAACGAGCATTGGTGCAATCCCTTTTGCTGTCCCAATGCACAAAGTCTAGTCGCGCGTCATGCTACCAACGAGTCACACTGTGACTCGTTTTGGTGTGACTGGTTGGGAACCCCCCCTAAATTGTTCGAAAGCTAGATTAACTTTCTTGTAGTTTATGAATTCCTGGTCCCAAAGAGTGCGCTCTGCGCTGTTGCAAGGCGCTCGCTGCACCGATGCGCTTACTTCGTCATGTGCCATGATAAAAAAGAAAGTAAGTATGTTCGTATTAGCAGTTTTAGCAAGACTTGGCATTTGGCGCCAAGATGAATTGAACGGGAACCGGGATAGAAAATGAACTTTCTTGTAATCCGTGAATTCCTGGTCACAGATAGCAAGTGCGCGGCTCCGTTGCGCAGCATTGTCATGCGCTGTGATGAACGAATGAAACGAATACCGCGATAGATGAACTCTCTTGTAATTCATGGATTCCTTGTCAGAGAGTGCACTGGTGAAACACGTTCGCTGCACTAAATGAACACTTGAAACTTGTACTGAAATTAGAAATATTTATTAACCTTACGTCACGTCTAAAGTTATAAGAGCTTTATAAAACACGTAACCAGTTAAAAAGCATTCCATACCCACAGCCCACAGCAACCTTAAAAAAAGCTACTCATTAATATGAGTAAGTGTTACTACAGGGTTATTCATAAAGGGTATGCTGAGCCGAAAAGGGCTCATCATTATGAACAACTTTTACTATTACTAGACCAACCCAGAATTTGTGAAAAAAAAATCAGCTGTTCCATACATTTTGTTGAGTGTCATTGACATTTTTCTATGGAACAGCTGATTTTTTTTTAGCGAATTTTTTCAAGGACTAAGGCTTATTTTATTCAATTACTTTCTATGTTGATCGCAATTCTGACAGTGTAAATGAGAGACAACAAAATTCCAAATCTTTTTAAATCTTGATTTCATTTCCCGCATATTTTGATGTACCTATAACATTGTAGTTAGCAAACAAACCGTGCCGTTGCTACGGTCTACTCTAGATTTTTTGCGACCAATGTTCACACCTCGCACCACCCTGCAAACCAAGTCGCAAGGGTGCCTGAACACAGTCAATAAACGAGCAACGCAGAGCCGGATCATCGTCAGTTTATGGCTTTCCATATGCACCGATTCCCAGAAGCACCAGCACTCGCTTATGACGCCATAAAAGCTGTGGTAACATGTGCAATGGCAGCGATCGACCGATCGTGCCGGATCGTGTGTTCGATTGGAATCATGGAATTTCTCAGTGATATCAGATCTGCGTCCTTTTAAGATCGGTTTATGATATTTCAAACACTGCTACCTAGGAAGGCGTCTTTTAAAAGCCGTGCTGTTAGTCGAAACAGTTATTGATATCTAGCTGCGCCCCGCGATTTTGCCCGTTATCATGCAGAAACTATCAATTGTTTCAGGATAAAAAGTATCGTATATTATCTTGATCCTAGTCTAAATAATAACAATATCAGTTTAATTAAAATCCATTCAGTAATTTTAGCATGATGTGATTACAAAGAGACATAAAGGTTCTCCTTGTCTACAGTTTTTGTTTATTTTATGTATAAATTGAGTTTAAGTTAATTTTGATTAGTAAAATATGCGTTCGCCGAACAAGTTTCGGACCTAAAACTCTACATACTGTAGTCGATATTTTATATTCCAAGCAAGCCGCCATTTTACCAGAAAAGTATCTCAAACATGTAAATTACAAGCTAATTGGACCATGTTCCGATTTAATTCTCTCAGACGCACTTTAATCAAAAAGTTCTCGTAAAAGTATTCAGGATTTGAGGCGAGAGAGCGTGTGGCGCGTCTTGGTTTACGTTGAGATAATGGTCCACGGCGGCGCGGCGCGGCGCGGCGTACGCGCTTCGGAACGAATACGGCGCATGCGCGCTACAAGATGATGTGTTTACATGAACGCTCGTTTGTTCGAATCGTTTGATCTTTATAAATGCAATAGGTATTTCAAAAATATCGCCGTCGGCGGAACTTCTACGCTTTCATAAAATGAGAATGATTTTTGAGAACGACAACCTTGATGCTCTGTTTATTCTCAAGATTCTCGGTTAAGGTACCCGTTTATGAACATTTTTGATTCAGAGTTTAACTGACGTGGTGTTTGAAAATTTGTTCAGTACCAACCAGAAAGCAGAGTAAATGCCTTTTGGTTTTGTAATGGTGAGTAATATTAGAGTTTGCGAAGATCTTTATAGCTGAACTGTTTTTAACTTCGAGTAGGTACAGTACAACATACAACCTCATTATATAAATAAAACTGTTTCACTAAGAACAGTATTGAGATTTAGATCCTTGTTAAATTTATCTTTATCTTCATCCCAAATCTTCTTCTTCTTTTTTTTCTTTCTTATAACTTACAAGAAAATGAATCTCGGTTTCTTAGCCTCGCTAAACTCGAGAACGGTTAGACCGATTTGAACATTTATTGACCGAGCGAGCGAAGCGTCTCTGCAACAACTGGCAGAAATTTATTCCATCTGTCCGGATGTTTGTTTGTTTGTATGTTGGTTCTCGCATAGGTACAGGGCTTATTTTTTAACGAATCTCAATGAAACTTAGTATACAGGGTTATTCATAAAGGGTATGCTAAGCCGAAAAGGGCTCATAGTACTCATCATTATGAACAACTTTTACTATTGGACCAATCCAAAATTCGCGAAAAAAAAGCTGTTCCATCCCTACGAGTACATTTTGTCGAGTGTCATTGACATTTTTCTATGGAACAGCTGATTTTTTTTCGCGAATTTCGGGTTGGTCCCATAGTAAAAGTTGTTCATAATGATGATTACTATGAGCCCATTTCGGCTTAGCATACCCGTTATGAGTAACCCTGTATAGGTTCTACGATTTTATAGTTTTTTCATCGAGGGATTTTTTTATTGTGGGGGGGTGTTTACCGGCCGATTTAAATAAATTTTTGCTGAAATATTTGGAATCCAAATCTACACAATAATTTTGAAAATGAGTAAAATCGGTCAAGAGGTTGTCAAGATAAAAGATAAGAGATAAGTGTGTTGTGTTTGTGATTGTCGCAAAAAAGTTCTCGCGAGGTCTACGGTTCGAGTTTATTTGTTTTGTTCGCTCTAATGTACGGGTGGTTTACAAGAAAATAAGAGCGGGTGAAACTGCGAGGTGCAGCTAGTTATTAAAAAAAACAGAATTGAATTCAAGCCTCTCACATCTGATTAAAAAAACATAACTTAAAGCGACATTTATTGATTTGAAATACGTCCTTCGGTGTCCTCATCGCCACTGCCATGCCTGGCTGACCTGTGTCAATGTTCTTTTACTAGGGCATCAGAATCTCTAGGAACTGGTAACGGGGTGTGAGTACTGAAAATTGTATACTGCAATCAGTATCAGCTGAGAAAGCGCTGGACACATTCTACCAGAAGAAACGAGACGGAAACATCGTGGAAATGTAGACCGTAGGGTGGAACTACTTTACTGAAACTGCATTCAGTGTGAGCTGAAATAGCGATACACATTTTCTAGTGGTCTAAACGAGACAAAATACAGGGTCGATGAAAGTAGATATTGTAATAGGGTTGTAGATAGGGGGAAGTATGCCCTATATTACGTTCTAGATAGGCGATACAGGTAGGAAGGATTGCTGCTCATCAATAGCAGTCTCCCAATACGGCTTGACTTGGTTGCACGTATACCGTCTGTCATCAGACAAGTATAAATACAAAGGAAGTAATACTTATTTCACTTCTCAAGTGAAAATGTGTGTCATTGTACAGGGGGTGTTAATAAAATGCGCATCACTATTCCTCAGGTCAGTTTTTTCAATGTTTTTAGTTCCGTTTTAAGGTGCCACGCCCGTCGCATGTGTGCAGTGGCGCACCCTTTTATAAGACCGCACACGAAGATGCTCCTGATCAGTGTTTTGTGTATGTATTGTTAAACAATGGATTGTGAGCAGATATTAGCAGATCAACGTGGTTTCACTAAAAGAATATTTAGACCCATGTTTACAAACATTTGACATGACGATTATTTATTTAACCGCCCATTTTATTGAACCGTCAAAGCGGGCTAGTTAAAAATTTAATCAACTTGTCCCTTTGTCATGTTTAGGTACTTTATTATTTTGGCATATTAATGAAGTAATTTCGTTTGCATAGGGAACCGAGGCAATTTGCAAAAATATTTCTGTGGCTATATCACGCCTGTAACCTGAAGGCCATGTACGCCCAAAAGCGAAGAAAAAAAGATGACGGCCAAAACAGGTAAACATTTTCATTGAATTATTTGACAAATGCGAATTTTGTAACAAAACCTGAGGATGCAGTACCCGTTGAAGTAGAAAATCCTTACCCCTGTCAAATCCTAAGGTCCTAATCTTCCCAATTTTTTACATGCCTCGTAATATATTTTACGTTTAATTTTAATCGATTTATTATTTGGTGTTGATTATCATTTATATTTAGTATCCTTGAAATTATGGAATTATTATCCACATGTCCGGAGAAGAAATTCAATGGCGTATGTGAATCCAACAACCCGCACTTGGCCAGCGTGGTGGAATAAGACCTAATCACCCTTCAAGGGTAGACCTGTATCCCAGCAGTGGGAGAATTAAAGGTTGCATATGATGATGATCCTTGAAATTACATTTTATTCAGTTCGTTCCCTGGGTTTATTGCGTCCTCGTGAATCCTTAATGCCACGGAAACACATTCAAATAGTTTCATGAGCTGTAATTAAAACTATCAGAATATCCACCGTATGCTCTGTACGTCGTAAATGTACGTAATTAGTGATCCGTGTGCCGTATAAAATGAATTACCCCTTTTTATTGCAGTATAGTGATATAAAAAATGTTTACAGTTATAATTTCCCGGCATTCAGGATTCAGATAAATCGCTGGCGTGTTTCAGTTTCTTTAATTGTGTTTTATTATTTGTGATGCATTGCGAATAAGGAGATTTCTGTCTTAAGGCGGAGATGAAAGGTCGTCATCGTTACCCCGTTCACAAATTGAAGACACAAAAATACTAGGTTTGTTTTCATTAACAGGTAAAATCATTTAACATAATTTAAATACCTATCAGAAAAAAATCGTTTTGATTTCTTTTTATCTATCAAGCGGAAAGGAAGAGGTTGGGTACGAAGTTCATTAGGTCATAGAATAGAAAATAGCGTTATTGCACTCCAAGCAACAACAAACAAACAAACAAACAAACATCTAGTCGATAATACATTTTCGTCGTATTTTTCTTTGCTTGACTAAATATATTTTGATATTTCCGATCCTCTTGGTGAGACAGATAGTGTTCACAAAACTACTAAAAGTATAATTCGTAATTGGATATAATTTAAAAAAATATTTCTTACATATCGGTTACAAATAAAAATATAAAAACAATTGATCGTGAAGCACACGTATGCTGCCTGCATACGTGTGCTACTGAACTTCTGAACTTCTGTGTACTTCTGAAGCTATGGCAGCTAGTTATGTTCTACTATTGGTTGTCGTATGGAATACTTTAGCCTTTAACGAAATGAATGCACATTTAAGTGTCGGTAAGGTGCAGTAGTTCGGCGAGGGCGCCGGCGGCCTTCCATCGCCACCTCCGGCTCCAGAGCCATTTGCCCCGTCGTCGCCGCTCGCCGGCGGCTAATCTACGAGCTTAAAAAGTGATGACAACCTCCTCGCGTAGCGCATGATCCAAAGTACTCCTTTCCATCTTACCAAGTGTGCTGTGTTATTTCGGGCCTCTTTGATATCGATGGGAACATCGCGAGAGTTTCTAGGTTGCTCAAGCTAAAATAGAGAGCTGATTTCTAAATTAATGGGTTGTTTAGTTTACTCGTTACTGCTCCAGTTTACCTTAGTGTTGGGTTTTTGAGATTAGAAAGATTATGGTGTCCACCGTTTTTAAGACGTTTTTGTAATTGGTTCTCTCAAGGATATTGAAAACAGTTCGACATACCTACATAGTGAGTTTTATTGAAATCAACGGTTTGGGTCCAGTAGGTAGGTACCTACCGGGTTCTACAGAGCTAGAAATCTTTTAGTACGTAGTAAAAATCAACAGCTATGTTCGTTCAGGCCGATATAACTTCTTTACGCACCTAAGAAACATGTGCGCAGCGATTCTGAGAAGCTTCAGAAGCTGTATTTTACTCCACAAGCCGTCTAATGGGCATCAGGTTTGTTTAGTTTACAATATGGCGTTAGATCGGGGCAGGGAGTGGTGCATGTGCCTGCCAACAGACGAGTTACAGCCTCGCAGCCGTTTCACATTTACGCACTGCGGGTTCGTGGACTTTGGCACAGGATCCCAGAACCGAGATTCGATATTTTAATTTTTGATTTCGAAAAATATGACAATACTCATGCGAGTTATTCGAAAATGGACTCGCGAAAGCAAAGTTTTGCGTCCACGGATGTCTGTCAATCGTAATCCCTGTGATTTATAAGTAATTTCTGTTTTTATTTTAATCAGATCTGTAGTACAAGTTTGGAGTGTTGTCAAATTCTTTCTAATTTTACAATTTTTATCGGACTACCGATAAACTAATTTAAAGTTTGAAATGAAACTAAATATTCTTACTAAGCTCATAGGTACATTAACATAACAAATTAAACAGCAAAATATAACGTAATCAAACTAAACATAAAGATACCTAGAACTAGGCACGCGGGTGTATTGCGTAATATCGAACCTAGATCGAATGTAGGTTATGGGTCAGTAGTGCAGTCGTTGATTGATACACCGACGCGGCGACGACCGAAGGACGAAAATGGAGGACACGATTATGTCTGTGGTCTGAACAAAATCAAAAACTTTTAACGCGAAGCACTTAATTATTGTAACAAGGCACTTCAACATATTCAAATCACTGCTGAGTATTAGTCTCATCTTCAGCTCGCCGTCTTTGTCAGTCCAAAAATATTTTTTTATTTTAATGAGCGTCTCCAATCTAACATTGCTTGCTCTCGGTGCATAATGCATATGAACAGGGGTTGGAAATAAAGCTGGGTGTATGTTATCCGATTAGTTTTACAAATCAAGTTCAGTTTACGTGACGTAAGTGCGTCCCGTATCTTTCCTCTTTTTTCCGACTACAGCAATCTTGTTTAAAAGTACATAATATGTTTCACAGTCATCCGACTTTTATGAAGGTTTCAATAGATTCGTTAATTTGGTCCGGTTGACGTTATACGGTTTGAATATGTACACCAAATCCGTTGTCGTCCGAAGTACGACCGGGCGTGGTCGGACAATACCCGGATTCTAACGTGTATAAGTGAGAGAGTGCGTATATCGCTGCAACAGCCGTCATCCGATGACGCCCGAACATGACCAGGTACCCGGCGATGACGCAGTACGCCTGATGTGGACAGTGATATAATTACGCAGACGAACGTCCGAGGTTTTGGTGTACGATGCTTCATCCGAGGGTGGCGGATATCGATTTTGTTCGTGTATTACCTTCTAGGATGCTACATCCGAACAGTGGCTTTAAATAGTTTGTTTTTCGTTGTTTTTTTCGTACATTTTTTTAGTTTTCGCTAATGATGACCACTTGACTACTGACTACGAACACCTAAACAAAGACGTCTTAAATCATAATGAGACACGAAAATCTGACTTCCACATTCACACATCCACTGAATTAACACACACACTAACTCGCTGAGATCGGCCGAGAACTCGTAATGTGCAATTAAATATTCGAATCTCACAGAATCTCACCAGTTTTAGGTAGAGTAAGTGTACATTTGCTGTACAGGCGCCGATTAATTTTAGACTACAAGGTTTGCGTTCTCTGATCTGATGTTAGAGCACTGCAGGTTTCGTGAAAGTTAATTTGGGAATTGAAAACACTTGTCTTGTTTTAGTGCAATTTAATATTTTTAACCTTAATCGAGATCATTGTTATAGACGGAAAAGTCAAACATGAATATTATAGATATACCTAGTGATAAATTATTATTACTATTTTAATACATTTGTCATTTTAATAATATTTTAGCATATTTACTTTCTATTATTTTGGAAGTGGAAACACGCTATATAGAAAATCAAACACATTTTTAAGTATTTTTACATAGGTTTTACTTAAACTGCATGTTAAAATTATTTTGGAAACTTATGTAACCGAAAAAAAAAAATAGCCACAGAATAGATAATTACAGATTAGAAACAAAGCTCAAACTAATCTACTATATAAAAATAAGTCGGGTTTTCCTTCCTGACGCTATAACTCCAGAACGCACGAACCGATTTCCACGGTTTTGCTTTCGTTGGAAAGGTCTCGGGCTCCGTGAGGTTTATAGCAAAGAAAATTCAGAAAAAAATTCAACATAAAAGCGGGAAATCTTTTTTCAGAACAATGTCCACCCGTGCGACGCCGGGATGGGCCGCTAGTAATCTAATAAATAGGTACAAATTATAAAAACAATAAACAGTCGAATCGAAAACTGTCTTTTTTTTGTGGTCGCTTAAAATTGGAATCTTTAGAATAAGGATAGAATATCATTTATGACTCCAAAGTCATAGTTTCACATACATTACAAATTATCAAATAAAAGTTAAATACTTACTGCTTCTATTTGGACTTGTCTAATACTTGCAAACAGTGGTGCAAACGTTAGTGGGTATTTATTTCAGTGGCTTACTTTTTAGTCTTTCTAAACTACACAATGCCTACCTGAGGTAGGTATTTATTATACAATTGAGTGATGAGACGAGCAAATTTCTCCCCTGATATTTCTTAAATCATTTCCGCAAAATAAAATTATCCGTAAAATGTCGCCTAATATTTATGTTGGTTCACTAATAAATAAAATAAATAAATAAATATATATATATATATATATATCTACAAATATGTAGGTTAATCGAAAAAAAAAAACAAACTATACTTAAATCTTTTTTTTTGTTTTTTTATTCAGAACCATAAAAAATTTTTCGTGACTAGGAATCGTCTTTACTACAAAATATACCCTATGTCCGGTGCTACCATTACGCCGTATTGGGATCTTGGAATTAAGCGTTAGTATGGTACTGGGAATGTATAACGAAGCACGTATTGTTCCAGGCGCTACAACAATGTTTGCTGGGATGCGTGGCATGCACGGGCAGTTGCTGCCCGGCGGATCAGCGATGAGCGGAATAGGTGGCTTCGGACTGCCTTCGCTGCCCGAGAGAAAAGTGTACTCGACTCCACCACCGACGCCGCTGCCGGCTCTCCCCTCTCCCGCCGCGGTCACGCCTCTGTCAGCACCCGCAACTACGGCCTCCTTACACCCATATTATCACTAACTGATCTGGAAAATGATTTACCCGAAGTACTCAACGACATGATACGCTATACATGGTAATGTTCTTTTAGTGACGAGTATTGTTAGAATAAAAAACCTATTGGCACAAATATGCACGAAAAGTCGTAAGTATGTCGTACTTACACCCCAGAATATATTTGAGAATATAATAACTATGTAAGTGTGTCAAAGCTGTTTCAGTGTCGTAATTCTTAGCAATAGTGACTTCCCCGTTATTTTCTCAGATTTTTCTGCCTTGATGTTCACTTACTTACTGAGCTGAGGTACCTGCTAAAAACTTTAAGAGCGAGATTTGCCATCCACAGTCTCCTACAATAGACATACTCTTTACCTGCATGGCAAACTCCTACCTATATACCTACACACAGTTTTAGCTATAAAGATCTACTGTATTGTAATATAATGTTTCTAAGAACCATGACAAAAGATAAAAATACGAATATTTTGTAGTCAGGTACTTCCCCCGTCATTTTCCTTTATATTAGTTTCTTATTAACTACTTGTAAACGCCTCTCAAAGTTAAGTGATTTAGTTAAGGCGCACTTCACTTTGGTATTGCGCTGAACTTAAATAACGTTTTTAAAGAAGACTGCCTAATTAGGCACTGCTCTTTGAGAGGTGTTAAGCCAGTCTGTAGTAAATCCTTAGATATAACTTATTTATATATTCTTATATTTAAACTTATATGTATGGAATTGTCTGAGAAAATTTACCACAAAGACTAGGTAACGCACCAGCTGCTTTTGATGTTGTTGTTGGGCATACTTAGGCACCAGAGATTACATACTTGGCTTACCCCTCATGAAAGGCAGATAGAGTCCCGCCTTAGATCCAAGTGAAGCCAAAAAACTACCCTACTGCCCGTGTAGGTAGTGTAGGTACGTATACTTCAAGCACGTATTGACGCATAAAAACTACCCCGATTACTATTATTTTTCGTGTCCACTTTCTCTGAGCTACTGACGTAAGAATTGACGATTAATTCGGGTAGTTTTTATGCGTCAAATGTGTGCTTGAAGTATACGTACACGGGCAGTGACGTAGTTTTTTGGCTTCACCTGGATCTATATCTGCCTCTCTACTTGATCTGAGGCTTACCCTCTGGTAGCCATCTGATTGATGATAAGTGATCACTTTGTCTGTTTTCTACTCTATTTTTATATAAAAAAATCCTAATTAAAATTTGTATAGATACCTACCAATGATCTTATTCATAAGAAATAGTGATTTTATAAGTATTTTAAGTTGGCAGTTTCCATGACTGTGGGAACAACTTTGTAAATTTTATTTTGGAGACAAAATACGTAATTAGTTTAAGTGAACGAATTATCTGTAATTTTCGTTAGCAAATAAGCTGGTGTTCTCATTTATTTTTATTTTCTTTTATTGTTAAGTAAAAACTCTCTTTATTGTCTACTTTAGATACGCACATATTTTTAAGTGTTTTAAATTATAACTACCTATACGTATGCTCACCTACCTACTTACCTACATGGTATTTTTAAAGTTAAAAATAAATAATCTAACCAAACCAAACCGTTTATCCTAGTCCTCGCCTGCGCGGTACAGAGGCGGTGTTAAAAGTAAATGTTCTAGGTGTTTAAATAAAATGTTCTAAGTGTTGTTTGGCTGTAGAATTTCAGACATTAATAAAATTATCAGCACAACACGTTCAATAAATTGTAATGTCTGCTCGTAGTGACTCAAAAATTATGTAAGCAAGTTTGAAACACATCGCTTTTTTATGACAAAAATACTTAAACATTATGTTATCAAACTTCACGACCCCTCACGATAATTATTATATAAGTTGTTTCCAAATAAATATTATTTTGCAAATTGTGTTATTTATATAAACTGATGCAATAGGAACTTTAGTAAATGACAGATAGGTCCCATATATCTTAAATTGAATGGAATACGTAAGTAGGTACCTACTAGGTAAATACTTGGTAGAGGCACATATTTTTTAACAGAATA
Organism: Alcis repandata; assembly: GCA_949125135.1. NCBI lineage: Eukaryota > Metazoa > Arthropoda > Insecta > Lepidoptera > Geometridae > Alcis > Alcis repandata. The sequence goes on along the minus strand of OX421221.1, from coordinate 8,903,552 downwards.
TTAGTAGGTAGGTTAAGGTAGTCGGTACCTAAGTATCGTAGATTGAATAAACAACGTAAATTAAGTCTCTGAGGGCATAGATTAGGTAGAGATGGAAGACATAGTTTTTTTTTTCGGTTAGTTGCTTAATTTCTAGAAAAGGCTTGACAGGACAGCCCTACCTACTAGGAAATTTCAAAGCACAAGGTATATTTCCGTGATTATGAAGTTTGTTTCGTAGTAACTAGTAGATTGGTATATTCCGTTGAATTGTTACCAAGTGCGTAAAATCTAAATATTTATGCTTATTTCTTAAATTAAACTTTCAGGATGTAATGGTCACAATGGACACGTTAAAGTATTTCGGCTTAGCATACCCTTTATGAATAACCTTGTATGTTTAGTTTTAACCTACTTTCAAAAAATATAAATCCAGATTTTCAGTTTTGTAGGCAGAGGTCATAATTATATATAGTGTCCACCACGTTTTTTTTTTACTGAAATACCAATAAAAAAAAAACAAGAAATTAGTTTTTTTTTTTAAGTCTCAAACTTTGCTCAACCTGGCTAAGGGTTATTAATTAAGTGGTCTTCCTTTGATTTCTTTGGGTTTTTTCTTTTATTAAAAATTAAAGATTGTAGGTACCTAATTGTTTTTGTTAGAATTTAGAAACTACAAATACGAATAATAAACTGTCAAAACTTAATGACAAATGACAGAGGTAGCACTGCCTTGTCACTGTCACTCAAGGTTGCTAGATCAGGAGTTTTTTTCGCGATTCATCATCGTATTCATCATCGCGTTCATCATCGTATTTAACGAATTATTACTTGTAAAGTCAAATGTGAAATAATTTGTTCAACAGTTAGTTGATTAAGCATATTATGTTATCTGGGCAAAAGATTATTAGCAAAATAATAATAGATTTTCAAGCCCAACATTATTTTAAATTTATAACTATACGGCCCGCACCGCACCACACCGTAAAAATGTTGCCGACCCCTGCAATAAAGAAACCATATCTCTGTTTTACATTTATAGAGGTTCATTATTGAACATTGGGGAAAATGTGTTCGATAAAGGGAAAAATTACAAATTTGACTTGGCAGCTGTGTTGTCTCTGTCAGTAGTACTGAGTAGTGTAGTGTCAGTGTCAGTCTGTCGCTCAATTTGACAAAAAAAAACAACAGTTGCCACTTGCCATGAAAAGTAAGGTTATGTTTTTGTTGATTTTGCAATTAATAATATATAATGAGCATCCAGGATAGACTGAAACCTATTTTAAAGTTTCTTAAGATCGCCTCTTTATGGGGTACAGGCGGTCTATTTATCGTGTATCAAATAGGACAAACGTATCGTTTCGTGAACAAAATTGTCAACACCAGCGTTCTTGAAAGAGAGAAGAAATATTATCCCGAATACATTTACATTAATGACCCGTCGTATACTGCAACAGTGCAGCTCGAGCAGGACAGGCAGTCCAGGCAGTCGGTAGGTTTTGCAAAGATTTGGAAGAGTTTAAAACATTCGTTGGCGTGGCGGCTCCTATGGCTGTGCCGGCACGGGAACAAAGAGCAGCGGAATGTAGCACTTGAACAGCTTGCCGCGTTTAAAAACAATAAAATCTGGGACTGTTTGAAACTGGCGCAGGCGATGGATCCGGCCACTGCTATTCTACTTGCAAGAACGCGCGGCGCAGACTTGCGCTACTTCCTCCCTCCGCCAATCCACATCAGACGAGCTGCCCTGACGCCTGAACTAATTTCATTCAAATTCAAAAACCTAATTCGTACGGCACAGTATGTGAACCCACACAGCTGTATCCAACATTTTCTCTCAAAGTACTTTGTCAACATCAAAGAGCAAGCGAGTGAAGTCGACAGTATTCTCACTAAGCCTGATAGTATTAGTGAACGTGATCTCTGCGTCCAATGCCTTGATGCATTGCATCATCACATCAGTCTCTTTCATTCCAAAAATTATGAAGAAGATATTTCTACTATGGCTTTGATCAATAAGGGCCTACTGGCACGCTTGGCAGAAATGTTTCTTAGATTCAGACATGATGTTGAAATAGACTTGGGAGTACTTAGGATTCTTACTGTATTAAGTGTTCATTCCAATTTACTTAACAATTTCTTTCAAAATGGTCTTATTGGTGAACTGACAAGGCTTCTTCGATCCAAAGATGTGCGCTTGTCAAGTTCCGCAGCAGTCTGTTTAGCTAATCTATCTGGAGAGGGCTGTTACAGGCCGGGCCTGTACCTCCTGCACCCCCTCTACCGGACAACTAGTCCACATGTCTGTGATACTCTTCTAGTCCACGGCTTGAGAGGGGGGGTGTTTGTCACGTGGCGCCAACGTGACAAAAAATGTGCAGAGCCTCTCGGTATCATAGAGGTAACAATGTCGGATAATGATTGTGATCCATGTGTGGAATCAGATGAAGAAAAACACTACCTAGACCCAGAGCTACGGCAAGTAATGGCAGATCTCATCGAGATTGAAGAAGAAAGATTAGTGTCAGACTACGATTTAGTTCTACATGACTTACCGATACAAGCCAAAAGAGAACCTCACAATCAAAATTACTCAAGTACTAAAAAACGCCAAGCATTAATGCAGGAGGAGGAAGACAAATGTAACCATACATATTGTTGGCCGAAGGACTGGTTACCTAAAGATTGCAACCACTTAAGGATACTAGGTATCAACTATTGGAGCTCATTATCAGAATGGCTGGAAAAATGCCCACTCCAGACGGCTGACATAGCAACTCGATCTGCAGATATAGCACCCATGCTTATCGATGCAGGAGTGGGTCGAAAAAACGTGCCTGTTGTATGGTTGGCGCACTCAATGGGAGGTTTGATAGTAAAGCAAATGCTTACAGAAGCAACTAGCAGCTCTGATGCCGATTTTGAAAATTTATCGAAAAATACTAAAGCTATAATTTTTTACAGCACTCCTCATAAAGGGAGCTCCTTAGCAACTATGCCGAGGGCCGCCGCCGCTATTCTCTGGCCTTCCCATGATGTACGACAGTTGCAAGAAAACTCCCCAACATTACTGGAACTGCACAACTCCTTCCTGAAGATGGCAGACCAGTATGGATGGGAAACTATAAGCTTTGCTGAATCCTTGCCGACTTTAGTCACCGCATTCAAAGTTCCTGTATGTTTTGTCAAGGCTTGCTCTGCAGATTTGGGCCGTGGAGTGTTTTACGAACTGCCTCTAGATCACTTATCTATATGTAAACCAGCAACGAGGCAATCAATTTTGTATACTTCAGTATTAGATGTCATTCAAAGAGTAACATTGAAGGATGTCGAATTAAAGTATAATAATCCATATCTGCAGTATGTTCTTGATATGATCTGGTGGGCTCTGAGGAGAAAAGCTAACACAGTTTTAGAGACAATCGATGAAGATAACCAAACTTCTGATGGACTGAGATGGTTTGAGCAAATTTTGCTTGATGCTTTTACTGATGGATTTACAGATTAAATTGTATTTGTTATTGTAAAGACCTTGTGACAAATTGACAATTCTTTAATTTTGTATGATTTAGACTACTATGATTATGATTGACTTTAGATTAAATTTTGATACCAATTGATTGATTATGAACAAGACATTTTATTCATGAGTGCCATAAAGTCTTTGGTGCCTTGTTATAGTTATAGGTTTAGGCTAAAAAGTATGCTATATGAATTTATGCCAATTGGTCTGAACCTTTACATTCAGATGAAACAATTAATGTCAAAAGTGGTTATCAACAAGAATAGTAAATACCCAGTTGCGTAACAAAAACTTTATTTTTCATGCTTGTATGTTAAAAAGTATTCAAGTTAATAGATTGATCTACTTTTGTAAAGAAAAAGAAACTGTTGTTGGAATAAAAAACTATTTTTCAGGTTTTTAATGTATTTAATTTTACTTCCATACCACCTTATCTTCACAAAAGTCTACATAAAATCTACCTATATAATAAATATATATAAATGTTATGTTGGTTTGTGTATGCTTCAAAAACTCAAAAAGTTCTGCACCGATCGAGCTGAAATTTTAGCATGATATGTAATACGCATCAAGGATTGTTGTTATCTTTTTTTTTTATCCACAGCGAAGCGTGGCAGGGAACAGCTAGTAAGGATATAAATCTGTAAAACACAGACCTAGAAGATGTAATGGAGAGGGATCTCTTCAATAATTTTAGGTTACCTTCAAAATTATGATGCCTAAAAGTATCTTGCTTGGTCTCAGAGAATCCATTAATTTATTATTACTGTCGTTGACTCATTCAAATGTTTATTTTGCCCAAAAACCATCCAAAACTAGTAAGTATTTTTGATAATTTATGATTGTTTGTATCAGCGCCATCTAACAAAGATCAGATCTCTAACTATGAACTACGAAAAACATTTTTTCAAAGCGCCATCTGACGACTTTATGAGATACGACCATGAGAAAACATTTTAGGTTGCTAGTTTGTATATCTGGGACAGATGGCGCCATTATCCTAATTTTATTCGGATATAATATAAATTGTCGATTGGGTTTTCCGTGTTTTTCATAATATATTCTCAACCTTTAATCCTCTTACTGCTGGGATACAGGTCTACCCTTACCTTCGTGTTTTATTATGTACATACAATTCTTTAAAAGGTACTAAAATAAGGGTTTTCTTCTTGTTGAAAGCGTTTTATAATACACACCAAGGCAGCCTCAATGAGCTTATTTTATTAACAAAACAGGGTAGTACCTAAGTACTATCCGGTAATTAGAAAAAAAGCTAAAAGACAACACAATTTGTTACGTGAGTATTCCCGTGTCAAAAGGCAAGCCTGCAGTTGACAGGCGTTGGGTCGAAGTCGCGAACTCTCTTCAATAATATTATAATATGAATAGGGACCATCTACGCACAATGGTCCATTGCATATAGACTGGAGAGGCGGGCGGGGTCGTTAGGTCGTTAGACTATTAAGGCCAAATAAATCAACAGTGGCCACAACGATTTTACAAGATAAATTCAAGGAAAATATTCCTTAGCATGGTTACATTGTAAGTTTCAATGTTACTTGTAGCACATTTAGGTAATTCTAATATAACAAATACCCAGGTTATTCTAATATAGAATCCACAACAATATCTAGAACAGCTAAAATTGGGTATATTAGCCATGTAAGGACGATGCAGTAAATGGTCGCCTTAGGCGAAATTGGCGCAGAGTCCATCATCATAATTATCGAACGAACATTGAACACTCTTTTGACGCCAGCTCAAATCACAGGTGGAATGTATTAAGACCATTCGAATTGAGTAAGACGGTGAATGTTTCTTAATATAATTTTCTTAGGAACGGTCGCGTGTACTGCTTGGCTGAACTCCAATTTTATATATAAACGACGTCGCTGCCGCTGACATTTATGAGGTAGTTTGGGCATATCCAAAGTTATAGGTTACCTACTTCCAGTTTTCAATCTAAGTATCTATCTAGTAGTAAAGTAGCAATGAAGTATTTAATAGTGACCTAGTCACATACCCTTATCTTGAGACAATCATTTATCATGATAAGGAATAAAGTATGAAATGAAAACTGAAATAGACAACTAAAGAGGTAATGCCTAAATAAAATCCTAGAAGTTAACAATGGTTATTAGGTATGTACTTAGTTGTAATATTGGCATTTTACATTTTTCAATTATTTTCCTTTTGTTTCAATAATTATTTCTTTGTAAATAAAGATCTTCACATGTTAGAGTGTTTAAACGATTGATCGATCCTGGCTCAGGGTTCTAGAGCGGATCATGGTGATTTAACCAAATTTCGCTGACCAAGTCGACTGTGCCTGTACCGTTACTTTTATTCACATCACTTTAGAATCCGTTTCCATTCCAGATGAGTGTACCGAACTTAAATCGGGTTTTTTATACCTAATGAATAAAGACGCATTTGACCACCAACTCGCCTGTTGGTAAGCGACGCGACGATGTGACGTCTAAACTATCCAGCTGTTTTAGACACATACATAAATGTAGGTAGAAACTCTTTATTGCACACACCAGAAAATTAAAGATACAGAAATAGAAAAGTCTTCCAAACTAGTGCCACAAGTGCAGCTTGTTTAAGCATACGGGGTATAAGGATTGGGTATGCTAAACCGAACAGAGCACATAATACTCATTTTATGAACAACTTTTACTTTGGGCGTAACCCTGAAATTGCAAAAAAATATGAGATGTTCTATAAAAATTGTCGAGTGTCATTGACATGTTTCCATGGTAATGGTATGATTAATTTTGAAGTGAAAACTTCTTTAGCGGCGTTGTACACTTTTTTGGAATGGGTAAAAAATGTTAAACTCGCGACAGGGTCACGTGACCTGATCGAAAATTCGTAAGACGGATGGAGAGTAGACAGCTAGTACCTATCCCCCTCTCTTTCTACGGCGCGGCGAAAATGTATGCCTGCGCCGGCTGTTTCGCTTAGGCGGCGCAGGGCGCTTGCGCGAATGTTCTAATTTGACAGTTATAGTGTTGTGACCTAGTGATTATAGTGTGATTATAGTGGACACGATATCGATTCATTTTTCTATTAAAATAATTAAAGCAATTCGTGCAAAATTATTCCCTAACCATTCCAAAATATCCAAAACGCACAACGTTAATACCTACTTAAGTTTTCACTTCTGCCGGCACTCCCGGAGTGCAACCCGTCATTTTTTTTCTTGATTTCAGGACTAGTCCCATTGTAAAAGTTGTTTATAATGATGGGTCCTGTGAGCCCCTTTTGGCAGAGCATGTTCATTTTTAAACCCTGTAGGTCGGTAAATAATTTTGCAAGAAAAAATTACAAGGAAGTCCTATTGAACGTTGCAAGTAGGTATTGCAGTACTCAGTCAATTAGAGAAATAGCTCCTTTGTGCGTGCGACTATTCATCGCCGCATCCAAGTGGTGCCATCCTGCCTGTTATCACGCCAAGCCCCAGACCAGGCCCTATTCTTGAGCGTTCGACATTATCTCCGTCACTCCCACTCTCATGACATTTCTGATGGGAGCGACAGTGACCGAGATAATATCTCAGGCGCCAGAATAAGGCCGAGATCTCATGCATTACCATTTTCCGGTGGAGACGCTCGACGGACAATGCTCGCCTGCGGATGGTAGGTACGTAGGGCACTGATTCACTTGTCGTTATCTGCAAATTGCAGTCGACTAAGTGGCAAGTAGTGAATGACGGATAGAACGGATCAAGAATATTAGAAGACCAATTTGCGCAATTCTCTGACCACTAGTGGCCACTGAGCCGGGAAATCCTTTTTACCAGGATTATTATCCATAATAAGATAAAAGGAAGTTTATTTACTGTTTAGTAGCAGCAATAAAAGCTTAAGTAAGTAAGAAGTAGCAGACTTATACAATTTTCGTAAAATAAACCGACTTTGTTTAGTACTGCGTGCTACATTTTTATATTGGGCACAAGTTGAATTTTTGTCAATCTTAGAAACTGCTAACACTGCTAAGCATCGTTAATGAGTAGGTATGGCCTGGGTCTTACGTATAAACACTGCTACATAAGTACCTACTATGCTCATGACAACTTTTCGCTGCCGTGAAAAGTGCGTGCGAAAACAAGACGGAGAATAATTAGGCAGTGATTGTGTTTAAGCGGGTTTATAAATAAGATCCCGAATTGCCCCAAGCCTGGCAAAAATACGCTGCCGTTGTAATCTATATTACCTAAACCGGCGCTCCGATAAAATAAAACACAGCCTAAAAAAATACTAAACCTATAATTTGTTTCGTATACTAACTAACAAAACCAAGAGGTAGGTATTTACCGCAATAACGGTAAAGACAATAAATAAAACTGTGGGTTTTTAAGTATTCCGGTTTGGTTGGTTGAATTCAAATAATATACCTACCTATACTCGTAAGTAGATTGCCTCAAAGACGGAAATATTGTATTGGGAGTTCCGCGATTCTTAGTCTCGGAGGGACGGAATTTCTGACGTAGGTACGAGTATATAGGTATACCTTGAGTATTTTTTGTAGATTTGGTACTATAGGTATTTTGTGCTAAGGATAATACCATGGTAGGTACTAGTACTAGTACCATCAATCTAGCAGTATCAATGTTATGTACCTAGTATGTGGGTAGGTATAAACTTTTACTGGTGCACAATTATGTATTCCGGTCAGCTCAGCACTGGTGACAGGACGAGAACCAGCAGTGTGCCAAAACTTTACATCCTGTGTATTTTAAATTATATGTAACGTTTTAAATTCCATCCGCTAATTATAAGTGTTTAATTGTTTATTATCAGCCCGGTTTGTTCCATGTTGGGCAAAGGCTTCTCTTCCTTCTTTGTTTTTAGTGTGCCTACCTACATTACATAAAGTTCCTAGTTAGTTAAAGTTGTTGTAGTATTTCAAAACCGATTTTTTAAATAAGTAGTTCTTTAAAAAATTCAGTCGTGTTAAAAACTAATCGTGAAACTTTCTTTTGGGTTTCTGGTAGTAAAAAGATAATCTGGTACTCATCGGCATCGAAGCGTTAATTTCTTTGGCAAACAGAAAATGATTTTGTACCATTTTCCAAACTAAAGACAGCTCTAAAAATGGTGCCAAGCTTTTCTCAGTCTTGAAATTAAATTAATGCTGATAATGCTAATGCTGTCGGATTGGGTAAGCTGAGAGAATAGAACAAAGGGATCAACGTCACGTATTACCATGGCTGTAGTCAGTGGGAAATCGCATCCGATGTTACGTAGCATAACCTAACTGCCAGACTTCCGTAGATTTTTAGATTTTTTAGGGCCATGTAATTCGACTGATAAAAATTGATAAGATGGTTGGTCTGCAGATGCACGCTGCTCCACCTACCAATTATTCTGGCGAACATAACCTACCTCTACTCCGATCTAACAAAAAACCGTTTCACCAAAAACGCGCCTTAGCAACAGCTGCGTCGCAACGATCGCCTATATATTTCTAATTACAATTTTATATTTTGCCGCTAACGTGATTTTAACACCTAGTGCTAAATCCTAAACTTGCGCGTTCGAGCGGTCTCAATAACTGTGCTTGTTTATTCAACACGACCAGTCTAAGTTTGGTCTACTCCTCCCCCCTACGTAGTGCCAAATACGGGCTCTAAGAGAGGAAATATCATTTCCACGCAGGTCACAATCAAATTGGTCGAGCTCTGGACACGCATGCCTCGCAAACTATTGTGAGAAGAAATATTATACAAACTGTTATTATATCTACCTACTTTGAGCATGTATATCTGAGAATATCAGTACTTATTCATTTAGCTATTTATAGTTTTCATACTCTGTAACAAATTAGTGATCGACTTCATTTCTAGTTTGTTATGTCGGACTGCTAAATAGCAGAACACGCACAATAAGTGGGTACCAAGTAGGTATTGTTTCGCTGTAATAATTCCAGAGACTCATTCAGGAAATTCCGATTGCAGTCTCTTCAGAAAATACTTATCTCCTTCTACGAAAGATGAATGTATCTATAACAAATGCCGAATATTTTCTGCCTAAAACCAAAGTAGATTTATTTCTTTTGATCCACTTTACTCTTCACGGTACCATTTTGATCCAACATTAACGTAGAAACATAATACACTTAATTTTCTCTCGAGAAAGACGTGTACCTACATTTGTATACAATACAATAATGCATACGCTGTTCCAACTTTTCCACTGTTGTCAAGTCAACTTTTCACCTTCATAAATATTTAGACAACTTGGCGAACAAAATGGCTCCGTTTGAAATAAACTGAAGATCCCTGATTAGATAGTACCTAAATAGGTTTGCACCTAGTGTTGTGCCATGGCATAAGGATAAAAGATTAACCTATTCAAAGATACATAGTTGAAGTAATTTTAACAAATGAAGCGAGACTTCGTGTATCTGTATGGTATAACCTCTAAACTTCCTCGTTTATGGCAGGCTGCCAACTTACCATGTTGCTAGGTGGGGCTCAACTTCGAGATCGATGCGATATCCTTCAAGAATTAATATAACAACAGTGTTCAATTGAAAGAAAATAATACTTATGTTATGTTGGTAGGACTTACTATGGTTTGGTTTTCGAGATTTGCTGATATTCATTTCAGACCAGGCAAAAAAGTACAATTACTCTTAAGAGGCCTCGGTCAGCAGTAGACCATATCACAAGTTTGTAAATGAATTTTCCCGAAGTTTTCAACATCGCTAAATCCGACAATTTCAAAAACACTTTGAAAGATTAGTCCTCGTGGTTAAAATCGGATAAATGATTACGATGGCAGACGAAAACTGGAACCTCTCGTATCACGGACACGGTAAGAGATACATACATACAAGGGGTACATTTAGCTTCTGAAATGTAGATCAAGTATGGACCTTTCTGGAAAAATTATAAGAAAAGATGGCTGCCATACAAAAAAGTTTGATAGTCATACAAATAAACACAAAAAAAAATGCTCATAGCTGTGGAACCGAAGTAGATGGATGGAGTGTGCTTGATGAAATATTATAGAAGTTCATAAGGACAATCGAGGTCAGTAACAAAAATCCAAGATGGCGGATTTCACATTTACCTACGTCATATTTCAAAGGACCATAAGAGGGTGATAATTATGTTGGATCTGGCTGATCTGGGGGCTCTTTAAGGTCCTTAAATCCATTTGTGAATTCCATTTTTCAAGATGGCAGCTTATTATACCCTTCAAATTTTCATTTTTGCATGCCAGTTTTCGTGCTTTCTGCCAGATGACCAAAAACCCAATTTTTTTTTTAGTTATCGAGCCGTATTATTGTACAAACAATTTCTACGAAACATATTTCTTTACTAGCTGCTGCCGCAGTGTCGTCGGCGCAGTTTTCTTATATTTTCTTTAGACGCAGTGATGTTGATGAAAAAAGGCCCATGAATAAGTTATCTCCATTCCAATTTTTTCCAACTTCTCTCAGTCGTTTCAGCGTGAAAGAAAACAAACATTGGCATTGATGAAATATTTATAGGATTTTAAAGTACCAGTAACGTGTAACTCGATTGTAGCTACTACATTAGTACGGCATGCATATTTTATTGCATATATTGAAACGAGTGTACAGTTAAGAATGTAATTATTTAACTAACTTAAGTACTAGCCCAGGTCCAGAGCTTCTTAAATCTAGCTTATTGTCACTGCGAGCCACGTGGTTTGAAAATCAATATTTTTTTCAGGTCAGGCATAATCCGCGATCGCAGTCTTTTTGGCCGATCGCCAAGTGAGGCGTGTTTTCGATAACCACCCTGAAGAACTATAACCATTTATTGGGACTGTTTTGATGAAATATGGTCGTGTTTTGGTAATACTATCTGAGTAAATCTCGAAAATTAACGTCTTATTCTTTGTTTTTTTGATTCATTAACGTTTTGGCGGTCATCCTAGAGGTATTTAGTAAAGTAGGGTGGGCTAAAATACTCGCAAATCTTTCTAGAGAAAGATTAAAGAGTATTTTTAATTTGTTTTTAAAATGGGAATGACACGGCCGTCAAGTTAAACTTTGATCTCTTTAACTAAAAGACTGATTTTTACTAGAAAAACTTTTCGTCTTTCGCTGGCCGGATGCTGAGGCATCCGGCCATCATCAACTATATTCCTTTTTTAGATTATTTTACTGGAACATAAGTTTTTATTTGATTTTCATTTTATTTCTATATCATACTAGCTGACTCGACAGACGTTGTCCTGTCAAAAGCCATTGCGTCAATTCTATTTCAAAAGTCATCTTGCGTAACTATAGCAACCGTAGTATGTTGATGCTAACTTGTCATTAACACGCTTTTATTAGCTTCACCTGTATGTTTGTATGTTTGTATGTTTGTATGTAACCGACTCCTTTGAGCGCGTTTTTGACCCACTTTACACGGTCAGATTTCTTTCAAACTTTGTAGATATATCGAGGACCGATGACAATACACTAAACAAATCGTGTTTTTTAGTTTTTTTAACTATTAATTTTTTTAACACGCTTTTTTTATAAAGTTTCTTTAACTTTTAATACCGTTTAACTTACAAATGGTAAAATTCGTCATTCGTGTCAGAGAACAGAGTGGCGCAGTGGAAGCGTGCTGGGCTCATAACCCAGAGGTCCCTGGATCGAAACCACGCGCTAGAAATCTTTTTGCTCAATATTTTTTGTTACGCATCAATTTTATTTTATGAGGTCTGAGGATCGAAACCACGCGGCTACAAATCTTTTTGCTCAATATTTTTTGTTACGCATCAATTTTATTTTTAATTTGCTAATAACCCAGAGGTCCCTGGATCGAAACCACGCGCTAGACATCTTTTTGCTCAATATTTTTTGTTACGCATCAATTTTATTTTTAATTTGCTTGAGCAGACGGCCAAAATCGGATAACACCAACACATTTGTACATATTAAGGATGGTTAATAGTTAGCAAATCGAACTAACAAGCGAAAAATAAATAATAGTTAAAAAAAAACTAAAAAAACACGCTTTTTATAAAAAACCGAACTAAAAAAATAGAAAATAAAATTTTATAAATTTAAATTAAGAATAGGGTTGAAAATTTCAATAAATATAAATTAATAATAGTGTAAATAAATAAATATATGTATTTTATTTTTAAAAAAGCGTGGGGTGCTTTCTAAGATATTATCAAAATGCTAATCACTCTACTCATGTCTGTCAATACAAAATGTATCTACAAAATATATAATATCTATTGACCCATGCACCCCACGCTTTTTAAAAATAAAATACATATATTTATTTATTTACACTATTATTAATTTATATTTATTGAAATTTTCAACCCTATTCTTAATTTAAATTTATAAAATTTTATTTTCTATTTTTTTAGTTCGGTTTTTTATAAAAAGCGTGTTTTTTTAGTTTTTTTTTAAATATTATTTTTTATAGTAAAAATTATCAGTATATATATAAAATTTGCAATAAATTAAAATTGCGACTATAATTTGAGATTTAAACTATCCTATCTCTCAAGTTGGATCGAACTGCACATGGTGTGCGAATTTTATTATAATCGGTTAAGTGGTTTAGGAGTCCATTGAGGACAAACATTGTGACACGAGATTTATATATATTAAGATTACAATAAAAAGGCACGTTCGTTGATATGCCAAATTTTCCAGAATAAAATATTTAGGAAAAATAATTATTATTATGAGAGATAATCTATATGGAGCATAGCTCAATAAATCTTTGAGAAAGTTCTAGATCACAAAATTATTAACCGACTTCCAAAAAGAAGACGATATTCAATTCGACAGTTTGTTGCTTTTTTATATTAAAGCTAAGTACTAAAACTGTCAAAAATGAAAAGGAAAAAAAATACACAACAAAGAAGGCACATGTGAAGTATTGTACAACATTATGCAAAGGATATTTATTATAACAAAGAAAGAACACGCGTATTGCACAAAGTTATGTAAGAGCGAAAACATGGGGAATAAGGATTGCAGTGGGCCCCAAACTAGGCCAGTGTCGTAACTAGAGTGTGACTTATCCAGTCAATTCATCAAAGTACCATGTTAGTCTTAGCAACAATCTCGTACTAGTAGTGTTTCACTGTGACATTGAGTATGGCTTCGACCGACGTAACAATTAGGTACCTGCTAGTATCAAACTCAGATAAACCTAAAGAAAAAGATGGAGCAGGATTTGGGTGAAGTCATGAACTCCTCTACCTACTTTCGCGCGCATGTACAAAAAACGTTCACTCACTCCTATAGTCCTCTACTCGCTCGTCAGTTACCTGGACGTCACGCGAAGCGCGCGTGTAGGTGTGACTCGCTAAAGTAGATGAATTCTTGGCTTAACTCAAATCTAACGCAGCGCTCCATCTTTCTCGCCAGGTTTATCTGTGGTATCAAATTAAACCGACGAAATTTCAATTCTCCAAGTACTCAATACACGAGCGTAACATTTGGGCCAAGGGCGAGTGGTAGGTAGGACGATAAACGTACTAACCAGCGCAGCGTTACTTTATTACAACGACCTTAAAGGTAGGTACGTGTTATGACGCGAACACATTACTTCCGTATCAAATTATATGAATTGATAAATATTATAGCTATTTAAGATCCGCCTGCTCTAAGAATACACTTGACAGTACAATATTGTCAAAAGTTGAATCAATATTTTCTACGGGCCAACGAAAATGCCCTTGGTTCTACTAGTAATAATAGGTAGTAAGGGCTTACGGTGTAGTCACTACAAAGTAGGTTCACGTCAAGTATGTAATTATATTTAATAGCTATAATTTTACATAAAAAAACTAGTAAAAGAGATCAGAGTTCGCAGTTTTCTTTTAACTTCTTACAATGTTGTGGTAACTATTATATGCTATCTTTACGTGGCCGGACTTTAGTTGGCAACCTTCAAAAGAAAATCAATAGAAATAATTCCGAAGGCTGTATCGAAAACGTTGACATTGACGTAATCAACGTAGGTATCTTAGGTAGGGGTCGTTTAGTTATTCTTCCTCGGAAAACTGTGTAACCTTCTTTCGATGTTCGATTATCCAGTATAATTTTTATCCTATCTAGAAACTATGTAGGTACTTACTTAAACGCATTCTAAATAGAGAACGCTAACAAAGTAATTGTTTACTCGAATGCCACTGTTCAGGGATTTCTACTAATAGGCAGGTATATAGAACTAATATGTTTGATTAACAATGTTTACTCAGGAAGTTACAGCGGATTTCCCATATTCAGTGACCTAACAGTGTTGCCAGCTATTTTAGATCAGAGTGTGCCTAGCACAACTTTGCAAAAAAAAACTTAGTGAGTATTCGATAGAAAAGTGTACGCCATTTACTCGCGTTTGGAGCAATTCTGACGGGCGTAAATGGTATACAATTTTCTATCGAATAGTCTCTACGTATTTTTTCGTCAAAGTTGTGCTAGGCACATCACCACCCCCAACCTATCTATTCCCAATAGGTAGGCTAGCTAGATTGGACGAGTTTGGCAGATACATTGGCAATTACGGTCATCGGGCAGCTGGTTTTAGGGTTCTGAACCTCCTTCGGGGGGAAAACCCTTATGGCGAGACTCGTGCGTCCGTCCGTCTGTATGTCACAGCACAGCCAATTACCTCGGAAACTATAAAAGCTAGAGTTATGAAATTTGGCATAACGCTCGATAATGTTAACCGCTAAAAGTTTAAGAATAAAAATGCTGGTCTTCACTCGAAAATTGGTTCCTAAAATGGGGACCTAAATGAAAGATATTATTTGGGCTTTTCAAAACATTTATTTTTATTTTTGCTGTGCATAGTTTTTTTATTTCAAAATCTGTTTAAAAATGACCGTATCTTACCTTATCGCACCTTATCACCCTCCCCCCCCCCCGCTCCTCTTATCTCCGAACTTTACCGACAAATATAATAATAGATATGTAACTAATTACGTGAACTAGACAGGAAAAAATATAGCGAAGTTTCCCAAATTAATAGTTTTTCTTAAAATTACAAACACATGAAAAATAAAAGGGTCTTGCTTTAATAGTCTTGGTCATATCATCTCAGTACCGTAATTAGTATTTTATTGTATTGTTTGTGATTTGTGTTGTCTTAGATGCGATCTTACGGTTCCGCGCTCGGTTCAGAACCCTCAACATGTGAGTTTTCGCTTTGACAGATTTTTTTTCGAAAAAATAACAGTGGGGCTAGCACAACTTTGACGTAAAAATACGTAGCGAGTATTCGATAGAAAAGTGTACACCATTTACACCCGTCAGGAGCACACTTGACAGTCGTAAATGGCATACACTCTTCTATCGAAAACTCGCTACGTATTTTTACGTCAAAGTTGTGCTAGCCCCACAATACACTTTGTTAGTCGTTACAGGTACAAGTTTGAAAAGATTTTGAATTATACATATTCAGACCACAAAGACGGCAAAACTAAGGATTCCTTCTGTAATTTACTACAGAACCATAAAATGCAGTTTTGAAAATACTTACGCTTACTGATGTCGATCACGCACAACGTCACAACCTAATCGATTTCCATGCACCCTGCGGATTCCTGAATTCAGTATTTTCTAACATCGCTCCTAGCACGATTTCCAGGTAAGTACATTGTTTTGAGATGATTCGGTATTAGTGTCGCAGAAATTCTAAAGTGGCTCGATCGATTTGAATAATATTTATTTATTTTATTGTCTCAATAGATACCTACTACCAACCGATGATGGTACGAAGTTTACCGACGGTAATCGATCGAGCCACTTTAGAATTTCTGCGACACTAACGCACGGAAACTGTTGATTTTTATATATGTATTTTAAATAGATTAGATAGGCTTGCGTTTGACCGCGTCTCGTCTGATGGGTCTACGATGGAGCAGTTTTAATACTCCTCAAATCTCGGTACCATCGTACATAGATACATAAATATAGATACACAAAGAGTATAAAGGCTGAAGCCGAAACCGAAGTAGGTCAAAATGATTTTAGAATCAATAGATACAAGGCGACATTCGAGGAACGCCATAATAGCTAATAGAAAAGCAAACATATTTCTATGTACTGTACTAAATAGGCAAGTCTTGAATATCGTGGCACGGTAGCTACGGTTTTTAAATACTAACATATTATATTTAATCAAGATTCAATAAAATGGTTGATAATTTTTGTGGTGATGGTGAGTGGCGATTTGCTCGTCTCCTCACTAAATTGCATAGAAAAAAGATTTATGTATATGACAAATATGTTGTGACTCCACCATTTCATTTTACACTATACTGAATTTAGAAATATTTAGAGTGAAAATCGAAAAAATCGGTGCAAACAAAAAATGTATGCAAAATGGGGCAGGGCACGTAGGTAGGTACATGTCGAGCGTAATTGGAAACTGCAGGGTTCAATCAATTTTTGATTGAATACTCGCTACATATACACATACCTATATTTGTATTAGGTGTACAGCGCTGATGGACTTTTCATCTATGTCTTACTTTATTATGCTTATTTATCTCTTAAACTCACTCGGTACCTTTATGAAAGAGATAACCAACATTTTCCCTATTCTATACTAATATTATAAAGAGGAAAGATTTGTATTTTTGTATTTTTGGATGTTTGTGTGGAATAAACTCAAAAACTACTGGACCGATTTCAAAAATTCTTTCATCATTCGAATGCTACATTATCCCAAAGTGACATAGGCTATATTTTTTTTTTTATTTTTTTTTATCCACAGCGAAGCGTGGCAGGGAACAGCTAGTCGTTAATAAGTTGATCGGTAAATAAAAGATCACAACAGTAATGAACACCAACATTTACCTACCATTGAAGAACACTCGGTACGTTTGTTAAAAAAACAACTAACATTTTCGCCTACTTACATCAGTAACCAACGTTGTTACTCCATTAAAAAGGGCGTATTATTATCCGATAAAAAAGGTTCGTTATTTGAAATATCCGAGAGAGACCTTTCGGATATAAAATTCAGAGAAATATGAGTAAAACCTAAAAATAGGAGTTTGGCACGCGTAACCTTGCGTAGCGGCCATATTTTGACATGTGCTTATCGTGACCCAATGATACTCGTATCAGTATCTATAGCCCAATCAACTACGGTAACAATCTTTTGTAATTAATAATAAATTTTATTAGATTTAATTATGTATGTTATGTTAGTCTGTAAGATAGTCTTATTATTATTATTCCAGATATTTATTTTTCTACCTAGATTTAAATTTTTACCATACTGTTGTATAATAGTAGTTTTATCTACTCTCATATCATAAAATTCAAATTACGAACTTCAAATTGAATCTATAATGACATTATAAGACACAATATTAGAATGGAAGAAAAGTTTCAGAATAATTTCATTAAAAGTTTCAATATTTTGTTTGAGAAATAGTGTTATATACATGGTCAAACTTTTTTTTCCAGTAAGATATTGACGTAAACAGTATGTATCTCATTATATTATATTAGATTCGTTTTGAAGTTCGTAATTTGAATTTTACGATTTGAGAGTAGATAAAATACCTAGTTTTATATTTTTATTTATTTTAATGTTATTTGTTACCAGTGGGAAAAGACTCCTTAAACATCAGACACGTCTACGTAAGTAACAAAATGAATAGGTCAAAACGAGTTGGCAACGTTTGATAGATAGTTCCAGATAGTGGGGCTATGACGCGTGTAGACACGCGATGGGGGGGCAACACGTTACAAATTTCTAGGACTAGCTTATCATGCCATTTTGCACTTAGACCACACCGTCGCTCACCAACAGGCGATGTCGCAATAAAAAAAAAGTTTCAGTGAGTTTTGCGCATTAATCCCTGAGTTTTTATAAAAGTAACTAAAAACGCCTGTAAGAGATGAAACGCCCCTTATCTACGATCCAGCTATTTAGGCTAATAAGTGTTTTTATAATGATTTAATCTTGGTAAAAATCTATCCAATGACACTTGGATATATCGTGGTCTTACTTATAAACACTGCTGAAAGTTAGTCACTGTTTAACTCTGACAACTTCTCGCGTTCTCGCTGCCCTGAGATGTCACGAGTCCCTATATTATACGGCCAATAATGCACAGTCCAATCATGAACGGACCGTTTTACGCGACCAATTTTGCACAATCCGATTTTACCTCAGATTAACAGATAGAACCATAATTGCTACTTTGTAAAAAAGAGCAAGATGGCAAGTGCCAAACACGGTTGAAAAAGAGAGACAGACATTTCACTTTTTGTCCCCGTCGCTGTAACCGTGCCAAGGTGGGCAAACCACAGATTAGGAATAATAGTTACTACGTGAGCTGTCTACGATTTGTAGCAGCCAGGTTGTGAATTATGTTTGCCCAGGATTGTACCCAATAAATTATTAATTAATTAATTTATTGGACTATTTCATATTTCCAGCTGACCCAAAACTAAGATAAGTTACATTATTTTCGCAATCGCAAGATTGCCTATTTAATAAAAGATGTTCATAATTAAGAGTAGATTAGTGTACTAGTAGTTATTTTCCTACTATTAGACTTTTTCCTACTATGAGCAATTTGTGGCTTGTATATCCTTTCCTTATAACCCTGTATAACAATGTTTTATTTTGTGAAGTATAAAGATCTAAGAATATTTTATGATTTTTTTTCTCTAAAATGGGGGAAGCTTTCCTATCCTGGCATCCATTTCAAGAATATAGCTGTCGCATGTGCGGTTACACTTTGGTTCTATCTTTAGGTAATATATCTATGGATTTTACGAAAAACGGGCTGTACAAAATGGGCTGTGTAATAATTGTGGTCGTACATTATCGTCTCCAAATGTCACGTGTAAAAACAAGACGGACAGTTTTAAGCATTCGTTAAAATTAAAAAAATTAAAAATTAACATTCATCACCGTTAATATTGAAAACGAAACTAATACTAATACTTAAACAATCAAAGTTTGTAATAGTTATTAAATTTCTGTATTTGTAAAAACTCACGAACCGTGGAGTCCATACACCACAGTGTATAAAAACATAAATATATATACTTTAACAATATTTTTATACACATTTTTGTAAACTTCTCCCGAAATTGCAGATAACCTCGTGGTAGCTCAAATCTGGAGCATTTCAATTTCAATAGTTAGATACTGTTGACAATCATCTAACCTCGTTTCTTTGTCAATTGCCGTTAGACCTTACCGCAATAGAAATAAAAGGCAGAATAGACTAAAAAGGTTATCATTCAGTTCACTTGCGCATAGATTGGTTTGGTACTCGTTTAATGTGTTTTATAATATAATAGATACCTACTAAGATGAAGGATCGTGTCATGCGTTTGCAATCTAGAAGCTAGGAGACAATAGATTTGGCGCTGCCTTTAACGATTTCGGAATATACTGAGAAGCTATACTCTTATAAGAAAAGGGTAGGTATCCTAAGCCGAGAAGGGCTTATAGTACTCATCATTATGAACAACTTTTATTATGGCACCGAACTTAAATTGATAAATAAAAAATTGTCAGCTGTTACATAGAAAAATGTCAATGACTCTCGACAAAATGTGTGAAGCAGCTAACTTTTTTCGCGATTTCCGGGTTGGTTCTTTCGTAAAGTTGTTCATAATAATGAGTACTATCAGGCCCTTTCGGCTTACTCATACCCTTTCCTTATAAACACTATAGTAGTTACTGCGAACTGGGGTCGTACCGCGAGCTTTTAGTGCGAGCCTAAGTTGGATCGCTCTGGCTTCCGTCTCCTTCTGTCATCAAGAAAAAAAGGCGAGACAGAAGCCATCGCAATGTAATTCAGGCTCACACTAAGAGTTCACAGTACGGCATCTGAACCTCGCGACACCTGTCTTCACAGCCCTTCGTCGAATTAGGCTCATATTCAAACTTTTGTAAATAATTTACAACTAAAATAGTTTTGCGATTACATTTGTTTTTGATATAAATATAAAAACGTAATACCACAAATAATATAATTAACACCTAATGTGTCGCGTAAATATACCTAATAGTATTTTTGTAATTTCGTTTCCCTCTAAAACCTCTGATATATCATCTCATATTTATTAATATATCGACTGTACTCGAACTGTTTATCAACATGACACCTATGACTTTCCCGTTTTTGATAACTTGACGTACTTTAAGTTGTAGGTAGGTAGTATTTTTTCCTTCTATAAACAACATTGAAATACTCACGTCCGACATCAATATCACCTAATTCTATAATTTCTTATTTTATCTTCTCTTATATATAAAAATGAATCGATGTTCGTTTGTCTCGCTAAAAAAATTGTCTGTCCCTTTGTTACCACATCACGCTAAAACTACTGAACGGATTTTAATAAAACTTATTGTTGTTGTTATATTTTGTATCACGGAAAAAGAAATGATAGAGATACTTTTTATGCCGGAAAAGTAACGGTTCCTGTAGAATAGAATCAAAGTCCAGCCTCCTAGCCAAGTTGCAATTCTGTCATAGAAAACTAGAACAATGTACGGGAATAACATTTCTCTAATCTAATTATAGATAATAAATATATTCTATTACAGAATGGCATTCACATACATTGTTTTAGTTTGCTTTGGCGTTTGCGATTACGGAATTGCAACTTGGCTAGTGGCTGGATTGATTTGAAAATATTAAGGTTGCAATCGTTGTAAGGTCACCTTTACGAGAACGACTAGGTAGTAATATGTATAATATATTATTAGTGTGAAATGTGACTATGTGATAGCATATTAGGATAACCTTACCCTCATTTCCGACGAAGCCTCTAGTTTACTACGCTTATGGCTTCAATTCAAACAGACAGCCTTCAAGGTTGCTACTATTATCTATTCTGTGCCGAGAACCAAGTTTCTAACTAGCTGTGACACAACATATACCAGTATAATCCATACACAGTGAGTTTTGCCAAGCGCACTCAAAAAAGCAGTCAACCGATTTATAGTCCAAAGTAACTTGAGCCCTGTCCTGCACATTACGCACTAAGCTAGGAAGAGGTTAACTTATATTGGACCACTTGTCAGTTAACTGGTTTCTAGCTTGCGTACGTCAGTTCTGCCAAGCCACATAACTATGCATAGTTACTGTATCAGAGTTTTCTGACATCATCGTAGGTTACGTCACCGGCACATGTGCCCATGTGCCTTTGTACCTATAATTATACACATAGTTATACCTACGTATAATTTATGGAGAGCTAGAGCACGCAGCATCGCGCAAAGGTCTTTGTGACGTAGATATTGTGTAGGTATTTCCTGTTCAATGTTTATAATCTAAGGTAGATTAAACAATGTCTACTAAGAATTGCGGTATATTTTTTGTGTTGACAGAATTGTGTTTCCGTTTGATACCAGACACAATAGTATGAAATGAAGTATGATCTGGGCTGTTTCCTTGAAAACATTTTTATACGCACGCCGAGGCTATGTATATGTATGTGTTTCCAGAAAAGTACAAGAAAATATATTTTTAAAAATAGAAAAGATGGTCTGAATGCTGAGAAGAAGCATGCTGGGCTCCGACAGCTTCCATTAGAACCAGCTCCATTCATAGCAAGGTATTTACCATCTTTGACCACGCCATCAAGCTGTGGTGGTGTGATGAAACGCCTAACCTCTCAAACAAAAAGAGGTGGATATTTATAATATTAGTTATAGGATAGGTGTATAGGATATATAGGTAAATAATCTCAGTCCTACAACCGCCAGCATAAGTTAGTGGTAACGTTCCAAAAAACTGAAAGTTATGATGAAATGTCATTCTGAAACCTAAAAGCTTATTGTAGACATTGTTGCGTAGATATATTTTGTAAAATGCTGAATTTTAATGATGCCTGAAGTGATAAAAACTGGCGTAAGAGAGTAATAAAAGTACACTCGTTGTCGAGCACAATGGCGCACAGCCGCGCCAAGTTATATTAAAAATGGTCGCTGTAAAACATGTAGGTACCTATAGAATAGGTATCTACCTACTGCGAAGTTTATAGAATATCGAAATAAGATATCATGTTGCTTAAGCTATTAGTTTATCATCTGACTTTCAAGAATGCTGGATCGACAATTAGACAACATACAAAGTTATAATCTTGTCTCATACCGTAATAATAAATGTGAAAATGAGTTTGTTTGTCCGTTAGTAAGGCTTTTACGCCTTACTTACTCAACTGATTATCATGAAATTTTGCATACACGTTGTCAGAAACACAGAGAAGGACGTAGGCTACTTTTTTGTCATCATCCTCAACATTTTCCATTACCACGCCGCCGCGCCGGTGAAACTGCGGAGTTTATGTTGTAGTCATAGTTTATAATTATATTGGCAACGCTTGAAACAGGAAGTTGCATTCTAATAATTTCAACCTTGCCATGAGCCAGTCCCTTTGCTCGGCAAGGTTAGCGACGCATCAATAAGCTACTTGTAGCTTAGCTTGGCCGCAATGTGTTGGTAGATACTCATAATACGAATGGGTGCAGTGGCGAGACAGAGCCCTCGTCCGAGTGCTCGGTTTAGGAAACATTTTGACGTGGCGAAACAGTCGCTGGAACCATGATTTGTTTGATCGACCGAGCATGCCCATATAATATACTGTCTCGCCACTGTATTCGTTAGGTTAATCAACCATTACCGATCAGTAAAAGACTAACATATAAGTAGGTACTAGTAGTTATTTATAATACGGGTAAGTAGTTGTTATAACATGACACTAATTAATTGAAAACTAATAATAATTAATAATATTAATATCTAATTAGTTTACCATCAGGTGGTTTTGGGCGAAGAAAATATTTCCAGCTAGGTACATCCTACTATCCTATTATACTATTTAGTAGGGATGTAGAGTAAGTAAATACTGACAACACTATAAAACTACGAGTTTTATAGTGTTGTCAGTATTTTTTATTTTAATCGGTTCTGTAATAATTTGGCAACAAATACAATTATTGATGAAATCTTTTAAAACAATTGACAATTTCGTAATAATCAGTTTTTTGTAAAATATGTCCAAATCGGAAACTTGAAAAATGTGAATATATTAGGTATATATGGTAATGTGGTACCACCTAGTTTTAAATATGGACCACATACGAGTTGTAGTTCGTACATTGTAGTTAAAACTAATCAGAATTAGTAGTTATTACAAGTATTACAATGATACATTTTTATTTACACATTATGTTTTAGTTTGTATTTAGCAAAAAAATACACTCACAGTGGTTGGTTTCCAATCTAGTACATTTCATTTCATGAGCCTATTAGATCTGATGCCTTTTCGATTCGGAACCAATTCAGTTGCTTCCATTTCTAGAATATATTAATTCATTTTTTAATTCGATTGGTAACATAAATTTCCTACCAAATTCAGGATTGATCCTTTAAGTGGAAGGTCTTCTCACATGGTTGGCTGGCTGGGCTGTAGTCCATATTTGAAACATATCAGTTACCTATATTGCAAAATAATGAATTTTAAAAAAGAAAAAAAGAAAATGCAGTAAACCATTACCAGTTCATTTCTTAACATTACCAGCTTACGTTGTTAGGCAAAAAATCACATCGCGATTTGACAAATTCGAAAAGTTAGTCACGTATTATCATATGTGAATTTTACCTCACAGTATATGACTTGCGAGCTGCGGGCGGGGAGAAGCACGTCGAGTGGTGTACGACAGCTCGATATACCGAATAATTATTGAGAAATGCTGGTGGTCCATATTAGAAGCGTAATCCATATATACCGCACTTACTCTATAATATAGGATAAATATTAACGATAAATATTAGGATAACGCGAAAGTTTATAAGAATGTATGGATGTATGTTTGTCACTCTTTCACGCAAAAACGGCTGAACGGATTTACATGAAATATGGAATGGAGGTTGTTCATGGGTTGGATTAACACATAGGCTACTTTTATCCCGGAGAACGCGGGTGAAACTGCGGGGCGCAGCTAGTAACTCTATCCTTCTCCTGGGAATCTATAGGATTAATTCTAATATCATAATATGATCTCTAAAATGTTAGCTGGTTTCCAATTTATTTTTTCGTTGATATTTTTTAAAACTTCCTAGCAATTAGTTTTATTCTGACGAACGATTCCCAGAGATTTTAGAAAAACAAAATTTCTCCAAATTGGCTTACTGAATCAGAAAAATGTATTTTTTCTAAAAACACGAGTAGACGTAGCAAGAATTTCTTTTAATAAAGTATTAACAAGCTTATAGAGTGAAAAAAATAATTCAATTTTTGATCCTATAGTTGTCACAAAATAAGAGGCCCGTTATGACACTTGAGAAAGACCGTAGAATGTAACTTGGAACGCTTTTCATACTTTATACTTTATGGTAGCATGCAATGTCAAATTATAACGAAACTCTCAAAAACAGCTACGTTCTCAGTCTTCTTTTTTCAAATATTAGTGTTCTAAGTTGTAACCATTTAATTATTGAATTGACGATAGCTCAACTGACGATTTTGGCTCATCATCCGAAGAAAATTATTGAATGAAGATTCAATCACTTTCGTTTTTTCTTGTTTTTTTTGTGATTGAATGAATGTTATTATAACTAAAAATATTAAATTAAAGACAAATTGACCTCTCGCACCATTTCGTATCATTTCAATATACCTATAATATTCAAGTTTAAGTTAAATTTTCGAATCGTAACCTTTATCCAAAGTACTTTACAATACAAAATCAAATCGATCAATACTCATACAAACTTGAATTGATTTATCGTGAGTATCGAATACCGAGTCGTATGGTAACATCACTAGTTACGTCGCAATGACAAACGTCCAAACGGGCATCTTATTTTGTGACGACTATAACACAAATTCTGTATAAAATCGAAAGAGGCTAATTGAGACTACTTTAGTTAAGAGTTTTTGAAATATTTAAATATTTTTTTATTTGAATACAAATTTTGTAAAAAGATTTCAGAGCCTCATTATGATGGCCTCATTGATTGTTTATTAATATAACGACAGTTATTCCGCTCGACCATGCCAGTAATTTTTTATCACAAAATTTCATGAAGATTTGATTAAGGATAGGTACAATTACAGACTTCAAGCACACAAGTAAACATACATAAAAACGTTGATTAGTCCCCTTAAGTTTTTTTTTTACATAACCCTCATTTTTTAAATTCAAATATCAATATCCGTATTAATTTCTACTCAACATTTTATCTCCGCATAAATATTTACATATTTATTATATACCTACATATTTATTTATATCTAGAATATATCATAGCAAATCATATTTAAACGTACAACCACTGTGGCACGGGCGGGTCTGTCTGTCCAATTTTCAGTGGCCTATAGCGTCCCATACATTGTTACGTAGTGGTAGGAGCTTAGGTTTTGGGCGTTGGCATGGCAACGAGCGTGTTCCGGGTATCGATCGTGCGCCAGGGTGCTACTGCCCAAACGGCAGGCTTGTGTCATGGAACAGTTTCAGCTTCTCGACGGAATACATTATTTTATCATGACTTGCTCGTACAATGGGAGACTGTACTTCCTTACGTAGTCTGAATCCGTCTTAATAGCTTGAATGCAGGTTGTTCTAAAAATATAGGATGTGGTTTTTTTACTGATAATAATTTTGTAGTATGTATTTGTAATCTTGATATCACTGGGCGATGTGCTCGCTTAGCCCAAAGCCCATAAAAAGGATAAAAAAACATGTTAAAGGTGTTGGAGGTTGTTTGTTTATTTTATTTTAGCATGAAGTATCTTGCAAACTGTTAAACCTATAACACCTTCCAGACCACTGAATGTTCGGCGTTAGCACGCGTAAGTATCAACTTACGCTAATGTAAATGTTGCAACTGTTGCAAGTTCTATGTTTAGGCTACTCAAAACCCATTCATTAGAAGGGTACCTATCGATTTCTCATAAGATTGTATAATTTAAAATTTGAAAAAAAAAACACGTGTCGCTAGTACAAAGTAGTGTGTTTTTTTTACTTCATCGTAATATCTTGTAAACTGGTAGGTATTTCACAAAGTGATACAAAAATGTGTCTACCTAACAGAGGGAATGAAAATAAATTAGATTCTCAAATAGCTTTATCTATCATTTATCTGAACTCCAATTTGGATTAATGATACGTCGGAAAGTGGCTGAGTTTGCTGAATTTAGACTTAGCGCGTTACAGAAAGCTTCGGGCCGCCTTAAACATGTATAGATATATCTGACATGATCTTTGGCCTTGGAAAGATATATTGCTAAGATTTACAACCCAGGTATGGTTATAAGATCCGAAAATGAGTTAACATGGCAAAATTTCAAGACATTGACCCGCTGCGTTGGCAAAAGTTCTATTTCTAAAAACTCGCGCACGCGCTTAACATATCGTCAGTGAGGTGCGGTTTAGTAATGCTAGTATTCTCTCTCTCTCTAATCCTGATAATTTCAAATTTTCCCGTTGCCTCGAAAGAAGGCTCAACTACATTGTTATAAAAATTCCTGTCATCTGGTTGGTTATTTGGTCTGGGCCCGTTCTTGCGAGTAAGATATTTTCTCGGTCACTATCGCGAGCAGTGTCGATCGCCCATGAATAGTCCATGTTCTGGTTTGGGTTAGGTTAGTCGGTCGGTTGGTTGTCCTTGAAGCAAAAAACCTGCGTCCTACAACCTCGCTCCTGGGACGCTCTGATAGCTGGTATCACGACCTCTTGATTACCCGCCGCATCGGCCCGCCAGAGTAATTTGTTTTTATTGTCATGTCCTTAACATGTCAATCATAATAATTTTAAACGGTTTGCCCTCGCTCCGTATGACGACGACGACGTGACTGACGACGTAGGCAGATGGAATCGAAACGTGAATATGTTCCATCTAGGTATTTATTCTACTCTACCTATATTCATTAATTTAATAATAAAATTTAGTTATGTAGTAAATACCTCATAAAAGCCAGAGATCCCGGATTTGATTCCTGTCCAGGCAGATGTTTGATCGATGAATTTAAAAATCTGCTCTGGTACTGGGTGCTAGTTGTCCTCGTCTGTGTGTGTGTTCCATGGCTTCCCCGACCCGGGGTATCCTAGTGGGAAGTTAAAAGTGTGAAACGATTATTTATCTTTTATCTAATCTTGGCTATTCAGACAGGAAACAAACTCTGAAAATAACTGTAAATTTTATTATCCTGAAAATAAATTAAAGAACTGAAATTAAATTATTTGTGATTGTCGTTATTTGTTGTTGGATTTATGAAAATTAATAGATGAAATTCTATTCAATAAATGTGTTTTAAAAGTAACACATTGTGTTAATTTAAGTTATAAGCTACCTTTATGCCAAATTTCATTTAACTCGCTAAAACGGCTAAACGGATATATATATTTATATTATGTATAAACGATGTAGTGAAATGAGACAGAGCAGTTATAAAAAACATTATTTTTAACTCAACCTAGTATTAATTAACCTCAATGCTAACAAAGAGCTGTTAGCACAAATTAATAAATACCTTTGAACCGGGTTTTCAGTTAGTCGACGGACATTCTCAGCTCTTTATTATCATTAAAAAATGTTTTTCACCCTCGACCATATGGAACAGCTGAATCTCTCTCCCGATTTCGTGGTTGGTTTCAGAATAAAAATTGTTCTAAATGATTAATACCTACAATAAAAACCTAGTACAAGTCTGTCGTCTATTAACCCTAGCCGTACCTAAAATTGTAAAGAGTACAAGAGTTCAACGTGCCTTCAATAGCACATTATAAGGACTACTCGAGAGAATGACTTTGTAGCCTTGTCAAACCCCTACTTAAATAAAACGAGCGACCGTGAAACGGTTTGATTTAAAACTAATAGGACGTTACCTCTATGACATGTTTTTTCCTAGGATATTATTATGGAAAAACGCAGCGTAAGTTTGCAATCTGTTTCGTAATGTTTGTACAGAGTATTCCCCGTACGTAGGTATTTAGAGACTGAGATTTGAGCAGCATCATGCAGCTTATGACGATGTAGGTGTAGATA
This sequence comes from Alcis repandata, assembly GCA_949125135.1. Classification (NCBI taxonomy): domain Eukaryota; kingdom Metazoa; phylum Arthropoda; class Insecta; order Lepidoptera; family Geometridae; genus Alcis; species Alcis repandata. Next base: position 8,875,049 of record OX421221.1, on the reverse strand, counting down.
AATCAGGCCCGATTTCACAATAGAATTTAAACACGACCAGTTCAGTCTAAACTCAGTTTACACTCTACGCGTTGAGCCGAGTTCAAAGCTGCAATTTGTTTAAGCAGAACTTAGTATTATTAGACTCGTTTTGTAATACGATCGGTGAAATCCGCCCTAAGTAAAGATTTATAATGTTGCCTAACTAAAATGTTGATGGATTTTTGTTAGCGTTACCGTTTTAAGCGAGGAATCTTAGCAGAGCAGCCGGGTATCTTAGGTACCTACGTAGATCTCTGCGTTGCAATAAAACAGTGAGAGATCGCACTCAATGAAATCACAGGTGGCCTGCCTTCCTACCTCGAGATCAGAATTTATAGGAGTTAGGGCTGAGCACTTCTTTTTCCTGCCCTTAGGGTGGAGAAAGCTACCTATTACAGTATTAAACACATCCAAAAAATTTGGGATTGATCTCTCTATTAAAACTATTTACTCTTGTCTTATAAAATAATACGACTACGTTCGTTGCGCCCATGACAATAACTTTCCCGTGCATCCACGTACAATTTCTACACCAAAAAAAAAAACACGTTAAAACATACGCTTGTCACCAACTCACCTATCTAAAATGTGACAAAATTGAACAACCAAAAATATTTAGAGATATCTTTAATTCGTTCAGGTTATAGGAACACTAGCAGCTCCCCCGACAACTCTAGAGATAACATAAGTTGGTCGCACAGAACAGACAATTGCACGAAATATCCTAGCCATGAATGAGTACTTGTTAGTGTGCTAGATAAGTAGAATTTAGATTAGATAACCTGCTTAACCGCGAGCCCAACCTAATAAACCTAGATATAGGAAAAAGAACAGTATTTTGCACACAATTTACCTGATTCAAAGTAAGTCAGTAAAGGCCGAGTGGCTGGAATTTAGTCCAGGTGTCAGAATTTTTATGCTGCCCTTAGATATTGGCTTGGCGGTTGTTAAAAGGCCTACAATCTAAAGTGTCATCAGAATTCAAGTAATTTGCGGCTGAAAATAGGTCCGCTGCGGGGGTTAGTCTTTTTATTAAAGCGTGGGCGCCTGAAAGTGGCTAACTCTTAAATTTTTTAGGGGTAGATTGCATGACTCTAAGGAATTAATTTCCAATCCAACTTTTACATACACACATTATATAAACCTAGCCCATAAAACAAAATAACAGAATAAGAATAATAAACTCATTCCGACACGAATATAGATTTTTGCGGTTTTTTACGTACAGCAAAACGCAATAAATTCCTACGGGCGGAAAAAGCGAATAAGAAGACACTACATCGCTGTGACTTTCGCACTCCTGAAGGTAGATTAAAAAGCTGCCCATTTTAGGGCGGCCAATCAAAAGTGCGTAGCACTAGCAATGACTCAGACCTTCCTGTCCTGTAAGTATTCAAAAATCACGCTCTCCCCAGAACTACTACAGTCATACTTTTCTTATACTTAATACTTAAATTTACGAAATGCCCATTTAAAACTAGTAGGAAACAAAAAATCTTGTACAGGGCCAAGTTGAATGAAAATACAAAAACATCCATACTTCTGAACTTTATACCTCTATATTTTAATATTGTAAAGAGGTTAAGTTTGTATTTGAACTACTATTCCGATTTGAAACATTACTTCACCAATGAAAAGCTACTAAGTATAATTGAGAGCTCTAGGCACTGACATCAAAGACTGCTTAATCTAGCCTATAGCCACTGACATCAAAGACTGCTTTGATGTCAGTGGCTATAGGCTTTTCACTGCTAAGGCTAGATTCTATAGGCTATTTTTGAAGCCTGCCGAGCATGAAGCTTAGGGTATCAGCTAGACCTACCAATATTACAAAAGCGAAAAAAGTTTGTCTATGTGAATATTTGTTAATTGTGTGTTTGTGCATTATTACACGTAACGAGTACAGTAACCAAAACCACGTATCTCTGTAACTACTAAACTGATTTCGATAAAATTTTAAATAAAGATAGCTTATCCCTGGATTAACATTTGGGCTACTTTTCATCATCACCGTATTTTATCACCCGCGCGTGAAACCGCGGGGTGCAACGCAAAGTTATAGTATTACTAGCTCCGCCCCGCGGTTTCCGGGATAAAAAGTAGCCTATGTGTTAATACTGACCTGAACAACCTTCATTCCAAATTTCATGTAAATCCGTTCAGCCGTTTTTGCGTGAAAGAGCAACAAACATACTCACATACTTTCGCGTTTATAATATTAGTAGGATAAATGCGAAAATGTTCGTGTGTCATTATTGGTCACGACAACATATCTTCGTAACTACTGAACCGATGTAGATTAAATTTGGAATGTAGATACTATTAAGTTCTGAAGTAAGAAACAGGCTACTTTTCATGCTTTTTTGCATAATCATTAATACCGATTTTTATCACCGCGCGCGTTTTTAAGAAAGGGTTATGCTATGCTATGGGACCAGTCCTGAAAATGTACAAAAAAATCACCAATTCCATAGAAAATGTCAATGAAAAATGAGAATACCTATTTTACGGAACATCAATTTTGTAACGAGGTGAGGGTTGTTCCCATTGTAAAAGTTGTTCATAACGATAAGTGCCATGGGCCTTTTCGGCTTAGCCCAGAACCCTTGTATTTATGACATTCGGCTCTTTTTATTTACGTAACAAAGACTGATGGGGTCTTCAAGGTTCACTTACCACGCCATTGATAATATAACAGGATTACATTCTTAAATGGTTAGACATTTTGTCTCCATATTATTATGGAATTATGTTAAAGTCGGCGTAAAATTGCTGGTAAAAGGGACATGTTTATAATTATGGGACGTATTTTCGTGAAAACTTATATCATTGTGAAAAACGGTTCAATTAGGGACTGTTCTTTTTTTTCTTCAAAAGGGTTTAATTCTGAAAATTTTGCGAACAATTCCTCTGTGTCTGGTTCAAAAGATCTTTTGTTGGTAAAATGATCACACTGACAGCTTAATTTGGCTTTTAATTATCTATACCTATTTATCCTTTCTCTATACATACAAAATAAAATAAAAAGTCAAACAAGTTTTAGTCTCATTAAAAATAAAAGTGAATTGTAAATGCGACATCGCAAGTACGACTTTTGGGGATTTTCAGTTTGTTCATCCGTCCGCCGTCCGTGGATCCTAAAAGTAAAAGTAAAAAAGAGTAAGTAAAAGTTCGTAAGTTCATATAGGCCGAGTAACAAGCCCTGGTTTCTGAGTTTTTACTAAAACTAGGCTATGATGATGATTATTATCATTTTTAACGTGACTAAAGAACTTTATCGTGAGTAGGTACGTAACAAGTAGTTGATTTAATATTACCTACTTCTGCAGCAGAAGGTCGCTAACAGTGAGCATTTTCTTTGGTCGCTGCTTACAAACTGCTCATTAATCTGTGTCACGTCATTAGAAACCGCTAGCGCGAGTTGAGTTGCATCACAATTGTTAGAATGACGATATTTGCCAAAGACTATTTAGTTTACAGAGTTCCAGATGTTATAAAACGTAGGTACCTATTTTTTCACTTTGTTGGCTTACACTCAACTTGCAATTTATTAATTTTTATTTTCTCAATAATTTAGAAAAGTGTCAGTGTTTTGGTTTCGGCTTTAATTTTTCACATTTGACGTTTACTCTACACTTAGAGAAGAAAAGCTTACGTTCCTACTTGAAAATTTAAGCCCTTATTATTCCCATAATAAAACCAAATCACTTGTCACAGAGTTATATTATATTTGGTAATCTTAGCTTTTGCCAAGCAGCTTTTATAAGAAAGGTCCAAAGAAAGACAGAAAAAGGAAAGATGAGAGAAAAAGGGAATGAGAACCGTAGGGATTTATTTATTTTATCTAAATCGTTCAAATGCTATATTCCATCTACCTACAGTCTGCTTATTCTTTGGCAGTGTAGAAAGGTCGGTCCTTTTTTCACGGACAGCTATGGAGTGAAAGTCGGCGAGCAGCCAATTTGGTGTTGCCAAATAACATGACATTAGAGGTGGGCCATGCTTCGGTAGGTTCGGCGGTCGGTGTCGGTGCGTTCACTTGGCGATTGATCGCAAAGCAAAAATAAAAAACTAGCAAGAATTTGGACAAAAAACTTGAGTTCTTTGTCTAAATTCATGCTGGGGCCGTACTGCGGAGTCTGAACTGAATCGCGGTGCTTTTCCTCTCGCTCTCTCAGTTGGAGTAAAAACAAGATAGCCAGTTCATTCTCGTTCTAAAAGTTCTCAGTGCGGCTGTAAACAATTGGGACAAGTATTTCTACAATTTAAGCGCTTGTTCGCTCTTAGCAAAATTAAATGACATGTGAAGTGGTCTCTTGCTGGTTTTTTTTTTTGCTAAACTGGGCCATTTTTATACAACTGAGTAAAGAGGAAGTCGCACTTTTTTTTGGCATTAGGCTGCTTGAAAACATTTTATAGAAATAATTAAGAACCAAGGCTTTACCCGCGATTTCTTAATTTTCTCGGCTTACACAGATTTGTCAAAATATCGGGTCATTCCCGGTTGTCACTTTATTTTCGTACCCAAGGGTGACAATTTGAAATAGTTTTTAAAATTTGTCCTAGTATTTTATGAAATTAATTCTTGTGATTAAGATATAAAAATCACCATTTTGCGATTTAACATTTAATTTCGTCACTGGGTGACAACTGGGAACACCAGAATATCAGAAAATGGTGACAACTGACAACTTTTAAAAACGATTCCCGATTGTCACCCTTTGGGAGGAAATTAATTTAATTGATTAGTTTATTAAATTAATTTGTTTTTTAATTTAATTTAATTTCGACGATATTTTGGGTGACAACTAGGAATGACCCAAAATATCATTGAGATCCGTCCTGCTGCTTTGTTGTCAAAAGGTTGACAGACATGCGTTTGATACTACATACTCAGTATAGAAATTGTTTTTTTATGTCTAAATGCTCATTGAATTCATAATTCATTGTCTGTTTTGTCAACGATTTGTCCTTCAAGGATGGTCCAAGGTGGATGTTAGAGTAAACCAACGTACCTAACGTTGATTGTACGGCTGTCGTCGGCTGTACAGTAATTTGACACTCAAAAACCGTAATGATGAATTTTGTAGTGCACATCCTTTCTTCGTAGTCTCTACAATGTAGAGCAGAGTTTTAACTTGAATTTAAATGATTATTACTAGTAGTAAAAGCAATACGTTGGCTATACTGGTCTCACCTGGCTCCGCGCTTGCCAAATAGCAGCTTTAGAACAGGTGGCACGAGTGGGTAGCAACAGTTACTGACCGCACCTGTAAGGTATCTTTTACCCGACTTGCCAGAAGAAGAGCGAACTACTATGAAAAGTTTTTGATGATAACATAAATACTTAGGCAAAAGTGAATTTAAAATCACAAACGAAAAACTTCACTATCTAGAAATAGTAAGTAGAATAAGTAACTAAAACTTATCTAGAAATAATAACAAGTAACTACTATGTAGAAATAGTAGTAACTAAAATCAAATGTGTCAAAAACATTCAGATAACTCGTTTTGAGAGTTATAAAAATAGTAAAAAGAAACCCTTAAACGACTACGGTCTGTCCGTCTGCTAGTCTATCTATATAACACGGCCAATTATTTGACCAGGATTTCAGACTGGCGTAAAAACGTGAGTCGTCCTGTCTAAATATAAAAAAAGGAGGGTAATGTGGTGTGAGTACGCTGTTTTTGTGTGATGTTACCTACTGTCTCAAACGGCTTGACCGGTTTCAGGTTGCGAGTTGTCGTTCGATTTGGCTTTGTAACAGGAGTATCAAATATTTTGTTAAGTCATTATGCCACCCATATCGATAAATATTTATTATGGCAGAATATTACTGAATTAAACATGTCTTCCTTTCTACAGGATTACTGGTTATTGAACCTTTTCCTTCCTTCGTAGTAGCTTATATTGACAATAAATTATTTGACCACATTGACCGCATAAACATGTGGTCTTTGCCTATGCAAAAATTAACCATTTCTGAGAAAAATTGAATTTTTAATTAATATTTTTTTCTTTTAATTTTTTTTAACCTGGAATATTCATAACCTATTTTTATAACCTACTAGAAGGAATAGGTTCAATAACCAATAACCCTGTATGTATATTTTATACATGGGCTAACTCTAATTCTAATAGTTTTTTTGCAATGAAAACAATTGAAATAGTAGTATAAAAACATAACTCTTCCGGCCATAGGTTATGCATTTATCCCAGAAACGTGTTCGGATCGTCGTTCCTGTGTGTCAAGCGGAAGAAAACGCAAGGCAAAGCTGGTACTAACCATAAATATTATAAAAAAAAGTGTCAAGATAGAACCGATGGCTGCCTAGAATGTAAAAAGTAGCAATATATCTGTTTGTATAAAAATTTATCTCTATTCCTTTTGGTCATCGCAACACGCGTGAACAATTTCGCTAATTATTTTTTTGTTGTGTTAATTATTGTCATCAGAAGGTTCTTATGAAAGAAATAATTAAGGAAGTCGAGCGAAACATTAGAAAATTTAAGACAATTCGAATTCAATATTCATAGTTAAGACAGGACAACGTCTGTCGGGTCAGCTAATTATAACTGTACCGCGCATGCTGTGCCGCATTTTCGGACACGAGCCCCAAATTGTCGGTCGCTAGAGCCTCTGGGCTCTAACTGGAAAGAATTTCGCGAAACGACTATCTTATTTCTACTTACTTATTATGAGGATCTACCCGTCTCGTTCGGGCAGAGTTCACCTCTAAAAAGCAAATCGGCTCCAGACAGCCGCGATCTCGCTGGACAAGTTTCTAAAAATAGCGGAAAAGGCTGATTTTTAGAACAGCCTCTAAGGTTTACTGCCTCTTGTGTCGTGTCGTTTCATCGTTACATTAGAACGGGAGAGCGAAACGAAAGCTGACAATCAAGCATTGGATAATGCTACAACAAAAAGAAGAAGCTTTTGACGATGTTCTTTAGCTTATTTGCAAAACTTTATTACTCTAGTTTGAAGAGAAAAATCAGCTCCATACAGAGTTCATTTCACCATCTTTGAGCTCTTTCAGACGGTCAAACGCGTGTTTCTTATTATCTATATTTTATATACTTAAGTATATTTGTACAGTTTCATTACTATGCTAATGAAAATACTTGGAACCACCACCAATATACAAGGTGTTTCCGAATGGTGTAGTAATACTCAAAGATGTTCTAAACGTCAAAGTGATCAACTTTTGGGACACAAGTTTGCTATTCGAGAAAAAAATATCGAGTCTCCAATTCTCCATATAAAATATTTAGTCACGTAATCAATTTTCTATGGAGATTCTATATTTCCTTCTCGAATTTAGCAAACTTGTGTTCTAGAAGTTGTTCACTTTGACGTGTCGAAGAACATCCTTAAGTATTTCTACACTATTCAGAAACACCCTGTATATTAATTCAAAAAAAAAAGTGAGCCTTTCCACGTGTTTTTTCTTATCTTTGTTGTTGTTTCACAGTTTAATTATCATTGCCATGGCAATCTAAGAATTTGATTCCAATGAAATCTAAAAAGGTTCTGAAAATCCCTTACAGATAATGAGTTTCGAGAAATCCTTAGTACACATTTTTATTTTATATAAACACGCTGAGTTTAATTAATGTACCGTGAATTTATTGGTAATTTTCGTACGAATTTTGAGAGTCCATTAGAATTCCATTAGCTAGTCCAATAATATTTTTATCGTGCGTAGGCTATTTAAACAAGCCTGTGCCCACATTTCATAGTACCTACACTGTAATATTTTTTGATGTTTTAATCATTTTTTTTAGCTTTGCTCGAATTAATACCTTATTCATTCAGTATGGGATTATACATTCATTCCTTACGTTCTAACGATAAGCCTAACCTAAATGACTAACCTATGATGATGATGTTCCAATTATCACGTTTCTAATTATAAATCAATTTATTAATTATAAATGAGTAAAACCATTTCTAATACTTTACCATTATTCAAAATAGCTACGACTCATGACCGTTGTCATTTTAACCGACTTTAAAAAACGAGAAAGTTCTATGTTTGACTGTTTGTATTTTATAATCCAATTTCTTAGTTGGAAGTGGACCGTTTTTGTAAATATTTTAGGTAAGGTCATTGAGTAAATATAGTAGAGTCGGCTAAGATGATGGGAATTTTAATTCTCAACGTCTCCATTGAAAGGAAGGCTGGGAATATATTGAACCTAATGATATATAACGCAAATATATCACCTAGCTCGAGCTAGATGACCACACGCACTGAAAAGAGCGTCGATGCGCTAACCAATAGAACCTTGATCGATACAATTAATTGGATTTCTTCACCAACTGATCGACAACGATTGAAATCGATTAATCAAGCTATAGCACTGAAATGAAATCCAAAGTAAATAAATATCTCGTGGACATTTACGTCCGTTTGACAAATCAGGCACTTTATTTCAATGCTTGCTTGCTTTATTTTTTTGAATTTTTGATGATATTAGGTAGGTACGACGACTTGGGGAAGCTGATAGTGACGGGAGAGTTGGCGGCTAGAGGTTACAAGGCTGCAACCCGATACGTTGGTGCGATCAAATTCGCACAACTCTGGACATGCACATGCACCTCAGTCGACGAAGCGCTTGTTGTTGCTACCTAAGGACCAGGGTTTTAATGTCAACGCTTAGCGCAAGCCTGAACTGAATTGCGTTGGCTTTTGTCTTGCTTCTCTAGCTGACAGACCGAGACCAAAGCCAGAGCGATCCATTTTAGGCTCGCGTTAAGAGTTCACAGTACGGCCAGAAAACGTTGGATCAAGATCGTTGGAGAAAGAATTTTAGGTGATGGTGGTCGCAACCCTCAGACATGACTAGTAAGTTCGAACTGAGGAGTAGGGGATACTTTTTTGATCGGATTCGATCGATGCTGCTCAGGTGGTGGAAAAGCTAAAATTCAACTTTGTATCAAGTTAGCAAGAAAAAATTTAAGGTTTGTTCCACCTTGTTTACCTGGGTTATATCACTTAGGTGAACGAAGCGGAAATTATAGTGCCCCTATTTCACCTCGAAATCATAGTAGATATCACCTAGGTGATATCTTAAAGGTGATTTGTTTTAACATGGTTGGTGACCTTTGTTCAACTTGAAATCAAAGCATACAGGGTCACATAGCCATACTAAGGTTGTCGTCGAAATGTTCGGATAGACGATATTACGTCTCCGGCGGTAGTCGCTCCACGCCCGGTAATATCTTTCATTGATGAAATGAAATCACCCCTCCCTCACTGGCTCCGGGATACGCCGGATATCGGGAAATATTGCTCCAGACAGTTAATTCGTATCCGAACACCGGCACCACTGGAATCAATTGGTATGAATGTCGGAACCAGAGATCGAGTTGGCTCCAAGGAGTTGTCGTTTATTAATACCATTTACATTTATAAATATGTAGGTAAAGCTAAAAATACGAGACTGAGCGGCATTGTCGCCTCACTAATAAGTAGTAAGTACTTATTCTTAGACGCGACTTCTTACTTAGTTTGTGTATACAGTAGGCCCAAGTTTGAAAAAAAAACTGTCTTTATCATTGCAAACAATTAGAAGATTTAGAAAATATTTTTAATTTTTATTTTATTTATTTTTAATTTTTAGAAAATTTAGATCTATCTTAAAAAGCCTTCAAACTTGGGCCTAGTATACCTAGACACTTACTTTACATGTGTTCATACACATCTTATATCACATGTGACGAGTTTTTTGTATCAGTTCAAAATTGTGTTTGGGGCGAGCTATTTGCTCGTCTCGTCACTCAAAAGCATAAATATTTATTTATTTGTTTTACACATTAGAAGGCGTCATCAATATGACTCAAATTTTTCTTATGGCGAGTACAGTTTTGGGCTAGACGATCTCTACCAAGTTAACCCTTCCCGGTTTGCCGTAGGTCCAAAATGGCCTCCGCCGCCGCCGCGCCGCCGCGCCGCGTCCGGGTGGCGCCGAGCGGCCTCTCGAGGCGTCAGACGCGAGCTGCGTGCCATTTCTACTTACAGAACTTACAAGCTTATTTGAAAAGTACAGGCTAAGAACAGGGAATGTCACTTTTTTTGTTTTCTATTGGGTGCGTAATATACCTTTGTCTATGGCACTTATTTCCAATCATTAGTAGCTATGAAACTGCACAGGTGACGCTAAAAAGACTTATATGCATACTTTGTTCTTAAAAAACCTAGTACAAAACTTTAATTGCGTTTTTTTAATAAATTCACTTTATAAAATTAACTGTAGAGGAAGTCAGCTCAAAGCGGACAAAGGAGGCAAAGCGGCCATGCTTAATTACTCGGTCATACTGAATACACTATACTGAATATACTGCGGCTTTGCCGATTTCGGCGCATAGGCAACCTCCCGCCCCATGTCGGGGCGCAGGCTCACCGCAATAGCAGCGACCGTGTCACCGAAGTGGGACATAAACGATTTTTGTCTGTTCTACTAAAATAATGCGAGGTAAGTTTTTATTGATTTGACTAAATCTCACTATACTTCGGAGTTTTCGTTAAAATCGTCTCAAAGTTTGTCTATTAGCGAGTGCTTGTGTGACATTTTGTTTAAAGTAAAAATGTGAGTGCAGTTTACGCGAAAAACAAAATGGCCGAAAAAGGCAAAGCGGCCAGGGCAAAGTGGCCACTGTTTACTTTGCCCTCGTTCAGATTTATTAATTAGTACAATATGTTTTGTTTAGGCGGTAAATCTCTGGAATCGGAGCCTACTACTGTGAACACTGTCACGAAATCTGAAATGAAATGCATCCAGAATTAAAATTAGATTTGATCGAGGTTAATTAAAAAATCCTTGTTGCCCTAGTCATTAGGTCCTAATATAAAAATTCAAAGATCAAAATAGACGTGCACTGTTAATGTTTTTAAAGCATTGCTACATTTGCTACATGTTGTTGATGCTTAATAGTTTTTAAGACCGTATCAAGAATATTCTTTATGACTAAGAATTTAACAATGTCAGGGCAAGACTGTGAAATGAGAATGTTAATTTTAAAGTTAAATTCTTTTAAATGAGTACAAGACTAACTAGTAAGCACAACACGGGTAAATAATTGAATAAAAACTGTGGTTCTGTTATAATTTTGTATTTTATTGATATTACAGTCATTGCAAGTCCTATTAAATAGACGAAAAAGTACTGGCCACTTTGCCCGGGGCCGATGACCGCTTCAGGCGACCACTCGGGCAAAGCGGACTTTTTCCAATTTTTTCTAATTTTAAATAGCGTTTGTAATAGTACTCATTTAAGAATGTGACTTGCATATTATGAAAATGGGATGTACACTATCCATTGGTCTAAAATTATGTTTTGTTATAAGTCGTTTTATCATCTAAAACGACAGTCAAAGTTAAGTTGTCCGCTCTGAGCTGACCTCCCCTATCTGTTTCGCTACGAGACTAACTACTGCAAGTATATTTTAAAATGAATACTTTGTTTACTGATAAAACTTTTAGAAAAAAAACTGTTAGCCACAAAACTATACAAAAATAGGATGAATTGTACACCACCAACCTATAACCACCTACACCTATACCATGGGCTATAAATGTATAGTAGCCTTCATACAGCTGCCAAGCCAGAGGCTTTTCAGGCAGCCTAAGTGTCTGAAACTACGGCTAGGCACTTTGATGGAGAGGCACTAGAATCCGGCATCATGGCCCCCTGCCTATAGTAAGAGCCTACTAAAGGGGGGCCTCCAGACTCGGGGGTGGATGGAGGTGGGGGGGGGGGCAGCCACCCATTCATTTCCAGCTTAGCATACCATTCCCTTTTGCCATAAACTTGATGCATAAATTTAAAAACTCAATGCTGCATAAAATGTGTTTTATAATAAAGATCGAAATCAAACTCAAATTGAAAATGCTTTATTTATTTGCTTAGTTTTTTACCTTAATTTAGTCAGGTTTATTTACTAATGACTTTTGACTGTATGGCTCATTAGGTTCGGTAAATAATATGATAAGCTTACGCTGCTTACGTCATTGCGTCTTCATAATATGTTTACCTATATTTTGTAGTGGTAGAAATAAAGACAAAAAAATAGATAAAAATATCTATTTTATTTAAATAGATATTTTTATAATATTGCAAACAATCGACGGGCCACCTGATCGTAAGTGGTCACCGCCGCCTATGAACCTCTAATTTCCAAGGCATTTTCAGTCACGCGCACTGGTGTTGTTTTATCAAAATTGGTTCAGCCGTTTCAACGCTGGGGGTTTTTAATTTTTCTGTTATCGTTGTAGCGACTAAGCGTGAGCACAGTTTGCGCTCACGCTTATCTCCATGAGCATTATACCGCATCCGCATCCGCATCCGCTGACAAAGAAGAGGCAGCCTACACTTACCTACTCGCCACCAACATAGACGACCGACGGCCAAAAAATAACTTTCTAATACGATGCAATTTGTAAAGTGAAATTAAAGTGTACTCTAACCGAAACGAAACGCAGAGAAATCGCAATGATCGTTAGTCGTGGTTCATGCTGCATTGGGTTAGATAAAGGAACTAGTTACTGGCCGATCATGGCTGCTATAGATATTTACTCGAACACGTAAATAGGCCTAAAATATAGCTATATTCTGTGACTATGTGGTCTCTTATCACTTTACATAACACTTTTTTAATCAACCTCAACAGAAGTTATACTAGAGGTACTGTCTACTGATACGGTAAGCCAAATTATAAGGTATGCATTAATTTTAAGACCAAAACGAATATATCCGGTAACTCGATGTTTGTCTCACCGTTATCTGTAGGGGCTAGTGCGTATTAACCTTTAGTAACAGACTCTGCAATTGAAACTATTAATTACTAAGCTGCCGAGGTCAAGTGTCATGTTTGTACCGAGTTAGATCAAAGTAAGTACATAACAAGTAGTCTGCTTCGACCAGGCTGGTACCTTACGTAAGTATCATTCTAGCCGCAATGAAGCAATCTTACGACCTCGGTCTTTGGAGCTACAGAACGCCAAGAAAATAAAAGTTGGCTATCTTGGCCACGTTACGACATGAAATACTCATACCATGAGCTCTTAGCCCGAGCCTGAATTTTGCCTGAATAGCGTTGGGTTTTCTCTCGCCTTTTCTTCAGCATACAGTTCTGTTGTAACTTTAGTAAAAAAATATCTAGGTATGTTGTAGAAAAATTAAAGAAAAACAGCGTATTACGGATGTAAAGGGAAATTGCTTGGGTTAGGTAGCTTTTCGGTAAAAAAATAATCATGAGGAAACCTGCGAGAAGAAATTCAACGGCGTATGTGAATCCACCAACCCGCACTTGGCCAGAGTGCTGGAATACTGCCTAATCACCCTTCGAGGGTAGACTTGGTTCATTAACAGTGGAATGAATAAAAGTTGAAAAGAGTAGTAAAAGACTATAGTTTTTTTATTCGATTTTATTTTTCTTTAATAATATACTAGTTTCCTGAATTACATCGAGGTTAAGTACTCTATATCAAAACTATGTTGCCGCCTTGATAACAACACGTCTTATCTGATAAGTGATAACAGCTCTGATAACCTACTCATTTTGATTCTACAATATAATATGTTTGATCGGTAAGTACCTTAGGTATGCAGAAAAAGGTAGGTAAAATGCACTGCCTACTTTGTATCTTAGACTCTACGTTTAGCAGCACTATTACACTCCAAGACTTACAGTGTAGTTGTCCTACTAATATTATACGATACGAATGGTTAAGGGCGTATGTTAATGACGTACTTCCGTAACTACTAAGCCGAATTTTGTTGAAATATGGAAAAGAGATAGCTTATGCCCCAGAACCCTAAGGAATAGACTTTTCATCATTACCGTATTTATCACCGCATGGATAAAACCGCAGAGCACAGCTGCACTTTTTACTTACTTTGTATTGTGTAAACTTACATCTGCGCAATTCAACGTGTCAATACTGTCAGCAACTCGGCACGCTGTGGGCAGACAACTGATGTAGGGTGAAAGATTAATTATTATCGATTAATTTGTAATATAGTTCAGGCTATCTAGAGGGTACGAGGTAAGATCAAATTGTGGAACTGAGTCATATAATTGAGTAGATATTAATTTAAAGGAAATAGTTTATGTTCAACTTATTGTTATGTTCTTCGATTAATTGTTGGAACCAAATTGGGCTCGGAAATCCCAAAAAAATGCTTCTTCATTTCTTGTATAAAACAGCTCTGTATTTCTATGCAAAATCTCAGTATGCGTGACCGTATTCTTGATCGTTTGAAAATTAACAGTAAAAATCGACTCGTAGAAAAATCGGGAATGGCAATTTGAGAAGCTTAATAAATATTTTAGAAGATCTAGTAAGTTTTTGCAATATTCATAGAGTAGGTATAGAGTTTTATAGTTCAAAATACAAAATACTTTATTCTGGAAAATTGCACGTGACTTTTCTTTCAATATGTTAGAAATAAACAATCATCACCATTACCACGATTTTCGTCGTGTGCAATGTTGTTTGTGTATTTATTTCGCAACATTTTATTCGACTTCTCATTATCGTAAACTTGGTTTTCTAAATTTCGTAAACTAATAGACTTGCTCATAAGTGGAGATAAATGGTTAAATGTGTGAGGTCATTTAATTTTGTGTGACGTAATCTTTTTAAATTTAATTTTGACTTTGTTTTCATTGTATTTGTAATATCATGACTGATTTATAATGAATCATTTACATAACATGTTTACTAAAAGTATATTATTAAAACGAAATTAAATTTGGTTAATTTTAATAAAAAACTGTTGAAATTAAATTAAATTAAATTTGGTTAATTTAATTTAATTGATTGAATGAGTTATCTACATACTGTGTCTAAAATAATATAAAACGGAAGCTGAAAATCAAAGACAACACAAATGACGAATCAATACGATAAGATACTCGTAGGTAGAAATTACGTAAGTGAGATGATATGATCAAGACCATAGAAGCATCTATTTATTCATATTTTTATAGTATTAAGAAAAAATATTAAGTTAGGAAACTTCGAAAAATTTTTTCCTGTCTTGTTCACGTGATTACTTATTTACTTGAATTAATTTAGATTTTTTTCGTTGGTAAATTTCGGAGAAAAGGGTAATTTTTTCACAGATTTTGAAATTTAGGTAAAATTAAAAAAAAGGTTTTTGAAATGTCCAAATTAACACGTTTTATTTAATACCCTACTTGACCACATTGCTTGGCTTCAAAATTTAGGACCCAATTTTCAGATAAAGACCTATTTCTCAGCATGTTTTTTGTCTGAGAATTGTAGCGGTTAACATTATTTAGTGTCTTGCCAAATTTTAGACTGCTAACTTTTTATATTATGAGTATATATATATTTTTTATAGTTCTTGTTATAATTGGCTGAGGTTCAGAACCCTAATATGAGAAATCGATATCTTTTAAAAATCGAACGGTAGGTCCCATGTGTTCTTTGGAACATGACGTAATAGAACAATTTGAGAAAATATTGTCCCTATTTGTACTATAGAACAGTTTGTAATTTTTGTCTCAAATTGTTCCATAGAACAAACTAAGTACATAGGTATATAAACTTCTTGAAGTTGATATGTAAACTGGCCACTCGAGAATGATTTGCTATCACTTGTCTTAGTGAATCTTAATTTGTGCTGGAGAACTCTTTGTACAAAATAAGTATTTTTCGGAGACTATTTAATATAAGAACGTTTTAGTTAAAAGAAGGAATGGTTTTAGTTAGTTTTTATCGCGGACTGTTTACTAAAAGAATATAATATTAGCGGTAAGAAAAATTGTTTTTAGTTTGTAAGTAGTTAAAGAAATAAGTATAACTGCTGTTTTGTTTTTATTTTGCAAAATAAAAATATTATGTAGGTAGCGAGTAGTTTCTTTTTTTATAGTGAACTGTACCTGGTATTAACGTCAGTGATTAATGTCATTCACGTCTTATACATCATGGAAGGTTTTGGGAAAAACTGATTCTCATTTTGTTCTATGACATGAAACTCGGGTGAAAAGATAGTATGTAGTTCCATGGAAAAAATAGGGACGAAAATGTGTCATTTTGTACTATGACGTCATGTTCCATAGAACAAATGGGACCTACCCAAATCGAATATTGTAGTAACTGATTTTCGTGACCTTCGTCTTTATTTCAACCTGTCAAGCAAAGACACCTCGGCTGGCGAATAAAAAGTAAAAAAAATATTTTAACTAATTTGAAGCAAAGATCAGACAGATCAGACAGGACTGTTTTTCTGATTTTGACTTTAACTGCCCGACTCCACAAATATCTGATATTTGCTTTAAAAATATAATTTTCTACTTTTCAGTTTCAAGTAATCTTGAAATTGTTTTTTTTTTGTAAAAAAATTTTTCTAAAGAATCAGAGCTACATAACCCTATTATAATTATTACCTATACGTTTACCTTTCAATACAGGACAAGTAGAAAGACTAGCGTGCTTCATTTTCGACCATAATTATTGTCTTTTACAAGCAGGCATGGATTGCGATTGCTGAAGAATTTAATTTAACCTTTGACAACTATCAAAACAAAGGGTTTTTATTTAGCGGTCAAACGCGAACTTATTCGTGAGAAAAATATCAATCTATCATGTTTTGCTGAACTTTGGTCACAGTTAACTACGATGTTATCACAAATGTAACTTAGCCTAAATAAATAGAGGTAGTTAACTGTAGAATAATTAGGCTTAAGTTCGATGGCTTTATTTGACAGATGTAAACAAAATACATTAATATCTTTGGAAAAATATGAATATTAATTCTTATGTCCACCAAAATCTAACAAAACGATACTATTTTACCGTCCATTTTGACATTAAACTTTTTGAAGAGTTGTCAAAAGGAGTTGATTAAAAACTTCCGTAGTTTTGGTAAACTTTGATCGTAGTACCACATTGATGTATGATTAATTTTATTATGACTCATAAGACAAATACCTACCGATTTTTAATGAATGGAAATGTCAGCTGTAGATTTCTTATTTTTATTCATGCCAAAGTGCCATCATGTCGATGACTTTAGATAAACTTGCGTGAAGCGTACAATTTTGTTATTCATTTTCTCGTATCTGAATACTCTTATTTTTTCTGAATGACTAAAAACTGTTGGCCACTGAAGCTTCTACAGCGTACCGGATGAGTAATTCTAATTGTTATCTAGATACTTTTCAAACGACCAAAGGGCTGGTGCTTGCCTCGGCCAGAGAATAATTAGTACCTATTGCTAAATTGCTATTCAACGAGGTATCGTCGTCAGCCTTTTGGGTACTTTACCCGCGGACAGTGACCTAAGCTCTGTTTTTTATTTGTGATTTTATGTTGTGTTTATGTGTATTATGTTATTTTGTTTTGTTAAATGAATGAAACGTGAAATAAATTAACTTTTTTAATTGTCAACTTTTATATATTGGCGTGCCGTGCCCCGCGGTTTCTTCCGCGTGGTGATGAAAAACTATGATAATGAAAAAGTAGAAAAAGGATCGTTCTCTTCCCTCAAATAGATTCCCATTCGTGACCGGGTGCTGCTTGCGGGTCGCTGGTCTGCTCGAGGCAAACACTCAATTCATTTGTAGTTGTAAAATACCTCTTCTTCTTGCACTGTTTACTAAACCTAATTTATGATTTTTAGTTTTGTTAAAATAGTATATAATTTTTTTTTAATATATAATTATTATCTTAATATGTATATATAAATTACGTGTCACGTCACATCTCAATTTATAGTAAAAAAACATGAAAAATTAGAAAATTTAAAAATACTTAAACCATAATGCGCTTTGGACAATGTAAACTTTTTTAAATGTAACTTTTGACATTTGACATAGAATTGACGCAATGGCTTTTTTACCAATTCGAATTCAATAGTCATCGTTAAGACAGGACAACGTCTGTCGAGTCAGCTAGTATTTATTATATTAAACTGTAATTAAAATAATTTTTTTAGTATTGTTCACATAATGTGGAAAACAATTTAGAAAATTATAGTAAAAAAATACGGGGAAACAGATGTGTAGCAGCTACATAATTTATGATCCACCACCAAAATTTTGTTACACGACTCGATAGTTAAAAGTTTAAATAATTCATATCTAACTTAATAAAATTCATAACCTAATACGCTCAAAGATAATATTAGTTACCCGTTACATAGGTATTCACGTAAAACACAGGGCCGGGTCCATGACACAGCCACGCCCAGATATTTGACAGCTTTCATTTGTGTAAAAGTTTTGAGTCTTTACTATTTCAAATACAAACAGGCGAAGCATTCTACGAGTGGTAAACAAGAGAATATTCTTGGTATTTTTTCAATAAGTACCTACATTCCTTAAAAAAATATCTCGAATAGGTATTATAGCCAATTGAATTGAAATTTTTAAGGTAGCCTAAATCCTGTATGAACACGGGCTAATTTCTATTTATCTCGATTAATATAACTAAGTAGGTAAGATAGTCAATAAGTGATGTGCTAGAAGAGCTTAAAGTTTCGAATAATTTAAATAGTTTTTTAGTTTTGTTAATAAGTTACAATCAAAGAAAAACGTTAACATGTGAAAACAAAGTAGGAATGTGTCACTACTATCATATGGTAGGGTAGTAGGCATTTATTTTATGAAGCCTGACACTTTATTCACCTACGTATCAGGAATTCAGGATATATAATATCTCGGTAATTCCAAAAGTCGTTAAGGGGACGGCGCACGATTGGACCCTTTGTTAGGGGCGGGGCAAGGGTTGCAACCATGTGGCAACCCACAACCATACCGCTCAGTGTACCTACACCTGCGCTAAACTATTGTGGTATTGACCATATAATTTACTAAACAGCTAACCAAACCTACATAATATCCTGAAAAGGTGAACGCAGGCATCTACAAAAAAAAGTCGTGAGAATTAAAATTACAAATTAGAATCTCTTTAATAAAAAATCGCACAGGCATTAAACATTTACAATTGCAATGACGAAAACCATGAATCCTCCTGTAATTAAAGTTAAAAAGAAACTTATAATTAATTAACTCGTAGTCGTTCGGTTGAATTCGCGCTTCTTTGGCGCATGAGTTGAAGTTTTAGGCTAGCGCTAGCGGTTGCCGGGGCGGCGCGGGGCGGCGCGGGGCGGCGCGGAGCGGCGGAGATATCCGCTCGCTCGTGGATTGCCCAATTCCTGCCGAGCGTGCTGCGTCGGCGACGATTATTTCGTCATGCCACCGGTACTCTGACTCAAACCGAACGATTACAACACAGATATTTCAGGCGCAAGACGCCTTCTCACGATGTTACATAAATTAAAACGTTAAAAAGGGTTGCGCAACTTATGATTCCGAAAACGGGCGTGCTTCTGCAGAGAATTCAAAGAATTCGCAGCCGAATTATAGGACAGTCTGCGTAAACTTTAACGTCACTGCGCACACGGCCACGGAATCGGTGAAGAGACGGAGAGATGGAGACCGATGAGCCGACGCACACGCTGATGATTGCATGCCGACCGAATAGGAGAGAGAAAAAGACTGACTAATGGAAACAGTCAGAGTCAGATGCTCTCTCCTGCACGGCCGACATTTAAATTCTTCTTTTTTCTTTTTTCGATTGTTCACTGGAACTCTTGAAGTCTCGTCCGCTTCGCGCTGCGCTTCGCGACCACTGGTGGCGTGACTCACATGACGTCGGAACAGGAAAAATGTGACTAATTACGATCGGTCGCGCAACTAAACTCAAACCGCGCGATCTATGTCATTTAAATTCTAAAGGCAAAAGACTAAAAAAATTTAAAATCGCGCGCGAATGTACTGCCGTTTTAAAACATGTCCAAATTTAAAAAGTCACTATTTTATTTAAAGGGAATAACGTGGCATCGCGGGCCGTGCACGTTAGAAACTAACTTGGAAAATATTAGAATGAAGTGAACTTCCACTAGTTCAGTTGAGGTTAGGAAGCGACTGGAGCTGAGGACGATCAAAATGCGAATGATCGTCGCGTAGCAGAGATCCATGGCGTAGTGGTGACAGGCGAATGGGAGGCGCGGTGCGGAGTGCGGGGCGGGGCAGCGGGTCAGGCTGCGCGCGCAGTGAAAGGACGCGAGTCTAGTGTGCTCTGATGTAAGCGATCGATGTGGACTCCAATGTGGATGCGAAAGTTCCTGCCTAGATTAGCATACAAAATAAATTAATCCAAGAAATGAAACGTTAAAGTTACTCTAATCGAGACAAATTCAGTAGAAATTAGCATGATGGGTCATTAAACTTTTTTTTTGATGCACATGAGCTCAATTTGCGATACGCAATGCCAATTGCCAATCAGAAACACGATGGATGGATGGTCCGTGTGGTGGCTGGGCACTCGGCATTTGCGGCGTGGCATGGCAAGTCGGTGTAACGACCGCCATCTGCAGAGCGTCGCTGCTCGCTCGCTGGTATCGACACTATCGACCGGCGAGAGGTGCGGCAGTTCGGGCGTTGTTCGTGAGTTTCCGCACGCGCTCGGCAGCCTAAGTAGGTCACACGTGTAAACGGTATCCCCTCCACACCGGCCTTGGCTTACTTTAAACGAAATGGCAAGCGCTTCCCCTTGTCTCATACCTAGACTCACATCCAGTGGCGTAGCGTGACTTGGCGGTGCCCCGTATTAAATTTTTTTGGGGGCCCTTTTGAAGGGTAAAGGTTTCTCACAATAGAAACAAGTTTGCGTAAAATTAAAAGAAATATTTATTCATCATAAATAACTATCTGTCACTTTTTCCAAAATTTTTACTAGCAATTCAAATTAAATGTACACTCTCCTTGCCTTTTTTCGGCCGCAATAACCGAGATGTAGGATGTGTTGCCAACTTTTGACTTACGCTTTACTCGAAAAAAAAAAGAAATTACTTTTTTTGACTTAGGTATGTCATTTCTGAAATAAAAAAAAAATTGGGAAGTTTATATTAATTTTAGCTTACTCACCGTCGGGGGCCCTCGTGGCCCGGGGGCCCCGTATAATTGATACGGCAGATACGGCGGTAGCTACGCCCCTGCTCACATCACACTAGGGCCGACTGCGACTACTCAGATACAGTACTGGTACTACCTAGCATTCGTAATTAACGGCCAAACAAAGCCTTTAAGGGTTTGTCAACCGCCGTCCATCAACATCCGTCAATACAACCGTGTGGAGATCTCAGTGGCATTCACAAAAATAATAGGGGCCAAAAGAATAAAATAGTACTGATTGTATTGTTATCTTGATGCATAGTACTTTTATCTTCTTCTTTGTAAAGGTACCTACTTGTAAATCAATGGCTACTTGTCAGTCTCACAAATACTAGAAAATGGCTCAACGAATTAGATTTTTTATCTTGTATAAACAAAAAAAAGCGAGTGAAACAGCGGGATGCAGCATTTGGGCATATAATATCAACACTACTAAGATAATATATGATCATAGACGCTTCCGACCTGTTCAAAGAATTTTTAATTTATGATGCCAAAACAGACAACTCGTTGAAAAAAATAAAAACATTAAAATACTTTTACTTTTTTTACATTATACACATTAACAGAATAGAAAATCACAAATAAAAATCAGACAAGTCACTGTCCGCGAGTAAAGTATCTACCCAAAAACTATTACTATATCAAATTACATATTTAAAATATTCTTTAATAATTATATGGCATCCCCGACACAGGGTCTCCTAGTGAGGAGCTAGGAGTGTGTTCGTTTATTTCCAGGAACATTCAAAATATTTGCAAAATTAATACCTAACTGTGAAAGCGCTGTTCTCTCACTCTTTGTCAAGGAAAAACCATACTATGTCTACCCATATACATAATAAACCAGTGACCTGCCCCGGCTTCGCACGGGTATGAAATATAGTCTACTAGCGGCCCGTCCCGGCTTCGCACGGGTAGACACTATAAATTGAGATGTGAGCTATCCTATCTGTTAAGTTAGATCGAACTGCACTGTGCAAATTTGATTGAAATCGGTTAAGTAGTTTAGGAGTCTATAGCGGACAAACAACGTGACACGTAATTTAAATAATATATTAAGATGTATGTTACTCGCTACTAAAGTAACTTTATATTGGAGAAAGAAAAAAGTCCAGTAGTTTTTGAGTTTATTCGGTACAATCATCCGAAAATACAAATCTTTCTTCTTCATAATATTAGTGTAGAATACTAGGTAATCCCTGGGGCTTTGTGCCGGTGCTGCCGTGCGAGGCCGTGGGTACGCCTCGCAAGTTTGGGCCAATAAAACATTACCTTAGCTATCAGGTGTGGCACTCAAGGATTTAGCTTTAGCATGAAGTTATTCAAGATGGGGAAAGATGGCGCTTATACAGCACAAGTCGGATCACAGACTGTGTTGCAGCACCAACAAAGTTTTTACTACATTGGCAATTCTTTCTCCAATTTAATATTAAAAATATATATATTTTGTGATATAAAACCATATTTCCGAACGAATTTATCGTTCAACTTACGGGAACGGGGTAGGGGGAGAGGTAAAACGGAAGAGGGTGCGAGACGGAAGAGGGTGAGAGAGGCCCTACTCTATTGCGCATGTCAAATCGAGTAAGAGCACCGATAAAGTTTAATTATCTTTGCAATTCTTTCACTAATTCAAAATTATTATAAATTTATATTTTTAACATTCATCAAAACCAAATATTGTATAATTAAAAGAAGGGGTATGGGTGGCCTTCAAAGCGCAAGTCAAATCACAGGCTGATTTACATCGCCAACAAAGTTTTATTACTTTAGTAATTCCTTTTTTATTTAATACTACTATAAATTTATCGTTATTAGGCTTTATAACATTTTTAACAAAAAAGTGAAAAGAGGGCTTTTCACTTTTATGTTAAAAATGGTATTACACCCCTGTGTGAGGTGTCCACCCCGTCGTGTCCACAGCGCAGGCGCGCGGCCGCATCGTTCAGACGCCATCCTTCATTGCAACATATCCCTAGTAATTTCCCAGTGAAAATTTATGCAAAGTGCAGTTGTTGCTGTGTTTACACACCACGGTGTCTTGGTGAGTATTTCTTAGTCTTAGCTAACTACGTTAGCCCTTCTATGTGCCAAGAGCCCAAACATCTACTTTCGTAGCCACCCCACTGGAATCTACATAAAATCGATGTGCTCATGAATAAGCCTAACAACGTAGGTACACAATCTTTTTAATAAACTTTGAGGCTGTAATATTTTCTTATGTAAGCTTGATCGATTTTACGTTGCGGAGTGTTTTAACATTATTCAATACTAGCTGCTCCACACGGGTTCACCCGCTATCCTACAGAAACCGTTGCGTGATTGAGTCAATAAATATATCTAAACAGAAACATACAAAAGCACAAACTTTTACCATTATAATATTAGTAAAATTTTAATGCATTGTTTCTCGTTACAAAAGTAATCTTTTGAGCACGCTGATCTTGGTGCCTTATGAAAGCACAGCAGCGTAGGTATATAGCTAAAAATATTTTGTTACTTTTCGTTGTATTCTGTGATAACCCCAAAATCAATGAGTGTTATAAGCCATAGCGTTGCTATAGCTATGCGTTAGACTTGCTAGCACGAAAAGTTGTAAATTGGCAGCCCTGCATGTAACCCGGTATCTATCATCGAGGTCAGCACTCGGCAGCCCAGCGGGCCCCTTTAAATAAGCAACGAAAAACAGTATTTTGACCTCGATTTCAACTAGGACAGCACCGAAATAGCTAAGCCGCCGTTACTGCGCAACTCCTAGTTAACGACCGACGTCGCGAGGTCTGTGACAAAGCCATAGACGCGTAGGGAATACGGTTCACATTCAGCTGGTCGCGTTACTTGCCGAAATCGATCTGATCTTCAACGACGATAGCCAACGAAGCTAGCAAGAAGGGTACGTTATGTTTATGTCGTTTAACGCGTAATTTAAAGTACACTATACTTTTACCCTTTAACCCCTTAGATCAAGTAGAAAGGCAGATAGAGTTCCGCTTAAGATCCAAGTGAAATCACCCTCTGCCTGGGTACTTACGTAAATTCATTAAATTTTATGCATTTTAATCTCTTATATATAAAATAGAATCGCTGTTCGTTAGTCTAGCTAAAACTCTGGAACGGCTGGACCGATTTCGCTAATTTTGATCTTGATATATTTGTAAAAGTTCAGGGAAGGTTTAAACGGTGAGAAACATGAATAATAAATATAAAGAAAAATACTAAAATCGACAATTTAATTTTCCAATACAAACTGTTCCTACCTGTGAAACATTTGATGTTCGGTACGGTACTAAACTCGGGATGTCCGATCTCTTTTGTCTTTTTAGAAAAAAAAATATAGTGTCACTTGGTTGTCAAATATTTTATAGGTGTGTTCAGAAATTGGTCTGCTTTGTTGGTTTTTTTTTTTGTTTTGTTTGCTCTAATAGACGGAAGGTTAAAAAGTAAAAAAAAGCGGGTGAAACCGCCGGGAGTCAGCTAGTGATGCATAAAAACAACCCGAATGTCAAAATGTCATTTTGACATTTGTATTCGAAATTACAACCTAAAAATTATGATGCATACGTGTTCCATGAGATATTATTTACGATAAGTAGACATGTGGAAAGTTATTAAATTGGACGTCTTTTTTACTTTTGCGTAGGTTTTATTTATTTATTTTTCTTGTCCACGTTTACTGATCAACTGACGTAAGAACTGACGATTGATTCGGGTAGTTTTTATGCGTCAATATGTGCTTGAAGTATAGGTACGTACATGGGTAGTAGGGTAGTAAGCTTCACTTAGATCTAAGGCTATCTGCCTTGCTACTTGATCTGAGTATACCCTAGAAAGATAACCTAGGAATACGTCGCCGCAGGGGCGCCTGCGCGAAAAAAATGGCCGTATCATTTTAACTGGTGGTGTCTATAATAATTTCTCCTTTTTACCCAACTCATATCTTATGTTGGAGTAGCCTATCTAGGGACTACAGTTTCTGTGTGATAATCTAAATACCATAGTTTAGCAGTTTGGCCAGTCGATGAGCTCGAGGAGCATATTCCTTCGTGTAACTTTGAGGTTGTTATTTTTTTATAAATTGCATATTTCTTGTTGTTTTCACCAAACAATATCTACCGCATTAATAATTGTGAGTAAAGAAATACTATAATATAGACGAAATGTTTGTTGTTATAGGCCAGAAATTGAAGAATCTGAAACGGAACCGTAGCTCCTACTTTGTCAAGGTATGTGGAAAGTTTTATTGATAAAAATTAAAAAAAAAACCGACACAATAACCCCAACGCGATGTATTTTTTTACAATTATTAGTACTCGTACATAGGTACTTTAAGACTGAGTTTCTTTCATTATTTTTTACTTTTTAAAGGGAACTCAGGTTATTGTGTCGGGGTTTTTTTCAATTTTAATTTAATTTTTATTTTAAAATTTTTATTTTAAACAATTTTTTTTACTACTTATTATAACGTAGATTTTGTTAAGTTGTTAATACATAGATTCTTGTCGAAATTTGATCTAATAATCTTAATCTTAATTCACAGGCATTCTGTTTTCCATCCCCACTTTTAGCCCCCTTAACTTCAAACGGCTCTACCAATTTTTTTTTTATTTTATTTTTTTTTTATTATTAATTTTGTAAAGTGCATGTGATGCTATTTCATTTGCGACCCTACTTGGGTAAAGCTGACATCCTCATTTTCTCCCCACCACATATTATATTTGTAGACCTTGTTTGTATTTCCCACCTTTTACCCCCACAGTTTTTTCAGGACTCAGCCGATTTTCATTGAACATATTATTTTGTAATGTGCACGTGATACGCTTTCATTTGAGACCCCACTCGATTATATTTGCAGACATTCGGTTATTTTTCCCCACTTTCACCCCCCACAACTTTTGAACGACTTAACCAATTTTCATCAAACATGTCTAAACACTCGCCCGTAACTCACTTTTCATACAAAAAAAAACTAAATTGCCACAGACAGACAGACAGACACGTCAAACTTATAACACCCCCTTTTTGCGTCGGGGGTTAAAAATAGGGATTCTTTACAAGCTTTGTGTGTCTCCTCTCAGTCCTCTCACAGATGATGACGAAGAACTTTTGGTCAAAACTAGAAGTTACTGCGGCTATTGCACTTTTAAAAATATCAAAGGATGATCTTCAAAAAGACAGGTTGTAGCGAACACAAAAATGACCAAAATAAAATAAATGGCGTATGTTATGACTGTCTCTAAAGCCATATTGGACCTAGTTAAACGAAAAAGGATATGCTATGGTTCGATATCCACATTAAAATTAGTTAGTCATACCAAAATGGCCTAAGCGGCTTGGATTTTGGTGCTCGAATCTCAATTGTTCTTATGGACCTCTATAATATTTCTTCAAGCACACTCCATCCATCTACAGCGGTTCCACAGCTATGAGCATTTCCTTTTTTTTTGTTTGTTTGTATGAATGTCAAACTTTTTTGTATTGTGTCTTTTTTACCACTTCACTTCACTTTTTTACCATAAACATTTCAAAATCCAGGTGTACCACTCTATCTCTTACCGTTTCCAGGATACGAGAGGTTAAATTTGTCGTCAGCCATCATCATCATTTATCCGATTTGAGCCACAAGGAGTCATTTTTCAAAGTGTTTTTGAGATTGTCGGATTTAGCGATGTTGACAACTTCAGAAAAGCTCATTTAAAAACTTGTGATATGATCTACTGCTGACCGAGGCCTCTTAAGAGAAATTGTCATTTTTTGGCCTGGTCTGAAATTAATATCAACATAATTATCTCGAAAACCATGAGTCCTATCAACATGCATCTGAAAGCAATACTGTAGAGAATATTTTAATAAATATACTTTTCTTGTACAGTTTCCTCGTATCTTGAACCGTGTTTAAGAAAATTGCGAAAATCCAGTCTTGGTGACCCTTCTACCCGGAGTAAATTTTTTTGCACGTGTCGGATCAATGAAGACTTCTTAGATTTCATTTATGATGGTGTTTTGAACAATCCTACCAATTTTCAGCTGGGTGGGAATTAACGTAAGGTCTCTTCTATTTTTCGGCCTAATTTGACCAGGCTATTATATAGGTATGTAGGTTGTGGAGATGAAGTAATTGAAATGATAATACCTAATATGAAACTTAATGAAAGATAAACCTAACTTAACTTTATGATATAGAAAGAACTTAGTACTTTGGTAATACTAGGTATAGTAGAGTAACTTCGAGATTAGTTTTCGGACTTTAATTTAAAATATTGTCCTAATTAGTTTAGAGCATCACATGTCAATGTTTTTTTCTAAAATCTATGAAAAATATAAAAGAAAAACAAATATTCGATTTTATTAAATGTGGGACTTTTTAAAAAGATTATTATAAGAGAAGAGAGATTATTATAAGATATATTATTAATGAAAATAATTCATTATTAATATAGCAGGAAGTAGGATATTTAATTGTATTGTCACCAGAACTAAAGGCGTGTTTCCCAATTATCAGATCAATTTGTAGAGGGTAAAGAGGTGAAATCTAAATTACTAGATTTAACACAAACAAAAAAATACAAAAAAATCAAGCAATTTAAGCTCAAAATAATCTTAATATGATAATCCTACTAATATTATAAACGTGAAAGTTTGTAACAATGTTTGTTGCTCTTTCACGCAAAAACGGCTGAACGGATTTACATGAAATTTGGAATGAAGGTTTTCCATGGTCTGAATTAACACATAGGTAACTTTTTATCCCGGATTATAACACATAGGAAACGGCGGGGCGCAGCTAGTATTTAGTATTATTGTAAATCCAAAATGGCCACCACAAAAAAGCGGATTATACATTTTTTCACAACCTCCATAAATATCAAATGCTTTCATTTGGCTTGACTTGGCTAGAATTTAGCATACCATGAAAAATTCAAAATCTAAGATGGCCGCCGGTACAAATTAGTGGATTACAAATTTTTTCACAACCTCCTGAATATGATAAATAATCCCTTAAGAAACCAATTTTCGTGCGAAGTTATCTTATCTTATCTTATCTAATTGCATTACGTTACTAATACTATGATACATCTTTACGGATCAAATTGATTTTAATTTGCATAAGTATGTATAACTTTTTATCTACACACTCGACGTTGCCTATTTTCTCAGTAGCTGGAGTTTGTGAAATACGAGTATCCTAAAGCCGGCGACTGACCTGTAACATTTCGTCGTAACGTAACGGTTACGTTACGACGAAATGTTGCAGGTCAGTACAGCGAGCCGATCCGCTCGCTCATAGCGCCGCATGCTCCACCACGATCGCTTCGAATGCTACGTTACGGCAAAATGTTCAGGTCAGTCGCCGGCTTTAGTGTTGCTTATACAGAATCAGTTAAAAAGTAACTACGATCGGAGCGCGAAAAGGTAAAAATGGGTCAATTTGACCCATTTCCGCATTCGGTGTATCAATTTTGCGTCATTTCATAACTATAATACGAGTATTTTGTCATGGTGTTGTTTTTCTTTGAGTTTTAGATTTTTATTTTTTACTATTTATAAAAACTTGACTTTAGGTAATAAAAACAATTAATTAATTTAATTTTCTTTGTTATAATTCGTTTGGAAGAAATCGCTCTTAACGATAAGACCACCTTTTATCTGTAGTTTTTTACTTAATTTTGATTGATTTTCAATAGATAGATGAACTCTTTATTGTTCACACCATAAATTACGAACAAAAGGATTATAACTTCTAAATCTAGTGCGACAACTGGCGGCCTTATCGCTAAAAGCGATCTCTTCCAGGCAACCTTTGGATGGAGAGGATAGTTAAAAAAATAGTAAAACGGGGATATTTATTTATTTATTTTATTTAGATGCTCACCATATATTTATTTAGATTCATCAGTTTTATAATATGTATAAAAATGCTATTTTGCGTGTGTATTATTTTGTATTATGCTTTTTGACGTGACGACGTTTAATAAATCGAATCGTTTCCTACTGTTCCGACTCCTTCTTCGACGAAGTACCGACCAGTCGTTTATCACCGTTTATAGCCAGGTGAATGAGCAACCACGATGGACTCTGGAAGACGCAATTTTCTAGTAGCCTAGAACTGAGAACTGAAGCACACCATTGTAACTGAGTACCAAACGCCGCAGACACAACGCTGGATACTGGCTGGACAGTGGTCGTCAAAATCAATATCGCACATGAATTGTGAAGGTATCAACTCAATATGTAGAATGGTATGGAGGTTCCACAACGGAGGAAGAAGTTCCCAGCCACCAGTAGCGTATGAATTTGTTCCTTTTGCCGTCGAGACAGCAGGTTCGTGGGGCTCCGAGGCCAAAAAAGGCCCAGTTAGGGCGTCGTCTGTATGAGTGAGGTAGGAATCCTCGCTCGGGGGCAGTTCCCGCCAGCGTTATGGGCACGTTCGGGATGGGGATTGACTAGGTGAACTAAGCGTATTTTTTTATACCTACGTGCTTTTATTATTGTTTGTGTGTTTGATGACTCTTACTTAACTTTAGCAGCTATTATTATTATTATAGGAGATTTAAATACTGCTCGTGGCTTCGCCCTCGGAGCCTACAATAAACAATTTAATATTTCCTACATCATTTTCCCATACACATTATATCCCCATTCTACCCCTTTACGGATTGGATATCGCAAATTTATTTATTTGTAATAAGTATTAAAATTGTAGCTAATCTCAAATTGGTAGGTACTTCCGCTACCTACCAACTGCGGGTTAAAAAATTATCACTTTTATAGGTCTTTCCTTTTTTTAATACTGTATAACTTCATCTGTAAGCATGTATGTGTTTATGTATTGTATATTTTAAATTGTGTATTATTACATATTGTATTGTATGTTATTATGTATCGCGTGGTAATAATATGTTGTGCATTTCAGCTATATTGTATACTCGTACCTACCTATTTCGGTTGGCTTTTTTCGTCTTATGTTGTTCATACCAGCGCTGGTTGTATAGTATAGCCAGCATAATGCTTCCTAATAATTATTAGGTAAATGATTATAAATACCGCTTCAACCGCTTGTGACTTCACCCGCGTAGCCTATAATAAACAATCTAATATTTCCCTCCAATATTGTCTCCCATACCCGTACAAACATTATCCCCAGTTACTGTTTACCCCTTAAGGATTGAATAATGCAAATCTATTGTTATAGTGATTATAGCTTTCCAAATTTTCTAGGACTAACAGTTCAGTCTGTATCGTTGTGTATGTCAAGCTGTGGCTTTTATATGTCTGGATAGGTAATTTTCCCTATAACGTCATAATTTATTTTACAATTATAGTGTCCATTATAGTATTACTAACTTTCTAACTTGGCTTTTTTAAAACTATGTAACTTCCCCTGTAAGCATGTATGTGTTATTGTACTGTGTATTTATTAATATGTACCTAATGCATTTATGTAACTTTGTTCTTTCCGTTTGCTTTTTTCGTCTTTTGTTTTTCATTATATTGTTGATGTGACGTCACCTACCGATCCCAACACAGTACTCGTATACCAGAGCTGGTTCTAAACAGCCAGTATAATGCTGAGTTGGAATCGTTTCTGGGGACAAAGTCGCAGATACATATCTGCCGTCCTTACGAAAAATGCATGCACTCGAGTTTTGAGCCGAATTGAGTTAAGTATAGAGGTATTCGGAATCAGCAATATAGGCATCACAAAATAAGAGGCCCGTTTTGACACTTGAGAAAGACCCTAGAATGTAACTTGGAATGCTTTTCGCACATATTTTATGTACTTACTTTAAATATGTACCTAGTAGCAAATGTCAAATTATAACGAAACTCTCAAAAACAGTTACGTTCTCAATATTCTTTTTTTTTTAATATTAGTGTTGTAAACAATTAATTACTGAATTTCACCAGCTTTATTCGATTTTAATACTAATTAAATATTGATCAGCTGGATCAGCCAGGGGAGGTTTTGTAAATGATGCCTTACTCGCATTCGAGTCTAAAAGTACAAAAGAATAACACGAAGAAATTAATGGACGCAAATAAATTCACAGAGTGGTTTTCTACCTTTCGCTTTGTCTTATTTTTTTGTGATTGAGTGAATGTTAAAACTAAACTAATAATATTAAATTAAAGACAAATTGACCTTTCGTACCATTTATCATTTCGAAATACCTCAATATTAAAGTTTAAGTTTAATTTTCTAATCAAAATCTTAATCCAATTAACTTACAATACATTGAAATCGATCAAATAGGTGCTCTACAAACTTGAATTGATTTATCGTGAGTATCGAATACAGAGTCATATGGTAACATTAACATCACTAGTTACGTCGCGATGACAAATGTCAAAACGGGCTTTTACGTAACTGTGACGGAGCCGACTTTAATGCTAACTATAAATAGTGATGGGGGATACAAACACAAAAAAAATAATTTAAGGGTATTTTTCTAGAATTCAGTTTTAATCTAGTTACTGTACCTACTTATAGTAAGGACGGCAGAATTGCGGCGCACTGTCGTTTATCGCGTTTTTTTTTCAATGTGTCTGTTTATTTTTGATACCAAATAAATTTTGTTGAATTTCTGTGTTTCTCTATTTACTGTATCTACTTATTCTATATATACGAGTACCTATAAACATTCAATATTATTTGAAGTCAATACCTAAATATTTCTGGTTTACTAATACCTAAATATTTACCTTCGCACATAAAGCCTAATGAACCCCTAAAATTAATATTTGTTAAGGTAGGTAACGTACATCCGGATCGTTTTGTGGCCTTCAAAATTAAATCCATCAACAAACTCGGCAACTTCTCTTTACTTCGCCTTTTCATTATTTTTTTATATTGTAATGTTTTATCCAATGGAATAAAACAAATCATTTTATGAGGGTCATCTAAAGCCACAGTGAATGCCATATCAAATTATCTACTTAAATACTTTTTAGGATTCCGTACCCAAAGGGTAAAACAGAACCCCAATACTAAGGCCCGGCGCCCATTATCGGCATCGGCACGACTGAGGATTTTAGGTGGCAAATATAGCAATATACATTAACATAATGGCAATAAAGTAGAAATTGCTGTGTATATGGTCGTAATAACAAAAAATACCGCTTCAGTATGCTTGAGGCTGCTGTATCGGCAGCCTTGAGAATGCTTCGGGATGCTTCGGCATCCTTCGGTACGCCGCCGGCGCCGAGGCAACACTCGGGGGGATAGCTTGCCTAATGCTTAAGGACGCCTCGTCATCTCTAAGAACGTTGCAGCATGCCAAAGCATAGTTTCCGACAGTGTGCGCTTGCATGTAGGATGCCGAAGGATCCTTTTCCTTGCCGATGCCGATAATGGGCGCCGGGCCTTAGACTCCGCTGTACGTCCGTCCGTCTGTCACCAGGCTGTATCTCATGAACCGTGATAGTTAATAATAGTTAAAATATTACGATTTCTTGGTTTTTTACCATTTATTTGCTTAATCACGCAAAAACGGCTGAACGGATTTGGAAGAAATCTCGTAAGAAGCTAGGCTAGCTAGCTAAGTAGCTACCCTTACCCTGGATTAAAATATAGAATACTAGCTGTTCCCTGCCACGCTTCGCTGTGGATAAAAAAAAAATAAAAAAATAGCCTATGTCACTTTGGGATAATGTAGCATTCGAATGGTGAAAGAATTTTTGAAATCGGTCCAGTAGTTTTTGAGTTTATTCCACACAAACATCCAAAAATACAAATCTTTCCTCTTTATAATATTAGTATAGATGAATAGGCGGGGCGTCACCAGTTTATTTTATTTATTGACGAAACACACTTTCAATTCGTAAAAATCTTCGTATTCAATTATGTGTGTCCTTGAACCTGTTTTAGTAATGTGAAGTTAATTGTCCAGGAGAGTTTCCGATTTTCACCACGCGTGGCGCTAGGCGCTTAGTAAATTGTTCTCGCCTATATGATTACATTTTCCATGTTATATTTTTTTATATTGGCTTCAAATAAATTAGAGCACATAGAAATTGTGTCTCGTAAAAAAACTATCCGAAAGATAATTTAGATAAAATATTAGAATATATCGAGAAATTTAGACCCTATCACGTTTCAACAATGCCCAATTTCGCTTGCAGGTCTTGCAGGCCTAATAATATTGATTAAAGTGGACAGGATTACTGTAGATGTGTAGTAGGTGTGGGGTTTTCTATGGTTTCAGCCATTTTTTTCGTCTTTTAGTCTTTTAGCCTGTTTCTGCGGCATTTCCGTCTAAATGACCTACTTAGATTGCGTGATTCCGTTTCGATTATTTTTATTTCCGTAGTATTAGGCTACGTTTTGTACTCAGGTTTTTTGTATGGTCCGATATTTTGCAGCGCCAACCCGATATGTGGCCATCCATAAATTACGTCACACGTAAAAGAGGGGGGGGGGGGGTCGACGAAGTGTCACATTGTGTGACAAGTTATGGGGAGGTGATCATAGTTTCGTGCCGTCATACTTCAAAATTGAGTTAACTGGCACAGCACTGCGCTCGTCACCCTGAGATATAAGATGTTTAATCTCCTATTTGCACTGGAAACAATGCCCTTCCAACCGGAACTCATTAATGTTAGCACATTTCTGCTTGGCGGTGGAATATCTGGCAAAACTACTTTCCCATTCGGGCTTTGCAAAAGAGCAAAAGAGTTAAGTCTAAGTTACGAGATTATAAAATTTTGTATGAAACTTGACCAGTCAAAGTTTTTTAAACACAATACATGACTTACGTCGCATGAATTTCACGATTTTTTGGTCCCCCCCACTCCTCCCTCCCCGTCCTTGTCACAGACTCCTCTCTCCTTGTGTGACGTTAGGTACATATTTTTTACCATTCTACAAATTTTAACAAAAAAAAATCATTTTTAATAATAAGTTATTATAAATTTCAAACGTGACGTTACAACATTTAGAACTCCCATCCCCTTGTCACACAATGACACATTTAGTCGACGCCCTTTCTTTGTGTGACGTTTTTTATGGATGGCCCCTAGGTGCCTCGACAAGCGAGTTAGCTATAAAACAAAAAGTTTGATTATCCCTAGACTATTTATTGAAAGTCGAATCATATTATAATTCGATTTCATAATTGTGAAAACAAAAAAATAGAACGTAGAAAACCATAAGGAATAAAAGTGTAAAACTAAAAACAATAATGTACATACTTAGCCAATATACCTAGATAAATAATAGGTACACATTATGTGCATAAATAAATTACTATGAAAACACGTCAACAACGGTAACTGCGTTTCGTGCACGAGAAGAATAATATGTGTTCCTAACTCCTATACCGTTTGTTCATGAAATGCTAAATACATAAATTCATGCATGATACACGAGAGCTGAAACTGCCTAACACGCGCCCCGCTGATAAGAGCTAACTACCTACACTACCGTGCCGCCACGGCTTACTCAATAGTTACCTACTTCAAATAACGCGCGGGAGTACCTACGAGTAAGTATTCAAAACGAAATAGAGACACAAGTCGCACTCAATTGTTCTCGTAATATATTCAAATATTCGAGAAGGTCGTTTTTAATTATTGAAACTTTTAATGACTCTTAATACCTATCATTCCTAGTCTTTGCATGAGGAAAATAATAGACGTCCACTGTTCAGTCAGCTCTCACAATCAGCCTAACGCGACTCTTCCGGCGCTTTATCAAGCGTCACTTTTGATTCATTCATCACACAAGTGCAGTCCGGTCAGTAAGTGGTTTAGGTCGGCGACACGAGTGGTTAGCGCGAGTTCGTCGCGACTCGTTTGAAGTGAACCCTAGCATTCGCCAACGCGGCTCAGCGGACTCACCTGGGAGCGGGAGCGGGAGCGGAAGCGGCTCTTCGGGCGTCGGCAGCACGAATAGTGCCAGCAACGGCCAACGGCTGCCATTTTATGTATATTATGAGAGTCGAGGTTGCTAGTACGCTGGCGCGCGTCGACGCAGACGAATACCGCATTGTCCTATACAGTCAGTATATGCGCGTTTCTGTGCTGAAGCCCCCTGCCCCCATCTCACGCAACGAGACCCCCCTCCCCCCTGCTATCCTTTCTTCCACCCGCACCCGCGCGTACTACGACAGCTTATCAGCAAGTGGAACAGAGCACACCATTCCACTATAAGAAGTCCGTAGAACTATAGTATTTCTATGGCAACGTTTAATCCGTACATAATCGGAAATTCGGTTTTTGTTTTATGAAAAATTAAGGCATTCTAAACTGATTGATTGTTAGCCAGTTTAGACTTAAGTAGGCACTTACCCTAACTATGCTACATAGGAAATATTGGAATGAAATATCCATCTTTTACATTGAAAAAAATGTTGAAATGACGATTACAACCCGCAAAGTTCTTGCGCATTGCGCACTGTAATGAAAATATGATATCTGGTCCGACTGAAACGGTTAAAATAAATCGATAAAATGCAAGTGAGACTAGATGGTTAGGGCTTTTAAGCCAAAAGGTATTTCATAGAGTAGTACTGTATTAACTGAGAAGGTATTTTATGGTTTAAGAGTTTTAAAGAGGTAAGTACATCTACTCTCATATCGTAAAATTCAAATAACGAACTTCAAAACGAATCTGTAAGTAATGACATACATACTTTATAGTAAGAAACGATATCATAATGGAAAAAAAAGTTTCATTATAACACTATTTCCCTAAATAAATAGTGTTTTAATGATACTTTTTTGTCATTACGATACAGTTTCCCACTTGACTCTTTTGGCACGTAGTAACTATTACCTAAGCTGCGTCAGCGCATGCGCGTGACCGCCTGGTTTTCGCGCCATCACAGGCCGCCATTGATTCCATTTTTAAATTTCGGTGGTGTATTTATAAAGTATGTCAATACAAATTCGTATTAAAGTTTGTAATTCGTATTTTAGGATATGAGAGTAGATAAAGTAGTGTTATGAAACTGCACATAACTCGGTATTAAAACACTCGTGTGATACTATATTGTAATATTAAAAACCTCGCCTACTGCTCGGTTTTATAACTCACACTCATATTTTAATACCCCTCATAATGCAAGAGTTTCATAAACTACTATTTTAAAAAATAATCTGTCAAAGCGAAAATTCGTTGTAATTAAGCGAATGCGGAACCCTAAAATTGCATCAAAGACAACACAAAAACATTTTTTTGCCCTGTATAATTCATAATTTCCTAAAATATTGGCCTAATATTATTCGAAACTAAACTTATTTCAAGGGCAACAAACCCACGGTCGGCTAGTGTAATCATTCCAATGTAAACTGCAGTCAGCGCGGCAAATACATCCAAGACATTCAACGTTTCACCCCGTTTGTTTTCTTGGGTCAAATTTAGTAATTCAAATTTCACCCTCTTCCTGTCAACCGATTAATCTGAAATTTTGTATACACTTTGGATTTTGGTGACAATACAATTATGTTTATTCATTATCATTATAATTTTAATTTTTAGCCGCCGCTACAAAATGGCGGATAACGTAGGTTTTATCAATCCCATCAATATGGGTATCAAATGAAAGGGCTCAACAAGCAGAATACAATATACTATAAAAAATTGAAATACAAGATGGCGGCCGCTACAAAATGGCGGATAACGTAGGTTTTATCGATCCCATCAATATGGGTATCAAATGAAAGTGCTCAACCAGTATAATACAATGTACTATATAAAATTAAAATCCAAGATGGCGGCCTCTACAAAATGGCGGATAACTTAGGTTTTATCAATATGAATTAAACAGAATGCGAAATAAAAACTAAAAACTAGAAAATAAAAATAGGTAAAAAAACTTTTTAAGTTAAACGGTTTTATTTTAAAAAACATACATTGCAATGTTTAAGATAAATGTACTAAAAACCAAAAAATAATAAAATAGATACAGTCGTGGGAATTATAAACATATGCATAGACTAGACTAAAATAAAACCGTGGGGAGAGTTAAGTTAGTTAAGTTAGAGACGTTGTGACGTGCCCCACGGTTTTATTCACGAGCCACGAGCCACGAGTGTGAACCATGTGTGTGTATAATCCACAAAGTACAAAATAAAACCCCTTTTTTATTATAGTACTTACCAACTTAAATATTTGTTACAGATCTGTCGCTGTGCAACGCAGTTCTTGTTGTCTACATCTCTTCGTATTTCGCAGCGTTTTAATAAGTACGTATAATTTTACTATGAATAATACGAACACAATTCTTACCCCAACCCTTACCTAACCTTACCGTAATTAAACACGGGAATACTCACGTAAAAATTAAGTCGTCTAGTACGACTAGTTTCGGTCACATTCGTTTAATTATAACAAAAATGTGTGAAAACCACTTTAGTTTCCATAATAAAACCTTATCGTACTTTATTATTTTACTTACCAACTTATAATAATAAACAAAACTAACTAACGTTTATATACCTAACTAAAAAATGATTTATTGGAACTTTATCACAACCATCACCAACTGCCGATTTTACTCATAGTCGATCACAAAGATCACAGCTACGATAGTTACCAGGCAGGTAATCACTGGACGTGGCTGTATCGGTTCTCAAAGTCTCGTGAACTCTATAATCTGTGCTTAGATAATTCCCTTTCCACACGTCCACGGATCATGGGCCAGCCGCGATCAATGTCCATAACTAGGTCACCACTAATGTCAGTAATCTCGCGGAACGTGTGAAAGAGAAAGTCTATGTTGTTATGTGCGGAATTTTAACATTATCGAACTGTTTCACTTTCCCTTGGTCGAGATGGGCTGTGGCAAATTCGTTGTAATAGAACTCTTTAAAAAGAGTTGGAACAATATTAATTTATTTATAAATTTCTATTTTTGCCATACCCGCGACTAGCAGACCGATAGACAGAAGTCTGTGCGTTCGCCTGTATGCCACTGAGGACTGCTATTCAGGGTCTATTTTGAGTATACTTTTAGACCAGCTGTTCAAATACACTGACAATTTTGTAGCGGCGCGCGGCGGGATTTCGGTCAGGTTCGGTCTTACGAGGATGATAAGTGACATATAACATTAGTCCTAGTAAACGAAATAATTAATTGGGCAATTTGTTAGAGCTAGACAGTTTTACATGTGGTAGGTACCTACTTACGAGTAAACCTATTGCAGAGAGACGTAAACTAGGTTCCGCTGCAATAGCATCGTGAATATTAAATCATCGTGCAAATTAGGTGGACTGCGAATTTAGCGATGTGAACCACAAAGCAAAATTCAAATGATTCATTCTTACTTCAACTTGGGGTGTGAGCTAACCCTAAGGAGACGAGTCATCTCACCAACCATTATACAAATTATACTATGGTTTGTGTATTAGGTACTCGTATACAATGGTTGCGAGGAAATTATCAGAAATGAAAATAGATGGCGCTTTCTTAATTCGCTTTATTAATTCAACTTTCTGAAATCAATTTTATTAATGATCCAGACCCTATCAGAACGTCCCGCGAGCCACATCCGATACGCGCCCCTTTGATATAGATTTTTTTCTTTGGACCCCTTTGGATAATTTCATGGCAGAATCTCATTTAAAACTAACTGTGGCGATTAAACTGCTGTTAATCATACCTATTAGTATCTCTGCACTTTAATTTAAAGCTCCTCAAAGATTTTTCAACTTGTTATAAACACTTGCTCGCTAGCTGCAATAAATGGTTAGCGCCCTTTTAGACAGTTTCCAGCACCTCATTTTCCAGGATCAAAATGAGGTGCTGGAAACTGTAACCTAACCTTGGTGTCCTTGGCAATTTGGCAGAGACATTGCTAATGGAGGCGCATTATGAGATTCGCCCCTACAGTAGGACGATAGATGTTACTTTTTGTTAAAACAAACGCAGGAACAAAGTAGAACAGAATACTTCTCTTCACGTGTTTCGTGGACCTTGTGAATGCTTTTGACTGCATGCCACGAAAACCTCTAGGTTTAGGTACTTAATAAATCAGAATATTCAAAAATAATTAAGAAACTGATTAGACAGTTCCATCACAACATCAGAGTCCAGATTTTGCATGAATGTAGTTTCTCAGAACCTTTCTCAGTGGACATATATTTTTGTTGCTTTTTTTTCCTCGCTGACTTTTTTTTTAATTCCGAAGGATTAGGTTTATTTTATTTGCTAGGTATAAACCGCGCCGCCGCCGCCGGGGGAAGCTACGTGACGTACAGTGGGATCGTTATTAGGATGAGATATACGGCGATATTATAAGAGCAAGCCTTGGCGCTTGTAAACCTATACCTACATATATGAACCCCCGGAGACTACCGGCTTGCACAATGGGTATGGATAAGAGATTAACTGTATTTTTACCGGATCGCCTAGAAGTTTCCTATTGATATGTTTATGGCCGACCGATTTTGAGCTGCTCGTGTGTGTTGATGCGTTTTTGTTTCCGGAGAGTCACAGGCTGTTATTCTTTTAAAACCTGTTTTAGTGTAGTTCTACTTTACATACCATTTCGATGAGTTTTACAATGAACGAAATCTGGCCGTTTAAAGTAAGTCAAAATCGCGCCCAAAGAAGTCGGTTACAAACATACAAACATACAGGTGAAGCTAACAAAAAGCGTAATGATTTTTATTACAAGACACTTCAAGCCAAACCAACCCTCAATCACAATCCTCTTAGGTACATAGCGTCACCCGCTTCCATTTTGCATCTTGTATGCAGAGAGGGAGACACAGTTTTCAGTTTTAAAATACCAGAGTTAAAAACAAGCCATCAATATAATTTAATCTGCATGGGGGTGATGAACTAGAATGCTTTATGTAATACCCCCGCAAAAGAGGGCCCTACCTCATTCTCTTAATGCATTATATTTTCAGTTCTGATACTTGGCTTCTCACTCTTTCCACGGTAGAGAGAGCGGGTGAAAGTTCATTGTGAATTTGAAATAAGAATGTGGTAGGCCCCCTTTACCGGATAGAGGGGGCATTATATAAAGCCGGAAATAAATAGGTCGCAGGTCTGAGATCCCCTCGAGGCGTGGACGGAGGGAGCGGGGGGGGGGGACTCGAGGGTCGGAAACTAGGTGGCCTACTTATGAAACAGAATAAATAATTGTACGAACGTGATGAGCGAGACGCTACCGAGGCATCCATGTGAGAGCACATTTGGCGTAATTGCCGTCAAGACTTGTGGGAACATCATTTTGGAATATCAAGCGCAGTGCTGTGTGGCGCGCAGGGTCTTGAATTTTAAGAACTCAAAATTCTAGGTAGCTCAGACCTGTTATGGGCACACGTGACGTTTATAACATATCTAAAAACAAATTTGTTGGCATTAATTTTGATAAACCCCTCGCTAATATAACGCTAATATAAACTAATATTACGGGGTACGATTTTTCGATACATTGTAGTTTCTAACCTATAGGTATATTGACCGAAGGAGAATATATAGAGATGACAACACAATTTTAGAGCTTGCACGTTCCATTTCAAATATTTATTTTATTTTTAGCAAAACGAAGTCTTTTTTCTTTAAGTTGATCCTAATCAAAGGAAATTAGGATACCAACTACCTATCTACCTAAGTTTTTTGGCGCTGAGACCTAAATAGTCTCTTGGCCTTGGCTTGTTGCGGCTAAGTGCACGTCATAGACGCAGGACACTTTCAAATGGAGAAAGCTCTAACCGTGCTCGTAGACCGCACCGTTGCCTATCATCAGGAGAGATGGCGGCCAAACGCAAGCCTATTTCAATCTTTTTTTAAAACCTCCTATAGTAAGTAAAACTGCAGCTAGATAGAATAGATACCTAATTACTTACATACTTGCCTGAAAACAGTTTTTTCACTGGCGTCATTGCGCCCGTACTTTGCCATTTTAGCACAATTATGTACTCTGATTAGATAAGGTGTGGATTTCCGGAATTTCAACCGCCGCGCGCCGCCGCAGCGGTCTACGACCTCGCTATCGCAACCGCGATATAACAAGTAACAACCTAATAGTTTCACAAATGTTCTAAAAGATATTCTGAAATTGAAACTACATACCTACTAATTACCTATTAATTAAGAAGCAATTTTGAAAAATCGCAATCGTTTTAAGGTCTTCTATAAAATATTATTATAGTTCGGGAACTTTAAGCAATTTGGCGCTCGAATAATGATAACTATTTATAACTAGCTGACCCGG
Source organism: Alcis repandata (assembly GCA_949125135.1). Lineage (NCBI taxonomy): Eukaryota > Metazoa > Arthropoda > Insecta > Lepidoptera > Geometridae > Alcis > Alcis repandata. Next base: position 8,833,857 of record OX421221.1, on the reverse strand, counting down.
CAGACTTCGTACTGCCATACAGTAGGTACTTCTCTATGGTACTGCCTAATTAAATATAAACACTGCACAAAACACTATTTACAATTTTATACTTTTAATATAATTACAATTAAATATAGGTACCTACGAATTTGTTTCGTGTATCAGTTGACAAAAGCAAACTCATCCATGAAAAAAAAAATACTGACATTGACAGTTTGTTGTTGTTTCAACTTTTTTTTAATTTGATATGACTTGGAGTCAAATCCTTCGAAATTTTAAAACAAATGAATGAACTATTCGATTTCGTTTTCTTTTTTTGTTTTATCTGTGCTCCAACGCACACTGTTTTGATAGATATGATTGAATTTGAACTTTGTACAGAGGTAATAAAGTGCAAATTGACTCTTGGACGTTATGAACATACCTACATTGCTTAAACAGTGAGTGCTTGCAATTCAATATGAACTTTATACAATAGCAATAAAGCTCGTTTTAGTTAGAAAACGTTTGTATGGGAAAAAGAAAAGGGCTGTTTTTAGGGTTTTTCAATATTTCTGAGAGATTTTCTTAATATTTTTTTCCGTAAGAACCTTCTCCTAATAATAACAAATACAACAAAAAAAGAATTAGTGAAATCGGTCCAGCCATTCACGCGTGAGGCCGTGACCAAGGAAAACGGGTTTCATTTTTATTTAAATATATAGATAGATATAGATATAGATAGATAGATGGGACCCTATTACTAAAACTTCGCTGTCCATCTGTCACCAGGTTGTGCTTAAATCATGAACCGTGATAATAAGACAGTTGAAATTTTCACAGATGATGTATTTCTGTTGCCGCTATAACAACAAATACTTACTAAAAATTTGAATAAAATAAATATTTAAGTGATACAACAAACGTGATATTTTTTGCCGTTTTTATAGGTAACTAGCTGCGCCCCGCGGTTTCACCCGCTGTCCTGCAAGAATAGCGGAAAGCCGTTCAATTTTCTGGGGTAAAAAGTAATCTACATAATTATTACCTAGGGCTTAAGCTACCTTCATACCGTCAAAATCTGTTTAGCTGTTAAATTGTTAAATCAAATTGTCATCCATACGTCCATTACATAGCTGTCATTTGCGCAAAGAGTATAATAAGTCGTTTTGTTATTCCAAGTCTGATTCTTTTTTGTTATACCTCGTTTTATAGTGACTGATGTTTTATGTCAATTCACACATGAATGCTATCGAATTTATTTAATAGAAATAAATAGTATAATAGGAATAAATAGTATCCTATGTGCGTTTCCTGGCTCTAAGCTACCTCCTCACCAATTTTCAGCCATATTGGTAAAGCCGTTCTTGAGTTAAAAGTAGTGTAACTAACACGACTTTCTTTTATATATATAGATGGTAAAAAATAAAAAAGAATGCCTACCCGTGCGAAGCCGGGACGGGCCGCTAGTATATTAGTATATAGTATAGATTTATATTTAATTTTGTTAATTATTTAGTTTTACTTACTTAAGACTTTCACATACCTACCATCTTTAGCCATTTTGTACAGACAGACATATAGTGATGCGATGACGGATGACGACATAGTAAAATGAAAATTATATTCAACTATATTTTTTTACAGGTACTATGGACGGCGACGGAGTCGAAAAGCGTAAGACGAAGCCAACAAAAGACCAAACAAAAGACCGGGTTATGAATAATCAAATTGAAAAACACAAGGAAGAGCAAAAGAAAGCAAGAAAAGTGCCACCACCAAACCGAAACGCGGTGTCCGAAGAAGACAGCCGTAAACTAGCGAGAGAAATCGAGGAATTGTTCAACAGTAACGCTGGATTAGCTGAGCAGGCAGAAATGATGTTCGAAGAGGCTATTAGGGTGTTTATGGGAAATCATAAGTGAATTAACACAATTAATCTTTGTCATAAACCAAAGCGGCCATGGAGGAGGTTTTGGTTGTAGGCAGCCCTCATTAAATATATACCACGATTAGAATTGTGGTAGTTACTCAAACAGTTAATTAAATCTTGGTGTAATTTACTTTCATCGTAGACTAACCTTCAATGAAGAAGATAGCAAGTCTTAGGTGAAGAATCGAGTAGGTTCGTACATTAAGTATTGTAAAATAATCGAGTAATATTCTTATTATGAGAAAACTAGAGGAAAAATAATGATTTACAAAAATCTATATCTTAATGAGCAGTGCTGTCATTCAAGTTTCGAAGTTACCTACATAATTTATGATAATTTAATTAAACGTAAGTTACACTGCTACTACAATCACTGCCTACTGAAGTGGATTGCCGTCCCGGTAAGTAGGTAGTCATGAAAGGAGCAACTGTTTTAGAAACGGTTCATTTTATTTCAGAAACAAGTAGATCTATCTGAGAGAAGTAGCGCCCTCATTCATATTCATTAAATCATACATACTGGGTCTTTTGTACGAGTAGTTCCTTTTATTTTTAGTTAATTAGTATTTTAGGTAGCTATTTTAAATATTTACTTATCTCCTACAAGATTGGCATATATTTAAACTTTTACCTTACTCTATGGATACACAGAGGTAAAAATCGAAATTTTAGCTGAAAATAAGCTAAAGGCCTAAGGCCTAAGATAACCTAAGGGCAACCTTTTTCTCATTTTGGCTAGTAATGTCCATTAAAAAAAATGTTTCTTTTCTAACTGGGCCCGAACAACCTAGGTGCTCACTGCCCCCCATTTCTTAGGAACCGTTGAAAATTTAATCGCGTCCTTCTCCTAAACGGCATCTAACAGGGCTGCTCAAAGCAGAGCCCGCGGACGCTTGCGGCCCTCTTATCCGCATGTTTGTCACAATTTGTAATGCCTGTAAGCAGGTATGGCCTAGCCAGTCCTGCCACAGGTCCTGCTGGCCTACAAAATGAATCGTCTCTTCGACAGGCCTATCATAAATGCAGTTTTGATAAGTTTTCTCACACAAAAAGTAATTACAAAATGTTTATCGCATCGCACAAGCTAGACCAGCAAGGCTATTTATTTCATTTGCAAAAATAGAAAAGACAGTACAGGATTTGTCTGCACGGTTGACGTTTATCAATTTTTTAAACTGTTAACGCAAGCTTATTTTAGTTACTAGCAGCGCCCCGCGGTTTCACTCGCGGTCAAAAAGTTAACATGAGTTTTCCGGGATAAAAAATAGCTTATGTGTTAATCCTGACCATGAACCTTCATTCCAAATTTCATGTAAATCCGTTCAGCCGTTTTTGCGTGAAAGAGCGACAAACATACATTCCTACAAACTTTCGCGTTTATGATACTTATTAGTAGAATGATGATTACCCCCCTCCTATAATAATATTATAAATGTGAGTGTATTGTAGTGTATTGACCGCGGGTGAAACTGCGGGATGCAGCTAGTAATGGTTATAAAAATAACTTAATTATAAGAATATAATACTCGTATAAGGCTTATAAGAATTTTTTGCATTTTTTAAGCAACGTAGGTAGGTACATTGCTCGCACATAAGCGTATAAAATACATCTACCAACTATATTTTATATACTTTTAGAAGTGCAAAGGCTCGGTTCCTACCTAAATGGATTGGGTTGGGGATTTTCAGCGCTGACCCAGAAAACTTAAGGGACGATTTTATAAAGCAAGCTGAGATGTGTTTTTTTCTTTCTTTACATGTCAGTTTCGATTGATGATAAATTAAAACAAAATCAAATTTATTAAGCAACTTTACGGCCAAAGCCAAAGGACGTTTCTATGTGCCCTTTTCGTCTTTCACACCCTTTCCTTTAACTCAGTATAAAACATCAATAATTAAAGTTTCGCTACTTGATGATGACTAAACATTGATTACACAAACACCTTTCTTTCTTAATTTTTACGTGAGTATTCCCGTGTTTAATTATAACAAAAACCTTTCTAGATCTTTGACTATTTCACCTCGGTCACTTGCTGATATTAACCATTAGCATCCTGCCTTTTTAAAATCGTCAACTGCCTACCTTATTTTCGGTTGGCCTGGATTTCACTAACCTTCCATTAGCATTAGGTATTATGTAAGATTTATAATATTAGTAGGTATGTAAATTTCGAAAATATAAAATTTTCGATTTTTTTTTTGGAAAAGATTACCTGTTTTTAAGTCCAGGTGTGGCAAATTTTTTCAAAAAAAATGTTTAATGTGGTTTTAGGCGTGTCTTTCGATCTCTATATTTTATCGATGTCAGTAAATACTTATGTATCGTTCTAGACGAAAAATCGTCAACTACCTTATTCTCGGTTGGCCTGGATTTCAACGCATTAGTATTATTAGGTAAGGATTAGGTAATAAATAAAAAAAATAAAAATAGAACAAAAAACTGGGTGGCGCAGACCTGTTATGGGCAAACGTGACGTTAACATCAGGCGAGCGATTTGCTCGTCTCGTCACTCAACATAAAAAAAAATGTAAAAATCGAAAATATAACATTTTCGATTTTTTTTTGAATAGATTCCCTTTTGTTTAGACAGGTGTGGCGAACCTTTATGAATCAACGTGCCAATTTTTTCTAATGTTTAATTTGCTTTTAGGCTTGCATTTTGATCTCTGTATTTTATCGATGTCAATAAATATAAAATCGTTCTAGACGAAAAATGTTGTTTCATTATATTTTATTTTAACCCTTTACTTACCTTCGTACAAACTTTTTATAATTTATAGTTGGTTCTCGTTTCCTTTCCTTTAGCACGTATCCCGTGTACTTTCGACAAATATATATATACTTAATAACATTACGACATAGGTAACATAGTGATACCTAGGTACTCAATGTTACTTAAGTTTAATAGTTTACGAGTTAAAAAATATTCTGAAAAAGCCACACAAACTTCGCGTTTTAACATGGCTTATGATGAAAATTATTTATGTTATTATTATTAATTATTTATTATTTTTAGCCCATTCCTGTAGCATAGTTTGACTCTCAGAATACTGCACTCTATTGCAATTATTAATGTATAACAGAAAAACAGAACCGTGCTATGAGCTTGCCACGACACGCTTGCCAGATTTCTCTTTTTATTTTCAAATAGGTTGGTTTTACCAAAATGCCTGCAGTAGGTATATACCTAGGTACTTATAACCCGGTCACAATATCTGTGCACCTCGCTGGAATGCGTATAGCCTAGGCTCCCGCTTCCCCTGTCACCTCTCCGCGCACTCCCCGGTGCGACTATCAGGCTATACGCATTCCAGCTAGGTGCACAGATATTGTGACCGGGTTGTACATATCTAGTTATATTCGTCTTAGCTTTTACGTTGCTACCACAATTGTGCCAATGTCTTGCTAATCTTCTATCTGGTAGATAAGATAAGATGATTTATTATCCAATAAGGAAAGTACAAGTAAGTATAGTATAATAGAAACTTAAAAAAAAACACAATAAACTATATCAGGGTAACAACACATTTCCAAAAAATTTGCTGCGGCCTCACATTAGGTACTAGGGTCTCCAACCGGGAAATCCCGGTTCTTTAGAACCGGGTTTTTTAAATCTTGTCCCGGGTTTCGGTACCAGCTATTTCTTTTAGCTATTTCTTTCGTTTTATTAACTAAAACTAACTACTAAGTACTTTATTTACAGAAAAAAAACATAAATAGGCGTAAACATAATGGAATATCACAAATAAAAGTTTTAGTTAGTTAGCAACTTATCACCTTTCGAATAATGTCTGTGAAAATATTAGTTATGAACGCTTAAAAATCCTATTTCATTACATTATTACAATTTGAATGGCTGCTGCAGACACACTTTCTAAACTGTCGATTAGATGACTTTAATGGATGGAAACTACACACTCTACACCAACCTGACAAAGAGGAATGGGCGTTCGCAGACTCTATTGTCATTCTGTATCTTGTCAAGTTGTCTATTCGGCAATGCTTGCTATCAGCACTGAGACAGAGGGCATAAAGTGGTTTCAAGCTACGAAAAGCTGCCCGCAAGGAGGTGCTACGTGGCAAAATAAGAGTACGAGTAGAAGAGGTACGAGTAGGTATATCAGCGATCCCAGGTCGTGCTCCGATATTTTAGGGAGCTCGGCTAATTTGGGTAACCTGACAGTTAGGAGGCAGTGCATATAACACCCCAAGTGGGACGTCGGCGCAAGTCACATCACCCCCACTTGGAATCAGATGAGCTAAATCGCCATTACTTTGGGTGATGGTGGTAGATCAAGTCGTGGAACTAATTAATAAAGAAGATTTAGGGCCCAAGTTTGAAGGCTTTTTAAGACAGATCTAATTTTTCTAAAACTATTGGCATCATTGTCTAATGGCTTGCAATGATAAAGACAGATATATTTTTAGTTAGTTTAGATTTGTCTTAAAATACCTTCAAACTTGGGCCCATAGTCAATGTAGCGTACGCTAATAATCTATTAGTCATTGTCTCGAGATAATGCAAAAGACTCTTAGGTCTCCGTGACTGACCACAGCCACTGGTGGTCAGCGGCAAGTAGTTGCCACGCTTTTCCATACATTATGTAGGAACTCGCCGCACACGTGTGGCCGAAGGCAGCTACTCGCCACTGCAGTATCCACGACTCGCCACTTGAATCGCTGCGGGCCACGCAAGACGCTGAAACGTCGTTATTCGCTGGGCGTCCCACTTATCGCACGTATCATGGAGTACGAAGCGTCAATGAATATTGATGCATTCATATCCAAAATACAATTTTGTCAAATCCAATCAAATCTGGTCATAAAATGTGGCGACTTCCGAACATCGATGGCTGTCGCGCGCTTCCACGACTTCTGCAAATGTGGTAGTAGCGCGCGACCGCCACCGGGGGCTGTGGTCGGGGGCCCGTTTGTGCGGAGCTTTAAAATCGTAATTGACAGAAATGGTTTTGTTCACATGAAAACCGAAGTCAGTGAATCTCAAAACTATTACGCTGTTTGGTTCAAAACGAACACTCAGTCAGAAAGTTAAATATCTAGGTTGGTTCGATAGCAAACTTTTGTGGGATAAACAACTAGTGCACATCACAACGAAGGCAAAAAACATATTATGGCAGTGAACTAGGACTTGAGTAAGGACTGGGGACTCAAGTCACAGCTCAGCTACTGACTTTAAACAGTAGTAGTGTGGACCCGTCCTGAGTTACGACTAGGTACGTAGTGTGATGGACTCGCACTATTCTTGCTACGGCAATCAGGAAGTTGCAGCAAACACAAATAATTGCAAGCTCTTTAATCAGTGGCTGTATGAAGAAAACACCATTACCTGCGCTCGAAATAATCTTACGTTTGACTCTGCTACTCCTGCACATACAGCAGGAGGCGATGGCTTCAGCCCGAAGGATCAAATCTACGAACTAGTGTAAAAGTACCTACGGGTCCCATAACAAACCACTGCAGGATAATCGACCGAGCATCGAGAATAATTTCCGAATAAGTAAGAAGTATGCCCCGATCACAGAGGACAACATCTTAGATATATCTGGGTATATCATCCAGGTACAATCGGTATACCTAAACACAGGCGGTGCAAAGAACAAGGGGTATACAGACTGCGGCTATTACTCGCTGAAGCTCAGACTCCAGGAGTCCAAACAAAACCACGACAATGTTACAGGTGGAAAGCCATGGATTTGCTAACATAATTGGCCACAAAAGCAGTCGGGCGTCTTAGTGAGTTTTTTCATACCCTCTAGAGATTGAAGCGGAAAAGAAATCTTCATGTTCAATTGACAGGGCGACACTATCTACGCACTCAGAAGACCTGTCACAAGGTCATAAGTAATTACTGAAAGTCACACAGCACTCCAGACACTCTCAGACTAGTTTAAAACGAATGACTATTGCGTATAAGATTCACTTTTGCGCCATTGGAAAACAAAAAATAGCAAGGACCGAAAATCCCGGTATTTCCTGGTTTTTTCGAGCAAAAGATCCGAAAATCCCGGTTGTTTGATTCAGTAGGTACCTACCGGTTCTGTAAACCCTACTAGGCACAAGGCCCGTATTGTGGAGACCAAGAACACGATACATATTTTTTTTTTTCAAAAATGAAAGTCTGGATTTATCCTGAATCAAAAATTCCGTAAATACTTGAAGTTTTATTTTCAAAATTGCTAAAAATACAGTTAGCTTCGAGGCAATACCAAAAAACGCGCATGTTGTATCGAGTGGTATCTCAGGTAGATATGCCTTGATTATTTTCCGCTATTCTGTTGTAAAACGTAACATTCATAGTTGCGAATGTTCGTTTGTGCTCGCCGTTCTCAGTCACAGAACCGCTGCTAACGCATCTCCCAGCAGGCGGCGCGGCGGGTGTCAGTAGGGTAGGGTGCACGGGGTGGGGCGGCCTGCTTCCATGACCTGATTTCGACGTACCCCGCCTTTCGTTTCAACCCAGCCGAGTGTAATGTTTTTAATATCGCTGTTGCTTTTTAGAGCGTTCTCGAGCACTACCTAATAGGAAGTTGCAGTTCTAACAGGTATTTTTAAAGGGTGAAGTGCTAAATAGACTAGATGGCCGTATCTACAACTTAGAAAAAGAAAGATAACTCCGTTCAGAAAATGGCTAGTAGCATAGACAAATAAGTACCTACCTATGTTTTTAGGCATTTTATGAAAAAAGATAATAGGAACCATGTAATATGTAACTCCAAGGAACGGTTATTAATATTCCTAGTTCAAGTGTATTTTCTAATAAATTACACTCTTACAAACACGAAAGTTTGCGAGTGATGTCTGTTAGTCCATCACGCTGAAGTGGCTCAAGACTTGTGAAATTTTGGATGGAGATGCCATAAATCCTGGATTATAACACTACTTGTCGACTCTACGATGGCTACTTTTTATCTAGTAGTTTCAGTAAGATAGCGATGAAACCGCGGATCGCAGCTAAGGTACACTGTTCACAGCTCATACGTCACGCTACAAACTCACCATCCACATTCTCTTATGTAAATAAATAATAATAATAAATGTTTCACACTCATAGCTCCCCCTAGGATACTCTGTCGGTGATGCCATGGAACACAAACAAAAACAAGGACAACTAACACCCAGAGCAGATAACACGGCAGATATCCCATTGGAAATCTTTAAAAAAAACTGACTACATGGGTTGCACCGTATAGGGACTGCTAATAATATACATGTACAAAGATGGATAAACTTTTTATTTTTGACACAAATTAGACACATACATATAATAATAACACTTAAAACTAGTACGCCAACTGCCGGCCTTATCGCTAATTTACTACTATGTCATTAAATTTTCTTGTTCTTTAGGGGTTAGGCCAGTATAGAATTTCCAAAAAATCTAAATTATATCAAAATTATATGGTGCAGGCATCGCGGATTAAAGTTATTGCAAAATTTCTCATGATTTTTCAGAACTTCAAACTTTAAAGGCCCATTATTTCCAAACTGCATTTTTCAACTTGGCCGCACCCATAACTCGAACAATTTTCAACCTACACTTCAAATTTCAACTAGATCTTCAAAAATATAATATTATTGTCTAAAGAAGTACCTACGTAGGATTTTTTGTTTAAATGGCATAGTTAATTGGTTATGAACAATTTTTTGGCGATTTTTCTGAGAATTTTGCAAGTTTGACTTCACAAGTGCGCCATTCGGCCAAAAATCAATTTATTCGAAAAATCCTACGTACTTCTCTAGCTGTTGTTATAAACAACAAAAAAAAAATCATTGACTCATCAGAATTTAAAATTTACGATGATTTGAATGAAATGATGGTACGGTCGTGGACCCTTCCAAAATAGAGAGGTCATCTGGAAAACGCTGCACAGTCGCAATTTTTAAATGAATTTCTCTATAAACATTACGGTTTACAGTCAACTATAAGTCCAATAAACTTGTACCTGAGTAAAATCAATGGATTCTATATTTTTCCCAAAAAAATCATAACTCAGACTACTTTTGCAGCTTGTAGAGTGGCCTAACCCCTTAAGCACGTGGGTTAAACTACTTATTAGTTTGCCGTGATTATTACAGAATAATTCAGTTAAAACAAATCTACCAAAGCGAAAACTGCGAATTTTCGCGTTAGTCGAGGGTTCTGAACCATGTAATTTTAAACGAGCGCCTAAAATAAATAGTATCTATAACAAGAACACTATTTTTTGTTGCACTGTATATTTCTATTCCTTTTACTATTTCATCCTCCTTGACACGTGATCAGGTATCCGTCAATGGCAAGACCACTTTTCTATTCTACCACCACTACTTTTAAAAATTAAATATAAATAAATGCCATTATTTTGGAAGTATTACAACATTCATTTCGAGAAATATATGAGTACAACTACAATTTAATTGCAAAACAAAATTAATTTAGCAGACCGATTAGTCGTATTTTGACTATAGACTTGTCTAAAATGCAAGTATAGACTTTAAAACTACAAATTTCGGTACTGGGATCACATTACATAGCTCCCTAATTGTAAGTAATTTTAAAAATATTAAGTTGTGAAACTTCGCTATATTTTTCCTGTCTAGTTCACGTAATTGCCTATCTTCTTGAATTAATTTGGCCAACGATTGCCTATAATATTTAAGTCCTTAATTCCGGATACAATTTTCAAGGTAAGACCTATTTCTAAGCATTATTTATGTCTGAGATTTTTAGTGGTAATATAGGCACATAGAGACACCTAAGTCAAGCTTTAAGGGGTTAAACTATTGCCTATAATATTGAAGTCCTAAATTCAGGACCCAATTCTCAAGATAAGACCTATTTCTAAGCATTATTTATGTCTGAGAATTTTAGTGGTAATATAGACACATACAGACACCTAAGTCGAGCCTTAAGGGGTTAAACTATTGTCTATAATATTTAACTTTTAGACTGGCAGGAGACAGCACAATCTCTGATGTCGGAGGCCAAGACCCATTTTGGGTCGCTGCGCCAGAGTAGTAGTTAAGTCCTTAATTCCGGATAAAACTTTCAAGGTAAGACCTATTTCTAAGCATTATTTATGTCTGAGATTTTGAGTGGTAATATAGACACAGAGACACCTAAGTCAAGCTTTAAGGGGTTAAACTATTGCCTATAATATTGAAGTCCTAAATTCAGGACCCAATTCTCAAGATAAGACCTATTTCTAAGCATTATTTATGTCTGAGAATTTTAGTGGTAATATAGACACATAGAGACACCTAAGTCGAGCCTTAAGGGGTTAAACTATTGTCTATAATATTTAACTTTTAGACTGGCAGGAGACAGCGCAATCTCTGATGTCGGAGGCCAAGACCCATTTTGGGTCGCTGCGCCAGAGTAGTAGTTAAGTCCTTAATTCCGGATAAAACTTTCAAGGTAAGACCTATTTCTAAGCATTATTTATGTCTGAGATTTTGAGTGGTAATATAGACACATAGAGACACCTAAGTCAAGCTTTAAGGGGTTAAACTATTGTCTATAATATTGAAGTCCTAAATTCAGGATCCAATTCTCAAGATAAGACCTATTTCTAAGCATTATTTATGTCTGAGAATTTTAGTGGTAATATAGACACATAGAGACACCTAAGTCAAGCTTTAAGGGGTTAAACTATTGCCTACAATATTTAAGTCCTAAATTCAGGATCCAATCCTCAAGATAAGACCTATTTCTAAGCATTATTTATGTCTGAGAATTTTAGTGGTAATATATATACATAGAGACACCTAAGTCAAGCTTTAAGGGGTTAAACTATTGCCTATAATATTTAAGTCCTAAATTCAGGATCCAATTCTCAAGATATGACCTATTTCTAAGCATTATTTATGTCTGAGAATTTTAGTGGTAATATAGACACATAGAGACACCTAAGTCAAGCCTTAAGGGGTTAAACTATTATTGTCTATAATATTTAAGTCCTTAATTCCGCATACAATTTTCAAGGTAAGACCTATTTCTAAGCATTATTTTTGTCTATGAATTTTAGTGGTAATATAGACACATAGAGACACCTAAGTCAAGCTTTAAGGGGTTAAACTAGTGCCTATAATATTAAAGTCCTTAATTCAGGATACAATTTTCAAGATAAGACCTATTTCTAAGCATTATTTATGTCTGAGAATTTTAGTGGTAATATAGACACATAGAGACACCTAAGTCAAGCCTTAAGGGGTTAAACTAGTGCCTATAATATTAAAGTCCTTAATTCAGGATACAATTTTCAAGATAAGACCTATTTCTAAGCATTATTTATGTCTGAGAATTTTAGTGGTAATATAGACACATAGAGACACCTAAGTCAAGCCTTAAGGGGTTAAACTATTATTGTCTATAATATTTAAGTCCTTAATTCCGGATACAATTTTCAAGGTAAGACCTATTTCTAAGCATTATTTTTGTCTAAGAATTTTAGTGGTAATATAGACACATAGAGACACCTAAGTCAAGCTTTAAGGGGTTAAACTAGTGCCTATAATATTAAAGTCCTTAATTCAGGATACAATTTTCAAGATAAGACCTATTTCTAAGCATTATTTATGTCTGAGAATTTTAGTGGTAATATAGACACATAGAGACACCTAAGTCAAGCCTTAAGGCGTTAAACTATCGCCTATAATATTTAAGTCCTTAATTCAGGATACAATTTTCAAGATAAGACCTATTTCTAAGCATTATTTTTGTCAAGAATTTTAGTGGTAATTAATATAGACACATAGAGACACCTAACTCAAACCTTCAGGTTTATTTCCCGAAGGAGGTTCAGAACCCTAAAAAACATCAGAGATTTGATTTATTATGTTATTTCATTTGTGCCCTTTTCGGAGCACTCTTGGAGAGAGACTTCGGCTTCGACGGCGACCCTCAATCGGCGAAGTTTGATGGCTCGGTGCACATCCCAGTGACATAGTTCCAGGGCCTGCAGGCATTCTTCTGGCTTCACCTGAAACCATAGACAATTGCACATGAAATAAACGATAGTTTTTTTAAAACAAACGTTTATCAGGAGTTGAAACCAGTGGTCGGTGGACCACTTGTGGTGCACAAAAGCTAACATAATTATAGTCCGTGAAATATTTAATTATTTTATTAGCGGTATTTCAATTTTTTTTAAACTTTTAAAATATCCCAACTTTTTCTAGGCACAGCTTTTTTATCTAATAACCTTATGGCATATAATAAAGAAATCAAAGTAGTACCTGGTCAAAACAAGGTTGGGAACCATGAAAAATGCTCTAAAAATAATAAAAAGTGCTCGTCGAGACAAAACCAACGAGTCCAAACACGATTGGGCTTTCTTGTTTCGTTGAGGAGTTCCTATGGTCACCTTCCAGCCCCATCATCAGAACATCTCTGTGATACTATGTTATTGCATTATCATCTGAGTTATTTGCAAGACAGACAAACATTTCAGGGCAAATAGGATATTAAACATCTTATATCACTGTTATAGGCAAACGTGACGTTTAACATCAGGCGAGCGATTGGCTCGTCTCGTCACTCAATCACATAAAAAACAGACCGGCCAGGACAGGTGAAACTGAGTAAAAGCATAGAAAACGGGGACAAACCCCTTTATTTGTAAATGGAAACTGCTTGTTCACACATCGTTTCATAGAATTCTTTGTCACTTACATACCTGTTCTTTGAACACCTTGCTCATTAGTCTCGACCGTGTCTGATTCTCCGCCGCGCTGTGGGCCGCAGGGCTTCTGATCTGAGAACTCGAGTACTCCCACCTGGTCGATGTAATCTGGAAACAGTGGAACTCCTTTTAACAGGAACTAGCGACCTGCCCCGTCTTCGCACGGGTATGAAATATAGTCTATGTAACTAGCTAATAATGTAGCTTTAAATTGGTGAAAGAATTTTTTAAATTGGTCCGGTATTCTTTGAGTTTATTCATTACAAACATACATATTAGTGTAAAAACCTAAATACACTCGATTTATGTAATCATAAGTACATTAATTGGAGCCTGCCACTTTTATGTAGTCTTGCTAATTTTATACAAGAACATTATTTTTACAAAACAAAAAACAAAAACCGACTACAAAAGACCGACTATTGAGTTATTCATCTATTTGTCGCGCACGTACTTAATACAAATTTAAGACTTATATGGTTTTCTCATGGATACCATTATCAGAACTAGACTAAATTGAAATGGGACCAAATGGGAAGCGTCAGCTTTCTAATAAAAAAAGAATCATCAAAATCGATTCACCCAGTCAAAAGTTATGGGGTAACAAACATAAAAAAAAAAAAAACATAGTCGAATTGATAACCTCCTCCTTTTTTGAAGTCGGTTAAAAAGTGAAAGTATATTATTTATGTTTGTTACTAATGAATACTGTATGTACATCAAATTTGGAACTAAGGTCGTTCATGGTCTGGATTAACACATAGGCTACTTTTTATCCCGGAAAAGTCGACGGTAGATTTTTTCCTATGGTCTCACGTTAACCTGTTGACCGCGAGTGAAACCGCGGGCGCAGCTAGTATATACTTATTAAAAGTAAAGAAAAGAGCGGGCTCTATTTCCGCAACTAGGCCGGTAATCGGCCCTTTTTGCGTGAACTACATATGCAGGTTTCCTCACGATGTTTTCCTTCACCGAAAAGCCAGTGGTATGTAAATTCGTACATAAGTCCTAAAGAACTCATTGGTACGAGTCGGGGTTTGAACCCGCCACCTCAAGAATGCGAAGCGGCGGTTCTCCCACTGAGCTACCACGGCTCGTATATACTTATTACACAAAATACGATTGAACCTACTGATGAAGATCAACTGGGAGGTAAGTATTAGAATAAGTAAGTAGCCTCGTATAGGCCGGGTGGCTTGCCCTGGTCTTAGAGTTATTAGGCCATCTGAAGGCCTCAGACATGGCTAGTCGATCGTTTTAGAAGCAACAGCCGGGACCTACACTACCTTCCTTATGAAAAATGCAATAACTAGGTTAAACCTGATTTCGAGAAAAACAAGTTTAAAAAATTATTTTCATTGTATTTGTGTCGCCATCACTATTTAGGCTTAGTATTAAAACCGGCTCCGACGTAAAAACTGTCTAATGAAAATATATAGATCTCGTTCTGCTGATTCTGAATATGTGATTGACTCAATTCGGCCCATAACTCGAGTTGCACTTTTCATGAGGCTGTCCTTATATACGTAGTACAATTTACGTGTCATTAAGAAGAGAGTTAATACCTCTTTCGAGTGCCTCGGCCTGGTCTTTTTTGCCTTCGTCTTCGTCGATTCCGGCTGCGCACGCGGCTCCGAGCCCGTAGTGGACGTCGTCCAGGACGCGGTCGAACGGGTTAGCGGAGCCCGAGGCGCTCGAGAACGGATTCGAGGCCACGTGGTCGTCCTTACCTGTACCACAAAACAATTACACTATTTATTGACACCACAAAAAAAAGAATACTTCTTATTTCTCAGAGACACTAATACATATTATAAAGAGGAAAGATTTGAACGTTTGTAATGAATAAACTACAAAACTACTGGACCGATTTTAAAAATTATTTCACCAATACAGGGCTATTCCAAGGGTATGCTAAGCCGAAAATGGCTAATAGTACTCATCATAATGAACAACTTTTACTATATGAACAACCCAGAGTTCGCGAAAAAAAAAATCTGCCGTTCCATACATTTTGTCGAGTGTCATTGACATTTTTCTATGGAACAGCTGAGTAAACGTTGTTCATTATGATGAGTACTATGAGCCCCTTTCGGCTTAGAATACACTTCGAATAACCCTGTATAAAGCGTTAGCAAGCATTTTTAGCGAGTAACATATTATATATTTCATGCCCGTGCGAAGCCGGGGCAGGTCACTAATTTCTAATTTTTAATCAATGGTTTGCAAAGTATAAAATAAATGAAAATAATAATAAAGATTGATTGTGTGAACCATGAAATTCTATTATGTAAACTTTCGCACTATGGTGTGACAGGTGATGCGTTAATGTTGATGAAATCATATCTGTGTGGTAGAACCCAAAATGTTGACATAAATGGGGTTCGATCGGAGTCGGCTAACGTTTCAATCGGGGTCCCTCAGGGCTCAATTCTTGGCCCATTCCTCTTTCTAGTCTATATCAATGACCTGCCTTTCTTAGCGCGTAAGCATTGTGAAATTATTTTGTTTGCCGACGATACATCTCTGTTATTTAGAATCAATAGGAAAAACTATGATATATCCAAAATCAATTTGTCGCTTAGTTTAATTAATAGGTGGTTTAGCGTCAATAACTTAATGCTTAATGCCAAGAAAACGAAAGCTATTAAATTCACATTGACTAATAATCCTTCCTTGCCTAGTATAGTTATTGACGACGATCAACTTACTTTGTCGAAGGATGCTAAGTTTCTTGGTCTTATCGTTGACAGCAAACTTCAATGGGGAGCACATATCAAGGAACTGTCTAACAAATTGAGTTCCGCAGCATTTGCAGTGCGGAAAATAAGAGAACTATCAGACTTTAAAACTGCAAGAATTGTTTATTTCAGTTACTTCCACTCTGTTATGTCGTATGGATTATTGCTTTGGGGTAATGCAGCAGACGTAAATAGCATCTTTATTTTACAAAAACGTGCTGTTAGGGCTATTTATAGGCTAGGTTATAGAGAATCTCTTAGACAAGTTTTTGCGCAGGTGAAAATTTTGACGTTACCATGTTTGTATATTTTTTTGAACATTATGTATGTGCGTAAAAATATTTATAAATATCATAAACGAAGTGAATATACTAGCATAACAAGGAACAAGTTTAAACTTGTTCT
The DNA here is from genome assembly GCA_949125135.1 of Alcis repandata. NCBI lineage: Eukaryota > Metazoa > Arthropoda > Insecta > Lepidoptera > Geometridae > Alcis > Alcis repandata. The sequence goes on along the minus strand of OX421221.1, from coordinate 8,817,132 downwards.
ACCTAAAATTAGATTAGCCAAAACTGGCAACTCTTTTGTAAGGAACGGCGTACTATTTTATAACTTGTTGCCTGTTACTCTAGTAAATAAGAAAGACACAGATTTTCAAAGAATTTTAAAAGACTTTTTAATTGAAAGGGCTTACTATAAAATTGAAGACTTCGTCTGTGATAAAGTCTCTTTACGTAAATTGTATTTAGACTGTAATAATAATACTTGATTGATTATACCTACTATTGTAGTTATTTTATACATTGATATTTTGACATTGCAATTATTTACATATTTTGTTTTGACATTCTAATAATATTATTTTCTTTGACATTTAATTTATTGTGTAGTTTATTCGTAAAAATTGTATTAGACATTCATAAGTGTCTTGACTGATTATACCTACTATTGTAGTTATTTTATACCTTGATATTTTGACATTGCAATAATTTATATAATTTTTTTGACATTCTAATAATATTGTTTTCTTTGACATTTAATTTATTGTGTATTAATTTATTCGTAAAAATTGTATTTGACATTCATAAGTGTGCATTGATGTACCCATATTTGAATAAATTATTTTGAATTTTGAATTTGAATTTGAAAAATGTATGTACCTAGTAGACATTTCAACTACAATGGTAAGTACTTACCGCCACACACATCAACTCCATCAGTAGGTTCGGCTTGCGAGGTTGTAGTAAGTTTCACCGTGGAGTATCTTGCAGGTTTCTTAGGGATTGGTGGGGGGGTCTGGTCGGGCGGGGGTAATCTGGACTGTCGGACAGCGTTTTGGTAGATGTTGGGGTCGACGGGTGATTCTGGGGGAGAGTTAGCAGGCGATTTCAGAGGGTGTTTGCGGAAGTGGCGCGGTTTTTCGCCAATCATAGGCTTTGAGTTACGCGGCGGTAGAGGAACCACGTTCACAGTCTGAAAAATAAGGTATTGTTATTTACAGGGTGTTATTTATAAATATACGGTCTAGCTTTCTTAGACTGACAAACGATAAAGAGAAGCGAAGTGCGCAGTACTAACTTATGTAACTTAACTTTAGCAGTGTTTAAAAGTTAAGCCCAAAGTGGTGACTGTAATGTATTAAATAAGATGTGGGTAGTGCTGAATATTATGACGGTAGGTTTGTCATTCAATAAACCTCATTCTGCGATAGTTCGGCGTTTCATTCAACATTCCATTTGGCGCAGCCGGATTAAAATTGAATTTACGTGCGATTAGTGTTTGTGACAATGCCTATAGGTAAAATAGAAGTTTTTGAGATAGGCACCCATAATTGGGAAGCGTATTGTAGGCGAATAAAACAGTTTATCTCGTTAAATAACATAGCAAGCGAGTTGCATGTGGCCACGTTGGTTACTCATGTCGGAATCACGTGTTACGAGCTCATGTGTGATCTATGTGCACCGGATTTGCCTGAATCAAAGACTTTCAATGAACTCGAGGCTATCATGAAGCAGCATCTCGAACCGCAGAGGTCGGAAATCGCAGAACGACATGTTTTTCGGCAACGGAAGCAAGCAGCCGGGGAGGCCATCAACGAATACCTACAGAGTTTGAAACATCTAGCGAAAACATGCAATTTCGGGGCTTCGCTAGAGGTCAACTTGAGGGACCAGTTCGTTTCGGGGCTCCACCACGAGGACATGAGGTCCAGGCTTTTTGCCGAACGCGAGTTGGATTACAAACGAGCTGTCGAGCTCGCGCTGGCGTTGGAGGCGGCCGACAGGCACGCGGCGACGGCGGCGGTGAGCGGCAGCGCGGGCGCCGGCGGCGGCGCGCCCGCCGCCGAGGGCCTGCATCGCGTGGGCACGGCGGCGGCGCGCGGGCCGCGCCGCGCTCAGCCAGCGGCATCGGCGGCGGCGCAGGGGGCGCCAGCCGCGGCAGCGGCGCCGCGCCGCCCGTGCCCGCGGTGCGGCAGGGACGGCCACGCGGCGGCCAAGTGCCGGTACAAAAACTACAGTTGTGATCGTTGTGGTGATAAAGGTCATTTAAAAGTTATGTGCCGTAAGTACGAAGACAGTCGTGGATCGCATTCATCGCAGACCAAAGGTCAGTTTTTTTTAGTTGATTCTGATTCCGATGACGGTGGTATGCACTTTTACAATTTATCGTGTGATATTGAAGACGACCCGTATTATGTCAATTTGACGGTCGAGAAGCATTCATTAAAATTCGAAGTGGACACTGGTTGCAAATTTACGGCTATCTCAAAAGCGTGTTATGATAAATTTTTTCAGCATTTACCGTTACAAAAGAAAGCGTTGACATTGAAGTCTTACACCGGAGAGGTTATTAAGCCGATAGGTTTCATTGAGGTTCAAGTTACATACGCGTCGCGTTCAAAAATGTTGCAATTGTTTGTCATAGAAAACGGTGGTCCACCGCTAATGGGACGAATGTGGATTCGAATGTTAGGCTTCAATGTCAATGACTGCTACAGTCTGACGGACATTTGTGATCAGTCTGTAGAAAATTTACGTAAAGAATTTCCTAATGTATTTGCTGATGGGCTTGGGACGTGTACAACTCGCATGCAGTTACACTTGGCAGACGACACGCCGGTTTTTGTGAAAGCTCGCTCGCTGCCGCTTGCCATGCGAGCCCCGGTCGAGGCGGAGTTGGAGCGTTTACAGTCCGAAGGGGTTATTTACAAAGTGGATCGCTCAGATTATGGAACGCCTATAGTGGTCGTTGTAAAAAAAAATGGCGATATCCGTATCTGCGGGGATTATAAAATCACTATCAACCCGAAGTTGAAGGATTTCCATTATCCACTTCCGCGTATCGAAGAAATATTTGCAACGCTCGCCGGGGGGGTTTTTTTTTCTAAGTTAGATTTGTCCCACGCTTATCAACAGGTGCTTTTGACAGATGAGTCACAACAGATGACGGCAATCACCACACATGTAGGTACTTTTGTGTACAAACGTGTACCTTTCGGTATCAAATGCATTCCTGAAAATTTTCAAAAAATGATAGAAGAAATTCTCAGTGGCTTGCCGTTTACGGTAGTGTTTCAAGATGATATATGTTGTGCCGGTAAAGATAGGGCCAGTAATCTTGAAAATTTGCGAGCCGTTTTAAGCCGATTGAGAGATGCAGGTTTAAGAGTTAATCTGTCTAAATGTGAATTTTTTAGACACAGCGTCACGTACCTGGGATATCGCATAGATAAGGACGGGTTACACGCGGACGATAAGAAAGTTGAAGCCATAGTAGCGGCGCCTACGCCAAAAGACGTCACTCAATTAAAAAGCTTTCTGGGGCTCGTAAATTTTTACGCCAAGTTTTGTGCCAATATAAGCGATATATTAAAACCGCTGTATGAGTTGCTTAAGAAAAACGCTAGATGGCAGTGGAGTCAAAAATGTGAATTAGCTTTTAATGAGATCAAAAATGTATTGAGTGTTGGTCCGGTGTTGGCGCATTACGATCCGAGCTTACCGCTGATCCTTTCGGTGGATAGTTCTGCTTACGGACTCGGTGCGGTACTGTGGCACCGCTACCCTGACGGCTCGGAGCGCGCGGTCAGCTGCGCCTCGCGCACGCTCAACTCGCACGAGCTCAATTACTCGCAGTTAGATAAGGAAGCTTTGGCGATTGTATTCGGGGTGATTAAGCACCATCAGTACGTGTACGGGAGACATTTCTTATTGCGCAGTGATCATCGAGCGTTGAGTTATATCTTTGGCAAAAATAAAGGTATACCACAGACTGCCGCGAGTCGTTTACAAAGATATGCGGTTCGATTAGCAGCATACAATTTTGATATCGAGTTTGTTCCGTCGTCTAGGAATGTATTTGCGGACGCTTTATCGCGCTTGCCACTCGAACAAACGGTTAAGAAAGGGCACGATAGTGAAATATTAGAAGGAAGTTATTTAAACTTCATCGAAGATAAAATGCCGGTTACATTCAATGAAGTTAAATCCGAAACTATGAAAGATACTCAATTGAACAAGGTTGTGGGGTATATTAAATTTGGTTGGCCAGATCGTTCGCAAGACGAACGAGACCGAGCATTTTTACCGAAAAAAGACAATATGTTTTTAGAACACGGTTGTTTAGTATGGGGTTATCGGGTGGTTATACCCGCCAGTCTTAGGGCGACGGTACTTCGAGAACTGCACAGTGGACATCTAGGCGTTGTCAAAATGAAGCAGATGTCTCGCAATTATTTATGGTGGGAGGGTTTAGATAGTGACATCGAGAAAATATGCCGCGAATGCAGCGCGTGTTCGTCGCAGCGGGATCAGCCCCCGCCCGCGCCGCTGCACTCGTGGCCGTGGCCCGCGGAGCCGTGGACGCGTCTCAACGTCGATTTCTTGGGACCGTATAAAAACAAATATTATTTAATCATACTCGATGCTAATACTAAATGGTTAGAAGTGGAACGCGTATCGACTACGTCGGCAGTTGCGGTGATAGCAGTTTTCCGAAAGATATTCTCTCGTTTTGGCCTCCCAAAATCCGTCGTAAGTGACAATGGACCCCCGTTCTCATCGCAACAGTATTTGTCATACCTGGAAAATAATGGAATTAAACGTGTTTTGGTTGCTCCATTTCATCCATCGAGTAACGGCGCCGCCGAAAACGCCGTGCGGTCGGTCAAACAGGCACTTAAAAAGGCAACGATAGAAAACGATGACTATGACACGGCCCTTTGCAAATTTCTATTTACGTATAGGAACACGGAACATTGCACGACACAGAAAGAGCCCGCAGTCGCTCTTCTAGGACGCCGTTTGCGAGGCAGGCTTGATCTGCTGCGGCCCGACACGGGCGAGCTCGTGCGGGAGAAGCAGCGCGCGCAGGAGGAGCGGCGCGGGGGCGTGCCGCGCGACGTCGCGCCCGGGGACGCGGTGCTCGTGCGCAACTACGCAGATAAAGATATTAAGTGGAAGGACGGGGTAGTATTAGGTCAGACTGGTCCCGTTTCATTCGTTGTTAAAACTGACAACAATAAGGTCGCTAACAAGCATGTCGATCAGTTGTTGCATAAAAATCCGCGTAAATCACGGCATTCCTTAGCATGTGTAGGTCAATCACCGCCAGGGGAAGGAAACCTCGATGTTAGCGCGACCGATGGTTGGTCAACTCCGCTGGTACAGTCGCCGTCCTCCGCGTCGGGTGGTGGATGCTCGACCGCAGCATCTCCGGTCACACCGGTAGTGACACCGGACCGGGTCGTGGCGCGCCAACGCCGAGCTTACCGTGAACTTGCGCCTATGACTATGACTCTAAGACCACGCAATAGAAAATAAACCAAATACTATATTTAAATTATTTTTATGTGTACAGTACATAGGTACTTAATAGTCAATGCAACTAACAAACTATCTTTTCTTTGTTAGCTAGGCATGTATTGTACCGAGTTACATACTCACATTGTTATCCTATGTTTTCTTATCTTAGAAAGATCTTTTGGCTTAAAAATATGTTATGTATTTAATATATATTGTTGTTTTCAAGCAATTGTACAAATGGTTTTAGCACACCTAAGTAGTCTGTTTAATTACTTTTCCGTTACAATTAAGAGGAGGATAATGTAATGTATTAAATAAGATGTGGGTAGTGCTGAATATTATGACGGTAGGTTTGTCATTCAATAAACCTCATTCTGCGATAGTTCGGCGTTTCATTCAACATTCCAGTGACGATGAAGTATTATTGTATTGTTGTTTTGTATTGTGCTCATAGATAGTCAAACCTAATCGCAAATATAAATAGGTTTTATAAATTCGGTTTTAAGCTATAAATTCCTATAGAACCCTAAAAATACTCACGTTGGAAGGTTTCCCACCGGTTGCCATTTGACCATCTACCTCCATTTCACAATTCATCTCACTACTGGCATATCTGAAAAAGTAAGAAAAAATCTGCTTGAAAAGGTACGCACAAAGTCCATGTCTACCGTTTTATAGATTAAATAAAATAAAAATTAAGAAGAACCCCAACCGAAATGTATAGAAAAATTATATAGCGTCATGCCAAATTTCAGACTGCTAGTTTTTATAGTTCCTGAGATAATTAGCTGTGATATTCAGACATACAGACACAGACGTCTCGCCTTAAGGGATCTTCCCCGAAAGAGGTTCAGAACCCTAAAAGGGTTTAAATACTAGCTATAATCAGCAAACACAGATGGCATAACAGGAAATAGGCTGAGAAAGAAGGCTGTGGACGATCACGAACGATATATAATACTAGTTTATCTACTCTCATATCATAAAATGCAAATTACAAACTTCAATACGAATTTATATTGAACTGCTTTAAAAACACACCACCGAAATTTAAAAATGCAATCAATGGCGCCGTGATATGGCGCCAAACCCAGCCTGACACCGCGCATGCGCTAACGCACAGTTGAGGTAATATTTACTACGTGCCAAAAGTGTAAAGAACTGTATCATAATGAAAAAAAGACATTATAAATTATAACATGCCACTATTTTGTTTGAGAAATAGTGTTATCATGATTTTTTTTCAATTTGTATTTATTAAGTATTTCGTTATAGATTCGTTTTGAAGTTCGTAATTCGAATTTTACGGCATTAGAGTTCCACAATGTTAAGGTACCTGTTAGACTGTTGTGTCGGCCGTGAGTGGGAGTGAACGACGTTGGGGCGCATCGGCTGCTGCAACGGACGGTATGGCAAATATACCTAAAACATGATCAAAAAAATTCTACACTTTATCTGTTTTAAATAGGTAACATATGACGTAAAATGATATTTGTTTTAATCAATAACTTCTAGCTGAGTATTTTGATCGGATAGAAAAATTAAAAGAGTAATTGAGGAGTGAAAAAAATTACGAATTTGTATGTATTACAAGCAAAATACAGTAAAAATAATGAAATATCTATAAATAATAAAAGTAATTTATACAATAATCATAATGAAAAAAACACATCATTCATCGTCACTAATCTCATCTTCAGGTAAAAAAAAAGCAATTTTTTTTTAATTTTTGTATTTTTTTTTGGGTGGTCGCGAACTGAGACGTGCGTAGTTGACGAGCGCTAAGTTCCAACTGCTATCATTTCGGAATGGGGTAGCCGATGCAGTTAGACTTTGTCTAATGATGCCGGTGTGAACTTTTATCTTTTTGTTTTATTGTATGATCATGTTTTAGGTGGTTTTACCAGTTTGTGCGTCGCCTCCGGACTATACGGGTCATGATGCGCGATGTAGGGCTGCTCGACCAAACTTTTATACGCATTTTTGCTTTCCTCGGTGAAGGTCGACTGAAATAATAACGTTTCACTGCCAATAGGATTCCGTGTCACAAAAACAAAGACAACTAAGGGCGTCCGCTAAACCTCCGACCTACTAGTCCGTTTTAAAAATATATACAGGGTTATTCATAAAGGGCATGCTAAGCCGAAACAGTTATAGTAGTCCAAACCATATTATGTATTAGTTTATGGTCGGAACTTTGTGCTAGGTGCGATGCTTTCCATTAGTAATATATATATATATCTTTAAAACGGATTAGCAGTTCCGGATATTATTTTCTACTAAAACAGAAACTTTAGATCATATGATCATATGCCACCTTCAATCCTCCCACTGCTGGGATACAAGGTCTACCCTCGAAGGGTGATTAGGCCGTATTCCACCACGCTGGCCAAGTGCGGGTTGGTGGATTCACATTCACATTCATAATAATATAAAAACAAATATATATTCTACGAGTATACGTACGTCAAATGAATATAAAAATGCAAAAACTAATATAAAATGGAAACAAGATCAAGAAAAAGACTGCAAGCGGACACAACCAACGCACACCAACAGGACGGGCCGCCGACGCCGCCGCCGCCGCCAACACCAGCGCGACGGAGACGTCCACCGCCGGCACGCTTGGGGCCTGCGGGGCAACCTGCTCCGCGCCCGGCCCCCGCTACCGGTGGTGTAGTGCGTCGCATGCGATAGACGCAAGAAATAAGTGAAAACTGTATGCGCACCTATTATGAGGCTGCAGAGTGAGGTTCCTCACTCTGCAGCCTTAACCACCGGTATGCTTGGGCCCTGCCCCGCTGCCGGTGGCACTCTAGTTTTTAAGTTTTTTTATAATATATTGTTTTTTTTATATTTTCTAAGTAATTATATTGTAAAAAATTTAAAAATTAAGAAAATAAGGATTAATATTTAGGATGTGTGTATAATAATAAATCTTTATTTAGGAACAAATTACAAAATAATAAAAATAACAAAGAGACATCGATGACACCTACAAAAGTATTAAACTGCGTCGCAGGTGTCAACGCCCTCCTCCGAGAGTTTTACAGTAACATACGAGTAGTTCCAAATAAAGTAACATAGTATACAATTTAGAGGCAAAAAAGGCGGGAATGGGATGTCTTGGGATTTGTATGAGGGGATAAGAGGGTTGTGTGGGTGTTGGTGTAAGAGTGTGTGTGTGTGTTTGTGTGTGTGTGTGTATAGTCTCTGCAATACACAAGTCCTTGAAAGGGTCCAGATTTGCAGAGACGATACGTGTGTATGTGTATCTCTATAATATTATTCGGCCCAAATTTGAAGGCATAAGTTAAGTTGACAGATCAATTTTTTTTAAATTATTGATTATTTTATAGGGTGCAATGACAAAGACAAATATATTTTTAGTTTGTGCCCTGTATAGATGTTATAAATACCTGTAAATCAGGAACGTTCCTGGCTTCCTCGCTGAAATTGCGGCGCTCGGGTTTGTCTGTGAAATGAAACGTAAGATTAAACACAGAAGTAATAAATATGGCTTGAATAAAATGACATATTTCAAAAGCTTCAAATAGTGCCGAGACACTTCGGATCTAATTGTAAATAATGTGTATAATTATCGACTGGAAGTGTTTGGCACGAATCATATTTTCGAAAATCGTGTAGGTTAACCTTGACTAAGTTTACTTTACCTAGTTGTGTATACGTTTGCCATTTCAATTGACTATTAAAGTGATTATTAAAAAATAGGGGTTGGTGATAAAAGGGTGAAAATTTAGGATTGTATGTATTTTTTAATGCCACATTTATAAGCTACATTATTAAAAAAATAAAAATGTTGTCCTTAAACTAAAAATAAATGTTAGTGGTGGACAACCCTCATCACTTAGAGGTATGAAAAATAGATAGTAGCTGATTCTCAGACCTATTGAATATGCATATAAAATTTCATAAAAATCGGTCAAGCCGTTGCGGAGGAGTATGGTAACTAACATTGTGACACGAGAATTTTATACATATAAGATACCTATATACCTTTAGTACTCCAAAAACCTTAAATGGTGTATCCCTACCAGTCTATCTTCTTCAGTTTGTCTTCTTCCTTGCTTCTTGGATCTATCTTCCAAAACGATGGTGACATAGACCGAGACGTGCAAAACAGGATTAATGCGGGATGAATGAAATATCGACAGGTCACAGCAACAACATGCGACCCGTGAATGCCCCTTAAGCTTAAGGGGCAAATTTACAAAAGCGTCATAAGACCTGTCGTCGTGTATGGATCGGAGTGTTGGGCCACAAAAGGATCGGATGAAAGACGATTGCATGTAGCGGAGATGCGAATGTTGAGATGGATGTGTGGTGAAACAAGAATGAATAGAATTAATTGGCCATGAATATATTGGGGGAAGTCTGAAAGTAGCGCAAGTGACAGAAAAGTTGACAAGTAATCGGCTATCGTGGTACGTTCATATTATGCGAAGAGAAGAGGACCACATTACAAAAAAGACGATGAACTTGAGTGTGAATGGGTATAGATGTAGAGGACGACCAAAGAAAGTATGAACTGTGTGAAAGATGATATGAAGAAGAAACGAGTGAATTCAGATATGACGAGTGAAAGAGATGAATGGAAGAAGTGTACATACTGTACCGACCCCACTTAGGTGGGATAAGGGTAGGCAGATGATGACCTCTACTAACTAACATATATTACATACAACCATTCACTATGTTCACGTTTATACGGATTACAAACAAACCCATCTAACATATATTTATGTTGTAGCACTTTTATCTGGCCTAACAGATATCAAAATAAAATGCATGCACACAAAAAATTAAAAAACAAAAACATACTGTCGAATTGAGAACCTCCTCCTTTTTTGAAGTCGGTTAAAAATAAAATAAAATTAAAGTGTTCATTCCGTTACACACAGTCGTTTTCCTCTTTAGTTGTGTCATTATTCCCACAAGTTGTCATTGTCCGTAAAACGATTCTGGTTGACGTAATCTTGATATGAATCAACAAAAATTGGTCATTGTTTTGTGATAATCCTTGCTAAATGCAGTTCCGTTTTAAAGTTCAAATATACTTTTACTATTCATACGTACATCACTTGTGGTTCTTAGTGATTTTACACGCTGAAAACCTGTAATATTTATGTTCCAATATTCCTGCTTCAGAGGTTAGACATCATCATAAGACAAACTTTGGCTTCCATTTTGAATGTCAACCTTAACGATCGAGAGTGGCTTCAGGCATCACTGCCGGTGCGTTTGGGTGGCTTAGGGATCCGTTCGGTCTCTGGTGTTGCCCTCCCCGCTTTCCTGTCCTCGGTTCATAGCAACCAAATGCTTATCGAGAAAACACTCTCCAAAAGTTCCGCTGTTGTTGAGATTGTTTTCATGAATGAGGCCAGGGGCGCGTGGACAGCAATGTGCCCAAACTTTGATTTTCCTAAATTTCCATCTTCTCAGCGGCAGTGGGATCGACCGATCTGTGAGCTAGTGCGGAAGCAGCTTTTTAATACGTGCTTTAGCTCTGCAGATCGGGCTCGTCTATTAGCCGTTGCTGAGTGGGAATCAGGTTTGTGGCTACAGGCCCTCCCATCGCCAAACACCGGGACCCTAATGGATTCGTCAACTTTTCGGATTGCCACTTCTCACCGCTTGGGCGCATCTTGCTGTGCTCCACACCGCTGCCAATGTGGCGTTGCTGTCGACCAGCTCGGTCACCACGGGCTTTCTTGTGTTAGAAGCGCAGGCAGGATTCCCCGCCACGCCAGTCTTAACGACATTATCCGCCGGGCTTTTGTCTCCGCTAACTGCGCGGCCGTTCTGGAACCGAACGGTCTCGTACGTAGTGACGGTAAAAGACCGGACGGAATGACTTTGGTTCCGTGGAAGATGGGACGGCCCTTAGTGTGGGACGCTACTTGTGTCGACACACTTGCGCCGTCACATCATTCCGGAACTCAGAATAAGGCTGGCGCGGCGGCAGAATCTGCGGAAGGCCTCAAAAGGCGTAAGTATAGTACGCTAGACAGCGGCTATATGTTTGAGCCTTTTGGGGTCGAAACCTTGGGACCGTGGGGGCCGAGTGCTAAAAAAATTTATAAAGAGCTCTCTGCTCGTCTGGTCGAAGCAACACGTGACCAAAATGCTGGCCTCTATCTCGCCCAAAGGGTGAGCATCGCCATACAACGTGGTAATGGGGCCAGCATTTTGGGAACAATTCCCACAGGCAGCGGCCTTTTAGATTAGTTTAGTTTTATTGGTTAGTTTTTTTAATTTAATTATATTAATGTATTTTCTTAATTTAAGTCTCTTTTTGTCTCCAATAAACTAAATTTTCCAGACGTTTTTACAAATTATAATTTAACTGTAATTTAACTGTTGCTCGTAACTGTAATTTTAATCAAATCAATTTTAGTAAAATACTACAAATGGATGAAACAACGGGGCGCAACGTTAAACAACTAATAACTAGATTGTACTACCCAACATGGATATTTCAATATCTTACCACGTCGGAATGTCCAATTGAATATGCCTAAACAAAAACGAACAAATTCAGTACTCAATACTAAACCATTTCAGATTGGTCAATCCATTTACGAGTTTCGGCGAGACTAACGCACGGCAATTCATTTTGAAATAAATAGATCTGTAATATTTGTCTAGGCCGCCTGGGCGGTAGTTCAAGCCGTGGATCGACTCAACCTGTGTCGTTATAGCCCAGCGTTGTCCTACATACGGCTGACCAAGCCCAATCTATTATTACATTTTCCACAATTTTTACAGATTGCGACGTAGTGCAAAAACTTGTTCAGGTTCTACGTACTGGTGTTTTCCTTCTCAGTGTCGTGCGACGCGTGGCTGTGGAGCGACAGGTGAGGGAACTTGAAGTGGAACCTGGAGCGTTCTCCCGGAGAGACGGCAGGCTTCGGCTCGCCTTCCGGCGCGTACATCGACCTGCACCAAAAAGTAAACCTTGGTCAAGTCACATTTACAATGAAAAGGTAAACCTTAGCAAGTCATACACTGAGAAAAATGTCCATCTAAATTCCGCTAAAAGAATGAAGAATTCACAGTACGGTGCATACTGATAATCACCAAAAAGTACGAAGATTAGCACGTTTTTACGGTGACAACCATCATAATATGTGATTGTAACCCTAAAAACTGGTGCTAGTACTAGTTTTTACGGTGACAACCATATTCATGCACCGTAAAACTGGTGCTAATCATCGCACTTTTTGGTGATATCAGTATGCTCCGTACTTTAGGTGAATTCATCGGAATTTTGATGGCCATTTTTCTCAGTGTATTATTGACTATTATATATGACATTGAAAAATGCTATTGTAATAGTTTTGATTATAGATGCAACATGGCTAGGGAGGCAATAAGTACAAGCTTCTACTTAACTTGAAATGTGCCTATATTTAGATCTTATCTTGTCATATTGTGCCACGTCTCAATGTCCAATTGAGCTGAATTTTAGTTAAATGTGTAACCCCGATAATAACGCAACAGAAGCTAGTTTTTAAATGCTGTTATATGATAAGCGCATTACTTAAGCGATTCGGCTAAAACTTTGCATATGTGAGGCTGTAGACTGATGATGTTAAACAAACAACTTTTATCGTAATATAAATGCAAAAGTGAGTATGTTACGCTTTCACGCCTTTACTCAGCCGATTCTCATGAAAGTTTGCATCCACGTTGTCAGGGGTACAGAGAAGGGGGTGCTAGGTCGGGTAACCTCCACGTGGTGCACCCTGGGCAACAGCGTGCGGTAATACTGCAGCTTTTATGCAGTATTACCGCACGGTGGCAAATAACCCGACACGGTGGGCCCGTCCGCGTGTCCCTCTGACTAGCAGAGGGCACAGCGTGATGGTGTCTGGTGGTGTCTGAGTGTGGTGGACGCCGGAGGATACGGCGCTCCACGCTTGGGCGGTGGCAGCAATGCCACCAGGGGGGTTTTCCTTGTGCTCCTCGCCGCGTGTGGGTCGCGGTCGGGAGTGCAAGGAAAGGAGGAGGGTTCCTTTTGCACCTCGCCGCGTGAGGGTTGCGGTCGGGTGTGAAAGGAACGTGGGCTTAGGGCGGGGTGGGTGGTGCTAACCACACTGCCCACCACGTGCGAGCGAGGCGGGGCTAGGGAGCGAGGAGGCGGTTCGCCCGTCTCCTCGCTCCTCGGCAGTGGGGTTGCCGGGAGAGTCGGGGGACTCTCCCGGCCTGCACGACCCCACACTGTCTGGGGGGTGATCCTGGGGAACAGGTCACCCCTCCATAGGTGCAGGGGGCCCTAATCGGGCCCGTCGCCGGGGCAAGGTGGTCAATGCTAACGCGACACCACCTTGCCCTATCAGGCGGACGATGAATACCCCAGTGGTTTTAGTGGGTATGCCGCCGCAGGACGGAGACTCCCACATAACCACCCTGCCTCCCCCGGGGCGGGCGTGGTATCCATAAAGGATTTCCACTGGGTAAACAAAAAAAAAAAGGGGGTACAGAGAAGGGCACAGGCTAATTCACATTACGTTGATCATCGGCGTTTTCTCAAAAAACGTACTTGGTACGTACGTGGTACTTGGTGGTACATACTTGGAAGTGATCTTGTACGCCATAGCCACGGCGGTCTCCAGAGTTTTCTCGTCATGTGCAGACATCGGTTTCATTGTGCTAATATCTTTATTTTTCTTATCTGGCTTAACCAGTGTGTGCGGCCTGAAAACATTTGAACCCAGTCATTCATAAAGCATAGAACAAATCCAATATTATATAATAGATGCGAAAGTGTGTTTGATTGATTTATTTATTGGTTTATTAGGCTCTTTTTAATTATCAGTCAGTTAACTAATAAATTTACATCAACTAATCGGTGTTATTTTTGCACGAATGAAGCCGAAGAAGTAAGAAACTGGAAAAAGGGCAAAGCCACGAAGTGCAGTTAATACAGGATTGTACAGAGTCGGAACATTGCTTGTAATAATACTACTATTATTGTATTGCTAACTAATAAGTTATAACTAATCTAAATATGGTTAATTATTACTACAATGTTGTAAGCCAAATTTAAACAATTGATAATCGTAATAAGTTTTTATAGTAAATATTGTCTATGACTTATGCGAAAAAAGGGCCATACTGCAAAAAAAAGACGATGCGCAAGAGTGTATTTTGTTATATGAGGATGACCGGACCGTAAAAAAATAAAAGAATAAATAATAGTTAAAAAAAACTAAAAAAAACACGCTTTTTATAAAAAAACCGAACTAAAAAAATAGAAAATAAAATTTTATAAATTTAAATTAAGAATAGGGTTGAAAATTTCAATAAATATAAATTAATAATAGTGTAAATAAATAAATATATGTATTTTATTTTTAAAAAGCGTAGGGTGCATGGGTCAATAGAAATTATATATTTTGTAGATACATTTTGTATTGACAGACATGAGTAGAGTGATTAGCATTTTGATAATATCTTAGAAAGCACCCCACGCTTTTTTAAAAATAAAATACATATATTTATTTATTTACACTATTATTAATTTATATTTATTGAAATTTTCAACCCTATTCTTAATTTAAATTTATAAAATTTTATTTTCTATTTTTTTACTTCGGTTTTTTTATAAAAAGCGTGTTTTTTTAGTTTTTTTTAACTATTATTTATTTTTCGCTTTTTAGTTCGATTTGCTAACTATTAACCATCCTTAATATGTACAAATGTGTTGGTGTTATCCGATTTTGGCCGACTGCTCAAGCAAATTTAAAGTAAAATTGATGCGTAACAAAAAATATTGAGCAAAAAGATTTGTAGCCGCGTGGTTTCGATCCTCAGACCTCATAAAATAAAATTGATGCGTAACAAAAAATATTGAGCAAAAAGATTTCTAGCCCGTGGTTTCGATCCAGGGACCTCTGGGTTATGAGCCCAGCACGCTTCCACTGCGCCACTCTGTTCTCTGACACGAATGACGAAATTACCATTTGTAAGTTAAACGGTATTAAAAGTTAAAGAAATTTTATAGAAAAAGCGTGTTAAAAAAATTAATAGTTAAAAAAACTAAAAAACACGATTTGTTTAGTGTATTGTCATCGGTCCTCGATATATCTACAAAGTTTGAAAGAAATCTGACCGTTTAAAGTGGGTCAAAAACGCGCTCAAAGGAGTCGGTTACATACAAACATACAAACATACAAACATACAGGTGAAGCTAATAAAAGCGTGTTAAAAAATAAAACGGATAATTCTGATATTTCTCTGACAAATGGAGATAGTACTGGGGATTTCTTATGGACCCTACAATGTTATCTAGGTCACTCTTACTCTCATGTTTTTTAAACACTTTATTTGCTGCTAATAATCACATGCGCTTGCCTTAAATGCGGCTTATAGTAAAATGCGTTGTTTTACGCGCCTGGCGTGTGCCGCATTCGCGATGCATAAAGGAAAACACAAGGTATGTGTTTTCAGCAGTTAAAGTGTTAACGAGACTGATAGTGGCCGAAATAGTAAAAGTTAATTAAACTTTTTTAAACTTTTAAATTCGAACGGCAGTGGTGCGGAACTCATTGCCGGCGTCTGTCCACCAGAAAAAGTACAACCCAGGGTTACTTAAAAGTAGAGTGAATAGGTATTTCCTAAACAAGCGTGCTCTATCTTCGACCACATCGTCGCTTCCCATCAGGTGAGATTGTGGTCAAACGCATGTCTAGTTTGTTGTAAAAAAAAGTGCCTTTGTACCAGCCCCACATAAATTGGATAAGGGTAAGAAGATGGTTACAACTCAAACCACGCTCTATCTTATCTCCTAATTGCTTAGGTACCCATTTACGCGTTAACCTTCGATAAGGTGATTTGTTCTATAAAACCATATCTTGCGTTAGACGTGGCCCGTTCCGTGCCCGAGAAGTTAACAAATCATTTTAATAGGATAGAGTACAGTATCAAGCGTTTCATAAGAGGATTATGGTCCAAGAGTGTGCTCGTAAATAAATTAAATAGTTTTACAATTTAATCAATGTAGACTTTACAAACACTGAGTGAGTTTAGTGCTTATAATTTTACATCTGTTGGACTCAAACGCAACGATTTCTGCCCTTCAACAAAAACAATTGGCTGTGATATACTGACAGACAGACGCCGAAGTCTCGCCTTAAGGGTTCTCCCGAAGAAGGTTCAGAACCCTAAAAATGTATTGCCGTTTACACTGTAAGAGTTTAGCTGTCTCGATGGTTGGCAAGGAAGCAGTGCACAGTACATAACTACGGGGAAATATAGGAAAGCGGACGACGACGGACTCTATATCCCGTAAAGGTGACCCAAAAAAGCCAGGCACGTCGCCTAAATGTATATCTCAAAATAAAGACTAAAAATAGTATAGTTATTTTAAAAAATAATGAACGTTAAATTCGGTGGATAAAATGGAATTTTCCCTTGTGAAGTTTTGCAGACGACATACGAAAATCTTTTTGATAATTAATCGTAATTAATTGCTGATCTGTTAACCACTACACATAGGAACAATGCAAGGTAATCCAAAATATTTTTTTAGTTTTTTTTTTGCGTATATTTTTACCAACTTAGCCGGCGTAGTAAAATATAAGTACTACTTTCGCCATCGAATTTAACGTTTTTTATTTTCTAGAACGATTGTTCCTATTATAAATACACTTTATTTTGAGATAAATTTCGTTTGCACCGAGCCTGTGTTTTTTCGGGTATTGAGACGTCTTCGTATATTTAAAAATATATACATCACTAAAAATTATGAAAAGACAATTAAAATAAATAAAGAAACGAACGTTAATAACAAGCTGTCCCAAAGCATGATTTCCATTTTCCAAACACGCAAAAAGCCCGAAACCTACTTGGTTGCTTCATCGTCCGCAGTTATCGCCTTTAGGATCTGAAAACACAAAAACCGCTATAAAAACTGATTAAAACTTACGGCAATAAGAGATAGTTATCGTCCTCCTTGTTCAAGTTTTTGTATCGTCTGGTTTTTTTCGTCCAAATAATAGTTTGAAGGAAATGCATACAAGAGCTGATTTTTAACATCGCTGTGCAGCGGCGGCCTACCAATGTCGGTAGATCTCCGAAACAACCGAGCACAACTAGAGCTACCGTCACACTGCACACGGGGCACCACACTTCCTCCATTACTACCATTACTTCCCATTACTACCCGCACAAAAAATAACTATTCAAATTTCAATTGAAAAACCATTTTTATAAACAGATCATAAAAATTGTCAAATACTTTACGATCTCAACAAGTATCACAGATTCAGATTTATTTATTGAATTTTACAACTAAAGCTATAAAATAACCATGCAATAGTGATCTAAATAATTAGGAAGTAGTGTTGTCAAAATTGACAGCTTACCTAACTTCTTGTAAAAGCTGTTTTAATCACAATAGTCAATATTTTAATTTGTACATATTTAGTGGTCGATTTCGATTTCGATAAGTGCATTAAAGTGATACAATGGCGTTAATTTTGTTGTACCATTTTCGAGACTAAACTAAATTTGACAGCTCTAAAATTATTGCCATCTTCTTCTTTATTTTAATCTTGACTTATTATTTTAGTTTTTTTGACATATAATAAATATTGCTGGCATACCGCGTACAGTGTGACTCCGCCTTAATGCTTTTGAGATAAACTATGTATGTTCTCTTATAACATTGTTTTTTTAAAATTCTAGACAGTGTATTATCGGCGTCATTGAGAGGTTAAAATATAAGTGTAGGTAAGTATATAATATGTATATTATCTTAATTGTTGTAGTTTTCATGTAAATATGCATGCAAGATACCGCGGGAGCGGCTGTGTACCGGCAGATTCCGTATGGGGTGCCTTAAAGTGATCATTGTTTTTCAAGCAAAAAATGTAAACTTGTGAGAAACGGCGCAAATCTTTAGGTGATAAAGTAAACTTATGTTGTTAATTATGTTAGTAAGCTAAGAATACAGGGCTATAAGGAAAGGGCATGCTAAGCATTCCTTATAACCCTCTATATTATATTACGAACCTTCACATAGCGTCGTGGTTTCTAGCATGAAACGATTAAGAACAAAATGAGTTCAATATAAATTACAATAAAATAAACTACTGCAACTTTGAAAATTGTAAACATGTTTTCGATAGGCATATTTCTTCTATAAATGGATTGGAAAGTCCTTCACTTTTTTCTATTAGACTTAATTTCTTTCTCTTTTTAATTTTTTTGTATGATGCCTTCTAATATCTGTGATCAAAGCTTGCAAGCAAATAATTTAGTTAAAAAACCGATTGAATTTTAAATTTTTTGCTACTAAGTGTAAAGTGTAAAAGGTAAAATATGTTGTTTTTTTTTGGAAAATGTAAGACGAGGAACCCCCATCTATTCTATGATGATCTTTATGGTATTTGTTATTTGCATGTGTGGCTGTGTTTTCTATAGACACTACTTACTACAAATGTATCTAGCAACGAATTAGGCACAAACTTGGCTAGGGGCTACCCCCCTACGTACCCCCTTTACGAATCCGTACCCGAGGTTTATCGCTCAATCTTTTGTTTTTAAATATTCAACTATGTGAACATTTTTAACCAATGACAGCTCTGAATTTCTTCCTGTGATTAGTCATTGGTTGGTGTCGGCCATATTTTGTTTACGTAGAACCCCTATAAAGAAACAATAGATTGTATATACGTAAGTTGTGCGTGTTACTGAAAGCTGAACATCGCGGACTACGATTACCGCGAGCGGACACGGAACATACACGACATGGTATGAAGACACATGACGTGATTGTTCGTGGGTGACATCAATTATAATTTCTGCTCGATTTAGCAAGGCCCGGAGATTTTTATTACCTAATCTTACTCCAACTGACGCCTTACGCAGGAAAGGATGTGCAGCTGAAATTTTACGGTAACCAAAATCCAGTTTTACTTTTGTAGTTAATTTGCTTAGTAAACAATAACAAACTAAACTACTGGAACCGATCTTAGTGGTGTTGCGAAATCGTAAAAAAATGGCATGTGGCATAAATAAATAAATCATAAATCAGCGTTACATTGTTTAGTTGTCCTGAGATTTGTATGCTGGAGTAAAATGTGTTAAAATATATAATATAATGTAGATATATTTAGCTTTTTACATTATTAATGCATTCTTACCCAGTCCCCTAGCCAAGTTGTAATTTCATAATCGCAAACGCTATAGAAATGTCATTCCCAAACATTGTCTTAGTCATCTATAGCGTTTGGGATTATGGAATTGCAACTTGTCTAGGGGGCTGGTTCGGGTAACATATCATCGATAGACGGCAGTTCACGAGTTCGAGAACTTCTCGTTGTTTATTTAAATAATCACGGCCAAGTTTACACCGGTCCATCTGAACTATGACCTCGAGCGATACGATTAGTAAACGCCTTCTATTTCTACCTACTACATGATAAGGTTGCTATGATAGTTCTTACCAATTGGCCATTATAAAGCGAGGGAACTAAATAATCTTTAACGGCCAACGTTGTATAAGATTAGAGTTTACTAGATATAAGAAGTCGAAACTTGATTCATGGTTATTAGTTTCCTGTAAACCAAAATTAGTTTTGACTAAACTAATACTCTACTAGAGTTTGGTCTATTTATGTTTTTATTTGAAAAAGTTAATCTGGAAAAAATTTTGAAAAGCACCATCTAGTTTCTTTTTTTTTCGAACTAAAACAAATAATTAAATAAAGGTAATTTCTCATCAACCAACTATACAATATACACTTATTAATGAATGAACAAGAGGTATTTTTCAAGGAATAATATATTGTCAGAGGAGGTGGGAAAACTATGTAACTAAAATCTTGCTGCCAACTCCCTCATATCACCATTACTTTGTCGGTTTGTTGAAAATCAAAACCAAAACGATCTCCCGACGACATAATTAAAAAGATGTTACGATAGATAAACTTTTTTGTTTACATCGGCACCAAAAAGCGGATTGTACCGTATTCATAGATAAAAGGAAGATATTCTAGTGGGAATAGGTACAGCCTAATAACCTTCCGGGGTAGACCTGGTTGAGTTGATTTTAGTTGGTGTATAAGTGTTCAAGAAAGATTTTCAATAAATCCCATTGCATTATATCTTTGACGTGAGTCATCGCGTTTTGGAGTGCCCTGTTGTTATGTGATGTGGTTATAATAAAGAAGTACTCACAGGAGGTTCCACCTTAGGCTCGCCGTCGAGGTTGCGGAACATTGTGTCCATTTCATCAGGCAGGCTCGGTTCAAACTCTGCGTAGCCTTTCTGAAATAGCACCACGTTTCTCTAAAGTCTGCGCTTAATTTCAGTCCGGTGACTTCTTTCTCGCCCTCTGCTTTTTCTCTCAGACTCGTGTATTTTTTATCTTTTTATGCGATTTTAAACATGAAGATTTTCGTATCAATGAACCCTATATTTTTAAATCTTGACGCAAATAGACGGGTGTTATAAGTTAAATGTGAATCTGTTCCTCTATCTGTGGCATCGTAGTCCCCAAACGGCCGATCGGATTTTGCTTTCGTTTTTGTTTGAAATGTGGCATGATTGAAAGTGATCTTTGCTATGATTTCAGAAATATGTTCATTACAGTGTAGAAGATCATCAGCGGGAGGATCGGGAGTTTTCTAATTCATTGTTTTTCTAACACGGATTTGTAATAGAACGATGAGAAATAATATCAATACTTACAGAGGCCACTATTTCCCTCCTCGCTATCTCTGCAGCGAAGCTTTCCTGTGATAAAAGAAAATCTCTCTTTAAATTTAAAGGTGGTGTCGAAGTAGCCATAAAGAAATAATAACATTCAAGATGCATTTTATCGTATTTATAATTTTACTTTCGCGTTTATAATATTACGGGATATTATGAATTCACGAAACGTTAATTTATTTTAATTTGCGATTTATAATATCCGTAGTATTATTATTATAAATGCGAATGATTGTGATAGGGTGACTTTGTGTTATTTATTTATGCTGTAACGGCTAAACAGATTTGAATGAGATTTATTGTAAATATAGCTTATTATACCCTGGATTAATTCATGGGATAAAACACTTTTTGTCCAGAACTTTATACAAGGCCACCATTATTTTCATATTAATAATAAGTCTGTTTATTAGGAACAAATAACAAAGGATTAAAAAGTAACAATGGTTTTTTGTCTCGCTAAAACTCGCAAACGGCAGGACCGATTTGAATATATATTTTTTTTGTTTTGTTCGCTCTAATACAGGGAAAGTTTAAAGTTTTATACTTAACTTAATAAACAGCGGGTGAAACCGCCGGATGCAGTTAGTAAACAATAAAGTAATATACAATTTAAAGGCCAAAAAAGGCGGGATGGGATGTCATGAGATGTGGATGAGTGTGTGTACAAACATAACTATTTATAAGCAGTACATACCGTATCGGTATCGGAAATTTCATGGTACTCGTGAATGTCGTCGATTTTCTCCGCGGCGTATTCTTCCATTTCGTGTGACCGTCCGAGTGTGGCGCATTTCACCTGTTACATGGAAAAATATAAGTTAATTAAAAAATATATAACAAGGTTTTGTTGCATTGTCATCGGAGTTTCACACGAATACCAAATTTCAGTTCAATCGGACATCGGGAAGTGGTTCAAAATTGAGTTGCAAGATTCCAACCGAACAAACATAGTTACATAGATACATACATTGCAAGTTGAATAAAAGCTTTTTAAAAAGCGTTGTATTGTATTGTACAATTACTGATCCAGTGACTTGCGTTAACCGCAAACTCACATGATGTAAGAAATGTGGTCTACGGTGGAGCATGTGCTCATTCGGCTTAGTTTGAGAGCGTATTTAAATATAGGGGCTCGGCAAAGAATCTTTACCGATTCGGGCAGAAAATACAGGAAAAACTATCTCCGACAAATAGGACGCGGTAGACATTACTTTTCTTAAAGAATTGCCTTTGTACCAATGAATGTTTCAGTATCCGATTTAATGCTAAAGAATCTGATTCACAAAATAAAATTATTATAATACAATTTCAAACTTACTTTATTAAGTATCTTCTTACTGGTTGTTGGTTCAGGGAATACCTTCTTCGGAATCCTTGGTCTCGCTCCACCTGTAAAAATACTGGTGTTAGCTTGCTTTCGTAAAAAAAAAAAGTGTGATGATTTAAACAAAAAATAACTAAGAAAGAAATAAATTCCGACTGTATTTCATGAATACTTGAGTACTCCGACTTCCTTGTTTACGACAAAACGTGTCAACCCACGTTCGTTTTCAAAGTAAAAGTTCAGGACTTACGAGCCGAGTCGACTTCATCGCGATCTCGATTATTAGGTTTTGAAGCCGTCGCGAGAAGCGGATAGGGCGACCCCGACGCACCTGTTAGATGGGAAGGAGAGTTGGGGCTGATCAGGGGCTGCTGTTCCACATCCTCCGACGGCTTGTATGGCGTCACGATCTGGCGAGGAGGCCGCTGAAAATATATCACTGCTGTTAGAAACAGTGGCGGATTTACACATTTGTCAGCTACCTACGAGCACTCGCCTGGAGATACCCAAGGTAGCTATCGTTGGGTGCGAGGTAGATGCCATTATCACCTAAATATTATGGTGTGCAAAATTAATTTAACACCCGGCGGGGTCGAATCTGCATGATCCGTCAATGGCTTCGTTGATTTCCCACTGTCAGGAATAAGCTGTAAGACCATTGCCAAACTAAACTTGTGCTACAGATATAAATTTCATTTCATACAATCTGATAAGCAAAAAAAAATAAGTACATAATTACAAATAGACGTCGATATTTCCCCATTTCAGCAGTTTATGTCCCGGTTTTGGTAAATCCACAACCAAATTCCCACACAGCTTCAAACCAAACAAAAGCCCATGTAACATGCATGTGTCGAAAGCATGAAAAGTGGAGCTAAGACTGGCGTTACAGACAAATGTTTCCCCTTTTAAATCCCCGGGGAAATATATGCATACGATCAAATCTAGGCAGCCATGAACCCGAATACATGTGAAATGAGTGGATTAAATTTTAAGGCAACAAAGAGAAACTTTGAAAAAACTAGGTCGAATGTCACAACAGGCAAAGTATTCGAATTGTCTGCAAAGTCGTTCTATGCTCCAGAAATGGCCCGACTGATAAATTAGTGTTTGTGTGCTGATGTTAGATCTACAATAACGTGCCGTGACATGCAACTACCGTGATTTCTCTAAGTTCGGCAAATTATCTCATTAGTTAAACTAAATCTTATAGTGCAAACGATTTACTTGTCAAGGTTACCATGATTGATTAATATTGAAATTTTACTAACTGAAAACCTATTCAAATCCGTTAACTACATAAATACCATTCAGAGTGCGAAAATAACGTTTATATAGGGTTATTCATAAAGGGTATGCTAAGCCGAAAAGGGCTTAATAGTACTCATCAATATGAACAACTTTTACTATGAGACCAACCCGAAATTCGTGAATAAAAAAATCAGCTGTTCCATAGAAAAATGTCAATGACACTCGACAAAATGTATGAAACAGCTGATATTTTTTCGCGATTTTCGAGATGGTCCCATAGTAAAAGTTGTTCATAATGATGAGTACTATGAGCCCTTATCGGCATAGCATACCCTTTATGAATAACCCTGTATTAACAACGAATAATGAAAATCAAAACAGCCCGTACTCCAGCATGCATACTTACGCCTGCCGAGTTGAGAAACGATACGTCTCCGAAAGTAGCGCCGTCGATACCGACGTGGCCGGTGTGCCTGACCTCGCCCTGGGGCCCGGATATCATTTTGCGCAGAATGCCACGCCTGATGAGCGAGGGCTGCGGCGCGTCGCTTCGCAGCTGGACCGCGCGGATGATCCGGAACGAATGCCGCCACGGGTGCTGAGATACCAACGCGAGAGATGTGCCCTTCTACATTGGCTGGTGTGATGCAAGCTTTATTTTGCTCGATTTGGTAAATGACCTTTCATTTTGAAATTAACTCCCAAATGTTTCTCAGATTGTGTATTCTTAAATAAAGCTTTTGTGAACTTCTGAGTTAGTTAAAACTTTTAAATTATTATAGATTCAAATAATTTAACTTTAAAT
Source organism: Alcis repandata (assembly GCA_949125135.1). Lineage (NCBI taxonomy): Eukaryota > Metazoa > Arthropoda > Insecta > Lepidoptera > Geometridae > Alcis > Alcis repandata. The sequence goes on along the minus strand of OX421221.1, from coordinate 8,792,750 downwards.
GGCAGGTGGTAGTTTTTTCTATTTCAAATTTCAGTATCATTTATCGAACAGCATACAGCTTTGTGAATGGCATGACACATGAATGAAAAGAACACAGTAGCGCAGGAAAACCCAGTATTAGAAACAAATGGTATTTAATCGCACACCCTAATACCCACGTAATTTTTTAAAAACTGATGTGCGATTAATGAAATTTCTAAAAACCAACTAGTTTTTAAAGGTTCAAAGCAAAATGATTATCAATCCCACGATGACGTAATTTTGATAAACACATGGATGACCACAGAATATCAGATGTAACTGGAAAGACCGTAACATTTAAAAGCCGTAGAAAATTCCAGTACCTAACACTAAGGTTTTGGCGTTAAGGGTGTAGCGCAAACGCCATTTTTCTACTACAAATAATCGTGCGAACACAACACTGTTCAAAGGTACGAGTATCTTTGTTGGATTACAAGTAAAGTTGTTCTAGAGTTACTGGTAGCCAGGAAAAGTTCTGCGCAATTAGAAAAATGACAGCTTTTTACAAATTTACGGCAAAACAGTGTAATCTGACTGGACAGTCGCTAGGTCCTGTTTATTTTAATTTAATAGGTGTCAATGATATTTAGCCGATGAATTTGGGACTTGTATAAAAATAAAAGGCCTTTTCCAACTATTTTTGATGCTCTGTGTGTAGACCCAGTCATAATAAATGTATTACTTAAACTACATGAAATAAAACTCGGATTACTTTAGCATTTCAAACTATAGATAGGGAAAAAAGCACTTGATACTGTTTTTTTAATAACTTTTTACATTGGTCGACTTATACTCGTAAATTATTAGAAAAGACTAGAAGTATAAAGCGACTAAAAACTTGTTACAAATATAACCCGAACAAAAAAACTGTTATTTGGAACTGCAAAAATGTCACTAGTCTTCCTTAGCTTTTTGTTTGTGCTTGCGTAAGGCATCAGCGGTGGTGAGGTTTCCAACGTTAAATTGACACACACGGCCAAAAATTTTTTAGAAAATACAATCTTTTGTACAATCTTACTCCTTTTTCGTAGCTAAGCAAAGTCATCCGAGTTTTATGATATTTGACCAACATTTAATAACCAAAGCACTTTTAAACGTCAAAAATTACCGCTGAAAAATATTTTTCAGGGTAAGGTATGAGACATTTACAGGTTGCCCGGTTAAGTAAGGTTAAATCACAAGTTTGAAGCGAACGTAAAATGATGTATCCTGCGCGGCGCTACACGCCCAAAGCGTAGGATGCTCAAGGCCATATATTTGAGCGTACTGTGCGCTTTTTGGGCAATTCGGAACTAGATTGTTGTTATAAAGCATTAACAACTTACGTCCTCCTTGACGTACGGCTTAGTGCAGTATGGGTTGAACAATCCGCCAGCCCCGCTATCGAGGACACCGTACCACAACGCCGAGCGTGTGCTTCTAGAAACAAAAACATTTACATTAGCAGCGCAACGCGGTTTCACACGCTAATCTACAGGAATCGTTACTTTTTCTGGGTTAAAGTTTAGGAATAATGCTAACTGGGGTGCTAGGTCGGGTAACCTCCTCGTGGTGCACCCTGGGCAACAGCGTGCGGTAATACTGCAGCTTTTATGCAGTATTACCGCACGCTGGCAAATAACCCGACACGGTGGGCCCGTCCGCGTGTCCCTCTGACTAGCAGAGGGCACAGCGTGAAGGCTTGGACGGTGGCATTGCTGCCACCAGGGGGGTTTTCCTTGTGCTCCTCGCCGCATGTGGGTTGCGGTCGGGAGTGCAAGGAAAGGAGGAGGGTGGACGCTGGAAGCGTGTGCCGCATGGGGCCCCCCAGCGGCATACGCTTTCGGCCTACATAGGCCGGGATCTCTCGTTGCCGAGCGTGGTGAAAGCCGTGCTCGGCGGCGAGAGATCGTGGCAGGCCGGGGTCTCCTTCTGCGAAGAGGTGATGACGCAGAAGGAGGCCGCGGAGCGGGTCAGAGAGGACGACGCCCGATCTGACCCGCTCCGGGAGAGTCGGGGGACTCTCCCGGCCTGCACGACCCCACACTGACTGTCTGGGGGGTGATCCTGGGGAACAGGGTCACCCCTCCATAGGCGCGGGGGGCCCTAATCGAGCCCATCGCCGGGGCGAGGTGGCGATTGCTAACGCGACCCCACTTTGCCCCATCTCAGGTGGATGCCGAACACCCCAGTGGTTTTAGTGGGTATGCCGCCGCAGGGCGGAGACTCCCACATAATCCGAGGTCCCTCCGGGCCGAGGGTATCCATAAAGGATTTCCACTGGGTAAACAAAAAAAAAAGGAATAATGCTAACTGAATTTTATTCACCTCCGTTGTGGCGTTTAAGCGTCAAGCAACAGACATACGCTTATATGGGTCTACGCCTGCGCACGCGCATGCCCTTGATTGGATGGGGTCGCGTCAACAGGCACATATTGCGAACTGTTTGCGTACCAGCCCCCCGTAGCCAAGTTTCAATTCCATTATCGAAATACTATAGAAAACTAGGAAAATGTATGGAAATGACATTTCTACAATCTATTCAAAGATTCTATATTCCATGACAGAAATGTCATTTCCATACAGAAGTAGAAGTTAGTTTAAAACTGTGTCGCAGGTGTCATCGCCCTCCGCCGATATTTTATACAAAAGTTTATACTAAATAAACAAGTTAAATTTTAATAAAGAAAATAAGATGACACATACAATAAACCTTAATTTTGGGGTAAAAAGGCGGGACGGGATGTGATGGGATGTATATGAAGGGGTGATACTGTATTTTTTTTTTTGTTTTTTTTTTAATGTAAATGAGTGACGAGACGAGCAAATCGCTCGCCTGATGTTAAACGTCACGTTTGCCCATAACAGGTCTGCGTCACCCAGAATTTTGTACTCGCAGAATTCAAGACCCTGCGCGGCACAGCACTGCGCTCGTCACCCTGAGATATAAGCTGTTTAATCACATATTTGCCCTGTAATTTCACTGGAAACAATGCCCCTCTAACCGGAACACAGTAATGTTTGCACATTACTGCTTGGCGGTGGAATAACTGTCAAAGGTGTGGTACTTCCCCAGGCGCGCTCTGCAAAAGAGCCCTACCACTACTAAACTGTATGTGCGTGGGTGTTAAATACTCACTGTTTGCCCAGCACGGTTATTGGATCTCCAGTCCTATACTCGAGCATATGTAATTCTTTTTCGTCTCGTCGTCTGTAAGAAGTAATCGCCTGCACCTGTAAACGAACCAATTTAGTTAAATGCTAGAGGTATATTTGTCTAGCTTAACTAGCCGTTCAGTTAACAGCCTAGCCTTTTTACTAAACGCGCCGTTCAACTAACTGCCCGAGTGATGACGAATGATGCAGGCATCATTTAATCAAGCAGGTAGGCGAATGACTTTAAATCGACAACGATTAACTACTTGCCTAGCCTAGTTTTTCAATTGAGTAGGCAAAATGGATCGCATACCTCTGGATCCGAAAAAAACGGCTGAAATTCGGCGCGGACCAGTCGATTCTTTGTTTTGTTTATTTTAATTACATATTCACCACCCCATCCAAGGGCTACCTCCGCCGCCCCATAACCTACTATCACAGTGACTTTCAGGTGTAAAAATACATGTCTGCAGCTTGCTCACCTTAACCTACTGTAACAGTGACTTGTAAAATAAATGGCCTAAGCATTAGCCAGCCAGTTCATTTAATGTTGGATTAGACACTCCAGCTGATAATCATTCGGGAAGCTAGTTGAACGGCGCCATTTAGTAAGCAGGCTAGGCTTTTAATTGAACGGCTGACTAAGCTAGTTGGCTGCAACATGTTCACTGGCAATTGTTTAGGTATTCATTCATTTAATGAAATGAAATAAATTACATAACTTAATAATATATTAATTACCTCCTGCGGTCTTATAAGTCGTAACCTTTTGCCCAGTTCTACAAATGTGGGCCGCACGGTGGGCTCTGCAGCCCAGCACTCCAGCATGGTGCTGTAATAATCATCTGAGCAGCATGCCGGTTGATCCAATCTCTGAAACGTTAACGACCATAATAATCATTAAGAAGATACAGCCCCGAATGAAAGGCCTCCCCCTTTCATCCTTTCGTCCTGCTAACGGTTTGCTGTTAAGAAAAAATTTATTCATTCAGACCACAGCCGAACCTAAGCCTGCAAAAACAGCTCACTGTGCCCCATTCTGACTGCGCTTTCTATTTACAAATCGTCGTAGGTAACATCGTTATTCCATTGAGAGCGGTAATAGATTACCCTTTTTACTAGAAGCTGTTTGCAGTATGGTAGTCAGAGCATGGGGTTTTTCGAAATGGCTGTTTTTTTGGAGTCTGAAACTAACTAAAAAACCAGTATAAGATCAGTTAGAACCTGGTAGTTGGGCATGTCGACGGCCTCCAGTATCTGCTGGCCGGAGTGGCCATGCCATGGCGGTACCCCATAGGTAAACATCTCCCACAGGCATACTGCGTACGCCCACACGTCGCTCGCCGACGTAAACCTAAGGAACAGGATACATTCTGGAGCACACCTGTAACAAACACAGAAAATATAGTTCACCGCACCCTAGCTGCTCCCCTCAGTTTTACTCGCTGCCCTACAAAACCAATTATTATATTCGGGATAAGTATACATCAGTGTGTTAAGTAATAAAGCAGTTCTAAAAGCATTTATGGAGTACGATAAGTCCAGACCTCCATACAGTTAAAGCCCCAATTAGAAGATCACCTTTGTATAAGTAATCTTCACTTAACTTCGTTTAATTTTACTTTAAAACAATATTTGTTTTTGTAAACGTGATTTACCTGTAACATTTTTTGTTATTTAAGGTCAATAATAAATATTTCTGATTTCTAGCTTGGCACAAGGGCTAGTTAACGCATCTGTTTTCATAATAAGCTTAGCTTACCAGGCAACAGGCAGCTTGATGTTGTCGCTGTATTTCGACTGGTAGTAGTTCTTCCCAGCGCGCAACGCCCTCGATAGTCCAAAATCTGAGATCTTTACTAGATACTTGTTGAAAACCAAAATATTCCTCGCCGCCAAATCTCTGAAACAGAAACGAATCTTGTCACAAATATAAATTACCACACTTATATTACAAATACGAAAGTTTGTCAGTGAGTGAGAGACAGAATGTATGCACACACACCCTCTCCTTCACTCACTGTTTGTCTCTTTCACGCTGAAATAGCACAAAGGGTTTTGATAAAATTTGCAATAAAGGTAGCTTATATCCTGGATAAGTGGACATATATAGGTTACTTTTTATTCCATTATTACGTTTCCTGTAGGGAAGCGGAACAAGCGGATGAAACTGTGGGACGCAGCTAGTAAAATATAAAAACACCAAACTATTTCAGAAACTACACCATAGTTTCAAACCTCTGCTAGTCGGATGTTTATCAAACTTAGCTATTCGAGTATAAGAGTTAACAAGGCATAGTTAAAAATAACAGAAATAGCAATATATAAAAATTAAAAGCTTATAGCAAATATAAATTTGTTATGAGCTTTCAAAATTGCATCCTACTATGAAACTAAATTAAAGGTATTACATCAAAATGATCTATCGATGTTATGCGGACCTATAGTACGTAAAAGTCTGATTGCGTACCAGGAATCACATAATCATTACTGACGACGAGAAAGTAAACTACGCAGAAACCTTATCTAAACTAAATAGAAATGTTTATTTATCCAGAGGTAATAAATATGGCGTATGTATGTGGTGACTAATTCGATGAGCTATTGTTTATACCAAAAATTCTAAATTGTATTTTGTTTTTATTTTTTTTAAATATTTTTTAATTTTAATGAATAAGCGGGGTTATTAAATAACCTACTAGAAGGAATAGGTTCAATAACAAACAATCCTGTAAAAACATTATTGTTTTTGCGACTTGATCGTATTTTAGTTACAGCAAAGCAGCAAGTACCTGTGAATCAGTCTATTGTTCTCTAGGTATGTCATGCCATCGCATATTTGCTCCGCGAACTCGCAGAGATTGGGCACCGGGAAGTTTATGCGGAGAGAAACTTCCTGCAGGCACTCCAGCAGCGAACGCAGCGGCGCTAGCTCTGTCACCTAAAAACATTATTACATATAAAAAAAACCAACGTTGAAAAGGCTGAGTCGTTTTCACCAAACATAGCTAAGGACACTCCCGACTAATCCATCTTTCAACCAAAAAAAAAACAAAATCAAAATCAGTTCATTCGTTCGGAAGCTACGATGCCACACACAGACAGACACACACTCACACACATAGACACGTCAAACTTATAACCCGTTGTTGTTGCTTCGGGGGTTAATAAATACTTATTATATCACTTATTACATTCTTCGTTACAAACCAGCACAATGTTCAACATCCAACACCGTAAAAGAGAAGGATAGTTGCAGCGAAGATTCGTATATAGGGTTATTCATAAAGGGTATGCCGAGCCGAAAAGGGCTCATAGTACTTATCATTATGAACAACTTTTACTATGGGACCAACCGAAATTCACGAAAAAAAAATCAGCTGTTCCATAGAAAAATTTTAATGACACTCGACAAACAGTATGGAACAGCTGATTTATGAGCGTCTGCCTGTCTGTACTTCACCAGTTGGTTGAAGCCTGGGACTTCATTTCCAGGGTGCACAATATAGCACCCAGAGATATAGTATAGTGATACACTCAGTCATTGTATCTTTTCATCAGTGCAATCTTAATATATATAAATCTCGTGTCACAATGTTTGTCCTCAATGGACTCCTAAACCACTTAACCGATTATAATAAAATTCGCACACCATGTGCAGTTCGATCCAACTTGAGAGATAGGATAGTTTAAATCTCAAATTATAGTCGCAATTTTAATTTATTGCAAATTATGTATATACTGATAATTTTTACTATAAATTGACAAGTTAGCATCAACATACTACGGTTGCTATAGTTACGCAATGGCTTTTGACAGGACAACGTCTGTCGAGTCAGCTAGTAATTTTTAACACGCTTTTATTAGCTTCACCTGTATGTTTGTATGTTTGTATGTAACCGACTCCTTTGAGCGCGTTTTTGACCCACTTTAAACGGTCAGATTTCTTTCAAACTTTGTAGATATATCGAGGACCGATGACAATACACTAAACAAATCGTGTTTTTTAGTTTTTTTAACTATTAATTTTTTTTAAATCAGACAGGTAGTGTTCCGGAGACTAAACTTACAAACACACTTTTACCTATTTATAATATTAATATAGCATAGTCACTACTACTTACTAGTTATGTTTATTACATACCAGCATTACATTGTCCGAGTCCAATACAACACCATGCAATCGGACAATGTTTGGGTGGTCGATGATGTGCATGACTGCAGCTTCTTGCAAAAACTCCGTTTTTCTTGATTGCACACGGTCGTTGCCAAGGCATTTTACAGCTACTTGCAGCTGGAAAGCAAACAACGACAAACAATCACAACAGCAATACAAACACAATATCTGGCATTATAGCTAATATTAAAACAAAATTTTGCTTTGCTAGTCACATTTATGATTTCATTTACAGAGTTTGATTTTTACAATGTTTTTATTTAAGTTTCTTTTAAAACAGGCTTAAGTGTTTATGGTAACAACAAATAAATTCAATAATAATTATTGAATTTATTTAGAAAATTATTGAGAAAAACATGGTACAGCTTGGCGGGGCACTACCCTCCCCTCCAATGAATTATACTATCCAAGATTTGACATGCATGATATTGCATGAACCATTTGCAAAAACATTGAGAACAGTGCAAGTTAAACAAAAGAATAATAATTTAGTTTGAGAAGCATGCCAAAACCTGGTTAGCCAGTTGGCTAGCTTTCCAAGACATGAAACTTACCTGTCCTTTGTCACTAGTCCATGTGCCTAGCTGGACTATGCCAAACTGGCCCGTGCCAAGTTCCTTGTGAACTGTGATTTCTTCTATGGGTATGAAGTGATTTATTGACACATTCACGGTGGGTAATGTTGGGTCGTCCTGGGGTTCTGGCCCTAGATCCTGTGGAGCTTCTGGAGCCTGTATGTTCACTGGAATTGGTTGAGCCACTGGAGCCAGTGGATCCACTGGAGCTGGTGGAGGAACTGGCGCCAGTGGAGGCACTGGAGCTGGAGCCACTGGAGCTGGTGGAGGCACTGGCGCCAGTGGAGGCACTGGAGCTGGAGCCACTGGAGCTGGTGGAGGCACTGGCGCCATTGGAGGCACTGGTGCTGGTGGAGCCACTAGATCCAGTGGAGGGTCTGGAGCCAGTGGAGCCAATGGCCGGTTGCCAGGATTCTGAAATTATTACATAAATAAATCTATTGAGTACCCACACTGCACTAACATTTTAGTAGTTCTGACCTCATAGACTTTTTGCTTCGTAGGCTCTCTAATTACAAAGGTACACAGCTCTGTGGTGTATTTAAAGTTTAAAGTTCAGAGCTTTTTGAGAAGTCCAGTTGGTGTAAAATCAATTGAAATTAAATTAGGCTAACAAACAACACAGTGAGTTATTGAGGAGGAACTATCCTAGCAAATTTTTTTCAATATCGGTTCTGCTGTTTGTTAGCTCTTTAGATAAAGTAACTCTCTCATTTATGTTATCTTCTGTTGGATATACAGTTGATATGTCAATCTGTTCAATAATAATAATCATTATCTGACTTTTATTTGTAACAATTCTCAGTGGCAAGAAGGTGATAGGTAACTTTATAATATAACCTTGTTGAGTACTTATGCATGAAAGTGATTAAACAATGAAGCCAATAACTTTCTTATTCTTATTTGTGTTGGAGGCTATAAAACCTGCATCATGCATTTAGTAGGTTCGGCTCCTTAAAATACCAGAACAAGGTTCAGAGTCGCCGGCAGAACAGCTCCAGTGGCTTACATGGTAATGTTGTTGTTGATGATCAGCATGCCTAACCACACTACTATTATCACCTACCCGGCATATTCGGTGTGGAAACACTTTCCAGTTGAAACTTAAAGGGGTAGTCTAGTAAATAATAAAACTTATATAAGCCTATAAAATAAAATAATAATACTTACAGCAGGTTCAGATCTCTTAGTAATAGCTCCTATTATTTTCCTTAGAAATAAAAAGTATGAAGTAGGGTTAACCCTGGTGTAGAATTCTTTATATCTTCTTTGTTCAGGTTTCGAAAGTCCAATTTCATCCAAGTCTTCGCCCAAAACAAACTTGAGCTGGGATACTTTAGTGACCTTTAAAACACTTCTGTAACAAACATTTGAGACAATTGTACATTTACAGTTAGCTGATTCTCCAGGGGATATATTGTGTCACACATGGTAGAGACACAGACTGTAATAGCATTGGTTGAAATCAACCTGATGTTTGAAAATGGTGAGGCCTCATGTTATCAAGTTCCTTATAATAATTATTTATACATTAGTTTAGTCTAAAAAATTTCTTTATTTACAATAAGTAGTATTAAGTAGGTTTACATAAAGTACAATTACCAGTGTATGTTTGGTTTCCTGGTATGTATTACAATACAGTAGTTGTGAATACGATTTTCAAGCACGCAGGGTTTTATAAAAAACTTATAGAATAAACATTACAATAATAGCTGGCAAAAGATTTACAATTAGAATACTGAGAGTTATGATATAATACATTAAAACCATGTACGCTGTAGTTGAAGCGATACATTTTTAAAGTGATAGTTATTTATATTATACATTAGGGTGGTTTTTATTTTGCAACTTTTGAAAATTAACCACATCACACACCTAAAAACGTGACCACGTATTTTTCCTTATCCATCTATATTTATAAAAATGTTATGTTGATTTGTGTACGCTTCATAAACTCAAAAAGTTCTGCACCGATCGAGCTGAAATTTTAGCATAATATATAATATGCATCAAGGATTGTTTTCATCTATTTTATTCATTTTTTTTTCTACAGCGAAGCGTGGCAGCTAGTTTTAAATAAATTTTAGGGGTTGCTACCGAAGGTCAAAGTTTTAAAAATAAGATTCCTACACAGAAATTAAAATTTTACCCTTAATAATCGATTTTATACTTTAAAAGCATGCTGTTTCTCATATAACTAATGAAATGTATCTAATAACACTACCTACTCCCCTCCACAACCCCCACCTCACCTGTCGCTACAATACAAATAAGATAGTGATTTCTATCACTATCATATTAATATATGTACAAGCTCATTGATTTGTCTGAGGGCTCTGAAATATTATTTTTTTAAATGTTCCAGAACATCTTGGCCTAATATAATCAAAAGAACTTCAGCAGTCTCATCAAACACCAACGATTTAAAATATGCATGTGGTAAATGTAGAAAACACCATAAAATCATTTGATGAAAAACAGGTAAAACATTATTAATCTTGTGGTGATTTAAAGTGGTGGTTGAATAGTTGCTATTTCATATATTTATATCTCACTGAATAGTTTTTGACTTGAGATTAGTCTCTTTCTAATGGGTTGATTCTATGTAACTAATACAGTGGCAAGACAGTTCGTTCATACACATTATTTCCCGAGCAAACTAGTCATGGTTCTAGTGACTATCTGGCCACATCAAAATTTTTATACAAGTACTCGATGGAGGGCACTGTCTCGCCACTGTACATGTGTAAATCAACGTAATGGATATACCAAACATGATAATGAAATAACAGATGTTTAATTCTTCTTTTTGTTATTTACTGCCCTGTTAGTGATGTTCCGATATCATACACATTGGGACAAAGACATTGAAACATTAAGGAACATTCCTAGTGAGTTCTTACAAACTCCTAGGTATTTTGAGTGCACCACTTACACACATTTTAGAAATAAAGTATAGGAGGATTGCTAAGCACTCCTTGAAAAATGTGGTGGCAATAACTTAACATAATATTATGTAATTGTTAATTACAATAAATAGATGTCTGTAGACATTGTAATAGTTTACTGCAAGACTCTTTGAAGAGTTTATAGAGGGAAATACTTCTCACTATACTGGACTTTGACAGACATGCATTTGACTGACATACTTCCAAGTCAGCAACTAACTGGAGGCCATTGTTTAAAATCGATATTTTATTCTGCACGTTTTGGACTCGTTCGTCTGAGTATTTCTGACTGTCGATCATCCTACTGTGATTTCGTTCCAAAGTCGGTCATTTCGAAAGAATTATTCAGGCAAGCTATTCAAAAATCGGGCTGCATAACATCATAGAAGAAATTATTGATTTTATGCGCCACGAAATGACCTGCGCAACATGACTGCCTATTTTTAAACATGAACATTTTGGAATAGTACCTGTACAAAAAACATTTCATTCAAAACGATCGACCAGCAAATTATGCAGATGTTAAGGACTTTAACTGTTGACAGACAATGCAATTATTTAAACGTTAGGTATCCCTTACCTAAACGAATCATGATACTGCTCAAGGTCGATAAGTGCGAGAAAATCGTACAGGTTTTCTCCGTTATCGCCTACACACTCTGAAAATAAGGGAAAAAATATGGATAAACCAGGACTTAAAAAAATCAGTCACAGAGGCGTAAAAAAAAGGATATTAGTCTAAAACTTACCCATTTTGTCGTGAAAAGTAGCACAAATGGAAATCAATGGAGTGTTTACGGGTAATACACAAAAAACCACGATTTTCTTAACATTTTCACCAAGAACAAGAAAGGCGCACCAAGATGCAACAAGTATTTTATAAAATCAATGAATTCAGAGCAGTGTTGCCAGCTAGATAAAACGAACAGCTATTCATATAAAAAAGACTGAGCTCTTTTTGACAACATAAGCAAGAATTATATCTGTCAATGTCAAAAAGCTAGATTTAATGACAGTCGGAAAAGTGCCAAGCATGGACGAATGTTTCCTTGTTTTTCATGAGGTTTGTCAAAAATGGTAAAATGTGAAAGATATTGTAAGATCGTGAACGTCACGATACTCTGTCCGAACAAAAATTAATTGTAACGAGTCAGACAAAACATTAAATATTCACAGAAAATAATATGAAAAGTATTTTAAACACTAAACCCACAGATTTTTTAATTAAAAAGAGCAAGAATGGCGTATATTATTGTGCAGTGTTCTGCCATTCAAGAACACTGGAAGGAGAAAAAGTCTCAATAGTAAAACAATGAGTGCAATTCATATAAACTAGAGCATTAATTTCGTAGCTAATAATTATATATCCATAATTTGAAATGCTTATTTTGCTTAAAAACTATGTTTTGAACATAATAAAATCCCACAAAAACTAATACATGAAACGATAAATTTAAGACTTTTACTCCCATAAGTCCTGTCCATGTAGTGTATTAAAGGTACGTCCATGAATCTGGGTCGGCCTTCATTTCAATTTACTTGAGAAAGGAATAACAATAATTAAAGAGCTGTCTAGTTATTTAGTTTGGTAAATGGTACAATAGCGTATGCATTTTTTAAATTTGGCATCAACATTTTGCTTGACTGTGGTGAAATTCAGTAAAACTTGAAAGTATTATTTATCCACGGAAAAGAAAAAACTGTTTTTTCTTTTCCGTGGTATAATAATATACTATATCACTATTCACTACACAATAACACGAAATTAATAAGCGCGTAAAACATTGATTTATTTATTTTTTACTTGACGTTGGATGTATGAACTACATGCTAAAGGCAAAATGGAAAATACCCAAAACCTTCAGAATTACGGTTGTCAATGACAAAACATGGTATATGTCATTTAGATCTTATGTCTTGAAGGTGCTACTAGTTTCGTGCTTAGATTGCTAGATTAGCAATTTTTGGAGTGGTTTTCCTTCACCGTAAAAAAAATATTTAATCCTATTCTATTAATACGAAAGTTATGAAATACGAAAGTTTGTGTGCGTCAACTTGTGTTACTAGGTATTTCTGTAACTATTAAATTGATTTAGATATAATTTGGGATAGAGATAACTTACGCCCTGGATTAATACTATGGGCAATTTTTTATCATTTACGTAAATAATTATTAGTTGGGTTTCTGCCACTCTCTTCTGAGAGAATACGCTGGTAAGTTTAAATTTCTCATCGTATGGTTATAAATATCCTGAAAAAATAGTAGGATACCGGTACCTATTCGGTGAAACAAAGGTGCACTGCCACCTAAAAGAGCTAAAGTATCGCATGTTCTGTTGATTTCGTAGTACTACCCATTTATCAATTTCTTGACTACAAAAATAGATCGAATTCTATCGGGAATATTGCGAAATTTGTAACTTGCAATCATTGCTGTCAGAAGACGATGACAGTTCAAACTCAAGCAAACGCCCCTGGTGAATTATTATGAAACTAAAATAGAGAATTTGTAATGCACTTCCTAAGATATTGCGTTTTGTTTACTGCCGTCAGTCGGCAGTGACGCTAGTAGATTTCGCTGTTTCTCCACAACAAAAAGTACTCAATTGGCATATCGGTCGTAATTGATTTATATAAAAGTAAGTTAATCAAAGTTGAGTGGCTAGTCCTGGTGTAAGAGTTATCGTCACCCTGATAGATGTTAAATCTCTCGATGCCCAATTCAGATAACTATTTTAGTTCAAGAGGTTATAGAGTAACATCGAAATAATTTTTTTTTTTTTTATAAATATTTTAAATAAGCTACGGATTTCTGATCTGAAATAAAGATTTATTTTAGAGTTAAGTTTAAAAAAAAAAGTAGGTTATAAGACTTTGGCGCGTTGGAAGTTTTGCGTTTGGCGCAGATTAAACTCTTTAATCTGGCACCACTAACTGGTAGTTTGAATTTGAGTGTACGTAGGTTGTGCTTGTTCGAATTGTTCGAAAATATGGCGTAGGATTCTGTGCAAAATGCAGTGGGAGATATTTTGTACTTGTCTCAATTTTAAATTTTTTTAAAAGACAGATGCACGTAATAAGCCTTTTTGAATCGAGTAAAGTGTGATAGAACAAAATTATAAGTGTAATGTGAATTCAACGCAATGTAGGTATTACATAGAATAATGTAATTTAAAGTTAACTTACGAATTTCACGACTTATCGCTTTGCCATTTGTACGGTTGTTATTATTAAATTGATCCATTGTTTACGTATTGTCATACATGTTTTGTTTTACATCTGTTAAATCATTGTTTATAATACACTCGCATCGTTCTTAGACAGTTTTTTGCATCTAGGAAATAGGCTATTTTGTGATTTATTTTGTTTAGAATAAACTGATTTGTTATTATTCGTTAGTTAGAGGTTATTTTATGTATAGGTTGCCATTGGTATAGAGAGGTTGTGTTGTTGAGACTCTAAGTGATCTATGGACATTAAATTTCTCCAATGCTAAGAAGACCGAGGGTGCTGGTCCCCAGGCTGACAATGATGGAGCAGCGAATTTTACAAGGTAAGTGATTTTTTGTCGAAATTACTAACATTAAAAACTATTGTTAAAAAGACATGAACAATTAATGCTATAATTAAAATTTTGCATTATTTTTTCTTTATAAAGTTTAGTCTTTGCTGTAGAAAGTTGTAAAATATAGCCATTACCTATAACCCATCTGTACAAGCTTGTTGCTGAAAAAAAGTAAAGCTAGAAGGCATCATCAAAATAGGTAAGCTAAACCTATCTGGAAAAAACCACAATTTTTTCTTTTAAAACTAGCGTACAATACCTGCAATTAGACATCAATAATTTAAATGGTACTCCATAATCAGAAGACTCAAAAATGCATTAGGCTAATTTTTCAAGCTAGTAAAACAAGCAAAATGCTTGGGATTCTGATTTGCTGTCTAAGCTATCAAAAAGAACCCCATCCTATTAAACTAGCCAATTTGAGACGCTACCTTACTAGCTTAAAATCTAAGCTATTTCTGTAAATACGAAGCCAGAGTGACTGGCTTGCTAGGTTACCAAATAATATCCTCGGTTAATATCCTAGCTTACAAAATGTACCTCTTTTATCCAAAATATTTTAAAACAGGCCTCATAGTAATTATCACCTAGGACAAATTTTACATGGATATTGTATGTATTTACCAAATTTGTTTTAATTCCCAATTTCCTATCATTGAACAATAATGTACACAATTGTGCAGCATATCATTAAACTCTACTATTCACCTTTCAATCGACTATATTTTTCACATAAATACCTCATAAAAACTTACTACAGCAAGTGTCTAACGAGTAACTAAACTAACTTTGCTAACTTTACTCCAATAATTTATTATATTGTGGTGCGTGGTGGCAGTACCTACTGTTTAAATCTGTCAATCATTTTTTCTGTTAAATTTTATTCCAAATACTCATATCAAGATACTTTTGATGTGCAATTTTCTACCGGTATTAACAAGATGTCCCTGGTTGAAATTTTTTCGAAAATTTTCAGGGATAAGAAGTTAACTTATACCCAG
This sequence comes from Alcis repandata, assembly GCA_949125135.1. Taxonomy (NCBI): domain Eukaryota; kingdom Metazoa; phylum Arthropoda; class Insecta; order Lepidoptera; family Geometridae; genus Alcis; species Alcis repandata. The sequence continues at coordinate 8,777,328 of OX421221.1, read as the reverse complement.
GTTCAGTTTTTAATAATAAATAGGTAAGCAAGAAAAACATTCGAATTTATAATAGTGACAGCAACTTGCAGGAAGTTGCCAAGTCCTGAAAGTTTTAAGTTTTCATGCATAAAATGGAATTTAAAGTTCAGTTTTAAATGCAGATGAGGAAATTCGTGAAAAATGTTGCTAGACAGGAAGGTATTTATTTAAATTTGATACTTCATTGTTTTTAAAGTAATAATACTTTATAAAAACTAATCTTTATACTTTACTAGCTGCGCCCTGCGGTTTCACCCGCGTTTTCCGTGATAAAAAGTAGTGTATGTGTTAATCCAAAACATGAACAACCTTCATTAAAAATTTCATGTAAATTCGGTCTGCCGTTTTTGCGTGAAAAAGGAACAAACTTACATACATTCTTTTACAAATTTACGCGTTTATAATATTAAAAGTAAGATAGTAGGATATTTTGTAAAACTTGATTCACAAGACTATAATGGTTTTATAAGTTATTAGTTGTTGTTAGTTATACTCCTAGTAAGTTATGTGAAAATGAATTAATCGATATCTACAATGTAAAATACTAATTGACCAAGTAAGCGACGCATCTATGCATTAACTAGCAAAATAAGCTTTCATCTGTGCCGTGTTTGGGAAAAGGGAAAAGAGGAGAATATTAACAAGTTGATTATGAAAACATTTATCGGTAATCGACAAACGAATAGTCCGATTTTTAAAATCCTGGCGCTAATGGAACGCCCCATTCTCACCTAGGAACGAATCTGATAAAAAACATCTTTATCGCGTGACACTTCTCGCCAGAAGCTCGCGGACCACTTACAGAACAGATTTGTTTATCAGGCGTTTATGCTTAAGAGGGTTTATCGTTACAAACTTTGTTATGAGGAACGCCGCTATCATATTTGTTTCTGAGTTCATATTCAGTCTTTGAACAAACAGCAAAGTTACATTACATCAGGACGTGTAATATAACATGAAGAAATTTAGTACCTCGAAGTGGCGACCGCAAAACATTACGCGCACGATTTTGAAATGTTAAAGAATTCACAATTTTAATACTAAACAGTTACGGGTATGACGGTTAGCATTGGCGAGCGACGGGCTAAAAATTACGATTAATTTATTGCGTAGGCATTTCTATATCAACTTAGAATCAATATTTAAGGTATTGTTATTGGTTAACGCATGCCGCGTGAAAATTACAATCTACGTTGTAATCTCTTGAATTAATACTTCACCCATTTTATCAGTTTGAGCTTCGTAATCCGGGGCAACGGGGAGTGTAGCCTAAGCGATAAAAGATAATATAATACAACTTTTACCGACTTTACTTTTTAAAATGTACTGTTTTGCCAAATCTGTCTAAGCGAAGTATCACGAAACACCTCTGCCAGTGAATTTACTAGGTACGCATAAAAATAACTTTTTATCTCAAGCCAGGTATCGAGTGCAGCGTATTGTCGCGCAGGGTTTTGAACTGTTAAAGTTTAACATTCTAGATGCCACTGAACTGTTATAGGCAAGCGTGGCGCATACCGTTACGCTACGATACTTGTCTCGAGCGATATTTGCCTGGTCACTGAATGGCATAAAAAGGTGGAATCGACTCTATGCCAGCACCAAACGTTCTATGCAGCCCCCTAGCCAAGTTGCAATTCTATAATCGAAACGATATAGAGAACTAAGACAATGTATGACAATGCCATTTCTGTAATACAATGTAGAATCTATAAATAGATAGCAGAAATGTCATTCCCGTACATTATCCTAGTTTAATAACGTTTCGATTATTATAGAATTGTAGCCTTGTAGTAGGGCAGGGTTGTGGCTTGGTCTCTTCTTAACACTTTGGCTGCGGCTAGTAAACACATGCGCTAGCCCCAGGCGCGGCTACTAGTCAAACGCCTTGTTCCGCGTCGCGCAAAGGAAAACGCAAGGTATGTGTTTCCCGCAGCCAAAGTGACGTACAGCCGTACAACAGTAGTTGTGGTTCAGTATCTGGCGACGCTTAAACGGCTTACTCATTAATAACTCTAGTTTACAGATTTTCACTGTGGGTCATCATGACGCTAAGTATTTTGATATTTGAAAGAAAGAACTTTGATAGGAACTTGAAAGGGACTTTGATAGTTTGGTTCTCATATCCTCCCGTCGTAGCCTCGTTTAGTTTGTAGCTGCTGGTTTGAGATTAGTACCAAATAGTCTCTCCTGTTGTCGTGCTTACAATATTTGATAGTTAACGCCAGTTGTAGTTCAAAACCTAGCTTCTCAATAAAAATAAGTCGTATAAATCGTTGCCTTGTTAGCAAACAGCTTATTTTCTTCATGTAAATATATGTACGAGGAATACGGCTTAACGAACAATTTCACCTCGACGAGGTGCAAATTTTATGCAATTTACTCCGGATTCGCCGGTAACCTAGTTTTCTTGCAATTTATGTGCCTAGTTGGTTCCCTGAAGCGAATACATTTGAATTATGTTTTGTTTCCATGCTCAGTGTTATTGCCTAATGACCTGCAGACTGATTCAGCTCTCCGAACATCGAATGTATACGACGATTATCTTCGAAAAGTCTTCCGCCTTCGGAAAGAATTCGAAGACGGGAATTTTTCGCGATTCATATCGTCGGAACGTGGTCGGATTTTTTTTGAATTTATATGTCAAATCTCGGAAAGATTTGACATATTCTTTCCGTCGAAATTCTTTCCGTCGACATATTCTACTCTTCGAATCTCAAAACACTGACGCCATCACTTTTCTTGCAGAAAAAAAAATTTGGTTAGGTGGCGGGAATCAACATGTTTCCACTGTATACCTAGGTACTTTTTTTATTTTAGAAATTAAGTGCTAAATCCAAGTGTCATCAGTGGTTATAAATATAATAATTAAAAAATTTAAAGACATTCATTTGAAAAGTCTTCGAATGGCCTGACGAAATTTCGACACCTTTGTGTTTGCGTTCTGCGGAAACCAAACGCGGCAGCAATCTTTCAAACTCCTTAGACATGGCTAATTGTAAAGTTAAAATACAATGTTCTTACACGGTTTAAATCCTTACATATTTAGCAATCTCAAGCTCTCTTAATCCACGGACATATAAACTATTTCTTTGGAATTATCGACATTTGCTTGCAAAATGGACATCACAAGCTCGAACCTTCTTGGGTCACCTTCCATGCCTTTTCTACCATGTTCGAATAAAGCTGTCCGTTTTGTCACTATTTAATTATTAAGGCATAAATCCCTTTTAAGTAACCATGTATTAATAGTTGATTTTATCGTAATTATTTTTAACAAATTATTCAGTCATTGCTCTGTTTTTTCTGTTCTCTAATTCCAAGCTGATGTTCCGGAAGTGATTCAAAATTAAATAAATAAATAAAAGATCAGCCAAACTCTGTAAAATTTTGTATTTCACTTTTAAATTCATTGAACCATCATAAAATTATTGCTGTACTTCTATTATTTATACTTTAGGCCGAGAACGTTTCAAACGTCCCTCCTAGACCAACAAATGGCAATTATTGAGGCGTTGTTCGACCGGAATTAATAATTCCAATCGAATTTCGGAACTTGACGTGGGCGATTCCTTGCCGATTCCACGCGGATAACACACCACGGCGCGATAACACTTGAAAAGATGGACAAAATAATGCCCTACTTAGTCTCTACCCATCCCAAACTTATCGATAATATCTGACGAAAACATTTTTTTCTGATTCCCCGACAGAGAACTTTTGCATAATATATCTAGAAAATTCTTATCATCTGGCAACATTAGGAGTGACCCTCGATAAATATGTCTGGTCGTAATTTACGTTGTTTTAATAGAGCGATATAATACGCTTGGTGTTCCCTCTCATCTCAAGAGACAAATGGACTTTTCAAGTCTGTAATAGAGTCCCATTTGGAATGGAAATTACCATACGGTTTTTCACGTACCAATATTTCAGTATGACACGGGACCATTACTAGTTGACCGAGAGGGCAACGTCGGTAACCTTATCTCATCAAATACCAGCCGAAGACTTCCTATGAGGAGCGGGATAAAAAATAACAAAAGTTAAGTAAGCAAGGTATTGCGATGGCACAAAAATAAACCATAGTGAGAAGATTTATTTTTGATTTATTCAGTATACAGTAGTATAGAGTAATTGCACAATTATAGATGTTGCATGGTACGAGTACATAGTTGAACATGAAACATGCATTACCTATTATTGCATTATGTCCTCTACGTTCGTAACACTCAACTATAATGCCCGTAATTTCGTTTCTGACTTGCGTCGCGTGAGTGGACCAAGTAGTGAGATAACCCACTTAGAACCTTAGTACTAGAGGCCGAGACATCGACACACTCAATTAAACGGTTAAAGCGCAGGATTGTTGCTAACTAATGTTAATAGATTTCAGTATGTGATGTGATTGCTAAGTTATCATTGATATGGGTATAGTTTTTCGTCATTGACGCGGCACTACAAAACGCGTAGGTGGAAGCTAAGTAGCGACTAGGGTGTGTGATAGAGCATGCAGTGTCATATGTGGGCGAGCAGTCTACCTATCTGAAAATACTGATATTACATTTATAGAGGTATAACTCGTACAAAGGAAGTCATGTTTTGAACTCAGCGTCTATTATAGAAATTATTTTATAACAAAATTCGAAGACGATCAAAGTGAAATGTCGCCATTTAGTCTAGCTTATAACCAAATTGGAAAATGTGTTTTATAAATAAATCATTCTGTGTAAGGGTGGTTTATGAAACAAGCGTTGTCTTTGCCAGGGTTGATAATTTGATCCTATTCATACATATCTAGATTTATTTACAGACAAAATCATTGAAGATTTATTATACGGAATTCTTTGTAATGAATTATAAAAGTGTTTCTCAAAAAAATATTTCAACTGTGAATGAATATCAATTCATTGTCATTAAAAATATATGTACACTTCAGTTCTTTGAAATGGAACTTTGCACCTACAGTTACATAAGATTCTTACGACATCCGCAATCAGAGCGTCCAGCTCGTCCGTTCGGTGAAACGTTTCGTTTATTGCCTGCTATGCTGATGCAATTGTTTGTTTATTTAGGTATTTGCTAAAGTTGCTCACAACTACTTACTCTTATATCTGTTAGCTAAGCGACAATAGCCGACATCACCATCCCTATCATCATCATAAATTATGAACCCACTGCTGTTGAGTATAAACCTCGGTGAAAAATCTGATCCGGTCTTCTGGCCGTCTCGTTCACTAGCTAATGATCAGTCCGGAAATCGCTTTACGTTCCGCGGCATCACTTCTGTGACTGATTTGATCCACTCTCTATCTCTAGCCCCGCCCAATTCTTGATCCGTTTACCCGCAGCTTCGACATCGAAATTCTGTTAGATATAAATCTTATCCCTACTTCGGTGTAGCCTTGGAATTTAGATACCTCCATACCGTAGACGCTTAGTCTCATGTTAAAACAGCTTTTGACGACGCTAGGGAAAGAACAATAGTGCTTCCGAATCTTGAGCTGAAACGTAGTATGGACATTCTTACCTACTAATATTGCAAATGTTAAAGTTTGTATGTTTGTTGCTCAATCACGCATAAACGGCTGATCGGATGTGGATGAGATTTGGTTTGAAAGTAACTTATAACCTGGATTGACAAAAAAGTTACTTTTTATTCTAGAGAATGCGGATGAAATCGCAAGGCACAGCTAGTAGTATAATAAGTGGCTGGAGGCGGGCTGCGGCGCGGCGGGCGGTGGGTGGCCAGCTGCTCGGCCACCGCTATTCTCTTGGGGGACACATTTTAGAAATCCGTGAATAGGTACTAGCTATTGTAGCAGATCAGTTCAGCAGTCGACTGGAAATGTTCAGACAAAATGTTATGTAATTGATGTCTATGGCTAGCAATGTTGTGGCATGACGCATTTCGTTTGCAATCCTTAAGATAAATCAATGCTGATTGAACTTTAATTGATTCTGACTGGCAAGCTCGCGCATACGGAGGCAGAAACAGATTAAAGTGGCGCCTGAGTTATGCTTGCAGTGTCGTAAACACGTCGTATGTGGTCTGAGCTTGATCAAATTTCAATTCAGTATAGTGTTTGTTTAGTTTTTGTAAAGCGAACAAGTCTGCCTTTGACTACCTACTCGTCTGTTGGTAAGCGACGACGTGACCGAAGATGGCTTCATCAGTACATCTACCATGAGTTTTTAGCCATTTTACTCGCTATCGACCGCGTTAACATTTTGTATGGCAAATTGTACAGCGCCCCTAGCGGTTACTCGTAGAACTAAAATCGGCACCATGAGTCGCTGAGTAAACATCGTATCGAGAACTAAATGTCAGCGAGTAACGTTTTTAAGCCGTTGCCATACAAAATCGGCACCATGAGTTACAAATTTGACAGATGCCATCGAGAAATACCGTCTCGAGTGTAGTTAACTTACTCACTTACAAATTGTAGCGTGAAATTGTTTCGATCCTCCAGTTTTTGTAAAAGTAAATTTAATTTAGAGAGTTATATTGTCTAAATAGTGTCGATAAAACGTTATTTTACATGAAACTTGAATGTTTAAGGCGCGAACAAGAAAAATCTTAAGCTGGCATGAGAATGATACTTGAAAAATTTATTATGAATTTATTTAGGAAGACATTTTTATATCAAAGAATATGTATTATGCTCCTTATGGATACTTTTGAGGATTTATTTCGTGACTATACAAGATTTGAAATCCACACAAAGGATCTTATTGGAAACAAAGATAGGTACTTACTTATGGAAGTTTCATTTTAGTTATAAATCATCCAAAAATGTACATTCCACGACTTTGCCGGTTTTATAATGTATCATCACAGTTATCACCATTATATTTTAGGCAGTTCAATTTACGCCGGCGAGTACCTAGCTACGTAAACAAACACTGACGAAATCTAAAACCATTGCCCATTGGACACGCACTTGACCTTGGCCGTATATTAACCAAATAAATTTAAAATCACTAACTATTCAGGCTCAAGCTCTCTTCTATGACGCTTTCAATTAGCAGGGTTATTTTAAAGTACTAAGATTTTTTCAATGTATCCCTTACTCCGTCTTTAGAGTATTAGTTGGAAAGAGAGAGCAATAATCGGTGTGAAGTTAGAAACGGTGTAGTGCTGCCAACATAACGATATCAAAATGTACTCGACAGAGTGAGCTAACTCGAGGAAGCAAGTTAACTTTTATGGAACTCATGGTGCCGTTTTAAAACAAAACAATCCGATGCGCGTTTATTCGGTCCCGACTGAAGTAAGTTTTCGATGGCAACTCATGGTAGATGTACTGATGCTTCTTACGCAGACTTAGAAGATACCTATTCACTCGGACCTTGAAAAGCCAAAGATTATATCACAGGATCACAAGGAAGCCGGCAGTCTGTTCTACTCCCTGGCTGTACGGCTCAGAAATCAGAATCGTATTACTTTCTAATAATAAAATAGACATTACTTCAAAATAAGCATCATTGGTATTTAATGCTATTGCCAATTCATAATAAAGTAGATTTTGTTGTTTTATTCGCTGAACTAAACAAATCGGACAGAACTAAAGATATATAATGATTTTCTTTTCGTTATAAATATGAAAAAGGATTTAACAATTTTAGACTTGTCTTTAGATTAGAGAATGATCTAATAAATGAATGATTGGCTGTGACATACAGACGGACAGACGCATGAGTCTCGTCATAAGGGTTCTTCTCCGAATGAGGTTCAGAACCCTAAAAAGAATAAAAAATACGTCTACATCTAATGGGTCAGGTTATTCGGGAATCGGGATACTTTTCTGTTCGGAATCTTCCACAAATTACATAATTGGCGATGACTGGCTAGTTGCAAGGATTGCAAATGAAATCTTAAATGGAATCTTATGACTGGACTACTAGCCGTTTTGGGTTTTTTGTCAGCTTTCTTGGATTCAGCTTTATTTGTACTCACGTATGATTAATCCATCGTATATTGTACTTCTCTGTCTTGAAGTCTAAGTTGTTTCAATATCTCACTGTTGCAGCGTAGCGAGCCTGTATTTCGAGCCGGAGAAAGAGTCCTCTTTATTTTAAAGTTCTCAATTTACCTTTTAAAATTCATTTATTTTTTTCTTCCAAATTTTTTTCATATTCATATGTTTCCCACATTTGAAAATGCACGTCCACATCTGGATTGTTCCTACTTCCCTAATATTACCCCAGGAGGAACGTGCTATTGAGATTGTATTTCTAGTTACAATAACTCGATTCCTACTCAACGATAATGACAAGATGAAAAACCAAATGTTATTTTATAAAGTTGCGAAAAATATAATTTCAAATTCTTTGACACTTCGCTACCTGTTTTGTGGATGTTTCGAATACTGAAAATGTTACTGTCGGTATCTGTTACTAAGAAACTGTGTCGGCAATATTCTACTTTCAGCTAGGAAGCCAGACTGAAAAGTTTCCGGACAAAGTGCCTACCGACGAAGAATCTTTTCCGCAGTTTCCTGAAGCTATAGTCGCTTTTGTGCCGTCTATATTTTCATTATTCACGTTGCAAGGCTGCTTTGTAAATGAATAAGAAATCAAATAATTAACCTAACTTAATTTTCTGTTTGTTTACCAACTTGTGCAAGGCTGTACCTTACTCTTATCTTTACGCTGTTAGATAAAACCTAAGCCAGCTAGTAATTATTTACGAGTGTTGAACTATCAAAGGGGAAACTGGTAAATTACATTTGTTAGTTGTATGAGATACGAGTATGATACTAATTAATGCATGAATTATAATGATTGACGAAAATATTCAGCAGTGCGTTAAAGGGTTAAATTGGATTATGCCTTTGATTGTGACACCATTTAAATAATTATCTGAGATAGAGTTTTAGTTTTACCTGGAATGGAGAGCGCGTCCACTATTTTACCTCTTTCAGGCTCACCAAATTATCTTTGAACATTCTTATTTAAACGTTACAATGATCTGACCCCTATTCTCTCAACTGACAAAAAAAGGAAACAAAAATATGCCTATTTGGCTACATAATTTACATTCCTCTTTTGCCAAATAAGTTATTTTCCTATTATTATATTACTGTGATTCTATTCCAAAATAATAAACAAGTTAAACAGCTAAACAAGTCATATAATTATGGTAGCAAAATTCAGTGCAAACTTTTAAGTACCAAAGTTATTTCAACTAACGTTTCACCGTGCCACTGAAGCTCGACTTGTTAGTGACATTTCAGTCATGCTGAATGTAAGCAACTCCTACATTTTCTACGGTATAGTTACTGGCAAAATGTCACGTCATCTGCAGACCTGGAATGTGCGTCTCAGGAGAATTGCGACTCTTTTATCAAGACAGGCGGAAAGTGCGTAGCCTGTCACGTTCTTGTACGACAACAAGTGACGACATTTTGTTGTGACACGTGCTAAGCTTAGGTTTAGGACTAAGAGTTGGGAATCGGGACTGATACAACATTAATTTGTTTGTTTGTCGCAAAATGTATTCTAAACTCGTGTACGTAAACGTAAGTAAATATCATTTTCACTTATGCTCGTAAAGTCCTTGTTTATACCCTGTGTGGGACTAAATCGGCTTTTTAGGCTCTAGTGCTTAAAGGCAACCTCACTGAATAAAAAAATACTTTTCTGCCCTAGTGCTAAGAAGTGGACTTGGCAATTTGAAAAGAGAAGAGAGATTTGAGAGGTGGAAAAAAGCTTTTTGTTTTTTAATTTTTCTTTCATGTAAGAAGTTACCTTGTGTCTTTCAAAATACATATAAAACTTATAGATCGTGATCTTTTGCATCAGAAACAGAATTAAAATTAAGATTAATTTTCAAATCGAAGTGAAAAGTCGAATGCATAACTCGGGCATAAAACCCGTTTTATCATCGACTATTACTCGTATATCCGCCCTTGCTCTCGGCTTGGGCTAGCTAAACGTCTAGGATAAAATAGCTTGTCTTATGCTCTTGTTGTACATGCACAAGTACAGTCTACTCTTTTCACACTAAAACAGAAAAAGGAACCCATCTGTGTGAACTTAACGCCTTGCCTTGCTTGTTTATCTCACGTCTGATTTTCATAGGAACTATCTATATTTATAAAAATGTTATGTTGGTTTGTGTACGCTTCAAAAACTCAAAAAGTTCTGCACCGATCGAGCTGAAATTTTAGCATGATAAATAATACGCATCAAGGATTGTTTTTATCTATTATTTTTTATCCATAGCGAAGCGTGGCAGGGAACAGCTAGTTTGTTATTATAATTACGTTTGTTTAGATTACGTTTTCCATACATTTTGCTACATTTTGATTTTATTGAAAAAGTTTCATGAAGGATGGATGCCATATAAAAATAAAAATAAAATTTTTTCGTTATGAATTATTTCCAGCCATTTAAAAAAAAAACAGATTATGCAGAAAGAATATTATTTAAAAAGGCGCAGATAAAATACTGAATTTATGCAAGTATTTAAATCAGATGTCCTTGCTAGGAAATCTAAAAAGAAATATAATAAGGAATAATATAACAAAAAGTAAACCTCGTATTACTTGCGTTTTAGACAATTCGTTTTCCAGGTTCGTGATGTGATTGAACGTCCAAGTCAGTTTGAATTTATCGATTATTTGTAGGTAGTGTTCCGCAAAAAGATGTGCTCTACTTCTTTTCCTAATACACAATGCATGAGCGCATTGTTAAGTTCTATAGGTATTGAATATGTTATATAGTTCTTATCTATTCAGGCGCAATCGCACAAAGTGCTAATAATAACTAACAAAACATTCCATACAGCAAATGAGATTAGGCATACTATAAGGACGGAGCATGAGGACGCCCGCCACCTTTTGTACAAGCTTTCATTTAATGTTTCTTTGTTTGTTTAGATCAAATCTTGCTACTGAATTTAGAATCACTTCTCGTTGTCCGATTTTCCCGATGGCAGAATAAGTAATTTATTTACAATTAGGCGTTCACCAGTCTTACTAAATTTTATTAGCTGACCCAACAGACGTTGTCCTGTCTTAACCTTCAAGCGGGCGCGTGGTCATTTGTAACGGGAGCGGTCGCGCGTAACCTAAAAGACCTATGTGAAATATCAGGGATTTAAAACATCAATTTATTTATAATTATTTATTTTTATATACTTCGGTTCATAAGCTTTTCCGACAAACTGTCCTAACATTTGTGTTAGGACTTATTAGCTTATTAGCTTACCGAAAAACGTAACTTAAAATCTAAAAACACATCTAAAAACCAAATTATATAATCCAATAACGTAACTTCTATTTCCTTTGGATTGGATAGCAATTTGGCAAAAATTACTATATTTCGATAGTACTAGCTGCCTTCCAAGGTTGTAACCGCTATTCTAAAGGATTGCTATTAATTTTCCCGGAATTATCCAAAAGACAAACTATCTTTTCAGTAAATTTCATCCAAATCAGTTCAGCTGATTAGGCGTGGGTGAATAACAAACATTAAAACATGCAAACTTTTATATTTATAATATTTGTAGGAAATAGAATACACGTTTTGCTTGATTCTTTAGTAGATAGTTTCCTTTCGAACTAAACTGTGGTCTAAAACTTTTAAACCTTGGGCACTGAGCTCAGATTCAGTATTTTCAGCTTTATGTTGTATTTGTGCAAGTTTTAAAAATGATTTACCAGTAATTTTTATAAAAAAAAAAACGTTTTAAAGCTTCATTCGATAGTATTTATTAATTTATCAAAAAATAATAACTGACATTGATTTTTGCGTTCCGGGGGGTGCGGAGAGGGATGGTGAACTGTCTATTTCGTTCACAGTGAAACAATTACAAGCAACTAGGAAGGGGGAGCATACGAGCGACAAGTAATAAATATGTTATAAACGAAAATGTATCGAGGGCGGTCAATTCGACGCCGCGCGACCGCTTGTGGGTTAACTATGAATATTGAATTGTCTTAAATTTTCTAATGTTCCGCTCAGCGTACTTCATTTTACCTTTCATAAGAACTTTCTGACAATAATTTTATTAACACAACAAAAAATAATAATTAGCGAAATTGATCCCTCCGTTCACGCGTGATGCGATGACCAAGGAAAATAGACATTCTTTTTTATAAATATAGATTTATTATTGGCTCGATAGTAAGGCAATCAGAAATGGTCCTTTTGCAATCTACCGTTTATCTTTTTCTAAGGAAATAGATCACGTTTGGCCGCCACCATAACTTGCGTAAAGAGCCTTCTTGTATATTATCTACACAATATTCAAAACATATGACACGCCTTTTAAGTATTTGCCAGTTGTGAAAATTAGCAAATGGTTGGATTAGATCGAACCTCGGATCTCGTTTCAATTCAAAAGTATTTTTAGCAACATTTGCCGACATGCTGAAAATAGAATGAAATCGTTTCCGATCATTAGTCTAAAAAACGGGATGATTTTTCGGTAATGCGAATCCTGAAAGAGTCGGACGTTTGAGTGAATAATCCGAAAAATACATCATATGTCATGTGATGATGTGATAATTAGTTTCAGGATTGACCTAATAGTTAAAAAGTTGTCTGTAATGATTGCAACGAGTTTCGCGTTTGCACTTATACGAAAATGGTCCTTTTTTAGTTTAGTTTAAAAGTTAATTATTTCAGTGTATAGTGAGTAGAAATGAGCTGCCAGTATGAAATCTTGCAGATTTGTTTTCAAAGTTATTCTGTATTCAGTCTGTTAGTCGTTGTGGTCAATATAAAGGCTGGTTAACAATTCTATTCTTAACTCGATTTTTCCTCGTGAATTATTTTCTCGGTTAGCCGATGCTCGCGTGTCTACGCTGCATTTACCGTTTCCCGTAGTTTCCAACATTATCGTACCTATAATAGGTCCCCTAGTTGGACCGATCGCCAAAGGGCAGTGCATTAGTGTGTGATAAATAATAATTTAATGACGTTCACGTACAGTTGTGGCTTTGTGGCTCTCCATAATAGCGATACTGGCTGCCCCGCTGTCGTACCCGCGCAGATATATGGTTTATCACGTTAGTTGGATGAAAACAAAATCTTAGTCTAGTTTCATAATGCTTTCATTTTGTCGTGTCAATAAAGACTCATTGTATGTACATTGTACCTCCTTGCTAAATTTTATCAAACTTGATCCACTTATGAGTCGTGAAGAGTGGACGAAATAGGATTATTTATGTCAGTAATTAGTATGACATGTCTGGATTTAGACATCATTTTTAATGGAGTTTGATTTGTCATAATGCGACAACAAAACAAAGCTATTTCCACCCTAGTTACTTTAAGTGAGCAATCGTGGGAAATAAGACATGAGCAACGGCAATTTTCCTTCAACAGTAACTGATTGACATAAATGGATAGTTAAGGCTAAATAAATTCTTTATACTGGAGTCAATAAGGGTGCTCTAATTTAGTAATTTTCTTTGTTGTTACCTCAACTTTCACGAGGTATCATTGAAGCAACCCTGTTTTAATGCAAGAAATTACTTTTCTTTTTTTTCTTATTTGAACAAATAATTTAGAAAAAAAATTATTGCACATACGTATAAATAGTAAATGGTACTTTACCCGCGAATAGTGATTTGAGATTGATTTGATTTTTTTGTTTATTCAAGTTTATGTTTTTGAGAAATAGTTAGTAGATAGAAGTATTATGTAATATAATATATAGTTATTAGAGAAATAGTAATGTGCTCACCAATTAATTTTACTAGCGAAAAGCGTTAGAAAGTGTGCCTGTTTATTAATTAGATTATTTTTCAATTGGACTTTGTTGTATAATCCTGATACTGGACATACTTAGGAACTGGCTTTACTTAGGAACACCGCTTAAATTTAAGCGACACTAATTAGTACTGCGCACTTCATTTTTGTTTTGAGCAGAAGCTAAATAACGTTTATCAATTTAAGCAACGTTTAAAACTGAAAAGGTTTGTTGTGCAGTGTGAAGTTAGTGTCTATTGGGATAGTAATGCTGCTATTTAGTGGAACACTAAAACATATTATACTAGCTGCGCCCTGCAGTTTCATCCGCGTTTTTCGGTATAAAAAGTAGCATATGTGTTAATCCAGACCATGAACAACCTTCATTCCAAATTTAATGTAAATTATTTCAGCCGTTTTTGCGAGAAAGAGCAACAAACATACTCACAAACTTTCGCGTTTATCTTCTTAATATATATAAATTACGTGTCACGTTGTTTGTCCGCTATAGACTCCTAAACTACTTAACGGATTTCAATCAAATTTGCACACCGTGTGCAGTTTGATCTAACTTAGGAGATAGGATAGCTCACATCTCAATTTATAGTACAAAAACATGAAAAATTAGAAAATTTAAAAATACTTAAACCATATAGCGCTTTGGACAATGTAAACTTTTTTAATGTAACTTTTGACATTTGACATTTGACATAGAATTGACGCAATGGCTTTTGACAGGACAACGTCTGTCGAGTCAGCTAGTAATATTATATAGTAGGATGTTTTTACTAAATAGCATTCTCGTGAATTCTCAAATTGCCAAACGCTCTCGTAGAGTAATTATGTAGACAGCATTCCTTGTAATTTGCACTAAATTCTAAACGGAGCTCTGAAGCTGAACCACGGACCGCAGTTTGCTCTTCAGCCGTGGTTTTCTTGATGTCCTGCACCGGCCGTAACCGAAGCCAGCCTAATAAAACTCTTGGTTTTTACTGCTTCTAAATAACATCGTGTTTTTTTTTTACTTTCACTATGTTTAAGTTTTATGCCATACTCATGCATGCCTAGACATTCTAAAAAATCTATAAGCGTAGTGAAGCTTTTACATTTTGACGTACTCGTAGTATTGAATTTTCTTGAAAGCGACTTTTTAAGTTGGGTGTAGGTATGTATATTTTCATATTTAAAAGTTCATATATCAAGACTATCTCAGAGATATAAACAAAAACCATCAAATTCAAATGAAATCATTGTGGTAGTTCACAATTGCAAATACATGCAAATACATTTTAAACGTGAATGTTTTTATCATTCGATTATTTTTTCCATGTCGATGAAATCCGCTGGTTTTAATCGAGTTCTTTGAAGTGACTTGATTTCATATTTAGCAGCTTTGTCTATTGTGAAACGTTAGTGATTGAACCTATGCATCGGCCATCGGCCAGTGACCGGCAGTTGCTCGTCCTATTTTTATAAGCATATTTTAAGACAAACGTATTCAAATAAAATGCTGATCCTGACTCGGTCTATGCGACATCATTT
Organism: Alcis repandata; assembly: GCA_949125135.1. NCBI lineage: Eukaryota > Metazoa > Arthropoda > Insecta > Lepidoptera > Geometridae > Alcis > Alcis repandata. The sequence continues at coordinate 8,762,058 of OX421221.1, read as the reverse complement.
TTATTCTAGTAGGTTTTGCTACCAATAGACGTCGATAACCTGAAAGTGGCACATTGCTCTCCGAGCGCAGTTAGAAGGAAATATACGGGAAATATGCAGGAAATACAGAGGAAATGCAGTGGGAAAGCGGTGGCGGGTCCAACCGGGATGCGCGATAGGATATAGCAAAGAGTAAAGCGGATAAGTAGGCGCGGAGAGTGTCCAACATATTGAGCAGGAGTGCTTCTGGCAAACTAAGTGCTATTGTCTGGAGACAGCAGCTGTCCGACAGTTGTCTTTAGAATACTTTAGATGTTGCACTACCAAATGCCATTGAAAATGTCAAGACTAGTATCAAGAGTCTTGATACTAGTCTTGATTCAAGACGATTAGTATTAGTAGCAGTAATAAGAGTAGTAGATTATTTATTAGTAGTAGAGTAATCTGTTTTTGTAAGATGTTTGTCTTAATTGGCCCTGTTTAAAAGGTGTATAAAATCAGGCACACGAGAGATGTAAATGGGTTTTAAAAATGTAGCTCGTAAACGATTAAAGTAAAACGTTTAACGACCATCACCGCGTATTATCCCCATTTACGTACCAACATACACGTGTGACTCTGCAACTGAACTGGGACCCGATTCTTGCGGGCTCGAGGCTTACTCGATCTCTCTCACTCTCCTGTGTTTTCTTGTGAGAGAGACGGTGACCGAGATACGTGTCGATTAAACCTCGAACGCACGAGAATACGAGCTCAGTCTCGCGATTAGACGACTCCAAATAATTATTTAAGGGTCGAGCGAGCACCCAAAATAAACGCTAGTGTGATGTCATGAAAGGTGTTACGTACCGCCGACGGCGACACGCATCTGACTATGACATCAGGCCAGTCATCTGTTCGCTCGTTGAATTTATTATTTTTATTACACCACAATTTGATCTGCTGCTTGCTGGCTGAGATCGTTTAACTTCCGTGACATTATTGGTAAAGAGAACCCTCAATCTATTTGTGAATCTTCGGCGGCTGTTTGTCTGGTTTGTCAGAACCGATTTTGTCAGAAACTGTGGCTCGACTTGTTTTGTAATTAATCTGAATAATATTAACACGTGTTATTTAGGGCTCTGAAGTAAGTTATAACATCCTTATAGTTTAGACGTGTGCGTCTGTAAGTCACAGTCCTTAAACTGAAATTTGGTACACGTATAAACAATTGTAACCGTTACTAAGGAAAATGCTGTTAAATATTTTTTCCTTCTCTACATATAAAGTGGGATTGATTAAACAAATTTTACCTACTCATACTCGTAGTTGCTAATAGGAATTCTAAATAAATAAGAGGTTTGTGAAAAGTATTTGTAAAAATTACTTTTCGTTTGCAGTCTCAATTATGCCGTTTTAGAGTCAGCCGTGAGCGCTATCGTGACGGCTAGCGGCTAATCTATACTATTACTAGCGGCCCGTCCCGGCTTTGCACGGGTAGACTTTGGGATAAACGTAGAGTAAATTGAAATCGGTCCAGTCGTTCACGCGTGATGGCGTGACCAAAGGTGTTGAGAATAATTATAGGAACTCTTTGTTATAACCTCTATTCTCATGCTATTGCGTAACTATAGCAACCGTAGTTTGTTGATGCTAACTTGTCAATTTATAGTAAAAATTATCAGTATAAAACGCACACTGTTTTGATAGATATGATTGAATTTGAACTTTGTAATAAAGTGCAAATTGACTCTTGGACGTTAGGAACATACCTATATTGCTTAAACAACAGTGAGTGCTTGCAATTCAATATGAACTTTATACAATAGCAATAAAGCTCGTTTTAGTTAGAAAACGTTTGTATGGGAAAAATAAAAGGGCTGTTTTTAGGGTTTTTCAATATTTCTGAGAGATTTTCTTAATATTTTTTTCCGTAAGAACCTTCTCCTAATAATAACAAATACAACAAAAAAAGAATTAGTGAAATCGGTCCAGCCATTCACGCGTGAGGCCGTGACCAAGGAAAACGGGTTTCATTTTTATATAATATAGATAGATTATAAAGAGGAAAAGTTTGTATGTTTTGTGTGGAATAAACTCAAAAACTACTGGACCGATTTCAAAAATTCTTTCACCATTCGAATTCTACATTATCCCAAAGTAACATAGGCTATATTAAATTACAAAAATAATAATAATAAAAAACAATAATGTAACCCAAGGTGTACAAAAATCATCCTCAAAATGTCTTTTATCGGATACGCTGCGGAAACTATTGATCATAGAACTAAAAAATGTTCCACATTATTGAAGTACATATTAATATCTACAAAAAACTTCGCGATACTATATGTCCAACTATTGCAGTTACGTCACTATAACTATTTTTTTACATTTTAAAAGTTGCTAGAAATGCCGACCAAAATCAGACCATATTGATCCTTATCTAAATAAACCATTTTGTATTTAAGACTGTTTTAATACCTGAAGATTTTATTTTGAATTATTTCAATCGGACATTCCATTCAAAAGATATTACGAATTTAAAATTGAAATCTTATCTAAATAAGTTACTGCGCGGCTCCGTCCTGCTGCGGTCGGCTCCCAGTCGGTCGGGGTCGGTACGCAGCGGACGCAACCGACATTGACTATTTTGACTTTTTTCATTGCATTTTTGTTCCGGTTCAAAAGTTATTTTTAGAACTACTTATGAATTATTTTATTTAACTTTAATTCACACGGGAAAACCCACTTTTTGATTTTTAGTTTTGTAAATTACTTTGTGATTAGACAAGATTGGCACAGGACCGGGATAAGTGGCGTACAAGAAGAGAGGCCTATGCTCAGCAGTGGGCGATAACGGGCTGATGATGAACAACAGAAATATATCATAGCAGATATAGCCTGGTGACAGACGGACAGCGAAGTTTTAGAAATAGAGTTCCGTTTTAACCTTTGGGTACGGAACCCTTAAAATATCTGGACGACCCCAAAATCACAAGCATGGGCTAGGGAATGTACGCTCACTTCGTCTAGCAGAACAAAATGCGATATTATCGCAGCTATAAAATAGAAATTGCAACCAAAAATCTAAAAAAATATATGAAGTATTAAACTATAGCACAATATAAAAAAAAAACTGAGCACAAATAATATAGGCTTATAGATAAAAAAGATATAAATAGAAATAAAAAAAATCTACATATTTCCCGCATAAAGACACATTTACACTACGTTTATCCCAAAATGTTTAAAAAATGAATGTCTACCCGTGCGAAGCCGGGATGTGCCGCTAGTCAAGTATACAATGACAAAGCGCAGAAATATTCCTAGGGGTTAGGAAAGGTGATAACAGGTGTTAATAATATGTAGAATATTCTCAAGCCAAATGTCATTGCACGTTGGTATGGCTTCCTGTTTCTAAAACCGCAACAAATAGACAGTCTTCTCCTTCACCTCCTTTTTATTAAATTGCTCAGAAATAGGGTAAGGTTTTTGTAGCTCTCTCGAATAATCTACCTGTGTGTATTTGTGATTTTTGATACGCGTTAAATATATATGATGTGCTTTTAAATTCCTGAAACACTCTAATTTTGATAGAATTACAGCTGTTTGCGGATACAGAAAACTGTTGCGTTTGTTTGCGTTTGGAAAAACATTTCCATGGATAATACTTATTTTTTATCTCGACTTTAATCGTGAGTTTAATTACATCATTGAAGACGTATTTGTATCCTACACAATGAACCAGCTGTAATGGATTATTCTCGCTGACATCATTGTGTCTTGTATCCCATATTATAATTTTATAATTATAATGTAATTGATTAATTGTTTTGAGCTCAGCCGGACGCAGCAAGCGACAGACGGCACACATCAATGTATTTGATCGGATTAGTTTTAAGCTTGTAATTACGTGGTTAATGCGTCGCCATAGACCTTAATGCCTATTACCGCAACAATTTCGCGCCGCGGAGTTGCACTACGTAACGTAACGTAGGTACATAAACAACACAACATGCGGGCTTCGTGAGCGACATTGAAGGTTAACCAATCTAGTAGGAAGGTCACCATGAACGGTAATAATAATATTCACGAGTAAGCGATGGGAATCGCTCTCGACCCGATTTTCGCAATTACGCTAGTGTTTCGTGATGCATGTACACCCTGGAGCCAAGCCAGCCCACTCAGACGAACAGCGCCGCACCACTGTGACTCGTTTCATGACGCAGCATATTTTTAACGTAACTAACAGCGCAGAGTCGCAGACACACTCGCCAGTGCCAAATGTAAAGTTCACTAACATAGATTTGGCAACAGCGGCTATTTACGACGAGTGTCTATGGTGGGAGAATGATAGCGGAATACAATGGTACTCGTTTATAACGCAACATAAATCCCACCAAAAACATAAATGTAAAAAAGGAGAGCCAAGTTCAATACAAAAAGAATGGAGATCTAAATGAGTGCCAAGTTTTTCTTATAACTTCGGATATATTGTAGCCTAAGGTTTGACTTGGCTAGTTTTCATATAAGAAAAATGATGTTTTATATTATAGTATAAATAAATTTCAGGACTGACCATCAAACTTGGCACTCATTTAGATCTCCATTCTTTTTGTATTGAACTTGGCTCTCCTTTTTTACATTTATGTTTTTGGTGGGATATCATTACTTTTTGTAAAGAATTCAAATTTACTTCAGCCTAAAATCAGAAGCAGCTCCATAAGTTGTCGAACAAAGCATGCTTGCTCGATACTCTTCTTCAGAGCAGTAAGGATCTCCGTTTGGACCACTAGTATACAAACTTAAATCATACCAGTTACGACATACATGCTCTACAATAGTCTCACGCAACCTATTTGTTTGTTGTATATTACTATGCTCAAACAAAGAATATGCAATCGAATGGAATAGGCAGCTTCCATCGGGAGGCATTGGAATTATTCGGTGTAAGGTAAGTGTGTCACCCACCCGTAATTCTATGGTACGACTCATTGTATTGTACGATATACGTAATAAAAAGATAATTATTTAACAAATTATACAAATAATATAATAGTCAACACAAGAGGCGCGTTTTGATATTTGTCAACGCGACGTAACTATAGTGATGTTACCATACGACTCGGTATTTGATACTCACTATAAATCGATTCAAGTTTGTATGAGTATTTGATCGATTTGATTATGTATTGTAAGTTTATTGGATTAAGGTTTTGATTAGAAAATTAAACTTAAACTTTAATATTTTAGGTATTTTGAAATGGTTCAATCAAATGGTACAATGTCAAATAAAAAAGGTCAATTTGTCTTTAATTTAATATTTTTAGTTACAAAACATTCACTCAATCACAATAAATGAAGAAAAAGCGAAAGTTAGTAATTCACTCTGTGAATTTATTTGCGTGCATTGCTTCGTGATATTATTTTGAACTTTTAGACTCGAATGCGAGTAAGGCATCATTCACAAAACCTCCCGTGACTGATCCAGCTGATCAATATTTAATTACGATTAAAATCGAATGAAGCTGGTGAAATTCAGTAATTAATTGGTTACAACACTAATATTTGAAAAAGAAGACTGAGAACGAGAAATAGAGAACTCTTTTTGAGAGTTTCGTTTTAATTAGACATTTTCTCAAGAAAAACTATTTGTTACCAATGAGTTCTCACTTTCAAACTCATTCAGTCGCACGCACTGCTCCCACCCCACTGCTGTGCGACGTTGTACCGAAATGCATTTAAAATAATTATTTATTATAAGTAGTGATCTTATAGACTTGATTACTCGTTATATATTCACGTGAAGACCTTAAACTACACATAAAGACCGGCTGTTATAAGTTTTGATTGCTGATTGCTGAGGCACTAAGTATAAGTTAAGTGTTCCAAAATTATAATAAAATGATACAAATTTACCAGTTTCAGATTTTTTCCTTTGTATTCACCTAATTACCTATCTGCATGCCAAATTTGAACTTTCTAGGTCATCTGGAACATGGATATAGTTTTAGTCTATAGTTAGGTCAGTGATAAAAATTCCGATTTTCGGACTTTAATATCTAAATAACCGTTTGAGGTGTGTTTATGAAATTTGGAGCACATATGTATCTCGCAAGTCTTAATATATGAGCCAAATTTGATACGTTTATGTGAAATAGTTTTTGAGTTATGACGAGGTCAAAAGTGCCTCCAAATGGTTCGTGTAATATACACACGGTGCTGCTCGCCAGTTCTGTCACTTGAACTTGGCTTGACACGCTACCGCGTGTCTAGATATTTTATCGGATTAGAAATTAATGTAGGCTTCGAACGTTAAAATTCTAATTTGGCTAGGCTGAATTACTCGGCTTCAATGAATGCTCCGCGATATATAAACCTAGCTGTCTAAAAGTAAAATTGAATCGGTTTCATGAAGCGTCCTCCATCCCGGTAATATAGCGGTCAAATGCAAGCTTCATTTAACAGCATCTGCATATGTTAACGCCGAACTCATGAGAAATATCGACACGATTGTGTGTAAAGTCCTCTGGATGTGGCGGGATAGAGTTCTTTGTACGAGTAAGTGAGCTTGGACACATCTCTCTGTTAACTTTGTTAAATGAAACATGATTCAGTTTTTCCTGTTTTTATCCTAACGTAGTTTATTTTGTGTCATTGTCTTCTTAATATATATAAATTACGTGTCACGTTGTTTGTCCGCTATAGACTCCTAAACTACTTAACCGATTTCAATCAAATTTGCACACCGGGTGCAGTTCGATCTAACTTAGGAGATAGGATAGCTCACATCTCAATTTATAGTAAAAAAACATGAAAAATTAGTAAATTTAAAAATACTTAAACCATAATTTAACTTTAGCGCTTTGGACAATGTAAACTTTTTTAATGTAACTTTTGACATTTGACATAGAATTGACGCAATGGCTTTTGACAGGACAACGTCTGTCGAGTCAGCTAGTTCTATATATGTATAATTAAGAGATGGTCGTGAGAAAACGTTTCTCCGAAAATGCTTTTCGTGATTACAAATGTTTTGATTACCGGAATTCTGAACGATCTTTCCATAAGAAGGAAAATAACAAAATAATCTGATCGTGACTTTAATTACTTTTTGGTCTAATCTTCTATTGCTATAGGTAATAAAGTGCACGCCTTTAAATAAAATTATTAAAAAAAATCTTCTAAAAGATTTCTCAATTACTTGGCTTAAGTTGGAACAAGATTAAATGAAGCGTTATCCTTTTAAGTCGTACTCGCATCACACACTAATGTTAAAAGTAATTCCTCTACATGTCTGTCCTTTGGTGTTTGTTCGTTGTTCATGATAAACTCGCTCTAGGGCGGAAGAATAACATTTCAGAAAATGCGGAAAAACTGCAGGTACGATAACCTAGACCAATATTGCTTCTCAAATCGTTAGGTACCACACCTACACAATGATTACATAAACGAGAATGTTGTTTGTGTTCATAGTTTGTGTTCAACTTGTCACATCCCGCAATCAGAAACCTAAAACAGTAACTTAATGACAAGTCTGTCATGTGTCATGAGGCGGAATATACTGTGAGCAGCGGGTTGAGTCTCGAGCAACCGATTTTGTTGTTTCTCCGTCACTCTCATGCTCATCTCAATAAGTGTGATAGGTGAGAGAAGTAATGTCTATTGACTGAGAATAGACTCCGAGGTGGTTGTTTTGGCATTGTGCGCCGTCGAGCGATGGCTAACCGTTTATCAATCTGTAGCTACGGAATTTATCACATAACCAGCTAAAGCTTTAGATACACTAGGACTATTGATCCCGTGCTATTTTTTTTTTGTAAAGGTCGTCGGGTCTTCTCTGGGAAGAGATCATTCCAATCTTTTCGTGGTTTGTAATGACGTCGACTGAATAAGTCGTTGAAACGTTTTCCGATTTACAATAAAACATTAACACGTGTTTGTAAATGATCATGCATTGTTGCTGTGTTCGTACGTGGAAATGTTAATCAATGAGTTAATTTTATTGGTAGAGCAGTTGATCGTGTTTAAAATATAATATTGATTGTATGAATTGTTCTGTGTCGCCAGCCTAACTGATAAAACACGTCCCATGTAGCGTCGTTGCTTCCTCTACTATGTATGTCGTCGGTCATAATTTTACTTACACCGACCTCGGAGGTACTGGGCCAAATTCGCCTCGTTTCTCTATTCAAATAAAATAGATTGAAATACACGAAAATTATTACATACAAGTTTTTAAAATTTTTCGCACAACATTTTTAATGTAACTCGAGAGCAATTAACTGTCTCTGAATGTTTTACTTTTCCCCGACTAATCACGCTGAACTGGTCTTGGTAATAGTCAGCTAAGAAATAGTATGCGTCATCAGTCCAGACGTTGAGTATGCTACTTTATTTCTGAATTTGAGAGAAATGTAAAAATTCGCGAGGAAACCGCAGTGGCGCAGCTGACATGGAATTTTTACAACTATCTATACTTACTACACATACTTGTGCTAGATCCGATCTGATATCAGTCAAAAGGGGATTGAACAGGTTATGTGGGACGTATATTGTTAGTGATCAAATGAACTTTCCCAGGAATGAGAAGTTCGATCACTATTATATGAAAAACTTAATTCTACGCGATTAAATATAAATCACAAAGGAGGGTTGCCTGATGTTGAACGCAGCCACAGATGACCTGAAAATGGTTGCAGTCGAAACTAATACCATTTCAGGATGACGCAGTCAGTGCGTTTCTGCGCAGTGTTGAAGTTTAAAGTTATGGGTGATAAAGAACTGCTGTAACCGCAGTGCTCACTTTTGGGCGAGCGACTTGCTAAACACGTTCACTTCTATAAAAAACTTGATAAACTGCGGTAGTATCAGACAAAATGATAATCACCTGCGCAGTGTGCCGAACTCTCAGAATAAAATAAAACAATAACCAAAGAACTGTTCCGGGTTCAGACCGAAATAAACATCACTGAGCAGTTCTAATTATAATGCTTCCTAGTGATTACCAGCAGTGGGACAATAAAATTGGTCACTAATGCGACAGCATTATTAAAGCCCGCCCACTGCTCGAAAACTATCTTTGCATAACAGCTCATCTGACATTTTCTAGTTTGATAGTCGACATATCAGATTACTCGATTATGAGTGAACGCAAACGGACATTTAGTATCTCCCTCTCGCTTTAACTTGCGCAGATGCGCTGAGACTTTCTTCGATTCGGTCCTCTGGCAGAGTTTTAATGAGCTCGTTGACTTAAATTGGACGCCGGTGCCTAGGATGCGTAAAGAAGCGCGCTTTATCAAGGAATCGCTGCAGTGAAAGATTAGGTCTGTTCACGTGTATAAGCTAAAATGTTAGTTTTAGTCTGCGTCAACGTTTCAATCCTTTTCGCGTAAACATTTCGTTTCGAGATGATATGCTCATGATCGAAAGACGAAAACTAGTGCATAATGAACTGCGGCACTAATAGCAGAACCAGCGATCAATACCAATTTTGCTTTTCGAATAAATATTTGGACAATCAAACCAATTCTGAAAGTAGACTGACAGATCTTAAACTGACTAAAAATAAAGCTGTCTTTGTCATTGCGGTCTATATATAAAGCCTTTGACTTGAATTATTTAACGTGACATTGGCGGAGTTGCGAGGAATTTTCACAAGAGCCACAAACAAGAGTTGAAGTTGACTTGAATTCGCAGTATATTTGATCTACTAAGTTAGATCAAAATATACTCGTACTTTTGGATAATTTGCTAGGATTGATTGTCTTTTAACTTTTACAAATCCGCTTTATAAATACACATTCTACACATAGTGCCTATAAATACATTATAATAACACACTGCCAAGATAACGCGTTCTTAAAATATCGTTGACCCATCCAGCGAAAGTCAACTTTTCCTGCTAAAACATGAACCCATGCCATATTAATATTATACGTGTCAAAGTTTGTATGTCTAGATGTTTGTTGCCTAAGCACGCAAAACGGTATATTGATATAGAAGTAGGGTATAACCTAGATTAACATAAAGGCTTCTTTTATCTCGGAAAAGTTAACGGTCCTTGCGGATTTATGCGCAATAAAAAAACAAAAGGTTCAGCTATTAAACTACAAAATGACTTACTTATTTCCTGAAAATCTCCCATAGTAATGTGAAAATCATCAAAAAGTCTCACGGCATACGCAACGCATCTTAAATCCGTCATTTTTCCTACCTCTTCAATTGGGCGATCTAAACGACGTAAATAAACTTTTTTTATGGGCAACAACACTTTTTAAAACGTAAATTGTGTACGCTGTAGCGCTCATAACTTTTTGGCTGTTCGTATACAAGGCAACTGAGTAGCTTGTCGTGACTATTGTCGCATTAAAATTACACGTCGCGCTTCGCTTACCATTCATTTACATTCATTTGTGAATGCGCTCTGAGCCACGATGATTCGTTCGAGTCGTCAAGTATGCGATGCTTTTGTCGCCTGATGTACAAACGCCCTTATTAGTATTATTATTAGTACCTATACCTCTACTTCTATTTCTACCTACGTACGCACGATCAAAGGAGCAACTTGAGCGTATCACTCGACTAGCTTCCTTTGAGGGGCTACCACAATGTTATGTTTTAAAATTAAATTTTTAATTATTATTTTAAACGTTTTAAACACACATACAAACATGTTTCGGAGCAACATGTTTGTTAAGGAGTGATTACGGCTGATGATGATCAGTTGAAACTTGGAAGTACCCATACAAGTAATCCTACAGTAGTATAAAAAAAAACGTAAAAGTTGTATAATTGGATGTTTTACTCAATCACACAAAAACGGCTGAATGGATTAGAAAACGATTTAGAATACTTACCTACTTGTGGAGGCAGCTTATACACTGGATTAACACGTTGGCTTTTTATCCCGGGAAAATTAACGATTACTGTAGATTAGCGGGTTAAACCGCGGGCCGGAACTAGGGCAATAATATAAAATATGTATACTTTTCAAGTCGTATGGAAATACTTTGAGCTCTTAGTAAGCTCCTTTTGATGCTTGTGAAAAAAAAGTGTTGGTAAACCATGTAACCCTCCACGGGCCGGTCCCCCAAGGTCCTTCAAGCGGTAATTGGATAGTTAGTATGCAGGCTGCGAAGGCACGGATCACATTACGATATTGATAACGTAGTTGCACATTTTATAGCACAGTGATGAGCTTCTTTAACAGCTGCTGGACTGGATGGCTCTACGAAAACGGAGTTCATACGAATAACTTTAAACGGCGATTTCATGCAAAGGTTCTGCCAAATGGTTCTGTTCATGTACTCTCAAACTTACTGCATTGGTTAGCCTTCTAGTAATAGTTACTCGTATAACTTTAGAAGGAAACTGACATGATACTCTTAAAATTGTAATATAGTCCTTATTGTACTACGGACCAGTGTAGACATAAACTGCGAATTGGCACCTTGTAAAAATGTAAATATTCAGATATAAACTCTTTATTTTGCTCTCCATTAAAGTAAAAAATACAAAAACAAAGTATACTCGCAAACTAGTGCCACAAGTGGCGGCTTTCTCGCTAAAAGCTCATCCAAGCAAACATTTCATTTAGAAAATGGTCCACGTTAATTAACATTGACTGTTATGCAGCAGTTTTCAGCGCAGCGAAAAAGAAAGAAAATGAAAACATTGTCGAGAGAAGCCTGCGGAAAATACTTGAACTTTGCAAACAGAATTTTATAAATACGGAACTACGTAGTTGGAATGTTTGTACGTAGGAAGTTTGATCCCTGAACGCGTCCTTGAGATAAAGCTCGTTTAAACCGTTATCTGTTAAAATAACTTTTAATGTTAATTTTGGTTCCGTCACAATGTTTCTTTGGTAAAGCAACGAGTATACATTTCGAAGTGGCGTTTTCTGTTAAATACTAAAAGATTGATTGATAGGTCTCGGAAATACCGCAATAAGTACAGCATGGGGTTCTACGAAACGATTGAAAGGTCGGTAACGAGTGGGAAAAAAACCCAAGTTGGTGCTAATTGTATAGGTGGTGGTGACTGCTGCCTACCAGTCACGTCAGTCAAGTATTCAGTTATTCAGGTAGGTTCAGGTAGGTATTCTGGCGAGTGGGATATTGTCTCGGTCACTTTAGCTCTTATTACAAATGTCATGACAGGGAAAGGGACCAAGTTAATCTCAAACGGTCTAAAATACTATCCCAGCCTTTCTACTGGCTTACCGTCACCCACAAAACCGATCTCACTGATCTATTTCCCCAACCGATTCTGCAATATAAACAAGAACAATTCTTGAACAAACGGTTTTCAACCACTTTTATGATACCAATCAATTGTAAATAAAGCTACTTATTTGCTGTAAATAGTAGAAACGCTCTCTTTTCAATCTCGAAATCCTACTTGAGCCGCAATTGTTATTAAAAAATCTCTCGAGCAGTTTGTAGACTTGAGTCTTATTGATTTTAGAATCTTGGCGAACGAAAACAAGATTCTTATCAAAATAATTAATTTGTAAATGGAAGCGGTTCGTCTTTTGATTTTGTTCCCACAAGTGAAATTGTAAATAAAAATAATATTGGTGTGATTTGAGGGCCAGGGTCAAGGTTAATAAAGAGGGTTATAAGGAAAAGGTATGCTAAGCCGAAAAAGGCTCGAAGTACTTTTCATGTAAAATATTTTTTAGCTAGAGAACGCGAAAAGAAACAGTTGTTCCTTACAGTTTGTCGAGTGTCATTGCCTTTATCTATTGAACACATGTTTTTTACGCGATTTCAGGGTTGGTCACATAATAAAAATGGTTCACAATGATACTAAGAGCCCAGTTCGGCCCTCGTTTATGTTACCTGCATTTTATTTTTCAGACATTCTTCATGGTCATTCCCTTTGTGATCGCATTAATTAACTTGTCAGGCTGTACAAAGTGGCCGTAAGTCTTGCCTCTTCGTCTTGAATCGATAGTCGCTTGATCTTTTTCATTTACTATACCTATATCTTATATTTCCTGGTTAGTTTCCTGTTATAATAATTAATTGTGTTTTGTACATTAACGCAGAGAATAAATGGTACTATTACTGTCCAGCTTATTTATTCTGCATTAATTATGTTGTTGTGTATTATGGTTAAATAAATATGTAAATACTGATTGATTGTAAATGCATAGTCGAAGGTATCATTCTGATACGCCATCAATAAAATTAATAAAATAACTCCAAGAAAGCTAGCACACACATATACTTCCACATGTAAAATGTTAGCAAATATGTATTTCAAACTTTCTACTTAGTCTAATTTTTTCTTGTAATTTATTGTGTGCAATTTAAATATTTTCTATTCTATTTCGTTCTATTCAAAGTGCATTTTATGGTTTGTTGCGTTTCATATTTTTCTTTGTAACTCGACGATGCTTGAGTCCTGTCCATTCGACCAAACAAAATGTGCACAAGTTTCGAAGAACTCTTGGACAATACGTACGTGTGCATTCACGTGTATTTTTCGAGCGAATAGTCACCGACTGTTCCGATACACTAGAAAACTTGGACGAGTAAGACAAGACATCTATTCAAAACATTCAATCTCAGTTCTACGTGCTGTATTTTACAAACTGAGGCTCTGATCTTTATCGTAGTTTAAGTACACTTTGTGTACCTTTGAAATTAGGAGCTTTAACTGGTCGTGTCCATTTCATCGATTGTAAAAAACCATTGCTACTGAAATGAAATTGTAAAAAATAACCACAGTGAAAATAAACTGAGATTGCTTCTGACAGCTGCAGTAAGTTGTGCAAAGCTTCGTAAAGCTTAATGGAAACAATATTTTCCGATCACTTGGCTCGTTTTTCCAATTATAACGTAAGCTTATTGCCAGTACCTGGGTAAATTTACTTCAGTAAAATAGGGACAGAAAATGTTTTGCTTTTGTGCTATTTAACTGAGCTGTCAGAATCATTCTGAGTTTGGTTCGAATATATTATAGTAGCGGTTCGGTTCGTGATTAGACTTCTAAGAATTTCGACCCATATTCACATGATGATCAGGTGATGAGTCATCGCGGTTCTAACAGCGGATGTTAAAATGTTTTTTGGTAGGTTCTAAGTACGTTACATTTACATGATTCACCGAAACTGAGCTCATTAACAAATAAAATGTAAAGGAAAAGTTGGCAGGCGCTAGTTAAAAGAAGCATGGATTATCATAATCGGCCGACCTTTTCTTTTCCGGAATGGTAATTTACTATGGTCGTCCTAATAATATGTCCTTTGTGGCGTTTCTTTAGGAGAGGCCTATGTCCAGCAATGGGCAAATATAAGATAGGCTGATAATGATGATGATATTCTAATTATGCACTCTATTAATTTGCCGAATTTTATCAGGATCTAGATCGTTTAAGCAATTTAATCGTAATAAATAAAGGACAACAAAAAAATACCTTGTTATAAAAAAATTACAAAAAAGTAAAAACATAAAATAATCATAACACTAGACACAAGCAGTTTAACATAAGCAGTACTAAAGACTAAACTAAAAACACAAAAACTAAGTAATATAATAATGCTGAATAAATGTAATAAATTTTATCTAATACCACATTGCCCTTCAAAATCTACCAAGCTCGCTTGGGCTAAAATAGAAGTTTCACAGAAATTGACAAACAAAGGAACAATACAAAGTCTTAGAGTTTCGCCGAATTATCGGAAACTCGAAACGCAGTTAATATCCCCGAGTACTAATTTAATAAATCGTTACACGTGTAACATATTACTTAACAAAGGTAAAACGTGTTTTTGTTGGTCTTACAATCTTAGCCGCCTGCCTAGCACGAGCCGGGGACAAATTATCTTTATACCGTTTTTATCCACGCGTAGAAAAGCACTCGAAGCTAAAATATATTTATTAGAAATGTATGTTGGTTTCTTGCGAAATAAAAATCGCTGAAAGGCAATTTGTCCACGGCCCGTGCTACGTGGACTGGTAACTATAAACATAGTGTAGTAGGTACAGTAGCGGAGCTATTAGGACTGCAATTTAGCTAAAGACCGTCGTTCTTTGTGCATTTGTTTTCAGTACAATACGGACTACAGTTGTTGTTTTAAGGGCCCGCTTCCCGCTACGGTTTCACAGTCGTATATTTTTTGCATTTTCGTAGACGTAAATTGACTGAATTTGAATACAGGATACGTTTTCTTCACAATAACATGAGAGATGCAGACTGTGATTACTTTTAAAATTAGAGGTATGTTGTAGGATTCCGAAAAGCTGACCAAGCAAGCTGTTAATGAGCATTGATCTTATTGCCAAAGAATATTTAAAAAAAAAATTGGCTCGTCCAATTTTAACATGTTTATGTTTAACTATCAAACATAAAAAGTTTTAGACGCTAACTTTTTACATTCAATAGTGATTATTATTTACTTTACAAAACCCTACAACGAGCGCGTCTTGTATGTTTTCACGTATCATGTCACGTATGTTTTCAGAACTGTTTTCTCAAAATATGTAACAGTTATCTTATAAGTTTATAATAAGCAAATAAAACATACTTAGATTTTTAAGATTTCCAATGAGTGGTTATTGTCATCAGAAATGATATACCTCTAAGTATGACAGAGATAACTAAAGTAAAATATAATGAAAGTAAGAAAGAGATAGCTGTGAATATAATAGCTGAGCGGCGCTTTAACCGCTCGTCTTTGTAGATTGTCTGTCCGCACTGCTGGGAGCAATCACTGCTCCCGGGCCTGTTACCATGTCGTTATTATGACCTAAAATTTTCGCCAGTATTGGTATATTGTTGCGTGTACTACCATAATACAAACACGTGGGAAAGTGTGAACTGAACGGGCTACGCGCCAACTAATCAATACGTTATACTTTTTTTTTGTTAGAATCTCAAGGTTGAATGGAGTAGAAGTTAGGATTGGAAACTGGGGGCGTAATTGTATAAAAGAATCACGGAATTGTTTTGTGCTTTGGTTTAGAATTCGGCTCATCAATGTTAAGTTATCTCAAATGCATTGTATGTTAAATCGACTGTGTACTATGTAATGTTTTTTGAGTGTGAGAATATATTTTTCTGTTCCTATGTGAAATGTCTAAATTGCTTGGTAAAATTAGAAGAGCTGTTTTTAATCATCCTATTAGTACATGTAAAGCTACATATTACAGTCGATTTTTTGCTATTCTTGTAAAATACCTCGTATACTTTGTACAGTTAAACAAACGATCACGTAAAAAGTGTTTGTAATATTCATCAGTTCAATTACTAAACGTACATCTTCTATCTACATGTATTCATACATATATATACATTACTACTAGCTGACTCGACAGACGTTGTCCTGTCAAAAGCCATTGCGTCAATTCTATGTCAAATGTCAAAAGTTACATTAAAAAGTTTACATTGTCCAAAGCGCTATAGTTAAATTATGGTTTAAGTATTTTTAAATTTTCTAATTTTTCATGTTTTTCTTACTATAAATTGAGATGTGAGCTATCCTATCTCCTAAGTTAGATCGAACTGCACACGGTGTGCAAATTTGATTGAAATCGGTTAAGTAGTTTAGGAGTCTATAGCGGACAAACAACGTGACACGTTATTTATATATATTAAGATGATGACATAAAACCAGCTTCGCAACGAGTATTTTTTTTACCCGCGAACTTTTGTTCGCGTGCGTAATGTAGTTAATATGTTCCCTGTCACAAGTACGAACCGTTAATTCGTGGTTTTTCAAACTTTTGCACAAGTTACTCAATGTGTGTTACATCCGAAATAAAAGTTTTCGATTTTACTTTGTTCCCGTAAACCTATGCCATCTAGTGGATTCCTCGGTATCAATTTGAATACTCCCTGTTGTTCCGTTGGTTCAGGAACCGCCATCAGCAGGTTACTCCTGAAATCGTATCGAGCTACCCCGTTGCCTCAGTAGATGGCGCTGCAAGTAAAGGTTAAGGCGCCACCTGGCGGAAAAGCTTCGAACTAGTTGTCTCGGAAAAGCGGTGTACATGATAGACGGCTATACCAGTCCCTGAATGCTGAAAGGTTCCGATAGAGGGAATCTGAAAAAATATGGGCAAACGTTTCGTTATACCTTGCTAATAAATGTTTTCTAAGAATGATGTTTCTTCTCAGCAAAGAAAACAACTACAGATATTGGAATCTTGCAGGGTATTCTGCCGACTGGTAGTGTGATTGAGTATTTTGATTGTCTCTAGGCTTTCATCGGTCTGTAGGTTAGGTAGTCCAGCTTTTCTTGTCTCTTATTATAGTTTTTGTAGACGTTTTAACTACCTATGCCCAATAATAAGATTATATTAAAATACTTGTTGTAGTATTCCTTTACGTAATATATTTATATAATCGAGAAGCGGAATGAACTAAACCATTTAAAAAAAAAACTAACAATATTTGCTCTAGATATCGCTCAAGGAGCGGTATTAAATAGTTCACGATAATTTAAAGTTCGTCAATTTACTTACTGAAGCGTGACATTTCCCAAGTCGATTTGCATAACAGATAAATTAACATACATGGCTTTGGCTGTGTATAACGTTTTCGTGTTGGTATAACATTGAAGGCTTCTTCAGAGTACATTATAACGTATATAAATATATTTTACTAACTGTCCGGTTTCATGTTTCACGGTTTCACCTGCGTTTTCCGGGAATAAAAGGAGCCTATGTGTTAATCCAGACCATGAACAACATTCATTTCGAATTTCATGTAAATCCGTTCCGGTCCCATAGTAAAACTAACATAATGATGAGTATTATGAGCTCTTTTCGGCTTAGCATACCCTTTCCTTATAACCCTGTATATAAATTGTCATGGTCATTGTCGTGCGTGAGTCTTTATAAACAACCGTTAAGCCATGTCAGAGGTCTTCAGGCGGCCTAAAAATCTGACACCAGGGCTGGCCACTCGGCCTATACGAGCTTATTTAATTTGATCTCGCCAAAAATCGAAAATGAAATTCTCTATGACCCTGGCTCGATCGATTTGTTTTTCTTTTTGGTTTGTATGCCTGTATCTCGGGTGTTTTACGAAAAATCCAAAAGAATAGCCGAAAATGGAAAAACCTAAATATAGCTTTTTACTGGTACGAAGTTCATCGGGTCATTTAGTATCCTACTAATATTACAAATCTCAAAGTGTTTGTAAGTTTGGATATTTCGATGTTGGTTGAATCACGCAAAAATGGCGGAACTAACTTGGATGAAATTTTGTATAAAGCACCATACTCGGGATTAACATGTCCACTTTTTACCCCGGAAACAGCGGGGCGTAACTAGTTTAATTCAATATACTCGTATGTGTATTATCAGGATTACCTCGAGCTACCCCCGCGCCGCTTCGTGGTATAGCTTCAGGGCCTGCTTTCCACCTCAGCTATCTCGCTCGATCATATCATATAACAAACTGAATTACTTTTTTCCAAAAAGTAAACGTAATTGTAACCACAAAGAAAGCTTAACCATTTTTTTGGCGAAAAAGTGGTAAAATGAAATATGTTTTAGGAGTACTTTGCCAAAATAAATTATAAAACAGCGATTATTATTAGCGACCCAAAGTGGTCTTGGTCTGACACGGTTTGGACATCGCACAGGTTCGGTATTAAATAAAAATAAAATAAAAAATAAAAAGCCTTTTATTCCTTGCAAAAAGAGAACATCATTTAGAAAAAAAAGAGAAAAATTCTTAGTTAATCTTCTTTTGCAAGGACTCCTCCGCAGGTGAAGGCCTCCTCCAAAGAAAACCACTCTTCCCTATTCTTCGCTCTTTGCAGCCAGTTGGGTCCAGCCGTTTTTATGAGGTCGTCTTCCCATCTTATAAGTGGTCTTCCTCTATGGCGTTTACCACTTGGGCCTCTCCAACGTGTTATCCTTATGGTCCATCGCTCGTCTGACAGTCTTGCCACGTGACCTGCACATTTCCACTTAAGTTTTTGAGCAAACATTAGGGCATCGGTAGCTCTGGTTTTGCTTCTAATCTTCGTATGTCGTACTCGTTCAATTTTTCTAATGTTTAGCATGCTACGCTCCTGGAGCGTAGGTTCGGCATTAAAAGAAATTAATTACAACGGATGCAAATAGATTTGGGCTTAATTCACCAAAACAGTAGCCGAATTTTACCTACACCAATTAAAATACATTTAATCCAAAACGACAAACGAATTTAAACTCTATTCCACTGTAACAGCGCCCAATATAACTTGCAGCACTGACATTTGGAAGGCTAAATGCACAGACTACTAAAAAGTTACTATGGTTCAGCCTTTCTTTTGTTTGGTTATTTTTCAGCGTTAACCCGATATCCATTGTTATTTTAACAAAGTATTTAAATGAAACTTTGTATTGAATATTTGAAACTCGTTATTTCAGTTATCTTGTTTTTTGCATGCAGCAGAGACCTAGAGTGACCTCAATCTTTTTTTAATGTGTAAATACTGGCTAAGACTAATTGTTACTCTTGTTGTGCTGGACACTAAGTGCAGGAGTCAGTTTATAATGATAACGAGCGTTAGTGCTAAGACAAGTTCGGGGGGCCCAGCGCCATATGCGCTCGCCACCCACCCGATACGATGTAGAGGCCTCAGTAGATAAAACACATTAAGTCATTAAAAAAAATACAAGTTCGAATTAACTTTCTGAGACGAAGTGAGCCCACTAAGGCGACTAGGCCACTAAGCCCAAGGGCACAAAAAAGCGACATCGTTTTATGGTTGATGTACTAGGAATTGTACGAAACGCTTTGATTCCACTTTTATTGTGCAAACCGATAGAGTCCCAGCTTGAGTGTGAAAAGCTCTACTCGAGTATGTTTCCTGGTAGATATAATCTGAGCGCAAGTTGCGAGTGAGTTGGTTGCTTCTAGGAAAGCGTGCTCCATCGTAGACCGCATTGTTTCTTACGATCGGGCGAGATGGCGGTTAAACACAAACCTATCAATAATAAAAAAAGAAGAATAAAAAAATTAATTAAATAGTGATTTTCAAAATAATAATTAAAAGAGAACAGGTACGTATTCGAAATCCCAACCAAGTGATTTTTCTCTAAAAATGTAGGAAAGAGATAGCCCTGTTTGGGAACGGCTGAAAAGCCCTTTTTAGTACAGCAATATCGTGTTCTAATAATTTGCACAAACATATTGGATTTTCTCGTTATAATTTTAAATAGTAAACTGTCCTGTATCGATGGCTGCGCTAGCTGTGTCTGGGCAGACGGAAATGTACCTACATATGTATATAGCACAGTCTGAACTGGCACTTAGCCTTCCAGTTAAAAAGCAACTGCAATTAGGAACGAGGTAATCATAAACCCGGTACAGTAACGCTGCTGAGGTATAAACAAGTGCATATTATGCCAGCACGAACCTCACGTGCGGCACTGTCAAGGTTATCTTAGAAATAAAAACTGAAAATAATGCAGTTTGCACAATGGCATTTTTCATGGAAGGAATGTTACGGCGCTCGATACTGGTGAACGAGAAAGCGGACTTTTGAGCGACTAACTGTTGAGCGATAAACTTTTGAGCCACAAACTGTTGCGGAGGTTCTTAATTCGACTTGACACATTATTAATATGCTTTTATTTTGAATCTAAATGCAAAGAAAAAATATGTTTGGCTAAGAAACGCCAAAATAAAACAGTCAATGCTTTACAGTCTTTTAAGTTATTTACTAAATTAATTACCTATTTAAAGCTTATTAAATACTGGGCCCAAGTTTGGAGACTTTATTTAACAGATCTAAACTAACTAAAGTTATATCTGTCTTTGTTATTGCAACCCATTGGACAAAGACATCAACACTTTAGAAAACGTATAGAGGTATATTGATACGTTATAATTGAAAATTACCGTGAATTGGTATCTTCTAGGCAAGCGTGCTCCATCGTAGGCCGCATCAGTGCTTCCCATCAGGCAAGATGGCGGTCAAACGCAAGCCTGAATCTATATATATATAAATGAAACCCGTTTTCCTTGGTCACGGCATCACGCGTGAATGGCTGGACCGATTTCACTAATTCTTTTTTTGTTGTATTTGTTATTATTAGGAGAAGGTTCTTACGGAAAAAAATATTAAGAAAATCTCTCAGAAATATTGAAAAACCCTAAGAACAGCCCTTTTCTTTTTCCCATACAAACGTTTTCTAACTAAAACGAGCTTTATTGCTATTGTATAAAGTTCATATTGAATTGCAAGCACTCACTGTTGTTTAAGCAATGTAGGTTGTAAGTTTATAAAGTTATTGCAATTTAATTAGGCAGTACCATAGAGAAGTACTGTAGAAGTACTGTGTATGGCAGTACGAAGTCTGCTGGGTCAGCTAGTTATTGAATAAAAAAAATCTGTCAACTAAACTAACTACACTAACTACTAACTACCAATAACACTTGGGCTTATTATCACTATACTATAAACTAATAATGTTGCCAATAACAAGTATCTTATCTACTACCAAATGTGCTTAGCTTAATAACTAAGGACATTCTCAGCAAGCAGCAAGCTAAGCAGTAGGACATTCTCTGTACAATGAAGAAATATCGTATTTCACCTATCTTTTATCTTCTTCTTTATATATAAAAATGAATCCCTTTTCGTTTGTGTGGCTAAAACTCGAGAATGGTTGTACCGATTTCTACTTCTTTCTAATTTTGATCTGGAAATATTTGTGGAAGTTCAGGGAAGGTTTAAAAGTAAAAAATAATAGCGAGCGAAACCGCCAGGTACAGCTAGTTATTAATGTAATAAAAGGGACAAAAACACTGTTCCCGTGTTCTAGAAAAGAGCATTTGCATTCCATTGCACAACCACTTATTATTCTTTACACAACACTGGTTCGAACTCGAACAAAGCAATAAATAGTATTGAAAACTTTAAATTAGAGTGCTGCCGCCAACAAGGCGTGTCAGACGAATCAACTGCAAATGGTATTTTTACAGGAGAGCAATCTAAAGTTAAAATTTGACCTAAATTAAGGGTGAGTTCCCACTAGTTCTATTGATTGTTCTATTGATAGAACTAGTTGGAATTTTTTGTCCAAGTAGTTCCATTACTTTACGTTTTTCGATGAATGTAACTAACTGGACCATTTTATCCAATTAGTTATATTGCAAGATACGTGATTAATAAAGCATGCATGTTCCATTGCGAGTATTCCTAGATTCGATGTGTCAGGGATATCAATATTACCAGGTATTATATTATATTATTAGGTTATTAATCAAAACCTATTGGTCGGTAGTGCCACGGGTAACTAAGTAGATCACGGGAAACGATCAATAGGTTAGGTTATGTTAGAACATGAAAAACAACGCACGAGCCGAGCGAGCGTAGCGAGCGTGCCGCGGCAGCGGCCGGCGAAATAGTAGTAGTAGTAGTAGTCGGTAGTGCCACGGGTAACTAATGGTAACTAAATAACTCGCAATGGAACATGCATGCTTTATTAATCACGTATCTTGCAATATAACTAATTGGATAAAATGGTCCAGTTAGTTACATTCATCGAAAAACGTAAAGTAATGGAACTACTTGGACAAAAAATTCCAACTAGTTCTATCAATAGAACAATCAATAGAACTAGTGGGAACAGAGCAAATTAAGGAGGTAAAATGAGTAATTTAAATATTGAAGAATTGCATTCTTATTTTTATAATTATTGGTTTTCCTAAAAGTATATTAAATCATTAATGCCTACTAATATTATAAATGTGAATATAAGTTTGTTTGTTACGCTTTCACGCGGAAACTATTTTAACTAACCGATCATCATGAAACTTTGTACACATAACATATACTTGAAAGTATGTATTAGAAGTAACAAAGGATACTTTTTATTTTTTTAAACGCGGGTGAAACCGCGGGGCTCGTCTAGTATTCTTATAATTGGTACAACGAAAAAATATCGTAATTTTGAAGTTTCAATAGTGTTCGTAACAGCAGTCGAAATTGCCGTTGTATTTCACTGCAGCGGAGCAATAGAAACATACCAGTGAGCTAGCAGAGGAAGGTAATTCGCACAAAGCGTGCCTCTCACTTAGTGTTCGTGCTCCCTTAATCGGTACGTTAGTGGTACAATGGGAAACCATGTGGAAATAAACTAGCAACATATTGCAAACTTGCAATTTCAGCCACAGCTATTTTGCTATCACACCGTAAACTAGTACTATGAATATAGTTATGAACTGAATCAAGATATGAAGTAAATATAAATTACAAAAAAATTATATGATATCCGACGGTCATATTGTTTAGTTTAGTTCTATCACCATCATCAGTATCAACTTCTTTGCAAAAATTATGATGATGTATGTGACACTGTTTGAATATGAATTGTTTAATGAAGCAAAGTTAGCTGTGACGTGTGTGACGGGTGGGCCCCGAAAAGATTGGAAAAATGAGTTAAGGCCTACACGTCGCAAATACTACGGTTGCCAGATCCCAAACAAGAACTATTTTCTACTTCCATTAAGAAACTGTAATAGAATCGGGCAGGCTGGTCTCGGTCTGATACCTCTCGGACGGTCCTGGAATTTTAATGCCACCTCTGGGTGATCGGTCCTGCCGCAACTTGTACTGTGATGTTGCTGCCAACAATAATGCAAGACCAGCGTTCGGTGTAGTATTTTTCTTCTCAAAGATGCGAGGAAATGTTTTTATTATTCATTTGAAGCGCCGTACTTCGAGTCAAAGGAAACTTAAAGTACCTTATTTTATTGACGTTAGCCATACGTACGTTTGCCATGAACATAACAACTCACTTTAAAAACAGAACTTCCAGTTCAAATCCAATATCAGGACGTTCCATGTTCATTCGTGTGAATGCGTTCTTCGAATTCTTTCAAACTAGAGTTTCACATTTCTCGAGCGAGTATTCGGAACACAGCTCAACAAAGGATTGAAATGCTGCCTTTGTTTTTACTATGATTTCATTTACGCATAAAGGTGATTCAAAGATTCGCATCAATAGCATTTTGGACATTAAAAAAAGTGTTTTTCAAATGAATATGTAATGTATTTTCGCCTTAAACACTAAAAAATTATTTAAAAACAGTTTCTTGACATTGAATTTGCATAAAGAAATGTGAGATCCATGTTAGAAACGGTTTTCACCCCCGACACAAACATGCCTGTGAGTAGAGCTCCCTTACAACCAAACGGATTTCATATTTTTTTTTTTGAAAGGTGACTGGATCGAGAGCTTTCAAGAGAATCCGTTCAGCCGTTCCAAGATTAGTTCCGTTATTATCAGAGGTTTTAAAAATGTAAAATTTAATATTTTCTGAAGCGAAAGGACGCCCGTCTAGTTTCTCGTAAAATACTTAATTTTAAGCTACCTCGCTTAGTTTTCCAGAAAATGTTGGGTGTTGAAGGTTGAATTTAAAACGACAACTTAAAATTTTTCTTTCAGTTATAATTAAGAAGACTAGTTTTTACTGTGAAGTTTTACTCGCGGAGATTTAATACGTTTTAAATTGGAGTAAGAAGTTGTGTATTTTTATGTCTCTGATATTTTTTTAAGTATAAATAAATCATTTATTGCATAGATCTCTTGCCTGGTTTATGAATATCCTTTTTTAAGTATAAAATCATTTAATGCACAGATCTCTTGCCTTGTTTATGGCTTGCCTTAATTTTTCAAACGTATAGTTTGAATTGCAGCAGATATAACTCATACATTGAAATAAACCGTTTTCATTCAGGTTTTAGCATGGCTGCAGCTGTCAACGGCCACCCTTTAGCAGCTGGACTTTTATCGCGTGATAGTTCTTATTCTACTTTTCTATTCCGGTACTCGCACACCTGCTATAGATTGAACTGTTTATTGTCAGGTTTTCAACAAAGTCCAGTGCAGAAAAAAACGATATAAAGCGAAAACCCGTTTTGCGAGAGTATAGAGGTAGTTCCGTATGCCATATTTTGTGAATTATACAAAATCCGAAACCTTGTTATTATAACTAATATTAGAGTATGTACTCGCGTATTATTAAATCAGATACTGCGTCCCTAGTTTCGGTCACATTCGGTGAGCTTTTCGCCTATTTTCAGTGACAGAGTTAATTGATTGTGTTCATTATAACAAAATGTCTCAAAACCATGTTAATTTTCATAGTAAACCCTAAAAACCAATAAGTATTTGTTTTTAAACGATGTTCCTTCATTAGTGACGCTGCGATAGTAGAGGATCCAAGTCAGATCTTGAACCATTCTGTGGGACTTTGCTCGGCTATGGCGACTGCTGGTACTTACTTGTTCGGCATTGTGGACGGTTAGTGAGATATTTAAGCACAAGTAAATATTGTTTTATCAATAATATTGACTTTTGTCGATATTTCATTTGCTATTAGCTATATATGGATCAATGTAGGAAACTAATTATAGGACATTCTATGACCTTTCATTGGACACCCTGATCAAGTAAATCGGTTGAGCAGTTATTGAGATATGTTGCTTAATAGAATGGCCCGCCCGCCATGTTTGTGACATTATCTCTCCCCTCCATACACTTAGGGGGTGACTATCGCTATTTTCATATTTTGGAAGTCATGTTAACGTACCGGTAGTCAGCATGGTCGAGCAAAGTCCCACCAAAATCGTTATTTGAAGATTTTTTCACAATTGGATCTTCCACTACTTATAACGATATACGATCACACAGCCCGCCTAGCCAAGTAAGGCTATCTATAATCGCAAACGCTATAGAAAACTAAGACAACGTATTGGAATGATATTTCGGTAATCTATTTACATATTCTATTTTTTAATTTTTTGTTCAATAAAAAGGCACTCCCAATAATTGTACTTGGATTACAACTATTTGTTTTATAAAACTATAGAAAATGGCGAAACTTCGCTTGTTTCTCATTATCTACCTGATTAATTTAATCAAGTTGTTCTTCTGGCAATATTCGGAATGAGGCTAACATTATTTAGATCGATGCCAAACAAGTCGCCAGCTGTATGTCGCCTTTTTAGTGACATACAGACAGATAGACGAACAGATCTTTTAACCACACCTTTTTCATTTCAGGTACGGTACCGCGGACTGTTAGCACTAGTCTAAACTGTATCGCCGCCGTGGCTTTCATTTTGCTATGTCAGCTATAGAAAAAGCAAGATAATAGCCGGCACGATTCAGTTCAGGCTAGCAATTAGAGTTTGCGGCACGGTCTCAGCACGGAACCCTAAAAACGATCGCCTCGTAACAAATGGTACGTTATGATAAAATTTTAGGTCAAACGCCAGGCAATTTCAACTGATGTTTAACTGCCTGAGTCTACCCGCTGTAAATGTTATTAATCGATTTAGCTTCCCGGGCCGGCCCAGACTGGAAGCTTCATTCACCTTAACCGATAACGCTCAGATAACTGGCAGCGACGATTCATACCGAAAAATCGCCCGTGAGCTCGAAACGAGATCGCCGCCAAAAGACTTCACTCAGTCAACGTATCTATCTATAGGTATCTGTTTACGAATAACTTGCTGGCTGTAGAGTTTTGTTCGTTAAGTTGTTGAGTGAAAAAAAGAAACCCTAAACCTTGCTGTAAGATTCCCAGATCAGTCAAAATAAATAAATAAAACGAATGTCCTTTTTTGCGCTACCCTCACTTATTGTGCTTACCTATTACTTTCGATATTCTTGAAAATACAGTAAAATTCAGTCAAGGGATATCCACAGAAACCTTCAGCCATTCAAGAGATCTTGTTAATAGGTAGTTACACCTTTCCTACTTTGAACATAATCCGGCTTTCAACGATCTTAGAGAGCTTTTCCGCCCCACGCGATACGCGATGCTAAGTATTTTTCCCTTAGCGCAGTCTTTGACTCATTCCAAGAAGAAAATAATATAAAAATCGAAACAGGTAATAACAAAAATATACATCTCGATGATCCCGAATGATGTTTTAAATCACCATAAGAATTCAAAATCAAACTA
Source organism: Alcis repandata (assembly GCA_949125135.1). NCBI lineage: Eukaryota > Metazoa > Arthropoda > Insecta > Lepidoptera > Geometridae > Alcis > Alcis repandata. The sequence continues at coordinate 8,735,154 of OX421221.1, read as the reverse complement.
AATATTAAACTACTCGTACCTTTCCTTATGAAATATTTGTTGAGAGAACCACTGGGAAATAAATTATCTATTTGTTGTGTACACTTGTTGTTCACGGTCAAGTGACTGTAAAACCAATTTTGCCCGGTGATACCTACGGAGATTTTATCCGACTACATCGCGTTGGCGCGTCCGTCCGGGGCCCTATTGATCCTTTGCCCGCTACGGAAATATTTTTCAACATTTATCTTTCATTTGTCAGAAGGTTAAAAGCTTACGATGTATCAATGCGACGTGGAATGTAGGTATGTTTACTCAAAATGCTATATTCGCTTAGCGGAAAAATTGAAAGCTAAAAGACGATTCTTTTGATAGGTTTCATTGCGAGTCGTCGAAACACATTTCACATCACATTTATAAAGTTCTAGCAACTTCGCTCCGCTATATTAATATAATATACACTTAAACCTTCCGAGAGCAATTTTTTTTCATGATTAAAACCGCATCTACGAGTAAATCTATTTAGGTTCGCCGACGCCCCGCCGCGACTCATATTTTTATACTATTTTTAACACTTATTTTTCATAATTTACTAAGATTAACCAAGTTGAGTTCAAGTTTCGTTATTTTTTCTTTAACTGGTCATAAATAATTAACTATTAAATTGGGATAAGTAAAAATTTGGCGTCTGCCATTACAATATCTTTAGTATTAAAGAGGCAATAAAAATCTCGAATCTGTATAAAAGCGTTTTTCATAATAAATTATTCGTTGATTGTAATTATTGTCTACTCTTCCCGGGCGGCCTAAAAACTTGCAATCAAGCTTGTGACAGCTTGCCAAGTTTAGTCAGTAATGGCGTATCGTAATGATTTTGAATCTAAACCAATCACTCCATGAACATTTCTCATATCACTTCACTGGCTAAATTCTACAAAGATCTAAAACGAAACAAGAAAACTTTGTTCTTGAAAAATCTCTGCGAGCTTTTCTAGTAACATGACCTTGGCCCTGGCACCCCAGATATAGTGAATCTGATCTAGACACAAATATAAATAAACTTTTCTAGCACCTTCGAGAAAAGGGCAAGGACGGCTACATATACTGAGCCTCGACGTTGCGACGCTCACGTCCATTACCCAAGTAATCAAGCATTCAGGCTTACATCTTAGTTAGCGTTGCTGGTTCGCCCTGCAATCTCGCTAATGCATTATGTACCTACTGAACACGTTTACATACCTACCCAGTCTTAGTGTCGGCCTGTTTCGCTATTTCAACGAGAAATTGCTATAACGCTTCGGGGAACCTCAATGCTTCCATCGATGGAAATTCAAGGATCGTTGAATCCCACAATTTCCAATGCAATAAATCGCTATTGCGTTGGAAATTGTGGGATGTCGCAAATTTGCGACGTATTTCAATATAACATTTCAGAGTAGATTTTACGTAGGCTATTTATAGATAAAGTCCTTTTCTGATCTCTCCCTTTAATAAAATCTGGATAATGAATATCGTGAAACATTAATTTGTGAAATATTGTTGTTGATGGAAGCAATGGAACAAGATTTAAAAGTTAAAGCCGTTTCCCTTATTTCGGTTTTGGGTTTCCATGAAAATAATAGCATCCACCTTTCACCGGCTTTGAACAAAACTTTTAGACTGTATTTTCAGGACTCGAAAATTCAAAAGTTCGCCTGCTAAAAGTTTGCTGAATAGCTTTAGAATTGCAACAGACAAGTTATTTGAATTTTCCCTGCCCTTTTGACTCTGTTGTTGCCTGGTTTTTAATTTGAGTTGGATATCTACATCGATATAAATGTTCTGATCCGGCTTAATACTCTTTTTGTTAGCAATCATATCAGCCTCCAAAGCTCAATCATCGAATGCATAAGCCATATACAAAAACAATGGGCAGTCGAATACACGGATGGAATTGGTTTTGTTGAAATTGCATTTTGCAGTAATGAAACTTCTGTCTAAAGCATGCCGTAATTATAATTTTTTTGTTGATTGGCTATTTCTCTTCCAGCAGCTCATGGTGGAGTTTTATTCCACAGCTACGGTTACGGAAATAAACGTCCCAGCCACTGAGTTATGTCGCTGTATTGTATGAGTAGTAGTTATATTCTTGTATGAGTTTTAAACTTCTCTCAATAAACTGAAAGGGTGTCGTGTCTTATGCAGCAAGTCATGCCAATGTTAAGAAGTTTAGTGTCGTTCGCTTACAGCCTTACTTCGGGCACAATTTGCCGTGAGCTGTTTGAAACGGTATCTCGGCTGTTCATGTCCGGATAAAACAAGTTAATAAAGTTCCTCAGATTTTACTGCCTTAAGTTTCCAACAGTTAGTTGGAATTGTTCAAAGAGAGCAATGAAGACGCACTAACGATCGGCACTATGTTACGTCATTAGAAGTTGGCCGACTACGGCTCAGTTCTGTTTCGAACTAGTTTGGAAAGTGGTGTACATTTTCTTCACTCAGTTCTGTGCAATCGTAGTACTGCAGCAGTTTGTACAACAACATCAAACATCGTTATATTACTGAAACTAACACATACACTGTTTACACTACCAACATGTCCAATGACTAAATGCAAATCAACTAATTGCCGTACCTAATATCATGCCTCGTAAGTCGTATGACGTTTGGTGGACTTGGATTTAATCAATTGCTAATATTCTAATGGATAGGGAGAGTATTCAGGAGAATTCTGCGATGCATTGGTATTTATTGGTCTGGCACTAATTCGTTATCAATCTTAGTGGGCTATTAGGAATATTGTAATTACAGGAAATACAGCAGGTATTCAGCGTTGCACTGCCATTTATCGGCCTGGATCTCATTTGTTATCAATTAAGCTAAGTGGACTAGTATAGAACTAATTGAAATGATGCTACACGCGCCGAGTTGATTACATTAAGCCGCAGGTAATGCAGGCTGCCCTTCCTCACGGCACACTAATGGGCTTTCCGCTGAACTGGTCAACAATCGATTGATGGTTTAATGGTCAACGATGAACGATGCCAGTTAACACGTTACTGTCGGATTCACAATAAACTTGCTACGTTATCGGTAAAATATTTTTTGTGAAAGCTTATTTATTTAAGCCGCGTTTGAACGAGAACGTTTGTGTGTACTAATGCGTGATGACAAGAAAGACATTTATTATGTTTTATATCATCTCAAATAGAAAAGAGAATCATCGAAATCGTATGACTCGATAAAAGTTGTGCGTTGTCAAAGCAAATACATTTTATTTCAAATAAATAATCCATTTAGTAAAAAAATATAAAATTATGAGATAACCATAAAATCAAAGTCAAAATAACCTTTACAATTTAGTTAAATCACAATTAAGTTAGGTTATACGATTTTACTAAATGAAATAGGTATAAACGCGTTACATTACGTCACTCTCCTCCGGGATATTATTTTTTCTGTCTAGTTAATTAAAATTCGTATAATAAAAGTGTACAATAATAAAATAACATCATTAGTGTCAAGGGAAAAAAAGCGCGGAGACGGTGGCAAGTGAGTGGGCGTCTAGCAAAATCGAGTCAAACGTCGTTAGATTACCTTGTTAAACTTCCCTTTGGTTTGCTTCTAGTTTAAATTTGGACGGCGACAGACAAACAGTCCAGCGGGCTGGTTATAGTCTAACTAGTTGCAAAGCCACAGTAGGTGAGAATTCAAAAGCGCACATTATTTAGCCCACCAGCTTGAACTTTATTTAGCAGGTAGGTCACCTAAAGAAAATATTTTATGAAACAAAGAAATCCCAGGTAAATAAGCCAGAGTACCACTTTAAAAACGCACACCAAACAAGTTTTAGTACAAATATGAGGTTTGGTCAGACTCAGTAGAAATGCTTTTAGGTAGCACAAACTAAACAACAAAACCATTATACGAGCAGAAAGTTCCATGATACTACAGCTGCACTTTACCACATCCGTTACTGAAATAACAGGATTTTCTAAATGCACGTTGCAATCGTTGGTTCCACAGCGTAATTAAAGTTCCACCCCTTTGGGGTTCCCTTGCGTCGATTCCCCAATGCTAGGGGACGTGCCCAGTAAGGGTGTCGGATTCTTCCACATGATGTTCCGCCACCATTCCGGCTTCACGCTACGTGATCCTTAATCGGATAAAGTTAACCTATATATTGATCTCACACTAATTACATACTAACCTGTTTTTTATCTGTGTTAGGCTTGAGTTTGATCACTATCTTGCTTGACGGTAAGAAGTGATACGGTCTATGATGGAACAAACTTGCCTAAAAGAAATCGGTTCATTCGCGACTTGAAGACATAAATAAAATATCTGATTCTCGAGACTTCGTACGCGGTTCATCTTTTATTTACTGTTTTAAGGGATGAATTGTCAAAAATCTTTCTTAGGGCGCTTTATTAAATAAATTAAATTAAGTAATTACAATTCCTGTGTAAAATTTCATATTTTTTTTACAATTTAGTTACAAATATTAATTAATTTATTCTTTTATTTATCTATGTAAACGTGGTCTATTTTGCTATCCATTTTTTTCAAATACAAACCCGCTGTTATGGGTTTATTACACGTGACGAGTACAATAGCAAGACAGTAAATGGGCTTACTCGAGCAAACAAATCATGGTTCTAGTGACTGTGTCGCCTCGTCAAACTGTTTATACAAACTGCGTACTCGCCCGAGGGCACCACTGTCACTGTACTCGTTACGATATAATCAATCCATTATTATTATATTAATCAACCGCATTTTTCCACCGTGGGAATTTTTCGTTGGCAATGTTTCAGATTTTCCTGTGATGCATAAAACGATGTAGGTATGTAACGGGGCGCTCATAACAACGTGTTAATTAAATAACCCCAAAACAATTTTACACCGAAGTTAACTCATAATATTTGTATCATTCGTATTGCCGTTTTCCACGAATACAGAACTCATTACCGGTGAAATGTTCTCCCTCTCAATTTCATACAGAGAGCTTTAGTTATTCTGACATTAAATTTACTTTCCTCATGCAGAAACCCTGTGAAATGCACTGGTTCGTTAAAACACTGTTCATCATTAAAATAATTTAATTAAAGTAATACTCATATAGTATTACGGTTTTTGCCGCATTAAGTTGTTTCGTTTCTCTCTGTAATTATTTTAAAATGGTTTGATCATTTCACTCGTTCATTTAATAATGGTAGGTTCAAAATGTAATATGTGGACCAAATTAAACTACTGGCTTAGGTTATGTCTACGAAATTGTAGCCAAGCCTCGTAGACGTTGTAGCACGTCCGTAGCAGATTGGAGCACTTCCGCACCAGTTAAGATAGCGACGATATTGTAACACGTTCGAAATTTCCAGCGCCACTAAAATTAATATTATTGGCATTGAAATTTAGTAGCATGATAATTCTCTAAAGTAATACTAAAATTGACACGAGATTAAGAAAATTTTAGTCCTTCAGTTTAGTATAAGAAAATGATCACAAAAAAATTATCAACTTACTCTTGTTTTAAAAATACGTATATAAATCGACACCAATATGTCGTACTAAGACAGATGCCTAAAATAGGTTTTAGTTTTATACGAGAGTTTTAGTATAGAAAAAACAGACGTAAATGTATGAATCAAGCATGAACTTCAGCTCGGCAATAGTTTCCGAGTTATTTTTTGATTTAATAATTTGCCAACCGTACACCGTACAGGGAGGCAGGTCACAGTTGCCCGGTTGACTGTAACCCCTTAATGGAAGCTTGAACTTGTGAAATTAATCAGGCTAAGTTCCCTTTGTGCGAACCATGCTATCGCATAACACAATATGCGACGGTGCCGGTCCCATAAAGGCAGTGCATTACCGATGTTATATTACCTATTACTCGTATCTAGTGGCAACATTGTTCTTCGAGGTCGTATGTTACACTCGTAAAAGAATTCTATAATCTTGAAGCTTGCACCTTTAAGTTCAAAATTTATGAGAGTAAAGCGTCGTTAAGGGATCGCCTTAATTTTTGTTCACGTGTAGATGTTAAAAAGTCCGTTTGTGAAAAAACGTAGTAAGCTCACAACTACGGGTCGGATCATGATAACGAAGTTCGTTTTTTGTTACCCCATTAATGTGTTTTTGTCTTGTAAGTTGAAACAAGCAAGATAACAAAATAATACAAATACGGCATACTTTGAGTTCTGTAATCGTTATTAATAACAATTTCCGTCACGGTTATTAATCGTTAGGTAATCGGTTGATGTAGTGATAGGTGGCTTTTTATAAAAAATGTGAATAGATGCTCCTTCTCCTCAACAATCTTTAATTACTACACGGCTGGGATACCAGTGAGCCCATTCTTGGGCGCTCGCGATTTCCTCCAATCTCACTGTCATGTCATTTTTAATGAGAGCGAGGGTGACCGAGATAATATATATTATATAATATTTCACTCGCCAGAATAGGACCCCCAGGTCTAGCCTCAAAGGGTGATTCGGGCGTATTTCACCAAGCTGAGTGAGTAGTAGGTTCCTTCTAGGCAAGCGTGCTCCATCGTAGACCGCATCATTGCTTACCATCAGGCGAGATGGTAAACGCAAATCTATAACAGAATAAGAAAAAAAGCTGGCCAAGCGCGGGTTAATGGAGTCATGTATTTTTTTATTCCACTTGCGTTTTAACCGCCATCGAATATGATGTTTAGGTGTGATAACTTAGTTAGGCCTGTGCTAAATAAATAAAAATCGCGCCGGACCGTAATTTTCAGCGTGTTCCATGCAATAGCCGCGAGCAGCGATCGATAGGTTACATAAGTGTAAACGTGCAAAACTTTACGAGCTCCCAAATAAAACGGATTGAGTGGAACGCAGCAGACCATTGACCTTTAAATTAACCGACCAAGTCTTTATGATGTCATAAAGGCGAGCAAACATAAGGGCTGTCTGTCACTGATTCTTATACGCTTAGCTTAGAGACTTGTTTCTTCATGAACTTTGTCTGTGATCGTTACGGCTCAATAAGTTTTCAGGCTCAATTTCTCTAGAGAAGTGCCGCAATCTAATATTTCCGAGAATTTGTACTAGACTGTCGACTGCCCAAGATAGTAGATATAACTATCTACATGACCTGCGATTTAAACGACTTAACAGATTTTGGCTAACGAGGTGTCGTTAGTTAAGTTCGTCTTTGTATCCGAAATGGCTTCATTTTGCAGCTGCGTTTTTTCAGTGTAAATTTTGTCCAGTTTTTAATTGTGAGGCGTACCTAGACGTAGATACTTACATATACCTCTACAGGTTGTGGTGTAAAGAGTGGATAATCCTTTACCTACGGCCGGGAGATATCACGACTGTTCGGAAAATGACAATTTGTATTCAGTATTGGACATTTTTAAAATTTGAGGAAAATTAGACTTTAAATAAGTCCAATAACTCGAAACCCGTGACACTGTTACTGAATACAAATTGTGATTTTCCGAACAGTCGTGATGTCCCCCAGCCCTGTATATAGGTTACACCGGCAATAGACTGATAGCGCCGGCTAGTATTGCTCGTAGTTCCACCACGTCAACTAGACTACCGGAAGGCCATTCCGATAGTGCATCTGCCAGCCCCAGAGGCCCCGGAACTTGTTACCGGCCGACGGCGGCCGTGCAAATTTTGAACGAGAAATGTAAATATCTGCGACATGTTAACGTAAATATACGAATCAAATTGCACTTCCGACATCAACATTTGCCTTCAAATTCAAAACGCATTTAGTTATGTAAATATTCGCTTTTCGCACCTGTCTGTGTGCTGTGTCATCAGCGATACGTGGAAGCGTAGAGGAGCTACGAGTGTTGTGCAGAGTAAACATCGGACAGTAGATGTTGATTTAATCGTTAATTTGCAGAGTACATTTACCAATATCATCTGCGTGAGTGCAGCGAGGCTGTTGCTAGAGACTGAGAGTAAACAATTACACTAAGTAATTGCTTTGCTTTGTAGAAATCCCTATACACATACTCGCTGTAGTGCACGACGTAGAACAAATACTCTGCACAAATTGGCTAGTGAGTCTCGCTCCGCACAAATTAGGTGTATACCTTGTTACCAAAAGATGTATGTATACGTACCTCTCCGGGGAGGCTTTGACATCTAACCTTCAGGTTCGAAACTTCCAATTCCCAAAACGTCAAGTCTGAAATTTTATAAGTCCCCGAGGCCCCTAAATTGCTAACTTTTCACGTTCTATTTTGCCAACGGTGCATGAACATTTCACACTATGCTAGCCACCGGTAGTTACCTATAAATCAACGTGTCTAAAACATCACACTTTAACTGGCGACGGATTACAATTCAGAGCTAACAGAAAACCGCCACAGTGGCCTTAGGCGGATTTCCCGATCGATATACTCTCGTAGTCAGACATTTCAAGTGCAGATGTGGGTACAATTTACCCGACTACGCCAAGAATCAAGAATAATATTACCTTTTCCCTCACTCTTTCTACACTTCACATTTTTTCAAATTATTAGGTATCTATTGATGCGTTATAATCTCTTGCTCGAGAGTACCTAACTGTTTATTACCGTCTTTGATCATGACTCTCTGTCATATAATGAAATTATTCCTATGATGTAACACTCAATGAAATATGCCGAATTTAAAACCTTCTATCTTATAATGCTTTTAGTAGTGATGGACGCTAGGCGGCTTACGAAATCAACATTTAACTGATGGAGTGGACATCCACGTCATTGGAATTGTGACAGATCACCACTTACATTTTCTGGGTGACCGATTTTTTTTAAACTGGCCAGTTTTTAAAGTTCCTTCCGTCGGTGCCAGTTTGGCACTACATCAAACTTGTACCGAATGTCGTATAAAAGTACATTGGATGCCGTAGTTTTATGGATCTCGAAAAAAGACGGATATATTAGCATGTAACCGTGGTACGGACACATTATGCGAAGAGAGGAACACCGCATTGCATAAAGATCGATGCACTTGAGTGTGAACGGGCATGGCGGTAGAAAGCGACCGATAAAAGTATGGATGAACTGTGCGACAAATGACATCAATAAAAATGGAGTGGGTTCAGATTATGGCGAATTATATAATATATATATATGTATATATGGAGGAAACGTACATACTGTACCAGCCTTAATTGCTAGTAAGCGGGATTAGGATAGGAAATGATGATAACAATCCCAAATTGAAGGAATAAAAAAATATAATTAAAATTCATAAAAGCTCACTTAAATTTATTCATTGACGATTAAAACTTTTTGTAATGTTAAGAGAAAACTTACAAATATTTGAGACGTACAAAGTTGAAAGTAAGTCAGTAAGTTTTCTGTCTAATTCCATCATAAAATAGGTATTATGTTGTGATGGTATATCTATGTTTGCTGAATTCGCTTGATTGCTGATGAGCTTCGTTCGAGCATTGCAGAATTTGCAGATGTATTTTCCGCGGTACCTTATCCATTATGCGTGTTTTGACACGGTCTTGTTTTTAGATAACAGATCGAGCTGGTGGCCGACAGATACTATTATATTATAACCATATCCATTATTCACTCGTTGCAGACATTTCGCAACGTACATGCCGAAAATGTCGAGTAACGTTAATTGACTGATGCAGCGCCAAAATGGGATCCGTTAGCAGACTAATATTGATGGATGAAATTTTAATTCGATTAAAATAACGAAAATCTGGGTGGCGCGGACCGGTTATGGGCAAACGTGACGCTGCTCGTCTCGTCACTGAATTACATAAAAAAATAACGAAAATATCAGTAAACAACACCTGAAGAGGATTCTCGCTAGACGACAACTGAGTTAAGTGACAGATGCCGAAGACAGCCACGCTGGAGACGGCGCAATTAGAAAGTTCAATCCAAGACGCATTCCACCCCTTACCCCTATTCGCTAACAGTCGTTGCTTGTCGTTGGTTGCATGAATGCATGTGGCATTTGCAACTAGACTGCCGTAGCTCGGATTACATTATTGTATTACGAATTCGTGATTTGTTAAGCCAACAATTGTTAAGCCGTGATCCTTCCTGCCTTTCTTCATGTATGGTTGTGGGAGCCGAAATACTTAACACGTGTAGTTGAATTATAATGCCTCATGACCCTTTGTCATTAATAAAAGATTGTCGTCCCGCGCTGAATAATTATGCTGATAGTGACATAGCCATAAATATACGCGTACTCATCGACATGAACGTGCCGATATTGCTTCCACGTTACTTACTCGTATATGTACCTATCTTATACGGTAAGCTTTTATGTTATAAATACTTCTTGTGTTAGTTTGTATGTTTTTTTCAAATCTTGCAAATTAATTTTAAATCATTTTCCAATGTTAGATAGAGCTGAAATTTGGTATACTGATTTGGTATCAACTCCGATGACAATGATATAAAAGCTGGTTTTTAATAAATAAATAAAATATCTATTTTTAATACGATGGGTCCGTGTGACGTAGATTAAATTTTATTGGTTCTTTTCTTTAAAACAACTTTCTAATAAAATTCGTAGACTTTCAAGATTAAAATATTGACATGTTTTTATGTAGGTACAGTGAAAGTACTAATAGCGGATCATGGAGATTATATAAAATTCCGGATCTTTCAGTCTCGAAAAGCGCCTGTTCAATTTTTGATCCTTACTTGTACGTTGAACTTAATTATTCATGAGGCTCTTACGAGTACAACTCTCTCGACTCCCTTATAATGAAGACTGAAGGATTCCCCTTCAAAGTTTCATAATATGAAAATAGAGCTGCGCCCTGCGGTTTCCTCCGCGCGGTGATAATCATGATGATGACAATTTTGTGTTAATCCAGGGTATGCGCTATCGCTGTCCCACAAACAATTCTGTTCAGCTGGTTGGCGTGAAAGAATAACTAACATACAAACAAACTTTATTAGCATTTAATATTTTAGTGCGCTACACGTACTCGATTAAAAGTTCATGAAAACATATTTTTATTTTATTGCGGGGCTACTCATATTTTAGGAATCGCCGGCAAAATAATTGGTGAAAATAGTTCGGGAACTTTTTGGTCACGAAATTTTAATAGCAACCTATTCATTGCTAAACTCCAATCAAACGGTGGAGAATTCCGAGAAAATATTGTATTGTTAGTAACTCGAGGTAGATTGGTTTGTTCACGGTAACAAATATTAATTTACTGCACAACATTGCTATATTGCTGTTAGTTTTGTTGTCGTCAATTCAATTTGCGAAGTTGATTGGAGTAATATAGATCTTCGATGTACTAGAAGGCACCGGCTCATCTCAAACTAATTAAAACTTTTAACTTGAATCATTCTTGTTTTAGTTTGTCGTGATTCTTTTGTAAAGAATTGTAATTAAATACGTATTAAATAAGTATTAAATACGGTCTAACAGAGTTTTAAGGCCGCCTTAAAACTAAGGAAACCAATTTTCGTTATCTTACGCTTGCACAATGCACATGCAATATTTTAGTGACAAAAGACTACTTGTAAAGGAGTAAAATTGTAAATATAGGTAACACAAACGTTTCACACTCATAGCTCTCCTGTGTCGGGGATGCCATGGAACACACACAAAGACAAGGACGAGTAACATCCAGACCCAGTACAGATATTTATATTCATCATTTAAACATCTGCCCGGCCGGGAATCGAACCCGAGACCTCTGGCTTATAAGGCGGACACACAACCGCTGAGCCAAACAGGCCGACGAATCGTGTAGTCTTGTGGTCTAAGTGGCCAGCCCTGATGTTCTTAAGTCGTCCGAAGACTTGGCCTGGCTACTATGATAAAATGGCAACCAACAGGGACTTGAATGAAATCCACCCAAGCGATTCTCCTTTGTTCGTTTGTTGTTAAATTTAGGTGACATCTTGAAATTATCATCACCATTAGCAAAATATCTTCGACTTTGCAACGATTTATTTGTGTTACATTACTTATAACTCCTAGCTGCGGTTAAAAAATGATCCGTATTCAAGCATTCGCGTGGAAAATCCCGCAGGAACCGTAAATTTTTCATGGAAAAAACACGTCAACCCGCTCTGCTGCGGCGAGAAATAAGAACAAATAAACCAATGACAACGTTTTCGCATTTATAATTTTCGTAGTGAAGTAGGAATTTAAGGCTTTTTATTTCGACTGTTAGCAATTCTAGTCACAGAAGTTACAGCTTTGAACGTCTATGTCTGATATTTGTAGTAGTTCTGCGAACAGTAGTACTTGCGCACACTACTTTTATGCAACAATGACAATTTTTTATCTCGACTACCTCTTTACCAAACTTAAAAAGTACAATATGTAATAGGTACTTAGGTAGGTAATAGGTGTATAATATAGGTATCAATTCTTTTTAGTAAACTCTTATTTTCAAAACAACTTGATCGTAACGCTAAAACACAAAAACAACGCTAATTTGCGAAGTTTAAAAAAAGAACTTAGGAAAAACCTATTGACTAAATAAACTCAAAAAGTTTATAATGATTAAAAACTGCGCAAATATATTTTTTGGGCTATAGCTGAATAAAAGCTATAGCTGAAAAGATACTAATCAAGAAAATATTAAGGTTTATAAATTTTATAATTTATAAACCTTAACAATATAGGGTTATTCATAAAGGGTATGCTAAGCCGAAAAGGGCTCATAGTATATGAACAACTTTTACTATGGGGTCAACCCGAAATTCGCGGAAAAAAAATCAGCTGTTCCATACAAAAATGTCTATGACACTCGACAAAATGTATGGAACAAAATGTTGTTTTTCGCGAATTTCGGGTTGGTCCCATAGTTAAAGTTGTTCATAATGATGAGTACTATGATCTCTTTTCGGCTTAGCATACCCTTTATGAATAACCCTGTAGACCTCACCCGGCGCGACCTTGTAATTGATGAAATTTTAATTCGATTAAAATAACGAAAATCTGGGTGGCGCAGACCTGTTATGGGCAAACGTGTCGCTGCTCGTCTCGTGTCGTGTCGTCTGAATTACATAAAAAAAAATAACGAAAATATCAGTAAACAACACCTGAAGAGAATTCTCGCTAGACAACAACTGAGTTAAATGACATGCCGAAGACAGCCACGCTGGAGACGGCGCAATATATATTTTGGGCTATAGCTGAATAAAAGCTATAGCTGAAAAGATACTTATCAAGAAAATATGATATAAACCTTAACAATAGACGTTACCCGGCGCGACCTTGAGGGGCCCGCCACACTGGAGGTCTGTTTAATACGACCCTGGATGAGTTCTCTCGGCTTTCATAAAATTGTTTATCATAAAATTACTTTAACCCCAAAAACACATTAAATCGACACACATGAAAATTAATACTTAATACAAAACAAAACTACATCAACCCGACGACTATTATAACAACTAAGGCAATACAAGCTATTGACAACGAAAACAAAAAAAAAACACGCTAAAACCATAAAGAAAACTCCGAACATGATTTATCAAAAAATATTAAATACCATTAATATGAGAAGTATACATATGAGAAGTAATATGTACTGTGTCTCTAAATGTCATGGTAAGCAACAATTGTTGTAATTTTTTATTAAAAAAATGGAATTATTAAAATTAAAACAGATTTATGCGAAGCGGCAGAATATTCTCTTTATGATACAGGACAGCCCTAATGATCGAGGGCGGTAACTAACGTGAACAGGTATGGTCAGCAGCGTACTGGTTATTGTAGGACGAACACCCGGTGCAATTTTGAATTATGCATACGATATATTTTTTTTAATATTTTTTTTTTCTATAAACTAAGAAACACAAATATTTATGAAATCTGTTTAACGCTTAGTTTCACTATCAATAAACTACGTTATTTCAAACTGAGAGTAACGCTTTCGTTTGATGAAAGAAAGAAACAAAAATGATGCTAAATCCTTTAGATTGCTCTGTGAAATACACAGGAGATTCATAATTCACTTTAGCTAAATTTTATTCAGCCAACTCTCACAGGTGTATTGTTTAAAACAATATGTAAGTTACGCTTTGTGCCTGCTATGCATTTTAAATTGGATTTTCCCGACATCGCAGTCAACTGCTGGAACTTTGCAATTGCGCATTACCCATTCGTTGTTTTAAGTTTCGTATGTGTTGCTAGTTTCCAAACTTATTTTGGGGCAAAAGGGTTTCCAGCAGATTTTAGTTAATTTGTAGTCTGGGGTCGGTGTAAGAAGCGGAAATCAATATGCAAAGTGGGTTGTCGGTTAGTAGCAATGTGGTGTGGAGGTCGCGGCCGTGCGTGTCATGATCGATGGCGTTGCGTGAGAGACGCGCGGTGCGGTGAGGTCGCGCCGCCTGGTCTTGGTGGATGCCGACCCTCATCCAGCACCGCCATCACGTGGATATTCTCTTTGTTCTATAAGGCCGCGGTCGCCTTCATTTTGGCCGCCCCCAACGCCCGCGAACCGATGCCGCGCCTACTCCGGACCGCGCATGCTCGCCTTGGTTCCCATGCGTCCCCACTACACGTCACCATTTGAAATTGTATGCGGTGCAAAGTAGCGCACATTCTGTCGGATCGTCGTCACTGTTGGAGTAGCCTCCGATGCGACTGCTCCTGTAGATACTCGTCGGCCGCTGCTGAAGTCGCTTGGGTGTTCCGCTATCACCTCCGCAGTCGCTAGGTTTGCCGGGAAGGGAACTCGCGGTATCGATCTTATCGTTTGCCCGCTAGAGCACGACGACATCTCGGAATATTCGTCCAGTGGTCGCCGTCGGCGCCGGCCTTGTTGCTCTGTTTACGCGACGCGTATATTATTTCATCCGCGCGATCATGCTCGTTCGCTGCTAATTGTTCAAGTGATAGGGCTACTGCGCGACTGTTTCGAAGCGACCCCCCCGGCTCACAACTTCTTACCAGTGCAAGCTGAGAAAAGCGGATTTTAAGGTAAGTTCTTAATGCTTAAACTTGATTTAAATTTTGTTGCGTGATTTTTTTAATTTATTAAAATAATTTTTATATTTTTTTGGTTTTTCCATATTTAATTTCTCTATATTTAATTATAATTTTTTACTAGCCGAATTTATTTTTTAATTTTGTTTTGTGGTGTGAGTCGTGTTTTTCGTGAAATTAATTTTTTTTTTGTTTTTTTTCTACCTCCTTTTAACACAATATAGAAAACCTAAAGTGTATTCAAATATTTCTATTGAGTGCTGGAGCCGGCCATCTGGTTTATATTCTAAAGTTAGATTGTTAAATCGTAAACCACAGGGAATCATCGGTATTTGTAGACCGATTCGCTCAGTACTATCCTTTATATTATAATAAAATCTTCACCGATCTCAGGAGTCACTCGAGTGATTCAAACGAAATTGAGTATATATCTAAAAGCATACAAAACTCGTCTTACGAAGAGAGCCAAAAAGCTTCCGCACGTGATGAACGACAATTTCTTGCTCTTACTGCGCATGTCTTACGTCCGGTTTATTTGTCGAATAAAATATACATAGGTATACTTACCAGATATCGCGAAGGTCGAAATTCGTAACTGTTGATTGGCAGTGCCGCGGGTACCACGCAACAATTCCGCGATACGGGTGCCGTTTTTCAGTCGGAACTAGCAGAACTACTGGTTCCGACCGTTTAATCCGCTCGAGAGAGACTGAGTATTTAATTATTAACGCCCGTGCTTGGGCCCAACGTATTATTTGGTTTACGGATCTATTGGATACGGGTTTGGTAATGAGTACCATCCATATACGGTTAGTTAACGAACAACCTAAATCAACGGCTCTATCGACTGATTCTCGAAGTCCGTGGATCGAATTTCAGGTGGTTGTCAAATTTTGCCGATACGAAATTGTATATCAAAACCTAAATTCGTTTATTCATCCGGCTTTAAAATCATGAAGTCTGAAAATTTATGGCTAGAGTGACCTCATCCCGGGCTTCAGGAGAGCGAGATTGGCCAATTCTGAAATTCATGAAGCTAGAATCGAACGTCGAATAGTTAGCGCCGGAATGAAATGTTTTGTCCGAGTCGTCTCTACGCTATCGGAAAATAGTTTTAATCCTCGCGGTCGTGTGAAAATAAAGACTTCAATAAGGAGTACTTAAAACTTTTGCGTGGTTGCTGACGGCGCTGTGAAATCTGTAGTTTCTTGGTATTGTAGCGGCAAATACAATATTGACTGAAAACGGTTTGTTCTATAATGGCGTAAAAACATGAAAGACGTACAATATAAATCAGAATATTTTATCCATACACTTTTAACAATTACCTTGCAAGACTCATTTTACAATTTACTCAGGTAAAAAAAAAAATAGTTAAAATTGAATACCTTGATTTTAAGAATGTTATTTGAAAAGACTTGTGAATAATATGTATGGTTTTCGCCTAACAAATTCTACCACAGTGTGCCGTGGTAATATAAAAAGTTATACCGCGCGATAACTTTTACATTCTAGATTTAGTACTATACTTTGAATGTAATAAATGTAACTTTGTAAATTCTTGTTCACACCTGCATTATCTTTTGGTGTAAATAATATGCTTTGACATTTAAATTATTATTTTCACTGCAAACTATTATTTTCCTACTAACGGTGTCCTGCGTTTTACCCGGTATCATACAGAAACCGATACCTTTCCGTCATAAAAAGTATTCTTCATGTTAATCCAGAGTAAAATCAATCTCTATACTTCTCCCAATCCGTTCAGCAAAAACGGCTGAATGTGATTGAGAACTAATATACTATAAACTTTCACATTTATAAATATCAGTAGGATTTTATAGATCGTCTTCAAGTACTTATGTAGTTTAAGTAAGTAGATAAGTACTATAACTTCACGCTCTCAGACACCACACTCGAGTTAGCAACTTCTCAACTGAAGTCCTAAGTGCTATGCAGTACGCGACTTCACTTGCAAAAAAACGTGTTGTACAAAATACTGTGTGAGAGTCCACAAGGTTACACAGAACTACTTAGCTAAGGTAGCTCTTTGCGCATAAATCATCGTCACAAACTACCTTTGCTTCGGAAACAAACCTGAAATCGCGAAAAGATAATCGGTTTCACAATAAGTTCTTGGAAGACGACTGATATTTTTCCATGAAATTTAGATGTAATTAAAGCCAAGAGAGCGCCAATATAAACAAAGCAAAGCTAAGATAAAGAGTACAGCTAAGATATAAATAAAGCAAAGCTAAGATAAAGAGTACAGCTAAGATATAAATTAAGCAAAGCTAAGATAAAGAGCACAGTTAAGATATTAATGAAGCAAAGCTAAGATAAAGAGCACAGCTAAGATATAATAAAACAAAGCAAAGATAAAGAGCACAACTATGATATAAATGAAGTAAAGCTAAGATAAAGAGCAAAGCTAAGATAAAGAGAACGGCTAAGATATAAATGAAGCAAAGCTAAGATAAAGAGCAAAGCTAAGATAAAAATGAAGCCAAGCTAAGATATAATTGAAGCTGTAACCAATCTGAACCTCTTTCGCTGCACTCAGATATAGGTATATTTATACCGGACTTGGCGAATGTACGATTGTTTAAAAACTTTTAATGAGAGATTCTTTTGCCAACAATAAATGCAAAAACATCACATTCTCTTTCGCAATTTCGTTCTATTTCTGCAAATTAAAAAAAAAACAAACAAGAACTTACCGCACAAAACCCACCGCATAAGATCATCTCAAATTCAACAAACATTTCGTTTCCTACTCGTATCAACAAACCAAACAAGAAAATGTTATTTGAAAAATGCTTCAAACAAACCGATACTTTACTGAAGAAATTGTTGTCATATATTCAAAGCGTTCTTCGTATGTTCCTCGTTATATTTAAAGTCGGCGATACACTCTCCGGTGTATCTGACAGGTCTACCTGCACGGTTGCACCTGATCTCGAAGGAAATCACGCCTCCACATTTCAGTTAAATTAATAATGACGTTTCACACTCCTAGCTCCCCACTAGGATAACCTGTGTCGGGGATGTCATGGAACACATACAAAGACAAGGACAATTAACACCCAGACCCAAAGCAGATATTTAAATACATCATTCAAGCATCTGTCCGGCCGGGAATCGAACCCGGGACCTCAAGCTTAAAAGGCGGATATACTACCACTTAGCCAAACAAATTCGTATTAGGTCGTCAAATTCATGTACTATACAGGGTAATAAGGAAAGGGTACATAGGGTATTTGCTAAGCCGAAAAGGGCTTCATAGTACTTATCATTTTAAACAACTTTTCCTTTTGAAACAACCCTGAAATCGCGAAAAAAAATTATTTGGTTAATTAAATCGTTTCTTCCGAATTCGATTTGTGGTTATGGTAATCTGCAAAGAGTCTTAATGCTTTTGCAGTCTTTTATTTTTGTTTTACCATTTTTTTACTCTTTTATTTTAATTTTTTTATATTTTTTACTTATTTTTTTTTAATTTTAATGAGTTACGAGAGCAAATCACTCGCCTGATGTTAATCGTCACGTTTGTCCATAACAGGTAAAATTACGAGTAACTCCGTACATACAGGCCCAGTAAAGGTAAAGGAACGAGTACACGTCAGGCAGACCTGGCAGGTACACTGGAGCGTGTGTTGCCGCCATTAATTAGCGATTGGTGTCAAGTACTCAGTCACCACACTTACACATCTCAGATATACTCGTACATACCTCTAATTACTCTAGCACTCGTGATTATTTTCCAATAATTCAAATACTAGGGTACTTACCTACACACGTTATTGTATGCACTGTGTAGGCCCCGTGTATTCTTATTTAAATAACAAATAAATAAACGTTTCACACTCATAGCTTCCCACTAGGAAAATCCTGTGTCGGAGATGCCACGGAACACACACAAAGACAAGGACAATTTACACCCAGACCCAGAACAGATATTTAAACTCATCATTCAAACTTCTGCCCGGCCGGGAATCGGACCCGGAACCTCCGGCTTATAAGACGGATATATTACCACTGAACCAAACAGGTCGTCAAATTTGACGCGTTACATCGGTTTCCCTTGTGTTATATTTAATAAACAGCTATTTGAATACGTACAGGACAGTAAGCATACACAATGGTGATGAAGGTCTCTTTGTACCTCTATAATCAGTTTGAGGCTACGATCGGGTCTCGCTATATCATAGGAATGGTTACGACAGGTATAACCAGAAATTATTTCAAGCGGAACAATAGTACAATTCGTTCTCTCATTATTTCTCAAGTCTCATTATTTTTCTGTTTCGTGTCAATTGGTAGAATTTAGTTCAAAAATATAATGAACGACCCTTCCACCCTTTCTTGTCGCTTACTGCGCAAATACTCGTATAGCTTCTGACTAACCGATTGATCTCAGTGTATCTGATTACGTGGCAAAGCAAGTAGTAACGGTTGATTAACATAGTAATATAATATTACACATTAATTAGCACTAATGAACGAATAGACGCGTGTTCTTGTAATTAAATCAAATATACAGGCTGTGCATTGCAACAGCTCAATATTCACGGACTACTTAGTAAAGTCTATTAATGAAAAAAAAATGTAGGTAATTTAGTTATAGACCCTAATTACCAGAAAAATAATACCAGCCCTTAAAGAAGTAACAAACTTATCACAATTTTTGAGTTTGACAAAACAGTTTTAAATTCAGTGTCAGCAGTAAAGTAACTTACCTTAATGTGTTACTTTATGTTGCGCAATTATAATAAATGCTAATTTTAAGAGTATTAAAGCTAAATTCAATACATTTCTAAATATTATAGGTACCTCTGTTTAGTCTCTTTCTATTTATACCAAAAATTATAACGGATATGTAAAATGTATAAAGCGTTTTACTCTGCTCCGTAGCTTCTACGACACCTAAAATATAAACCGATATATTATAAATTATTTATATACTATAACTGAAATGTCTTGGGACTTTCATAATATTATGTTATTTTGCTTGCTGACCCCTTTATGGTGTATAATAAATACACATTAAGGCAGAGCAAAGAACAAGACTAACAATTTAGAAATAAAAATATCAGCCAGCAACTTCTACCTAAAAAATAAATAAATAAAAAGTTCTACACATGTAACATATATATTTTTATTTTATTATGTAACTAGCTGCGTCTCGCGGTTTTACTCGCTTTTTTAAACCATACCTATATCGAGCCGACCAAAACAAGAAAATATGAACTTAGGAGGCCATTTTCGGTTTTTGCGAGATTAACAAGCATAAATTGGATTTTATAAAAATAAGAAGAAAAAGATAAGATTTTTACTAAATTTAATTGACTGTAGTAGTTTACTTAATTTACCATTTTTGTATCTTTTTTTCATTCTTTTTTGGACTCATTATTATGAGTCCAAAAAAGAATTAAATTACTAGATATTTTCGTTTTGTCTTACTGCTTAATTTTTGCGCAAAAAAATGCGTAATCTAAGCAGTATAATTTTATCTTTTATCGCGAATTAGTCACTCCACTCACTCACTCTGTCCTTAGAAATCCCAAGATGTTCTCAGAAATCAAGGAAGTCTGTTCCACTCCCTAGCTGTACGGATCAAAAATTAACACACTTAAAAAAAACGCAGTCATTTAACTTTACACAGTGTTTATAAGTAGAATTCCTGTTATTGTTGAGCTCGTTGATACATATCAAAATGTCCGATCATAATCGGATGATCCCTGTCAGCTCCAGTAAATTGCAAAAAGCAAAATGAAAATTTCTTATTTTATTTTTGTAATAAAATATTGCCTGGAACTGCGTTAAAATTCCAACAGGGCAAATGAAAATTGAGTTTTCAATAAATTATTGAATCGACACCGAATATACCATACCAACTATTTTAAAGCGCTATCATAAAATACGATAAACGACAACATACAATATCTTTAAATGCTAGTTTCTGGACCTTAAAAAAAAACACGTATAAAATGATAACTGTGGCCAAAAGTTATCATTTTATACGGGAAGCTTTAAATATACTATGCACAGCAAAAAAGTAAAATAAGTACAACTCAACAATTAATTAAAATTAAAATTTTGAGCTGGCAACCATCAGATGATAGAACAGGTTACTTTGCGTTACTGAGACTATGTAACAAAAAAAAAATTGTGAAAGACACGCCAGCTGAACCTACATTTTCTATCCGCTGACATGGATTTTTTGCGACTAGGTATAACTTGCCGTATCAGCGGCCGACATCTTCGCTCTGGCTGTCCCCTGGCGCGGCATAATACCGACGATATTATACCTCTCCCGCGCTCATCTCGGAGTATACAGAATAGGACAAAAGCCTTCTCTGGGTAAAATAGCAAATGGCGTTACCTTCGTACAGTAGCTTCTGTAGGGGTTCTTTTCAATCTGACACGGTACGTCAAACTAAACTAACGGGAGAGAGTTCAATTCAATCTCATCTACATTTATAGGTATGGTGGAAAAATGATATGAGCATTACATGTCCCGTTATTTCTGTTGCCCGATGTTAAATTAGTATCCATATAGTAAAGTACAACCATTAACTGTTCCGTGGCGCTACGTGTTTCTCTCGAAAGATAGGTACTTGCTGTTACATAAAACAATTTTTATTCGTCACGAATACAAAGCGGCTGTAAGTTATGTTCTTGTTTCTTGTTATTCTGCCGGCTTATTTCGCGCGAGCTTTTGTTTGACGAAGGAAATTGAAGGTGACCATGAATTGAACGATTTGAGTGGCAAAAGCAAAATGTAATATCGGATGCTTGTTGGCTTTTCCATTTCTGCAGATATTCGATTCAGTTTGATTTGCGACTCATTTTGAAGTAAAAAATGGTTTCGTAGTAGTAACCTCCGGAAATTTGATGCTGGATCCTGGAATGCGAAAGATGGAAATGGAACTTTTTTTAGAATCGAAGGCCAGGACACAATTTAGGTCTCAGCTATTACTACTTTTTTAGCTCGTATTCTAGTCAGTACAATTTAGAGTTTAAATCAACAAACTAATATTTCAACTAAATTATTAGGATACATGTCGATGGCTAAGTAATATAATATAATATACATAAAATTTTTTTTTGAAATGTATACTTTTCCATGCATATTTATTTGAAAACAACATAAACCTAAATCAACAAACAGTTTTTTTCGAATAAAGCCATTTACACGGCGTCGTTATTATACAACCTGCTTGGGCAAACAAAAACGCCGCTACGAGCAACTGATTTGGTTTGTTGTACCTGTTTCATCCACGTCGGGAACCGAAACTTTTGGAATATTTAATTGTGAAATACTATGCTGTTTCTGTAGACGCTGTTTTGAGTTTCATAACTTTTAACAAACTCGTATCTCGCTTCATGTAGATAATTTTAAATTGGGTAAGCTTAATCTTCTTCTTCTTGTTCTTCTTCTTCTGTTCGTTTTCTGGCTAAAACTCGAGAACGGCTCGACCAATAATAAAATGAATTCATTATGGCAGCATACATGCAAAACTGAACAAAAAGGATCGGTCAGAAACTAATGGGTAGACAAAATTAACATAGGAACTGTGTTATGAGAACAACTCTGTGCATCTGGTCGGTCATACATAACGCACATATTGCTGCAATTTCACCCATAAGTTAAAACTACAACATGCATTTAACTACAAACAAGAAGTTTAATAATTCAAACTCACTGGATCAATTTTCCGACAAATACGTGAAGGTAAACGCGTTGGCGGTCCATTAAAACGATGAGACGCGGCAGATCATGTGCAGTTCCATCAACTGGTAATAGCTAGCAACGAGGCAAATTATCTCCGTACTCAGTTACCCACTCGATGTCGAATTACGACCTTCTGACATGTGCGACGTATTTGAAACTAGAATTGTTCGCTACTTTGTTAGGTTCACTATTGGCATTGGTTTAGTTTGCTATTGGTAGTCATCAATTATTAGTCGTTCTGTACAATGTACGTGTACAGTAGTAGGTACCGAACAGATCTCACAAGCAGTAGCTAAGCTACAATCAAAATACATTATCTCGACAACCTTCTGAACGAATTTGCATGTACTTATAACAATCTCATTCGAGATAAAACAAATATTTCTGCCTAATATCAAATTGGTGTCGCAGTCCTGTCTTTTTAAGGGACCACCTGCATCAAAAATCTCCGAGCGACGGTAGAAAAAAGTCTATTAATTTGTAAAACCCAGAATCGTCCAAATTAGTTGAAAAATACGAACTGTCCGTCTACGCGAGTACTAACATTCGGACAGATAAAAGCCAATTTTTCCACTTGTTGCAGAGATGCTTCGTTAGGTCAATTATTCCTAAAATCACAGTACGCTACAGAACTCGAACGCGATTGGACACACGAACTAATTGAACACGAGCCACTCTGCATTTAGAATACTGCAAACGTGTTATTATATTCACACTTTTTCATTAACCTTTAAGGTTCTTGACATGGCTCGACAGTCGACACTCTACGTACGTGGATGAGCGCAATATTCTTATCTAATTTTACGCTTACGCATCGAAAAAATATATTTAGCGAAAAACATTTCAAGAGAAGAAAATTTAAAACTATACTTATGGAAGGAAATTTTAATATTGCGAGGTAGAAATAACTATCAACTACATTTTTGAACTAAGTACATTTTTCAAGAGTACGCACTGAACGAGCATACTTTCTTCACAGGTTCTTGTGATACTTCAAGTAACATATGCTATGATGATGATCTAGTTACTTTTTATACACATAAATCACATACATAAATAAATACACACATAACTCTCAGTAACTTTTCTCATCTGTCCATCCAATAATACCTCTACCAGGCTTACGTATAAACATGGCTCAGATTGGCATATGTCACTTAACTTTTGCACACTTTCTAAAAATAAAGTCACATTGCCAACCAACTTTATCTAGCTCTAAGCAAGTTTAATAGGACCTTAATTGCTTTAAAAATATGAGTTAAATTTTGTCACTGCCACATGCCACTCTTGCTGTCATATGCTAGTGCAGTGTTAATGAGGAAAACTCTAAGTGCCTTTAAAATCAGGTTATCCAGCTTCTCTTCTTCTTCTCAGCCGTTTTCAACCATTCTGGTGTAGGTCTCCTTCAGACTTTGCCATCTAACTCGGTCTTGTGCTACTTCCATCCAGTTATTTCCAGCAATCTTCTATAAGGCGTTTATCCAGCTTATTTTCCGGAAATAGATATTGCATTCCTACATTCCGCTTTCGTGCTAATGCGGTGTTAAAAAGTAAGGCCCGGAGGGCCTTTAATATTAGAACACTGGACTTATTCTCAGGAATTTACATTGTCTTTGCTACATGCCAATCATGCTGTCACTAGCAACTTTTTTCTGTCGTCTCCGTACATGGATATTCCATTAAGCAAGCCATTCCTTAAATAATACTACGAGAAGAATTTTCGTTTTATGAAAAAAATATTTATTCATTCGTCAACATTAATATTGTCGCCTTCAAAATGGTCCCCATTCTATATTATGCTCTTATGCCAGCGCTTCTTCCAATCGTCGAAATACTTCTCAAACTAAACTAAACTAGTAGCTTCTTATTACGTCGTTTAAGAATATTTAGTAAAGATTAAAAATCTATTTATACACACTTATATTCAAATGTATCAGAAAACTATACAACACACATACATTTTGATCTAAACTAGATGTCGACATAAGACCGTGACATTGTGCTGTAGTCTTGAAGGCGCTGGGGAATAGAAGAGCTTTTCTTAGACCTTGCATTTGAAATAAGAAAGCCGAGATATTTCCCACGAAATAGATATCTGGAACACGTCACAATCTGGCTGTCACATGCCAATTTCTTGGCAACGTTACCAAACTTCGAACTTCCATTCTTATTCAAAACTATGCTATATCGAGAGATCGCTATGCATTTATTATTCTTTCACTTCAATCAGTGTTCTAGAATGGAAGACCAAAATATCTCATCTTCATTTATTATTTGACTATTTGCTTATTGAATATGGCAGAGAAGGAAGACAAAGGAAATAGAAAAATAATAAAAAAATTGCTTGCTCCGGTCTAAGTGAACTCAATTGGTGGACTTCGGTAAAGCCCTGGCCGACACTAACTATAACACTAACACTAGCGAGTGGAATATTTGCACAGGACACGTGCCGCGGCCCGTTCCACACTCGGCACACGTGCTAAGGCACGTGTGCCGAGTGCATCAAAGTTTCACACTCACAGCTCCCCACTAGGCTAAATCCTGTGTCGGGGTTCCCATGGAACACGCACAAAGACAAGGACAACTAACACCCAGACTCAGAACAAATACTTAAATTCATCATTCAAACATCTGCCTGACCGTGAATTGAACCCAGGACCCCTGGCTTATAAGGCCAGGTATAAAGGATATGTTACCACTAAGCCAAACAGGTCGTCATAACATCTGCCCGACCGGACATAGCTTAGGAATATTTAGAAAATATTCAAAATTCAACTTAATATCATATGCTGTTTGTCGGAAGATTTCGTATTGCATCAGGAGCCGGAATATTGTATGCAATGTCGGGAGAATACAGATGAATCCTGGTCATGTGGAAACCCTAACTTAAAACCATCATTGACACTGTTAAACGTCATTTAACTTGTGCGCAAATGCGTAATACAGAAATGTAACTAATGTCACTTGACATACTCGAATAAACAAAGAAAGAAAAAAAAGAAAAGATACTTTAAAAGTAAAGCCCTATATCGTTTTTTTTTAATTCACGCCTTTTGTGGAAAAACATTACGTATCTACAATCCGTTATTACGTATGCACATCAAGGGTAAAAAAAATACAATTACGATTATTAGCCAGTTAAACAATATTACAGCACCACAATGATTAATGATCAAAAAGATTGCAAAGTCTTAGCCCTCCGTTAAACAGTGCATCGTTCCGTTACTGATTAGTGCAATTTGCGACTTGATAACGTGCAATTTGGTGCCTCCTCCGGTAATGGCTAAATTTGCCAACAAATGCATGGTAATAGTAGACTTGGCGGCAGGCGACAGGACAATGCTAAATTGCAGTGACAGTGACAAAGTTACATAGAAATTAGTTTCTATACGTCGACGATGACCATGACCACGATATACCTTGTTAATTGGCTGTTTCCAGTGCGGGTTGTGAACTGTATGTTGAGCCCGGCAGCGTTCATGTCGCTTGGGTAATTTGAAGGGAGAGTGAGTGTCCGACGCTATATTTGCATTCACGCCGAAATTGCCAGCGGCCGCCTACGTACCGCAACATACGAGTTACAAGACCTGCAATCATGTTGTTAACCGAACCGCCCGGCATAGAAACACTTGTAGGTCTACGAAAATAATAATATAAATTAGTGAGTATCCACGAATCGTTTAAATGTAGGGCAGCGAAATTATGGGTTTCTGAATTTGCTATATTTTTTTAAATGTAACATTACTTGTGTAGTTCAGAGAAAAAAAAATCGAATACTGTTCTTTTAAACGTTTTTTTCAATTAAGTCGAAGAGCTTAATAATTCAACGTAGCATTCGTCAACCGTGACCTTAAGCGAGGTTGTTAGTTAGGTTCTCATAATAAATGACACACGTGAATAGTAACTTGGCTCTTAAACTATTTTTTTATTTTGTTCAAAACACTAGTTTTATTGGACTTTAAAAAAATATATATTAGATTGATATGATACTTACAGACTCATGTTTATTTTAGTAAAATCCTACAAAATTGTTTAGTCTTATATTTCGTGCTTGAAAAGAAAAATACAAATTCAATATCATTATGAGATTTATTTAACCGTTTTTTCTTAATTATGCATCATTTTATAAATATTCAAATTGAAATTGACTAATCTTGATTTTATTTTATGTTGGCCAAATCTGAAAACATCCCAAAAACCCTCAAGGATATATATGTAGTTAACTAATGCAAAAACCGAAATTAATTCAACTCCGTCAACTAGAGCTTAATAGTGTACGAAATATAGCCGACCAAGTTAATTCATGCTTGTGAATTATCAGGGAATGTAACGACTGTTCCAGATCATTTGCATATATAATTGAATATTCAACCATGTGAGGACGCTTTAGGAACCGCCTAGCAACAGTAAATGGTCGCCGAAATCGGCTTGGAGTACATCATTATCACCATTAGAAGTCAAACAAAAGTTCAGGAAAAACAGCATAAACAAATTTACTCGCAAGACTGTTGATGATTGTTTGTTTAACGTAGCTTCAGAATCTACAATGAACGTTTTTTCCATTTTCTTCTATTTTTCTTTTGATTATTTTTCCTCTTTTTTATTCATTGTTCTGAGTAGATGTAATGCTATTTTCTGATAATCGTATTCTAGATGTCTATTATATCACGCCTCCATAATATCGTTGAAGCATTGTAATGTTTCTTCAACAATCTATGGTACGAAAACGCTAAGAGAATCGCGGAAAGAGTAAAAGCCCCTGGCCAATCATAGAACTGTAATACTGTTGAAAATGGTGCGGAATACACGCAATTCTCACCAAAATGTTGAAGATAAATTTGAAGCGGTTCTATAATAACTGGTTTAATCCCCTTCGATGCACGTGATTTTCACCTCACCGCTTTCAGTGCAATTGTACAAATCAAAATGTAACCCGAATAGAAAATATTTTGCAACGTTTCTCGGTATTTGAATCCTCAGCTTTAAGTCGGATAATCCGGTAGCAGAATGTTCATACCTGCTGGATTATGTTTTATTAGACGGACAAAATGTATGAGTTTTATAAAGTTTTTTGCGTCCGAGATCCCAATACAGAAGCATAGATTATACCTATATTTGGAGGCAATTGTGCAACCGTATAATCTCTTTTGTTTCACTGTTTTCTTTCAATATGAATGGGTTGACGCACTGATGTGTATAACAGCCGCTATAAAACACGATTTCCTCGGCCGGGGTCGTTAGACTCCCAAATTTTATCGATCGGGGAACTTCAAGACATCGCTCGAGAAAACGTTAAGTTATACTGAAAGCTAAGACTACAAGAATGTTAAATGAAACACAGGTACTCATCATTCACTTATTTTGAGTACTTTAGGCATGAAAAATAACCTTCAGGCTCGGGATGTTGAACCAATCAAAATGTTCCTGAAAACCACTACGACAACTTTCTGCACTTAAGTCCCCTCGACGATTATATTACTATTTGTCGTGAACGTCGTGGTCCAGTTAAGTGATATTGCGTTTATTCTGTAAAATGAAACGTCTCGAGTACCACTCGCTAACTCCGAATGCAATTTTCCTGAGTCTCCTGACTTGTCTGTTTTATTGATTTATAAGCCGCTCCGCAAACACTTTTATTACTCTTTGAAGCCATCAAATCTGATCGGAAGTGCTTTATTTTATAAAAGATGAAGCAGACGATTGTGCAATTTCCTTTAAAAAATAAAAATATTCAGTGTTCGCTTCAGTGAACCAATAAATAAAATGATACAGGAAGGGAATTTTTGAGATCTAGAAAATGGAGCTTTTATACATTGAAGCGGCCTTGTTTTTGCTTTGATTAAATTTTTTTGTGAATGGCAACATTCGTTTTTAATACGGCGCTCGTAGCGGTGCTTCTAACCGGTCATCGATGTTAAGCAACGGACGATACAGTCAATCTTCGGATGGGTAACCGTGACTTGCATTTATGTCTGGGCGCTACCGTGAGTCAAATGACACGCATTGTAGGCCCGGCTATTAGTCCTAAAACAACAATCGATAAGCCCTGAGGTGGTCTGAAAAACTATGACACCTGGTCTAGCTAATCGACCTATACAAACTAACATAAGAAAGCATTTTGAGACGTAGATAAATCGATGTGTGTCATCCTAATCGCACCAACTTACTCACACCATGCGCGCAAGCGGGATAGCAACCGATCACTATCCGACTTCCGTAATAATGCCGCAAGGCAACTCGATATTATCGCCTTATATAAAGTCAACCCCTTTAAATGTTGTGTTCAAATAAAATATTGTGCGCGACTGTTCAGTTGGCTCGTTGGGAGCAAGCGAGAAATAAGTCGAAACTAAGCGGATAACTTTGGTTCGTATAGAACGCCATGAGCTACCGAATCAACCGTGCCCTTGTCGCTTGCACCCGTCGCCGTCGCCCAACTGAACAGCCGCATTTCATCAACCTTGGATTTAAGCGACCGAGAACTCGGTTCCATCATGCTCAATATTCACACGGAAAATTTAGGTACTCGTAGTAGCAACATCTTATATTAGGTCTTGTCACGAGAACGTAAATCACTTTTGCTTTCCTGCGGTGCGGTAGAAAAACAATCAGGGTTTTTAACGACTAATTGAGCAGATTATTTTCATAATACCTATCAATACGGTCTAAAAATACTTTTGTCCGGATTGTATTTTTCATAAGCAATGATAGCAAAGTTAAAGATCGCCGAACCTGAATACAATTCACACAACCAGTATGAGTAGCGTCCAAGAAGCTCGGTAGTGAACGATTGCGGACTGAAAATGATAATGATGGTGGGGTTTCTTTGTAAATACGCCGATCTTATTCATCGTTTGATCATGGTTATCGGTTAAATTGAACTAAAACGTTTATGTTGACGGTTAAATGCTTCACTTCACCCGCCTTTTTTGTTTACTCACACTGAATCTTCAACTCCTTTGGGAACGATTTCTAACTTCCAGTGGTGCTATGTTTATTCTACGCTTCGAGTTACACAAACTGGTCTGCGGTTATATTAAATGCGAACATATCAAGATGCGAAACATTGTATAAAAACTATGCTTATTTCAGAATTGGATTTTTTTCCATAAAACTGAGTAGCGCATTTGTCAAATGCCTGCATACAGTCATATTTTTTCATATGACAGTAATTGCTGCACCAAAGATCGTTATGCATTGTACAGCAACTCTACTATTGTCCCATAAGTTCGGTCAAGGTTTTGGCAGTTTAGCTTACTCGGACGGCCAAATCGTGTCGAATATGAAGGTTGTGCTAGCCCCGACGTCGGCGTCACGCTCTCCCGACACAAGCTACGTATCCGGCGCGATCCCGTAAACCTCGACCCAGTCACGGTATCGATGGGTTAACATTTATGTCCCTAATAGCCAACACAGACGACACTGCGCGACTTTTTGTGCGCAATATATCGCTAGACTCGCGGTATAATATAGGTGGAGTAAAAAATAAACTTCATAACGTACGAGTAAAATTAAAAGCAGTCGACAGAATAAGATCAATCTTACTAGGCGGTCGAAGTGTCGTATACTCCATTTGTCTCGCTCACGTAGACTATATACGGCACACTACACTCACGGTGTTAGTTGCTCTCGATACTCGATGCTTCGGTGAATTGAGTAGCGTTGCGAACATTTCAGTGCACTCGAATGGTGCTACGTACACTATATAATTGAAAAACTTTAGGCGACACGACGCAGCGTTTGTCATACGAGCTCACGTTAAATGACGCGTTGGGCTTCGTGTGCGAACAGTGTGAAAGTTTGGTATTCCGAGCGTTGAGTGTTTGAACCTTTGATAAAAAAAACAAAAGATATCTTTTCAGCGCTGGAAAATACCTGAACAAAGGAAAAGCTAAACCATAAAAACTCTTTAGCAAGCTGTACATTTATCCTGCAAGTGTTGCGAGTTAAATTGGGCATTGTTGTAACCGTATAGAGTTGAAATTGGATCATAATTTTTTTTTTATATTTTATCTGTACAATAAATCTCAATTGGTTTAGATAGGTGAACTTTAGAAATTTCGTTCGAGAATTTGGCACAAGTACGTTTAGTAGATTTTTTTAAAATATTTTTTGTTTTGTTAAAACCATTAATCAGCCTGATCTATCTCCTAGTCTCAGCCTAGTCTATTTCTATAGGCTCTGAACAACTAGTCGCACATCCGGCTTGCGCCGACACCGATTGTTCCTCCCTATCGACAGTCGTCGATCTACATAAGTCTTTCACTCGTGTGCATTGTTAATATGACAGGATCCGAGCATAGAACGACCTTCACTGACCTGGTTAATGAATTAGTATTTTATATTAAATTAAATATGTTAATACATATAATATATTGCAAGTGGATTGATAAAAATTCAGACCATGATTTTTTTTATTTACATATCACGGTTATTAGATAAGTAACATACCAATTAAAAGTATGAAGCCTACAAACAACCTAATAAAAACGTTAGGTTGACTATTTTTTCCCCGTCATAACTTATGGGTAGACAGGTAATAAACAGGTTAATCGATATTAGTATTTTTCACTGAGTATATTAGTTTTTATTTTAGTATTTAGTATTTGATAACAATACATTATTTTTTTATTTTGGACTGAAATTTTTAGTCAACCCACTTGCAATATATTCACATATTTAATTTAATATAAATTACATTTCATCCATACACCAGTTCGGTGAAGGTCGTTCTAAGTTATACACGGATCTTAGGCTATAATAACCGTTCACAAGTGTTCATCCTCGTTACGTAAGTCGGTAGAACAGATACAGTTCAGTAGACGCCGGATGTGTACACTGACAGCTCGGAGCGCCTAGATAGAGAATAAGCGAACGCTTTGCCGCCGCTGGCGGTTGCCTTGTTTGGAGTTCTTTTGATTGCATTCATGCGACGCCGGTTTCGATTCATACAAGTTTATAACTCTAGGAACAGAGCCCTTATTACGGAAGTATGTCACTCGTTATCGCTGTAGTGTCATAATGCTTGCGCCAACTTATGCGCATCGCGCGCGCAAAAGGGATGAATGACACAATAGTGAACGCCAGACTTCCATAGTAATAAGCTTCATGGTCGTTTGCGTTTTAGAGCTTGAATAGTATCGAGCTAAAAACTAACGCAGCGAAGTAAAGTTTAACATTTTGCTACTCTCGGTGCTATCACTAAACGGCGCAGCAAAAAAATCAGCTCTATTATAGACAAAAGTCAATGACACTCGACAAAGTATACGAAACAGCTGTTTTTATTAAAATTTCGGGGTTGGTCCCATAGTAAAAGTTGTCCATAATGGTGAAAACTATGCCTTTTCACCCTTTCCTTGTAAACCTGTATTAAAATAATTGGGTTTGTCAAATATGCCATTTTATACTGCGTCCAGCTGATGAAAAGCAAGGTTCTTGCTAATAAGTATTATTAATGCGAACGTGTTTCTTGGGTTGTTTGCCCTCTTTTAAGCCACGGAACTATGAACATTTTTGCACGAGCATAAGGTAGCAGTCCGACCGCCGGCGAGTAAACGAGTAACTATCGGCGATTTTCTCTCGCAAGAAAAGGACAATAAATATACATTCAGTGTAAACGAAAGAGACGCATATATATATATATATAAAGGTGCTCGCTGACTGTTCACACGACTCGCTTTACTAGTTTTATCGCTGAGCGACGAGCTTTCAAAAATAAACTCGCTCAGGCGAGTGGCGCGAGTACTCGCTCGTCGCACTTGCACAGTCGCTTATTATATAGCCCGGCGACAAAACTATCGAAACTACACACTCGCTTCCCGCTGATCGCCAACTCGTTTATAGTTTCTAGTTTTACTCGTTTCTAGTTCATCGCCGGCGGTCGGACGACTGCCTAAAGCAAGAGGCGGAAATTGTCTTTTGCTTCTCGTTCTTTTTTACGAAAAAAAACGATTCCTTAATTAACCACGCAGGTGAAACTGCAAAAAGCAGCTATTAGTAATACAAACTGCTACGAGTTTTCATAAAAAGCTATAAAAAGCTTCCACATTTTCAAAGTGGTTTTCCATAAAAATTGCATTAAAACTCAATTATTGCGCATCTTAGCTGTGCTCGTATCTAATAACGAGTCCGAGGTCTAAAACTCTAGACGACGATAAATCTGCGTCGTAACTAATTAGTTTAAGCTCGTAATACTTGCCCCAAGAAGCTAACAACGTTAGCTAACCTAGCCTTTAAACCAGGCTTTGCTCATCGCATAGGCTGGAAAACGAGCATGAGGTAATTTTAGTCGCGGAAGATACGTCCGTATTATCAGAGACCGGACGACGACAGAAATAGCCTGGTCATTAATAATGTTAGTTGACGACATAACGTAGTTATTAAATAAGTTATTGGCGCGGTTACGACGAAAGTCCCTGGGTTATGTATAAGTTTATGTACAGCTTTACGTCAAATGCCTGAACACATACTGTGTTATCTTGACACTAGGTCGTGTGAGCTGGACTTAAATCATATTATTATAGTTGAACGAATTTGTGGGACGACCAAGATAAATGTTATTGAATCTGGGAGAATACGCTATTGAAAGCAATTCAAAAGAAATACCCATAGCACTCTGATTTTCAGTTGGTACGACAGGAGCAAGCGACCAGCGCTTAGTTAGTTTCGGTTTTGTGTAGGACGCTATCAATCAATAAGCCTTTAAAAGCCTAGCTCTTGTCGGTGGAGTAATTTCTAGGCTTGGCGGTCTTCTGCTGGCGTTTACGTTAGTGTGACAAAACGTTATACAAAACAGAAAGTGAACGAATACTTCTCACTTATACATAGACGTAGGTACGTAGATACCTGCCTATCACCTGTTATGAGCAAACGTGACGGATAACACCAGGCGAGCGATTTGCTTGTCTCGTCACACACAATGGCATTAAAAAAATTCTCCCGACGTGGCAACTCAATGTACCTTATCAAGGCGAAAATACGCCTTTGTGAACATTAAGTCGATTTTCCGAATTCGACTTGTGAAACTCTTATTGTAAAGAAATACTTTTTATACACACAGGTCTGAAAGCTTAAACCTCTTGATCGTGTACACAGTGCATAGGTATATACATAATATACATATGCTGTCGCGCTTGTTTTCTTTGTGGCTTATAAGGTCATAGGTAAGCTCGTGAATAATATCGCTATTATAGCTTATTCTCATAGCCTAATGTCCATCATATAAGTCTCCGTATTTGTCTACTTGATGTTGTTATATAACATTTTATCTTTTTTGTCCGATAAAAACTTCCAATGGTTGGAAACGAAAGTATGAAGAAGTAAACGAAAATCTTTGTCATCTTTTCTTTCTTCATTAAATGACGCGTAGACAAACGCTAAATCAGTCACAAATCTACTTACACTTAATAAACCACAAACCAATAGCCACCACTAAATAATAAATAAGTGAACACCAATTTTCCCGACCGAATTTTCATCCTGTAAAATGAAAATTACAATTCAACAATCATTCTCTCAATTAAGTGCTCTTATCAATTAGAGGTATCGGTCTCGTTCGCAACACATTCACAGGCACTACTCGTACAAACGTTTACGGACACTCGATTAAATAATTATGCCTGCAGTTCACTTTGTTATTATGTTGTCTAGGCCGAATATCGGGTTTCTTCGTAAAAGCAGGAACTACGGAATAACCAAATAACAAACCGAATTTCCAACTGCAAAATGAAAATTCGGTGCTCATTAAATTACAGGCTCTCATATTCGTGACGGCTCTCGCCTGCTACATAGTCATAGGTAATGCAAACGTTTACGGACACCGGATCAAATAATGATGCCTGCATTCTGTTTTGTTACACGTTGCCTGGGCGGATATCGGATTTCCTCGTAATAACAGAAACAGAGGACTCATCCGGTTTTCCGCGTTGCAAATTCCCGAAAAGCTGTTCAAATAATGATGCCTGCAGTGTTCTTTGTTTTACTTTACAAATTGAAATGCGTCGAAGCGGAATATCGGATTTGAAAATTTCGGCATCAATGGAAAATAGTGCAAGCAATGTTTAGTGATGCTTTAATATCCAGTAGAGCTCAGTTCTGCTATTAAGCAGTGATATTTGATATTATTCGCCGAATACAGGGTTATTCATAAAGGGTATGCTAAGCCGAAAAGGGCTCATAGTACTCATCATTATGAACAACTTTTACTATGGGACCAACTCGAAATTCGCGAAAAAAAAAATCAGCTGTTCCATACATTTTGTCGAGTGTCATTGACATTTTTCTATGGAACATTCGGGTTGGTCCCATAGCAAAAGTTGTTCATAATGATGAGTACTATGAGCCCTTTTCGGCTTAGCATACCCTTTATGAATAACTCTATATATACATTATGGTTTCGAATTTTGATGTTGATTATCCAGTGAAATTACTGAGCATAATGAGATACAAAAGCAGCTAGCTCGTTACTGTAATACTACACATGGCGAGCGCTATGTTTTGCCGTGCTGGGTTTTGAACAGTTGAATTGCTGCAATGAGGATGGCACTTCCGTTAAGAATAAGCTAACCATCGGGTGGGTGTCTTGTTTGTCTGTTACTCAGTTGAAAAAATGAATAGTAGTGACGATTACTTTGTACCACGCCCACCTGACCACTTACCGATGATTTTCCATTATCACTATTCGCCTCATATCTTACAAGAACCGGAACTCGTTATAAATGTCCCTTAGTGTCAATAGTACCATTGTAGGTTTAATCTGTAAACCCTGTACTTTTTTTTTCACTATAGTTTTACCTTCTCTAATACTTTACCGCTGTTGTATTGCATGACTTTTTCCAGTATCTCAACCACCATATAATGTCGTCGTAATCTGAGTAAAACAGCAATAGTTATGTTTTAAAAAATGTGTATAAATTCGTTTCACATTTTCTTTTAGTTGATTAATTTCAATTCTCTGCGAGTTCAACAGGCTTACAGATCGTCGCTTGTATTCTGCAGCTCAATCTATCTTTTATCTTCAGCATCGGGGATTTGCCTTCCGCAAATACTGTCTAGTTCAGGTTTTTCCTTTCAATGTGCATTGTTCCTGCCTTTGAGGGCTTATCCATGATTACGTCAGATCAGATATAGATTTTTGCTAGAATTTTACAAAGGTATTGGTAAGGTAACTTAAGTTTCGTCCGCCGCGCCGGTTAGTAAAGCTGCATGCCTCCACATGCTGTCTTGTTCTAGGTCTTCTCATCAATGGTGCATTATTCCTGCCTTTGAGGGGTTTGCAACCGTGATTACTTCAGACCGACAACAAAGGCTCTACTCTGTCGAGTGAGATATTATCTTGATCGTGTCGTCCTGCCCTCATTAGAAATGTCATATCAATCAGACTGACCGAGATAATTTGGAACGGCCTTTTGCTGGTGCTCGTTCGTTTCGTGCTGGTTTCTCAAGTCACGGTACATCTTAAATTCAGTTTTGCGGGCTTATAATCAGTATACCGCCATCGATCCAACAAGAACGCGAATACCATCTTAGTACCTACAGTTTATACTTTAAAATCACGGCAAAGAACACTGACAAGTTTAGCCAATACCAAGTCATACCACACACACGAGTACATTAGTAAGTAGAAGTCATTGAGAATGCAAAAGCTGTTTTACAAGATAAAAGTTAAGAAATCTAGAACAAACTTTACATCCTTTGCGTAAAGTTACGCGTACGTTGTATAGCTTTGGTTGTGTAACTTTATTAACAGCTAAATTTAAATTGATCCTTAGAAAAACAACATGAGGCAAAAACTAACCCTTCTGTTAAACACATTTAGAACACATGGGAATTGAGTTTCGTACAAATTCACAAAACAAGTACCTACCCCGAGTTTAACGATACCGATTTAGAAACATCGACTAACTAATTTAAACTCTATGTCATGCCAATAATAACCAATTTAGGTACAGCTTGCACTTGCATGCTAAATACGCAGATTACTTTTGTTGATCCAAATACTGGTATAATTTGCTGTTGATTAAACCTTTTGATATGGAAGTTGCCGTTCGACAAATTAGACGTTTAATATTAGCTAGGCAAATAGGACTTTTGTCGACGAGAAACACAAATACATATGTACATATAGTTTTTAATCGCAAAATAAATCTCTATTTCGTCAATCGATACATACTGTACTGCAGGGGAGATTTAGTGTCTGTTAGTGCATCGGTATCCATATTTTCTTCGGATCAATCGGGAAAAGCTTACTTCAAACTTGGCTCGGTTCTTGGATCTTAATAAAGCTGGTATTTTTTATATTTTCGAATAAAAGCCGCTTTTTAAGTTCTTATTTTCGTTTGATATGTCTCCACAGGATAAGTAAAAGTGTAGGAAATAAGTAAAGAACTTGAAAGTCTTTAAATTGAATTTACAAGCTTTAACTGAGACGTTTCGAGTTTGAAGGACCTACCTAGCTGTAGAAAACTCTACATTGAGGATAATTTCGTGAACTTAGCATTGAATATCGATAGGTTCCTTGGGAAGCCGCTTTCCCACAGGATAATGCATTATGCATGGTTTCTCGATGCGAGGGTCTGGTCTAATACCTATCGTTTCGAATTATCGCCACATTCGGGTAGCATAGGTATTGCAATATTTACGAATAGGTATCAATATAATTTAGTGAGAATATTTGTGCACGTAGTCGTACTCGTAGGTATGAGTGTTTTATGTAAAAAAAAACATTAACGTTTAACATTAAGTACGTGCGAATGTAATGTTTTGCGAATGTAATATTTTGAGAATATAATATTATGAGAACGAACCCGTCGAAAGTTAAATCCTTTGCAAATTTTCTGAAAAGGTTGCGGATTTTGTAGCTCTATTGAAGCACATCTCGGTCGCTCGGCACGTAATCTCCACGTAGTTTCAATTAAAACTGCGGCGGCCTTCTTTCTCACCGAAAAGCCAGCAAATGTAGCAGGGGCGGTCGCTTCACCCCGCCTCAGGTCGCCCATTGACTTATTTCCGTGAGCGTAAAAAATGCCGGAGCACAATGTGTTTCATATTTTTTGTAAAACAGTATGATTTTAGTGCGCTGCAGATGTTATTTTAATCCCTTGTTTTTTTATTGCACTGTGGTTGCTAAGTACGCCAATGCTTGAAAATTGTGTAAACGCACGAACTGCGGTGGTATTGAACGAAGCGCTTTGTTAAGGCTACTATGAAGCAGTAAAGCTCTGAAACTCCATTAGGCGTGCGCTATTCGTTTTACTGATTCAGGGGCGAAAATTAATGTTTTTCTATGCGGCCCGGACGACGCACTGTTAGTTCTTACTCGCGCCTGCTCCATTGTCCCCTTTATTTGTTTTTGAATGTGTAAACGCTCAGGTACTGTTCCACTCGACATCCATGACTTTGATTGGCTGCAGAATTAAATAGGAGTCGCTATTAATCCTCTGTGCCGATTGAATCGGGCGAAAGCTATGTGGATTGTGCTAACGAGATATCTGATGCCTTCAGCGACACACTCGGATATCAATTTCGCGAAACAATGACGAGCGCAGAGCTCGGCTCTGTGACCTAGTCTCTGTCAAGCTATAAATAAAAAGTAGCTAGCAATTGGATTAATAAGCTACCTCGTGCCCTACGCCGACTAGAAACTTCACCAATTTTTACAATTATTTACCCGATCACGACAAAAATGATCGTTATTATTTAGACTAAAAGTACGGTAAATAGGCATCAAATGTTCCATCGTTGCTTTTGAACGACTTATCATCGTTATAGCAAATTATGTATGGTTTCAATATATTTGCTCAAAAATCAACCACTAACTAATAAGGTGAGTTGAGAATTCCATAAAAAAAAAATAAAAAAAATGTTGCTCAAACCATTACGAATTGTGTCGGCTTCATTTATGTAACACAATTATAACACGTTAGTATAAAGCAGTATATACAGCTAGATGAGTCCATGCAAGTACTTAATAGCGACTCCTTGAAAAATTTGGCAGTAGCCGACATCAATACACGTTTATAAAAAATCAAAAGGAAAAGTTTCTCAAGCAATTTTACGTTTTGTCTCACAAGATTCGAAAGCGTCGTAGATTTACAAATAAAAATGGTTATTTCAAACTCGTGACGATGAAACCCTAGTCGTTAATTTCTATATTATTTCTAAAAAATAATTTCTAATCTTGCTTATCATTACATAACTGTTAACTTAAAAAAAAATCTTTCCTTTTGCGAGACTTTCCGTCTCATAAGTATTTAAATAGAACTGAATCCAACATGGTGGATTCTGTGACGTACCTTCATATCTCTTATCATCTTCCTACCCTTACCCTACTTATGAGAGGTCAGTATATTATATATATACATTTCACCCATTCTTCTTTACCTTCGCATCTCTAAGCATTGTTATTCGAGGTGAATACGTCGTCTTTGAAATCAAAAGAAAATCTCTTATGAGTACATTCAATATGTATAATTTGCCTTCGTAAATACGCCTATACTGTTTACAAAACGGTTTCGTAAGCCGCTCAAAACTTAACCCCAAACCGCACTTATGCGGTGGCACCGGGCTAGTCACATGTTTCGCAAGGACGGTATAACTAATTTTGAGAGATTCAAGAGAGAGTATACAAAAATGTAGCACTTGCTTATTCTTATTCGGAATGGGGGCGATAGGTCCCGCACTAGCGTCCTGCAAAGGGTGCATAGTGCGTTTCCCCCTTGCCAGCGATTACCCGAGCTAACTCAGCTCCTTAAAATAACGGAACGAGGCTCTGGGCCGCTGCACAACTGCTCCAGTGGCAAAGATGTAACACCCGCTAATATGAATTTGTTTACACGGCTTTTGAAGACTTTTATTTCAAATTTCATATACGAGTATGTGCCCGATCGATAGTGAACTAAGCTTTGCTTAACTATGCCTGAGGCACTTAACTGATGGCGGCGGCATAAATGACTCACGTAGCAATCCTTGAAAGACAAACACAGATTGCCCGTTAGTTCAGCATAAGTAATATATTAGTTTAATAGCGTAAGTACTTTGGGGTTCGTTTTTATCATTGAATTTTGATTCGTCAAAAAATTAAAGATATACCGTTTATGTTTTATTGTCGTTATTTTATTCGATAAATTATCACAATCAAGAGTAAGTCGTTCATTTGACATCTAAATCTTTTTGAGTTAATTTTCCATGCCCTATATAAACTAATATGAAATCAAATCACCAAATCAAAACCAAAAAGGTGACGATTTAAAGGCGGCTCTTTGTTTCAGGCGCTGATCTAAAACTTTAAATTAGCGTGTTCTTGTGGCGGCATCTATCTTTTTTATTCCATTTATGCAACATCCTGTCGAGGTTCCAATAGTTGCCTAATTGCAGTAATGATGTCAGGCGGCTGGCGTTCTGGAATTGTGGGACGTGATTGGCATACGGTTGGTTCATCCATTTAAGATTGCAGGGTCGTCGGTGCAACCTTCCATTGTCACTCGTGCTGACTGCGAAATGTCGGATTAGCTCCGTTTGTACTCCGTGAAGCTAGTTACGCCGACACTAGTGAAGCTTTTAAAAAATAATTTGAAAACGATTCTGTTTTTACTGCCTTTGTTAGCTTAATAAAATTTTGCAACCTTATATAGTTTACAGGTAACCGTTGAATTACTAATAGTCATAATATTTTCAATGATATATTTAATTGCTCGATAAAACATTTCATTAAGATGATCAATCAATCATGATTTTTAAAGTAAATTATAAAAAATACACGGTGATTGTTTCCGGTCCTGGGGCGTCTTTAGATTGTTTTCTTTTTTTATATTGATGATATCATAATTTTAGACACGTAAATGTTTTATGGATATATAAATTTAAATGCAAAATGAGTTAAGAAAAAATAAAGTCCTAATTTATCCTTCGCAAAGTACTTAACTCTTTTTACTAACTAACTAAAACATTTTAACCTAATTTACTCAGCGTCAAATTTGCACTCTGTGATTTTCATACCAATAATCTAGTTTTAAACTAGTTTAAAACAAGTTTACGGCATGACCTAGGGATTATGTGAAGCAACTAGGATATACTTCTCGAGCTCGGTGCACGATGTGAAAATTAAACTAGCTAACAGAATATCCTGGGCTAATTGAAACTAGTGGGGTAGTAAACCAGCCACCAAGTTCGAGCCATACAATGTTGTGTAAAAATTAAACCCACTTAAACACACGGCGCTCCCCACAATTGGTTTAACTGCGTAGCTCGCACTAAATTGCCCAATCAAGAGAACTTTGCACACTGCAGGCGAGAATAACTTTTTATAGATTTGATGTATTGTCGGTGCGTCGTCTTCGTGAACTAGATACTAGTAATCAGTAGTATACAACTTATTAGTTAGTAATTACATTTGTTTGACTGTGGCACAGAGCGCGTTGAACATCAATTAGAATATGTTTTTCTTTTTATGTCGATGTCATTGCCCGACAAGGCATTTTCATGGATACAGCGATTTGTGTGTTCTACATAATGATGCTTGAATGTCACAATGTCAAAGTTCAAAAGTTCATATATTATATAGCTTCTGAGGTTTGGTAAAGAGATAGATAAACTTTTTATAAGTAGGTACACGTCCTCAGTGCTAGAGCGATCTCATATCATTCAAATGAGCACTTATGAAGTTTGCTACCATTCTGCATCACTTTGTGTTTATTCTATTGTAAAAATAAGCGTCTTACAAAGCGCAACATTACGTGCAATACGTATCATACAAAATGCTCTACAAAGTTGTTTGATTGAAGGTGTGAAAGGTTTTCCATCTTGTATTCGACAAAGGATGATATCAATATAAAAAATAAAATGATATAAAAAATGATATAAAAAAACCCTTCTTTCATTTGCATGCAAGCCTTCTCCTTTTCATCTTTTCTCTAGAGATAATCTCCTTTGCAAAGACGCACATGTAGAGACATTGCCGGCCCGACCCGGCATTGAATGAACAACGTCTCACCTCGGACCTATCGTAAAACTATTTTAGCATATCGACGGCTCAATGCGCGTAAATCACTAGTTATTTTTCGTTGGAAACTTCTCAAAATAGCCATTTGGTTAAATGTTTTGTGACGTAACGAGCACGTAACTGGTTTTATAATGCAGATTGCTGTCTAGATCTGGAAAGTAGCTTAGGGTTTCCTAATCGATTCAATCTACTGTTTTAGTGCAGATGTGTTTGACATGTGACGAGATTCTCTCCAACTTGGGTATGTGTAACTAACTACATTTGAACAGCGGTTAGGGCATGGCTGGGGTACAACTTTGGTTAGTTAGTGTTGGTTAACAGTTTGGATTATCTTTAGACCTTTATTGGTTTAATCATAATCAGTTTATTGATGCCATTACCTTACAGGCTATAATGACTAAAATATAAATACAACAGGCTCAAGTTCGAAGGCTTTATATGACACATCTAAACGATCAAAATATATCTGTCTCTGTGATTGCAACCTATTAAGACAGGTATCAATACTTGTATTTTATAGCGTTATAAACTTTATCCTTTACTTTTTCGTAAATCTGTTAAAGAAAGGAATTAAATTTTAATCGTCAACGTGTATGCTCAAGTCGCTCTCCCTCTGGACTAGATTATGGCCCGCTTTGGTTCGCCAAATTCTCTGCGTTAATATTCAAAGTTAAAGTTTCTTTGTAGTCATTCCGCAATGCGTAATTGGTATAGCAATCAGCATGAAATCGTCTGTTTAACGATGTTAAGATTTTTTCTTAAATACTCATACTTCTATATTGGATAAAAGCTATAGTAAAAAAATTGCTAATGTATTCGTTTTGTAGAGACAAATAATGTCTACGTGCATTCGTAGAGGTATAAGCCTCAACGTTGCTTAGGCATTGATTGACTTACGTTTTGTGGGTCTGTTCGTTTATGGAACGTATTTTTTTGCTTCCGCGACAGTTTACGCGCTATGTACATATGTGGTTAAACATTGAGTTATATAGATAGATGAAATTTCGTTCCGCGCGCAGTCGTTCAAAGCAATTATAACACCCGACCGTAAAGTTCGGGGTCATCAAGTGAAGCCGCAAGGCGGTGCCTGGGAGATTACCTCAATATAATGTCTAAATAGGGCGTGCTACGGCTCCATGATGGTGCGTTTTTACTTAATGTCTGCCGGTTTCACATTATCGAATTTCCCTTCGACGCCCTCTGAAAGCTAGCTTCATTAGGTTAACACATCGGCTGCAAACACAAAACGGAATTCCCGCAATTTGGCTGCGACAGTTTAGCTCATAACCTAACCATAACTAACCGAATCTGTGTTGGACAGGCGAAAATAATCGGATTATTCGATACTCTGAACACGAGCGTAGCTCGCCTCCATCGAGTCAATGACAAAATGTAAGATTAATCGAAATTTATCGTACGCCCTAACTAAACGTTATTAATTTAAAACAAAGTAGGTTCAAATGTCAATAAACCCAGCAGAGCAAACGAGCCGATGAAAAAATATTGAAACAATATTTCAAAGTAAATAAAGTGAAAAGTTAACGCTACGAACAGAAATTTCTTTATGAATAGGTTCGAATTTTTTCATCAACTTGGAAAATAAAGTAGAAAGACTAAGAATTTAATAGAAATTTTGTTTCATTTAAGTTAAAATTCCAGAAGTCACTGGCGCCCGCAGCTGTGGTTACGGCGAGTATGCTTGGTCGACAATGAAACGTACTACTTTTTATGTAAAGCTCGACTGCTCTACTTAGGCCTAGTCCTGCTGGATGCTTGTAGTGCGCTCATTAGTCCGTGCATTGAAACCCGTATCTGTAGATCCGTGAGCATGTCTGCGTCTGGGTATCTGTGTGTGTGTTCCATACATGGCAGTCTCACAAGTTTTGTAATATGCACGCAACAAGTTGGTCCGCAAAATAGACAGCATCGGCTGAATTAGCCGGCGAAGTTATTCGAGACCATTAGCACATTCGAATACACATTACGTGAATGCAGGAGCTGACAAACTTTAGCTTTGCCTTTGACTAATTTGCCAAGTTAAGTTAAGTTGTCATGCTTGCCTTTACCGATTTTAATGAATGAGATTCGTGTAGATTCAAGGAAGTTGTAGGACGAATTATTTTAGCATAAGTAATTAATCTTGATAAAATAATTTGCTGTGACACACAAACAGACGGACACCAGACTCTCATCGTAAAGTTTCCTTTTTACCATTTTGGCACGGATCCCTAAAAATATGGTACTATAAATTACGAATAAAAATTACTCACCATTTTTGCCTAGCAATATTTTAATCGTAGCTCATCGAATAAACCTTTTAAATTGGAAGTGAATTTTGATACAACATTTAATGAAATATCAGGAGTTCCGTTGGCAAAATACGAACTGCCGAGGCTGCCAATCCGTCTGTCCGTCGCCTCAGGCTTTTCAACTTTTCGACAAATGCAAACATTTGTCAAATGAAACACTACACCATTCGCATAGAATATTTTTAACGTATGATTTTGTTTCCAATGTTGTTGTTGTTGTTTGATTCCCAATGTCAATATACGAAAATACGAAATTAACTGCGAATTAATTACTCGCGATATTGAGCAGAAGCTCTTTCTGAGATTTTCAAAGTATACTCGTATCATCTTTTTATTCTTTGACTCCCAACTCAAAAAGATGGAGTGGGAAGTTGGGGTAATTAGAAGCTTTTGTACATCTACCCTTTTGTGGACATTTGCCATGGCAATGATCGATTTTATGTTCGTAAATTTTTTGCTTTTCTTCGACAACCGGAATTCAAGATTGGTTGTGGATTGAAATGCTTTACTGATAAATGATAAGATGGTTCTGATGTGATATCCTGCTTTCAGGGCCGCCAAGTTAAATTTGGCAAAATGTTGTATGCTTATATTGCTTATAATGTTGAAAATGTATCAAAACGTTGAATCCTAAAATGTTGAATTGCAAAAATGTTGATTTTGCTCTCAGTCCTGGTTTAATTGGAAAGGGGAAAGCAATTTAATCAAATACGCAGGTGAAGTTTCTTATGAGGCTTCATCTAGCAAAATTAAGTTTCGCTATGAACAATACAGGTGTTTCTTGGTTAGATCAAAGAAAAACATAAATTTATATCTAACATTTGTAAAAGTGCCCAAAAATAACCCTTTGATCAAGTCAAACATTTTTATAAGGTTTCTTTCATTATCAAACATCAAACTTTGGCTGATGAAATG
This sequence comes from Alcis repandata, assembly GCA_949125135.1. Classification (NCBI taxonomy): domain Eukaryota; kingdom Metazoa; phylum Arthropoda; class Insecta; order Lepidoptera; family Geometridae; genus Alcis; species Alcis repandata. The sequence goes on along the minus strand of OX421221.1, from coordinate 8,690,301 downwards.
CCGGTTATGGATCTATTTTCACCCGACTACGATGAAGCAACAGGGAAAATTATGTTTTTGACCGGTATGTACGGTAGTTAATTGTTCCCTCATAACTCCTAAAAAGCATCTTGTTTATACGCTATGTTTAGTAAAAATATAAAATAATAAAAATTGCGTTTTATTTAAACAGTCTATCAATATAAAGCAAACATTTAAAGTAACTAAATATAGGATTTCTTCTAAAGTTAGTGGTTTTCTAATATATTCTTTGACACCGATATTAGATTGTCTTGCGTGCCCGCATAGGTCTCCCCTAGAGCTTGCCACTCTTTCCTATTTATGGGTCGTACTCCCCCAAGTAACACCAGCTATTTTTATAATATCGTCCTCCCGTCTGAGACGTTGTCTCCCTTTCTTTGTTTTCGTTTGTCTTGTACACCACTATGTTACATTTTTGGCCCAATTTCTCTGCTACTCCTCATCATATGATTTGCCTACCTCTATTTGAGTTTTCTAAGTAAGTCTTCACTCTGTGTTATGCCCTTCTTTTGTGACTTGGGAGCCTTTTTTACTTCCTCTTTCAATATACTTGAGATTTCTTCATTACCTACTATTTGTATCTTTTTTCCAATCGTGAAATTATTTTCGTCTATTGTACTCAAATCATGATATAACGCAGGGTATTAATCTGTGGCTACTTCTAATATTTCTTTCCTTTTGTCTTGTTTTTCTTACATTTATGGTGTGTCATATTGTCTAGTTAGTACTTTCTCTTAGTTTATCCCACGCTTTCTTGACTCCTCCAGATTTTTCCATGCAATATTTGTAACGTTGTTTGTAACGTTACATTAAATATAGTATGGCGTCGTCTAGAGGACATAAAGTCATGAACTAAAAAATAAAAAAAAGTTAATGTCCCGTGGGATATCAAATGAAAAGGCTCTTAATTAGAACGTTTAAATATGAGTATATTTATATCTTGTTTTTAAACCTTTGATTTATGTAACTAATGATGATTCTTAATTAAAATAAATCAAGCAACATTGTAACATAAAACAATACGTATTCGGTTCTATTTTACCAAAGGTTTTATTGGAAATAAATGAGGTCGGTGGAAACATCGACATCTTATACTCATTAGTTTTAAATTGACTTCACACCAGTCCTCTATGATCATAGGCAACTAAAACATAAATGTAGAGTATTCGTTTTAATAAACGCTCCTGAACACTCGGTTCTTTCAAGTTTATTTCACATGCAATGTACATATAACTATGTGAACTAACAGTTCGGGTGGAATCTTGCAATTCAATTTTAAAGCAAATGTCTTCAACCGGTTGCGTTGAACTTTTTTGTTTTTTTTTTTGTTCAATCCTGTTCATTAAAGAAACTTAGTCATTTGAACTTCACTATTACTAAATTTGATACGCACGAGGAAGTGTTCTGGTAAGCTCGAGGCTATTTCCATCACGGTCTCTCGTATTAGAAAGTGAGAGTGAGCGAAATAATCTCATGCACACCAAAATACCCCCCTCGCCCCAAGGTTAGGGTGACGAAATGTCACGGACACAGCGGCGATAAAGATAAACAGTGGCGCCATAGCGCCCCTAAGCCACGCCGAGGACGTCCAACGTTCGATATTCGATCACTCCACCAGGCTAATATATATAAACAATTAAACATAGTACATTTTAAGACTTGAATGAAAAACTATGTAATTTTTCGTCTATATTTAGCAAAAAAATTTAAGCTACTTGCGAAAATTTAGAAGGATTAATCCAACAAATTATAATCCTACTACTATCATAAATATCAAAGTTTGGATGTTTGTAAAAATCACGCAAAAACGTCTGAACTTATTTAAAAGAAAGTTGGTATTAAGATAGCTTATACCCTGGATTAACATGTAGGCTACTCTTGATCCCAGAAAATGCGAGTGAAACCGCGATTCGCAGCTAGTAACACATAAAATCTCCTGCCATTTTCAACATTCGTGACTATTTAATTACCGCCGCCTGGGGTAAAAAAGGCTCAGAAAGTATATTTATCGCGGTCTCGAGCCTGTCTCAGAGTGATAAATAAGGATCATCACCTCTATACAAATAAATTGGAATACGAAAATGGCGTGTCGTGTACGTCAAGACGGGGCACATGCAGGGTTATAAGGAAAGGTTATGCTAAGTCGAAAAGGGCTCATATTACTAATCAATACGAACAACTTTTACTATGGCACAAACCCTGAAATTACGAAAAAAAAACAGCTGTCATTCGACAAAATGTATGGGACATTCTGTCGAGTATCTTTGACATTTTTCTGTATAGCTAAGAAGCCAAATAGCTCCACAACAATCTATCTAATGTAAAAAAGAGGTCAAGTTCTTATGTATGTTTGTAGAGGATAACCTCCGGAACCACTTTTCTGATTAAAAAAATCTTTCACCAATTGACAGCTACGCCCCGAGTACTATGTTTTCGATCCCTAAACCTGCGAGGTCAAAGCCCGAGCAGCACCGGGTCCGAAGTCCGGAACATCACCTAGTTCCTTTATAATTGTATTTGAAGAATCAATTATTAAGCTAGAGTATGCATGGGTGAAACGAGTGTGCATGGGTAAAACGCGCCTTGACGAGTTTGATTATTTAATACTTAATTGCCGCTCACGACCCGTTGGAATGGATATTTGTATAACCCCGCTAGTCGCACATTTATCGATCAGTCCATCATAATGAATACTAAATAGTACAAGTAATTGCGCGCTCGTGTGTGCTTATTGTGGAACATAAATTCCCTTGTTGTTGGTATTGGTATAAAGTATATAGGCTACGAGTATCGAGTATGGTACCTACTTGACGATAAGTTGCCTAAAATGAAGATACTTTTTTGTTGCGAAATACGATATCAGATATGACTTTTCTAACACGTTTATTATATTCTTTTTACATTTTCTTGAGCAGTTTAGATTTTTGAGTTTAGAAGTGGCCTTTCTACTACACATTTTGTTGTATTTTGACATTTTCTTTAGCAGTTTAAATTGCGCTCGAAACTTTCTATTTTCTCGGACGTCGCGGTGGTTAGAACTTTCTTGTCTGTGAGTTTTCTAGCAGCAGAAAAGTTGCAGAGCTATCACTTATGTTCCTCTCGATTGTTTCAGACAAGATGGGCTGCTTTGTGAGCAAAGACAAGCTGACGAAGGAAGACATGGACTTCCTGAAGACTCATACGTCTTACGACGAAACCACCATCAAGGAGTGGTACAAGGGATTCAAAGTAAGTACATTATATTGTTATCAACCCTCATTTTTTTTATGAAATTAGCAAATCGCTCTCCTGATGGGAAACGCGACGCGACGTGACGTTTAACATCAGGCGAGCGATTTGCTCGTCTCGTCACTCAATTACATAAAAAAAAAAAAAAAAACGCAACGCTTATGTTTTTTTTAGTTTCAAGTGTGCTCTTTGTTTTTATTTATCTAACAGGACTTATCTTATCTTATTAGCATTATATATTTACATTTTATCAATAGCATATTTAGGTAGGTAAATAGAACTAAAAGCGACATAACCCAACATGGAGTTAATATCGCAAAGCTTAACAGCTATATTATTTCTGGCAAAGAATAAATCTATACCATTTTTGCAAAGAAAATGTACATTTTATGTTTTGTTCACTCTAATATAGGGAAAGTTTAAAATAAAAAAGCGGGCAAAACTGCGGGGCGCGGCGAGTATCGAAATAAAAAATGTACCCAAGCAATCGATTGGAGAAGATTGCGCGCTCAGGTCATGCTCCGATGAGCAACAATAAATGAACCGTGATTGGAACATCTTGCAAAAATGTTATTGTCTGTTAAAAATTTATTGCATCGCACAGAAATAATAATATCTGCAATTTAGATTTTCCTTATATTGTTATCCTTTTATGATTAATAAGTAATAAGGTTATCTTTACGTTTCGTTTTATTCGAGTGCTTCTTCGTTCTCCGGTAACGTAAGATATACGAGTACGACGTAGGAGAACTTATAAAAATGAACTTTTTACGTGGCTTGAATTAGTCATTAATATGTAATGACGCCAAGACTGATAATTTTGTATATAATCGTGGATTATATCATTATAAGCTACTTTAAACTCAGCTAAAAAATACATTTTGACGTTTTCCTCGGTGGATCTTTTATGTGGTGCATATTTCATACTAACTGTAGCCGGCGGTTTTACCCGCGCGGTGATGATGAAAAGTAGTCTATGTATTATCCAGGGAAAAAACTATCTATTCAAACATTCACACATACACATAATTAGTAGGATTCCTTACTTAAACTCTTGCCAAATATTGGCTTAAAATTTTGTCAGAGCTGTTTAGCTAATATAATTATTTCCCTTGCAGCAAGACTGCCCTAACGGCCGCTTGACCCCTGCCAAGTTCGTGGACATGTACAAAATGTTCTTCCCCTCCGGTAACGCCGTCGAATTCTGCGACCACGTCTTCCGCACATTCGACATGGACAAAAATGGATACATCGACTTCAAGGTAACTCGACAGCCATACTCGACGTAAGAACGACACCCGCAGACAAAGGTTCAAAACTGTTATATTATAGCTTGCAACATTGAGCCTATCCGGATAATTATTTTGCGGCGTCTTCGACTTGTCTACCGGAAACAAAAATAAACGAGGCTCTTCAGCACTGAGAGCTCCGACATAAAGGAAAAGTAAAGAGAGCTAGGCGCCACGTCTATTATTTTTAAGTGGTTTGGTGTAATGAATAGGAGAGACACAATACGAATACTTTTATGACATGACTTTAAGGAAACTGCAGCCAAAGTCATAATTACGACAAAACCTTGCTAATGAAATTAACGTGGTTAGTAATAATATTAAAATAATAAAATCCTTTATTCACTGACCAAATTACAATATAGTTTAAACTTATCTAACTCTTGGATCAGGATTAATGTTCCAAAACCACGTTAGTTTCATAGTAATACTCGTACTTCGTTGAGTATTTTTCCGAAGGACATCGTTTAGTGTTCACTACTCAACAGCTGCTACAAGTACCCACGGACCCGCTAATTATCACATATTGTACATATGCCAAGGTCGCGTCATCGATTAGTTAAACGTCCCCTTCACTTCATTGTCAGGGCGGATCGCTAAGTGCTGTGATGGTCTACGTCATGCTGTGCCGCAGGTGCCAAAGTGCCACGCAAATGCAATTTCATGTAGCTAGCGTACAATTGTCAAATTAATATTCTAAGCACGAGTCTCGGTATACATCGAGATGCTGGTTTGTTGTAGGAGTTTCTCCAGGCCATCCATGTGACGTCCAGCGGCACTCCCGAGGAGAAGCTGAAGTGGGCTTTCCGCATGTACGATGTCGATGGCAATGGCGTCATCGATATCCAAGAGATGACCAAGATAGTGCAGGTAAGAGTTTTACTGAACATTTATACTCATACCTATAGGTGAGCAGGATAAGGCGCGTTGTTATATGAATGGTGAAGGCAAGTACTTCCAGAAATATATTATCATACATTGTTGTTTACAGAGACAAAACAAGTATCTTTTAATGTGCGCCATTTATAAATTAAAATGTATTATTGGTACGGGAAATTTTCTAGATACAAATGAACGCTTCTGGATAAAAATGTCGTAGGTAGAAACACTTATTAGTTATTAGACGGCAGCTATCTAGTGGTACATCCCGACTTTAAATGTTCACGTTCAAGCTTCAATAGGTTCGAGTATGATTGTAATGACTGGATAGCAAGAGAGATATTGTGGCTAATCCGGCGATAGTCGTATTGCAATTATCGGTCCGCTGTCGATCCCCACGTAGGGGTATTCAATGGCTGCCTATCTGTAGCCAGGCCCACTCATGTTGTCCGCTCACCGTATATGCCAAATTAATCACGGTGTGAGCTACTAGAACAGGAAAACAATAGCGCTAATGAGGCAGGAGGCCTTCGGCATGCAGATACTCGTAGATACTCGCACAATAGACTCTAAACATTGATTACAAACTTTGAATACTCGCTCAGTAACTCAGTTTTCGGTTCGAGTTGTATCATGTTCAGGATCCGCTCACGGTATACGAGTAAGCTTAATTAATCTAAATTGAAATAGCGAACAAAATATCTATCGACTAATTTAGATACTCGACTGTACGGAAAGCAAATAGGAAATAATAAACCAGAACAAATAGCAGTAGGATGTGGTAACGAACGGAAATATGATTATATTATTAAGGGCTTAGGTCAGTGCCTAATTTTCACACAAGTTTGCTCTGCCAACACATAAAAAGTATAAACCATTTGTTTTTGTTGTCTTTCTAGTTTTGCATAACCAAGGATATTCCGTTGATTTTTTTTTGTGTTTTTTTATTATTTTTCTTTAGGTACTTGACTATGTTAATTCTAGTCTCCTGCGCGTGTTTTGGTCTACACATTTCATAAAAAGCTCTGCTTAAAATATTTTTATGCATTTTTAATACTATGTCCAACGTTTCAAGATTTTATTGATTACTTTTTAATCACTTACATATACAGTGTAAACTCTATTATAACGGCACTGAAAGGACTGTGTATTTTATGGCGTTATAGAGAGTTGTCGTTAAATGGAGAGAATAAAAAAATCTGATTTTCTCGTCAATACACCGTGATTTTCTTTTACTAGCCATGTTTACAGTTTGAAAGTTTGTGAGCAACTAAGAATATGATAACGTATAGATAAATCCATGACTCTTATTTATTAGTCACTAGCGGCCCGTCCCGGCTTCGCACGGGTAGACATTCATTTTTTAAACATTTTGGGATAAACGTAGAGTAAATGTGTCTTGATGCGGGAAATAGGTAGTTTTTTTTTTATTTTATTTCTATTTATGTATATTTAAATGTCAAATATTACATTAAAAAAGTTTACATTGTCCAAAGCGCTAAAGTTAAATATATGGTTTAAGTATTCTTTAATTTTCTAATTTTTCCCGTTTTTTTTTTAATTTTTTCTTTCATAAGAACCTTCTCCTGACAATAACTAACACAGCAAAAAAAAAAAAAAAAGTGAAATCGGTCCAGCCGTTCACGCGTGATGGCGTGACCAAGGGAAATAGGGATTCATTTTTATTTAGATAGATGGTCAACAACAAACAATTTGTGAACAAAAGAATGTACACAACTTTGCAGTTTTTACTAATTTTGGCAACTTAAAAGGTACCTTTTACTTATTACTTAATTTTTGTCATTATTGAGAGTGTGTATTGCTATATAGATATCATTGTATGGAAAACAAGCTTTTTTTTTATTTATTTTTTTGTTTACCCAGTGGAAATCCTTTATGGATACCACGCCCGCCCCGGGGGAGGCAGGGTAGTTATGTGGGAGTCTCCGCCCTGCGGCGGCATACCCACAAAAACCACTGGGGTGTTCGGCATCCGCCTGAGATGGGGCAAGGTGGGGTCGCGTTAGCAATCGCCACCTCGCCCCGGCGATGGGCCCAATTAGGGCCCCCCGCGTATATGGAGGGGTGACCCTGTTCCCCAGGATCACCCCCCAGACAGTCAGTGTGGGGTCGTGCAGGCCGGGAGACTTCCCCGACTCTCCCGGCAACCCCACTGCAGAAGAGCGAGGATATGGGCGAACCGCCTCCTCGCTCCCTCGTCTGCGCCGGAGCGGGTCAGATCGGGCGTCGTCCTCTCTGACCCGCTCCGCGGCCTCCTTCTGCGTCATCACCTCTTCGCAGAAGGAGACCCCGGCCTGGCACGATCTCTCGCCGCCGAGCACGGCTTTCACCACGCTCGGCAACGAGAGATCCCGGCCTATGCAGGCCGAAAGCGTATGCCGCTGGGGGCCCCCCATGCGGCACACGCTCCAGCGTCCACCCTCCTCCTTTCCTTGCACTCCCGACCGCAACCCACATGCGGCGAGGAGCACAAGGAAAACCCCCCTGGTGGCAGCAACGCCACCGTCCAAGCCATCACGCTGTGCCCTCTGCTAGTCAGAGGGACACGCGGACGAGCCCACCGTGTCGGGTTATTTGCCAGCGTGCGGTAATACTGCATAAAAGCTGCAGTATTACCGCACGCTGTTGCCCAGGGTGCACCACGAAGAGGTTACCCGACCTAGCACCCCATGGAAAACAAGCTAAACCAACCAAAGCCAAGTGATTTCGACGCTTTAGGGAGTTTGTCGTTATATCGAGTGACGTTACATGGAGTTTACACTGTATGTACAATTTGTACATATTAAATTAAAAAAAAAAAAAAAAAAGCATCGTCTCTATACACATTTTGTATTACAAACAACGTTCTGTGTAGAAGTTTTCGTTTAGTTTGTAGACAAAAACATGCCATGGAGATGCGCTTAATAGTAGCAGGGCAACAAAGTAAAACGGATTATGTAAAATTTTCATTTTCTACGAGAGCAAAGTTATGTAAAATTAGACGTTGAATTGCTCCCTAAATAAATAGTTTCCTTTCGGCTACGCGATGAGACGTCGCCGTCGTGTCGTAGCTGTAGTTTGTCTATTCAATTCTCTTTGCACCCAGAGCGCTGCGTGAAATATTCATTAGCACACGGCTGTCGTGTCTCAGTGCCGCTAAAATGAGATGCAAATCGTGCTAAAACAATCATGTAGCTTAGCGCTGAATATTATTTGATGTTATTAAAAAATACAATTTATATAAAGTAAAAAGTATCATCTCATTCCACTTCGAGAAAAAGTTTTTATAAATAATAGTTATTAAAAATCAGTACGCGGTCGCATATCGTGTAATATAAAAAAAAACGGTCGAATTGGGAACCTCTTCCCTTTTTGTCAGCGTCTCACGACACGCACTTGGCAGATTTTTGGATGTTAGATTTGACAACAACAAAGACAAGCAAACCACAGGCGACCCTAATAGTAAAACAAGGCTGAATGTGCACTGAAACGAAGAAGAGCGTAAAAACAAAAGAAAAACCCGTTCTGCCTTCCGAGCGGAGCTTAATGCAATTATGTAGGTATATTGATTAATATTTATCCGCTCCCTTCTTCTCCGCTCAAGTAGACAGGCAACCTAAGTACCTGATCAATTATGCTGCATTGACATTTTCAATGAAAATGTTTGCATTAAGATTTTCAATCTACTGCAGCTTTTAGAGTTAACAAAACGGAACAAGAATATTTTATGAACACTAGGGGCAAAGCTTTTTAATCTTTCGCAGCAGTATTTTTCGTTATTCAAACGAAATGTCTGAAGGATTTCATTCGAAAGTTGGTAGTTTCTCATAAAAGAACTAATGCGAGCAATTCAAAATTAAGGCCAAAGCATTTCTCAAGCATTCGAAATTATATTCTCTGTCTCTAGTCTCAAAAGCCAAGTAAAACTCATATGACACGATTCATTTCACGATGTCGTGATCGTTAATAAAGTCTAATGAATTAATTAGCTTTATAACGTCATAACCGCTGCTCCTGCTAAACTTTATTTTCTCTAAGAATCCCGGTAAACGAAACTTAATGAATATTTGCAGACTGTCGTCGCTAATTTAAAAAATTAATTAGTTTTAAAATATCGTGGCCCTTGCAAGACTTAAGGTTCTTTGAAAAACTCAGTACAAAAACTGTTTGTATTTTTTTGTTGTTTCAGACTGTTACTAATTTCCGACATTTTAATTAATTGCGTGATACAGCGACTACCCTTGATAAACTTTGAGTTGTCTGTAAATCCCGGTAAAATAAACTACTCGTCGTTGCAACTGTTATTAGTATCATATAATTAATTAATTTCGAGATACTGAGACCACCCCTTGCTGAACATTAATACTTTCAGAAAATCAGAAATTCAGAAAATTCCGGTAAAAGAAACTCCGTCAAGTATTTGCCGACGCTAGTGCATATCGCTTACCCCTCTGGATAGAGCGAACTTCTCGTAGTATTCAAACTTCGCTAGAACTCGTGTAACGAGCGCTGAAGTTGGACCACTAACTATTCCATACTAAGTTGTCGTGATCTAATACTTGAACAAGTTGGCACACAACGTTGTTTGCGATGTCTTCAACTATTTTCATATTGATATTGGTATTTTATTGGCCCGATACTTGAATATCGATTGGAAAAACGCGTTCGTAACTACTCTATGTAGATTTGTAACATTCAATGTCTGTGGCGGCCAAAATATTTCGACATTATAGGGCGTGTGGACACTCAGTTATTAACATTACCATGTTTTAAAGTATAGGTAGTGACGCCTTTGTCCGATATCGGGACATGACAGGCTCATGTAAATACCGTATTTTAACGCTTAAAAGCTTGCGGTAGTTATCCTGATTCGGACAGGTGCTGTCCTCTCCAGCAGGGTTATTAGTACGCGGCGTGCAAAAATAGCCTTTAACCTGTATGTTTCAGATAAGATACTCGTAGATATAAAATCATAAATTCAGGTTAGTATATTATAGAAGGTTTAAGATAATTCAAACATTATTTTACCTATTTCTAATATATTCCTAAACTTTGGTATGCAGTTCCGATGACAATAGAATATGTTACATGGAATGATGGGGCTGGGCGGGAGGTAACGGAACTCCTGAATGGATAGATATATCGATACTATTTTTGTTCTTACCAACAAACAAAATATTAATAACGCTTAAAAACTGGCGGCCTAATCAGTTACAACAATAGTAAACTCATCAAGTTTTGGTCAAATACATGCTTGGGTTCACGTGTGCCCAACCACAAAGTCACTTAACATCAGATGAGTTGTGTGCTTTTATTTATAGCCGGCCATATAAAAACGTTGCCAAACCGTTACTATCTATCAATGTCTATTTTCATCTGTAAATGTAAGTAGTTCATCAACATGAAAAACAGACGGACATTTCGAAACTATAAGGGTTTTTTTAGTTTACTACAGAACCCTAAAAACTAAGGTCGTAAAAGGTCGTAAAGGATTTGTAGCATAGCTCGTTAACACGCTTGGTGACCTAGGTCCATACCATGAGCTCTTAGCACGATCCTGAGCTGGATCGCCCTAGCTTTTGTCTCGCTCTGTCAGTTAGTGACAAACCGAGATATAAGCCAAAGAGATTCAGTTGACTCGCGCGTTAGGTGACAAGACAGTCAGTTTACGTGTGCGTAACATATTTGTTACTTTATACCTTAGAAAAAAAACTTAGAATAGTTTTCTGGTCTAGTATTTACCATTACATTTTACATATTATCTTTGTGTGAGCTCACGCACTGTTAGATAAATTGACCAAACACATTATATGTATCAATGTGCCGTACATATACTCGAGGAGACACCGCACTACATTGTAATGTCTCATTCAACTCAATTGCCATAGTGCAACATTTCACTTAGTCGCTGAGACCTAGAGCAGTTTGTTTTTAACCGACTTCAAAAAAGGAGGAGGTTATCAATTCGACTGAATGTTTTTTTTTTTTTATGTTTGTGACCTCATAACTTTTGAATGGGTTAATCGATTTCGATGATTCTTTTTTTATTAGAAAGCTGACGCTTCCCATTTGGTCCCATTTCGATTTAGTCCAGTTCTGATAATGGTATCCATGAGAAAACCATATAAGTCTTAAATTTGCATTAAGTACGTGCGCGACAAATAGATGAATAACTCAATAGTCGGTCTTTTGAAGTCGGTTTTTGTTTTTTGTTTTGTAAAAATAATGTTCTTGTTATTTTTCAAACATCTGCCCAGCCGATCGAGCTCGTGACTTCCTGCTTACAAGACACACGCTTCCTCTAAAGCAGGGTGGTCGTCATGGTAGTATACCGATAGATAATAAATAAAGAGTTATTTGGCTGAAACCAGCTAAGATCACATTATACCAATAGAATTGTTATTATGCGATAAAATAGCCTTATTATCCGTGCAATAAAATACGTTTCGCGTATCTACATTTGTACGCGTTTGATATTGTACCTACTCGACGCTTCTGTAAACTTTCCTAATCGCTTGTTAAGCGGCTGAGTGCCATGACTCACCTTTGGTTCACGTTTCAATGGTGTATTTTTATCTTTGATCAAGCTGGCCGAGTTTGTTTAGCCGACAATCAACGCCAACCCGTAACAATAGACAGCTCTTGTAGTGTAGCCTAATAGCGTTAGAGGTCGTCTGTTATTCGTGGAAGATTTTTTTGGCCGTTTTTACACCCTTCTCTCTAGTGATAGATTGAAAGGCTCAGCCGTCCTGTTGTTTGAGAAAATGCCTCAATGATTTTGACTGAAGGGTTTTGTTGCCGGAAAGTGCAGCGTGTCGGACGTGTGGCTATAAACGAAAATATGTTTTTTGCCAGTGATGATTTTAATATAGAGAAAATTCTTAATTAATAATATTGGAACTAAAAGAGCTGAACAATTTTGCGCTCAATAGATTAATGAGTTCCGGATTCCTAGACTCGTCTACAGCTCGTGCTTGAGAATCCGTGCTTTCCCTTTTAATGAAGCTCATTAACAGGACAATTAAAATTAAAGTTACGACGGTACAAATTATCTTTCTTTTATATTATTCTATTCTTAATTTAATTCAGTTATTTACAAATAAAATCGAAGACCAGCGTTCACCAAAATTTAGGCAAAGCGTTTGTTTACATTTTGAACCAAAACTAATTGACTATTCTTCAATAAATAATTTAAATTCCAACAAAACAATTAGATCGAAAGGGTTTTGTTGACAGCTCTAAATTGGCTAAATAAAGCTGTGTTTTTCATTGCGGTTAACTAATCGAGGACACCAACACTTAAAGTCTATTTAAATCTGTCAATTAAAGCATTCAGAGTTGCTGGGATTGGACGGTTAAATAAATAAATAATCGCAAATGAAATTTGGCGAGCACGGACCAAATGACAGATTTAATATCATCAAATTTTGAATAGTGTCTCTGGTTTCTATTTATTTTGTTACATTGTAGTACGGGTAGGTGTACCTATTCTATCATATTATCGGAACTACTCAACCTATCAAGTTGCCCTAGCAGCCATAATTTTTTAAGTGTGTAACACAATTTATTTCGTTCCATACCCTGCTTCCGTAGAGCGCTACTCAGGTAGTACTTAGGTGCTTCTGTTTTGTTGTTGTTATAAATGCTTTGTGGCATTATACATAACTAAAACAATACGCAACATTTTAGTTACACTGAAAGGAACCTAACCTATTAGACAAATTCGATCGAGGTTTTAAGGCAATTATTGTTTAAAAATAAACTGAAAATAAATAAAAGACCGGCCAAGTGCGAGCTGGACTCTCTTTTCTATTTTTAAAATGAATCATATGCAACCTTTAATCCTTCCACTGCTGGGATACACAGGTCTACCCTCGAAGGGTGATTAGGCCGTATTCAACCACGCTGGCCAAGTGCGGGTTGGTGGATAAGGCATCGGCTTCCTAAGCCGGGGATTGTGAGTTAAAATGAATTTATAACTGAATATTCTGTGAATATTTCAAGTGTCTACCAGTTGCGTTATCAATATCGAGCTAAACGTGCAAAAAAAAATCACGCTTGTTGTTGTAGACGATAAATATTTATTTTATTCTGTTTTTTAGTATTTGTTGTTATAGCGGCAACAGAAATACAACACCTGTGAAAATTTCAACTGTCTAACTATCACGGTTCGTTAGATACAGCCTGGTGACAGACGGACAGACAGACAGACAGACTTTCACATTTTTACCTATAAAATATGATGATTGCCGTATAAGTTTTTTTTGCTAAATTCCACTCCAGAAGTCTTGTAATATTCAGCACAAAAGAGAAGTTACGGCTGCATTTATGTCTAGTTTGATTGATTGCAGCTGAACGGCATGTCCCAAGAAAGGAGGGAAGAGGGGAGGGATTTTGGGTTTTTCGAGATTATCTCGGTCATTCTCACTGTCACGGTGTTCTTAATGAAAGCGACAGTTACTGAGATAATATCTCACCAGAATAAGGCCCCAGTGCCGCCCAGAAATGTTTAATCAACTTCGTACCAAGTATTTATGAGATGGTTGGAAAAATGATTCAACAACTTTCCTTAACATACTTTATAAGTATCGTTAGGTGCAATTAATCGGTTGCCACCTTTTTCGCGCATTTTTATCTTTATAAAGATATAAAATAATCGAGTGGGAAAAAAAACTTAGCAGATAAAATCATTAAAATTTAAACGAGCGTTATTTTTGTTGTAATATCTTTTGATTTGACGCAGGTATTAGAAAGAAACTAGAAATTTTATGTAGGTAATATACTTCCCAGGGTCGGTGAAAATATCCCTTTCAGAGTTATACTCGTATAATCTTTAATTTACTAAAAACTAAGCAAAATCAACGCGGATTTGAAACCACACAAAGTTCTATTTTTGGTGCAAAATGTAATTTATTATACAATTAATTCAGCTATAAAACTTTAATATTCTGGCACCGAAAAGCCACGTATCTTAACTATCGAACGAGTACTGACGAAGTTGTAATAACTTTCGCAGAGTGCCGCCACCCCTCGCGCTAGCTGTTAAAGAGCCATTTACCAAGTTTGCATCGTTGCGGTCTCCACAACTTAACCTGTTTGCCACTCGAAACTCAACCCAAAGTTGCACAGATCATCGTCAACCTCGCGTCGATAAATTATCTAAGAAATTAGAGCATGGGATTCGATAATGTGATCTAGGCGGTGGCTGTAGGTGTACTCGTTAATTATGCCCGTAGCACTTATATTGAGCCAAGTAAACTTAGACAGAATATTGTAATTTTTTTGAAATTAAAAGCACTTGACAAGACATATCAACGAGCCTAAATACGACTGACATATCTAGTTTCGTTGAAGAGTTTCTATGGTCACCTTCTTTGGCTCTTTCGTTTGAACAGCTACGAGTACCATAGTATTGTGTTGTTTCCGAATTTATACAGGTATTTTTTTTTTTTTTTTTATGATATTGAGAGACGAGACGAGCAAATCGCTCGCCTGATGTTAAACGTCACGTTTGCCCATAAACAGGTCTGTGCCACCAAGAATTTTGAATTCTTAGAATTCAAGACCTTGCGCGGCACAGCACTGCGCTCGTCACCCTGAGATATAAGATGTTTAATCTCTTATTTGCCCTGTAATTTCACTGGAAACAATGCCCTTCCAACCGGAACACAGTAATGTTTACACATTACTGCTTGGCGGTGGAATAACTGGCAAAGGTGTGGTACTTCCCCAGGCGCGCTCTGCAAAAGAGCCCTACCACTACTAAAAGAGCCCTACCACTACTACCTACTAGGTATACTAAGTTTCAGCTGAATATGACGTCAGGATTGGTTAAAATTTTATTTACAAGATTTGTTTGATTAGGCGTTTTTCTTCATTGTGAATAAATGAAAATGATACAAATCAATGACAATTTACTCCAGATCGAGAAGCTTTTCTTTAAGAGGGCCCTTAAAGAAAACCCCGACTTTGAAAAAATCATACCAAATATATCTGGGATACAATATATGATATCAAAATTAATGAATACTAAAGAGTAAAAAATTGAAACCCGACAATAAAGAAAATACTTTAGCCCCTATTCTACTACCCTTTTATTATCTTGGTCAGTAAAAATGACTCTTGACGAGAAAGTGCGTTAGAATAGGCTGTCGGGGCGTTAACGTCACTTATCTCTACAAATTCGAAGCAACCTTCGAGCGTCGCGCTCGTGGGCGATGTGGCAGCAAACTAAGTTTACTGAAGCTCGTCAGTCTAGTTACCGTTACCGGCGGCGCTGATAGCGTTATGCAAGCCAACGAGCCACTCTGTGTGATTTCATTATTATAGTACTTCGTATAAGCCATGGGACTGATTAAAAGTTGTTTGACATTGCAGTATGACAAATGTATTTAAACTCTGCTCTGGGTCTGGGTGTTAGTTGTTCTTGTCTTTGTGTGTGTTCCATGATATCCCCGACACAGGATTATCCTAGTGGGGAGCTATGAGTGTGAAACGTTTATTTATTTATTTGTTAAGCGTAGACTGGGCGTAGGTTTGGCGTAGGCTCAGCGTAGGCGTGGCAGGACACCTCGTGTTTTATACTGGCAAGTTATGTGTACACCATTGTAAAGGCTTTACTTATAAATTAAAAAATGGATCGAAAAATCTGAGCAATATTTTTTATAATATTTTTTTTTCTGGTTCAATTTGGCGGGAATTTGCCGTAACAATGGAGCTTACTCGGCGTAATTTTCGTGTTATGATAACTTTATGATGATGTGTTATGACTTTAAAAAAGGTTTAAAGCCTCAATAATGTTTTGCACTTTTGGTGAGTGCGTGTTTACGTACAACTGTTGATTGGTTTGCTGAATTTAAAAGAGGACGCGTTAACTTTAAATATGAGGCGAAGACAGGACGGCCGCCGACCGCAGTTACTCAAGAATGTTTTTCCACAGCTTGCACATGCAAGCTGTGGAAAAACATATTCGTGAGAACCGACGAATTACATACGTAGAGCTTGAGCGTGAACTGGGTATTGGATCAGCAGCATTGCAAACCATCACTCATGATCAACTGTCCCTCCATAAACGTTGTTCAAGATGGGTGCCGCACAAACTCAACGATTAGCAGAAAGGCCGTCGCGTGGATTGGTGCAAATTTATGATAGATAAATTTGACTCTGGGGAAAAAAAACGTTTATGGCTATATAACTACGACCCTGAAACAGTATGGTGCTTTGAAGATAAGCCGACTCCAACAAAATGTCGCCGAGCACTAAGCACACAAAAAAAAATGGTTGCCTCATTTTTCTGCAAGATGGGACATATTGCTACGGTGGTGCTAGAAGATCAAAGGACAGTTATGTTAATTCAGAACAGTATGTGACAGTTTGTGCTCCAAGAGTATTGTCAGCTTGGTGCGACAAGCGGCCGCAGTTAGGAACCCAGCAGCTGCTCTGGCACCACGACAACGTTGCCCTGCACACTTAAAGCGATTTGAGAACAAAGAAGATACCCTGGCTGTATGTAACTATACAATTTCTGAGGTGTCTAAAGAAGAGTGGTGATTAGTATTTTCCAAGTGGTTTAGACGTATTGAAAAGTGTAAATGTGTTTACGCTGAATTCTTTAAAAAAATAGACAACTGAATAAAGAATAAACCCTGAAACTTTGGAGTGTCTAATTTCTTTTGGCATGACCCTCGTACTCGTATATATGCAATTAGGTATAATGTGATGATTTAAAATTACTCTACCTTTGATAGTTTTTTAAATATGCTAACATTCACAAAAATCCAAGCAGTTATATAGCTTAATACAAATATGTAAATAATATAATCACAATATAAATACTTCGGGATGGCAATAAAATCTTCATTTCATGTTCGATAAAATATTTGTAAGAAAATGTTCAATAAAGTTCACTCCATTTCACTTTATTCAATTCGTATGAGGCGAACAAATGAAAATGTCATGTAAGCACAATATAAAGTTGTCCGCTGCGTCGGGGCATGCGAGCTGTCGGATGTGTCGGAAGCACTCGCTCGAATGCACCGGAATGCAGGAAGCGGCCATTTACAAGCTGGTGCCGGGCCGGGAATGTGTCCGCGCGTACCCAGCATTCTCGAAAGTCTAGTAAACGTGTAAAGGCGTTGACAAATTGAGCATTCACTTGGAATGCACATTGTAGCTACGTTTTCAGAAAATAGATGTTGACGAGTATTATTTTTGGCTGTTTGTTAGAATTATCTTAAAATCATTTTGGATAAAGTGATCGCAGTTTCATGGTCAATATTTTGTTTGTAGATGCGCTATAATTGTTATCAAGGTTAGTGATTCATTAACTGTCGTTACTAAAATTATAATAATCACGTTTCAGGCGATCTATGATATGCTTGGCGCTTGCTCAAGTAACCGGCCTGCGGACTCGGCTGAAGAACGCGCCAAGAACATCTTCGCGAAGATGGATGAGAACAACGACGGGCAGCTGACGCAAGACGAGTTTCTCAAGGGCTGCCTGCAGGATGAGGAGCTGTCCAAAATGCTGGCGCCCTAAGCGCCCGGGTGGTCCATTTTTACCGCGATCGTGTCACGATGGCCACAAGATTACACCCTTTTCCTTCCCCCCCTCCCCCCCTCCCCCCGCCTGTTGCATCTCCCACCCTCAGAATTAAAGAAAACCCGACAAAGCTCTGTCCCGAGGGCAAGCGACTATAAAAAAGTTTAATTTCTCTGGCAAAAGTAGGTATACGATAATCCGCGTTCCGGCTAATCGAGTTTCGGGTATTAAAATTTTGCACTACCGATACTTTCATTCGGAGTGTTTATAAAAGATTGTGGTAATTAGGTACGTGATAAAAATAAAGACTTTTTGAGAGCGTTTTGAAAATGATCGAGCAACGTCATTCTTGTATCGGCGGCACAGCACGCGCAGTAAAAACGAAACTATAATCCGTTCGACAACCCGCGTCTGCATTGAGCACAAACTTTCGAGTTAATGTAGACTTAAAAAAATTACTGCAATCATACCAAGCGCGCAAACACAAAGGTGCTCTTACACGCACAAGTTTTTTCTCTTTAACCGTTGTCGCTACACAGTGATCAAGGGATGTAGAGCATCTTAAATCCAACGCTAAACGCACGTAAATTTTACGAAAAATCCGATGACTTTAGGCAAAGAAAAAAATGGTCGTGTAAGGCTCTTGAAAGAATCGATTGTTGGTTACATCCGAGTGTTTGTAGTAGGAGGTCCTCGCTCGAATGGAGCCCAACTGCCGGCTCGTGTGTCCGACGAGGCTCCAAGGGCGCGAGCTGTCCCCGCGCCTCGAAATACCAACGCGAAATAGAGCTGTGCTTCTGAACCCTGACGTCGTATTTTTGTCGATTATTAAGTGAAAAAAGTATTTTTAAATTATAAGATATAATTCAGATAACGGAAATTAAAATCCATTGGCTAAATAATGTCCATTTCTTTATAAAAATAAATATGAAAATCGTAATTAAAATGTCTCTGTCGCTGTCGGATTGTCTTTTTCTAATCGAATATAAGTAAATGTCCAACCACTACTACTGTACTAGAAACCTAGGATTTTGTCTATGACACTTTAGTATGTGCCCTTATTGTATCCGACGAAGGATTTCTATGATTCTGCACGGTATAAACTCTATGTCAATCTTTAACTTTTACTATTAAGATAACCTCTAGTGTAGTCGTGTTCGCACGGAATCGGTCAGATTGTTATAATATTGTAATAGGAACCAATCACGCGTCACTCCTATGTACCTCGCAGGTGCACCACGACCAGCCCGGCCTCGCTGCAATCTGATCAGTTCTGTCATTTCAATTATATCTATACGTGGAACAGTAAATTTTATAAACATTATAAAAAAAATTACCATTTTATCGTTTGTGAAATCGGTGTTATTTATTAAATGTTCGATGTTACTTCGTCAAGGACCTAACTTCGCCGCTCGTACTCCCGGCATCTCTGTTTTATTTCGTTTTCTCGATCTCGGCCACTAGAGCCGCCATTCCGAACCTTAATTATCTTCGTTTGCTGTTTAAGGATACTCGTCATTTTCCCACTAACTGTGCCTTCTAGTTCTCTCCGTAAATACTTTACCGAACCGTTTGCCGAAATTCAAAGCTCATTGCCCAAGTTTACGACGGAAACAAAGCTATTATCTTATTTTTACGCATTTTAAAAATAATGATTTGGCTCAAGAGTGATCAAATTGGCTAATATTTCATTTCCAATTTCGTTTGTAGGTTGTTAAGAACGATCCAAAATACGAGACCTGCAAATGGACACATTTCAAACTGTCCGAAAATCACTTTTAGGTCAAATGACATTATATAAATTTGCTTAAAAATTTGGATACAAAGATCTGGACTGGGTCGATAAAGTATGAAGCTTCAGCACTCGCCTTTCGTTTGGCTTTTATCAAAATACTTTGCAATGTGATTGGAGTGTTATTTGAGTTTAGTTCGCCAGAGTGGCCAAACTTAAAATGAAATTGTTTAAAGTTCCCTAGTTGTCCTGTCGCGTTGTCGTTTAGAATATTTGTTAGATCTTAGTGTAAAGTTGTGCCACGATTGTGTTTGTTTTGTAAATGGCCACATCACTTTAAGGGTCGCGAGTAAATCCTTTGTTTTATGTCGGTTAGGTTTTAAATTAGTTTTCAGTGCAATCTTTAATATTAGGTTTAAAATAAAAACGAATTTTTAAAAGTAGCGGGCTCTAACGCACAATTAAAAATAAAGCACAAAAAGCTTTCTGGAAGTTAATCTTTAATTTTAGTAAATTTAGAAAACCACGCATATTGGACCCTTAAATGCATTTTGTGAAAGTTTTAACGTATGCACTGCAAGTCTGCACTGGAAACTAAATTTCGATTTTGTTAGTGTTGAAACATTCCATAATATTGTATGCAGTATGCTAAACTTAGTTTGTAATCTTAATATTGTAATCTAAAAAATATTTTATTTTTATAGCCCTTGATTTACGATAATTTTCACAGAATTAGTTATATTTTCTTAACACATGTCTTTTACTCCCGTAGATTGCACATTCTAACTTCATAATATCTTTTTGTAACCTTTTATAATCAATATTACTTCAATTGACACATTAAAGTAGTATTGTACAATTAAAACTGAAGACTACCATATTTGTGTAATTAAAAAATTCATGTAGAAAATCAACAACCAAAATGGACTGAATTTTATACAAGTAGGGAAGAGGGATCAAAAAAATACTCATCTTGGGCCTGAAGGTAGCTTTCGCACACAGGGTGTTATTGAAACATATCACAAAATTGAAAACCTTCATCGGGATTTTTGAATCGAAAAGGGGTATTTAATTTTAACACTACTTTAACAGTCGCGTCCAAGACGTCGATCTCAAGACTAGTAGTGGACTCACCTCGAGGCTCGAGAATCTCGCTCCGTGGTCTTTTAGTCAATTATTTTTCAGTTGGACGACCCAAGTTTTGGTTTCAACGTGCCGCGACCCAGGCCTATGCGTCAGTTGCTATTTATAATAAATGTGGCTACCTGGTAGCCGATAGTTGTAATTCTCGCTTACCTCTTTCATCTTTCTCGGCGACTTTCCCTCAAAACTAGCGCGCATATTGACTTAGTGATTCAAATTTCTATAGTACGTAGTCGTACAACCATTTTTCAAAATTACTCTTTACGCTTCACGATTTACGTTCCATTTGGTGAATTCACTTGAACTTTTTAAAAGTCTACCATGTCTTCAAGTAATGTTTTGTATCCCACGTGTATTTTATCTAGTTTTATAGTTTCTGTCTCGCAGTTAAATCTCAATAGATTATTTAATTAATCGTATCTGAAACTGTATCTCTTGTATTTAATTAAGAATTCTGTATTTGTAAGTTGATCATGTCAGTATAACTAAGTTCACTGTAAGTTACCATTTGTTCAGTTGAGCTTTAAAAGCTGTATTATTACGTGTTTCTATTTGAATTGTTAAACATCTTCATAACTATGACGGAGTAGTTACCTTCTCACTCTTGATTAAACCATCTTTTTATAGATTTTGTAGTATTCGACTTAATAGTAAGCTTGGAGCACTAATCATTTTAAAATGCGATGTATTATTTATTTCTATAGTACGTGTATTAGATAGGATTTATTCGTAAGATATTACTGTAATCTAGCTGCAATAGGCGCACAATCCGTTAGATTTAATTCGATAGAACGTGTCCCCGTAGAGTTTTAAATTTAAATTGCAAAAACATCTGCAGTCCATCCACACATTGTCACGGTTAATACTTGTCATTCAGGATTTATTGGACTTCGTTAGTATTGTTGTTTAAGTTGATCTCAGTCGAAAACTGTCTAATCGTCTAATCTAAACGGGGCTTATACGGTAATAACTAAGTACATTTATTTGTAAAATTTCACCTGAAGCAAAGTTTTCACTCTAGACGATCGTTTGCAATTTTCTCTGAAAATGTATGGTTTGGTCACTAAAACTTTCATTCACGCTTGAGTGAATGATGAGTACTTACAGTTCAAGCACTGAGTGAAAACGTAGCTCGACTAAAACATCTGCGTATAAATCCTGTTCGTTTTACTAAGAATCTCCATTCCGAGTCAATTTGTTTGACTAAAACTTTGAGGTTCATATTATACTCATAATTTACAGAATTATTTTTTTTTGTATGTTTAACCGCCACAAAGTATTGTACTAAACGTGTAACAGATGGAACTAAGCTTTGTCCGTACTCTTTGTACTTTTAAGAATACACAATTTTCGATGATTCACATTTTGCCTATTCATGTATAATTATAAAATTATAAAAACTAGTCATCATTTATTGGACTCGTTATTGTAGCGCTTGCACCGATATATTCACCAACTAAATGTAGTAATGAAAACAGTCGACGCCATTGCTGATTTAATTTTATTCTTTTACGATTTTAATATTTCGACAAATTAGTGGGAAAGTCAAACAAATGCTAAGTTCTTTCAAAAACATAACTCAAAATAAATTAAGTTTGTGAAACGTTAAGTAATATTTTTCCAATAAATGAGAAAATGTACACAACAAAGTGGTCATAAATATGCAAAAAATGCGTTATGAATATGTATTGCATAAGAATTCAGACTAGAAGAAAATTGAGACAAATGCTTTCAAGTTGATGCTTTATACATGGTTTCAACAGTATTTTATTATCAAATATGAGTAGTATTTTTGCAACTCCCGGTGTATATACTACACTACTTTTGTAAAGACTTGAAGTCAAAATCCTTATTTGTTTGAAATAATCGTGCTTTAAAATAAAATGGCCTAGACTGTCACAGACTTCCAAACACTATTTGAAATAGTCGAAGCTGAATATATCGATGTGAGCTGTTAAACCATTTAATTTGTTTGCTTTCATTTCAACAAACCACAGAATGGTAAAGCGATACTTAGGTTTTATTCCTTGGCAGCCTCTTGTGCGACTGTCCTTAGGGGCGATAGGCGTTGGGTAGCAAAATAGCGCGAGGACTAGGTTCTGGTTCGTAATAGCACGCGTATGCTTTCCGTGTCCTCGGTAACGCCTAAGTAACGTCTTCAAAAGACTCGCTCCGCGGGAAACTCGCACACTAGACGGCCAAGGCAGGCAATAATTAACATTTGAGGTTCTAAAAGGTTAGGTATAAATAAAGGTGAGTAGCATTTCTTTTGTCTACCACTTGACGAACATTTTATTTGTCGTTTACTTTTCAGGACGCAAGTGTTGATTGATTAAAAGAGAAACGGTTGTGCAGCACGTCCTAACGTCCAGTTCCAAATTAAACTATCACAAAAATGGGTAAACAAAACAGCAAGCTGAAACCAGAGGTCCTGGAAGATTTGAAGCAAAACACTGAATTCTCAGGTTTGTGTTTGTATTACTAGAATCTCCCTTCGTATCTTCAGTGGAACCTACGAGGATCGTGTCATTTCTATACAAATTAGTCGTATGTGTGAACCTAAGGTTAGAGCCATCTCAATATCTTTAGTCACATTCGTTAATTTGAAAGTGGTAGTGAACAAAACCACTAAAAGACAATTTATAATATTAGTCGGATTAATCTTTATAGTCTAGCTAGATAAATGAAATGTTGTGTTTTTCTATCACACCCTATCTACAGTACAGTGCATTAATTCAAAATTTCTTCTCCAAAATTTAGACGCAGAAATACAAGAGTGGTACAAAGGATTCCTAAAAGATTGCCCCAGTGGACACCTGTCCGTCGAAGAGTTTAAGAAGATTTACGGGAACTTTTTCCCATATGGCGATGCCAGTAAGGTGCGTTATCAAACATGTTTAAAACTTATAATGGTAAACAAAACATGGTATAACAAAATATGTCAAAACCACGTTAGTTTCCATAGTAAGTATTAATCGAATTCTTTTTGTTCCAGTTTGCAGAGCACGTTTTCCGGACGTTCGATGCGAACGGCGACGGCACGATAGATTTCCGGGAGTTCCTGTGCGCCCTCAGCGTGACCTCGCGCGGCAAGCTGGAGCAGAAACTCAAGTGGGCCTTCTCTATGTACGACCTCGACGGCAACGGGTACATCTCCAGGCAAGAAATGCTCGAGATTGTCACCGTAAGTCATATTTTTAACCGACTTCAAATAGTCTCCTATTTGAAGTTCTCGGCTCTCAGTTTTTTGTGTCTAGTTCGCGATTACGCCGTCAATTATGAACTGGTTTTGATACAGCTAGCGCCGTCTATCTTTGCACTAAACGTTTTACTTCCCCACGTTTCAGGCTATCTACAAAATGGTCGGTTCCGTCATGAAAATGCCGGAAGACGAGTCCACGCCCGAGAAGCGGACCGACAAAATATTTCGCCAGATGGACCGAAACAAGGACGGGAAACTCTCGCTCGAGGAGTTCATAGAAGGCGCTAAAAGCGATCCCTCAATCGTCCGCCTGCTCCAGTGCGACCCCCAATCTCAGTGATACGCAACATACTAAGCTCGTTCGTACGAGCTCCCATACGGTCTATCCACACCTACGAACCTATTGGAATATCCACCCTATTACCATGCTTGTAAGAGCTAGTGCGCGATGTGAAGCGTTAGTTACACATCCAGATGTGAAGTTTGTCTTGCTGTCTGATTGCTCCCATACCACGTTCTAAATATAGTATTACGAAGTAGATCGCAGCTGATGATCGTCTTAAAAGCTGCTAATTAGAAGCCATAGCTAGCACAACTCTACTCTAAAATCGCTGTTTTACTAAGCGCTGCCTTATTAACCAGTTTCAAAATTAAAGCACCAATAAATAAGGATTGATGTTTCGATGTCTCGTAATATCATAAGTGTCGAATTATTATAAGTGATTATACAATTATTATAGAATATTAAGTATGTCAAGCTCCAGTTTAATAGTTATAATTAATTATACAATCGGACGCCAAGACAAAGATGTACAAGTAAAGAGTATATAGTGTTAACGTTTTCCCAGTGGTAGTAGTAGTTAGGTTAACATTCACCTCTTGAGCCCTCTATCGTTTTGCCTCTTTATTATATTATAAGCGGGACCATTTTAACTTCCGGAAAGGTAGCGTTCGACTATTTTGCGTCTATTAAATGTTAAAAATTTGTAGATTTATGTAATAAATGGCTGTGTAAGTTATTCAGTGACTCAAAAATGGCCGTGATAAATATTAAAATATATCTGTGTATTTAGTACACAAATAAAGTATATTCGCATTTACTAAGCGTCAATTCAATAAATCATATTTATAGTCCCTTCTAAGCTGTTAATCGGTTAAATAAATAGATGTTTTTAAATATCGATGTTGTAAGTCTGCGAGCCGAACGCAATCTTTCAATAGTCCCGCTTTTATTACAGCTAAATTTTTATCAAACTGTCTTCCTAATATTTCAAATAAAAATGACAAATATTGTACGTTTTGATAGCAAAGGAGTACTGCGTTGAGCGGCGTGCATCGGTTGGTCTCTGTTGTTCCCACAGGACTCGCAGCCTGATTACTGTAACTGTCGACTGCAATCGCGCCATCCCGCTCGTGCTCGTAGCGCAAGAGGAAACGTTGTTGCGATCGCTAACGATAGCTAACGTAATCAGCCGCCACACGATGCACACCCATCCCCGCAGTACAACCTTGGTCTGTTCATAATTGTCGTATATATACCTACATTTTAATATATAGTAACTATACTATATATAGTTGTAGCAGTAAGCTATCGCCGTATCAGTGCGGGCGTATTCATGCGTATCATTGCAATCTACCGATTAGTGTAGATCGTTCTCCGATTTTTATTTTATCGATAGGTCGATATACGGTTGCCGTCTCGCTGCCAGGGTGTTTCGACTTTATCAAACGTTTTAATGCATCACGTAGTATTTAGTTTTATTACAAATTGTGATATTGTAACCATCACAGTATTTAGTTTTAAATATAGTTATTATAAGGGCACTCGCCTCGTCTGTGCAGTTTTACAACAACCCTAGCAGCGTGACGAAGATTTACCGAACGCTGTCTTTCAGTGCTAACGTCAAGTAATCCGTAGAACACAAGTGCTAGTAAGCGGGGTTTATAGGGCTGCCACAATCAATAATACAGCTCTAAGTTCGAGCAATCCAAGGCTGTGACATCACGGGCGAAAGACTGAAGAGCCTTTAATTGAAACACTGCACGGGTACAGAAGCGTTAAAGCTATTAGATATTTTCTGTCTCGTTTTTGCGTGTGCTGGTTCCCGTCAGCGAGAAGTTGACGGAACAGCTTACGGCGTAGCAGTTTGCAGCACATTATGATAGGAGCATGTTGCTCTGAAATTGTCTTATGATTAAACATTAACCTCGCGTGTTTATTGCTAAGACGCTAGCTCTGAGAAGACAGCTCATTATATAGCACAATTATGAAGACATACGCAACAAACGATACAAACAAAAATAAATAGGTATACAATTAAATGTAATTTTTTTTAATATAAAATTGTTTATGCTGATCTATATGCGTAGCTGATATTATTAAGGTTTAGTTGTAATGATGAAAAAACAAACATAATTTATTATCCAGAGTCAGCCGAAGTATTATTATTCAATTATATTATTATGAAATGGTTTTATAGGGTTTGAAAACGTAGGTAACTGATTTGGTGCTTCCACACAACAGTTCATGTAACTTTATAACACAATAGCGTCATCTCATATTTTTCTTTATTACGAAAATAATTTATGATATTTTGTGATAAATTATAAACAACCCAAAAAAAATTACAACAGCATGTAACTGCGGCGTAGAAGCACTTTTAGTTTCAAAATGTAACATTGACAGTTTAGAGTTGGATTTGCAATTATATACTTTGTACAGTAATGAAGTCAAACATAATTTAAGCTCAGACAATAACAGTCATACACCGCTCTTATTCAAAAACGTCAGGACTGTTTTAGTTGAAATAGTTGTTCCGTGTCCGCACGTGGCACTTGTGCATAGTAGGAAGGCGATGAAGCAACACCTAAAACAGGTCAATAGCACGTTTCTGAATAAGTAGTTTTGTATTAAGTTTAATTTTATACAATCCTCAACGAACCTGGAACTCTATTTGGTAGGTTACACATGGACCCAGCGCAATGGAAGCTTAATTTCTTTTGTGCTAGACACTGGGCAATCTACCTCGAGACAATAAAATGTTTCTTACCCTATTTCTAGTGCAATTATCTTACTTTGGGAATATATTGTTATGTATGATGTCCTTGGGAGTGACACGAGTAAATGTTATTGCTTATTATCACAAGTAAAGCCTAGATTACTCGTAACAAGTACAGTGGAGTGGCAATAGTAATAATTTTATATTTCAAAATAAGTAAGTTTTAAACTATTTTTGCAGCAAGTTAGTTCTGTTTGACGCAGGGTAGAGTTAAAAAATATAGAATAAGTATTGAATATAAAAAAGAAAAAAAAAACAAAGAAAAAAATGCAAAATCTAAAAGACTCCGAAAATAAAGTAGAGTACAAAAATACTTCGTAATCCAAAACGGTCAATTTGTTTAAGGTATTGGTAAGTCATATAGCAACATACATATTTACATACACCTGTAAAACATTACCCTCCTTTGGGATAGTCGCGCAGAAAGATATGAAACCGTTCACTCCTCTCACTCAAATAAATTAAAATAAATATTGATACCTTTGACTGTGAAACGTTTTAATCGCGATGCTATACACTGTTTTAGTGAATGCGTAATTCGGGCATTCAGGTGGCCTCAAGCCTCTGACATCAGTTAACAAGAAGTCATGAATATGTTTGTTGTACATATTATATACCAACGACCTCTACATATACATTTTTGATTGTTTGACAATGTTATTTAGTTTATTCGATAACATCATAACATTCACGAAAAACCAGTCTCATTGCTGTACTGATTTATGTCTTGGATGCGTGTCCGTGACCAAAAGTATGCTTTTAAACTAATAAGAACTGAATATTCGGATTAATCTTGATAGGTAAATGTTTAATCGATTTTTGAAGATTTATATAAGAGTTTATTATATTTACAGAGCGTGCGATCGGAAGCACTATCTCGCCACCGTACTCGTTAGGTGTAACCTAGGCAGGCAGGTAGCATATATCCGGGTGGGCCATTATTAGCTTCGTTGCTTTATTAAGAAACTTAAGTTTTATAGTACAGTCGTTACATTGTTTCAAATATTTTTATTTCTAATTCGACATCGAACTTTTTAGTGCGTTTGTATTAGAAAGTATTCCTGTATTATAAGTATCGTAGATCTATACTTTATGAAGGAAGAAACAGTATCAGTGATTTTGTAGATCTGTTAATCGAAATGTACATTAAGGAAAAGCGATATAGATGATTTAACATTCATTGCGCCAAAAGGGCGCATTGGAAAGTGAGCACTTTTGACGCGAATGACATACCAAGTGGCTGCAATAATTTGCCTTGCCTTTCATATAAGCAATAAATAAAAAATATTGCATTGCTATCGCAATAAGAAGATAATAAATATTTATTTATGACAATTTTAAAGGTATATTATATAATATTTTTATATTCAAACTGAGATTTGAAATGTTTTGACTACCACATGTTATCATGACTACTGCTTTGATACCTTCTGAGGTCTTATATGTTCGAGCCGCGACTAGGTTTACCACTTCGAAATTTGAAAAGTCCTGACAAAGCCACAGGAACGCAGGCGCATATTTCGACAAAATTGATAATTCAAAGTCGTGATAAATTCAAAAGCCGGCAAAGTTCGATTCGCATATGTCGGCACTTAGTATTTAATCTGAGGCCTGCACGAATGGTACTCATAGTCGTGACCATTTCTTTGTTGGAAGTGCTGGGTGCATAGTTTATATAGTACAAATATTCTTGGTGCGTATACAATTTACGCAGCAAGCAACAAAGCAATACTTAGTATAATTAAAATAATTTTTCCACTTAGTCTGTTAGAATCAGCCTGCTATGGAGACATTAACTGTAAGTACACTAAGTACAATAAACTTGTCCCATCTGGCTCGAAAAACTAAGTAAATAGTAAATTAGCTAATAAACAACGAACAGTATAACTGAAATACCGTATTTATTAATGTTATTAAAGTATATAAATATATTATACACCTTTATTAAATGTTACTAAAACTGTTGTTATGTATGGCATCGAGCACAAACTTTTTGTTATTAATTCCAGAATTTTCGAACAAATAAGGCCTCTGGGTACGAACACACGAAGTAACTAAACTTAATCGTTGTTGTTGTATTTGTTAATGTCAGAACAATGGTGGTTATAATAATCATAATATAAAAGAATATTGTGAAAGAACCTTTCTTACTAATATACAAACTAAAGAAGTGAATACATTACGAACTTACGATTTTACGTATAAACGTTGATCAGGCTGCCAAATGTCTTTTATCTTTGGCGCATTACAAAAATAAAGTGCGCTAAACTAAAGTCACTTATTTTTAAGTAAGGTTCTTAAATAAGACCTAAAATCAATACTGTTGTTGGTTTTAGTATTTGTATGATCACCATTCAATGTTATATAATATATTTATTGAAATGTACAAATGTCCGGAAGCAGTACGTCAGTTGCAAGTCGGTACATAGTTTGTAACATGTAATCGTTGAATTTGTGTGTATCCCATCAGTGCTTGCATGCTATTGTAGCTAATTCTAAGTAGAAAAAATTTTGAACGCTCTACGCTGTTTATTAATATTTTATACATTTTTTTGTGTTATCGTTTATTAGACATATGTTTTCACATTAAACCAGTGATTGCTTTTATCGGACGGAGTTTTAAAAATCAAACTGTAATGTGAATGTAAACGGCTGTTAACTTTCTTTTTCGTGTGTAGACGATATTATAATCACAAAGCAGATATTAACAGATGAAATAACATCTTCATAAATGTTAAAATGCGCGAAACAAATAGCTGACAACGGTATACTCTACCTTAACAGTCGAGCGGAAGTGAAGAGGCTGGACTATAGTGAGAATTAACAGGGAAATATAATGTCTGTCACTTTCTCTCACGCTTATTATACATAGTGCTGTCTCACTCAATCCGCTCGCTTATTTCGTTCAATTGTTATGAAATAAACTCCAGATGAGCGATCATTGGTTGAAGTACAATTATAACCATTCGGACTTGCAAGATGAATGGCAAAACTAGTGTCGCATTACAAATATAAAGGCCTACAACATATTTTGATGGTCCTAGGAAAAATGGCTAATTTCATTCAAAATAACTTGTTGAATTTCACGAAAACTACTCGCCCGATTTTGTTGAATTTGACATAGAAGTTGGTAAACAATAAAGAGTTAATCTGTCTATGACAAGATCTTATGAAGTTGTAGCGCCTTGCGAGACCGAATGGTTTTGGTCCTTCCTCTAACTTTCTCACTCATAAATTCTCAATACGCAAGTCTCTGTGAAATAGTCGGTCAATTTATCAGTGACTGGGTATATTCCATGTGAAAGTAAGACGATACTTTACAGCACAGATTGCGTCGAGTTTTTAAGACTAAGATGGTAATATTAACATCAAAACACTATATTCATCAATATATTATTCATATAAATTTTATTATATTTATGAAAGACAATCACATTATATAGTTTTATTTACTAATGTATTGTTGTGAATTTAAATTGTTTTTTCACTATTTTTCAATCTCAAAATGTTTTTATTTTTATGACATTAAATCGATGTATCATGATTGTATTCATTCAGTTTTATTATATTTTGGTTATCCATTTTAATGATATTTTATTTCCTTTCTCTCACAGCTGGTTAGTTTCACCAAATCATAGAATCACAACCATAACTCTCATTGATTTAGATCACCAATTAATTTTATGCTGGAATTGAAAAGCTAGGTACAAATATATTTTCTAAAACAATGCAAATAATGCATTTACATTGATTTTGTACGGTTTAATTGCTTTGAAGGCCTTATTTGTCCCTCATTTTTGTTCGTGAGGTATCGTTTATGTACGATCTGAACTAATTGCGTAGATTTTGGCCGATCCTCTATATTTAAACGAGTGTTTCGAGACAACCGGGGTTGAACTTGAACAGGATGAAAGTCGGTAGGAAATGCTGTATTTTTCTTCCATGCATAAAAAACCACGTACGCGCCGACAAATAAATAATTTGAAGTTATCTCCTGCAATGATAGTTTACGGTTGCATCTAATAACTACGCTATAATAGTACTTTGAGGGTGATAATCCGTTGTTAAATGCTCTCGTAGTTGCAGTACGGAATTGAAACAAATATTTCAACATTTTAGCCCGTCACTTTCCGAATACTTAGGTGGTACCTACAGTTAATAATAAGTAGGTGCCCATGATATAACGTTCTGTGACTAACGATATCTATAAAGCTAGATTCTACTAGGGTTCTGTATAAAACTCAGTAGATAAAAGTCACGTTTGTTTTTCAATCTCCCTGCCATCTTGCGTGCAATGTTTGTAACATACCTACAGTTATCGATTATTTGACTGGTGACTTCTCGTTTCTTTATTTGAAACCTATTTCACTCACCCATATTTTGTACAGCAACACCTCCATAACTTTAACTAAAGCTAGCTAATGATTTGTTTTGCTATCATCATAATCATCCCACTTTGGGTATAGGCCCCTTGTCTTGCTAAGTATATGCATCAATTTAACATTCAAATTTCATTTATGTGTAAGGTTTCTTCCATTTACATAGAAGTCGTATCAATGTGAGTAAATGTGTGATCATTATTATGAACGTAGAAAACCTGCAGCATGCGCTATATGCAATGTTTATTCCCACATAACACGAATATTTACTCGTAACATGTTCGCGAATTGCAACAACTTAATACTAACTAAACTAAATTTGACGACTCTAAAATTGTTGCTAACCTTTTCTAATAAACGGAATGAAAGAGCAATTAATTTTAGTGGTGTCAGATTGTTTAGTTTAGAGTTGTTACAGAATTGACACCAACTAAATAGTATGCACGGTATACTTAGTTATATGTATAAAGTTAAAACTCCAATTGCTGTCTTAGTATTAATTATTAGGTAACCTCCCGCAATAACGAAACTATTCTAAAGAAAGTAATAATATTCTTATCAACATTGTTATATAAAATGTAAATTTTAATCGATATTGTCTTTATGTGTACAAAATGTTAGGTGTCATATTTTGTAATCTTTACGTGAATTATACAAGATATATTATACTTATGATTTATATAGGTACAAATAGGTGTTGTGACAATTACAGTACTCGTAGGTACGGTTTGTTTAAACTCGCTAGGTAAGCTCATTATTTTCAGTAGGTAAGTTTATTTTGTGACCGAATAGTAAAAAAAAATTATGGAATGTTTAATATTATGTTTAAACTCAGTCATTTTAGACAATTAATGAGTAGCAACCTACACTGGTTACTAAAAAAATAACACCTATTTATTATTTTAGAAAACTAAAGCCGGTGACTCAGTCGGCAATGGCGATAGTATGGGTGTCTTAAACCACATCTGCCTACATAATTATAATATATGGAGTTATTTATTAGATTTATATGTATTTACATATTAAATATAAACCCTCATAATCAGAAACGAACGATAACCTCGTAATTGTTTGAATAATTAAAATCTTAGATATGTCTGCGCCAGGAATGGTGTAGGTATTAAGTGTGTTACGTACCTGCGTGTGTTACTACGGTGTCTTACAAATACGTTCTAATAATTATAATATATTAAATTATTGACTCATTAGACATAGAAACGTTTCTAATATAATATTGTAACAAAAAACAAACCAAAAAAACATTTAAAAATAAACGATAGAAAAATGTTTAAAAAAAACCTAATTGTCGATAAGCAATGGTGTAGGCAGATACGTGCGGTGTCTTTCAAAACCATATCTTACTAGATCATTATAATATGAAATTATTGATCCATTGGACGTATAGAAACGTGTGTTAAAATATAATAAATATAACATTTCTTATTCAATATTGACTCATTAGACGTGTGTACTTATTTATAAATAAAATTAAAGAGCGACCGGTAAGTTAATCTAATCTAGGTTAGTCCAGGTTACAAAATGATTCATCAACTTACACGGGAAGTATCATATCTGTAATAAAAATTGTTCACTTTATCCAGCGTTTTTAAATAAGAGGGCGTAACGGATGATACAATTTGTTTATTTACTATAAATAAACAAATATTACGATAATATTTCATACAAATATCGAGCCACAAAGAAGCCTTAGGTAGATATACAGAGTCAATTCTTAAAACACTGACCTTTTGTGGACGGCTGCTAAGCATTGATCTAAGCAACTTTAAAAAAAAATCATTTGAAAACTCACAGAAAATCAGCTGTTCCGTACAACAATTTCATCGACTGGAAAAAATTTATGAAACAGTTGTTTGTGAATTTTCGAAAGTCGTATAACAAAAGTTGTTTGGTTCAAGTATCTCAGGCAGCCTGTGAAGGGTCTTCAGTGTTTTAGAGTTGACCTGGTATAAAATTACCTATCGATGGTATTTAATTAACATATCGATCCTATGCAATAGGTAAAATACATTTTAGAAACTGAAATATTAAAGTGGGTACTCTACTGAGCCTCTACCGCATTTATTGGCATGTAGGTACTTATATTTATCTACTTGCACCTAAGGAGTCTTCCTTAAAGGCTACTTAAAGTTAGTCACTGCTTATAATTGTGTCTAGTTTTCTTCGCACGTGACATTTCACGACAACGAGAAGTCAGAGCATTTTAAACACTGAATAACTTTAAGCAGTTTTCATAAGTATCGCCCAATTATAGGTATACTTTGAAAATTGTATGGGAAACATAGCAACGTCTAAAGAATAGTTGAAGCACTAATAAGTGTCGCCTTGTCGACGCTGTTTCTCAAAATATCTAACTTGCCAAGGTAGTTGAAGCTGAGGTATCTATACCGCCATACGACTATTTACCTATCACATTACCAATACGCAGGAGCCCTACGCTGAAACTAACCTGACCTTGTCAAATATGGGAAAAAGTAACAAAATTAAATTAAAATCAATTTTTTGATACTTTTCTGAAAATAACAATAAGCACTCGTCAAGACAATTCAAACTAGATGGGGTTTCGTAGTTTAATTACAGAGTGCCCATGGCCACCGTCCAGCCCCATCATCACATCAGCTCCATAGTAATATTGCATTGTCGTTTGATTTACTTCGGCAAGTCAGATTTCAGATCAATCGGAAACTGGCAAGTGGATCAAATACTTGAGAAAATCTGGTATTTTTACCGAGTAACATTGTAAATCAATGATCGCTCATAAACGAAGCTAGTGAATACAGACAGATGATAGACCTGCAGATAGACAATGTAACCAGTCGATAGTTCATAGTATGTACATATCTACTTCTCACTTCTATTGGGTAGTCAATGATCAGAATCAAGCGCAGGTCGCATGAATGGAGTCTAAGCCTTATTCGTAAGCGCAATTTAATTACCTCATCTCAATTTTTTTAGAGACTCTTTTCTCTGCACGTGCAGCGGTTTTATTTTTATCGCCAGCAAGTCAATTTGGTACTAACAATAAGTACCTAACGGTAGAACACCTCTCTCTTTCCGTCTTCCCTTTCTTTACAAGATTAAAAATAAAGATTGTTATGTTTAAAGGTAATTGTTACGTCCTGTGTCAGTTATATGAATATCTAAGTATACCTAGGTATCTAAAGTTTTACTATCGCCTTAGCTTCGCTGCGTGCACTTTGCAGTAGCTCTGTTCCGCTATTTTTTCTGGTCCGAGAAAGACTTGGTCCGAGTAAGAGACGGGCTGGTAATTAACATCAATTAATATACTTAGAATATTGTTGCGTGTTATCAGATCATCTACAAATATAATTATTTAGATATAACAAATTTACGTAGGTATTATAGTAATTTTAGAAATGTTCTTCTTGTGTATAAAAGCTCTGAATGCCCCGCGTTTTAATGAGTTATATTGCGTTTTTGCTCATTAATATTAAAAGTATAACTATTATTTTACTGTCTTCCAGTATGATAAGCAGTAGACAACTACTAGATACAATAGATCTGGTCTTTATTTACACAACAATAGTACTCAGTAATCTTTAAACAAGAAATATGTATTTTCTGAACTAGTTATATTAGTAGACTTAGCATTATTATATCGGTGCTAACTAATAGTATATATATACAACACATACACCTTTATTTATTGGATTGCGGCGCATTCATATAATATTGAGTATTTACTAGGCAGTTACCTTATATCGTATAAGTTGATAGAATTAGTCATTTCGCTCTTTTTACATAAGCTTAAAGTTTTTAAAGTTAACCTTCCCTCTGTCGCCATTGTACATGGTAACAATGATTATAATCTATGGTGCATACATTGTCTGAGACAGGCACAGTGTTGGATAGTGCAAATGTAACGTAAAGTAATTTACGCTAACCGTTTGCTTGTAACATTTGTAAAGACAACCACATCAACAAAAAACGTCCGTTTTATAAGAAACTCGTAATCTTTATCAGATGATATCAATGATCCAGTTCGGTTAAACTAGTTAAGGAAATTCGATGTTTTGATGCGCCAAGCTACGTAGGTACATTTTGTCCTCTTTGCTCGAAAACGGCGAAAACCTACCAACTTATTTAATAATACATTAGTATCTTTTCACAAACATGCAAAACGAGACGTTTACAGAGTTAAGCCTGGGATGTACCAAGCCAAAAACAACCTATTCAAAATTCTGAACGAGTTTTACCGTTTAATCTAAAATCGCAAAGAAAATTATTCTTCGCGATTTCAGATTAAACTTTTCTATGTAACGGCTGATTCTATTTCGCAATTTCGAGATTGATCTACTGATTAAATTTGTTCAGAGAATTTTGAGTTTTCGTACATTTTCAGTTCAGTACACCCCAAGCTCAAATCAAATCAAATTCTTCATTTTCAATAGGCATATCACATGCGCTCAGAAAGCTGCCCCGAGAAACCCAGCAATCGTGTCCCAAATTTTAGCCTAAAAGTATTTGAACACAATAATCGCAGCAGACAGACTTGACCAAACTCTATGTACTTAAACTTAAACCAGATAAATTACATTTCGAGATCGCGTTCCATGATGAGCTCGTAGTATGTAATGAGCCATTATCACCCTGGCTACGTTGATTTCTTCCTAAACGTGATAGCCAAGAGTATTTTTTTTTTTGTGAAAATTACTCTAAAATATTTAATTGTTCCAAAAAATATTTTTTTTGCAATGCACATTTTCATGCAAAAGCACATTGTTGCGTTAACACCCACGTCATGTTTGAGAAAAGTAGTACTTATATATAAGCCTGGGCCGCACCAGGGCACTTACGGACTCATATCTTATTATCCATATTTGTCCGTAAAAGCTCCAGTTAGCTGATATTATATACTGTAATGCACTATTTTAACCTGTTAACCTCAGGGTGCTATTGAATTAATACGCGTCGGACAAAAAAATAGGAACACATTTTAGTTCCCATTTGAAAAATAATTGAAAAAAAGAGGAACGGCATAACTATTTTTTTTTTCGAATTAAATGATTACCTACTAATTCATGCGCTACAATTAACTGGGTCCAGTGTTACTGTTTAATTTACTAAAATCTTTCTTGCACAGGCTTACCTACTTGCCAATTCATACTGGACAAAATAAATATTTTACTGGACACACTGCCTCTAAGCCTGGAACATTTCTTTGAATAATCGGCAAACGGAATCCCTACCTATACCTATATGGAATCCGCAAAAGAATCCCACCACTGCCAAACTTACTGTTTTAGTTTTTGGACAAAATAATACGAATTTTAAAAGTCATTGGACCAAAGTTACCAGTATGATATGGGGAAGTTGCCATTGAAAGATTTTAGTGAATTACAAAAAACCCTATATTCCAGTTACGTACCTAGACGTACTCAAATACTACGTACTCAAAACGAATCGGACGGCAGATTTTTTGAGAAAAGATCTAATGTTCAAAAGTAAAAGCAAATTAGAGTTCCATCTTTAAATAGATTGTACCTAAGTACTGGCGTGTCGGACGGTTAATAAATCATGCATAAATATACTTAGTCTTTTAGCTTGAATTGATAAGAAGAAATGACTCAAATCTTTAGATATTTCGAAATATTCCGTAGCATATAATTCTAGTGCGTACCTACAGCTACATTAAACAAATAGATTTCACGTCAAAGTAATCTAAATGTTGTGTCAAACATATCATCTGGATGTTCTCGATGTCCCGTGGTATTCTTCTTCACGCGTTACGGTTTCACTCTATAGATGATAGATCCTTCACTTCATGTTTACCTAATAGCACCCTGCTCTTTAGCTATGTAATCCAAATATTAATACTTACACACTTAATTCTTATAATTACTCTGTATATATATATATATATTTTATGACTTGAATGTAAACGCTCCATTGGCATTGATAAATTGATTCGTAACACTTAACTACTTATTTATACCTAACATTTCTTTGAAAATTTGACTTTCTAGATCTAATACTCTGTTTAAAATTTAAAGTTATATCTATTTATTAAATCTTTCTTCTCTCAAATGACGTTTTATTTTGAGATGCTGCTTGACTTACCTACCTGTCCTGTCCTATCTTGCTTATAATATTTTGTACTTACTAGCGATCAACATGCATACTGTATAGGCATTTTTGTCTGGGTTTATGTAAATTAAGTAAATGTTAATAGTGGACTATAAAAAATCAGCGTCTAGCAGGATTTGGACCTACTGCGATTCGCCACGAGCTTTCGTTCGCTGCGCTGCGCTGAATGATACGGTCGTGTCCAGCAAATGCACTAACATTGGTCATCTTCTAAGGTTCGTCTAGGTTCCCGTCACCGAAATTTTTAATTGTCCACTAAAACATTTAATTAATCCCAGACAGAAAAAACCAAAACGCTAAGTTTCTACTTTAGGCCTCAGATCAAGTAGAAAGGCAGATAAAAGTAGTAATAGGTAGTTTTTATGCGTGAAAACGTACACGGGCAAAGGCGGGGCTCTATCTGCCTTTCTACTTGATCTGAGTTTTGGCCGACACGATAAAAATACTTTCTAAATATGTTTTGGCAATAGTTTCGTATTATTTTTAGTAACCGCCTACTCTATTAGCACAGGTAGCTGGAGGTGTCCAC
Source organism: Alcis repandata (assembly GCA_949125135.1). NCBI lineage: Eukaryota > Metazoa > Arthropoda > Insecta > Lepidoptera > Geometridae > Alcis > Alcis repandata. The sequence goes on along the minus strand of OX421221.1, from coordinate 8,652,173 downwards.
GTGTAGGGGCTACCTACATGCGGATGCCTCGAGGTATCTACGTTTAGGGACTGCCTATATGTGGATACGGCATGAAATTGGAGAATTCAAACTCCAGCGATACGGGTACGGGTAATTCTACCCGATTTCGAGTAATTAAGGTTTATTTGTGGGATACGGTGCTCACGGCGGCGCGCAGCGGTTTGTTTTGGGAAATCTGATGACCAACGCTTAAACAAATGAAAGTTTTTCGTAACATTTTGGATAGTTGGGTTAGGTTAGGTTAGTCTAAGTCCAGGAGTCTGATCGTGATGTGTGTAACGAGGTTTTAATTTCAATGAGTGAAAAACTTTCAGCGGAATGTAATCGTTCCTGATCTAAATCCATTAGCAATCAAACTACGATGGTTGATCAAACCGATCATTGTTGAAGAAAGAAAAATAGCGGTGCTTCCTCGGACAGTTACCATTCTGCCTAGAAAGGTACGAGTATGTAATGTTTTAGCGTATACGGATTTATGTATGTTTATCTGTTCCTTCGACATCCTAACTCTTAAATGGCTTAACCGATTTTAAAATTTGTTGGTAATAAGAGTATAAATAGGTAGAAACATCCCACGCGAAAGAACCTACTTTTGTCAATCACCAGTTTAAGTTGATCTCTGCAAGATACAAACGCACTACATGAAAAGCTCTTTTTAAACTGCTCATTAGTTAGTTAGAGCATATACCTACCGATGAAGTGGTTTCTGTTCCTGGACCTATCTAAGTATGAGTGGCAAGTATAATTATTAAGTATTTATTAGGATTGAAGGAATGGTTTAACACTTTAACTGCTGAAAACACACACCTTGTATTTTTCCTTGCGATTTCCGGCCGAGCAGATGTTTGAATGATGAATTAAAATATCTGTTTTGGGTCTGGGTGTTAGTTGTCTCTTAACAAATTCAGTGAAACCTTAACTTGTGTACGACACAAAAATGTAGTGCGCGGTACTAAGCAATGTCACTTTACGAAAACTTCGTAAGTAATGCCCACACAGTGCTTTAAAAATAAAAGTTTATTTTAATTATAAGTATACAATGTTCGTCGGGTTAGAAGGTGACAAGTTTCCCGGTATTGACGTCATACTTAACAACTTTTGGTTGCACGACTTTTTACCAAATTTCATCATCATCGTCATCAGCCTATCGTATTTTGTCCACTGCTGGACAAAGGCATCTCCTAGAGAACGCCACAAAACACGATCTCCCCTTACTACACTGAGAAAAATGGCCATCAAGATTCCGATGAATTCACCTAAAGTACGGCGCATACTGATATCACCAACAAGTACGATGACTACCACGTTTTTACGGTGACAACTATAGGTTTTATGAATAATTATGATATATTATTTAGGTGAATTCATTGGAATTTTGATGAATTGTGTGAAGTGAAGTGAATTCATCATTCTTTTAGCGGAATTTAGATGAACATTTTTCTCAGTGTACCTGCCGCAGGTCGTCGCTCCACCTGGCCGCAGGGCGCCTACTCTATGCGATCCGTGGTCTCCGTAGGACCCGTCTACCTCAATGGTTGTCGGTTCTCCTACAGATATGGCCAGCCCATTGCCACTTCAGCTAGCTAATCATCTGAGCTATGTCGGATACTTTCGTTCTTTGTCGGATAATCTCATTCCTGATTTTATCTTTCAAAGAAACCTCGAGCATAGCTCGCTCCACAGCTCGCTGAGTGACTTTAAATCGACTTACGAAATCGATTACCTAACTTAATGGGCCTCAATTATAAAGCCTGCTTAAACTTAATCAGAGCCATTTAAGCAGTGACTAACTTTAAGCAGACCTTAAAAGTAAGGCCCAATACTTGTTATTATATCATCATCATCATTTCATCATATGCAACCTTTGATCCTCCCACTGCTGGTATTAAGGTCTACCCTTGAAGAGTGATTAGGCCGTATTCCACCACGCCGGCGACGTGCGGATTACTGGAATTCACATACGCCATTGAATTTCTTCTCCCGACGTATGCAGGTTTCCTCACGATATTTTCTTTCACCGAAAAGCCAGTGGTAGGTATGTAAATTCGTACAAGTCCCAAAGAACTCATTGCTATGAGTCGGGGTTAGCTCAGTGGTAGCATGTCTGTCTTATTTAGCAAGAGGTCCCGGGTTCGATTCCCGGCAATGCAGATGCTTGATGATGAATTGAAGTATCTGCCCTGGGTCTGGGTGTTAATTGTCCTTGTCTTTGAGTGTATCAGTAGTCCCCGAGACAGGGAAACCAAGCGGAGAGTTATAATTATGAGTATTTATTGTCCTCTTGTTTTATTTACCTAACGTTATTTTATTTACAAATACATTTATTTCAATTTGTAAGAAAGCTACTGACTTGAGAGAGACATTTGTGTTTAAAACAAAGTCTCGTGGTAAAGATGGAATTAAATAAGTACCTAACATTCTTATAATACTACTGGTACTAATTGTACTCTAATTTTGGCGCTTGGCCTACACCACTACCTATACAGGGCTAAAAGGAAACGGTATCCTAAGCCGAAAAAGGCTCCGTACTTATGAACAAGTTCATAATGCCATCCGTTTTGTGGTACCAATCTGGAATTTACGAGAACAAAAATCAGCTGTTCCATAGAAAATGTCGAAAAACACGACAAAATGAATGGAACAGCCAAATTTTTTTTCGAATTCTTGGCTGCTCGCATACTAGAGTTGTTTATAATGATAAGTACTACGAGCCCTTTTCGACTTAGCATACTCTTTCCGTATAACCCTGTACAGAACATTAAGATTTCACTTATAACGACCGTTTAGGATCTACGCGAATACTAAAAATCACTTTTATAAATCCACGCAAACAAACTTTGAGTTACGTAGGTATTTTTTATCACGAATAAGTTGGATTTTTTTAAAGCAGGAGTAGTCACGCGTTTATGTCCTTGAACCTTTTTGAGTACATATAATTTGAATATAACTATTTCGAGATGCTAAATATAGCCAAAACACTCGAATTTTAAGTCTAGGTTATAAAATATTCGAAGCAGCCGATTACAGAGTTACAAGGAAAGGAAATGCTAAAACGAAAAGGGATTATTATAGCACTCAGTATTATGAACAATTGCTATTATGGGAACTGGAAATCGCGAAATACAGAATTAGCTGTTTCATAAAAATATGTTCTCGACATAATGAAAATAGCCGATTTATTTTCAGAACTGTTCTGATAATTTCAGGCCAATTATTATTTATTGTTATTCTTAGAAAATTCTCGAAGGAAAGATATATTGGGAAACACTTATTGTTATTTATGTTACTAATTGGCGAGCTTGAAATCGTAGAACATACTGTAATAGGCGGTGTCGGGAACAACGACGTAATAACCTTTGTTCACATTTAGAAAAGCAGGTCCTCAAGGCACCAACCTGTTCTTTCAAGCTTTTTTCCTCATTCATCAAAATGTTCCTAGTAGACAAAGTTTACTCTAAACACAACTATAACGAACAGTTTACCTAAATTTTTGTTTCAAAAATGAGAACATCGTCTTCGTCCCAAAAGCCTATCCCAGTAAAACAATAGCAAACTTAATTATCAAGGTCCATACAAATTAAACTAGTCGGATAAGCCAAATAAAATTACAGGGCAAATTGATTTAAGCTCCTCACACATAACTGTAACTAGCACCTGCCTGTACCTACGTATAGAGGTGGGTTCTAAATTGCGTATTTAAATAAGTATCTATACAGGAATACATGAGTTTATAGATGTTGGCACCGAGTTAGTTCTCTGTATGGTGTATACTATAAGGTGGGTCCAGAGGGGGCATCTCCCGCCACCCGCGGGGGGCGCGCCTAAGGGGCCTCGTCCAGAGAAAGTAAAATATTCTGGTATGAGGGAGGCTAGTATTGTCAAGCCGACGTATAGGTATAGCTTTAAACTATATATCGGCCCTCTATACTATGGCCGTACTTATTTACATACGTACCTATATAAGTTTATCTATTATGCAGACATGGGAATAGAGCAGGCCGGGTGGACGGAAAATTTGCGTATACATATTGGACGTTATGCGAATCGACTGGTACGTTCATACCGATATTGGAGTTCTGAATCAGGCATGACGTTTGACTTGTGTGCTTGGGGAGACAATGGGCTTGGCCCGGTGCTGCCTGGGATATTAAAGTAGATGATACTTACTTACTATGATTAGTGGAACCTAGAAATGACATCTAGGTTCTAGGTCTAGGTCTACTCTACTAGTACGTTTTACATTAGCCGGCTTATTAAGTAATTTCCGACGTGCTTGTTTTAATATACCTCTACAATTTCGAGGTCGGTCAATGTCAGGTTAGAAATAGAATTTGGCAAGACAAATAAGATATTTACAATTTTTTATGTTATAGATTTATCATTTCTAGATAAAGGCCTCAGGAAAATAGTAGGTAAATCTTTGTTGTAAGTTTTTAGGCTAGTTTTTGCGAATTTTGAAATGAAAAGTATTATGTCACGGACTCAGATAAACTTAGAAAGATGTAGCACTGCGTTAGATTTCGGTGAAGCTAAGAACTCCTCTACTTTTGCGCGTAAGTAGAGATAGAGCAGATGAGTATTGACATGTCAATGTGTGCGTCTTGTGTAGGTACGCACGCGTGAAAGTACCTAGAGGAGTTCTTGGCTTCACCCTAATGTAACGCAGTGCTTTATCTTTTTCTTCAAGTTTATCTCAGGTTACGTAAGGCTTTGTGCGCAATTTTTCATCACGAAGATTTAGTGGGATGAGATTTTAAGATAATTTTAAGTTTTTTTTTACACTACTGAATAACTTGCAATTTTTTAAAATTTTTTAAAATACCTAATAGGCCCAAGTTTGAAGGCTTTTTAAGACAGATCTAAATTTTCTAAAACTATTGGCATCCTTGTCTAATGGCTTGCAATGATAAAGACAGATATATTTTTAGTTAGTTTAGATCTGTCTTAAAATGCCTTCAAACTTGGGCCTATCTAAGTAAAGTAAGTAAGTAAGTAAGTAAAAAACAAGAAATGCTCAACGTTTTTTCAGAACAACCGTGTTGCATATTTTGTACCTTATCACTGGAGTTTAAGGTAGATACTCGACTTGGCAGGGCCGATGACGACTGCCTAGAAGGAAGGTAACGTTATTTGTGTGTATGTAAATGTGTCTGTATGTTAGTGTGAAGCCACGTGTTCACTGAGCAACAATTGTTTATAAACTTTGTTTCAGAAACATAACATTTTGTTTCTGTAAACACTAAAGCCACGTATTCACTGAGCAACAATTGTTTATAAACTCTGTTTCAGAAACATAACATTTTGTTTCTGTAAACACTAAAGCCACGTATTCACTGAGCAACAATTGTTTATAAACTTTGTTTCAGAAACATAACATTTTGTTTCTGTAAACACTAAAGCCACGTATTCACTGAGCAACAATTGTTTATAAACTTTGTTTCAGAAACATAACATTTTGTTTCTGTAAACACTAAAGCCACGTATTCACTGAGCAACAATTGTTTATAAACTTTGTTTCAGAAACATAACATTTTGTTTCTGTAAACACTAAAGCCACGTATTCACTGAGCAACAATTGTTTATAAACTCTGTTTCAGAAACATAACACTACGTGTTTCTCGTATGTTAACGTAGTGTTTACAGAAACAAAGTGATATGTTTCAGAAACAGGTAGATTTTGTTTCTGAAACAGAGTTTATAAACAATTGTTGCTCAGTCAGTGTAATCGTGGCTTAATTATAATATTTATGTATTCATGAGGAATTGTACAATATTTGTGTATTTAATAATCAAATATTTTTAAAGTTTTATTAGTACTTTAACGTTTTTACCAATTTTGTATTACGAGATGTACGATTCGTCTCTGATTGTATTCAGCATGCCACTGCAGCTTAAAGTATTTCCACCAATTTAAAAGTATCTTTAAAGTACTTATTGTTATACCTATACTTTACTTCTTGTTATAAGTATGAAATAGAAAATAAGTATAAAGGCACTCCTAGGTTGAGGTGTTGCCAATTATCAGAAGTTAGGTATTGTCGAGCGGTTCTGTTCATAATGTGGGCATGTAGTTAGGTTCTATTATACAGACAGGCGTGGATAATCGGGCGAGAGGAATAAAACCATTACTTGCAACACACGTAGATTATAATCTTGAATGATGTCAGTACATTAATGTTACAATGATCCGTTCAACTATGATCTCCAATGGATATTCCAAGTATTCACAATACAACTCAAACAGGCACTCCGCCGAACACGTAATGCGCATAGGTACACGATACAAAAAGATTCTATGGCCACCACTGTAATTCCAGATGTAATTGCAACTATTGTAATCAGCTTTCTACGTATCAACTTTAACTATCAACCCTTGCCCTTGTGGCTCTGGTCGAGATTCCCAAAGTATCGTTTCCCGCGTTACGGATCGTAGTTGTGCCAGAGTGGTAAACGTCAGCAGCTCAGCAGCTGTCACTGTCAGTTACGTGTCTTTACCACTCTAAATAAAGATTGGCTCAGAGCGCCGACAAGTATGTATTATAATTACCCATTTCAATAACAAAATAAATACCTGTTCCAATAAATTATGATTTTGAGATTTTCTACTGTTCCTTACAATACAATATAAATACGATACCATAACTCTTAGAACTCTTCCCAAAGTTATAAAAAGAAATACTTATGTTGTTAAGGAGAATCATTGGAGTCTGTTTGTCTTCCGTCCGATTTTTTTAGGGACTTCAAAATCTAAGTATCGCTTGAATACTGGCCTGGAATATTATAAGTAATCACGGTGAAGTACTCGTAGGTAAGTACGAATAGGTCAAGTGATTAGCCCTGATTTCAGAGTTTTAGGCTCTTTTTGAGCCTTCGACGAGGCTCAGTTTGTTGGCATTGGAGAAATAACTAGTGGGCCTAGCACAACTTTGACGAAAAATTCGTAGGGAAGTATTTAATAAAAAGTGTACGCCATTTACGCCCGTAATGGGCGCTCTTGACAGGCGTAAATCGCGTACACTTTTCTGTGGAATACTCGCTTCGTAAGTTTACATCCAAGTTGTGCTGAGCCTACAGGGCCAGCATTTTGCGTGTCATTCGGCTTACGGTTACGGTAGCGCGAGTTGTAAATGCTCCTCGCGGTCACCCATCCGATGATTGACCATGTTCGTAATCTGACATCGGTAATCTAGGATGAGCGCTTTAGTATCTCCGTCACTCTTACTCTCATGACATTTCTGATGAGAGTGACAGTGACCGAGATAATATCTCGCTCGTCGGAACTGGGCTCCTGTTACGATCACTTAATCGAGTTACGTCACTGCAACCAAGGTAATGTTAGCTTACACATTTTGGTGTATCAATTCTATCTATGTAGTTTAAAAAAAATTAAAGGTAAAGTTTTTATTTTATCCACGATTTTTTTTTGAGATTATTGGGTGTGTTTGTTTATCAGTTGCCAATTTCTCCATGGCGAACGGCCTTCTGGACCGATTTCGATGCAGTTTTTTGCATTTGAAAGACATTACTCGTAAATGTACATTTACGAGTAATGTCTTTCAATCACTATAGTGATTCTTAGCCGGGAATGCAGTGAAAATCTGTGTTGCGGTGAAAAAACATGAGGAAAATCATGGGCTTACTTTCGAATTAATCGAAAGATTTACCTATTTTAATAATTTCATTTTTTAGATTGATAGCTGCGCTGAGCGCTCCGTGGTTTCAACCTCTTCGCTCCAGAAATCGTAAATTTTCCTTGGCTTCTTTCATTAAATTTCGTTGAGCGAGAAGAACTAACAAACAATATATAATAAGAACTAAACGAATATAAACTAACTAAAACTAACTAAGTATATAAACTAAGAACTAACAAATAATATACACTCACTCACAAACTTTCGCAGTCTCAGTGTGATTTTGAAACCAGATAAGATTCGTGCTTATTAACCGACTTCAAAAAAGGAGGAGGTTATCAATTCGTCTGTATGTTTTTTTTTTTGTATGTTTGTTACTTCATAACTTTTGACTGGGTGAATCGATTTTGATGATTCTTTTTTTATTAGAAAGCTGACGCTTCCCATTTGGTCCCATTTCAATTTAGTCCAGTTCTGCTAATGGTATCCATGAGAAAACCATATAAGTCTTAAATTTGCATTAAGTACGTGCGCGAAAGATGAATAACTCAATAGTCGGTCTTTTGAAGTCGGTTTTTGTTTTTTGTTTTGTAAAAATAATGTTCTTGTTTTAATTTATTTTTTCAAAATAAATGTGCAAGACGGGTAAGCCGTCCGCGTCAATGGTACCGACCCACGCTAGTCCACGTTACAAGGGCTAAATATTAGTTACGTAACGTAACTAAAGGGAACCTAGACCTGACTGGGTAGCCCCTACTCAGTGTCGGTAATCTTAAATAAGTTCATTTTGTTATTCTTGTTACCCCTACTAATGTTAGATGCGTAAGTTTGTATGTTTGGTTGTTTGTTATTTAATCGCGCAAAACGGAAGAACGGATTTAAATTAAATTTGATATTGAGGTAGCTTATATTTCTTAACAACTTTTGCTTAGGCTTCAACCCTGTTCTATTGAGCAGCTGTTTCGATATTTTTCCCTACTTGATTAATTAATAGAACAAACAGTACAAATGATAGCTTTCATCATCATAATCCACAGCTTTCTCTTTGGCCACTGCTGGGTGTTTGTTCCCGTACATTTTGTAGATTGTAATAAATTTTCAGATTTCGTTAAATGTAGAAAAATATTTTTATTTTTACTCCCTACCCCTAGCTTATATACCCGAGAGGCGCTATGGCGTTTCTTCTGAGTGAGACAAAAACTCATCTCACAAACTCCTAATCTTGAACTCGGTTAAAAACATTTTTATTTCAGTAGCGTGTTAATTAGGTATACAATTATGTTAAGTATACAATTTTGTTAAGAAAGTTAGTAAGAGCTACTTACCTCATAAGAAATGGAAAACCCTACTTCAACCGAACAACGCGCAACCCAACGAATCAATGTCGAAGGACTGCCAGAGACAAATGGTAGAAGGCACCCTTTATTCAGTGTTCCTATAAGTATACAAGTGACGCAAATTTGTTCACGACAACTTCGTTGCACTTGAAGCTTAGAGTACGGTTTGACCTTCTGCCATGAACAAGGTACCTAGACTTCCAAGATGTGGGCAGTAGGCACAGCGGGCGGCACACGACCCGACGACATCCAGTCCAACATGACTAGTAATAACTACTCACGTAGCACTGGCACGTTTTGTTTCCTTTATGATTCGATGTGCCTATAGGTACCTACATTGAATTGTAGAAGAAACAACACATCGATAATTCAGTCTTAGGCTTTACGACTTCGGTACTTCACCCTGCTGAAGCATCGTGCCATTTAACTGCGTTCCCTATACTATTAGTTACCTATGGTAAAACATATCTAGGTGCTCAATTCATCCATGGCTCTAAAATTACTTTTACTCGTACGAAAACATTTTAACTAACTTTCGAGATCGCACGATCATAGTGATCGTAAGATCGAAGTTTGGTGAAGCTGTGGCGGCAGCAGCAGCGGCAGGCGCGGTTGGCACATGTAAATCGACGCACCACCACCGGCCGGAACCTACAGCCGCAGTAGCCTACATCGGGTGGAATGGAAAATATATATATCAAGCCGAGCGAAAAGTCCACTACACACCCCGAGGGTGGCGGGGTCCGGACGTGCGTTCGATTCAAACGAGCCGTAGCCGCCCCCGCGCCCCGTCCGGGCCAGCGGCGAGCGTGCCGCGGCGCCACGGCCGGAGCCCCGGGCTCCGCGTGCTCCGCCGTCGTGCCCGCGCCTCCGCAGCACCACCTGCCCACTCGTCTCCCGGCGTCCGACCTTTCAGATGTAATTTAAGTTTTCCTCGAGAAATTCTCGACAAAAATAAATATGCTTAAACCCGACCCTACGCAGGAAAAGAGGAAAAAATATTAAAAATTAAGAAAATATTTGTTTTACAGTTATGTAAACATCTCTAATTACGGCCTGTTCAAATTATTATTTTTTTCTTTGCAGCCGGCGTGCCGGGCGGCGTTCTAATTAACATCTATTACAGGTATTTCTGGAAGAGAGGAGTATCATTCGGCGAGGGTGCTGAGTACACTCAATTAAACGAGGCTGCGCCCCCTGCGCCGCCTGCCGCCGCCGCCGCGCCGCGCCGCGGCTCGCGTGCGGTTCAACCGACCGGTGCTAATGACGGTCCGTGCGCTACTTATCGAAGCTCGGTACATCTCCCTAATTAGATCCATATCTAGGTTTCCGCGGCTCTGGTCCCAGGTTCGGCGCGTCGGTGCGTCGTTCGACCTGTTGCGCCGGCCGCTGCGGCGGGCCCGGGCTGGCCGCGCTGCTGCAGCCTGCAGGCCGCTGTTCGGCCGCGGGCGCGCTCGACCCGATAGCGGCACGTAAGTCCAGCCATCCGACACACCGGGCCGCCTCCCCGTGGTCACCCGTTCGGAACGGCTCCCGGCCCACCGCCCGCCACCCTCTTTAAAAGCCAGTGGCGAGCTTCAAGAGAAAGTGCCGCGTGTGTGCGCTCACATGCGTAGAGCCATCTTTGAAGCAGGGAGCGGATTACGTGGAGGCGACGCCCGCGCCCGCGCCCGCGCCCGCCGCCTCCTATGCGTAAGTGCGTTCACACAAAGCCTTCCCACATACATTTGCATAGTGACATTGTACGGTAATAATGTATGTGACCACTCGCCCTACATACTCGTTTCCGCTTTCAGTAGATTCTCTAGAGCCAATTATAGCTTCTCCCGGGTTCACGATTACTTAATCCAATTTCAGATAAGTACATTATTATAATAAGTGTGCTTGAGTGATAACGTAACAACCAAAGGCTTGAAGGAATATACGAGTACGGATAAGTCTTGGGACCAAGCAGTCTGTAACTATGATTTTGAGTATTACGTAAGTACTTGACAAATAACAATACATAATGAATAGTAATTTATTAAATTCAAGTATGATCCATACTCGTAAGTGCGGGTAATGGTCGCTGTCGTAGCGTCGGTGCGTGCTACGCCGGCTCGTAGCCTCGTCAAACTTATGCTACATCTTCTTTCAAAAACATCTAGGTAGACACGTGCCACCCTACATATAAATATATAGATACGTAGGCACTGTCCGAGAAGTTTGTCGAAAAGAAATTGAATGTATAATTTTGATTTACATATGTGAGTAGGTACACATGTGCGTATAAGAGGATTTCTTGAAGTTTCGTCGATATAATAGAAGGGTGGGGGAGGCCGCTCGGACACCCCGCACGCGCTTGTGTGCGTATGTCTCGGACATGCACGTTACGCAGATTTCTCTAACGATTTTCCCGGAGTGTGAAATGTAAAATAAGGGGTTAGACGAGGCTCTCGGCCCCCGCGCCCCGCGCACCCCCGCGCACCCCTCAGCTCGCCAAATTGATGACCGGCCACCCTTAGGGAGATCTGTTCAAATTTAACACATATCGTATTTAAAAGTAAAACGCTTGCCAACCTTATCCCCACTCATTAATATTCCCTTCCAAATTGTTGGAATATTTCGTCCGAGGCAGAGTTTATTTTTTAATTTCGTACGAGGCATTTGTGAGAAGATGGTACTTATTTTATATAACAATTCATATGTGCATGAGTAATAGTAAGCAAACCTAACCTTTAGAGTTTGACATGAAAGGAAATATTACAGTGCACTTGGGGAATACTTAGGTACATTGAAAATTAGAAAAGCTGAAAGTCGAGTTAGACTACGCAAGCTTGGTAGACGCCATATCCAGTCAGAGAACTAATCGAAGTGATGATGATGAGAAACACGTTACACTACTCAAATATAGATTCAAACAAATTTAAACCATGTTTTCCTCGACTTAGAGTAGCACTTTACACATTAACTGCCGAAAACCCATACCTTGTGTTTTCCTTTGTGCAACGGGAATGCTACACACGCCAGGCGCGTGAAGCCCACTTTCAATACAACTGTGCGGTAAAACACAAACGCATGTTAAGTGTTAAAGCAGTTAAAGTGTTAATATGGTAGATACTTCCGAACCGTTTAAATACTTAGCATTAGACTTGGTTAGGGCTCACCGATCAGCCTGGACGATAAACAATCGATTTCTTTTAAAGAAACATGAGGAACAGTAACATTTCAGTAAATCTGTAGATTAAAAAAAATAAAATTATTTCAAAATTCTTAAAAAAAAATCTTCGACGGTTCATAGTAATCCAACTGACTCGTGTTTTATAATTGCGTTACAAATAATTTTAATAACTTCCAATTATAATATGAGAATTCCTGCCCTTACCATAAAACTGAAGAAGTTCCTGTATCTGGGTTGGTTAGCTTAGCTTTGTTCTGAAGCACCTAACATATTGAGTATTTTTTTCATAATGCCAAAATTACCAAAAAAATAACTATTTTAAATGAACTAAGAAACGTTTTGTTTTGTTAAGTACCTACATATATTATCATCATCTGCCTATCCTTGTCCCACCTACGTGGGGTCGGTACAGTACGTACCTACACTTCTTCCATTCATCTCTATCGCTCGTCTTATCTGAATACATCTTTCACACAGTTCATCCATTGTTAAGTCCTCAAAATGTAATTTTAAGCACCCAAAACCACCGAACAAAGCTGGGGAGTTTAAATTGTTTTGAGCATTGATTTCCTTCTCGAAGTAACAGCGGCGCAGGGGTTGCTAGAACCGGTTATGCGTCGGCGCAACTAACTGTATTTTATCTGTTTTTTACACAGCATTCCTGCTATATCACACCCTTGGAATCCTTGTGAGATTCTGTTATAAAAGACCGAATTAATGCAATGTTTTGTTGCTTAATACTAGTAAGAATACGAATTTAGGTTTTTAGCATTTCAAAAGCCTTTAGTTAACTTGCAATTTATGTAACTATGTTTGTTCGGGTGGAATCTTGCAACTCAATTTTGAACCACATCCCGATGTTCCGATTGAGCTGAAATTTGATGTACCTACCTACGTGTGTAACTTCGATGACAAAGCAATAAAAGCATGTTTAAAAATATTTTTTAATTAACTTATTTCTATCTTAAAAAACAGAAATGAAATTCTAATTTTTTTTTGTACAACAATACAATACAAAGCAACAAACTATCTGTAATGAGTTGAACTGTGAGAGCCACAATCGTATTACTTAACTAAACATGGTAGCAATCCATAGATAATGATTTATGTACGTCACTTGGCATTCAGGCGTTTAAAAAACTCTGGCTAGCCACACAGCTTATACGATCGTACTTACTTATTTGGCGACTTAATTTTTCTGAGCTGTGAAACACCAAGCCAGTCAACCAAAAACCAACGTTTTTGTTAACAGCCGATAACGATACCTTGGTCGCTAAACAAAGAACTAAATTAAAGAGCTCGATATCTATCTCTACTTATAGTTTATAAAGTAATTTATAATGGTTCATATAAACTACATATATACTCTCAAACGGAAGGAAAGTTTCATAATACAGGACTTCCCCAGTGTGCACATTTAGTTGAAGGCTGCAAAACAATCTACCATTGTGATTGGAAAGTTTTCGACATTTACCTATTTACTAACATTCGCTTATTGCTCAAATAAATAAAATAAATTAAATGCTCTCAGTGTTCCGTCCGCTTTATCTAAACCACTAAACAAAAACTTATTTTAAATCCGTCGAGATATTTTCGATATTTAGCGAGACTTACGCACGGCGATTGATTTCAATATACTCGTACCATACAGATAGACAGATAGCTAGAAAGAACAATATGATACAGGCTATAAGCCACTTCCAGACCAAATTTTATTCCAATTTGTTGAAACGTTTCGGTGTGAAGAAGTGACAAGCTCAAACAGACAGTCAATTACAAACTCTTGCTTATACAACTCCTACCTAATATTATAGATACGATTATTCTGAGAATAAGTACTGTTTTGTTTGTATGCTTAGTTAGCTTTGAATTCTTTGAAAAATGTTCAGTTCTATTGTTTAAAAAAAATGCTGTTGTTTCATTACTACATTGTATGTTCGCTAGGATAGACCGTTGAGATTTAACATTAATACCCACTACCTAGAAATTGTATAAAATAGCCACGTGGTCTATGATGCAGGAGAAAGCTTCCAAAACCATCCCCCGAAATTGCATGACAAATTCAACCTCGCAGCGAGATGCGCTCGCGCATTGTTTTCTCGGCGCCATATTGTTGCACCAAGCTACGATTTTTTCCGTGAATGCACACTAGCGCACTTATCTACGTGTGCGTCAAATTCTTAGAAATTTCATAAGGCTTTTGAGGTGGTGTGCGTGCGAGTTGCATGTACACCTGTTATGCTCTATGCCTGTGAGTGCGTTCTAGCGAGGGTGCGTGCGACGTTGCTAGATGCATTTTTAGAGCCCTGCGCCTGCGCCCGTATATTTGGCAACGTCGCGCAATTTGAACGCACCACTGGTTTGGAAGCCTTTTTTGAAATCATTGAAACAAGTCATGATGAATTTAAATACCACGAAAATCCGGTGGAATTGAAAAAACAATTTAGAATAAACCAAAACGAGAAACAGCGGTCGGAATACCCTGATAGACTGATATAGGTATAACAGAGAACTAGCTAGGTAAAACTACACACCTACGTAATTACCGTAACACCTAGGTACCTACGAGTATAGAGAACTGGAGTTTTGTAACTGGCCTTATTTATATTTGTACATACACATTTATCTGTATTATAAACCTTAAGATTAACAGATTTATCAAAATAAAAAATTGTTTCCTCACAAAAAAAAATATAAATTTTACTTCACAGAAGCATGGTACGGGGTTCTAACTCCTTCATTGCAGCGCGTCGTCGCCCCCGAGGGAGGACGCCGCAACTACAAAATAGCAAATATCAAATATGTGTGTACCGATGTAGGTTTGTAGGTAGTAGTGTGGATCTAGGTTAGGTCAGTTAGGTCTACAAAACAACTGTTTACTTTATACGGGGTGTGGCGTAAAGAGTGGATAATCCTTTACCTACGGCTGGGAGACATCACGACTGTTCGGAAAATGACACTTTGTTCTCAGTAAAAGAGTCACGGTTTCGAGTTAAAATTGGACATTTTTTGAAAATTTGAGGAAAGTTAGACTTCAAATATGTTCATTAACTCGAAACCCGTGACACTTTTAATAAATACAATTGACCTTTTCTGAACAATCATGATGTCTCCCAGCCGTAGGTAAATTATGGTGGATTATCCACTCTTTACGCCACACCTTGTAAAGGTATTACTTTCTAGTATTTCTCCCGTGGTTGGTGGTATTGCACTGATTCATTTTTATTTATTTTATTTTTATTGATTTTTGCCCTCGATATGAGACTAGCTTTAACTAATTTTATACCAAGAATTTACGAAATTAAGGCTCAGAATTATTTTGGACTAGGTTTTTAAATCGTCATTTTATCTTAGATTAAAAAAACAGTAGGTAAATATAAGAAAGAATTAAATATAATCTTTAAAAAGCCAAAGCTTCAGTTCTAATGGATATATCCGTAAATTGTGTACTTGATAGAAAGTATAGAAGTCTGCTAAAATATTCAGAGCAACATTTTTTTTGTTTTGCCGTTTTTTTTTATTCGCTGCTAGTTAGATTACATACCTATCTTTCAGATATTGTTTGACAGGGCGATATAATTATGGTAAACTAAAGAATTAGGTATCTGATCACTACACGTCTCGGCTTACGGAAAGACCAGCGGCCTTATTCCCTAACCGACTGGTAATCGGAAACAGTTTCATTTTGAAACTTGGGGTTACTCGCCTCAGAGTAAGGAATTTAAATGCTTAAAAATCTTTAACATCCTTGCTGCTGAAATTACACTCCTTGCCTACTTTCTCGTGTCACGACTGTGCGGCATTTTGTCACAGAATACATGGTGTTTTGTCTACCAACAAGAGTACCTACCTAATTAAAAGCAAATGTTGCAAGTAAAATAAAAAATACCAATACTTGTGGCAATCAGCTATTCTGCTATTCAGTTTTGATGACGCTGTAATGCAATTCGAGATATCTTTGCACGTCATTGCTCGGTTTAGCTGGCTCGGTGGGCTTTAATAACTCGGCTGTAGCTATCATGAACACTCATAAACGATGAATAATCACAATATAATAACACGTCTGCACAGCACAAGGTTAGGTAAAGCTAAAATCGGGAGCGTTCTCCGAATCCATCCAATGTGACCCCAGAGTCGAAGCGGTGATCTGAGCAACTTGTGATTTATTTGTTTCTATACGAGTACCTAAATGCCAGTCTATCGATTAATATACTTGTTCTAAGCTATATTAAGTAGGTAGATACTAGGTACTTACTTATCTAAATATCTAATTGTAAAATACATGATCCAATCAAAATGAAAACCCGTTCATTTTGATAAAATAGGCTAACGTTTGGCCAATTTACAATATCACTAAATTTCAAATTTCTAAAAATAAATTCATATGAGTGTTTTTATACTATTTACTAGCTTATGCTCGAAACTTTGTATCCAGTGCTGTTAGGCCGTCAACCTCGCAGGATTGGGGCTGGAAAAATATAGCCTATAGCATTCAGAGATAGTTCAGCTTTCTATTGGTGCAAGCATTTTCAAAATCATATTACTTAGTAGTTTTGAAGATTTCCTCTACAAACATACATAAAATAATTTGAAAAATAGTTGTAATATTGTTAGATTAGCTTTCGGCTGAATTTGTCAATTGCAAAATAACCTACACAAACGCATACTGTACGAATTAGAAAAGCCACTGTAAGATCATAGTGAATCACATGTTTTGGGTAGGCACCTACATAAAACCTTTTTATTGCCACCGCAGAATTCCACCTATTTTGTTACATAATACTAAAAACATACCAAATTAATAAACCCCAGAACAATACACTATTTAATTATTAAAACGGTGTTCTGCACCTTTTTAATAACAATGAAGTTTATTCGGCTTCTTAAGTTTCGTTAATTGGGAAATAAATAATATATATAAAAATAATTGGGAAACCCCAGTTTAATATTAAAAAAATATTGAATAATTAATAGAACACATACAACTTGACTGTGGGTTAACGTGACGCTGGAAACACGTCACGGTTCAAAAATAATTAGAGTAAACAAACAAAATCACCAAATAATTAAATTAAGCTGATTGTTACATAATAATAAATTAATAAATAATTAAACTTTACTTCGTTGGTTGACGCGTTTCGATGCTAATACATTGCACGAGTGCAATTATTAATTTGAATGTAAATTGACAACTAGACTAATACATTCACTTCTTCTTCTTAGTCGTTCACTCTCGGCAGAGTGGTCGTGGTTGCAATGCTACACGGAGGCTCTTCGCCGTCGTCGACGCCCCCTTCCATTGCTGCTGCACGTCTCGCAATGCTTCTCCATTTCTGGCGGTTTGTTGCATCGCGAGCACACTGAACCACAGTGGACTGCGTGGCCTTTTTTATGAAGTCGGTCCATCGAGTTGGTGATCGACCGGGACTGCGCTTGCCTTTAACTCGGCCTTGCACTACGAGCCTCTCCATCGAGTTCTCATTTCTAGAGATATGCCCAAAGAACTTCAGTATTCGCACCTGCACAATCGACGAAAGTCTATCCTGTACGTGAAGTTCCCTGAGAATAGAGACGTTGGTGCGGAAAGCCGTCCACGGAATCCTCAACATCCGCCGCCAACACCACATCTCCAGTGCATCGATTTTTCGGCGATCCTGCAGCCGCAGAGACCAAGTTTCAGCCCCATACAAAAAAAAAAGATTGGAAAGACAAGGCATTTCATGAGACGAACCTTTGTTTTTTTGGTTATTCGCCTGTCCTTCCAAATCTTCCCCAGTCGTTCAACTGCCGACCTCGTGATAGCACATCGTCGTCTGATCTCGTCTTCGCATCCTCCAGAGTTCGAGATAGTAGAACCGAGGTAGATATAGCTTTGTACTACTTCACAATTTGCTATATTCGTTATTCCTGCTGAATTCTGTCCTGCTCGATCGACTACCATTACTTTCGTCTTGTCTCTATTAATGGCAAGGCCGAATTGGAGACTAGTAGTTTCCAGACGAGTCAGTAGCTCTTCCAAATCTTTTTTTGTTTGAGCGAAAAGAGTGGTATCATCAGCGTACCGTAAGTTACTTATCACTTGTCCACCCACCGAAACACCTTTATTCCAATTGTCCAAGACAAATCGCATTATATACTCAGTGTAAGCGTTGAAGAGCTGCGGAGATGCTATACATCCCTGTCGAACACCAGACTGTGACTTGAATGTGCCTGAGAGAACATCATCTACTCGTACTGCTGCTGTGCCATCCTCGTAAAGCCGTTTGAGAAGGAACACTAGATGTTGTGGTACTCCCATCTTTAATAAGACTTCCCAGAGGCGTTCCCAGATAACCGTATCAAAGGCTTTGCGGAAGTCAACGAAGCAAATGAAAACGGGCGAGTTGTATTCCCTGGCCTTTTCAATGATCTGCCGCAGTATGAATATTTGTTCACGTGTTCCTCTGCCTTTCACAAAACCGGCTTGTTCTGGCGCAATTTGCCGAGTGAGGTAGGCTTGCAGTCTTGTGTTAAGGATGTGAACTAAAACTTTACTGGCATGCGATATGAGGGAGATGAGTCTGTAGTTATTACACTTTTTTGTGGAACCTTTCTTATGCAAAGGTATGAATATTGATTTTGACCAGTCATCAGGCCATATTCCAGACTCCCATATCTTGCAGCAGATGTTGTATAAAAAGTCTACCCCAGTCTCCCCCATAGCTTTAAAAGCCTCAATTGGAATCTCATCCACTCCAGTGGCCTTATTGCATTTTAGGTGTCGAACGGCCGCACGCACTTCGTCTCGCAAGATACCTGGTTCTTGATCACCGATCCGATCCAAGTTACATGTGATGCTTGATGTGGAGTTACATGTGAAGAGTGATTTGCAATATTCCTTCCAAACATTCACTATGTCCTTAATCTCGGTGACCGTCGCACCAGCGGTGTTTTCTATAGCCCATGTCCTGGGTTTAAATTGGCGCGTTAAGAGTCGTACTTTATCGTGGAGGTCTTTGGTTTGCAGTTTTTCAGAATGCCGCTCTAATTCCTCACATACCTTAGCCAGTGCATTGTTACGGTCTCGTCTGCATACATAATACATTCACAATGATGCTTCAAATAATGCTGAGTACCAAGAAATTCGATTTTATTACATATCTAAAATATGTATTACTGTTAACACCAAGCTAACATTTTTGTTCTAAAAGTCTCCGCGTATTGTTTCCGTGAACTGCTGCAATGTAGTTACTTTCCGCTAATCCGAAAAATAATACTCCAAGACACTTTGTAGTATTCCTTATCTTTAGTAGGAATTACCTTTAAGAAGAACGTTCCATTGTTTTTTTTATCTGTTGTACTGGCGCGAAAGTAAAACAAAAGACTAGTTGCTATTGCCACAAATATTGGACTTTAGGTAAGCGAAATAACTTTTATAACTTTTTACCCAACCACTCAGAAGAGAGGTAAAGTTTTGGAGTGTATGTAAATACTATCGTATGTTTGTATGCTTTGGTATTAACCCTACCGCCTAAACAGTTCGACCGATTTCGGATTGCGCGATTTAGTTAGATTCATCTTTATGTCCATAGGATCAAAGGCTATATTTTTAAAGCAAAAAAATGAATTTGCTTTTTGTTTCAAATAATAAGAATAAAATATACAAAAGACGGACAGGTAATTGGAAAAGCACGGCAGTGTGAGGATTGTTTAGCCAGATTAAAATAATAATCTAGGTTTCTAAGATCATCTTCATTGTGTGACTTTCGGCCGCTATGCGTATTTTCTCTATGATTTCTTAGATTTGTAATTTGTACTATTATAATCCGTAAGCCGACGTTTTCCCCCGTCAGCGCTCAGCTTTCCGGCCGACCCCAGCCCGGTTCCGGCGCGGTTTCCGCGCGAAAGTTGTTGATCTCAACTTTGTTTGTCGCCGTGTGTTTATTGCTCGTCCCTCATAAAATGTTATGAATGATACAGTTCGCGAGCGGGGATTAACCGTTTAGTGAGATCGCTGCGTATCCATTATACTGCCGTCGCGTCGTTTGTTTTTGCACGATTTATAACGAACGAGAAACGTTTAGAACTGAAGTTAACTTTGGAAACATTTTGCGACTTATTTGGGCTTGATTCGGATTCGGAGAATCCGATAGATAAGTATCTACGGAAAGGTATTCGAGTTTCGGATAATTTTGTGAATGAATTAATAATTAATACCGACGTCCACACCGAGATTATTTTATAAATAATATTTCAAGGATTTAACATAGATACGTTGTGTAAATACTATGAGATACTTCCGCGAGTATTCCCGTGTTTAATTATAACAAAAATGAGATACTTAATTTAAATTTAATCATAGGTACTTATTAAATATACCTATTTATAATAACTTATAAGGATTGTAGGTAAGCTTTATACACACTAACAGACGCGGTCATCTAATAGCCTTACCGTATTATAAAATACGAAGTAATAAAATAGTCATGCTTATCATATAACATACCTACAATATTACATATATATTGCTTCGTCAAATATTTTTCTAGTTACTTTTATACCTACACAGAACAGAAATACTTAGTCTAAATAAAAATACTTCCATTTGTAACCAAATCAGTGCCTTACTAAACTAAACCTTAGAAACATTTAGAGCGTGCGTCCATTGTTCATTAATCAATAAGTTTCATTGAAGTCCCACAAACCAGAATAAAAATCCAAACAAAACATGCAAGTGTGAAATTCGTAGCGAGAGTGTCTTCGCGCGAAGGAAGCTATCGGCATCGGCCCAGTCCGAGAAAATCGATGACTTCCCCCTCATAGTTTGCATGGACGGTGTCCGGCAGACCCCTGCCGGTACCGCCCTACCTTGCCAAAACGACGCACAGTCGCACAGACCCACATCGCTCGCTGAATGTTATAATTTTCTAGACTGGGCTAAATTTAGATAAAAGTAAGTAAGAATGTACTCGTGCTTTCCTCTTCGGACCGCGCCTTTGCGTCTATGATGCAAAATTTCCTGGGCACTGCGCAGAGTTTGGCCATTATAGTAATACATCGTTTGCTCACAAGGTTTGCCTGCTCGTATGGATTTAATTTCGAAATATATTACAAAAAAATAGATTGATAGATAAATAAACTCTTTATTGTTCACACCATAAATTACAAACAAAAGGATTTATAACACCTAAAACTATTGCGACAACTGGCGGCCTTATCGCTAAGAGCGATCTCTTCCAGGCAACCTTAGGATGGAGAGGATAGATGAAAAAAAAGGAAAATCAGTTTTTAATTCGGTAAACTAATCCAAGAGTTAGTAAACTAGCATAGATGTAATATCGACTAACAAAATAATTCGAGTGTAAGTCTAACCCACTAGGCGTTAATAGAAATAAAAGCGCACCCAGAAGTGCACAACTATTTTGTTTGTAGAAGACTGCTGGGAGCATTTGTTGTTTCGATCCGGTTTTGAGCTGTCTGCGTGACGTCATTACCGATGCATGTGGCGATAATAAACACCACAGACAGAACGTTTTTACATAAGTAGTTGCTTGTGAATTCAATTGACTGCTAAAGTATGTATCTCATCAAGTTGTTTCTATTATATTTTATAAAATATTTGTTTTCGTATTCGTTCAACTTTATTTTTATTTCTTTAAAATCTGGTAATGAAAACCTTACCCACATAAACACAAATATGGTTTACCTACCTACCTATTTTCCCTACCTAAATTGAGGTTTTTTTTTCAATGACGTTATTTTGTGATTTTATTTTATCATAATTTATTTCGGTTATTGACTTCGCACGAGGAAATGACACCACTGTTCGTCATGCAGTAGGTATTGTATTACGAGTTAGCATTAATAAGTGGGTATGTAGGTAGTAGGTACCACTCGACTCGTTTTCTAGATTTGCCGGACGATTAAAAGGTTAAAATTATTTTATTTGAAGGTGACTTATATCGCTTGTGATAAATAACAATGCTGTTGAAATAAAATACATTTAACGAGTTAATTGCAACCTTAAAGCATTTTTTTTTGGAAATTTGTATCTAAATTACATTTCTTCGGTAAAATAAAACAAGATTTAAAATTTAGAGAATTTCGTCGCAGGGCTCTGTCCGCCCGCATTGTAAGGGTGGGTGCTATCGCCGTCCTACTCGGACGCAGCATCACCGGACATTTCGACCGGGCATTTCAATTTTGAGAAAGAGTAGGACCAGCCTCGCCGCCCGTACCCCTACCTCTCCCCGTTGGCCATCTCGCTTGCACCAAGGACACACAAAAGGACGCAGGAGCGATAACTTCATCACCGCTCGAGCGTCTCGCTCGCACGCACGCCTCGGTGGGGGACGACGTTGCGAATTGTTATTGAAGTCATGCCCCCGAAGGCGACTTCGGGAAGGCTGTCAGTCGCTCTCTAGTAAACGTCCGCAGCGTCCGTACCCGGATGAATCGCATCACTCGCGCGCTGCACTTCACGCTTCGCACAAACTATACCGCCGGTTTATAAACAAGTGCCAAGTTTTTTCACAGTTAATAATTGTGTGATTTTTATATTATCAGACTTTTGGAAGATTCGTTCGATCGTAGACTTGATAAACTTTGGTGTGTCGGTGTCGGTGATTGTGTCGGCCAGTGTCCGGTGCGAGGACGGCCCGCGGAGCGGTGCAGCGCGGGAGGCTCGCACCCTGTGTTTACGCGCGCACGTGGCCGCGCCGCGACTAAGCGCGCGGAAATGCCGCGGAAAACTTTCTTTCAAAACATAACTGTGGCATAAAGTTGAGTCGTGAGGGGAGCGCGCCGCGACCATGACTTTAACCTGTAGCGTCTGACTCGCGTGGACTACATACATGAACGTCGACACGAGAAGTGCTGTTTTTTTATTGTTTTTTTTTCGTTGGAGGAGACGGTGCTCTCCGTGGGATTGATGATTTAAATGGATAACAGCAGCGCCGTATCGTCGACATTGCCGTCGAGGGAATACCACTGCAAGGTTTGCGATCTATACTTGGATTCCGTCGACTCGTTAGAAGTGCATTTACAATATCATAAAGAGAATTTGTACGTGAAGTGGGGCACGCAAAACTCACAGAATGATACAGAAAATAATAACGGTACGAAAGTGAAAAGCGAGACGACGGTGTCGGCGCCAGCCGACTCGAGTGACAACATGATCACCAAGCCCAGCCCCGAGTTCCAGCAACGGGCCACGCCGGACACCTCGGCGCAGTTCCCGCACCCCGCGACCCCGCAGAGCTACCACTCGGCACCTTCGCCATATCAGAATCCAGATCAAACCAATTTTTCGCCTGGAGCTCAGTTTGGAAACAGTTACTCGCACGCTGCCTTCCCGCAAAACCAGCACTCTGACCAGATCAATTGGGAGCAGTCGCAGTACGGGCAAGAGTACCATCATCACAAACCTAACCGCTTTCATCCTTACAATATGCAAGAGCGAACGTCGCGCGTATCATCCTCGAGCCCGCTGTACGGGCAGCCGCTGAACCAGCCGACGCCATCCCCCTCGCCGAACCAGTGCGACAAGTGCGGCTTCGTGTGCGACTCTGCAGTGCAACTCAACGAGCACTGCAACTCCGCTCACGCCAGCGGTGCTGCGCCTTCCTCCACTTCGCTGCCTTTTCAACAATTTCCTGGTAAACAATATAATAATTCCGGCTACCAAAATGAAACCACTAAGATCAAAGATGAACAAGAGGAGTCGTCTGATATTTTAGACTTAGATTCGCAAAAAGTGGTTTATCAAGGAAACGAAGGTGATCAACCGAATGCTTCCTACGAGGAGTCTTCGTCTCAAGGCCGTGACGTTAATAGTCGCTCAGTTCCGATGATGCCATGGGAAACACAAAAACTTTATGGTAGTTCCCAACTCAATGGCGATGTGGCTCTATTTAAAGAACAAAAAATGTTTTCAGAACAGAAAAGCTATTCATCTGAAGTGAAAATGTTCCATCCTGACCAGAAGTTTTCTTACCCTCAAGAAAAGTTTCTTAGCGTTCACCATGAGCAGAAACCATTTATGCACGTCGATCAAAAGATTTATCCAGGAGTTCAGATGCCCCCACTTTCTGATTATGCAGGATCAGTAGCTTCATCTAATCCTGACATGAAACCTCCATATCGACCGTATGATTCACCGGCACCTCCACAGATAACAAATTCTCAGCCTTCTAACCCTACCTCTTCAACACTTCCAACCATCGGAGGTAAGGGAGCGAACTGGAAATCTAATGAGGCGAGAAGACCAAAGACATACAATTGCACCGCTTGCAACAAATGGTTCACGAGCTCAGGTCATCTGAAGAGGCACTACAATACGACATTGCACAAGAACGCTGTGCGCTCATCAGGCCACCCAGATCCAGCCACCATGCCTATCTCCAGCCACCATCATCCAAGCCGCGACGCGATCCAGCGCGGGCAGCAGCAGAGCGCGGATTCCAACACGCAGAGCCCCGTGCCATCCGAAGACGCCCGCAGCGTGGAGGATGCTGCGCTGCAGTCACCCTATGCATCACATCGGGTCGTGTCCATGCAGTCCAAGTCACCGTACACGCATTTACAACAGGGTAATTTAGATAATAATTTCAGTAATAATCCTTTAGCTAATCACCCTTTACAGCATCAAGTCGGTTCACATCCGCTCAATATAAGTAGTCAGCCGCCGGGGTTAGGGATAGGAAACGACAGCAGTCATCAAGGGAGTAAAGGTGTAGCAATTTCAACGGCTGGGAATCCCCCAAACGGGGAAGCAGGTCCCTCTGTTTCGCAAAATCACCATATGAGGGGCCTGCTATCAGTGTCAACCAGCAATATTTCAACTGCACCCCTAGCGCAGAGTACGCCGCACACCCTGCCGCCGTTCAGTCACTTGGGTGTCCACCCGTACAGTCCGAGGTCTACGGATCCTTTGGGGCCTTCGGTGCCGGACCCCACGCACACCCCATTATATTTGGGTCAGAATTTTCAGCAGACTATAGCACCGAGTTACCCAAACGGGATGGCCCCCCACGTTATGGATATGGCTATCAACAATCTGCCTATAGCCAGTCCGGCTACTTTTGGTGAATCTTCACCGGAAGAGGCCGACATGGAACAAGAAACGTCGAATCAGCCTGCGGGTGGACGCTTGCCGAGCTTTGCGCAGCTCCAGGTCCAGAGCTTCAGCGTTTATGTTTCCAATTATATCACTCAGCCTAACGTGGGGGGTCAAGTCGTCGACGACGCGGCCGCCGGCTACATTATCGTCGATCCGGTCAACTCGCCTCTGCAGTACGCTAATACCGATATTAGCGGCCAGAGCGTAGATTACGAATTTAGTACGAATCCCAAAAGTATCAAAGAAGGGATCGTGACTTATAGTCCAGAGCATGTAAAATTGTACCCATACGGCTATGCAGTTGGGGGAAAAACGATAAAACGCGAGGACGGCATTATGCAACATACGGATTCTAGCGAGTTCCAAATTTTGGAGATAGAAGATATTATGGATTACGCGAATAAGGAAAATTATGGCACCCAGATGAAGTCACCGGCGAGTCCGGAGAGTGCAAAGGTAGAGTGTGAAAGCCGCAGCGTCGTATCATCCACGTCGTCTGCCGTATCGTCGCCGTCGGCAGTCTCGTCCACAGTGCCGACGTCACCTCTCACCGAAAGAAACCATCTTAAGAAGTCCACACCGACGACTGTGCACAAATGTTATGAATGCGATAAGCTTTTCAACAAAGCTTGTTACTTGACGCAGCATAATAAGACTTTCCATTCGGGGGCAAAACCGTTCAAATGTGATCGATGCGGCAAACGATTTTCCGATGACGTCTCGTACGAAGGGCATTATTTCAAACACACTGATAATAAACCTTTCAAGTGCAGCGAATGTCCGAAGTCATTCAACCACAAGACGGACCTGCGGCGGCACATGTGCCTGCACTCCGGCTGCAAGCCTTTCGCGTGTGACCACTGCGGCAAGGGATTTATCAGAAAAGACCACATGGTCAAGCACTTTGACACGCATTTTAAGAAAAATTCGCGTTCTTCTACCTCGTCATCGTCATCTGCATCGTCGGTGTCGTCGACCTCGGCGACCTCTCCCTCGTCGACGGTCAACCCCACCTGAACCGTTCTTTTCAAGTTCCACTTGTAGTTTTCGCGTGCGGCGAAACATTTTGATTTTAAATGCAAATCGGAATGTTGCACTACAAAATAACGTATGTCCTCAAGGGGCGGCGGCGGGTGCTCCGACGCGTTGAGTTTAGATCGCGAATTTTTTTTGTTGTTCATTCAACTTAACCTTGTCCGTTGCAAGGTGACTTTACATGCCTGGGTGTTTGGGCGTTGAACATATAATTGCTTGACGTTAAAGTAGTTTTGCGATATCATTTAAATCGAACCATATCATTTTACATATTCACTTTAAAAAATCGTAAAAATTATTAAATTAGGTAAATGAAATGCGTCATTACTGCGGTAATCGATAGAGTATTTAACATATCTTAATTTTTATTGTAATTTACTCTTAAAACATTGGATGTTTCTTGGATTTTATTAAATTTCTTTGTTTTCTCTATTACTGTTAAATTTAAGGTTATTATATTTTGAATGATTAGAATAATTTTCGTTATAAATGGGTGGGGAAAAGCTAGCTTTTCTTTGAAAAAAAAATCAGAAATAAGTGTCTTATCGAGCTTATTTTCTGTGTTACTAATCGGCGGGCCACTTATTCGTTTTCTTAATCTTCTATTATTAAAACGGTTCGGCTCAGCTCAAAGACACTTTTTATCTTGTAAATTATATCTAAAACTGACACCGTAGCAGAGCTTCTTTTCCCACCTTTGATGGGACGAGATTGCCAGACATAATATTAAGTAATTGCGGATAAAATTTGCCGAAGGAAAACTATACAAAAGTGACCTATACATCATATACAAAATGTAGGTAAATGAAACTTAGATAAACCTGTAACAGATTTGTTTTTGATGAATAAGAGCTAGTAGTAGGTGGTTACAGATTTATGCTCGAGGGCAATTTTAGTAATTTGTTTGTTTTTCTTATTAAATTAACTATTTCTTATTGACAATTAAGTTTAATTTACTTGTTTGCCGTTAACGAATAGAATGACGAACCGCTCTGACTCACGGATCAGAGATACCTTAAATTCTTTGTTCTTTATTAGATTATAGTTAATACCTGTTCTTAATTCGTAATCATAATTTCCCGGTGCTTTCTATTATTATTTGGTCTGTTAACTTTATGTAATTAGTTTGTTTTAAGATAAGGGTTACCTTTGTTTGGAATTTGGGATGATTTCCTTAACATACCTTAACACTACGTCCTCTTTAGTTACCAGTTAGTAGTTATTCGAACGAATTTAGTTTAAACATTCCTGTTTCGTTAGTGGTAGGAAAATAGTCTTCCTAAACGTTGCCAAATTTATTCCGCCAACTCTCTGTTGCGAAACATTTTTTAGTTTAAAATTTTTAGGATAATATAATGAAATTCTCTAGCAATAATTTAAAATAATAATAATAATGTAAATGTTTTTGTATAGAATAAAAAGGGAAGTCGCGAGTATTGATTTGTTTGCTAAATCAATTTTAAGGGAAACAGTTATTTGTAAATATTTATGTGAGAAACGAAAACATTTTGTAGTACATATCAAGACCGAAGCGCGCGCGCAGCTAGACGTGTCAGAATACTCCCGGTACAATACATACTACATTTACGCGTTTCTGCATATCTTCGTGCATGCTTTTTGCCGACGATACTCTCAAATAAATTCATAGTCGCAATACAAGACGAAGTACAACTTTTTGACACATCTGACTGCGGCGCGTCCATATCATTGGTCCTAAATATTATACCCAATATTACTCCATTGTCACTATATTCGAAAACTGTGCAATAATAACACGATGTCGACTTAATTTTTGATAATGTTTGTATTTGAATGTTGACTATATTGCAGAAATATTTTTATACACATAGAATAAATAAAACTTAAAAATCTTACAATAATGAACTACCTCGTCAGTGTCTACAAATTAAATACAGATTAAGGATATTTGTGAAATGAAAGTACAATTAAATTGTTTAAGAAACAAAATATATCAATATCAATACTTACTTACCTGAAATATTTTGGATCGAATTGGCCTACCTCGTATGAATGTAAGTTGAAATAATGTATAGAGTTTGTCATCGTTCGCCTGTGTTCATATACAACTTGCCATTCGAAAATAAATAGAAATTGAAGTAGTGAACGCCAATTCAATGGTATCGGATATAAATTTATACATAATTATTTATATTACAAAAGTATATCTATACGAAATGTTCGTGAGTACTACGTATGTTATAATAATAATTGTTGACAAGTATAAAATTGTATAACAGAAGTGTTATCTTCATAGCAGTAATGTGACAGTTACACAATATGCGGAACTAAACTACCTCAAGAATCGAGTAATAGGTTAGAGCGAGGTAGCATTGCACTGCACTCCCTCTCGCCTCGGAACTCAATACCTCAAAATATGCCTTCAATTTTCAAGTTTATATATAATGATTCTGTTGTTTACAAAAACCGGCGAGCGGGCCTGCGGGACACGTGCTACCTCATAATAATCATATATATATATATATTTTAGACGACATATTTGTCTTTATCAAGTTAAAAGCACAGACTAGTATCGACTAGATATTAACTTATGTAAATATTACAGTTACGACAATTTGTTATTTATCATATTCTATTATCGTACTCATCGATAGACTTATTTTGAAATAAGTTAAACGTAGAAATTTCAAGTTTATAAACGATAGGTTAAAAAGAACGTAAAAATGTAAGATTTCTTGTGATGAGTTTATTTGTGTATAATGTATTAATTTAATTAATTAGTTACCAGGTAATTTCTGTTACATTGAGTTGAGTAAAATTGGAAGAGTTAAAAATACGATAAGATGTTGTTTTTTTAAAGGAGTTGTACCCTCTTCTGATGGAATTAGACTGCATGTTAATTACGTTTTCTATTTGAATATCAGTTACTGTTTTAATATAGAGGTAGCGAGGAAAAGAGCCGATGATGGCAGTCTGGTGAAGAAATCTACAATTTCTATCAACACGATCACGTCTACGATTGTGGGTATTTTCAACCGGCCGTTATCAGAATCTGTACTAGAATAAGCTCTTGTAGGTATCCTAGGGTAAGCGGCAGATCTGTCACACCGCTACGGCGAACTTTAAACTGCTGAGCGAAGCGATTTATTCACGTGTACCCCTGTATTTTGGAGTTACTCGTTTCAGAGTTCAAATCATATAACTATTAGAGTAACCAAAATCAGTCACACGTAAATATATCGTTCATGCACGGCTGCGAACTATATATTGTAAGCTATGCGATTTATTTTCTATGCACAGTCTTGCCTATCTCCAAAGTCTTTGGGTTATTGGTACTTTGAGAATTGTTTCTTGGGCATGGGCAGGAGTGCAGAGAGCTGAGTCTTTGCAATAGATGCTCGACCAAACAGTACAGTTAATTTTTTCTCCGACAATGTTTACTGCTTGTGTACTATTGCCGTCGTGTCAAGTGCATCTGTTGTGAAATCTGGTCTTGTACCTAGGGAAGAATCTAAGCTGTAGCCGTTGTCATCAGATCTGAGTTATCTAATATAAATTTAATGTGAAATGATTGTTGTTTTATTTCCTAAATCCTGCTAAAGCGAACACATATTTTAATTTCTGAAGTAGGTAGCTATAGCTCGTATTTAGGGTCGTTTGAAAGGTAAGTAGTCTAAGTAGGTAGGAAACCATTCTGCCGATATGATCAGTCAAAAGTTAATAGCATTTTAGTTCAAAGTAGGGTTTCTTGGATATTTTTCACTGAAAACTAAATTTGAATTTAAATTTTTTAAGTTTTTTCAGTTAATTTTAAGTTTCTTAAAAGTTCTTTCTTGGTCGTTTCTTATCAATAAATTTAAATCAGTTCCAAGACCTGTTTTTTGTCGTAGGTAGCTCATAGGCATTATAAAAGACATTAAACTGCTAGGTTAGGAAAAGAAAACAGTTAACTTCATTGTTCAATTTATTTTCTTTTAATTCTCTATTTATCGTTATAATTTTAGTAACAAGAAATAGAAATAGAGATTCTGTCAAATTTCAAACAGGTACTTAGTAGTAGTATTTGCAAAGTTTGTGGTCATACTATCTAGGTTAGCTGAAATAAATATATCGCCATATAGGGTTATACAGATAAGGGTATGCTAGGCCGAAAAAGAGCTCGTAATACTCAGCGTTATGAACAACTTTTACTATGGTACCAACCCAAAATTCGCGAAGTAAAAATCACTGTACCATAGATATGTAGGTATATATGACACTCGACGAATGTATGGAACAGCTGATTTCTTTCGCGAATTCTGGTTTGGTCCGATAGTAAAAGTTGCTCATAATGATGAGTACTATTAGCCCCTTTTCGGCCTGCATACCCTGCATAATATCTGACTACTACTAAATGAGGGTAAACGGAATAGAAGAATCAACTTTACAAAGTACGCCTTATTATCATTTAGGTAGAAACCAAAATGCTTTGATACTAATAGGCAGTATTTTTAAGAAACATACACATGTAGGCTAGCTACTCGAAACTTAGAGTTAAGACGATGTGTGAAACAAGGAGAGGAAATGGTGAGAGGAGAAGGCGAGAAGGAGATAGCGAGAGGTCTACGACTGCACTGCAACCACACAATTGGTCTCGAAAAAGGCAAGTAAAGTTTCTAAGGAAGAGTTAGTATAAGAATAAAACAAGAGTAATTATTTAAGAATAAAACTTAACTATTTCGACTTACAAACTTAACAACGCGAACGGATTTTGATGAAATTTGTTATGAAGGTAGTTTAGCTTATATCTAGGATCCCCTTCGGCCGCGTACGAAACCGGAGGCTCGTAACCAGTTACGGCCAAAGAGAAAATCTTCGTTGTACGATACTGGTTACTGGGGGATCATGTAGGACTTTAAATTCCGTAAAAATGAAAAATTCCGGTTAAGTTAGGTTTGTACAATTATTATGATCATAAATATTTGATGGATGTAAATGTCTGTACCTCGCGAGTCAATCGGATTTTCTAGACAACCGTGCTCCATCGTAGACCGCATCATCACTTGCTATCACGCAAGATGGCGGTCAAACGCATTCTTATTAATAAATCCTGATATAACTTTACATACCTACAGAATTGTAAACGCGAAAGTATGTTAGTTTGTTGCTCTTTTACATCGCAACTACTCAACCGATCATAATGAAATTTTGCATAAACGTACCGAAAAGGACACAAGCTATAACGGTTATTATCACAACCAGTCAGAATTCAATAAAACGGTTTGAATAAAAAAAATATTTAACTCAGCAAACCTTTCAGTTAATAATATACAAGGTTATTAGGAAAGGGTATGCTAAGCTGGAAAATGCTCATAGTACTTATCATTGTAAACAACTTTTACTGTGGGGCCAACCCTAAAATAGCAAATAAATATATTATTTGCTGTTCCATACAAAAATGTCAATGATGCTCGACAAAATGTATGGAGCAGCTGATTATTTTTTCTCGTTTTTAGTGATGGTCATATTATAAACTTGTATAGTAAAAATAATTTTGCAAAACCGTCTATATTTGACGGAGTTATGCCCGAACATACATAAAAAAAAATACAAACATCCGAATTGAGAACCTCCTCCTTTTTGGAAGTCGGTTAAAAAGTTGTTCATAATGATGAGTACAATGGGTCTTTTTCGGCTTAGCGTGCCCTTTCATCATAACCTTATATTTGTTATGAAGACGTTCTCTTATTACAACTGGTTTTTGACAGAAATCCGCGTCGGGTTACTATAACGCGCAAGTAAGCATTTGGCTGCAAAAATCACAAGTATCGAATTATCAGAACAAATCACAGTGATCGAATTATCACTGACAAAGTGGCGTAACTGTAGGGTGGCAGGTCTGGCAAAATGCCACGGGCCCCAGACCAGAGAAGGGCCCCGGCCAGTAGGCCGCGTTCTCAGAAATAACTTAACATTTTGAACAAAATTTTGTACCTAAGTAACTAAGTTCTGAACTTGAGGAGTAATTACTTAAGTAATTTATTAAAATTAAATTAAAACATGATTTATACTGGGAGGGCCCCATCCAAAGAATTTGCCACGGGCCTCAAATGGTATAGTTACGCCACTGTACTGACATCAGAACTTGGAGTGGTTTATCGGGAGACATCCGATCGCCTGCTTTTTTCGCGCATTGAAGATGTAAAATCACTGAGTCACTCATTTCTTATATTTTTATTTGATGTAGTAATTGACGGTTTTTCTAATTTTTTTATATCTCCGCCAAACTATAAAGTATAACTTTATGGAATGTTTGTTTTACTTTTTCTTTTTTTAATTCTACAGTCTTATGTCTTAATTTTTTGTTATTTATTTTTTTTGCGTTATTTTTGCACTACTTTTCCTGAACTTAAATATGATACGTAGCTTATTTATTTTGATTAATACTAACTGCGCCCCGCGGTTCCACCTGAGCAGTGACGATAAACCGATGATGATGATGATGAAAAGTCTCCTTTTCTGTAGCCCTGATAATAATCATGTATGCAAAATTTCGTATTGGTCGGTTGAACAGTATAGGACTGGAATGGAAGCGTAACAAACCAAACAGACCAATTTATAATATTAGTTAGTATTCTATTAGTCTCATACAGCTAATAACAAATAAGATACTTACTTAGTTTAATTATGCTACGGCATAATATAAGACTAATAACCCAATTTTAGCAGAGCTCAGCTTTTGGCCTGTACCAAAATAATATTCAAAATTCCGCTTACTCAGCATTTACGATATACCAACAGAAATGTAGGGAAACTGAATACACCCAAAACTAAACTATGAATATACAATATTAAAAACTATGAATATCATAATAAAATGAAATTAGATATTAAAAATATTAGGTTTTTGATAGCCCTTTTAGTCGTAGGAGTCGCGACAAACGCGCCCTATAAAAGACTTCAACGGGCTACCGTTTTGGTTTGGTGTCACGCATCGTTTTCTGCTATGAACATGGAGGACCTTACTAAACGATGCTTAGTAGTTGTTAATATTGATAAATGTTACTTAACTTGTGCGCAATACAAAAATGTAGTGCGCAGTACTAAGCAATTTCACTTAACTTTACGAAAACTTTGTAAACCCTTTTTAAACCTCAAAAATTCTAATGATCACAAAAAAATAATAAAAAAACGTTACACAGTATTTCGTATTGTTGCCTACTTTGTTCTGTTAGCATGGTACGTATAAAACAAGTATTTTTAAGGAAAATGGTAACAAGGTTACTCAATGGAAAAACCACGCAATAAGAATAAACTACAGTAGCTAGGAAAAACGAGTAATTTACACAATTTGTTAATCATACAGTGATGTTCATTATGTTAACCACTCTCTAAACTGAACAAATCGGACATGACTAATATGATATGCCTCTTTTAATACCAATATAAGTGTATATGAAAAGGAGGGCAATTATTTCAGAGCCGGCAAATATCAATTCAGAAATGAAATCAATTAGAAATGCTCATTTTAAATGTATCTTTAAATTTTTCTGTGAAACGTAATTGCTGTGGTGACTTACATCAGTTTACAGAAGAATATTTCTTTACTGAAAACAAACATAAATACAGGGTTACAAGGAAAGGGTATGCTAAGCCGACAAAGGCTCATAGTACTCATCATTATGGACAACTTTTACTGAGGTACCAACTCTCATAACCCGAAAAAATTCAGATCCATTACAGACTTATTAGCAACACAATTCATGGCTCGCGATTGGTAGCCCTGTTTAGGTGCCCTGTCAAACTCCATACTTTTTTGTCCATTGCTCTGCGTAGGACAGTTTCACTTATTCCCACTATTGTAGTAATTTTATACATTTGCAATTATTTCATATAATTTTATGACATTCAAATAGGTAATATTATTTTCTTTGACATTTAATTTATTGTGTATTAATTTATTCGTAAAAATTGTATTTTTAACCGACTTCAAAAAAGGAGGAGGTTATCAATAAATTCGTCTGTATGTATTTTTTTTTTTTTTTTATGTTTGTTACCTCATAACTTTTGACTGGGTGAATCGATTTTGATGATTCTTTTTTTATTAGAAAGCATTTCAATTTAGTCCAGTTCTGATAATGGTATCCATGAGAAAACCATATAAGTCTTAAATTTGCATTAAGTACGTGCGCGACAAATAGATGAATAACTCAATAGTCGGTCTTTTGAAGTCGGTTTTTGTTTTTTGTTTTGTAAAAATAATGTTCTTGTACATTCATAAGTGTACATTGATGTCCAATATTTTAATAAATTATTTTGAATTTTGGGTTCGGAAGATCTACCTCTGTCTAGGAGTCCATACCATAGCGCATGCGAGCGGGAACGAAAGCGAACGCTGTCGTGTCTGCCGGACGGCCGCCGGTCGCTGGCGCGATGACCCACACCGGTTTCCATTTCGTTCGAAGGTCACCGGTGAATCAGAGCCGACGCGACGGGCCAGCGTCCACTGATCGATATCGATGTTCTAATACATCCACGATGGCGATTACACGTCGAATAAAGATGTCTCATCCAACAGATATTCTCGGATATTGTAACTTTTGCAGGAATACAGCAGAATACAAGTATTTATGTAATGTTAACACGTCCGAGCAGAGATATGGCTCGTAAATTATTTTACTTAGGTACTGAACGGCGCTTACTCATTTCATGATCTACGCTTGATGATTTTATTACTAGCCTCTTATCAAAAGTTAACCAAATGCCTTCGGTCTGCATGCCTGATGGCTTTTTTTGAACTACCTACGTATGCTCGATTAGGTATTCTTGTGGCGAGTATCGATAGCAGTTTGTGGACTCGAGCACAACACTCTAGTCTGCCAATATTGTCCAAAATCGGAACAGAAACAACCACACAATTTTATTAAGCACATGTTTTTGACAAACATGCTTACGTTATTTAGCGTATTCTAGTTTTTTTTTTTAATTCTGTGATTTTATTAACACTAAAAAGTTACCTACCCACTATTTTCAAAGTCTTTTCGAAACAATAAATCTGACAATCTGATTCTCGGTGTTGCCTTTTTCCCTTTTTGCATTCTGATTCATTATGGCCATACCTACCTAATTTAGATGGTATATCATATACAAGGCTTTATGTATGTAGACAGACGGTTTTTTGCCGGCGGCAAGCAAAGTTCTTGTTTAAAAAACCACAAATTGGTTTCAAAGAAGCGGCATTATTGATTTCAAATAAGCATTATAAGAAAACAACGTTGTATAGCTCCAAGACAAGGGGAATTTAAATTACTGGAGGAACAACGTGCCGCATTGTGGAATACTTTGTAACTTCATAAAAACGCAACATAAAGATATTACGTTTATCAAGAGAATACTGTAGCAACCTGTTGCAAGTTGATCCCTGGATAACCTATGAGAAATTACTATCATCATGAACCAAGGTGGCAACCTTTGTTTATCTTTTACGCAGACCCTCTTTGCCAGGTCCAGGGACCACACACTTGCCAGGTCAAAATATACAAAGCACGCAGCTGCCACGTAATTTGACTTCAGATCAACCAAAAGAAAATAAAGAATCCGACACACGGTTGCAGTTTAGCAAGGAGCAAGGAGTACATGGAACAATATTGAAAATGTTGCATCCAAGGAAAATAGCAATTGACGTGACCAACTCCTAAACCATTTACGAACCTCCTACTCTTCTTTGTGGGTAAAAATCCATGTTCTATTTGTAATAAAAGAAAGGTATAAGTAGTAGGATAAAGTCATGCAGACCTGTTGCAGTTCATACAATAACATACCTACCTACTTTACTACCAATCAAAGACTAAACCTTTAAAAATTAACAGTAAAACAAACAAGCAAAAACATGGCAAACTTTATTTTTAATACTTAATTATTCCACTAACAATCTCAAAAACAACGTGATTACGAAAAAATATTTAATCTTGTATTGCTGTAAGTGAATTAATTTTAAACATCAGATTACTAAGTTGTTTACAATGTAACCAATGACACTCGGACGAATCTAACGATCAGTTTTACGAACTCTGCAATTATACAATCAATGGTTTTGGTCATCTATAAATAACTTGTGTAATAAATCTGCTAATTAGGCTGGGGCTGTATGGCGAGTGAGATGTTACATCCGTCATAGTCGCACTCGTTAGAAATATCATTAGAGACTGATCGAGAAAATCTCGAACGGCCCAGAATACCTCTCTGATCTATGTACCTCTATAATGAGTTGATTGAATGTAACGAGTACAGTGGCAAGACGGTGCCCTCAGCCGAGTACTCGGTTTGTATAAACAGTTTGACAAGGCGAGACAGTCACTAGAACGATGATTTGTTTGCTCGGCCGAGTACTGCCATTTACTGTCTCGCCACTGAACTCGTTACGTGTAATTAACCCATAATCACTAGAGGCGTCAATTCAGTTTTACTATATCTGTTGTACTATTTTCCAAACCTAAATCGAAGACAATTCTAAAGTTGTTGACATTCTTTTCGCAATTATCAAATTGGCGCAGAATGGTTTTGTGCCATCAGATTGGATTATAAATAATAAATAAAATAAACGTTCCATACTCATACCTCAAAGATATCACTTACTTCATAGATTACGAGTAAAGAGTGCTACGACAGAATTAATAGCAATATATAGCAATATAGAATTAATAGCAAAACATATAAAAAATTGTATTATTTATTATTAAGGGACTGCTCATACACGATGGATATTGCTTCCGTAGCTATTCTGGATCAGTATCATCATGCCCAAAAGAATATCGAGGATGCTAGAATAGGTTTGAAGTCAAGGTTTTGGAGTCATTCTTACAAGCAAACTATTAATAGTCGTTATTATCTACCTATTTTTCTAAATATATTATGTACTTTTATTTCTCGTAGAATGGAAAACCACTCGATACTTTATATAAATAACCTTTTTAATTACATTAGTTTATTATTTTACATAAAAGTCATAAAAGTTTAAATCTTACTTTTAACACTGCTTAATTTAATCACTACTTAAAATGCTGATTACAATCTAGACTCAGGCTAATACGATATTCATATCCAACTTAAGTTTCTAGATAACTTATTACTGAGAATGTTCGATTCCTGGCCGTGCATATATTAGAATGATGTATTTAAATATCTGTTCTGGGTCTGGGTGTTAGTTGTGTGTTCCGTGGCATCCTCGACACAGGTTATCCTACACTGAGAAAAATGGCAATCAAAATTCCGATGAATTCACCTAAAGTACTTAGCATACTGACAATCACCAAATGTAAAACGCAAGACGTAACAAGAACATTATTTTACAAAACAAAAAACAAAAACCGACTTCAAGAGACCGACTATTGATAGTTATTCATCTATTTGTCACGCACGTACTTAATGCAAATTTAAGACTTATATGGTTTTCTCATGGATACCATTATCAGAACTGGACTAAATTGAAATGGGACCAAATGGGAAGCGTCAGCTTTCTAATAAAAAAAGAATCATCAAAATCGATTCACCCAGTCAAAAGTTAAAAGTCAAAAGAAAAAATGATAAAAAAAAACATACAGTCGAATTGATAACCTCCTCCTTTTTTGAAGTCGGTTAAAAACTAGTATTAGCACCAGTTTTTAGGGTGAGAACCATATATTATGTACGAGTATGTATTATGATAGTTGTCACCGTAAAAACTGGTGCTAATCATCGTACTTTTTGGTGATTGTCAGTATGTTCCGTACTTTATGTGAAATTTTTCTTAGTGTATTGGGGAGCTATGAGTGTGAAACGTTATGTGTCCAATAGCACTTTTCCAATTGTTTCTATTCAGGCAAAGATACAATGTTCACGTGTAATTTATAACTTACACAGACTATGATCTACTTAAGACTAACACTGCACCAGCTCGAACGGTTTTGTTCCTTTAAGTCTTCTAACAATATCTCAGTGTTCGAGGAGCTGAAGTGAAATGACAAGTGAATAAGACAGATAATTATAAACACTGATTATGTTTAAACAGGGTTTATAGATAAGACCCTTAATAAATAAACTTTATTTTACATTACTGTCATCAAAACAAAATCAAACGCAATTTTTATCGAGAGATAAGTAGATTAAATCAAGTTTATTTAAAAGGCGTGTGTAGTTCATCTGGAATTTAAATAATTTCCGGTGAGGCTTTACACTTATTTGATAACATAAATTAAACGCGGTGGGCGGAGGATGAGCTTTTTTAAATTTGTTTTTGTCACTTTTATTTTAAGTCGTTACCGTACATAGTTTAAGTTGGTCATTTTAGAAATGGTTCTAGTCGTAATTTAAGTAGTATTCTCGTTCTTTAGAATAGTTTTATCTTAGACGAATCTTTCCCTACTTTTCTCGCTAAGACTTTCATGAAAAATTAAGGTTTAAGAATTATTTTATAATCTCAGAAGAATACAGTTATTCACTTATTGAGATTACATATTAAGAAATATATAGACTAGGGCTGCTGAACGCAGCGTGCAGACTTAAAAATAATATTTTAACAATTTTTATTACAAAAACCAAACTTAAAACAACTTGCTGAATATAAGAAACACCAACGTAATTGAAATATAATAACTAAAGCTTAGTAAAATTAGTATTAGTACAATCCCGCATACTCGCATTCTTTGGACACGTTTCAAGGCGAGGCAGCCAGTCCATAGAGCGTCTTGTCGTCCAGGGCAAGGTTGAAGGCATTCGACCGAGGGGGAGATCGCCCATGAGGTGGACCGATCAAATCAAGTCTGCTGTGGGCGGTCCCGTTCACGAGTGCACTCGAATGACCGCAAACAGAGCAAGATGGCGAGACATCGTGAGGCGCATTGTATCTGCCGCTGCCGATGAGGATACTACATGACGACCACGACCGCTCTGTCAAGAGCGTAACGACCAAGAAGAAGAAGTAAAATTAACTTTTCTTTTGTGAGGTAGATTATGTATATTACGTTAGTCAGAACTCAGTCCGGTGTTTACGTACTGCGCCGAAGAATAATAGGCGATGCGCGAGCGACGCGACGGCCTAACGGTGGCTAAGGTAAGGGATTAAGACTATTTCATTTTATTTAATAATCTAATAACATGACACACGCCTCTCATTTCACGGCTAAAACTCTTCGTAGGTGGATCGCGAGTTGAAGATTGACAGCTCGTAAATGTCGCCCTATCTGAAATCAGGGTGTAATAGAATATGTGAAATGATAATAGGTACTTAATCAGTCCGCTTCGAGTGTTGAGGCTGATTGAGAATTCACCTTATAAACTATCACAATTTACTTATACATAAACTTAGCCAGATGGATGCCTAAAAGCCTTTTTTTAAATCATAGGATTGCGTTTGACCGCCATCTTGCCTGATGGTGAGCAATGATGCGGTCTACGATGGAGCACGCGCGCCTAGAAGGAACTAATTCACTCGCGACATGAAGACACTCAGGTTATATCTATCGGGAAACACCCACTCGCGCAAAGTATTCCACACTCTGGCAGTGCGCACAATAAAAGTGGAATCAAAGCGTTTTGTACAAGTTTTTGGCACATCAATAACGATGTCGCTTTTTTGTACCATTGGTGGTCCGATGGCTAGAGGGAATAAGAGCACGCAGATCAGAAGCACACTCTTTTAAATGTATCCGATAGAAAACCGACAGACTACCAACTTTGCGGCGATGATTGAGACTTTGGAGCTTAGTCTGAACAAGCGAGTCTTTGCCAATGAGCTTCTTGGCACGTTTTTCTATGGACTCTAACGCCTCAAGCTAATATTTGGCCTGGCTTTTCAGCAGATTCGAAATATGATATATAAATAGGTATATATGCATAATATATACAATTTTCTGTGTGAAATGTGAATGGCTTCCAATTCTTCTTCGGAGCTGTCGCTCTGGTATCGAATTCCTAAGGAGGATCCCTAAGTACGCATGCGTCAGGCACGCTCACGAACCGCGGTGCACGCTACGCGCGTCGACTGGCTGTTGACGCATTACATTTTTCGCTAGCTCACATGTTTTAAAAGCCGGTTTACATCTGCGGTTTACGCACTTCTCAGGAACACAGTATGGACACCTTTGAGCGTGTTAGAGAGTTAGCGAGTAGTTAGCGAGCTCCTCGCGTGCAAGTTGGAAATCCTCTCGCGAACTCGAAAAGTGCGGGTTGCGTGCAAGACGACTTTAACCACACACTATTTTGTTTATGTGTCTGCTATGTTAAAAATTCTCGCCAGTTTTCGCAAAAATCTGTAAAATGAAGTCTATAAATAAAACTGCATTATGAAAGCATGCCATACTTCAGCTGTCAATAAAAATTAAACATGTGAATATATTACATTTCATGAATTTATTGTGAAAATATTCAGGGTGTGTTTACGTGAATAACCGAATATTTCTACGTAGGTAACATTTTCTTGTAGCGTTTTGTTTGTTTTGTTTTGGTTTGTGCAATTTTGTTTTCATCATTTTTCTGATGCGCTTCTCACAATAGAAGCAAGAAAGAAGTATTCACGTCAGCATATTGCGCATAAGCTGGTCATATACAGAGGTATAATGGAAAGGGTATGCTGTTTAAATCTGCTGTTCCATAGAAAATATCAATGACACTCGACAAAGTCAATAACCCTTATAATTATTGATTGATATTATGAGCTAGATGTCTTTATCAAGCCATATCACTGCAACTTCGCCAATTGGTTCAATTGGCAGTGATGCACTCCTAATTTATTTTGATAGAATTGCGATTCGCTGGACTGGTAGCATGTCGTTGTTAATAAATCATTTCAGAGCAGTCTACATTGTTGCAGTCCCAGTTACTCCTATTGACATCTAAATTGGGGTTAGGTCAGTGACAGACTTTGTACTCTTCGTTGGATGATGAAATATGTTCGTGATATGTGTTATTATTCTGTGCTTATGAGGATCACTAATCACTGTATTACTGTATTTTATTCAATCACTATTTTAGTCACTGTATTTTATTTAGGATCACTAAATAAAATACTAAATGGCTGAGGTGCTGGATTTAGTGGGGTATCATGTTGTTCTTCAACAGTGACCGCAGACTGTAGCAGGCAATGATAATGATGAACATTACAAAACTGATACTAAAATAATTGCCCAAATAGGATTCAGATGAATTGAAATACAGAAAAAAATATGAGGTAATTCTTTGTTAACTTTTCAATAAATAATATACACTTTTAGATCTTCAATCAGTTCTTCTGAAACCGTTATGTCATAGAACACTAGACAAGCGAGCAAACAAGTCATGGTTCCAATGACTGTCTCGCCAAACTGTATATACAAACTGAGTAGTTGGCCGAGGGCACTGTCTCGCCACTGTACTCGTTACGTGTACTCAACCCATAAGCTCCAGTCACAGATCTAGGTCTCACTTTACGAAGACTACTATACCTACCTGCATTAATTCAAATCTGTTATTTTAATAAAAATACATTCGTTTTCATGCGGAATGGCGTCGCTTGATCATGTTAACGACCGGTCGTACTTGAAATCTGAGGTCAGTGTCGTCTCTGACGTGTTTACGTATTGCAATTATAACTTAGATGATCTTATGTTTCGTAAATCAGAATAACACTTTATCAGTTCATTGTACCGATGCTCAACTCCAATGTTTTTTTAACTTAAAAACTTAAAAGATCCTGCTGCTGAGCAAACATCTGTTATTTCCTACCATTTCTGATTCTGACACTCCATTAGCTAGCCTTTTAGGGCCCAGAACCTCTTTTGGAAGAACCCTTATGGCAAGACTTCGGTGTCTAACAGTCTGTATGTCACAGCCAATTATCTCAGGAACTATAGGTACAAGCGAGCGGCCTGAAATTTTGCATGAGGCTAGATAATGTTAACCGCTATGGTTTGTAGAAATGCTGAAATATAGGTCTTAATCTGAAAATTGGGTCCTGAAATGGAGACCTAAAATTTTAAAGCTAAGCAACGAGGTCATGTGGGGTGTGGGGTATGTGGGTGTGATGTGAGGTATTAACACGAAACTCATGCATAGTTTTTTCAATTTTTAAAATATGTGAAAATATAATTGGTGCCCCGTCCAAAATTTACCGACGAAAAAATCTCAAGTAAAATCAAAAAATATATCAGCTTAATAGTTTTTCTCAAAATGTCAAAAATATTAAAAAATAAAGGGTGCTTCTATGTTCTTGGTCTTTAATAATCTCAGTTCCGTAATTTGTCTTGATTTGTGACATAGAGACCTAGTTTCTGAGATCTGTGATTTGTGATTTCTTAGATACGATTTTAGGGTTCCGCGCTCGTTTAAAATACGATAGTTAAGAACCCTCGACATGGTTCTCAAATTTGGTGTCTCAAATTCAAAATTCAAAATAAATTATTCAAATATGGGTACAATAATGTACACTTATGAATGTCAAATACAATTTTTTACGAATAAATTAATACACAATAAATTAAATGTCTCATGAGCTTCCTTCCATTACTTTGACGCAGCGTTATATGTACATTGCCAGCTTGTTTCGTTTCAAAACCAACAGATAACAGTTTTATTTAAATGATACCTAAAAGAGCATTTTTAACCCGTTAAGTCTTCTTGCATCTGTAATAACGACAACTTTTCGAACACACATAAAAAAGAAATAAAACCGAAAAAAAAAGAAAAAGCGATCTGAACGTGGTAAGAAGACTCAAGCAAATGGTAATTTCTCACCTGAAATAAATATTTTTTACTTAAATACATGCATGAAGGCGAAAAAAGGGCTTTTATGAATTGTTACCTGAATAATACTTTGTCTATGTCTGTACTATGTCTATGTCTATGTCTATTTGTCTATGTTATGTATGACAGTACTATAATTTACTAAATTAATGCATTTACGGTAATGTTAGTAGCTACTTATTTTTACGAGTACGAGTAGTAAATACAATGAAAAAAACAGTCTGTGTTACAATGTAGCTGCGGTCGGAGTTAATGCTGGGGTGTAGTGTGTCACGAGTCACGACTGACCCCCAAGCAAGGCAGACCTCTCGTTTCAACGCCAACCAGCATGTGGGAAACACATGGCAAATTATAATATTGCGGTAATTACGGAAAAAGTTAAGACTCAATGCATAATTATGATTATGGGGGCAATAATTATCTATTCTTTGCTGCACTCGAAATCGTTTTGGGTTTCGTCAATTGATAAAATTAAAATGTTTCTGCCGTTTTAAAATATTATGAAAATGGAAAACTTCTTACTTTGAAGACTGACTACCTACCGGCAACGTACTGCCGTAGCAGTTGTCTAATTTGCGGTGGCTACCTGATGGTAATTGATCATTAGCCAAGGCAGACACTTATTTTTCACTTTTATTCACAAAAAAGTGTTTTTGGGCACTTCACAATGACACTGTTATACGGTAATTGCAAATCGAAATGTTTGAAACGAAGCCAGAACTGTTTGATGACAACCAATAAAACTTTTTATAATGAACTAGCGGCCCGTCCCGGCTTCGCACGGGTAGACTTTGGGATAAACGTAGAGTAAATTGAAATCGGTCCAGTCGTTCACGCGTGATGGCGTGACCAAAGGTGTTGAGAATAATTATAGGAACTCTTTGTTATAACCTCTATTCTCATGCTATTGCGTAACTATAGCAACCGTAGTTTGTTGATGCTAACTTGTCAATTTATAGTAAA
Organism: Alcis repandata; assembly: GCA_949125135.1. Taxonomy (NCBI): domain Eukaryota; kingdom Metazoa; phylum Arthropoda; class Insecta; order Lepidoptera; family Geometridae; genus Alcis; species Alcis repandata. The sequence goes on along the minus strand of OX421221.1, from coordinate 8,608,217 downwards.
AATTATCAGTATAAAACGCACACTGTTTTGATAGATATGATTGAATTTGAACTTTGTACAGAGGTAATAAAGTGCAAATTGACTCTTGGACGTTAGGAACATACCTATATTGCTTAAACAACAGTGAGTGCTTGCAATTCAATATGAACTTTATACAATAGCAATAAAGCTCGTTTTAGTTAGAAAACGTTTGTATGGGAAAAATAAAAGGGCTGTTTTTAGGGTTTTTCAATATTTCTGAGAGATTTTCTTAATATTTTTTTCCGTAAGAACCTTCTCCTAATAATAACAAATACAACAAAAAAAGAATTAGTGAAATCGGTCCAGCCATTCACGCGTGAGGCCGTGACCAAGGAAAACGGGTTTCATTTTTATATATATAGATAATAACAAATACAACAAAAAAAGAATTAGTGAAATCGGTCCAGCCATTCACGCGTGAGGCCGTGACCAAGGAAAACTGGTTTCATTTTTATATATATAGATAAATCCGCATTTGACCACCACTCGCCTGTTGGTAAGCGACGATGTGGTCGAAGATGAACTTATTTCAGAACAAGTCTTTTTAGAAGACAAAATTATAATTAGAAGAAAGATCAAACGAGTATTAACTGGTGTATTTATAGTACGTAGATTTACTTACTTATCATTAGATATTTACAGAATGAATGTATTACATGCATCTGCGTGCTCCATCTTCGACCACATTGTCGCTTACCAACAGGCGAGTTGGTGGTCAAATGCGGATTTATTCTTTACAAAAAAAAAAAATTACTTATGAGTTCAGAATCAGAATCAGAATATTTTTATTGTATATCTTGTGTACATAAGGTGTTGTTATTACAATTTGCAGTTTCAACAATTTGCCCATTTCGGGCGTACAATAATTAGCTTAAAGATTAAATAAAATTGAAAAACAAAACTATAACCACAATTAAATATCTTGTTAGGAATTTAAACCAACACTATTTTGCAAAATATTCTTGTAAGTTATAAAAACTTTGCTTACATCTAACGATGATTACATCTAACGAGTACAGTGGCGAGTCAGTAAATTGACACTAAGGCGAGAGAACCACTATACCGAGAAGATGTTCACAACTATTGTAGCGAGTCAGTTCAGTTTGGCGCAGTGATTTGACAACAATAGATCGCAGAAAAAGTTTTAAAATAGATTTTCAGTCGGCTGTTGCCAGACAATAAAATAATTGTGGGATTTATTAGACAAAGAAAATAAAAGCCTTTGGTCTAGAAAATGGATTTTAAGGAGACCTGACCTTGATGCATATTTCTTTGTAATGGATTGCAGACAGATCATCCGAAACAATTCAGGGCGCTTTTGAGAATGAGTGAAGAAAGTTCTAAGATATTATTGGAAAACATAACTTCGTATACACGAAGACACAATACAACTCTGAGAGTAGCTAACAATAACACGATAAATAAATCCATACTTTTTAGAATGTCCACTAAAACCTTCAAACTTGGTCCCAACTTTTTTTTTTTTCTTTGAAATTAAATGTGAGGTAAATCCGTTTAGGAGTTGAAGTTCTAGGGACTAAGTTCACAGTCCGGGGCAAACAACTAGTTATAGATTATTCAAAAAGGAACGCACCAAGGCCGTTTTCCACCCCTTTCGCTTTCACATTCGCCAACTTTCTGGAGTACGAGTAATGGAATCACGCCAGCCGATAGCCATCAAACGTTTTACGATCTCTTGAATTGAGGAAACCTAGGGTCTTTTTACTTTTATTAAACTTCAATTTTAATTGACGCGTTTGGCTTTCGAGACTTTTAACCGGGTACATTAAAACGTTGCGTTCCCCCCCATTTTTTTTTATTGCGCCTTAATTTAACTGCTTTAGGGTAAAATACGTTATTCTATCTTTTTAATTTAAAATACAAGTTATCCTAAACCCAATTTGTTATTTATGTTATCTTTAGGAACAAAAAACTTAGCTTAACTTTAAAATAACTTTAGGCTTCGTTTTATATGTAAGTATCGCACATTAAATGCAATAAAAAAGGAAGATTGCAATACCCTGCACTTATTTATTACTGATCACTATTCCGTCTAGGTGAAAACAACAGGCGATACGAATAATACGAGTATCTATTACTTGATGAAAACTACATCTCTGGATGCGAAGTATTTATTGACGTCATCGATATTTTCTGCCTGCATCTGTCAAAAGTGGATATATTATTACTATATCAGAGCCGCTTTTACAAGCGTTCTAACTGCTGCAATAGTTTTGTAAAAAGTTGAATAAAAAAATACCTTGTTTTTTATTTAAAGACAGGCTTGCATTTGACCGCCATATTTCCTGATGGTGAGCAATGATGCGATCTACAATGAATGTGTTTATATTTATCTGTAAGTCTGGCAGCTAAGTCTTTTTAAGTCTAAGAGCTCTGCCTCATTAAGACGCCATGGCGACGTCGTTAGTTAGTTAGTTACGTTAGTCTAAAGTCTAACTTTAACGACTCGTTGGTGGAATCTAAGCTTCTGAGCCCCTTCTTCCGAGTCTCTTCGGTGTTCTACCTCTATAGAATACACTATGGCAAGTGTGCGCAGGAACTGCATGACCTTGTCCTGCCTACGCCGTTCTTTTATAGCACCAGACACACGAAAAAGAGGCACCGTCTTACGGTGGAAATTCCATGTAACCGCACAAAGCGTTTTCATTCGTCTTTTTTAATCCAGACATCAGAGGTATGGAACTCACTACCCGCGTCAGTTTTCCTAGAACTGGTTTTGAGAAAATCGCGAAAACCCCGTTTTTGTGACCTTTTACCCGGACCAAATTTTTTTGCACATGTCGGATCGATGAGGACTTTTTAGTTTTCGTTTATGATGGTGTTTTGAACAATCCTACCAATTTTCAGCTTGGTGCCAATTATTGTAACTTCACTCCAATTTTTTTGGTCTAATTTGACCGGATTTTTACTAAATTAAAAATTTCGCGAGTTACCAGAACTTTGGCACTGGCTTTGGCTAACCCAACCAGACTTGGATTCAGCTGATATGAAGCATCATGGTCCGAATGTATGTATAGATGTCTACGTTGTCAGGGCGCTTCTTCAGCCTTACACGATTCCCTTTAGTTTTTTTTTCTTTGATTCGGACTTAAATGAACACTCGAGTAAGTAGCGTTGATTCCAAAGTTCTGTTCTTAAAATCGTCCCTGAAGATGGCTACTGAAATTGCTGTCATTTAGGTAAGTATCGCAACCTCCTACGCTAGTACAGGAATTTCCTTATTCAAATTCACAATATTTAAATTTGTCCTTGTCGATGGAAGATAACCCCAGACAAGTGGTCAAGCAATACTTACTGCGTAAATAAAAATGATTTGATTCTGAATAAAAAAAGTAGTATGCAAGCGTGGTGACTGGCCGTGCGCTTGAAGGAGGCTGCAAGGGGACGCGGTCCTTGACCTATATTGAGATGTTTTTAAAGTAGACTTCATAAATCTACCTTTTGTCGCGTTTGGTATAGGCGTGTTCTTTTTGCAAGGTAAATAAATGTTCATACGAGCTACAATCGAGTCAACTTTGGATGGTTTTTTTTTTCTTAAAAATCTAACGGACGATTGCAAAATTATACCTAGACATACAAGCCAATTGTGAAGGCTTTAGTGGAATGATTTGAATTTACTAAAAGTATTGACGTCCTCGTCTCAATGACTGTAATAGTAGAAGAAAAGTAAGGAAGGCTGACCCCACCACCATGTGGGATACATAGCCAGGAAGATAGAAAGAGTCTCAGTGACTGCAATGATCAAAACAACTTTTTTTATCAGTTAAGATCTCTCATCTAAAGCCTGTAGAATTGGCAGTAATATCATTATTCATATTTAAAATCTTACTATGGTCCATCGATCAAGTATATAAGAATTTCGGTGCTGTGGTCGTACTACTCATAATGGGTTGATTACTATGGAAACTAACGTGATTTTCACACATTTTTGTTATAATTAAACACGGGAATACTCACGTAAAAATTAAGTCGTCTACTACGACTAGTTTCGGTTACATTCGGTGACCTTCCTTCCCGTGTTTAATTATAACAAAAATGGGTTGATTACGTTACGCGTAACGAGTACTGCGAGACAGTACTCTCGGCCTCGTTTTGTATAAACAGTTTGACGAGGCGAGACAGTCTCTATTATAGAATCATGATTTGTTTGTTCGGCTAAGTATGTGCGTTTACTGTCTCACCACTCTACTCGTTACATGTTAATATACTCATTACGGAAAGTACCATTGGTAAGTAGGCCAGTAGGTACTTGTAGCTAGAGATAAACTGAAAATTGTGCCCGATAATTAATGCTGAATTATGATTTATTTATGTAAAAAATGTTAATCATGTTTAAATCATTTATATCCTTTATCTATCGAGATGCCACTGAATTGATATGTACCTATCGTATTGTAGTAAGTAAATCGAATGGCACCAGAAAGGTCAACTAATTTTAACTACTACAATTGGTTGACTTTAGGCATACTTGAAGGATCAAGTCAACCAAAATTTCAGGGCAAATAGGAGATATCTCATCTTTTTCTACTTATGTCTCAAGGTGACAAGTACGTACAGTGATATGCCGCGCAGGGTCTTGAATTGTTAAGAGTTCAAAATTCTGGGTGGCGCTGACCTGTTATGGGCAAACGTGACGTTTCACATCAGGCGCGATTTGCTTGCTTCGTCACTCAATTGAATAATAAAATAAATAACAAGTCTAGGTGATTAGTCGTCAATAATATCTCCGCAAAATAGCAAAGAAATATTATATGTCCCGACTGAAAAGCGTGTTAGTTTGAAGACTATATTTCTGGACCCTATGTAATAGAATTCTGTGCCCGCGAATTACCGCACCGGTTTCCCGGTTGAGTAAACCACTATTCAAAATTATCAGCTGGAAACGTATCGGTTCAATACTATTCAGAGTTGCCCGCTCGGTTTCTGTTCATTGACCGATATCTGTCGGACTATCCTGAATTTCAGAGCAATAACCGCTGAGTTAGATCAGTGTGCCTTAATTGGAATAAATCATTAATAGCAAAATTTTGAATAATTTAGCAGACTTATTGAAGCTAGGCCACCGTTATTACTTTCTTAGTTGCAAACAATCCTTTCTCGTTCGTGTATTTAACCATTTTGAAGACATATAATCTCTGAAAAGCCATTTAAAACTAGTAGTTTTGCGAACAGCAAACCTCGTGAGCACTTTTTTGCTACAATCTCAACCTCTTGACAACATTTTCACTGATTTGATATTCTTACTTAGAATTCAGTACCCAATCCTTATGCCAAATACCTACCTATTATTAAAATCGCCCTGTAAATGGCGCGCATCAAAATTCTCACTGTTTTGAGGAAATACTTCCGAATCAAACATGACTGCATTAGTTTCGACTAAATTATTAAAAAAACATGATTTTGTACCTACGCGAGTACCAAAATCCATACAAACGAACATGCGGACAGATAAAAGCAAAGTTTATCAGTTGTTGCAGAAAGACATTGCTCGCTTCGCTCGCTCGACCAAAAAATACTGCATGTTACTTCTACATTTCAAATTTTTTACAGCAATTTTCATGACGTAAAAGTTTGTAAAGTAATTTCATAGTGTTTGTATTTTCTATTTTGGCAAAGTAGAAAGAAAAATACTGTAATAAATAAATAAATTTTTATTCCGTTTAGAGCAAAAAACTAAAAGTTTTCCAATAAAAAACCGCGAGGCATGAATAGTATTACAAATTCTGCGTGTTTTATATATTAACCTATCAATATAAATAGTAAATCCGGAATCCTTTGTAGCACCAAACTATTCTAATGCGAGCTAAATTTAATAAACTTTTTAGTCGTTTTGTAAGCTTTGTATAAATATCACGGTCCCAGCAATTAAAGCGCTTGTCCTTGGATGTCAGACGACCTTAGTCAGGACTCGCGAGCTATGCATAAAGAATCAAAAACTAAATCTGGTGCCAGACAAAAACTGGTCGGACCAGTCCTGTGATGACGTCACCTGCCCGAATCGCGAGCGTTTCCGAACTGTAGAAAACGATAGGGTATAACTGTTGATGGCTAACTTTGAGCCTTCGGGCTTCAATAGGTACAAGGTTAGTCCTAGTTACCATGCAAGTTTCACTTTCGACTCGTTTTTTTTTTGGTCTAGGTCTTGGGAGCTCTGTCTAGACTATCATGGCTAACTGGATGTGGAGTCGTATGATTACGTATGGCCAGACAGTTAGCACGCGTCGTGGCTATAGCTACATAATGGACATAAAAGGTTGAAACAACTCGCTATTAACTGTACATGACACTTCTCTTTATGAATTTTTCCACAAACCGACACGTAACCTACAACGTAATCGCATCTTATGTCTGTATGTACCTATGATTAATTTGTCATGAAATTTTACCGACTTTGAATAAACCAAATCTATCATTGAAAAACACTGAGTATCTAGTTATTCCTACTTATTTATTTATTTCCCATGGTATCATGTTGCAGTGTTCCAGGTATTGAAATATTGAATAAAATTGGAATATTAAATATCGTACAAAAGCATCATAATTATAATTAAAAATAATGTACGTTCGAATTAATACCTGACCTTTCGTACCTACTTATTAATTTTGAAACCTTACCTACTACAATTAGTTAGGATCACTTTACATAGGATTAATATTGGCTCAAAGTTTAACGCCGTAATAAGTATCATAAGCACCTAAACACAAAAAGGTACTTTTTCAGATTTCCTGCTTGTCGAGGTTGAATACTAGGCAGTTTTATTAAAGTGTGATTCTAATTTTAAACTTCTTAACTGCAGTTATGTACTTAAGTACCGAAAAACTTTCAGCTTAGCAACCTAAAATATACTGGTTCAACTAAATCTTACCAAACTATTGCTTTGTACATTAAGTACAAAAAATTTGATCGTTTTTGTAACTGACAAAGTCGTTACAAAATCATTGATATTATTCGATAAGAATTCAAAATACTTCCGGAGTTGCGGTGTGGAAGTGGTCAAACTACAAAAGTGCGTCGACGCAAAATTCGCAGGCTTGTGTAGCATGTCTGCGATTTTTAGAAAAGTAGAAATGTAAAAATATATTTCAGAATACATTGAATAACAATGCAATAGTTACAATAAGCGTTATGCGTAAGGCAGAAGATCGTGCCTTGTGGCGTTCGTTAGGAAAGGCCTATGTCCAGCAGTGGACAAACATTAGATAAGCTGATGATGATGATGATTATGAGTTACAATAGAGGTAAAATGCACATACAATTTGTAAAGCACAGACAAATAAAATTTGAAAATTTTTGAATGACATCGTTAAGTTTGTATGAAGGTCTTGATTTTCGGACCTAATTATAAGGACTACCTAATACCTAATACCGGCATATTACACAGTTACACACTATTACTTAAATGTTTTAACCAAATTGATGGGCTGTTTTGTCTTTATTCTAGGATCAATTTTGGAATCCTAACCCACAGGCTAAGGCGTGCCACGATAGAGGTGCCTTTTTATTTTTCTTTACATTTCGTTTATCCTCGTCGTGTTCGTTTATTCAATATTTCAAAGCGTTCCGGTTGGTGGATTAATTTCTAGGCTTTAAAGTCTTCTGCCAGTGCGCCTCCTAGTGTGACATGATTATCTTCCTTCTTGAAAGTGTTGAAGACGCATGGAATTATCAGGCTGGCTAGAAAATAAAACAAACCAGAAAGGCAAAACGAAAAGGTTACATAGTGTAATAGAAGAGGCAGGATTATAACCAGGATATTTGTATTGACGTACGACATGACAGAAATAGTAGAAATAAAAAGAGGGTCGTAGATAGATAAAAAGGAAACCAGAAAGACCAAGGAGAACATTCTTAGACCAGACTATAGCGAGGGCAGATGTCATGTACAAGTAGATAAAATATTAAACAGTTGATTTTATGTTATGAATCACTTTTATCTTATTTTTCCTCCACAATAAAATTCGCCATCTTGTTAGTATATTTGGCATATTTCGGCATATCAATACCTTACTTATATATTCGAAAACTCGTCTCAGTGTTAGCTGATCGGGTAGTGACCCTAGCAGAGTCATTTTTATTTTTTGTTTCTTATATAAAACGCAGTTACTCATAGGTCAATGATGCGAAAAGACCGGCTTCTTTGTTGGTTTCTCGCAAGCAAATAATTCATTTAAATGTATTAACGATGGAAATAAAAGTCTAAGTTTCGTAGAATTTACGAAACTGATCGTTAACTGTCCAGAATTTATCGATTAGTTGTTGTTGCCGGCGGCTTTACACTTATAATGGAGTAATCCACTCGATCTACATCGATCTACTCTTCACCCGTCTTGCTCCTTTTCCACTCCGGGGGCCTTATCCTGGCGAGTGAGATATTATCTCGGTCACTGTCGCTCTTGTTAGAAATGCTGTGAGAGTAAGAGTGACGGAGATAACCTCACTCACCAGAATAGAGCCCCAAAAACCGGGCTATTCTTGGGCGCTCGAGATTATCTTCGTCCGTTGAGATTATCAATACTTATCCTGTTTCAGCCACGTTTGTTTTGCTTACATAAAATAAAAAAATTAAAAATCCAACCCCAAATCACATATTTTTAAGATAAGATTTATTCAACTTTAAGCAATTCTTACTTTATGCAACTTCGGTCATTTCGAACGTCTAACAATTTTATTTTATTTTTTATGTTATTTTATAACAAGCCTAAGTAAGTAAGTAATCCGGTCAAATTAGACCAAAAAAGCAACATAGGTACAGTCGAATTGAGAACCTTCTCATTTTTGGAAGTTGGTTAAAAATAGCAGTTAAGTTACAAGAATTCGTCGACCGTATTGTAGTAATAGTAGTATCGGATCGATGCAAACTTTTTAGATTTCATTAATTTTTTGATATTTTGAACAATCCGACCAATTTTCAGCTGGGAGCGAATTATTGTGCCCTCGGATGTCTAAATTAACCGGACTAAAGCTCGTATACGTCGAATTGCTAACCCTTGTCGGAGTTTTAGGCCGCCTGAATTGAGCAACATTATAAAGAAGATAAATATCATAAAATCAAAATTGTTAACTGCCATTATTTCGTATTTTTGAAAAAACAAAACAGAAATAATAATCCAAAGTAAGTAAAAACAACGAAAATAACCAAAATTCAATGTTTTAAAATCATGACGTCATGGTCTGTTGGAAAAACTTACGATCACTGAGATGACGAAAGAAATATCTTAATAGAAAGAGTTTTAGATAAGAATTTAGTAAAATATATTGTTTTTTATGTTTCGTGAAATTTGAAAAAAAGCAGCTCGAAACTTGAAACAAGACCTCGCGCTAGCTTGCGTAACTACCTAACTACCCTCTTCTTTGCTCTGCTAAATGCGACTCTATGTCATACGGTATAAGTCTGGTGATAGACAGCGTAAACCTATTTTTTTGAAAGTGGGACTATGTTGCCTGAAGACATGTTTTTTACTATAAGTCTGACCCTGATTTATAGTGCCACATATTACGTCAAACACAATCTAGCAAGACCTACCACAATAGCTTTCACTTTAAGACTGACGTCCACTGCACGTGCAAATTTAAACTGGGTCTTCAAATGTTTCATTCACCCCACTCGAGCAATTTAGACTCCGATATGTTAATTTCTCGTGGAGATACAAATTATTCCGTCACGCGATATAATTTTTACGATTGTTTTTAAAAACAAGCTTTTATTGTATTGTCATTGGAGTTACAGGTATAGTAAATTTCGGGTCAAACAAGCTTCGGAAAGTGTTGCCTGAGCTACATATTTTTAATTATTACAAAACTGAGCGGTGCAGCTATGAATAGTTATATAGTATACTTTAGTAGGTAACAGGTTGATTACACGTAACGAGTGGTGGCGAGACAGTAAATCAGCGCACTCGGCCGAGCAAATAAATCATGGTTCCAGTGACTGTCTCGCCTCGTCAAACTGTTTATACAAACAGAGAACTCGACCGAGGGCGCCACTGCACTCGTTACGTAGTAATCAACCCATTACTATGAGTATATTAGCTAGCTGAATCCTGCGGTTGCACCCGCTATCCAACAGTAGCCGTTAATTATTTCAAGTTACACAAGTTATATTATAGGTCGTGCGTTAATACATACGAAGGCACATAAGGATGAGGCACATGACGAAATAAGGACTTCATTAAGGACGATCATTCAGAACCCTCGACATGTGAGTTTTCGCTCTGACAGATTTATTTTTTCACACTTTCAGGTTTGGTCCCATTGCAATGTTTGATCATGTATGACTAGCATGCGAGTCATTTTCGGCTTAGTTAGCATAACCTTTCCTTATAACCCTGCATACGTGCGACTATATCTTATAATTAATCAGCCACCTATGAGTAATGTTGTGTAGTTTTTTTTAAAATCTCAAATTAAATGATTAGCGCTCCAGACCACACAGACTTGATTGCGGCGGCCTGTTTGATATTAACCTTGAATTTTATTATGCTTTAATAGATACTGCATTTTTGTGCAGTTGATCTACCGTAACGTAATTTGATACTAAGGTCAGTTGCCTATATCGTAAGTATGATATACTTAGGATTTCGGATATACAGGGCTATTCAGAAAGGGTAGGCTAAGCCTACCCTAAAGGGCTTGTAATACTCATCATTATGAACAACTTTTACAAAAAACAATCATTTTGTCGTGTCATTGACAATTTGCTATGGAACAGCTGATTTTTTTTCGCGAGCTCCGGGTCGTTCCCATAGTAAAAGTTGTTCATAATGATGAGTAATATGATCCCTTTTCGGCGTAGCATACCCATTCGGAATCACCCTGAAGGTTTATACTAATTTATTAAAAGTCTATTGTTATCAGTCCAACACAAGCCTATCATAGTAGAATAATAAAAAAAGATGTTTAAAATTTTGATATTTTTCAGAAGAGACAAAAAACTAACTTATTGCTTAGATTTTGTCTCATACAATTTTTTAATATCGGAATGTTCAGAATCAGAACCCTAACAACTAGACAGATTCTTGTATTTCCTGAAGGATTAGCAAAATTCTGTACATCTCTCTGGCATGATGCCCTCAAAATATATTCGCGATTCGTAGAGTTAAAACCTAAGATTTTTTTGCAAATCTAACGGTATTAAATAAAGCGTGATATTTAGGTATTTTATCGTGCTAACCCAAGATAATAAATAATAGATGTTTATAAACATATCATTATAGGTATCATCAAAGAAATTAATGACTAACCTGTTTGGAGGTCACAATGAGATCACATTTGGAAAAAACAACAAAATAAATTCAGTTTAGGGCGATGGTTCCATCAAACTAAAGCGAAAAGGGAAACCAGAATGCTAAAGTATGTTGCTGCCCTTGTAATTCCCGTTACAATTTTTTACACTTAAAAAACTACGTAATACTATGACTTAAGTAGAATAAAATTCGGTAGTACAAGGGTGTAAACTATTTCTAAAAGATAACCGAACATTCGCGTTCGCGTTCTATTCGAACAAGCCAATTAACATGGTTAGATTCAGGGTATAATGAAACGCGAATCCGGTTCCAGCGGTGATTGTGTTGCACTTTGTATATCACTGACACTTTATTGTACAAAGCCAGCGAAGATAATTATAGTCAACTAGTTGCACCCCGCGGTTTCACCCGCGGTCATTTTTTTTGTAAAAAGTATCCTATGTTATTTCTAATACCTCCAAGAATATGTGTACAATATTTCATGATGATCAGTTAAGTCGTTTTCGCGTGAAAGCGTAACAAACAAACTTACATTCACATTTATAATATTAGTAGGGGTAGCTTTTTGTGACTTGAAACATGTTTCAAACTATGTTTAGAACTTGTTGCAGCATTATTATGTAGGATTGTTTCCAAGAGTTTCCTTATAGGATCTTACAATAAGCTAATATTTAGAGTGGAATGAGTGGAAAGATTAGAAGTTTAGGGATGAGTGGAAACAAGGATGAGTGGACACACATATTTGTTTGCAACAAACTTGCCAATAGCGCTGGAAATTTGGGATCAAAAATACAAGAGAAAGTGCTCTAAGATTTACAAGTAACTTTGATTTTCCATCTTAGGATACATAGGAGTACATACGTATATTATAATATAATTACTTTTGAAAATGATGTATATCTACATTTGTTTCACAATATTTTGCGTACTGATAATCTGATTATGAAATATGCAGTCAAGTTGTTCTTCTAAATTTTAACTATGATTATGAGTGAAATCGGTTGAGGGTTTCTAAAAATAACTTCAATGTCTTATAATTCTTGAAGTGTGTGACGATTTATCAATTTATCTTTCTAATGAGTTTGTTTTATGACGGTTCACTTTTAAGCGGCATTTATATGGAACTATCAAATCTGGAATAAGCTTCATCGGTATTAGGTACGGGCCCGGATTAAGGAGCTTAGGGCCCCTTGGTAATCGCTAATAGAGCCACGCCTGGCGCCGTGTGACACTGAGTGTCACGGTCTGACCAAAATGAAGGGACAACCGATTAAAAAACTTTCCGTTTCACAAATAATATCGTACTTCCTAGAGTTTTACTTAAATTGGTTAGTAGGTAGTTTTATATAATTATGTTTTTTTGTTTTTTTTTATTATAAAATATAGCGCATGACTCTTTGGAAATTAGAATATATCAATCGATACCTCTCATTTCAAAATTAGCAAAGTCACACTGTCACCTAGAATTAGACAAATAAATAAATAACTCACTTCAAAAATCTATTACCTTTCTTTGAATGACCGGGTCAGAATTACTTTATTTTTACTTTTTTAACCCCACAAGATGACCCTCATCTCTGACCCCCCTGATACTTTTCATGTTTTACGGTTCAAAATAAATTGCACGTTCCTATCTGTAAAGTTTTTAAGTTAAAATTTTATTTATCTATCTTCATTATAATATTTATGATGGAAATAGGTTTAGCGACTAGAGCTTCAGACACTGAGAGGGCTCTCTTAACGTCTCAAGTTATAGACAAGTGGGGGCCCTGTTAGCGTTAGGGGCCCTAGAGTAATTTCAGGCATAAGTCTAATCCGGCCTGTCAGAGTATAGAAACGCGATATCGCGTGGCGCTGCACCGATGCAATAATTACCGCCCGGGGTAGACAGACGTCTCACGTCACCAGTTTGATTAATCGTGCGACCTCACAAATTGCCGCCATTTTTTACAAAGCAATCATTTGCAATGCCTTTTGTTGAACGTTGCAGTAGGTACTATGCGTCACAAATTTAAGCTCGTACAACTTTATTACGGAAAAAAATACGTACCCATTTAATTGTTTTGAAATATTTTGTTATAATTAACATGGGAGTACTTACGTATTATTGAGTCGGATACTCCGAATAGTTTAGATCACATTCTTTGATATTGTGTCTTTTTTGTGGTTGTATTATAATAAAATGTGTCTAAACCACGTGAAATTATTTCATAAAATGAGACCACATATCGATATAGGGTTGACATCTTTAAAATTTGGCAACCGGGACAAGGCGTGTGAAAACCCCGGATTTTCGAACCCAGAACCCGAATGTCAAAGGTTTTTTTAAACAAACGAGTAGTCAGTGTAATGAAAAACAGTTGAAAATGTCATAAACCACCTTTTTACTTATTGTCATTTTTTTAACTCGGGCTACAAATGAAGCCCCCCGCCCGGACGCTTCCCGAATGCCCTCTAAACTAGGACAAATCCGGTGAAACTGGGATGGATGGCAACCCGATCCGGAGGCAATTCTGAGGGTTTTAGTTGACAGATCTAAATTGACCAAAAGTGTTAACGTCATCGTCAAATAGACCGAAATTACAAAGGTATTTTAGTAAGCTTAGATCTGTAATAGAAAGTCTTCAGAATTTCCTGTATTATTGGTTACCTTACTATTTTTACCCGACTACCAAAAAGAAGGCGGTACCAAATTCGACAGTTTCTTTGTTTTTTAAATGGCCAACAGAATGCACTTAGGTACTCGTAGTTTAAAATAATTGTTAAAATGTACTATTATAAGCGGGTTACAAAAAAGTATACAGGGCTATTCAGAAAGGGTATGCTAAGCCGAAAAGAGCTCATAGTACTCATTATTATGGACAACGTTTACTATGGGACACGGAACCAACCCGGAATTCGCGTAAAAAAAATCAGCTAGTGCTGTGTTACGTCTATGATGCTTACCTACTGGAAACGCAAAAATGTAAAAGAGGAACACAGTAAGGTATACAACTTTCGACCCCGAAGGACTTTATGTCTACGGTTTACACTTGCATGGATGAATCAATTAAAAAATAATCCAATCAATCATTAGTTTCTGTCCGGATATTGAATTTAAATTATTTTTTACTTTGTGTATTTGTCCTGCTTTTAATTGTAAAATTAGGTACATTTAACAACCAAAAATAATAAACATAGTGCTATTATAATTCTTGCAAACAGACATTTATTGTAGCTGTCTTGTCAATAAAGAAAACGTTAAAAAAAGACCACCCCCAAAACAGCACAAATAAATGTTTTTAAACGGGCGAGAGTGAGATAGATAACACCACGATGCTGAGAGAAAGAAAGAGACAGCGAGCTAAGGTTCGATATGGGTGGTCGTTTTTTTCTTGCAATTTAAGTTTACAATCCGTTACTCTCTGGCATAACTCATGCTAGATAAATTAAGTAAATTAAAAAAAAACTAGGTTTTTTTATTTATTTAAAATGACTCATTCATTTTAAATTGAGTATTTTAAAAAATAATCAAGGTTTTTTTAATAATATAGCTTGTGAGTCATTGACGTGTGAGTCATTGAGTTTTTTTTTCATTTGAATTTTTGATTAATACCGCTAAAAATAATCCTCAAATCTGGGCCCATACGGTGAGCTTTTAGCACCAGCTTGATCCCAATCGCATTTGCTTTTATCTCGTTTTTTCTCTATATGAATGAGTGAGATGAGTGAGACAAAAGCCAAGGCGATCTAGCTTAGGCTCGCGTTAAAAATTCACAGTACGGCCCCTACAATCACCAAAGAAACCCGTTCAAATAATTTATGTTTTCTACAGAACCAATTTCGAACGAAGACGAAGAGATCTTATTTTAAGACTAACGAAATCCCTGTTACGTAGCCGATATCGTAGAACAAATCTTTAGTGTTCCTAGTAAACTAAGGAATCCTCATAGTTTCGCCGTGTTTATGTTTTGTTTAAATTAGGTAAGATTACTCATCTCGACGTTGAATAGTTTAAAAAACATATGTCTGTCATCTGTTCGTTTGTATGCCTGTTAGATTGCTGTCTTTGATCAAAAACTTTAATTATCATAGATCATAGCCATCTAGCGCGGCCACTGTCCACTTTTTCTCCAACAGAAGACGTTTAATATTACCATTTATTTGGAGATTTGCCTTCATACAAAACTAGAAAAACAAAAATCTTTGGACGCTAATGGTAACATAGCACGAGTTCCTTAGCCAAAGAAGGATCAATAGACGGTATTTTGGTAACAACCAAACTAAAATAACTATATGTATTTGCAAAACTTGTAAGCTATTTATTAGACAGTATCATCGTACACATAAACTACTAAATATCACTATATCATTAGATCGCAGTTTGTTCAAGAAAATAAAATGCCTCAAAGACCAGGCAAAGTAACTACAACCGTTTACGTGATTGTTATCATTTATAGGGTGAATAAATCACTGTTATGACGTCACACGACACTTCTCTAGATCAAGTTCAGTCTAGCACGAGAATAGGGCATAAAAAACGAGCCTCATACGAAAGTAGGACACCTTTTGTCATCGTAATGTGAGTTTGCACGCTATTAGGGGGCGTTCACGCAAAATTATCGGGTAAAAGATAATTTATTAACAAAAAAAGGATATTAAAAAGGGTAAAAGATATTCGATAGTTAAATGTATTGAAAAATAATTACTTATTTGGCAAGGATAAACTACTAATCTATGCTATGATAAATAGTAGGTAGAATAAAACTGTAACGTCGATGGAAAGCAAACGTAGCATAGGTACGTAGTTCAAAGCAAGAAAAAAAATTGTTGATCTATTGGGAATACATATGTTGAAAGTTTTATCATTGTACTTTTATGATTGAATTCTAATAATAAGGATTTGTGTGCGATTTTTAATTTCTTTAATTATTTAGCATAGCATTTAGCATATATTTATATGTATACCTAAAATTATTTAACAGCTAGTTAGTGACAGCAACAGATCAAAACCTTTAATTACAAATACTACATTTTAATAATATTATTATATAAAAAGCCCAGAAGCCTTGACCTACAAAATCTGGGAGCTTAGTCTAAAAGCACGTTACCAGTCTTATAGGACCTATACAAAATTGTAAAACATCAAAGCTAATTTATGAACAGTAAAGCTTAATTGTGGTCCAATTACTGCTGTATTTATACTTCATATTCAAAATTGTAACAAAACCAATTTACTGTTATTGTCTATTTTATCACGGCATGCTTCTACGAAAATTCAAACGTGAGGTAATGGCATGTAATTTAGTTTCCTATTCTTTTGTAAATTGCCGACACGTTCTGTGCAATTTTAGTCAAAATGGTAAAAAACCGGTTTTACACAAAAAAATACTTTAATCACCTTATTTTTATTATAGGTCCTAATTGTAAAACTATTGTTTACAAAACACATGTAGACATTTAATAACAAGACATTTAAAATGTGTTTTAAAAAAGGCCTTATTGCATTATTATCGGAGTTACATATGTGTACCAAAACGCTCAATCAGACATAGGGAAGTAAGTGGTCCAAAATTCAGTGACAAGACTTGACCTACACTTATAAAGCAAGTTAAACGTAAACTTGTAAAAGCTAATTTGAATGATTATCTAATTGTTCCTATCAAATTATACTTAAGTAATTGTAATATACTCGTATACCTAACGAAGCAATGTAACTAGATTCCGCGCTACGCGCTACGCTTATGCGGTCTACGATGCTACGAAGCCTAGCCTAGGGTACACCATATGCACTTGTAAGTCATAAATTATAAATACAAATACTAGATGGCGCTTTTTTGTTCTTCCTTTTCAACTTTTTCAAAGCAACACTGGACCATCATACTCTTGTATATAAAAACGCCCCCGCATATGGGAATATACTAGCTTATTGTATTATATTATTGTACCTACTCGTAGAAAAGTTATTTTAACTTTTAAGAATCAAAACCGAGCCTTAAGGTTTCCACGTACCGAATAAACGTAGCTTTACAATAGCTCATGTTTGTCTTACCTGTCTTAAAAATTTGAGCTTGATCGATAAAGATTAAAGTCGGACTCTTAATCCATGTTTATAAATTGTACAAGGCGACTACTAAACGTTGCCTAGTTTCCTGTCTTGTATTCCTCTGGCCCCATTTTAGACGAGCCTTAGCCGGTTCGAAGGTAGTTATTATACGATATTCGCACCGTAGTCGGGCTGACACCGGCGCAGCGGTCGGGTGGCTACCCGCGGGAAACTTTCCACTAGGTACTTATTGTTATGCGATATTATCCGTGATTGTTTTGTTTTTGTTTCGCTAAGTAGGCAGTGTCCCTTGGATTCTTGTTTACTTCAACTTTGTTCCATGTGACGTTTTGGCACTTTCGTCTTGTTTATTATTAGTTTGTTGCCGATTTATATTTAGCACTTTTTGGAATGTAATGAACACTTTTATGTTAAGAAAAATGGTGGCTTGAGGATCGTAGCATGGGGATGAATGTATCTATTTCCATAAGTATACTATAGTAGTACATTAAATTTATACTATAATTTAATTAGGTATTGCAGTCTTATATTTAGCTTATTTTTGCACCTTTATACTCTGATAAAAATGCGCACCTAAATTCTGCTAAAATAATCGTGAATTTACCTATAGTACTGAGCATACTGATATCACCAAAAAGTATGATGATTACCAGCAGTTTTTACGGTGACAAACATAATAATAAATAGTTGTCACCGTAGAAACTAGTGCTATCACCAGTTTTCACAGTGACAACTATCATAAATAGTGCTAATTATCGTACTTTTTGGTGATATCAGTACTTATGTTCTGTACTTTAAGTGAATTCATCATTCTTTTAGCGGATTTTTTTAGCGGATTTTGTAGTTCTCAAGTAATTGTAGAACTTCAGTATAATTTTTTATTAATAATAAGCATGATTAACTACAAATGCTTTGCTTTTTAGTGACACAAAAATCTATATACAACGACATAACTTTTTGTATTTTTACATAAAAAATATTTTTAATGACTTCGATAGAAATTCGTAACATCGGCGGCACCTTTCATGTCGGACAAAAAACCGACAAAGGTGCCGATAACTGCAATATTCTAACAGCCACTAAACCAGCTATTGTTAAACTTAACTGCGTAGAATTAAACAATTACAGCGAAAAGCTGCAAGACGATTGCTTTTATCTTTAAAACTTATTACTACTAAAATCCTGCTCCGTAATTGTTTCGCTGACTTTAGCTAATTCATATAATAAAGTAAAAAATACCATTAAATACCATACCATATCATTATTATATATTGAGGTATTACTGGCACTGGTATACATACCAATACACCAGAAAAAAGCTATATATTAGAATACCTGTTTTTGCAGTTTCTAGGTCACAACTAGAAAATAATACATAGAAACATGAGGAAACCTTTAGAACTGAATCCCAAGTTTAAAAAGTATTATACGCTAAACGCTACTTCAAAAGTCCGTTATTTTGAATACACTACTTAGAATCAAAGTTGCATGCATCGCGCTAGAAGAAAAAACAAATTAATACATCAAAGTTCCGTGCTATCGAAGTAACATTCAACGTATTCTTGTAAAATGCACACCGCAATTTCAAACATCAAAAGTCAGGTTTATCTATGATCAATCTTTCACACGAAGCCACATACTAAATGGACAGTAGAGCAAGTATTACTTTGGCGTAGTTAGGAAACATCAAAATATGCTATTTTACTTGTTCTACATGAAGCACAAAAATGTAGGGTTGCTGCTCTAGATAACAGCTCGTCACCCTTCGGAATTATTATTTCAATAAAGCAACGGAATCAATTCAATTGCCTATCATATTCACGGTCCTCGTCAAGATTGTTGTCTTGTGAACAATTTTAGAAAGAGACAGATATATATTTTTGGGTGCGTCGAATATTATAGTTCCCACAACGATTAACTTCACCTGAGTCTAAAGGGATGGGACTGAGTTTATCCACATCGTATCGACTATCGACTAATTTAGTGAAATAGCAAAGTAAAAGTAACGCACTCACGAAGTCGGTTTTTTTAAGTCCGTTATACGCTTTCGTTTGACCACCATCTTGCCTAAGGGTAAAAAAAATAAGAATGGTCTACAGTATGGCCAACGCTTTTGATTTCAAGTTATTCAGCTATCTATCAGGGAAACTTTTCTCAAGCAGAGTTTTCTAGTACTATCTGGTAGTATTCGGTAGTAACCAAATTTTTACAAAAAAAAATGTTGACAAATGGTCTTGCAGGCATTGACTGAGCTGCTTTTAATTAATCAAAAATCTTTCGCAGGCTTATTAAATTATTTTCAAAAATTTCTTTAAATAGCACCTTTTAGTAAATTATTTTTTTAAGTATTTCACACATAATGTCAAATACACAAAGTGGATAACGCTATTTGCTGTAGGATAGTAGTTTATTACGTTATTCAAACTATCGATAAGTTTTGTCCTTCCCGTCCCTTCCAAACAAGAATGCACCTTGGCAGGGCTAAAGGGAAATGGTTTTTTTAATCACATCGCCATACAATATATCATCCCTTTATTTACACTGCTACATATTCGCGTAGACGGCTTTGTCTGCATTCTCTATAGCTTCTTTACCGTCTGTAGAATACTCGTACCATGCAAAGGGGTCTTGCGATTCCTACACAAAACAGGACCATCGATTTATGCAATGTCAGGTATCATTAACTGGTTCATTCATTTGCTATGGGAATTCGGGGTGAATGTTTTATTATTACCATACGAGGCCTGTTATGTAGCTTCTATTAAAGCTTGTAACACTCAACGTTTCACGGAGTTTATTAAAATGTCGTTAATGAACATTAAACCAGGTATCCTTACGACTTTACATCATATCTTAAATCAATCTACCAATTAAATTAAATTAAAAAAACTTCCATTATAACCAGTAAACAATAATAGTAAAAGCAATAAAGATAAATCAGTTGAAATCGCTAATACGGCGCAGCACTAGGCGTGGTCCTAAGATACATTTTGTTGCCGAATCCCAGGGGGTCATCTTTTGTAATGCTAATGCAAGAATGGTCTCCGGCGTTCGCTCGCCAAGATTAGGATGCGGTAGTGTAATCAATAGCTGAATAGGCCCAATAGGGCTGATAGAGCCGGTTTTGTATGGTTTGACCTGGAGACAGGTCGTATTGTGGCGCTGTCGGTAGCCAGGTAGGGTCAGAGGTTGCCGGCCCTTCTCACAGGTGCACTCGCCCTATTATACCTACTATAGAGGTTATAAAATCAGAAAAATGTGTCTGATAAATGTTACAAGCACATTTATTCGATTGACACGTGGTAGTTTCAGAATAAGTCTTTCATTTAACTTTAACTTTATACAATTCTTTATACGCTACATCTACTGATAAATATGACTCATTCATTTCGTTTTCTAATAAACCTATTCAAAATTTAAGCAGCTACATATATTGGTATAAGCTTAAGCATAGATAAAACATATTTTTCTTTAATAAAAGTAACAAATTACTAACGTGTCTTACTTATTAACACTACTTAATATTAAGTGGCATTAGATAGTCTTCATTTTTGTATGACGCAAAAGTTAAATATGACGTTTGTCAAAGCAAAATTTGTAAGCGAGGCACTATTTCTTAAAAAGTTTTAGTTATCAGTGACGAATTCACAAAACAGGATAGTATTTTGTTATAAATAACACGGGAATACTCGCGTAAAGTTAAGTCGTATATTACGACTAGTTTTGATAACATTCGGTGATCTTCATCAGCAGATTAATTAATTTCATCATCATCATCTACCTTTTGTACCAACCTAGTGGTCGGATGGCATTGTGAAGACGGCAGGAAGACAGTGAATGAGACTGGCACAGGACCGGAAAGGATGGCGGGCTGTAGCAGATACCTATACTCAGTAGTGGGTACAAAAGGTTGGTCATTGATTTATCAGGACTTAATTTTACGTGAGTGTTCCCATGTTTATTGTAACAGAATGTTTCAAAACCACGTATTTTCCATAATAAAAAGATATTATTCGTAAGAACTTCTAGAGCTTGCGTTTCCTTTTACCAAGAAAATGTATACGATTTAGAAATAGAAATACTATATACGTTACGTTACTACAGAAATGTGGGTATAAGCACTCATTACATAACATTTATTTTTAGATTTTAATCCAACTTTTGTTAAACAGCTTTTAACATGACAAGTGGACAGAGAATACACCTTTGTCCAACAGTGGGGTAGGCTTAACAACAATAACCTCAACAAACGTGAACGTCCCAATTCCAAAACAAAGATTGATGACGAATTATTCCAATATAATATATACATATTATTATCTTAATATATATA
The DNA here is from genome assembly GCA_949125135.1 of Alcis repandata. Taxonomy (NCBI): domain Eukaryota; kingdom Metazoa; phylum Arthropoda; class Insecta; order Lepidoptera; family Geometridae; genus Alcis; species Alcis repandata. The sequence goes on along the minus strand of OX421221.1, from coordinate 8,586,552 downwards.
AATCTCGTGTCACAATGTTTGTCCTCAATGGACTCCTAAACCACTTAACCGATTATAATAAAATTCGCATACCGTGTGCAGTTCGATCCAACTTGAAAGATAGGATAGAGGATAGTTTAAATCTCAAATTATAGTCGCAATTTTAATTTATTGCAAATTATATATATACTGATAATTTTTACTATAAATTGACAAGTTAGCATCAACATACTACGGTTGCTATAGTTACGCAATGGCTTTTGACAGGACAACGTCTGTCGAGTCAGCTAGTAATTATATACTCGTATTATATAATTAGCACAAAAACAGTTGTTGTGCTAATTATATTTACACGAATAATTTGTATTTCAAAGGTGTAGATAATAATACCTAGACCATTTCGGTTTTCGGTGAATTCGTTTAAAAATAAGTACCAGTAAACACTAAATTTTCTTTTGTCTGCCGTTCTGAGCCCTTCATTGTTTCTCAATTCAAAACAAACGAGTTAGTAGAAATGGTAAGAACAAAAACTGGGCCATAATAAGCTGGCCATCCTTTTGTTCGAGAGTTCTCGCTGAAGTTTGTTTCTCGAAGTCATCTTTACAAGGATTAAGTTTAGTTCTGTTTATTCGTAAAGATCGATGCCAAATTGTGTCCGACTCTAGAAATTAACTAGTTTTTTTTTTATTTTGACCAATTTGATGTTTGCAATATATTCTTGGTTGGTTTCACGTGTATCATTTATTCAAATGACACCGAGCGATTTTGATAAAGCAAGGAGCTCCATGGTAAAGCTTGTGCTACTTGAGTTGATGTCGCAGTAAGCTCCTTAATTACATCTCAACGCTGGGTTTAAAGTTTTAACCTTAAATGATTAATTTTTTTTCAACTCTCTAGTTTTAACTAACAATTATACGAGCGCTCTAAAAGGATACAAGCAAGCAAAACATTTTAAAGTAATTGATATAACAAATTCAACTTCTTGATAGAGTTAAAAAACGTTGCACCTTAGCTTGTAAACCTACATCATCATCATAACCTACATAACAAAACCTACATAACAAAAAATAATACAGCCGCCTATTTTCATATCATACTAACTTATATTCTACAGTTTTCAATTCGAACTCAACAAAAATCGATTCGAAAACAAAAATCAAATAACCCGATGGTTATTTTGATTCTCAACGTAAGCTAATCTCATACGCATCCACTCGCTCACAAACTTCTCCAAAATTCGAATTACGTAGACACGCACTGCAACGTGCATTTGGCGCCTAGAGAGATACGTTACTTTTTTTACACAATTATGAAACTCGAATTCCTTAGTATGCCTTTAATAACCACAATCGACCCTAATGTAACTCCATACGGTACATATTTGAGTAAAAGTCACGAGTTCAAACCAAAATCTAAGTTAATCGTTGATCTGTCAAAATTCTCCGATTCTACCCTTAAATGAAGGTGTTAGAGTTGAATTTCGTGTCGGCCCTTATGGCCTTTCATCAGAATACTCTTAGTAAGTAATAATAAGACATTTTTTGTAATTCAAGATGTCCGCGTGCGATGCACCAAAGAGTGTCTATGTGTGCAACTCTAGTCATGTAGCAGCTGTGCCTATTATTTTGACGTTGTGTGCGATTTTGTACCGCGACGCAACACATTTGATACGTTCATAAATAAATGCTGAAGGGAGCGATTATGTCGTACAAAATTGCGTGACAGTCTGACGTTTAACTTGAAAAGTAGGTATATTCACTGCGGCAGGTAAATCAAGGGGAAATGTGTTTGTATTCTGCTGAGGTAATTATGCAAAGCGATAATAATGATTCTGTCGAGTCACGATTAAGCTATTTTTTCAGGAAATGAGTTTTTTAGGCCATTGTGCTGTTTGTGTGTAGAATTATACTTTATTTTTATTGACAGAGCATTTAACAAGTTGTTAATAGGTGTGAATTAAGCAACGTGTTTTTAAATATTTAACATTAATAAATTAAAGCGTCAGTCTGGTATGTCTGGTTTTAAAGAAGAGATCGCCTTTAGCGATATATATACAACTAGATGATTCATGGGTTTCATTCTATGTAATTGGGTCACTAAAGAATCATTTATCTAAAGCTCTGTTAGTGACAGTAATGAGTAAATATGCGAGTAAATATGTATTTACATTCAGTTACTTACAAGCTTAATCTAAATCAATACATAAATCCACATTTTCTTAAATACATTTTAATTGATTAGGTATTAACTACTTCATTGAAAACCCTAAGAAATTACGTACATAGGTACGTATATCAAATACAAATATGTAATTACAATCCAAAAAATTACGCCGTGAATCGTCACCAGAGTATCAAAACTACTCCATCCGCGTCCTTTTTTTTTGCATCGCCAGCCAAGCGATTCCCAAGAACATGTGGACCGCTACGTCGCATCGTCGCTAGATCAAATACACCATCCTGCCACCATTGTAGTTCCTATAACAATACTTTCCAAAAAAATCTTTGTTCACCAGCTGTCTCACTCTTACCGTGGGATTCTCTAGAGTCAGAAAGAGACAGGTGTAGCGAAAGTCTTTAAACATAATTGCTACAAAAGTGACAATACAAGACTCTGCGAAGTCCATTTTGGTTGAATTACCTATCAATTTTGGACGCTCCTTATTTTGTTTTAGAAAACAATTGTTGTGACGTTGACAGGCTTGTCCTTATTGAGCTACTTCCCAATTTATTTATTAACTGACTTCCAAAAAGGAGAGACGGTTCTCAATTTGTTCTTTTTTTAAATTGTTGTATTGAATAAATATTTTGTTTCCAAGCTGGAATAAGGCGTTCACGATTATTACCGTTTTGTATAATTATGCCTAAACTTGTAAAGTATCTTACGTGAACTTTTTTCCGGAACAAAAACTAGCCAAATTGTTAGAAAGTACGAAATATTATATAGGTACATTACACATTCACACACTCCCCTCGGATCAAGTAGAAACACTCACACGCTCAATCAAAAAACTTTGTGATCTTATTACTGTAATATTCATTTGATATACTTACTATACATTATTCTACGTCTACCTATTCTTCTCTCATAATATTCAAGAAATTTAAATACACAAACACAGTTTCAATGAGACCGAAAAAAAGCATTTGCATGAAAATGACCGAAGTTCAGGGCCCTCGTTAACCAGTTTAGGTTCTCGAATATTTACCGATATCTACGTAAAACCATAAAGAAAACAAATAAACTATAAACGTGTATAAATAGGCAAAATGTGAGTTATCGTGACTGACCTTGAAAGATGCCATTGAATGGTTGAGGCATTAGAAATGTTAAGGGTTCTTTATCAAGGCCAGTGCACACGAGGATCTGAGCATGGGTAATGTAGGCATTACTTATTATGGATGAGAAGATAAGCGTACCTCTACAGGTACACTGTACATTGATTGTATCTTGAAATTGATGATATTGATATATGTAGATTTCGAGCATATCAACGATTCTTTTAGCATAAAATTCAGTTACGACACGCCCTGTACAGAATATTTATTTAGATTATGCTCTTCTGCACTAGGGTTTCTTTTGCAATTTTTTCTTAGTATTTTTTTGCAATTTTGCATTCATCATCATTATCATCAGCCTATCGGATTTTTGTCCACTGCTGGACATAGGCCTCTCCTAAAGAACGCCACAAGGCACGATCTGCATTAGAATAGAATAGAATAGAATTAGAATTCTGCAATAGTGCTTGCAAATTGTTTGAGACATAGGTAATAAGATTGATGAATGCAACCTTCTTATATATCGGTGTCTTTGCTTCATCATCTAAACTTTAGAGCGATTGATGTTTTCTTTTAACTTAACCACATTTATCCTTGAACTCAGTTGAGAGTTTTTCCATTCATTATTAAGAAAGTTATACGATACTTAATGTCTTGAAATTGCCTTAAAACCTAGACTAGGCTTGTCTAGGCAATCAATTTTCGGGAATCGCCTTATCAGTTTAAAAAGTTTAGGAAATTATACACTCATAAATTTGTATTGTTTGTAAATTACAATGTATCAGTTGTTCAATCAATATTTCTGAATCTGAATCTGAATGTGATTGTTAAAAGCATTTATTTAACTTGCAATGCATGTAACTATGTTTGTTCGGGTGGAATTTTGCAACACCACTTCCCGATGTCCAATTGAGCTGTTTGGTATACGAATGTAACTCAATGTCAATGTCAAACTCAATTTATGAGATGACAATGCAATATAAAAGCTATTGTGGCTGCTAATATGACGGGTAGCCAAGTCACATCCCGCGGTTTAACATGCATCTCATTGACCTGCCCTTAGAACCATTTGCTCCGTGTAATGTACGAGTTTAACGTTATGACAGTTAGCAAAATTGGCCCATAAAGGGTGCTTTGGCTATAGACAACGAAGTATTAATGCTAATGATTTCCAAACTATCGCTGGCTCCCTTCAAACTTCGGGTCCTTGAAGCAACAAACGACTCGCAGACTAATAAATGAATCCCCGTGGAAGCTTGGCTATTAAAATCTGTACATAACATTGGCAAGTGAATTTATTCAAATGATCGTAATGTCCTTGGCGTAGCATTATCCTGCAAGTTAAGACCTATCAATTTTGAATTTATATCCCATAAGCTTCATATCTTCTATCTTCTAACTATTGTGCTATCCATCTATCGGTAAGATATACAGGATCTTATCTCTTACATTTATAAAAAGTAATCACCCGTCGTGCGTTAGTCTCGCAAAAACTTAGAAACGACTTGACCGATTTAATTTTTTGTTTCTTTTTTCACCTTAATTCAGGGGCGGCTTTAGAAAAAGCAGCGGGCGGAAACCTACGGGGTGCAGCTAGTTTATATGTAAAATCGATTGCAGTGCATTAGTTTTGCAGAAACTCGAAAATGGCTAGACCAATTAGATTTATTTTTGCTGCCATATTAGTACAAGGCGGTAGCTAGTTATACATTTTTACGAGACAAATTTTATATCATTTCAAAAATCGTACCACGGACATGATGAGAAGAAAAAGTAGGTTAAAAGGACGCAGCGAATTAAAAAAGAGAAGGATTGTAAATTTTTTTTATAGATCCAAAGGTCGTTAAATTTTTGCTCATTAATTAGACAGATAAAGTCTAGATTATTATTTAACGGCCAAAAATCTCTGACACTAGGGTTTAGCACCTTGGCCTACCTATAGATATGTATATACATAAATATAAAATACCTTTGTTTTTACGTATTTGTGTGAATTATAACTTCTGTATCAAGTTTGGGGGTAGCTCGCGTGTTGCTGAGCGGAATTTTCTATGTCGCCACATTCGATGCCAATAAAGTTTTGAAATTTTTAGAGCTCTCACGCAATTTAGGTCAGTATTCATCATTAACCTACTTTAGTAATATAGGTAAACTTAAGCCGTATTTCTCAGTGCAAGGTTGCCATAAAGTGTAAATTTATTAGTACAAATTCCGTTTATCTTATCTTTAAATCCACTGGGATATTACGGAAATATGTTTGATATTAATTTCACCTTATTTCTAGACCTCAGCTTGGGCCTAGGCCTCTCTACCATCCTTCCCATGCCATAGGCAAATATTTTTCATGTGGCAGCACTTCTAAAAAAAACACGTATAAAAAGTGGCTTCAGTAATACGCTATTTTCTATCATTTTTTCAAGGTTTATCTTGTTGATATAGGCCTTCTGTAAATACCTGTATCTGTAAATATATGAGGCCTTCAAGTGGCCTAAAAACTCTGACTTTAGGGCTGTCTGCCTGCCACTCAATCCATTCTACAAAATAGAGACTTACCTGCCTTTTTCTAAATATACTTTTAGCATCTAAAAGATACTTATCAGAGAATTGGCTACGATAGATTATACTTGGATTTGGAATGGGCAAGCACCGGGCCTACCATCAGGCCAACGATTAGCTCGTTTAATATTTTATTTTAAAAAGTTGATAAATCAAGTAGGTAATCACAGTTACTTGATTTATCAACTTTAAGCTTACGAAAGACATAATTAAAATATGGTGATTTATTTCAGTTTCACTATGAAATGCGCCAGGCTTCAACTTCAAGACAGATTTAAACCCAAGATAAAGCCCGATTTGCAAGTATGCTCAGCGGTAGAAAATCCAAGGCGGTACTGCCAGAAGCGCATGGTGAACCCTGAACACGAAGAGGATCCGAGGTGGACTGATGTCTATGAAAGGTATAATACTTAGCTGTATCTTTGTATAAACAAGTTTAATTTTTTTTTCGGGTTAGATTTTCGCAATGATTCGCATACTCAATTCATAGAACAATCTTTTGTTATTATAGATTTCATTGCAATCCAGAAATCAGCAGACTAAATACACTCGACAGTGCCAGAGGAAATCCCGACTCTTCTGACCTCTTCCTTACGGTCCAAACTCTAAGATTCCAAGGTGACGTTGACAAAACGAAGAAATCTCGAACAAATTTCAAGTACAAGATACCTACGGATGGCGCTAAACACAGAATGTTTGTCAAACAAGCTATCGACAACGAGTACAGTGACGACGGCCGGTCATCTCAACTAACCTGCTACTATTTCGACGACTATGTCAAATATTTGTTCAATAATGACAAATCGAGACCCAATTCGGGAAAATCCAGTATATTTCTCCAAGGGTTGAGCAATAAAAGAGAAAATAAAGCTACACAAGTCGACTCCGAACAAACGGGAGGTAATAAAATATCGCAAAAACACGATTCTAAACTCAAGAGTTTTTTGAAAAAGAGCCATAAACAAGAGATCTTCGATGAGATAAGCGACGGTGATGTGGAAGATACGAAAATTAGTTACAGCAACTCTGGGAAAAGAAAGAGTTTGACAATATCGAGGACTCAGAGCCCGGAGACGGTTCACGTGATCAGAGTGGACGTGGTCTGCAACCACAGCGGCACCTCCGCCCGCTCGGGCTATGAAGACAAAAAACTAGACTGCACCTCCGACATTGACTTTGAAAACATAAATGCGAAAGGATCCCATTTCTCAGACAAATATTTGCTAACAAATACGATTAAAAAACTGGACGAGAGTCTGTCCGGTGCGAAGGTGACTCTGCTCTGTAAAACTTTTAAATTGACAGCGAGAGCCAAAACGAGCTCGACGAATAAGCCTAAAACAAACAGTTCAGATGAAACGGTCATACCCAAGGAGTCGAAAAAAACTGGTAAAAACAAGAGCAGTAAAATTAAAGTCCGAAAACAGATTAATTTCTTTTAACTTTTCCTTAGTAGGTACCTATCTAATTTTTATTTCTTCGACAAATACTGACATAAAAGTACCTACATAGGAAGTTGATCAAATATCTGTTAACAATTTGTTTGATAATACGAGTGTTTATAGTGACGATAATTCGGACTGACACAGATACCTGCGTACCCTTGGCGTCACTCTGGCGCCACCCTTGATACAAACGGTTCTCAAACTTTTTAATAATTGTAGAGAAAATATAAAAGTTGACTTATCGATGTATACTATAGATCATTTAGTCATTAATATTTGGTACGTAATAAAATTACTAAAAATTACTTATCGTATTGTAAGAAATAAAAGTTTTTGTTCTCACTAATTAGCGTCGCTTTGACATTACGCGTTCTCTCGTATGCACAATAAATCTTCTTAATTTTATAAAATTTCCGAAGGCTGTGTGAAATAATATTTTTTTTACTTAATTATGTATGTATTACTAGCTGATCGACTTACTATACGCAGTACTACTTGGCCAGCTGTCTCGCCTTATTCCGTATTTCAACTCTTTGTAAACATTCTTAGTAGACTTCTAAGTAGGTACTTAGCTGCGACATTATAAGGACCTCCTGTGCAAATTGCATGCTTCTAGACACCAGTTTTAGCGGTGTTATAATTTAGTCGTTAGAGTTAATTAGATAACATTCAAAAGATTCTCAACTTATTCATATTGATTGATATTCATATTGAGCGAAACATGTTTTTCTATTTAATGCTTTTACATTGCTTAGTACCTGTGTGTATTAAAATTAAAAAACTAATTAATTTTATAAAAAAAATAATTTTAACATTTTGAATGTGATAATCTTTGAATAAATAAAGTATTCGATGAAACTTTTTTCATTTCGAAACACTAGTCCCGGGGCTGTAAAGCTAATTAACTAATTGCTACTTGTAGTTTTTGAAATGCATGTATGTGATTTGGTCTTTTATGGTGATAGAGATATATATTTTCATGATTTCTTGGTATTTATAAATTAATGATTAAATTTTATTAATATATCTAACGGATAATAGTCACCATATCGAAACTAATGATAGATACCCATTATAAGACCATGATAATTGCTTAATATATGAACGCAAAGCACAATAAAATATGTACCTTGAAACAAAGTTTGAGAAACTGTGGAAGCCACTAAAAAATAACACATAAATTTTTCACACACCCTGTGATTTGTGAGACGGAGCGCACAATCAATTTTGTTTAGAAAAAGAACTATTTAATTTCGTAAGTGGACTAAAATGCGTTTCGTAATCAATCTTTCTTTTTTGTGCATTCTCCATAATCACACCAATATTTTATAATTTTGCATTTTATATTTTTAGTGCATGTTGTTATTAAAATAATTCCAGCTCGTCGTTCGGTTGATTCTAGTTTTAAGTCATGAAAATAGACGCTAACTTATAGCTTTTCTCAAACGGTTTTCTCAAGAAGTAAAATTTAAAATGAGTGATGGAGAACTTAAGGGTGCTTCTCAACTGCTATTTTCAAACGATGTCGTCGCCCCTGATACGCCAGAAACATTAAGCCTCGTGTTCACTAGGGGACAAATGTCCTGCGACACGCTTCTTTAAAGACATCGTGCTAAGTCACGCGATGACGCCCGACAAATTGTCTCATGATCTTTTCATACAAAACAAAACATATCTTGTACGAAGTCGGCCGACGGACGGCGACGTCGCGCTATGCCTATACAGGGTTATTCATAAAGGGTATGCTAAGCCGAAAAAGGCACATAGTACTCATCATTATGAACAACTTTTACTACAGGACCAACTCGAAATTCGCGAAAAAAAAATCAGCTGTTCCATACATTTTGTCAAGTGTCATTGACATTTTTCTATGGAACAGCTGAATTTTTTTCGCGAATTTCGAGTTATTCCCGTAGTAAAAGTTATTCATAATGATGAGTACTATAAGCCCTTCTCGGCTTAGCACACCCTTTATGAATAACCCTGTATAACTGGAGGACGACACGCGTTGCCGGCGATTTGTTGTTTAATGAATACGTGGCTTTATCTGCTTATATCGAGAAACTACCCTACCACTTACCATCGCTTCAGGTTTCTTGAAAACTAGTTTAAATTATCAAAATGTCCCTAACCATCCAAATGATCCAACATTCGAAGCCACCGGCACAGGGGTTAGGGAAACCTAAGTATCTAGAGGTATATATAGCATATATGGCTACTGCCTAGTCAGTAGTCTTAGCAGCTACTAAATATTGGCTATATACATATTTAACAATCACCACACGTATTTTTTTGTTTCCCCTTATTTAACATAGTTTTTCTTGGCAGCCAAAAAAAAGCTGAAGCATTCCAAAGTTTCACGTGCCATTTCAATTTAAGTTTTCAAGCCATCGAGTAGGTACATTATACATTCATGTTTCTTAGGTACGAACTATTTGCGCGTTACAGTTACCCTAAGTTTATTATAGTTTGGTGTCGGACGCTACCAGGGACCGAGTTGTACTGCTTAACTTAATTACTGGCGGATCGCGTGCTACATAATTATCAAAGCGCAACGTTCACTTGTCGGTGAGACGGATATACATTCAAACAGTAAGACAGTTGTAATGAAAATAATTCACTCATTTGTCACAATCGTCACAAGCTCTTTTTAACCGCCTTCAAAAAAGGAGGAAGGTTATCAATTCGTCTGTATGTTTTTTTTTTTATTTATTTTTTTTTATGTTTGTTACCTCATAACTTTTGACTGGGTGAATCGATTTTGATGATTCTTTTTTTATTAGAAAGCTGACGCTTTCCATTTGGTCTCATTTCAATTTAGTCCAGTTCTGATAATGGTATCCATGAGAAAACCATATAAGTCTTAAATTTGCATTAAGTACGTGCGCGACAAATAGATGAATAACTCAATAGTCGGTCTTTTGAAGTCGGTTTTTGTTTTTTGTTTCGTAAAAAAAAAACATACAGACGAATTGATAACCTCCTCCTTTTTTGAAGTCGGTTAAAAATAATGTTCTTGTTAGTCTTGCCCGTCCCGCTGTCCTGTTTATGTGTGTTTGTGTCTGTATGAGATTAAAAGTCTTGAACCAGTTTTTAGTGTGGTATTGAGCTGTTTGATAATATTTTTTTGTAACTCTGATGAAAATGAAATAATGGTGCCATGTAGGTAGATGATTGGAGATTGAAGGTGACCATAGGAACTTTTCAACGAAACCGGAAAGCCCCGTGTGGTGTTTGGGCTCGTTTAATTTGTCTTGACGATTATTTTTTATTTCTGGGCATTTAATTAAAAGTTTATTTTTTAATTACTTATATAATTTATTTTTGCCATCAACGACAATGAACGGATTTTGGTTACTTTTCATTTGGCTGTGGTAACTTATGAACTTAGGTAAGTTCAAAGGTTAGGAAAGGTTCAAGTTAGGTAAGGTCTTTGTGTGAGTTTTGACAACATACTACGAGTATAATTAGCCAATTTGAACTATATGGACAGTTTAGACTCATCGCTCTTCATAACTGTTTCTACCAGTTTATTTAACTCCACTCATGTTGATCTTATGTTTGTTTGTTTAGGTCAAATGTTGTTAGGCCATTTGACCCCTATAATTATGGCCACAAGTACGTTTAAAACGTGATTTATTTAAGATTCAACTATTATTCAATCTGTGTACTAGCGTCACGTGCAATGCAGTACGTAGCTTCTAGTGGATTCGTAGGATGTAAATGCTTACATCCTACGAATCCACTAGAAGTTTTGGTTTTACACAGGATTATATAGAATTTACATATATGTATGTTACGCCAAATAAGGGGTCATAGTATGATTAAGAACGACTTTTGCTGGACCAGTCCCGAAAACGCCAAAAAAACAGCCATACATTTGGTCAAGTGTCATTGAAATTTTCCCATGTTAATTTTTTATCGATTTCAGAATTGGTATGGTACCTACTAAAAATCCTACTAATATTATTGTTCAATGATGACTACCTTAAGGTATTTTCGGCTTAGCATGCCCTTTTGTTATAACCCTGTCTAGCGTGTCGTAAGAAACCGTAATTAACCTTTTTCGCGTGCCAACGAAGAATCCGTATTCTGTATTTTGGTGTTGATGATGATGATGATGAAAGTAAAACGTACGGTGTGTAAGTATTTCGAGATAAGTATGGTGTTTTTCACGGCTTCACTTGAGTAGATATACCTACCTTTATACAGGTAGTAAAAGAAACCCAATAAGTTTGATAAAATGAATTAATTGAAAAGCAAATAATCTTGCACATCTTGCTTTGAATCAATTGCATCTTACAATAAATAAGTATTTTTTTAATATAAAGAAAAAATGGTTTTATTGCATTGTCACCGGAGTTACCAACCTATACCAAATTTCGGCACAATTTTCATCGGGAAGTGGTTCAAAATTAAGTTGCAAGATTCCACCCGAACAAATATAAAAGTTACACAAACTGCAAGTCAAATATACTTTTAATAAAAATACTTTTTCATATTATAATGATGTGTAATTTTACCTTAATTCTCGGTTTTAGCAGTACCTAATAGGTATTATAACTCTAGTACTTTTAACTGTTTCTATCGGCACTTTTATGTATTGTTTAAATAAATCTGCTTTCTGGGTCACTATTCTATGTTTTTATCTGTAATACTTTAATTGTGTTAATATAAGTTTATGTAGTAGTATAATTCTAATCATGTTTAAATTCATAAATTTGTTTTTTACTGGTTTTATTTAAGTTATTAATGGGTAAAATTAAATTAAATGATATTAAAGTCGCTTAATACAACTAAACTAATCTAAATTTGTTTGTATTCGTAAATGACACTGTTGTCAAATGACAGAAATCAAGAGTACAAGAAACCATTCACACTGAACTGTGAAAAAAATCTTCCGTCCCTTTGCAAGTAACTACCTAATATAGGTACTTCCTTTCGGCCGGGGTCGAAATTGCGACGGGAAAAATGACGGAAGGGTTGTTTAAATTTCTGTTTGACTCTTTTTAATCGTTTTAATTTTGTTATCATTTGTCGTTTACTGTGAGTGCAAAACGGACGTTTATGAAACGGCCCTGAGGAATGGCCGAGGTATCCATTCAGAAAATCATTTCTGAAGATGCTTCTACATACTTAACTGAAGCTTTGATGTCTAGGAAGATCAAAGTTGATACAAGATGATGAGAATAATCATAATAAAATGGTTATTACCCTTCATCTAAAATTAATACTACTTAAGAAACTTACTATTTACCTACTGCAATAGTAACTACGGACTTTTTGGTTGTACTCGTATAATACGTATTACTTTTTTTTTTTTGATGAGCTTTGGTTGATTTTTAATGTATTGTCTTTCGTAGTAAAACGGAGTAATGTGGAATGATCGGGGCTCGCAACAGCATGACGCGGCGACCACCCATCGGCACTGGGCAAGATCACAAGCAGGAACCGCTATGATTAACGAGCCGAACGGAAGCGTTTCCGAATATTAATTTGTAGTGGAGGTCACCAGCCACCACTGGTTGGTAAGTGTGACACGCGGCGAAAGGATTGGCACCCCATGGCCCTCCACCCCCGCGATGGGGTGAAATGTGTGTGCCGAATTTATAGGTGTGAGAGATGGAACTTCAGGGTAGCTAAAGGGTGAGGAGGACTTCGGACCTCCCTCACTTGGGGGGTTTACAACCCCCCAATCTGCCCTAGTCCGGCAACCCCGCCCGCGGCGCCCGGTCCTGTCCAAGCGATAAGAGGGAAGAGGGGAGACCGTCAAATGGACGTTTTACGCATAATTTAGAGAAGCAAATGGATTCGAACAGTCTCCATACACCATAGGTACGTATATCGCAGCATTAATGTGTTGATTCGCCCGGAATATTGGCTTGGTTACTTTGAATTTGAGACCGTAAAACACGGTCTAAGTTTCACTCTCGAATTAACTTGCTGTTATCTACGGACTCATTATATCAACCTAGTGCATATTACCAATAATATATCTGTGAATTATTCTATAGTTTCAATGTTCATTTACTTACTTTGTAAGTAATAACGTAATATGTCAGTACTTTACTATTTATAAGATAAGATATATTATGCAGTTGGTTGTATAAGTAACTTGGTGTGTGACTTGTATTTACGTGTATAACGCCGGACCTCCATAATTATTACGACGCTTGGTTTCGTAAAACTTGTGTGAACTGAACACCCTTACTTCAGTAATATCGTTCAGTAAGTGATAACTACCAAAAACAATCCGGCAGGGACTTTACAGTTACGTCGTGTGTATAAAACAGTATTTTTATGTTTCTTTACTGGTAAAACAACGCCGTGAACTAGCAATTGCAAAAGTTTACGAATTAAAGGAAATATAACCTCTTTTGCTATGCCGGTAAGAGTGACATTGGACTGAAGGTTTTCATTTCACAAAAGTAGGAACCATGTTAGATACGATTCGAGTATGTAAAATGTACAATGAATTAGTGGAGTATTATTTTTACTACGTTTTTGCAGTATTATGCAAAGTGTTGATTTAGGACGTTCAAGGAATAGTTTTTGCTATTTCATAAGCTGTAAAGGAACTGTATGCTTACAACGATTTGGATCTTTAACAGTGAAGGCTTAGTGTCGAAATTAGTAGTTTTTACAGGAACAATTAAAAAATATGTTTTATGAAAAGTTGGTCAATATGAAGAAGGTACGTTCTTACAAGACACGTGGTTGGAACATTTTGTTCAAAAATTGAATGACATACTTTTACTTCAAAATCTAAAATTGGATTATAAATAGACGAGATAAATCAAAGATAAATATCAGTTGTCAATCTTCATAAATTTTCAACGTGATTTTAAAGGATTAAACACTAACATAGTTCTAAAGCCTAGAAATGGTAAAATCAACGTTAAAATAAGCACGACAGTTTAGTATCGAGCGTAATTGAAAGCTAAGTTATTTTTACTTTTGTCCTTGTATTTCGTAGGTCGACACTTTCCTCGACTAGACCTTTCACAGACCCTTTTTGTGTCGATCCGAGTAGGGCTAGTCGATCTTCCAGGAAAGCCAGCTCGCTGACTCCGGCACAAGCTTTCCAGAGCATGCTCCGTGATCTGAGGATCAGCATGCGTTGTTCTGCCACGCTATTGCATTCCAGCAGCATGTGCGTAGCCCTTTCTTCTATCTCGTGCAATTTCACATATTAAGCCTTATAAACCGTAATAGTAAAATGATACGTAATAGCACGATATTGTCAAATATATTTTTGTTTTTACGAAAAATATGAACATTTTTATGAAAAAAATATTTGCTCGAGGAGTAAAAGAAACACGCTCTAAACATGTTTTTGTGTTTGTCCCTAAGTATTTTTAAAATTATGAATCGGTATAAATAGCAGCCGAGCAGCACACCGGGTACTACGAGTAAGTCTCGGACGGTGTTTTAGTGCAAATTTCTGTATGGTTTTAAATAAAATATTATCTACTCTGCGCTGACAGCACTGTCTTTTTTAGAATCAAGCTCATTTAGCACAATCGCCTCAGTGAAACAACAACGCCGCAAGAAGCCCGATACATGTCGTTCACAACCCGTTGAATTTTTAACATCACGGTACCCTTTTCAATTACGCATTGAAAATAGGGTTACTTCGCTGTCCAACCTCGGTTGACAATCCTTTTTGCGCCGTTTAATTATTCAGGTAAATTTCTTAATTTAGATGTGAGAGTAAAAGTATCGTCTGAGTGGCAGACGCTCGCAGTCAAATTTCAGACTAAAATGACAAATGGAACAAACAAAATTATGTGAAACTTAGTTTTAGCGTGAAAAGGTTCATGATTGATGTGTCGTGCATAAATAATGCGGGAATTGTTTGGTTAAATACCTGGACGCGGCCAGAGAGGATGCGATGGCGTTTACCACGTTCTGGTAACCTGGTAATCTCGTCTGGCAATTTTGTAGCTTTTATGTATTTTTATGATCTCGAAAAAAATACATAAAAGCTACAAAATTAAAAAGCAAAACAGCTGTCACAAAGCAATGATGGCGAAGATCATTTCTAGAGTTCTGAATCTCTTTCGGGGAAGAACCCTTAAGGCGAGACCCGTGCGTCTGTCTGTCTGTCTGTATGTCACAGCTAATCATCTCAGGAACTATAAAAGCTTGCAGTCTGAAAGGCAAGACGCTAGATAATGTTAACCGCTACAACTCTTAGATAACAAAACATGCTGAGAAATAGGTTAACCAGAAAATTGGGTCCTAAAATGGGAATCTAAAATTTTTGAGTCAAGCAATGTGGTCATGTGGGGTATCAAATGAAAGGTAGCTATTTGGACATATTAAAATAATTATTTTTCAAGGTTTAATCAAGCACAGTTTTTTTAATAGTAATTTTCATTTTCCTATTAGACTAAAAAAATCGGCCAAGTGATAAGAACCATTATCTATAAAAACGGCAAAAAAATCATGTACCTATAATATGTTGTATGGGAGTCTCCCTTAAATATTTATTTTATTCTGTTTATTATTATTTCTTAATATACTTTAACTTAAACGTGTCTAAATCTGATTTGATTTAACTAACTGAACACGTTAACCTGTGTATCTAACCCAGCTTTGACGTAAACTTACGTAGCGACTATTCGATAGAAAAGTGTACGCCATTTATGCCCGTCAGGGGCGCTCTTGACAGGCGTAAATGGCATACACTTTTCTATCGAATACTCGCTACGTAAGTTTACGTCGAAGTTGTGCTAGGCCTACTGGACGCATGGAGCGTAAATATAGCGTAAACGACGGTAATAGACCATCCATAATCTACTATGATGACGTAACCGCTGTCCCCAGAGTAACCTAGTTTAAATATCTTGGGTCCGTAATTCCACCAGACGCAAATTTGGAAGCAAAGTCTCGCATAGGTAAAACGTGGGATGGTAAAAATAGAGAAGTCTTATGGGTATTCTCTGCGATACCCGTGTGTCTGACGCCTAGCGCCTGTAATAACAAAAGGTAAAGTCTACAAGACAGGTGTAAGGCCTGCGATTCTTTATGGTGCTAACACCATACTTGACCATACAATCGTCTCCCGAAGTGTTTCTACTTCGGGATTTAATTACACATACAAAAGCTACTAGCATGCCAAGTTTCGTGCTTTCTGCCAGATATTATCGAACATTTTACTAAGAAGCCGTATTAAATAATTAGAGCCTATATAAATAATTATCTATAAAAAAATTGACTTAAATGTATATACTAGCTGCATCCGATGGTTTCAGCCGCTGTTTTTTTTTTTCTTTTAAATCTGCCCTGTATTTTCTGAAGTCTATTTCACTTACTAATCTGTAAAAAAAAAACCTATATGGGGTCGCTCTTATAAGAAAACAGAGCTGGCGGATCGATTGTTGTGTCTTGGAATACTAGGGGATCAGAAATTGTGAAGAGTTAGTTGAGTTTCACTTTCGCTGGTTCATCGAGTCGCCTTTATAAGAAACAGAGCTGGCAGATCGATGGTTGTATCTTGGAATACTGGAGAATAAGAAATTATGAAGAGTTAGTTGAGTTTCACTTTCGCTGGGTCATCGAGTCGCCTTTATAAGATGCCGAGCTGGCGGATCGATAGTTATGTCTTGGAATACTAGGGGATCAGAAAGTGTGAAGAGTTAGTTGAGTTTCACTTTCACTGATTCATCGAATCGCCTTTATAAGAAATAGAGCTGGCAGATCGATGGTTGTATCTTGGAATACTGGGGGATGAGAAATTATAAAGAGTTAGTTGAGTTTCACTTTCGCTGGGTCATCGAATCGCCTTTCTAAGAAACAGAGCTGGCAGATCGATGGTTGTATCTTGGAATACTGGGGGATGAGAAATTATGAAGAGTTAGTTGAGGTTCATTTTCGCTGGGTCATCGAGTCGCCTTTACAAGACGCCGAGCTGGCGGATCGATAGTTATGTCTTGGAATACTAGGGGATCAGAAATTGTGAAGAGTTAGTTGAGTTTCACTTTCGCTAGTTCATCGATCGAGTCGAAGTCGAGTTTATTAGAAACAGAGCTGGCTGATCGATGGTTGTGTCTTGGAATACTAGGGGATCAGAAATTGTAAAGAGATAAATGGGTTTCACTTTCTGGAATATTAGAGCTGGTACATCGATTTTTAGGTATTGAGATACCAGCGAGTAAGAAGAGGTAAAGAGCTGTTGCCGAATTCATTCGCCATTCATGCCAAATAGAGCTTTATCGATTTGAGCGTATATATTTATGTTAGATACAAAAGAATAAGAAGTAATAAAGAGTTGCCGTAGGCTGCCGCTTTCATACAAGCCAAATTTGAAACGACTGCATAATATGCTGTCGTTTCCGTAACAACTGAGCTGTGTGCCTAGCACAACTTTGACGTAAAAATGCGTAGCGTTTATTCGATGGAAAAGTGTACGCTATTTACTCCCATCAGGAGCGCCCTTGACGGGCGTAAATGGCGTACACTTTTCTATCAAATACTCGCTATATACGTATTTTACTTCAAAGTTGTGCTACGTACACTAGTTATTGATTTTGACGACATCGAAGTACCAGGGAATAAGAAGTGGTTAAGAGTTGACGAATGTCGCTTTCGTTACAACCGGTTATTGATTCTAAGGGTACTGAGGTACGAGGGAGTAAGAAGCACAAGTATGGTAAGTATGGTAGTATTGGACACCAATTGACACCATACTACCAACTCCATAATAACGAGATGAAAATGCTGCGCAGGTCGGGCGGGGTGACCGACTCGACAAAATTAAAATTAAAAAAAAACTGTCAAAAACTGAAAACTGGAACCTCTGAAACTGAAGACTCGCTTGTCGAGAGTTCTGAACCATCGTATTTTAATCAAGTGCGGAACCCTAAAATTGCATCTAGCACAACACAAATCACACAACAAAACAACACAAAAACCCTTTTTTTTTACTCTTTTTAATAATTTATTTGTATACAGGGTTATACACAAAGGATATGCTAGGCCAAAAAGAGCTCATGGTACTCATCATTATGAACAACTTTTAATATAGGACCAACCCGAAATTCACAAAGAAATATTAGCTGTTCCACACATTTTGGTGTGCGTCATTGTTACTAAGGATACAAAGTTGTGTCACTTGTACCATCAATGGTACAAATCAATGGTACTAATGACACTAAGGCTTTTTTCTAGAGATATAGAATAGGTGATTGTTTTACAAAAACAGATACAAAAACTACTATTTCATTTCATGCTCCTTGACGTATCCGTCAATAGCAAGACCACTATTTTATGATAAAAGTCAAGTGAGTATTTCTCATTATTCTATAATGAGAAATACTCTTCTTGCTGCAACAGAGAAACATCACCTGAAAATTTCAACTTTCTAACTATTTACGGTTCATGAGATACAGACTGGTGACAGACGGACAGACAGACAGACGGACGGACAGCAGAGTCTCAGTAATTGGGTCCCGTTTTACATTTTGGGTGCGGAACCCTAAAAAGTAGTACCTATGTAAAAAGTAAGTATACAAATCTGCAGAAATATACAGGGCAATAAGAAAAAGTATTTTTGTGTTTTGTGTATTTTTTTTTTGTCTTAGATGCAATTTTAGGGTATCGCGCTCGTTTAAAATACGATGCCTCAGAACCCTCGACAAGCGAGTTTTCGCTTTGACAGATTTGTCAGATTTGATTTGACAGTTTTATTTGGTTCCAGGATCGTCAAACCGTACGGACACCATACCGCTAGAGGACTATAAGTAAGGCCGTAGGACAGGGTAACGTACCGACGTAACCTGACGGTATCTGACTTTGAAATTTGAGCCTTATGTTGTGTGCCGTAAAGCAAAATTTCGAATGCCTATAAACATCATATGGCACGAGTAAAATTAATATACTTGCGATATTTTTGCTGCACAATTTACACTACAAGCGCAAGACTCGGCACACGTTGCTAAAAAAGCTTGCAAACAATACTTTTATTTTCAGGGTTCCGTACTCGAAGGGTACGCACTTTACTATAACTGTTTGACTGTCTGTCCGTCTGATACCAGGCTATATGTATATCACGAACCGTGATAGTTAGACAGTTGACATTTTCACATAATATGACGTATTTCTGTTGTCGCTATTACAACAAACAGGTACTTAAAAACATAAATTTTTTTTACATGCCTGGTGTGACAAACGGACAGACAGACAGACAAACATATGAACGGATAGCGGAGTCTGAGTAATAGGGTCCCGTTTTACCCTTTGGGTGCGGAACCCTAAAAACTATAAATTTCATCAAATATGTTCAGCCATTACGGAATTGAGGCACACTTGGCTCACACAATCGTCCAAACTCATACACAAACTTTTGTTACCCCTTTTGTTAAGTATACTCAACTACAGGCTTATATTTATTTAAACCTCTCCCAGTGTCTGTTTGTAATTACTCCAATCTTGGAAAGTGAGTATCACTTCCGTATGTTCGATTTAAAAAAAAACGTTTCGCACTCGTTGCTCCCACACTAGAATACTCTGTGTCGGGGATGCCATGGAACACACAGAGACAAGGACAATTAACACCCAGACCCAGAGAAGATATTTAAGTTCATCATTCAACCACCTGCCCGGCCGGGAATCGCACCCGGGACGTCTGGCTTATAAGGCGGATACACTTCCGCTGAGCCAAGCAGGTCAAGCTGAAATTTCATATACGAGTACTAGCTGTTCCCTGCCACGCTTTGCTGTAGATAAAAAAAAATTAAAAAAAAGTAGCCTATGTTACTTTGGGATAATGTAGCATTCGAATGGTGAAAGAATTTTTGAAATCGGTCCAGTAGTTTTTGAGTTTATTCCACACAAACATACAAAAATACAAATCTTTCCTCTTTTATAATATTATATTATAGTATAGAAGTATAGATGTACCTACTCGTATATGTAAAACTCCGTTGACATTGCAATAATATGGTGCCACAGAGCAGTTCTAATGATGGAACCAGAAGGTGGCCACAAGAACTTGGCAAAGAAACAGAGTACAGATGTCGTGTTTTGAATCGTTGGATTTATGTTGACAAGTAATGTTTAGGGTTTGTGTTGAGTCAAGTTCGAGTATGTCTAGCTAAATAATATCTAGGGTGTGATTATGGAGTCAAAAGGTGGCTATAAGAACTGTTTAACGAAACAAGATACCCTGTCGTTTTTGGGTTGCTGAATTCGTCCTGACGACATATTATATTTTTATTAATTTCTTGGATTTAAATAAAACCTAGTTTTTCCAAATATTTTTAATCTTTATCAATAATTACTGGCGGTGACCCGCTGTTTAACCCGCGCGATGAAGAAACACGGAGATGATAAAATATTGTTCTATTCCAGAGTATTAGCTATGTCAACGTAAAATTTTATCAAAATTAGTTACAGTAACATACACACAAATACACAAAAACTTTCACATTTATAATATGATAGTAGGTTTGAAAGTAGGACAAGCATTTTGTATTTAGGTTGAGAGTTCCCAACTACTATAAAAATCCAAACTTGACGTCTATAGTGCGACTTTCGCTCCTAAATCAGTGTACCATAAGTTTTCGTAACGACAATATTTTGACAAGAGTTGAAAGATATCTTAAGCTATTAGTGAATGCGAGTACTAAAAAGAAATATAAGCGACAATAATTTTCAGCCCGGACTGACCAAAGACTTCCTGCACCAGCATTTTACCCTTCAGTATTAAAATCCCCTGCTCGCCACATAATTACTGGCTTCGGAGGCCAGATCCACGCGTATAAGAGATACATATTAATACGAAAATTTAAGCCGGGCCGAGCATCGCAAGTATCTGCCTCCCCCGCCCGCCCGCCTAAGTCCGAGTGGGTCCCTGCGAGAGTGTGTGTCCAGCTTGTATGTGTGCACAAATTTCATAATAGGTGTGCTCTGTGTTGTACTCCGTCCAAATTTTACATCTCACATCTCTTGCGTACAGGATGATGTCTTGGGATCTTTTGATTTGGAGTGAAATATTGGATTTTGTTGAAACAAGCTTCTTCACATTAAATTTGTTGACTACGTATTTAAAATTTTAAATAGTATTGCTCTTGTTCTAGAGATCCTAAGAGGCACAATATTATGCCCTACGCGTTCTTTTGCTGCCTGCAAGCTTATGTCCAGCTGTGGACAAACATGAAATAGGCTGCTGATGATGATGGCTTTTGTATTCGAAACACAAAGGTGTTATCAGAATATTTTGAATAAATAAATAAATAAATAATAAAAAAAGAACTTTTCACTAAATAGTACAAAAAGTTGTTGATAAAATATTAACGTGTTAGTACAGTAAGTATGAACTAATATGAATTATAGTGTATTGAAACCGGCAAACATAACCTGATGAAAAGTTTAATGAAAGTATATTATGTACATATAATAATATGAATATGTTCCATACACTATTTACTGCTCACGTCCTACGGTTCTCGTAGGTGTGCTACGGAAAGAAATGATTTCAGTTTCCGTAGCAGTTATTAATAGGAAGGCCTTTTTGATATAAAGGTACTAGAATATGACAGCACCTTTATTTCTAATTAGATAATATCTAAACTACTTCTAAGTAACGTTATAGGGCTTGTAGGGTTATATTTAGCAAAACCAAAATAGGCCGAAAAAGGTCGCACTAGGATATGCGAGGTTACTCTTTGATTTCTGAGGTATTTTCTCAACATTCTCAAGAAGTAGAGGTGAAAAGTAATATGTAGCATGTTACTGATGGTTGTATTTTTTACTAACATTTAGTCTTGTCAATAGTAAGTCATTGAATGATTGGGTCTTATTCCAGATGACGCTTTAATTCAGAAAAGGAAAAATTGTGAAAGGTTTTTTTTTTCATTTAGCGAATTGTTACTTATCATGTTTCGGTCTATATAAAACACAAAAAAAAAATTGTTTCGATGCCTATTGCATAAAAACGTATCATAAAAGTAGATGGTAAAAAGATAAAAAAGCCTTGAAGTCGTTTTTTTATTGGACCAGTTGTCCCAGAAGTAAAGTAAATAGCATACGAGTAGTTATGACTTGAAAGAAGCAATACTTAGTAGTGGGACAAAGACGGCTGTTAGTAAAGACTAGGTGCGCCCCGCAGTTTCACCCGCTATCTTATACTTATTTATATTTTATGCAATACCTAAGTGACGAGACCAACAGCAGGAATCTTAATTTTTCCAGGACCAAAAGTAGTATATGTTATTATCTAGATTTAAAGCTATGTCTATACCAGATTTCACCCAAATCTGTTATATTAGTAGGACGATACATTTCATCATCATCATCACTGGCATCGCATTCTGACAACTGCAAGGCTAAAGCTTCTTTCATGTTTCATCAATCTTCCTTGTTCAGCACCAATTTATAATGATGCGCTTCCTCATCTTCAACAAAGACGATGATGTGTATACAAAAAGTGTGCGCGAAAACAACAACCAAACGTCGTTTATCGGAAAGTGATCAGTAAAGTCATTACATGCCTGACATTTAGGCGGAAAATCAGTAAAATCAATAAACCGGCCGCAAATCGGAACACCCTGCGGCTAGCGTACTTATGGACATGCGTGCGCTACCTACCCATAGCCATACCCGGCGTTATTAATTTATCTCTACAGAACTAACCATCGCCCAAGAGGGGCCACCCCCAACCTACCTCGCTGTTTAAACATTGCCAAATGAGTATGCAGAAGATTCTACCTAACATATGGCCGTACACACCCAGCCCTCTAAATTACTTGAGCCTTAATTAAAAGCGTAGCATTCTGTTCATGACAAGTATTCTAAGCGCGGACCCTGTCGTGACCTCCGATAGTGCCGCACCGAGTGAATGTCGCTGTGACGGTTTGCAATTACAGTTTTGGATTTCATTCGAATTACATGCGAGTGTTAGATTGTATGGGATAGCTTGAGGATGCGGGGTAACTATTTCCGCTGCGACATGTCAACCTTGGACATGTGTTGTATGCTATGAGTGAGAATTTTTATGGTTGTTTCTTGATAGAATTAACCCTCGACTCGAAAAGGGCATTATAAGTTTGAGACGTTTGTGTGTTTGTGGCATCGTGGTTTTCAAATGGGTAAATCAATTTGAATGCGGTTTTTGAATTTTAAACCAGGTTGCCAATGCAATTTGGTATGGTTGTAAAATAGCCAGAGCAGACAATGCACTATATTACTGTACATCTACTATACTGTACTGTACTGTACTGTGCAAGTACGGTAATATAGATATGACGAATCTTTTGAAAACCTTTTGTTGCGATGTTTTATACAAGTACTAGCTGACTCCCGGTGGTTTCACCCGCTTTTTTTTAACTTTTTAACCTTCCCTGTATTAGAGCAAACAAAACAAAACAAAAACCAACAACAAAGATCGGACCACAACCTGAATTCTGAACACACCTATAAATATTTGACAACCTAGTGACACTATTTTTTATTTCTAAAAAGACAAAAGAGATCGGATATCTCGAGTTAACCGTACCAAACATCAAATGTTTCACAGGAACAGTTTGTATTGGAAAATTAAATTGTTGATTTTAATATTTTTCTTTACTTATTATTAATGTTTCTCACCGTTTAAACCTTCCCTGAACTTTCACAAATATTTCAAGATCAAAATTCGCGAAATCGGTCCAGCCGTTCTCGAGTTTTAGCGAGACTAACGAACAGCGATTCATTTTTACATATAAGATTTTGAGCTAATCCGAAGAATTGTTTGACTTACATTTGTTTTTACTAATTTATATTTAAAAAAGATAATTTTGCCACAATAAAATAAAAGTTGGGAAAAAAGAAAAATAAATAATAAGTAAATCATTCTTTATAGCATTTCTTAACAACACTGAACCCGAAATGTCTGTCCACTAGTCTGTCAAGAGTCAATTTTCTCAGAGTTCATGCATCCGAAAAACATTACCCTCCTTCTTGAACAGGCGGATAAAAGGAGCTAACAATGTTACGGGTAGAAAAGGTCGAGAGCAGGCCCGTCCAACATACGGCCCCCGGGCCACCATGCGGCCCGCGTAAGTCCTTCGTCCGGCCCGCGACCTGGTTAAAACTTAAAAAAATATTACTAAAATATATTATGTAGGTAAATTTTTTAATAAATGATTTGGCATATGTAAAATACCGTTGTATTTTATTTGACCATGAAATTTGTTTTGGCCCGCCACGATTACAAAAATATTAAAGCTGGCCCTTTACAAAATTGTGTTGGACACCCCTGGTCGAGAGGATAAACAGTAAGGCTTGTAGCAAAACGACAACTCGCAGTCTACGTACACACTTATGTGAACTTTTGTATGCCTTAAGTGTGTTATTATGCCACAAAACTTCGAGGCAACTGAACGAGTTTGAAGGATACTTGGTATGAAGGTAGCTTATTTCTTGGATTAACCCAACTACATTTTTGTATCTCGGAAAATTCACGTTTTCTGTTGGCAAGGGGATAAACTGTAGAGAGTTGAATTTTTTTTATAAGTTTTCCGGATATTTTTTAGTTACTTGAAGAAACTACTTTGTGTTTAAACGACTAAATCGAAATTAGCAGTGATCAACTAGGAAAGTAATTAATTTTCGTATTATATTTATCATTATACTCTACACGACGAAACATTTATTAAATTTCGGCACAATTAGTTTGTAGAAAATTCCTAGATCAGGCTTTTAAATGCGGCTAATGCCCATAATACCTTTGATCAAATCTCAAATGAAGCAGCAAAACTGTTAACCAAACATAACTATACTTTCGACAACCGCAAACTTTGTCTGAATGAAACCAAGTCAATGTCCGCGGGAAACGTTCACAACAAACAAGCTTAATAACTGGAGTTCCATTCACAAGTTGCTAATCTTCGCAGACTGAGACAGAAGCTATTTTTTGCTTCTTCCATTTCGTTACTTGAAGCCTCACGGATTTGCTCGCTATTCTACAGAAACTTCTTTTTCTATGATAAACTTGCGTTTGACCGCCATCTCGCCTGATGGTAAGCAATGATGCGGTCTACGATGGAGCACGCTTGCCTAGAAGAAACCAATTCACTCTCGACTTAAAGACACATGCTTTAGAATTATAGAAGAACTGTGAACGTGTCGGGGATAAAAGAAAGCATTAGTATCTGTTAAGATTATAGTTATTCATGTAGGGTTATGAATACCTTTTTGAGATGAAAAATACCCTTTTTGTAGTTCAGGCGACCTACATAAGTGTCGGCGACGCGGGAAGCAGGACGCGAAGCGAGAGCGGCAAAACGCGGCGGACGGCACTACGCCGCGTGGCGGCGGAAACGCTTTCTTCCGCGTTGCACCTCTACGAAGCCATGGCACAAGAACACATTTATATCATTCCGGGAGGTAGGAGCACTTTTCTAAGAATAAAAACTAAATTTAGCACCTAATAAGTGAGAAGGCCGGATGACATTGCGAAGACGGCAGGAAGGCAGTGGACAAGACTGGAACAGGACCGGAAAGGACGGCGCGCTGAGTAGGAGACCTATACTTAGAAGCACAATCTTATAAATTCTCGGTTCCAATTATAGGAATTATTTATAATCTTGTCTAATTACCTACTTCCTGACTTATGGCGCTAGGGAACGCAAAGCTGAAGAGAAAGGACAGCCGTGTGTGGATTATGCGAGACCGTGGATTTCGTGCCGCTCGCGCTAGTCAAACAAAAAACGACCTTCTTCATCAAAATCAGACTTAAATAATTTAAACTTTTGATTATATAATCAAACAAAATGTTTAACTAGATAAAGATGCCTGAGTTCAATAACTATTCATTGACTAATGAATTTCGAGATTTCAGTCAAACGTCAAGGACTGAAGGTCTACTATCGCACTGTAGACGCGCTCGCTACGCGGCCCGCTTCCCGCAACGATGGCGCGCAGTCTTGCCCGTACTTTATGTTTCTTGACTACAAGCTATTTGTAGCTTGTAGTCAAGAAACATAACTACATGTTTCCGGGGTTCAAAATGAGCTTTTTTTTGTAACTTAGAATATTAACATAGCTTGACGAGCGCGACAGTTACTAGAACCATGGTTCATTTGCTCGGCCGAGTGTATCTGTTAACTGTATCGCCACTGTACTCGTTACGTGTAAGCAACCATTAAGATATAACAAAATGGAGTCTACGTACAAACTGTAGCAGTTACATTACTGATAATGAATCATTGATGGTTTTATCGAACAGTATTTTCTGTTTTGTGACAATTTCTTTTTTGTTAATATTTTTTTCATGTGCTTTTACTTTTTGTTTCTCGAGCGTCGAGACGAATTCTGATTCGAAACAAACCTTTTTCTGGCCAATAGTAAACTAATAATCATACGATTTTCTTAATTAGTTTATTAAGATAGATCCTTTTGGTAACAGTTTATGTTTCTAGTGCGTTTAAATTTTCGTACCTTTAATTTTCAAAATATTTTCCTTGTTCAAATATGTAGTGCAAAGAACTCTCATGCAGTCACCTAAAACATTCACTAAGTTTTATTGCAACATAAGATAATACTAGATATAAGTACTAGATACTCGTACTATGTATTTCTTGAAATTGATTTTGACGGAAATAAATATGATAGGTACGAGTAGAATGAAGTTTTTTGCAACTTTCATTTACAAGATAATAATGTAAATAAGGAATTATTCAACATACGATGTGTTTTATATTTCGATCAATGATCTAATGATTTTATATAGCAAACTTTTTTCAAGTCGTTTTTCATTAGATAAATACGAGTATAACTAGGTCGATTTACGATATATTTCACAAGTATAATTAAGAAAGTCGTTACTTTAGCTTTGATGCACGCAAGTGTTGCCAGCTCTACTAAAATGTCGAAATCAGCTCGTTTTAACATGTCCACTGAGCACAGAGCTGGCCAGAAATTGTATAAAACGTGGTCGAACACAATTTCCATCGCCGAGGGAATTTGCACAAGGAGGAACAAGGAAGATGCGGGGGCACCCCTTTCTCTGCGGGGTGAGGCGGGCGGGGCAGGTGGGGTTGCAGGGGGGCATGGAACGGACCCTACATACGTAGGGTAGCCTGTTTACAGCCAGGCACGCACGCCGCTCTGTTCTACAGAATCAGGGCTGAGCCGGACACCCAGGGCTGCCGACTGCACGTTTTCATAATTTGAGACATTTTGACCAAACTTCAAAATATACAGTCGATTTAAAATTTGATCATAGCTACGAAAACCTCAATGACGTAGCAATCCTCCTTTATGGTGGTCGTCGTATTTCTGTGCTGATAGGGCAGTATGTCATCCTTTCGTGCCAAGTAATGAAAACGTTGTGATACGTTGATCTTTATCAATACTTTTAAATTGAACGTTGCGTACATTGGTAGAATCTCATTCCAAAAAAGCGTCGATTATGATATCAAATATGGATTAGCTGGTACACAGTGTTACAAGCATAATAAGAAAAGAAAATAGGAACAAAACAAATAACACTCTTTGAACCGAGATCGAATCATAAAATAAGGAAAATAAGAAGTATCGCTCTTGTTTATGCTATTATAATGTTACAGCGAAAAACGTCGACTACCGTCAATACCGAACTTAGTCTCAGCTTTCTACAAGCATCTCCAGCACCGCCAAGTCACAACAGTCGCTCTAAGAGAAAAAAATAAAAATATTTTAAAATCCAATTTAAAATATTCAAATAGTCTTGAATAGTTCGAATTAACCCTAGCGGGCTAGTCGGTAGTAGATGACGCAGGGTGGTAGGGGCGAGTTCCACCGGCGGGCGGCGGGGGCGGCCCCCTCCCCGCCGCCGGCCAGGACGCGGCCGGTAACACGAGTGCCTATGCGAGGCATGTATCTTGGACCAGATATAACAGAGAAGTAGCCCCAGTACCAAGCTTGGAAAGGACGCTGGGGATGTTGCTCTACTTTAAAACTTTCACTTTCGTTTGGGGTCAGAGAAAGTGATCTTGAATGGGATTCAGTTTCGTTTTCAGTTTCAAGGTTCATGTTAAAGTGATAAATTGCGGAGTATCGTAGTTGAGTGTCATGTTGCTCTCTTCTGGCGCAGGCACAACTAAATACTCGTATTAGGTGTTTTGTGACGTAAATATGACATAGCAATGCTGTTTACTAGATTTATCATCACCTTGGCCTGTGCCCATCAGTCTTGTGTATCATATACTCGTACCTGCCGATATTTTAGAAAAATATTTTTTTTTTTTTTGTACCGAAATACCTTTATAAACATTTGATGTCCACATCTCAGCAAACATTTAACAACTAAACATTCTTTAAGTCTTTAAAATCCTATAACGAACGGACTAGGAGTATTTTACGAAGAACCCTGATTTTTGATTGTAACCTAAACTAATCATATTGTATAAAATTCGTAATACCAGCCACTTTCAACAAAATAAATATATTAATACGAGACAAAACTTGTAGGCTCACCATGAAAACACTAAGCTTGACTAATTTAGTCTTTACTTTACTTTAAAAATCCTTATTGTACATTTCTTTAAAATCTGCGAGCAGAAAACACAAGCTATGAAATTGTAAAATAATATATTAAAAGCCAGACATTCTATGTATAGTTTCTTAACATCGATCAAGTATATAATCCGACTTCGGTGTTTCTTAATGAATAAAAAAAATAGTTTTGATTTTTTTTTACATGTTAATTTGCCATTTTTTGGCAACTGTTCCATTCCAACTGTTCCCAATTTTCTCTGTTATCAGCTATTCTGGTCCACGTTGAAATTGTAAAAGAAAGTAGAGCATACTGCGGGCCGAAGCACAGCTATTTTACATGTGCGCTGTGGACTATAGCTGGCCACCCTACGTATCAGTAGGTAGGGTGCCGTGGAAATAGGTTTCCGACGAATACATTTTCACCGGTTTGTGTGCCTTAGAATACGAACTTTCCATTTCTACGCGAAAATCGAACTTGGCGTACTTCACTCCCTTTTGTACAGCAAAAGCTAAAGTTCGCAGAGCAATGAAAGAAGAAAATGAAAAACTGTAAAATATGAGAACAATCAGAGAGTCAACTCGACCGTTTAGAACTTTAGACCGTTAAATGTTTATAAAAATCAGAATCTCACTCAACAACAAATGAAAAGCAATACTGCATTACACTTTGTAAAAGATTACAGGTTTTTTTGAAGTCAAAACGGCTAAACCAATCGTGATAAAATTTGACGGAAACTAAACAAACATGTATCATTTCGACTCTGTGACGAAAAACCGTGATGATGAAAAGTACGAGGGCGGGTCAATAAGTCCGTGACTTTTTGAATGAAACACAAGTTTTTATATGAAAAGTTACTCTATTTTTCAACATAGTTTCATTTGAGTTCTATACACTTAGTTCAACATTTCTCCAACTTTTTTATCCCTTCCGAAAAATATGATTTGTCGAAGTCATCAAAATATGCATTTCTTCGTGAGATGACTTCGTCGTTGGAGTCAAATCTCTTTCCACCGAGCCTGTTTTGACTGCTGTTTCGTCCACGGTTACCAAACGGTACAAAAACTCGTCCAAATTGAAGTTGGACAACGCCAAACATACCTGCGAAATTGTCACATGGTTGCGTTTGTGGGCAATTGTGAGCAAACGCGGCACCCATCTTGCGGAAACCTTTTTATATCCAAGTGATCATTTAAAATTGAAACCACTGAGCCATGTGAGATGCCTATGGCTTCCACAATCTCTATCACTCTCAAACTCCGATCCGCAAAAACCATATCGTGAAGTTTTACAATCGTTTCGGGTGTACAGACCTCAACTGGGCGTCCAGAACGTTTTCGGCATCTTCCGTGCTTGTAAGGCCACATCGAAATTCAGTAAACCATTTCTTTACCAAAATGGAAATGGAAATGGATGGTGCAGTGACCCGCCCTCGTAGCTTATGTGTTAATCCAGGGCTTAAGCAATCACTACTTCGAATTTTATGAAAATCAGTTTAGTGGTTACGGGCATACGTGGTAACAAAAACAAGCAATAACACACGCACACACAAATTTTCGCATTTTTAATCCGGGGCTCTAAGAAAAAGGTACGCTAAGCCGAAAAGGGCTCATAGTACCTACTCATCATTATGAACAACTTTTACTACGGGACCAGCCGTAATGTTGTCAATGAAACCGTCAATGACACTCAACAACATGTATGGAACTGCAGATTTTCGCAAATTCTAATTTGGTCCTTTAGTAAAAGTTGTTCACAATAATGAATACTATGCGCTTTCTTCGGCTTAGCATGCCTTTGCATTGTGGCTCCGTAATAGTAGTATTGTGACAAGCTACATCAAAAAAACAATGTTTGTTATCACTCGTTGTCCATTATGGTTTAAGTGACGTTACTAAAGTCTATTATGGGGCTATTAACAATAAACTAAACAAACAAACAATAATAAATAATATTTCACACTCATAGCTCCCCACTAGAATTCCGTGTCGGGATGCCATGGAACACACAAAGACAAGGACAACTAACACCCAAACCCAGAACAGATGTTTAAATTCATCATTTAAACATCTGTCCAGCCGGGAATCGAAACCGGGACCTCTGGCATATAAGGCGGATATATACTACCACTGAGACAAACAGGTCGCCAATAGCTTATATACCCCTTTTATCCCGGAAATCAGAATACATAGCTTCTCTAGAGTGGCAGATGAAACCGCAGGGCGTGGCTAGGTTATCAATAAATCAGGCCATTCTTGCCGCCAAAGTTAATTATGTAAGCCGAGTTCAAAATGATTTAGGAGCCCTCTTTTCTTAAGAATTACGAGTATATTATTAGAAAAAAACAAACACATTCAGAACAAAGTCAACTATTTTGTTAGTAAGAGTACCAACATTAACTTGTGTTCGATTTATTGTGCTTTTATTTAGAACTAGCGACCTGCCCCGGCTTTGCACGGGTATAAAATATAGCCAATGTTACTCAGGGATAATGTAGCAATCTAATGGTGAAAGAATTTTTGAAATCGGTCTAGTAGTTTTTGTGTTTATTCAACACAAACATACAAAAATACAAATCTTTCCTCTTTATAATATTACTAGCTGTTCCCTGCCACGCTTCGCTGTGGATAAAAAAATAAATAAAAAAAATATAGCCTACTCGTATGTTACTTGGGGATAATGTAGCATTCGAATGGTGAAAGAATTTTTGAAATCAGTCCAGTAGTTTTTGAGTTTATTCCACACAAACATACAAAAATACAAATCTTTCCTCTTTATAATATTAGTATAGACTAGCGACCTGCCCCGGCTTTGCACGGGTATAAAATATAGCCTAGGTTACTCAGGGATAATGTAGCAATCTAATGGTGAAAGATTTTTTGAAATCGGTCTAGTAGTTTTTGTGTTTATTCAACACAAACATACAAAAATACAAATCTTTCCTCTTTATAATATTAGTATAGATTATAGTATAGTATAGACTAGCTGTTCCCTGCCACGCTCCGCTGTGGACAAAAAAAAAATAGATAAAACAATTGATTGCGTATTATAATATCATGCTAAAATTCAGCTCGATCGGTGCAGAACTTTTTGAGTTTTTGAAGCGTACACAAACCAACATAACATTTTTATATATATAGATACAATACAGGGATTTAAGGATATGGTATGCTAAGCCGAATAGAGCTCATAATACTCATCATTATACATAAACAACATTTACTATGCGAACAACCCGGCATTCGCGAAAACATACATTTTGTGGAGTTTCATTGACATTTTCTATGGAACAGATTTTTCGCTAAATCCGATTGAAAATTGAAAATTCCGATTGAATTGGTCCGATTGTAAAAGTAGTTCATAATGATAAGTACTATGAGCCTACGAGTATTTCGGCTTAGCATACCCTTTCTTTACAACCCTGTATAGCTTTATTCAACACCAAACAAATTACAACAAAAAGAAAAAGTAGAATTACATTTGGCAATACAAGGGCAGTCTTATTGCCTAAAGCGATTTCTTCAGGATAACCTTTGGATGGACAGGACAGGTTGTTTTTGTTTGTTTTCAATATAGTTTTTCATTATAAAGTTTAGTGTAACCGTTGTCGTAATGTGCGTTGGAATAAAAAAATGCATGTATTTTGACTAGAATCTGTCGGGTTGACATTAGGACGAAAAACATATTCAAAAGTGAACTTTATGGCGTGTGGCGTTAAGCTGTAATTAGCTATGAGAAGCCGTGCAACTCTTTCTAAAACTATTATCTTAATATATATAAATTACGTGTCACGTTGTTTGTCCGCTATAGACTCCTAAACTACTTAACCGATTTCAATCAAATTTGCACACCGTGTGCAGTTCGACTTAGCAGATAGGATAGCTCACATCTCAATTTATAGTAAAAAAACATGAAAAATTAGAAAATTTAAATAACTTAAACCATATAGCGCTTTGGACAATGTAAACTTTTTTAATGTAACTTTTGACATTTGACATAGAATTGACGCAATGGCTTTTGACAGGACAACGTCTGTCGAGTCAGCCAGTTTTTTATAATTATATTTTATAATTGGCTGACTGCGACTTACAGACAAACACCGGATGCTCACTATAAGGGTTCCATTTTATCATTCTGATGCGGAACGCTATTTAACTGCTTCATATGATCTTTTGATTAATAAAACAAAAATCTATGGGTAGATAAAGATAAAAAAGAGATATTAAACCATGTTCATTTTTTTACTAGCAACCCCGTACGGCTTTACTCGCGTCGGTTTCTACAGAGACTATGACAATATTCTTAACTAATAGTTTGTAGCTCCTCTACGCCTCGTTCGAAATTTAAAACAATATTTCGATAATTTCCGCTTGAACTTCGCGACCTCTAAAAGTTTAGAATAAGGGTTATGTTATAATCATGGGACAACTTACGTATTATTGAGTTGGTTAGGCGGCCTATAGTTTCGATTACATTGGTGATCATTTTCAAGCAGTCATTACAAGCGTGACGCGCGATTTCGTCTTGTATTGCCATCGATCTTGCGACTTCGGTGTGTATTGCAGAGAGCGAGATAGTTTTTGTTTTTTTTTTGGCTTACAACGTACGCCCTAAGTTATAACTCTGCAGAACCGCATACTGTCATAGGTACATCATTTTATTAAATATGTGAATCTTTAATGGTAAGACCGACTTTTGGGCCTTTCTCTGATGTTTTACAGTTTGTACTAACATTTGTTGTGTCTACGTAGCTATTGTTTTGGGCTCGTATTGTAGCCGCTCGAATTTATATTTAGCGCTGTTTTGACAGACCTAAGAGTTAATACCCTACGCTACGTTTATTTTAATACTCTACAACTCTACTCTGTTTTACCACCAAATAACATACGTTCTTAAAATAATTATATCATTCATGATTTTTGTATCGTGTTCTGTCATGGCGTAACTGTTTGTAGGTGTTTGTTGGGGTTCGTAACTGATCACCAATATTAAGAAACGTAGAAGAATGTCAGTCTTCGGTGGGTGATCGCGAGTAGCACTTCCAACTGTAGGGCTAGCACAACTTTGACGTAAAAATACGTAGCGAGTTTTCGATAGAAAAGTGCACGCCATTTACAACTGTCAAGTAATCTTCTGACGGGTGTAAATGGCGTACACTTTTCTATCGAATACTCGCTACGTATTTTTACGTCAAATTTGTGCTAGGCCCACTGAACGCTAACGTGGGCTGAACTAGCGTAGCTTAAAAAGGTGCTTGTGACTGACCACCAAGTTAAGAAACGGACAAAGCAGTCAGACGTCAGGTGGTTGACCGCGAGTGGCAAATGATACTGAGTACTACCTGAGTTCAGACTAGCGTAGCTTGAATATGCTTGTAACTGTCCACTAATGTTAAGAAACGGACGGTGCAGTCAGTCGTCAGGTGGTTGACCGCGAGTGGCAAATGCAATTGAGCGCAACCGCGCTTCGAATGACGAATTAATTTCTAGGCTCCGATCTTACCGGTTCGAGGTCTATACAAAGCCTCACGTCAGGACTAACTAATCATTCAGCTTATACCTACTTTTTGATTATCGGTTTAACTCAGTGGTAGCAATTTCTGCTTTAGGAGCAAAAGGTCTCCCGGGTTTTATTCTCGGCCGGGCGGATGTTTGAATGATGAATTTAATATCTGCTCTGGGTCTGGGTGTTATAATAGTTGTCTTTGTCTTTGTGTGTGTTCCATGGCATCCCCGACACAGGAAATCCTAGTGGGGAGCTATAAATGTGAAACGTTGTTTATATTTAGCCATGTCGGAGGTCTATACAGGTGTCTTAAAACTCTGACATCAAACCAACACCACCACTCAAGCACTCAACCTATATCTACTTTTAGAGTCGTAGAACTCATCTGCGATTAGGTGGCCAAGAGAGGGAACTAAAAGTTTCTTAATTGGCACTGTTTCTTTTGATTTAAATGCGATGGGCTCTTTCACTAAACTGCACAGATCAGGGCCTGTACCATGACTTCTTAAAACCATGATGGTTACGTTTTGTTTCCGACGCTGCGCGATCATGAACCTTATTGCGCGGCGATACGATTCGCGGTCGCGCAACGTCAGAAATAAAACGTAACCATCATGGTTTAAGCGGTCATGGTACGGACCCAGATGGTCGCATCTTTAATATTGATTTTGAATTCAACATGGATTTGATACACTTTGTTGTTGTCGTTGCCCATTTTAACAAATAATAAACTTATTTAGAGATTTTCGGTCATTTGGGGATTGTTTTTTAATATGATTAACCAGTTTGTCTTGTCTTTTCGAATCACTCTTCAGGGGTAGTTTTAGAAGAAAATAAATATGTAGGTACTTGAAAAGCAATCGTGCTACATCTTCGACCACGTCATCGTTATATCAGGTGAGATAACGGTCAAATGGGTGCCTATTCTGATGTACAATAGTTTTCAATTTAATCCAGCTCAAGTTATTCCATAATATGTCTTAGCGACCGAGGTTTACTTCGAAATCTTAAAAACTCTGAGAAACACATTCTCCTAGAGATGAGACCTGCCCCTCTAGCCAAGTTGCAATTATATAATCAAAACGCTATAGAAAACTGGGATAGTGTATGGGAATGACATTTACTAGCAATTTATAGATTCTATTTTCTATGGCAGAGATGTAATTCCCATACATTTTCCTTGTACTTTAAAAAGCGTTTAGATTATGAAGTTGCAAATCACAAAAGAGTTGGAGATCACAAAATATACATATATTTACCTACACGAATGCGCTCCCTCCACTTGAATCCATAGCTCGGCTCCACATGTGGATCCATGGATACTTTTTTTTCCACCTAAATCCACAGTGGATCGATAAATGCACAAACAGTGATGGATGAGAGAAACAGAAACATCGACCACGATAAGGGTCTGTCGTGTGTCCATTGTTTTCATACAAATGTAGAGTTTACGTTAACGAATCTTTTACAAAACTACTCGTTTTTTTTTATAAGACTCAGGGCTTTCTTATAAGCAATGCTTAGCAGATGCTAAGATTGCCAAATGTCATTTAACTTTGGCACAATACAAAAACGTGTAGCGCAGTATTAAGCAGAATAAAAAAATATAAGTGTATTTTCAAATGGTGGATCAAGATAATTCTGTAGGCATGAAGCTGTCAGATCTAAACTTAATAAAAATCATTCTTCAAATATACAAAAAAAACATATCTTGATAAATAAAGTATATAAGACGAGAATATCAATACTTTTAGTTTATTTAGACCCGTCAGGTCTAAATAAACTAAAAGTATTGATATTCTCGTCTTATATACTTTATTATTATTATATATCGTCTTATATATTATTATACTTAATAAAGCTTAAGAATCAGCTTGAAGATCTAAGCATAATACGTAATGACCACCCTTTTGTAAAGCGAAAGCTAAAGGAACTCGAATTGAACTAACAATGTAGCTTATTGAGCATTCTATTTTGAGTCAATTGATTCGATGTAAGGACCGAGGATACGTCTCGTCTGGATCTGGATTGACATCTTATATCTCAGGGTGACGAGCGCAGTGCAACCGCGCAGAGTTTGGATTTAAAGAGTTCTAAATTCTGGATGGCGCTGATTTGTTCTGGGCAAACGTGACGTTTGATCAGGCGAGCAATTTGCTCGTCTCGTCACTCAATGGCATAAAAATACACATAAATATCAATATTATTTTTGTACAGGGTTTTAATTAAATAACAAAAGAAACCGTTGTCGTCTGATATATTGATATTTGAAAAATGTATTTTAAAAAATATGTAAGATGTGTGTCAAGAAAGTGTTTGGAAGATCGGGTTTTGCCATAAATTGCCTACTTTTTGAAACAAAACTCTTTGTAAAAGTTTTGTCCTTCAATAAAATAATAGTTCCACTTTTCACTTTCTTTTTAGTTTTCTTCATTATACGGTAAAATGATGTGGTTTTTTAGGGACACGTCATTGAGAAACAAAATACTTAATATTTATTAAATAAACTTTATTGTATTGTAATATGAGACACATGGGTATGAGAAAATTTCAGTTTAATCGGACATGATAGGGTTCAAAATTCAATGGCAAGATTTGACATAATAACATTATTTGAGTTTAAATAAAAGCTTGTAAAATAGTCAAGGTAACTA
Source organism: Alcis repandata (assembly GCA_949125135.1). Lineage (NCBI taxonomy): Eukaryota > Metazoa > Arthropoda > Insecta > Lepidoptera > Geometridae > Alcis > Alcis repandata. The sequence continues at coordinate 8,549,672 of OX421221.1, read as the reverse complement.
CGTATAATGAAATCGACTAAAATCATCATGATCTTTCACACGCTATTAAGTACCTATCAGATTATTGTTAATTTCACATCGACATTGCTACCACAATTCCGCCAACTTGATAACTGATATTCGATAGCGTAATAGAGCATTAGCAACAATTGTTTTGTCTGACGGATTGTGCTTTACTTTAGTACTTTTGTGGTGGTTACAACAACTTTTTAGGAAATTTATACAAGAAATTCTTTACGCCTTTATTTTTATTTTCTTTAGTTACAGCTGATGATCATAATGACATAACGTATCAACCATTGCGATAATCGAAGATAAATAAATATTTCCGGGTGGTTAAGTCTGAATGTCAAAATGTACAGATAAAGTATAAAGTACGTACTTCAAAAAGAACTTTTCCCGAAATGACTTATTTTCTATAGGTCTTCATTATTAAATGTCGGATATCCGTAAAGCCTGACACAAAAGGTACATTCAGCTACATTATCTCTAAGTACGGGAATTCCGCATACATCGCCCTCGAAATAGCTTACAGACGAAATAAGTCTGGAGAACATGAACATGTCATGAGTTATGAGAACCTATTGCCTAGACAAACCCGACTGGGTTTTAAGGCAATTATTAATTAAAAATATACTGTAAAAAAGTTTTTTTAAAAAGAAATTAATTAAAATAAAAAAGTATTAGCGCTTAATATTGGGCGGCTTCAAAGCTCATTCATTGCCCTTGAATTCGTCGGCACAAAGTACTTGCTAAACATAGACGATAAGTTACGCTGCTCCTAGCGCACTGTTTTCGTGAAAGATGTGATCAGTCAACGAGTTATATGGTCTGTGCTATCAAAACACGTGGACTCACGTTTTGTTTACACTTATTTCTAAAGACTCGTTAATTAGACCTTTTTGCATTGTCTAAAACTACTAGAGTTTGTAAAGTTCGCGGGTTCAGCGGTTGCATAGTGAAAGTTCTTCTTAATGAGACCTTTTTTGGCTCAGTAGGTACCAGCTAACCCTATGTTGTATAGCTATCACGGCGATAAAAAATGAATGGCACTAACTGTTGCTTACAGCTTTGCCCGCGTAGTCTAGAGTAAAAAATATTATATTATCGTGGCTTTTTTTTCACTCAAACATTTATCATCCATTAGTATAAGAAAGTAAGTGTTCCTTGCAACTTAATTGTGATGATAGATATAACATAAATGTGACATACAAACATGCAGACAAATGCTTTTAGTGTTATTAACTTACGTAAACATATTTTTTTTAAATTCATTTTCTGTTTTAAAAACTTCTAATCAAAGCACTTTAGTATAATGAGCAGCAGACAACAGTTTAACGAAGTGAGAAATAAACATGTGCAGGCAAGAATGATATTAGTAAAGCTGGCTTTTTGTAGTAAAGAGGAAGTCGCATAAAATAAAACTTGAGTAGTGGTTATTTAAGTTTTATTTTATCTTATGGATTTAAAAAAAAACCATAAATCTGAACTGCAACTGATTGTGATAATCAAGATTCAAAAATAAAACTGAAATCATTTCTTTATCCAAAGCTAGCTGCTGAGATAATAGGATGTCTCGTAGAATTCAACAAACATACAAACACCCGAAAGACATCGCTCTCCTTCCGAATAGTCTGGTAATTATGCGAGTATCGGATCAAATCTCATCACGTTCGTATTCTAAATTTCCTGAACAAAAAACTTATCAAGGCCATAAAGAGCGGTCATAAAGAGTAGTAACGAGGGCTCCGATAAACAGCGCTGGGCGAGCGCGGGCGAGCAGCGAGCGTGCGTTCCGAAAGGCAAATCTGTAAATTCAATTAAGGCCTGAGCATTTTTCGGACACGGCCCTGCCGGCCGGCGAGCGCTCAGCCCTTCTGCCGCGGGCGCTCGCCCCCGCATTGGAAAATTTTCTCTCGAAAATTGAAGATATTTCGTGCTTCTCCCTGGGGGCGACTCGTTTCTCGACACTTATGGTCGGCGTCGTCCGGGTGTGCAGGAGGCTTTTTACATAAAGTCCACACGTATAGGTATCGATCGGGCCGCCGGACAGGGAGTACGCAGATGACGGCCCCTCTAGGGGGAGCCTTAACCACCTCGCTTCCCCCTTTCATTATGTAAGTGCGTACCTAACGCGTGTTCGTGCGGACCTGATTAGAGGGCCTCTTTTTTAACTGACCCCCTCACTTGGTGCGATTAAACTTAATTTGAGTGTGGCCTGTTCTGGAGACTATTAGGATTCTCTATGCTTAACGATGTTATGATGCTTACTCAAACACCGCAACAAAACTCGGCCAAATATTGGAAGCAATGGGTACTTTTTATTACGAGTCCGACCTAAAGTAACGACTTCACTTTAAAATTTCTTTCGAAAAATCACTTCGCTGAACTACGAAAGGGTAATGGAAATTCTATAAACATTTTCTTAATATTTCTTCCATCAAAGAAATAAAATATATAACAGAGGCTTTTCATTGTGCTCGTTCAATTTACCTGAACTGGCTTCAAGCGAAAGTGATTCTCATTGGCAGAGTCCCAGCAGGCATGATTTCCGCTGGCCGAATCTTAAAAGAACCCGAAAACTTCTCGGAAAAGATGAAAAGGGGTATATCTACATTAAGTATTCTAAAAGAGGAATTGTACAAGAAAAGCAAAGTCCTGTTTCTGAACGGGTGGCGGGGGCTTATATTGAACTTTCCCAATGGTCGGACAAGGAGGAATTTTTCAATATAGATGTTTGGCGCATCTTCTATCATTTATATTTTAGCATTCAAAACAAGGGTTGAATGGAGTCGACTGTGTGAGTTTGTTTCGTGTGCGGTTCCTACCTTATAAGATAAACCAGTTAAATGTCACCTAAATTGTGAAAGAAGTAATCTAAAAGAGAAAGCTTTAATGCAAAATAGTAACAGAAATAAGTAGGTCTAAATTACTAGATTGGCAAATAAAATTAATTTTAGAAGATAAACTCAAGCATAAGATACGTAATTAAGGTGATAAGTTCTAGTTTCTAAAGTTATATATTTATAGTACAAATGGTAACTTAATTGCAACAAAATATCAGATCTTAAAACTGTTAACGATTCGATAACCTTAACTTTAACAATTCGAAAACCAAAATCTGTTTTAAGCATTAGACAACTTTTAATCGCTACGAATACTCGACAGTTTTCCCTGTTCCCACTGAAGTCCAAGCCCCAAGCGTATCTCTATAGCTATCTATACGAAGCGTTTGTAGCACTGTTCTGTACTAATTAAACATCTTTCGAGACGATATCATTTTTGTATTCTCTTGTAATTAGGCAAGTATTCAAAACAAGATAATCACAATAACTACGAGTATGTATACTAAAAAAACCGGATAAATTAATTAATTCGTTTTAGATGCTTAGGATAAGAAGTTTTGCGCCATATATTTTATGACCTTCGAATACTAATCAATGTATTCAATGACATTTTAATATTATTTTGTTGTTATTTCTATTAATCCTACCATCGATTAATAATTTACTGGTGCAAGTGGAGCCGGTGTTTTTCGGTTGTGTTTCGATATAATTTGGGTGTCTACAAGTTGCGAGTGAATCGGTTCCTTCTAGGCAAGCGTGCTCCATCATAGACCGCATCATTGATTACCATCAGGCGAGATAGCGGGCAACCGCAAGCCTAAAAAGAATTTAAAAAAAACTTATTCTAATTATGTACATATCGTATTTTTAGCCCAAGTTTTGATTTACCTATTTAACCAAATTTCATCTAAAACGCAAGTCCATTACTGAATTAAAAAAAAAAACATCTTTTTATTTAAAAGTCGACAAGTTTCGATTTTTAATAGCACCTATTTGGACTAGTTTGCTGAACTTATTAGTAAACAATATTATGTACTTTTTTTATTAAAAAAGAAAGTTTCTAAGGCAAAGTTTTGTTGTACCTACTGTAAAGGCTTGCGCACACCTCACCACACTGCAACGCATAGCAAAAATCGTCCTGCATTACTTTCGTACATTTTATATGAGCCATCGCACACTACAGACGGGCCGTAGCGTAGGAATTTGTATTGAAATGCCGCATGCCGCTGCGGTGCGGTGCTGGCCCGCCTTAATGTTTGCGAGCCTTAATCGGTTTTGCTTTTAATTGCCTAGTCTTGGATGTTGCACACGATAATAAACAGGTCAATCGGAATTCGGGAAGTTGTTTAAAATCTAGTTGAAAGATTTAACATGCACCACATACTTTTATCTAATCTCAAAAAAACACTCGTGTGATACTATTTTCACTCGAGTTTTAAAACCCCTCTTAAAACAGTTTTGTAACTACCACTATTTGCTATAAAGAAAGCTTTTACTTATTGCATAGTTGTATTGTGTTGTAATGTTTTTTAATTAGCTACTCATAGGATGATCAATTTCCGCTCAATTGAACATCGGGAAGTGGTTTAAAATTTAATTGAAAGATTTAATTTAAAAGATTTAAAAGCTTGTAATAACAAAGAACGGTATACGTATCTCAAGTTTTCCAAAAATCATCAGGTATCTATGAGCTCAGATAAGTACGGGGTATAAGAAAAGGGTATGCTTAGCCGGAAAGGGCTCATAGTAACGCATCATTATGTCCAACTTGTACTATGGGATCAAGTAATAAGTAGAGGATCGGCGAAAGAACCGATTTTCTTTCGCCGATTTTCGCATCAATTATTTCGAGCATTTTTTTTATTTGTCTCAACCAAAGTAGGCTTATGTTTTCGCTTTTGTTTTTCTATATACGAACCAGTGGAAATGAATCCGTAGGAAAAAAATAAGATTCATGATTTCTCAAATTGTTAAACCTGTATAAGATGCCAGCTAATCTGCTATTTCCGCCAATATTTTCGAAGCATTTATAAGTGGTCAAGCGAAAAAAATGTTTTTTTTTTGTTTGTTATGATTTTAAATATGTTTTTTATCCTTAATGTTAATTTAGTGCAAAAACATATTTTTGAGTAGGTAGTTTAAAAAATATAAATTTAGTTTGTTAGATGATTTTGAATGTACGAGTATACCTACTTAATTTTAGTGCAAAAATAATATTTTTGTTTAAAAATATAAAAATACTAGGTATCTTGTATAAATTGATGAAATAATTGTTTAAATCTGTTCAGTAGTTTTTGAGTTTATTTGTAACAAAAATACAAATCTTTTCTCTTTATAATATTAGTGTGGAAGTGTACCTATATACTCGTAACATATTATTTGGTACCAATTTTTATACTCGTGATAATTTCGCAACGAAATGTCCGATTGGAATAACAAAAAGTATTTTACTTCTACATAAATACCCTTGATAACATAATGCTTAACTTGGATAAGTATTTTCTAGACGATTTAATATTTTTTATGAACATAAAAGCGGTTATTGTAACTAAACTATGATAGTTGGATATGTACTTTTGCGGACTTTTTTGTAGATCTTAATAAGACCTACAAACCCGTGATACACCATTTTGTTTTATTGTCAATAGTTTTTGCAGCGCACGCATAAATAGGTTTTCGATTTTACACCTTGGGTTACAAAATAGCAATTTTCTTACGAATCTCTAATTAAAAAAAAAAAATATAGCCTATAATTTTTCTCTATAAATGGACTATCCAACACTGAAAGATTTTTTGAAATTGTACCAGTAGTTCCTGAGATTAGCGCGTTCAAACAAACTCTGCAGCTTTATAATCTTAATATATATAAATCTCGTGTCACAATGTTTGTCCTCAATGGACTCCTAAACCACTTAACCGATTATAATAAAATTCGCACACCATGTGCAGTTCGATCCAAGTTGAGAGATAGGATAGTTTAAATCTCAAATTATAGTCGCAATTTTAATTTATTGCAAATTATATATATACTGATAATTTTTACTATAAATTGACAAGTTAGCATCAACATACTACGGTTGCTATAGTTACGCAATAGCATGAGAATAGATTTTGACATTTGACATAGAATTGACGCAATGGCTTGACAGGACAACGTCTGTCGAGTCAGCTAGTATTAGTATATATTAAAATTAAATCATAATATAAAAGTGAAATACCAAAACAAAAAATTTAGGCCTGCTACATGAAAATAAATAAATAAATTGAGTTAAGTAAAGATTAAGTAATATTGTAAGTTTAGACTGCCCAAGGGGCAATGAGGTGTGATTGCTTGAATTGTTATACAGAAAATTCACACTAGCTGCGCCCTCGCGGTTTCAAAAAGATAACATGAGTTTCCGGGATTCAAAGTAGCCAGTGTGTTAATATCAAGACTAGAAAAGACCTTCGTTCCAAATTTCATGTAAATCCGTTGAGCCGTTTCTGAGTTTAGTGATCACAAACATAGGTACAAACTTTCACTCTTATAATATTAGTGAGATACAACCTAGAAACTAGTCGTAGTAAACGATTTAATATTTACGTGAGTATTCCCGTGTTAGTTATTACAAATTTAAAAAAATATATATACAGGGTTATTCATAAAGGGTATGCTAAGCGGAAAAGGGCACATAGTACTCATCATTATGAACAACTTTTACTATGGGACCAACAGGAAATTTGCGAAAAAAATATCAGCTGTTCCATACATTTTGTCGAGTGTCATTGACATTTTTGTATGGAACAGCTGATATTTATTTCGCAATTTCCTGTTGGTCCCATAGTAAAAGTTGTTCATAATGATGAGTACTATGTGCCCTTTTCCGCTTAGCATACCCTTTATGAATAACCCTGTATAGCCTATAAACTTCCTCGATAATTTTTTGAAATCGGACCAGTAGTTCCTGAGATTAGCACGTTCAAACAAACAAACAAACTCTGCAGCTTTACCTCTATAATATTAATATACCTCTCTCTAGATAGCACTCAGAGATACCTTGGTGTAAGATATTTTTAAATCGGTTCTGTAGACTCAGAGATACATCTACAAATTCTACAAAGATCCAAACTTTTCTTCTTTTTAATATAGATAAGTAGATATAGACTGATTGAAGTTGAATATGTATTGTGTGCCTAAATTTCGCCTCAATCTTCTTTACGTTTGCCCATCACAACTTGTGATTCACAAGTGCGAGGCTCATGTTACTCATCATTATGAACCACTAACACTATGAGACCCGAAATTTACGAAAAAAAGCATCAGCATAGCCTTTCCTTACAACCCTGTAGTTACCTTTCCATTGTCTTCGAGGCTTATTCTTAGGCTACCTGTCCACTGAAGTGAAATGGAGAAGGAGGAGAGCGGAGAATTGCATAATAACCGCTCTTTGAAGTCAGAGCGGGGTTTTTATCAATACTAGCTCTCCGCGGTTTCACCCGCGGTCAAAGATAAAGATGGGTTTTCGGGAATATATAATATGAACGACCTTCATTCCAAATTTCATGGAAATCCGTTCAACCGTTTTCGCGTTCATTAGATAGTAACAAACACACATACTTTCACCTTTATAATATAAAGCATGCTTGAAGTTAGTCATTGCCTCAAATGCTCTGACAACTTCTCGCTGACGTGAAATGTCACGTGCGAAAAAAGGACAGAAAATTTTAAGTCGTGACTAAGTTTTAGCACTTAAGCATCATCATAAGGAGATCTTCCTTCCCCCCTTGAGTAGAGGTCGGGATACAGTACGAGGAGGCTCCTCGATCCTGTGGCAGGTCGCTGCGGCACGTAGTCCGCAGGGCAATGTGGAGGTGCGAGTACCCGGCCCGGGTGGGCGGCATCTCCAGCACCTCCTCTGATAAGGCCTAAGTGGCCTTATCGCGGCGTTGTTGGCCATCTTGGCTTAGCGGTCATCTTCCATTATAGGGCCTCATCTACTTGCGGCCGCCTTCGTCCTCTTCCGGGCCAGCCAGGAGGAGATCTCGAGGGAGGGCTCGCCAGGTACGTACGTCAGGGGGACGTGTGTGGTGCGGCGCGATATTATTCAGGTGGGGGTGTGGTCCGTTATCCGCGCGGTCAAACATACTCCGCGCGAGACGAACCACGAACTCCCCCACCGATTCCATCTTCAGGTCCCGGGCGATGACGTCATTACGTACGTACCGGCCGGCTCCCGAGATCTGCCTCAGGGTGGTGTTCTGGACTACCTGGATTTGTTTCTTCTGGCTGGCCGTGCAGAACGCGTACCATGCCGGCGCAGCATAGTTCAGCCTCGTCCTTATGTAGGTCTTATAGATGCCTAGATGCACTTAAGCAGTCTTTATAAATTAGGCCCTATTGTTTAATATTGCACAGCTTCGCTCCGCTCCGGTTCAGTGAACAGGCAGTCTTAACATGAATACCAATACTGGGTTATAAGGAAAGAGTATGCTAAGCTGAAAGGTGCTCATATTACTCATCATTATGAACAACTTTTACTACGATTCCAACCCTTACATCACAAAAAAATATTAGCTGTCCCATACATTATGTCGTGGGTCACTGACATTTACTATTGAACAGCAAATTTTTTTCGCGATTTCTGAGGTGGCGTTCCCTTTCATTATAACCGCTTATTACGAGGAAGCTATGACACACTACTTTCTTAATTGATTGTATCCACAGCCAATACTTGCAACAACATTGCAATTAAAGTTATCATTGGCCAATTTAAAACAAGGGGCCATATTGTGGACCTAAATTAGCTCGTCCCGAGAATTCCATCTCGCTCTGTGAAGTAGAGAAAAAGCGGGACCAATTCCAACGCGATTCAGGCTCGTCCTGAGTGTTAACTATAGGGTATGGCTGAAGTCTCATTGAACAGGCATTGTAAAGCATTGCTTACTCGAAGACAGTCGCGCGGAACATACCTCATTGGTACTGAAAGTAACTGTAATAGCAACGGTAGTACGATGATCATGAAGTGTAAGTCAAGGCGTGATCGCGCGCGAAACGCTACTTATATCCCCATGAAGAAGATCACCAGAGGTGAACGAAACTGCAGTCCTGAAAGTATCCCAGTTCATTCCAGGTAAGTCCATTGTAATTAGAAAGTTTATTTCAGCATAGCTATAGCATTATCACCATCGACCGACTTCGGTGATTATCACAGACTAAAATCTACGTCATAATAAAATAAAAAAATTTAATCACAAACGAAATTGACGTCAACTTGATAGATAAAAACTTACTAAGTTGCTCCTATATTAAGTTTAGCGAGCGAGGTAGCGAGTAGTTAGAGTTGAAGTGTAGTTTAAGTTAGCGATGGGTATAGCTTAGGAACTTTTAGCACCAAGGTATTCCAGAAATTTAATAGCAACTTTTACCTGCCGGAACAACTCGGAAAGTGTAGAGTGCAGCAACAACTTCCAGACAACCTCTTAACTTTAACTCTAGAAGGAAAGGGTATGCAAACCCGAAAAAGTCTTGTAAAACTCATAAATATGAAAATGTTTGCTTAATGTTTAATTTACATTTCAAATTTCATGTTTCCCTGAAATCGTGATAAAAATCATTATTTAAGCTTACCCTTTTAAAATTGGTATAAACCTGTATTGACATAATTCTATTAATTTAACATATTTTTACGTATAAATCCTGCTAATATCACAGAATTTGGTATAGAGAATAGAGGAATATAGCTGATATCGTCATTGGAACAACGCGGTTGAAACCGAATAATGAATAAGAATGCCAAAAAGTAATAATACAATTGACCGAGCAAATGAGGTCTCAGAGTCTAGGAGATCAAAACGGCGCTTGTACCTAACATATGTTTGTATATTTGGCCGACGATACATTTACATTTAACCTAACATTACATTTAACCTGAAATAAATTAATTTTGAATTTTTGAATTTTGAATTTTGATAACTTGTGTATCGTTTATCTGATTCATGCAGGTAAATTATTCATTTCAATACAATTTTTACAATTACAATTTAACCTATTTTACATTTCTAATTTAAGCGAAATCGATCGAAAGTTTGTGAAGAAATACGCGAGGTTCAATTCCCCGCGTACTAACTAGTTATGTCAATATAATAATAATACCTTACTACGAGAGATTGTAAGATTGTAAGTTACGCGTGGCGCTTGCCATTACTTAGTTTTTGGCTCGTGTCGTCAGTTTGTATTAAAAAGTGTAAAGAGTTAAAAAACTACTAAAAAAACGACAATTAGGTTTCAAAGTGTTCGGAAGATTAGAAGAAAAAAATGAGTTTCAAAAATGTACTGGCATACAGACAGACAGATAGACAGGCAGACATGGCAATATTATAAGCTGTGCTGTAAGTAACAAGTTTTAGGTGAATTTACGGTTTCGATGTAAATTAAGGAACAATTAAAAACCTTAACACTTCTTTTTTAAATCAGATTGTGTCTGCACGTTTCGTAATAAGGCGGAAAAGTAGTAATTTTTAAAAAAGGTATAAAATTAATTTTACTATTTGATTTTATAAACAACTAGCGGCCCGTCCCGGCTTCGCACGGGTAGACACTATAAATTGAGATGTGAGCTATCCTATCTGTTAACCCTGCAGTGGTCGCGCGGATTACAGGCGTAATCCAGGTATATGAAACGGCTAATATCTTTAAAACTAATGGCCCGAAGTTTTTGCGTTTCCTGGTACTTTAAGCTGGATAACTGACGAATGCGCTCAGTGCTGCGCGAGGCCCAATCGCACGCGGTTTTCTCACTGCAGGTCCGCAAAGTTGGTGGATTACATCTGTATGCCGCGCGACCAATTACGTAAGTATTTTTTACTTAACTTTTTTGTTTACTTTTATTATTTTTTTTATTTTTTATTAGTAGTAGTTTTTATAACACATAACAATTCATTCTTTTTGCTTTGGAATGTGTCAGCAATTATTTTTTTAGGAATACAATGAATGGTCGGGAACAAAATCAAACACTGAGGTGGCTGGCTGAAGATAATGATCAAAACGATGCCGTCGATGCTCAATCAAGTTCTGACGCGGAAGAAGAATTTCTTGAGGAGCAGAATCATCAGTCAATGACTTTCTTGGTCTTTCTCAACAAGAAAACCAACCAGCACCGTCGACGTCGACGCAAAGATCATCGATCGGTCGTTGCTATAATTGCGGAAGAGCAAGAAATAAAAGCACTAGAAAAGTGTGTAACGTGTGCTCAAAATTCATTTGTGGTGACCATTCCAAGATTGTGTGTCTGAAATGTCTCGAAAACACTAATTAGAATCTAATTTTCCTTAATGTTTTTTTATGATCTCAATTAATGTGAGAGATTTTTAGCGCCAAAATAGAGGTTTTTATACTTTTTGTCGGTAATTGTAACTTAATTGTTGTGCTTTAATTTTATTGATTTTTACTAATCAAACTATCCCTATTTGTAAGATGTTTAAGGTAAATAAAAACAATTTAAGCACGGGTGGCTTTTTATCTCAATTTAAAATTGGCATACATATGTAATGCGCGTGACCATTTACGCAACTTTTCGAGGCGCGACCACTGTAGGGTTAAGTTAGATCGAACTGCACACGGTGTGCAAATTTGATTGAAATCGGTTAAGTAGTTTAGGAGTCTGTAGCGGACAAACAACGTGACACGTAATTTATATATAAATTAAGACTAGGTAGCTGTTCCCTGCCACGCATCGCTGTGGATAAAAAAATAGATAAAAACAATTCTTGATGCGGATTATATATCATGCTAAAATTTCAGCTCGATCGGTGCAGAACTTTTTTGAGTTTTTGAAGCGTACACAAACCAACATAACATTTTTATATACAACTAGCTGACCCGGCAGACTTCGTACTGCCATACAGTACTTCTCTATGGTACTGCCTAATTAAATATAAACACTGCACAAAACACTATTTACAATTTTATACTTATAATATATTACAATTATAGGTACGAATTTGTTTCGTGTATCAGTTGACAAAAACAAACTCATCCATGAAAAAAAACACTGACATTGACAGTTTGTTGTTGTTTCAACTTTTTTTTAATTTGATATGACTTGGAGTCAAATCCTTCGAAATTTTAAAATTCCTTGGTTTTGATAGATATGATTGAATTTGAACTTTGTACAGAGGTAATAAAGTGCAAATTGACTCTTGGACGTTAGGAACATACCTACATTGCCTAAACAACAGTGAGTGCTTGCAATTCAATATGAACTTTATACAATAGCAATAAAGCTCGTTTTAGTCAGAAAACGTTTGTATGGGAAAAAGAAAAGGGCTGTTTTTAAGGTTTTTCAATATTTCTGAGAGATTTTCTTAATATTTTTTTCCGTAAGAACCTTCTCCTAATAATAACAAATACAACAAAAAAAGAATTAGTGAAATCGGTCCAGCCATTCACGCGTGATGCCGTGACCAAGGAAAACGGGTTTCATTTTTATATATATATAATAGATAATAGACTAGCGGCCCGTCCCGGCTTCGCACGGGTAGACTTTGGGATAAACGTAGAGTAAATTGAAATCGGTCCAGTCGTTCACGCGTGATGGCGTGACCAAAGGTGTTGAGAATAATTATAGGAACTCTTTGTTATAACCTCTATTCTCATGCTATTGCGTAACTATAGCAACCGTAGTTTGTTGATGCTAACTTGTCAATTTATGGTAAAAATTATCAGTATAAAACGCACACTGTTTTGATAGATATGATTGAATTTGAACTTTGTACAGAGGTAATAAAGTGCAAATTGACTCTTGGACGTTAGGAACATACCTACATTGCTTAAACAACAGTGAGTGCTTGCAATTCAATATGAACTTTATACAATAGCAATAAAGCTCGTTTTAGTTAGAAAACGTATGGGAAAAATAAAAGGGCTGTTTTTAGGGTTTTTCAATATTTCTGAGAGATTTTCTTAATATTTTTTTCCGTAAGAACCTTCTCCTAATAATAACAAAAATACAACAAAAAAAGAATTAGTGAAATCGGTCCAGCCATTCACGCGTGAGGCCGTGACCAAGGAAAACGGGTTTCATTTTTATATAGATACTAGCTGACTCGACAGACGTTGTCCTGTCAAAAGCCATTGCGTAACTATAGCAACCGTAGTATGTTGATGCTAACTTGTCAATTTATAGTAAAAATTATCAGTATATATATAATTTGCAATAAATTAAAATTGCGACTATAATTTGAGATTTAAACTATCCTATCTCTCAAGTTGGATCGAACTGCACATGGTGTGCGAATTTTATTATAATCGGTTAAGTGGTTTAGGAGTCCATTGAGGACAAACATTGTGACACGAGATTATATATATTAAGATATATAGAATATAGATCTAAAGATAATAGATATAGATATGTCCGGTTTCCGATGTCCGATACTTTAAGGGGTTAAAATGCAATTAATTTTATCGACAAATCACGGTTTTTTTTTAATTTTTCTCATTATCTCTTATTTTTTTTTTGTTTTATTTCATTTGCTGGGGTATGCGCGCTTTTCAAGTACGTATGTTTACACTGTCATAGCTCCTAAACTATCTAACTCACAGTTAAGATTTAAATGTGCATTTATAGCAAATATCCTGTATTATTAAAAAAATAAATAAATGAAATTGGTTAACACATTGGTTTTTTTTTTAAACTAATAATCTGAAAAAAACATCAATTTGTTGTCCAGTTTATTTTTTTCAAAAATTATTTTTAATAATACTGAAACATCAAAAAATTAAAATTTGAATCTAGATTTTTATTGTCTACACTATTAACTAACATTTGAGACCACTTTTGTGTTTGTAAGTCTTCTACTTGGGTAGATATTGTTAAATTAATACAAGCACCTATGCTTCGCTAACAATTTTTTTTAAAGTGCTGCCATTTTTTTATTGATGGAGAAAAATAAAAAAAAATCCGTGATTTGTCGATAAAATTAATTGCATTTTAACCCCTTAAAGTATCGGACATCGGAAACCGGACATATTGTTTATTATATAGATTTAATCACGGAAACCAAAAATTTTTGTAAATTTATATTGCAGCGCCATCTCATCAAACACGTACGAACTAACAAATAAAGAAAGCGCCTTACGTTACAAGTGTTCCAACGAAACCACTCAAATCACGAGTATGCTTAGGCAATCACGGTTCGAGACAAAAATCACAGATGGCGCTGTTTGAAATTCAAAAGAAGTTGAATTGGTAAAAGCTGCCAAATATGTGGGTTTGATGTGGACGTGATAATAGGGTTTTAGTAACTGAAAACATGCTCAATAGATGTCGTGATTAGGAAAAGAGTTTTAAGCCCAAGTTTTCCGGGATAGTAATATAGAATAGTTTAAAAACCTAAAAAACACGCATTGTCATCGCTCTTTGACAAACGCGGCACGCAGTAGCCGTGGGGAACCACAGCTTAGCCAGCAGTAGTCACAGTCGTTATATTTTATTAGACGGGATCAAGGAGCAAACTTAGGCAGTTGTCATATTTTTAAAACCTCGCATTTAAAAGTGAACTTTTGCGTAACATGACGCAGTTACGTTCTATTGGTGCTGTCAAAAAGAAAATAAACGGTTGGATCTATTATAGTAGGATTCTTTGGTACAAACAACTTTTATGTACAGGGTTATTCATAAAGGGTATGCTAAGCCGAAAAGCGCGAATTTCGATTTGGTCCCATAGTAAAAGTTGTTCATAATAAATTATGAGTACTATGTGCCCTTTTCCCCTTTATATATGAATAACCCTATATTTATGTGACACGTGATCCAAACTGGAATAACCTCGGATTCCAAAAGGTAGTTATTCACTGATACTATGCTATCTTACAAAATGTAGGTACTCATTATTTTTGGCAATTATTTGTTATCTAATAATGAGGGTCTTGTTAACAAGTGCCTGCAAACGAATTAGGACTAATTGGGGATCTACAAATAAGTCTGCATGATGAAACACAATTGGCTTTACTCGAGGTGCGAAATGCAAGTCTGCTAATTGTGAAGCAACATGAGCGCTCCCTAAATCAGGACTAACGAGATGGTTGAGACAATACGAGAACTATACACAGACAGGGTTAGATAGAAAGGGTATGCTAATCGGAAAAGGGCTCATAGTAGGTACTCATCATTATAAACAACTTTAACTATGGGACCAACCCAAATTCGCGAAAAAAATCAGCTCTTCCATACGTTTTATCGGCAGTCACTGACATTTTTCTATACAGGGTTATTCATAAAGGGAATGCTAAGCCGAAAAGAGCTCATAGTACTCATCATTATGACCAACTTTTACTATGGGACCAACCCGAAATTCGCGAAAAAAAATCAGCTGTTCCATACATTTTGTCAAGTGTCATTAACATTTTTCTATGGAACAGCTGAACTTTTTTCGCGATTTCCGGGTTGGTTCCGTAGTTAAAGTTGTTTACAATGATGAATGCTGTGAGCCCTTTCCGGCTTAGCATACCCTCTCCTCATAGCCCTGTACCTATATGCGCTGCTACCTGTATGAAACCGAGCGGGCTCCTTAATCAGTTGCTATTTACCTGCTATCCATCAATATTAGTTTAATTTCCATTTTCCTTGTAGCTTCATTTTTTACCGTGTGTACATTATATATAACCAATTAAGGCAGGTTTGGATATGATTGTCAAAACAACACAAAAAGTAACATTTTGTTTTTAATAAAGCTAACTATTTTTAAACTTGAATGTTTTGATTTTCGCCATAGTTGTACTTTAGAAAACAAACGAGGATTAAGTCATTATGCTTTCTTGTCCTTTGGCGATGTAGTCCAAAAGCAATGTAACCCCAACGCGATATAGTCATATCGCGATTCAGTCTTAATGCGATCTGGTCATATCTGCTGCCTAGTCAAATAGAGATGTAGTCGGAAAGCTACTAACCCGTCCTTCGGCATGTTCATTACTACCAACCAATCATTTGGAATAAATGTTATTGAAGCCAACTGTAGATTTACGGTAGCAGCCAGTTACGGCTGGGACAATTAAAGGTCTTACATTAACATTACATCAAATAATATAATTTCAACTCGTTTGATTAAGGACTAGCAAATTACCGGTTTGCGAAATTCCCGCACAAACATGGCAAGTCCACGATTTTATTAAAAAGAAAAGAAAGCATATGGAAGAAGAGTACGAGTACATACTGTACCGACCCCACGTAGGTGGGATAAGGGTAGGCCGGTGATGAGAAAATAAAATAGTATAGGTCTGCGTTTTATTAACACTTAATCACTTTAAATATCCTAATAATAAACAATAAGTAATAATTGTCATGTATGTCTAGTTGTTGGTTTTTGTTTTCTTCATGATGAGTCACGGATGTATTACCGTACTAGCCCCTACAGACGAAAGCCTGTCCACATTTTATTGATTTGCATAAATCGCAGCACGCACGTAAATTTGACACTAACTAGCACCCTACCTCTAACATGGGAAACTTCAAAGTTGCTAATAGTCTAAAAGATCGACTCGTGGCTTTTTGATGTCTTCGTTATTACAGGGAGGGTTCTGTATTTTTGTCCGGTGTCATAAAATTGCGATATCGTAACGTAATATTAAAATGGGTTTCTTAAAAGCTTTTAAAGTCACTCTTAAACTTAAAAAAACCGACCAAGGGCGTGTTGGACTCGCGCACGAAGGTTCCGCAGGTTAAGGTTCCGTACCTCTTCTTTAAAAACCTTATCTTTAAAAACGACAAATAATCACGTTTGTTGTATGGGAGCCCCTTTAGATGCATATGTTATTCTGTTTTTTAGTATTAGTTGTTATAACGGCAACAGAAATACATCGTCTGTGAGAATTTCAACTGTCAACTATCACAGTTCATAAGTTACAGCCTGGTGACGGACGGGCGGACGGAAAGCGGAGTCTTAGTAAGAGGGTCCCGTTTTACCCCCTAGTACGGAACCCTAAAAAATAATTGGGAACGATGCGTTTCTACACTAATATTATAAAGAGGGATGATTTGTATTTTTGGATGTCTGTGACGAATAAGCTTAAAAGCTTCTGAATCGATTTTAAAAATTCTTTCATCAACAAAAAGCTACATCATTAGCGAGTAACATACACTTCATTTCATACCCGTGCAAAGCCGGGGCAGGTCACTAGGTTTTATAAAATACTTGGTTTAAGAGATGGTATTAAAATTGCTCGTTGCTAAGTACAGGGGCGTCGAGTGGCAGTCGAGGGGTTACACGCGCCAGCGTTTTGTTTTGTTTTGCAGGAGGGAAAATTTTTGAGGTACACACAACATTCGATATTACAGAGACGCATCAGTATTTTTGAAAAGCCAACCTTTAGCTTTTTAGCTTTTATTATTGCAACACACAAATTTTTCATCTCCTAGATGCGTTGGAAAATTTGTCTAAAATATGTCTAAGTAGTCGACGAAGCGTTAAACTTAAACTTTTCAAGTTAAAGTTTGCTTTATACGTCCAAAGTTTGACAAATAAGTTTTGAGTGAGTGTAACGAGTGTAGAGCTGTTACCGTACATGAGGTCAAGAACAGCTCCTGCTGGCAGAGCGTGGTCATCTTCACGAAGCCCACGGGCGCCGGCATCGCCCAGCACTTCGGCACCCGCGCCCGCATCGTCAGCGTAACGTCCTGAAACACAACCACCGATTCTATTTATTATTATGCAAGTTATCATTTTATTTTTATCTAACTAAGTACTATCTTTGACCGTGGCTTCGCCCGTGTAGCCTACAGTAAACTATACCTATATTACTCGCGGCACCACATTTTATCCCTTTAGGGTTGATTTCCCCGAACATAGTGAAATCTATAAGCAGGGTGTAATGTTATTTTACCTCGTTTGTATTCTCATAGAAATTTTTTAACAGAATTGGCAGCTTTTAAATGATAAAATTTGTTTCTGGATCGTGAATATGATTGACAGAAAGAAAAAGAGAAAAAGCGATTATTATGATACTGATTTTGGCAAAAGAAGGAGGAAAGATGTAAAAAGGAAAAATACTCGATTTATATCTTTGAATATTTGGAAGTCGCTTCATTTCTGCTGGATATTTTACCTGGACCCTGGACATTTTTATAAGCTTACCTAGACCTGGATTGACTTGAACACTTTATGTAAATAAACTCTAATATAAGTACCATCTCATTTGAATACTGCCGGTATGTAATCTTTTCAAGTATTTTTCCTTTTTAAATTTTTACTCCTTTTTTCGCCAAAATCAGAATCATAATAATCGATTTTTCTCTTTTTCTTTCTGTCAATCATTATTATGATTCAGAAACAAATTGTATGATTTAAAAGCTGCCAATTCTGTTAAAAAGTTTCCATAAGAATACAAACGAAGTAATAACATTACAAGGGTTATACAGAAATGGTATGCTAAGCCGAAAAAGGCTTATGGTACTCATCATTTTAAAACACTTTTACTAAACGACCAACATGGAATTCGCGAAAAAAATCAGCTATTCCGAACATATTGCCGACAGTCATTGACATATATTTCTATAAAACAGCTGGTTTTTTTTTTTTGGTGATTGGGTGGGTCGACACAGCGTGGATGACCCAAGAAGTGGACCTCTGATGTCCACTTCGCAGGAAAACGTTGGTAAAATCCATAAAATGGTTTTATACGCCCGACGATTAAAGTGCGTGAGATTGCTAAATATCTAGGGATTTAGACCCGAGCGAGGACAATGTATTTTAAGTGTAAACCGTAGACTTAGCCGTGTCTAAGGTGGCGGTGGTGGGGGCCCTGGGCCGGGAGGAGGCGATTACTTAGTAAACTGTAAAAGACGACGTGAAAGCGATCAATAATAGAGTCGAGACTGCTGGGAAGTACACCACACTCATGGAAAACCCCACCATTGAACTCACTCCCTCTATTTGTCGCTGTTACAGTTTAATCGGACTCGCTTATTAGTTGGAATGAAGTTATTGGTTATCATAGCGTTTTAAATGTAAGGATCGCGTGCATGCCTCGAGCATGCATGCTTGCCATCGAAAACAAAGAAAGAAAGACTGGCGTGAAGATGGGAAGCTAACTCTAACAGCCATGTTAGTCATAATCCTACTAAAATTAAATGATCGTTTTTGTGATTTTAGCAGCCTACGTAATAATGCCGCAGCATAATTATGCATATACTGCCTTATAAGCTGTTGATAATGTTTGAATGATGAATTTAAATATCTGTTCTGGGTCTGGGTGTTAGTTGTCCTTGTCTTTGTGTGTGTTCCGTGGCATCCCCGACACAGGCTATCTTAGTGGGTAGCTATGAGTGTGAAACGTTATTCATCTTATTTTATTTATTGGCTCTGATCAAGTAGAAATCAGATATAGTACTGCCTTAGATCAAGACCAAACTGCCTGTTTACGTAAACTTCACGAACATATTGACGCATAAAAACTATCCGAATGTCAAAATGTCAAAATGTTGTTTGCATTTTGACATTTGTATTCGAAATTGTAACTTAAAAATTATGTTGTTTATGTGATTCATAAGCTCAGAGTTTACTATAAGTACCTAGGTACTTACACGTGGAAAGTTATTCGTTCGGCTTCTTTTTTACTTTTGCGTAATTTTTGCAGTGTTTTACGACACGTGATAGCATTATTTTATTTTTCTTGTCCGCGTTTTCTTATCTCACGTCTAGAAGATTGATTCGGGTAGTTTTATGCGTCAATACTCGTATGTGCGTGAAGTACTTAAACGGGCAGTCCAGCAGTTTTTGACTTCACCTGGATCTAAGGCAGCACTATATCTGCTTTCTTGATCTGAGTTTAAGGCCCCTTATATCATGAAATTAGTTGAAAATGTATTAATTTCCAATGCCTTGTAAAGTAAAGTAAAGTAAAGTGATTTATTGGCCTTGTATCAGTTTGTTACACTGGGCAAATCATTACACATTGTACAAATTCATCACAAATTAAAAAAATTAAAGAAGAAAAATGAACAATAGTCAATAGTCATAAAGTTGCATAAAATAATATGAAATAATTTCAATAGTTCTAACTAACACAAGAATGAATATTCAGTTAGACGCAGTCTCATAAACTCATTCAGTGAGTAAAAAGGGTTGGACTCGAAAAATTATTGTTTTATTTTTATTTTGAACTCTATAGCATGTAGGTTCGTGACACTGAGCGGTAGCTTGTTGAACATGCAGATCTTATTATAAATACCTTGCTTTTGCAATTTGGTCAATCTGTTTAGTGGTTTCCGTAGTTGCTCATAATTGCTACACTTACGTATGAGCCTAGTTTTAGTCTTAATCAGCTCATCTTTCTTATCATAAATTTCTAATAAACAATTTTAACGTATTACGATATCGCAGTCATAATTTTATTATTTTTAAAATGTTGTCTAACTGTAGCACGTTTTTTTAATCCTTTAATTATTGTGATCTTAAAACCTTTATCATGTCTGTTCCGTTGCTCCAGACCGTTATGGCATACCTTATTCTAGACTGAATAAGTGCATAATAAATTGATAAAATAGCTGTTTCATTTAACAACCGTTCCAGTTTCAACAATGCGTAGTTAGCACTAGCTAATTGTTTACACAATTTCGCGATGTGGGCTGAATGACTAATTGTATTATCAATTGTATAGCCGAGGAACACATTTACTTTTAATTCAGCGTCAATGTTAATGCCTTGTTGAATGTCTAGACCAGATGTCAGCAAAAGGCGGACCGCAGTCTGTATCCGGACCGCGAGAGGTGGAACCTCGGACCATCAAATATTGTCAGATAATAATTTTAAAAACACTCTATAGAAACAACTAAGCCTTTTCATACTTCTGAAAGCCACGAAGAATCTAACTGAGTAATTATAAGTACTTAATTAGAGTTATTAACCTAATACTTATTTTACAAGTAGGTAAGTACCTACCACCTATGACTGATATGATTTGATTAGTTTTTGTGGTCTATACACAAGATAACGCTTTGATAAGTCTCAAAAAGATGGCTAACTAAGGTTACAAAAAAATGTATATCCATCCATTTGCTGTCGTAAACCAAACTATAAAGACAGACCGTCGCGCGTCGGTATATTTTTCCTCATTAATTTAACATTTTTTATGTTTTTTGTAATAACTTAGTTTGAAAGCAAAATAATAAAGCCGTGTAAATAATAAAGTAGTAAACGTAAAATTGAGTCGTATATTACAGTTACTTTCGATAACGGTGATCTTCATCAGGAGATCACAGGCGTGACGCGCTCGCGATCGTACTAGTCGTTATATACGACTTAATTTTACGTGGGTATTTCCGTGTTAATCATAACAAAATGTTTCAAAATCACGTTAGTTTCCACAGTAAACTCTGGTCTAGACTATGATGAAAACGCATCTAAAACGTATTAGAAAATACGAAACTATAAGACAGGAACACAAAAAACATGCTAGGTACATGTTTTTTGTGTCCAGCACAAAATAGAGGCCTACCCTACGGTGAAAAATATGTAACAAAACTTACTAAAACTGCAAGAAACATATCTGGACTATAAAATAAAATGAACGTGGTGGAATACGGCCTAATCACCCTCCGAGGGTAGACCTGTATCCCAGCAGTGGGAGGATTAAAGGTTGCATATAATGATGATGATGAAAATGATCGTAATACATATATTATACAAAATATACATATACCTACGAGTTGTGTAGAAAATAAATGTGACCAGTTTCAAATGGCGAAGGGAATTTCGCCCGGTCAGTCGGCAAGGAGGCGGATAAATGCTACGTCACGGCATTCATTACTATACCTAGAGGTACATAAAATATATTATTCGGAAAATGTAGTGACAAAGTGGCAGAATGATTGTTACATATTTTTATTCAATTGAGCGAAGTAACGAGCAAATCGCTTGTCTGATGTGAAACGTCACGTTTGCTCATAACAGGTCTGCGCCACCTAGAATTTTAATCTTTCACAATTCAAAACCCTGCGCGGCACAGCACTTCGCTCGTCACCCTGAGATATATCTCGACGACGACGATATCTCGAAATATACGACGACGACACGACACAACGACGATATGATATTTAATCTCCTATTTGCCCTGAAATTTCGCTTTAAACATTGCCCTTCAAATCGGAACTTAGTTATATTTGCACATTGGCGGTAAAATAACTGGCAAAGGTGTGGTGCTTCTCCAGGCGGGATCTGCAAGAGAGCCCTTCCACTACAATAAAAGCCATACCAAACCAACCCTACCACTACAATAATGTGGAAAGCTTGAAATTCACGGTTTTGAAACAAAAATCGAATAAAAAAAAATACCATTCCGTAAGTTGTTCGAGAAAGCCTTTCATACGGCTAAAGTCAACACCGCCTGCAAGTTTTCCGTATTCAGGTATCTACCGAATGAAAATAGTTTCATTGCAGCAGTCGCACTGCTTCAGAGGAAATGATCACCCAAAGTTTTTTTTTTTTTTTTTTTTTAATAATAATAATCTTTATTGACAACACACAAAAAATGAAATTACAAACATAGTAAAATATAAAAGAAAAAGGCACAAAAGGCGGTCTTATCGCTAAGATCGATCTCTTCCAGACAACCGTACCAATGATTATTCAATAGGCTATTTGACTGATTTTGAAAAACTGTTTTAAATTATTCGTTGGCATATGATTAATACACCACATGTATATTTCTGCGAAATTTGCAGTATTTTTCGTAAAATACTGTGTTAAAATTTAAATTACAATATTCGCGCTAAAAACGCTGTTTCGGTAATGGCGGACGACATGTGATTTGCGTGACGTCACAGGCAAGTAACCAAACTTTATTCTTTGACAAACGTCAAACTTGTACCAAAGTGTACATTATAAAATAACACAAAGTGTCTTAGCATTAAACAATGTTTACCTACGTGTGACGTCACGCGAGGCGTAGCCAATCACAGAGCGTTCTTGTGGCTGAAGAATTTTAAAAAATAATTTGAATTTATTTTGTTTATTTTGAAAAATCTATAAATATTTTTGGATAAAACAGAGATAAATATGTTTTTTTATGTTATTACCTAATAGAATGACCACATTTCGTAGCATATTTTTAATAGTGTCAAATAGCCTATTGGAAAGGCTGAATGAAAACATATCGACCGTATATTCTATGGTAGAATGGTTTTTTAATCGTTAGCCATAAGAGTTTTGACACTTCATTTTTTTTTTTTTTTTTTTGTAAATTTAAGTGGGTGTTAGCATCCGAACAAGAAGAAAACTGAATCTCGGATGCTAACATCTTCCCAAGTTGAACTTAACCTACATAATGCCAGTATCATACTAAAGATATACATACATAATATGTACTCGTATTTAAAAAATATTACAGAATGAAAGGTACGAGGCGATTTAATGATAATCACATATCATGTTGTGTAAGGAGGTACTAGTGTAAAGTTTATGTATTGAGTAGTGAGAAAGGTGAAGGAAGTGAACGAGAAGGTGAGTGTGTGCGTGAGAGACAACACCTCGTAACATCAGACTCGAAAGAGCTGGGTTCGAGGCGATGCCACAGGTGTTAGGGTTGTGTCTATAAGTGTATTTTCAACGAATTATTTTTAATAATGCTTCTGTCTCATCATAGTCGAGAGACAGAAGCCATAACTTTATTTTAGCTTTACAGCGATTTTTATTAAGTGAATAAAAATTAAGTAGTCTGTTTAGTTTTTTATATAAGAACGGTCCAAGGAAGCAGAACTGAGTATGTGAGAAGCATTTGTTGAAAAACGTGATATCTTTATTTATGTCCTTGTCTCTTCTTTTGTCTTTAATCGTAGGGTCATATGGAGTCTGCGTGTGTTGTGAAACAGTAGCGTTAAGAATAAACAGCTGCCTGACTGTCAGAACTTTACACTGGGTAAAAAGATCTGTAGTAGGGAAACGATAAGGCTTGAATGTCATGACTTTTAGTATCGATCTTTGGGCGCGTTCAATTAATATAAGGTGTGATTGGAAGGTGCCACCCCAAGCTGTAATACAATAAGATATAATTGATTGGCATAGGGCTTGATAAATTAACAGGAGTAGTTTAAAATTAGTGACATGTCTGAGTTTTTTAAAAACCCAAATAAGCTTCCTTAATCGAGCTGAAAATATTTTTATATGTGGAAGCCATGACATACGTTGATCAATTATAATCCCTAAGTATTTAATTTCAGTGACTTTTTCTAAACAAGAACAGTTACAGTTGTTTATTGTTGTGCATTCGTGTATCTTGATGGACAGACGATTAGACGGGGCCCCGGGACTACGAAGGGAAAATGCAACATGCTTTGTCTTAGACACGTTCAAACTAAGGAGGTTGTCATCCAACCATTTCGTAACAAGATTTAAGCCCTTTTCAGCTGTAGCGTAAACCTTAGCCCAGGTTTTCTCCTGGAAGATTAAGGCCGTGTCGTCGGCGTAAGAGATGATCTTGGCGTTAGGTAAGTGCATAGAACACAAGTCATTAATATAAATTAAGAAGAGAATAGGTCCAAGAATGCTACCTAAGTTACACAAACGCTGCCTCTTTTGAACCAAAGTTCGCTGCTATTCGCCTGCGGCATGCTAGGTATTCCTAGCGCTCCACAGGCGTAATTGAATAGCGACAGAGCTATCAAAATCTCCAAGAAAAATGTCTAGACTATCAAATGAACCAAATTGAACTTTTCAATCAACTTATCAAAAAAGCACCTCTGATTTTTAAGGCGATTTATAGCCACTGATGAGACTCGGATTTAGTAAGTAATAAAATCATATTACCAGGAAAATTACAACAAAGTAGTCTATGTAATGAAAATATCTATTGGTTCACTGGTACCTTAAGGAGCCCAGTCCGTTTTTTTTTTCTGCAGAAAAGATGATGGCGTCTTTGCTTGAGATTCCCAAGGTACTTTGTTTATCGACTTTATTTTTACTGGCCAGACTACAGGTCAATCGTACTCAAATTAGTGCAAAATCTAGAATGTTTTGGTCAGTTTCCAATTCTCGCGTCATGTAGCTTTTATCCATATATTTTCAATTTCAGGACCTACGAAAAAAAACTAAAATAAGATTAAACTAACTAAACTAAGATTAAATACCTATTATTATATACAACTATAGATAGAGCTAATCTATATATATAAAAATGAAACCCGTTTTCCTTGGTCCCGGCGTCACGCGTGAATGGCTGGACCGATTTCACTAATTCTTTTTTGTTGTATTTGTTATTATTAGGAGAAGGTTCTTACGGAAAAAAATATTAAGAAAATCTCGCAGAAATATTGAAAAACCCTAAAAATAGCCCTTTTCTTTTTCCCATACAAACGTTTTCTAACTAAAACGAGCTTTATTGCTATAATATTGTATAAAGTTCATATTGAATTGCAAGCACTCACTGTTGTTTAAGCAATGTAGGTATGTTCCTAACGTCCAAGAGTCAATTTGCACTTTATCACCTCTGTACAAAGTTCAAATTCAATCATATCTATCAAAACAGTGTGCGTTGGAGCACAGATAAAACAAAAAAAAGAAAACGAAATCGAATAGTTCATTCATTTGATATAAAATTTCGAAGGATTTGACTCCAAGGCATATCAAATTAAAAAAAAGTTGAAACAACAACAAACTGTCAATGGCAGTGTTTTTTTTCATGGATGAGTTTGCTTTTGTCAACTGATACACGAAACAAATTCGTACCTATAATTGTAATATAATATAAGTATAAAATTATAAATAGTGTTTTGTGCAGTGTTTATATTTAATTAGGCAGTACCATAGAGAAGTACTGTATGGCAGTACGAAGTCTGCCAGGTCAGCTAGTGGATATATGTAATTAGAAATGAGTATATTATGGTAAGTCTGAAAGTAGTGACAGTGCCAGAAAAGTTGACAAGTAATCGTCTATCGTGGTACGGGCATATAATGCGAAGAGAGGAGGACCACATTACAAAAAAGACGATGATCTTGAGTGTGAATGGGTATAGCTGTAGAGGACGACCAAAGAAAGTATGGATGAACTGTGTGAAAGATGATATGAAAAAGAAGGGAGTGTATTCAGATATGACGAGTGATAGAGATGAATGGAAGAAGTGTACGGTACTGACCCCACGTAGGTGGGATAAGGGTAGGCTATAGGTTGAGCTAAGCTATGTAGTTAGTAGACTAACTATTATACATTATGTCTGATTTTGACAGGGGTATTGCGATTACAATTTCTGCATATATCATTCTGCCTCAATTACTTAAAAACAAAACAAAAGAAGGAAAAGGCCAATGTGAATGAAGAATTAAACTAAAAGTGAAAACAGATTCTATTTTATTCGATCTGTGGATGCCACAAACGTCTCAATTTATGATATAACTAGCTGCGCCCCGCGGCTTCACCCGCGTTTTCCGGGATAAAAAGTAGCCTATGTGTTAATCCAGACCATGAACAACCTTCATTCCAAATTTTATGTAAATCCGTTCAGCCGTTTTTGCGTGAAAGAGTAACAAACATCCATACATACATCCATACTTACAAACTTTCGCCTTTATAATAGTATAGTAGGATTTTGTTTGATGTTTATCATTTGGCTTCTAATACATTAGAGCAATTAAGCTAATTTTAAGTCTAATATTCGAGTATATAACAACCTTCACCGAACTGGTTAATGGATGAAAAGTATTTTATATTAATTTGTTATTAAACATATTGCAAGTGTGGGTTGACGAAACCCTTCTGTCCTTTTAAAAAAAGTAATTAAATAGTAATATCAAATAGTAAATACCTTACTACCTACTAATATACTCAGTGCAAATTACTAATATCGATTTACCTGTTTGTACCCGTCTACTAAAAAGGGAGATAGCGAGATGTAACCGCAGCTACCGCAGAGCACCACATGCACAAGTGGCATGTGGAATGAAATTATCAAATATCGACCAAGCCTTTAACGATGTAGGTTACATCACTATATTGCAAGCGTAAAACGATGAGTGCAATTTATACGAATTAAGCATTAAATTCGTAGCTAATTATCACAGTGTGGATTTATACGATACCAAACGTGGATTTTAAAATCCTAAAATCCTAAATGTGAAATGCATATTTTGCTTGAAAATTATGTTTTTAAGAAAATACCTACTCGTAAAAGCCGGCTAACTAACGTGAACTGATGAATTCGGAGCTTTGGTCCCATTTGTTCTATGGAACATGACGTAATAGAACAATTTGAGAAAATATTGTCCTTATTTGTACTATGGAACAGTTTGTAATTTTTGTCTCAAATTGTTCCATAGAACAAACTAAGTACATAGGTATATGAACTTCTTGAAGTTGATATGTAAACTGGCCACTCAAGAATGATTTGCTACCACTTGTCTTAGTGACATTTTTGATTAGATGGTTACTCTCTAACAAAAATTAGATTGGATTGGATCTTTGTTTAAAATTGTTTTTAGTATGTAAGTAGTTAAACAAATAAGTGTAACTGCTGTTTTGTTTTTATTTTGCAAAATAAAAATATTATGTAGGTAGCGAGTAGTTTCTTTTTTTTTATAGTGATCTGTACCTGGTATTAACGTCAGTGATTAATGTCATTCACGTCTTATACATCATGGAAGGTTTTGGGAAAAACTGATTCTCATTTTGTTCTATGACATGAAACTCGGGTGAAAAGGTAGTATGTAGTTCCATGGAAAAAATAGGGACGAAAATGTGTCATTTTGTACTATGACGTCATGTTCCATAGAACAAATGGGACCTACCCCTTTACTCCTCAGATTCCCTTTCAGATTTCCTTTCAGTAATCTTTTCTCCTTTCAGTAACTTGCAAAACATTGCATAACACGACATTTTTACAGAAACACGAGAGGCAGGTAGCAGGTCACGTTACTCCACGTGAGCTGCGCCTCGTGTACTTGTTTATTCCAATGCTTATTTAGAAATACTCTTATTTATTAGGTAGGTATGTAGGTTTTTACATTGTGCACAGAACAACATCATATCTAGGGTTTCAGGAGTTACGAAGCTGGTTCGAAATTATTCAAACTAATTAAAAACATATTGGCAGCTAGCTAGCTTCTACGTACTTGCGACAGTGGATTTGCCAACAGGCTGAGTACACTGGAGCTTAGGGTGGCAGATTTTAGAGGCGGCAAATTCAGGGCCTGAAGTATTGATTTGAGCGAGGACGGTGGACGAGGATGCTAAAGTATTTCGAATTGTAGAGGTCGAAGGGACGGCAAAATTTAGGATAGTCCACTGGCGGTAAATGTGTAAATCCGCCACTAGCTCGAGGCTACCAGAATATTCTACTGTAATGCCTTGTACTCGTATATACAATGTACAATAGTAAATATTGGTACATATAATATCATGAATAGAGAAATAAGATAGATATTGTACACTGTTTATTCCATACATTATTCTTTTATTTTACTTGTGGTTCTGAGATATTGGCTTAAGATATTCAAGATTCTGTTGTCATACTTCTTCGTCAAGTTCCACTCGTATCGAGGGTTGGACAACATTATGCATTACTTTGAAACGAGTTCTCTATTCGATATCAAAATAATACCATCAACAGATGTTTTGTTTGTTCGCGCGGCGTTTTCTATACTAATATTATAAAGAGGAAAGATTTGTATTTTTGTATGTTTGTGTTGAATAAACACAAAAACTACTAGACCGATTTCCAAAATTCTTTCACCATTAGATTGCTACATTATCCCTGAGGCATAGGCTATAATATATTTTATACCCGTGCAAAGCCGGGGCAGGTCGCTAGTATAATATAAGTTTTGAAAGTTTTTAAATTAGTTACTGTACATTGAGAATCTATTTCTTGGACGAACCAGGTTGAGGTTTTAAGGCGAGTGTGGAACGTAAGACAGAAACACGCTTGTACAATATGACTACACACAGAAAACAAAGCTCATAGAAATCTCTATTCCTAGACAGCACGTTTCGCCGAAAACCCTGTTAATAGAAAACACTGCTCGTAGACATCTCGGTACATAGGAAGCACTGTTGACAGAGATCACTGTCCTTAAATAGCACTTTTTGCCGTAAACTTGTTCATAGAAACCACTGTTTCCAGATAGGTACCTCGGTTCACAGAAAGCGCCTCTGGAGAAGAAACTAATAATATTTATTATACCTATTACTAAATCCTCAGATAATAAAAACACGTTTATTTCATATATAAATGCCATTTTAATCAAAAATAAAGCAAAACGAAAACCAACACACGACTCTTCAGGAACCGTAAATTTTTCCAGGGTAAAATTAACTTAACCCTCCTTTTTGAGAACATGTAAAAAGCTTCATATAATGGAATCAGGGACCCCAAAAACCCCTGAATGCAATATATCAGCCGAAAAAAAACAACAACAAAAAAATGTTTTTTTGGCTGCCATTTTGAATCCGCCATCTTGGATTTTCGTCATCACTATCAAGTAGCCCTCGCAAACCGCTATAACATTCGGTCAATCAGACCCCAGCCATCTTAAATCGTAAGACGTCGACGTCGTCGTTATAAGATCAAGCTTTTGTTGCATGCAATAATTATAGCAGCCAAAAAAAAAAATTTTGGCGGCCATTTTGAATCGACGACATCTTTTTTTTATTAATAAATATTAATAGTTTCTTCTCCAGAGGCGCTTTCTGTGAACCGAGGTATCTGGAAACAGTGGTTTCTATGAACAAAGTTTACGGCAAAAAGTGCTATTTAAGGACAGTGATCTCTGTCAACAGTGCTTCCTATGTACCGAGATGTCTACGAACCATCGATCTAGTAAATTATGATAGGCCGCAGCCGAAGGATCCAAAAGAAAAACCAAATTGACTTAACTCTATTTAATGTATAAAATTATAATCTATAGCTACATTTCGCTAGGTAAATGTGCGATTGCACCCGATGTTAGGAATACAATGAATTATGAAGTTCGGTAGAATTAACAGCGGACTAAAGTAATATACTCTTGGAATTGAAGCGCTGACTCGAGGGCTTCATCGGAAGGTATGTTTTATGGAGAATCGGTTGCAACACCCTTGGATTGAAGCGGTGACTCGGCGACCTGTGTGGTCGGCGGCTCGTGGAATCGGCCCGACGTAACACCTCCACCCTCAGAAAGGCAACTATTTGAGAACTTTGAGAGCAAATGTTGCCGGTGCTCTAGTCTGGATTGCCAGGATTCTCGGCATCTTCATGGTGTTGTTCTTCCTCTTCATTCTGCACGCAGTTCATCTTCTTAAAATGATCGTAGTAGCGTCGTATAGCCAGTGACGCTGTTATTATCGGTGCGACCAATAAGGTTTAGATTGGTATCGTAGTATGGTATGTGTCGGTGCGATGGGATCTAGTTGTACTGCTAGCTGTAGCATCACGTTATCTTGATAAGTATGTAGGTTTTGTAAATTTATAGAGTTGATTTTTAGATGTGGCAGCGGTGAGAAGGTTGTTATTTCAAGGTTCGTCGAAATCTTCCTGATAGTCAAAGGTTGTTCTTCGATCTTGTCGTAGATATTACTGATAGTAAGAGTGTTCTGTGAGCGGCTGACTGCGATAGCAAGGTAGCTTCCTTGTACCGTGACGTAGCTTTCGCGTCCACAGGAAATTGTATCTTCGTCGGCTGGGGGAAGGGGATAGCGTAATCTCTCTCGTTCAGTCCGTCCACAGCTCCCTTGGATAGCTTGATTGTGGTCATCTCGCAGGTGGTCATCTCTCAGGTCTTCACAAAGGAACCATGTGCTGTACTTCGGACATTCTGTCTCTATTATACATGAAAGCCTGCCTGTTACTTGCAATAAGGGGATGCGGGGATAGGATAGATCGGTTGTTCTTGTTAGGGACGATTGGTGAATCTAAATAAATCTTATTCTATAGGAGATACTATGGGAAATTTCGGGGCTATAACTGGGAGTTTACCCGAAAAATAGTACCTAACCTGGTTTGATTACGTCATAGTATTCTTTGAAATGTAACTTGAATGACCCTGGGGGTAAATGAAATCTAACTTATTTATCATTCTATTCTAGCTAGTATATCTAACTATAAATGGTGGGTGTTCGATGCACGCACGAAACATAAAATAGTTTTTACTCTTAAAAAAAAATTCTGCCTTTATATCATCAGCATTTTAAGAGATGATAAAATTAAAAGTTGAGCGAATCTCGCATACTTGAGTAAGTTCGTATCCCGATGTGCGTCACTATCTAAAAATAAGTTTTAATTTAGAATTAGTTTGCTCTTGATTTTGAACTATTTGCGTTATAACTGTGTTATGCTGAACCATCCAATCTTAGCTGATGCTGATAATGATTGTAAAATTTATCCGCGACTTTGTGTTGGTTTCTTTCCAGAATTTTGATGGCATTGTCAAATTTAATTGCGTCTGTGGAATCTAAATTGCCCGTTACGAGTATACTATAACGAGAGAACCTAATCCGTCTATGGGACCCCTCTTCTTACGATTAGGCTCAAAAGCGTTACGGTCAGTATGTAGTTTCTCAGTTAGATAGTCAATTACAAAATTTATATAATAAGTCCGTATCGTTTCCGATTCTATTCGTATAGTCGGAGAGCTGGGTCTGCAAATCAGTAATTTGATTTTCTATATTGTCAAGTCGTGTGATAGGTAGTTATTAGTCTAGTCAGTCCAAGCTTTCAAGTCGGATCTCTTGAGTTTTCAGCCTTGTCATCACGGTCAGAGTAAAAAAATAAGTCTATAACAATTTAGCAGAGTTAAGAACTCTTTAAAGACGGGACTCGACCACGGGGCCGCGTTTTTTGAAGTATAAATATGAATTGCTAAGACAGCTAAAACAGTATCTTGAATGTGCCGGGGTGCGAGCTTATGTCTGCAGGTAATAGAATTTCGAACAAAAACTTATTAGTTCTTAGACTGCTTCCGCTTCACGGTCCTTATTACGATTTTGTAAAAGGTGAGAGCGATCAGGCTAGTTGCCTTCTATGTAAAAAAAAACGTCTGCATACTGAGCACACAAAGATTCAAAGTTCGCGCAATCCTCAGCGTTTAAGTAGTAAGTACGTGGTCGCGATAAGACTTCGTCGGCTAGCGAGCGCAGTTGTGAAGTGCGCATGCACTCAATAGAATGAACTCCGGCTACTATCAGTCGGTTCAACGAAAATACTACGCCGTGCGAGGATGGATTCACGATCTCAAGAATGCCACGGTTGTTTTTTACTATTGTTAGGAAGTCTCGGATGACACGGTTCGACACTATCTGCTCAGGTATCTATAAGCTTTGTCGTCATTTAAATTAATTGGAAGTCTCACTAATTTCGAAGAATTAGCCGCGATAACGTCTTCGTACAAGTTAATGTTGCTTGAGTCATACACTTGAATAGGGTTAGCCGCTTGACGCAGTGATAAGCACTTTATTAAGGTCAATCTTAGCTTCTCATTTCTTTAAAAGGTCTATTCCAATAAGTCGGTCAAAGTAGTTTTGAAATCGGTACACAAGTAGTTAAAAAAAAATCAGTCTTGAAATTCAAAAAGCACGGCGGGGAAACGAAATAATTATTGCGAGTAGTCGCATGCACATTAATGACAACAAAAAAAAATTTAAAATTGAAAGGTAGGATATTGGAAAAAAAACACTGCTTGAGGGTTGATGAAGGACTGATTAGCCCCGATGTCAATCTGCAACTTTAAGGGAGGCTCCAAAATTTGGATGCGACGGAGTTGTCTATGTGTGTGTAGATTGACTTCTATCTTAAATTTCATGATTTCTGGCCCTTCAGAAAATACTGGGAGCTATAACCACTAAAGAGTTGAGGGTTGTTTAAATAGTCATCGCCAGTCTGGTCGGAAAAAATATTTATTAAGACTGTTCTTATGCCGTCCAACTTTCTGGAATACCTTTAGAATTTATTGTGCGGGCGGTTGGCCCAGTGATTTTATTTAAAATACCATTGAGTAAGCCAAGATTGATTGATTAGTTCTGTATTAAACTACCTAAATTTTTATTACTATCTGCTAACTAGCCTAGGGTTTAAGTTGCAATTGTCTGCGCGATGCAGGACAAATTGAACTAGCTTATGTCTACCTATAATCTAAGTTCCAATTGTCTGCGCGATGCAGGACAATAGGTATTTTTCAAGATTGAAAAAAAAAATTTTTTTTTTTTTTTACTAGCCTAGGGTCTAAGCTGCAATTGTCTGCGCGATGCAGGACAAATTGACAAATGCCTCTAATCTAATTTGCCATGGCCTGCGCGATGCAAACCAAATGGACAAATGCCTCTAATCTAATTTGCCATGGCCTGCGCGATGCAAACCAAATGGACAAATGCCTCTAATCTAATTTGCCATGGCCTGCGCGATGCAGACCAAATGGACAAATGCCTCTAATCTAATTTGCCATTGTCTACGCGATGTAGACCAAATAGACAAATGGCCTAGTTCTACTAACAATTGTCTGCTCGATGCAGGACAAAAGGGTATTTTTCAGGATCGAAAAATAATTCACCATTCTAGGAGAACTAGGTATAAGGAGAGCAAGTACAGGAGCGATTCATGCACTTACAATTATATTTCTTCTTGGTTTCCTCTGGAATCGATGTCTGGATTTGTCCTTCAGCCACGGGCCCAGGTTCATTTGGACAAAGCAGGAATAGTACGCGCCGCACTCAATAAGTGTATAGGCACGCACAGTACTAGGAAGTTCTTTCACGGACAGTTCACGTTACACGGACAGTCATGTTTCACGGATTGTTCGCGTCGGAGCACTCCTAGCTAACCTACTTTGTCCTACCGACTGCGCCAATTATGATAGGCCGCAGCCGAAGGATCCAAAAGAAAAACCAAATTGACTTAACTCTATTTAATGTATAAAATTATAATCTATAGCTACATTTCGCTAGGTAAATGTGCGATTGCACCCGATGTTAGGAATACAATGAATTATGAAGTTCGGTAGAATTAACAGCGGACTAAAGTAATATACTCTTGGAATTGAAGCGCTGACTCGAGGGCTTCATCGGAAGGTATGTTTTATGGAGAATCGGTTGCAACACCCTTGGATTGAAGCGGTGACTCGGCGACCTGTGTGGTCGGCGGCTCGTGGAATCGGCCCGACGTAACAAGTATGACTTCGGTGCTACGAACAGTGTTTTCTATTAACAGGGTTTTCGGCAAAACGTGCTGTCTAGGAATAGAGATTTTTATTAGCTTTGTTTTCTGTGTGTAGTCATATCGTACAAGCGTGTTTCTATCTCACGTTCCACACTCTTTTAAGGCAATTGTTGTTTGAAAATATAGTGTAATACTGTATTAAATGAATAATAAAAAGCTTTTTTATGTTCAAAAATGTTCTCGATTCGCGAACAATTTTCAGAAAAAAGAGGTTCTTCCTAACTGAGGAATTTCAACTTACCATAGTTAGGTATTACCACTGTTTACGTCAATTGCGTACCTAGGTATACTATTTTGCATCGTAGGTGAAATGGCAAATGCCGATTGACGTCTCCTTTCATCCCACGTCCTAGTACCTCTCCCCGTCCCTGTCTATTATCACGCATTGGCGCGTGAGTGTCAAAATGTGATCGGTCGTAATTCGTAATGGCGGCAAAATATTGGTGGGCTCCCAAACATTATTTGAAAATAAATACTCTGATCGTTCCCTGTGAGTTGTGTGTAGCCGAATTGCAAGTGTTGAAGTGTTCTGGACGTGATAGTAGTGGAGTCAGGAGTGATTTTTGGCCAAATACGACGAAATCGTGAGTTCTTCTAATTCATTCCTTTTCTTTGATATTTGCCATTTATTTCGAGTCAAATTATAAATTACACTAGCTACGCATCGCGGTTCCACCCGCGTTTTCCGGGATAAAAAGTTATTTAAATCCGATCAGTCGTTTTTGCGTGAAAGAGTAACAAACAAAACTCACAAACTTTTGCGTTTATCAATCTATATATATAAAAGTGAAGGTCGTGACTGACTGACAGATCAACGCACAGCCTAAACCGCTTAAGCTACAAACGTCAAATTTGGACAAAAGTTTTATAACAAAAAGCGGACGCACACTAAGAAAGGAATTTGCCCAATTCAACCCCTAAGAGGGTGAAAAGGGGTGTTTAAGTTTGTATTAAAAAAATATTTTTCTTAATGCTACGATTATCAAACTTTGCGAATATACTAATGTTAAAAAAATAATCGACACCTATTTCATCATTTTTCAAAAATCAACCCTTAAGAGGGTGAAACGGAGCAATGAAGTTTGTATGAAGATTTTTTTTTTAATGCTGTGGTTATGAAACTTTGCAAATATACTAAGCTAAAGAAAATATTAGACACTTATTTTTTTATTTTTTGAAAATCAACCCCTAAAGGGGTGAAACGGAGTATTGAAGTTTGTATGAAGAATTTTTTTTTGATGCTGTGGTTACGAATCTTTGCAAATATACTAAGCCTAAACAAATAATAGACACTTATTTTTTTGTTTTTTGAAAATCAACCCCTAAAGGGGTTAAACGGAGTGTTGAAGTTTTCATGAAAAATGTTTTTTCCTAATACTACGATTTTTTAACATTGCAATTGTACTAAGCTAAAAAAAATATTAGATACCTGTTTCATTATTTTTTGAAAATCAACCCCTAAAAGGGTTAAACAGATAAAAGTGAATGTCAAGACTGACTGACAGATCAACGCACAGCTTAAACCGCTTAAGCTACGAACGTCAAATTTGGACAAAAGTTTTATACTAAAAAGCAGACGCACACTTAGAAAGAAATTTGCCCAATTCAACCCCTATAGGGGTGAAAAGGGGTGTTTAAGTTTGTATGAAAAAAATATTTTTCTTAATGCTACGATTATCAAACTTTGTGAATATACTAAAATAAAAAAAATAATTGACACCTATTTCATCGTTTTTGAAAAATCAACCCCTAAAGGGGTGAAACGGAGTATTGAAGTTTGCATGAAGATTTTTTTTTGATGCTTTAGTTACGAAACTTTGCCAATAGGTATACTTAACGTAAAGAAATAATAGACAATAATTATTTTGGTTTTTGAAAATCAACCCCCAAAGGGGTGCAACGGGGTATTAAAGTTTGTAAAATATTTTTTTCTTAATGGTACGGTTATTTAACTTTGCAAATTTACTAAGCTACAGAAAATAATAGACACCTATATTTTCGTTTTTGAAAATCAACCCCTAAAGGGCTGAAACGGAGTATTGAAGTTTGGATAAAAATATTCTTTTCCCAATGCTACGATTATTTAACTTTGCAAATGTACTAAGCTAAAAAAATAATAGATATCTGTTTCATTATTTTTGGAAAATCAACCCCTGTGGGGGTGAAATGGCGTGATAAATATAGTACGGAGAGAGAATTGTAATGACTCACTGACAGACAAGGAACATCCTACGCCGCTGGTCGTAGAAATTTAAAATATGGAAGGTGTGTTTGTCTTGACGAGTAAACGTGTACCAAGAAAGATTTTTTTGAAATTCAACCTCTAAAGGGGTGAAATAGGGTGTTAAAGTTTGTATGGGGAAGCATTGTTTTTGACGCCACGGTATTGAAACTTTACAAATATACTAAGCTTAAAAAAATGACGAACATCATTTTTCACCAATTTCACCACTTTTGGAAAATCAACCCCTGTGGGGGTGAAATGGCGTGGTAATGATAGTACGGAGAAAGAATTTGTTTTGATGCTAACTCAATGAAACTTTACAGATGTACTAAACATAAGGCGTGTAAACAACATCCGGAAAAAATCCAAAACCTTCGAAAAGTCACATCCTCGAGGTGGAACTGCTAATTATCTCGAAAACTAAAAACATTTTTACCAAAGCGCTGAGACTAAAAAGTCACTAAAACCTCGGATCTTTTCGGAGCCAATAAAAATAACATAGTCGCCTCAAAAACATGGCCGCCATACAAACTTTGAGGGTCTATATCTCCGAAACGGTTGAAGATGGATGGGTGTTTTACTACATGTCATAGGAGTTAGCAAGGGCTACTTGATGGTGGTGGCGAAAATTCAAATGATTCCAAATGGCTGCCATTTTTCAAAATTATTCGAGGGGGCTGACTTATTGCATCCGGGCGTTTTTGGGGTCCCTGCTTCCATTGTATGACGTTTTTGACATACTCTCAAAAAAGAGGGATAAATTAATTTCATCCCGGAAAAAAAATCGGTTCCCGAGGTATAGTCCACGCGGGCGAAGCCGTGGGCGGAAGCTAGTTATATTATAATAGATCCAACCGTTTATTTTCTATTTGACAGATCTAATTTGACAGTTATAGTGTTGTGACCAAGTGATTATAGTAGACACGATATCGATTCATTTTTCTATCTAGTCTGTGCGGAAAGAGAACAGTCGTAGGAATGGCGCTAGTAAGTAGTAGAACGTCATTCTATAACACTTTTGTTACATTGACACGTAATAATAATCTTCCTAAAATCAATCTATCTACCAATTTATATTTATACTACATTAAAATGCTACATTATACCCGTATAAAAATAGTTAATAAACAATATCGATATCTCAATTGTAACATCACTATGTTGATAGCCATAGAACGTAAATTTTTAAAAACGTTTGTTATTTTATGTAATTTATAAAAAAACTACTGCACTTAAGGACTCAATTTGTCAAAGATGATTATTATACGGGATCAAGGAGCAAACTTAGGCAGTTGTCATATTTTCAAAACCTCGCATTTAAAAGTGAACTTTTGCGTAACATGACGCAGTTACGTTCTATTGGTGCTGTCAAAAAGAAAATAAACGGTTGGATCTATTATAGTAAGATTTACCAACGCGAATACAACCACACTGAGAAAAATGGCTATCTTAATTCTGCTGTCACAATGAATTCACTTTTGTAAATATATTTTTTTAACGCTATTGAGTGACGAGACGAGCAAATCGCTCTCCTGATGTTAAACGCCACGTTTGCCCATAACAGGACGGACAGTACAAACACACTGCAGACAGGCAGACACACAGATTACAAGTACAGTCATTACAGTGACAACTATCATGGCCTTATTTCCCAAACAATTCGATTACATCTTCACACATTGCAATTATAAAGTGATATTTAGGTACCTATTATCGCCTAATTTTGAGAAAACACCTCTTATTTTGACCAATGTCACGAAATGATAAGATTATTCATTAAATTTTTCTGAGTGTGGTTATTTTCGCTACACCATAGTTTTATTTCGATGTTTTATGAGTTAAGGTTTCTCGCAATTGTATTTTAGACGACGCATTTTGTGCATTGAGTGGTCGCCATCGGTGACACAAAACATTAAATAAAACATTTCACACTCCTAGCTCCCCACTAGGATACCCTGTGTCGCCATGGTACACGCACAAAGACAAAGGAATCAACACCCCAGACCCAGAGCAAATAAATAAAATTATTCAATTTAATTTATTACTACGAATCACGCAGTCAATCTAAAATAATCTCTTTTAATTTTCAATATTACAAGACAGCTTCCACACAAATTGGAATTTGGAAAATTCCAAGTATTATAATCTAATTTACTAGATAAGTAGAGACTCGAGGGCAGTTTAATGTTTTCTCGGTATTTGAATATTCTTTTTGTAAGTAATGAGCGTACTTTTTTTTACTCTGATATGTTTTTTATGAGGTAAAAATTAGAAAATTTCATCGGTTTACAATATTTTTTTTACAATCGTGCTTCGAAGGCGAATCCTTCGAATGCGAAGAGGGGAAAATTTACCTAAAGTTTCTTGCTCTACACGACGCGCCTGTTTACTCAGTACGGCTGCTATTCAAAACTGTTTTCCAAAAGATCGATCATGTATCTTCCAGTCTAGACCTGTGAAATTTGGTAAAAAATTCTTTAAAAAAGTTTCAATGTTTTTTTTAACTTGAAAAAAGTGATCCGTGGAAAGTGATTTTCCAGCGGCGAAGAGCTCAAGGCGCTCACAAAGAAACATTTCTCACAAGTGTATTAAATTAAGTATTCGAAAAGTGAAAACATTATTTCGTTCGAAGAAGTGTATTTGAGTTCCAGCCAGTTTTTGAGTTCAGTTTCAGACTATTTAGAGAAAATATTGCAGAATTCTCTTCAAATTGAACCCGAGAATACTTTGAACTCCCTTTGATGTCTGGCAAGTAAGACCCTTGGCAAGACATTAATTGACAGGTACTTCGATAAGTAGCTAGTCAAAGGAAGTCTGCGATATCTCGAGGGGTGAAATAAGCACACCTACCTATGAATATGTGCATGAAATCGTCTAGACGCCCTTGCTTCCCTCTTTGCCTTGCGTATTTACTAGCGCACACATCAATAGCAGTTACCCTCATAGAAATAAACCTGCCCAATGAAGCGAAAACTCGCTTTTCGAAGGTTCGTAGTTTCGTATTTTCAACTAGCGCTGAATTCTAAAATTGAATCTAAATTAATACAAATAGATTCTTTGTAAAATTACGGTATAATTGAGTAGGTAATTGAGGTAGATAGAAGCTGTTTAGATCTTTCCTACTAATTTTGTAAATGCGAAAGTTTGTATGTGTATGTGTGAATGATTGTTACCACGTATCAACATAACTACTTAACCGACTTCAAAAAAATTGGGATAGGGATAGCTTATGTTTTGGAATAACACATAGGCTACTTTTCGTCATCGCGGGTGAAACTGTGGATAAAATTTAAATGTATCGATGTCCTTGTCTTAAAGGTTGTAATGGCAAAGACCTGACGGGCCGGAACTTCTTCGTGTCGGTCGAGAATACCCATTCCGGCCTAAGACCCATCAGCGCGGGAGTACCGCAGGGGAGCTGCCTGTCTCCCGCCTTCTACGCCGCCTTCACCGACGACATACCGCTTCTCGAAGACCTCCTCCCAGGCGAGAGAGGAGTTACACTTGCACTATTTGCGGACGACAGCGCGTATGTCGCGTCCTCGCGCAGAGCGACCATCGCCGCGGGCAGGATACAGAGAGTCCTCGACATCCTGCCTGACTGGCTGGACAGATGGCGGATGGCCGTCAACGTGGGCAAGACGGCCGCGCTACTGACCGGCCAGAGCCAGCGTATGTCCAACTTGCCTCCCCCACTGCAACTTAGAGGGCAGGACGTCCAATGGGAAAAGACCGTCAAGTACCTGGGCGTCCTGATCGACTCGGACCTGCGTATGCGCTCGCAGACCTCGCACGCCGTCCACCAGGCGAAGGCTGCTCGAGCGCTACTCCGTCCGGTGCTTCGCTCTAAGTTGCCGATGAGAACTAAAGTGGGAATCTACAAGACCTATATAAGGACGAGGCTGACCTACGCTGCGCCGGCATGGTATGCGCTCTGCTCGGCCAGCCTGAAGAAAAGAATCGAGGTGATCCAGAGCACCACCCTGAGACAGATCTCGGGAGCCGGCCGGTACGTACGCAATGACGTCATCGCCCGGGACCTGAAGACCGAAAGGGTGGGGGAGTTCGTGGTTCGTCTCGCGCGGAGTAAGTTCGACCGCGCGGACAACGGACCACACCCCCACCTGAACAACATCGCGCCACTCCACACACGTCCCCCTGACGTACGTACCTGGCGAGCTCTCCCTCGAGACCTACTTCTGGCTGGCCCGGAAGAGGACGACGAGGGCGGCCCGCCAGATGAGGCCCCCGCAAAGGAAAAGAAGAAAAGAAGAGCCACAAAGCCAAGACGGCCAACAAAGCCGCGATAAGGCCACCTAGGCCTATCAGAGGAGGTGCTGGAGATGCCGCCCAGCCGGGCCGGGTACTCGCACCTCCACATTGCCCTGGGGACTAAGCTCCTCAGCGTCCTGCTACAGGATCGAGGGTAAAACCTCGCACTGTGTCCCACCTCTCCTACGGAAAGGACAGGAAGAACCCGTGATGATGATGAATGGCAAAGACAGATAAATTTTTAGTTTAGTCAAGTAAAGCCTTGGTCCCTATATCGCGTTGGGACAACATTGTTTTTGGACGAGACAGGCTATAATTATGTAATGTAATATCATCATCATCTGGTGTCTCCACTACTGGAGGTTGGCCGTCAGCTACAACCGTCGCGTCGTCTAAATA
Source organism: Alcis repandata (assembly GCA_949125135.1). Classification (NCBI taxonomy): domain Eukaryota; kingdom Metazoa; phylum Arthropoda; class Insecta; order Lepidoptera; family Geometridae; genus Alcis; species Alcis repandata. The sequence goes on along the minus strand of OX421221.1, from coordinate 8,508,795 downwards.
CAGAGTTATAAGGAGAGGGTATGTTAAACCGAAAAGTGCTTATAGTACTTCATCATTACGAACAACTTTACTATGAGACCAACCCGTAAATCGAGAAAATCAGCTGTTTTATACATTATGTCGTCGTTGACATTTTTCTATGGAACAACTGATATTTTTTCGTGAGTTCAGGTTTGGTCCCTTAGTAAAAATTGTTTATATTGATGAGTGTCCTACTAGTAGCTTTGTTTTGCTTAGCATACCCTTTCCTTATAACCCTGTAAACAGTCCCTAAAAGTTGGAAGATAAAAGCTCAAAGCTATCAAAAAAATCGGTAAGTATTGGTTGTGGATGCGGACAACCAATACCTATCGGTTTTTTCAGATAGCTTCGAGTTTAATTTCAACAAAGACGGATCGGCTTCCTCGGATCGTAGATATTCCAGTCCGCCCGATTAAGAATTCGTGTCGGTTTGCCTAGTACTGTCGAGTGCCACACTCTGTGACACAGATTGGATCTCTAGGAATTCTATTTATTGGAAAATGGGTTCATTCGCTAAGACTGGCTTTGACTGATGCCTTTGGAAATTTTGATGGTCATTTTTCTAAGTGCAGGTTCAACAATTTCATAAAAGAATTTGTCATTAGAATTTTTTGATCTTTTGTATTTTCCTCAAAAAAGGCGGGAAATTTGCTGCAGCGTCATTTACAGGCAGATTTTGACAAAATTTCAACTAATTATAATATTCAATTATGACTCCATTTCTCTCAATTACACGACATAGGCTAAAAAGAAACAGCTATTTATGGTTATTTTCTTAAACGTGATGTTTTGAAACGGATGGTTTTTAACCTGAAACGGAAAAACGATTTAAAACATCACTTTGTGGATCGACAAATATTTCATACTCGCACCGCTGCCGCAGCTGGTATAGAAAACGCTTTTATTTTAAAATACGATGTGCTATTTTGTACACTGCTGAACACTGAATTCTTCGACAAATTGCATTAGTCCGCTCAGTCGTTCAGGCGCGTAAACGGTACAAACCGACCGACAGATTCATTTTATTAAACGAATAAATGGGCGTTTGACCACGAACTCGCCCTTTGTTGTTGTTTGTGTGTGTCTGTTGCTTCTACAATAGTGCAGGATAGGATGATGATGATGATGATAGGATAGGATAATTATTTATGTGATTTGTTTTTATTTTATGCAATCGAATGGCGAGACGAGCAAATTCCTCGTCTGTTCACACACGCAACCTCACGTTTGCCCATAACAGTTCTGCGCCACCCAAAATTTTGAACTCTTAAAATTCAAAATCCTGCGCGGCACAGCACTAGTCACTACGCTCGTCACCCTCATTTATAAGAAGTTAAATCTTCTAATTAGTCTGAGCTATTACTCATCCGCACCGTGTCCTTCGTTGCTTTACAATTAGAGCGCACCAGACTATGTACCTTATGCGAATTATATAAAATTGAAACGGATTAATCGTCAGGTACCGTCAGAATCTGACGATACTCATACAATTTTACGTTCATCGGAATTGGCTTCGGTAGCACTTTGTTAAAAATGCTTCCCGAGGTCACCCATCCGAAAAACCCACCGTGTCGTCCGTCTAATAGCATAAACAGACGCTCCGATTCGGTTGGTGCCAGCCATATTGGAACCGACATAGCAACCATTCCAACATTGCTACAGATTGTCCGACGGTTGGCCTTCCAGCCGTCAGTTGACTTTGCTATGAAGTAGTGAACGGACGTCTTGCCACCTGATGCCGTCGATCGTCGATGCATAAACATCATGCCACCGGTACTATCTAAAAATGCTAAAATAGCGTTGGTTGCAGCAACCATTGTTGCTACAGCACCACTACAAAAGGAACCAAGGAAAAAACGAAGAGAATGGGCTAAATTCTACTATAGAAATAGAGAATATTACAGTCATATGCGGCTCCATAAGGAATTGGATGATGAAGATTTCCAAACATATCTTCGAATGATTGGTAATTGGTTGATAATTGGTTTTCTAAAAGTCGCCAGATTTGTCGCTAAACAATTTTTGTCGTCAAAACTTTATTTTAGTCGCTAAGACTTGAGCAAAAGTCGCCAGTTCTAGCGACTAAGTCGCTAAATTGGCAACACTGGTCGGAACAAAGCTTCCAAACGTTCCAATTTGGTTGGACCGGATAGGAATTTGGTTTGGTCGGATCGCCGGCGCATCCGACCACGTCCAACCAATATTAATAATAATTATGTCGTACCGACCGCTCTCTTCACTTTCCGATTTGGTCGTGGTCGGATGGTTGGCACCAACCGAATCGGAGCGTCTGTTTATGCTTTAAGCTACGAGCGATACAAGTTTTCAGTTAAATGTCAAAATATCCTGTTTTGTTTCTATTTGATACTGCATTTTTTGCCTATTGCCGAGCACAGGTCTCTCCCTTATCCCAGGCCTGAGCCAATATTGCCCACTCCCAGATATCACTAACATTAATTTGAAATCTCAATTAACTCTGTTGGTTGAAGCGGATCACTTGAGCACGGCTGGACCGATTTCGCTTTAAGTTTCTATTGACATGGCCAAAGTTTGGGCTGCACCACCACTGTACAAAGTCTCGGCCAATCAGCTAGTACGTTATAAATCAATATAATAACACACCGGTCGTCTCTTTCATTTATCGTTCGATATCTTTTGATTACCGCTAGTTTGTTTAATCTGAAACTAAAACTAAAACTGAAACAGATCGATCTCAATCTTCAGTGGTCCATGACAAAGTAAAGCAGCAGCAATATTTAAAAAAATGTTATCTCATCTTATACTTCGTTTCAAAATGTAATTTTACATCCTCAACAGTATCGTATGATGTTCCTAATTTGAACTAGGAGTCACCACGAATGCATCTCGAAGAAAAATAAGTAAGAAATAACATTATTTCTTACTTATTTTCGAAAATAAAGCAACTTAGTGTCTAGGTACTAGGTAACAATAAAGACTAAGGAGGCGAAATAAAAATAGGAGCTTATCTCGCAAATGCAGCGACGAGACTCGTCTGTGGGGTTTCATTCGAGGCGCGGACCCCTCGTACAGCTGCTATGGCAACACAATATGTCGGCACCTACCGTACAATCGAGAACATAATTACCTGCCACGGTTTACTTTCCATACAAATAAATAATTTGCTTGGTGTTTTCTTTGTAGTACTTTTAGTGCCTTTTCACACGTACCGGTTGCCGGGTAGCCGGCGCCGGTTACCCGGCGGTGAAGTGTATGGGCATGGTACATAGCTTTCACATGTACCGGCGTTATTTATCCGGCAGGCGGGTACATTTGACACCGGGTATCCGGCGCCGGCTACCCGGCAACCGGTACGTGTGAAAAGGCACATAGTGTCTTTTGTCGTCAACATCTGCTAAGTGAAGAAAGAACAAAGTAATGACGCTTGCTCAGACTCGGGACTCGTTATTCCTACATTTCACCACACAATAGATGAAGATAAAAAAATAGGAGTATAATCAAATGACGTCATAATTTAGGTGCCATAACGGTTCAGAGAGTTTTGATGAGCAACGATCTGAACGCTTTATGTTTATAAAATATAAATAAAATAGAATAACAAATAAATTTAAAATTAAAAAAAAAACAATGTTAAAACAGCTGAACCAACTTTAATAAAATACGCCTAAAAACCACCGCCTGAAAAACTACTTTCAAATAAAAAAACTCGCATCCAAATCGGTTTACATACTTAGTGGTTTAACTTATAGCACCTCTCTTTTTGCGTCGGGAGCTAAAAATTATGACGTTGGAGGTAAAAAGTACCCCTTACTTTTTAAGGCTTTTAGAACATGGTATAGAAGCCCTCATAATGCCAATGCGTAATTTCATGATGACAAAACAAACAAACTCACTTGTCACTTTTTCATTTATAATATTACTTAGTTGTGTCGAAATATAATACGAGTAATATTTGCAATAACAAAAGCTGAGTACTGGCTTAATTAATTGTTCCATACGAGGATATTATTTCCAATTAGTTTTTCTAGGAATGGCGTTGAAGCGTCGAACGTTTCACGTTTCATTTATTAATTGTGATGTTTTTCTCCCGTCTCGTCATTATTTGTGTTAATCCACACGTTAACAGGTCTTGCGTTTCGTTGCACTGGATAATTAATGAAAGACAGTAACGAAATAATACATTTCGTGTTCATATTTGAAATAGCAGTTGGTAACAATTCATTCAATATTCATCTTCTCTTTTGTATTTATTAAATGATGTCTGCTGTTGTACCTATCGTACTTGTGGCTTGTTATTTCTTATCGTAGAATTATATAATATACACGCGCCGTCTGGCCACAATCTCACCTGATGGGAAGCGACGATGTGGTCGAAGATGTAGCAGTCATTTTTAACACGCTTTTATTAGTTTTACCTATATGTTTGTAACCGACCCTTTTGGACTCGATTTGGCCCTACTTTGAACGATCAGATTTAATTCAAACTTTGCACACTTGCCAAATGGCAATGCGTGTTTTTTAGTTTTTTAAACTATTTTGTTATTTTTGTACAACTCTGGTTTGTACTGTTTCGGAAAAACAGACGCCAGCAATGAGATTAACACCTCTGCAGTTCGGATTAAACAAGGTGGAGTGGAAGAGCTTAGTATGTTTGTGTGAGTCTGATGCAGTTGTGGTTTGGTTATAAAAGGCTAATTTTGATCTATCTATTTCAAGTAATGCTCAATTCATAATCCTAAAAAAACATCTTCAGTTTAGTAAAATTAAATTAAGCATTGAAAAAACTCCTAACAGGAAGAAACAGGTAATCTTTAACTGATTAATAAGTTTGTTTGAATCATAGCCAAAACACTCTCAATCAAAAACAATCAAGTCACATTTTAAACTCGTTTTGGCCATTTGGGAGCAACGATGCCACATACACACAGACACAGACAGACTTCACTCTCTCCCTCCTTTCTCCCAGCCTTCCATATTCTTCGCTGGACCGCTCACACACTAATATTACATTTGCAACACAACTGCAGAATTTTTAATGGCTCCAAATATGTAGATTTTTTTTTAATAACTAGCCGTTTTTACTTTCTACTAGCTGCACCCCGCGGTTTCGCGTATTAAAGCGAACAAAACAAAACAATTAATATTCAAATCGATCCTGCCGTTCTCGAGTTATAACGAGACTAACGAGCAGCGATTCATTTTATATTTAAAAAAGAAGCAGATTGATTTCCTAACAACAGCCGCTAATTAAGCATGTTTGTATAATACTAATGGATAGCTAGGGTTATTAAATTGTGTCAATAGAAAAGGTTAACTAATATCACCAACGATAATAACTATACGCTGTAATAAAATACAGTACAAGATACATCAAATATTTTTAAAATCAGCTTTTATGGTATTATCGTCAGAGTTTATCCTGGTATACCAAATTTCAGCTCAATCGGAACATCGGAAAGCGAGTCAAAATTCAGTGGCAACGTTTGATTTAAACAATCAAACTAACGTACGTCTTCCAATTCTAAGTGAAATAAAAGCTCGTAAGAACAAAGTAAATAATAAAACACAGGCTGTTAAATTGGCAAATAAATAAAGAATCCCAACGTACTCGCAATAATAATGGCGACGAATATTACAATGGAAATTTTGTTTTTAATTTAAAATTGTTTTCCTTCAAATGAAGCCGGCTTTAAAGAACTTGTTTTTTTCCGAGGACAAAAGAAAAGGAATAATGGTTTAATAGGCCCAAGTTTGAAGGCTTTCTAAGACAGATCTAAATTTCCTAAAGCTATTGGCGTCCTTGTCTAATGGCTTGCAATGATAAAGACAGATATATTTTTAGTTAGTTTAGATCTGTTTTAAAATGCCTTCAAACTTGGGCCTAATGTCGCGGTGGACACGAAATGCGACGGAATGGATGAGCGTCAATAACAATGAGGCGCAACATAATTTGAGCTTATCAGTAGCTTTTTTATAAACTAATGACTTAATTACCTAAACGATCTATAACAAAAGGTGTTTCAATCTAAAAGGGATGTATGTACTCATCATCTTGAACAACTTTTATTATCGGGCTAACCACGAAATCACAAACAAGACGGCTGTTCCTTGTCCGAGGTCAACGAACTTTTTGAATGGAACAGCTGATTTTCTTTTACGATGCCAAGGTTAGCTCCACAGTGACAGTTGTTAACGATCATTCATGAGTACATTCGTACCCCTCAGTATTATTAAACCTTTTTGTAGTAATAAACAACAACTAAAACTAACTAAAAGTCCAACCCGGGGTTGTTTAACCGAAAAATAAATAGGCATTTTGTAAGCAAGCGAACTACATCTTCAAACGCATGCCTAGTTCGATATGAAAAATAAAATCACATAGTATAATAATCAGAATCTGTTTAAATTCAAGTAGAGTAATAACGTTTTTACATGTGTTTCACGAGGTCTCTTTCATTTAATCAGGTATTATTTAAATCATTAGCCAGGTGCTGCCTAGCTAACCAAGCACGTCTGTGACCACGCTTTTATCTCGTTTTGGCTGCTTAGCTTACCATAATCTAGACTGAGATAGAAGCTTTGCGAGAGATGCTCGGTCAGTCAAAACTCGGCTATCTAATATCACTGCATATTATTATCAAAGTCCTCCGCCTCGTCTGTCTGAACGTGATAAACTCAAAACTACCTCACGGATTTTCATACAGCTTCCACCAATGGATAGTTTTCATGAGGACGGTTTAGGTGTATAATTCATTAAGGCCTCGTATAGACTCGATTTGTCGTAAATAATGAATGACCATTATCTGTGGAATATCTATGTTCATAATGATCCTGATGAGTACTAAGTATGATCCCTTTCCGGCTTAGCACACCCTCTCCTCATAGCCCTGTATTTGCGCTGCTACCTGTATGAAACCGGAGCGGGTTGCTTAATTAGTTGATATTTACCTACCTGCTATCATTAATATTAGTTTCACTATGGAAACTAACGTGGTTTTCACACATTTGTGTTATAATTAAATTTTTTACGTGAGTATTCCCGTGTTTAATTATAACAGAAATATTAGTTTCATATCCATTTTTAAAACAATTTTCGATGTTCTGTAAAAAAAAAAAAAAAAAAAAAAAAAAAAAGACTCATCCACGATTCGCTGGAAATACCTACTCGTGCTAAGTTTCTGTTCCTGGAATTGCTATCCAATCCGATTGATTGCACGGAACTCTCCGGTCTCGTAGCCCAAGGCTCTCGAAAATATGCAATTACCAGGAAACGAAAAAACTTGATTCATATTCAAAATTAATAAAAAGCGTTGTTTTGCACGGAATTAATTTAAATTTAATTTCGACGGCCCTAAAGAACAGTATTGAAACTGCAAATTCATGATTTTATTTCTTTGTACTTACCAATTATACGAATATTGTTTTTTTTTTGTAATAGGCTTGCATTTGACACCATTTGATACCATCTGAGCAACGATGCGGTCTACGATGGATCATGCTTGCCTAGAAGGAACCTGATATTTAATATACTTTCAGAAAAATAAGCAATTAAAACAACCTTTTTTTTGACATTTGAAATCGAATACAAATTCGATTTAAAGTCAGATTAAATTTTGACTTTAAATTGCTCTCCTGTAAGAAGTGCCATTAGCAGTTTCGATACTGTTCCTAGTTGCAGTCGATTTGTTTACTCGTATTTCGTACTAGCAAATCTGCGCAACTTCGTCCGTATTTAAAGAACCTTACTTATAAACACTGTTTTAATTTAATCACTTTTAAAAATGCTTTGATAACCTCTAGCTGATGTGAATTATCACGTGCTTGAACAAAACGGAGAATTTTAAACAGTGTTTAAGTTGAAGTAGAGTTTATAAGTAAGATCCAAGGTTTCTAACTAGGTCTACTTAGTAGCTACCGTACCTTTACTTGTTAAAAATTCAAAACTTTTCAATAAAATCTTCGAACTACGCGACTTCGAAAAGTTTAGCGTGAATTCTTATGACACGTAAAGGTTGACTTTGGAAACTTTGCAAGTGTAAAATGGTATTTTTAGCTTTTGTTTGTTTAGTTTTTATTGTTACATAAAATGGCTTGTCCTATTAAATAGGGATATTATGATCTATGGAAGCACATTATTTAGTAGGTACTATTAAAGATGATGATGACTATGAAAGTTGTATGAAAAGAACTATGGGGCAACAGCAAAAAAAAAATACTCCATTTGACGTCACACTTTTTAAAAATATAAATAAAGCAACATTCACAAAAACTTTCGATTGAAATTATACTGGAAAATGCATAATTTATAAGTTAAGCCAATACTTGGAAAATGGCTTATCTATTCAACTAGCAAGGTAATTCGAACGAATTCACTTAGTCCTTTTTAATTTTTATTTTTACGCAGACTTTTTAAGAGCTGAAAATTCTGTGTACGCTGTTAGGGAAATTGCTTTTTCCCGACGAGCTTTTAAGCCAACTAGCTTTACAATTTGATAAAATCACTTCGTGTGCTACTCCGGTAACTCGATCGTTGTTATTGTTAGATATTTCTAAGAACCCTGGTTTTACGATGACAAGCTTTTACTAATAAGTTCCATTGTTGTCTAAAATAACTAACTAAGCCACTAAAAACATTGACAAACTGAACAAACAACTTCTTCAGAGATAATCCGGACTATTCTGTAGGTTTTAATTGACAGATCTAAACTTAGAAAAATGAAGCTTCCCTTGTCGTTGAGTGCTATTTGACGAAGACATTATCCGAAGACATTATACGAAGATCGGTGAAGAATTGATTGCACTGAGATAAAATTACCTCGTTAAGTTAACAAGTTGGCAAGTTAGACAAAACAAAGGTATTGATTTCCCTTTGTTTCATCAAATACTCGTTTCGCAGGTAAATATAGGAGACCTTTAGACAGATTCTAAGTCAGTCTAGACAGGACGAACTGCACTATGCTAATAATTAAATGTTTATTTTGGGTACTCTTCCCGTGGATAGTGACTTGAGCTCTGTTTTTTATCAGGAATTTTATGTTCTATGTGTTTTTAGGTTTATGTTTTCTGATAATCAATACAATTACATAACCAAGGAAATTATTAAAATCACCAAACTAAATAAAGCCAGACCTATATTTTGTTTCAATCTGTTTGGTGATTTTAATACATAATTACCGTTATTATTATCAGCGATTTTTTAAATAGTTCCCCTTTAAATTATTTAAATATCTGCTCTGGGTCTGGGTATTAGTTGTCTGGGTTTTTATGCGTGTTCCATGGCATCCTCGACACAGGGTATCCAAGTGGGAAGATATGAGTGTGAAAAATAACTTACCTCCTAACTTGTGCAGTTTAGTTGCTCATTGCTTTTAACAAATACATTGCAGCTCAATACTTTTTTCGTTACTTTAGAAAGACAAAGTACTTGTCAGTCTCGCCAGAAATTATAAAGAACGTTACAATGCCAGGTATCGCTTAATCGGTGCGAGCCATTTCTACAGGGAAAAGTAGAAGTTAAGAATTTCGTTCAGAATTTTGTATTCAAATTCATGATAGTGGGCCAGTTTTAGTTGAATTTCATAGTAGGGCTTTTTTGAAATAGGTCATATCGGAACTTGTTCATTGAAGGGCACTACAATTTAATTCAGTTCGATAACATATTTCGAAAGCTGAATTTTAGTGCTCATAAAAATGATTTTTGTTAAAAATGTGGCTGGTGTTCAATAAGTTACAAATCTATCTAGTTATCCAGTAATATATTAGTTTGTTAAAAAGCCATTCTCATTTTCGAATCTGGCAAGGCCCGGGTAATAAGATTAATTTAAAAAAAACGGCCTTAGATTAACTACACCCAAGTCGGTACTTGATCAATTATTAACTAAGATTTGTTTAAAACTAAGACTAAACAAAAAAAACCCTACAGCTACTACTTAAATAACACCTATAGCACTAGTTATAACTGAAACTTGAGAAGTGACCATAGTGCAAGTCAACGTTTTCATGACGATGAAAATAGCCAACAATAAAAAGACTATTTGTCGGAGCGCCTGTAACGGAACTGACAAGCAATTGTCTACCGCGGTACGGACTCATTATGCAAAGAGAGGAGGACCACATTACAAAAAGAATGATGTACTTGAGTGTGAGTGGGTAGAGAACGACTAAAGAAAGTATGGATGAACAGCGGGAAAGATGACATGAATAAAAACGGAATGAATCCAGATATGACGAATGATAGAGATGAATACATATTGTGCCGACCCCACATGTGTGGGAGGGATAATGAAAGGGTAGAAAGATGATGATTTGTCGCCGGCGCTCGACCTGAAGACTAGAGAAATTGCCTGCACTCTATACGGAATCATTGAGAAAGTCTCCAAACATCATTCGATTTAAATATAAAAAGGAAGCCGAGACCTATACTCACTCCCCTCAAAACTAGCACTATAGACAACCTAATAAAATATTCTTCCAAAATGCTTGTAATCATATTTAAAAATATGTTTTCCTTTAAGATTCACTTTTCTATAAAACCTAGTCTTCTCTAACTACCTCTACATTTCCATAATACAACAATAGATTGATTTTATGCATGGAATAATATGATATCTAATTTGCATGCACATAACAATGTAACTTTACAAACTCGGAAAACGTATCAAAATGCGAAATGCGAACACTATTTGAAAACAGTAACACAAACTTTTTAACACGGTATGTTTTGATGTCAAAAATGAAAAGTCAGGCGTAAAATACAAACTCCAACTTTACATGCCTTCAAACTTAGGCCCAATGTCCAAATAAATAAGACGTGAAACTTGAAGTTGGATGCCTGGCATAAACTTAGTCGAGACAGCGAAATATAGTTCCTCTTAGTATCGGAAGCCGCGACACAATTCGTGTCGCGTGCCAACAAAGTTTGATATGTGTACCCGAATAAATGATTTGTTTGTGTATTTCTTCGCATGTAAACGTCAAGATCAACTCAATGTCAAATCCTAACCAGGTCGTATAACACCTCAGAGATTTGCCTGTTGCAAGAGACTCGAGAAACTGATTAAACAGCACGAACACGATACCGTCTACGTGTGATTGCTACGGCGCGGCGGCGTGGCGTAGCACTTTACTACGACATCGACGTAGCAAGTAGCATAGCGTCATAGCTTACTTGGTTACTCAAAATCTTACAAAGTAATCGAAGATATTTTAAAAAAATGGAACAACCTTCAACTTTGAAGTACATCCGCACAAAAGAAAGGCTAAAATCATAGAACACTAACCTCGCGTTCGTTTTGGGGTCAGAAGCAGTTAAAAACGGCCAGTATCGTTCACATGTATGGTTTGCATAATATGTGTGCAACATGCAACGATTTTATTATTTAAAACTGTTCTCGCCACGGATTCCAAACCAAACGCGAGTACGTAATTAATTACTAATCTGTGTTTGCTAATGGGTTTAGTCTGCAACTTAATAGGGCATTGAAGTGACAACCGGCACCGAGAGCTTAAATTAGTGGATCGATATTTCTAAAATGATCCTAACCGCAATGCTGCAATAGGAACATTTAGCTACGTAATGCAACCTGTATAATGCTGTGTACAATATTTTGATTGACAAATTTATAGTGGACATTTCTGGATTCGTTTTATTAAGTTTTTAGTTTGCTAATTACTTTTGTACCTTATTCATATAAAATAAAATAAGACTTGGTAAAGATAACGGGGATTTTTTTTAAATTTTGCTACATTTTTGTCTCACGAACAAAATCTTTCTCAGACCTAGCTTAAGCAGCAAGAAATCTTTCCTCACAAGATATTATTTAAATAGAAATATGATAACCACTTCTTAATAACATATTAACCATAGTAGACTACCATTCCCCGGCCTGGAAGAAACCTATTATTTTTAATACAATTTAATGAGGCTTACGAGCGAGCTTCTACGAACGAGTATAAAGTGATACCCTAGATTCAATTACTTTTTCCGTGAAATGAGTACTGGACCGATTTACCATTTATTATAATTTATTTGATTATATTTTCTTCGTATTTCAACACTAAGTATATACTTTTCTTCAATTCAATGAGAATTGTGGCGTGGCCATCGATCGCAGCTGCTGTCGAGAATAGCCAATGAGTATTAAGGCGAAATAAACCGCTGATTTGACGAGACAAATATGCGAGATAACAATTTTTAGGCTTCGTTATCATTATCTTGGCCCTTATCAAACTGCTTGAAATCGGCTTTTTCGCTTATACACCATTATTTTCGGCCGCAAATTTTTGTCTCCTTGGAAATCTAAAGGTAAGTTAGGAATAACAAATATATTATTATGTCAGTAATTACGTATATAACGAACCCTGATTATGAAACTTATGTAAACAAAAAATTAAAATTCTCTGAAATTTTACAATATCAGGTAAACCCATCAATAGGCTTACCCGAAATCGAATTTTAACAAAAACTACAAAAAAAGTTTACTTAAAAATTTAATTTTTTTTGAGATATTTAAAATAGTCGCGCTAGAGTTCGCGTGCTCTTTTGCTGTTAAATTAGCTCTCATATAAAAATAATAGTTATCGGTACCTTGTTGACTTTTGTTTTAGAGGCTGGCTCCCTCCCTCCCCTTAAAGAGTCCTCACGTTTCGGCGGCGGTGGTGCGCGGAGGGGCGCGGCGGCGGGGTTCGAGGGCGGGCGGGAGAACGCGGAAAGGACCATACGCGAGCGCGAGGTCGATACGCAGTCTGCTGAGGCACTCCGGGGCGATCGCACCTTCGCTCGCCTTCAGACTACCCGAGTCCGATAAATCGTGTGCCAGGCTTTTCCAAGTCCAATCGCGCGCTTTTTTTTATTTTTTTGTGCTACCGCGCCGGTCGTCTCTTCCCAAGCCCGAGCTGCCCAGAGCCAAGCTGAGCAGGGCCGAGCCGAGCAGCCATGTAAGGGTTTTAATTATTTCAGCACCTCTTGAATCAACCTGTGGGTCGTCTCGTCGTCTATCTCGATGCCGCGGCTTGTTAACTCCAATTCTCACATTGGAAATTGGGATATCCGAAACTCCCGCTCGCTTTCCTCTCACGTAACCGAGTGCTCAATTTCAGCGTTTAAACTACCTGTAGTGGATGAAAATAGTAAAATCGTTGCGGGCTAACTCAGATAGACTCTTCGGTCACCGTTCGTTGGTTTTCCTAACGTCGAGGCTTTTTTCTGTATGCGATATACAAATTTCTTCTATCAATAATTTGATGTTCTTTTGACGAACAATTCAGAAAATTATTTATTCGTTAGCACGAGAACCAGAAAAATGGCAGCAAGAAGCGCAAATTTCCTCCGTTTCAGCAGTTGTACTCTGGACATGTTATTTTTCAGGGGCATAATTTTTTTCAGAGGCTTTCTTTCGACTCGTCTGGCTGATTTGAAAGATTTTCTTACGATGTGATTTTCTTACTTTGTGTCCCGGTATCTAACATTGTATGTAATTATGTATCTATGATAAATTTCACCCGGTTTTACTTCGAACTTTGATTTAGATAAATAAATAATATTTTTTTGACTTTATTCGAAAAAAATCTAAATTATTTTCACCCGGTTTTCACTTCGAACTTTGATTGAGATGAAAAAACATGGTTATTTGACTTTATTCAAAAAAATATCTAAACTAATATTTATTTCACTCGGTTTTTGAAAAAGAAAGAATTAAAACGTGATAAAATTTAATCAAATTGTTTGGGTGAGGTTAAAATTTATCAAAATGCAATTGAAACGTATAAATGATTTCATCAAAAATCGGTTAAACCCGTGTGTTAACACACTCGTACCTAATAAACATTTAAGTAAACAAAATATTGGTAATTCGTATTCAATCACGGGCTTAAAGCGTGAGCTTGCACGGAGTAATTATTGTGAATTTTACTTTGATGAGAAGCTGGAGGTTTCTTTTTGAAAATGTATTGTAATACAATGTATATGTATGTATGTATGTTTTATATGTATTACCATGTATGGTAATACATATAAAACGAAGCCGCTTTTTGCGTGTCTCTCTTAAATCTTTCTATAAAAATAGAAATAAAACCACTACATTAGAAAATAAATTAAGAATCCACGGTTTTTCCAGTTTGAATTCAGTTTGATTTTAAATCTCAAGACTCGATTCGAATTTATTACAATTCGTTAGGAAATATTTTTTTATCCTTAAAAAGTATGTAAAAAAGCAAAAATATGTATCTACTAAATTTTTTGGGTGAAAACATATCTTAATGATTGTCAAACTATTTTCACAATCATTTAGGTACCTACTTGTTTTCATCCAAAAATGTTAACGGATACATATTTTTGCTTTAATACGTACTTTCAAAGTATAAAAAATTTATTTCTTATCGAATAGTAATAAATTCGAATCGAATCTTAAACTTTAATCAAATCGAATTCGAACCGGAGGAAACTGTTACGAGTAAATCCTCGATTTGTCTGCATTTAATATTAGCAGCAACAGGAGTTCAGGTGAAACGCGAGACGTAAAAAACCATTATAGTACTTTACAGTTTTTATACTAAGATCCTTTTTGATCTTAGCTTAAAACGGCACTTATTCTATATTATAATGAGAAAATTTCGCGTCCCATGTCATGTGCGACGCCAAAATCAATACTTAACTCAAGTATTTTAGTATTTTCATGTTTTAATAATATCAAAAAACAAGTCAAATCACAGTCAAAGTAAATTAAACTTCTAGTCAAGTCCAAGTCTAGCGAAGTGGAGAAAATTTTAATAGAGACTTTTGTTCAATATTAACAGCAAAAAAGCATGTCTTATTGCCTTATACAAATTAGCGTAAACTCGTAATAGAAAAATGAATAAAAAATAAAAGTCCTTGGAGTCTACAATGCACGTAAATGCCAAACCTATTTGAAACTGACATTCAGTAACTATTTGTGTTTCAATTTTGTTGGTATGGCAACGGCATTAATTTTTCTAGACCAGCAAAATGCAGCGTGCCCTAGACAAATCGGCCATTAAAAAGAAATCGTTAAGGCACAGAACGATACACTAAAAAGGTAGTGCCAACCTTCTTTTACGGTTAAAATAGCATGTATTATAGTATTTTTGTTGCTTTAACTAAATTTGTTGAACTAAACGTCACGTTATGGCCATCTTAACATAGCGTGAAGTGTGATTCAATAAAATTTTGTTAAAGCAATATAAATACATATATAGTAAGTGCTAAAAGAAAAAGAAGAAGAGTTTGCACAACCCAAAAGAAAGAATTCTAATCCCTAAAAGAAGGTTTGCGCAACCTTCTTATTTTTCCAATGTAGTCAGCTATCTTGTTCACGCATTTTTACATTACGAAGATATGAAATCATTAAAAGATCAAATCACTTGAGTTAATTATTCGAACAAGTTTTCGATTGGATATCTCTTAATTTGCTGGTGAGATTAGGAAAAAACTACAAAAGCTCTTTCTTTATTGTCGTATAGGTAAAAAAGGTACCAATTTTTAAACTCAATTATAGAAAGTGTACAATGCCCATTCTACAATAAAATTATACGATTTAAGTAAAAAGTAAAACAGTTCTTTGTCTCTCCTGAAATCTAGTACAATCAATACGCCTCTCTGGCAGGATGCTCTCGATATACCTCCGACAAACGAAAATACATCAGAACGACTTCATTGATTTCATCTGTTAACGTTTTTAAAATCTCCACTCAATTTTATATCTTCAACGCGCGAAAGAAATTGCTGACAAAGGTTTATAATTATCGGCCTTAAGATGACACGCTCGTGATAGGGTTTCAGCTTCAGAGCAGAATTTATTGGTGGCTCATAATATATTTAAATTAAAAAATCAAAGTCAAAATTATTATATTTTATTTAACTTAAATCTACCCGTAATCACAAACAAAAATTAAATTAAGACGCATATTCTTAAAAACTCATATTCTCATTACTATAATAATTTAGGATTAAAATTATGTCAAAAGTAAAATATAAATTAATTAAACAAAAATAATAATAAAACAAAGACAATTGAAAATGTCATTACAGTGCTTTTTTTTATCAAAGGACTAGTTCTGCATAAGCATTTTTTCTAGAACAATTACTTGGCTTTGAGTATATTTTAATTATCTTCAGCTATGTCTCGAAAAACTATAGACACTAGGGGTCTCCTTTACTTATAAACGTCGCTCAAACTTAATTAGAGCTTAAAACGTGCTGTCTGCACTTGACATTTTACTTCAGCAAACAGTTGTCAGAGCGTTTTGAACAGTAATTATGTTAAAACAGCGTTTATAAGACCGTACTGTTAATTAAATTTAGCCCGTGGCCAGATTCGTAATACTGATTTTAGCAAAAATGCCTTCAGAATGAAAATTCTATCGGAAGAAAGAACCAGAAATCTTAAACCTAAAAATAGCCGCTTTGGATTAAAATTTTGAACATGAAATGAAAAAGCGGCTTAAAAAACTTCATAAAATTTAAATTTGCTCTTTTCAAAACTCAGGATACCCGGATTCAGACGCGCTGGCAAACATTGCTTTTTTATCTCTATTTTTATGTAACGGTACTCGGAGCCGCCTCTACTTTTTCCGATATACAAATATTTTCCCTGGTAGCAAGCTAGCAAGTACAAACTTTTAACAACCGCGTCCTAAAAAAACCACTATTTTTGTATGAAAGCGTGTCTCTCATTTTTCGTCTTCTCTGGCTTTTGACGTAGATATATTCAAATATATATTTTGCGTATTAAAGATCTAAAATTACGAAGCAAAAGAACAGATGAAATTAATTATTTATAATAACAATAAAAATGACAGAACAAAGTCTTTTTGACTTCTTATGCTCGTAAAGTCCTTGTAGGCATACTAAAACGCCTTTTATGCTCAGCCGTTTTTGCGTGAAAGAGGAACAAACATACTCACAAACTCACAAACAAACTACAAACAAACGGCCGCCGCTACACTATGGCGGATTAGATATTTTTTCACAACCTCCTTAATGTGGGTATCAAATGAAAGGGCTTGTTAAATTCAGCACACTATGAAAAATTATAAATCTAAGGTAGCCACCGGTACAAAATGGCGGATTAGGTACATATTTTTCCACAACCTTCTTAATATGGGTATCAAATGAAAGGGCTTGTACTATTTAGCACACTATGAAAAATTACAAATCTAAGATGGCCACCGGTACAAAATGGTGGATTACATATTTATCCACAACCTTCTCAATATGGGTATGAAATGAAAGGACTAGTAGAATTCAGAACACCAAGAAAAATATCAAAGTTAAGAAAATAAATCTGATCTGATCCAAAAATAAAATCGTGGTAAAACGTATTTTTAAATCAGCTAATAAGTTAAATCTTTACTGAGGCGATACTAGCCATAAATCGCTAGTATAAATCATAAATGTTCAATTTCACAAAATAAATAGTTGACATCCCCTAAGCGCATATTAAAATAATAAAGAAAAGTAATTGAAAATGTTCTAGTTCCTTAGTCTGATGACAATTTGGTGAAGCAAATTCGAACGGCCTTCTTATCGCAACAAGTTTTGTTTCTTACACTGTCCAAGTGTCGAGCAAATAAGGAACTTTGTCGATCGAAACTGACGTTAAGACTCGACAAATCTTTAAAATTGTACAATTTTCTTCGCACCACAGACAAAATAACGAAGAATTGTCACGATTTAGTCGAGTGCAAACGTCAATTTGTCGACCGGAAACTCTTCGAACTCGTACTGCAAAAGTGATATTTCAAAGTTGAATTGATGACGGCGAAACAGGCGAAAACGCCGAATGAAAATCGTACACATTCTTGCAACATGCTTGTTTTAGGAAACATTAATTCTGAAAAGCTTTTTGTGGGATTTGAACGCTTTGGGGAGTGCTCATTTTGGTCCGTTGCACCTTTTGGGACGTGCTCGTTCTGAACCTAACCCATTTTTGTTATTTTGTCGAGAATTTTTACATTGCTTCGAGTAGCTATAGTCCTGATAGTGATTTAAAAATTTACTGTAATATCAGACGAACCTTCAGATAGACGGACTACATAATCCTTTCTGGATTTAAAATAATCATCCGGATTTAAAGTGCTCATAAATGTAAAAAATCAAAAAAATCGAATTCTGACGGAATCTGTGAGAAACAGAAAATTTCTCCAAGTTTTATGAAAAAACAAAAAGCTGAGAGCAATGCAAAACCTCACAGGCGCGAGGTAGCAAGCTCCGCAGTAATGGAACCTGTCACTGAAATGTTTATTATTGCAAGAGCATTCCAGCGGAGTCAAATACAAGACGGTTATATACAGTGTTGTTTATTCATGTAAGGCTTAGTGAAAGTTAACATAAATAGGCATAAACAGAATTTAAAAAGATAAATAGATACTTTTAGCATTCCGTACTCAAAGAGTAAAACATTACCTATTACTAAGACTCCGCTGTCCGTCCGTCCATCCGTCTTTCACCAGTCTGAATCTCATAATCCATGATAGCTAGACAGTTGAAATTTTCGCAGATCATGTATTTCTGTTGCCGCTATAACAACAAGTACTTAAAAACAGAATAAAATAATTTTTTAAGGGACAACAAACGTGATTTTTTTGCCGTTTTTATAGATAATGGTACGGAACCCTTCGTGCACGAATACTCGATTCAATAGTCTCATAGATATCTTTTTTTGTGATGATAAAAATCCTAGGTCATACTAAACTCGTGTATAAAGTAAAATCCATCGCTTTTTATGTGCTAAAAAGGACGAACTAACAAACAGTACAACTTTTGAATGTATAACAGGTACTAATAGGAAAAAGCAAGTTTTTGGCAAAAGATAAAGTCGAATGAACTATGAAATTCATGCCTTTGAATTTGTAAGAAAAAGCATTTTTTTCAACTTTTTCTAAAGATGATTTTGTATACAAAAATGTAAAGCTTTCATTATCTAAATCAGTGCAGAGTTTGGAGTTAGAGCTAATAGCTAGCTAGAGACAATATGTTCGGTTGTAACATACAGAACAGACACAGAAATATATATCATCATTCCAGTTTAAAAACCTTTTTTTACCATGGAACCTTAAAAATAGCCTATATATTGCGGCTTTGGTGTTTTATTTGTTGCAACTGAATTTCTCTGCCACTGCTTAAGCGCGATTCGATTTTAAACGACAACTTATTTCCACTTAAAGTAGATTTTTCCATTTCTCAGCTGTTCCTTCATGTTTTCTCTATTTCTGCCTAAAACACTCCAGTTTTGAGACAAACAAAACACTAAAAGCATTCGAATAGGTCGAGCGATTTCCAGTGTTTAAGAGACACACGGCAATAAATATATAAACGTTTATAAATATATAGCGTCGACCTACATGCTCACACCATTTACTTTTTAAAAGGTTTTACGTATTCGAATCAACTCTCAAAAGTATAGAATAAATAAAACAATTGTTTGTTGGGAATTGGGAAGTGAAATTGGAAACGTCGTTTACGTGATACATTTTATAGTAGGTAAAATTGAAGATTCGTTAGAAAAAAAATTTAGACGAAACGGAAAAACTTGAAGAAAAAACATTTATTAAATCCGTTGAAAAGATGTTTTGAATGATTAAGAAGGTTTCTTGCTTTATACGTATATTGCATTCCCCATATAATAGGATTATTACATTCTTATATAGCTATTGTGGGAACAATTTGTAGCTACTTAAACTAACACGTGGAGAATATTTTCTTGAAGGAAATAGAGACATTATGTTTCTCGTCCTGTTGTGCTGGATTGATTCGTATTTTCATAAAGAAATCCATAAAATGGGATTATTACGTCCGTAAATAGCTATTTTGGGAAAACTTGTAGCTACTTAAACTAACACGTGGAGAATATTTCGTAGAAGGAAATAGAGACATTATTTTTGTCGTCCTGTTGTTCTGGATTGATTCGTATTTTCTTATAAAAATCCCTGAACTAGAATAATTACATCCGTAAACAGCTATTACGGGAAAAACTCGAAGCTAATTAATCTAACACGTGGAAAATATTTCGTAGAAAGAAATAGAAACATAATTTTTCTCGTCCTGTTGTGCTGGGTTGATTCGTAATTTCTTAAATAATTCCATGACATAGGATCATTTTATTCATAAATAGCTACAGAAAGAACAACTCGTAATTACTTATACTAACGTGGAAAATTTCGTCGAGAAAAATAGAGACTCATTATTTTTCCACGTGTTCTTTAATCGAAAATTAAAGCTAAAAAATAAACACCTAACGGTAATTGGCTAAAGGAAAATTTCAAGAAAATACTCGAAGAAATGGATGTAGAATTGGTGAAAACCCGTATTAATTACCTACTTCCATACTAATATTATAAAGAGGAAAGATTTGTATTTTTATATTTTTGGATGTTTGTGTGGAATAAACTCAAAAACTACTGGACCGATTTCAAAAATTCTTTCACCATTCGAATGCTACATTATCCCAAAGTAACATAGGCTATTTTTTTTTTTTTTTTTTATGCACAGCAAAGCGTGGCAGGGAACAGCTAGTAATAATATTATAAAGAGGAAAGATTTGTATTTTTGGATGTTTGTGTGGAATAAACTCGAAAACTACTGGACCGATTTCAAAAATTCTTTCACCATTCGAATGCTAAAATGTCTATTAAATTCCTTGTGTTTATAGTTTTAATCCCACCTGTTGAATTTATATCTGCATTAATTAATGTAAATATACGGAAAGCTAGCTGTCAGCCAAATATTTGCATACGTAGTGTAAATAAATACAAATAAGGTACCTATGAAATTGGCGTTTTGTATGGAGAAAACAAAGTAGACGAAACAAAAGATATAATACCTATATTTAATCAATCAAAGTATGTTCCATTGCTATCTACGCACTTCTGCCATCTACTCGTACTAGGTAGTTCATTGATTCCTTTGCTGAAGAAACTAGGGGAGTGTGTATCAATAAAATCTTTGAAGGCAGTTTGAACTGCCTCACCGGAGTTGAATTTTTTTCCTTGCAAGAAGTTGTCTAAATTCTGGAAAAAGTGGTAATCTGTTGGAGCAAGATCTGGGGAGTATGGTGGGTGTCGGAGACATTCCTATGTCTGTCTGTCTGTCCATCGTGCAGTTTGTGGTCTAGCGTTGTCATGAAGCAGCAGTGGGCTAGAGCAATTGACCAGCCTCGGTTGTTTAGCAGCTAGCTTTTCCATCATGGTTTCCAATTCTTGACAGTATATATCTGCCGTAATTGTCTGGCCAGATCTCAGATAGCTATAGTTAACGACACCAGCTCTTGTCCACCAAACTCTTACCAGTACCTTTTTTGGCTCAATTTTCGCTTGGGGCAGGATTTGGATGGTTCACTAGAGCTCAACTATTGTGATGAGCGCTTCCGATTATTGTAGAGGATCCATGTTTCATCCCACGTAACTAAACGATTCAAAATTCCTTCATTATAGTGCCGGTTAAGTAATGTAACGCAGCAGTCGACGCGTGTTTGTCGGTTTGCTTCACTCAATTCGTGCGGTACCCATCTTTCGAGTTTTTTTACTTTTCTAATTTGTTTTAAGTGTAGAAAAACAGTTTTATCACTTACACCGAAGCTTGCAGCTAGCTCTGACATAGTTTGCGATGGATCCGCTTCCACGATAGCCTTTAATTTTTCATTATCAACTTGAGTCTCCGGCCGTCCACGAGCCTTGTTGAACCAAAAACGTGCCGTGTTTTCTATTGCAGTACCTACGCCGTTCACATCTTTGATCCTTTGAGCTGTTTCTGCAGCGTTGGTGCCAAGATGGAACTCGTATTCGTAAATAACGCGATATTTCAAATTTCCCATTTTTCTAAGAAAACAACGCCAAAGAAAAATCAAATTAGGCTGAAACAAATGAATCACTAAATTCGAAACACAAATAAACGAGACTTAATTTGAAATAAATTTGAATTTGGAAATCCTAAACAAAGAGCAGATATTTGGGATCAAAGTAGCCAGTTCGACATAACACCAATTTCAATTGTAAGGACCTAATAAACTATTCATTTAATTTTGTATAATTAGAATACTCGTGTATTACGTGTTATTGAGTCGGTCGGTGGTGAATATTTCCGTATTAATTATAATAAAATTACATTCATTCATTCATACATTCATTAACGTATGGGTTCTTAATTGCAATTAGCATCAACAGGTGTTATGCGTTCGCCCAGCGCTGTAGGTACCTGTACTTGCACCTTGCACCTCTACCTTTCTCAGTGCAGTTAGTTGTTCCAAAAAGTTGTCATTTACCGTAGTTTCCTTCAAACCGATATTCATTTTAAACAATTTGCATGACGTCAAATATGAAAACTTGCAAAATTGCAAAATTAGGATATTACTTTTATTAGATTTAAACTATTTTAATGAACAATTTGAATTTTATTATTTCTTATTAATATTCGCAAGGTTCAACGGCTAGTTATTTTCCCAAACTATTGGAGTAGTTTAAATCGATTGACTTTATTCTCTTTGAATAGACAAACATTTAAGAAAGCGAGTAGTATCTTAAGTACAGAAAAAAACATGTCGTTAGTATCCCAGATGGCTTGAATGAAGACTCATAGCACATTGTTCAGGATTCAATATTCTTTCCCAATTTTAAGCCGCCCTAATTGCTTCCTCCTTCTGTTGTACATCAAATATGTATTTTCGATGTCAACAAATTCTTTTGTAAAAGGAGATAAAATTCTACCTACGATTTTGCGTAGGTTGTCTAATGACGTCTGACGCTTTCACAGCTTTCAAAACATTGTTATCTCAAAATCTATTTCCAAATACGTATGAGGAAATTGGTAATGGAAATGGAAATTGGTACATTTAATGAATTGTCACATTGAAAAAGTTAAAGTACCACGTTTAATTCCACTGTCCTCCAGTCCTGAATGTTTAGTTTCTAATCTGTTGCTCATTGGGAAATTACTTAGTCTAAAACGAAATGCAAATTGTAAAGGTACCAAACAGGGAAACTAGAATGTACGTACAATTAACAAACAAGTCCGCATCTGAGCACTGTCATAATTTCTGCTTCAACAAATACGAGTAAATCGTATTTGTAAATTCAAGTAAAACTTTATACGAAACAAATTGCGGAACAAATTTTCTCGTAAAAGTTTCTACATAGTTCAGTTAGTCCTCACGGAAACCTGATATACAACGTGCAGATTGAAAATTTCTTGCCAGGTTGAAAACGTGCGGGCGTCTGAACTATTTTGAAACTTTCTACAAATTTTCCTCACTTTATTGTATTAAGCGTGCAGGCTTCAGTACTCGATTAACTCTTGAGAGTATTTCTTTTTCCTCATTTATTTTTCTAAACTAACCTGAAGAGACGGGTTTGCAAACATAATGCCATTTCTTTTGAAAGTGAATCACTTTTAACTTTGTTAAATTAGCTTCGAAAATAAAACAGTCAATAACCATTTGAAAATAATTAAAAATCTGCTATATTTACTTGTTAAGTACGACGAAATAATAATAATAAAAAATATTTCGTATAGTTTGTGGAAACATAGAAAAGAAAAAACTTGGACGAAAAAAAATAAAAAGCACTTTTGTCACATAGTTATCGGTGACTTTAATGAAATGCAAAACTCCAATGTTGATCGCGATCCTAAATTCGCTAACAGCGACTAACATAGGTAGTGAAATACAATATCAAATCTCGAAGTGAGATCGCGATAATTGGTAAAATCAAGATTACCTAACTACTTATATTATTTCGAGATATTTACCTTTTAATGTCTAACCGCTCAGATTTTGTCATAATTCTCTTAAAAATATGGCAAATCATGATTAACACAAGTTTACAGATTTTTGAACTAATAAAAACCAATTAAATAATTTATTTGACTTAAGCTAAATTCTGATTTTTTCTAAATTAGTGTTTCTATTCATAGTAATGCCAAAAATATTCGAACTTTCTGTTGCAAATCGGCGGCGCTCGCGATTTTTTGGAGATTAGCCTTCTAATTTTTAACTTACATATTTTTTTGTCAATATTGTTATCCACAGTGTTCGTTAATAAATATTATGATGTTATATCGATGCGAGTTATTATTTATTGTTTTACGCTTATGTTTCTTTTTCGTTTTTTAAGAAACGCCAAAAGAATACTTCTTAATACCTAAGATTTATCTTCGCACTAAAAACTAATTAAACTTTAAGTTAAATTTCCAGATAACTAATTACTCTCACTCACTAATTACATCATAATACTAAGATAAGCTACGCCGCGCGCCGGCAATTTGCTCAAAGTTTTCCAGATGCTTTCAAAACTCAGTTTCAATATTTCGATGCAAAGTTTCAATGTTTGATGCACATTTTACAAAAAAATAGAACCTCGATAAAACCCGCGGCAGAGTGATAAACGAGTTAGTAGTTGATTAGATTAGTATCCAGTATCCACTAACTCACTTAGCTCTCTACCCCGGCCTGTCTCGTATCCGCTAACTCACTTGTCGAGATGGGCTATGATAGAGGCAGAAGGTAAAAAACGGATGTCCGACGCAAACAAACGTGCCTTAGTAAAGGTAATTAAATAACAGTTTGTTGTTTATTAAGATTCTACTACTACCTACTACTACACAACCTTTAATCCCCCCACTGCTGAGATACAGGTCTATCCGCGAAGGGTGATTAGGCCGAAAAGTTATGAAATATTGTAATGAGAAATATTATTAATATTTGTAAACGGTATATTGTTGAAATATTGTCGAAAAAAAAATCTAGTAGTAGTTGCATGTTCGAGTACGTAGAGCGCGGCTTTACTCAAATATGCCAAAATTGTGAATCAAATTATTTAAAACTCGGCACCACGAAATTTCTGTTTAATTGGATTTTTCAATTTTTTTTTTGTGCATTTAATTTAACTTGTACAAGTTTCGTTTACTTATTTAAGCTAAAAACTAAAAAAAAAATGCAAGCTATTAATTTTCTCAGACAATTAACGTAATAGTTTCAATTAGCAGAGATAGTAATCAGACTGCTGAATAGATTAACCTTTGACACCAGTCTATTGTAACTAAGTACATACTCGTAGATGAATACGAGTACATCGAATTCTCGGTATTAATCTGTAGCGGCATCGGCTGACAAAGGTTATACCTAACCATACCTTACCTTTGTCGTGTCATCTCCATTGTGTAAATTGAATACTATCGTCATAGCATCTGTTCCTGTGGCAGAAGCCTGCGAGCTACAGACTCACAAAGCAGATGCATCAGCCATCTTAGAGCTACACTGTACCTTAATATTTCAAACAACAGCCATTAGGTGTCATATTCCGAGTCTGTCCAGTCTGCGCTGTTCTGAATGACGGGTGAAAATTGAACGCATACCCGTGATGCGTTCAATTTTCACCCGTCTAGAGGTATATGCCGCCTTCTTGCGAGCTCTGAAACCTGTCACTCCCAGAGTCCTTTGTGTTGCATAGTTTACTCGCATTTTCTTTTTGTACTCGTCTCAGATAGATAAATCTGGGTTCATGTAACGTGGGTAGGTAGAAAAACGTTAGTATAAAAGCATAATGGTCTGTTACTGACGTAATGACTGAACTGAATTATAAAATGTATAGGTAGGAAAACGTGACGGCTGCTCAGTCTTGCTGGTAGAAGGTGTAACTAGGCTCTTTCCTACTAATATTAGAACTTAGAAGTGATAGATATTAAAAATCTTTACATATTTGGACATTTGTTATTCATACACGCAAAAACAGCGGAACGAATTAGAATGAAAGTAGCATACATATATACTTTAATACAGACGTTCCATTTTATCTTGGAAAAAAAAAGTTTTCTTATAGGATAGCGGGCGAAACTGCAAACGCAACTAGTACTATTATACGAGTGTGACCCGAATTCTTTCGGCCTCTAAAACAGATTTTATAAAGATTCTTTTTTATTGTCTGCAGGGAAAGACTGCGGGAAATCGACTGGATGTCGATCCGGAGAGACTGTCACCATGTCTTCACAAAACTAATACGAACCAAAGATCCAAGAGAAAATGAAGGAAACCAAGACATTCCGGTCCCACCTAATGGAAGGGCGCGCCTAACGGTATGTACCTTTAACTTGCATATAGCAGAATATAGTTCCATGAATTTATTTGATTTGGATAAATTATAATTACTTTATGAAATAATTATAGGTATATAATTTTTCTTAAAATAAAAAAACACATTTAACCTATTAATAGCCCGGTCAAATTTAGACCAAAAAATAGAAGTGAAGTTACATTAATTCCCGCCCAGCTGAACATTGGTATGATTGTTAGAAACACCATCATAAATGAAACCTAAAAAGTCCTCATCGATCCGATACCTACGTGCAAAAGTTTTTACACCGGGTGGAAGGTCACCGAAACGGGTTTTTTGCGATTTTCTCAAAAATGGTTCAAGCTACGTGGAAATTGATCAAGACAAGTATGTTCTCTATAACATTTTCTACAGTGTTGCTTTCAGATTCATGTTGATAGGACTTATGGTTTTCGAGATATGCTAGTATTCATTTCAGACCAGGCCAAAAAATTACAATCTTTCTTAAGAGGCCTCAGTCAGCAGTAGATCATATCACAAGTTTGTAAATGAGTTTTCCCGAAATTTTGAACATCGCTAAATCCGACAGTCTCAAGAAACGCTCTGAGAAATGACTCCTTGTGGCTCAAATCGGATATATGATGATGATGACTGACGAAAAATTTACCTCTCGTATCTCGGAAACGGTAAGAGATAGAGGGGTATGTAGGTATACCTGTCTATTGAAATGTAGATCAAGTGTGGACCTTTTTGGAGAAATGATAAAGATAGCCACCATACAAAAAGTTTGACAGTCATACAAATCTATATATATAAAAGAAAGTCGTGTTATGTTACACTACTTATAACTCAAGAACGGCTTTACCGATATGGCTGAAAATTGGTGAGGAGGTAGCTTAGAGCCAGGAAACGCACATAGGATACTATTTATTCCTATTATACTATTTATTTCTGTTAAATAAATTCGATAGCATTCAAGTGTGAATTGACATAAAACATCAGTCACTATAAAACGAGGTATAACAAAAAAGAATCAGACTTGGAATAACAAAACGACTTATTATACTCTTTGCGCAAATGACAGCTATGTAATGGACGTATGGATGACAATTTAACAGCTAAACAGATTTTGACGAAATTTGGTATGAAGGTAGCTTAAGCCCTAGGTAATATGTAGATTACTTTTTACCCCAGAAAATTGAACGGCTTTCCGCTATTCTTGCAGGACAGCGGGTGAAACCGCGGGGCGCAGCTAGTAAACAAAAAAAAAAGGAAATGCTCATAGCTGTGGAACCGCTGCAGATGGATGTCTCGAAAACCAAAAGTCCCATCAACATGTATCTGAAGGCAATACTGTAGAAAATGTTATAGAAACCATACTTGTCTTGAACAGTTTCCTCGTAGCTCAAACTATTTTTGAGAAAATCGTGAAAAACCCGTTTTGGTGACCTTCTACCCGGAGTAAAAATTTTTGGCACGTATCGGATCGATGAGGACTTTTTAGGTTTCATTTATGATGATATTTGAAACAATTCCTCCAATTTTCAACTGAGTGGGAATAACTGTACCCTCGAATGTCTAAATTAACTAGCAATCTAACTTACATAAAAAACAACTAGGTTTGTTGGATTTAAACATATCATGTTGTATTTTTAAGGAGGATATTTTTTTCTAAATCCAGTTTTTTTCAACAGCGATGCCTTACCACTATGGATCTGACATCCTTGGGAGTCGGTTCATGTGTCGGGACTGGAATGTACCTGGTGGCCGGCATGGTGGCCCGAAAGTATGCCGGCCCTGGTGTGATCATCAGTTTCATGATCGCGGCACTGGCCAGCGTCTTTTCCGGTAATTATCTTTAAGATCAGCTTATTTATATAGATCGGCTAAGCTAAGTTAAATAGATCAACTAAGTTAGCCCTCCAATAACATCTTACATTTAAGTATCTAAGCTTTACTCTCCGTTGCATAATTTAGTGAAGAGGCGCGCAGGTTTGGCTTGGAAGATTCTTGCCAATATTTTTATGCAAAGGTAATGTATATAATAATGTACATATACATATCTATAATGTACATATTCACTTATACTTACTGATTTCAAACTGCACACGGGTCGTCTGGTTTTGGATGTTTTTGAGCTTCTTTCTAACAAAGCGATAAGTACACTGAATCTATCCTGTTGTTAGTAATTTATTCTACAAAAAAATTAAATCATGATGTGTGACGGTGTAAAATCTGTGTTTAGAGCGCTGAGTTCTCGCAATTGGTCCATAAGATAAAACGCGTGATACACATAGTAATACGCAAGCATGCCTGCAGTGCTTTATAGATCTATCGACAAATTGTCGTTGGAAGTCGACAATATTGTTAAAATTTCAGAAATTTGTCTATGGTCCTAGATTTTGTCGTGCCCACGTTAAAGATGAAATTTAACGATTTTTGTAGTTTTCGATTTTTTTATTAGCGTTTCAAAGAAGCTCGATTATTTTTTTCCAATTTGAGAAAAATTCAACGTATTGTTCATGTTTAGCAGTAGGCACCTGTTGAACCATTGTACCAAGAAAGCGTCTCGTGTATCGCCGTTGCGTACTCGTAACAAGCTTGCCTCGATTGATACATTACAATTACAAATAAACTACGAGTATACAAGTCAGTCAAAACTTTCCAACCACGCCAAAATAGTTGTTATTTAAATTTCTCTTGTTACCAGGTGCTTGCTACGCGGAGTTCGGGGTCCGAGTACCGAACACCACCGGCTCCGCCTACACCTACTCGTACGTCTCCGTGGGCGAGTTCATCGCCTTCATCATCGGCTGGAACATGGTGCTTGAATACTTGGTAAGTTTTAACTATATGTAACACTAGCGACCTGCCCCGGCTTTGCACGGGTATAAAATATAGCTTACGTTACTCAGGGATAATGTAGCATTCTAATGGTGAAAGAATTTTTGAAATCGGTCCAGTAGTTTTTGAGTTTATTCAACACAAACATACAAAAATACAAATCTTTCCTCTTTATAATATAGTATAGATAACATATACCTATCTCCAAGCTCTGAACTATGAGCATGACATGTGAAGTATATTGTTATAGCTTAAGATACCTACCCGGTACAAAACTCAGAACCGAATCCAATGAATTGTTTTCGTCTCCTTATAGGTATTTTTCATGGTTTAAACATTAGGACTGCAAGTTAACTAATGACAGCCGTGGTCCCTGTATTTTCCATTTACATTGTTTCATTTCGTTTATAAGTGGAACTTCCGGGTTCCATGTTTGTCATACAGTCATCGTGGGATCAAGAGAGCTGATCGACGAACCTAGACATAAGTAGTTATTAAGATATTTTAGGATTCCGTACCCAAAGGGTAAAATGGGACCCTATTACTAAGACTCCGATGTCCGTTCGTCTGTCTGTCTGTCCGTCTGTCACCGAGCTGTATGTATATCATGAACCGTGATAGTTAGACAGTTGTCATTTTCACAGATGATACATTTCTGTGGCTGCTATAACATTTTTTTTAAGGGGGCTCCATATAACAAACGTGTTTTTTTGTCGTTTTTTAGAAAATTGTACGGAACCTTTCGTGTGTGAATCCGACTCGCACTTGTCCGGTATTTCTTTCATATCTACTAATCAGAATCGGGTCTCTAGATTTCTCTGATTTCCAAAAAAGCAAGAGTGTAACCGAAAGTTTTGTATAGAAATGTATGGGAAAAAATTCAATAATAAAATAATAAAAAACCTGTAGATGGACACTACATTAAAGACTTGTAGGAGATTTCGAAAAAGTCTATGTCTGTTTAAATGTATAAAAGCATTGAACCTTTTGAAGCAATGAAGAAACACATGACCGTCATACAAAAAAAAGTTATCTTACAACATATGATGTAACAGCAACGTATAGCGCTTTATTACTAGAGAAATAAAACACAAGTCCATGCAGTATGGCACCAAGCGGCTGAATGACGGCCTCAAAGGTTTCGTACACGTTTTTATACAAAACTTTCGGTTATTTTCTTGCTGTCTTGAAAATCTGGGAAATCCTATTCGACACCTTTGCCCGTGTCAATTACTTAATTTGACTAATTACTTCAGGGCACTTGCGCGCTGGCAGCATTGTGGGTTCGTACTCTACTAACTATGGGCTACATGATGTGATATTCAGATTGATTTGTCAACCCCAAAACTAATCACCGGAGGTCGACTGTTTCCTCCTAGCTTTGGCCACTTTCTGGTGGTTTTTTTTTCAGATTTGGAATCGCCTCGCGGTCATGTTGCCAGGCATTTCAAGATGCTATTCAGTCACGTAATTGTTTAGGCTCACGGTCTATAATACGCACTTCAGTTCGCGGTAATCGGTTCGCTTCTTGATATAAATACTATTGTTATGTTTACACGCGGGTTTAGCCACAGAATAAACTTTACAGTATGCTTAGCCAACAAAAATATTTGTGCACTCTCTCATATGACGAGACAGAGAATCTTCTTAAAATTGTCACCTAGCTTTTATCATCTTATGCATACTCCTTCTGCATACATGCACTCTTGTACAGATACCACATAAGTTACACTTTTAGATACTCCACACACACTCCAAAACACACTAAACCATACTCACTACATATAACATATACAATACTCTCACTAGCACCACACTCTCTCTTACATCTAACACACACAGACATACATTTACAGACACATACACACACTTGATGTTAATGCTTAAAAAATTTCAAAATTTAACGTAGCAAGCATTTGAAAATAAATAAAACTAGCTGACTCGACAGACGTTGTCCTGTCAAAAGCCATTGCGTCAATTCTATGTCAAATGTCAAATGTCAAAAGTTACATTAAAAAAGTTTACATTGTCCAAAGCGCTAAAGTTAAATTATGGTTTAAGTATTTTTAAATTTTCTAATTTTTCATGTTTTTTTACTATAAATTGAGATGTGAGCTATCCTATCTCCTAAGTTAGATCGAACTGCACCCGGTGTGCAAATTTGATTGAAATCGGTTAAGTAGTCTATAGCGGACAAACAACGTGACACGTAATTTATATATATTAAGATAAAACTCACAATTATAAATAAAAGGAATAAATAAATAATTATCAAAACCATAAACAGAAATATAAATTCCATGTATTTACCGCACCACAAATTCTAAACTGTTTAAACGCAACCGTCGCGTCGTGGGTCTTGCGATACAGGTCCGCCTAGTGAAAGACTCACCAGCACACCACTCTCACTTTTTGTTTGTGTATTATTTTACTAGTTATTTAGATAAGGCTAGTTTAAGTTAGTTCTTAAGGTTAAATGTATATTAATGTCTTTATGGAAAATAAATCTATTTCTATTTCTATAAACTATCACATACAATATGCCTTACTTCTATTTCACTTCACAAGTGTATACTGTCACTTTACTATTAGGTACATACATTTACGCAACAACATTGTCGTACATCTATATTAAACTTAGCACAGTAAGTTTATTCAAAGGACAAACTAAAAAACCTCACAAATTCGTGACGTGCCTACTTATTCGTCTGTCCATTAGTAAATCTTATAAATAAAATGCTCGTGTCACAATGTTCGTTCCCGTACTCCTCCGAAACGGCTTGACCCATTTTGATGAAATTTTATATGCATATTCAGTAAGTCTGAGAATCGGCTACTATCTATTTTTCATACCCCTAAGTGATAAGGGTTGTCCACCCCTAACATTTATTTTTATTTTTTGGTCAATTTTTTTATTTTTTATAATGTGGCTTATGTGGCATTAAAAAATACAACCCTAAATTTTCATCCTTCTATCACCTATCCCTATATTTTAATAGTCACTAGAAATAATTTATATGGCAAAACAACGTTTGTCGGGTCAGCTAGTAAACTATATAAAAGTCCAAACTCCGTATTCACAAAACGCAACGAGTAGATAGGTACAAAATAGATAAAAAAGCATGTAAACCGTTCACAATGCCTGATACTATTATAGATAGCATACTTACCTATTGATAGCACGTGCACATATCACACTACTGACAGACGTGGTCCCTGTAGCTCCTGTGTCATTTTGTTCCCATTCATAAATTTCACAGCACTACAGGTACAATGTCTGTCATACAGTCATCGTGGGATCAACAGAGCTGATGGAAGAACCTAGACCTAAGTAGTGATTAAGTTTTTTTGTTTTAATATTAATTAAAATAAGGTCATATAATAGAACTAGGTAACGTTTCATCATCATCATCATCAGCCTATCTAATGTCAACGGGTAACGTTGTTGTTGTTAGGTACCGTTTGAAATGTTCTTACTATGTTTTTACGCACCGCTCAAACGTTGCACGTCAGTACGTTCTTATTTATAACTAGCTGACTCGGCAGACTTCGTACTGCCTACTCTGACTTCGTAAAACACTGACATTGACAGTTTGTTGTTGTTTCAACTTTTTTTAAATTTGATATGACTTGGAGTCAAATCCTTCAAAATTTTAAAACAAATGAATGAACTAAGTATTCGATTTCGTTTTCTTTTTTTTGTTTTATCTGTGCTCCAACGCACACTGTTTTGATAGATATGATTGAATTTGAACTTTGTACAGAGGTAATAAAGTGCAAATTGACTCTTGGACGTTAGGAACATACCTATATTGCTTAAACAACAGTGAGTGCTTGCAATTCAATATGAACTTTATGCAATAGCAATAAAGCTCGTTTTAGTTAGAAAACGTTTGTATGGGAAAAAGAAAAGGGCTGTTTTTAGGGTTTTTCAATATTTCTGAGAGATTTTCTTAATATTTTTTTCCATAAGAACCTTCTCCTAATAATAACAAATACAACAAAAAAAGAATTAGTGAAATCGGTTTAGCCATTCACGCGTGATGCCGTGACCAAGGGAAACGGGTTTCATTTTTATATATATATGGAATAGAATATAGAATAGATATAGATAGATATGCATGATTGTATTATACAAAATCAGAAACTATAAAGTGGTGAGTAGTACGAGTTCAGCTAGTTTCATGTTTATCGCTGGGCACACATTTGTTTATCGGGCAAGGCACATACCGTTGATCCAGCTGATACGAATTCCAGTTTGCGAAAATCGGTTCGCTCTTTGATATACTATTATTATGGTCATACGCAGATTTAGCCACAGAATTAACTTTATAATTTGCTTAGCCGACATAAACCAACAAATAAAATGCCTACCCGCTTGAAGCACCTTGGGTACTACAGTACCCAAAATCGCAAAGTCAGTAGTAGCACCATGGGTACTGTAGTACCCAAACTTTTATTTCGCGCCAGACTCAGAAAAAGTCTCTATCCTGCTTTTACTAAGGCAAAAGACTTATAAGTATGAATGCCATCTCGTTCCGCTTGAATGTGCCATTATGCCGTAGTCGAACAACTTTAAACTCGGTGGATATTCGATTAAAAATTAAATATTATTCCGTCAGTCGAAGTCAGTTTGTGTTGACTTTGCGCGGTCGGCGGTGCATCGACGGGTTTTACGTAAATAAAACGTTAGTTATGCTGGTTCTGGTGGTGTTCTTGGTTATTATGCTTTAAATACTTGTTAACAAGGCTGATAACAATATATTTTAAGGTATACAAGTGTTTTAGTGTTTCGACTTCAGTCATTCTTCCAAGGCCTCATTGCGTCATCATCATAGACGGCCGTGTTTTTTATTTCTCAAAGTTTATTTTATTTACTGTGTTAGATGTTATGATCTATTTAAAATATAGTGAAACAATCATCGTAGAAGTGTTGTGTGCAGTTGTTTTTGTGAAATGACAATTTACGACAAGATGTAAACAAGTGTTGTGAAGTGGGAACAAAAAAAATCGCGGAAAAATTTTTTTTCGCTGGTTTTTAAATGCCTGATATTAAATACTTTTAAGGTGAGTAATGTATTCTTATTTTGTGACAAAGTGCAGATTGAGTCTATTATTAAATCTAAATAGTATAAAACATACAATATCGCTTTACTTTTTTTAGTAAAAATATGTAAACTTCAAAGTCCATGTTTTTTTGTAAAGTAAGCGGTTATACGCTGATTTATATCTATACCAGGCCAACCAATGTTATGATAACATTCGTCATTCGACACGTGTATACAACAGCTCTAAGATAACAATTACAAGTGGGTCCTTGTTCGAATGTTTAAGTCATAAAAACCATTTAAGTGGTCGACCGCCCGGCGCGTGACGTAACATAAACAAACGATGACGCGCCGGTGCTTCTACGGAAAAAAACCCGCGGGAGGGGGTGCCTCAAGCGGCTACTCAACCATTTCTTTGTTTTTCTCTTCACAAGTGTATACTGTCACTTCACAGTTAGATTATCATACAATTGAACTTAGCGCAGTAAGTTTATTAAAAGGAGAAATCAAAATCTTATAAATTCGTGACGTGCCTACTTATTCGTCTGTCCATTTGTAAATAAACTAGAAGTCCAAACTTCTTATTCACAAAAGGTAACGAGTAGATACAAAATAGATAAAAAGCATGTAAACCGTTCACAATGCCTGATACTATTATAGCATACCTACTTACCTATTGATAGCACGTTCACATACTCATATCATGCTAGTGACAGACGTCGAACCTGTAGTCCCCGTGAAATTATGTTCCATTCATAAATTTCACAGCACTACAGGTACAATGTTTGTCACACAATCATCATGGGATCAACAGAGCTGATAGAGGGGTGCATCAAGAACAAAGAAGAAGAAAGAATATATTGAAGATTACAGCCGAATACGTTGGACCATGTACGCACCTAGACATGTAAGCTCGTTTAACGAACTCTAGGTTCGCACCTAGTCCGATGTGTTTGAGCGTTACCAACATCACTTGGCGGCTCTTCCGTTCAACGTTATCTGGGGTGGGGCTAGGCAATGTAGAGACGTTTGCAGACTTTACGATTGCCAGTCCTTACTCTAGAAAAATTCCACAATAAATCAAGCAAGAAGAAATCAACCGTGAAGCTCTTCAAATACCGACCCGTTTCGCCTCGCTTGCGTCCCGTATACTAAATTCCATTCGACTGTTCCTAGCAGTACAACCTCTGTAGCTCTAAGATTGAAGAAGATAAAATTACTATTAAATAATGTCAAAGAAGATTGCACCGATGTTGAACCGGAACTTATATTTTGGAAATCACTATTGTTAGATCATAGTTAATATAATAATTAATTGCAGCGGCCTTTTAGATTAGTTTAGTTTAGTTTTATTGGTTTAGTTTTTAATTGAATTTTATTTTAATAATGTATTTACATAATGTACCTCTAAATCTCTGTGAATAAATCTTTACTTCTTTATTCAATAATTAACTTATACATAATTAGATAATTGCCAAATTTATTCTTCACATAACGATCAAATAACTACACGGATGGACCTTATAAAACCTTAGAATACGAAAAACCGATTTGTCTTTTCGCAAGGCTAGCACGTTTCCGTGCTATCAACCGGCATAGGCAATATTTATATTAAACTAGCTGACTCGACAGACGTTGTCCTGTCAAAAGCCATTGCGTAACTATAGCAACCGTAGTATGTTGATCCTAACTTGTCAATTTATAGTAAAAATTATCAGTGTATATATAATTTGCAATAAATTAAAATTGCGACTATAATTTGAGATTTAAACTATCCTATCTCTCAAGTTGGATCGAACTGCACATGGTGTGCGAATTTTATTATAATCGGGAGTCCATTGAGGACAAACATTGTGACACGAGATTTATATATATTAAGATTACCGAACACAATAAATAAATCTGTCAAAGCGAAAACTCGCTTATCGAGAGTTCTGAACCATCGTTTTTTTAGGCGAGCGCGGAACTCTAAAATTGCATCTAAGACAACACAACACAAATCACACAACAAAACAATATTAAACACTTTTTCCATTGCCCTGTATATTTCTCCAGATTTCTATACCTACTTTTTACTTGGGTAGGTACTGCTTTTTTTAGTCTAATGTGAAAATGAAAATTTAAAAATGAACCCGAGTCAATATTCCAAACCATTCATAATTTCCTAAAATTTCATAATTCCAATGTAAACTACAGTTCAACCTCTTTTGAAACAAAACTACTTTTTCGTCTTCCTTGACTTATCCGTCAATGGTGGTGGTGGTGGTGGTGGTGGTGGTGGTGGTGGTGATGGTGGTCAATATTGTATCATAAAACTTCTTTTAAAATGAAATAAATATTAATAATACTTCTATTTGGGCAGTATTATAACTTGAATTTTGAGAAATATATCAAAACAACAACAATGAAATCTAAAAACAAAATTAATTCCGAATAAAACAATATTTCATATCTATTCATCGCTTTAACTGTTGTATTATTACTTTAATTTACAATTATAGATTTTAAACCTAGCACGATAAGATCCAAACTCCGGAAGTTAGATCACTTGAAATAGACCAGTGGAGTAGGGCCCTAATTTTTTTTATATTTTAGTAATTTAAAGAAAAACTATTATGTTATGTTGTGAAACTTCGCTATATTTTTCCTGTCTATTTCACTTAATTACCTATCTTTACTTGAATTAATTTAGATTATTTCGTCGATAAACTTCCGAGCTAAGGGGGAAGCTGCGGTCATTTTTTTCACAGATTTTGAAATGAAAGAAACTTAAAGTAAAAAAAATGTTTTAAAATGTCTAAATAAATACCTTTTATTTTATACCCCACGTGATCACATTGCTTGGCATTAAAATTTTAGGCCCTCATTATAGGACCCAATATTCCGGTAAATACCCATTTTCCCGCATATATTTTTTCTAAAACTACTAGCGGTTACCGTTATCTAGCGTCATATCAAATTTCAGATCGATAGCTTTTAAAGTTCCTGAGATAATTGGCTCTGACATACAGACAGACGGACGCACGAGTATCGCCACAAGAGTTCTTCCCCGAAGGAGGTTCAAAACTCTAGAAACGAAACCAGAGATAAACAATTTTTTGACTATAAAACAATTTTAATATAAAACCTATTACGAGTAAGTATTAGTGTAACTATTACTTGTATTTCCCTTCACAAGTGTATAGGGCCCAAGTTTGAAGGCATTTTAAGACAGATCTAAACTAACTAAAAATATATCTGTCTTTATCATTGCAAGCCATTAGACAAGGATGCCAATAGTTTTAGAAAATTTAGATCTGTCTTAAAATGCCTTCAAACTTGGGCCTACTGTCCACGCAAACATACACGCAACAATATTATCATACATGTAAATTAAACTTAGTGCAGTAAGTTTACTAAAACGACAAATCAAAATTATATAAATTCGTAACGTGCCTACTTATTCGTCTGTCCATTTGTAAATAAACTAAAAAGTCCAAACTTCTTATTCACAAAAGGTAACGAGTAGATACAAAATAGATAAAGAAGTATGTAAATCGTTCACAATGTCTGATATTATTATAACATACTTACCTATTGATATTACTTGTACGGATTAACCTACTACGGTTAAAGGTCAAGTCACGAAATCTGTCTTCATGCATGATATTTAAATAAGTAGGGTAGCTTTCACTAATATAATTTAACTACTCTCGATTCTCATTAATCAAAAACAGTTAAAATGTGCAGTTAATTAATCATTGTAGAGAAAAGCTCAGTAACGAATCCGTTTATTGTTATTGTCTTCATATTTTTGATGGTTGAGATAATACTGTGTTCATTACTCCATTGGAAGATGTGGTGCTGGGAACTGCAAGTCTACTAATGCCAGACGTGGCTCTTGTAGCATTCAGACTTCGTGTTCTCATTCACGATATCAGAAAGTTACAGGTTCCATGTTTGTCATACAGTCATCGTGGGATCAACAGAGATGGAAGAACTTAGACTTAAGTAGCGATTAAGATATTTTTGTTGTCAAATCGATTAAAATAAGGTCATATAATATATTACTTGTTGTGAAATCGTAGAACTCAACTGTCCAGAAAGGGAGTAATTTGTTTTGGATATAAGTGAAATTAATATATATGTTTGTTTGTCAATGTGACCTCCTATACATCGCTTGAAAGGGTTGCATTGTAGAGGGCGAGGTAGCGTATCATATGAACAGTCTAGGCCTGGTGCGTTTTGACCACAGCCTTAAAAATATTGTTTACTTCTATGTCTAGTCACGTAAGGCACATTTTCGATTATTATCAGAACTGAGCCAGATTTTCTGTTGTCCGTAGATTGGCACAAGCGCTTGCGCCCGAGCCTTAAGCGCCAGTTTGGACACCATATTGAACGGCGACCTCAGCAATGCCTTAGCCAACAGTTTCGGCACCATATATGGTAAGTACCCTAGTTTTCTGCGTAACCGAAGTGAAAATATATTTTAGGTACTAGGTAGGCTTAGTTTCGAAAATGAAGGCGAACCCTTGCCCAAACGCGCCTTGGCTGGCTGGCTAGCTGGCTGGCTATTGCAAAAAGGGTTTTCAAACTTCATCACATCACAAACTTCAAAATATCATTTTTTATTCTAAGACCGGTTTGCGGCACAGTTTGATGGTAAGGAATGATGCAGTCTGCGATGGAGCACGCTTCCCTAGAACAAACAACAAAACAAACAAACAAACGTTTCACACTCATAGCTTCCCACTAGGAATAAATCCTGTGTCGGGGATGCCATGGAACACACACAAAGACAAGGACAACTAACACCCAGACCCAGAACAGATATTTAAATTCATCATTCAAACATCTGCCCGGCCGGGAATCGAACCCGGGACCTCTGGCTTATAAGGCGGATACACTACCGCTGAGCCAAACAGGCCGACAAAGACAGACAGAATAAACCGATTTACTCGTGACTTGAAGACACTCAAATTATAGTTACCGGGAAATACCGAGTCGGGAGAGCATTCCACGCTCTAGCGGTATGCACAACAAAGGTGGAATCAAAGCGCTTCGTACGAGTTTTTGGTAAATCAACCAAAAGACGATGTCGCTTTTTTGTGCCCTTGGTGGTCCAATAGTAAAATGGGCTAGAGGGAATTAAATTACGCACAAATCATCATATGCACACTCCTCGAAATGTATCCGATAAAAAAACCGATAAACCAACTCATCATTCAATAAACTATCTGTTCATACAATTTTATAAAAATCAGATTTATGGTACACAAGTTATCGACGAACCAATACAAACTTACACGCAAACAAACGCTGAGCTTTACCCCCTGAGTCTCTGGAGGCCTTCGATTTATTCGGTCCACAAACAATACGATTTGTTTCCAACAAACAAATAAATTGAAGATTTAATAACGAATAACTCTCTCCTATACTTTTCACAGCCAGTGGACCGATTTAGAAAATATTTGAACGTAAAAATTATACTAAAATGAAATATTGTTACCACCTTTGGAACGGATCTGCTAAATACCAGCTTGAGGCGTTGGAGTCTATCGAAAAAACGTGCCAAGAAGCTTATTAGCTGCGACTCTCTTGTTGAGGCTAAACTGCAAAGTCGCGATCATCGGCGCAAAGTTGCTAGCTTATCAGCTTTTATTGGATACATTTCGGAGAGTGTGCTTCATCTGACCTGCATGATCTTATACCCTCTGGCCCGTTCTTCTATCGGACCACCAAGGGCACAAAAAAGCGACATCGTTTTATGGTTGACATACCGTAAACCCGAACGAGACGCTTTGACTCCACATTCATTTTGCGAACCGCACGAGTGTGGAATGTTTTGCCTGAGTGGGTGTTCCCCGATGGTTATAATATGGGTGTCTCCAAATCGAGAGTAAATTGGTATCTCCTAGGCAAGCGTGCTCCATCGTAGACCACTTCGTTGGCGGTCAAACACAAACCTATCATTAAATAAATTAAAAAAAAAGGTTTTCCAAAAAATATATCATAAAGATCATTTTACTCGAGTGCCGTCAAGTTATCTTCGGACATACAAATTTAGGTAATAATGTAAAAACAAAGCGTTTTAAAAAATGTAGTATAACTTCGTATACTCGTAAAACCTATTCAATAATAATGTAAACGAACAAATACACGTTGTTGCTGTTGATGTTTTTTCAAAACCGCTGTGTTTTTCCATTATAAGTTAGCTAGGTCTCTGCATTGCGAATTATATTTTTGTTTCAGGATAAAAACCGACCACTGAGTATAAAACGAAAGTTTACAATTTTCGTTTTTAAATGCATATTGAAGTTCCCTTACTTCTTAGACTCTCTACACTAATATTAAAGAAATCACGACAGTCAAGATGTAAAGGGAAACTTCTGGATACGAAACGAACAACTTTATTTTGCTCACAACTCAGAATATTGCTAAAGTACCATCCTACAGAGCTTTTATATCAAAGACTCTCCGGGGAAATCCTAGCCAAGTAAATAGTGAGACGATTTTAGGCTGGCTGGTGTAGCTTCATCGTTGCAACATTTTAATAAAAATACTTACGATGTTTAGATAGTAAATATTCAGAAACATTAATACGTTTTAGTATTAATATCAGAAGCAATAATGTATATAAAAACCACCAGCTTAATTTATTTTCAATGTAATTGAGTGACGAAATGAGCAACGAAACATGTTGCTCTTCAAGTTGGCTCATCAACGGTCTGCGCCACCTAAAGTGTTGAACTTCCAATTGAAGACCCTGCGTGGCACAGCGCTGCGCTCGTTACATAGAGATGAGATGTTTCTACCCTATTTGCCCTGAAAATTTCCTGGAAACATTCCACTTCAATCCGGAACACAGTAATATTTTTTTGTACCTACATTATTGCTTGGCGGTTGAAATCAATTGAGTGTATGAACAAGCAAAGCCTGTGTACCGGTGAGTGCTTGGTTCCACAATTTTCTCATCTCCGTAGCCTTAACGGATCTATAAATGCAATTTTCAACGGAGATTGCTTATAAAAGGGATAAAAATGTCTAGACAACTTGAGATAAACGATGGTGCTCAGATAGGAAAATCATAAAATGAAAAAATATTTCTAGGCAGAACCAATTCCGTCTAATGAAATAATCTTCTTGAGAATTTGTCTTTGAAATATGAGACAAACACGCTGTCTCATTCAAAAGCAATAACAAAGCATGTTACAATATTGTAGCAGCATAAGGTTTAATTTCTTTGCCTCGAGTACAAGGCTTAAGTACTCGGGAACTATAAAAAGAAAGTATCGAGTGACCGACTACCTCTGCAAACTTAATAATCATTATTAGACGTTTCTCATAATACTGTAATATCCGCTACCTAGCAAACAACTGTCTCAGCGTTCCTTTGTTCAAAGCTGCCCTCCGTTTCCAGGGCGGGATATTGTAGTGGGTTCTAGCCACCCTCAATCAACAAGTTCACTAGATGCATTGGATCTAGGTTTGTTTTGTGGCCAACATTTAACGGTTACGATAGTGTATTGCACAACGTATTTCACTTGTCAGACATTTTAAAAATAAACTGAATTGAATGGGAAGTTCTTTAACATTTTCTTGGAAAATGAAATGTATTCAAAATGTTGTTATAATATTTTTATTGATTTATTATTGAAGTAATGATGACATAGAAAGGCCTTTTGTTTAAACAGTGGCAACCATAAAGCCTTGAATGACGTAATTGACGGAAATAAATAACTTATTATAAACTGCGAAACGAACGAGTAGGACGACATTTTTGTTTGAAAGTTAAAATTTCGAGTTGTCTAAGCCTTCTTTGTTGTAACGATATTTAGGTAGAACAATAATTAATGACGCAGGAAGAGTCTTGCTACAGATGATTGCGTACTGAAGCCTTAGATGGCTAACAACAACTAAGTATGAAAATAACTTGTTGTTCATTTGAATAACGAAATAAGTTTTCATTACGGAACGAGAAAAAGCTCAGTTAAATTTAATATTATGAGAAGGCGAACTACCAGGTACACCTTCTCAGTTTCAGTCTTCAGATTTATGATGTCAGTATGAATTACCCACAGCAAGTCTTCTTGTTACCTTACAGTTATTACGAATAGTTTCTAGACCGTGAGCAAGCTGAGAAACTAGGATATGAGTTAGGAAATTCTTGCACTAATTACTCAACGTGTACCGTGGGAGTTAATTTGATAGCAACTTCGAGCCAGTTTCAATTTCACTCTGCGCTGCACATTTCCAAATTGCTGTTGCAGTTAATTACAGTAGGAATATCCATCATTACTTCCAAAACTGATTTTATAAATGAAAAGTCAAAGCTTGTGATTAAAACATTAATGGAAATCTTAAGATTTTACAGACTTTTCGTTTATACTTAGACTATTGCAAAAAGATAAATACTTTATAGGGATACTAGCTGCGCCCCGCGATTTTACCTGCGTTTCCGAGACAAAAGTAGCCTTTGCGTTAATTCAGACTATGAACAACCTTCATTCCAAATTTCATGTAAATCCGTTCCGCCGTTTTTGCGTGAAAGAGGAACAAACATTCTTACAAACTTTTGCGTTTATAATATTTGTAGGATTTGTAGGATTTCGATGTAATGCGAATAAACATTATCAGTGTTCAGCGGTTTATATTACAGGTAGTTCAGGAAAATTTTGTTCTAATTACACAACGCGTACTGAGGAAGTTAATTAGACAATTACTTCGCGCTAGTTTCAATTTCACTCTGCACTGCACACTTTCAAAGTTAATTACAGTGGGAACATCTATTATTAGTTCCAAAACTGATTTTATAAATGAAAAGTCAAAGCTTGTGATTAATACATTAATGGAAATCTTAAGATTTTCCAGACTTTTCTTTTATACTTCGCGAAAAGATAGATACTTTATAGGGATATTTAGATGTAATGCGAATAAACACGATCAGTCTTCAGCGGTTTTATTTAAAATTGTTTTCCATGAGGCTGAGAGCCTTAAGTCTTCTTTGTTATAACGATATTTAGGTAGAACAATTCATAACGCAGGAAGAGTTGTGCTACAAATGATTGCGTACTTAAAGCCGTAAGCCGTGTACGCACGTACGAACACGAACATAGCGAACACAAACATCAAACATGAACATTTGGTTTGTACGTATGGACGGCATATTCGAACACGAACGCGAACATAGTTCGAATCGAGTTCGCGCACAACAGTCGTGAACTCTATC
The DNA here is from genome assembly GCA_949125135.1 of Alcis repandata. Lineage (NCBI taxonomy): Eukaryota > Metazoa > Arthropoda > Insecta > Lepidoptera > Geometridae > Alcis > Alcis repandata. The sequence continues at coordinate 8,465,637 of OX421221.1, read as the reverse complement.
TCAATAGTCATGTCGACGCCGTGGGACGTGGTCGATTTTGAAGTAGCAGAAAGTTTGTTTGGAAATACAGTTTTTTTACGTAACATTTATTAAAGCTATTCGAACACTGTCCATACGGAACGTACAAATAGGATCGCCGCAAACATGTTTGACGAACAGAGTGTTCGATGTTCGTTAGTGGCTAAGCAAGTTGTGGCGTATCATGCAACGAAACAAATTTGTTCGTACGTGCGTACACGGCTTTAGATGGCTAACAACAACTAAGTATGAAAATAACTTATTGTTCGTTTGAATAATAAAATAAATTTTCTTTACGGAACGAGAAATAGCTCAGAAATGAAATTGTATATTATGAGAAGGCGAACAAGTAGGTACACGTCAGTACCTTCTCAGTTTCATTCTTCAGCTTTATGATGTCAATTTTAATAACCACAGCAAGTCTTCCTGTTAACTTACAGTTAGTACGAATAGTTTCTAGACCGTAAGCAAGCTAGGAAACTGAGATATTAGCTCAGGAAATTTTTGTTCTAACACAATTACTCAACGCGTACCGTGGGAGTTAATTAGACAGTTACTTCGCGCTAGTTTCAATTTCACTCTGCACTGCACATTTTCAAATTGCTGTTGCAGTTAATTACAATGGGAACATCTATTATTGGTTCCAAAACTGATTTTTTTAATGAAAAGTCATAGCTTGTGATTATAACATTGATGGAAAACTTAAGATTTTCCAGACTTTTCGTTTATACTTCGCGAAAAGATAGATACTTTATAGGGATATTTCGATGTAATGCGAATAAACACTATAAGCCTTCAGCGGCTTTATTTAAACTGGTTTTCGATGAGGCTGAAAGTCTTAAGTCTTCTTTGTTATAACTATATTTAGTTAGAACAATTAATGACGCAGGAAGAGTCTTACTACAAATGATTGTGTACTGAAGCCACGCCAGTACCTGCTCAGTTTCAGTCTTCAGCTTTATGATGTCAGTATTGATTACCACAGCAAGTCTTCCTGTTAACTTACAGTTATTACCAATAGTTTCTAGACCGTAAGCAAGCTGAGAAACTAAGATATTAGTTCAGGTAATTCTTGATCTAACATAAATACTCAACGCGTACCGTGGGAGTTAATTAGACAGTTACTTCGCGCTAGTTTCAATTTCACTCTGCACTGCACACTTTTTAAATTGCTGTAGCAGTCAATTACAATAGGAATATCTATTATTATTTCAAAAACTGTTTTTTTAAATGAAAAGTCAAAGCTCGTGATTATAACATTGATGGAAAACTTAAGATTTTCCAGACTTTTCGTTTATACTTAGACAGTACTATCGCGTAAAGATAGATACTTAATAGGGATATTTCGATTTAATGCGAATAAACACGACCAGTCTACAGCGGTTTTATTTAAAATTTGTTTTCCATGAGGCTGAAAGTCTTACTTGTTATACTCGTTACTTCTATAAATGTGTATGAACCAATATGAATTTGAATTACGTAATGCGTTTAGTCACTTAGATACTAAAATTGTTGGATAGCGATTTGCTAGTCGGTTTTTGTATTTTTTTTTAAAACAATTTTATACTTCGCGAAAAGATAGATACTTTATAAGGATATTTCGATGTAATGCGAATAAACACGATCAGTCTTCAGCGGTTTTATTTAAAATTGTTTTCCATAAGACTGAAAGTCTTAAGTCTTGTTTGTTATAACGATATTTAGATAGAACAATTAATGACGCAGGAAGAGTCTTGCTACAGATGATTGCGTACTGAAGCTTTAGATGGCTAACAATAACTAAGTTTTCATTTCATGAAAGCTTGATCATGGAATCAAAACTTCGTGCTTGAAGTCTTGTTATTTTAAATAGTATTAAAATTATATTATTATTCTTCTTCTTATAAAATTTAATCGCTGTTCGTTAGTCTCGCTAAAACTCGAGAATGGCTGTAACGATTTGAATATACATATATTTTTAGTTTTATTTGCTCTAATACAGGGAAGGTTTAAAAGAAAAAAAAGCGGGTGAAACCGCGGGTCGCAGCTAGTAACGTTATAAAATACCTACCTACTTAGAGTGAGCATAGTATAATTTTATTTTTTAAATGTGAACAAGCAATGACGGCAAGGATTTCCACAGGTAAGCCACCGGACCTTCTTGCCTTCTTCATAACTATCGCGATGACCCTGGTCCTCGTGGCTGGCGTGAAGAAGTCCCTGTTCTTCAACAACGTCCTGAACATCATTAACCTTAGCGTATGGGTATTCATCATGGCAGCTGGGCTTTTCTACATTGATATGAAAAACTGGACGGAACATGATGGCTTCTTACCTTTCGGGTGGAGCGGAGTAAGTATTCAAGCGATTAATCCAAATGTAAAACTTAAAAACGAAATACGAAACCTCGTAACAACTTTAATTCTTTTTCCAACAACACAACCAGTACTCCAGTCATTTGGTGCGAAAAAAGACGGTTAGTTGGAAAGTTTTCCGGAAGTTTTGAAAATTGGTGATTTCATAGATTTTGAAGTGTTTCCACTTTGCTACCTCGTGTCTTTGGCGCTCGCGCCGCCATATTGGCAAATGGCGGAAAATCGGTTTTTTAACCATATCTCCTTTTTATTTTCATTTTGTATATCGTGATATGTAGTGATGAATTAAACTACATAAAATTTCCCATAAATTGTATCAGAACTGTTTTTTTTCTAAAGTGAATAGTTAAGTTTTAGCGTACGAGCGCTGCAAAGTCGACTCAAAGTACCTCAAAGTTACAAATTTTTCATTATTTTTTTGTTAATTTAACCTCTGTAGTGTAAACTAATTGAACGGTGAGCTAACCGGCGGAATTTCTGAGTAACTACAGCATGAGGTTTTTCAAAAGGGCTGTCAAAAATGTCTTAAAAGGTCGGCAACGTATCCGGATCGCCTAGCACCTCCGGTAATACACGACCGCCTGCGATCAGACAGCCCGTTAGCTCGTTAGTTAAGAAAGCCAATAAATATTTGATTTTTACTTTACTTTTCTCGAAATTTTTTTTGGAATTCTGAAATATTTTTGGGTGAATTTTAACTAATGAAAAAAAAATTAGTATAAGCTATCATTTGAAAAATTTGTCTTTCACGAACTTTAATAGCGAAAGTCCCTGCATCAAATGCTGAAAAAACAGTGTTCCATACATATACAAAATGTATCTTCTAAATTATTCAGAATTTTCGTAAATTTTTGGAAGCCGGGAAGGAGACATAAAATTTTGTTTTTGTTTTATTTGAGTTAATATTATTTAGCACTCGTCTTACGCTGACTTAAGCTAAACCCTGCGAGTCAACCAGTTCTAAAGCAGTGGTGTTCCAATCGAACGTCACACATATTGGACTTGGCAGGGTCACTGCCGAGCCCCGAGATTCAAAAACAATTGAAGTTATAACAAACATTTGGAACAAAGCGTCGAATTATTTTGAAACAATCGACATAATTATATATCGTCATATATCGTAGCCGAATCACAAAAGACAAAAATTCTCACTAGTGTTTTTGTGTGATCCTTGGTTCGAATCTGCATTCGGACATTTTTTTTATTTTGTACAAGAATTCACAATTTAAGGATTTTTCAGTTCTTCAGTTTTCACTTGAAAAGATCAACAATAGGTTTTTATTTTCATCGTATCACCGCTCAACGCTTCGACGTCAATTTGCTCCCAAAGCTCCGTGACGCACGTATTAAGTACATAAAGCTGATTAATAAGTATATCGAAATTAACGTACGGCCCCGTTTTATTGGATTCTTTAAACATTGTTTTAACTGAATGAATTGGACCCAATAAATTAATAAAAGTTGATTTGAGCAATTTTCCGCAGTAAGTTATTGCCAAAAACCTTTAATGATGGAAAACCATATGATACAACAGTAGAATCTTTTGGATAATAGTGCCTAGCGATACATTTGATAACACTCAAACGTACAAACAAATAAATGTGGACTGAGAAATTTTCTGAAGCAAGTTATGATACACAAGAGGTATTTTCAAATTCCTGCCTCTCCAAATCGAAATATTTTTGGATTCTGATACATATAATAATATATACTGACATATACCGAAGGAATTTTGGACTGAGCAATTTTCCGCAGAGAGCCAGAAGTGTTTTTCTTATTTTGGTCCAAATACCTAACTTTCAATTAAAAATGGTTTCGGATAATTTGTCAACAGTAATCTACACACATTACTTTACCACCCTGCAAAGTTTTAGCGACAGACGAATTTATGTTGGGGTCCTCACAGAAAGGAACTCTCCGTTAACTGGAGTAAAAACTGGAGACAATTGCCGATCTTACATGTAATGGAATTGAGCAAGAAAAGAATTATAACGGTGATGATAACCTCAACGCGGATGATTTGAAATAAATTTTTACTTGTGAAGTTTCGATCGGTACTGAAAATGATGAACTCGCTACCTGTAGCGTGGAAATTAGTACTTAGCGTAAAACGCGCGTTGAGTCAACTTTGCAACGCTCGTACGCTAAAACTAATCATATTAGAAAAAAATAGTCTGGATGTATTTTGTAGGAAGTTTTATGTAGTTTAATTCACTTAACATGTTTTTATCGTAAAATAAAAATAAAAAGAAGAAATTGTCAAAAACTGATTTATGCTGCCATTTTGTCTATTTGGCGGCTCGAGCGGCAAACACACGAGGTAGCAAACTAGAAATACGGAAAGAGCACGTCAAAATCTATAAAATCACTAACTTTCAAAACTCCCAGTAAACTTATCAGTTAAAACTACCAAATAACTGGAATACTTGAACTACTGTCCCATATTTGTTTGTTTTTAAGACACTTCAAAATCTGATTTATCACTAAGGATGGATTCGACCAAAATTGAATTTAGACAAGATTAACAATACCTGGGTTATATTTATGCCATATACTAAATTCGAGTAAATCAATAGTCGTTATACCATCGAATCTGCAGTACTTGGAATTACTATACGCGAATTCGTATTACCCGGCAAAAAATGTTGTTCTACGACGGTACGGTGTACAAGAGTCATGCCAACGCGCTTTTGTCGTGTTATATTTTTATTTATTTTTTTGAAGTTTGAAGTTTTCTAACCTTAGGGAAACTAATAAAGTATTTGAAATGACAGTACATAACATTTGAAACATCTGTCAAAAACATATGGAGAACTAGACGTCATTAAAATATTATTGGATTAACTCCGTTTCACCCTGCGAAGTGGCCATGTAGCAACTAATCCCGAAAAGGCTCGCTATATACTTGGAATTGCAGATGGTAAAATGCAAAATTGATTTACTCTCGATTAAATAGCTAATAAAATTTACACTCGATTGGTCGAATCGGCCCCAAGTTTCTAAAGTTGAAGAAACTATCATATTAATTAATATTCCCCTGATAGTTGTATTGAATTCAAAGATCACATAGTTTCATGAACTTCAGACTATTTTTTTTTATAAGTCTAAGTTAGTTTATTTAGTTTAAGTCCCTTAAAAATTTTACGAGCTTCTCACGTATCGCTTACATCTCCGCGTTCGTGTCGCGAAGTTGAGTTTTGACGGATCAAAGTGACTAATTATAAAATTCGGTCTACATTTACACATCATATTACGTGGGTTCAAGGATAAAACATACGAGTAATGATTCTAAATTTTCAAACAGGTCTTTACCGGAGCCGCGACCTGCTTCTACGCTTTCATAGGTTTCGATATAATCGCGACCACGGGAGAAGAAGCGCAAAATCCGAAACGCTCTATCCCACTGGCCATTGTCTCGAGCCTTGCTATTATCCTGATAGCTTACGTATCGAGCGCTTTTATGCTGACAATGATTGGTAAGTGTTATGAGCTACAAATCTTAAATGTTGTGTTTTTGGTTGCGTTTTTTTCTTGTCTTTCGAAGTGACATTTAATGAATCCTGGTCATTTAGGTAGGCATTTTCTGGGTCAACTTTCTTGCTATCGATTAAAACCAGATGTGTTATGCTAAAAGTAGAAGTTGACAGGTATTGCTTACCATCAATTTTATTGAGGGACTTAATTGTCACTTAGTTATTACTGTTATTGAGCCTGATATGTCCCAATGCTGGGAAAGGTCTACACCTACTTGAAAAAATCAATGTCTGTGGATGAAAACTTGTCGCTAGCACTAATAAATCTGATAACTCAAACCACTTTCATCGGAATATGACGTGATAGAACGATTAAAACTTTTCTCTTGAAGTTCGATAATGGATTTATTGAAACTCAAATGATTGCATCAGTTAGTTGAAGATAAAGTTATATAAACTTCTGCTCTATCTTTTGTTACATCGTCGGTGATTTGTAGAAAGGGCATTCCGACACTTTCCACAAGAGCAGTTTTTCTATAGTTATTGAATGTTAGATGATTTAAAATTATATCTTTCAAAAGCCTAAAATAGTGCTGGGGATGCTTCAGATCCAATCGAGAGTAATGTGCTTGTTTATCGAATGAAAGTGTTCCATGAACAACATTTTCAAACATCATGTAGGTACCTCTACTGACTATCTACACTTTTTTATTGTGTACGATTTTCTACGGATTAAAAACAAAACCCAAAACAAAATTAGTATCCACATGATTATTTATCTATCAAAATAAAAAAAATAAAAGTTTTTTTCTACGATTATAATTATAATAGACGTAGTAAAAGTAATTATTCATTATTTACTATTGTATTTTAATAATAAAGTATTCGAACCTTTGAAAAAACCAATATGGTGAAGACAAAATATAACAAAGTGTGAAACTATTTAATAGAAAACTTTACAACGTTTTATTAAAAAGTGTTCCGCGCAGAAACTGCAAAATTGCGCAAAGTTTTGTCGTACTCGTATACGGTTTCGGCGTTGCTACAAGAAACTGAAATTGAATGATGAGATTAAGTAAATGCATTTTTGTTGTATTATGGGTCGTTATCATTTTTTTTCAAAAATGTACTAATTTTGAAAATAGCTTGGACAAAAAAGTAATGCAGAATAAAGAGATTTTCAGTCCGCAACAATATTATAAAACACAGTTTGGTCTGTCTTAAAAACATTTTTTAGTTTTGATGCAAATTCTTTCAGATTCGCAAAGTAACTCTTTGTGGATTATTAAAAACCTTATTAAGTAAGTAAGATAAGTATATACGTTATTAATCATACAATTTCTTTTCATTTTTATGGTGTTAAATAGTTATAGTATTGTATCTAAGCGAAAACAATGTTAATAATGACAAATAGCACGGAAAAGGCAATATCTATTGACGACGATAAACTGGAATACACAAACAAGTATATATAAACAAATCAGCTTTGATAAGAGGTCGAAAGACGAATTCAAAATACATACATGGAACAAATACTGGAGCTTAAAAGAAATCTTCAAAAGCAAGATGCCAGTAAACATAAAAACAAAGATTACGTCGAGCTGCCTCCTACCGTGTTTAACTTACGCGCCAGACTTGGTTTACACTAGTAAAGTCAAAAGAAAAATCACAACTTGTCAAAGAGGCCTGGAGCGTAGCATGCTAAATATTAGGAAAATCGAACGAATAGGTACGACATACGAAGATTAGAAGCAAAACCAAAGCTACCGATGCCCTAATGTTTGCTCAGAAACTTAAGTGGAAATGTGCAGGTCACGTGGCAAGACTGTCAGACGAGCGATGGACCATAAGGATAACACGTTGGAGAGGCCCAAGTGGTAAACGCCATAGAGGAAGACCACTTATAAGATGGGAAGACGACCTCATAAAAACGGCTGGACCCAACTGGTTGCAGAGAGCGAAGGATAGGGAAGAGTGGCTTTCTTTGGAGGAGGCCTTCACCTGCGGAGGGGTCCTTTCAAAAGATTAACTAAGTTTTTTTCTTTCTAAATGATGTTCTCTTTTTGCAAGGAATAAAAGGCTTTTTTTTTTTATCTAAGCGAAAAATGACCTCGGACACTACGTATTCCAAGTACAATTAAAAATTATTAATAATTACAGCTTCGAGTATACGTCACGGTATAATTGCTGTCCATAATGAGACGTTGGTTTTATAATTGAGTAACACAATATCCTAATGCTAGAGCAGACACCACAACATCCCATTGATATTTAATATCCTTACCTCAGAGCCCCAACCTAACCCTCTCCTGTCTGTATATGACACATATGTTATGTAATAACGACAGTAACAGACGGATATGACAAATCTATAATTTTTCTTAATTAACTACGAGACCTTAGATATACAAATTACGGAACTGAGAAGATAATATGATCAAAACCATTGAAGCAAGATTGTTTTTCATATGTTTGCAATATTAAGAAAATTTATTTAGTTGGGAAACTTTGTTATATTTTTCTTGTCTAGTTTATGTAATTGCCATACTACATACTACATACTTACATACTTGAATTAATTCAGATTTTTGTCGGCAAGCTTCGGTGAGCGGTAATTTAAAAAAAAACTGTGCATGGTAATAAAAAAACTTGTTTCGAAATATTCAAATTATTAACTTTCATCTGATACCCCACATAACTACATTACTTGCCTTTAAAATTTTAGGTCTCCATTTGAGGAACCAATTTTCAGGTAAAGACCTATTTCTCAACATGTTTTTTTCAACGAATTGTAGCGGTTAATATTATCTAGCGGCATACCTAATTTCAGAACGCCGCTATCTTTTATAGTTCCTGAGATAATTGGCATACAGACATACAGGCACCGCAGTCTCGCCGTAAGGGTTCTTCCCCGAAGGAGGTTCAGAACCCTAAAAATATTCCAACGAGCATTCAGCATCCCAAGGAATAGATTATACTCGTACCTACTATTATTAATTCTGTGACCACAGCAAAACAATCGAATCTATTTCAGCCGGTGCTGTTATTTCGATACTTAGATTAACTAGAACAAGTTATCCAAACTATTTTTAACCCCCGACGCAAAAGAGGGGTGTTATAAGTTTGACGTGTCTGTTTGTCTGTCTGTCTGTCTGTCTGTCTGTCTGTCTGTCTGTCTGTCTGTCTGTGGCATCATAGCGCCCGAACCACTGAACCGATTTCAGTTTAGTTTTTTTTGGATGAAAGGAGACTTAATCGAGAGTGTTCTTAGCTATGTTTTATAAAAATCGATTGAGCCGTTTAAGAGTTATGGTGGGTTAAAGTGGGGATGGAAGAACCAAAATTCTACAAATGTGCCCAAAATGGTTGTCAAATGAAAGATAAGATATTTTATCAATGGTAGGACTGTCTAGATTTTTTTTTATTAATAATTAAAAAAAAAATAATAAATAAAAAAAAAAACCAATTAATATACTTACCAATGTTGGTACTAACATACAAAAAGTATTAAATAAAAACTTAAATTAAAAATTTAAAAAACCCCCGACACAAAAACCTACCTAAAAAAAGTACGAAATAATAATTTGATTTATTTAACAACCTGTACATAAAAACTAAAACACCGCTAAAAATATTAATAATTACAACAAAATATTAGTTAGTTACAAAGAAAACGTCGCGTCGGGGGGACCGTTTCTAAATATTAGTATTTTTTACAACTAAGCTACCACGATGAGTATAACTCCTGACTGATTAGTATACCCCCCCCCCCCCCCCCCCCCCCGACGCGACGTTTTCTTTGTAACTAACTAATATTTTGTTGTAATTATTAATATTTTTAGCGGTGTTTTAGTTTTTATGTACAGGTTGTTAAATAAATCAAATTATTATTTCATACTTTTTTTAGGTAGGTTTTTGTGTCGGGGGTTTTTTAAATTTTTAATTTAATTATAATACACATCCATCGGACTTACCTCCACTTACCATTCTCCTATCCATCACCCGGAGACGCTCCCCATACGCCGTGAGGGCCAGCGCGAGGTGAAGGTTTAATTTTTATTCCTTATCAATATTTTAAAATTTCGAAAAGATATGATAAAGTTTAATCGCAGAAAAAACTATGCACATACAATGTGACGTTAATCTCAAAATAAACGCATTAAAATATTCAACAATCAATTAAAAGAGATACAACAACAACTCAACCTTTAATTGTTTCACTGCAGGGATACATTAATTAAAAAAACTAAACCAAAAAATGGCCAGGATTCTGAAATAGAGCTTCGGACAAAAAATGATGATACCGACGAACTCAAATCCCAATGATGAAAACCTATTCTGAATTTCCATTTTTGAACGCTTTGGGTCTTTATGGAGTTTCTTGAGATACGAAGGCTGTTTCAATGTCGACAGTGCCGTACGACGAAGTGGAGACTGATTCGGCCCTGGTTCAAATGTTCGGTCATGTCCACGCCCCGACATGCAAGTACATCGTCGCTGTGGGGGCGCTGGCTGGCCTGACAGTGTCCATGTTTGGCTCCATGTTCCCTATGCCCCGGATCCTCTATGCCATGGCTCTTGACGGATTGATTTTCAAGTAAGTGATATTTACGCAAACAAACCTGAAATGTCCAAAATGAAATACCAAAACCAGATTATATTTCAATTATTATTTAGATTATTATTTAGATTATGAGTGTTTTGTAGGTATTTAAAAATCACAGAATTCTTTCTGAATTTTATAGGCTGACTAAAAATTGAATCATCTCTTGTTCTATACTTTGTTAAAAGAATTGATTCTAACTAGTAAAACACAATCGATATCAGACGGAGTTCATTACATGATTACAGTATGCAACGGAAGCTATGCTATTGTCATCGAACCCTAGTAAGTACGACAATTTAAGTTTTTTTATTTGTCGTAGGGCGTTGGGTGTAATTTCCGAAACGACCGGGACTCCGATATTGGCTACTGTAAGCGGTGGTTTTGCGGCGGCCATGGTGTCACTGCTCGTCCAACTTGAAGTACTTGTCGAAATGATGAGCATTGGTGAGTAGAACATTCATTTCACAGATTAAACACGATACGACTCGACACTTATCCACAACTCTTAAGGACCCGTCATCAAAGAAATTGAAAAACATAGGAATTGAGTCTAGTACAAATTTAAAGAAAAAACGTCTTACGACGACCAAAGTTTTTGCAACATTGTAAACCATTTAAAATCAACAAACTTGAAAATCCACGAAAACTGTTTTCAGAAACTTTCTTACAGCCATCGAATCCGACTTCGGTGCTGAATTAATTTTTGAAACTGCAACAAGGTTTGTTAGACTGAATTAAAAAGGGAAAAATTCGTGACTATATCAAAACTACAAACTATATTTGTTTATCGTCTGATTTTTTAAATTTCCATGAACGATTGATATTTCCGAGAACACATTAGACGCCAGTAGAGTAAGTAGCTCATACTCGTACCAGGAGACCATTTGAAAAAGTAACAAATCGTCTGAGAACCTCTTTTCACGGGGAACTTCGAGTCAGTTCAAGTAAGGGTAAAAATATTCACAAGAAATAACCACTTTACATTTTAGACCATGTTTATGACAACTTTCAAAACTCTAAAAGAAAAAGCTGATGAAAAACAAACATAAGCCACCGTTTCTTGAAATACGAGTAGCAAGAGTCTGACTGAAGCAAGGAAAACTAAAAAAACATTCTTTAAGCTGCAATTTAAATACAGTGGTAATTTACAAAAATATTATATTAAAGCTTATGATGTTTTTATGCTCATTCCATAAACCAATATCGTTATGTTTGATTTCCGATTATAACAGCAATAAACTAAATATCATCGAATATTTCGAGCAACGTAACATAAGTACATTACACCCGATTCCGTTCAAACGCACACAGTCAGTTTTAATTTACGTTTCTAGTCTGTAATTTCCGGTGTTTCCACATGGTCAAACTGGTATACAAAATACTACATGCTTTTTAGCTTTGGCGTATTTTCGAATCTGAAATTCCACTCAAGAACCGCTAATGAAAACTGGCTTATTTAAAACGGTTTTATTTAGCTCGACCTGTCAAATAAATTAATCCCAGTAAAATGCACCATATTTAGATCTATTATTCCATTTGCACGAGAGTTTTTACTTGCAGCCAGTTTTCATTAGCGGCTCCTGAGTGGAATTTCAGATTCGAAAATTAGGGCAAAACTAAAAAAGCTCTAGCATTCGTTTCGGCGGCATTCTCAGAAAAACTTCATTCATAGATATCTGGTCCGTATTTTGCATGTATTTAACAAACACCGAAACAAATTACCTGTGCAGACAGTTTGAATTTGCCGTGGAATATCTGATTTAAATAAAGCACAAAATGAAAACCATCCAATTATAGTTTCGTCTGCATTATCGTTTAGTTTGTAGAGCTCTAAAATTTCCCATCACACAAGCAAATTAATGGACAGCGGATAAACCAATTAATTACCTACAGGTTCATTCAGTTTAAATTCACGGTGGAATATCGGGTTCGACAACCCGAATAACAACTGTAGGTATTATTTCATCTGATATTCTGTTTATCCGGCCCTCTCCATTTGTGGAGAGGCTGCAGTTATCCGCTGCTATTGGATATGATTTGTCGAATTAAATTCATTAGTTTTGATGGGGAATATTCAGTGAAATCCTAGTCCATAATCCGATTTGATGTTGCAACCTCGTTAACGAGGGGAGATGAGTGCAACGCATTGCCGTGCAGCGTTTTGAACTATTTCGGATAAGCAGCTGAAATTGTAAACTCTGTATTTATGTGCTCTCTATTTTATTGCGAGGAGTGCGATACTTCTTAAGAGCTTTCGTTCCATTGTCTCATTCTTCACAATATTTTTCGTTATTAGAGTTACTAAAGACTAGTTTCTCATACATTGTTTTAAGTTCAATACGTATTTTCTATTTGCGGATTTCCAGTTTCTAAAGGCTTAAAGATTTTCCTATCTAAAATATCTTCAGCTCCAGAAATTGCCGTGCACACTGCAGACTGTCTCGACCATTTATCAAGGTACATTACTCGTATTTGTACAAGGTTTCTGCGATCGGCTTATCCATGGTGACGACAGGCCGGGAATTTTTACAAGAAAATTTTACAGGTATTAAATGATATCCGAGAGATTGGCTTTCCCGCATTGACTTTCCCGCATTCATTTCAGAGGGCTGGAGCGCTTATTGGATTAGTTCTAGCTGACTGCTCGAGACATGATATTGCATACGCAGTCAGCAATCATATTGAGGCAATTATATACGAGTAGTTGTGTGAGCGTAGACGTAGATATACTCGTCCATATCTTTACCTAAAGGGAACTAACGAGCTCGGAGACAGACAGAACAGACAGACTACTAGAACTCTACTACTAGAATTCTACTATTAGAACTCCTACGGACAACATTAGGCAGCAAACCAAACTCTGCCCCTGACAAGAAAATGTATTGGAATGACATATCTGTCAAAAAATATGGAATCTATAAATCTCACTATAAATAGATTAAAGAGATGTCATTCCCATACATTTTCCTACCTGTCAATTGTTTCGATTATAGAATGGCAACTTGGCTAGGGAGGCTTTTTATAAACTCAAACGTGACTAGGTAAAAATTATAGGTAAAGTTAAAGTTTTCGACAACGTTATAGAATTGACTATGAAGAAACATTCTCACCGATACGCAACTTATCGATGTGATCATTATTTACTGTAGTTGCAACTTTTTATCACTATAATAGTGAAATCGTATACTGGTTGTTTCGTATACTTGGAAAGAGCGAGATATCGTGGGAATCAAACGATGGTAAGATATGAACTGTCGTTTTCAAAAACTTGAGTACTTGGCACTTTTAGAGGGCTAGCGAGTTGACTGGAATCACTAAACTGGTAGTTACTGGTTTTTTGTATGTTTTTTTTTCTAATCCTCGAATATTCGTTCTGGGTCATGCCGTAGCACCATTAAGTGATGAATCGATTCAAATCGCCGATTATGCTAAGGTAATCATCGACGAATTACGTATACTGGCTTATAACAGGTAAAAATATGTTAGGGCTAAAAAGCTAAGCTGATAAGGCTTATAGTAACATAGGTACTCATTATTGTAAACAACTTTTACTATAGGACCCTGACATGGCGACAAAGAACAGCTTTTTCAAACATCATGGAGCTACATCACTAAATTTTGGCCAAAATACGCATATTTTTACAACTGAAACAAAAACAAAACCAAAACCATATTTGGTTATTAGCAAGACTGGCAGGAACGTTCTTGCAGGTCGTATCACCCCCATATAGAATTAGATTAGCAAGACTGAAAACTTGTAACAAATAGATAAAAAAAGTCAAACACAAGCGAGTGAGTGAGCTTCCTAACAAAAACACTCGGCTGAGTGTTTTCCACGATCAATATCGAGGGTTGTGACGTTGCAAGATGCAACAGACAGACGTAGGTACCTGTCGGAACGGCCCTGTTGCGTCGTTTGCCTTTTTTTCTAACTTGTTGATTTAAAGTTGTTGTTGTTGATGTATTGAGCGGGGAGGCTACGCTTGCACTTCGAGCGCGTCTGGAAAAATATACTGTTCGACATTATGTATTATGTATTTCTTTGTTGCAAATTAAATAAAATTGATTCTACGGGTACGTAAGGAAATAACCAACACTGAAATTATTAGTACTGAAAATTTTCGTGGATAACTTACTAATTATTTGCCATTTTAAACTGTTTTACAAATTTTACAATATTTATTAAAACGGTTTTTATACGAATTGTATTTTTTTTTGTATTGATAAAAATACAATACTGGTGGTTTAGTTACCTTCTTCGTCCTCCATGGATGATGCGTGAAAAATAGCCAGAAAGAATATAAACAAGTTCCTTGTTCTCTATAGGCACGCTTCTAGCGTACACCCTGGTTTCCACCTGCGTGCTCATCCTGCGTTACCAGCCCCAGTCTATCAACCTCATCGAGCTGCTCCCCCAGAGCATCAGGACGCCCGAACCTCAAGCTGGCGCCAGCAACCAAGTAGAAACGGCTTTTGTGAGTATCTAAGTATAAGTTTACACAGACTAAGTTAACTTGCCTAGTTGACTAAGCAGACAAAGTTGACTAAGCTACTGGACCGATTTTCGATTTTGTTCACCATTTTAAAGGTACTTTATTCTTGAAAACTCAAGAGTATTTTATAGTCCCAAATCTGCGAAGCTGAACACCGAGGAGCACCAGGTACAAAGTCCAAGCAAGTCAAGCAAAAGTTGCCTTACATATTATAAGTTTGCTTAATAGTTTTTGGCTGCCAACGTTCCTACGATGAAAAATCAAAAACACCTAATTGGAAATTTTCGATACATGATCGAAATATCGACTAAAGTTGTTTTTGGGTCACATCGTCTAACTTTATTGGGACACTGGTAGTATTTAGGTCGCAACTAAATTAGTTTATCTAGCGGTTGGTCGCAACATTTGTAGCTAACCTATCGACTTGAATATTTAAACAGAATGTTGCGTAAGCTGAGTCAAAAAGGTGTTCAAAAAGGTTATCGACATCGATAAGTTCTATCTACATGATATCTGTCTGCATATAAAACAAGAAAAAACCTAATATAGGTGACGAGCGCAGTGCTGTCAAAAAGGGTCTTGAATTCTAAGAATTCTAAATTTTGGCGTTAATACAGTACTACTCTATGTTTTGGGTGGCGCAGACCTGTTATGAGCAAACGTGACGTATAACATCAGGCAAGTGTTTTGCTCGTCTCGTCACTCATAGCATAAAATAATATATAATCTTAATATATATAAATTACGTGTCACGTTGTTTGTCCGCTATAGACTCATAAACTACTTAACCGATTTCAATCAAATTTGCACACCGGGTGCAGTTCGATCTAACTTAGGAGATAGGATAGCTCACATCTCAATTTATAGTAAAAAAACATGAAAAATTAGAAAATTTAAAAATCCTTAAACCATAATTTAACTTTAGCGCTTTGGACAATGTAAACTTTTTTAATGTAACTTTTGACATTTGACATAGAATTGACGCAATGGTTTTTTTTACCAATTCGAATTAAATAGTCATCGTTAAGACAGGACAACGTCTGTCGAGTCAGCTAGTATTATATAATTTTTCATGAAGTTTTTTTAAAATCTGCCGTTGATAAAATAACAAACAAAGCAAACTTACACGGTATTAAATTAACAAACCACTGAAAATACCGACGCGGCAGGCAAGACAGCGCAGACAAAGTTATAGTTGCTTCACGGGCTGCCGCTCGCTTTGAATTACAGTTTCCAAGAGTTTGTTAATTATTTACAAGAGAACATTCAATATAATTTAGCCGGCGCTAGAGCAACCTATATTTAACATCCATTTTAGATTTCCGTCTAGCAAATATTCAATCCATTAGTGCCCTTTTGCATTCAGCTGTTTAATATTCAAATGCGGTCTACCTGATATTACCAGCAGAGTTAAATCGAATGAAACCACGTACTATGGGGACTTGGGAATGAAAATATCCGGATAGTAGACAATTAAGTTAAATTCACTTTATGTGAACACTTTAATTAATTTCGTGCAGCATCTGGTGATTTCCATCTACGTTAATGCAGCAAAAAATAGTAACGCTACGAAAACTAATATTTTAAAGACCTTTTTTAGCTCTACCTTTGTAATTCTTTAGATATACCGGATCCTTTCATTAGGTTAGATGGTGGGCTACTATGCTGATGTAACAAGTTTTTTTCATGCAATTAGCTATAACTCAGTACGATATTTTCTGAAGTTTACGGAGCTGTCAATAACAATAATTCCGCATCACCAGAAACTAAAATGAAGTCAAAGTTAATATCTGAAATGTAGAAAGCACTACCATACCAAAGGAGCTTTAATCGTGTTTGTCTTACATTATGATTTAATGCTCACACTGCTTCGTAATTTGTTTTTAAATACTAACATCTTATTCACATCAGTAATTAAATTCGCAAGCAAATTGTAAACAAGTAATTATAGATAAAACACGCAACCAGGTCTGTCTTTCTTAGTGTTAGCAAATTTCACATTGTAAATAATACGCTTATAAGACCAAGTGCATTTCTTGAGAACTGCTACCTAGGCTATGTTGACAATCGTGTAAGGTAAAAAAAATCGTAACGATCAAGTTTTATAATCTTAAAATTTCAGAATATCTCTACTTCAATACTTTGACTGATACTAAAATAACATTGTTGCCAAAAGCCGTTGAAAGCTCCAATAATAGTGTAAATAGAATTAATATTCCATTTAAAACCTTAAAAGCTTTAGCTGGGATGCACTCACGAGCAATCATATTTGCTTCCCATTAGTGCTGGCCGACCGCTAGCCGATAGCTTTTACGTTAATTAACCCCATCCAATAATTCCCCTGATCCCGGGATTACAAACCGTGTACAGACAAGAGCACTATGCACTGCAACCCTGAAGCTCCTGGCTTACACGAGCTCCACGCATATCTGGAAATTCAATAACCAATACAAGCGGTAAATAAATTGGTATTCTCGTTGAGTAAAATATTTCAAATAAATCGACGTTGCGTGGTCGTATTCATTTCATTTAAATTCTAAAAACAAAAGTAAATTATTTTACTATTTGTTAGGAAGCTGAATTGTAATCTTCATACAATTATGCACCAGTTACTCTAATCCCACTTGCCCATGTAAATGTTTCGTCTTTCAAAAAAACGTCTTCGTCTACGTTTAAAGACGTCTTGGGGTAAAAAAGTATTAAAGGCAGAGGTAAAATTGTATATTTTTTTAAAGTTTACACTTGCGACTTTGGATTGCATTAAATTGCTGTTAACAATAACAATTGTTTAATAACAGTCTTACAAAGTCGAAAGCGCCATGCGTGTAACTTTTTTTTTAAATCACTTTCATCTATGTAGGTACGTACAAGTTTACAAGATCCTGAAAATTAGTCCAACAATAACTTATTTTGCACCATACTAAATTTTTAGACCTTTTTTGTTACGAGGCGAGGGTGAATTCTATATACGTGAAAATTATTTCTACTTACGTTTCATATGGCAGTCATATGCGCTAACTTTTACAAAACTCCGCCGCTTTTTGTCCAAAGTATATGCCAGACGCTCTTATATAAAACCAAATGGGTTCTCAAACAATTCCACTCAATTCTTTGCTTAAAACTCTATGTCGTCGGAAAATAATAGACATTTCAAAACAGCAAAGGGTCCGGAAATTGCATCCTTTGAATATAATTAAATTTGAACTCGGCAAAGCAAATATTGACCCTCCTGGACGCTGGAACCTCCGAGAATTGCATTTCAATCTGGTCTGTCTGATTAAACAGGGATTCGAGGAAGACAAAGGATACCTGGGGAGACTACTCTACCTACAATTTCCGGGCAAACAACCTGGATGCCCGGGAGCCACCCTTTTACGTACCTAGATTAAAGTGCTTTAACCGCAGCTTTGGAAGCTCATTATACTTTGTTTACGTAAAAGCAAACCGCAAACTATGAATATAAATCATGCATGAACTGAATACATTAATGTAACTCAATTATAATGCAAACAGACACTGATCAAATTTATTTTGTGGAGGCCATAAATTAATTTGTCACTTAACGGTATTTTAAACAATATCGAACAATTATGTAAAATCCTTAACGTAACTCAATTCTAACGCATATAGACATTGATCAAATTTATTTAGTGTAAGCCACTAATTAATTAGACACTTGACGATATCTTATTCATAAATAGCATTGAACATGAATATGGAAGATCCTTTGTGCTCAATTTGTGAATACCTGCTTGAGTTCAATTAGGATATTGTTTTTGGTGCTTTAGTCTTTAATATTTTCTGTGCTGCTTCCATTGATGTCTTATTTTGAAGCCAAATTTCGAAATAAGCTTTATTCGTATGCCGTATAAAGTTCGATGAGCAACGGACAGAGTGGTGGGGGGGGGGGGTGAAAGACTAAAATAGGGAGTTCAAACTCAAAAGGGAGGAGGGAGATAAGCTTAGCACTCAAGTCCCGGTTTACTGCACGAGTGTTTGGTGCACCTCCCTAGGTGCAGATAGGGTGTTTTGTACACCTCCCCTAGGTGTACTAAACACCCAAACTGCAAATGCTCAGCGGCGCATACCCGGTAAGCCGCTTAGAAATACGGAAATCGGGTAAATAGATTTTGTTTGAGTAATATGTTTCATAAATAATACAATAATATTCTGTCAGATGATAAAACTGACATGGTAACTAAATTATCTTAGCATCCAGCGAAAGGTTTATTTAATAAAACCTAACGTCTCCTGTATAGGTGTATTTACGGAGGTTCCTAACAAGGCGACATCCTGCATGCAAGTACTAGTAGATACCTTCTACGGAACATTACGGCTACATCTCAGGAAGCCACTACACATCGGAAAAATGAGGGTGACCCAGTTTTATAAATCAACTCTTGCGGTGCAGAAAATTGTTAAACAGTACATAATCTTTTTTAAGAAATGTCTAGAAGCAAGTTTTTCGATAACAAAGCAGTAATTTAAGAGTTGTAATTAAAGGTTTTCTTTTATAAAGTTTGATGTCATTTTGATTCCGATGGCGTTCGGCGCTTTTTATCTAAGTGGATACTTATATGGTGGTTGTATTACACGAAAGTAGTATAAGGACCTACTTGTTACTAGTCAGTACCTATGCTGATTAAGTAGGTATTACACGAAGGTTGATTTAGCTTTACTCACTTTTAGTTATTTTGGACCACTAATTTTTTCAACCAAACTTTGGTTGAAATTAAATTCAAAATCAATAAATAATTAAAAACCAAATAAATGAAAGTTATCTGTTTAAAAAATAATTAATTAAAACATAATTTAACAATTGAAAAAAACAAATTTAAATTCAATTCAGTTCGAAAAAAATTTAGTATAAAATTAAAAATATAAAAAAAAGTTACGCACAGCCTCCATTATCTCTAAAAAATGTTTGATTGCTGATGGATATCGGATAAAATAGCTGACTCTATGTAATTAAAAATGTAATTACGATCTATTTTGTCTAAAACTTTTTCTTAACGCAAATTAAATGACGTTAGACATAAGTTTAGTTACTGTCGTGGCGGATATCATGGAGGAGTAAAGCGATGCGGTAAAGAAGGGGTAAAGTAAAAAGAGTGTAACGCCACGCAAAGCAACGTACTACTGCCTCACGGCTCTTACCGAGTCTTTTTAATTTTATCTTGTCTATTTTTTTAAACTTGTGCTTGAAGCTTTGTTCCAAGAACAAAAGCTTCGTGTTGTTGTGTTTGTTTGCTGAAGTTTAGCGAGCATTAGTCCAGGTTTTGAGATGCAACCGTAATTTAAAAGCTTTTGAATCAATTCTTGCTGAGATAAAATCATAAAATAAATAAGGATTCAATTTTTTTATTATTTGTGATGTCAACAGCAACTATGTAGCTACTGGTTTGCGGGAATAGTTAGTTAAATAAACCAAACGCAAAAAAATTGTTCGTAATTAACATATTGCTACAGCTAATATTTGTTTTGATATTCATGTTGTTCATTTTTTTCAATTTTCAACCGTGTGGAAGCTTAGAGCGCAGTGAGCGACTTACTTCTATATTCAGTTCGGAGATCTCAAAAGTCTTTTCAAAGACTATAATGGTCAGACTACCGTACTTCAGTATTTTTTTAAACAAGCTTTTATTGCATTGTCATCGGAGTTACACAAGTATACCGAATTTTAGCTCAATCGGATATCGGGAAGTGGTTCAAAATTGAGTTGCAACTGTTGCAAGATTCCACCCGAACAAATATAGTTAGAGACATAATTACATACATTATAATTTTAAGCAAGTTAAATAAAAGATTTTAAAGTACAATGAATCGCCATTACATTATAGGTCTTCGCCTAATTTACTTTCAGTCGTAAAGCCAGTAGGCACTTGTAGTAATGAAACGATAAGACAAACATTTACGAAAGAATTTGTATTTTAGATTGTTCTTGTCGAAATTCGAGAGGAGTTATAATCAAAATCTAAAAAGAAGCAGTTCTTGTGTTACGTAATTGCTTTCGTCGAAAGAGCAAAAAATATAAAGAAAATTATCTTGAGACTAGACTTGCCACGCTTCGCTGTGGATAAAAAAAAATTTAAAAAAAAAAAATATAGCCTATGTCACTTTGGGATAATGTAGCATTCGAATGGTGAAAGAATTTTTGAAATCGGTCCAGTAGTTTTTGAGTTTATTCCACACAAACATCCAAAAATACAAAAATACAAATCTTTCCTCTTTATCTTAATATATATAAATCTCGTGTCACAATGTTTGTCCTCAATGGACTCCTAAACCACTTAACCGATTATAATAAAATTCGCACACCATGTGCAGTTCGATCCAACTTGAGAGATAGGATAGTTTAAATCTCAAATTATAGTCGCAATTTTAATTTATTGCAAATTAGTGATAATTTTTACTATAAATTGACAAGCATCAACATACTACGGTTGCTATAGTTACGCAATGGCTTTTGACAGGACAACGTCTGTCGAGTCAGCTAGTTATATTATAAGTATAAGTAATAAGTATAGATTATTATTCGCAGTATTTTGTTTTTGTTCTAGTGTACGTGTACTGAGAATACCTACAGTTTCATTTTGATGTTCACTTGTTTCAGGCTCCTTCGGCGAACCGAGTGATGATCCGTCGGGTTACCCGCAGGTTAGTCTTAGTGTTTGGTTCTACCTAGGTGATAAATTAATTAATCAAACAGCGCACGGAGATATTCTGGGCCGTCCCAGATTATCTCTTCCTCTCTCACTGTTAAAACATTTGTGATGAGAGCCGCAGCGACCGAAATAATATATCACTCGCGAAAATAGGGCCTGTCCGGTAAACTATCAATTATTCTTACGTCGCGCCGATTTTATAAACCATACCCAGGCCAGGAGGCTTCATCGATATATTTCCGATATAATGTCTGAATAATTAAGGCCGAGTTCTAAGAAGTGGTTTTTTTTCAGTAGTATTTTGTTTGAAACCTAAACATAAACTTGGTCGACTATATCTCGTAAACTATATGACTTCAACAAATTGTCATATTTTAAAGCCATTAGGTAAGTGTTTGAATTTATAACTGTAGGTTCTTTAGATTTTTCAGAAAATACTTTCAGGTTGTAATAATTCTACCCCAACGTACTAAAATAGTTAGATTTGGACTCAAATATATATTTTTTTTTTATTTAGCCGTCCTCCTCCACCTATGTACCCTCACTCTATATGCGAGGCCCTTGTTTGGGTTGTTAATCCTACAACACATTTTAATTTAAAAAGTCGCCACAAGTGTGGCATTATGTCATGTTAAGATTTAGCCAAGTGTTTCATCTCGATAAAATTTGAATAAATTTGAGCTAGGATTATTGTACTTAAGTATTACAAAATAAATGTAATTTTTACAGAATAAAATTAGTAAAAATTGTATAAGATAAAATTGAATTAAAATTGTAGAAAATAAAATTGTATAAAAATTGTATGAATTGTGATAAAATTGTAAAATAAATAAAATTGCAAAATTTTCGTCAATAAGTTATCTATGAATTCACAGAATATAAATAAATGTCTATACATAACTTATGTATTGTCATGT
Source organism: Alcis repandata (assembly GCA_949125135.1). Taxonomy (NCBI): domain Eukaryota; kingdom Metazoa; phylum Arthropoda; class Insecta; order Lepidoptera; family Geometridae; genus Alcis; species Alcis repandata. Next base: position 8,443,111 of record OX421221.1, on the reverse strand, counting down.
CTAAAACAGATTAAAATTTAAAACTTATAAAAATGTTGATTCTTAGGTGAGTGACTTGCATCTGTGACACAACTACAGTATTACTCTTGGATACGCTTTCCCACGTAGATTCCGTCGTTTTTTTTATTCTAGGTTTAAATAAAACAATTTTCACATACAGGCAGATATAAAGGTGACATTTTAAGTGTTAGTTAGTTTGCTTCAGAACTTGGTCGAGTAGGTATCAAGTTTAGGTTAAAGACACATGTACCTATCACTCAAGTGCATTATGAAATCAGCAGCTCCCCCGATTCCGATGACTCCATGATAGCTGATGATGAAGATGATGGCCGCGACGACACGTTTCTTGTAAACTCGAACAACGAAAATAAATTCTACGGTAAGTTTTGTGTTTTAGGAAAAGTTTTGTAAATGATTTAGGTTTTACTTATGCGCCTAAAATATGTAAACATTGTTACTGTCATGCAATGTGTAATAGTTCAAATAGCTCAATGTCTATAATTGCTTTTACCTCAAAGCAATAGTTCATTAAACTGCAGGTGCCATTGTTTACGTTTCCTACGTGTTTGTGAATCTGGATGACAATCAGAAACCAATCATGGGTTAGTCACGTTTTGTTGATCATCGCAAGCACCCCAGCGTGGTGCATTCTAAGCGTGTGAGATAGTTGTTTGAGAAAGGTTTTATTCTTTGGTGAGCTCGGCGCTTTGGGACAAAAATTAAAAATGTTGAAGGTTTATTACTTTTCTTTTTACATACGTAGTCTAATCACTTTATTTTTATTCACTTTTTTCTACTCGTAGTTAAGTCGAGTAGAAAAAAGGTGAATAAAAATAAGGTATTTAAAACTATGTATATTCGAAAGTAATAATAAATCTTCAATTTTCATTAGAATTTGACTTGGAATTCTAATGAAAATTGAAACGTTGCACGTCTCATTGGAAATTTCGGGCAGCGCTTAAACTTGCTGAATTTCATCAATGCACTCAAAGCGTAGCACGCTTGGATTACCGACAAAGAGCTTCGAGATACCAACGGTCAACTTGTCAAAGCTCCATGAATATTCAGATCCATCTATGCCGTTTGATGTAATGCTTTTAGCTAGATTAGTTAGCCATTTAGAGTGATTGAGGCCGTTGACCTGCAGCGAGAGTACGGATGTACGGACAACAAGTGAAAATTCGTTATGAGAATAAAACTGAAAATAACAAACGAGGTCAGTTTTGCAGATAAAAGTTTTACAAGTGAAACTCCTTAGAGAGTAGCTCAAAGAATCGTACATCGGAGATGCTGGGGGTAAATCCCAGCAAGAATAGAAGTACAAAAGCGAACCGAATTTTACAAAAATAGAAATATCGGCTTAGAACCTTTCAGTTAGTCGTGCAATATGTCCATTGTGTCGCATTGTGTCGCCGACACAAAGCAATGTATTCAAGAGAATATAAGAGATATCAGATTCGTTTCTATTTTCTATTCTATTTATCTGTTCTTTTAATGTAAGTAATGTAATGTAATCCTCAGGCGCAGTAGCTGGAGGCTCTTGCAGTCCCTCTCGTTTGGGTCGCTTCGTGGGGTCTGTGATGCGACAACTTCAGACCTGGTCTTACCTCTGTCCGGGGCTTTTCCCCTGGGTTGACTTGGGACCACCTACCGAGCAAAGCGGTATGCCATACGTGCCATATTCTCCATATTAATATAAATTTGCTAGCTTCCAAATTAGGAAATAAAATTAATGGCTAACCACAATCACTTTACTTTATTAGCACTTATTAAGTATTTCCGAATTATCAATTAATCAGGATTAATATGTTTCTATTTAAATTATATCTAGCTAAATGAATCTACATAATAATTCGTTTAGCTTAATAATTACTAAAATTAACACTAAATATAATTAAATAATTTTCTCAAAAATAATCATTTTCTGATTAACATTTATAAATTTATGAAATAAGAAAGAACTCTTCAATTTCGTTTATCAATCGTTTGACATCACGATGTTTCGTCAGGACTCTACGTGATCAAGGCAGTGGGCGTTATGTACGTGTTCATCATTATTTTCGATCTGATGGCCGCGTTCGGACGCCCTGGCTCCTCGACCTCCACCGCCGTCATGATGTTCCTTCTCATCTTGGCCATCTTCACCATCCTGACGCTGATATCGCGTCGGCCTCAAAACCGGTACGAAAACGAACGTTTTGCTCGTCTCGTCACTCAATTGCATAAAAAAGAAAATATAGCTAATTTTCTACAGTATTCCTGTCTTTGGGGTGTAGAACTATTTTCTATTCTAAATTTTATCGAGATCAGCTAATGAGATTTATCGTAAAGGGTAACAAACTATCACAGTGCTTTCAGATTCATTGGTTGATTTTAACATAAAGTACAAGTAACAGTTTATCATTTGGCTGGAATTTTGTTTTGAAATCGTTCTTTCTTAGGTATTTTTAAGGGTTGAAAGTTCACTTTGCCGGAATGGTTTCTGGTTACAGCATCCAACGGAGCTACCATCGCTACAATGGATTCTATTGATCTCTGATTTTGGTTTTACGTTACGGAAAAGCTGGAATAGCATTGTTTTTCATTAATTACAATTTAACTTTCAGCTAATGAGTTATTAAACAACTCTAATGAACCTTAAACTTCTAGAGAATTAATCACTACAATAGTGTCAAATAACACTTTTCCTATCATAAAATGTTTATTTTTAATTGACAGTAACAACCTCATGTACGCCACGCCCTGCCTGCCCTTCGTGCCGACTATCGCGATCATTGTGAACATTTATCTGATCCTGAATCTCTCGATCCTTACTCTCGTGCGATTCACCGTGTGGATGGCCCTTGGTAAGGAATCGTAAATACTTTTTTTTTAATTCGTGCATTTCTAAGGGTCTAAGGAATTAAATTCTATTCCAGGAATGGTAATGTACTTCAAGTACGGCATCAAGAACTCGACCCTGGAAACCAACCCGCCTGCGCCCCGTGTGATCACGCCACCTCCCCCCCACCCCCTGGACCGCACCACCATCCCCCCGCCCTCCCCTCATCAGACGGCGCGCACCACTGGTGACCGCAACATCTTCGAAGGCGATGGCAGCAGCGGACTATACGGTAATGGCAACCAGTCCTATGGCAACGCCGCAACTGACAACACCATTGTTCAATTTGGATCCCAGAGCGAGTGAGTACTTTTTTATTTGGCCACCTGCCTGCACCAGCCATGTCCCGCAATTGCGTCAAAGTTATTGCTTCGACAGTCCAACATCCTCATTATTGAAACTCATCTGGCTAAATGGATATCGTCATTTATTAAATACTGACGCTGACTTCATATAGGACGCTTGACAAGCGACGGTGCTGATCGGCCTTTGGCGTTCCAGGTGTGCGGCTTCGCTTTTGGTCTCGAATGTATGAAGCACCATTTCTTGGTTTCACAGCCTCTCACGTTTAAGGCTCTTCCTTACTCGTACTTTGGTATTTTGTTTTGGTAACTTACTTTATTTAGTGGAATTGCTTTAGTTCCAAAGACGCTTTGTTTGTGTTTGAATTAGGTTAATAATTTTGCATTAGTAAGAATTTCAGTTCCATACTTTTTTTATGAGTTAATAGAAGCTAGTTTGGGTTCATTTAAAGATTTGTTTTTCGTAAATATTACAATTAGGTATATCCCCTGCAAAAATCTAAGAATCCCGGTCGTAGGCTCCACGGATGCTGTTCACGGTATGACATGTGTGGTAGAGTCGAGTGTTTTAAAGCTAAGGTTGAGTGTGCTGTAGATATTTCCAAGAGTGTTTCTTTGTAGTTACTGACAGCGCAGTAGAAATGTCACATCAGCTTGTGTATTCTAGCTCCGCCGAACTCCAGCTCACTTGGCACGTCACTGAACTGCAGCAGCCTACGCAATCAAGCTCCCGGCGCGGCGCTCGAGGCAACTCATCTTACAAACAAGTCGAAACAAGGTAAATATTTATCTGTCAAATTATGGGTGCACCCCGCGGTTTCACCCGCATTTTCTGGGATAAAAAGTAGTCCATATGTTACTAGGGCATGAGCTACCCTTTTATCAAATCTCATCCAAATCCGTTCAGCCGTTTTAGCGTGATTGACTGATTGATTAAAACATCCAAAGTTTCAAATCAGTATAAAACTAAAAAAATATTTGTCATCAGACCTTACAAGAAATACTGCAGATATACAAACAAAACTCCGTTTTTTTAATGTTTACTACCTGAATTGTAATTCCACATTTCAATTTGTTGTTGCTTATGTTTGTGATTTTTTTTTAATCAAAAATGGTCGTTTCCAGGTACAACGCCCGAACCAACAGCACCTCGACCCACGCTTCCAGCCGCCCCCCGTGGGCCTACCCAGACGCCGCCTATGACACCTGGGATGACTAAATCCTTCGTAAATTCCCTGAACGACACCTGGGTGGAAATCACAATCTTCTTATACCTTTGGTTCGTAATCTTACATCTATTCCTCTTATACGTCCAAGTCCTCTGCGCGGAAACCTTGGAATTCGTTGTGACGTTCCTAATTGAGGTTCTATATGTTAATTTTGACGAACAGCTCTACCTTATAAAATACTGCGTAGGTAACTGCTGCCGATAAATTCTATTTTATTCTGCTACGTATATAATGTAGATAATAAAAAAATCATGTTAAGTATATTATTATGATCTAATTATGCAATTGTATTGCATAAATCACAACCAAATTGTACGATCATTGTTATCAAGATTGTTCGGTTCGGTTGGATCATAAAATAAAAATATACTACTGTCTTCATTATAAATTCTACCTAGGTAATTGCTGCGGATAAATTCTATTTTTTTGTTAAATGTTTTTAAAAATAGGCATAATATATTTACTTAAATGAAGCCAGATAGTATCTTTGTGGCTACGGATATAATATAAAAATTATTAAATGTTGTTTAGTATATTTCTTATGATCTATTTATGCAATTTTATTGCATACTATAATATATCACAGCCCAATCGAACTATCATTGTAGTCAAGATTGTTCGGTTCGGTTGGATCATAAAATATAAAAATATACTGTTTTTCAAATACCTGTAATTATCCTAATGTATATCCAATGAACCAGGGCTATTTCTTCGTAGAATGTTTAAAATTTTACAGCGTAATTTGTACATATCAAAAATTTTATACCTTACAAGCCGTAAATATTTTATCAAAGTCAAACCGGCAATTAATAGTTCAGTTATGGCAGGTTGTTGAGATTACCGTAGTTATATAATTTTGTTGCGTTAAGCCTAACACTTTTCAGACTAATGACACGCATTTTTTTTCCTGTTCATAAAGAACATGGCCTGTTACGATTGGCTCTCTAGGCGTGTCTTTAGCTACTCTAAAATTTGTTAATGGTAACCGCGACATCATTTTAAAAGCGCATATCGTATAAATTGCACATAGGTCTTTAAATACCTACATCACGCGAGGGCTTATTAGCGCGTATTATATGAATCAAGCCTAAGAATGCGTTTTGAGTGTAACATTATTATTTCTAAATCCACTAAAACACTCTTTTACATTCGCCTAGTTAGCAGAGTAGATTAGACTGTAATACACTTTAAGAAAATATATTTTGAATGTTTGTAGTAAATGTAATAAATAATATGTATAGTATACATAATCGTATTGTTTTGAAATAAGGTCAATACCGGCGACTGGTGTACATTAGGTATACTAGTTGCCCGTACAGATTCTTTATCATGAAAGGGATCACTATACCATCAAAGTGACATCCAAAACAACAAAATTCACTAGTTAACGGTCTTCCGTTGAATTAATGTTCGATATTATAGTAGGTAAGCCCGAGAAGTACTCATCGGTTTAGTATCGCTTCAATGTAATAAAAAAACTAATCATAAGTACCTACACTTTTCAAGCAGATATATTAGAAAACAAATCAGACTTTAACTTAATCTTTCGGCACCAGCTGTCAGCTGACAGCTCCTTTTGACCCGTTTTTTTTTCTAGCCGTTTCGGACATAAATTCTATTTTTTGCTTACAATGAGCAGAGCTATGTTAAGTACAAATACCTATTATTGTATTTTATATCATGTTAAGTTTTCAAATTCTTCTAAATCTATCCTTACGACTTGAGATATTTTTTGAAATACTTTATAATAAGAGATGCAAATATACTCTGCAAGTTTTAGTAATGCTCTTTTCACTTGTAGATACTCGTACATATTTAAAGTTTATAATCAATATTACCTGCCGTTAGTGTTAGTTTAGGCCGTAACTGTAACTTGTTCCGGTACTTACCTCTATTTTTCAGACCTTATAATGTGTACACTAAACAAAGTCGTCTATCTTAAAGTTTGGTTCATAGATTAATTAAATTAATAATAATGTTGACGACCGGCACGTATTTATCCATTTTCTATTTTAAAAAACTATTTAAAAATATAGTTATTCTATATAATAAAATATACTCTATTTATCAAAAAATAAGTGAATTTAATACTCAATATGTGTAAAGTAGGTATGTATTAAAAATCGTAAGTATTACTTTTAGCGATCAAATTATGGTCCTACGAGTAAGTAAATGGTTCACATTTCATTATTCTTAATACTCGTGATTTGGAATGACCAATGTAGGCATTATACCATGATTAGACACAGTATGGCCTAATGTAGGTAGAAAATGTGCTTATTATAGTAAACAATGTGCATTTATTATTACCAACGTCATTCTGTCATCCCTCGGTTCGTTTTCTACGAGAACGATCATAGAACGATCACATACTTAAGTAGGTATGATCAATGACATGTTCCGTTACCGATAAAGAACTGATCAATTGAGTACGTATTAATTGATACTAATACATATCTACTGCCTTTGTGTTAGTTTTTTCGAATCACGCAGTAGTGATCGAATTCTAAATTAAATATAACTTAAGTGAACTGTTTGCTGGGGCTCCACCCAGGGCATAACAGTTCTTGGGTATAAAAATGTAAAGATTAGGCCTTATTCTTAAAAAGTTGTTAAATATGAAATAAATTTTATCTTAAGTATTGTTGGATATAATTCGTATCTAAAATTGTTAAAATCACGGTTCGCGAGCGTCTTTGCTATTTATAAAGTAGATGTAAAGATACGGATTTAAAAATGTTTTAATATGTTAAAAATATCAGATGCTGATAGGGAAAGTTATCCCAATACTTAATGAGAGTACATTGATCACGGATGATAGAATGATCACAGAGTTTTCAAGAATAAGACCACAGTTCACCGATACTCAACGAGGGAATTAACTTGGTAACCGACCGTTTTGAAATTTCAAAGTTAAATGGCATCATAGACGGTTAGAAAATTAATCACCATGACGCATATTGGGTGAACATAAGCCTAAGTAATCCTCGTGTACTTGCCACTTCGTATGTAAAGAAAAGTACAGTAGAGACCGTAACGTACCGTCGTAGGGTACAACTATAAGAGTAAAAGTAAATGGAAATAAATATTTTTAAGCTTTCTCTTAATATGAGAAACTCTCTAATTTCAAGTATACACAACTAAAATATTATCTTAATAGAAACAACAAAGTCCGTAGACGTAACTACTAGGAAGTCTATAACGCCTAGGTCGTCGACATCCACCCGACTATGCGCATATAAAACTTTGTTATTTATATAACAATACAGTATATAATTAAGAAAATAATTCAGCACCTACTTAAGTACAAAAAACACGTAGTTCCCTATTTTCGAAGGTTAGCCTTTCGAGTTATATGTGTCTATATTACTTATACATTATATAACATTAGAATCAATGTAAATCTGAGTACTTTCAGAAACTCATTTCCGTAATACCTACCTGTAGTAATAGGTCGTGGTAGTGTGTGTGTATTATTTAGTTCCCAACGAATGTTATCCTAATAATAATGATCTCGTCTGGGTTTATTCTGCAGCAATTTTATCGTTTACTTGCTGAATGAAATCTCGTACTACCAGAATTATCGTTATATAAAAATGTTAGATACTAAAATGTACTTAGATAGTTACTTAAATCTAAGTGAATGTGATAAAAACGTATGTAATCACTCAAACGCTTTTTACGATGTTCAACACTCTGTATTGTTTGACTAGACTGTTTGTTAATAAGTGCGATTATTATTTTACACTAGCACAGCTCTTTTATCGGACAAGTCAACAATTTGCCTTGCTTGCCAAACTTTTCTGATTATTATTAGTTGCCATCTCAATATGAATTGGCCTTTTCGCAAGTCTAATAGTATCTAGGAACACATAATCAATTACGATCTCAGAACAATCAACATAATTGCAAACTTAAATGTGCTACTTAATTTGAAATTACGAATCTTATGGTTTAATTTAGTAAATGGTTTTTTAATGTTTTTCTACTTATTTGCAATGATTGTATAATGTAGTGGAATTGTTGGTAAGAAAATTACTAATTGTATAACCATAATCTTAAGGATGTTTATGATTTGCATTGAAAACACTTGGCCGGTCTGTTATTGTTACAATTTTTACCTACCATACGACTGTATTGACTCAATCAGACCGATGTCACCCCACACGACTGTTAGTTGGCGGGTATACTGAATGTGAGAGGAACGAGAGACGAACCTTTCCGATTTTCTTATATAAAAGTTAGTCCGCATGCGTTCGCTCTACTTCTTATTCAAATGAAAAAATACATTTCACGCACAAGTATTTTAATAACAACGTGGTTATAGCAAGCTGGTCAATTGCGTTGATTGCAAATCTTTATTATATACCTACCTAACTTTTAATATTAATGTTTAATGGTCTCCGAGTATATAAAAGGAAAAGGCCACGCGTAGTACAATTGCGATTAAACTATCATTATATTTGTATGAAGCGTTAATATCTAGTTAGAGAAACGTAAGATATATGGAAGAAAATGTGAAAAGAAAGAAGGCTTGACTTTTGGGGCCATTTGGACTTTAGAATTGTACGGGAGTGACGATTTAACCGTAATTGTGCTAGCGAGAAATAAACTAATACTATTGAACACTGTTTTTCATTTACTTTCCCTTTGCTTCTTTTTATTTCCCAAACTTATTTTTAGTTCCGCTTATGAGAGGTTATATCAAACATATTTGTGAAGGTGATGCCAGTGATATCATACTTACTCAGTCGTTTAAAGTAAGTTAACATAGGTAGATTGGTTAGCCCTAGAGTCAGTGTCTCTAGGCCGTCTCAAACATGGCTTGACGGTAGTATCCAGCTATATTTACTAAACTCACTGTAGGTAACTAGGTAGTCCCGTCGGGGCTGCGGGTAGAAGTTACCGCGGCCTCGGCGTCACAAGGGCGTAGAAGGAACATGGGTGGTTTTTGGTCAGTAGAAGTCTGACACTCCCTTCCGCTCTGCCCAAAGAGTGGGAGGGGTCATTTGATGATTTCCCACCCCCCAAAAAAAAAAAAAAAAAAAGGTAACTAGGTAGTAAACAGATAGGTTCCTAACCAGTCACCCCCAAGCTTTTTCGCTAAATAAAGGACTTTTTCGCTAACGTTCACACTTGCACTAATGAGTTGATTACACGTAGCTAGTACAGTGGCGAGACAGTGCCCTCGGCCAAGCACTCGGCTTGTATAAACAGTTTGACGAAACAAGACATTCACTATAACCATGATTTGTTTGCTCGGCCGAGTATGCCATTTACTCTCCAGCCACTGCACACGTTACGCGTAATCATCCCATAAGAGTGACTCGTTAGGAATTAATAAAATAATAAAAATAGTAGCAACAGGTGTAATACGACTAACTTAATGACTGCTGTGAAGTGCGCAAGTGCGGTTTGATATGCGCTGTAACCTCAACCCTCGCGCACTCACTACTGCGCACTACCTCGCGCAACTTCACGGCGCGATAAAGTTTAAAAGTTAGAATCGTCTTATTACTTACGATTATGACGACTGATGGTCTTATACCAAGCCTACTAGGTAGTTAGAAAGGTGAGTTCCCCAACCAGTCGCTCAAACGGTTCACTGTGTAGTGCTTTTACATGGTAACTGGATGAGAAGAAAAAGTTCATGTAACTCGTTTGATGTGTCTAGTTAGGGAGAGCCCGTCGTTAAAAAAACTGCACTTTATCGGAATTAACTAATTACATTAATTAACTATTACAACTTAATTACATTTTACATTCAAGTATTTTATTATATAGTGGTGATAAATACATACCCCCGAAAAATGGGTTCAAGAATTACTACAGTATAGTTCTACAAAAGATTTTATTGGTAGTAAGTAGCGTTCTTTTGCATTCTCGACATATTTAACGAGTGTTTCCTAACTAACAACGTAGTCAAGTACGCGAGCAAAAACCACATTTTGTTTACTATTTTTACCTCGCAAGAACAAGACAAACGTATACATATTTTAGTTTCGTCTTGTTTACGAACGGGCAAAAAAGTCTACAATATAGAGGTATTATCATGACAGGCGCGCTCGGCTAGCTGAACAGAGGCAAGGATCTATGACAAAGGTTTTTAGAATAACACTTTTTTTTTAATATAATAATAGTGAGGACTCGTTTCTCAAACGCGCCACTGCCAGTAGTAGCGTGCTCCCCACTTATTGAATTTTATTGCCGTTTCAGTGCGTCAACATTTAAATCCATAATGTCATAAATCTTTCCCGTTTTTAGACACAGAAATTTCATTTTAAAACATTGTAAATACCAAATGATTTTTTTCAGATATGATATGCATGACTTCATATTAAAATATTGCTGGACCTTTAAAAAGGTGAAAACTTTAAACGTAAATTTTAATTTGTATAAGATTGTCTAAAATAGTTCATAATCATCTGATCGTTTCGTAAAGTTTAGGAAAATATCGACTCTACACAATCGGCCAAAAAAGCCTGTTTTAACTAAAGCATCCTTGTCTCGCGTCTTCACGTTAGCGAGAAAGTGACAAAGAACACTTTAACATTTCATCTTATCAAAAGTATTTAAGTGAATGATGATTTTATGAGTGTGTTTTGTTTTATTTAGAGAGAATATTCCGAAGACGCGATGTCTTACAGAAATATGACAAGAATGCATAACAACGCCATGTATAAGTTAATTATAGTTATAAGCTACACTACTCATAAATTAATAACATATTTTATAATAATACTACAGGAAGCGTGGTCCATATGGTTTCTATTTGGCTGGTATAGCGTAACGAAACAACAAGCTTAAACATGAGCGAGACGGCTTTCAATGAATGTGAAAGTTAAATGATTGTATGGACGCAGTTACCGCCCATACAACGGTTTTAATCGCCGTGTCGACACAGTTACATACAGTAGTTACTGTGTCATTGCGGCTAGCAAAATGGTTGTGGTTACGTTTGTCACTACAACACTAAAATCAAAATAGGCAGTAGTAATTCCACCTTTGATCGCATTCATTGTATGTATAAGTCGAGTCGCTATGTTTACTGACGACACCTGAGTAAACATAATGTTTATAAGTTCAATTTAATGAACGAGTACCGTAATATCCATTATTCATTAAAATGTATATTATTAATCCGAATATTCGACAGTTGTTATCATTTCAAGAAAACTACGTTGTGGTTACACTTATCGTTATCATTATTGGTAGAATTATTGTGAGTGAGGCTACGAACAAAATGGCTATGAGAAAAAGTAACTCAAAATGGCCTCCACCCGTGACTTTATCGGAGGCCTCGAGGCCTCAGAGGGGCCAAACGATAACACTAATAATGTTCTACAGATAGCTATCGGTTATATAGTGAGTTCTATCAACTCTTTGGGCATACAGTACCCGTGCGTTTAACATCTAGAGACAAAAAGAGACGACGCGTCACAACTACAAAGAGAGGAAGACAATACGTTGCCAAGGTCGAGTCGTTTTCATCGGCCAAATATACGAATTACATTTCCTCATATTATTTCATATATTCGTAGGTCTATGGCAAGTATTTTAATACAGAGTCCACGCCCCGTCCGAACAATAATTAATAATAACAAAACATCATGCATCATCACCCGCTAGGTTCACACAAAGAACCTTCCTAAATAGGTTACACTTAATTATACAAAACAGCTTTTCGCTGTACAAGTAATGAGCGCACACAGAAATCGACCGAACGCGATATGAATAAAGTTATACACAACTTTTAGAAGGTGATACCAGTTTACACAGAGCTATATGAAAAGGGTATGCTAAACTAAAAAGGGCTTATAGTAGGTACTCATCATTACGAACCACTTTTACTATGGTACCAACCCTGAAATCGCCAAAAAATCAGCTGGTCCACAGAAAAATGTCCACTCCATAAAATAACAACTGATTTTCACGATTTTACGTTTGGTCATAGTAAAAGTTGTTCAACATGATTTGTGCTATGAGTCCTTTCAGGCTTAGCATACCCTTCCCTTATAACCCTGATTGAGGCGAAACGCGAGCCGGATGGGGTTTTTGCAGTAGCGGGAATGAGTGAGCGAGTGGAACCCAGCACTTTTTGCCACTCCGCTTGCTTTGAGACAGCAAGAGTTTAGCCAGCTCGGGAGCTCTTATTCTCAACCGCCACCAACGAAAGAGTTATCCCATACAGTACAAGTATAGAACTGTGGGCCTAGCACAACTTTGACGTAAAAATACGTAGCGAGTTTTCGATAGAAAAGTGTACGCCATTTACGACTGTCAAGAGTGCGCCTGACGGGTGTAAATGGCGTACACTTTTCTATCGAAAACTCGCTATGTATTTTTACGTCAAAGTTGTGCTAGGCCCACTGTCGATTGACTCGACACAATCGTAAAAATCTCCAATTTCATTTTCATGCAAAGTATTCACAATTTTATATAATTTTACCAATTAACTCGAATTCTAAAGCCAGCTTTTTTAATCCTAAAGCCATCGACCATGTTTTATCTCATTTCAACTTAACATTGAAGTTTATTAACTCGATTCCGCCACACACGAAGTATCACCTTAACATAATCCGGAAAGTAATTATACGAAGCGTATAATCAAGTTACAAAATGTTAACTACTGCAGACAAACGTGGGTAGAACCCATATTATGGAAAAACACAAATACACAAACATTATCGGTTCACAAAGAAATATAAAAACAAAAACTGGAATATGGGTACAGGTTTAGTAAGAATGGGTATGTTTAGTCAAAAGGTATTCGCAAGTATGATCCTAATCGACAAACCTGACATTTAGAATTGACAAAATCAAGTTTTGTCGATTGTCGACGAAAACTTCCAAATATGTGTAGAATCGACCAAATGAATTTGGTCGACGGCAAATGCAAAATTAGTCCATCGATAAGGTATCATACTTGCGCTACACTAACCAAATCAATCTGACTAGATACCAAACATTTTCAGTCTAAAATGCATAGTCGATACCTATTTTTCATGACACTGAAAGGAACTAGCATCAGCGACAGTTCACACACCCTTTCTAACTAAACCTGTACAGACACGATTATTACAAGTGATATCGCCATACTCAATCACACGCTCAAACCACACCAAAAGTCGCGGCTGATTCTAATCGTCCTTCTGGGAATCATCTATGATTTCCGGCGAAGGTGGCTCGGCGAGCGCCGCCCCTTCAGGGGACTGTTCCCCATCAGCCACCGTTTCCGCGCTCGAGGGTTTTCCCACCTCCGCGTTCGACGAATTCTCCTCCACCTTCGACGATTTCTCCTCCGTCTTCGACGAATTCTCCTCCGTGTTCGACGAATTCTCTTCCGTGTTCGGAGAATTCACCTCCGTCTTCGACGATTTTGCCTCCGTCTTCGACGATCTTACCTCGGTGCTCGACAATTTCGCCTCTGCGGACGAGTCGTCCGAGTTGTACGGGCTGGTCGGCTCCTCGGTTTCCTCGATGGACGCGTGCTCGTTCCGGAGGCTGGCGCCGCCGCACTCTCCGGTCGGCCGGAGCACGAGATACATCAGCAAGTCCGATAGAGATATGATGCCGATCACCCTGTCTTGATCGTCGACGACCACCAGACGATGCACCTGGAAATATAGAAATTAGAAATATATAAATATAATCTTAATATATATAAATCTCGTGTCACAATGTTTGTCCTCAATGGACTCCTAAACCACATAACCGATTATAATAAAATTCGCACACCATGTGCAGTTCGATCCAACTTGAGAGATAGGATAGTTTAAATCTCAAATTATAGTCGCAATTTTAATTTATTGCAAATTATATATATTACTGATAATTTTTACTATAAATTGACAAGTTAGCATCAACATATTGCTATAGTTACGCAATATGACATTTGACATAGAATTGACGCAATGGCTTTTAGCTAGCTGACTATAATATATGGAAATATTTTAACTGGAACAGATTGCCAGAAGATGTCATGTCAGGCAAGACTTTGAAAACTTTTAGAAATAAAATAGACTTGTGGATTGTATAAGTTGATGATTCTATTTTGTTTTTTAAAACAAGCTTTTATTGCATTGTCATTAAGTTAAATAATCGTTTGCAATTATATAATCGAAACGCTGTAGAAAACTAGGAAAATGTATGGGAATGACATTTATACCATCTATTTATCGTTTCTATATTATATGATAGAAATGTAATTCCCTTACAATGTCTTAGTTTTCTATAACGTTTCGATTATAGAATTGGAACTTGGCTAGGGAGGGACCCTAGCTAAACCCTAAATATACGATAAAACGCAAACCTACCTCAGCCCTGACGATTCTCTCCATGACCTCGAAGAGCGTTTCATTGAGGGTGCACTTCTGCACTCCTTCGAACCACTCGTTGCGATGCTCGTTCGCAGTCTTCAGCGTGACGTCCAGGTTGTTGTACGTCTTCTCAGCGGCCAAGTTCTGGAAATAAGCGAAGAAACACGAATAAACTTTGATTCCTTTCGTACTGCTAGAGAAGAATGTGAGAGAGTAAAAAAAGCAGCTGTTCCATAGAATAATGTCACTGAAACTCAACAAAATTAATGGAACAGCTGGTTTTTTTCACGAATTCCGAGCTGCCTCATAGTATAAGTTGTTCAGAATGATGAGTACTATGAGCCCTTTCCTTGAAACGGTGTATAAGTTTTGTTTAGGTATCTATTATGTTTCTTCGTGAATAAACGTCTCTGTGCCTTACTTACAAACAATACTGAAAGTTAAGTGACTTCGTTCGTACTACGTTTTTGTCTTACACAAAAATTCTATGACAATTATTAAGCTAGGCATCGTTTATAAGTAAGACAGTCCGTGTTTACGTTTAATCTCGCATTTGTGCTGTTTTTTTTTACGCTTATAATTATATACATGGTTATATGGAGAAGGTATGCTAAGCCTGAAAGGGTTGGTCCCATAGTACAAGTTGTTCATAATGAGGAGTATTATGAGCCCTTTTTAGCTCAGCTTACCCTTTCCTTATAACCCTGTATAGACACATAACATACACATTACATTCAGTTTGAAATCCCCAGCCTGGATCAATTATATTTTTTGTAGAAAAATATGCTTGGACTCAAGTTATGTACATGTTTATGCTATAATGATTATTAAATGCTTCTGAGCAAAGGTCGGAGATGAGCCTACTTACAATGTCATCAGTAGCCTATCTAGTTTTTGTCCACTGCTGGACAGACGTATCTCCTTAACACTTTGACTGCGGAAAACACATACCTTGCGTTTTTCTTTGTGCAACGCGAATGCGGCTACACAAGTCAGGCGCGTAAAACAACGCATTTGACTATTAGCCGCACTTAAAACAAGCGCATGTGATTATTAGCCGCAGTTAAAGTGTTAAAAGCGCTACATGGCACGATCTGCCTTACGCCTCCATTTCCCACCAGCCTCACGCAGTATACTTAGTATGAGTTTTGGTAGTTCAGTTTGAAAGCTTGATACAGCATAATAGTTCCTTTAAATTTACGCCCGGGCCGCTTTACTGCCATGTATGGAGCGTTAATCGTTTTTAAAAAGTATCAAAACTCATACTAAGGTAACAGGTCAGCCCTCCTAGCCAAGTTGCAATTCTATAAACCGAAACGTTTTAGAAAACTAGGACAATGTATGAGATGACATTGACATGACATTTTTGTAATCCATATAGAGATACTAGATTCTATTATAGAAATATCATTTCCATACATTTTTTGCTATATCAAATTGGCTTGCAACTTGGCTTGGGGGGTTGCTCCTTTAGCCAGGTTGCAATTCTATATTTGTAATGTGTAATGTATGGGAATGACATTTCTATAATCTGTTTATATATTCTATATTCTATAACAGAAATGTCATTCCCACACATTTTCCTACTTTATCGTTTCGATTATAGAATTGCAACTTGGCTAGGGGCTGGTCAGAACGACGCTGTATACGCTCGTGCTTTACTTACAATGACGTCAAACTTGGCGTAAATATCTTTGAGCCGGCCTTCTTCGTCAATAAGGGGCAGCGCAGACACGCGGCGGTTCACAAATTTCTTCAGCGCTTCGATGATGGAAGTCTCTTCAGTGGCCGTCTCGATATCGTTGAGCGTCCCAATGCGGAGGTCGCACAGCCTCTGCTGCAAGTACTTTGGCTTTGGCAGCTCGTTGATCTGGAAATTTGGACAAATAGCTATTGGATTAATGTAATTATGATAGTTCTATGTTTAGTTTAGAAGTTATAAGGGAATAGATGACCGTACATGTATACATCATATATAATAATTAATTGCCATATTTACATATGTACCTAATGTACCTATGTATGTATGTATACTTATCACAATCATAAGTAAATTCTTCTAAGTCTTTATCATCAAATGTTTAAATGTGCGCTAACCTCTCCAACCCCCGCACAGCTAATAATTGCTACGGTGCAACGCCTCGCACCTAACTTCACACGCCACAAAGTTTCAATCAGCTTACAAAGGGTCTGTTACCGGACGTACTCGTAGGTCTCGTTAGGTCCCAGTTGAGGGCGAATTACTTGTTTAGTATTATAGTACTTACGTATAGGAACAAGAAGCGCAGGATCCTCTTGTGCGTAAGTATGTAGAGCACGTTGCCGGTGTCGGGGTCGATGACCGGCAGCCGGTGGATGCGGTTGGTGATCAGGATGCGGATGGCCTCGTACAGGGAGGAGTCCGGCCCGATCGACACGAGAGGCATCACCGACCCCACCAGCACCTCTGCCCAACAAACAACTTATAAGACGGGCTAGTCTTATTGCACTGAGAAAAAAGCGTATCTAAATTTCGCTAAAATAATGATGAATTCACCAAAAAGTACGATGGATAGCACCAGTTTTTACGGTGTCAACTATCATAAACTGGTGATATTCATCGTACTTTTTGGTGATATCAGTATGCAGTATATATCCGTACTTTAAGTGAATTCATCGGAATTTAGATGACCATTTTTCTCAGTGTAGCTGTATACATTCTCATGCTGTTGGGCATCAATGTTATTAATTTCCTTTTATGGTGGTGACTGTAACTTTTTCGTAGAAATTTCAAAGTAAATACGGCTGATGCTGTGTCAAGTGCGTCTGACGACACATGACGTATCACCAAACAACTGCTATAGGCTAAGATAACGCTACACAATCTACTAATCTCCAAACGTAGCTGCCTCTGTAAAAACATAGTTATTTACTAAGTGTATCACTCTTGTGTATCACACATTCTATTATATTCTTATAGGTAGGCCTAGCACGGGCCGTGGATTGTCTTTCCCCCGTTTTTATCCGCATTCAGATGTGACTAAGCTAGAATATGAATACGTTTCTCTGTCTTGCGGAATAGTAGCGTTGGAACTCAAATCGCGTGGTTATGGTTACTCGTACGTACTTCGCCAAGTCTCGAGCCTGTGCTCTTCCAACTCATCCATAGCTACGTCGGGGCTCGTGTAGTACATCTGGAGGATCTTGATGAAATCGGTGATGGTCAGCATGCCGACAAACTCTTGCTTCTCGGAGTCCCATAGCGGTGCGGCGCGAACACCTGTCGACAACGGAACACGCGTTCAGCTGGGGCAGCTAACAATTAGTTAAAGTGGGAGCTCAAGTGAAAGTGACGATCAGGACCTTTGGTATGACTTTTGATAATTTTCGATAACGATCAAACGTTTCGTCAAGCTTCTTACAATATTCCTTCACATTGTCTTTCCGTTCTTCACGGGCGCTTTACTGTAATGTAATGTAATGGAGCCAAACGTTTTTTCGTTTCGAAAACTATCGAAACTCATACTAAGCCCGTAGTCTGAGTTTTGACAGGGCAATTATTCCAAGAGGAGTTACCCTTTAATGGCGGGGATTAGGCTGATTTCCAATAAAGATGAAAACTTTCAGAGACTTCTGAAAAAATTTACAAAACCTAGGATCAATTTCTTATCGGAAATACGTTTTTAGTTTCCTTTTTAAGCCCCTTTTAAACTGCAAAAAAACTTATTTCGCTTTTCAAAAAGGTTACTAGTTACAAGGAGGCATTCGTATTGCTAATTTGAATTTATACTTGGCAAGTCACTTCAAAACCGGTAAATAGCTTACTAAAGGTTTACTAATAGGTGCGTTTGTATGAAAATAACCGATTTAAAGTCATGTACGTCACAATTATAATAAAAACTTGAGTAGATAGTAGCGTGGAACTTTTTGGGTTTAAACAATTATTATTGTGCTCGAACTAAGAAACATAAACACGCGTAGTACCTAATAGTCCTGTATTATGATAAGGCGGTTTTCTTATCAATTCAGATGAGCTACTCAGATTCAAAAAACTTCAAGTTTCGGCCATTGTTATTGAATAGAAGTAAATTTAGCCTGCAACATGTCGTACCTACAATATATACTAGATTTGTACCGGTTGTAGTATCGTGACATTTGACATGTCTACTCGTCAGAGCAATTTTATGAACATAAGTATTGACTCTTACGGAGCGTCCAGTTCCGTCCATTCCGTTAACATGGCTGTATTGACATAGATCAGAAAGTATAAGTGAGATAACGCGATATCTAGCGCAGTGCGAGCTAAATAAAAGCGTTATTACAAGACCTATTCCGAGATTACCCTACGACTATACAATACAAGGGTCTCAAAACATCTTCAAACGTAGAGGTAAGTAAGGTCGTAAGACGAGTGGTTAGCCCAAATGTTAGAAAGGAGAGATATAATAGGTATGAACTGAGGAAGCGTGCTCCACTTTAGATCTTGTCTATTTTGGTGAAGCAAGGTCGGACCCATTTACATAAAAAGCATAATATATGTAGTTACATGTGGGCAGAGTTTAGATTTAAGAGCTAGTCACTAGCTTTGCAAAATAGATAAAATTAATCATCAGCATTTCTTTTTAGCTGTATATTTGTTTTATTTTGATCTACCTAGTTAAAAATAAAGCCCTCTTGCTCCAACTTTTAAGCAATACATCTCGTTTCCAGATTACGTTGTCGCGGTTGCATTGACCATGTAACAAAACTGTCGCAAAATTTGGAATACACATTCGCTTAGCATTTTGTTAATCCTTTTCAAAGGCCTAATTAAATCCTGTTCTTAAACACGTGTCTATTTTAGATTTTGATTTATTCACTGTTTTGAACTAATAATTTGAATTTCTGCTTCCAATAGGTATAAGATTATAAGATCTAATGACATTTTTAAGAACAGGATTTAATCATTTAGGGCAATCTAAATAGGTAACTGACCGTTGTATACGAGAGCGTAGAACGCCTTCTTGACGAGGAGTTGCGTATCGAAGACCACCAGCTTCGCCGACGTGGGTATCAGGTCATAGCACTTGTGGAACTTGAAGAACTTGACGAATATCTGGGACTCATCTTCCTCTGAAAATAACATACTTTTATTATAAAAATGTAAAGTTTGCATATTTGTACGTATTAGAATAGAAAATCTTATAAATAAAAATGAATCGCTGTTCGTTTGTCTGCCATAGCTCGAGAAAGGTTGGACCGATTTTGCTAATTGATTTTGAAATATTTGTAGAAGTTCAGGGAAGGTTTAAAAAGTTTAAAAGAAACCAACGAGTGAAACCGCCGGGTGCAGCTTGTTACAGATAAAAACAGTGCTCAAGTCACTATACGCGAATAAAGTACTTACCCAAAAAGCTGGCGACGTTACCTCGTTGAATAGCAA
Source organism: Alcis repandata (assembly GCA_949125135.1). Taxonomy (NCBI): domain Eukaryota; kingdom Metazoa; phylum Arthropoda; class Insecta; order Lepidoptera; family Geometridae; genus Alcis; species Alcis repandata. The sequence goes on along the minus strand of OX421221.1, from coordinate 8,422,979 downwards.
TACTAATTCTTTCGTCGAGGTAAGCACCAGCCTTTTGGTCGTTAAATCTTTCTATCTGCCGCATGGGAAGGTCGTTGAAGAGCGACCATGCGCTTAGACCCCAAGGACCTCAAGCCTCTACCCCAAAAGGCAGAAATATGTATCGATCTTCGAGGGATTCCTATTTTCGTCTCTCTTTCGCAAACGTATCAACGCAAGTGACATCCCATACCAGCGGCCTTCCGGGGCTTCATGGAATCAATTTTAATCTAATAATAATTATGATAACTAAGCCAAAATCATATTTAAGTACGCACACTTCTGAAATCACGAAATAGCTATCAGCTGTCTCATACATTTCTTAGAGACATTCTCCGAGGGAACAGCTGCTGGTTTTCCGCCATTTGCGAGTTTAGAAAAGTTCCGAAAAGTTTTCAAAAAGAACTTATATGTTTTCGGCTTTTTCCATCCCAGGCTTTTAACCTCGTATGAGCATTTAAATACATTTGAAAAATGCCGACAAACAAATTTAGACTCTTTGTTGTCGCATCAATGCCTAAATTATTCCGAGTTTTTTTGCTGACCATTGGTTCAAAATTAGAACAGCATCAAACTTATTCAAAACACATTAAATTTTTCATCTTGAGACGGGAAGAAACATCCAAAAAACGACAAAAAGAGTAAAATATGCTATGAAAGCAAAGTCATGCCGTTCTCAGAAGACGAATTCTTGGCGAGATAAAGGCTACTTCATCTACAAGAACAAGCCTAATGGCCTCTTAAATAAAAGAAAACGAGATATTAATCATCTATTTACTCGTATTGTAAATTATAATGCAATGTTCTGCTCGTCATTAGCCAATTTATCTTGGTGTGCGTGTGGGCGCCCACATAGATAATTACTGTAACGATGTAACTACGAGTAGCACTATCAAAGGATAACTACTGTAACAATATCTGGGACTGCACACTTGTGCTGTAAGCGTCAAAATTGAAGGATCCGCGGCCTTATCGGCTCACTACCGACGTTCGAGCATCGAACTTCAGCTTATTTTGTCAAGAATAGATAATACGTTTTTTTACGTCAACACACAAATTAGAACACTCGTATGGGTTCAAAATCATGAAGTTGGAAAATGAAAAGCCAGAGCGACTTCCTCTCGGGCTTGAGGGAAGCCAGATGGGCCAGATCCTTGGCTCTTGTGCTCAGAGTACGCACGAACTGAACTTTTTTTTTGTTTTTTTTTTTTTGCTTTTGAGAGACGAGACAAAAACAAAAGTTCAGTTGCAATATTTGACCTAAATAAACTCACCATGATAGTTAGTTAATAAAGGCTTGTAAAAAGTTTATAAGTATACAGGTTTATTCATAAAGGCTATGCTAAGTCGAAAAGAGCTCATAGTACTCAACATTATGAGCAACTTTTACTATGGGACCAACCCAGATTACGCAAAAAAAAACAGCTGTTCCATACATTTTGTCGAGTGTCATTGACATTTTTCTATGGAACAGCTGATTTTTTCTCTCTTGAATTTAGGGTCGGTCCTATAGCAAAACTTGTCCATAATGATGAGTACTATGAGTCCATTTCGGCTTAGCATACCTTTATGAATAACCCTGTATCATAAAATTTGGAAGCGCATGCAAAGTGATTGACTGAAAAAAATTAATCCATTAGTAGAGTAAGAGCGCGGGAGCGGAACATTTTCACAGCGAGAGCACTATTTTGATGGAAACGCCGCTGCTTTTATTGAGTTACGTTGCCGAGGAAAATGAAATTGTAAATCCGAGCAATAAATCCTATTTTCATTTCCGTTTATGAAAACCAGCTTATACGTTGAAAAATTCTAACATTCGATGTTTTGGTGCCAATATTTTTTACAATAATTAAAATAATAGTTCAAAACTCACGCGGATGAACCTATTTTTCTGAATATCTTATAAGTAATTGAAGTTACACAGGTATACCAAATTTCAGCTCAACCGGACATCGGGAATATTCGGGAAGTGGCTCAAAATTAATTACAAGATTAGACACCGCAAGTTACATAAAAGCTTTTAAAATTGTTTCGTTGTTAATCGAATAAAATTATAAGTCACGGGAATATTCACGTAAAATTAAGTCGTTTATTACGACTAGTTTCGATAACATTCGGTGATCGACAAACAAGAACAACAGAACCACAAACAAACTTTTTTAACAAAATGTGTCATAACCACGTTAGTTTCCATAGTCCTCCTATCCTACTTCCTACTAATATTATAAACGCGAAAGTTTGTGCGTATGTTTGTTGCTCTTTCACGTAAAAACGGCCGAACGGACTTACATGTAATTTGGAATTAAGGTTGTTCATAGGCTGGATTAACACATAGGCTATTTATCCCGGAAAACGCGGGTGAAACCGCAGGGCGCAGCTAGTGAAGTATATTTCCAAGAGGTTTGGTTTTCCATTAGTGCACATTTGGCAAGGAATTGAGATGCCCTGCTGATCTTCAGTACTGCCGTACGTGTATATCTAGGTTTAATATAATTTGATTGATTCATCTCTTTGGAATTCGTTGGAAGAACTCAGGCACTTAGGCACGTTCCATTTATCTTTTGCAGGTTGAATTTATGGATATTATTCTTGGGGCAGTCTCGTCAAATGGAATCATTTTTTGTATCTTTATTTGCACAGTTGAGTAACGACGAGATGAGGAATTCGTTAGTCTGGTGATAAGCGCCACTCTTTACGTATTACATTCAATACTATCGGACATCACATTAACCTAAATTAAGAAAAAAAAATAACATATTTCCGATCTTTGGTGTCGGAACCAAGACCTACTTTGGATCGCTGCGCCAGAAGAATAAGTAAGTAATTTTGATAAAATATGTAAAATATGATAATGATTTTAGTTTAAATTTAAACTCGGTTACTTATTTAAGCAAGTCTGTGATAAAACGCGGACTACAACCACTAACAACTAACAACTTATATCTCAGGGTGACGAGCGCAGTGCTGTGCCGCGCAGGGTCTTGAATTATGCGAGTTTAAAATTCTGGGTGGTGCAGACCTGTTATGGGCAAAAGTGACGTTTAACATCAGGCGAGCGATTTGCTCGTCTCGTCACTCAATTACATTAAAAAAAAAAAAAAACTTATTCGCGTAAAAAAAGATATTCGTAGTATACGAGTGTCACGTAGCCCTTTTCGAATAACGTGATAGACAACACAGGTCAGCATCAAATCAATTTTAATTATCTGGCTTGATACAATTAGATTTACATCTTAGATTTTATTAATGGCAAATTAACTGTTGTTTTGATTGCGACGCCAATTACATCGGATTATTAACCGACTTCCAAAAAGGAGACGGTTCTCAATTCGACTGTATGTTTTTTTTTGTGTGTATGTTACGCGATTACACCGTTAATTATGAACTATTTTTGATTATTGTTGTTTTTATTTCTGATAACAGACCAGGTAGGATTTTTTTTAAGTTACAAACTCGTCCTCCAAAGTTAATCTAACTAATTACTATGAGAACAGCCGAACAACGAACGTATAACCAGAAGATCGAACTTAATGATTTCGAAGCCGGATGAATGAACCATAATCCATATCGTGTGTTTTGACATAATACCACAGACCACAAGCACAATGGTAACATACAAAATAAACAAGTATTTAAAACGATAAAAAAAACTCCAATTAAAAAGGGCTGACGGTCTTGAAACGTCTCAACAGATTTATTGAATCATCGCTAAGAACACTCTCGATCAAAAAACTTTTCACACAAAAAAGACTAAATCAAACTCAGTCAATTTCATTAGAAACTACGATACCACAGACAGACACATATTAAATCCATACACGTTAAACTTATACCACCCTTCTTTTTGCATAGGAGGTTATAAACAGTGTGAATAACGAATTCTATAGATAGTTATAGGTTACAAAGTTATGTAAAAAAATATATTTTCACTTCACTTGCTCGTAAAGTCCTACTTTTTTACGCCCTGTGTAGGCGGCTTTTTATGCTCTTGTGCTGAAAACCAACCTCTCTGAATAAAAAAAAAATTACTTTTACGCCCTTGTGCGTAAAAGTCCACTTTAAGCACAACACGAAAAAGTAATTTCTTTTTAAAAAATAAAGCAAAGAGGTTCAGTTTGTAATACCTAAGTATTTTATGTATTCAGTTTACCCGGGTCTTTAATAATACCCATAGACCGTGATCGTGTCTTTCATAACACTAGAGTATTATTTAAGACCCAAATGCACTTTGTCGAATTTTAAATTTCGAATTCAAAACAAAAAAAAAAGTTAAAAAAATACAATGGCGGGGAAATGTTCATGTCGTTTTCTAGCACTTATTTAGTTGTTGGAATTTGCGAGATACTGAAATACTGAAAATTAAATATGTCATCAAGCGAAGATGAGACTAAATTAACTCCGAACACATTAATGGAAATAAATGCAAAGGAAGTTATTCAAAAAAACGACCACTCTGAATATTGAACATTGTTCTAACTTCAGTTTCAATTTTTATTAAACATAATTTAGTAATTATTACTGTTTTATTTCCTCGCAACTGAAGTGAAAAGCAGAGTGTATAACTCGGGCATAAAACCCATTTTATCCTCGACTCTATATCCGCCCTCGCCTTCGGCTCGGGCTAGCTAAACGTCTCGTATAAAATGGCTTGTTTTATGCCCTCGTTGTACAATCTACTATTTATTTAAAATTGACAAAACCAAGACGTTTACGTCACTACCTCCAAACTGCATGAAAAATTCTTAGTTCTAAACAGTGATTGACAAGGTGGAATGAATCCAAGATTTTGGGTAAAAGAGGAAGCAGTAACAACGCTACCAAGTTCTTGATTCATGCTACACAGCGTGAGAAAAGGAAAGAAACACTAGCTTAACTGCGGAGCTAGTTACGGAAAATTAATGGTAAGTGTCTTTTTTAACCATGGACGCGAATAAATTAAAAAAAAAAGCGGGGTGGTAAAATGAAATGGTAGAGTATTATAAGTATAACGTGTTTATATTTACTCGTATGTATCTGTCATTGGCATCGCAGCTAACATACACCTGAACCGATTTTGGTTTGGTTTTTTTGTTTGTAAGGTGGGAGAACAGCCGCTTCGCATTCTTGAGATGGCGGGTTCTGACCCCGACTCGTACTAATGAGTTGTTTTGAACTTATGTACGGATTTACATACCACTGGCTTTACGATGCAGGAAAATATCATGAGGAAACCTGCACACGTTCGGAGAAGAAATTAATGGCGTATGTGAATTCATCAATCCGTACTTGGCCAGCGTGGTGGAATATGGCCTAATTACCCTTCGAGGGTAGACCTGGATCCGAGCAGTGGGAGGATTAAAGGTTGAGAATGATGATGATGAAGGTGACTTTGTCGTAAGTGTTTTTAGCTATGATTAAGAAAAACGGTTTAGCCGTTACAAGACCGATACGTAGCGAGTATTCAATGGAAAAGTGTACCTCATTTACGCCTTTTAATGGCGCCCCTGTCGGGTGTAGATGGAGTACATTTTTCTATCGAATATTCGCTATGTAAGGTACGTCAGAAGTTATTCTAGGCCTACTGTTTCTGTTCGGGAATTAAATTTTAAATTCAATTATTTTTTTAAATCAGTTTGTAGTCTTAATGACTATGAAATAATTACACAGACACGATGCGATACGTATTTGTTTATTTACGTTTGATGCCGGTTGCGCAAGCGGCGTTGAGGCCATGACGTCATTAGGAACCTCGGGTGACGAGTGAGAGGTGAGCCAGTACTGGATTTATGTTATTGTTTCATATGCGAGCGCAGGTTAGAAATGTAGTAGAAATACACCCAAGGGAACAACTACAACATGCGCACTTGTCAGCCCAGAAAGGTGAGATACATTTTAAATCAAACAGTTGTTTGCATGATTATTATAATGGTAATTTATAAAAGGCAATTTTACTATTGATCAATAGTTTGCACACACGATTTTTATTTTACTATTCAACGGCAGCAGTCAAGAACTTTTATATTGTTACCACAACCAAAAAACTAAACTAAACTAAACTAACTAAACTAAACTGAACCATTTCTGAATAAATTATATCAGAACATAATGAATAACTAACGAGTCAGAGCTACTGAAATAAAGAAACCCGACACATTCGCGCCGTAAGCCGCAACTACCGTGAAGTCATTTCCGTTGTCTGCGGCCACGATCTCGGGAGCTCATTTTCGCGCAGCTCGGATCGGTATCACGAAAAGTAATATTGTTAATTGCACAGTAACCGTAAGCATACTGAGTTATCAAACGACAGCATTACGGTAGATAAACAAAACAAAAACACTGTCGACGCAGCGAGCGTGGGTGACATAAACAAGCGGACCTTTCAGCAGCCAGTCGGCGAGGAACGCCTTCCACGCGCGATCGACCGCCTCGAACTCCTTGATGAGATCGATGGAGTAGACGGTCTCCTCGTCTTCTGCGACGGCTAGCGCGGGGTTGTCGGAGAAGTAGTGTAGGCGCAGCATGCGCGGGGCCCGGGCGGCGCATCGCCCGTTGGCCGCCTCTCGGTGCGGCCCACCGCGCACCGCGCCGACCACGGCTAACTGCTAATTATACGCGCCTGCGCCGGCACCGTACTCGCCCGAGACGCGCGACGAACTTGACACCGCGCCGCTGCCGCCGCCGCGCCGCCACCGGCCGCCGCTTGGCCGTCTGCCTGTACCGGTTCACGCCCACACACCTCCGCCGGTGCGAAGAGGAGGACTAACGATATAATCATGCGCACTGCTCTCACTCCGTTTTGCACGTAAATTCGGCATCACATCCCAAATTTTCAAATTTCATTTCTCCAGGCAAATATTTGGATTCCAAACACATCGCGATAAAAGACATTTTCTTGAAGTTTATTTTGGTTTATATTTGTTTGGACGGTGTTTTTTTTTTTTTTGATTGACAAATGAGGCAAACCTTAACAGCAATACGCGTCAAGACCAAAAAAAAATCTTTACGTAGTTTCTTTAAGTAACGTGAGCTAAAGTCAAAGGTCATACGAAACATTCATGGAAAATACTTACGAGCTCAAATTCTCACTTATCAGGAGGCTGAGCGATAACATTTTTTGTTTACGAGTACCGAACGTGACACATTTACCTACCTATAACGCAAATTCATAGGCAAATTCAATCAGAAGTGTAGGTACCAAAATACAGCTCAACTCAATTCATTAACAAAACAAAAACAGTCTAATTTGCAGTATATATAACTACTGCCTCATCATAGAGGGAGAGATACTCGTAGAAGGAAAAAAACCCCTTAAGACCAAGGCAAGCATTAAACCGGGTAAAAGAGAAGGCAGATGTTATGTCGTACAAAAACAATTTTATCAAAGAAGAAGCACATCAGGTTGTAAACTAGTGTCAGGTAGTAAATGCTTGAATACTCTAGCAGTGGGCAAACGTAGCCCAATCTCCCCGCGCCGGTCTATGTTTAGACTAGGGCGCATTCAATTGCGGTAGACCCAGTCGTCCGTTGATCCGCACTATTTTTGTCTTTTTGGCGGTAAATTCTTGGATCTTCACATCTTTGGACATCGATTAATTTTCAATAAATCGCAGAGCCGATTAGAGATACGCTCGGTCTATTCCGGTCCAGCTGTAGAAGACTGGTCGAAAGATATGAAATTGTTGTCAACTGTTGTACCTACTATTTAGTTTATATTTACTTTGACACTAAAATTATCTGCATATTTTTTGTTACAAGATTTGAGAAAAAGATGCCATTATTATAGAGTTTAGTTTAGAAAAATTACTACGTTATTCAAAATATTTTAGGAAAGTTTTGGGTGGTTCATAGTAAAAGCGTAAGACTCGGACTTACTTTGTGCCTACGTAGAGTTTGTATTATCTATTCTGTGGCAGTGGGCGGAACATGCTGATGATGATGACTCACGTAGACTCAAACAGATGTGTATAAAGTACTCGTAAATGACTGTTAACGATTACTATTATATCTCTGAACATATCTGAGCACTAGTGGGTATTCCCAAAGGCGAATTCCGAACATCGTGTATTTCATCGGATGTCAGAAGACATAATTGGAACAAACATTGTTAGTGGCAAGCAGGTGTTACGAGTGCGTAGGTCTCAAACGACCGTATCTTTGATAAACGGCACTAATTAACAACTACGATACTTGGCTGTGTTTACTATTGACGATAATGGAACTATTTTGATAAATAATCTATTTAAGAACGCAAAAAATCTATTTTTAAACTAAACTGTAAACTTTATTTTTAAATATTTATTACATTTTATTGCGTTGTCATTGAAGTTACATAGGTATACCAAATTTCAGCTCAACCGGACATCGGAAAGTGGGTCACATTTCAGTTGCAAAATTGGACCTACATAAACAAAGTAACACAAATTGCAAGTTGAAATTTGTAAATATTGGGATACGCATCGTAACTACGCACCCACTACCCGCACTTCATAGAAATACACTTCTATAATTATTATCGTATTTAATAATAACCTAGTCTTAATGTAATCTTGGCTACTAAGAAACAAGTCAGCGCGAGTGAATGAATGAGCCGAAGTTTGAAGGCATTATTTGACAGATCTAGACGAACTAAAAATACATCTGTCCTTGTCATTGCAACCTATTAGACAAGGACATCAATACTTTTAGAAAAATTAGATCTGTCAACCAAAGCCTTCAAACTAGGGCCCATTGAACTTGTAATCAGTTCGTACGTTCTCATTATTTTCTTTCACCACAGAATGATCAATGAATGCAAACATTAAAAACAATCCCATACTTAATTAAAAATGAATTATTTTGCAAAGGGCAGAAGTTTAATTAATATAAAAGATTTTGAGGAAAGGAAGTTTCCTAGTCATATTAATTACTCCCGTCGCGCGTAGCCGTATTCTCGAGCCGAAGCGAGAGAACTTCAACGAAACCGTTTCATTCGAGAGACTCTAAAAATAAAAGCTGCTTTCCTTAAAGATACTTAATAAGTATTTAGCAAACACAAATTTAACACAAAAAGTAGTACCCATTGTAAAGAATTTTTTCTGAATTCGTAAGTGCACAATCATGTTTTCTTATCGGGCTTTGTCCAACTCTCACGATACTAAACATAAATGAAGAACTGTTTTATTTATAAAGAAAACTGTTTCGTTTACACTTTATATGTGCACTGTTGAGAGTGACTGCTGTCTACACTCTATCCATGACCGATAGAAAAACTTGCCGCTGATTAAGCGATAATCCTTTATCACCGGATATCAAAGCAATCGAAGTTGTATTATTAGCTAACCGACCTTGCTCCGCAAGATAAAGCATTATAACATTTCGATAATGTTATGTTAATCTCTCCGCAGTTGTTAAAACGTTCCCGAAACAGAATAGGTACTTGCTTTGGAACAAATTGCCCTGTTCCGAGATTCGTACTACGCTGGCCCAAGGTATTAAAATTAAAACATTGGATATTAAGTACTAGTCGGAATCAAATTTAATTATCATAGGATTTAGACTGCTAGTTCTGCAATCTAAATTAGGCATTATTAATTTAGGCATTAGTAATGACATTGACATTAAATTAGTTTGTCGGTATATTTCTCAAATTAGTATAATTAACCTGTGGCTACTTTTTTCGTATCGGCTAGAATAAAACCTAAAGGAAATAGGAAACAACAAATAAGTACAATTATTTGCACAGACGTCATTATTAATATCAAATATATCACGGCTTATAAAATTTACGAGATAAAGGCAACCAAGTTAATAGGGAAACAAACAAAATGTTTGGAAAACAACAGCTACAAATTCGGTCGGTGTTGAAGAGGAAATTTTATTTATTTCTTAATGAACTAGCTGCGCCCCGCAGTTACACCCGTGTTTCCGGGATAAAATAGCCTATGTGTTAATCCAGACCATGAACAACCTTCATTCCAAATTTCATGTGAATCCCTTCAGCCGTTTTTACGTGAAAGAGCCACAAACATACTCACAAACTTTCGCGTCTATAATATTAGTAGGATACAGTAGCCTCAAATGAGCGTGTCCAGTACACAACACACACTCGCAAGGTTTCTTTGTTGTTGACAGACGATCAGCGCAATCTGCCACAGGAAATCATGCTATACAAATATGATCCTCATACGGCACACATTTGATGTCAAAGACCGTCGGGGCCGAAGCGGGTTCTGATTGAATCAACCTTTTCCTTTGCCACAAGATGACCCGGCGATGTATTCCGTCTATACATTCTGAGCTGCTGTCCTGTATCTTATAAATCCGATTTGTTAACTTAAACGTCGTTATTCGGGCCGGAAAGCAAAGTTAAGAGCATTAAGACCGTGTTTACAATATGCGCCGTCGCGCAAAATCAATTTGTGTAGAATTTGTGTAGAAAATCAACGTGAGAATTATTTTGAGACATAAATCTATCTTCCTATGTTTATATCTATTGACTCACTGACAGACAACGCACAGATGAACTTTGTAGGGTGTGTTTGTCTTAATGAGTAAACGTGTACTAGTGAAATAGGGTATAAAAAGTTTGTATGGACAATCATTGTTTTTTGATGCCACAGTTTTGAAACTTTAATGTTGGCTTGAGAGAATTTGTTTTGATGCTACGTCAATAAAACTACAGATGTGTTAAACTTAGGGTGGGTCCACATTCCCCGGGAAAAATCCGAAACCTACGAAAAGTCCATGCATGCATCCATGAGGTGGAACTGCTAAATATCTCTAAAACTGCCATCAGCCATGCCATGCCATGTCATGTCTTGCCATCAGGCGAGATGGCGGTCAAACGCAAGCTGAATAAAAAAATATATATATTTTTACTAGTTCCAACTAAAAATTCACCAAAATCTGCCCTTTTTGGGAAAATTGACAAAAAATATGGCCGCCATACAAACTTTGTGGGTCTGTATCTCCGAAACGATTAAAGAGGGGTGGGGTGTGTAAGGTGTGTTTGACCAAATGTTATAGGGGTTTGCGAGGGCTACTTCATTAAAATAGAAAGAGAATATACTAGAGAGCTCTGACCACTCAGCGGATGAATCTATCTGCGGATCTGGCTTCGAGCTTGTCAATGTCAACACGAGATGCGTGGGCGAACGCTACAGGTCTTGACGGGGGTTAGGTAAGATAAACTTAGCTTTTATTTATTTAAATTATTATACGTGAATGACAGTCTTTTCTGGCTCATTTATTTGTTCGGGTACTGTACCTACTGCACTACTCAGTGTCGAAACAGCGTGTGCTATAGTATAATATTCCCTTTCTACCGCTATTTACGTCCATTATTGAGCTCAACCAAGTCGAAGTATAACGAATCCAAAATCTTTATCTACAGTTTATTATTCTAAAGCGTTTGACAGTTCAGTCCGCATTGTCTTGTTCGGTTGTCGTAAGAACGTAACTTTTGCAGAATATCTTTGATTAGTGGCACAGTCCGTCGTCTTAAAAATCATTCTGTATTATATAGAAATACTAGCTGACTCGACAGACGTTGTCCTGTCAAAAGCCATTGCGTAACTATAGCAACCGTAGTATGTTGATGCTAACCGTAACTATAGCAACCGTAGTATGTTGATGCTAACTTAAATTTTAAATTTTCTAATTTTCATGTTTTTTTACTATAAATTGAGATGTGAGCTATCCTATCTCCTAAGTTAGATCGAACTGCACCCGGTGTGCAAATTTGATTGAAATCGGTTAAGTGGTTTAGGAGTCCATTGAGGACAAACATTGTGACACGAGATTTATATATACATATTAAGATGACTAGATGTTAGGCATATTATTAAAGTTATTTTGTGATTAACATGATAACATCAACATTTTATGATGTCAATTTTGTGACCAAACATTTAAAGCATAGCTAAATATTTTTTACTCATTTTGACTTCGTTTCTTTTTATTTTCACACTAGCTGACCCCCGGCGGTTTCACCAGCTGTTTTTTTTTTTACTTTTAAACCTTCCCTGTAGTAGAGCAAACAAAACAAAAACCAACAACAAAGATCGGATCAATTTCTGAACACACATAAATATTTGACAACCTAGTGACACTATTTTTTATTTCTAAAAAGACAAAAGAGTTCGGACATCCCGAGTTAACCGTACCAAACATCAAATGTTTCAAAGGTAGGAACAGTTTGTATTGGAAAATTAAATTGTTGATTTTAATATTTTTCTTTACTTTTTATTAATGTTTCTCACCGTTTAAACCTTCCCTGAAATTTTACAAATATATTTCAAGATCAAAATTAGCGAAATCGGTCCAGCCGTTCTCGAGTTTTAGCGAGACTAACGAAAAGCGATTCATTTTTATATAATAACATAAGAAGAAGAAGATAGAAGGTTATTTATTATATCTACGTGCCGCCAGCGATTCTTCTCTACAACTGAAGACGTACCTACCAATTTAATTTTTCGATATTTTTGTCACTGTGACAACTGTGGACGATAAAATATGGCATCCCCATTTGTCACCAGTGATGACAACTGGGACGAATTCTAACAATTCTTGAATGTCACCACTAGGGACGTAGAAGGGGGTGACAACTGGAAATGGCCCATTAAGGATAACCTTAATTAGACCTTTGGCATCGTGTAATTACCACATAGTGAGAATTGGCTACGAATTTGATACTTTAACTCAATCAATTACACACATCGTTTTACGCTTTTAAAATAATGATGTACCTACATTGCGCTGTAAGTTTAGTCGATATTTGTAAATTGCAATCCACGGGGTACTCGTACATATCGCTAGATGTACTCTGCGGTAGCTGCGGATACAGCCACTAGATGTCATTATTAAGTTGATTTGTGCTAACGTATTACGAGAATCCAAATGATAAACATCAAACAAAAAGACGGATAATGTTGACGGATGATACCATAAATCATGGTACAAAAACATTATTAGACCATTATTTTATTAGACCATGCTAAAAATTGATGTGTGGGGGATCTGACAGATCGAAATAAAAAAAAACAACTCTATTTTTTGTACAGTTGTTTTTTCCTGTCCTTCAATCGGGATCCTTCAAACATATCCTTCTTTGAATTGAGTTCGTGACCCACATACGCTTGTGCAATCTCTTTTCTTTTGTAATTGAGGCAGAATGATAAATGCAGAACTTGCAAACTTACACTTTGCAACTTGCACTGTCAGAGTCAGGCATTAGTTATCATTATTAGGTCAAAAGAAGGTTAAGTTAATTTTATCCCGGAAAATCAACGGTTCCTGAAGAAAAGTCCACACGGGCGAAGCCGTGGACAGAAGCTAGTGTTTTAATAATGAAAATGTTTCCAAAATAATTTTCAAAATCACCCTCACTAATTTTATTCATTAAAAATATCGCATATTGAATTCACATTTCGGTCCTTGAAAAAAAAAAGATAAAAAGTAACCCAGAAAAGTAGAAAAATGTACCTCAATGTACCCTTGATATCTGTAGTAAATCGTATTTTCTTTTATAAAATCGAAGAACAACCAATGCTGTAAAACGCTAATGATTAAAATACACAAACCATGAAAACTTTGTATAAAACGGCTTTAAAATAACGCTATGACGTCATTTCATGTATGAAACTTTCAAAAATAGAATTTATTGTATTAACTAGGGTTTGATGGCACGATTTCATTGGAAGCAAATTGTATTTACAAGGGGCGGCTGAATGCAGCGCTGCAGCGAGTATTTGACAGAGATTACATTTTCGTGGACATGTTGCGAACATGACGTAAAGAACAGATTGATTTATACAGGGTTATTCATAAAGGGTATGCTAAGCTGAAAAGGGCTTATAGTACTCATCATTATAAACTACTTTTAGTATGGGACCAACCCAGAATTCGAAACACGGCTTCATCTGCGCGTTGATGATAATTGGCGACGATGGTTATGAAGTCTGCTTTTTTACCTTATAACGTGTATCTATGCAAAATTTTATAATGTTTGGTAAAGTATTTACGTAAGGCGTAACAAACAAAGGAACAAACGAACGAATGAGCAAATTAACAAACGACCAAACAAACAAACAATCAAACAAATTAATATATGGGTATCGTAATGGACTCACCCAAATCTGAGAGGCTGACTTTTTCCAAAAATGGGTCCGCAACGGGAAGCTGCAACAAATATTTATTATTAAAAAACATGCGTATTATATGCAAACTATGAAAAAGGGGTAAGACATAAAGGGGTGTGTGAACATGTCATGAGGATTTAGGTCTCAGTAATCACGACCTCAAAGCAATATTTTTTATAGTCTCACGTTTTCCGACTAACTTGTCTACGCAAGAATGTATTTTTGTAGTACCTATAATGCGGGGTACCGTTTTTATTCCGCTAGAACAAAACTGACCTATCACGTAACAATTAATCAATATTAAAAAAAAACCCGGACTAGAAAAGAGCTGTATATCTTAAATGGCCAAAACGATTCCTTGAATCATAGCTAATAAAACAAAGAAACAAACAAACCTCTCAAACAAAGAAGTTAATCTTAAAAATATTTTTAAAAACTAGCTTTTATTACATTGTCTTTGGATTTACACGCGTACTCGTATACCAAATTTCAGTTCAATCTGACATCGGGAAGTGATTCAAAATTGGGTTGCAAGATTCCACCCCAACAAACAGTTACATAATGTTACATACTACATATACAGGGTTATTCATAAAGGGTATGCTAAGCTGAAAAGGGCTCATAGTACTCATCATTATGAACAACTTTTACTATGGGAACAACCCGAAATTCGCGAAAAAAAAATCAGCTGTTCCATACATTTTGTCGAGTGTCATTGATATTTTTCTATGGAACAGCTGATTGTTTTTTTTGCGAATTTCGGGTTGGCCCCATAGTAAAAGTTGTTCATAATGATGAAGTATACTATAAGCCCTTTTCGGCTTAGCATACCCTTTATGAATAACCCTATATACATTGTCAGTTAAATAAAAGCTTTTAATAAAAAAGTAGATCAAATCCTATCAGGCGTTTGGAAGCTACGATGCCACAGACAGACGCACAACTCACGTCAAACTTATAGCACTCCTGTTTTTGCGTCGGGGATTAAAAAATTGTGGACATTTATCGCGTCGCGCGAGTTTATTGCAGCAGTTTTATGTTTTTCAGTAGCCAGCTGTTTACTTTCTGCATCCGTGCCGATCGCAATTTCCCTGATGAGTTTTCCTGTTTGATAGGCTTCAATAAAGCGTTTTTTGACAACAAACTACTTCTCTTAAAATAGGTATCGTATATTTCAATTTATTTCAATTTGGGTTGAAGCATAAGTATATTTATACCCAATTGCAATTAATTAACGAACGTAAGCAGATGTTTGATTTGTTATGACGTTTTAATTGAGTTCTTGGTACTACATTTATAACTTTTTAATCACATTCAAAATTTCGGATTCGAATTGCAAAGCTGGAACAATTTTAAATATCTACCTAAGTTCCTACACCCAGCAACGGGATAATAAAGTATGTTAAAGATAATGTTGACGAAGCATTCAGGCATATGCTATTTAGCCTAAATACGAGTATGTTTTGGAGAAAAAGTATTCATAAATTTTAAGAAAAAGGATTCTGGTTATAACATGATATATAATTAGCTAAAATCGCGAAATCAGATACATTCTAATCATTGCCAATGTTAAGCACCGTCTTCGGATAATTGACCACAAGTGGCATAATTATACAAATTACACAACTTAGCGCTATCTAGGTTCATATGGCAAGTTAAATTTAGTCCCCGGTTGTTTGTTCTATAACGACCACTGCCAAGCAATTTCAAAAGCCCTCAAGCGGCTAACAACTCTGAAGAGGCACCAAGGCACCCCACTCTGCCTAGACTTCCGAACGAACCACCTAATTTAATCCGTACGGGCGGGACGGCAGCGGATCCGCATTGTATTTGCCGCTAATTGCCGGTCTTACGTTTTTGCGGTTTCATAAAAAATCCGACAGGAATAAATGTTGCAGGATGGCTCTCTACTACAACGGGCTACGATTTTTTATTGACCCACCGAAGCGTAATAGGATAAAGCGATATGTATGTTTGTGTATTTGTTAATATCTACGATCTTGTTGATCTTCATGAAATAGTTAAGTTGTTCATACAAACACAATTTTTAAGTTGAAAATGTGCAAAATCGGTCAATGGGTTGTTAAAAATTATAGGGGTCACGAGTTCTCATTTCGAAGCAAACTACTAAGTAATAATTGCAGTTATGGTCCTTGCTGTAAGATTTGCTGCTTCGTAACAAGAAGTGTTTGTCTGAAGTTGCTTTAGAATCTAATACTACTCCCCGACTAATATTAATGTGAAAGTTTGTATGTTTGGATGGTTAGATGTTTGTAACTCAATCACGCAAAGACGGTACGCTGATTTAGATGAAATATGGTATACAATCTAAAGCCCCGAATAAGCACTTATATACTTTTTTTTATTAATCGATAGGCTTGCATTTGACCGACATCTCGCCTGATAGTAAGCAGTGACGTCTCCGATGGAGCACGCTGGCCTAAAAGAAACCAAACTTTTGGTCCACTAAAATTTAGCAGTTCCAGTACTGTGCACTTGTGCAGGTGAAATCGCGACGCGCTACTAGCTACGCGTAAATAAAGCTGCTAATTAACAAGAACATTATTTTTACAAAACAAAAAACAAAAACCGACTTCAAAAGACCGACTATTGAGTTATTCATCTATTTGTCGCGCACGTACTTAATGCAAATTTAAGACTTATATGGTTTTCTCATGGATACCATTATCAGAACTGGACTAAATTGAAATAGGACCAAATGGGAAGCGTCAGCTTTCTAATAAAAAAAGAATCATCAAAATCGATTCACCCAGTCAAAAGTTATGAGGTAACAAACATTAAAAAAAAAAATAAAAAATAAAAAAAAAACATACAGTCGAATTGATAACCTCCTCCTTTTTTGAAGTCGGTTAAAAATTTATTGGAAAGCAATTTTTCCGTTCGAACGTTTCCATAGAAAATATTTTTCCAATAGAGCTTGAATTTAATAATTTGTGTCGAGCCCCAACTGCGTCACAAAGGCGGTTTAATTAACGGTAACGCCCGCGGCAGAGCGGTCGGGTGACAATTTTAAACTTAATGGAACGTTGTAAAAATAAAATTGTTGTTATCTATTCTAATATTATAAAGAGGAAAGATTAGTATTTTTGTATTTTTGGATGTTTGTGTGGAATAAACTCAAAAACTACTGATCCGATTTCAAAAATTCTTTCACCATTCGAATGCTACATTATCCCAAAGTAACATAGGCTTTATATTTTTTTTTTATCCACAGCGAAGCGTGGCAGGGGGAACAGCTAGTATTATATATATCGCTTATTTACTCAACTGTGGTGAAGCGGAAAAAGTGAGGTTATGTGTATGACCTGTACTAATGTGTGTTTCTCCGTCCTTGTTTTCCGTCGTAACTACTCGTATAAAACGGCTGGTTTTTTGATAAACGATGTGTAGTTAGATTCGTCTTTAATGCGCGATTGATATTACTTTTATGAATATCACTCATATTTTATGTGTATTCTATTATAGATATTATAGGTATTGCAATAATAAAAATCTAATTGGCCGAATTTTGGTGTCAAAACGTTTCTTTTTTCGGTAGGGATAGTTTTTAAACTTTTTACTAGTTCAATGGTCATTTCATTTTGTACTAAAAAACGGCAGTACACTCATCCAACTACGCAATGCCGAAATTAGCTAATTGCATTACCATTGATTGACCTGTCGCGTTGTCGTGCCGCTGGTGGAGATTATAATTATTTAAGTACATTCATTTTCATGCTTGCATAATAATTATCATTAAAATTAATAATCTTTATGCCCATTGAATTGGTAGGTAATTTTAAACTGTTGATTAATCCTCGATTGAATAGTCTCAGTCAGTTCTTTCATACCACTGACTTTAGGGTGATGGAAAAACATCGTGAGGAAATATGCATACGTCCGGGAAAAAAAATAATCTCGTATGTGAATGCACCAACCACACTAGGTCAGCATTGTGGACCATGGCGTAATTACCTTCGAGGGTACACCTGTATCCCAGCAGTGGGTTGATTAAAGAATGATTAGAAGTTAAGTTTGGAGTCCCAGTCAGGGTTTTTTTTTTATTCCGTGATAAGCTTGCGTTTGACCGCCATCTCGTGTGATGATTATAACGATGGTGAATTTTGTACAAATAACGTTTCACACTGTATTACACAAATATACGAGGCTAGGCACATGCCCTAAATTATTATTTCATCAACTGAATTGAGCCCAAAACGTTTCAACGTCCACCGCTCTAAAACGGCCGCAATGGCTGGCAAACCACAAAATGGCTACTAACTGTGCAATTCATCATAATATGTATTGAATCTCGCTATACATCCGTTGGGCAGCTTTCAATGGATTGAATCATTATGATTCACTAAATTAATACCATTTCACGAAATTATGCAGAACTAGCAACGCCCCATGGTTTCAACTCCGTTTTCCGGGATAAAAATTTGATATGAATTCGTTTAGCCGTTTTTCGTGATTGAGTAACAAACATACTTTCACATTTATGATATTATAGTAGAATTTCCAATGATCAGCCAGGAATTATTGTTATGTATCGCTTTCTGAGGAATCGCGTAAAGCTTTTATTTTGGACCTTCGGATTCGTCCGGCCTCGACCGGTGTAAAGTGTTCGTTCGGGGATCTCCTCCTTGTGCAGGAAGATAGAGTTTCGGTTTTAAAGTGGTCCTTGTTACCAAGTCAAGACGCTGATGTAATGCAATGAACGCTCGATCGCTCGCTCGACGCTCGGGGAGATGTAATGTGAAGCAAAGTTTACTAGGCTTACCCCTCGAGAGTCCCTGAACAGTATGGCCGCATGATGTGGATCGACACAAGCGTCTGAAGCTCGATGTCGCAGCACCACATTTCCAAGAGACGATCGACGCTTCTCCGCTTCTTGAGAAGCCGCTCGCCGAATATGTGCTCCTGTAACAAAACATTCAATATACTGATTGGCCTTGTCACATAAGGTTGGCAAAAACAGTGTTAGACCACAAGTTTCTGTAATTACTTCTCAGTGCAAGCCGAAATTGGATCGCCTCGCTCAGTCAGCTAGAGAAAAAGCGAGACAAAAGACAACGTAATCCAATTCAGGCATGACTTAAGGTAAGAGCTCATGGTACCTACCCCATTGGTGGACTAGGTCTTTGACCTATGTACACTGTACAGTTGTACAATAGTACATATGCAATTATGCACCAGTAGGTACATATGTAACCGGAAATATTATGATAAACTCGGTATTAAATACAATACAACGGTCACATTGTGAAAACAACAGAATACTATGAACTCTGCTTCCTTTTACTACCATTTGAAACGTCAAATATAGCTGTCAGCCTTTGTACTAAATGAAAATATTGGTAGAAAATGTTTTCGTGCTTTTCACAATATTTTACGGTTGCTGTCAAAAGCATTCATGGAGTAGCCGGATATTAAAGCGCGGTTAAATTAAATTCTATAAACTATCCGCTAGGAGATATTTTATAGCTCATGACGAGCAAAACTGCAATTTGATTTACTAGGTCAGAGCGAAAAAATCCTAGAGCGAAATGTTAATTTAACTGAATAGTTTTCGGTTCATATTGAGATTCTAGCGAAGAGTTTGTAAAACTAGTGAAGTTTGGCGAGGAGATATTTGATAGCCGATTGAAGCCATGACAGTGTGTGTAAACTTTGTAGCTAAACTTAATAGTTCTAAATCAAACACCAAAGGCTTTCCTAGTTTAATCTTCAATGTAGTGAGTTAGTGACTCAGCCGGGATGACCGCCGTGCGCGATAAGTTTGGTAACCGCTACCACCAACCACTAGCTAAAAGCTCGTCGGTCTGACCGCGCTCTTATGTATTGTTTACAATTTCAGCCACATTTAGGTAATGTGTGACTAAAGTACTATCTTCATCATTGTTTCCTGGTAAATCTTGTTCTAATAAAAACCGAGGTTAACCCTTTATGCGCCAGTTGAATTGATTTCTGCACAAAAGACCGACGATGTCACAATTGGCCAATAATGCACTGAGAACATACGCATTGAATGCAATGGGCGTAAAGCGGCCTAGAACTACAATTGACCAAACCATACGTTTCACACAGAAGTACCTTAAAAACAAAGGCACGTTTAATCCGTAGTAATTACCACTAGTAACTCCGCGAAGCGTAACCTCGCGAACATTTCTTTGCGACAATTAGTATTTTATCCTGACAACCTCTTGACTGATTTTACTCATATTCGAAATTCTTGTGGTAGAAGAGGTAGAATTGAATTCCAAATATTTCTGCAAAGTTTTATCAAAATCGGCCAGTAGCTGGCGCTGCAACAAATTTCCTCCTTTTTGAGGGATACCCCCAATCAAAAAATCCACACGACAAAAAAAAATTATAAAATCGTATACCAAGTTTCATCGAGATTCGTTAAAAAATAAGTCCTGTACGCGAGTAACAGCAAACAAACAAACATCCGGACAGATGAAAGAAACTTTTGCCAGTTGTTGCAGAGACGCTTCGCTCGCTCGGTCAATAACGAGGTAAAATTTTTATAAATGTTTGTTTGTAGTGGTAATACCCGAAACTACAAGTCCGATTAAAAAAAATACGAATGGAAAGCTACAATACCCCCGAGTGCTTTAGCCTATGTTTTATACTCCCAAATCTGCGAGGCCGAAGCCGGAACAGCGCCGAGTTTGAAGTTTAAAGTTTCGAGCATCAGCTAGTTTTGCATGTTTTTAAAAATGCTTCAACGTTGCAGAATTGCCCTCGTAATCTTTAACTCGTGAAACGATTCATCGAAACAAAATCAAAATTATTTAGTAAAACCCCAAACAGAAAATTGTTATATAATTTATTTGTATAATTTTTGATTATATTGATTATATTTTGATTTAACTTTTGATTATATTGTATAATTTTTCTATGCCTGAAGTTTTTCGGCATCGTATGCAATGTCCAACATTCTAATTAGAGACACCCACAAGTTTATAGGTCATGACCTCTTTCTGGAATATCCTAAAGTATAATTAGATGTCAAAAGGTACGAGGACCGTGTAACATGGCTCTTTTTGTGATTTAGTATAGAAAATTTCAGAAATAGTAGTACTGATCGCATATTAGAACCAAAGATGGTACTACGAGTATATAGGGCTATCCATAAAGGGTAAGCTAAGCCGAAAAGGGCTCATAGTACTCATCATTTTGAACAACTTTTACAATGGGACCAACCCTGAATTCACGAAAAAAAACAGCTGTTCCATACATTTTATCGAGTGTCATTGACATTTTTCTGTGGAACAGCAGATTTCTTTTCGGGAATTTCGAGTTGGTCCCATATTAAAAGTTATTCATAATGATGAGTACAATGAGCCCTTTTCGGCTTAGCATACCCTTTATGAATAACCCTGTATATACATAGTTGTGTAACTTGTGCCATCAAAGGCACAAGATATTACTGATATAAAAGCAAGAATTGTTGTATGGCACGATCTTTTACCTACAATACCTACATGATAATATTCCGACAGATTTTTACAATGAAAACGGCGTCGATTTGTTTTTTACTTACTTTTAGGTTTTTACCACTATTCAGTTTTGCGTTTCATACAATCCCGCTATGAAACTGAAAGACAAATAGGCGAACCGAATGTAGGCGAATAACATTTCACTACCAGTGATTCGTAAACAAAAACGTTTCCGGAAAACTCGGAAAAACACGTCCATAGATGACATATAGCTAGCACTCTCTGTATAGCAAACAGACATCGTAGAGCCGTTTTCGAGCTTTCAAATACGAGTATTTATATTTCCTTACTTCGTTCGTTTAATAGTATTAGATAGATATCGCGAAGGGAACGCCATTTTAAACGAACACATGAAGGTTGAAGGTAATTAACTTAAAATGTTACAGCACTGCAACGTCAATAGCCGATGAAAATGTTGTCTGTGCTGAACGACGACTAATTTCATGAAACTTCAGGAGCTCTAGTCGTCGGTTGCCGGAACCGGAAACGGAAGCTCTGCTTCGCGGCAGGTTGCCAGCCGGCAATCAATGCAATTAACTGCATACACTCATTTTTATAAAAATCCAACTGTAAAATGATAAAATGTAGTGTTTGGCAAAGACTAATTTTACGAAACTCAAATATCTTCTTCTTGTCATCATGTAATAACAAAAAAATTCAAGCCGTTGCCGTAAGAAATTTAAAATACAAACTTACCAAACCATTGCTCTGTCTCGGCAGTCGGATAAACGATAGACTAAAATAGGATCACTATCGCCAAGTCCATCCTTTGTCAGGTCTATTATGATTATATCAAAGAATCGATTTTCTCGTTAGAAACACTTCTCGAGCTAATATGAGTCTATGAGGACTTTAATAGGGTTAGTTGGATAAGTGGATAATGTATTTAAATATCTTCAAGCTTACTTTTTATTTCGTTATATTTACGATCGCAAAAGCGATACAAATGAATTGAATGCTGACTGCAGTGAATAGATATGAAAACCGGAATAAGCATTTCGAGGACCAAATCATGAAATTATTATCATAAAATAGTCACTTTAGGATACTGGGTCCAAGTATGAATGCTTTGTTTCATATGCAACCTCATTGCTGGGATACAGGTCTACCCTTGAAAGGTGATTAGGCCGTATACCACCACGCTGGCCAAGTGCGGATTGGTGGATTCACATACGCCATTAAATTTCTTCTCCGGACATATGCAGGTTTCCTCACGATGTTTTCCTTCACCGAAAAGCCAGTGGATGCTTTGTTTGACAGATCTAAATTAACTAATATATATCTGTCTTTGGCATTGCAACCTATTAGACAAGGACATCAGTATTTTTAGGAAAATTAGATTAGTCAACTGAAGCCTTCAAGGGCTCATTGTTAAATTAAGAATGAAGCAATGGTTGTCTTACTATAGAAACTAACGTGATTTTCACACATTTTTGTTTTTGTTGTTGTCTTGTTGCCAAGCAAGACGACACTGCGAGCGCGTCACACTTGTAAACTCACCTGATGGAGGTCACCAAATGTGACCGAAACTAGTCGTAGTAGACGACTTAATTTTTACGTGAGTATTCCTGTGTTATATCAAAATAATGGTTGTTGCTTATTTTATCGACAATTCAATTGCAATTAACGAGTGATTTTGCAACACTTATACTTAAATAACTATAGCATGATAGTATGGAAAGTAACGTAATTTTGACACATTTTAACCGACTACAAAAAAGGAGGAGTTTATCAATTCGACTGTATGTTTTTTTTCAATTTTTTTTTTATGTTTGTTACCTCATAACTTTTGACTGGATGAATCGATTTTGATGATTCTTTTTTTATTAGAAAGCTGACGCTTCCCATTTGGTCCCATTTCAATTTAGTCCAGTTCTGATAATGGTATCCATGAGAAAACCATATAAGGCTTAAATTTGCATTAAGTACGTGCGCGACAAATAGATGAATAACTCAATTAATAGTCGGTCTTTTGAAGTCGGTTTTTGTTTTTTGTTTTGTAAAAATTATGTTCTTGTGTTATAATTAACACGGGAATACTCACGTAAAATTAAGTCGTTGACAGCCGAGACGCAACCGCGAACGCGTCACGTTTGTAACTCACCTGATGAAGGTCACCGATGTGATCGAAACTTGTCGTAGTATACGGCTTAATTTTTATTGTTAATTTTAACGAAATGTACCCATATGTATTTAATTCAATGACAGTTAATGATGAACTAAACTACTTCCGATTTATAGGTAAAAAGCGTTTAATGAGCATGAAAAAATTTGGTTCATGAGTTTAGGGAGGCCAAAATAGTTAAACTATACTTCCATTTATTAAAAATAACTATTTCTGTTATTAAAAATAGAGATTTACACTAACGTAGTTTGCATTCATTACATGTACGAGTATGTAAAACAAAATCAGTTAACACATATTCAGGCATTTCTACAACTCAGGGAGCTGGAGTTAGAATTCATCTATTGATTTTAGTACGGAAAGTGTGTTCAAATTAACGTTTTGGGCATGTCTTACCTTCTGCGAGGATCTCGTCAAAGATTTGATAAGTGGCACCGCAGTCGTCGAGTATCGAAGATCGCGGGATCACTTTGTTAAGATGTTCGCAGTCAAGCGACTTTGACCGCGACCGAAACTCCTCAGAAGCCAGTGCCTTACTTTCGGCGCTGGTCACGGGAGTAGCACAGGAGCCTCTGCGAGCTTCGCCGGTGGAGTCATGCCTCCAGTGACTCACTTTCTTCCCAAACGTCCGAATCAGCTCCTGAATGGAATGGCTCTTATGTCGGTGGCCGGAGGTACTCGACCCCGAACCACGACGGTCACTAGAATGACTATCTTTGGCACCATCATGTTCTGCTACTTTTTGACTAGAGCTTTTATGGTCAAAACGATTCTTAAGTAGAGAATGACTCTGTTTTGTATTCGTAATCTCTCCGTAACGCTCTACTTTGCTGTACTCGTTTTCTTGGATATCGTCCATGGCGTCATTGTAGAGGGGAGATACAAAGTGCCGGTAGTCCTGGCGAGGCTGTTGATACGTGTTGAAGCTGGCGGTGTGCTGGTAGCGTTCCCCTTCATGCCTGTGTCGATGGTCCGAATGATGGCCATAATGGCTATGTTGGCCATGATGACCATGATGGCCATGATGAGACGAAGATGCTCTCGATTCAATTACTTCACGGAAGTAACTGGCGAAACTCGGATATCGGTCGCGTGGACTTAGCGCGAACTCTAAAGGACTACCGGCAGCTGCTCGCAGACTGCGATGAGCAAAGGAGCCTCTTGGATTGATCGGAATACTTTTAGCGGCATTCTCATTATGCGCTCCTCGTGAATCATTTGAGCTCAACGAAGAGCTCCAGCTTTCCGGCCCCTCATTTTTATCCACCGGTGGAGATGTTGATGATTCCCTTGAACTGTGCTTACTTAAAAAATTCGACCAACCGTGCATTCTAACAGTTTTCTATTCAGTTTATGTTTATCGTTTCTACATTTTGTTTTCTACGGATATACGGTCTAAGATAGAATTTCGGATTAGTTTAAGAATAGAAAAATTGTTAAATTTCATCGATTTATTTAAGTGAACGGCGAAGCGGCACGATATTATGGATCTAAAATTGCCTAATATTGCAACATTGCATAACTACCTATTTATATTTGGAAAAAAGCGCAATGAAATAGAAAAAAAATCGATGAAACGGCGCGATATACGAGTATCTACCCTACCTATTACAAATATTTATTAACTAGCTGCGCCCCGCGATTTCACTCGCTATCACCAGAACCATGGAACTTTCCGGGATAAAAAGTAGCCTTTATTATAAACTACCTACCTCCATACTAAAATTTATCCAAACCAGCCATATTGGCGTAATTCAGTACCATACAAACTTTGAAATTTACAACTTGGTTAACTTCATACACGTTAAAATATACCCATAGAAATACTCATAGCTATACTAACTAATCAAAGCCATTAACAATACCAATATTTAGGCGAACTATGGTAACATATACCATGCCGATTTTGGTTATACTTGTATATCTCGTTTTGTAAGGATGAGAACGCGTTTGGTTCCAAGGTCACCGTGACCTATTTAGGGGGGTCGCGGCGTAGCGCTCGGCATGGGGCAAGCCCGGACCCAAAAAAGCATCTCAGGACGCATGCGTGATTGCATCCTCACAGTCACAACGCATTTTCAAGATATACTCACGATATCCTTGAACCGTGAACATTTCTTTGCGCTGAAAACATCGTATTCTCAATGCCATTGCCGATGCTAACTGTTCGACGTTATCGTGAAAAGATAACATTGTATTATATATAATGTAGTATAATAGGTAAGTAAACATCAAATGATTATGGAAACTATTCAAAGTTTATTGGTTTCTTTAATTTAATCTTTAATCGAACTCAGATGATGAGTTTTCTGTTTCAGAGCTGCAATTACGTAACAATAACACGTGCTACGTACAATTCTCATTTGCAAGTATTCCAACAGGCTTAAGTTGGGAAGCGAACAAGTTGTTTCCCTCCGTGTTTACTCGCGCCTAGATGTGAAGAAACTGGAACACGGTTATATGGAAAGAGAATGGAATTATATGCTATGCAAACAACTTTAAGTACGGGAACCTGTAAATCACAAAAAATAAAGACGTTTCCATAGAAAATGTCAATGACTCTCGACAACATGTATGGAACGGATGATTTTTCTTTGGGATTTCCGATTTCCGATTTTTTTTTTTCTTTGGTTCATAGTAAAAGTTGTTTTTAATGATGAGTACTATGAGCCTGTTCGGCTTAGCATTCCCTTAACCTTGAATGGGTATGTTTGTCACTTTCTCGTGGGATAAAAACGATGGAATGACAATATGTCCGCGGCCTATGCTAAAAGCCTGCAAGACAAAGAAAACCTTGTGCTTTCGTACCGGCAGGTTTCTAATGGTATCCAAACATAATATAAACGCTTGAACTATTTGCAGGAAATTAGAAGCAAAATATTATAAAACAAATATCATCAACAATATAGATTAAAACTTGTTTGGGGAAGTTTACAGTAGACTTTAATTTGTCAAATCTTCGTATTATCCAACTAATATACTAAAGTTTGTACGTTTGTTACTCTATCACGCGAAATCGGTACAAAAAATTTGGTATATTTGGTAAATTTTGTACAGCTACTTTTTTTCGTGAATTTCGGTTTGGTCTCATTGTAAAAGTTGTTCATAATGATGAGTACTGTGAGCCTTTTTCAGCTTAGCATGCAAATAGCCATAGTAAAATCTATATATATAAAAGAGAGTCGTGTTATGTTACACCACTTATAACTCAAGAACGGCTTTACCGATATGGCTGAAAATTGGTGAGGAGGTAGCTTAGAGCCAGGAAACGCACATAGGATACTATTTATTCCTATTATACTATTTATTTCTGTTAAATAAATTCGATAGCATTCAAGTGTGAATTGACATAAAACATCAGTCACTATAAAACGAGGTATAACAAAAAAGAATCAGACTTGGAATAACAAAACGACTTATTATACTCTTTGCGCAAATGACAGCTATGTAATGGACGTATGGATGACAATTTAACAGCTAAACAGATTTTGACGAAATTTGGTATGAAGGTAGCTTAAGCCCTAGGTAATATGTAGATTACTTTTTACCCCAGAAAATTGAACGGCTTTCCGCTATTCTTGCAGGACAGCGGGTGAAACCGCGGGGCGCAGCTAGTAATATATAGAGATGGACATTGGACATACATAAATACATATATGTTAGATTTATATAGGGACCTTATTCTTGGGCGCTCGTGATTATCTTCGTCACTCTCTCTGGCATGACATTTCGAATGAGAGCAACCGTGACCGAGATAGTATCTCACTCAGAACAGAACCCTGTTCAAAACATAACCCTTCACTATTGGTTTTGCCGCATCGGGTAAATCGGGGTAATTCCACTTTTGACCATTTACCAAAAGCTTCTTTCTGGATACGGACACCAATATTTATTTGATACTATCTCTGTTGCATTACAGACATGTTAGATAGGAAACAGCTACATCCTAAATATCTATTATCTGAAGTAGGTAGTCTTAGTTCCAAGGACTTTGATAAGTCGAAATTCTAAAAACATGGGGTATTCATCATCATTATAATTTATGAGAGTGATCTTATCAGTGTTTCCAACCTTTACGAACTCTTAGCGCCTTTTATTACTTTGCAGGGTTCTAAACCTTCTTCGAGGAAGAACTCTTAAGGCGACACTTCTGTCTGTCCTTCTGTATGCCACAGCTAATCATCTCAGGAACTATAGCTAGCGGCCCTAAAAATTGGCTTGAGCCATCGATCTAGGCTTGAGGCTAGATAATGTTAACCGCTACAATTTTTACAATTGATTTTAATTTTTATCTGACTTTTTATTTATGTTTTTTATGCCGTAGGCAGCCAAGCAAACGGGCCGCCTGATAGTAAGCGATCATCGTCGTCTATAAGATACCTGTAACACTGGAGGCATCACAGAAACGCTGTCGACCTTTTAAGACTTTAACTAAATTAACAGCCCTTTTGAAGAACTATTGTAATTAATTAATTAACTATTGTAGTTAAACATTTGCTTTTGATGAATTTATTAACGAGGTGAAGAATATTTTGCTCCTCATTGATATGTATGCTAGAAGACTTAATTTCACATGAACAATTACAACATTATTAACTCGAAAGTTTGTGTCTGTGTGAATGTTCTACCACGTAACTCCGTAACTACTAAACTAATTTAGATAAAATTTGAAATAGAGATAGCTTATGCCCTGGATTAACATTTAGGCTACTTTTAATCAACACTGCGCGGAAGAGACCGCGGGGCGCAGCTAGTTCAATATGAATAATAAAACAAAACTTAACTTTTTACCGAGTGTTATACTGTGTGTTATGAAATTGAGTGATTATGCTGAGTCAAATGAAGCTGTCAAAGCGAAAACTCGCATGTCAAGGGTTTTGAACCGGGCGCGGAAGCCACAATTCAATAGGTACAATAAAATACAAATTATCCCAACTGAGATGATTTCAAGTAAAGACTTGTTGTCAACATTATCTAGCCTCATGCCAAATTACAGACCACTATCTTTTATACTTCCTAAGATAATTGGCTGTGACATACAGACGGACAGACGCACGAGTTACGCCCTAAGGATTCTTCCCCGAAGGAGGTTCAGACCCCTAAAAAGGGTCATAGTAGGTACTCATCATTATGAACAATTACTAGCATGATATTTCTAATGATGACGATGATGATTTGCAATGAGAGCGACAGTGACCGAGGGAATATTTCATTCGCCAGAATAAGGCCGCTAGTTGTTTAACTAAGTGTCTATTTTCATACGGATCAGCATTTAGCGTGGTGGGAAAAATATCGTAAGACAGGTAATTCGAGTACTGTAGGTGCTTACGTTGCATCGCATTGCATTTCCAACTACTGTATGCAGAGTTATAAGGAAAGAGTATACTGAGCCGAAGGGCTAATAGTACTCATGATTGTAAAGAACTTTAACTATGAGACCAAACGAAATCGAGGGAAATCAGCTGTTCCATAAAAAATTGAAATAGTTTTATTTGCCATGAAGAATTTACATTTAACCTTTTGAACTAAACTAATACTAGAGCCTTGTCTAAAAAACTAGTTAACAAAATCATTAAAAAATTATAGTGCTGTGCTGGTGAGTCTTGCACTAGGCGAACCTGTATGGGGTGCTAGGTCGGGTAACCTCCTCGTGGTGCACCCTGGGCAACAGCGTGCGGTAATACTGTAGCTTTTATGCAGTATTACCGCACGTTGGCAAATAACCCGACACGGTGGGCCCGTCCGCGTGTCCCTCTGACTAGCAGAGGGCACAGCGTGATGGTGTCTGGTGATGTCTGAGTGTGGTGGACGCTGGAGGAAACGGCGCTCCACACTTGGGCGGTGGCATTGCTGCCGCCGGTGATGAGTGTGGTGGACGCTGGAGGATACGGCGCTCCACGCTTGGTCGGTGGCAGCAATGCCACCAGGGGGGTTTTCCTTGTGCTCCTCGCCGCGTGTGGGTCGCGGTCGGGAGTGCAAGGAAAGGAGGAGGGTTCCTTTTGCACCTCGCCGCGTGAGGGTTGCGGTCGGGTGTGAAAGGAACGTGGGCTTAAGGCGGGGTGGGTGGTGCTAACCACACTGCCCACCACGTGCGAGCGAGCGGGGCTAGGGAGCGAGAGGCGGTTCGCCCGTCTCCTCGCTTTTCGGCAGTGGGGTTGCCGGGAGAGTCGGGGGACTCTCCCGGCCTGCACGACCCCACACTGTCTGGGGGGAGATCCTGGGGAACAGGGTCACCCCTCCATGGGTGCAGGGGGCCCTAATCGGGCCCGTCGCCGGGGCAAGGTGGTCAATGCTAACGCGACACCACCTTGCCCTATCAGGCGGACGATGAATACCCCAGTGGTTTTAGTGGGTATGCCGCCGCAGGGCGGAGACTCCCACATAACCACCCTGCCTCCCCCGGGGCGGGCGTGGTATCCATAAAGGATTTCCACTGGGTAAACAAAAAAAAAAAAAAAAAGGCGAACCTGTATCGCAAAATGTCAAAGACACTTGGATAGAATAGCTGATTTTCCCGATTTCAGGGTTGGTCTAATTGTAAAAGTTCACAATTACGAGTGCTATTAGCCTATGAGCTTAGCATACCCGTTACTTACAACCCTGCATAGTGCATACAGTAGTTGTAAATAGTTTAGTAAGTAAAAAAAAGCACCTACAGTATTCAAATTACCAATGTGCTATTATTTTTCCACTACGCTTAATGCTGACTCGCATGAAAATAGATACGTAGTTAACCAACTACGACCCTATTCTGGCGAGTGAGATATTACCTCGGTCACTGTCGCTCTCATTACAAATATCATAACAGTGATAGTAGATTGAGATAATCTCGAGCACCCAAGAATAGGCTCCTAAAATAAAACATATTGCAATCAGAGCATTGGTGTCATTTACGATAATGTGCAGTCATCGAAATTTGTGAACTTTACACCTAACTAGAAAACCTACTAATATTAGTACTCATCATTACGAACCATTTTTACTATGAGAAAAACCCGTAATTAGCAAAAAAAAATGCTGTTCCACACAATTATGTCAATGATACTCGACAAAATGTATGGAACAGGATTTTTTTCGTGAATTTAGGGTTGGTCCCATAGTAAAAGTTGTTCGTAATGATGATTACTATGAGCCTTTTCAGCTTAGCATTCCCTTTTCTTATTACTCTGTATCATATATTTATTAGAAACAGAAAACGGATACCTACCTATAAATATTGTTCAGAAAACATTTCGATTGTTTAAGTTAAACAGCTACAAAGTTGCCCTTGAATTTATTTTGTCAGTTAATATACATATAATTGTGTGGATAAGTACCTTGGTATAGACTAGCTGCGACCGCGGTTTCACCTGCTATCCTAGAACCGGTAATGTTACAGTCGATGTTTTTTAAGGCCAATAAACATTTCTGATTTCTGATTAATTTTTCCGGGATCAAAAGAAGCGTATGTGCTAATCCAGGGTTTAAGCTACCTTCGTTTCAAATTTCATCCAAATCTAATTAGCCGTTTCACGTGATTGGATTACAAACAACCAAATATCGAAATATACAAGTGTTGGTAGCGAGTTAGGGGCAAACGCGGACTTATTCGCGATTTAAAAAAAACAGGCAATCTGTCGTATTTAATTCTGTAATACTATACTAGCTGGTCCACGAGGTTTTACCTATGTCAATCAAGGGTATAAGCTACCGCTTTACCAAATTTCATCCAAACCCATTCTGCCGTTTTTGCGTGATTGAATAACAACTTCCAAACATGCAAACTTTGTTGACATTATAATATTAGAAGGTTCTAGTAGGATACCTTATTGCATCGACTATTCTACTTCAACTACATAAAAAACAAAAAATATTCTTACTTACGTCTTACTTGCTGATAT
Source organism: Alcis repandata (assembly GCA_949125135.1). Classification (NCBI taxonomy): domain Eukaryota; kingdom Metazoa; phylum Arthropoda; class Insecta; order Lepidoptera; family Geometridae; genus Alcis; species Alcis repandata. Next base: position 8,391,352 of record OX421221.1, on the reverse strand, counting down.
TCTTCAAATACTTATTAAAAAAAAATCAAAAAAATAAAAAATGTTTAAAGCTAAATTATACGTTTCCTTAACATTGTTTCACATCATACGAACTTCAAATATTGGTAATAGACTACGATAGATTTTTGATAAAGTTTCGCTATTTTATTTGTACATTGAATCTGTCCAAAGTTTGATTTGAACCGGAACCAGAACCAGATAGATTTGACCCTGTCGGAGGTCAAATTTACCAAAATAGTGCCTTTGATGACACATTTGAAGATTCTGATGCTCAATTTCAAGTATTTAGCTCGAACTACTTGGGACGTGTGAAAAGTGTTGAATAAAAAAACTACTTACTTCATAATGTAGAAAAAAGATAATAAATATCAGCAGTTATCACAAAAAAGTACAAATAAATACCTTAATCTTGCATCCGTAATAGTAGGATGTTCTATCACGCATTTATGAACTTCTTCAATAGTTTTTTGTTTGGCAACAAAAAGGTCTATTGAATGATAAAAAGGCATTTCAAACACGGTAGTATAAACAACAATATGGTAGTGTCTTCATAAACCTGTTCTGTGCAGAAAACAAATCATAGTTACGATTCTCACCTAACTTGGTGTTTTTAATAAGTAGGGAAACAAAATTAGCACAAAAACACCGGGAAGTTTACTAGCGTTTAGCCGCTTGTTTACTCGCTGCGCATTAATTGTAAACTAATATAGGTCTGTTTATAATAATATATATTAGTACAAAATTATCCTTTACAATCATTTTTTTACATTGTTTAGTATAATATTATTATCGCAATGTTTTATAAGGAAATTTAGATCCTACGTGCCGCCTAGCCATGTGCCAAAACATCGAAACGTAAACAAGTAAAATGAACGTCACCGAGATTCGATCAAAATTACAAATTAAAACACTGATCACTTGCTGTTGACACAACACACCTAAATTTGAACAATTGAAAACATTATTTAGAGTTCATCGTAATGTTCGTAAACCGGAGGCGCGCGACACGTCACCCTCTCGCGGCTGTCATGGGTGCACTGCATTAACTTAGTGGAGTAAGAATAAGCTAGCAAGAGAGTGTGAGGGAACGAGACGTGTGATAGGCGCATGGCTTGTCAAGTTGTGAACAAACCGGAGCACGCGGCCAGCTCCCTCGCTGTCTGCCGAGAGCCGATGATACCGACTTCCCTACAGCCCACGACGCGACGTCACGTATCGTCATAGTAAAATAACAATGGTACGCCGATCCCTCATTTTAGGTGTCATAAGAGGAAAACAAGCAAACGGGTTCTAAACTCGCTTACAGATAGCTGTTACATCAGAGGTGTCAAAAGTATTACAGATGCGTAGGTGACCTTGACTCTTTTGATTTATATTGAGCAATCTACTTCATACCTAATAAAAAAAATCGAGATTTAATGGAATGATCATAACTTTAGCAGTAATGCAACGGAAATAGTAAATGCCGTAATTTTGTAGAACATCTGCGATAAGCGGCCACGGCGACACCTGAGCGCACGGTAACCTTGAGAGACGGTCATCGAACGAATAAAACTATTGTTATTTAGTATCCGCTTTCAACATACGCTCGTAAATGGCTGGATGGCAGAAGTGGCCGAATACTGCTAAGGAGATAGCTAACTATTCTTACTGAGCTACGGTAGGTCCGAGCGACCGCGGCGGCCTTGCACGCGGACTTGACCATTGACGATGATTTAACGTCCATCGTAACAGGTTCGGAGACCTTGCACCTACAGTTCCGATTCCGGCAACAAGCTGAGACGGAGAACTTCGATAATACGCCTTATTTTGTTGAATAAAAACGCTGTAATCTTATCGCGGTTTCCTAGACTGACAATAGATTATTTTGTTGACGCGTTTTATACGGAGACAGTTGCTAAAGCCAAATCAAATGCCGCGACCGCGCTGCTTGCTGGCGGCTGCTGGTGGTGGTGGAAGATTCTAGAAAAGGTCACCGCCGACTCAAATTAATACATGGGGTTACTACCACACCAGCGCTGTCGCTACAGCTAATGTCTCCGTATAAATCAGCCTTATTTTGTTTTATATTGTTACAGTTCCGTCCAGCACTGTTATCACACTCACACTGATATTATAAATACGAAAATACTTAATTGACCGAGCGAGCGAAGCGCCTATGCAGCGACTGGCCAATATGCTTTCATCTATCCAGAATTCCAGATGTTTGTTTATATGTAGGTATTCGCGCCGAATGCGTATTTTTCAACGAATCTCGATGAAACTTGGTGTTTAGGTTTAACGATTTCATCTTGGTGTTTATTGATTGGGTGAGGTATTTTGTTCAAAAAGGGGAGAAATTTGCTGCAGCGCCGTTTACCGGCCGATTTTGATAAAATTTTGCAGAAACATTTGGAATCTAATTCTAAACAAGAATTTTGAATATGAGTAAAATTAGTCAAGATGAGACAAGATAAAAGACTGTGATTGTCGCAAAAAGTTCTCGCGAGGTCTACTGTTCGCAGTTGAAATTGGTTTTGAATGTTTAAATGTTTCGTTTTTTGTATTTGTGTGTTATCTTTTTTCTGTCTACCTACATCGTCGCAACTCCTGAGCAAGTCTTCTTGCAGGCAGTGCGGTCCCCCGCCAGATCGGACCAGTCCGACGATTAGCATGTTTTATCTTTACAGAAATAAAATGATAATCGCGATGAAATTAACAAACGAGTAGTGAACATCATGAGGACACTAGGACGTACAAATGATAACTGCCATTTATCATGAAAGAAAAAGTAATAATAAAAAAATGCGGGTCAAACTGCGGGACCACATAGACCACACCAGTAATCTTAGTTTGTGTTTGTGTATTTTATATTAATAGTTAAGTTAAAACAAATACAACGTGATTCAATATTGTTTCATACTGTGTAGGTAATGACAAATTTCGCGCCACGTAACTAAAAAAATTGCATCCATTCTAAAATCTAGATATGAAAGAGAGCATTGTCTGTCCATCAGAAAGCAATGGTGTGTAAAATCGTAAGACAAAACACTTGATTTTTGTTAAATTTACAACAAAAAAATCTTTAGCTAAACAATGTCTCCGATCCTTGTCTGAGGAATACAACAAAAACACAGGTACGAGTAAGAAGTACAATGCCAAAACGGTTTTACCTATTTATTCAACTCTGGGTCAGCAAAAGGTTTGCGGTATAACAGGACGCCGAACCCAAGTGGCCATAATGAATTTCAATCGTAATAATGACCACCATCCTTTCATAAACCAGGTTCACTTGAGCCGCCATCTGTCTTTTTGCATACACGAAACACGAGTAGGTACACAATAGCAGCGACATCTCCCGAACCGACTTTAAATTAGAAACAAAATGAAACCTGGAAACTTTTCCTTGCATGGTTGAAACATGCTTTTGAATTTCGAAATTTCCGCATGAATTCGACGTGCTCGGAACGGAAAACTCGTTGAGAAAGTTTTACTAGCTTTATCGCAATTAAAACAACACAACGAATCTAATATAATAGAAACTCTTGAAACTGAGAATCCCCAACGTTCCCTGTTTTTTTGCTTATGATACAGTTATTTACGCGGATGAGTTAGGTAAGATAATTAGATAATCAGCGGCTGAAACTGGATTTATAAAAATTACTTGTAGATGAATTATGTGAGGTATATGAAATATTTGAGAATATGTTTGTTTTTTTTTTTTTAATTCTAACGGCAGAAGTGTGTAACTCATCGCCGGCGTCTGTCTTCCCGAAAAAGTACAACCCAGGATTATTTAAAAGTAGAGTGAATTTCCTAGACAAGCGTGCTACATTTTCGACCACATCGTCGCTTCCCATCAGGTGAGATTGTGGTCAAACGCATGTCTAGAATGTTGTAATAAATAATAATATCAGGATAGCTTAATTTGAATCTTCCCTCACTGTCACCAAAATCAGCGTCATAGGTTACCATAATACGAGCCAATGACCTTATTCTTAGGCGCTCGTGATTATGTCCGTCACTCTCACTATCATGGCATTTATAACGAAAGCGAAAGCGATCGAGATAATATCACACTCGCTAGAATAGAACCGCTAGTTGGTATACGTATCCGTTTTCATACAAGTCAGCATTAAGCATTAAGCGTGGTGGGAAAAAATGTCTCAAAACATTGGTAATTCGAATACTGTAGATGCTTACTAAACTATTTGCAGCTACTGTATGCAGGGTTATAATTAAAGGGTATGCTAAGCCGAAAGGCAAATAGCACTCGTGATTTTGAAATTTTACAATGAGACCAACCCTGAAATCTAGAAACTCTCAGAACCGAACCTCAATTCGCGCGCATAAAAATCAACCCAGATTTTTTAATCCATACTCAACCGAACAAGTGACTCGTGCCTAAGGGGCAGTATAAGAGTGCCGTGCACAAAATATCAGGCATTTGAGTAAGCCGGGGCCCGTACCATAAGCTCTGAGCGCAAGCCTGAACTGAATCACGTTGGCTTTTGTCTCGCTTTTTCTCCACTATAGACAGAGCGTAATGACAGCCTAAGCGATCCAGTTAGGCTTGCGCTCACAGCTCACGGGCCCAAAACATATCTTTCGAGTAGAATATCTCATCTGTTTTAAAAGAATTCCAGCTATAAGCTACTTCCACACTAAATTTTTTATCATGTACAGCGGTTAGAGAGTTGAGTAACATAAATACCAACAGAACCTCACACAGTCTTGTATTTGAAATATTTGTATGATAGTGTAATGCGTTGTTTACTCCGAGGTGTAATGGTTGAATTAGAGTATGAATGACTCGACAGGAGATGTCAGCGTCGCGTCGGTGTCGACACTCTGCAAGAATATTCTAGGCCGTTCGAAATGGTCTCGGATACTCTCGATCTCACGATAAGTCTAGTGAGAGCGACAGTGACCGACATAATGGCCCACTCGCCAGAATAAGCCTGTTTTTTTATCAGTCAAGCGACATTGGTACGTAAATAAGTTGAACGGACTCGCACCGCAATACGCTAATAAACCATCAAAGCGATAAAAGTGTATTAAATAAAATAATAAAATCACAGGACTCAATTCATTAACTGGTTGTCTTTATTGAAACTGAGACCTGATTTCTGTATTCACAACTCTTTGACCTATTTCCCTTTTATTGGAAACTAGCTGACCCAGCAGACTTCGTACTGCCATACACAGTACTTCTACAGTACTTCTCTATGGTACTGCCTAATTAAATTGCAATAACTTTATAAACTTACAACCTACATTGCTTAAACAACAGTGAGTGCTTGCAATTCAATATGAACTTTATACAATAGCAATAAAGCTCGTTTTAGTTAGAAAACGTTTGTATGGGAAAAAGAAAAGGGCTGTTTTCAGGGTTTTTCAATATTTCTGAGAGATTTTCTCAAAATTTTTTTTTCCGTAAGAACCTTCTCCTAATAATAACAAATACAACAAAAAAAGAATTAGTGAAATCAGTCCAGCCATTCACGCGTGATGCCGTGACCAAGGAAAACGGGTTTCATTTTTAACACGCTTTTATTAGCTTCACCTGTATGTTTGTATGTTTGTATGTTTGTATGTTTGTATGTTTGTATGTTTGTATGTTTGTATGTTTGTATGTAACCGACTCCTTTGAGCGCGTTTTTGACCCACTTTAAACGGTCAGATTTCTTTCAAACTTTGTAGATATATCGAGGACCGATGACAATACACTAAACAAATCGTGTTTTTTAGTTTTTTTAACTATTAATTTTTTTAACACGCTTTTTCTATAAAGTTTCTTTAACTTTTATACCGTTTAACTTACAAATGGTAGTTTCATCATTCGAGTCAGAGAACAGAGTGGCGCAGTGGAAGCGTGCTGGGCTCATAACCCAGAGGTCCCTGGATCGAAACCACGCGCTAGAAATCTTTTTGCTCAATATTTTTTGTTACACATCAATTTTATTTTATGAGGTCTGAGGATCGAAACCACGCGGCTACAAATCTTTTTGCTCAATATTTTTTGTTATGCATCAATTTTATTTTTAATTTGCTTGAGCAGACGGCCAAAATCGGATAACACCAACACATTTGTACATATTAAGGATGGTTAATAGTTAGCAAATCGAACTAAAAAGCGAAAAATAAATAATAGTTAAAAAAAACTAAAAAAACACGCTTTTTATAAAAAACCGAACTAAAAAAATAGAAAATAAAATTTTATAAATTTAAATTAAGAATAGGGTTGAAAATTTCAATAAATATAAATTAATAATAGTGTAAATAAATAAATATATGTATTTTATTTTTAAAAAAGCGTGGGGTGCTTTCTAAGATATTATCAAAATGCTAATCACTCTACTCATGTCTCTCAATACAAAATGTATCTACAAAATATATAATATCTACTTATTGACCCATGCACCCCACGCTTTTTAAAAATAAAATACATATATTTATTTATTTACACTATTATTAATTTATATTTATTGAAATTTTCAACCCTATTCTTAATTTAAATTTATAAAATTTTATTTTCTATTTTTTTAGTTCGGTTTTTTATAAAAAGCGTGTTTTTTTAGTTTTTTTTAACTATTATTTATTATATATATAGATCACTACTAACCTACATTTAATGAAGATCAGAACCACAGCACACCTGTGTACGGTTAACAAATACAATTACAGGGTTCTAAGGTATTATAAGGGAAGGTGTATGCTACGCCGAAAAAGGTTCATAGTACTCGGTGATAGCACTCATTATTATGAACTACGGGACCAACCCGGAATTCGCAAAAAAACAGCTGTATGTTTCATAGAAAATTTTCGATGACGCTCGACAAATGATGACAGCTAATTTGTTTTCGAGAACTCCGGGTTTGTCCCGTAGTAAAATTGTTTGTACTGATAAGTACTATGAGCCCTTTTCGGCTTAGCATACCCTTTCCTTATAACCCTGTATAAATATACAAATATAAATAGAAACGACGATTTGAAACTCGAGCATCTCTTTGTTAAGTCAAATATTTTACGCGTCTACATTTGAAAGTAATAAGTATTTAATGAGACAAAGCATTTAACGGACTACTTTATTTGATTTTAATGTAGGTACGACCTACATAACTGTGAATTAAACTGATTATAGAGATAATTAATTCAGAATTGGCCCAGTTCTTATTAATTACATCGCTGTTTGCTTGCTTAGCTTTTTATTGTTTAAATAATGTCTAGTTTTTTTTTTGTTCCTATTAAAATACCGTTGTTTCATAACAGGTACATTAATAACAGTCTTGTAAAATACCGTTGTTTCATAACAAGTACATTAATAACAGTCAACAACTTATAGGACCTACAATGTATTGTATATTGTATGTCCTATAAGAAGACTGTTGAGACTTTACATTAATTAAATCCACCATTGTACACAGTTTTGTGCAATACATTTTTACTTTACTTTACTTTAATATTTAGTTATGCTTAAAAGTAACACAATCCAACTTCCGACTTTTTTATTCATCTTTCATCTTTTTATATAAAAAAAGGAATCGCTGTTCGTTAGTCTGGCTAAAACTCGGGAACGGCGGGTGCGATTTGCATATTTATTTTTTTGTTTTGTTAGTTCTAATACAGGGGTGGTTTAAAAAAAAGCTGGTAAAACGGCAGCTAGTAGTGAATAAACTTGCATTTGACCAGCTCGCCTGTTGGTAAGCGACGATGTGGTCGAAGATGTAACAGATTTAGGAGATACTTATTTATTTTGACCTTGTAAAGTCCAAGATTATAACTCTCACGAAACAAGGAAGCCGGAAGTCTGTTCCATTCCCTGGCAGTACGGATCAGAAACGTCGATTTAAAACGTTTTGTACGTTTCTTACAATATGTAAAACTCAGTAAAACTCTGCCATGTCATTATTTGGTGAGTGAATAAATAACTGGAACTATAGGTAATACTAATATTATAACGGGTAAAGTCTGTACCTATGTACGTTTGTAAAGGGTAACCTCCGGAGGTACTAAGCAGATTTCAAAAAATATTTCAGTAATGGAAAGCTACGCTATTCCTGCGTATTCTCAGATGCACCTGAGATGGAGATGTCTTGCCGTAACCGTGTGTCCACGTCTTAAACGCAAACGCGGTATCCTTACGCGGGGTTATCTTCTGTTTCCTAATTTGAAGTCGGCATTTAGTATACGATTCCTTGAAGATTCCACACAGATATCTTACCACAGCGCGGCGAGGTATGAGTTTAGACCGGACAGAATAAGGCCCCAATCCTACAGAAACAGACGTCATCTTGACGGTACGCATCAAATTTCTCGAAACGTTAGGTAAAAGTGGGACGATTTTATCCTTCTAGACAGATTGGGACCAAAAAAATAATAATTACGTAAAATAAAATGTATATGTATGTGAATTCCTTGTATAATATGCTTATCAAGTCAATATAGTAAAGTGTCATAAAACAGAAGAAATAATAGTGACCATAAAATCAAAGCAGCTTAGTTCGTCAGTTTTCCGATCAATATATGCAATTAAGTATGCATTACTTATTTATCTCTACATATATCATACATATTAGTCATTTGATATCATATGCAACCTTTAATCTCCCACTGCTGGGATACAGGTCTACCCTCGAAGGGTGATTAGGCCGTATTCCACCACGCTGGCCAAGTGCGGGTTGGTGGATTCACATACGCCTTTGAATTTCTTCATTTCTTCTTCTTCATTTGATATATGACATACATAAATATTAGAACAATAAATAGAAGATACAAATCGAGAACATAGGTCGTAATTATACAGCATATTACAAATAGGTGCAGAAATATTCAAAGGTGTGTATTTAACTTTAACAAACTTCGATCATAAATCAAAATATCATTCGATTAGTTTGACAACTCTTAGTGCCTTTTCACACATACCGGTTGCCGGGTAGCCGGCGCCGGATACCCGGTGTCAAATGTACCCGCCTGCCGGATAAATAACGCCGGTACATGTGAAAGCTATGTACCATGCCCATACACTTCACAGCCGGGTAACCGGCGCCGGCTACCCGGCAACCGGTACGTGTGAAAAGGCACTTATGAGCACTCAACGCTTGCTACGCCGCGCGCCGTACAGGCCGTACTCATGCACGATTGCCTTAATCAAGGTAGTTCGCCTGCTAATAAGCTTTTAGGGTTGAACCTTGGTAAGTTTACGTCATAGTTGTTAAACTATCTATTGATAACTTGTAATTTGGAACGCTGACGACAAAGAGATCTTGCGATGAATTGTGAGTCAGTCTCGGCATGAACTCATATTATATTAAACCTTTGTAACACCTTGTATAATACACATATGAACGTGAAACGAAAAAAAAAGACGCTTACCTGCAGCATGATGTTGAGCTATCGCCCTCTGAAACCAACAGAAATAAAACAAATTATTTAACATAAAAATGTAAAAGAAATAACGAACAAATCGAGCAAAATTAAGCAAAGAGTGACGTAACAGTGAGACAAAGAACAGGATTAAACGGAAATAATTTCAAGGGGGGAGATGACTGTCCTAATTTCGTGATCATGGCTGACCTATTTGCAAATAAGTAAGGCGGAAGAAAGCCGACTCATTGTCAAAGATTCTTAGTCACGGATTTGGACGTTATCTTCATCTCGAGTTTATGTTTTACCATTATTTTTGAAACCGGCTTTTATGCTCGAAAAGAATAAAGACTACGGATGAATTAACCTGAACTCAATAGGGTTGCCTCTTGTATTACATTTACAGAGCTCCTATGGCTACCTTCCATCCTTAGATCAGCTGCTGAAAGTCATAATTGCATTGTCATCCGATTTACATAAAAAAATTCAGCTGTATCGAAAAGTAAGTCAAAAACTCACAAGATTTGAGAGACTGCCTACAAGAAAGGTAAAACGAAATGAAATGCCGTTCATTGTTACACACGTCTCTTCAAAACGGCTGGACCTATTTGGTTTTGCTATATGCGAGAACGAACGCTGACTTTCGGTTCTGATCCCCAATCATCCGTGACCGGCGGCTGAGGAGCACACCGCACCAGGTACGAAGTCCTGGACATCAGCTAGTCTTAAATACGTCCTAAAAGTAAAAGTACCCTATTTGCTCATCAATAATGCTCTAAAGAACCATTGAAGGTTGATTAGGCTCGATGTCAGAGGTGCGTGTCATGTTATTCCAACATGGCATATTTTATTATATTATAGTCAGAAAAGAGTAGGTATTGTTTGCTGGTGTCATTTTTCTAAGCTTGACCACTGAGCTGGGACGCATTTTTATACGCGCTTGGCCAGTAACTATACCAAACATGTTTATGTTTGCATAAATGGCTTAATATGGGTAAATGATATGAATTTGATTTTTTCTAGTTTACGGGAAAAGCAATCTGAGCTTACATTACAGGCAAAATGATGGTCAAACGCCAGTCCATTATTATGTAGTTGAAAAAAGCGGAAATAATTTTTTTTTTTCAATCAGTATAGTGAGATTTTTTTTCAAGGAGGACTCTATTAGTGCTGTCTACCTCTATGCACGCACACAGACACAGGTTGGCCTTTGCTCGTATCAACGGTTAAGTAGGTAACGTCTTCGTGAGATCACCTACGCGAATACCTTTGCAAAGCAATAAGATATGCATGGAGTTGTGTCACGAATGGCAACAACTATTAGAGCACTAACTCACTGATAAACACCTATTGAATAGTATGCATTTACTGATAGCAAACAAGAGTCTTCGAAAATAGATAAGTCAAAAAAGCAATAGACTGCAAAAAAAACCATTTTTTTGTTCTGTACCGTATTGCACCTACTGTTTTAATATCAATCCGAAAACAAGTTAAAAATATTTTTAAAACGAACATTTATTAAGTTCTCTGACAAGAATAAAGAGTACCTACTCTCCAAGACGATGTTTGTCCACTCGGCTTCGTGGGAACAGGACGAGGGGACGGACAGGAACTACTCGATGAAAAGGGCCAAAACTAGTTGGAGTGACGTCGTTTTATTACAGAGTTCCCATGATCACCGTCCGGCTCCAGGTCAGATCAGCTGCCGTAATAATATCGCATTCACACCCGACTTACAAATACATTTAAACTTGACCTTTAAACCGGAAAGAGGGCCAAATGGAACTTGCATGGTTTTATTACAAAGTACAAACACGTGTACGAGTACACTGGGAGCCTGGGACAGATGAAAAGAAATAAAACGTTGTAAAACAAGTCTACCTATACAATGGCGCATATATCACAACACAATTAAATGGCTTAGTTACTATTTGCTAATGGAATAAATGTTATCCTTTCCTGATGATGAGCAAGCTCACCGAGAAGCACGTTTACACTGTATTTGCAAACACTCATGCTGTATTTATTCGAAAATAGACTATTTATTTACATACAGAATATGGGTTTGACCGCCATCTCGCTTGATGGTAGGCAATGATGCGGTCTACGATGGAGCACGCTTGATTAGAAGAAACCGATACACTCGCGACTTGAAGACATCCAGATTATAGCTACCGGGAAATACCTACTCGGGCAGAGCATTTCACTCTGTAGCAGTACGCACAATAAAGGTGGAATCATAGCGCTTCGTACAAGTTTTTGGTATATCAACCATAAAAAGATGTCGTTTGTGCCCTTGGCAGTCCGATAGTAAAATGGGCAAGAATGGTATTACATTTTACATCATGCAGATCCGATGCACAGTCCCTAAAATGTATCCGATAAAAAACCGATAAGCTACCAACTTCATGTTCAAGACTTTGGAGCTTAGTTTTAACAAGCACCTCTTTGCCAATGAGCTTTTTGGCACGTTTCTCAATATACTCCAACGCTTCAAGCCTCTCGCTGTACGTATCAAATATAGGACCCTGGTTATTGGTCAAAAATCGTCGTGACGCAGTAACGTGAGTAAAACGTGCCTTATCTTTCGAATTTTGGGTGAATGGCAGCTGCTGAGTGTTTTAACTTAAGAGCGATCGCAAATTACATAGTAGATAGATCATTAGAAAAAGATATTTTGGATAATAATTTATTTTATTTTTATTACAGTGTAACCACACTGACGAACAATGTTCCGATTGTAAGAACCGAGCTCATCATATCAAAAGTTCAAAGTTCTTGCAGTCTGACCCATGGGAGAACTGCGCACTATTTAGTCAGAAAGTAATTATATTATCAGGTCCGTGACTAGTGTCTTTGTCATCTTGATAAATATTACGACATTGTAAAACTGATTTTCAGAGTGAAGTACCGTTAGATAAATTTGCTATTAATCATGATAACGTCCTTAGTGGAACACAATCATAAATCAGTGACAACACAAAGGTTAGCTAAATGTATAAAGATAGCCATTACACGGTGTTTTACCGAAAAAACTCTTTTTTTTAACACGCTTTTATTAGCTTCACCTGTATGTTTGTATGTTTGTATGTTTGTATGTTTGTATGTTTGTATGTTTGTATGTTTGTATGTTTGTATGTTTGTATGTTTGTATGTAACCGACTCCTTTGAGCGCGTTTTTGACCCACTTTAAACGGTCAGATTTCTTTCAAACTTTGTAGATATATCGAGGACCGATGACAATACACTAAACAAATCGTGTTTTTTAGTTTTTTTAACTATTAATCTAGACACGCGGTAGCGTGTCAAGCCAAGTTCAAGTGACAGAACTGGCGAGCAGCACCGTGTGTATATTACATTTTTTTAACACGCTTTTTCTATAAAGTTTCTTTAACTTTTAATACCGTTTAACTTACAAATGGTAGTTTCGTCATTCGAGTCAGAGAACAGAGTGGCGCAGTGGAAGCGTGCTGGGCTCATAACCCAGAGGTCCCTGGATCGAAACCACGCGCTAGAAATCTTTTTGCTCAATATTTTTTGTTACGCATCAATTTTATTTTATGAGGTCTGAGGATCGAAACCACGCGGCTACAAATCTTTTTGCTCAATATTTTTTGTTATGCATCAATTTTATTTTTAATTTGCTTGAGCAGACGGCCAAAATCGGATAACACCAACACATTTGTACATATTAAGGATGGTTAATAGTTAGCAAATCGAACTAAAAAGCGAAAAATAAATAATAGTTAAAAAAAACTAAAAAAACACGCTTTTTATAAAAAACCGAACTAAAAAAATAGAAAATAAAATTTTATAAATTTAAATTAAGAATAGGGTTGAAAATTTCAATAAATATAAATTAATAATAGTGTAAATAAATAAATATATGTATTTTATTTTTAAAAAAGCGTGGGGTGCTTTCTAAGATATTATCAAAATGCTAATCACTCTACTCATGTCTCTCAATACAAAATGTATCTACAAAATATATAATATCTACTTATTGACCCATGCACCCCACGCTTTTTAAAAATAAAATACATATATTTATTTATTTACACTATTATTAATTTATATTTATTGAAATTTTCAACCCTATTCTTAATTTAAATTTATAAAATTTTATTTTCTATTTTTTTAGTTCGGTTTTTTATAAAAAGCGTGTTTTTTTAGTTTTTTTTAACTATTATTTTACCTATATTGTCGCAAGACCGAAAAATATCCTTTTGACATAAATCGAATTGAAAACTCTTGGCTACCGAATAAAGCTTGACTATTGACAAAAAATAATTTTACCTACTTTTAGACTACCAATGCACAGCTCTGGGCCTAATCTAATGGCTGTTAAAATACATAATAAACTACTAATACTGTTACAAGACATGGAAATAAAAAAAGAGATTAAAAAACCTAAAAGTCATATTAATTTTAAAAAATGCTACTATTACCTACATGAAATCTTAACTGACGAAGCTGTATGGAATAAATACGCACCGCACAATGTTGCTACAAACAATCAGGGTCATTATCATATAAACATTACATATAATGTTTATAATGTGTTAAGTATTGAGTATATAGACCGCTGAAGAGGGTATACCTTCATTCAGCAGGAAATGGCTGGCAATTAGACAAACTGGGCCCCGCGGTTTTATCCGCGCTGTGATTTTCTAATGTTCCTCTCAACTTCCTTATTTTTTTTTTTATAAACCTTCTGACAATAATTAACACAACAAAAAAAAAATTAGCGTAATTGTTCCATCCATTCACGCGTGATGCTATGACCAAAGGAAATACCTAGAGGTTCATTTGTATATACCTATATGTATACTCGTATGTAAATTATGAAAATATAGAGCAATTTAAGAAACTAATTTGATTGTGTTTGTTATTTTCGTCGTATTAGTTTCTAAGAAAAAGCAATAAAAAAAAATATAACTTTCAACTTTTTCACCAACCAAGCATCTCGTCAAGTTTTGAAAACAAGAAGGTATAATATTGAGGAAGTATATAAATTCTCAAAAAAAATTGTTAGTTGAAACGTTTTTTTTTTGGTGCGTGGCCCGCATCCACTAGGCCCCCGTGGGCCCCTGGTCGGTGCGAGGCCCATAGGTTGCCTAATCCGCCTTATGGATAATCCGGCCCTGGCCATCTCACTCGCGCCTACTTACTGCACTTTGCACGCGACCGGTACGGCGCGGAATGAACAATAGTTGCAAAGCCCTGAAGACCATGCTTGCTGGCAAACATTAGGAGAGGACTACGTCCAACAATGGACAAACAGAGTCTAAGGAAGATGAAAGGATCTCCAAAGTATTGGCTCTATTTTTAAACTTTTTTTATTCAGTAATCGGCTTGCATGTGACCGCCATCTCGCCTGATGGTAAGCAACGATACGGTCTACGATGGAGCATGTTATGTTCACAAGTCTTATGTATTTTTCTTAATTGCAATCTGTCTTCGCCTTTAAAAACTGCGACATTTTGTACGGATTTTGTTTGTTTTTAACTTTTTTATTTGAATGGGTTATTGTACGTAGTGTGGGTGAACTTAAATAAATAAGATTTTAAATTAGAAATACATTTACATGTACCAAATGCCGGTGCCGTCATACTGTGGAAAACATAATATTTTGAACTTGTGACCCGCATAAGCAGTAGAATAGAAGACATGTGCATATCTAGACACGCGGTAGCGTGTCAAGCCAAGTTCAAGTGACAGAACTGGCGAGCAGCACCGTGTGTATATTACACGAACCATTTGGAGGCACTTTTGACCTCGTCATAACTCAAAAACTATTTCACATAAACGTGTCAAATTTGGCTCATATATTAAGACTTGCGAGATACATATGTGCTCCAAATTTCATAAACACACCTTAAACGGTTATTTAGATATTAACGTCCAAAAATCGTAATTTTTATCACTGATCTAACTATAGACTAAAACTATATCCATGTTCCAGATGACCTAGAAAGTTCAAATTTGGTATGCAGATAGGTAATTAGGTGAAAACAAAGGAAAAAATCTGAAACTGGTAAATTTGTATCATTTTATTATAATTTTGGAACACTTAACTTATACTTGGTGCCTCAGCAATCAGCAATCAAAACTTATAACAGCCGGTCTTTATGTGGATTTTAAGGTCTTCACGTGAATATACACGAGTAATCAATAGTCTATAAGATCACTACTCATAATAAATAATTATTTTAAATGCATTTCGGTACAACGTCGCACAGCAGTGGGCTGGGAGCAGTGCGTGCGACTGAATGAGTTTGAAAGTGAGAACTCATTGGTAACAAATAGTTTTTCTTGAGAAAATGTCAAATTAAAACGAAACTCTCAAAAAGAGTTGTCTATTTCTCGTTCTCAGTCTTCTTTTTCAAATATTAGTGTTGTAACCAATTAATTACTGAATTTCACCAGCTTCATTCGATTTTAATCGTAATTAAATATTGATCAGCTGGATCAGTCAGGGGAGATTTTGTGAATGATGCCTTACTCGCATTCGAGTCTAAAAGTACAAAATAATATCACGAAGCAATGCACGCAAATAAATTCACAGAGTGAATTACTAACTTTCGCTTTTTCTTCATTTATTGTGATTGAGTGAATGTTTTGTAACTAAAAATATTAAATTAAAGACAAATTGACCTTTTGTATTTGACATTGTACCATTTGAACCATTTCAAAATACCTAAAATATTAAAGTTTAAGTTTAATTTTCTAATCAAAACCTTAATCCAATAAACTTACAATACATAATCAAATCGATCAAATACTCACACAAACTTGAATCGATTTATAGTGAGTATCAAATACCGAGTCGTACGGTAACATCACTATAGTTACGTCGCGTTGACAAAATATCAAAACGCGCCTCTTGTGTTGACTATAATTTGTTAAATAATTATCTTTTTATTACGTATATCGTATAATACAATGAGTCGTACCATAGAATTACGGGTGGGTGACACACTTACCTTACACCGAATAATTCCAATGCCTCCCGATGGAAGCTGCCTATTCCATTCGATTGCATATTCTTTGTTTGAGCATAATAATATACAACAAACAAATACGTTGCGTGAGACTATTGTAGAGCATTTATGTCGTAACTGGTATGATTTAAGTTTGTATACTAGTGGTCCAAACGGAGATCCTTACTGCTCTGAAGAAGAGTATCGAGCAAGCATGCTTTGTTCGACAACTTATGGAGCTGCTTCTGAGTTAAAGGCTGCAGTAAATTTGAATTCTTTACAAAAAGTAATGATATCCCACCAAAAACATAAATGTAAAAAAGGAGAGCCAAGTTCAATACAAAAAGAATGGAGATCTAAATGAGTGCCAAGTTTGATGGTCAGTCCTGAAATTTATTTATACTATAATATAAAACATCATTTTTCTTATAACTTCGGATATATTGTAGCCTAAGGTTTGACTTGGCTAGTTTTCATATACGAATATTACCTATGTACAAGTATATTACATAGCCTTCATAAGTTCTAAACCTGTTACTTGTCGCTTCTTTTATTTTATTATTATTTCGAAAATTTGGCATGCTGGTAGAATCTAGCCATCGAACATAATAATTTGTTTATGAAAACTAGCCAAGTCAAACTTTAGGCTACAATATATCCGAAGTTATAAGAAAAATGATGTTTTATATTATAGTATAAATAAATTTCAGGACTGACCATCAAACTTGGCACTCATTTAGATCTCCATTCTTTTTGTATTGAACTTGGCTCTCCTTTTTTACATTTATGTTTTTGGTGGGATTTAAATTTTACTTAAACGCAAAATGTTCACTACATTTTGTTTCTAGCACGATTTCATAAGTATTGTAGGTACCTGACTTAACAGTTTTCTACATAATGATGCTCACCGCATATTTCGTAATCTATACTAATATTATAAAGAAGTAAAGTTTGTGTGTTTGTATATTTGTTAAATTGTAAGGGGTAATCTCGGGATCTACTGAACCGATTTTAAAAATTCTTTCACCAATAGAAAGCCACATTATTGCTGAGTGTCATAGGTTATATAAAAAACCGAAAAATAAAAAGGCTTTTACGTGGTAGTCCGTTTTGCAAAGTGAATCGGAGAAAAAACGGTCCGGACGGCGCGCGATGGTTTCGGGTTTAATTAACATTATGCCCAACGAAGTGGGCAAGGGTCAGCTAGTCAGTCTATAAAACCACTGACTTATTATTTTAAAACGATGAAATTCAACATCCAAATGGAAAAAAGTGTATCGAGTACTTAATCGTTTTTGAAATTTCAAAACATCACTAAGTTACGAGTACATCACAAGTTTGACAAATGTGAAAGAAAAATATTATGTCTATACTAATATTATAAAGAGGAAAGATTTGTATGTTTGTGTGGAATAAACTCAAAAACTACTGGACCGATTTCAAAAATTCTTTCACCATTCGAATGCTACATTATCCCAAAGTAACATAGGCTATATTTTTTTTATCCACAGCGAAGCGTGGCAGGGAACAGCTAGTATCAAATATTTTGGATAAAACACGCCCGTTGTCCATTATAATGAAAACATCTTTCAAATGTGTGAAGTGCCACGTTATGGTATTCTGTAACTACATTCTTAAACCGTATTTATAGAGTGCAAAACACAGTAACTTTCGCTAATTTTCCGTCACTTTTTGTTTACCCCTCTCGGTCATACCTATTGAATGTTGGACACCCTACCAACACAACACAACACGTGTCCAACACTTAAGTGGTTCTTGTTTGTTACGTAACCCTAAGAGCCTGTCCAGATGAGGCGTTTTACGCGCGAGTGCACTCGCGCGTTGGCACTCGCGCGTACCCAAGATACTAGAGCTACATATGTCCCGTCCAGATGCCTACGCGCGTTTCCTCAATCGCGCGTAAAACGCGTGCAATGAGCGGGACTCTCGACTCGCCCGTTTTACGCGCGAGCGCCGCGCGAGTCGAGATACTCGAGCGCCATTGCTGCGTCCAGTACTACGCGCGTGTTCGTTGCGAGTGGACGTATTTGATTAAAATTAAAATGGAGCGTGATTACTTCGATACGGAACTTTTTATTGATGAAGTTGAAAAATGAGTAGCCATATGGAATCATCAGACTATTCCAATAGAATCATAAAACGCAGGAACTGGGAAGAAATTGTCGAGATTTTTTGTGAAGCTGGTGATTCCGAAGAAAAGAAAAAAGCTTTAGGTAGGTAAAGTTTATTTAATAATATTATTCGAGACTACACACATAGGTACTACATAAATTGTATGATCTCGTAGCGTAGAGTATTCAGGGCTTGAAGACCGACCATTTTTTCCCTGGATACCTCCCAGTCCCAGCGTAGAAACGCGCGTAAAACGCGGTATCTGGACGGAATAGAAATCAAGACGCGCGAGTGCACTCGCGCGTTAAAACGCCTCATCTGGACAGGCTCTAAAACACTGTCCTGATTGACTATGATTTACCTCACAGCTACTGCATACGGCGTACTTTCGTCAGCGGGTGCGTAAACCCCTGCGAGTAAGAAGGAGTACTCACTTTCAGTCGAAAAAAAAGTTTAGTGTCTTACTTTCGTTTAAGAAATTAAACGTTCATTACTTCGGGAAAATAATACTGTTGGTCGCAATTACAACACATCTTCTTTTTTGTTATATTTAAGATTTATTTAAAACTCGAGGACGGCTGGACTGACGTGAAAATATATATTTTTTTGTTTTGTTTGCTCTAATACAAGGAAGGTTTAATAGAAAAAAAAACGCAGCTGGTGAAACCGCCGGGTGCAGCTAATGCAGCTATATATTATGAAACAGCATACTGAAAAAAAGATAATGAACAGTACGCAAAACTCCTCGTCCCTCCTCCTCATCGATCTAGTATAATCCGACTTCGGTGCTCCTCCTCCATCTGTATCTATAAACATACAGAGTTATTCATAAAGGGTATGCTAAGCCAAAAAGTGCTCATAGTACTCATCACTATGAACAATTTTTACTATAGGACCAACCCAGAATTCATGAAAAAAAAATCTGCAGTTTCATACATTTTGTCGAGTGTCATTGACATTTTTCTATGGAACAGCTGATTTTTTTTTTGCGAATTTCTTGTTGGTCCCATAGTACTATGAGCCCCTTTCGGTTAAGCATACCCTTTATGAATAACCCTGTATACATAGAATAAAAATCTAGCGAGAATGCACGAGAAAAGACGGACGAAAGGCATAACAATCTGGGGAGGACCGCTAGGAAAAAGAAACAAAGGAAAACCAAAGACCCGGTGGATAGATGAAATAAAAAAGGTAGATAAAAACTGGCTAGAAGAGGCACGGGACAGAAAGAGATAGAACGAGCTGGAGGAGGCCTTTACCCAGAAGGGGTCATAAATAAATACATATTATAAGCTATAAATATTTAAATACTTTAAAAGTTTAAACATAAATATTCATACAAAAACCTATTTAAATATATTAATTGTAATACTCGTATCGTAGTAAGTTCATAGAATAAAAAGGCTATCATTTATTTTTTTGTTGTAAAGGTATGTCAATTTAAATAATCACGTCGAACATTTGTTCGATAAAAATAACTGTTCAAATGAATTGGCTGAAACTAAAGTAAAGTATTTACAATTTAGTCGTTAATGATAACTACATGTTTACTTAGTATGATTATATGCTGTGTGAGTACCTATGTACTTACTCATTGTAAGCATGACTCGAAAAAGATCGAACCTCTTCCAGAGAAGCAGAGATGCTAAAAGCATGAGATAAGTTCGATCACAGGAATCCTGAAGAACGGGAAGCACGTCTAAATGTCGATCGCGAGACTCATGTACTATCGCGTCAGTCTATAGACTAGTCTGTAGACGGTAGACGAGTTTACAATAAAGGTCTTATGAGCTCTCAGAGAGTTCGGACAGCATGTGCTCGGTCTCACGAGACACCTGAAGAACGGGAAACACGTCTTACTGTAGATCGCGACGCTCATGCACTGTAGCGTGAGCTTAAAATTTACACGGTGCAAGATTCTTGCACATACAAGAGCAATAATTGACTGCAATAAATGAAGCGCAATAATTAACCTTCAAGAATTGTAAGCGACACGAGGATACGAGTAAAAAAACTGTATGCAATTATATTGAATGCAAATCTTGTGTACGATTTTCTAGGGGGTTGCATCAAGAATTGCGCGTATTTGCGTTGGCAAATATTGTATGCAAGTTTTGAGCCTAGTGATTATTGTATGTGCTGTTTACACTAAGAACAGTCTTGCATGAAAAAATTGCCTAGTAGATCAGAATGTAAAATGTTGTTTAGAGGATGCCAGTCTTTTATTGCAACAGGCAAGAAACTGGCACCCTGTAAATGGGTCTTTAGATCTTTACTAGCGGGGAAACTTGCTTGAGCTCTGAGAGAGTTCTGACAGCAAGCGCTCGGTTTCAGCAGACACCTGAATTACGAGAAGCATGTCTTCTGGTGGGGATAGTTGCTTGAACTCTTGGAGAACTCAGACAGCAGGCACTCGGTTCCAGTCCAGGGGACCCCTGAAGTACGCGAAGCACGTTTAACTGCCGTTCGCGACCTTCACTGACAGGTAAATTAGAAACGAACGAAGAAAGCGAGCGTGTACACTGTATACTACTACAACCGCCAACGGCCGATTCATGCGTATGAATTCAATCAGACGACGCCAGAGCATACTTCGGCGAGAACGGATTAAGTGTACGCGAGTCGTAAGAAGGTAAAGACGGTGTTTATAATTAAGTCCACATGGACGAAGCCACGGGCTACAGCTAGTGTTAAATGCATCTATTATGTAACAAAGATTGATCTGAACAACACTAGTACAATTGATCAAACCTACGATACATGCAAGTTACATATTTATGATAATAGTAGTTTGATTTCGCAGCATTTTATTACCCTCAGGGCTCGAATCCCTGTACTATAAAGACCTCTATAACGCCGCTCCATAGAGTCGCAACGCAATGACCTAACACTATGACAATATATTAGAAAAATAGATGCTACTTGTTATTTCGCTTTATTTTTCTTCTTGATGTTTTATACTCGTAGCTATGATCTTATCTACTAAGTATAAGATACTGCAAAATAACTATAGACAAATTCGTATTCGGACGTTTCCGAGTACTGACGTACGCTCCCGTAGTTGTATTATTTAAAATTATAAAATGACACTAAAAGTTATCGAAAGTAATATAAGTGAACTGCTCAAGTCAGTCGCCTGCCTTACCGATGAAGTGGGCTCACTGCGATCCATGGTAAAGGAACAAAACACCCTAATATCAAAACAAGCTGTGATGATCACTTCGCAAGGCGACCTTATCACAAGAATAAAAATGAATTTGGAGGGTAAATCACTAGTTGAAAAGCAGAAGCCGACGACAACAAGTGTGGATACCCCACCAGCGCTGCAGCGCCCGATACGAAAAGTGCGGCTAAATGCAGCCACTGCTGCCGCCAGCGCCGCAGCAGCTTTAAAGAAACCCAGCGCTGCGAATGCAAGACCTATGCTCGTCGACAATATGACGGAGGCACCGACGACACCCGAAGGGACCGCTACCGAATCGAAGCTACCCGCTAAAGCAAAGTTCGTTCAAAATAAGATGACGTCAATCAATAGTGATGGGACATCTTCAAACGTATTAGCTGAGACAACCAACACTGGAGAGGATTGGACAAAAGTCGGTAAGAAAAAAACCCTCCCATAAGGTACGCAAAATTGTTACTGGCTCTGGAAAGGCAGATGACGAACTCCAAACCGTGGAGCGACTGAAACACATTCAGGCATGGTCTTTTAAACCTGAAACAACCGTACTGAACGTCATGAACTACCTTAATAAAATTAAATCGTGCGATAAATACACAGTAATAAAACGCGACATCAGATCCGACAGGCATGCTGCGTTTGTAATAGGCTTCCCTGAGAGTATGTACGAGTTGATTAGCTCGCCGAGTACGTGGCCATCACTAGTGAAGGTGTCAGACTGGTTTCTCGTCCGCCGCCGCGGAGGGGCGCGACAACGCCCGCGGCGGCCAGTCCGCTCCCAAGGAACCACAGCGGGCAGACGTCAGTTCAACATAATACGAATGCTTCTGCAGTACAAAAGTCTCTCGTAGTATGCCATCAAAACATCCGCTCTATTTAATAAGAAGACTGGCAGAATAGAAGTGCAGCTGCGTGGAACTTTTAAGTGTGACGTGCTTGCGATCACGGAACACTTCCAAAGGGAAGATAATTTGAAGTGTGTGACTATAGACGGATTTAAATTAGCATCATACTATTGTAGGAAACAATACGAGCACGGCGGTTCGTGCATATTTGTTAGCGATACGATGAAATGTGTTGATAATATCGAGCTAGCTTCTTTATCTGTTGAGCAATTTTTGGAAGTGTCCGCTATTAATCTAGTAGAATTTAATGTGACAGTTGTTTGTTTATACAGAACGAATTTAGTTAGTACTTAAGATTTTTTAAGGCATTTCGAACGGCGAAGGATTGCAGAATTAGGTGTAAACTGTTTAATAGTTGGTGACTTTAATATAAACCCAACAGACATGACTAATAGTGATTTAAGAACACTGTCGGACTTATTGTCGGCACATGGCTTGCGAAATGAGGTAGACTTCCCGACGAGGGTGACTGCGTCGACATCCACTAGCCTAGATCATGCCTACACAAATCTACCGGCAGGCTCGGTAGCCGAGGCGCCTATTGTCACGAACCTGAGCGACCATCACGGTATTAAATGTACGCTGGTTAATCATAGGCATGGATCACAACAACTATTACGGTACAGCTGTAGAAGTTTCACCCATGCAAACCGTATGAATTTTGTGGCGTCTTTAGATAGCATTGACTGGGCTGAAGTTAGATCACGGAATAGCAGCGCAATAATGAAAGCCAGCTCAATTGTAAATATAATAAACTGGCGGCTCGTCCCGGCTTCGCACGGGTGGACACTATTGAAGTTTTAGTAAGGATCCCTAATTTTTTCAGGTAATGAATATAGCCTATGTCACTTTGGGATAATGTAGCATTCGAATGGTGAAAGAATTTTTGAAATCGGTCCAGTAGTTTTTGAGTTTATTCCACACAAACATCCAAAAATACAAAAATACAAATCTTTCCTCTTTATAATATTAGTATAGAAGACAAATTCAATATATGTTTTCCATTACGGAAAATGATCAATAAAAAACCGGACTCATCCTGGGTAACACCAGAAGTAAACATTTACAATGATTTAATCTTTGACGTTATTGAAATTAGCAAAATACATCCTAATAATAATGACATTAAAAAGTTAATAATTGACATGAATAATTACTATGACATTTTAATTAAAAATAATAAATCCAAATACTATTCTAATTTAATCAATTCTAGTGGTAACGCCTCCAAAACAATGTGGACTATTGTGAATAAAGAGAGAGGGAAATTGAACTCCCCCCATGTAGACGTCATAGAAATGCTACGACAGCCCGATGGCACTCACTTTAGCAGTAAGAAAGCCGCCATCGACTTTATGAATGCTAGATTCCTTAACGCGGCTGCCGCATGCGGCACGCCGCGCGCTGACGTCACGCGAGTACTCAGCGCGCTGGCTGCTGCGCGCGCGCCAGCCGACCGCTCGCTTAGATTACGCAGGTTTACCGCGGATGAAGTATACCGAATTACGATGTCACGAATCCCGCCTAAAGCATCGAAAGACATATACGAAATATCGATGAAACTAATTAGACTGGCCATTATCTCAATTGCCCCTATACTGGCGGATTTATTTAATTGCTGTTTAGAAGAAGGTAGTTTTCCGAGCCCTCTAAAGATCAGCAAGGTTTCGCCACTGTACAAGGGAAAGGGCAAACGAGAAAGCGTAGACAGCTATAGACCAGTTTCCATAATACCTGCGATCGCCAAGATCTTTGAAAACGGTCTAAGCTCCCGCCTCGTCGACTTTTTAACTGAGACTCATGCACTTTCCGACGGACAGTATGCCTATCGCAAAGGGCGCTCAACTACATCACTAACCCGCGAGGTGGTGCGTCGAATAGTGGCTGCTCGAGACTCCAAGCCCAAGCAATGCGTGGCGATACTTTGCTGCGATTTGTCCAAGGCGTTCGATGTGGCTGACCACGCCGTACTTGCTGTAAAACTGCGGCATTACGGCGTGGTGAGTACTTCTCACACGCTTTTGACGGGTCTGATGCAGGGGAGATCCCAAGTAGTTGTCTGTGGCGGTGGACTAGATAAGTCAGATTCAATGCAATCGGAAATGGGCGTGGCGCAGGGATCTTCGGTTTCGAACATCATGTTCTCAATGCTCTTGAACGATCTGCCCGACGCCGTGACCGAAGCTGAAATTCTGATGTACGCTGATGGTCGCGGCGCCGACGGTAGACGCTCTGGAGCGGAAACTGAACGCCACAGCCTCGCAGTTGTCTGGGTGGTTCCACATAAACGGTCTTGCCCTTAACCTCTCCAAGACTCACTTCATTCAGTTTAGCCTGTCTGGAAGGCCTGTTAGACGTCTGACAGTACTTGTGAATGGAGTGAGTATTGAAGAACAGGACACAACCACGTTCCTAGGTTTCGAGATAGACCGTGGTCTAAAGTGGGACGCCCATATAGACAAAGTGTGTGGAAGGCTCGGGAGCGCATGCTTCGCACTGAGTCGAGTGGCGAGGGTAGTCCCTGGTCATATAGCACGAGCATGCTATTTCGCAACGGTTCACTCGCTGCTACAATACGGAATTGAGATATGGGCTAGAGCCGCAGACTGGAAACGAGTGTTTCTGATGCAAAAGCGTGCAGTGTGATGCCTAGCGCGTGTGGCATGGGACACTCCAGCTCGTCCATATTTCAGAGAATTAGGAATCCTAACGCTACCTGCCATATTATTATATCAAGTGGCAGTTTATGTAAGAGTGAACATAGGGACGTATGCAGAGCGAGGCTCCGTGCACAGCGACTCAAATCGCCGTAGACGTAAGCTGGCGATGGTCCCGCATTCCCTCGAGAAGTCCTCCAAATTGACACATGTCATGGGTCCGATTGTTTACAATCACTTGCCGATAGAAATTACCTCATTACCTAAACTGCAATCTTTCAAGAGCAAATTAAAACAATGGCTCATCGCCTTCTATGATTTTAATGAATTTTATAAATTTAATATTTGAATTAATTTTATTTCATTTTAATTTCATGTGACATAATTATTTTACTTGACATCATTTACACATTTATTATTTAATTGAACTGAATTGTATACTATGCTATATAATTTTTTATATTATTGTAAGAATTAATTATATTATGATTGACGTGTAATCTGACATATTATGAAATAAATACAATATACAAACTGGCACGTCCAGAACATTAATTCGTATTTAAATAAAAATAAACCTTATCGCAAAATTAAATTTACGAGTACGTTTATCTAAGTATTATTACAAGGTGATATTCTTTATCAAAACATTTGCTTGTTTTCTCAATGCCGATCTATTGAAAATATTTCGATTTTGTTGTATAGAAACTACCGTTCGGCCGTGTGAGAGGCCTTCGGGAGGCCTAAAATTCTGACATTAGAGCTAACTTTTAAGCCTATGTGACCTTGCTTATCGACGATCCAGAGACAAATAAAAAATTATGTTCAAAAACCAGAATGAATGTCAGGCAGAATAGAACCGTGTTGTAGGAAAAATTGTTGTGATTGTATAGTTTCAAAACAAGTATTATAAGTGATACCTGTTGCTGTTGGTGGTTGTAGTGCTGCGCCACCAGCCTGATCCCGCTGAGCTCTAAGGAACGGGGGTCGAGCGACCTGCTGCGCGGCTTTTCAGAATAGAACACATCCTCATCGCGCTTCCCTTTCTTCCATCGAAAGTAGTTGGCCATCCTTCACTCAACGAGTCCGTAACCACAGCACCACGTACATTTCTCGGATATTTGAATCAACACTTTAAATTACTTCCACAGTCTGCCACCCGCTATTGAATCTCTGAAGGCACTGAGATAACACGATCGTCACGAGGTCTTATTGTTATGCAATGGAGTACGATACTGTAAGCGTTAAACCGATATCCGATCGCTGGCTCGTTCCGCTGCGGAACTGGAAGCACGCGGGTTACGCGCAGGTTATCTACTGAGCGATGCAAAACTGTGCCGATTGCGTACTATCTTAGAAATTATTGGATGCAAAACACTTGAAATTGATTTTATAGTTTCTTGAGTACCACAACACCAATAAAACGTTATTGTTTAGAACTTATGAGTAATCAAGATTGCACTGAATTTTATTGTGACATTAACGATTCAGAGGTAGAGGCAACGTGCGCTGTTGCGCAGGTTTGTTTGAGCACACATTAGTTGCACATACCAGTTGACACAGTAGGCCTTTAATGGTCGTGCCAGTCGTGTCTGGGCAATTGGCTCCTCCGGCTACGTAAGTCTCCGTAAGAGTGCACCTGTACCGACTTCATGTGGCCATATTTTCAGAATTAATTTAGCCTCATCTTGTGCGAGTGATTGCGTTTACGATGAGGTGTGGTCGTAGTAAGTGAATAGATGAAGACCGACTGATGTGGTTAGCGTAATTATAAAGGCACGTCACTTCACAACACAGAAGCATTACACTGTCTATTGAAAATTGTGGTCAGGACGAGTTTTACATGCCTCGGTGATTTTAGGGCAAAATGAAGTTACAAATCAAAATGGATCGACATCTACTAATATAGTCACTGATAATTTTGTTGTTTGGATGTTTGTTACTCACGCTACGGCAAGACGGATTTAGATGAAATTTGTATAGCGGAAGCTTTATAACCTGGATGACATTTAGACTACTTTTTATCCCGGAAAATCAACATGTATGTGTGCAAAACATCCTGTAGATATTAGTAAGGAGGCAACGAAGTAGGTATTACAATGAAACACGATAAGAAATACGACAGAAAACGTGACGGAGCCTCAAAACTGAATAAGTATTGTGTAGCCATTCATATTCAAAATCAGATAGGTACGCTAAAATTGGACTCACGTACATTTTACGAAGATTAAGATTATTAACACGAGTAAAATGCGTGTTGCAGTACCCTGGGAACCTACTGTCATTTTAGTTAAAAATTATAAGAAAAAAACTAGGTTCTTATTCAAAATAGGTTTCTTTTCGATGCATGATTGATAGGTAAATCCCTACTAATATTATAAATGTGAATGTTAGTTTGTTTGTTAAGCTTTCACGCGAAAACTACTTAACTGATCATCATGAGTACACATATTCTTGGAGGTATTAGAAGTAACATATTTAGTAACATATTAGATACCTTTTATTTTTTAACGCGGGTGAAACCGCGGGGCGCAGCTAGTAAAATAATATTTTTATTGAACTCTTTATCTTTTTTTCATGCGATCTAAGATAGAGCGCTTACCTAGAAAGCACCACCTCTACATTTTATGATCATGAGTCTTCTTGGTCCTCTCTTTCCTTCTACTTTTACCTCTATGACCGCCAAGCCTCCATCGACAAGTGCGATGATCAAGAATGACAACATGACACAGCAAGAAAGAGAGAGACTGGCTTATATCCAGTAATCCGATAAAGATAAAATAAAGTGCGATAAAGACCGCTGTAACGAATAATTTGTAAGCGATTATTTGATCGAAAATGAATCATTCTGTGATGAATATTTATCATACTCCTCTGAATACGTATAAAACATTTCCATTCTACGTTTCTGATTCGTACGAGTACGGCCAGGGAACAAGACTATACCTACTGCCGGCTTCCTTGTTTCCTGGGAGATATAATCTTGGGATTTTTAATGTCAGTGTAGGTTTTACGTAGATCTATAATATGACAGTTTTCTCCAATAATGCACACCCCGTTTTTCTATTCATTATGTATCCTCTCCATCCTAAGGTTGTCTAGAAGAGATCGCTCTTAGCGATAAGGCCGCCAGTTGTTGCACTAGTTTTAAGTTTTATTATCCTTTTTTTTGTTCCTTTCTTAATTTCTGGTGTGAACAATATAAAGTTTATCTATCTATCTATCTTCTAAGTCTGCGTGCTTCATCTTCGGCGATATTGTCGCTTACCAACAGGCGAGTTGGTAGTCAAACGTACACTTATTCACGTAAAAAAAGGATTACACCGTCTACGATATTTTCAAGCTTCCTTACAAAACATCCTACTAATATTATAAACGCGAAAGTTTGTAAGAATGTATGTAAGTTTGTTACTTTTTCACGCAAAAACGGCTGAATGAAATTTCCAAAACATGAAATTTGGAATGAAGGTTGTTCATGTTCATGGTCTGGATTAACACAAAGGCTACTCTTTATCCCGGAAAACGCGGGTGAAACCGCGGGGCGCAGGTAATCACCAATACATTAATGTATTCGTGGCATTTGTATTTCTGCAATTACACGTACGTAATTGTGGTTCCACTAGAATACGTATCCGCAGCTCTGCAATATTGTATCCGTTCTAATTTGCATGTCAGCATTTTGTCGATCATATTTCATACGTTGTTGCATTTTTCTGATTACGCCATTTTTTACTAGTAGCAATTTTTTAAACGAGACAATCAAATTAGCGTGTGTTCCATTTTATAGAGAATAATATTGATACATTTTAAAAGATAACAGGATAAATAGATATATCCGCCATGAAGCGAATATTCACTTGTTATTGCGAATATTGGTTCCGTACTTTTGTACTGAATAATGAATAATAATGAATTTATTATTTTTGTAATGAATAAATCCGCATTTGACCACCAATTCGCCTGTTGGTAAGCGACGATGTGGTCGAAGATGCAGCACGCAGATTTAGAAGATACCTCTTCACTCTGATCTTAAAAAGTCCAAGATTATATCTTTACGACTAATTGTTGAGTAATTATAATCAACCAAAATATTTAGAAAACTGAAGAGATTTGAAGATATGAAGAACATTAATAAAGGCGCCATCTGGTGTCATTCGCTAGAACTAAAACATGACGCAGCGTGCTTGAGTGTGACACGGCCCATGCTAAGCCAGCCGCTGCGTGTTTTAGTTTTAGCGAAAAAACATAGATGGCGCTTTTATTAATGTTCTTCATTTCTTTGCAACCCATTGCACCAACCCTGCGGGCCTCGTCCATGCCAAATCTCTTTTCTTGTCTGAAATTCTGACGTCAGGGTAGAGGGTAGACAAAAAATTACGGTATTTATCTGTTGTGCCTTTCGATTCACTGCACTCCAAGTCAGGCCGACACTTTCGGCTTCCTTAATAATCGAACGCCGCCAGGTTTGTTTAAGACGACGATATTGCCTCGATCACAGTCGCTCCCATTATAAATGTCATAACAGTGAAAGAGAATCTCGAACGGCCCAAAATACCCAGCTCCCAGCCAAGTTTCAATTCTATAATCGTAACGATATAGAAAACTAGGAAAATGTATGGGAATGACATTTCTATAATCTTCTTTTACATATAAAAATGAATTGCTGTTCGTTTGTCTCGTTAAAACTCGAAAACGGCTGGACCGATTTGAATATACAGATTTTTTTTTTCTGTTTTGTTTGCTCTAACAGGGAAGGTTTAATAGTAAAAAAAGATTAAAAAACAGCGGGTGAAACCACCGAACGCAGGTTGTTTATTTATAGATTCTATATTCTATTACAGAAATGTCATTCCCATACATTGCCCTAGTTTTCTACATCGTTACGATTACATATAGAATTGGGAATTCGGCTAGGGGCTAGGTGTGCGTCATCCTTGGCTTCCAGTTCCTGCAAGCCGCATCCATGGAAATCCTAGTTTCTAAATAAAAGGCTAGCAACTCATTCATGAGAGTCATTCTCGGCCGAACACTCGAAGAGTCAACACGTCTCGTCCTGAGGATGCCTCGCTAAGATGAAACACGTGTCGACAAGGGTGTATCAAGAACTAAGGATTTACTATTCTTGATTATACCCGACGCAATTTGAAGGCGGAAACACACTAGAAATCCATTTGAAATTAGTTATTTGAAGACGAACTTCCGCGACGCCTGTTCCGCGCTTCAGTAACGCCTGATTCAATAAAAATAGAAGGCTAATGTTACTCACCGCTCGTCGTCTCTCGGTGGAGTCGGAGTGCACTGTATGCCCCGACGCCGGCCGGCCGCGGAATATATCCATGACTTTAGCGATGGCCCCCGGCCGCCTTGTAGTCGACGCGGTCACCGTATGGTAATACTACGAGAGATACATTGCATTGATAAATAAATTGACATAAAGAATTCTACGCTACACTGCACGAGATTCTTTTACTAAAGAACTTACTTTTTTTTTTTCTTCTACTAAATCTGAGCAATGTCGTGTAATAAGCGTCATGAATGGATATAATAATAAAGAATTCTGTACATTTATCATTCAGTAGCTTCTTTTACAAAATTGATTTACTAGTACAGTCTAAATAATTATAAACCATTTGATTTGCAATGCTGTTGCGCTCGTTAAAGCTTTATAACACTAGACTTAGTTAAGTTTAATATGGAAATAATCGAATGTTAGTATAACTTAATTGTGGTAAGAGCTTTCTTATAAAATAGAATCATTATGCTTTATCTAACTTTTGTGTAATTTTGGCAAACCAAAACTTGGAAATTATACCTATTGAAATAGATCGGGGCCGGTGGTAGCTCTGAGTGCCTAGCGCGAGTTTTTCTTTTTTTGTAGTTTACGTAAACTTTAAATTGTATGGAGCTATTATAATTCATCTTATGGCGGCGTGGTTTTTATTCCATACAAATTGTAACGTAAACTACACGAAAAAAAACTCGCATTAGGCACTCTGATCTGCCATGGACGAAGAAAAAGGTGCTTACCCTAGTTTCACTGCCGGAGTGCGCGTGCGCTGACCCGTCTTTAGCTTTGGGCGGGACGGAGGGTTTGCCGACAGGGGAGTTGACATTCTCCTTCGATCTCGCGCCTTCGGGCTTGCTGGCTTCCAACCTTGCAGTGTCTCTGGGGGTCTTGGTCATACTCTGCAACGAATCATAAAAATAACGCTCATTTAGTGACGTTTTACGAGTACATAGATCAAAAACTAAACTGAGGTACCTAAGAAAAATAGCACTCAAAATATCGCAATTTATTTTTCTCGTGTCTGAGACCATTGCTTCGTAAAGCAGGTCATGAATAAGTCATTACAGTAGTTTTTGTATTTACGCGTCAATAACTACCTAGTAGTGGGTTATGTAGTGTCATTTTTCAAAAAAGAACACCAGAAAACGTTCCGATCTTTTTATTATGAATTTCCTTTATAAAAATAATTTATAGTTAAAAAAACTAAAAAACACGCTTTGTTTAGTGTATTGTCATCGGTCCTCGATATATCTACAAAGTTTGAAAGAAATCTGACTGTTTAAAGTGGGTCAAAAACGCGCTCAAAGGAGTCGGTTACAAACATACATACAAACATACAGGTGAAGCTAATAAAAGCGTGTTAATAACCTTCAATCAATATAAGTCTTTAGTGGATTACCACCGTTACACAATTTCTTTCATTGAACAATGCGGGGTGCAGCTTTGTCATGGGCACGGCCGTGTGTTTTACGTGAACACGTGTAAAGAATTCTTTGGTTCTTTAGCTAACAAATGAAGCAATTAAATTAGGATGTAGCAAATATAAACAGATATGTGGTATGCATATGTATTTTGTTATCATCAGTTTTCTGGATTGCCTCCTATGGAAGTAAATTAAAGACATTAACGTCAAAAATAAAAGTACCTGTACAGCCGCCTTGACTTGCTGCATGATCGAGGGCTGCTTCTTGACATCGCCGACTGGTTTAGCCTTCGATTTGAAGATATCAAACAAAGCCGGCAATCGGCTAACTCCAGACGTTCCTGAATAAAGATAAAAAAGTTTCTATTAGAGATAGCCGAAAGTCTACGTTCTGCGGTATTGCCTACCACCATACATTATGCGTTATTACACGGCTATATTTATCTCAAAACTAATAACTTTTACGTCAGCAGGCCTATCACGGGCCGTTGACAAGTTTTTTACCTACGCATGCGTGTGACAAATCTAGAATATGGATATGTTTGTCCCTTTCTGACTAAAAACTGGCAAAAACTATTGTCCAAGCCGCGCCGCGTCGGCCTGCAGGTCTCTTCAAAAATCATGATATTGGAATTATTGGAGAACTATGAGTTACCGACTTACCGTGTATGGTCTGCTGGTACTTGATTTCTGGCTGGCCATCGTCATTGGAGCCCCGCCGCTTGCGCTCGCTGACTGACTGCGAGCTTTTTGTCACTGCGGCATCCAAGCGTTGCTCTGAAACAACACACAAATTAGTATAACTGTGTATTTATTTGTACGACGACTGGCAAGAGATAGCTGTAGATGGAGGTCAATGGCGTTCTCTGGTATCGGAGGCCAAAACTCACTTTGGGATAGTAAGAAGAGTAAGTAAGCATATATTTATTACTTATTTTTATAAAAAAAGAACGGCAAACTCAGACGGCCTGAATGTTGGTAAACAAACCGCAGCCTGTGAACACCTGCAACACTATATAGCGGTTTTGATTAATATATGTA
Source organism: Alcis repandata (assembly GCA_949125135.1). Lineage (NCBI taxonomy): Eukaryota > Metazoa > Arthropoda > Insecta > Lepidoptera > Geometridae > Alcis > Alcis repandata. Next base: position 8,358,397 of record OX421221.1, on the reverse strand, counting down.
TGCTTTGTCAGCCGGAAAGATGTTTGCTGACACCCATTTTAAAACGCCCAGTTCAGTTTAACAAAACCAATAAATAGGTGTGTTCCTACTGTCCATCGTATGTGTCCAAATTAGCGGAGAATAGAATAATAACAAAAATACTATTCGGTGTCCTCATTGGGGACAGCGGGACTTGAATAAAACAATATATAATACGTATTGCGTATTAGATAAAAAGCCTTAAAAGCCATGTGAGCTTTGACCCCTATCTTTAATCAAAAACTAAACTTGTCCAAAGTCCAAGTTACGTATTTACATATTTCACCTTAATTAGACCCTGTCTTACCTACACCGCTCCTGTATGGAACACAAGTCCAACTACATCAAAGAAGAAGCTAGACAACACAAGATTTAATATGACAAAAAAACACACATAAAATCTGTTTTACTGACCTTTAAAAGAACTGATCCCTAGAATTCCCAACTCTAAAAGACTTCGCTATAAAACTTACCAAGACATTCTTAAAAATAAATTTAAATCACACTAACTTTGTTTACTCTCCAGGCCGATTTAGAAATAACAGTAACCTTTTGTAAACCGACAATTAAAAACTTACGAATAACCCAATGGCTAAATTTTCTTCGATCGAGTACTCACCCCTTTTACTAACCGGCATTACTAACAAAGTGGTTTGTTAAAACTAGACTTAAGACACTACGAGACAATAACGACCAGTCAAGCGGCTAACTGGTGTGTTCATATTTTGGTGCAACGTGACTTTAAATTATATTTTAATTCTCTCATCTACCCTGAAATTGGTGTTGAAAAAATCAGGTGAGATTCGTAAGTACTTTAAGAAGCACTAAAATTGTGCACATTGTGCATGCAGCATTAAGTATTTTTTATCATACATTAAACAATTTAACTGTGTATTGATAACTTACGAGTACATTGCCATCAATTGAAATTGTGTTTTGTTAAAACATTGCGGTCTTCTTATTTCTACGTAGAATTATTTCCTTATTATTAAATTAGTCAGTAGTACTGCCTATTTGACCTAAGATCAAAAGAAACCTAAAAGAATAACCGAGTTAAAATAATCGAAATATTAATATTAGGTAGTACGAAGATTTCTTTCGTTTTAGTTAGTTTTACCGTTTTCGTCACCTAGTCCTACTTATACTTATATTATAAATATCAAATGAATGTTTGTTGCTCAATCACGCAAAAACGGCTGGATGGATTTGGTGAGGTAGGTATAAAGACAGCTTATACTCTGGATCAACATTATGTACATAGCTACTTTTATCTATACTAATACTAGCTGACCCGGCAGACTTCGTACTGCCATACGTTTGTATGGGAAAAAAAGGGCTGTTTTTAGGGTTTTTCAATATTTCTGAGATATTTTCTTAATATTTTTTTCCGTAAGAACCTTCTCCTAATAATAACAAATACAACAAAAAAAGAATTAGTGAAATCGGTCCAGCCATTCACGCGTGATGCCGTGACCAAGGAAAACGGATTTCATTTTTATATATATAGATTATAAAGAGGAAAGATTTGTATTTTTGTATGTTTGTGTGGAATAAACTCAAAAACTACTGGACCGATTTCAAAAATTCTTTCACCATTCGAATGCTACATTATCCCAAAGTAACATAGACTATATTTATTTATTTATTTTTTATCCACAGTGAAGCGTGGCAGGGAACAGCTAGTCTCAGAATATGATGGTGAAACCGCGAAACGCTACTAGTCTATACTAATATTATAAAGAGGAAAGATTTGTATTTTTGTATGTTTGTGTTGAATAAACACAAAAACTACTAGATTGATTTCAAAAATTATTTCACCATTAGAATGCTACATTATCCCTGAGTAACATAGGCTATATTTTATACCCGTGCAAAGCTGAGGCAGATCGCTAGTTATTTATAAAGATGTCGCTATGGTAAAAGTTACCTTTTTCCTATACCAAAACAATTTTCATAGAAAACTCGAGTTATGTTGCTGTAAGTACTACGCTGATGTGTCGACAAGAACAGAATAAAACATTGGGGCCTTAATCTGACGAGCACCATTACATCACGGTCACTGTTGCTCTCATCACAAACGTCATGACAGTGCGAGTGACCGAGATAATCGCTCCCGACCCGTGGTCCTACTGCTATGTCCAACTGGTTGGACCACGGGTAAGTAAAACTATCCATGGTCAAACCTCGAACGGCCCAGAATACCTGAACCCTGACCCGCGATGTATGTACAATTGGAACAAGGCTACGCGGGTAATAGAGATGCAACCACTTGATTACCGATAGCTCCATCCAAAGTATACAAATTAGTCATTAGGCTAATCGGTCGTTTCCACGCTTTACGCCGCTTAGTAACTTTACGAGTTAGTAACGTTGCGACTTGCGAGTTAAAGATACCGTTTAAAATAAAACTAAAACCGACTACAAAAGAGCAGAAGATCTTGAAACCACACTTCCGATTAAGTCACCTTTCAAACAAAAAACCTAAATCAAAATCGGTTGACATGTTTGTGTGCTACGATGCCACCAGATATGCACGTTTAACTTATAAAACCCCTTGCGTTGGAGGCTAAAAATAAAATTTTACACTTTCGTATTTATTACTATGACTAAAGAGAACACGGTGATCAATAGTACGAGCTTAGAAATATGTTTTTATATGCGTCGGTGTCGGTCTGTTTGTAAGTCTGTAAATCAGACGGCACTATCATTTTCGCGGAAAACGCACTTACAATTTTACTGTTGTGTATATAGCCTTAGATAGGATAGAACCTGAATAAAGTTGTAATCTATTGTAGATTATCAGCTCCCGCCCTTATTACCGACCGATTGGCAAATTGCCAAGTCTCAATAGGTACAACGGTGTTACCGCAATCTTGGCAAACATTGAACTAGAAAATTCCACATTATTTATTAAAGATAATAAATCTATATTAAGTGGTCGCGAGGAAAAGATTTCCCGGAATTGAAATAGGGGAACCCGAGACGCGTGGCTAATAAGGATGCTTCTCCACCAAGTCGATCTATCTCAAATCTCAATTAAACTTATAAATGTGTAATCTCAAGTAGTAGATTATGACAGACGGATCGACACATCGATTTTATAAGGGAAACCGTCAGTAACACTATTTTCAAACCGATCGATATGAACGCATATCGCGACGACGAACAATAGGATAAATGACTGATGTCTAAATCGTTGTAATGTAACCAACCCACTTTGGTGAAAATCGTAAGTAAAATATGCATTCTGAAAAAATAATTCAAATCAGCCATTACAGTTCCGATTTATATAAGTGTTCAAAGTTTTTGGTGTGGATTCTCTGTCCCTTTCCCACAAAAATAAATATGACGTCACGTCTTTATGCGCCATACATGTCAGAATATAATTAGCATGGAGATCAGAGAAGCGACGTTATACAGAAAGGGTTAAGCCGAAAAGATCTCATTCATAGTACTCATCATTATGAACAACTTTTCCTGTAGGACAAACCCGGAATTTGCGAAAAAAATGTCAGCTGATCCATACTATTTGTCGAATGTCATTGACATTTCTAGGAAATAGCTGTTTTTTTTTCAACTTCTCAACTGTTTTTTTTTTACTTTTCACACTCATAGCTCCCCACTAGGATAAATCCTGTAATCTTATGTGTGTGTCCTGTGTTGTTGTGTATAGAACAATAAAAAACGGTCATCTAGCCTATTGTCAAACCGAAGGTCGATTCGAGACCGATCAAGCTATAACTACCACTATACACAACCAATTGCCCAGGCGAATCAAATCCGACCAAAATGGAGAAGTACCTCATAAACCTATATTTATCAACCGCTAAGTTACATTCTGTTTATTTCACAACCTACTAAGCGCGAACAATTCGAAGGACCAACATTATCTATCGAGAAATAGCGGATAGCACTAAAATTGCGAATAAAAATAAATAATTATGAGTTTAACAATAAACATTAGAATGCAAACGGTAATGATGTCATGACGGTAGCGTGCTGGACCTATGCCACTAGACATCAAGCTACCATTGACGCCAAGGCCGTACAGCGCCCACGTGGCACGCCACAAGCGAATTTCGATTTTCGAATAGCGATTTTGCGAATTTTCGATGTATTTTTCACTACCGCCCCGCTATTTTATCCGAGATAAAAAGTAGCTATATAAAATTGTATGGTAATCCTTGACATTTCGGCTGTCCAAAATCAAAACCTAGCAAGAGCATCTGAGCAAATTTTATAGGAGAAGGAAAAGAAACATTTTCTTTGACCATTAAGAACACAAAATCTTTTTTGTACTGTTTTCATTTTGATATTATAAATACAACTTGCTTTATATTATAAGCTAGTTTAACACAATTTAAGTCTAACTGTACAAGTTTTATGTGCCTTACTTAAGTTTGATTTGGGAAATTCAACACAAGTATCACATGAAATCCAAAATAAAACCTAGCAAGTAGTGGGGTCAAATTAGACCAAAAAATAGATGTGTCCTTACATTAATTCCCACCCAGCTGAAAATTGGTAGGATTGTTCAGAACACCATCATAAATGAAACCTAAAAAGTCCTCATCGTTCCGATACGTGCAAAAAGTTATACTCCGGGTAGTCTCCACAACGGGTTTTTCACGATTTTCTCAAAAAAAGTTCAAGCTACTAGGAAACTACTACTACTACCACTACTACTACTAGGTTCTCTATAACATTCTCTACAGTCAGACATTAGTCGCAGTCATATTCAGAAGTTAGTCGCAGTCATATTCAGAAGTTAGTCGCAGTCATATTTAGTCACAGCCGTCGTCGGTAGTCAGTCAGTCATAAAGTCACATTCATCCAGTCTCCTTTAGTAGTCGGTAACAGTCGCAGATGAGCAAACAACGAAAAGTTGTGATACAATCTACTGTACTTCTACATTCTGTACTTTATGACTTACCTCGCTTATTCCGCCTGTCATCCCCGATTCGTCGGACTTCTTTTGTTTTTTCTTTTGTTTGTGGTTTCTTTATGGAATTACTCTCCTTGCTAGGTATCTGCGCTCCCCAAGTACCGGAACGCAAGCGCACAGAATCAGGTACTTTAGGAACTTCTTTTGGTATTGTTTTTTCCTGGACCTTGACTGGTTCTTTTTTGGGAAGCGATATCTGAAAAAAATGTGTTGTTGTTATATTTGGAACACAGATTAGGTACCATTTATTTGGCTTTAAAGCATTATTTGTTAAACTTTACAATAGTTTATGTGCGATGTATGAGTTTTACAATCTTTAATATCACAAAGCAGTGGAGATTGGATGACGCTGATGTGTCATTGCGTTTGTACATTGTGGACAAACGCAACTCACGCAGAGGGTGACAACTCAAGTCGAACTCAACGTCATATTTCTAGGAAATTTAGGTATTTCCAAAGCTCAAAAATAAACGAACATCTTGATCGATGGGTTCTACCCAAGGTCGCTAACCAAAAGCCGGTTATACTTCAGATAAAAACTTACCTCTTTCTTCGGTTCAGTTTCGGTTCTTTTGACCCAAATATCTTCAGAGCTGGTTGGTGATTGATCCACAATGGATCTGATTTCTATAAGACTACTATCGAAGTATTTTTTGTCTCGGTGGAGATTGTTGCCAGCAAAAATTGAACGCATACTGGGGCGTTGCTCCTCAGCTCCTTTTGTGCCGAAGTGCACAGTATGTGCATTGTGTACCTGCGAGCGCAGAACTGAAGCAATCCTCGGTGTCGGCGGCGGCTGCGGCACCTTTTCCGGAGGTATTTCATCTCTAATAGTTACCAAGAACTTGTGCTTAGCACCTATCACAGTGCGCTCCATGCGTTCCTTTTGTTTACTGCCTTCCTTATCTTTAGCAGACGGTTCATTGTCAATGTTATGAGATTGCTCATTACCAGCTTCATACGAAAAATTGTCTCTGCTGAGAGTCACTATACTACTTAAAGAAGGTATATCTGAATCTAATTGTGATGAATTAATTGACGGAGGCGGATCGTTTTCTTTCTTTTCGTCATCTTCGTCTTCTTCTCTACATTGTGATAGTCGCCTACGTTCGGCGAAAGTAAAAGGTACGTTTGAGGCGGAATTGCGACTGGACAGGGTATTGCAATGATTCATAAAATAGTGCTGAAAAAAGCTGTCCGTTTCGGGAGTATCAGTGCCGTCGCCTTGTATGATGTCTTTGAGCGCGGCTAGTGATGTGATGGTGTTGTAGTTGATCGCGTTGACTAGGTCTTCGCTATCGGAAGAGCTGCTTGAGCGGCTCTCAGCCTCTTCCTCTGCTAGTTTGTTTACTTTGCGGCACACCTCGTCTAACGTCTCATCAGTGGCCGCATTTTCTTCTTTTTTCTTTTTCTCATTTTTGTTTTCGTTCTTCTTAACATTTACATTCGAGGTAACTTCTATTTCAGTCTCCATTGAGCAGCATGTAACCTTCGTCAAAACTTAGTTTCTAGCAGTGCATCAAATACAATAAGGCACTATAGATAAGTTTCACAGTTACGTCACGTAAAAAGTCACATGATAACTTATTTGGTTTCCATGTCATAAGTAAAGTAACATCGTAACTAGTTTCGTGGCTACGATGATCGCGTGCATTCCTTGCCGGTGTTCACTGGTCGTAAACTATTTTCAGCTAGCATTTTACGAATCTGAAATTGAAAAGTATTTTCATGGTCACGTTTCCCTTTTCCACAAACGTAATGCGCCCAGTAATGGCAAGTAGGTAAGTGGCTGTTTATCATGAGACGAGCAAATTATGCAAGCACGTAGTCTTGGATTATGGCATGCATAATAAAATGTAATACATACTTTATACTATTATATATTACTACGTAGTAAACGTAGTTTCTACTAGTCCAAAGCTTATAGCACCTATTTTGACCTAGGAACAGAGAATGCAAAAGGGATTAGCGGGATTAGTGTATTTAGCGGCTATAAGTATTTTGTTTGTATGTTCCCACCTACAGCTTAAACGCCCAAACCCATTTTGATAAACGAGGTGTCGATAGATTATTTATTAATTCTGTTTTGGGAGAGTCGTTGGGTGAAAAGTAAATAAAGAACCAAACTTGACTGCATTATATAATTAGATAAGCATGTTCTCGTGCTTCTTATCTTTACTAGGATATAAGTTTTAGAGAATCGTTTTTGATCATACTCGTACCTACATACTTTGGGTACGTGATGTGTCCTAAATATGATCCGCCAAATTAACATCAATTCAATTCGGTCCTTAGGTGTACCTAACATATGTACATCTGACGATGTCATTTCGATTTTAAGATTCACTATTTGAAATACATAATTTATAGAGGCTGTAAAAAGGCGTTGCCGGTAAAATACAGTTGTAACTCCGTTATCCGGTTTTAATTATGTTTTTCTGTTCAATATTTTTAGATCTTAGTAGCATCGTAATTATTTTGGTGAAAAACCTATTTAGCGTTAATATTACATCCATAAATGGCCTTAATACGTCTATGGCAGACAATTTAAGTAGCATCTCTAGGCATAATTAAGGACGTTATTAGCTGTATATAAAACAAAACGGGAGCGGCAAGCTCAATAATTTCAATGATATAATATTCAAATACTTAATAGATATTTCATAATACTTTTAATTATTGCACAATGTTTTTTCATGTTTTCAACAGTTTTTGTCACACCTGCCAGTTTGCCACGGAAAACTAATGATGATACATTTTTTGGAAAAAAAGACTATTCAAAATTAAATTAAATTTGAACGATTACTCAGTAAACAAGTAAATATTTAAGGATAGGCTTCAAATCTTTTGCATAAATTATGTTGATCCGTAGGTATGTAAAATCCATGATTGCAAGCAAGCATAGATGAATCTATTCAGATTTGTATAAACATACATGTTTAGTAGTTTACTATATGCAGGATCGCAAGTTACGAGAACACGCGATATATTGCGGCCATGATAGCACTAACGACGTTCATAAAATAAATGAATTGAAGATCATAAAGTCATCATGACATTGTGACGTCTAGATAGCCACGAACGTTTCAAACAAATTAAAACTAGCATATTAAATACTTGATAATATGTAACGTTATAACAATTTTTCAGATGAAAAGCAAAAGCTAAAGTTATTTGTGTTGCCCATGAAAATAGAATAAGGGTGTTGGCAAACAAAATAAGCTCCTCCGTCGATTGTTTTTGTTTTTCGTCGGATCACGAAAATAATACCGATGTGCCGGAACCGCGGCCGTCAGCTAATTTTTGAAGTTTGAGCATGGAACTTAAAAGAAATTGGTCGTCGTCAAAATAAGCCGATACGAATTTTTATGTCCAAAATACAGTTTAATTCACTTATCCGGCTTCAAAGTCATGAAGTTCGAAAATTGACGACCATAATGACGTCACCTCGCGCTTGTAGAATCCAGATTGGCCTATTAAAATTTCATGAAGTCAGAATCGAACATTGAATTTGGCGATAAGGCCGCTATTAACCGCAGGAACGTAAGGGAATAAAATTTATAATTACCCGATATTTCTACATTACCTACCTATTATCGGCAGGGCCTAACTTATAAATAATTTAATAATTTTAAATCTATATTTCTGATTGTCTCTGCGGTCCATGTTTGGAGCCAGCGATATAAACTAAGTCGTACCTTTATGGTAAAGTGTAGTGCGTAACTGAGAAAATGTTAAAACAAATCCAAAACATCTTTCCTACAGGCCAAGGTCTTTTTGAAACATTTTATATGAGAAAAACTATACAGCAAACAATCATCTACTAGGTTAGGTAACATGTTTTATACAATGGATGTCCGCGTTCGTCATCGCCTCTCGACAATAGGTACAATATATTTATCAACAAGAATGCGGACTGTACGCAAGGAACCAATAATACCAATATACAACAATTAACATTCGACCTGCGGCCTTATCGAATAACTACTCTGATGTTCAAAAAGGCTTCGTGAAATTTGAAATGGGTCAATCTGGCGCGGTTTCCTCAAGCGCGAGGTGATGTCACTCTGGCCTTCGATTTTCGAAGTTGAAGGTTTTTAAACCAGATGACAGATCTAAATGAAGTGGTTTGACTGGCTAATTTTAGCGTCAGCCTGGAGTCCGATCTTGACGTCAAATAAAGCAAGAACTTATCTCATCGCCCGATACCTCGAAATCCACTGGTAAAGATCACTAGTGATCTTCGTGAAGTTAATTGTCAGAGAGACTATAATTAGCCGATAGGGCTGCTGATACATTAGTAACATAAATCAAATCAATTGGAGGAGAGGAGTGTCACGTCTTCATTTATAGGGACTTCCTTGCAATTGGAATAGTGAAGCAAGATCAGAAGTAATAAGGACTAGACGTAGCCAAACAATGGTAGAACTCGTTCTATATTTTTACTATTATGAGAGCAACATTGCTCAAGCGTTCGGTAAATCCGGTACTGGCGTAGCCGAGGCACGCTTATAATATGAATATTTTAGACTATATTGACCGGAAGGAACCAGAGTTCCAAGGCGTTAAAAAACTTGAGAAGTCCTATGTTGATAAACAAAAATAATTTCGTACTATTAGTCATTGTGTGACGAAAGCTTAACAATAATGCTTTTCATTGTTGTAGATGGCCAAAGTTAACGTGAACTTCGTTTAAATAGCCTAAAGCACCCTTTGTTAACCGGGCTGGAAGGCTGCTATAACACTTTTAGGGTAATACCCACGTATGTATAATATTGTATTTGTATTTGTCAGGCAACCCTTCTGGCAAGACAGCGGTGTCTGTCTATCATACAGCCAATTATCTTAGGAACTATACAAGATAGCGGCCTGAATTTTGGCATGAGGCTAGATAATGTTAACTACTCAAATTCGTAGAAAAAATATGCTAAGAAATTGGTCTTTACCTGAAAATTGGGTCCAGAAATGGGGACAAGCAAACGGGCCGCCCGCTGGCAAGCGAACACCGCTCTGCACTACTGCGCTCTTTGAAAATACGAGAGGTATGTAACGACATGCGAGTTTTGCCAGGTTTATTATGTTATTAGTTTCACCTCACCAGTATCACGCATTAAATCTGACAATAAATAACATGCTGGTTCAATAATATCATAATGCAGGAGCTAAGTATCAGCACAACCCGAAATTGCTATCAGCATTATTATTTATTTATTCATTACTAGCTGACCCGACAGACATTGTCCTGTCTTAACTATGAATATTGAATTCGAATTGTCTTAAATTTTGTAATGTTCTGCTCAACTTTTTTAATTTTTTTTTTCATAAGAACCTTCTCGTCAATAATTAACACAACAAAAAAATTAGCGAAATTGTTCCATCCGTTCACGCGTGATGCGATAACCAAGGGAAATAGAGATTAATTTTTAGATTGATTTATTTAACAATTTGATAATTTTAAAACTTACAGTCTAAGACCAAAACGTTTTTGACATTGCTCTGTATGAGAAAATATATAAATTGTTTAAACCAAACGCCCCGAAACAATGCAAGCTCGCCTGTTTCCTTACACACAATAATTGTAGAAGTAGTTAAAGTTAGTTTATTTAAACTCTTTATTGTTCACCAGAAATTAAAAACAAAAGGATAATAGCGCTGGAAACTAGTGCGCCAAATGGCGGCCTTATCGATAACAGCGATCTCCTTGAGTAGTTATAGTTCAGTCATTAGGTATTGTAACGATGGAATGAGGCTACAGCATAATTATTATTACTAGTCGTTCGCCCCGTACTGTAAACTCACGAGTTGCGACCTCTTATCTGTTTATCACAACCCCTTGACCGATTTACTCACAATTAATCACAATATGGTAATAAAATTATCGTCGATAATAAACAAAGTAGTAAGTAAGTAAGTTCGTAATGGACTGAGTGGCTAAAGTTAGGTTAAGAGTGGTTAAAGTTTTCAGGCCACCTGAGGGCTGAGGGCTGAGACCTACAATTGAATATGACACCGACCCACGGTAGTACCTACTCGGTTGTAAATGCCACCTGCTGTCATATCCGAAGACTGAGCGTGTCGTCCATCTGTAATCGGTTACGAACTCCTAATCGAGGTAAGCTACGAACACTGCATCAAACACACAAGGTTAGAAGGAAAGAGTATGCTAAGCCGAAAAGGGCTCATTGCCATCATTATGAACAACTTTTACTACAGGACAAACCAGGAAATCGCAACAAAAATCAGCTGTTCCATAAAAAAATGTCAATGACACTCGACAAAATGTATGGAACAGTGAGCAGATTTTTTTCGCGAATTCCGAATTCGCGGAAAAATCTCTTCTTTATCTTTTCGGCTTAGCAAACCCTGTATAAACAAATATACGAGCGCCGATCAAACATACAAATATAAAAGCGTACATACAAATGCATTTTTTCCCTTTGACCTTGAGACCTTCTCACCGCCGGATCAATTATCTCGCACTCTCGCAGCGATGATTGGAAAACACAGATGTTTAGTCCACAGCTAGTTATACGGTAGGAAAAACATTGTACTTTGTATTAAATGACGATAAATCTGTATTATAATATTTTATATCCGTGCTTAAAAAATCGAGAGGATTCAGTTTTTAACTTTGTAATTGACCGAGCGAGCGAACCGTGTCTGCAACAACTGGCCACATTTTCTTTTATCTGTCCGGATGTTTGATTGTTTGTATGTTGGTTTCCGCGTACAGGGTGTATTAAAACAAGTCTAGATTTTTTTTGTACTCCTAAGAAATGTTATGCAAGGATCGGTTGAGTAGTTGAGGCGTGAAAGCGTAACAACTGCCACGCTACCTAAGTCGCATCACCTTAAGTATCACCACCGCTGACCAACGAAGTCGGCATGCGACTGGGTTTACACTGGCATTAAACCAACTTGTTCTCATCTCTACGTCGGTACTAGGTTCGGCAACAGAAATACATCATCTGTGAAAATTTCAACTGTCTAGCTATCACGGTTACGAGATACAGCCTGGTGACAGACGGACAGACAGATAAATAAATAAATAATAAATAAATAACGTTTCACACTCATAGCTCCCCACTAAGATAAATCCTGCGTCGGGGATGCCATGGAACACACACAAAGACAAGGACAACTACTTAACACCCAGACCCAGAACAGATATTTAAATTCATCATTCAAACATCTGCCCGGCCGGGAATCGAACCCGGGACCTCTGGCTTATAAGGCGGATATTATTACCGCTGAGCCAAACAGGCAGATAGACAGAAGGATGGACAGCGGAGTCTTAGTAACGGTCTCGTTTTACCCTTCGGGTACGGAACCCTAAAAACTAGAAGGCAAAAGCAAACCAGTGCAATCTATGAGATAGACACGTGTTACATTTCAGTCTACATTCACATATTATTTACAGATAATTAATATAAATATAAATAATATAAATGCAACTGTGAAAAAACAGTGAAACATCATCATGTTTTTGATGGAGGTATCTGGTTCAAAGTCATGGTCGTGTTTAGCTTATCTGTGTAGGTATAAAATATCGTTATGGCTGTTCGGACTTTGGAATAAACGACCTTGAACTCGTCCAACTATCGGGCTACACAGTAATTACGTACCTACTCGAATTGTTCGTTGCTCACAGCTACGAAGGAACTACGATACTGGATATTGGGTTAATTACCGACGCGTCGTATACAGGTCTACAAGGAAAGGGTATGCTAAGCCGAAAGAGGCTCATAGTAAGTGCTCATTTTTATGAACAACTTTTAGTTTATGACCAACACGGAATTCGCGAAAAAAAAGCACTTTTGTAAACGTACGTATGTATGATTACGGCAAAAAGTATGGGACAGCTGATTTTATTTCGCGTATTCCGTGTTGGTCTCATAGTAAAAGTTGTTCACGATGATGAGGACTGTGAGCCCTTATCGGCTTAGCATACCCTTTCCTTATAACCCTGTATATATACCAAGGTATATAATAGCTTACTTATCTTTGTACCTCTTCCTCGGATTATGATCGAAGTATTTGGGCGAAAATCGTTAAACGTGTTTTCCCAGATATGAGTCCTGGCTAGATTGAGTTTTCGCCTTCTTGAACCGCCGTATTTCGTCGAAATGGTGGGAGCTGTTTTCGAGATCTCAATGTTTGTATGTATACATACGAAAATATTGCTCGTTTAATAGTATTATTACTTAGATGTATTTAAGATCACCTCGGGACATGGGCACAATCGACGGAGCTATATATTATACATATATATATAGTATATCGTCTTAATAAAAAAAAATTGATGATAAAAGCACTCTTTTTGAACTCAGTCAAAAATAATAAAGATTGTTCTCGAAAAGAAAATAAGGACACAATAAGATTAGCGTTCCAGTGTTCAATGAATTGGCAGAGAATCAGCATAAACTGTGCGAGATGTGACTGCCGAACCACGCTAATGACATCATCGTCTATAAAAAGCACGAATTCATAAATAGGTAGTTAAGCGGCCACTAACGACTGTTGAACTTACAATTATGCACCTAGTAACTTATCTATAGGCACCATAGTTTCACATTTAGTATTGAAACAGTTCCTCATTTGTTCAACTCGGCACATAATGTGGAGCGGTCGTTATGTAGACAACAAGTCGACGATATCGTCGACTGGTTGTCCAAAAAGAACTATGTACCGTCGCGATTCACCAGAAGAGTAAAGCTCGGGTAGGTACATAATCTGGGACTATTACGATTTAGGTATTACTTGCAATAACTCCGAGTTTGAGGCGAAACAAGTACACATGTACCACGTACCTGGGTTTTGCTCCAGCCTCCGATGACTCTTTCACCTGATGGTCCGCTGTCGGTGTGCACACGAAAATACCACAGTTTTGATAAGGTTTTGAGAAAGTTTCTGTTTATTTGATTTAATTTGATGGAGCCGGTGTTTGTCGGACCCATCGCGTGCTGCAAGTGGGTGTAATTGGCCCAAAACAGAAAACAATGGCACGAGGAAAAGGCATACACCCAGTTGAGTTGGTGATGATGACGACGCATAGGTCTTTGTCGCAGATAGAGACGACCGAGGGAGTGTGGCTTACACTGAGGTTATCGAAATGTAAGCGATAAGAAAGTTTAAACATATTTACCTAACAACGCCAGCGTCACGGAGGTCGTAATTTCGTACAAACGCACTTGACTTATCATTCGAAAACTATTGTTAAGATTTTGATGAAACCTATGTGCAATCAAATTCTGAGTTATTCAGGGTTATTTATAAAAGATATGCTAAGCCGAAAAGGGCATACATTTTGTCGAGTGTCATTGACATCTTTCTATGGAACAGCTGATTTATTTTTCGCGAATTTCGGGTTGGTCCCATAGTAAAAGTTGTTCATAATAATGAGTACTATAAGCCCTTTTCGGCTTAGCATACCCTTTATGAATAACCCTATATAGGTCCCATTTAGAAACAGTACTTGGGCAATTCACACCGCGAACCGGTCGCGAAACGACTAAGGTGGGTGCCTTAACTAGGATTAACTATTAATACTATTACGTTACGTATGTACTCGTATCTAGATGAAAGGGTAAAGTAGGCTGAAACGTAGGGTTTCTGTGAGTTAGGGTTTAGAATTGAATTAAAATTACATCACACGATCAAAGGAGTTCTATTTAACATACCACGTGTCATCAGGATGTAGATGAAACCATTTCCAAAATCTTAAATCAATGCCTGTTATTTATAAACTAACACCTGCCGGAACCGTATTTTTTAAGGGATAAATCTAATTTTCCAGGATACACCAACACCAAAATTCAGTCAGATCTGTTGAGACGTTTTAAAATGTAGTAGCAACAAACACACCAACCCTTTTACTCACTCATTCATAGTGTGAAATGTGTTTTTCGGAAATTGTTTTTCGTTCCATAATCGGTTCCATTTTAGTTTCTAGTTTTATTATACTTAGTAAAATTATTACTTGAACACATATGCGAGTATTATTGCCATAAAACGTAATGCCTATATCAATTTATACAGTTGACCCAGATTACTAGTTTGATTAATAAATGAATGATTAAGACTCGAAACTAGAATTCTATGAGCTAGGTAAACTGTTGGTACTTTAGAAACAAGTTACTAGGCAACCTAAGACATGTAAATATCGTGGTGTATATTGTATATTAAACTAGCTGTTATAGGGACTTCGTGCCCGACGCGGCTCGGTCTTCGAAGGTTACCGGCTATAAAATGTATAGCCTATAGCTCTCAGGGATACCATGGTGTAAGATTTTTTAAATCGGTCCTGTAGACTCAGAGACCCATCCACAATAAAACAAACTTTTCTTCTTTTTAATATTAGTAGATATAGATTGATGGACGTAGAATATGTGTGCCTGAGTTTCGCCTCACGTTTGTCCATCAAGAGTGCTTAAACGACGCTATTTAGCATTACGCAGGGTTGAGGCTAAGGTTAACTTACACTATGAGACCCGGAATTTGCGAAAAAAAGCATTAGCATAGCCTTTCCTTATAACCCTGTAGTTACCTTTCCATTGTCTTCGATGCTTATTCTTAGGCTACCTGTATACGTTTCAATATTTTTATATCTGTCCGATAATAACTTGTATACGTTCACAGAATAAGTTATTGTTGATCCGATTTTCAGTTAAGTTTAAATTAAAACAGACTATGGGTGGTATGGTAATATTTGACAGTGGTCATACAATATAAGTAATAAAAAATAAAGATTTTCCGTAATTCATTGTATCTGTAGGGCGATCGGAAAGGAAATTTTTCGATATGAATACATTTGTAATTAAGATAGTAATTTATATTTTAAAACTTTTTTAGAAATACTGATTGATATGTAGGTCTATAATAATAGATATAGTAAGTAGTGTATTTTAGATTAGTGTCATGGGAAGAAATAATTTATCTGTGATTACGTTGTAGGACTACGATTTATATAGTAACTAGCTGACTCGACAGACGTTGTCCTGTCAAAAGCCATTGCGTAACTATAGCAACCGTAGTATGTTGATGCTAACTTGTCAATTTATAGTAAAAATTATCAGTATATATATAATTTGCAATAAATTAAAATTGCGCTATAATTTGAGATTTAAACTATCCTATCTCTCAAGTTGGATCGAACTGCACATGGTGTGCGAATTTTATTATAATCGGTTAAGTGGTTTAGGAGTCCATTGAGGACAAACATTGTGACACGAGATTAATATATATTAAGACTAGCGGCCCGTCCCGGCTTCGCACGGGTAGACACTATAAATTGAGATGTGAGCCATCCTATCTGTTAAGTTAGATCGAACTGCACCCGGTGTGCAAATTTGATTGAAATCGGTTAAGTAGTTTATAGGAGTCTATAGCGGACAAACAACGTGACACGTAATTTATATAATATACTAGCTGACTCGACAGACGTTGCCCTGTCAAAAGCCATTGCGTAACTATAGCAACCGTAGTATGTTGATGCTAACTTGTCAATTTATAATAAAAATTATCAATAGATATATAATTTGCAATAAATTAAAATTGCGACTATAATTTGAGATTTAAACTATCCTATCTCTCAAGTTGGATCGAACTGCATATGGTGTGCGAATTTTATTATAATCGGTTAAGTGGTTTAGGAGTCCATTGAGGACAAACATTGTGACACGAGATTTATATATATTAAGACTAGCTGACTCGACAGACGTTGTCCTGTCAAAAGCCATTGCGTCAATTCTATGTCAAATGTCAAAAGTTATGCTATTGCGTAACTATAGCAACCGTAGTATGTTGATGCTAACTTGTCAATTTATAGTAAAAATTATCAGTATATATATAATTTGCAATAAATTAAAATTGCGACTATAATTTGAGATTTAAACTATCCTATCTCTCAAGTTGGATCGAACTGCACATGGTGTGCGAATTTTATTATAATCGGTTAAGTGGTTTAGGAGTCCATTGAGGACAAACATTGTGACACGAGATTTATATATATTAAGATGATGCCGTTAAAAACCTCGAAAAAATTTCTCTAACACGGTTTTTCCGTATTTTATTTTCGTATCCTATTTCGGTGCCCGCGAAGTCGTAGATAGAGGAAACGAAGCCATACGACAATATGTAGTGCAGAAGATAAGAAGTTGAACGTAAACAAGATACCAATATTAAAAAGTCTCTATGCGGAAGTGTAATTGGCTTACCTAATAAATACGTGTACACTGTACAGCCGGTACTTGTTTTATGATTACTTATTAATCATACCTGACATCAGTACCTATGTTTAATGAAAATAGATGTTTACCTTTAGTAAAATTACTCGGAGAATATTTATTCGAATATTTAGTCTTACTTATAAACTCTGCTGAAACATAACTGGCATCCTGCGGCAGGATGAGTCGACGATATCGTAAAATCGCGGGTAGGACTTGGACACGAACGGTATGGAACCAAGGCAGATGGCACAACAAGAGAAAGACATTTTTTTCAACAAGAGTAAGATCTATACACCGCGAGAGACAGCGAGAGAGAAAGCTGAGGAAGATGATGGTGATAAACGCTAAACTGCACGTGAGCGACAAAATGAGACATGAACCCAAACAGCGAAGCTAATTGCAACCCTAAACGATGTTAAGGTTGTACCTAGTCTGGAGATTAAGTCTACCTATTTTCACTAACACATGGGTTCTTAACCTATGGTCCGCGGACCACAGCCAACCGCACAAATGAAATAAAGTTAATACGATTGTAATTAGTATTATACGATTATAATTAATGCCAACGGTTTAAGCTGTGCGTTGTCTGTCAGTGAGTCAGAACCTGTCCCTTTATATATATAGATATGTACAGCTTTCCTATCAACAAACAGCTGTTTCTTTTTAAATGCCGTATCATGTAAACAAATACGGCGAACAGGAAACCCAAACAATAAATTCAGGCTTGTCAGCTATTGCTAGCGAGGAAATTCAGGCTTGTCATTCCCAAAGAACACAATGTTTGTTTACATAGCTGGACATAGACTGTAGTCAACTGTAGTTAGTGGCAGGGCTCTTTTGCAGAGCCCGCCTGGGGAAGTACCACACCTTTGCCAGTTATTCCACCGCCAAGCAGTAATGTGCAAATATTACTGTGTTCCGGTTGGAAGGGCATTGTTTCCAGTGAAATTACAGGGCAAATGGGAGATTAAACAACTTATATCTCAGGGTGACGAGCGCAGTGCTGTGCCGCGCAGGGTCTTGAATTTTGCGAGTTCAAAATTCTGGGCGGCGCGGCGGCGCAGACCTGTTTTGGGCAAACGTGACGTTTAACATCAGGCGAGCGATTTGCTCGTCTCGTCACTCAGTTACATAAAAAAAAAAAAAAAAAAAAAACATCGTCTCAACATGGTCCGTGAGAAATGGCATTCGTGTGGAGGGGCCAGTAAGTAATACCAAAAAGGCTGAGAACCCCTGCCTTACAAGTTGACGTCGTCAACTATCCTGTTTATACACGACCTAATTACCGCAATAGATCTACTCTGTGAGGCTACCTCGTAGTTTCCTGTATTTTGCGTAACTGAATGATAAGAAACATTTCAATTTTAAATGTACCGAGTAGCTATTTGATAATCCGATGCAATTACTTAGTTCGGTTATAATGACCGTATATTGACGGTGACTAACTCTCAAGTTAGGCTTTTAAACGAATTTACTATCTACTCGTAACAGTGACTCCGTTTACAACGAAGTCCGGTAAAATATGACGCAAAAGCCTGGTCAATATATTCGTTCTATCAGTACTTATGAATGTAAGATTTATTCACATTTCATTCATATCTGGTCGATAACCGCGACTTCGTGTGCTGGGGCTCGGCCTTCGGCCTGGCAGGTGTAATTCTCGAGACCGAGATTTTACCTTCGGAATCGATAAATATATAAATGTTCAACTTATTCATTCATTTCATAAGAGGACGTTCAGGGTTGGAACTTGGAAGATTGCTTTGAAAGTATGATCGACTTGAAGTATTAATTTTTCAGTACTAATCGTTTTGGGACAGGGGTGGGTTAGCAGCGGGCAGTTGGACAACACACGATGACGAGATCAGAGAAGATCATAGAACCGAAACTGGACAATGGAGAGTGAGCAAGTGGAAAACAAGACAGTAGCGAGAAAAGAGCGAAACGGATTACTTTGTTACGCACGCGATGTCACTGGCTAATCGATTTATAAATACAACAAAATATTAGGCCCAAGTTTGAAGGCATTTTAAGACAGATCTCAACTAACTAAAAATATATCTGTCTTTATCATTGCAAGCCATTAGACAAAGATGCCAATTAGATAATTTAGATCTGTCTTAAAAAGCCTTCAAACTTGGGCCTATTAAGTAGTTAAAAATAATGAGTGATGCGACCAAAATAGATAACGATCTCACTGCACAACACCAATAGGACCGATGAGGTCATCGTCGGCAATCGACCAACAGCGGCATCGTAACTGGTTACGATGAAACCGATGCAAAGAATTTGTCGTCACTATGGCATTAATTTATGGCAAGAGCGTTCACGTTTCACATGTAACACCTTACACCATGTTTTAGTACCTAATTACTCCAATGCGTGAACAGCGCACTAAAACGCAGCGAGTCAAGCCGATGAAACATGTTTAGACAATTAATGAAAATAAATCGTAATAATAGCTCCAGCTGTCGACTGAATGGAATGGAAAGGAAAATCATTGTACATGAATTATAATGGTCTCACAGACGCAGATTAAACCTAGTCCGCGGGCGATAAAAGCATGCGTGAATACTCACGCACGAAGTATATAAATTGCATTGTATGTGTGACTTATTAGAAGGCGAGTTGGTGGTCAAGCGCGCTTACTCGCTAAATAAACAAGATATATTTATTTTTTAATAACAAGCTTATTGCTGTCATCGAAGTTACACAGACGCTAAATTTAAGCTCAATTGGACATTGGGAAGTGCTTCAAAATTCAATACTACATAGTTATAAATAACACTTCTTACTAAGATTTCCTGTACAGGGGTTGCTATGGAACATAATTATCACAGACTTGAATAACTGACACCCAGACTGGTTTCCTTAAATTCATCATTCAAACATCTGCCTGACTGCGAACCCAGAGGATCGACCCGGGTGTTTCTAACCAGATGCGCTCCCAAGGCCATCAGCGGTCATCAGAGGGTTGTGCCATAAAGTTGTATTAACATTAGTCAAATTCTCACATACTTTTGTGCCAATGTCTCAAAATAATTCATAATAGCACTTGGTATGACCTATTAGTAGGGGAGCCCACGGTGCTAAATGGGGATATCATCGAGCGTCATAGAGACCTATTGGGTTGCAAAGCTTAGATGATAAGAAGAAAAAATGTTAAGTGATATATACCTTTTCATCGCTGGGGGAAGCGGCTATAGATTTTTAAATATGTAAAAAAAACTGTTGCATGGGCATCTTCGAGCGCGTCAGATATTGATAGCATCAATGCCTTACGTATTTTTAATAATGTACGTATGTTAATCTGATCGTTTGCATGATGCGGGTGGTTGTATGTAAGGGTTGAAAATGAAAAAAAAATAAAATTAATCGAGCGCGTCAGATTTTCTAAGGGAGTGTTAAGTGCACCAAAAAATAGCTCTCATTCACTAATCTGACGATTTCGATGGGACGCAAACTCGCGGCCATTTTCATAATGTGCAAAAAAAATTCGCAATTTTGAAATACTCAAGCGCGTCAGATTAAGATATATATAATGGTTCATCTTTATGTTCTAAACGTACTGTTTCATAATCTGACGATTATCTAGAGGAATTCGCCTGATCTGACAAAAAAAAATTAGAAAATCGGTTCACCCTAAAGGCCATCCCTGCAACTTCCCGCTAATTCCATTCTTGGGCGTTTAAAATTGTACTTTTTGAGCTCAAAATATATTTTATGTGATATTTTGAGCTCGCTGAGTTCAAAGAAATAATATTTCTATGCATTAGCTCTTCCAGCTCAATAGTCTGATAGAAGTTTCATAGAACACTATTTTTGGAATTTTCAAACCGCAATAACTTTTGAATGGATCAAGCAATTTTCACGCAGTTGGCGGCATTCGATGAAGTTTTAATTGATCGAACCAAAAATTTCGGAGTAGGTAATCCCGAAAAAACACTTTTTCGGGTTT
The DNA here is from genome assembly GCA_949125135.1 of Alcis repandata. Taxonomy (NCBI): domain Eukaryota; kingdom Metazoa; phylum Arthropoda; class Insecta; order Lepidoptera; family Geometridae; genus Alcis; species Alcis repandata. The sequence goes on along the minus strand of OX421221.1, from coordinate 8,337,249 downwards.
CTTTCGTTCACGATATCTCTCGAACGAATCAACCGATTTTGACCAGCTTGATGGCGATCGACGTGATTTTTTAAGCTCAAGAGCGGATTAGTTTTTGAAGTTGATCGATAAAGCCGTTTAAAAGTTATTCCAAAAAACCACTTTCAAAAAAAAAATTTTTTTTTGAGATTTTCCAAAATTTCTCAAAATCTATCGGTCCGAATCGGTTCAAATTCACAGGAAATCTAATTTTGAGGAAACTCTTCAGAACGCCGTTTAGTAGATTCCGATCGGTTTAGTCGTTCAAAAGTTATAAGCGAGTCACATAGTCACACACACACACATACATACAGACATCGCGGAAACATCGAAACAGGAGCATGTGTTTCGGAGCTATTTCCCGAAACTTCCGGTGCATTGTCATGTTCCACTACACTTTGCTCTTGTAAATACTGAAAGTCTCGTGGTATTTTAATTGCAGTAAATAATTTATAGCACTGTGCGTGATATAAATCATTTAATGATGATTCCATCGACAATTTCGAGGTTATCAAAATATGTTCCTCGAGATTTTCGGAAAACCGGCTTGCTACGACGATATTCCAAAATATTTACACATTTTTTTAATGTTTCTACTGTAAATTTAATTGTTTTTTGTAAGGTACTTTCACCACAAAATACACATTTTAAATTAATATCACTCATATTAAATATTTATAAACTTTAATTCACATAATAATATATACTCGTAATATTACAATATTTAGCAAAAAGAGCCGAAACGTTGGAAACACGTTGTAAACAGTATGCCACGAACGAGTCTTTATGATCAGCTGTGATGGCGTCATGGCAGCAGAAACCAGAGTGGGGACGGAGTGAGAGAGTAATAGATAGAGAAAGAGTGAGAGAGGAATAGAAACGCGGAGAAGGAAATGTAGGCATCACGCAGCTCCACGCATTTAACTTTATCGACGAATTTTTGTTATTTCGGCTTGCGGAAATCATCAGATTATATATTATTCGTTATTCTTGAATTATTTCCTTTAAAACAAAAAAAAATTTAGCTACGCTCGAGAATGTCGAGATGACGTTTTTTTTTTACAACTTTGCTGCCCTCCCCTTTCTTTACGTCACTCTCAAATTGTCAGATTAGTGAAATATACACTTTTTAGGATGTAATTAACTCTACCCTACCTTAATCTGACGCGCTCGAGAATTTCTGATGGTCAATTTTTTTTTACTAATCTGATCCTGCATCCTTCACGGGCGGCCTTATATTTGGGCCTCATGTTTGGTGGAGGTACTTAACCGGGTACAAGGTATCCCCCTGTATATCAATCTGCCGCGCTTTAGCACAACACGAAATCCCCGCTTGGGCTCCCCTACTATATGCATTGTCTGCACAGGTTCTGAGACTTGTAGCATATGAACAATAAAATTGTACCATTAAGCCAGAGTCACACTCTAGTATTTTAAGGAGCTTGAGTAAATTGCAGCAAGAGGTACTATATGTACTTAACACATCCCATGCAGAATGTTCCTTTAGAACTCGTATTTACACTAATATAATAAAGAGAAAAGAATTATATTTTTGTATGTTTGTAATGAATAAACTCAAAAACTACTGGACTGATTTTAAAAATTATTTTGTGAATTTAAAGCTACATTATTAGCAGGTAACATAGACTATATTTCATACCTGTGCAAAGCTAGGGCCGGTTGCTAATGTCAAATAAAATAAGGCCTCTTGGCCCACGACCATAGGTAAACTTGTGGACTTGAAGTGATTTAGAAGACAGCTATGATGTGGCCCGTGTCAGGCGGGCAACAGCTTTGTTTGTACAAAATCTAGCAATTTAAACCAACATTTAGAGGCTATCATAACCTGGTGGGCGTTGAAACTGATGATGGGCTTGAAAATATTTTTCTCTTTGGGATGAAGATTACTAATTGGTAATAAGCAAACATGTGAATAACAATGTTTTGAAATACTCCATTCACTATACAGGAAAAGGTATGCTGAGCGAAAAAAAGCTCATAGAACTCATCATTATAAATGTGTGGAACAGCGAATTGTTTATTTCTGATGTACTAATTATTTCATTAATTACAAACCAATAATTAGGTTACAAACTAGTAAAATTGATTTAAACAAAGGAAGAGATCTAAAAGATTTGTGCAGTTACAGAACACCTTATACATATCGAGGGGTGAGTGATAAAACCCGATAACTTCATAAAAGTGAGTCGCGAGATATTCCATGTTAAAGTTTCTTGCCAACAAAAAATTGATTTCTTGTGATCATAATCTTCATAAGTAGTTAAGAATTTGCACATGGTTTTTAAAAGGAATGTAATGTAGGTAAGGAATGGAATGGAAGGTATGTTTGGTGCATTTAACACACAAATTGTCAGTTAATGTGTTCTTTTTTAAACACTACAACATGGGTTATTGTAGTAAAGGTGTACCAAATGACTTAACTGATTTTCGGCATTAAATGTAAATGTAAGACGGTAAAACGTAATGGTAGGTAATTATTATGCTGGCATAATAATTATGTTTTGTATAAAAAAGTGTACTCAAACATGACAGGATCTCCGTACCTACTACTTATATACACAATGTACTGGTAGGTACCTAATATAAAAAAGCACAAGCAACCTCAAATGCGTTCACTTTCTTGGTTCTCAAATACTTTATGAAGTAGTTAAAAAGCCATTAAATTTTAAAGAAAGACTACGCGGGAGGTAGGTGAGTACATACGCGTGGAAAGAAGAGACATGACCAAGCTACGAACCTTAAACACATTAAACAACACCACACAAACTTTTTAAAAGTTGCTAGAAAACCATGTGTTCTATCACAAAGATCTTAAATACGTAGTCCGAAATGTATATCACTGAAGTTTAACTTCGTATTCAGAAATTATTACGAATAACATTACACGGAAACTACACAACACGGTACACAACACTCTATCCACTTTATTTTTTACTAAATACACTGACATGGTATCAGTGTTGCCCACTCTGCCTTGCAAAAAAACAGCACAAGGTTAAAAAAATAATGTAGAATACAAAAATAAATAGATATAGCTCTCATTGCTCTAGATATATGTTGAATTTTGTTTTAATTTTAATAAGCAATGAAAGTTGTGTGCCAGAAACTCGATATTGGTGATCATAGGAGGCAGCGAGGACCACAATATCACCACCAAACGTAAGCCATTAATTAGGCGTTTATTTTTTAAAGTTTTTATTCCAAAAAGTGCAATAAATGATTTAGAACGCATGAAATATTTATTTTACATTGCATATTTTATGTCATCTATTTGTCATGTCACTTCTTTGAGCAAAATGCCTGTCCACAAAAAAAAACTTATTTAGTATTTCAATGTCATGTTGACAAACACTTTGTTTATGTCAATGTCATGTGTCTTAAAATGTCAATTTGTTTTTTTTGTGAGTGAAGTGAAAAGACTCTGGACATTTTGCCCATTTAGAAATGATATGACCAGAAGATAACTTAATATCACACAAAAGTAGAATAGATGGCGTGAATAAAAATTGATACTGGATATGTCTATAGATACAAACATTTAAATATAAAAATATATATATTTTTTAGAAACGCCTCATTCCTGTAAATCAAACAAATCTAGTAAAAACCTCTTTGATATTGCTTCGAGGCTGATTGTTCCTAATAAGAGACTAGCAAACCACCTCCACTTCCCGCGAGTGATAGATAAAAAGATAAATTAGTATTCTATTTACACAAATGGAACAAATATTTTTTTCTCAACTGATCTTTTTATGATTTATTTATTTGTAAATATAAATATGTAATAAATAAATAAATGATAGTCGATTCACACCTAACAGTGAAGCCAGTTCCGGCACAGTGCGAAATATTCTTATAAACATTCTCTATGAACGCATCCCCACTTGTCAGTGTCGACACAGTGCTCTCAATGCGTTCCTAAAAGATGTATGAAAGAATATTTCGCACTGTGCCTTCACTGATATGTATGAATCTTTAGTTGGTAAAAAATATCTTTTCCAGGCTTGTTCGCCGCTATCACCAGGGGTAGCTACTCGGCCTATGCAATACTATTATACGCTGTCGATAATTATGGGCCAGTCTGGGGTTAATAAAACGCAAATTTAAAGTCTACTCAAAACGCTATCTTTATTACTTCCACTAAATACTGGGGTACTGTGTACTGACTACTGTACTAGAACACAAAAAACCACTTATAATTAAAATAAATAATCGGTAGACAATTAAAATTTTCAATGGGTTGCAGTCAGCTCAGGAAACACGATGGTGGACTCAGCTATGTATTATCAATCTTATCATTTTTGAGTGTATAATTGCGCACTGCCACATGGTGCAATAATGCGAGACTCCAACCCACAAAAACCCCACCGTGTATTCTGGCACTTGCTTACACTTCGTACGTCTCTACAGGCTTGGCGCTCTGCCTGTACCATCACAATGAACCCTATCGAAAAAATCTTCGTTACATATAATAAGAGACAAAATGTATTAAACAAGAACATTATTTTTACAAAACAAAAAACAAAAACCGACTTCAAAAGACCGACTATTGAGTTATTCATCTATTTGTTGCGCACGTACTTAATGCAAATTTAAGACTTATTATTAGATTATATGGTTTTCTCATGGATACCATTATCAGAACTGGACTAAATTGAAATGGGACCAAATGGGAAGCGTCAGCTTTCTAATAAAAAAAGAATCATCAAAATCGATTCACCCAGTCAAAAGTTATGAAGTAACAAACATAAAAAAAAACATACAGTCGAATTGATAACCTCTTCCTTTTTTTAAGTCGGTTAAAAACAAAACACTGAAATAAAATCATTTCAATGTTATGGGTCGGGAATAAACAACATTGTGTCTTCAACTTAGATCCAGAGATTTGTAAATGGAAATTGAATGGCATAGTCAAAGCTGTGGATGAACGAATTAAAACTGGAAGGGTTACTCAAACTGAATGTATATGTACCACCAGTACATGTTGTTGTCAATGTGCTGAAAGCCATGGGTCATTGTCAGTTAAATATCATGCCAAGATTCATTACAGAAAGCTCCATGTAACAAGGTTATAGAAAGAGAAGTTGGAATAAGGGTACCAAGGTACATACACTATATTTTTAATACATTTTCTGAATACGAATATGTATCGAAAATTATTTAAATGGCTTTAGAGATAAGGAAGAGCTTACTACAATTATCAGAGTGAATTCTGTGGGTGTGAATACACTGCATATACATCGCAGCATATTTTTGAAGACAGTAATTAATCCTATTGATAAGATAGATGTGTAGGGCCACACATTAGGCCAGTCAGATTAAAAACTTCAGCTAATCGAACTGCTGACAAACTTAAATCTATTACAATTAATTTGAAACTGCTTACATTTACTTAACCTATTATGGATTGATGCCTAATAAAAAAAGCAAGAAAAATCAGTCCACATTTTGAGCACTCTTTTCCAGAGCGGTGTTCCAGGTCGAGCTATTAAACATGTTTTTGTATGCGTGCTCACGAGCTAGCGTGTGTGTGTAGGTAGCATATTTGTGCAGAATTGCCATTAACATTTATGACTTCACCTGAAGCTCAAAATTCTGGTCGGAGAAAATATAATTCATCCAAAATTTGCTGCATAGCAAAACAGAACGCTACAATAATTTCGTTCATGATTTGAGCACAGGTTGTTTGAAAGTTATGAATTGTAAGTCTTGCCAAAATGTATTAAATGCATTTAAAAACTGCTGATCAACTCTGTTTATAACTACTAATTATGTAAAGTTGACCATAATCGGGATACTGATCGTGATTGCATGCTATGCGCTCTCTCGCTCGCACTTATTTACTACCACAATCAGAACCACGATTGGATATCTTAAAGTTATCAACTGTCCAGCAGTTTGAAATAAAAATAAATAAAGCTGACATAATTTTCAAGAAAAGATAGTCTTAACGACGTATACTTAAATTCGACAATAAGTCGGTAGGTAGGCGCGACATAAGCACAGTCAGTATTAAAACTTATCTCCGCCTCGTCTGTTATTAAGTAAAAAATAAATTACTAATAATACAAATAATGAGCAATTAATTATTAAGCCTATAAAGCCTCGAAAATTTGTGCGTAACGATTTTCGTTTAAATCTAAACCAGTACGCGACTTATCTTGGCTCGTCGGGAGAGAACGAGAGACACTGGAAATTGCAGACTGCCTCTCGCTTGCTCTGAAGAGCTAACAGCCGGTAACTGTACTAGCCTATTCTTATACAACCCTTGGTATACTAGTCAATGAGATTCCAGTGCTATCTGTAGCACTGTAGTCTCGGTCTCGTTAATTTATGTCAATACAAAGAACACCGTAGCTTAAACATTATCCGTTTTCCGTTAGATTTATTCCATTAGTTTGGGGTCAGCCTCATCGTTGACGTCGAAGATTGAGGTAAGCGGACAAATCGGTTACTAAAAAACATAAAACATGTATTTAATGATAACCCCAACATCGAATAGACACTAGAAATATTAAAGCAACCAGAGCTATTGTATTACCGGCGCCTGTACTTCTCGGGTTAAAAGTAGGGTTTTTGTTTTATGGGCGCGTTTTGGATCTATTAATTTCACAAAAATAAGAAACGTTGACAATGAAAAGTGTGATATGTTTATTACTTTTCAAAGCTTAGCGGCTTGACAGATTCAAATGATATTAGGTATGGAGGTATCTTTTGTCCTGGATTAACAAAAGGGCTACTTTTTATCCAGGAAAAGTTAATAAACCAATGCGAGTGAAACTAGTGAAACTGCGGGGAGCAGGTAGTTATTATCATTAATTATAGCCTATATTACGCCTAACATAAAGACGAATATAACAAGGCGTCGCATTTCAAAATCGATCAAGCCATTTAAGATTTAGAAAGTCAGCAAGAATCTGATAAACATACAAACTTGCAATACCCCATTACACTTAAGGCAGTCGGATACACAGATGAGATAATACCTAGTAATTAGCGTGTAATCGTGAACTAAGGTCATGGATTTTTATTTAAACTTACGTGCCGAACATATATTCGAAGACATAGTTGTAGAATAAAATCACAAAGACGAAAAAGGCCATGCCCAAGGCAATCGTTCCGAACAGCGACGTATCGAACTGAAACTAAAAAAAATTGTATTAATAACCTGGCAATCTAGAAAAAGTCACGTGCTGGAGCATCTTTTGATTGATGACAAAAATGTACAAATGCATTGATTACAGGTCAGCCCCTTAAAATGTCAAAACCAAAGCATTGTTTAAGTAATCTATGCAAAAATGCTTAAAGTAGACTAAAACTGGTGCAAGGTTAAATATTTTAATATTCATAAGATTTAAATTAGTTATTTTGTTTTAATTTATTTACCAACTTCTACGTTTATAGGTATAAAAAACGTGAAGAAAAGTCGTCCCTATTGGCTACCGCTGCATATATAATAAAATATATATAGGGTTATTCATAAAGGGTATGCTAAGCCGAAAAGGGCTCATAGTACTCATCATTATGAACAACTTTTGCTATGGGACCAACCCGAAATTCGCGAAAAAAAATCAGCTGTTCCATAGAAAAATGTCAATGACACTCGACAAAATGTGTGGAACAGCTGATTTTTTTTTTCGCGAATTTCGAGTTGGTCCCACAATAAAAGTTGTTCATAATGATGAGTACTATGAACCCTTTTCGGCTTAGCATACCCTTTATGAATAACCCTGTATAGTATGTCTATAATATAATCTATAAAATCTAATAAATGCAAATACTTAATTACCAGGCCTACAAAACTACCCAGGCTGTGCTGTGAACCCTTGTCGCGAGCCTGATCTGAGTCGCGTTGGCGTTGGTCTGTCACGTTTTTTCTCTAGCTATTAGAGCGAGAGTCGTAAACCAGGTTGTTCCAGTTTAGGCTCGCGCGCTGAGCTCACACTACAGCCATAATTATAATAATAAAAGTAAGCCAACAAGTGAAATGACTTTGGTTGCCATTTTTGCTTGCTTGCCTTCATAATAATAACCAATGCAATCAATCATCAATCAATCTACACAAAATGTATGGAATATCTACCATACTAAAAACTATTATAGCAAAAATAAGAAACAGTGGGCCTAGCACAACTTTGACGTAAAAATACGTAGCGAGTATTCGATAGAAAAGTGTACGCCATTTACACCCGTCAGGAGCATACTTGACAGTCGTAAATGGCGTACACTTTTCTATCGAAAACTCGCTACGTATTTTTACGTCAAAGTTGTGCTAGCCCCACTGGATACAGTAGATCTGACAGATTGATTTCCACGGTGTGGGACGTTGATGTTCTGTGAATCGTGATATACCTAGGTTTTTTTGATGGAGTGTTTCTCTTCCGTGCTTTGAAGTCAAGGTTTCTCAATTTATACACAGAGCTTCAATTTTCATCATCTAAAACATTTGCTGCCTTTACAAAATCGCGGTTTGAAGTTAAAATACTACTTGAATCACACTAAAATATTATTTGTACTGATTTGGATGAAATTTGCTAAATAAGAAGCTTATCTAGGTATCTTACAGGGAGCCAAAAGCTCATTCCATGTCTCTGATAAAAAAAAGTTTCTTGTAGAATATAGGAACTGACAGACAGTGCTCCAGACAGAGTAGGACAAATAGGTCACAAACTACTGAGAACCTGGCCTATGTTTCTTGCCTAGCTAGGCAGTCTGGGCGAGCCTCACCTTCCTGACTTGATTGGCGTCTCACAAATCAATATAAAAATTTAATTATCATGTCTTGCCACAAAAGTGTGATTCAATTTATTTAATTTAATTTTGTAACGTCAACTCACCTTCACTTTGCATTCTTCATCCCAATCGGCAGGTATAAGATCGCTATATATCGTTACAAAACGCTCCAAAGGACATCGGAAACCGCATCCAGGTATTGCCAGTTGAGTAGGTTCAACAATTTCAGTCGAATTCCGGTAAAAGATTTTGACGAAATGAATATTCGCAGCATCGTCTGAAATCGAAGTTTTTTATACCTCTTTCTTTTCAGTAATGTTTAATAACTTAAGAGCAATTATGCAGGTCCCAATATTTTTTCAGATTCGATCAAATTTTTCACAGATTTGTAAAATAAACCATGCATGGAAAAGTTAAAAATGTTTCATGATAATCTACATGAGTTTTAAAATTTTAGATACCCATTTCAGTACCTAATTCTCAGGCAAAGACCAATACATTTACATTTTTTTTTCAAATTGTAGTGGTTAACATTATCTAGCATCATACCAAATTTTAGACTGCTAGCTTTAACAGTTCCTGAGATAATTGACTGTGACATACAGACAAATAGCCACTGGAGTCTCGCCTTAAGGGTTCATCCCCAAAGGAGGTTCAAAACCCTAAAAAAAGGAAGTGGTAACTAACCGTAAACCAATTCGAATAGTATGGTCGCAGTGTATTCAGGACATCTCCCATCGAACAATTGAAGCCCGTTTAGGACACTTCCAATGTTCAGGTCATGAGCGCTATACATGTTCACTTTAAGCGGTGGTTTTCCATCCAAGTCTTTGTAACGGACAGTGTGGAACGGGATTTGAGCATTGAAGAAATGCATCATTTTTTCCATGTTTCCGATGACTTCCTTCAAAAATGGTCCGATTTTCAATCGAGCCAATAGATCAGTAGCTGTTTCCGTAGTAAAACTAGAAAGCAAAGGGAAAATATAATTATAATAACCACACCCGAGCCGCCCTTAGCATGTTCTAACAGCTTCGATATAATCCTACTGTTTAAATGTATGCCTCTACATTTTACAAAATGTGGAAGTTTGTTTGTTTGCAACTCAATTACGCAAAAACAGCTGGAAAGATTGGGATGGCATTCGATGTGAAGATAGCATTTATGCTCTAGCCGATTAATGACTAGGGTACTTATATCCCAAAAATGTAACGGTTTCTGTAAACTGGTATAATATTGTATAAACTTAAATGTTGTGTATGTGTTCAATCATTTAATTCGGCAACATAGTAAGAAAACTTACCTATAGCAAGCCGGTTCAACCATCATGTTTGGATAAACAGCATGTGTCCAATCAGGCAGGGAGAAATTATAGTGTTCCTCTATTTTTAGAACACTATAAATGCTCATAATATCATAATAGTCTTTAACTTCAAAACCCGCATGTTGAGAAAGGTAACTGAAAATAAAACAATAGTAGGTATTTAGTAAATTATTTCTTCTCCCGAGAAAATATTAGTGTTTCATGTCTTGTGCATTTGATTGTTATTTTTAGAATATACTATTCTAGTTTTATTAAATATCATCAAACAGTTTGCAGCCATAATAATAGTTGAGCAAAGCAAGTCACGTTCAAGCATGAAACAAAATTTATTAAAGATGGTACTTACAACATCAAAGTTTTATATTTTTCAAGTCCTTTTTTATAAGCCCGTGATGTTTTCATTCGAAAATATTCTGCCTCAAACTTGTAGCATTTCTTGTTCATGGATAGGAGTTCGTCCTGCTGTTGTGGAACTGTATGCACAGGTATAGGTTGCCATAGCAGATTAGCGTTCCATACAGTATCCTGGACTGGAGGATACATTCCTGTCGCAAAATAAGATTTCATTTTACATTCACAATTGTGGTAAACTAAAATTGACTGTGATTTTTTTTTTATATTTATCTGAGAAAATAACTCTTTAATTATTACTTTTATTACTTCTCAATAATTATTACTGTTTTCTTTTACTAGCCTTAATTTTGCCAAAATGAGTACATACCGGCCAAGTTTGTTGAGGCTGACATTAAGGTCCGATCAACATCTGTTGACCTCACGTAAATTTCATTGGGATCAAACTTTTCAGAAAGCAGGTGCTGAAACATTAAACATTTCATAAATTGAGTACTAATTAAGGACACTTATCAACACTTTGCTATTGTATATTGCTATATTGTTATACTTTACTACACTTTATCTATTGTATATTAGAAGCCTATCTTGTTTGCTTTTCGGCCGCCTATGTAACTGTATTTTGTAACCGGTTACAAACGAAGAAAATTTACTCTTTTCTCGTTACCAAGTTACAAGCTAAAATATTTTCAGCCGCCATTGTAACTACGTTTTGTAACCGCTGCGAGGTTACAAAAGAAGAAAGTTTTTCTTTTCTCGTAACCAGTTACAAGCTAAGACTTTTCTATATTTCTTCAAAATAAATACGGCAGTTTTGTATTTTTTTCCTTAAAATACGGCAATCCAGACAACGATTTACAGTAGCTGAAATTTTTGCGATAACATCACTGGTCGTCTCCGAGACTCGCGTCGCCTGTGAGTATCCTAATGTAAGAAGGGGCTAAGACAATACCTAAAGAAGAGAATAAAGAATATAGAGATAAGAGAATTGAGAAGGATTAAAATATTTTTTTAAGAAACATGGGATAGATAGAGTAAGACTTATTAATAACTTAAATAATTTTTAAGTACCTAGGATTTCGTTTTTGTTTTAAAAGTCAATTAAAAATTAATTTTAATGTGAGTTTACTGGTATTTTTTTCTATTATTTTTCTCCCGTAAGTTACGTCTTCTCTCATACCTACTTATGAGAAACGGAGGAAATGGAGTTTTGTTACAAAATAAGAACATGGATCGTTTTTGATTACTTTACTACAACTTAGGAACAGAAATTCTTTCATTGTAACTATTTAAAAATATTTCTAATCCATTGAAATATTTACTAGTTTGTAACTGGTAACGAGAAAAGAGACAATTTTCTTCATTTGTAACCGGTTACAAAATACAGTTACATATGCGGCCGAAAGGCTTGTTTGACCACCATCTTGCCTAATAATTATGTACCTACAGTTTTGCACAATAAAGTTTATTTTATTTATTTTGTTTATTATTCGTCATTTTGGGCAATTTTCGATTATTGACTTCCATGACATGACATGACATGGAAAACCAGTTCTTTTAAAATAGCAGGCTAATAAGACAGCCGAGGTGGGTCTGCCTCACGGCGGACATAGGCTGGGCGGGGCTGCGGTGATTTAATGGGCCCGTGGCTCCGTCCATTGCCTGGAGGAACTTCCCAGGGTTTTTAGTGGGTATGCCGCCACTAGGGCGGAGACTCCCACATAACCACCCTGCCCTCCCCGGGGCGGGCGTGGTATCCATAAAGGATTTTCCCTGGGTCACAAAAAAAAAAAAAAAGGCTAATATGACAGCAAAACCCCAAATAGCATTTTGTGCAAATAGCAAGTGGTATGAAATTATTAAATTGTTTTGACAAAACCTTCAGTAGGGTGTAGGTACATCATTTGAAAAGCGTAAAACAATTAATATTTTGACAAACAAATCAAAATGGACATGAACGATAGAGCCATACAGTACTACTCTATGGATAGAGCAACGTGACGTTGCCGATCTTACAATAGCTTTGATACCAAGTAATTTATCAATAAGCTTTCACATATAAATACCTAGTAAATTTGAGAAAACCTATGATAGACAGACAAAGAAAAAACGCATTGAGATGCCGGCAGCGCAGCGGTAGCGTCCCATAAAATGGCGAAATCCAGAAAGATGCACGAGGGCATGAACCTGACCTTGAAAAAGTTCTTTGTTTCACAACAGAACTCTAACGAGAAAATAAGCACTGGATAGATGTTTCAAATATTGATTAGGTACTTACCTAGGTACCTACATTTTAAAATTAAAACAGACTTACATTATAGCGAGCTCTGAGCCATTGACCGAGAGCGTATTGTTGTGTTTTCCCTGTGTTTGTTAATTGGCCGAATCGCACGGGCCACAAGGACTCGTTCTGGTACGGGTCTGTAGGAAACGTTTCAACAGGAGTACGGTCTCCGTGTCTGTATAATATGGCAGCATAACGCACTTGCTCCACGCAGTTGATATTATAAGCAAAACCGGCTAACACAATGAAAATAAATGCCAATCGCTGATCTTTTCTAAGCCAGCCAAACATTTTGTAGCGGACGTAGACACAATGTAATTTACATTCACTGTTAAAGTTTAAGCGTTTTTTACTTTTAGATAATATCCTTAGACAATTTAGCACAAGATTACTCCGCTCTCAACAATCCAAAGCACGACGCAACCGCTTCCCGAATGCATCCGAAAATATACGGATCGATTGGAAGGGGATGTGAAGTGGGGAAACGTCGAAGTCCGCCGAACGTGGCCGAACGAACGGAATGGGGCTGCCAGGTCTGATTTTTTTAACCGACGAAAAAACAGAGGATTTTTCTGAAGTCGACGCGTATTTATATATATTTTATTCCATTTCGAATATATATTATTTTCTAATACATACTTATTTAATATTATGTTGCACGAATAATTTATACTAATATTATAAAGAGGAAATGTTTGTTTGTTTGTGTGGAATAAACTCAAAAACTACTGGACCGATTTCAAAAATTATTTCACCATTAGATTGCTACATTATCCCAAAGTTTCATAGGCTATATTTATTACCAGAAAAAAATAGGGATCCTTCCTAACACATCAAAAATGTTTTCCAAGGTGCAAAAAATGATCCATAAAATGTCTTCCATCGCATACGCTGCGGAAGCTATTGATGATAGAACTAAAAAATGTTCTACAATATTAGAGAACTTATTCATATCTACAAAAAACTTCGAGATACCATATAATTATGTCCAACTATTGCAGTTACGTCACTTTATCTACTTTTTACATTTTAAAAGTTGATAGAAATGCCGACCAAAATCAGACCATGTTACCTTTGTATTATTCCTTATCATAAACCATTTTCCATTTAAGGGCGTCCGCTGAGTTAAGCGGGAGCACGGCGCGGGTCTCCGTCGCGGGGACCCGCGCCGTGCTCCGTCGCGGACAAATTTAATCCGTCGCGGACGCCCGCGACGGACTCCCGCCTCTCGCAGCGCCGCCAGGTACAATTTCGATCGCGCGGGTGTACAGTCGATATCATGGATTATTTGTTGATATACTACCTAGCCAAAAGACGACGTAGACAAGAGCGACAGCCAATCAGCCCATATTTCACGTCTAGATTGTTGTGTGGAGAATTTATAACCAAGTTTACGTTATTAGGAGAAGATGAGAAGATTTAAAATGTCAACGTCTACTTGACGCGCATCCCTATCTTATCTAGTGAGTCATTACACATATCCCATAAAACGGGGCGACATTGTACTTCTACAATGACACGTTCCGTGTCAATAATGCTCATTGCTTACAAATTATGGATTAGACTGTACGAGCACGGAACGTGCGGCACGGATAACACAACGGCGCTCACTGATTTTTTTTACAATAACATCTCCGCTCGCGTGCTCCGTCGCGCGGACACCCGCCGCCTGCGGGGCGGGTTTCGCCGCCGCCCGCGCCGCGTGCGACGGGCACCCGCTGCACGCAGCGCTGTTACAAGAAACTGCACGCCGCGTGGGCGCCCGCGCCGTGAACCCGCTTAACGCAGCGGACGCCCTAAGACTGTTCTAATACCAGAAGATTTCTTTTTGAATTATTTAAATCGGACATTCCATTCAAAAGATATTACGAATTTAAAATTGAAATCTTAAAAAAAATAAACGCCGTGTTGAAATAAGTTACTGCGCGGCTCCGTCCTACGGTCAGCTCGATACGCAGCGGACGCAACCGACATTAAATACGATATTTTGACTTTTTCATTGCATTTTTGTTCCGGTTCAAAAGTTATTTTTAGAACTATCTTTTATTTAACTTTAACTGTTTAATTTTTATCGTATTTTCACACTTTTTATAGTATTTACATCATAAATAAAAAAATAGCTAAATGAACTAAAAGTAATTTACAAAACTAAAAATCAAAAAGTAGGTTTTGCCCGTGTGACAAGGTACCAAGAAGGCTGGCTGCATTAGGTACCGCGCTGAATTGCCAGTGAAATGTTTTGCGCGACGAATGAGCCAGACCTCTTATCACCAGAGGCAAGCGAGGTGTTACTTGCTTGAATTTTTTTTAGTACTAGGACCCCATGGGCCAACAGTTTCGACGCCTAGCGGAACAAATATGTATTCATTCGAGAGAGACGCATATTTGCGCCGCTTGGCGTCTTCTGCGGGATCCGCCGCGGCTCCAGCCGTCTGCTTTGTTGCGCCGAGATGAAGAGGCTAAAGTATCGACGCATGTAGCGTCCCATACAAGAGCCCTTCCCCACTCCCAGAGGATCATAGCGGCAACAGAAATAAATCATCTGTGAAAATTTCAACTGTATAATTATCACGGTTCATGAGATACAGCCTGGTGACAGACGGATAGCGAAGTCTTAGAGATAGGGTCCCGTTTTAACTTTTGGGTACGGAACCCTTAAAAGATCACGTGATTAATGGACGACCCCAAAATCACAAGCACGGGCAAGGGATTGTACGTTCACTTCGTCTAGCAGAACAAAATGCGATATCATCGCAGCTACAAAATAGAAATTGCAACCTAAAACCTAAACAAATATTAGAAGTAGGTACTACAGCGCAATATAAATAAAAAATTTAAACTTTGAGAAAAAAAATAGGTTGATAGATAAAAAAAATAATAGAAATAAAAAAAGTCTACCCATTTCCCGCATAAAGATAAATTTACTCTAATTAAAACCCAAAATATTTAAAAAATGAATGTCTACCCGTGCGATGCCGGGACGGGCCGCTAGTCTTCAATAATTTTAGACGAAAAGTGACTATTAAAAGCAAAAAATGGTAGGTAATGATTTTCAGGCGGCAGAAGGGTTAAATCAAGGTTTGGATTTTAAAGGTTAAACCCATCCCAAATCTAAAAAATATACATAACGTAATATTCTTGGATAACGATACGTATACTAAAGATACCGATACTTGAATACATACTTATACAGGGCTATTCATATAGGGTATGCTTAGCCGAAAAGGCCTCATAGTACTCATCATTATGAACAACTTTTAATATGGGATAATGGGACTAAACCGAAATTCACGAAAAAAATATCAGCTGTTCCATAGAAAAATGTCAATGACACTTGACAAAATGTATAGAACATGTGTTTTTTTTTCGCGAATTCTGGGATGGTCCCATGGTAAAAGTTGTTAAAAAGATGAGTGCTATAAGCTCTTTTCGGCTAAGCATACCCTTTATGGATAGCCCTATATACTAAATATTGTAATAAACAAACCAAAGGAATTATGGATTAGATAAAATTTCACACTGAGAGCGAACTGATTCAAGTTTAAGTAAAAAAACATTAAATATCCTGGAAAAGATCTTATGGCTATTTTCCAAGTCCATCATCGGAACAGCTTCATGGTACTTAATTATCGTATTGTCACCGCAGATTCGGAAGTAAACCTAGCTCAATCTAAAAATCGGGAAGTCTATAAAGACAAATACACCCTCCAAAACACAGACATTCATGTAGAGTTACAGACAAAAATATTTAGTTAAATAAAAACTTGTAACAAGACCTGGCAACCCTTTCAAAATCTAATTATTTTCCAAAGGTCGAAGGTTACCGGCATAGATTTAAACCGGTAAAGGTTACCCGGAATTATACTCAAAGTGCACTAAAGTCACTATCTGCTATTTCGAAAGGTCAATCGGTGAAGAATAAAATGTAAAGGGTAAAGGTTACCGGAAATGACGCATCTAAATAATGCACTATTCGCTCTTTGGTCGTAGAGTCTGGCTAACAAAAGTTGAAACAGATAAAGCGCGGCAAATTTTAAAAAAAATCAGCACGGCAGCCCTAAACCGAACTCCACTCTCCTGAAGAGTGGAGTGCGAGTATAAAATACTCACTAGTTCACTACTCACTGTAAAAAGTGAGTTGTTCCAACTTTCCTTTTCAGTTTATGTCTGCCATGCCGACATTTTTGCAGACATCTAAGGGTCCATATAGTCTCAGCATTCGAGGTATAATACCATGATGTACGTTACTTACTCGTAACATAGTTTTAACGCCGAACCAATTATTTTTTGTGTAACTTTTTTGCCCTCGTTTAGAAATTTGAAAATAAAAATAACATTGTATAAACTACATTCGAACCGTTAATTATAGATTAATTTCAACATTGAAGATCAACTTTTTGTGGATTATCAACAGCAATATCATAAAAACCCTTTCAAAAACGGCTGAACGGATTTCCATTAACTACAAAACATGGCAATTCTACATCCAAAACATGGCAGTCAATTTTTATTTTATGGCAACCCTGGTCAAATGTTACCCATTAAAATGGCCTGACTATAAGTCCAACAAGTACGAGTACTTGTAAATACGCGTTCCAAAGACTAGCTTAAAAGTATATGAGTATCTGCGTTTGCTTGAAAGCACTTACGCGTCTACTTATTGAATCTTTATCAAAATGAAAATAGAGTAGATTTTTGTCTGTTATTCTCACTCGCACAACCATTGAACAAGCATGTCTCCAGGGGTACACAGAGTACACACGAAATACGAGTTATTTCGTTTAAAAACCAACCTTAAGTCTAATGTTTTACAGTCGATAGTGGTTGTTTACATTTCATTCACACAGACTTTCGTCGAGCGCGTCTCGCAACAAACCTCGTATAAATCTCGTAAAATGAACCTTGTTGGGAATTAAAGTCGAATTCATGCTCGCTCTACTCACAAATGCTTTCATCAAAGTATGGATGAAAGAAGCGTTAGAAGCGCGTTGTGTGCGTGTTATAAATTGCCGTACTTGTTTGGTCGCTGATCCGTAGGTATAGGTACAAAGATGTCTTCGCTGAAATCTAGTATTAAAACCTATTCCAGTATATACGCCACCACACCTCTATGACAATCGATTTATCCGAACCACCGGGTAGTGCATGTTTTATAGAAAAATTGTATCTAAATTGACGAAATTGTCGGTTTAATCCCTGAAAATGGAGAGTAAGCAACATTCTCAAGTGGTTAACGCCAAGGAGACCAGAAACGAAAGCGGTGAGCAGGTGAGGAAGTGAAAATATAAAGTGCCTTGTTTTAGTCTCAAAGCAAATCGACAAAAAGTCGTCACCTTCTTGATTTTCATAGCAATCTCTTCGTCTTCTTTAGTATACTTACGACTGGTATGGATGTGTTTGTCTCTAGATTACCAAACTGCCGCGCTTAGGGTGCCAAATGAAAGGCCATCAAATATGCTATAATTAGTTTATTAATCCATGTAAAGTTAATAATAGCAAATGAAATATCAATAAAAATTAACATTTTCTACAAAATGTTTTTTACTACAAAACTATCTATAAAAACGGCAAAACCATCACATTTGTTGTATGTATAGGAGCCCCCTTAAATATTTATTTTATTTCGTTTTTTAGTATTTGTTGTTATAGCGGCAACAGAAATCCATCATCTGTGAAAATTTCAACTGTCTCACTTTCACGGTTCATGGGATGCAGCCTCTTGACAGGCAGACAGACAGACAGACAGGCAGACAGCAAAGCCTTAGTTACAGGGTCCTGTTTAACCCTTTGAGCACGGAACCACACGGAATACTAAAAAGATGAACTGTAAAACCAATGTCATTTGTCAGTCACTTTGTTTCCCCTCAACTACATAGTTATTCCTATGGACTATTCAGTGTATTGATAAACTAAAACGAACTGTATTTTTTCAGATTGCTTACTTAGGAATGTTGGGTAGGTCACATCCTTTAAGGACAGGTACTAACAATATTGGCAGAGACAGTACGATATGCCACATTGTTTTATCTGAACCGGTAAGTTTCCGTGAATAGCAATGCCTGACTTGCTTTTTCTTAAAATTATCTAGGTTAGATCTCAAAAGAAAAAAAACACAAAAAAATTAAAGTTAAACAGGGGAAAAAAACAGTTGAGTACCTACTTACACACAGATTTATTTATGTTGTAATGCACACTAAGAATGGTTAGTTTATACAATGTGTCCGTTTTCCGATGTCCTATTTTAATTATTTATTTTAAGGGGGTTTAAGGTTTATACAATTAATTTTATCGACAAATTTCACGGATTATTATTTTTTCTCCATCAATAAAATAAAACAATGGCAGCACTTTAAAAAAATGTTAGTGAAGCATAGCGGCTTGTATTAATTTAACAATATCTACCCAAGTAGAAGACTTACAAACACAAAAGTGGTCTAAAATGTTAGTAAATAGTGTAGACAATAAATCTGTATTTTCAATATATAATATTACAATAATTGTATTTTCACCCCTTAAAGTATCGGAAATCGGAAAACGGACACATTGTATTGTCCAGTTGCAGTCCTAATCATTAGAAGAAAGGGCGGGAAGAAAAAGTTTGTTTTAACACACTAACCAGCAATGCAAATATGATTTTTTCTAATCGAAAAATTAACATTTAAACTCGAACGTGAAAGTTTCATACTAAAATAAAATTTTACATTTTTTTTTAGTCTAAACATTAATTTATCAATCAATAAAGAACCATACTTTCACTACTGAGATTTACTGAGGAAATACTTATATTTACAGACCACTTTTACTATGGAACAAATTTATGTTTATATCATCATTAAACCTAAATAATATACTTATAAAAAGAGTGATCTATCAGCTTAGTACACCCTTTCTCTGTTAAAGTTTCAACCAAAGAGCGAGATATAATACTTATATTACACCTACTTATAGCAAGAAATATAATACATATTTAACATTTTCTGTTTCATATTTCAGACAGTTTCGGGCCTACATGCTATGATATACGTCCATAATGATAAAATGTTAATTTGGGATATGGAGTCAACAAACAAAACAAAATTGTCAAGAGTAAGGAAATTATATTTTTTATTTACTCTCATAGCTATTGGCTATGGAACTCTCCCATGAGTCTGCCACAACATTGACAATTATTCATTCATTTTTCAGTGTTATTTAGAGCCATTCACATTTTACACACTTCGCGACGGTAATCTCATTCAGTTTGGAAATGTCATCGGCATTTTCCGCCTGCTAAATAGAAACGTTCATCTTCCGATGCCACAGCCGTTAGATCTCGGCTACGAGGTTTGTAATATAAAAAGTCTATAAATTAGAAATGAGTTTTTCAATACATATTACCTATTTAATCTCTCGAGAAACGCATATGAATTGGTGCATGAATTAATCATCACTTTTATTTTATTTTTTGTTAGTGCATGTATTTCTTTCACGCTGAATGGGCTTAACAAATTTGAGTCAAATTTGAAATGAAGATAGAGTAATCCCTGAAAATGGAGAGTACGCAGCTCTTAGATCATTTTCAAGCGGTTAACGGTAAGGAGACCGGATACGAAAGCGGTGAGAAGGTGAGAAAGTTAAAATAAAAAGTGACTTGTTTTAGTCTTACGCAAATCGACAAAAATTCGTCTCCTTCTTGATTTTCGTAGTGTAGGGACCATGTAGAATGAATGACGATGTAAGCAGTTTTGTGTGCAAGCGAGATGTATGATCGGAGCGCGACCAGTTACTGCGTACTGGGTCGTAGCGTTAGGACGTGTTTCTCTTAAATTAAGGTTAAAATAAATAGAGTTTAAAATCAACAGTTTTATTATTAATTGACACGACCCCGTGCCGGTAACTCCGTGCAACATCCCCTCTGCGGTTAGGTAGTCAGGAAGTAATACGCATTTAGATAGAAGAAACATATAAAGCTTGGCGTATAAGGCGCCAACAATTGGTGACCCCGCGTTTTCCTGGTTGCTTCGCTGCAGTGTGGTAACATCAACGAGGTTGCACGTATAATTTTAAATAAGAAAGTGTTAAGTGTATAGTGATAAGGTTTCTGTGCCGTATATAGACAGTAAGGACTATGTTTCTCACCCCGGAAAAAAGTGATAAAAACAGTGAAAAAGTGCCTGAACTAACAACAAAAATGTCAACCGGTGAGGCCAGCACGGACTTAGCGGCGATAAGCGTCCAGTCCAGATTACCAGACTTCTGGGCGGAGATGCCGCGGCTTTGGTTCGCGCAGGTGGAAAGTGTCCTTAGCCCCCAAAAACAAAGCGATGAAGCAAAATATAACATGGTAGTAGCAAAATTGGGAAGAGATGCGTTGCAGCAGGTGAGTGATATTTTGCTGTCACCTCCAGCCGCAGACAAATTTAAGGCTATAAAAGAAACATTACTACATGTCTACGAAGAAAGTGCCGAGCGGCAGTTCCAAAAACTGGTTGGGGAGATGGAATTGGGAGCGCAGAAGCCATCGCAGCTGTTGCGAAAAATGAGAGAATTGGGGCGAAATGCCCAAATATCAGAGAAAACATTGCATAACCTTTGGACCAATAGGTTACCGTCATCAATAAGGTCAGTACTCATTGTGAGCCAGGACCAGTCGCTGGAAAATCTGGCAAACATTGCAGACAAAATTTGTGAAAACGTGCGAGGATCAGAAATCGCAGAAATTAAAAACGAATCATCAGGAAGCGACTTGTTCTCGGTCGCGCAGCTGACTACCCAGATGCAAAGACTCAATTTGGAGGTAGCAGCGCTACGCGAGGAGGTGTCACATCATCGGCGCACTGCGACTCGTGGTCGTGGTGGCTACAGGGATCGTCAGCGCTCGAGATCGAGATCCAGGACGCCAGCGGACCCGGGTTGGCTATGCACTCAACACTACAGATATCGTCAAGGGGCAAGGGGGTGCAAGCAGCCGTGTGCCTGGAAGAAACCAGCAGTGCCGGAAAACTAGTGGAGGCGCAGTCTTCCGTGGCGGGAGGTTTTGCGCCAAGCAGCAATCATCGCCTCAGTTTATATGACAGGGAGAACGGTTTAAAATTTTTAGTGGACACAGGGGCAAATATCAGTGTAGTGCCGGCGACGCGAAAACAAAAGTTATTAGGTGGACATTCGGACTATAAATTATATGCGGCAAACGGCACAGAGATTAAAACATACGGTTCTAGGAACATGCATGTAAATTTAGGGTTACGTCGTCCGTATAGATGGTGTTTCATATTGGCGGACGTTAACCAGCCAATATTAGGAGCTGATTTCCTAGAGCATCATAAACTAGTGGTAGATCTAAGTGCGCGCAAATTAATTGACAAACAAACAAATTTGCTGACAATAGGCTGTATCGCTACTATGAATGAGTTATCCTTATCCACAGTGGACTATAATCATCCTTTCGCGAATTTGTTGACAGAATTCCCAGATATTACAAAGCCAGTTTCTTTCAAGGACATAGACAAGGACAAAGGGTGTGACGTCTACCACCACATAGAGACATCAGGACCGCCGGTTCGGGCCAAGGCAAGACCGCTACCACCGGACCGATATCATAAGGTAAAACAAGAATTTCAATTAATGCAGGAACTCGGGATATGCAGACCATCAAAAAGCGAGTGGGCCAGTCCGCTACACGTAGTAGCGAAGAAAAACGGAGATATTAGACCAGTGGGCGATTATAGGAAGCTAAACAGTATGACTAAGCAGGATTGTTATCCTGTGCCCAGACTACTCGATTTCACGTATATACTGGCAGGTAAAAATATTTTTTCAAAACTAGACATCAATAAAGCATACCATTTCATAAGAATAGCGCCTGAAGATATAAAGAAGACGGCAGTAATAACACCATTCGGTTTGTATGAATTTCCAAGGTTAAACTTCGGTCTACGAACAGCGAGTCAGTCATTTCAACGATATATGAACAACACAGTACTAGAGGGATTAGATTTCCTGTTCTCATTTATCGATGACGTCATCATTGCGAGTGATTCTATGGAGAGCCACAAAATGCATCTACGGAAGGTATTTGACCGATTTGCAAAATTTGGCATAACCATAAATCTATCTAAATGTGAATTTGGTAAGGAAAACATTGAATTTTTAGGATACCAAGTTTCGGCCGAAGGGATCCGACCTACTGACCACAAGGTAAAAGCGATTGTAGATTATCCAAGGCCAGAGACAGTTGAGCAATTACGACGATTTCTAGGGATGATAAATTTTTATAGGGCAAGTGTACCCCATGCAGCTGAACATCAAGCGACGTTAAACAGTTTCCTCAAAGGTTCAAAAAAGCGAGATAAAACAAAGATTGAATGGACGGCGCAGTCAATACAGGATTTCGAGCGATGTAAAGATGACCTCAAGGATGCGGTCATGCTAACACATCCGGTAAGTAATGCGCCGATGTCAATTATGACTGATGCTTCAAATACGTGTGCCGGAGCCGTTTGTCAACAATGGGTAGAAGGTAAGTGGCTACCGTTAGGGTATTTTTCGAAGAGGTTTACGACAGCTCAACAAAAGTACTCTACTTACGATAGAGAGCTCACGGCGATTTACATGGCTATGAAACATTTCAGATTCATGTATGAAGGAAGGCAATTGGCAATTTTTACCGATCACAAACCATTAACGTTTGCGTTCAACAAAGTGCAAAATAATTGCGAAACGCCACGGCGAACAAGGCAATTATTATTCATAAGCGAATTCTCAACGGATATACGATACGTTAAGGCGGGCGACAATACAATTGCTGACGCGCTTTCGAGAATAGAGTCCATACAATGCCCTACAGTAGTCAATTACGCGGAATTAGCAGTAGCACAGGAAGCCGATAATGAGTTGAAACAGTGGTTAAACAACTGCCATGATCATATTTCTCTACAGAAAGTGTTCATGCCAGGTTGCGATAAACCAATCTATTGTGAGAATAAGAACAATGTTTGCAGACCGTACCTACCACAGCAGTTTAGACGATTAGGTTTCAATTCGATTCATGACATAAGCCACCCAGGTATTAGGGCAACGCGTAAATTAGTGACACAACGATTCTTTTGGCCAAGCATAAATCGAGACGTCGGTCAATGGGCAAAAACTTGTGTAAAATGTCAAAAGTCAAAAATAGGGCGACACACAGTATCCGAATTGCAGCAATTTCCGGATGCAACGCGGTTAAATCACGTGCATCTGGACATCGTTGGGCCGTTATTACCGTGTAAAGAGGGTCATAGGTATTTAATTACTATGATAGATCGATTCACACGTTGGCCAGAGGCTATACCAGTAACAGATATTACAGCAGAAGTAGTCGCTAAAGTATTCTATGAATCATGGATATGTAGATTTGGAAATAGTTCCGTGATCACCTCAGACCAAGGGCGACAATTTGAGAGTAACCTTTTTGTGCAGTTATGTAAGTTAATGGGGATTAAAAAAACAAGATCTAGCCCGTACAGACCGCAATGCAACGGTATTTTGGAACGTTGGCACAGATCATTGAAACAAGCGTTAATGGCACGACTATCAGATAACAGGTCATGGTGCGAAGAATTGCCAACGGTCTTATTAGGATTGCGTACAGTCGGCAGGAGCGACAATGGAGTGAGTGCCGCGGAATATCTCTATGGACAGACGATAAGGTTGCCAGGTGATTTTTACGACTCATCATATAGGGAAACGAGCGAAGGGCATGCTTATCTAGAGCAGCTCAAGGAGAACATCAGTAACCTGAAACCAGTAACAAGGATGTCGCAAAATTCACGCTCAGTATTCGTTCACGACGAGCTACATAAATGTGAGTATGTTTTCATTAGAAATGATGCAGTTAAAAGACCGTTAATTCCTCCTTTTGATGGACCTTTCAAAGTCATAAATAGGAGAAATAAAGTCTACACGGTTCAGTTACCGAACAGGACAGTAAACATATCTATTGACAGATTAAAACCAGCGTTTTTAATTAAGAATAATGATGATGATGATGATAGCCCAAAAGATTCAGTTTGTGTCAGCAAATATGGTTTTTCTAAAGAAACGTTAATACCAACGCGCGAAAAAGCTACCCGTAGTGGGCGAGTTATCAAACCGCCAGTAAGATTCAACTTGTAAATTGTATTAATGTTAAATTGTAACAATTATTGTGTACGTGTATTCTGAATTGCAAAATATTGTAGAAATTATGTTGCAATAATTATGACAGACTAATAACCTAAACTAATGTAAGTAAGCGAAAAATGAACGTGGCACAAAAACGATCGAGTTCATTCCAAAGTTACTCACCAGCAGAATACATTGTCCATTCAAAATTATTTTCAAGATGGGAAAATACTACAGTAAAGAAGAAGAAGTGATTATTGCTCAAAACGGGGCCAATCAGGCTGATTTTACGAATCTTGAAAGTCATTTGAAGATGCAAGGACTAGGCATCGTAATTATTGGAATTTTACTCGTCGCTGTGATTTTGTGCCAGTGTTGTAAAGGTTTTCAAAGTCACTTTTCGGGTTGGATGCAAAGACAAATGGGAGCATCATTGGATAATTTTAAACAAACCCAACCAGTGTAACAGCTAAAGAATGCAAGGCCGAGGTATCGAATTTCGCGTAGTGACCGGCCATGCGGCCGTCGCGCATATATGCTGATTCGGTACCTACGTCATTGAGTTACGTGCGATACGTTCAGTGAACTTATAATGTTGAATGATTGTTTAACTTCAAATATGTTATGTGTATTTTTATGTAGTGATCTAAAGGACATGGTTCCAAGTTATTGTTACCTCTATGTGTGTTTAAATAAAATGTTGTAATGTGCATGTTAGTTAAGAAAATTTTATTTTTATTTTTTTGGTAAAATTTTGAGGGAGGTTGTGTAGGGACCATGTAGAATGAATGACGATGTAAGCAGTTTTGTGTGCAAGCGAGATGTATGATCGGAGCGCGACCAGTTACTGCGTACTGGGTCGTAGCGTTAGGACGTGTTTCTCTTAAATTAAGGTTAAAATAAATAGAGTTTAAAATCAACAGTTTTATTATTAATTGACACGACCCCGTGCCGGTAACTCCGTGCAACATCCCCTCTGCGGTTAGGTAGTCAGGAAGTAATACGCATTTAGATAGAAGAAACATATAAAGCTTGGCGTATAAGGCGCCAACAGTAGCAATCTCTAGTGTACAGTGGCGTAGCTAGCATGAGTGGCGCGCGGGGCGGATATTGTAGGAGTCACCCCAAAATTCTATTAAAACTAAAAAAAATAGACAGAAGTAATAATAATTTATGCTTTATTCCAAAATTACAAATAATTTTTATACGTTATTTGGTATAGGTTCATGTATTCGATGCGATATATTGCGGTTTTAAGTTGTTCTTCCTTGTTTCTCATAACAACTTTAAATATAATTCCTCTTTGTGTAATTTCAGTTCGTATTAAATCAGTTTACATAAATATTCAGTAAGTCTAATATACATGTTTGCAGCTTGCCGCCACACCTTAACCTACTGTCACAGTGACTTCTACATTTTAAGCCAAGGGGCTGTGGTTAAAGATAGAAGAAACTAACATTAGCCAGCGCTTGAAGATAAACTTAACATTAGCCGGCTAATCTTAGGTTTATGTCCACAGTCCACACCCATCATTAGCTGGATGGGATGGAGCAAAGATCCACCCCATCTCTTAGTAATGCATCAGTTCCTAAGTAGGCATTAATATTATTTACTTATGCAAAAAGCAGTGACAGCCTAGTTGAGAAATGGTCCCTTTTTTAAGCAGAAGGCCTTTGGATAGTCAGTGTAGTTTAGTAGGGACTATGGCCTAAGTAAGCCCTCAGGAGGAGAACCATGCCAAGCTATAATGTGATTGATGTAAAGTGGTTATTTATGCAAGGCGAAATGTTACTTAAAATATTTTTTTTTTTCTAGAACTCGGTGGAATATAAGGTAAAGTTAATAAAAGTGCTCGTGGCCTTAGGTGCAGCCCGGCAGGGAAGAGGTGAAATGGTGCGGTCGGACCTCGAGAAAAAACTGGTTGCCATGCTAGGCAAAGCCTTTGGTCCACCTGGATCAAGAGTAGTGGAAGATAATGTAAGAAACCGTTATTATTTGTTTGTTTATCTTAAAAAATATCAACAAACCTAATTTTACAAGCTTTCTACTAATTACACTTTGGTATGTATGCTACGTGCAAATCTTGCAAAAATTTGAATGAGTCCCAGTTTATGATTGATCTGAAATTTTGCAAACACACTTAGTTTGAATGACAACTAAGTGTGACACCCCTCAACCTGCGCGGATGCCGTAACTGATGTGTTGCGTTTGGCAATGGAGTATTATAATCCATTTTCTGACGTACCATTAGCCGGCAAAGCTCGCCCATGGTTTGGCCCTCGCTGTGGTGCCGCTGAGGCGCGCAAACAGGAGGCTTTCCTTGCCTGGGTTGATGCTCGACACCGCAAAGCGAGGGATATCCGTCAAAAGAAGAGAGCGTTTAACGCAGCTGCCAAGTCTTGCAAAAAGGTATTACAGAGGGTTCGCTTTGACCACATTAGCCGAATTGGGAACAAACTGGCTTCATACCCAGCGGGTAGTAAAGCGTTTTGGTCCCTAGCTAAATCGGTCGAAGCGAACTTCTGCCGCCCCTCACTACCTCCACTGCTGAAGCCTGATGGGACGCTGGCTCACACCGCTGAACAGAAGGCAAACTTGTTTGCTTCTCTGTATGCGGAGGCTTCGCGTTTAGATGCTGGTAGCGCGACACCCCCTACTCCATCGAATAGCTCGATGTCTGAATTTCGCATTCGTCAAGTGGAGGTTCGCAAAGCGCTACGCGATCTCGATGTGAACAAAGCCAGCGGTCCTGACGGTATTCCAGCCATAGTACTCAAGACGTGTGCGCCTGAATTGTCTCCTGTGCTGACACGCCTCTTTCGTCTCTCTCTTGAGGCTGGTAAAGTGCCGAAGTCGTGGAAGCTTGCTAACGTGCAACCTGTGCCTAAAAAAGGTAGTCGTGCCGACCCTGCCAACTACAGGCCTATCTCGGTCACGTCCATACTTTGTAAAACTATGGAACGTGTTCTTAACAACAGGCACCTGGCGTACCTAGAAGCAAATGACCTTCTCAGTGACCGACAATACGGATTCTGCCGAAACCGGTCCACTGGTGATCTTCTTGCGTACGCCACGTACATCTGGAGTGAAGTCATCGAGAAGCATGGAGAGGCGCTAGCCGTTTCCTAAGATAACTCGAAGGCTTTCGACAGGGTTTGGCACGACGGCCTTCTAAGTAAGCTTTCCTCGTATGGCTTGGCCACTGGTCTTGTTGCGTGGATTTCGGACTTCTTGCGGGATCGATCGATTCGAGTAGTCATTGATGGCTGCTCGTCTGATCGCATGGATATTAATGCCGGTGTTCCCCAGGGGTCGGTGCTCTCTGCGACACTTTTCCTGCTGCACATTAACGATCTGCTAAAGCCCGGTATTTTTGGGTATGCACGGTCCAGTGGTCCTCAAATCCAGACTCTGAGAGAGGCCATGGTCGAGCGCATGAACTTGTCCCTTAAGGCTGTCTCAGATTGGGGTGATGCCAATCTGGTCAAGTTTAATGCGACTAAGACCCAGGCGTGTCTGTTCTCTGCCCTCAAGCCTATAATTGAATAAAAAAAAAGACAATGCACAATGCATAGGAACTCCGCAATGAAGCAAATTAGTCTTGCCATGTTTGGGCTTGTTACATTAGTCTGAGTGAAGACTTTGCTAACACATAGTTGCGATAAAGTTCTGATAATGAAGTTAAAAGCTAGTGGTGGTTGTAATTTTTATTTTTATGAAAAACTTCAACAATGTTAATAACATTGACAGTAAATAGAATGGTAATTTTTAGGTAAATAAATACCTTATCCTAATTAGATTAAGAAAAATCTTTACAGAACATGCAGCAAGAGCCCAGACCCGGACCATCAGGTGTCTCCGTGGCTCGTAGAGAAACTTTTCAAAAGGAGCCCGGACCGTCAAGCGTCTTCGAGGCTCCTGTTGAGAGCCTCGCGGAGAGCCCGCGGACAAGTGCCTCCCCGCGAAACCAGCCGCAGAACATGCAGCAAGAGCCCGGACCATCAGGTGTCTCCGTGGCTCGTAGTGAAACTTTTCAAGAGGAGCCCGGACCATCAAGCGTCTTCGAGGCTCCTGTTGAGAGCCTCGCGGAGAGCCCGCGGACAAGTGCCTCCCTGCGAAACCAGCCGCAGAACATGCAGCAAGAGCCCGGACCATCATGTGTCTCCATGGCTCGTAGTGAAACTTTTCAAGAGGAGCCTGGACCATCAAGCGTCTTCGAGGCGCCTGTTGAGAGACTCGCGGAGAGCCCGCGGACAAGTGCCTCCCCGCGAAACCAGCCGGGCCCTCTGCCCGCTACAGAGACCCGCAGCTGCCCGCTGCCCACTGCCCGCGGCCGTCCAAGCCAGCACGCACCGCGCAGACCTCCGCGCCTCCACCCCGCCCCTCCGCAGGCAGCGAATCCCGTGCCTAGTCCATCGCACCGGCGTCGGCGGTTTCGCCGAGTTTCGACGATGACGGAAGCGGCGAGTCGTCGCGCACTCGTCAATTCATCGAACCGCCGCGTCGCAATAGGAACAGAACGTAATCTGATGCTTCATGAGCTCATAAACTTACTTCGAGAGACAAACGCGCTACTAAGAGCGAGGTAAACTATTTACTAGGTACCTTTTCCGCATATTGAACTAAGAAAATAGTTTTCAAAAATTTAATTACATTCATTTCTTTTTTCAGACGTGATGAACGTCCCCCTGGCGATGACCTAGGTCCCCATTAAAATAAAAAATAAAAGTAAGTTATTGACTTAAATATTTAATTAATTAACTTATGCATGTCAAATACCCTTTTTAAACTTCACATTATTTTTCAGATGGCCGTACTTCCCACAAGCGATTGACCACTGTGCTGCGTGTAGAAACACCCTGCTGGAGGTCCCGACTGCTGCTGTTTGTAGCAATAACAAATCCTTCACCACCATTCTCCGACACTTGCATCTGGGCTTCTTGAAGCATGTCTTCGTCACTTATTGCAGGCACTGGCTAATAATTAAGCAACGAAAACGTGCTTTGAGGACGCCAATTGCCCGTTTAATAACATTTCTTGGCTGTACATGCATTTCAGTGTAGTGGTGTTCTGGTGTACCAAGAGCAGGATTTACTATTGCTGTAAGCAGATATCGTCGTAAAGCATATCCAGAGTCGCCTGTAACCAAAGATAAATACTTTATCTACACTAATGTTATAACATTCTACTTATGTTTCCAATACTGGTGTTATAATGACTACTGTTATAGCACAGACAACATTTAAGCGATGTTATAATTGTACATGGGGGTACAAATTAAACGAATTTGTCAATAGACTAAATCACTTTATTCAGTATTGACCCAAATATCCGTAATATCCGAAGACAAACGCTTAACTAAACCTCAAGACCTCCTAATGTTCTAGGATAATCTTGCATGCGCGAGTTAGGAAATCGACGCCTCAAAAATGCTCGCCATCTAGCGGATTTTCGTTGAACTTTTTACAAACGTTCCTTTACAACATTCATACCAAAACTCAAACCATACATTTTAGTTAAGTACAAACTTACTTATACATACCGCCCACCAAGGACGAATACAAATTTGTCCTTAACAAATAAAGAGTGTTGGCATCCGCCCACCGTGAAACTTAAAAGCTACTTATTGTTCGCACCAGAAACTACTAACATAATGAAAAATAACGCTTAAAATCAGTGCAACAACTGCCCTTGGTGAGGGTTTACAAAATTACGAATTAATAACATAATCATTGAACAGAAGAAAGACCAGTGTATGATCAATCGGCCAATGGTAACACACACAGCTTTGAGGTTGGCCTTTTGACTACATTATTATTTTTCGTGCGCAATGAAACAACCCGAGTTACATCATCTTTCCCAGTATGTTTAGCAACCACTCGACCGAGAAGCCATCTACATGGTGGCACGTTATCCTCCTTCACTAATACTACATCCCCGATCTCAGGTTCTGGGGTTTGATAAGCCCATTTATAGCGATGCAGAAATTTTGTAAGATACTCTTGCGACCACCTTTTCCAAAAGTTCTGCAGCATTTTTTGAGTTAGTTGCCATCTTCGTAAGCTAGTCGTGTTTGCACTTTCAAAGTTATGATCCGGGGCAGTGATGAGGGGTTCACCAACCAAAAAATGTCCTGGCGTCAGTGCTCCTATTGCCTCTGATTCTGTATCAAGCCTCGCCAAAGGCCTGGAATTTAAACATGCTTCTATCTGCACCAAGACGGTAGACAGCTCCTCGTAAGTTAGAGTAGTGTCTCCGATTACCCTTTTTAGGTGGAATTTTACCGATTTTATTCCAGCTTCCCATAAACCACCGAAATTCGGAGAATAGGGGGGAATAAAATGCCACGTAGTACCGTTGTTGGCTAGAGTTTCAACTATTTCCGGAAGAAGACCCGATTTCTCTGAAGCGAACAATATTTGTAATT
Source organism: Alcis repandata (assembly GCA_949125135.1). NCBI lineage: Eukaryota > Metazoa > Arthropoda > Insecta > Lepidoptera > Geometridae > Alcis > Alcis repandata. Next base: position 8,305,968 of record OX421221.1, on the reverse strand, counting down.
CCCGAGATGCTCCAACAAAATTCGTACCATTGTCGCTCCAGAGGTCCGTGCATTGGCCACGACGAGCGACAAAACGTTTGAAGGCAGACATGAACCCTTGAGACGTTAGATCACTAACTGCCTCAATATGAACCGACCGTGTGACCATGCAAACAAACAAGCATATGTAGCCTTTGTATGCGTGATGGCCTCTACCCTTTGATGTCCTTAAATATATTGGCCCAGCATAATCCACACCACTAGTTTTGAAAGCCCTTGAGGGGGTCATCCTTGCCGCTGGCAACTGTCCCATCAATGGATTTGGTGTAGTCGCGTTGTGTCTAAGACATGTAACACATTTGCGAACGAAAGACTTGACAGTTGCCTTTGCTCCCAAAACAAAGAATTTTCTGCATAAATACGTCAACATGAGTTGAATACCTCCATGAAGTGTTTTTGAATGTGCATCAGCTACTATTAGATCCGTAAGAGGAGACTTCTTTGGCAGCAGTATTGGATGCTTTACATCTTCACCAATCGATGATTTGTCCAATCGACCTCCAACTCGCAACAAACTTTTAGTGTCAATAAAAGGAGTCAGTGATTTGAGCGGGCCCTTTAGCTTGCACCATTTTCCGTCGTTTCGCATAAGTTTTAACTCCTCTTCAAAATGTTCGCCTTGACATTGCTTCACACAGGTCTCCAAAGCCTGCCTCAACTCCAGTGATGTGAGATATTCGTGACGATTTCTTTCAGTAGCTGGTTTCATCAGATCCAGAAATCGTCTGCAATAAGCTACCACTCTCACCAATTTCGTAAGCGACGAATATCGATCCCAAATAGACCTGTCTGTAACTGCCACATGGACCTTTATCTCTTCCAATTGGGTCTCAATGTTTTGAGGCTTGCTGTACTTTATCTCCACACACCGCAAAAAATCCGGACCACAGAACCACATTGCGTTATGTAATAGTTCTGTAGGAGTTATGCCCCTGGAAGCACAATCAACAGGATTCAAACTGGTTTTCACGTGTGACCATTGGTTTGAATCTAAAGTCGTCAATATTTCGGACACCCGATTCGCGACAAACGTTTGCCAACGACTGGGGTGACTGTTGATCCAAGCTAGGACCACAGTTGAATCCGTCCACGCCCGAATATGAGACTTTCCGACATTTAAAATCTCCGACACTTCTACTAGCAATCTAGTAACTAGAACTGCTCCGCACAATTCCAATCGAGGGATAGAGACTTGCTTGATGGGTGCTACTTTCGTCTTAGCTGTAACTAACGAAACATGAACGTTTCCTGCCGCATCGATTCTTCTCAAATACACCGCCGCTGCATACGCCACCTTCGACGCATCGCAGAATCCATGCAGCTCTACGACCGAGTCGTCTGTATTTGTGCCAAGCCATCGAGGTATGTTTATTTGCATCAACACGGATAATCCTTCTCGGTAAGTATCCCATTCTTCTAGTACTTTGCCTGTAACTTCGCTATCCCAGTCTATCCCAGATATCCACAGCTTTTGAATGATAATTTTTGCTACAATCACACAAGGCGCTGCCCATCCCAGCGGGTCGTACAGCCGTGCAATATGAGATATAACTTTTCTTTTTGTTACAGGTCCAGGTTCCGGCGATTGTGTCACCGAGTAGCGGAATTCATCGGTTCTTCGATTCCAGGTAAGTCCCAAGAGTTTTACTACTTCATCCGTTTTTAGTTTCAATTCTTCGCGATCCTCTACCTTGCTTTCTGTCGTTTCCGTGATTGCTTGCAATAGTTCGTTACTATTGCTCATCCATTTTTGTAGTTCGAATCCACCCTTTTTTAGCAAGTCATTCATTTCCTGATAAATCATAATTCCTTCCTTTACAGAATTGCATCCGGTAAGTAAATCATCCATATAGTAATCATTTATTACTCTTTCAGCCGCTGCAGGATACTGGCTACCTTCGTCGTGAGCTGTCTGCTGTAAACTCTTCACCGCCAAATACGGAGCCGCCGCCGTCCCGAATGTCACTCTTAGCAACCGATAATCCTCAGCCTCCGCGTTCGCATCGTCCTTCCATAGCAGCCTCTGAAAGTTTGTGTCCTTTTCAGATACTCGCACCTGACAATACATTTTAACTACATCAGCCGCTAGGCAAATGGGATGTTGTCTCCACCGCATCAGTAAGTGCCTCAATTCCGGTTGGAGGGTGGGTCCCACCATCAAGGTATCATTTAGAGATACTCCGTTTTTGTATTTACAGGACGCATCATACACAACCCTGACTTTTGTAGTGTCTTTATCGTCTCTAACAACCGCGTGATGAGGTAAGTAAACCGCTCCATCATTTTTTCTTTCATTTTCAGGAACCTTCTCCATAAAACCTAAGCGTAAGTATTCTTCTATCACTTTCTTATACTTCTCTTTTAGCTCTTCGCTTTTCTTGAATCGCATTAGTAATCCATTCAATCTCTTTGCCGCTATCATTCTAGAGTCAACGCATTCAGGTCTTTCCGTTTTAAATGGGAGCCTCACTATGTACCTTCCCTCCGAATCACGTGTTGTTGTTTTTTCGTAAAACTCTTCGCAGCGAGTTTCTTCTTCTGACATCATCTTCTTGCTAGATTTTGGTTCAGCTTCCATTTCCCAAAATTTCTTCAATATCTCATTATCTTCAACGCACACATGCATCGCAACTACCTTTGCCGAGTAAGCTGGAACGCTTTTGCATGTGCCAGACAAGATCCATCCTAGTGACGTAGCTTGAGCCAGAGGATAGCCGTCCGGGCCTTTTCTTAATCCCTCTTGAATGACTTGTCCGTAAATATCAGCTCCCAACAAAACGTCAATTTTATTGGGGGTGTGATATTGCGGATCTGCTAGACACAAGTCCTGGTCTAGCCAGTCCAGCTTCTCGACTTGGTAGTTTGGCAGAGATGTTGTGATTTTCTTTAGAACATATGCCTGTACCTTTATGATTGCGTTGTTATCAAACCTTGACCGAATTTTCAGTTCTACCATATTCCTGGACACGGCAGTACTACTTCCCTCCAATCCTGATATTAATCCCTTAGCTGGGTGCTTCTTAATACCCAAGGATTGGACGGTCGCTTCCGATACGAATGAAGCCTGAGAACCTTGGTCTAATAGCGCTCTAATAAAATGTCGTTGGCCACTTTTGGATTCTGCCCAAACGACAGCCGTTGCCAAAAATACTTGTTTTTTAACGGGTACTTGTCCAAAGCACGTGACTACTACTGGCGCCGCTTCAACCGAACCCGAAGGAGCCGCTGACGTTCCAGCGGATGAACCGACCGAACCTACCCCGGATAACGATTTACCAGTGTTAACTTGATATGACCTACCATCGCCCGAACCGTTGGGATGGAGTATCGAATGATGCTTTCCATGACATACCCGACAAGATGCTTTGCTAGGACAAAACCTAGCCGAGTGGTTGCTTCCCATACAATTGAAACACAATCGCTTGTTAACGACAAACTCACGCCGCTTATCAACATTTTCTTTTAAAAAGTCTTGGCACGAATACACCCTGTGATCTTCTGTACAGAACTCACATACAACATTGGCTACATGCAGAACCTTGTGTTCTTTATACGATTTATTGCCAGTGAGAGTTGACGGTCGAGATTTGGGTTCCGGCTCAATGAATTCGAGGGCTCTAAATCTGCACTCTAAAAATTCCCGAAACTTAGCAAATTTAGGTAGCTCCCTCGCGTTCCCATCTGCGACCTTCAATTCCCACTGCTTGCGGGTTTCCGCATCTAACTTATTTGATACTATATATATTACAATAATATCCCATGACTTGATATCTATACCGATGTTATTCAGAGCGTGTAAACAATCTGTGGTAGTATCTATCAATTGCTTGAGTTGCACTGACGACTCTTTTGTTACAATTTTTTGATTAAGTAAGCGCTTTAAAATGCAATTAGAGAGATAATTAATATTGTTATATCTTGCCTCCAGCTGGCTCCAGCATTCGGTATAATTAGAAGCAGTGATTGGCAACTGCCGTATCAACTGCTCAGCCTCACCGGTTAAGTATCCCTTAAGGTAATGCAGGCGTTGCACGTCGTCTAGCGATGCATTAGAGTGGATCAATGACACAAACATGTCTCGAAAAGTGATCCACTCTTCATAACTTCCCGAAAAAGTGGGAATTGTTATTTTAGGCAGCTTTATATTCGACGTGCTGCCACTGCTACTTCCAGTGCCCTGGCTCTTTGAAGGTGGAGCAGCCTTAGGCTTAAACCTCAAAATTTCCGACTTGCAACTTATGTAAGAGTCCTCGGCGCTATCGTACAATTCTGATTTAGCATAGTCACTTGATTCGAACTCTGACCAACTTTTAACACTATTTATGATATTTTCGTGTCCCTTTGTAAATCGGGCCCACAGCTCTTCTAAGATTTCTAATCTAGTTACAATGTACTGTTCTGATGCTAGCCGCTCTTTAGAAGATTTTTTAAAATTTATATAAGTTTTTGAAATTCTATCATAAGTATCTTTTTGTGCATTGATCAATTTCTCCATGGTGACTGATTTACAATTAACTACTAGTTTAACAAATTTTTTAAAAGTAAACAATTTATATGAATTTTTTACAAGTCCTAAAAGTCTCGAAAATTTTACAAGTGTTTTTAAAACTTAACACAAAAGAAAAATCGGGCATGGATTCCCCGTCTCAACCAAATTTACCTAATTATTCTAAGTCCCTAATTCAAGAAATTATTACAAGTTATTTTACTCTAACACTTAAAGTCCAAACTAGCTTGATTTTACTAACTTCACTTATAAACCATTTAAAGTACTCACAGATGATTTCCACTCTCACTTGACCGTTTTCCTGACGTCACCACCGTACTAGCTCCTTGCACCAAATGCCACTCCCGGTCACCGTGCTAGCTCGCTGCACCAACTGCCACTCCCGGTCACCGTGCTAGCTCCCTGCACCAACTGCCACTCCCGGTCACCGTCCCCGCTCCGTATGCCGGTGATCTTCTTCAGCACCAGAAGAAAAGTTCCACTCTTGACGTGGAACCTTATCGCCCCAAGCAGCGATCCACTGCCTATAGGTGCGAAGCGTAGTCCGAAAACCGCGAACTACTGAACCGGCCGATCCGGCTCGAAGGACCATTAATTTGTACACGGGGGTACAAATTAAACGAATTTGTCAATAGACTAAATCACTTTATTCAGTATTGACCCAAATATCCGTAATATCCGAAGACAAACGCTTAACTAAACCTCAAGACCTCCTAATGTTCTAGGATAATCTTGCATGCGCGAGTTAGGAAATCGACGCCTCAAAAATGCTCGCCATCTAGCGGATTTTCGTTGAACTTTTTACAAACGTTCCTTTACAACATTCATACCAAAACTCAAACCATACATTTTAGTTAAGTACAAACTTACTTATACAATAATGAGTCGATCGATGTCGTAATGAGTCATTATAACATCGCGCTCTCGCTCCTGATTGGCCGCCCTCGCGCATGCGCGCGCTCGTTCCGCCGCCCTGCGCGCGCATGCGCGCTCGCTCCTGATTGCGCGCCAAGTTCACTGTGACAACACGTTTATAATAGTGAAGATAAACGTATTTTATCAAGTATTGGAAACATAAGTAGAATGTAACAGCATTAGTGTAGATAAAGTAGTGTATGCAACTGCATATAACACAGGTATTAAAACACTCGTTACTATTATGAAACTCGCTCCGCTCGTTTCATAAACACACTCGTGTTTTAATACCCTTCATTGTATGACAGTTGCATAAACTACTATTCTCCATTCGAACTTTGATGTAATATATAATATTTAACAGAGAACAGTCCATTTCAAAAGTTTTTTTTAAATCTCTTATCTTATTAAAAAGTAATCAATATTACTTAGTTCTATACACAATATTCCGATGGAACGACGAATTCGTCCCAAGAAACAAGAAACACAAACCCGGTGAGTTGGCTTCGTCCACCGATGCTGGACTTACCTACACTAAGAAGGGAATTTAACGCCGTCGCGACCTCTTCCCACATACGGTGGGAGTAATCGCGGGCTTGTGTTGTTTTGTTGTACCCTAAGGCAACATCTTTATGGGCGTTAAGGAGCTCCCACAATTGCTCCAATTGCCCGCGTGTAACGCGGCGTGCGCGGCCTATGCAGTAGCTGATGAGTTTGTTAACACGTTCGGTGCCACCGACTCGCCCGGAGAGACACGTACTTAGCTCTTATTCCATTGCCGACGACTCGCATGGCGAGTTCAATGTTTTTCACTAATATTTCCAAAATGCATCCGTATTTTCTGCTTAAAATTATAGTTTAGACTAAATATAATACTAAACTAAAGATTTACGTGGTGGGCCGGGTGTGGAGACCAAGTTTATATTTGAAAGGAAACAGCCTATTCTGCAATGCCTTGAACTCGCTAGGCGAGTTCCCTGACATAGATCCTCAAACCTTTGAAAGTAAATATGTACGACGTCAACATAAAGCATGGACTACCAACCTACCTAGTGATATGGAACTAATATAAAACAAACTAGTTTCATTAGAATAAAAAAAACAAGCTTTAGTAATACAAAGTTATTGAACGTAATATTTGAGATCACATATCTTTTTTTTTTTCATGGGGGGAGGGAAATCTTTGCAAGATGCCCGGCCGCAATGGGGTGCAGCCGGGTTATGTGGGATTGTACCCACTTAAGCCCCCCCCCCCCCTCCGGTGACCTACCTTGATGCTTGACGAAGGCTCCGAGCCAGGGGCGGATCTACTTATAGGCTTTTTGGGCTGCAGCCCAGGGCCCCGCGAATACAGAGGGCCCCCAACCGAACTGAAACCAATAGACGATATTGTCAATAATAAAAATTATCTAGAATTAAAAAAAATCCGATCATAAGGTTGACAACACTGCGATCAATCAACTCGTGTGCGCATCTATCAAACGGAACGGGGAATTCCCTGTCGCTTGTTTTCGGTCGGTGTGTTCCGTGTATTGTCTATTACTGGGGACTTCTTTCCGCTTATCGCCCGACGGAAATTTGTTATTTTTCCGCACTTCTGCTATCGTCGACTATACAGAGTGTTTGGTCTAGGGTTAGACAAACTAAATGGGTGTGTTCGTTGACCCATTTAGAGAATACAAGTTGGCCAAAAAAAATCCCAGACGCCTAAATTTTTTTTAGTGGTTTTTTTATTTTTACAGAAATTTAACCTACCACCACAACTTTTAAAAAAACTGTTTTAGACCGGTTCTTTTTATTTGAATTTGGTCTCTGATACATTTTCGTACTGTACAAAGCAAAATTAGAAGCAAATAAGGACTAAATAATTCGTTCAGAGCTCATAGAGTGTAAAAATGAAAGAAAAATTTCCTAAAAGGTCAACTTTGACTCGATCTAAAAAAAAAAACTAAAATTATCCATGAAATTCAAACACTTCTAAAAACATCCCTTGTTATCCCTTATTACAAAAGTTTCCTACATGAGTACAAAACTCTATCGCTTAGTGAAAAAAAAAAAATGATGTTTGGGAAAATGAAACAAAAATAATAATGCAAAAAATAATCAGTTTTGTTCAAAAACAGCTCCTCTATTCGCAATGCATGCCCGTCATCTTCGTCGGATTTTTACAGTCGTAGTTTCTGACACTCTAGAATGTAACTTGGAACGCTTTTCGCGCATAGATAAGATACTATAGTAGCAAGCAATGTCTAATTATAACGAAACTCTTAAAAACAGTCTAAAAGTACAAAAGAATATAACGAAGAAATGGACGCAAATAAATAAATTCACAGAGTGGTTTACTACCTTTCGCTTTTTCTTATTTTTTTGTGATTGAGTGAATGTTAAAACTAAACTAAAAATATTTAAAAAAAGACAAATTGACCTTTCAGACCGGACAGATTTATCATTACAGTTTAAAAAAGTTAAATTTTCTAATCAAACCTTATTCCGATTAACTTACTATTCATAATGAAATCGATCAAATACTCATACAAACTAACTTGAATTGATTTATAGTGAGGATCGAATACCGAGTCATATGGTAACATTACTAGTTACGTCGCGATGACAAACGTCAAAACGAGCTGCTTATTTTGTGCATTTGTGCTACTTCAACATTTTGAGCTTGGACTCTGACCCTTTTTGAGCATTATTAAAACTTATCAGCAAAGAAATAAGAATTGATAATCACTATTTAACATACGTGTAGGTACTTAATTTTTTTCTATTAACAGTTTGCTAACTAGTGAAAAGCTAATCTAACCACCAAATCTTACAATGGATAGAAAAATCACCTTAAAAGAAATCTATTTAATGTATAGAAATTGGGTAGTAAACCACCCAACACTAGCGACCGATGTGGAAACTGTGGCAACGTGGTCTTCTTACTTGGTAGCTGGGAAGATCAATAAATCAGCACTTGTATCGGAACTGGTATACTCGATATCCAAGCTAGTGTCTTTATTCAATGACAGACTAATAAGCGCAGCTTACGAATGTGATTTGCAGTGCTATGGCTTGAAGGATCAAATCAAGCTTTGGCTGACGGTGATTCACTACAGTGAGGTGTTTGTTGAACTTTTTGTAAAAAGCAAGTGGGGTATGCGTGGTAAATGGACGGCCGTTACTATACTCCAAGTTTTCAAGTGCATGTCGAGCCTTGTCCTCCTGCTACGTTTTAAAGAAGTTCCAATTTCACATCCCCCAATACCATCATTGCAAAGGAAAAAGTTCTTTGACAGAGATGATCAAAAGACCGAGTCATTTTTCACCTTAAAACGATCTGGCCGAGTAATGCGCCGCGTGTATGGCGCTCCTCCTGTTGCATTCCGTGATTGGCAACCAGTAAGATTTAAAGACGACAGTTACAAATGCGGCATTGAAGTTAACGAAATTCTGTATGCTGAATGTTTGCACGTACTAAAACCTTTAATTCATCTTGCTGCCATGAGAATATTTGGCATGAAATCTTGGAAGCAGTGGCTGGTAGCTCTCAGCGTTGATGTTACCGGTATGAGACTATATGGCAGACACATGAAAGACATGTCCAGTGACCAGCGGCTGGAACTCAGCCGTAGAAAATTAGGCCTTGTGCTTTACTTACTAAGAAGTCCAATGTACAATGGGTACTCCAAAAATGTAATTGAAAATGTTTTGAGATCAATGTCTCAGAAATTAACAATGACGTCCTTTATTTGCGGACCTGTTATCCAGTACTTAAATCACTGGCAAGACATTTACTTCTACATGTGGTCTTCTTAAATGTATTATTTATTAATTCTCCTAAACATTAACTTGGTATGTCAACCTTCAGGCCAATAGTGAATGGTTAAATGCGGTGATTTTTTAATGGTATGATTAATTATTACTGATTTGTGTTTTTAATAATTTTGTCTTGAATGCAATGTTAGGGTTCCACGCTCTTTGAAAATACGAGAAGTTTGACATGCGTCTTCTCGCATTGGCAGGTTTATTTTAAATGTAGGGATGTTTTTCATGTATTATATATCTTTCAACCACCAACCCAAAACAATGTTAACATACAAACTGTTCCCTGTTCTATGTATCTTATAGGCAACTTTCAGTGTTTTGTTAAACATAAGTCTGAAAAAAAAGAATGACACAGATGACCTTAGAAAAACTGTAAGGGTTCCTAATTAGCAAAAGAACCCTAAAATATTGATTTGAGTGAGAGGGTAGGGGTGAGTGTGAGTATTTGTTTATTTAGGCCTTCTTCAGTTGTATTATTCTGACATCAAGAAGTATTTTGTAGAACCAGCAAAACTTAACTTGTGTAGAGATCTTTAAAACATTGACACACTTCGGCTTTTGTTTCTGAAGCTTAATGCATTACTTACTCTAGTGGGAAGCTTGCCATTACTAAAAACACCCAAGAATTGGAAAACAAGTCGTAACTTCAAAAATAATGGGGATGGTTCTTTTGAATGATCTTATGTTGTGTCTATTGTTCGAAGATCTTTGCAAGATAGAAATATTATTACTGTCTCTCAAAGCAAACTCACTTTATTTATGAGGAAGCTTATACATACATGTATTGTAAAGTGGTTGCTTGTCTAATGTAATGTTACAAAAATAGGCAATGGGTGTTCAGTATGATGACTATCATGTCAAGGATAATATCATTGACTCAATATTGGCCCAATTGTTTGCAACAGAAGATTCTTTTTCATGATTTGCATAGTCAAAGTTCATTATGCCATACAACAATATTGTCGAATATGTACAAACAAACACCCATACACCTCCGAAACCATCAAAAATGTACCAATTTAGCAGTAATGACTAATGTAAAGTATCATTAGGTATATGTAAGTAATGTAAAACTACATATTATTCACTATAAAATTGAAATCTTAAAATAAAAACCGGCCAAGTGCGAGTTGAACTTGCGCACAAAGGGTTCCATACCATTATCTATAATAACGTCAAAAAATTCATGTCTGTTTTTGGGAGCCTTTAATATTTATTTTATTCTATCACAGTTCATGACATACAGACTGGTGACAGTCGGACAGACAGACAGACAAATAGACAGCAGACTCTTAGAAATAGGGTCCCGTTTTGCCCTTTGGGTATGAAACCCTAAAAACGTAGTACTAAATATGGCTTGATATAAATAAATAAATATGCTACGAAAACAGCAGAACATTCCACTTAATTTATATCTGCATATTTTATTTTAAAATATATAACCAGCCAGCATAGTGTAAATATAATACAGGGTTATTCATAAAGGGTATGCTAAGCCGAAAAGGGCTCATAGTACTCTTCATGATGAACAACTTTTACTATGAGACCAACCAAAAATTCGCGAATTAAAATCAGTGTTCCATACATTTTGTCGAGTGTCATTGACATTTTTCTATGGAACAGCTGATTTTTTTTCGCGAATTTCGGTTTGGACCCACAGTAAAAGTTTTTCATAATGATGAGTACTAAGAGCCCTTTTCGGCTTAGCATACCCTTTATGAATAACCCTGTATACTCATTGGCTCTTACTTGTATTGTTTGCTACTGCACACTACATCTTTGTATTGCTCACTAGTTAAATGACTGTTGCCAATCTTAAAGAATTGCTAAGCAGCGTTTAAAAGTAAGGCCTAATTAGTTTAGTCTTTTCATGCTTGGGTGTCTAAAAAGGTAAACTCTTTATCTTTTATGTCTTAATGTAACATTTATTTAATCAATTAAAATAAATTACTATTGGTGGATGGATGATGGATTAAGTAACTTAATAAGCTAGAGCCCAATAGACAATCTTTATATCATAACTTTCCATTTACGATGCTTTAGCATCTTTTTCTAAATTTTTAAATAATTCTTAAAGTAAGTAGAAGTATACAATAAGTAGAATTTTTAATCATGTAAGTTAAGGATATTTATGTGAATTTATTTCAATAAACTATGTATTTATAAAATATCTTTTTTTATGCCCTCGTTGTACAATTTACTATTTTTTAGATAATCTCAAATGGTTTTTGCTTTTTATAGTCTTTATAGAAACTAAAAGTCCATTAAATTGAGCACAGAGCTCTCTATACTGCGACTATGCTTTAAATCTGTAGTATGTGCAATATTTTGAGTTTTGTTATAACGGTTAGGTTAGGAACGAGCTCGTCTAGCTTGATGATTTTTTATCCCGGGAAACAAAGTGAGGCGCAACTAGTTACATAATTATGTATAAATGCGAAAGTTTGTGTGAGTGAGTGAATGTTAGTTATGTGTGTAACAACTAAACCGATTCAGACTTGGATTAACAAATAGGGATCAAAATGATAATTATGTAAGTAGATCAGCCCATAAGCATCGTAGAGTAACCATCCATAGTAGAGAAAGTACTATGTTGACGTCACAGTAGTCAATCAGTTGTCTTTATTTTTCTCTTCTATTTTCGAAGGTTCTCTCTGATCGTTGGCTTAGGTTTGATATTTGACATTGACATAATTATTTTTTAAATGATACCTACCTATCTACTTTGCCTTTCAATTATTTTCTCAATTTTAATTTTAATTTCTCAGTAATAATAATCTTATATGTACTTACATCTAGGGAGCAAAGCTGTTGCATAATAAATCCTTATTAGACAGAGATAGCTTATTCATCTTGGAATGGCGAATTAATATATTTTCTGTCATCTCATTGAATGAACACGGTCCGAAAAACTCAACAGCCCCCAAACTACGCAAGAACGCGTATGGGAACCAAGCTGCTACACAAACCCATTGTATTCATGCATGTTGGTTGTCGTTAGCGTCGTTGTTGTTCGCTGTTGGTGTAATTTTGAACTAACATTTTAGAAAAGTTCTCGAAAAGTAAAGGATAGATTTTGCTACACAAACCCATTGTATTCATGCATGTTGGTTGTCGTTAGCGTCGTTGTTGTTCGCTGTTGGTGTAATTTTGAACTAACATTTTAGAAAAGTTCTCGAAAAGTAAAGGATAGATTTTGCTACACAAACCCATTGTATTCATGCATGTTGGTTGTCGTTAGCGTCGTTGTTGTTCGCTGTTGGTGTAATTTTGAACTAACATTTTAGAAAAGTTCTCGAAAAGTAAAGGATAGATTTTTCAATTTATTCCTATCAAATCTCTAAATGTGATTTTGAAATTTGGTATCTATATAAAATAAATCTAACTAGTCTGTGGTTGTTACATACTTCCAGTGTGAAACTGTGGATCTAATTTATCTGTGGTACTGGGTTCACGTTTTGCTTCTGTAACCATTTATGTACTTCGTCTTGACACGCACGTAGTAAGTAGTAGCTAGCTACATAAACATAATAGTAATCTGTGGTAAGTAGTTGCAATGGTTTTAACGAGATGGCGCCTGCTAAATCAATGTCACGTGCTTTATCAATCTGTTCCAGAACACTGCAAGAAATTCGAGAACATTCGGATCGTCACAGAGTTTTCTATACCTACGCGGAAATGCTTAGCTTTATAAGAGGTTAACTGACTCAATCTCTAGATTATTTCGTGAGCTACAGATTTATTTGTACGGGATTAGAAGGAAAAGGTATGATAAGCCAAAACGGCTCGTAGTACTTCCCTAGTAGGTACTTATCATTACGACCTTTTACTATGGGACCGACCTTGTAATAAAGAAAAAATTAGCTGTTTCATAGAAAAATATCAATGGCAGTCGCCAAAACGTATGGAACAGCTGATTTATTTTTTGGGATTTCAGGGTAGGTCCCATAACTCCCATAGTAAAAGTGATTGACCTAAAAAATTAGTAATACTCGCTAACGTGAAATGCCACGTGCGAATTCAAGACGAAAAATTTTAAGCAGTGGTAAATTTAAGCAGGGTTTCTAAGTAAAATCCAGTGACGATAAATTATATACATTTTAATAATTACTAGAACTATGGGCGAGCGGCGTGGCGGGAAGAAATTTATAGGAGGTGCGACGCGCGACGTCGTGGCACTAGTCCATAGGCGCGGAGCGACGTAGTGAGAACCGGCGTATAATGGGAACAATCCGTTCTGAAATGTTTGTCGTAGAACGTCACATTCTCATGATTCTCATGTTTGCAGGTAGTCACGTTCCCCAAGTATTTATTAAAAAAAACATCAAAAACGAGCGTTTTATAAACAATGGTTTATTCAAATAATCATTGAGGTTTCAGTGATTGATGCCTTATCCGACTAATAAACCTATTACAAATAAACAATTTTGACTGTGGGACAAACCCGAAAATCGAGAAAAAAACCAGCTGTTCCATAGAAAAAATGTCACTCAAAAAACCCTTCGGCCACATTGGCAAATGAGATTTGCAACCAGTTGCTAAAGAAGAAAATAATTATGTTCTTGATAATCATCCAGTTGCCAAAGACGATAGTCTATTCTCTTGAGAAAATATATGGAACAGCTGATTTTTTCTCTCGAATTTAGGGTTGGTCCCATAGTAAAAGTTGTTCATAATGATAGTACTATGAGCCTTTTTCGGCTTTGCATATCCTTTCCTTATGACCGTGTATTATAAATGGTTGTTTGGAAGTTTGTATTTTGTCCACTGCTGGACATAGGCCTCTCCTAAAGAACGCCACAGGGCACGATCTTCTTGCCTGACGTATCTGCTTACTACCTGCCGCCTTACCGTCGCCCAACCTGGGCGCAGGGCGCCTTACTCTACGATAAAGACTGAAATACGATAGGCTGATGATGATGATGGAGGTTTATTGCTCAATCACGCAAAAACAGTAGAACGGGTTTGAAGGTTGCTTGTAGCCTATTTAACATATTTATAGGCTACCTTTCATCTCGAAAAAGTGCAGGAAAAACCACGGGGCGCTGCTGGTATTTTTAACAAGCTTTTATTTAGCTTGCCCTGTTTGTTGTTTGTTTGGGCACAGAATACTAAGGCCTCGAGGCGCAGCTATTATAGGTATGGTTGGTGTTCGACTATTCGTACTTGTGTAGGTACGATTAAACTATTTGATTAATAAAAATGCAAGCGTTGATGACAGAAGGACACCGGGGCAGGTGAAACTGATTGAGCTTGTTAAATATAACTATCCTACTACATTAAGAATTTAAGGATTTTGGATATTTGTTGCTCAATCAAGAAAAACGGCTGAACAACAGGTATCACGATAGTTTATACCCTGGATTAACATTTAGGATGCTTTTTAAACCAAAAACTGAGCCGCGGGGTGCAGCTAGTAGTATGAAACAAACAATGAAGAGAAAAATGGCGAAAAACAAAAGCACATTCAATACTTTCATGAATAATTTCGTAATCTGGGCACTTGAAACTAAGTGTTTTCTATTAACAGGGTTTTCGGCGAAACGTCTAGGAATAGCGATTTCTATGAGCTTTGTTTTCTGTATGTAGTCATATCGTACAAGCGTGTTTCTATCTTACGTTCCACACTCAAGATTAACTAAGTGAGATATCCAGAGAAAAAAAAAAAAAATTGTAGACCTGTGTAATGCATCATGGATACATTTGCTCACTGAAAATATATCCATGACTGAATTTGCCGAGTCGGCATTATGTATTTTACAAAAGGCGTCACACCGTCTATGTAACTGCCTATTTCAAAAATTTGGACAACCCGTTCTCCTGGAGAACGGTTACCAATCACAGCATACTCCATAAAAATAACACAGCTCGGCCCCTACATCCAGCAAACGAAACGTTTGCGCGAGCTAACTTGACTACTAACGCCATCTAGCTGTTCCTGAGTGCAACAAATCTAGTTGCTTTATCTACTGTCATATCGTAAATTTCAAATTACGAACTTCAAAACGACAAAACCAATAACAAAAATCATAATGACACAATACCATAATTGAAAAAAAAAATTATAGCTCTATTTCCCAAACAAAACTGAGGTTAAAATGTAATAATTAATTTTTTACGTAATCTGTGAGTTAGCGCCTCAGATTAATAAAGGTTTTGATACCGTATGCCTGCCACTGTTACAAAAACATTTGAATTTGGAATCTGTCATTTTTAATGATTGTTCATTGTGTTTTCAGATTTTGGCGCCAATACATTGTACAATATTTTGCGATATTAAAATGGAGTGGGGTGATAAAGTACACAAAGTAGATATGGAGCCAAATGCAATTTTTAAAAATCCATACGCTTGGTAGGTATTAGTCAAATGTTTGTGTTATTAATTTGTGTTTGTGCTATTAATAGGTACCTACAAGTACAATGATACCTCCTCTGTTTGTGACAGAAAAAGATCTGGCTGTCCACGTAGTGTTAGAAATCCTGTCCGAAAGCAAAAGATTTTATCTCGGGAGATAAAGATAGCAACTAGAACCATGTCGCGTATTTTAAAAGATGACTTAGGACTTGCAGCCTATAAGAGACGCACTGGTCATTTCTTATCTGATAATTTAAAAAAGAATAGGGTGGTAAAATCGAAATAACTAGGTACTGAAGCGGTACGCAAAGGGAGGCCACAGAAAAATTTTGTTTACTGATGACATTTTTTAACAATTGAGCAATATTTTAACAAACAAATTGACCGTATTTATGCTCAAAGCTAAGGAAGCTTCCCAATTAGTCGACAGAGTGCAACGCGGGCATTATCCGACTTCAGGGTTTGGTGGGGTGTTAGCTATGAAGGAGTGACTGAGCCATATTTTTGTAAAAAAGGTATCAAAACATCGGTACAAGTGTATCAAGATACCATTCTTGAGAAGGTAGTTAAGCCAATTAACAACACCATGTTCAATAACCAAGTAGGTATGGTCCTTCCAGCAAGATTCGGCGCCGGGTCATAAAGCTCGGTCCACGCAGTCTTGGTAGGAAGCGAATGTATCGGACTTCATCAGAGCTGAAGACTGGCCGTCGTCGTCTAGTCCCGATCTTTATCCGCTAGATTACGATTTATGATCAGTTTTAGAGAGTACGGCTTGCTCTAAACGCCATGAAAATTTGGAGTCCCTAAAACCACTTCGTATAAGTTTTTTATATTTAAATTGTTTTATGATGTATTAAACTAACTAACGGCGACGTGGTTCGCCACCCGTCACGTCTCGTTTCCCTGGGGGGCGAAAAGTGGGCTGCGGATAGCCACTTTGCTACTTTGAATGTTAGAGGAGGTATGAATGACAAAATTGAGGAAGTATGCGAGATGATGAGTGAAAGACGGATTGATGTTCTTTGTGTGAATGAGACCAAGCGGAAAGGATGCGACACCACCACGCATGGACCCTACACAGCCTATTGGTCGGGAGTCCCCGAAACCAGCAGAGGCTGTCAGGGTGTTGGTGTGCTGCTTTCTGCTAGAATGAATGAATGTGTGACTGATTTTGAATGTGTGAGCCCGAGACTCATGTGGGTGAGGTTGAAGGTTGGATTAACTCGCATCTTCGTGTTAGGAGTTTATGCTCCACAAGATGCTAGTTGGAACCGCTTCTCAAAAGCCCAAACCGAGAGGCAAGAGTTTTGGGATAGTATGAAAGATGTTTTGAGTAAATGCAACCAAAATGAAAGAATTATTATGCTAGGTGATTTTAATGGCTGGGTAGGAGTTAAGCGTGACGGATATGAAAGTGTGCTTGGTAAGTTTGGTGACGACAGAGTGAATGCGAATGGAGAAAGTCTGCTGGAAGTATGTTTGGAGTGGAATCTTGTGGTAACTAACACAATGTTTGACCACAAAAAGATCCACTTGTATACGAGGGAAGAAGGAAGCCTGAGAAGTATGATTGATTTTGTGATTGTGGATGAAAGATTGAGAAAGAAAGTGCTAGACACTCGGGCATGCCGCGGTGTTGGCATCGATACAGACCACTTCCTGGTGTTGAGCCGTATAAGAGGTCTTTTTAAGCGGTGGCGACATCGTGTGCATGAGCCTGTGAGTGTACTAGAACGCATAAAAGTTGAAAAATTGCAAGAGAAAAGTGTGAGAGAAGAATTTGTGAAGAAGTTGAGCGAAAGTTTTGACAAATTAGACGAGGTATGTGAGATTGAAGAATTATGGAAGCCATTGAAAGAACGAATTGTGGAAGCTGCTACTGACGTGTGTGGTGTATGTAAGAGAAGAAAAGGGTGTGAGTTCAGGACTGTTTGTGTAGAAGTGCAGAAGGCAGTGTCAGAGAAGAAGAAAGCTTGGAGAGACTGGTTGGCTACAAGAGCCAATCAAAGAATGCAAAAGGCAACGAATGAGGACGTAAGCAAGGCAAGGGAGGAGTATAAAAGATTAAAGGGTGTGGCAAAAGAGGTTGTAAAAAGAAAGAAAGAGAATGATAGAGATGAGTTTGATAGAAGGTTATCTGACGACTTCCGGAATAACATTAAGTTCTTCTGGAAGTCCATAAGGTCAGCCAGAGGCAAAACCACGACCTCAGAGCTGAATATAATCAGAGACCAGGATGGAAATATTATGAGAGGAGAAGAATGTGTTCTAAAGAGATGGAAGGAATACTTCGAAAGTTTGTTTGAGAAAGAGGATATGCAAGCAGAAACCCCACCTGGAGACATGCATGAAAGTTGCGATGAAAGTGAAATTAGTATGGAAGAGATTGTAGAAGCGTTGAACAGTATGAAAGTCGGCAAAGCTGCTGGGTATGATAGGATTACGGTCGAGATGCTGAAAGCTGGACAGGGCCTGGTAGCTAGTCAGCTGTACCGCCTTTTTAACCTTTGCTGGAGGAGCGGCAAGGTACCAGTAGACTGGTGCAAGGCCGTTATCGTACCGCTGTATAAAGGAAAAGGGTCGCAGCAAGACTGCAAGAACTACCGAGGCATTAGCTTACTCAGCATTGTCGGTAAACTGTATGCAAAAGTGTTGATTAAGAGAGTGATAAATGAAACTGAAGAGAAAATGTGGGATGTGCAAGCGGGATTTAGGAGAGGAATGGGATGTACGGATCAGGTTTTTTCCTTACGAAGCATAACCGAAAAATTCTTGGCTCAAAGTCAAAAGGTTTATTGCGCATTCGTGGACTTGGAAAAGGCCTATGACAGAGTGGTGAGGGATGAATTGTGGTCGACCTTGTCTATGTATGGGGTAGGCAGCTCCTTGATACAAGCGCTGAAATCACTGTATGTAGGTTCCAGTGCTTGTGTTAGGGTAAACGGGGCTTACACAGACTGGTTTAGCATCGAAAAAGGTGTTAGACAGGGATGTGTAGCCTCGCCGGGGCTGTTTAACCTATTTATAGACAATTGCTTGAAGGATTTGAAAGAAAGTGCGTATGGGTTAAGAATTAATGATTTAACTGTCAAATGCCTCCTATACGCTGATGATCAAGTTATATTAGCATCATCAGAGGAGGAGTTGCAGGCGATGGTTGATATTATGCATGGTGCCCTAAAAAGCAAAGGTATGAAAATGAATGTATGTAAGACGAAAGTAATGGTTTTTGAAAGAGAAGAAAGTATGTCGAATTGTAGAGTTATGATTGAAGGAGAAAGAGTGGAGCAAGTGAAAGAGTTTGTTTACTTGGGATCAAAGTTTACGAGAGACGGCAAGTATGATTGTGATATTGAGCGAAGAGTGTTGGCAGGAAACCAAGTGAATGGAGCCCTGCATAACTTTATGAGCAGCCAGAACGTATCGAAAAGGGCACGATTGGCTGTACATAGGGGAGTGCTGGTCCCCACACTTATGTATGGTAGTGAATGCTGGGTTTGGCAGAAGAAGCATGAAAGTAAGATTAATGCTGTGGAAATGAGAAGTCTGAGAAGTATAGCTGGAGTGACATTGATGGATAAGTTGAGGAACAGCGTGATAAGGGAACGTTGTGGTGTGGTAGAAGATGTAGTGACAAAGATAGAAAAAGGGATGCTGAGATGGTTCGGACACGTAGAGAGGATGGATGAAAGACGATTGACGAAACAGATTTATGAGGCGAGTGTGAATGGACAAGCTGGTAGAGGTCGACGTAGGCGAACGTATCACGATCAAATCGAAGACGTTCTCAGTAAAGGCCACGTAAAAAGTACCCGCAACCGACGAGCTTGTATGAAAACACTTATGAAAGTAGAAGAAGCGAAAGACATATGTCAGGATCGTAGCAAGTGGAGGGATGTAGTCTCTGCCTACCCCAATGGGAAAGAGGCGTGATAATATGTATGTATGTATGTAAACTAACATAGGTACTGTAAAAATAATAGTTATTTGCAATAGAAAAAAAAATTCTTTGTTACAATATTTATGACAATGACAAGACTAGGTAGGTCTTTTAAGCATAAGAAAAAAACACGGGAAAATTTTGGTGCAAAGTAAACATTTATTGCTGTTTTGTAGAAAATTGTGTTGTTGAAAAATCACTAACTAAATACATAAGTACAGTAATACCCGACTTACGCTACCCCGTTTCAAGCGAATTCGGAGATACGCGGTTTTTTATTTTGATCGCAGCGCTCACTTCGCCTTTTCGAACGTGTTACTATATGCGTGGAATGTTTTACGCATGCAGTGCACATTATTGATTATCTTTAATTATGTCATCCAGGAGACCAAAAAAATAAGTTTATTTTATATGCAAAGTTGAACCCCGACTTACGCGAATTCGACTTACACTGTTATCGTTTTGGTCCCACCTATCGCGTAAGTCTGGGGTATTACTGTATTTAAATAGGTACATATAAATAAGGCAATACATTTTATTGACATTCTAAGTAATAATAATACAACTAGTTTTAGTGTAGGTACTAAATGTAATGTGTACTATGTTGGTATACTTAATAACATAACAAACTTCGGTTTGATTTAGTAGACTGAAACCTCGTTTTACATGGTCAATAGAAATAGAAGAAATCTAGATGTTACCTACTGCCAATTGTGCCATTTTTCTTTAATACCAATTTGTGAATTTGGAGTTGAGCGTACAGTTGCCAATTTGCATTTTTTGGATTATACGTCGAAATAGACTTGTAATTTACTTTTTTTTACAAATAAATATCTTTCATTATCCTAAAGCTTGATTACATTTTGTAAATAGATTTCTAATCCGGATCGCATGATTAAAAATCGGCCTATTCATAGCTACTAGATAAGTATGTCTATTCCATTTTCTAAAACAGTTACAATAATTTATGAATTAGGCTAAAATATGAATAAAATTTTGAAACACTCAACGTTTGTAAATATAATAAAATATATGAAATAGCATGACAAAACTTTAGTTTTTATTATAGCCATTAAACAAGCGGCTTAAATATTAATAGATCACTATTCAAAGTTTGTAAAACGAATATTAATTATTTCATTATTAATTAATAAGCTTCGTAAAATTACATTTTCGAGCATGTAGGAGAGTTTTCGTGGAACTATTTACAGGGTTATACAGAAAGAGTATGCTAAGCCGAAAAAGGCTAATAGTACTCTCATCATTATGAACAAGCAACCCAAAATTCGTAAAAAAAAGACATCTGTTCCATAGAAAAGTGTCAATGACACTCGACAAAATGTATGGAACAGCTTAATTTTTTTTCGCGAATTCTGGGTTGGTCCCTTTTTGTATAACCCTGTATGAGCATAGCATTATGTTCATTCTACTACTACAGTGGACCCGCGGTAATCCGGCCCCTGTTTAAGCCGGCGCGGCGCCTCCTATAATCCGAGTCCGACATGTCTATTATTACTGAATATTTATTTGACAATCTTCGCTAATGTAGATAAATGCATGATTGAACAGGTTACAACTTGTACAGTGACCGGCAAACAACTTAAGCCATTGCCATGAATACGTAGTAGACGATTTTAAGGTTTTTTGGCGGAAAAAAAGGTGCGCGGGGGAATTTTAACAGCACGCGACACGCGATTGGCCGGTCTTGACTGGTATACTGATATTGTTATCGACGAGTAGAATTAGAATTAAATGAATTAAAAATTGATGTCAAACTTATAATAAAATATAATATAATAAGTAGGTGTTGTTTTGATTCTGATTGCTTTGTTTGAATTTGACTACATGTAATAGCGGTGCGGCCTAGTGTGCGTTCATTATTTGCTGTTTATTCATTGGGTTTTACGTATAATATACGAGTACGTAGCTAGTATGTAATGTCGTCACAAGCCCAGAAGGGAAAGCACAAAACACTGACAATTAAAGAAAAATGTGATATTTTGGACCGCGTACTTTTGTTTGTAAGTTTAATAGCATTAATGACGTAATTTTACAATAAACTTAGCTTATCTTTTAGCTTTATACATATGCATTTAATAAATAAATACTAAAATGTAAGCTCTCTATTGTGTTGTTTAATTTACTAAATTCGACATACATAATGAAGTATGGATTTGGACTTCAGAATACTTCTAACATAATTATAGAACCTTATCATTGGATCTATAATAATTTGTCAGATTACAAGGCATACTATAGGAAGTTTCAGGCAGTACTCTAAAGTCCGACATATTCGATAGTTCGACACTGCCCTGCAAAACGTTTGTCGGATTACCGGGGGTCCACAGCATATACTTTTCAAATTTTTTTACTTCTTTTTTTTTGTATAAAACATCCGGTGTAATGTTTTCTTAATTAATTCTCGGAATGTCACAGGCTAAGTCGACGTATGTATAGGTCGCAAACAACTAGCTTAATAAGCCGTTCAGTTAACAGCCTAGCCTTTTTACTACACGGCGCCGTATAAACAGCTTTCTCAATAATGAATTAACGATTTAGCCATTTAATCAAACAGCGGACTATGGATCGACAACGATTATCTACTTGCCTAGTCTAGTCAGTAAATTTAGTACCCAAAGTGGACATAAAACAATGTATGGAAGTCGGCGCGGACCAGCCACCCTCTTTATTTTATTTATTTTAATAACATGTTCGCTGCACCATAACTTACTGTCACAGTGACTTTCACGTGTAAAATAGATGGCCCAAGCATCACAGCCAGCCAGTTCATTCAGTTTAAGTTGTATTTGACACTCCAGCTGAAAATCATTCAGGCCTCTAGTTGTACGGCGCCGTTTAGTAAACGGGCTAGGCTGTTAATTGAATGGCTGATTAAGCTAGTTGGCCGCGACATACATACAACCTCGAAACCTTGTTTTGGTAATTTTAAACAGATCACCGAAAAGCAATAACTGGTAGTGTTTCGTATTTATACAACTCTCGTACTGCTCTCCCTATTCCAAGGTTGTTAAATCTGTTCTATAAAGTCTGTATAGAGCTGGTGAGCAGCAGTTTCCTTAAGGTACTCCGGCAGATATATTGTTTTAGTCAATCTGTGAAGATGTTTTACTCTACCTAGATTTTGAATTACAGTTGCGTAAGGACGCTATTGTCTCGATAACTGCCAGAGGCATTGTTGTCCGAATCACTGCATACAGGAACCCTTCGAGCCATGCCCAGTCGAATGCTTTATCGAAATCTAGAAATACGCATACGGAACGGACGGAACAACTACAGTTTTGAGAAATGGTATGCTGAGCCGAAAAGGGCTCGTAGTACTCATCGCTATGAACAACTTTTACTATGGAACCAACCCGGAAATCACGAAAAAAAGAATCAGCTGTTCCATACATTTTGTCGAGTGTCATTTTCTATGGAACAGCTGAAACTTTTTTGTGATTTGTGAATCCTTGAAAGCTATTCATAGCGATGAGTACTATGAGCCCTTTTCGGCATAGCATACCATTTCCTTAAAAAACCCTGTATAGGAACTGAAGTACAGAAGTACAGTTGATGTTTCCGCTGCGCTCATATGGCCAAGCCCAAGCCTATACTAAGACTTAACACAAAGGTTTCAGGATTGATTTTTATCATACAGCACTTTCATTCGAAATTTGATTTTGACATCACGTGCCTACCCAATGTGTTACTTAAAAACTACTCGTTGTAATTTAATTTGTACATGTTTGAAAAAATACTATACATAGTATCTTGTTTTTATTTCAAGCAAAGCAGCTACATACTATTACAACGCTAATCGTAATTACTAATACTACATTGCTTCGGTCGCCTTTTGACAGTGCTTGAACTTCCTGAAATGCGACCATCCTGAAAAGAAAAATACAAATAAATACTTGCGTAACTTAATTATCTATAAAAAGTTGTAAAAATGTCATCGTTGTCGGACCAATTTTAATTTCAAGAGGACCTTGAAAAGCCCAAGATTGTATCTTTCAGGAAACAAGGAAGCCGGCAGTTTATTCCATTCCCTGGCAGTACGGATCAGAAACGTGGATTCAAAATGTATGTCTAACCCGGTCATTGCCACGTCACCATACTAGTCCAAATTAATACCACGACAGTAATGAACGTACGTATATCCTAGCGAGTTTAAGATGATACGTACCACTTGTGTTTACTCGTTGAGCCATTCCCAAGATTCTTCCTCTTCTTTCTTGGCAGCGCTTTTTACGATGATATTTTTCACATCTGGCGGCGGGCTAGAGATGCCCGCCCTGGACAAATCGTCGGTCTTCAAATTCCTAGTTGCAATAGATTGTTGTTGCGGCTGGGTTTGCTCGTTCCTGAAAACGTTCATGTCATCATTTTAGTATGGGACAGCGACACTCAGATCAAAAATAATGCATATAATAGGCTATTTGACACTATTAAAAATATGCTACGAAATGTGGTCATTCTATTATGTAATAACATAAAAAAAACATATTTATCTCTGTTTTATCCAAAAATATTTATAGATTTTTCAAAATAAACAAAATAAATTCAAATTATTTTTTAAAATTCTTCAGCCACAAGAACGCTCTGTGATTGGCTACGCCTCGCGTGACGTCACACGCAAGTAAACATTGTTTAATGCTAAAACACTGTGTGATTTTATAATGTACACTTTGGTACAAGTTTGACGTTTGTCAAAGAATAAAGTTTGCTTACTTGCCTGTGACGTCACGCAAATCACATGTCGTCCGCCATTACCGAAACAGCGTTTTTAGCGCGAATATTGTAATTTAAATTTTAACACAGTATTTTACGAAAAATACTGCAAATTTCGCAGAAATATACATGTGGTGTATTAATCATATGCCAACGAATAATTTAAAACAGTTTTTCAAAATCAGTCCAATAGCCTATTATAGCCCCGCCTTAGACACAGGTGAAGGCAAAAACTACCCTACTGCCCGTGTACGTACACGTCACTTCACGTACATATTGACACATAAAAACTACCTACTTCAACTTCAATTCAATTACTAATTTACGCCTACCGCCTAATAGAAATTGGTTCGGCCATTTGGAGCAAATGTGTGATTGAAATTGTGAAAATGCAACCTCCACGCATGCATTTCAACCGCAATTTAATTGCGCTAATATTAAGATATTTGTCATGTTTGTTTTAGAGCATAATAATATGCTTCTTGTTGATTTAATTATAATTAAATAACTATTCGTTTGTATATTATTCAAAGTTTTAGGCTGAGCAGTTTTAGTAATATAAAGGTCACCAATATTACCGTAATATCGGTGAGCCTTACATGACAGGCAGACAACTCCTCTATATTACTCTATATCAATGTCAGTGTCGATAGTGCAGGTGTCGAATGACGATTGCTGTGTAACGAGGTTATAGAAACTTTTTTTACGCATTCACGAATTTTTTTTGAGGTCGCTGCCCGCTGTTATGAAAAGGACCTAATGATTACCGACCTCAAACAAAATAGTGTATGTATCGGAGCCCAGCGGGACGCTACGGCTACCGAAGCACCGCCGTACTAAAACGGTCGGTAATGGCACAGCGATGCTAGGCAACCGCAGCCAAACCAAGCTCCGACAGGGGTATCGGGGTCTTGATTAAAACTCGAGGAGGTTTTGTACTACCCAAGGGGATTCCAAGAACGCTTTCAAGTCCTGAGAGAGTCGGTAAACGACTGACGATCGACGCATTTTGTTCCGCTTATATACGCGTGCGGGGTCGGTGCGCGGGGGATCGGTTATAGTTCTATCCCTCTCTCTCATTCTTTGTTAGCGTTCTTCCCTTTGTTTCTTTATTATAATAGATCGTGGGAAAATACATTTGGTGCCGTGTCCACGGTTTGTTTTGAAACAGATTATGACATAGTTTCTACGTATTCAATTTTAACTTATTCTATTTCGCTTCTCATGTCACGGGGCTCGCCGTCGCTAACAGTTCTCCTCCCGGCGTAGCGTCAGCGGAGCCTTCCACCCGCAGCACGGCGAGCTTCGTCGTAGGCCGCCTGAAGATCCCGTTGCGTGTTCTTATTTCAGCGCTGCGTACGTGTCCGTCTGGTCCGGGGTATGTTCTTTCGACGACTCCTCTGGGCCAAGTGTTCCGTGGCAGCGAGGAGTCAACGACCACTACCAGGTCGCCCGGCTGGAGGTCTCTTGCCGGTTGGTTGGCGCCTTGTCGCGGCACCAACGTAGGCAGGTACTCGCCTACCCAGCGGCGCCAAAATTCATCGGCGAGGGCTTGACTGGCGCGCCACACGCGCCTGTCAGCCAGCTCGCATGGTCCCGTTTACGGCAGCCCGATGGATGACCCCAGCAGGCAGGAAGTGGTTCGGAGTCAGGGCCTTTGGGTCATCGGGGTTGACTGGCACGTGGGTCAGCGGGCGCGCGTTGATACCGTGTTCTGCCTCGGCGAGTACGGTCTGCAGGACTTCGTCTCGCGGCGTCTTCTGGTTCAGGGTGGCGGTGAGGGCCACTTTGACAGACCTCACCAGCCGTTCCCAGGCTCCTCCCTGGTTCGGTGCTCCTGGCGGTATGAAACGCCAGGATACTCGATGCAGCAGCCCGAAGTCTCGTAGGGCAGGTACCCATTCTGCGTAGGCAGCCCGTAGCTCGGCGTCTGCTCCTCGAAAGTTGGTCCCGTTGTCGCTCCAGATGACAGCTGGCCATCCTCTTCTGGCAGCCATCCGTCTGAGGGCCATGATTGCGGAGTCGGTCGACAGCGTGTGCACCAGCTCCAGGTGCACTGCCCGTGTGGTTAGGCAGGTGAAGAGCGCCCCCCAGCGTTTCTCGTGCCTCCGGCCAACCGTGACGATGAGTGGGCCGAAGTAGTCCACCCCGCAGTTCGAAAAGGGGCGCTGGTAGGGCTGTAGTCGTGCTGCCGGCAGGTCCCCGGTCACTGGAACCTGTGGCAGCGTCTTCCTCACCCGGCAGAGCGCGCAGTCCCTGGCAGCAGCTTTCAAGGCAGGTCTCAGCCGCAGAATCCAGTATTGCTGCCGGAGGTCGTTCACCACGCGCTCCTGGTTCGCGTGGCCTGCTGCTTGGTGTACCTTGAGGATTAAAAGTTTTGTAAATTGATGCCTGCTGTCCATGATGATGGGCTTTTTGGCTTCTTCAGGTACATCTGCTGCGCCGATTCTTCCGTTAAGGCATAGCAGTCCATCAGCGGCCAGGATCGGGTCCAGCTTGTGCAGTCGGCTTCGGATGGGGATGGGCCTGCCTCTTCTGATCAGCGAGAGTTCTTCTCCGAAGCTGTCTTGCTGGCTTCTTTTGGTCCATAGGCGCTCCGCCTTCGTCAAGTGGTGCGCCTCCATGGTCGTGGTCTTCTTACGGCACTTGTCAATGAAGACAAGGACAAGGGCCGTCGCTCGGATCAGTCGCTCGTATTTGGAGAACCGCTTGATGTCTGGCAGGCAGTCGTTCTGGTCGTCCTGCGGGTCCAGATGCAGGACTTCTTCGTCGTCTTGACTTTCTTGCACAGCAGGGCTTGTGAAGTCCGGCCATGCGTTTTTCGGGTGTCTCAGGAACTCTGGTCCCGTGAACCACCAGTCTTGGTTCGTCGGGACATATCCTGGGCGCGTCGCGAGGTCAGCGACGTTGTAGTTGGGGATCCATCGCCATTGGTCCGGTCTCGTTGCCTCGGAGATTTCCCCGAGTCGATGCGCGACGAAGGGTGGGTGCTTCTTTGAAGTCGTGTCGTTCTGGATCCAGTGGAGGACCGTGGTCGAGTCGGTCCAGAAGTTTACTTCGTCGATCGGCCACCGGTGGTCGTTCTTCACGGTGGCGGCCAACCTCGTGCCGATTAGCGCAGCTTGCAGTTCCAGTCGGGGGATGGTCTGCGCTCGGAGTGGGGCCACCTTTGCCTTGGCTGTAATCAGGATCGTGTTCGCAGTCCCGTCGGGCTTTTCCAGTCTCCAGTAGGCTGCGGCGGCGAAGGCGTGTTCACTGGCGTCGCAGAACACGTGCAGCTGGCGGCTGATGGCGACCTCCTCCCGGTCGTAGCACCGCGGCTGCTGGATCGTCGTGATCTGCTGTATGTCATGCAGCCAGTTCATGAAGTGGCTTGCGTCTGGTTCTGGCAGCGTCTGGTCCCACGTAAGCTGTTGCCTCCATAGGTTCTGCAGCAAGATCTTGCCTGTAATAGAAAAACAGCTTAGTAGTCCCAGCGGGTCGAAGAGCGACATTACGGCACTGAGTGCCTCTCTCTTGCTTGGTGGTCGGTGCAGGTTCTTGACGTCCCTGCTGACTCGGTTGAGTAACGTATTGAAACCCAAAGTGTCTTGCTCCGAGTCCCAGGTCAGCCCCAGCGTCTTCTCTGGGGCGTTTAGTCCGGAGAGCAGCTGTGTCTGGTTCTGGCTCCGCAGCTCTGCCGGAATGTTCTTCATAATTTTCTTACTGTTCGAGTTCCAGCTGCGGAGTTTGAATCCGCAGGCCCGGTGGATCTTGTCGACTTCCTGGATGATTTTGCTTGCGTCTCGTTCTGATGTGAAGCTGTCCACGAAGTCGTCCATGTAGTGAGCCTCTTGGATGGTCCGTACTGCCTCCGGATGCTCGTTCTTGAAGGCCTCGGCGTTCTTGTTCCTGACGCTGTGTGCCAGGAACGGTGAACTCGATGCTCCGAAGATCATCGACGTCATCTTGTATTCCTTCGGCGCCTCGCTGCGGTCGCTTCCTCGCCAGAGGAAGAGCTGCGCTGGTTGATCTTCTGCCCGTATCTTGATCTGAAGAAACATCTCCTGGATGTCCGCGGTGACTGCGATCTTGTTTTCGCGGAACCGGAACAGGATCTTCGGCAGCGATTGCAGCAGGTCTGGTCCCTCCAGCAGAAAGTCATTGAGGCACAGTCCGGGTGCCTTGGCAGCGGCGTCGAAGACCAGGCGGATCTTGCCTGGCTTGTTCGGGTTGGTGACGGCGAAGTGCGGCAGGTACCAGGCTCGGGGGCTGTTGACCTCGTTCCCGGTGCAGGCCTCAGCGTACCCCTTGTTGAAGAGGTTCTGGATCTGCTGCTCGTATTCGATCTTCATCGTCGGGTTCTTGTCGAGCTTGCTCTCGAGGGTTCGCAATCGCCTCCAGGCCATTGCGTAGCTCGACGGTGTTCGTGGTTCGTCCTCTCGCCAGGGCAGGCCGACTTCGAAGTGCCCGTTGCTCAGCTTGGCTGTCCGCTCGAAGATCTCGACGGCGCGATCCTCGTGCTTGATCTTCCTGGGTCTGAGGGAGATGCCAAGAGCGTCAATGGCGAAATGCTGCTGGATGAGGTTCTCCAGGCGTTCGTCGTGGCTGGCAACCACGTGGAAAACTTCATCCAGTCCTTGCTTGAGGATTGTTCTTGGCATTGTTCCATGGATCACCCAGCCGAGGTTTGTTCTGGATGCCGCCGGCTGGTTCCTTTTTCCAAGGCGCAGTTCCCGGGACACGATCAAGTCCCAGTTGTCCGCGCCGATGAGGATACGGGGTCTGCTCTGTTCATAGCAAACGTTCGCCTGGTCTAGGTCTACCAGGTGGTTCAGGCGCAGTAGCTGTTCCGGGATGGTCTGGGTCCGCAGCCGCATTCGGTCGATGGTGCGGGCCCTTATCCTGTGGTTCTTGTTGTCTGCGCCTTGTATCTTGAAGCAGACGTTTCGGCTCGTTGGGTCCAGTTTCTCCATGCTCACGCCGCTGATGCTAAGGGGCTTGCTGGGTCCCTCGGCTCCGATGTCCCGTGCCAGGCTGTCATCCATCAGGGAGACCGTCGACCCCTCGTCTAGGAGCGCGTAGGTCCGGATCTTTCCTCGCGGTCCGCTGACGGTGACAGGACAAATCTTCAGCAGGACTTGTCTGACGGTGGCGGTGATGGTGGCAGTCACCACCTCGACGTTCTCGGCCTGGCTCGCTGCGGGTCTCGGAGACGCTCGATCGGAGTGAAGCAGCGGGTTGTGCGGGTGCCTGCAGCCGTTGACTCCGCAGGACTTGCTGGTGCAGTTCATTCGTCGATGGCGGCTGGCTATGCACTTGAAGCATAGCCCTTCCTTCTTGACGAGCTCCCATCGGTCGTCCAAACTCAGGGCCTTGAATTTTGGACATCCCGACAGGACGTGGTCGCCGGTGCACTTGATACACTTGTAGCTCCGGTCGGGTGCTGTTGGTGCGTCGTCGGTCGCGTACACCGGTTTCTTCTTCGGCGGGTTCTTGCCGGGATCCTTCTTTGCAGCGGCGGAGGTCAATGCGGCGGTCGGCGTGGTGTAGGCATGGCGCAGGGCCCGGTCTGCTTCCTTTATCAGGAAGCGGGACAGGACGATGATCTGTGGGTCTGCGCTGGCGGCGTGGTCCTCTGCGTAGTCGCACCATCGTGAGCGCAGGTGCGGGCTCAGCTTATCTAGGACGTCCCTGGTCAGCATGGGGTTGAACAGGTACCCCTTGTGGTCGATGGCTCAGAGCACGCTGACCGTATTCTGCACCTTTACTGCGAAGATGTTCAGTTCGCTCGCGGAGACTCCAGGCTTCGGCAGCGCGCGCAGTTCTTGGATGGTCCTGTCCACCAGGACCTCGGGCCGGCCAAAGCATTGCTCCAGGGTCTTCATCACGACGTTCGGGTCTTCGACGGTGTGCAGGAGGGCCGATACTGCCTCCTTCGCTTCGCCTCGTAGGCAGTTGCGTAGCCGCGCCATGTTCTCTGCCGCGGAGAAGCCATAGAGACGGGTCGTGTCTCTCATGGCTGCCTTGAACGGGAACCAATCGGAGTGGCCCCCAGAGAACAGGGGCAACTCGTAGGTCTGACGAGGTGGCGGTCGGTGGCGGCTTATCTTCTCCAAGGCCTCCACCAGTTGATCGATACCTCGGGTTCGCGAGGTGTTCCGGTGCGGCGTCGGCGATCTTGTCCGTAGCTGGGTGGTGCCGCTGCGTGTTTGCTTTCGTTCGGAGAACGTCCCGCGTTCAGGGACTGCACGGTGTCCCAAAGGCTCCATCCCGCTGATTGCTGACGCCATCCATTGCTCCACGTTCGCGCCGACCCGTTCAGATCGTTCGGCTCGTTCGGTTCGCTCGGTCGGCTCTGCAGTGGTGTCTTCGGAATCCCGGATAAGGTCGATATCCAGGTTGAGTCGTCGACGTATTCTCTCAGCTTCGAGTTCGAGTTCTTTCTTTTTGAGGAGGGCCAGCTTCTCCTCCGCGTCGTACTGCGCTTGCCGGATCCGCGCTGCAGTGCTGCCCGTAGATCGCGCCGAGCGCACCGACCCCACCGATCGGGCGGGCGATACGTTGTGGCGTCGTGGCAGCTCTGTAGTCCTTGCTGCAACAAACGGGAGATCGTCCTCCTCCCGTGAGGGACCGGGTCGCCCTCTTAGTTGGGAGGCCGCCTCCTCCCGTGGCCGGGAGTCGGCGGGTATGTCGCTGCGAGGCTCCGTCGCCTCGGGTGCTGAGCGCGGCGTCTCGAAGTGGATGACACGGTGCGCAGGCTCAGGGTTTCGTCCGCGGGATGCGGAGGTCGGAGTGTCTGCAGTGGCGCCTTCCTCGGCAGCGTTTCCCCCTTGGCTCCTCGTCTTCACCATGGCTCGGTGAATGCTCGTTCGGTTCTAGCGAAGTGTAGCACGTGGCGGCGTCGTGACGTCACGGCGTGGCAGCGTCGCGGCGATGCAGTGTAGCACCTACTATGACGCGGGCGCTCACTGCGTTCGATGCTTGACGATATCCCGGGGCCGACTTGAGGCCCACACAGGACTGACGGACACTCGACGATATCCCGGGGCCGTCTGGAGGCCCACACAGGAATGACGCTCGGAGAGCTTCGCAAGTTCAGAATTCCGGGCCCTGAAAAGGGCCGCACAGAATCCGGCTTCGAAGGACCAGAGACTATCGGACGTATCAGCGGGACGCTACGGCTACCGAAGCACCGCCGTACTAAAACGGTCGGTAATGGCACAGCGATGCTAGGCAACCGCAGCCAAACCAAGCTCCGACAGGGGTATCGGGGTCTTGATTAAAACTCGAGGAGGTTTTGTACTACCCAAGGGGATTCCAAGAACGCTTTCAAGTCCTGAGAGAGTCGGTAAACGACTGACGATCGACGCATTTTGTTCCGCTTATATACGCGTGCGGGGTCGGTGCGCGGGGGATCGGTTATAGTTCTATCCCTCTCTCTCATTCTTTGTTAGCGTTCTTCCCTTTGTTTCTTTATTATAATAGATCGTGGGAAAATACATTTGGTGCCGTGTCCACGGTTTGTTTTGAAACAGATTATGACATAGTTTCTACGTATTCAATTTTAACTTATTCTATTTCGCTTCTCATGTTACGGGGCTCGCCGTCGCTAACAGTATGTATAAATTGGTTTTTCATAATTTGAAAATTATGAAAAACCAATTACCAAACCAAACCAATTAACCTCTTTTGGTAAGTCGATGTAATTATTTTAATTAGGTACTATTTAAAACCAGTAACTCCCATACTCTAGGCAAGTATTTTTTATAGGGCAACCCTTTTACAGCACTCATGTTAAAGCAGTGGCTTCAGTTAGATGACCGCTGTAGGGAATCTTTATTCTTTTTGATCTGAGCAGTGACAATGAAGTCAATAATAGGCTTGTTTCCACTAAGAATGAATCGGATGGATTGGAGTTTCTAATTATAGATTAAGATATACAGATTTCAAAAAATAAAACAATTCATCAAAATAATTAAAGATTATTATCATTTTTAGAAAAGAAAATCTAAAAAAATAGGCATTGATTGAGTCACGTGACAGTGAACGCCAATCAGAAAATGTGACGTCACGCCGTGCTAAACGTCACGGTAATGCATCATGATAATGCCTGATCTTTGTTTTCATAGTGGTCTGGGCTGCTTTACTTCTGAATTTATGTGTAATTAATGTTTGAACTGATTTATCTACTTTCTGCTCACTAAAAGTTTCCGGCTCATTTTATTCAACTGTTTGGAAATCTGTAAAATAATAAACTAATGAGAAGTATCTTTATGAGATGAACTTAGCGTGGAGTTTTCTTTACGTTCATTCAGACACTGCTATTGGCGTCATTCTCTGTTTTTTCAATATGTACTTATGATGGTTCTGTGCTGTTGCATGTCCGCTTTTTCCTATCTTCTTGACTTCCAAATTTACTTGGAGTACATCCTGGTTTCAAGCGGACTTGTGATACTTTTCCCATAATATGATACTCGGTATAATTAAGCATATCATTTGGCAACTATAACAATAAAACGTGTGTGTAAGGACTATAAATTTAACAAAATATTGTCCAAATCATAACAAAATACCTAACCTCAACTAGTTTGTTATTGTTTTACCACTATTCTTGAGGAAAATTATCAGTTTTTTTACATTTAGATTACTAAGATTATACTGTGTCAAATACTTATGTACATCAAAATGATCTTCACAAAAATACATTCTTGTTTTAGTTGACAAACAGTGAGAATCATTCCTTCTCGCAAGTGTTAGCCAAAGTGTTTTTCGTATTTGTGGATCGTTTGGAACATAGGTAAATAATTTGTTTGGCGTATTTAAACTTGTGCTTTTACACTGGGGCACTATACAGTACTTGTAATACGACGGATTCATTTTTATCACGAAATATCAACAATCGCCATACACGAACAGCTGTGTTTCGCACAGGTTGACGTCACACACGACGCCATGACAGTTTTGAGCATTTTCGGGGGAATTTAAATGTCATTTCTTTAAATGCGAAATACAAATTGAAAATCGATATATTTTCAAAAAAATATTTTTTTTCCATGTATAATGGATACTAAGGTATATTAATTAGCAATCAATCAAATTTAGGCAACTAGCCTATTATGCCAATGATCGTTGACCATTCTTGACATTGTTAAAAATGGTTCATGCCCAAGACAATTTACGTTTCCGGTAATTTTATTCGACGAGGTTGTCGATCAACACGACCTGACCAGCTTATCACGTTCTTTGGCTTTCGAAATACTGGCTAAAATTAAGTAAAACGAAGGCAAAAAAATGTCGGAAACCAAACCTGTTGCAATTACAGTCACGTATAGCCGCGGAGAAACTTTCAAAGAGTACCAGAGAAGCAGAAAGATGAAGAGAGAAGTAGCTTACCACTGCGAGTACGGCTCCGAAGTGGAGCAAGTCATGGCGCCGTATCCTTGACCCTGGGAAGGGCCGACGCTATTACTTGCGCGACGGCCGTCCGCGCTGCCTCCTAGTTCGCCCCACCCCCCGCGGCTGTTCATCTAAACAAACCACCAGAAAAAAGCATTAATAAAAACTACCAACGTTGAAACGGTTAAACCGATTTTGATGAACCACCGCTAAAACAACTGCTTTCAAAAAATATCGCATCCAAATCGGTTTACCCGTTTAGGAGCTACGGTGCTCGGTACAGTGCCAGCTAAGGTGCCACAGACAGACACAATGGTGAAACTTATAACACACCTCTAAAAAAAGATGAGTAACAAGAGAAAATCCGGCAGGCCCTGCCATTTGCCGGCATGTCGTGGGATTTTCAGTTTTGTTAGAGGTTTCTTACAAAAAAAAAAAAAATATTAATTCTTCGTAGAGTAGGGCGCCCTGCGGCCAGGTGGAGCGACGACCTGCATAAGGAGGCAGGTAGCAAGTGGATGCGTGAGGCAGAAGATCGTGCCTTGTGGCGTTCATTAGGAGAGGCCTATGTCCATCAGTGGATAAAAATCAGATAGGCTGATGATGATGATGATGATGATGACTCCTTTAGTCGAGTTGAGAGTGAAATTTAAATGGAATGTGCGTATCTATGTAACCTAAACGCCTACACGGCTGGACCGATTTTGATATGCAGGTGTCGTTGGATGTCCTCAAACCGTTTTCGAGATATACATATAGTGACAAGCGTTTTTTGCTGTGCAGCGCACCCTGGCGAGTTACCGTCATAACGGTTATCAAAGAACTATTGCTGATTAATTATGAACTCTAAACAAAAAGCCGCATTGGTGAACATTTATTTCTCACCCGAAAAGCGGATATCTTCTCGTTCCATCGTAGGTAAAAAGAAAGAGTAAAATAAGATTTCATGGTAAAACGAATACATTATGCTTCTTCCTAGCAATAAGGTAAAAATCCCAAGGAATGTACACAGCTTTTCAGCTTTCCATCTGATTCATAACGTACCTTTTCGGCGACAGAAGTTTTCATCTCTGAGACCTTCTGCGAAGCGATGGCGCCATACTTTACGGCGTTCTCGGTGGCCGAGCGGGCGGCCTTAGTCACCGATGAAGTAAACACCGACCATCCCTGAAATACAGTGACTGATATCATCGGTGAAGACAGCTAATTCGGAAGATGGCTAGACGAACTCCTCGACGAAACAAGAGAACCTTGCAGCATTCGGGATTTTTGGATCCGCCTCGACCAGCAACTTCTTATTTTTTAAAGCATTTAATAAAATGTTTTAAAAAAATTTTAAAACTTGATTTTACTCTGCAGCTAAAGGACCTTGCGACTGTAGAGCGTGACAAGTGGCAACCTACCGTTGCTGACTGTCGGTCTCAGGATATCCGGTCGGCAGCGCATCCGTGACGCCTCCAGTGTTACAGGTATCCTCAGGCGACGGTGATCGCTGGTCATCAGACCAAAAAAAAAACAACGAGCAACTCACCGAAGCGAGCGACGCCATAGTATTTCCGACCAGCTCGTTCCCGTTGCTCACAGGGGACAAGGGCACCGACTGATTCGGCCTGTTGCCGAACCCAGCATTCAGTCCACTTTCATCTTCGCTGCTGTAGACAAAAGAAAACAAAATGTTAATACTTCTGGCACAATTATTTTAACTTTTGGAACTAGTGTAACTTGTTTCCCGGTTCCCGTAAACCAGTAACATCATGCCTCCGATTGTACGAGTACTTAATACGCGGAGTGTACGAGCATAACAGCACCGTTTGTTAAGATAATAATAAAATTCACTAATTACCTACCTATCATATTCAGATGAATTATTAGTTGTTGTGTCATTCGAAGATGATCGCCCTTCCTCTGATTCAACACTATTTTTTTTGAATTTAGACAGCATTTTAACGTTCGTTTTTGAAATAGTACTTCGAAGACAGTCGACCAAACTTGGTGCGGCTCGCTAGTAGCACTGACAAAGAAAAGTTACGAAAGCGGAATGCAGGCTAAACCTCGCTAAATATTCAAGACTTAATTATAGACCTAGGTCTTGGAAGGTGTACCGTTCAATACATGTGGGTTGTCGAATGTCGACGCAATTTTATTGATCGTATGCGCTAAGGCACAAATTAAAAATTGACGGGGCCATTTGTGTTCCTAGAAAGCTAACAAACGTGGACTTTGTTGACGGTGCAAGGGAAACGCGGAACAGCCTAACGACTGTTTGTTTTTGAAATGCCCTAATTGCCGTTTACTTTCCAACTACCTACCTTTACTACTATTTTTTACTTCCGTAACGCGTAGGTAGGTAGGTACAAGTTAGTCATCAACGATAGACGGCATATAGTAAAACTAGCAGCGCCCTGCGGTTTCATCCCCGTCTTCCGGGATAAAAAGTATCATTTCAATTTTCATGTAAATCCGTGCAGCCGTTCCAGCGTCCATTAGTAACAAACATAATATTAAGTAAGATTATGTCAAATATGACCGTTAGAGAACTTTATATCACCGTCATCATAATTATCGTCAGTATGTATCAACCCACTGTTTGTATAGACAACATAGGGTTATACAGAAAGGGTATACTAAGCCGAAAAGGGCTCATGGTACTCATCATTATGAACAACTTTTACTAAAGGAGCAACCCAGAATTCGCAAAAAAGAATCAGCTGTTTCATAGAAAAATGTCAACAACACTCGACAAAATGTATGGAACAGTTAATTTTTTTGCGAATTCCGGGTTTGTCCCATAACAAAAGTTGTTCTATAAAAGAGTACTATGAGCCCTTTTCGGATTAGCATAATTTTTCTGTATAACCCTGTACTGAGGTACTGAGGCCCCATCTCTCTCGCAACAACTGTAGCCAAGGTATTGGATAGTATGCCTGAGTCGTGCCTGGATAAATACTTACATCTACATGACGCTCAGTTTGGGTTTCGGCCCGGACTATCCACGGAAAGCGCGATCCTGGCTCTCAAGCATACTGTCCAATATTATACAGAACGAAAGACTCCGATATACGCCTGTTTTCTCGATCTCTCCAAAGCCTTTGATCTCATTTCTTATGATGAGCTTTGGAGAAAGATGAGGGAGAGGGGTGTTCCGGCAGAGCTATTTATCTTTCAATATTGGTATGCGCATCAGACCAATCATGTAAAGTGGTCAAGCAGCCTCTCCGAATCATACAGGTTGGAGTGTGGTGTGAGGCAAGGCGGTTTGTCGTCTCCAAAACTGTTCAGCTTGTATGTAAATGACCTCATAGTGGAGCTCAGCAGCTTGCGTGTCGGCTGCCGCGTGGGGGGTGTTTGTATGAACAACCTCAGCTACGCGGACGACATGGTGCTGCTGGGCCCGACTGCGAGGTCTATCGGAGGGATGCTGAGGGTCTGTGAGAGGTATGCCGCATCGCACGGCCTAATTTATAATGTTAAAAAAAGTGAATTCATGGTTTTTAAGGCTGCTGGTAAGTGCCCGGACACCGTCCCTTCAATTACCCTAAATGGCATGAGCGTAAACCGGGTGTATCAATTCAAATACCTTGGGCATATTCTGACCGACAGCCTTAAAGACGATGATGATGTTGAGAGGGAGCGCAGGGCTCTGGCGGTCCGCGGGAACATGCTGGCCCGTAGATTTGCCCGTTGTACTGACCAGGTTAAAATAACGCTTTTTAAAGCTTATTGCCAGGGAATGTACACGGGTGGTCTGTGGTTCTGCTGTTCGAAAAGATCGCAGGATTCCCTGCGCATCCAATACAACAATGTGTTCAGGATGATGTTGAAACTCCCTCGATTTTGCAGTGCCTCATGGATGTTTGCTCAAACCCAGACTGACGGCTTCCATGCGGTACTGCGGAAGAAAGTAGCGTCTCTGGTGAGGAGGCTTCGAGGGAGTGACAACAGCATCCTGAAAGTAGTGGCTGATGACCCACAAGCTCCTGTGCTGAGGCATCTCGTGCGGACTATGGTTCCTCACGACATGCCTCGTAAGTACATGACATATTGATTTTTAGTTCTAATCTTGTCATACCTACTAACATTAGTTTGTAAGTCATTTTCTTTTCTTTTATACTAACAAACTATGGACTCGTTATAATGTCTGAAATAAAAGTATTTGAATTTGAATTAGGCCATTTTCTCAGATCTTTAAATATCTTGTTCTAAATAACGACTTTTGCATGATCCGACTGCAATACGATACAGAATCAGTTTATTCGGCCCCACAAAAACAAAGTACACCGTGTGAATGTGGCAAGCTGTCGAGTACTTGGAAATTGAATTATTAAAACGTAATTGCACCGTCGCGTGATCGCATCGATTGCGGCAATTAGTCCAAGTCCACTCGACCCGACTTTGAACACCGAGGGATGCATTTAGTATTTATTTAGCACACGCCCCTTGGCCTGAATCGCCTAGCGATGAATCAATAAATAAAAAACAAAAAAAAAGCCAAGCTAATTTTTTTTTGTAATTTATAGTAATAAAAAAAATTAAATAATTAAATGTTTGTTCATGTTAATCCTCATAGGACCCCTCCGCAGGTGAAGGCCTCCTCCAGAGAATGCCACTCTTCCCTGTCCTTTGCTGTTTGCATCCAGTTTGGTCAGTTTTTAAGATCGTCTGCCTATCTCATAAGCGGTCTTCCTCTATGACGTTTACCACTTGGGCCTCTCCACCCACCACCCTTAAATGAATCAATATAGGGTAATAAATACAGCGTTTCGGCGGTGAATTGATCTAGGCACAATGCGTTTTACGTGAATGCGTGAGATGACGCATCTTTCCGGCGCAGACCTATGGGCTAACGTGACGTTTAACATCTGGCGAGATGCGAGATTTACTCGTCTCGTCACTCAAATATATCTAAAAACAAGGCGACAACTCGCATGTCAAGGGATCTGAACTATCATATTTTAAACGATCGCGGAACCCTAATTTCGAATTTTAGACAACGCAAATGTCAAATGAATACGTTAGGACACAAATTACGTAACTGAGATGATGTGAGCAAGACTATATTATTCTTCATATTTTTAAGAAAATGTATGTATGTAGTTGGGAAACTTCGCTATACATATTTTTCTTGTCTAGTTTACGTTATTCTCAATTTTTTTTGTCGGTAAACTTCGGAGATAATGGAGGGTGCGGTAATTTTTTCACAGATTTTGAAACAAAATAAAAAAAGCATGGTAAAAATTAAAAAAATGTTCTGTAACTCATGAGTCATGAACCGTGATGGTTAGAGTTGAAATTTTCACGGATGATGTATTTCTGTTGCCGCTATAATAACAAATACTAAAAACGGTAGGGTAGGAAGGGAAGAAGGGTTCCATTATCTGTAAAAACGGCAAAAAAAATTAAATATTTATTTTATTCCGTTTTTTAGTATTTGTTGTTATAGCGGCAACAAAAATAAACCATCTGTGATCAACTGTCTAACTATCAGGGTTCATGAGTACAGCCTGGTGACAGACAGATAGATGTTTTATTATTTGGGTATGGAACCCTAAAAGTGAGAGGGTCCTTGCTTCAATGGCCTTGGTCATATCATCTGAGTCCCTGTTTGGCTCAGCGGTAATACATCCGCCTTATAAGCTATTATATATAGCTTATAAGCTATTATATATAGCGCCTTATAAGAGGTCCCGGGTTCGATTCCCGGCCGGGCAGATATTTGAGTATTATGTATATTGTATTATAATATATTGAGATATTTTCTGGGTCTGGGTGTTAGTTGTCCTTGTCTTTGTGTTTTTCACGGCATCCCCGACTTGTTCCCAGTGGGGAGCAAGGAGCGTGAAACGTTTACTTATTTATTGTATTGATTTATGATTCGTGGTCTGAAGTGCGATTTAGAGTACCGCGCTCGTTTGAAATACGATAGTTCAGAACCCTCGCAGATGAGTTTTTGCTTTGGCAGATTTATTGCAGCATTTATTGAAAGATAGGCTTGGGATTGACCGCCATCTCGCCTGATGGGAAGCAACGATGAGGTCTACGATGGAGCACGCTGGCCTAGAAGAAACCGATTCACTCGCAACTTGAAGACACCCAGATTATAGCTATCGGGAAACACCCACTCGGGCCGAGCATTCCACTCTTTAGCAGCACGCACAAGAAAGGTGAAGTCAAAGCGCTTCAACGTTTCAGCGTTTTATTCAACGTAAACGACACTTACTGGTAACTGATGTTAGGATCTGATACAGCAGAGTGAAAGTTGTTGCCGCTTGAGGAATAAAAATCCTTGGACTGGTTCCATTCTTGAGTTTTCTCCATCACCTCCGGCTGGTAGGATTCTGGACTCCATTCCTTCCCTTCAGCCAGTGCGGCAATCTACAAAAATGTGAACTCTCATTAGTCATTAGTCTTTTGACATTCTAATTATTATTATATTATTTTTTTCTTTGACATTGTATTTATTGTGTTATAATTTATTCGATTTTTTTGCATTGTCATTCATAAGTGTACACTGGTGTGGAGTTTGAAGGCGCCACGTAAAAATCGTAAATCTGCTATATAAAATACTTAATTTAAATGACAGTTGTAAAAGTTGCGAGTTCGAAGGCACCACCTAACTATAAAATTGAACGGAATTTAAATAGTTTTAGTTCAGCTAAGTTTAATTCACAGATAAAAAAAGTTGTAAAAAAAATACCGCGAAAGACCGGTTTCCGTTCTAGTTTTGTTCAAAATTCTTGATTGTCGTTGGAATTCATCCACAGATAATTAAGAATCTTGCTGAATGAAATAGCGAATATCGGTAAGCGTCAGAACCCCTGGACCAGGTGTGATTTTATATGTTTGGAAACCATCAAATTATTCTATCTTTTTGATACTATTTGATACATCAATTTAAATGTTTAGTACCTCGATGAACAGTAAAAAACCTGCTAGCTAAATGTTATTTTTATTTTCAGTGCAATGAAAATAATAAGAAAACGAAATCCAGTTCAATGATGGTGTAAAATCTAACACGTTATGGCGAAGAAAGCGCGACAATATCGCATCTATTAGTGTTTTGTGTACAGAAGAGTTTATTTCGTTCTAAATATTAAAACAAAATATTGAAACAATTCCATTCTCAAGGAACTTCACATACAAGATAGACTTTCGTCGATTGTGCAAGTGCGAATACTGCAGTGCTTTGGGCATATCTCCTGGTACGAGAATTCGATGGAGGGGCTCGTAGTGCAGGACCGTGTTAAAGGCAAACACAGTCCCGGTCTGATCACCAACTTGATGGACCAATCTCATAAAAAATGCCACACAGGCCACCGTGGTTCAGTGTGCTCGCGATGTAATCAACCGCCAGAAATGGAGAAGCATTGCAAGACGGGGTATCGACGACAGTGAGGAGCCTCCTAGTAACATTACAACCACCAAGAGTCTACCAAGAGTGAACCACTAATAAGAGAAGAAGATTAAAACTAAGATTTAAAAAGTTGTTGTTTTTTGTAATACACATTTATTTTAATAAAATTCACAGTAAATTACATTAGCAAGAAGTATTTATAAACTGTAGTTTGTAGTGTATTATTCTGTTTCCCTGTAGCAATTTAAAGCGCTGGGTAAGCTAAGGTACTAGACCTAGTGCTTTCCGAAATCCTTACCTAGGGTGTGTAAGTTAAAGATGTAAGTTAAAAATTCCAGACAAGTTTATAGTTATTAAAGTTTTTCAATAGAAACCCACTAAAAACACCAAAACGGCCGAGGTACACTTTTCTATTACCGATGTTATTCGAAAAATAGTATGTACTTTGATCACATATAGCGCTGAACAGGAAAGACTATTGGGCAATTACAGGTTTTCATACATTTTTCGTTATGCTTACCTTTGCAAAGGATTTGTTTTGTAAGTAAAAACACTCGATTACTTGTTTTAAACTCACTTTGAAATTTAACTTTTTTAGGCAGGATCCAAAATGGTGCTTCCTAAGTTTGTTTAAAAATTAACCTAAAACATTTGATAAAATGACATAAAAACGTACCTACCATCAAAATCATAATCGTAAATACCATCAAAATACCGAATCAAGTTATAATTCGTAAAATTCCTAAATGGAGTAGTTTTAGTCGATTACGTTCATTGGTTTCGTAAAATTGACTTTGACGTTTCTAAATTTCCTAAAGTGGCACCTTCAGGATAATTAGGAATTTTACGCGGTTTAACTATTTCAGAAATTTTAAATGCGCGTTCAAACTCGGCACCACTGTACATTGATGTACCCATGTTTGAATAAATTACTTTGAAATTTAAGAGGGTGCCTCAGGTATTTAGGCTCCTTGCCGGCCCATGGCTCCGATGACAGGTATGACGTCATCCGGGGTCTTTCGCGTGGGCACCGCAAAAACGGCTGAACGGGTTTGGATGACATTTGGTATGAAGGTACTTACACTAAAATACCATGCACACGCATTGTTTGCAATTTTTAATAATCATAAAAAAACTCGGCCGAAACAAATACAATACAACATAAAATATAATTTATGAATATTAAATATTTACCTTTTGTCTGTACATAGCCGCCATTTTAGTATTGTACTTTTGAGAGACAGTCAGTCCGGGCTTGTATTCAGGCTGCGATTCGAAGAACTCTCTTGCTTTTTGATTGCCTCCTACCTGCGGAAAATAAAAGGAATAACAACATATTATCTTATTCGAACAATAAGAACTCTTATCATTTTGATTCTCCCAAATTATACAGGTATTTATTTTCCAGGCGTTAAAGATTTCATGTTTTAGGGTTCTATACCAAAATGGCAGATATATCCTTAGAATCCTTACTGTGAAACTTTGGTGTCTCTCTGTCCGTTTGTATGTCGAAGCTGTTCATATCAGAGAGTATAAAATAAAATTACAAAATGGTTATTCAGGCATCTATTTGTTTTGTTTTGTAAGTTTTTACAATACAAATTAAAAACAATATTATAAAAAACTGGGGTGCCGCCAGCAACGGAGCAGGGCTCAAGTTATGGGTGACCAGGATCATTATTTGAAATGAAGTCATTTTGACATTTAGACTTCCGTATGTAGGTACAAGAAAACATCTTTTTCTGTTAAAAATATGGAACCCTTTGCAAGCCAGTTTTTGCTTTTTTGGCGGATTTATGCTACAAGTAGGTTTAACGTTTGCGACGTTTGATGCATCATATAGTAATGGCCAGCATATTATTTTTTTATGTTTTAAGCAGCAGTGTGAGCAACAATAGCAATAGTCAGGGAGAGACTTGCAAGAACCTAAACACACGAACCAAACCACCTACAACAGCGCGCGCCAGCTTTACTGCGCGACATGTGAACGGGTGTTCAAAACGAAGTTTGGATTTGCCAGCCACATAGGAGCACACTCCAGAAAATAGCCTGGGTCGCCATCGTCGGATACGACATCATCATAATTATATAACCTAAGTATGTTTAAGCGACGACCAAATCTCCGCGTCAGCGTCAGCGCGTAAGCGGCTGACGTTGCTTTTATATTTTCACATCTAAGCAACAACAATGCAAGACCATTATTATTATATTTTTAATTTAACCGGTTTCTTCTAGGCAAGCATGCTCCATCGTAGACCGCATCGTTGCTTACCATCAGGCGAGATGGTTCTTCTAGTTTAGCTTTGGGTCATGGACACTTCCTACTTCTTGCCTCGTTCGCGCATATCGGTATTATTACTTTAGCGTTGTTCCCAAATAAATACGGATATTTTTAGATAACAAATAGGAATCGCTTGTTAGAGGTTTTTAGCTTTATCTGTTTCTTTTTTTTCAAATCATACCTGCTGCATCAATTTGAATGAAA
This sequence comes from Alcis repandata, assembly GCA_949125135.1. NCBI lineage: Eukaryota > Metazoa > Arthropoda > Insecta > Lepidoptera > Geometridae > Alcis > Alcis repandata. The sequence continues at coordinate 8,262,451 of OX421221.1, read as the reverse complement.
CATGGTAGGTATGTTTATGAAGGTGGCCATATAAAGGCGTATAAAGCCCCAGAATACAGCTAATGACAGGGTTTTCGTTTTTCAACTGCTATTTAGCTACCATACTTTCAAATAATAATTAATTTATTGTTTGGACTGTTTAGATTATTGCTCTTGTCAGCGGAGTAATTTTCAGGCTTGGTGGACTTCAAATAATAATGTAGCCTTGTAATAGGAAAGCCTGCCTTTGGGTACTGAAAAACCGAAATTATAAATAGCTGGTTGTGATTACTATACTCGTAGAGTAAGGGAAGTAAAATAATTTTTCGCAAATAAAACAACATTGTTGAAGGAACATTGGAAGAAGGATAGGGAGGCCTTTGCCCAGCAGTGGGAGGAAATAGGCTATTAATAAAAATAACAATAATAAATTAAAAAACTAAATAAATATGTGGAACAATAATGAAACAACATTGTCAAAGGAACATTGGAAGGAGGATAGGGAGGCCTTTGCCCAGCATTGGGAGGAAATAGGCTAATAATAAAAATAACAATAATTAAACAACACTGTTGAAGAAACATTGGAAGGAAAATAGGGAAGCCTTTGCCCAGCTGTGGGAGGAAATAGGTTAATTATAAAAATAACAAACAACAATGTTGAAGGAACATTGGAAGGAGGATAGAGAGGCTTTGCCCAGCTATGGGAGGAAATAGGCTGATAATAAATATAACACAATAACAATATTGTTAAAGGAACACTGGAAGGAGGATAGGGAAGCCTTTGCCCAGCTATGGGAGGAAATAGGCTGATAATAAAAATAACAATAAAAATATTGTTGAAGGAACATTGGAAGGAGGATAGGGAGGCCTTTGCTCAGCTATGGAAGGAAATAGGCTTATAATAAAAATAACAATAATAAAACAAAGTTGTTAGAATAAATAAAACATTTGGTTAGGAAATGAAAAGACTACGTAATATAAGCCTATTGGCCTCTTGCTGTACCACTGCTGCCAATCATCAAATAATCCTACTAATATTATAAACGGCTGAACGGATTTACATGAAATTTGGAATGAAGGTTGATCATGGTCTGAATTAATGCATAGGCTACTTTTTATTCCGGAAAACGCAGGCGAAACCGCAGGGCGCAGCTAGTTAAATATATCTAATAGTAAATAAGTTAAACCATTGGAAGCTTGAACCTTGAAGGCCAGCAGCACCCCAGACTCTGTACTTATCATTTTTGTTCTATATTGTGAAAAGCTTACAAATAAAAAAGGAAAATAAATACCTGAATAAGTAATAACTCACTCACTGACCATCATTTTTTCCAATTCAATTTCTTTCCATTTATCCATAGTGACAGATCTGACGAAGGAAAGGTGAACACCAAGGCTGCGGTGAATGCCACTACAGTCCAAGCATATCCAAATCCCATATGAGACAGAGGCCCACTGGGGATTCAAGGTGCTGCATTCGAAACATTTCTGTAACACAACCAAATAATTTATGCACACTTTGACTCTTTAACTATGCTTTCTGCACTTTGTCATGAACACAACTAATAAAAGCTAGTTTTTTTTGTTGCACTTTCACAATTAAGCTGTTCCTGACTAAATTTGGGAAGGACTGTGCATAGTTGCAAAGGACATGGGATTTTCATTACCGGGAGAGTATGGCAAGTATAGTAAGTAAGGAAGCTTGTATAAGCTGGGTGGCTAGGCCTGGTGTCAGAGTTTTTAGGCCACCTGAAGGCCTCTGACATGGCTTGACAAGATAAGTTGTAGGACACTGCAAATGGCTGACTAGGTTGTCCTGCTCATCTTTTTGGCTAAGCACAATGAGGTTTCAGTGCAACGGGATAAAGCCCGTCACACACGTAGCTATAATATATATTAATATAAATATAGCGAGGCATATTACGATATATTTTCAATACAAATATTGAAGTGACCGCACACGGAGCTATAATATATATTATAGCAAGGCATACTAATTTATATTATAGCAAGGCATATTAATATATATTATAGCTACGTGTGTGACGGGCTTGAATCGGCATATTTATGTTTGTATATTTAAAAAATCTGATAATAACTTATCTAAAGTTGATCCAATCTGGATGAATTTTTATGAGCAAGCATTTCAGTACAAATTTTATTTTTTAGTTAAAATATGACCAAATATTTTTATTAAATAGTAGGATTGATTTTACGTTTCAGGAACTCTTACTTATAATTTGCGCTATGCGTCTGTTTGTTAACCGACTTCAAAAAAGGAGGAGGTTATCAATTCATCTGTATGTTTTTTTTTTTTTAAATTTTTACCTCATAACTTTTGACTGGGTGAATCGATTTTAATGATTCTTTTTTTATTAGAAAGCTGACGCTTCCCATTTGGTCCCATTTCAATTTAGTCCAGTTCTGATAATGGTATCCATGAGAAAACCATATAAATCTTAAATTTGCATTAAGTACGTGCGCGACAAATAGATGAATAACTCAATAGTCGGTCTTTTGAAGTCGGTTTTTGTTTTTTGTTTTGTAAAAATAATGTTCTTGTTTATAATCATATTCTTCCACTTACGTTATTTTCGTCCTGGGTGCGGATGCTGTTCAGCCTGCGGCGAGTACGTGGTGAAGCCATGTCTTATTATTTCACTTAGTACCTATTCAAAAACACATCTAAAAGTACTTATTCGCTATATAAAATCAGGCACAAAGGACTCAGGAGATGATACGCAAGATCTAAGATAGTTTTAGCAGGACTATAGGTAGCACGGCCGCACGGAACAATACACGAAGTAATATGATAATATTTTTCCTAATATGTCATTTCTAGGATCACGTAGGTAGTGATTACTTAACAAGTGCTTTTAGTCCGTTCACCATCAACATATCGGATATTGGATATTGGCACACATAGGATATTGGAACTGACTGAACCTGAACCTGAACGTATAATAAAATGCCACACCGCCACACGCCACACGTTCCATTCCTGTCATGTGTCAGTTGTGATTTGTGTCATGCACAATAATTTACTGGCATGGTATTGGCACTATGGCAGTGCTGCCATGGTTTTTGTTGAATGTATTTCTCACAGAATGTATTTGGGTCCTAGAATGGATAAAAAAAAATATTATTTTGATCAAATGATATTCCTTTTAAGATTCATCTTAATTTTTAGCCCATAATCGCCCGCTAATGAGCATGAATCTCTTTCATTACGCCACTTATCCCGGTCCTGTGCTAAAGTTATCCAGGTTCAAGGTCCTGGAACATGCCTGGAACCTGGATATGTACAATACAAAATCATCGACTAACGCCTCATTTACCAGTACGAGTACGTGGATAGCAATTCATCAACGTTTTGGCCCAACCTGCCATCACTGTACCTATAAACATGTGTCTGTCCATCTAACTCCACTTCAGTTTTGTGATTGCCTTCCTGACATCACCGCATCATAGACCTTGGTGCAACGGCAGATCTCGACACAGCTCATTGGATCTCGTAGTTTGATGCTGTTAACCGCTCCATGAGTCTCTGTGCCACTTGTATGTATTTTGTGTAGGTACAGCCTCATCTGTGAGCGACCATGTTTCGGCATAAAATATGTCATGGTGGGCAGGATACACTGATTGTAAAGGCGAGTCTTCAGGTTTTGTGGAACGTCAACGGATTTGAGGATATCGTCTAATTTATTAATGCCGCACATTCCCGGTGGATTCTTAGAGATCTTCTTCTTTTAAAGTTATTTGTCAAAAGATAACATGTCCAAAATAAACTAGGGGTTGGTCGACTGTCTCAAGTGTCTCATTTCCAACCTTAATGCTCGAGGCCAAGCCATTTCCGTAACCTTAGTCTTGGACATATTCATCTTGACCTACCTACTCGGAGAGAAACATGTTAATATAGGTCTATACATAATCATTATTTGCAGATCATCCAGGGTCTCAGAAAATAAAACCAGATCTTCGGCGAATCGTAAGAGCGACAGGAAGACACCATTAATTATATTAATTCCAGTTTGGTCCCATGCAAGTGTTTTTATGACGACTTTTAAGACTGCCTTAATAAGATTAGATGATATTAAGGTATCTCCCTGTCACACCCCCTTTCTGATTGGAACGGGATTGCTTATCTTGTGAAGAAGCACTGGCTTAGTTGCGGAATCGACTTTTCCGCACTTTTAGTAATCTACGAAGGACATGCAAAGTATACATACCTATACTAACGACCCTACTTCATCAACTACTTTATCTCTACAAATCGGTCCAATAGTTTTTGAGTTTATTCCACACAAACATACAAAAATACAAATCTTTCCTCTTTAATATTAGTATAGTGATAACTCCTCTTTTCGGCAAAGTCGGGTAATCAACCGTTTAAAACAGTTATTATCAGGTTTATAACTGATAATTATCGTTTTAAACGGTTGTTTTACGTGTTTATGGTTTTTAACAACAATTTTTTATTATAATTTAATTTTGTATTTTTCTAACTTTATTATTCTTGCTATTTTTACTGGCAGCACTAGCTACAATGCAAGTGTTACCAGCTTGGAACATATTTGCTAGATCAGGATTATTTCAGCTTTTTGACGAAATCTCGAATATTCCACAATCTTTGACGGTCACCTAGTTATATAATGACTGTCAAACTTTTTTGTATAGCGGCCATCTTTTTTTATCAGTTTTAGAGAAAGGTTCATACATTTCAAAAGTTGGGTGTACTCCTTTATCTCTCACCGTTTCTGAAATACGAGAGGATCAATTTTTTGTCAGCCGTCATCATCATTTATCCGATTTGAGACACAAGGAATTATCTTTCAAAGTGTTTCAAAATTGTCGGATTTAGCGATGTTGAAATCTCCGGGAAAACTCATTTATAAACTTATGATATCATATACTGCTGACCTTTTTTAACATTTTATTTATTACAAATACTACAATTTATCATAGGAGGCCTTCCCATAAGAAGAATTGTAATTTTTTGGTTTGACCTAAAATTAATACCTATAAACGTAATCTCGAAAACCAAAAGTACAACATGCATTTTAAAGCAATATTGTAGGAAATGTTAAAGAAAACAAACAGTTTCGTCATAGCTAGAACAGTTTTTGAGAAAATTTCAAAAAACCATATTTTGGGACACAAAAAGGGTGGGAGGGAGAGAAAAAATCATCTCCCGAGGTGTTTCTACTTCGGGATTTAATTACACATACAAAAGCTACCAGCATGCCAAGTTTCGAGCTTTCTGCCAGATAGGACCGAAAACCCGGTTTCTTCGAGCTAAGAACCCGTACTAATTTTTGCCAAATACTATAACTAATTATTTTTTCTGGTTACCACTGACAAAAACACAGCCATGCTGCTAATTATAAAAAAAAGTTTAAACCTACATGTTACTGAAGTGTCAAGCGATTAAAAAACTAGTGAACGTTGCTAAAACATTCCTTTGACACCCAAAAATGCTACTATAAAACCCTATCCTTATTTTTATGTTTATTTTGCATATTTCTTGGAAAATCAGTATAATTTAGCACTTTATAAATTTAATTTAGCAATTGCCGTGTTGTTGAACTGGTAGCACTAAAAGTGGGCGAGAAACAGCATTGCCAAACTTTTGTAACGGAAAAAGATACTTTTATTTATTCATCGATACCATTATTTTACCGTAAAAGTCTGGTTACTTTCAAAATTTTATTTTCAAATCCGTCAGTTTGGTCGTCAGCAATAAAAATAAAATAGTCTAATGAGTATTATTTTCCAAACATTAATTTTTAACTTAACAACCGAAACTTTTTGTAAATGACTTCTGGCAACACTGAGCCCGAGCGGTGAGAATTGAAGGCTACATCAGTCTGCTTCTGTTCTGTTGTACGAGGTTCACGAGACCGCTAGACGTTTCTTTCCCGTGTCCGCTGATTTACGAACTAACATTTCGAAGTATCGGTCCGATTATTTCATATCGCTCGCGGCTTTCGTACTGTGCAGACGTCAGGAAGCTATCGGATCCAGAGTTTGCTTAACATTTCCCGGGATTAAAGTTTTGATACTGGACTTTTGTTGGTGTCGCGTGCTATGCATGTTTTTATAATTCTGGAGTACAATTTACATTTACGATGTCTAATCGGGTAGAAGAGGAATATAAAGAGCTGGTGAACAGCTCTTCCTGGACCCAGCTCTTCCAGGTCAGTTAGGATTAATAACTATGGCACTTAGTGAAGTAAAGACGCCACGCTTTATCTATCCGAGCCTTCCGGCCGATTTCTCAAAACTACAGACAGCCAATGAGACATTATCAAACAACAAGCAGAACAATTTGCCTCTGGCCGTTATTTGGCCTACTAATTATAAACTTTATGTATTACTCCAAACTATTGCTGTGCACTATGTTTCTAACTTTTTCCTGCACTTTTCCTCATACTTGGAATATCAAGTTACTAGGTCTATGTTTAGTTCTTCTAACTTTTTTATACTTGGAACTGAGTAAAATTGTCTTTCCATTAAAAAGTCCTGACTCATGTCAATTTTGTTTCTCCTATTTTCTTTTCCTTTTGTTTTCTATATATTTTTTCAATCTTTATCTTTATTGGTTCTCTAGTTGAGTCACTCCTCATAACCCGCCTACAGCCGTTACAAATTAACAACAATTCAGGCAGCTTAAAATTAACTGAACAACCGTCAAGCCAGTCAACCTGTATATTTTACTTATTTTAATTTCCCATTGTTACAGAGTATTGCTCGTAAATGCTTTGAATATTCCTTCACCTGCCTAGAAGCTAAAAACCCTCAAAATAAACAGTTGAACCGATACCGAGACGTGAATCCGTTCGATCACAGCAGAGTCATCGTGAGGAGGTGCGAGAGAGACTACATCAATGCCAACTTCGTGAAGGTAAGCGCTTTACTCATAGTTATTTAAACCGAGTTATAGATTCAATGATGAAGGTATTAAGGGTATGTCTAAATATAGCCGAACAATATAAATCGCGGGATGGGCAAGGCGGTTTCGGGGGTGAAGGCGCGCGTGCACGGTGCCTGACGCGCGCGATACTTATAATGTAATTATATACAACTTTTGAGTAAAGAAGTTCATAGAAAGAATATATGAAACTTGGTATAAGGGTTCCACAATTTCATAGTATTTTTTGTCGTCGGGAATTTTTGATTGAGGGAGGAGTATTTGTTTCTTATAGGGGGGAAATTTGCTGCAGTGCCATTTATGGGCCGATTTTGATAAAATTTGGCTAGAATATATTATGAAACTTGGGATATACATAGGTTCTACAATTTCACAGATTTTTTTTCGTCGGGAATTTAGGCTTGGCTTAGTATTGTTCTTAAAAAGGGGGATAATTTACTGCAGCGCCTTTTACCAGCTGTTTTAATAAAATTTGGCAGAAATATATACAACCCAATTCTAAACCAGAATTTTGAATATGAGTAAAATTAGTCCAGGGCCTGTTGAGATAAAAGACTGTGATTGCCGCAAAACACAAATCTTGCGAGGTCTACAGTACTGTTTCATACATTGATATTTTTATGATGATTTAAAACTCTACTTTTATATAAAAACAGCACAAAAAAATCCTTGATAAACAATCTTTAAAAGTTTATTTAAAGAAACGGTCAGTGTTCCTATTTTTTTTCAGGGTTCCTAAGTCAGCTATGTATAAACCTTTGTTATGTTGTTATACCCTTCTGTCTGTTTGTCTGTATGTCACGGTACTTTTATGCAGAGACATAATGCTTACATCAGTGAAAGGATATAATGTAGATAAATCATATCTACTACCCGGGAAAATAATGAGGTTAAAAAGACAATGTTTTAGGGGTAGCAACCGTACATATACGGCGGTAAAACTCGTATAAGATGATTTACTAGAGACCCGAACACGTCTTAAGCGGAAAAACGTAACAAGCAGGATATGAAAACAATACGTATTATGTATAATTTGTATAAATAAAGATTTCAATTTTCGTTACATTTTCTTATCATAATGTGTTTATTATTACGTTAATAACCAAAAGTAATCACATATTTCGGTTTGCCAAATATATTTTGATGCATTAGTAATACAAGACTCAAAGAAATTTGACTTTTGCATTGTGTTTTCACTTTCACATAAAGAAGATACTTAGGGGGGGGGGGGGGAAGGTATCGTATTAAAATTATTTTTTATTATTTTTTTAACTGAGTGCATAAAAAAAATTGACTCGATTAAAGCAATATTGACGAAGGTATGAGCTCGTGACTGGGCGCGATCAACTGACTCCATACGTGTAAGCCGAGCAGAGCAGGAAGCTGAAAAAGAAACTAAAGAAGCTACTAAGAGCAAAAAGGTGCTTTAGACATTTTTGGTGATAGCAACATCCTTTGTGGACCTGGCATTGACGATTCAGTGTGAGGTAAGCCGACGAAATTTGCTTATTAACATTTTATACGTACCAGAGTTTTTAGAGTTCAAAACTTTAAAGCGTTTTCCTCACAACTCCCGTTTTCAAAGACGGTGCCCCTCATAACTTGAAAACTACAGCACCAATCCCTTGTACATAATATACGGGTAACGCTGGAGAGTTTTTTCAAATTTGTTAATAACTTTTATTTTACAGTAACAAATTAACCGATTTTTTTTTGTAAAAATCGCGTTTTTCCACGAATATACTTTCATTTTTTCATTTCAGATGATCCAGCGCCAAGTTATGAGGGGCACCGTAATTCTACTTTTTTCCGAGACACGTCCAAATAATTGCTGCCATTGCCGTATGTTTTTGTAATATTTCTTCGTGAATATTTAGTATAATATTCTTCGAATGTCATATTTTACTTTACCATTACTTTTAATTAAGAGATTTTAACTACGTCGTCACAAAAAAAAATAACAAAAACATGCCTTTGTTTTGTACGAATTAACCTTACCACCTCCTTTAGGGGTTTAGACTGTTGTTGTATGTTTTTCACGTGTTTAAGGTTTTCGATTCAACAATTTTCGTATATAGGCTGCAAGATCAATGGAAAAATTTCTAGGAAACCCTGCAGAATCGCGGGTTCTTCTTCTTCCAACACGATATCAACTTCGAATATATTTTTGTACAGGAAGGACCGACGGAAAAAAGCGTATTATGTAGGAAATCGTATTAAAGGTGGTCGTATTATGCGGGTTCATTGCATCGATACTTCTACTAAACAGCGCTCTGGTCTCAAGAATCTATAGAATTTCTGAATAACAAATTAATTTAAAAAATCCCTGACTAGTAAAGACCTGATAATCATCAAACAGCACAAACGATTTTCTTAAATCACAGGTAAAACACTCGATCGCGTCATCTTACAAACAATAAAAACGAAATCAATATCGGTTTAGCCGTTTGGGAGCTACAATGCCACAAAAAGAAACATATATACAGATACGCACGTTAAAATTAAAACAAAAATTAAAATTAAAATTAAAAAAAAAACTTGAAATAAAAACGGCGCACGGACATGGCTAAACAATGAGGGTTCATAGTTAATACGGAACCCTAAATATGTCTCATAGATTAGAGGTACATCCTCACATACAAAAAAAAATGATAACCCCAAACTATTTCCATATGACATTTCCCAAATTAAATGGAAATCCTACGGGATTTTCGTCTTTCCGATACTACAGATATATCATTCCAACAAATAACCACCCGTGTCCGTTGATATGATTCGGAATTAGTCTATGAATATTATTCAATACTAAGCTTATTTCCATTACTAAATTATTTCCGAAGTTTTGCGCTCGTACCCACTTCGTCGATCCTACTGGTCACGACATCGAGCCCACTAGTAACTATCCAGACTAATTAGTTGTGAATAAAGTTCTGAGTTCCCAAAGTCGGATGACACTTCAAATAGTGGCCCCGGTAGTTTGTTCAATAACATCAACCTCCGAGCCATGTGAGTGGCTCGGAAACTAACCCCGGGGCTAGACACTGGGCCTGTAAGAACGTACTTTTTAAGGTTAAGAACCTCTTTCGGGGAAGAAACCTTAAGGCGAGACTTCGGTGTCTGTCTGTCTGTAATAGCTAGCGGCCTGAAATTTGGCATGACGATAGATGATAGATAATTTTAACCACTACAACTTGTAGAAAAAAAATAAAAATGCTGAGAAATAGGTCTTTACCTAAAAGTTTGGTCCTAAAATGGGGACTTATTTGACTTCAAAAGGCCAAGCAATGTGGCCATGTGAAGTATCAAACGAAAGATTAATTGAGCCTTTTCAAAACCTCTTTTTTAACGTGCATGCATAGTTTAGTCAGAGCCTTAGTATTCCCGATCTTCCTCTATGGAGTGGAGACATGGACTATCCGAGCAAGAGAGAGACAGAGAATAGATGCATTCGAAATGTGGTGCTGGAGGCGAATGCTGCGAATATCATGGGTGGCCAAACGCACAAATGCATCTATTCTCTCCCAACTCGACATTAAGACCCGACTGTCCAGCACATGTCTTCAACGCATTCTTGCATATTTCGGCCATATAATGCGAAGAGGAGATGGCAACCTTGAAAAGCTGGTCATTGTTTTCAATACCGAAGGCAAGAGAGCACGAGGCCGGTCGCCAACTCGATGGTCTGACAAAGTGAAAGAAGCCACCTCCTCTTCTAAATTCTACCAGGCGGTGAGGGCAACATCGGACCGGAATAGATGGAGACAGATTACCCGGCTAAGGGGTTCCGGTGACCACGATCCTCAGAAATGAGGGAATGACAGAAGAAGATAGTTTTCCAAAATCTGTAACGAAAATTACCATTACCAGCTTTTAGGGTCTCGTAATAAATTAAAAAAAACAGTTATAAATTTGTCATATCCGTCTGTTCCTGACGTTAATACACATACTATACCTATATTCATATACAGACACAGCACAGACAGGAGAGGGTTAGGGTGGGGCTCTGAGGTAGGGGTGTTGAATATCAATGGGATGTTGTGATGTCTGCTATATTATTATGATATTGTGTTACTCAATTAGTCAAGGTCTGTCGCTAATTGCTATTACGGCTACACTCGCTTCGGAATATAATGTTGCATGTCGACCGCGTATTATCATGATTAAAGGCGCATTTGAATGGACCGAGCTGCTTGACTATAAATAGCATTTATAAAAACAGCGGGGCTAGCATGCGGCGAGGAGAAATTGTTTTTCCTCCTTATTTTTCATCCTGGCGTAGATGCGACAAAGCTAGATAGTGTTTCTCTGTTTTGTGCTCTCGGCACGAAGGGTTTGTTGTTCGTTTGTTGTATGGGAGCCCCTTTAAATATTTATTTCACTGTTTTTTAGTATTTGCTATTAAAGCGGCAACATAAATACATCATCTGTGAAAATTTCAACTGTCTAATGAGATACAGCCTGGTAACAGACGGACGGACAGCGAAGTCTTAGTAATAGGGTACCGTTACCCTTTGAGTTCGGAAACCTAAAAAGCATACTATTCGACAGCATAATGTCATAAACACATAACGATATTAAAAGCATAATATTTATCGGTACAAAAATAGAGCCCACCAAAAATTACGTATCAAAACACTATTGCTTATCCTAAAATGAAACTAAAATAAGACGTGACGAAAATTATTTTATTAAAAAAAGAGCTCAAGTTTCCTGAGACAATTTCTTTGTATCACCTATGGAATTTCCCCCTACTGTCCCGAACAAAAAAAATACGTACATGTGCTCCGGGTTCAAAAATAAAAGTTTACTGTATATGGAATGCCATATTTTATCGTTCACAGTTGTCACCAGCGACGAAACTATCGAAAAATTTAACTGTTAGGTACGTCTTTAGTTGTAGCGAAGAATCGCTTGTGGCACGTAGATATAACCTACTATGTGAAAACAAAAACAGAAAAAAAGTCAAATTGGGTAAAAAATGTAAAGCAATGCTTTAAATGTTTAGTCACGAAATTGACATCAAATGTTTATGTTATCATGTTAATCACAAAATAACTTTAATAATATGCCTAACATCTAGTCATATTCCTATATAGAATGATTTTTAGGACAACGGATTGTGCCTATATTAAAAGATATTCTGCAAAAGTTACGTTCTTACGACAACCGAACAAGACAATGCGGACTGAACTGTCAAACGCTTTAGAATAATAAACTGTAGAGATTTTGGATGCGTTATACTTCGACTTGGTTGAGCTCAATAATGAACGTAAATAGCGGTAGAAAGGGAATATTACACTATAGTACACGCTGTTTCAACACTGAGTGGTGCAGGAGGTACAGTAACCGAACAAATAAATGAGCCAGAAAGGACTGTCACTCACGTTTAATAATTTCAATAAATAAATGCTAAGTTTATGTAACCTAACCCTCGTCAAGACCACTGCCTCTGTAGCGTTCGCCCACGCATCTCGTGTTGACTTTGACAAGCTCGAAGCCAGATCCGCGGATAGATTAATCAGCTGAATGGTCAGAGCTCTCTAGTATATTCTCTCTCTAGTAATCTAGCCTGCACTGTGATCTCGATTCTTCGACTCACTCCTCACCATCCTAAGCTCTTTATATGGTAGGGTACAGGAAATAAGCAGTATTTGGTATAGGCACCAGTCACCAAAAGCACACGACGACACACCTTGCTGGTGAGGTCGGAAACTCCCCAGATCTGTCAGAGGAGGACTGGTTGAATTCGTTCCAAATAATCAACCAGCTCTAAATATAATCAACCAGTACAAATTAACTAGTTAAATCTAAACAACCAACTTGATCATTCTCAACGATCCTCCTTACTCCCAACGACGGCCTAAACAAACTGAGTTTGCGCTATTGTATTTTTCTAAAAAATTAAGGCCCAACACCATCTGCGTTCGCCACCGTGTACGGTACGCTGGTAACTCCTATGCCATTTGGTCAAATATACTCTATCCATCTTCAATCGTTTCGGAGATATAGACCCCCAAAGTTTGTATGGTGGCTATGTTTATTCAATATTCCCAAAAAGTACCGAGGTTTTAGTGAATTTTTAGTTGTAGCGCGTTGGTAAAAATGTTTTTAGTTTTCGAGATGATTAGCAGTTCGAGGATGTGACTTTTCGAAGATTTCGGATTTTTTACTGATGTTGTCTATCCACCTTAAGTTCCGTACATGTGTAAAATTTGATTAAGTTACCATCAAAACAAATTATATTATTTTGCCATACTATCTTTACCACGTCATTTTACCACCATAGGGGTTGATTTTTCAAAAAATCGTGAAATACGTGTTCATTATTTTCTTAAGCTTAGTATATTTGTAAAGTTTCAAAACCGTAGCATCAAAAAACAATGCTTCTCCATACAAACTTTTACACGTTACGAGTATATCACCCCTTTGGGCATCGAATTTCAAAAAAATATTTCTTTGTACACCTTCACTAATCAAGCCGAACACCCTCCAAATTTCAAATTTCTACGACCAGCGGCTTAGGCTTGCGTTGTCTGTCAGTGAGCCAGGACTTGTTCCTTTACAAATATAGAAGATCAATTAGATAGAAGATATTAAATACAATCATAAATGCACGAAAAAAGATTTTTAAACTCAATTAAAACCAAGCTCAATAGAGTTACAGCTTCGCTGCCATAATAATGAATTTTCTTTCGTCCGAGGGCTCAGATCAAAGATCTGAATCCAAGGGATAATTGGAAAAGTTAGATCTGATAGCTTTGCAATTTCAGCATCGGTTCTGACAATGACAAGATTAAAGAAAGCAGTTTTTTAAAGTCCCGCATAGTAAACTAAGAAAACTTTGTAGTTTCGCCATTTTCGTCAGTCTACCGGTCCAATTCTTTTATTTAAATACTTTAAAATGTACAGCGCTGATAGTTACTACCAGAGCAAGTATCAAAATGTTAAAAACAACATTTTAGTGTCTCTCCTACATAAGAACCAAAGATTTAAAAAAGCTTCATATCTCTATAAACTATCTTTAAGAAATAAATTCATAGTCATGATTTCTGAGGTATTTTTTTTTATTAAAATAATTTTTATCATAATGGTAATTATATTATTTATTTCTTACGTAGCTACGCAACCCTGCCATGGGTGTAGTACCATACGGACTTGACTTGAATAAAAGTGGTGTTAATATAGTTTGCTGCTGGTAGAATGTAAACGCCTTCAGCGTAACAAACGAGCTTGAGGTGCCTTCCATTCGAACTGGCTAGCTAGACGCCGCTGGACAATTTAGCAGAGTTCTGCGACAACACGAGATCAGGAAGGACGTTCTGGGCTGTTTGAGATTATCTCCGTCACTCTCACTGCGATGACATTTCTGATGAGAGCGACAGAAACCGAAATAATATTTCATTCGCACGAATAAGGCTGCTCAGCTGTATTAGTCTACTTAAGTGATCACAGGTTATTTCCTTTTTGTTTATTTTAATAAGTTCACATGAGCCACGGTTTTCCAGTTAAAATTAGACATATTTGAAAATTAGACTTCAAATATGTCCAATAACTCGAAACCCGTGACACTTTTACGGAATACATTTTTGATGACGGACAAAATGACAGATAATCCAGACGTTGCCGCTTTTACAAGAGCTATCACATCTACTCTTTTTGACTAACCTTATGATAGACAAAGAAACAATGCATTGTCAGATGTCAGCAGAGCGGCAACGCTCCGTCACTCTAAGTTCACTCCGTCCAGTGGATTCTTTGTCCAAGGTTTGTATTATGCGTTCTGATACTAGGAACCCTTTGACAACCCCTCCTATATTGTCTTTGACGTTTCCTACAGGCTAGATCAAAGAGCGTTGAGCTTAGACTTTAGTTTTTAAAATGAAACTCCTAAACACGGCCTTTATTTAACGTCTGTCATTCATCAAAACAAACATGCCAGTTTCGATCAAATACAGGCGGATTCATTTCTCTTCGTGTCAAAGGAATATGCAGTTTGATTTGACGATGTAATTGAAATCTTTAGTTGCTAAAGATGCCACTTCGTTTCGTTTAACGGAATAAGTACACACGGAGAATGAGTATAAAAAGTCTATTAGTATATTCGACGGATATTCCTCGGTTATGTATTATGGTAAAATTATTATCGCTACATCTAAGTATATCTTCGAGAAACAGGAAAAAACTGTAAACATCGATTTTCATTGTTTAGGTACTTAAGTATATCTATTACCGATTTCTCGAGATATCAACTCTTTTTTAGAAAGTATTTTTACGTCATTATAATATTTCGTTACATAATAATTGGGTTAAGTCGGGGGTTTTGAGTTATTTTATTCTTTTTCGATGAGATTTTTACCGTCGTGGGTTTTTTTTCAAATTTTTAATTTTGCTTAATTTTAATTCAGACTTTAAGAGAGCATATACGAATTATAATCTATATAATGTGTAGGTAAGATCTCGCAAAAGATCTCAGCGCCCCCTAGTGAGTTAATAACATAAGACTTATCTTAGACCATGCACCAATCAACTACGAACCCATTGCTGAAAACCGCATTGAAATCGGATTTAATATTATTGCAATATTATTTTGCACTAATATTGTAGCGCCCTCTAGTGAGTTACAGACGTAATTTTTATTATTTGGGAACATGCATTAAGCTACCACGTACACATTGCTGAAAACAGAATTGTAATCGGACATTTCGTTTTGATTATATTGCAACATTGTTTTGCACTAATATTGTGGCGCCCCCTAGTGAGTTACAGCCATGACACCTGACTAAGAACATGAACTCATCAAACACAAACCTATTATTGAAAACCGCATCAAAATCGGATCATTAGTTTAGAAGATAGGTGGGAAGAACATTACTTTGCACAAACGCACAAACATCTCTCACCCTAAACGCATATACCTCCTCCGTTCCGTCGTGGGTAAAAATACAGCTTGAAAACTTTATTCGAGGAGGCTATTTGCTCCGCTCATCACGACAGGCCGCAAGACATAAAATAATTTTCAAAACCGATCACGGCTTACATAACACTTTTATGCTTACTGTACGGCCATTGTAGAATATTGTTCTTAGTAAGATGCTATGCTTATATTCCATAAGTGAGAATGTGCAGCAAACACTATAAATCTTGGTATAATCATTGCGGGTTTTAAGGTTCTGAACCTCCTTCGGGTTAGAACTCACGGAAATAATTGCTTTTTTTAATTTCATAATCTGAAAAAATTACACACACCTTCCCCCCACGGGATCCGCGCCCGCGCCCGTTTAAAATACGATAGTTCAGAACCTTCGACATACGAGTTTTCGCTTTGGAGGATTTATTTGATTTGAAGACATCTTCTAGTTTTCCAAACTCAACCTGTCCAAACTGTTTCTACACACCTCGCGATTCCATTCATTTCTATATTATGCTTTTTAGATGGAGCGAAAACACTTTTTTATTTTATTTTGATTGTCCTGTATTATCAATCGATGTTTCATAGTTTTAGAAGTGTTAATGCCTAATTTCAGCTTTCTTAGACGAACGAAATCATGAGATCGCGCAGTAGGTTTGAATTTTTATAAAATAAACCAAAATGAGGTTACAGCTAGATCTTCATTTAAGGCGATATTATTAGAATATCACAATATAACCATTTAAAATTTTAATAAAGTTAAAAACAATTAATAATCCCGTAAAAAATACAATGAATAATCCTAAATCAGATGTCTCAGCGTCTATTGACGAAAATACTGAGATTTGGTGTCAAAAACTGGGAAAGTTTTGCTTTCCCTTTAATCTGGCACAAATGATGAATAAATAGCATCAAATCCACAAACAGATAACAAAGCCTCGTTACAAGCTTTATGCAGCTTTTTACAGCCTGAAAGTGTATTTCGAAAAGTTAGTTATATTCGTTTGACGCATCGATTCGAAACATAGCACGCAACAGTTTTTTGGTTAAGCAAAGAAGCGTTTTTCAGATTATCTTCGAAAACAGTACTTCTCAGGTAATTTTGCAAATACAAACTTACATTTATTCACGTTAAAAACATGAGTCATACTAAAACGAGATGACTTTGTCTTGATGGCAAAATTAAATTCATGCATACATTTTCAGAACGAAGGTGGCTAGTTCTTTTTAGTTTATTTTAGTTGTTCTATTCTATTCATAAAATAAAAATCTTGTTAAACTGTCGAGAACATTTAAGTTTTTCTGGGACTTTGTTAGTTTGGTAAGAAAACCGGCAGAAATTGCATAGCACATCTGAAACAGGCACTTTTCTTCGATGCTTAGCAATAATCAGACAATTGTGTGGAGATTGTTTCTTTATTTTTAATTTCATATCTAAATTCAAGTCTATATTAACTTGTCGAGCGTATTCCCTAATGCTGCCTAAGTCATTTGAGCGCAAAAGTCTTTACTAAGAAAATGAAATACTGTTCGTTGGTGAGCGTATTATTTGTGAACGGGTTGATCGATTTGCCTGAATTTTTCTTTATGCAAGCCTACGATTTTCATCCCAAATATGCAAGACCAAATAACGGAGCACTATCACATTGAGAACAAAGGCCCAGGCATAAGCTTCTTAAAAATAAAGTTCGTTTGGTTGTCGGTAGCAAATAATCATAAAATGCAAGAATTTTTAGGAAAAAAATGCATTCAGACTCGACATAAGACTTTGAATAAATTAGAAACACCATATTTGTAACAAAAAAACACATGACTACAGTATTTTTTGAAAACTTAAAGCTAAATAAATTTAACCTTCGAAAACTTTACTCTCAGTGTGCCACCTAAACATAAAGGCGGAGAGTTTCGTACAGTTTGCACACAAGAAGATTGGTAATACAAACGATCAAA
This sequence comes from Alcis repandata, assembly GCA_949125135.1. Classification (NCBI taxonomy): domain Eukaryota; kingdom Metazoa; phylum Arthropoda; class Insecta; order Lepidoptera; family Geometridae; genus Alcis; species Alcis repandata. The sequence goes on along the minus strand of OX421221.1, from coordinate 8,244,683 downwards.
TAAAAATAAAAAACGTTTCTTTTTGTCTGATTCGCTTCACACAATTGCTTTGGCAATTGCAAGAAAACAGTGATTTTTAATTCCATAGTCAAACTTCCACTCCATCTTCATTTTCTTTACTCATGGCTTTGAGAAAAAAATATAATGAAAAAACGTGTTTCATGAACTTTGATTCAAAGAATCCTTGCTAAAGCCTCGCTTTGTTTTACACGTGGCATTTTTATAAGCCAGTTACTAGGCATTTTAAGCAGTGTTTTTTAACCCCTGACTCAAATATAGGGGTATAATAAGTTTGACCGCTGTGTATGATGAGACAGGTCAGTGGCATCGGTAGCTCTTAAACAAGTAAACTGATATGATTTGGTTTTTTTAAAAGCAAGTTTTCTGGTGGTGGTGACATGTTTTTATAAAACTCTGTTCAACCGTTTCAACGTTGGGGGTTTTAGAAATTCTCTATTTAATGGTTGTATTATTGATGCCCCTAAACATTTGAAATGGGAATAGGTAAACTAAACATTTCTGAATCCAATAATGAAGTTTTAAGTAAAATAGGGGTAACAACTGACCATGATAAAGATCATCTACGGTTTATGTTTGATTTTATTTGCCTGAATAAATATATTATACATAAATGTATATATGTATGTGTACCATACATAAAACATATACATAATAATGAGCCCAAGTTTGAAGGCTTTATTTGACAACAAAAAATACAAAAAAATGAAAATGAGACCCCTCTCGCGGTGGATATTCCGTTCAAACGCACTAAGCCTTTCCATTCCACCCTTTTAATTCGAACGACAGAGGTGTGGAACGCATTGTCGGTGTCTGTCTTTCCGAATAGGTACAACCCGGGGTTGAAACAATCAAACTTGGACCCGAATTGCGTTAAAATAATTTATTCAACGTCCAACTAACAGATGTGATTAAACTTAAAGAGAAAAACTGAAATATTATGAACGAGATTTTGTAATCTACGGTTTTCAGCGAATTCCAAATTGACGAGATAGCGGGAAATGCTCGCCTGTCATTCAAAATTGTACGCACACGACGAGCCTGATAAAATTTCACATGAAACTGGTCCATGTTTTATTTGTAGTGCCTTTCACTGGAATTCTATTTTTAGAGTAGGAAGAGCTTTCGATCGATGCTATGGTACATTTTACTGTTAATACGACAAAGGCTTTCGAAAACGTTCGTTCGCGCATTTCAATATATTCGCAGTTCAGCTAAAACAAAGGGAGCGAAAAACGTTGATAAACTTTTTTTATCAGATCAGAATACGTTTGCCCGGCATCTCGTCTGACGGTAAGCAACGATGCGGTCTACAGTGGAGCACGCATGTCTACAAGATACGATTTACTCCCGACTTGAAGGCACTACATTATATCTATCGAGGAACACCCACTCAGACAGAGCATTCCACAAACGGTTCGGATAATTAAACAGAAATCGATCGTTTCGTATTTCAGAGAATTGCCGCAGATGTTTCGGAGGAAAGATGAATAAATATTGACTTACCGATTAAACACACATTGCAATAGTAAATCGTATTATTTAAAGTATTTGGAGTGCATTAAGTTTATTTTGAAGATCGGATTTTACTATGGAAAACTAACGTGGTTTTCACACATTTTTGTTATAGTTAAACAAAAATGTTGAACAATGTTGATGTTGTTGTTTAACATTTGTAAACTCACGTGATGAAGGTCACCGAATGTGACCGAAACTAGTCGTAGTAGACGACTTAATTATTACGTGAGTATTCCCCTGTTTAATTAAGATCGGATTTGCTCAGTGGTAGCAGGTTTTTGTAGTGGTAGGGCTCTTTTGCAGAGCCCGCCTGGGGAAGTACCACACCTTTGCTAGTTATTTCACCGCCAAGCAGTAATGTGCAAACATTACTGTATTCCGGTTGGAAGGGCATTGTTTCCAGTGAAATTACAGGGCAAGTGGGAGATTAAACAACTTATATCTCAGGGTGACGAGCGCAGTGCTGTGCCGCGCAGGGTCTTGAATTCTGCGAGTTCAAAATTCTGGGTGGCGCAGACCTGTTATGGGCAAACGTGATGTTTAACATCAGGCGAGCGATTTGCTCGTCTCGTCACTCAATTACATAAAAAAAAAAAAAAAAAAAAAAAAAAAAAGGTCTGCTTAATGAGCAAGAGATCCCGGGATCGATTCCAGGTTGGTCAGAAGTTTGAATGATGATTTTAACTATCTGCTCTTGTTGTCTTTGTCTTCTTGGATATGGGTACCCGAGTGGAGCTATGAATGTGAAACGATGTTAATTTGGCTAGCTTGAAAGCTCATAGCACATATCACGATCATTAGCATGATATTTGTAAGTTTTGAACTTTTAACTAGGAACCTTCTCAGTTTTTAATGAAATGCTCCAAGCAAGATACTCGTATTGTATTGCAAACGAGAAGCCTTCCGGCCTGTGTCGGTGCGCGACGCGCGGACTTGCGACTTATTTATTTCATATGGCCTTACATTAGTTTAGCTGGAATTGAAACTGATAAATAACGGGTAACTGTATGTTGCATTTAGATTTTTGTCGCTGTGCAGTAGAATTTTATATTCGACTAGAATACTAGATCGTTCTGGAATATTATATTCGACTAGATGGTTCGAAATTCGACCTAATAATATATTTTGTTTTTATTCCTACACAACTGCAATATTAAGGCAAACAAATGAAAAAGTAAAATCAAATCGATTGAGTCGTTGCCGAGCTTTGGAAGCGAAGCTCGTCTCAGATTAAATCTGATAAAATGGTATCTGTACGTTTGTCTGACGATAACTTGAGTACGGTTAGTCAGATATTGATAAAATTAATAGGTATACATAAGTATGTAGTTCATTCCAATAATAATTAAGTTCCAATAAGACTATGTGTTTGGTTGATGGGTTATGAAGATATGGGAGTTGCAATGTCTCAGTTCGCCGCAAGCTACTGGTAGAAATGTATCGATATATGTATGTACATGCCATGAATGTATAATTGTTCATGTTGGACATGGATAGATTACGACACAGGGCGTTTGGCTGTTAGTCGATTGACGTATATTTATTACTTTGTTCGTATTGGGTTAATAAAGTATACATTCATTGTGCTACTTGCCCAGTGTATGAGTTAACGCTAAGTGAGAGAGCCATCATTGCATTTTTAACTAAACTCGATGCATATGCCTTGTAAATTTTTAGTTCCTTTATTTGGACAACTCTAGATTGATGTGTGTGTGTTCAGTTATTTTGAAAATGTTATGTACCGAGGGTTTATTCTACTATTTTGGTATCGTCATAAGTTGAGGGCAGTTTGTTTACTATTACTCTAAAAATGATTGGGGTTGTATTCCGCGTATTTCACATATTAGTTTTGACTTCTGAACTTCCTTCGGGTGAAGAACTCTTAAGGCGAGACTCGTGCGTCTATCTGTCTGTATGTTACAGCCAATTATTTTTCTAAAGAAATTGATATAATATTGTTGTAAAGACGCCTAATTCCTAAAATTCAAGTTAAAAGAGATGCGCTTGTACTAGCATTAAAACTGCGCTTGGCCTCATATGAAAGGAAATTCCATAGCAATGAGACTTCGCTGCTAAGAATAATGTGTCATGCTTCGTTCATTTCAATCCGTTTCTGCAACCGTTGAATGAACGTAGGATCGATTGACGACCTGTTTGGCTCAGCGATAATATATCCTTTTAAGGCAGAGGCCCAGGGTTCGGTTCCCGGCCGGGCAGATGTTTGAATGATGAATTTAAATGTCTGCTCTGGGTCTGGCTGTTAGTTGTCCATGTCTTTGTGTGTGTTCCATGGCATCCCCGACACAGGATTATTGTAGTGGGGAGCTATGAGTGTGAAACATCGATCGGGGACATCGGGGTGGACGTCATTGAGAACAGATTGAACGTTTCTACCTCCCGCCCACCCCTTCGGTGCACCCACCCCCAACGTATTCAGTAGAGTTTAACGCTATTATGTTGGAACGTGTGTGATTGAGCAACAAATATACAAAACATTCAAACGTTGACATTTATAATACTATATTATAATAGAAAAAATTAGGAACTAAAAAAATCTATTAAAAGAGAGGCTATTTTGGTAAACTGTTTAATTACTAATTAATTACCCATCTTAATTAATTACCTTAATTTGGCATTTTTGTGAAGACATAGGGTTTACAGTAGTACATATATCGGTATTATCGGTATTTCTAAATTTCAAATAGGTAAAGATCGGATTTTTTAAATGAATTGCGTATAGATCTTCGAACCTTTGACTATGCGGGTCTTAAATGTTTTTACAGAAATCCGTGGGTTTCATGGGGTTGGAAATAAATTTAAAGAGAAAAAAAAGAGAAAGAAACTGCTTTGGAGCTTGTATCTGACCAAATATCAGAGTAAACGACGTATAATCAAACTTTTCGACCAATTCTTTAAAACTTTTTAGCATAAAAATAGCAATCTAAATTTCGCCAAAAGAATGATGAACTCACTTAAAGTACAGAGCATACTGGTATCACCAAAAAGTACGATGATTAGCACCAGTTCTTATAGTTACAACTATCATAATATATAATCATAAACTTCTTCATTTCTCTGTGCAATCAGTCAAAAGATATGCCCTCGAAAATGATCCGCATCCGCAATTCCTCATGAATATTTGCATTGATTATTGCGGATGCAAACGCGGATATCGAAATTGAATGCTGAAGCTCTACGATTGCGGTTACAGACGCGAATTTCCGGAATCCCTGATTCAGACCTGATCCAATAGACCCCCCCGCCCCCCTCCCGGCCCTCCGCAAATACGCATCGTCGCGTCGACGCTAACAGTCCACTGAGCGCAGAATAACCAATGCATTTGTGTAAATATTGCTATCACCAGTTCCGGGAACCCGATAATTTTCTCGGTAGAATGTGGAAAGTGTTGTGATGACGAATATCGGTTGCATAAGCCGGTTCCGTGTAGGTGCACGCGATCTGTGCGGCCGCGATCTGAGCGTCCACGCGTATGTACTTCATATATGCATATTACATACATTATTGTACATATGTCTCGTCGGGCGAGCTCAGACTGCTTAATGACATGTCCGTGAACTTGGCAGATCATTTTTCCAGCAGATCACGAATAAATGGGAGTTCTAGTCGCATGCACGTGAGTTCTATAGTTCCTGATACTTTTTAGAAATAGTTCTGGCCATTTTTCTGAGAAAAAGTGAGTTGAAAAAATGATCTGCTAACTTCCGGTAGCAGATCATTTTTCAGATTTCCAAAAACAAATGCATGTTCTAGTCGCATACAGGTGAGTTCTATAGTTCCTGATACTTTTCAGGAATAGTTCAGGCGATTTTCCTGAAAAAAAAGTAATTTGAAAAAATGAACTGCCAATTTCGGGTAGTAGACCAATTTACATCATTTTAAATATAAATGCAAATTCTTATCGCATACACGTAGGCTTAATAGATCCTGATACTTTTCAGGCGTACTTTTGGCAATTTCAGCTGAAAAACCAAATAAAAACGATCTAAAACTTAAGTGTTATATATTTTGAATAAAAGTATAACGTGATATTATTTTATGCATTCCAACTGTACAAAGGACCTAGTATTGTTAAATTCTTCGATTCGAGATTTCGGATTTAGATCGATTTCAAATCAAGACAAAACTAAAGCATATAAAACGAGAAAACAAAAATTACCTTCATTTTACACGAAAAAGCTTGGTATCGATCCTTGGTATTCGATTATTTTTAAGTAAACTAAAACTGCATGAAAAGCCAAGTACTCCTTGGTTTTACACAAACACAGATGAGGCCTGTAAACTAAAAAACTTTTTGTGCCCTGTAAAGGGCACAAAAAGGCGTCATCGTTTTATGGTTGACATACCAAAAACCCGAACGAAACGCTTTGACTCCACATTCATTTTGCGAGAACCGCACGAGTGTGGAATGTTCTGCCTGAATGGGTGTTCCCCGATGGTTATAATTTGGGTGTCTTCAAGTCGAGAGTGAATCGGTATCTTCTAGGCAAGCGTGCTCCATCGTAGGCCGCATCGTTGCTTCCCAACAGGAAAAAGGCTGGAACTCCTTGGTTTTGATTAGACACAGATTAGGACTAGAATCGGAACAGCAATTCTGATTAAAACAACACGCAAAACTTTCAGCAAATCATGGGTCAAGGTAGGAGGAAATAAAAATTAAATTAATTTTTGATTGTTCTATGAGATTATTTTTTTAGTAACCTTAAACTACCTGGAAAGGCTGGAACTCCTTGGTTTTGATTAGACACAGATAAGAACTGTAATTGGAACAGCAATTTGGATCGAAACAACACGCAAAACTTTCAGCACATCATGGGTCAAGAAAGGAAGAAATCAAAATTAAATAATTTTTGATTGTTCTATTAGATTATTTTTTAGTAACCTTAAACTACATGGAAAGGCTGGAACTCCTTGGTTTTGATTAGACACAGATAAGGACTGTAATTGGAACAGCAATTTGGATCGAAACAACACGCAAAACTTTCAGCATATCATGGGTCAAGGAAGGAGGAACTGAAAATTAAATAATTTTTGATTGTACCATTAGATTATTTTTTAATAACCTTAAACTACATAGAAAGGCTGGAACTCCTTGGTTTTGATTAGACACAGATTAAGACTGTAACTGGAACAGCAATTTGGATTCATACAACACGCTAAACTTTCAGCAGAGCATGGGTCAAGGAAGAAGGAAATAAAAATTAAATAATTTTTGATTGTTCCATTAGATTATTTTTTTAGTAACCTTAAACTACATGGAAAAGCTGGAACTCCTTGGTTTTGATTAGACACAGATAAGGACTGTAATCGGAACAGATATTTGGATTCAAACAACACGCAAAACTTTCAGCAAAGCATGGGGCAAGGAAGGAGGAACTAAAAATTAAATAATTTTTGATTGTACCATTACATTTTTTTTTTGGAACCTTTAACTACATGGAAAGGCTGGAACTCCTTGGTTTTGATTAGACACAGATAAGGACTGTAACTGAAACAGCAATTTGGATCGAAACAACACGCAAAACTTTCAGCATATCATGGGTCAAGGAAGGAGGAACTAAAAATTAAATAATTTTTGATTGTACCATTAGATTATTTTTTAATAACCTTAAACTACATAGAAAGGCTGGAACTCCTTGGTTTTGATTAGACACAGATAAGGACTGTAACTGGAACAGCAATTTGGATTCATACAATACGCTAAACTTTCAGCAGAGCATGGGTCAAGGAAGAAGGAAATAAAAATTAAATAATTTTTGATTGTTCCATTAGATTATTTTTTTAGTAACCTTAAACTACATGGAAAGGCTGGAACTCCTTGGTTTTGATTAGACACAGATAAGGACTGTAATTGGAACAGCAATTTGGATCGAAACAACACGCAAAACTTTCAGCATATCATGGGTCAAGGAAGGAGGAACTAAAAATTAAATAATTTTTGATTGTACCATTAGATTATATTTTAATAACCTTAAACTACATAGAAAGGCTGGAACTCCTTGGTTTTGATTAGACACAGATTAAGACTGTAACTGGAACAGCAATTTGGATTCGAACAATACGCTAAACTTTCAGCAGAGCATGGGTCAAGGAAGAAGGAAATAAAAATTAAATAATTTTTGATTGTTCCATTAGATTATTTTTTTAGTAACCTTAAACTACATGGAAAGGCTGGAACTCCTTGGTTTTGATTAGACACAGATAAGGACTGTAACTGGAACAGCAATTTGGATTGAAACAACACGCAAAACTTTCAGCACATCATGGGTCAAGAAAGAAAGAAATCAAAATTTAATAATTTTTTATTGTTCTATTACATTATTTTTGTAGTAACCTTAAACTACATGGAAAGGCTGGAACTCCTTGGTTTTGATTAGACACAGATAAGGACTGTAATTGGAACAGCAATTTGGATTGAAACAACACGCAAAACTTTCAGCACATCATGGGTCAAGAAGGGAAGAAATCAAAATTAAATAATTTTTGATTGTTCTATTAGATTATTTTTTTAGTAACTTTAAACTACATGGAAAGGCTGGAACTCCTTGGTTTTGATTAGACACAGATAAGGACTGTAATTAGAACAGCAATTTGGATCGAAACAACACGCAAAACTTTCAGCAGAGCATGAGGCAAGGAAGGAGGAACTAAAAATTAAATAATTTTTGATTGTACCATTAGATTATTTTTTTAGTAACCTTAAACTACATGGAAAGGCTGGAACTCCTTGGTTTTGATTAGACACTGATAAGGACTGTAATTGGAACAGCAATTTGGATCGAAACTACACGTAAAACTTTCAGCAGAGCATGGGTCAAGGAAGGAGGAACTAAAAATTAAATAATTTTTGATTGTCCTTTAAGATTATTTTTTTAGTAACCTTAAACTACATGGAAAGGCCGGAACTCCTTGGTTTTAATTAGACACAGATGAAGACTGTCACTGGAACAGCAATTTGGATTCATACAACACGCAAAACTTTCAGCAGAGCATGGGTCAAGGAAAAAGGAAATAAAAATTAAATAATTTTTGATTGTTCTATTAGATTATTTTTTTAGTAACCTGAAACTACATGGAAAGGCTGGAACTCCTTGGTTTTGATTAGACACAGATAAGGACTGTAATTGGAACAGCAATTTGGATCGAAACAACACGCAAAACTTTCAGCATATCATGGGTCAAGGAAGGAGGAACTAAAAATTAAATAATTTTTTATTGTACCATTAGATTATTTTTTAATAACCTTAAACTACATAGAAAGGCTGGAACTCCTTGGTTTTGATTAGACACTGATAAGGACTGTAACTGAAACAGCAATTTGGATTCATACAACACGCTAAACTTTCAGCAGAGCATGGGTCAAGAAAGGAAGAAATCAAAATTAAATAATTTTTGATTGTTCTATTAGATTATTTTTTTAGTAACCTTAAACTACATGGAAAGGCTGGAACTCCTTGGTTTTGATTAGACACAGATAAGGACTGTAATTGGAACAGCAATTTGGATTGAAACAACACGCAAAACTTTCAGCACATCATGGGTCAAGAAGGGAAGAAATCAAAATTAAATAATTTTTGATTGTTCTATTAGATTATTTTTTTAGTAACTTTAAACTACATGGAAAGGCTGGAACTCCTTGGTTTTGATTAGACACAGATAAGTACTGTAATTGGAACAGCAATTTGGATCGAAACAACACGCAAAACTTTCAGCAGAGCATGAGGCAAGGAAGGAGGAACTAAAAATTAAATAATTTTTGATTGTACCATTAGATTATTTTTTTAGTAACCTTAAACTACATGGAAAGGCTGGAACTCCTTGGTTTTAATTAGACACAGATAAGGACTGTAACTGGAACAGCAATTTGGATTGAAACAACACACAAAACTTTCAGCACATCATGGGTCAAGAAAGGAAGAAATCAAAATTAAATAATTTTTGATTGTTCTATTAGATTATTTTTTTAGTAACCTTAAACTTCATGGAAAGGCAGGAACTCCTTGGTTTTGATTCAAAAGTCACGCGACAACTTCTTTTTAGCAGGGTTGAAAATACAAAGAAATGAAAAAATTTATAATCTATTTTTATTACCTCAAATGACACGATCTAGACAGAACTATTAGGTTTTATAATAGACACTTATCAGGTCTGTAACATTCTTATTAATTCAGAGACAAAAGTCATGTGACAAATTCTGCATAGCATGGGTGAATCAGAGAGAAGTGAAAATAACAATTTTTTTTTCTTGTGTATTTCAAATTTATTTTACAAATCTCAGAATATCGGTTTTTACTGTATAAGTGGATATGCTCTACTTCACTTTATTATTGTTTAAAACAGACGTTTATCAAACGACTACGAAAACGCATATGGCAAAAATTCTTCCATTAAAGAGTTCAACGCGCTTCTTAGTGTGTCTACGGCGTAGAGCTGACATTATAAAATAAAGTACTTAAGCATAAATAAGTGTTTTTTACGACCGCAAAAAATGAAACTGGTCTTCAAATGTGGGCGTGGCAGTACGAGTATGTTCTGAGACACTTTTTCTAATAATCAAAAATTAAAAATTAACAATCACAAACAATCAAAAATTATTTAATTTTGATTTCTTCTTCTTCCTTTCTTGACCCATGATGTGCTGAAAGTTTTGCGTGTTGTTTCAATCCAAATTGCTGTTCCAGTTACAGTCCTTATCAGTGTCTAATCAAAACCAAGGAGTTCCAGCCTTTCTATGTAGTTTAAGGTTATTAAAAAAATAATCTAATGGTACAATCAAAAATTATTTAATTTTTAGTTCCTCCTTCCTTGACCCATGCTCTGCTGAAAGTTTTGCGTGTTGTTTCGATCCAAATTGCTGTTCCAATTACAGTCCTTATCTGTGTCTAATCAAAACCAAGGAGTTCCAGCCTTTCCATGTAGTTTAAGGTTACTTAAAAAATAATCTAATAGAACAATCAAAAATTATTTAATTTTGATTTCTTCCTTTCTTGACCCATGATGTGCTGAAAGTTTTGCGTGTTGTTTCAATCCAAATTGCTGTTCCAATTACAGTCCTTATCTGTGTCTAATCAAAACCAAGGAGTTCCAGCCTTTCCATGTAGTTTAAGGTAACTAAAAAAATAATGTAATAGAACAATCAAAAATTATTAAATTTTGATTTCTTCCTTTCTTGACCCATGATGTGCTGAAAGTTTTGCGTGTTGTTTCAATCCAAATTGCTGTTCCAGTTACAGTCCTTATCTGTGTCTAATCAAAACCAAGGAGTTCCAGCCTTTCTATGTAGTTTAAGGTTATTAAAAAAATAATCTAATGGTACAATCAAACATTATTTAATTTTTAGTTCCTCCTTCCTTGACCCATGCTCTGCTGAAAGTTTTGCGTGTTGTTTCGATCCAAATTACTGTTCCAATTACAGTCCTTATCTGTGTCTAATCAAAACCAAGGAGTTCCAGCCTTTCCATGTAGTTTAAGGTTCCAAAAAAAATAATCTAATGGTACAATCAAAAATTATTTAATTTTTAGTTCCTCCTTCCTTGCCCCATGCTCTGCTGAAAGTTTTGCGTGTTGTTTCGATCCAAATTGCTGTTCCAATTACAGTCCTTATCTGTGTCTAATCAAAACCAAGGAGTTCCAGCCTTTCCATGTAGTTTAAGGTTACTAAAAAAATAATGTAATAGAACAATCAAAAATTATTAAATTTTGATTTCTTCCTTTCTTGACCCATGCTCTGCTGAAAGTTTTGCGTGTTGTTTCGATCCAAATTGCTGTTCCAATTACAGTCCTTATCTGTGTCTAATCAAAACCAAGGAGTTCCAGCCTTTCCATGTAGTTTAAAATTCCAAAAAAAATAATCTAATGGTACAATCAAAAATTATTTAATTTTTATTTCCTTATTCCTTGACCCATGATATGCTGAAAGTTTTGCGTGTTGTTTCGATCCAAATTGCTGTTCCAGTTACAGTCCTTATCTGTGTCTAATCAAAACCAAGGAGTTCCAGCCTTTCTATGTAGTTTAAGGTTATTAAAAAATAATCTAATGGTACAATAAAAAATTATTTAATTTTTAGTTCCTCCTTCCTTGACCCATGATATGCTGAAAGTTTTGCGTGTTGTTTCGATCCAAATTGCTGTTCCAATTACAGTCCTTATCTGTGTCTAATCAAAACCAAGGAGTTCCAGCCTTTCCATGTAGTTTAAGGTTACTAAAAAAATAATCTAATATAACAATCAAAAATTATTTAATTTTGATTTCTTCTTTTCTTGACCCTTGATGTGCTGAAAGTTTTGCGTGTTGTTTCAATCCAAATTGCTGTTCCAGTTACAGTCCTTATCTGTGTCTAATCAAAACCAAGGAGTTCCAGCCTTTCCATGTAGTTTAAGGTTACTAAAAAAATAATCTCATAGAACAATCAAAAATTATTTAATTTTTATTTCCTTAGCCTTGACCCATGATATGCTGAAAGTTTTGCGTGTTGTTTCGATCCAAATTGCTGTTCCAGTTACAGTCCTTATCTGTGTCTAATCAAAACCAAGGAGTTCCAGCCTTTCTATGTAGTTTAAGGTTATTAAAAAATAATCTAATGGTACAATCAAAAATTATTTAATTTTTAGTTCCTCCTTCCTTGACCCATGATATGCTGAAAGTTTTGCGTGTTGTTTCGATCCAAATTGCTGTTCCAATTACAGTCCTTATCTGTGTCTAATCAAAACCAAGGAGTTCCAGCCTTTCCATGTAGTTTAAGGTTACTAAAAAATAATCTAATAGAACAATCAAAATTTATTTAATTTTGATTTCTTCCTTTCTTGACCCATGATGTGCTGAAAGTTGTGCGTGTTGTTTCAATCCAAATTGCTGTTTCAGTTACAGTCCTTATCTGTGTCTAATCAAAACCAAGGAGTTCCAGCCTTTCCATGTAGTTTAAGTTTACTAAAAAAATAATGTAATAGAACAATCAAAAATTATTAAATTTTGATTTCTTTCTTTCTTGACCCATGATGTGCTGAAAGTTTTGCGTGTTGTTTCAATCCAAATTGCTGTTCCAATTACAGTCTTAATCTGTGTCTACTCAAAACCAAGGAGTTCCAGCCTTTGCATGTAGTTTAAGGTTACTAAAAAAATAATGTAATAGAACAATCAAAAATTATTAAATTTTGATTTCTTCCTTCCTTGACCCATGATATGCTGAAAGTTTTGCGTGTTGTTTCGATCCAAATTGCTGTTCCAGTTACAGTCCTTATCTGTGTCTAATCAAAACCAAGGAGTTCCAGCCTTTCCATGTAGTTTAAGGTTTTTTAAAAAATAATCTCATAGTACAATCAAAAATTATTTAATTTTTATTTCCTCCTTACTTTACCCATGATATGCTGATAGTTTTGCGAGTTTTTTGAATCCAGACTTCTGTTAAGTTTACAGGCCTAATCTGAGTTTGTATAAAACCAAGGAGTACTTGGCTTTTCAGGCAGTTTTAGTTTACTTAAAAATAATCGAATACCAAGGAGTTATAGCTTTTTCGTGTAAAATGAAGGTAATTTTTGTTTTCTCGTTTTATATGCTTTAGTTTTGTCTTGATTTGAAATCGATCGAAATCCGAAATCTCGAATCGAAGAATTTAACAATACTAGGTCCTTTGTACAGTTGGAATGCATAAAATAATATCACGTTATACTTTTATTCAAAATATATAACACTTAAGTTTTAGATCGTTTTTATTTGGTTTTTCAGCTGAAATTGCCAAAAGTACGCCTGAAAAGTATCAGGATCTATTAAGCCTACGTGTATGCGATAAGAATTTGCATTTATATTTAAAATGATGTAAATTGGTCTACTACCCGAAATTGGCAGTTCATTTTTTCAAGTTACTTTTTTTTCAGGAAAATCGCCTGAACTATTCCTGAAAAGTATCAGGAACTATAGAACTCACCTGTATGCGACTAGAACATGCATTTGTTTTTGGAAATCTGAAAAATGATCTGCTACCGGAAGTTAGCAGATCATTTTTTCAACCCACTTTTTCTCAGAAAAATGGCCAGAACTATTTCTAAAAAGTATCAGGAACTATAGAACTCACGTGCATGCGATTAGAACTCCCATTTATTCGTGATCTGCTGGAAAATGATCTGCCAAGTTCACGGACATCTTAATGACCCCTCTCACTCCGCCTCGCGGTTGTCTCTCTCTCTCAATTCGCTCTCGATTTTCCAGTTTTCCCGCATTTTATAAAAGGATATAACTATGATTAAATTATGTTGATTCGAATGAAGCACATATCTTTGTTGTACCTCAACGTGACTTACCTGTAAACATTCAATGTTATTTAAGGTCAGTAAATATTTCTTATTTCTGATTTCCAATTCAATTTAGATAGGCTCAATCATAGAGATAGAATAATATTAACCGTTAAATTCAAGAAAACAACCAGAGGGAATAGCCAATTGCCTGACAAAGGACCATAATAATATTTTACGGCAATCGCGCAAGGATTCTGGAGTAAAAAGTAGAGAGAAAACAAAGAAAGTAAAAAGTAAAGTATTATCCTCGGCGCAGCAAGGGGTTCAAACAGCGTTGCCCGAGCTAAAATATTATTTTGCGATCGAGTGGTGCACTCTAATTTCCATCTTCATTAAGAAATAGAAAAAATCCTGGCGCGTCCCATCTGACTGGCCAGTAACTTTATTCATGTAAAATTTTAGTTTGATCAAATACTTTTTCTCTCAGTAATGAAATGTTCCTTCTTAATCTTTTTGGAATGTGGTCAGACGCAATTATAAGTTTAAACTACATATTTTGCTCGCCTTTACGCGGTTAAAAAACATCGTTTTTGGAGTTGACGGGATGGAAATAATAAACTAAAAGTTTTTATTCAGCTTGCAATGTATCTAACTATTTAATTTCATATGTACTCGTAACTATGTTTCTTCGAGTGGAATCTTGCCAGTCAATTTTGAACCACTTCCCGATGTCTGCCTGTGTAACTCCGGTGACAATGGAATGAAAGCTTGTTTTTAAAAATCCGTATATATTTTCTAAAACTTTAACGAGCATAAGCCGATTTGTTATAGCTAAAGTCACAGAAACTAATGGTACAAGTCTAAGATAAAAATACAACGGACTTCTATGATTACTTTTGATTCTACCATTCATCAAACTATAAGTTATATTGCTTATTACTCTACTGATGTATTGAATGTAACATTACGTATACTAACTGGCTAAGACTGCTACATCAGTCTAGTATACTAACTGGCTAAGACTGCTACATCAGTCTAGTATACTAACTGGCTAAGACTGCTACATCAGTCTAGTATACTAACTGGCTAAGACTGCTACATCAGTCTAGTATACTAACTGGCTAAGACTGCTACATCAGTCTAGTATACTAACTGGCTAAGACTGCTACATCAGTCTAGTATACTAACTGGCTAAGGCGGCTACATCAGTCTAGTCCAGTAAAGAAAGAAGTGCCAGTGCAGCTAAGTAATCACTTTGACCTACATAAGCGTAAGTGATTAGGTGCATTAAGTAATTCCAGCTGGGATAGCATAGGTCGTGGAGCTTTGGTACCTCTACGATAGAAAGATTTTGTTCACGGCTCGCGCTGGTCTTGGACTTTAGAGCCGGGGTCTAAGAATACGGCTTCGGTATCCCCTGCTATTAGTAAGAGCTAATTAAAATGGGACCTTGGGCTTGCGAATAGTTAGATTTGGGGATCTGATCTCCCAATCGACCGAACCCAGCAAAGACGAAGGCGCGTCAATATATCTCGGCTGTACCCCAATACCTATATCTTTTAAAGATTTCCCTCCGTTACAAAATAAAAGGCTTGCTGCTGTACGTAGGTGTAGAGCACCGTGCAGTCTGTGAGCGATACGAAGCTTGCCAATTATTTATAATTATCACTGAGAGTGTTTCGTCCCACTGCTGCGTAAACACTTCGCTATCTTTCCTTTCTTCATGATTTTCTCGGTATTTGTATAATATTAAGATAAAATAAAATGAGTAAAATCAATAAAATGGCGTAGACCGCGTTTTCTTCACTGCTTCAACTTGAAACAGTAATTAAAATACTAGGAACTAGACTAGAAAAAGCTAATGAAATTCAATGAATGAAAAGATTTTTAATCGTAGCCTAGAACACTCGAATAAGTCTCCTTTCAAATAAAAAATAAATAAACACAAAATCTGTCCATTCGTTTAAATAACTACGATGCCACAGACAGACGTACTCGTTAAACTTATAACACCCTCTTTTTGTGTCTGGAGTTAAAAATATCATTGCATTCATTCTTTCATCTTTATGAAATTATTTGTACCACAGAATAAATAAATAAAAGTGAGAGTGAGAAATAAAGTGAGAGTGAGAAATATGAGTGAGAAATAAAAGTGAGACCTACAGAGTACTTTAACTACAGGCAAAAGCTATAGTCTCTGTAGAAATCGTGACCGTCAAACCTTCACATTCTTGTCACATTGCTGTGGCTGCCAGGAAAACTGTTTCATTGTATGTAAGAAATTACCTTGTCTTTAAAAAACATCGTGTGTAGGTTTTCACAATTTCTGAACTCCTAGTACTTTATAGAAAGAAATTGAATGTGACTTTATTGCACACAATACAAATAATGAAGTAACACATGACATGGAACAAGACTAAGTAGACTTATCTGTTGCCGCTCCGCTACTTGTGGCTGGTCGTTCTATGAGCGAACTTTCCATTTGTTTGAGCAAATCTGAAAAGCTGTATGTATATATAGTCATATATATACTTGTCCACTCTCGGATGTTTCGCAACCATTACTTCCTTTCGTTTCTCTGTATCGTTATATTGCTATATCGTTGTATCGTTCATACAGATTTATAAAATTATATGAAACTATTTATATGAAACTAATCCTTTAATCCTTGAAGGTCATGCCTTCAAGGATTAAAGGATTAGTTTCATAAAAACACATTTTCATGTTTCATTCCGAAAGTTTCCCAAAGTTACCATAGCTATCAATGCAGTAAACGTTACGAGGACTAATTGTGTCATAGCAAAATCATCGTTACAACTTTACTAATGAATAACTGTTACCGTTTTATTTTATCAGCTCTATATCTAGGATCCAATTAAAACTTGTTTTAGTTCATATTCCCTTTTCAGGACTCACTAATTAGACAAGTTTTGCTTAGTTTTGCTGCTATTCCAAACCCACACAATCTCGCTTCTGCAGCCACTGGTTATATCACAATACACTGGCTTAGCAATAGAAATGAAACTCAACGAAAAGCAGGTACGGTGACATGTCATAGTCATACCTCGCACTATTCACCTTTCTAGAAACACTAAAACATACATAAAATCATTACATTTATAAGAAATTACATTTACAATAACAAAAGCATCTACTCTAAACACTTGCCGAATTGTTTGAAAAATATTTGTTCCTCTCAGGGTTTCGCTTTGAAAAAAGCCCGTGTAAAATTTTCCTTCCTTGCCTGGCGAGTGAACAAAAATAGAAACTTGAAACTCATTAATACTCTACCATATTTTTCCACGAATATGTTTTCCACGACGTGACAAAGTATAATTCTTTTCCTTGTTTTAAAAATGACTTAATTTTACCGTCGTTGCTGTTAAAACCTTGCAGCAAGGTTTTTAGTTGTTCGAAAATAACATTGAAGTTTTAGTTAATGATTTTTTAATTGTTCCTAGCCATTGCTAAGAGAAACCTTGCGTACTGGTAACTACGACGTAGCAACGCTACACAATACGTAGGCGTGAGCTTTTGTAGCATTGTCGCCTAGACGGCTAAACTTCGGCTACACATTTGCGCTTTCGTAGCAGGTGTGCTACGAAATATTGCTTGCTACGAATAAGCGTAATTGTTCATAGTTGTTGTCACATTGGGGAAGTTCGCAGGTAGATCATTATTATGTTTTATGAAAGCGCTTTAAAACATGTTTTATTTTACTGTTACTAAAAAAAAAGACAAAAAAGGTTCGTTACCGTTACAAGATGCTATTCAAACTAAATCAAAGTTAGTCATGACTCATGTCTACAGAGATAGTATAAGTTAGTATTAGCTAGCAATGTTGCTATTCGTGACATCGTCGATTCCATGACATTGAATGCGTCGTTATCAGGTAGTATACGGTGACAGTAAGTGCATTTGCAGTCGGCATTAATCACTTAGCGCACTCCCTAGAGTTTGCTCTAGCAGGTCAGGGTTAGGTTGTGTAATGTTCAGTGCAACAAAGTTTTTATCGATTGTGGCCACGGGCTTAGCACAGCGGATGTTTCCTACATTTAATTTCTAAGAGAGGAAACATGCAATTTTGCAGCTTCGTATTTTCTGATAAAAGCGCCTTGGATGGAAATTGCGAGTTTTCCTCGCTCCGTCGCTGATTGAAATCTTTTAAAATAGACTGGCGAGAAAAGTAATAAAAGGTGCAGCAGGTAGAAGGCGACGTAATAAGCGCTAAGTGCAGCGCGGCGGGCTGAGATTTTAAGTCTTATTTTAGACCGTTCTGTTTTATGAGCTGCTTTACAAAAAGAAGCTGTTTTACTACGATTTAATAAAATCGTAGCTCATAAGAAAGTGTCTGTATTAGATAAATAAAATACCCAACAACGTCATTTCAGATGATGTTCCTCGCGTTCTTTTGGGAATGAATACAGTTAGAACGCCACTTTTGTCGTGTCGTTCGCATGTGTGACATTCGGACGTGTTTTTTTTTGCCACCGATTTCAAAACGAACGCGATGTGTCATAAAGTTAACAAGTCCATTTAACAAATAGGAAACACGGGACAACATTTTAGTGTTCACATTGCACTAACATTCTAAATGCGTTTGTGACATTAAGTATCCAACAAACGGACACATTCGGGTAAGTGTAGTCTTACTCGTAGTTAACGGCCAAATGAAGAAATGAAACAAATATTAGAGTGTAGTGCAGACATTTTTCCATTTAGCTTATACTCATGTCAGCTCATGTCTTGTACAACTGGGACGGACTCGGACTAGACTCGTTCCATTAGGTAATGTCCACAGAACTCCTTGTCATTTCTAAGTTAGGTCTGGTCTGGTGTAGTGGTTGGGTGTGTGTAAAATCATAAAATTCCGACGACAAAAAAAATCTATAAAATAGTTGAACCTGAATACCAAGTTTCGTCGAGATTCGTTGTGAAATGCGACCTGTACACGAGTACGATACTTAAATAAATATTACACCTTGCAATTTATCCTCGCGGACAAAGAGGCTATTTTATCTCATATTGCGTATATCTTAATATCTTATCTTAAGAAGCTCAATAATCATAACTGAGCGGGGCTTTGTACCGAGTAATAATATTCTATATATAATACAGAAAAGTCCAGGAACTGAGAACAAGAGCTTATTACACCTTATTAAACACTGTGAAAGAATGGCAGTGGCGAACAATAAAAGACCTGACAAACGTAAACAACTATTGTTTGAATATTGTCGAGTACGATCTCAGAGAAATAAAATTACACTGGGGAAATATTGTTGATGTAAAATAAATAAAAAAAAACTAAACTGAAATCGGTTCAGTGGTTCGGGCGCTATGATGCCACAGACAGACAGACAGACAGACAGACAGACAGACAGACAAACAGACACGTCAAACTTATAACACCCCTCTTTTGCGTCGGGGGTTAAAATAACGTTTCACACTCATACTCGTAGCTCGCCACTAGGATAAATTCTGTGTCGGGGATGCCATGGAACATACACAAAGACAAGGACAACTAACACCCAGACCCTGAACAGATATTTAAATTCATCATTCAAACATCTGCCCGATAATAATTCGATCTATTCAGTCTGGATTTCTAAGATTTCCAAAAGCTGTTTTAATCTTTGTAAGGTGGCCTCGACTTGACTATAAATCAGTTCGCTTTCAACAAATCACTGCTATTTATTGAAATCATAATTAACACTTCTATACTAATAATATAACGAGGTAAAACTTTACCTTTTGTGTGTAAATACGTTTGTTGAGGTATATACTCGTATCTAAAACAACTGGTCCTATTTTACAGGTAAATTATTTCACCAGTTTTTTCATTTTATTGTTTTATTTCTATCCCTGAGTGCATTAATTAGCCCAAACCAAGGTATGAAGGCTCAAATATCAGCTAGAAATTAATAATATAAGACAATTAAACAGAGTACTTATACTCGTACCTTATACAGAAATGGGATGCGGATAAGGGCTCATAGTACTTATTATTATGAACAACTTTTACTATGGGACCAACCGGAATTTGCAAACAAGAACATTATTTTACAAAACAAAAAACAAAAACCGACTTCAAGAGACCGACTATTGATAGTTATTCATCTATTTGTCGCGCACGTACCTTATGCAAATTTAAGACTTATATGGTTTTCTCATGGATACCATTATCAGAACTGGACTAAATTGAAATGGGACCAAATGGGAAGCGTCAGCTTTCTAATAAAAAAAGAATCATCAAAATCGATTCACCCAGTCAAAAGTTATGAGGTAACAAACATAAAAAAAAAAATATAAAAAAAAAACATATAGTCGAATTGATAACCTCCTCCTTTTTTGAAGTCGGTTAAAAAGAATCAGCTGTTCCATGCATTTTGTCGAGTGTTCTTGTAATTTTTTTATGGAACTTCTGTTTTTTTTTCGCGAATCTCGGGTATGGGCTCATAGTAAAAGTGGTTCATAATGATGAGTACTATGAGCCCTTTTCGGCTTAGCATACCATTTTTGTATAACCCTGTATATCTACCTACTAGTAGGGCAGTACCTATTAGTAGTCATCATCATCTGCCTACCCTTATCCCACCTACGTGGGGTCGGTACAGTATGTACACTTCTTCCATTCATCTCTATCACTCGTCATATCTGAATACACTCCCTTCTTTTTCATATCATCTTTCACACAGTTCATCCACACTTTCCATTACATTAGTACCTATTACTAGTAGAATAGCTATTTTAAATTATTAATCCTATTACTTACGTAATAAGCAGCTTTTCAATAAGCTGCTTACCTGGCCTTTTCCAACGATAAAAGCAACATAAAAAGAAATATTAATCCTTTCTCAATAGCAAAAAAATCGTTAAAATGTTTATGATAGGAGTAAAAATCCTGAAAAAACATTTTCTTATTAGATCGATTAGCGTCGTTCCTCCAGCTAAATTAGGCCGGCTAATTGCCAATTGTAACGTTAGGCGTTTTGTTTATCGAGAAACAATAACTTCATTGTTTCCGAGACAAAATATTTGAATAAAAATTTACAATAAGTATGTATCGTCAACAAAGAAATGTGCTTTAATTTCTCAGTTTTACGTATTTTTTAGTAAGTTATAAAACTTATCTTTATTACAAAACTATGTTACTACAAGCTTACCTATCCCACTAATATTAGGTATAAATGTGAAAGTTTGGCTGGATGGATGTTTGTTACTCAATATCACGCCAGAACGGCTAAACGGATCTAGATTTATAGTCTTAAATAGCACATAGGCTACTTTTTATCCCGGTAAAATGTTCATGGTTCCCGAAGGATAGATTTGTTTTAATTTTCAAATCAAAAACAAAAAAATAACAAAAGACAATTAAAACTCATGTTAACTTTTTAACCGCGGGTGAAACCGCGGGGCGCAGCTAGTGCCTATATAAAAAGACAAAGTTTTTCGTCCAAGTTACTAATCGAACTAGAATACTGATTTCACGAAAATGAACAATGATAACGCATGCAAGCATAAAATCAATATAGCTCTAGCTCTCAGATCCAATTTGAATTTGTAGACGGCAAAATGCATCAAAGCATTCAAAATGAACATTCCAAAACAGGAAACAAAACAATTCGCAAATCACGTCAACCCTTTGCGACGGGATAATGAAATTTCTGCCAAAGGGTAAGTCCAGTCTAGCTAGCTAGCGGATGTCACAGGCAGATCACGGCACTCCCCTAATTGAGTGCTATAATTGCAATGGAACGGAGCTTTGATGGATTTTCCGGTAGCCGAACAATTAATAAAATGGAACTTTGATTCCACGGACTCGCTGCTGTGCACGTAATGCACTTTGTTTGCCATCGCAAATCGTGGATTGTTATAACTGGATTGAATTGTGTATGGGTGTGTGTTATAAATCACTTGATTACTTAAGCCTTTGTTCTGTTTATCATAGCTTAACAATGTTTATCATTAAATGTCAGAGGCATTCAGGCGGCTTGAAAACTCTGACCGGGCTAGCTCGGCCTGTACGAACTAACTTACTTTTATTACTAGAATGACTAGAAAGAGGATTATATAAACATGGAAGTATGTAAAGCAGAGGGTCGATGAAGTGTGGCGACTGGCGAGGGATGGGAGGGGTTTGTGACGTCACATTAAACATTTAATATTAAAGTTCTAAAATATTTTATTATTATGTGACGAGCTGTGAGCTATAATTTATGGATGGCCAGAGAGGTCTATACCAGTTGGAGTGAGACGGCTGTGGATGATGATGTATGGAAGTTTGTGTGTTTCTGTAGCTTTAAAATTAAAACTTTAATCGATTTTGGAATATTGGAAACCCTTTGTCGAAATAATCTCTTAGGATTATCCATGGCTCGCAAAATAAAAACTTAAAAAAACCGACCCTCAGCTCGAGTTGAGTCCCGGGAAGTTACAGGGGCAGTTATTGGACGATCCTGATGTCACTTTACTTAATCCGACGTTATTGGTTTGCTGCACTCCTTTGACAATAAATTGGTTTTTACTTTATTACGAACCCGTTTTATTAGAAATAGCTGCGATCCTGTTTTTATCCGTCTATATATAAATGACTCTCTTTTTACCATGCGGGTTCTTATGGAAGAAAAAATTAAAGGAGTTGAGCGGAATATTAGAAAATTTAAGAGATTTCGAGTTCAATATTCATAGTTAATGACAGGAAAACGTCTGTCGGGCAGCTAGTATCAAAAAAATCGCATCTAAGACGACACAAATCGCAATACAATACGATAAAATACAAATTACGGAACTGAGATGATATGATCGAGACAATTGAAGCAGGACCCTTTTATTTTTCATATTTTTGTAATTAACGAAAAACTATTGGGAGTACAAATAAGTTCCCGCTGTTTTAAGAAAAATCGCACTACACAAGGTTTTCGTTGAAATTGTTAGATGTAAGACTGCATAAAGTAAGTTTAGTAATTTGGTAACAACAAAGTCTTAAAATATCGTTCACGTTCACGTTCGTTATTTAGCCTGAAAAATTTTTCGTCCGAAACTGTGCATATTAGTGCCAAATAAGTCAAATAAATAATCATTAGCGGGGTGCCGTGTTTTTTCACCGATTTAGAAAAAAGAAAACTGCATTATAAAAAAAAATGAGTGTGTGTACTTATGTACACGCGTTAGAAGTTATACTTTTTTGGCGTATGGAAAAATAAATTATACATACCGACAATTAACCTCAAATCTATAAATGCACTCAAAACAGTTTATTCAAATCAGTTTTATCACTAATATTCAATATATATAGATATACTAATAAATAATAAATCATTAGTAAATACCGTCGTATATGAAATTGATTTAATAAAAACACCAAAATAATATTTATTTATTCACACTGTTTAATTGTACTCTTACGAAACACGTGTTCTAAATATAAAAATACTAGAATATACAACTTGAACATAGTTATCAATTTTCATGCCACCTAGAACTAACTTCATGATGTAGAATTTAGGTGTCGGTGTGCGCGCGCATCGTGCCACCTTGAACTAACTTCATGATGTAGAATTTAGGTGTCGGTGTGCGCGCGCATCGTGCCACCTTGAACTAACTTCATGATGTAGAATTTAGGTGTCGGTGTGCGCGCGCATCGTAAAAAATTCACTCTCATCATTTTTCTCTATCGCGCCAAAAGAAGTATAACTTCAAAAAAGTTTTTAAATGTCCAAATTAATACCTTTCATCTAAAACCCCACATGACCATATTGCACGGCTTTTAAAATTTTAGATCCCCATTTCAGGATTCATTTTTCAGGAAAGGACCTATTTCTCAGTATGTTGTTTTTTTAACGAATTGAAGCGATTAACATCGAACAGGAACGGTCTGAAATTTGGCATGACGCTAGATACTATTATAACTACTATTTCAGACCGCTAGTTTTTTTACTTCCTGAGATAATTGCCTGTGACATATAGACAGACAGACGCACGGGTTTCACCTTAAGGGTTCTTCCCCGAAAGAGGTCCAGAACTCTAAAAATTGCGAAACTAAAGTCAGGTACCCTAAGCGGGCTTAAGTTCCGCCTTAGTGCGATACGAGAACGTCGAAAGTTCAATTAATTCTCTAATAAAAGTAAAAGCTTTCCTGGAAAGAAAATCTTTGATTGCGACAAATTCAATCAACGAGCAATACTTATTGCAGAAGCCTTAATTTCATTTCAATTTACTCGTGCGCCAGCCACTTGAGTTAGCGACCAATCTTTACACCCCACGCTAAAGTAAAAGGTTTGCTGCAAAATATCGAAATAAGTCAACAAACATACCTTGCTATTGTTCAAAATATGTGTAGGTATAATGGAAACAACAAAGCTTAAAAATTTGTACCTAATCTGATGACAATTACCCGGATTTTTTACGCACTCTTTGTTTGGTACTCTGTGTGCCAAACGAGACGCAACCGCGAGCGGTTGCGTGTCTGTAAACTCACCTGATGAAGGTCACCGAATGTGACCGAAACTAGTCGTAGACGTAGACTTCATTTTTACGGGAGTATTCCCGTGTATAATTATAACAAAAATGTGTGAAAACCACGTTATTTTCCATAGTAAAATTACCCGGTTCTTGCCCAACGGAGTTTATAAATTTTTGTACGACTTGTACACTTTCTTTTGTCTCCTCAAAAGCGTCGAAATCAAAGTCAACAAACAAACCTTGTGCAAAATATAATTGAAAAACACCGAAGTCTTACATACTCAGATACTTGAACAATGGTGAAAAACGATAAAGTTTAAAAAGTTGTAAGGACCCTGGCGACCTTTGAATCGAGTCTTTCCTAACGGAGTTTTTAAATACTTGTACAAGTTCTACCGTTTTTTATTGTTGTTAGTTTCTGGAACTGAGAATATAAACACGGCAACTATAAGGGTATGCTAAGGCAAAAAAGGCTCATGGTAAACAACCTTTACTATGAGACCAACCCGAAATTCGCGAAAAAAAAAAACAGCAGTTCCATAGAAAAATATCAATGACACTCGACAAAATGTATGGAACAGCTGATTTTTTTTCGCGAATTTCGAGTTGGACCCATAGTAAAAGTTGTTCATAATTATGAGTACTATGAGCCCTTTTCGGCTTAGCATACCCTTTATGAATAACCCTGTAGTTGATAACGTCCGAACGGAATGATGACTTATAAACTGTACATTGTAGAAAGTTTTCGAAACATTTTGGCCACAGCTTTTTCGTTTTCTTTGTTTTTCCTCTTTTGTCGCTTTTCACAAGTTTTTGTTGCTTTATTTCTTTTGTTATTTAAATATCAAAAGAAAAAGGAAAAATTAAACATCCGTAACAATCCCGTTTTGTGCGGGTTCGTTTCACAGATTCGGCAAAATGCCTGGAAGAGATTTTAAGACCTTTTAAGGAAGCTTTTAAACTCTTAAAAGTAGTGCAACAGCTGGTTTTGCGCTAGTTTTAAGCGCTAGTTTTATCCTTTTATTTGTAATGTTTGGTGTTATCAATACAGGGTTTTACTTATAAATGGAGCTTGAACTTTATCAGTGCTTAAAACTCTCTGTGTCTTGTATTTGCACGTGACATTTTAAGTGATTAAGTTTCAACAGCAGCTTTTTAAGTTACACCCTAAGAATACATATATATATTTAACTGACGGAAGCGTTGCCAACTTTGCGCTACGACCATAGAAACTTGCTCCGACAAAATTAGGGTACTCACGACCCTAATTGACGCTCTTTACGATACATTATGTCATTACCAATAATAAAATTAATGAATAAATACAAGATGATGAGAGAATGAGATGATTATGAGATGACGATGATGTTAAGTTAATACAAGGTAATGTTTTGAAGGGCAACGATTTTTTTAAAAAATAGGTAGGCTTTGCAATTTCCTACTGGCGCGGCAAGTGCTAAGCAATGATGCATTCTACGATGAAGCACGCTTGCCTAGAAGGAATCGATTTCTCGCAGCTTGAAAGCACCTAAATTGAATATTATCGGAAATATCCACTCGGGCAGAGCACTTTACAGTCTAGTGGTTCGCACTCAAGAGTAAAGCTTGGTGCGGTTTTATGTAAATCATGAAACGACGTCGTGGTTTTTGCACTTGGTCGTCCGGTTTGAAAACGGGCCAGAGAGAATGAGTCCATGCATCTGCAAATATGTGACCGGAATAAAAATCGGATAAAAAAACTTAAACTTTAAGATTTTTTTTTTTAGTTAATATCAAGGGCGGCGTCACAAATGAGCTTCTTGTCACATATCTCAATGAATTTCAATACATTAAAACTGCCATTTAATCGATCCATCACATCCTTTGTTTTGTCTGTTGTTTTATTACAACTATTTTGGTTCTACTATAAAAACTGACACATTTTGTTATAATTACCACGAGAGTATTCACACAATATTGTGTCGGATACTCCGAAATTCGGTGATCTTTTCCTTTTTCCGATTCTAATGTTTTTTCTTTTATGTCCGTGTTAGAACGAACGCGCGAACCGGCAGTACATCCTGACCCAGGGACCGCTGCCGCAAACAGTCGACCACTTCTGGTCAATGGTGTGGGAGCAGAACACAAAAGCGATAATCATGCTCAACAAGATCATCGAGAAGAACGAGCTCAAGTGCCACTGGTACTGGCCTCACTCCACCGGCGAGCGACGCCTCATGATACTCCATGAAATCGACATGATGATCGAGCAGACGGAGGAGGTAGACTTCCAATATTACGTCACGAGGTCCTTCAGGTGAGTTCATCATACAAGTAAACAATTAATAAATATCATCGATCATTGATACGGCGAAGAAGATCAATCGAGTCAATTGAGGTTTTTTGTGTCTATATTTGGACAGATGACACGAATAATAGCTCTACCAGACATCCATCACCACACAAAATCACATCGTTTGATTGTTTACGCGACGGCTACTCGCGCCTCTTCTTTTGAATGAAACTTGAAGACTAGGTCGCACTAACTCAAATAAAATTAAATTATATAAATAAATAAACCTTTCACACTCATAGCTCTCCACTAGGATTAATCCTGTGGGGATGCCATGGAACACAAAGACAAGGACAACTAACACCCAGACCCAGAACAGATATTTAAATTAATCTGCCCGGCCGGGAATCGAACCCGGGACCTCTGGCTTATAAGGCGGTTATTTTACCACTGAGCCAAACAGGCCGTCAACCCGCGGCCCCGTATATGTGACTATACTTTCAAGACTGAAGTGATCTTTATGTAACTTGGTACGGAAATACGTATTTAGGGTACTTAGGTTCGATTAAAAAATCTAGAAAATCGCTGGCGCAGCTGCTAGAAATAAGTTTTTCCGTGACCTAAAAAAATGACAAAAAAAAACAAATAGATTCGATCTAGTAATTTTTGACAAGAAAGATAAATAATTGTTCGAGAAGGTTATAGTAGAAATTATAACGTTCCTGAACTGGGTCGTCGTTGCGAATGCCTACTAAGCCTGGCGAACTCTATTATAACAAACATCTATACAGCAGTGAGCTCTATCAAGCGGTGCTCTCCAACACAATACACTTCCAGAAGCAATTTTCATGAACATCAGACAAGTTTGCACTAACAAATAGATCACAAGTCAGGGTCTTCTCAATCACTAGCGCACCGACTCGAACGCCAATTGAGTGTATCATGTAGGTAAGACACTTATCTCCGGTTGTCGTGTTGCGGAGTAATTTATATAATGGGAAAGCAAATTTTCTCAAGATATCCTCATTCAACCGTTGTTGAGCTCAAATGGATAAGTAGTGCGGTAAATAGGTTCCGTCTCCTTCGGAGTGCCCTTAGAAAAATATACCTACCTAGTAGTTACTTGATCGGACGAGGAAAATAAAGATACTTGTTTTTTTTTTCGATTCAAGGATTTTGGACGTACCTAAGCATATTGTAGTGGGACTTTTCTCATTTTGGCATATTGTATAATATTTTTGGAGTTCAGATTTAACAAGTACCTGGGCAAGCAGTTTTTCCGTCTGTAATCGTTGATAATTTCAGAAACTAAAAAGTTAGTGATTTGAAACTAGGCATTGATAATAGTCATCTTTCTTAGTCTTCTATCCTCTTCTTCGTCTCTCTTTTAATATAAAAAATAATTGCTGTTCGTTAGTTTCGCTAAAACTCGAGAACGGCTGGACAGATTGAATTTTTTATTTTTTTGTTTTGATCGCTTTAATACAGTGGCCCAGATCAAGTAGAAAACCAAGATTTAGTGCTGCCTTAGGTACAGATGAACCCAGTGCCATATGGAAAACACTTGCCTAGGACATGGGTACTGATTTTAAGTAGTAAGAATAAAAAACTGATAGCCGTGGTAGCTCAATGGGAGAACAGCCGCTTCGCATTCTTAAAGTGGCGGGTTCAAACCCCGACTCGTACCAATGAGTTCTTTGGAACTTATGTACGAATTTACATACCACTGGCTTTTCGGTGAAGGAAAACATCGAGAGGAAACCTGCATACGTCCGGAGAAGAAATTCAATGGCGTATGTGAATCCACCAACCCGCACTTGGCCAGCGTGGTGGAATACGGCCTAATCACCCTTCGAGGGTAGACCTGTATCCCAGCAGTGGGAGGATTAAAGGTTGCATATGATATGATGAATAAAAAACTTAAACAACATATCAGAAGTGGTTAATAAAAATTAGAAAGAAACATTTCTATACATGCACGATTATTTTTTTGAGGTCGGTAATCGATAGGTACCTACTTTTGTAAAGGGCTGGGCTGGGCACCGACCTCAAATTCGTGTTTACATTCAAAAATCTCTACAAACTCCTGACTTAGCAATCGTCATTCGTCACCTACATTATCGTCACTGATATTGTTATAGGTGTCGAGGTGTTGTCTGGGTCACCGATATTACCGAAATTACTGAGCCTAAAACTTTGAATAATATACAAACTGGGGTACTTTTTTTTGTTAAACATAGACGTTTTTGGTATAAAAGACTCGTTATCGCTTATCACACCTTGATTTTGGCGATCCGAAGGTCAACTATCTTCTATCGAGTATGAGCAAGCTATAAATTAGCTATAAATCTACAAACACACTATCCATTAGCTTAAAGCTCGCCGGTTTGACCGCGGCCTTAAAAACATTGTTCCGTACAACCAAGGCCCTTCAATGACGGAATAAAAAGAGATAATCAAGGAAAAAAAGAACAATATGTAGTAACAAAGTAGGTACCAATAAAGAATATCTATCTACCTATTCCTGATAAACTTCATGGTTCCGCTAATAACGTAGCAATGTGGTCGTGGTAGGGTGACGGACTTGAGGACGCAAGAGATACGGATCATAACGCACTTCCACTACACGACGTGGCCTGACTTCGAGGTGCCGTCGTCTCCGGTCGCGTTCCTGGAGTTCCTGTACAAGGTGCGCGCCTCGGGCGCCCTGGACCAGGCCGGCCCGGCCATCGTGCACTGCAGCGCCGGGATCGGCCGCTCGGGCACCTTCTGCCTCGTCGATACAGTGCTGCTGCTGGTCAGTTATTTCTGTTTACAAGCTTTTATGTAACTCGTCGTCTTAGTATGCATGTTTCTGTAGGGCAAAACTTGGAAACTAAATTAGAAAGACGTCCTGAAGCCCGATTGAGTTGTTGGTATACCTGTAACTCCGAAGATAATGCTATAGAAGCTTTTTTAACAAAACATTATTCATCTTGTTAGTGGTGCCCAGATCTTTTCAATGTAAAGAAAAATCAAAAGATAATAAATAACGTAGAAATAATTTCAATGTTCTGTACAAAATGATGTAACTTTGTTAAACGTTTTCCTTTTTTCTAGGTTTAGCTGCTCCTGCTCCATCTTCGGTTATATAGTCATTTTTCATCACGCGAAATGGTGGCTAGTTGTGGGTCTGTCCGATGGATGTATAAAAAAATAATGTGTTTCGTTTTAGTTATAATATGAGTCCTGTGCCGTGGTAAAGAGGTATTAGTCGCTTCAAGTTCTGGACCATCTCGCCATAGTTATTTGTGAGATGATTATCCGCTTCGTGTTGATTTATTTGGAACGTGTCTGAGATAAACGTAACCCCCGCAGATCGAGAAGGAGGGCCAAGCGGACGTAAACATCCGAGACATCCTGCTAGACATGCGCAAGTACCGAATGGGCTTGATTCAGACTTCGGAACAGTTGCGATTCTCCTATCAGGCGATAATTGAAGGCATCAGGCGTTTAGATCCGGCATATGTAAGATTAACTAATAGTTTAAATTTTCTTTCTTTTTCATTATACCTAGTTCTTTTGGTAGGTCGTTTCTGTAAGAAAACTGAAAGTTTGCGAGAAATCAAGACAAGGCTCATATAATCTCTTTTGAAATTTAATAATTCGACTGATTGAAACGTGATTCGATTTCAGATTCAACATGCCTATCAAAGGCAGGAATGAAATCTTTAATTTGGCGCCTAAAATTGCCGAAAACGAAACCGAAGTTTCGGTCGAACACTAATTTATGTTGTTCAAAGTTAAGCTCTCTTCTCGGCTAAGTTAAGCATTTAAAATTAAATTCATGAGAAGATGAAATTATCTTAACCAATCCTGCGTCATACCGAGCGACAAACATAATATAGATATACTCGTAGTTATAAAGGAAGGTTTCTAGGAAAGCTGAAGGTTGCGCAAGCTGTAAGGGGTAAACAAGAATCTCGCGCGGTAACGGGGTGGCATGCGCAATTCGAGCGCCTGTAGGTTTTCAACGAGTTAGGCTTCGCTGTGCGTGAGCGTAATAAAATTAACTATTTTGTTACGTAGCGAGAGCATTTATTTTATTGGAATTTCGGAGTAAGGTTTATGTTTTTCTACAAATTTTCTTCACCTGGCCGTTTCATTACATGAGGATCAAATCTTCTGAATTTCAAACCACTTCCCGAAATCCGATTGACAAAATTGGCATACCTGTAACTTCGATGACAATGGAATAAAAGCTTGATTTCTTTTTAAATATTGTCAATTTTTTATTTCAATGTTGTTAGTGCCATTATTGTTTGTTCGCGATATTCACTGAGGTTTTTATGCAGGTGCCGCCGGCAATTGAAGACAGTGACTACGCGGCCTTGCCTGAAGAAGAGGAAGCACCGCCGCCGCCGCCGCCGCGCGGCGCGAGCCTCAGCCGGCCCCCCGCGCGCCCGCTGCCCGCCATTCCCACCAGCGCTTCTTTGGGTAACTAATTACAAACTTATCTAGTGCGCTTTGTAACTACTTGCTTACTAACATTATTTGAAAGTACTAAACTTCTTTAACATCACCGTGTTTTTAGGGTAAGTGTATTTCTAATCCAATTCGTTCAATTATCAGTGTGCAGCATAATTTTGACGTAACAATACGTAGCGAGCATTCGATAGAAAAGTGTGCGCCATTTACGCCCCTCAGAATCGCCCCTGACAGGCATAAATGGCGTACACTTATTTTGTTTGGTGTATTTTTACGTTAAAGTGCTAGGCACACAGTTCAATAAGTTGAACCTAAGCGCTTCTTTAGATAACTACTAACTTAGAAATTTTACTAGTGCGCATTGTAACTACTTGCTGACTAACATTATTTGAAGGTCCTGAACTTCTGTCATCATCGTGTTTTTAGGGTAAGTGTACTCGTATTTCTAGTCCAATTAGTTCAACTATCAGTTCATTCAGTTGAACTTATGGGCAGTTGAAGTATGGCAGTATGACTTTCAAAACCTAATTGAAATAGTAATTAGACTCGATCTCGTGATTTTTACCTGTCATTTCTTTTTTTTTACGTCTAGATCCCTTGACCGGATCACTTGGTATTATGTTTGTATAGACTACAACCTATAAACTGGGACTTCTTGAACTACTTAAGGACATAACATTGTTAATTATATCAAACTTAAATTATTTGTGCAATTTGTTGGAACACCCTATAAAAAGATATAGACAATTTTTGTCTTTAACATTTTAACGGGTCCTGTTTCAGTACGATAGGGTGGACACTGTGGGACGAAACTATAACAAAAACTATTAATTAAAAAAAATTAAAACCCCTAACGTCGAAACGGCTGAACCGATGTCAGCTAACAACACTTCCGACTCATCAATCAAAACAAACAAAATCAAAATCGGTTCATTGGTTCAGGAACGACGACGCCACGGCCCGACACAGACACGTCGATCTTATAGCACACCGTTGTTTTCGCGTCGTGGGTCGGGGTTAAAACACATAATTCATATTGACTCAGTGTACACGTGTATTCGCCCACATGCCGTCTCACCTGCTCTGGTAGCAACATCATCATTAGCATGTGAGCTCTCATTACGCGTCTATACTCGCCCACAGGGTTGTTATGAATGCTTAATAATACCCTCTTGTCACCAATTAGCAGCCTATTAGAATAAATATTCATTTGACTAGCGCTATAAGCTCAACCTCGATCGCAAACATCAAAAAGTCACAAAGGAGAAACTTTCTATTTACGTGTCATGGCGTATGTTGACTATGTGGGCAACACTTTGTGCTCCACGCCACAAAGAAATGTTGGAATAATTTGTTATTGAATATAGAAAATAAAATAAGCTTGGAAACGATATAACTGGCAATTTCTATTTTTATTCTTCTGCCTACGATGGAATAAGCAAATGATGAATCAATAAAAATCTCATTTTTTTTCCTGCGACGGATCGGAGAGGATATATAAATGAGCTTAGGCTGAGAACTCGTTGGTTTTATCTCTGACTACTCAAGCGGCGCTTATTAATCTCGACTGAGACTGACTTAATTGACAAATGTCTCTTTTTGAGCTGTATTTTAATATAAGCGCACGCGTAGGATCAAAACATCGTGTAAATAACTTATTACCCATTTTGGGTGACATAGAGTGGGTGGAACGTTAGCAAGCTTTTATATTCTGGCTGGTCTACTGGATTTGGATTCTCTTTAAATAAATTATTGCTAGCTGAAGTGAAAAGCACTTTAGCTCGCGTAGGCTCAAAATAGCTTCCGGAGTTTTGTAGCTTTAAGTGATTGACGGCTGCTGGCAGCGCTGTACGTCGCTGATGATTACTTAACACAACCTTGCTTTTAGCATCAGACGGAGCTGATATTTTAGTCCGGCTGCAAATAATTTCTTCACTTAGTCACTTCATCCTTTCATCCGGGAACTTACCTAAAGTTTAAATCTGGCATAAGCTTGCTGAAGATAAAGAAAGCTGGCGCCTTTTCGTATCGGAGGCCAAGACAGACAGTTGTCGCTGCGCCAACATAACTAGTTAGCTAACTTAGTCTTTTTGATAATTCACTTTGATTTTAAAAACGAAATTCGTTCGAGTAATTGCGGTCGCTTGTTAGACCGAGTTACCGGGCAGACCGGCCTAGAGGACATATATAACATTATGTATTAATACTTTCATTCAAACGTTTCGAGAGTGTCTGTTAGTAACTGAACCGTCTGGTCAAGTTTCTTGTAGCCTCATAGGTTGACACCGACCAATCAATGGAAAGACATAATGCCTAAGATCGAAGGAAAAAGGTACCAATGTTATATTACAACATTACAGGCTTTTATTTTGCTTTATTTGTTCATGCTGCCACTTACCGGTCTTGGGTTTAGCCGAAAATTTGCATACTTGTGTAACTCGGATGACAATGCAATATTACTGTGACGTACTCGTATGGGTGTACCTACATGTACAAGAAAGGGGCGCAACTTTTTTTTTTATTTAAAAATTTTTGACATGCTTTTACATGGTTAAATTGTGTGGTTTCAGGCAACTTGACTTTGCGCGCCGCTGCAGAGTCTTCGGACTCGGAAGATGATACTCCGACCCCGCCGCCGCGTGACTCTTCCTCAGCCGCCTCTTCGATCTCCTCGGCGGAAGAAGACGAGGAGCCACTGCTTAGGTAATTATAAAACAACATGTATAACTATTATACATAATATGTTTTTACAAGCTCCGACGATGTGATGATTAAAACATCGACCTACAGTCGATAGGCTGTAATGAATATTACCAATAAATTGATTATGATTAATGTTGCTTGGAAAACTAACGTGGTAATGGGCAAGTTTGAAGGCTTTATTTGCGATCTAAATTAGCTAAAAATCTGTCTTTGTCATTGCAATTTACAACATAAGGACACCGATACTTAGAAAAACTGGATCTGTCAACTTATAAATGCCTTCAACATTGGGCCCATTGAGTCATTTTCAGACTTCAGACTAAATAAAACGTGAGTATCCCGTGTTAATGTAAGAGAAGTAACGGTAAGTGTTTGTTCCAGCCCGGACGAAGACGTCCCGCTCGCGGAGCTCCGCCGGCGCCGGCAGCGCGAGCTGTCCGCGCGCGTGGCCTCCATGCGCAAGCGCGCCCGTGACGCCGAGCGGTGGCAATCACTGAAGAGGTCGCTTTACACTCCGATAGCCCTCTCTGTCGGATTTCTACTCGCTGGCATCCTAATCTACTCCTACGTTAAGCACTAGGCCGGCCGATGTCTAGCCCTCATCTCATACCATCACACAACCTTGCGGCGCACTCATTCATACAACTGTCACCTGTCACTTTTGAATCTGACAGCGGAGATGGCACTTGTCACTTTTTCAATGTTACTGCGGGGACGTCATTGCCACCTGTCACTTTTGAAGGACACAAAAGAACCATAGTGGTGGTGCCTCCAGCTTTCTTTTGGGGTTAACATAGCACGTACTATGTGTTTTTGTTGCTGTAATACAACACAATTTTGTCGAATCAAACTTTACGTTATAGTCATTCTAATGTAGCGTGAAGTTTTATTCAACAAAATTTTGTTGGAGCGACATAAATGGATAGTAGTGGGTGCTATATTAACCCTTAATTGGCAAAACCTTTGACTTTTCATGTCACCTGTCACTTGCATGACAGTGGGAGCATCACTTGACACCTGTCACCTTTAAATTTGACATGGGGACAGAACGATATCGATTACTAGAAAATAGAGCGCCAGAACCACTAAAGCCTAGGACCTAGGATCTGTTACATAAAAAGCTGTATAATTGTAGCTCTTAACAGAATGGTCATTGCGTTCACGTTATTACCGATCAAAATCTAGTTCGAATAGGCTAGTTGAAACCGATTTGTATTACACGGTCTACTTTGATAAAATATTAACGATTAACACATATACAATGATTTACACAATGAATTTTGCATTTTTATAATATTTTTTTTTTACTATAATGCTCATAGCATTATCATAGAATTATGGCTTTTTGTATAACGTCACAATATAGAACAATCTTTAAGTATATCCTTTTGATAAGGACATAATTAAACATATACAATCTAGTTTAACCTAAAAGTAGATCGCGTCTTCGAGTTTTTTCGTTTTTATAGCTTGTTTTGTAACGTCTAGTTTCTTGTAACTTAACTAGGTGGCGACGTATCAGTAAACAATAATTGCAATTTTGACATATTTCTCAGACTATGACAACTTGGACCGATATTGTTTCCAGATACCACGGCATCTAGTTAAGATAAAGGGAACTAAATGTAATGCCAAGCTGTAGAAACGAAAAACTTATTACATTTCGTTTCACAAATAACTAGAAACATTACTTTCAATCTGAAGTTTGTTTTATATAAATTGACGTTATGCGCTCAAGTCTATAAGTAAATAAGCAAGTCTATAAGCAAATATCACAAATAAATAATTAAAAAATAAATCTTAAAAATCCAAATAAATCTACATCACAAAGATTGAAATTATTTTTTTTTGTCTCGTAGCAATGTGCATTGTTGTTATCGATTCATTTCTTTAAGATATGACATAATCATAAACGGTTTATATTATATATTTTTACATGAAAACCAATTGTGTAGAAACTAGTTTGTATCATGTTTTTTGTACTGTCATTTAGTTTATTTGTTAATCCCCAGATCCGGACTGTCTCCGGTGTAAAATCACACTATTTATTTACAATACACTTATATATTTGGTTGTATTTACTCCTAGTTTTTTATAAAGACTTTCTTAGTTTTAGTTTTAAATTATAATTTATTTTATAATTTTTTAATTTATAATTTTATTTTTATATCAATCCTACCAGAATCAAACATTGTTTATTTTAATGACGTCACGGCTTCGTTGTCTCGTAAAAACTGTGATCGACACGAAAGCTGTACGCATTGTAATGTGTAATTGTAATCCATTTCATACATTTGTCATTTTTATTCTATCAGTCACTGTCGTATGTTGGCGAAACGGTTTTTAGGATAATATGTGTAGACAGGACATTGTTGCCTGCATATTGCATACTATTTAATTCTGCTGTGCAACATATTTTTTCATCAAAACCGTCAAAGATTTGATGAGTTGGATGGTTTATTTCGACTGTCGATCACGACTGGGCCTTGAATTGTTCAAAGTGAATAGTCGGTTTCTATTTGTACCGATTTCGATTTTGATCTGTGGTTACAGAACTTTTGTGACTTACACATTGTCCTGTGAATGTCCTGTGGCGCGATGCGACACAGAAAAGAGGAAAAAGTAGGCGCAAGTAGCCTCGTGGCTGCGTTGTGGCCTCCCTTGTCGCTCGTCTAGCTCGGACACTGGGCCAGCTTTCATATTAGGGATCTTAGTATATTCGACTGCGGGTTAAGGTTTATTTATTATTTTTTCTTAGTTCATATTGTACCTATAATTATAGTTATTCTCTATGATGAATGTCATTGCTTCCGGAAGCGCTTCCTTAGACGCGGTGAAATGCGAAAATATGAATTATATAACCAATCGCATCGTTTGTTATCATATGAAATTCGAGCATATTATATGAATAGTCATATTTTATTTGTTATAGGTAATCAGAACTAAGTTATCGATAAAGGTCTGCATGTTAACCTTTTTAGAGACACGCCAAAAGGGAAGATCTTAAAGTAAATTAACTAAATTCTAAAGTATAATCGTAATGAAACTTAATTACGTAATTTATATATGTGTAGAAGAAATGGCTTAATCATATTATAATGAGATCATTTTCGATGAATTTTATGTAAAAATAACTGATAAGGTAATTTTATTGATTACAACATATACGATTAATCGCTTCGGATGTTTATCGAAATATCTCTACGCGTATAACTTTGGCAGAGAAACATACTCGACTAGGTATTTGTATAGAAATAAAAATATAAAAGAAATATAAATAAAACGCGGAGTACACACCGTAACACGCGCGAACTTCATTTTTATCTCGCGGAATTCACGATGCGGACGGAGCAACGAGTGCTATTCGTACGAACTCATATTATTATGGTTCACTCACACGTATGGGGGAGTCCGAAACCTTACAAACTGGATGTCGGCGACGAAAAAACAAAAGAATTAAAATACGATTTTATTTCAGGTTAAAATCAAAAAAAAGAAGACAACAATCGCGCGAAGACTGAGGTAAAATGTTTGATTATAACCTTTAGGTAGCCGATAGGCATGCCACCAAACGTCAAGGAAGGAAGATCTGCTCGGTTCGGTGTTAGATGTCTGTAACGTGTCGCTTATTTATTAATCGTCTGATAGTAGTGGCTGAAGGAGAGTTGTCGGGAGCGCTTTCCGCGGCCCGGCGCCGCCGCCCTCTCAAGGCGCTGTTTCCACAACTCTTCATACTCGTCGTGCAGTTCGTGTTTGTCGTGCATGGATGTCTATGTACGATATACATGTGTTAAATGTATTTGTGTGTGTATTCATACGGTTTCCATCTATGATGAACTTTGAAACCAGTGGTGGACGGACAATTCCGACGTTGTGTCCGGCGAGTGACAGTTCTTAACTGATTTTGAAGTTTAATCTTTACTCAGTGACCTCATTCTCATCGGAATAGGATGTAAATGTGTCAAGTGTTCGATTATTGACTGTTATTAATGTCTCAGCGATAGACATAAGCAAAGATCGGATACGACATCGTTTGCTCCGGAACTAGGCCGTTGTGCTACGATTTAGAATAGTGAGTGTCAAGTAGTTGGTGTTAACATCACATAGTAGTTATAATACTTGTAGTAGTTATAATAATAATGATAAATTAATTAATGTAACTGTAGCGGCAGACGAAAGAGGCATTGATAGACGTACGTGGAACAAGCTGAGGTCGAGCACTGAAGCCGAGTGTCGTACTCCATCAATGCCTGTCAATGTATATAGAACTTTTCTCGAACATAGCAACAATATTCAAGGAAAAACAACAAAGACAGAATATTCAAACATTCCTTAAATAATGACTGAATATACCAGCATGTTCGAGAAAAGTATTTGTAGTGATTTTATTTGGTGTTAGAAATATATGATAGAATTAAGTTAATGTTTCTATGTATTGAGTAGTCGATTAAATTGTTTTGATTCAGGGATGAGCCCGGAGGGGACATAACTTGATTTGTATAAGTGAATATTCATAACTCTATTACTGTGTAAATGTATAATATAATAAAACCAATTAATATTTGTACACGATGTTGATAAACTTAGGATTGAAACGAGCTTCCTGCTCGGGCCCTTTCGTTGTAGTAAAATAGTCGTAGTAGTAAAATTAACACTTTGACAGCGGAAAACACATACCTTGTGTTTTCCTTTGTGCGACGCGCCAGGCTACACACGCCAGGCGCGAAAAACAACGCGTTTGACTATTAGCCGCACTTAAGGCAAGCGCATGTGATTATGAACCGCAGTCAAAGTGTTAAGCGTCAACAGATCTAAGAATAATGAAATCAATAATTGTGAACTCTGCTAGCCACTAGTTTCCATATTTATACAATGAATTAAAAATGTAATCTATCATTATACGCAAGAATGCTAATTGTATTCATATAGGTAATTAAATTATTTCACACATTTTAATAAATAACTTGTAATTAGTTTGATGGTAAAGGCAACCTAAGACGAGCGAAGGCGCAGTGGGACTGAAACAATTCAAAATAAGAAACGATGCAATGTGCCTCCGGTGTGCCCCTACCAACAAAACTATAAAGTTACACAGTTGTACAATATTATTGTCACACAAGTTTATAGTTACTCTGATCAATTTTTCTCACGAGAAATCCACATCAGCACACTAGAAACACATTAGTATTAACTACCTAATGCCGTGTGCAGACTAAGCAAACGAAAGCGAGCTATCGGTACCGAACGCGAGCGAGTTTGTGTGCAAAATGCACGCAACCGAAAAATTCGCTGGCGTTCGTTCGCCGAACCTCGGTACAAACGAGCGAACGAGCAGGCGATCACCGAACGCGTCGACAACTGCTCATTTGGCGATGCAGTGTCATCAGATTTAGTATTTAATCACTTATTATTAGTACCTATCTCTAATTAATACCTATTTTCTGTGTATTCTTTATGTCGTATCAATAAAGTGTTGTATTGTGATTTGTTTTTTTTTTGTAAGTAGGTATACCTATACTAAATAAACAACAAAAACCATACCCAATAATTCGTGCAAAATCTCGTCAAGTCAGTCCAGCTTAACCATTAAAATCTGTTAGCACCAATATTTGTACCCAAGATGTACTTACTAGGTTCGACTCGATGGACGAAATACCTACTATAATTCCTTACTCCGTTGAAGAATTATTTTGTTTTTACTTTCCATCTATACTAGAATACAAGTTGGAATTGCAAAGGCAATTGCAAGTTAATTTAAAAAAACCGAGAGGCGATCAGTGCTCTAACTATAGAGTCTCAACAAGGACGGGTCGATGTTGAAATTAAATGAAGAACAAGCTGTAGGTATGTGAAATATTAAAGAAATATTTTTTATTTTATTTAAAAGGCCCATTTATGCCATTATTAATGAAATATGACATCGTTTAAATGTCCACCGTGGCTTCGAACGGTGGCATCCGAGAGGTGCAATTTTCAATTACTCTATCTACTGCATAGATCCGACTGAATCTGAGCGATGGCCTGCGTTATGTTAACTTTCAGGGCATCGATTGATTGCGGTTTATTGGCATAGACCTGCGACTTGAGAAAACCATACAAGAAAAAGTCTAGCGGGGTCAAATCGCACGATCTTGGTGAGTCGACTCTGAAGGGCCACCGCGTCTGAGGTAAAATGGACGTAATGCGCGCAACGATTGCACTAACGAACACTCATTTTGATAATAAAGTTTTACCATTTGGACGTGCTGCTCAATCGTGTAACTTGCCATGGTGATTTGGCATCAGTAACTGAAGAAGTAACAACGCATTTGACAGATACCGCCAAAACAATACGGCCGCCACAAACTGTCAACATCGACCCGCCCTATTTGAAAGACCCTATTAATAGTAGGTTACGATCTGATACACAAATATTTAGATACTATCTTCTCCCTTGATTGACCTTGACTCAATTTACTGCGTTCCGTTCAAACGATCTTTAATGCTTATTTATTTTATAGTAACAGGTAGTACAACAGGTCTAAACATAAAACTAAGGAGTTGACCATTGGAAAAAGATCACTTTAGTTGACCAATGAATACATAGGTATACCCTATTTGCATATGACGGATCAAACCTTAATTCGTAACCACAGCATAATCTCTTGACAATACCAAAGACCTGGCAATAGGGATTTTCTTCAGGAAATTCCTTACAACTATTAAAAAACCTATCGTGAACGGATAACTTGCAGTCATATGTTAAATAAAAGATTATTACTAAATATACGCTGTAAAAGGTTAAGTACATATGTGATATATAAAACAATAATCTTCCAATAATAGTTTTACGTTTTTCGTAAAAAGTTTTTGTGACAACGGCGATGTTTCAGCCGCCCAAGGGGCAGACCTTGACGCGCAGCCATCTAGCTCGCTCAATTTTTAAAGTTATAATATCACCGATTAAGGGTATGAAAAACTGAATAACATCACAATTCATTCAGTGATTACCTTTTATCAATTTCATAGTCTAAGGGTAGACATTATAATATATGAATAACTAGCTGAACCCGGCGGTATCACCCGCAGTTTTTTTTTTACTTTTAATAATTACCTTACCTGGCTATAACTCTAGAACGGCTCGACCGATTTGAATATTATTTTTTTTGTTTTGTTTGCTCAAATTCAGGGAAGATTTAAAAGTAAAAACAAAAAAAAAAACAAGCGGGAGCAGCTAGTAATGACATACCTACTTAAAAAACACAATATCATAATTTTATTGAAAAAAATATTTTATTAAAACACTCAGACAAAAAGCTTCTAGGGCTCCGAAAGTAAAAATGTATTGCATTGAACTGTGTACAATGTTGGAATAAATTAGTGTAAAGTCTCAACAGCCTATCCTAGCGGACATACAATGTGGTATTTGTCATAAACAATGGGCAATTTTTTAGAACCAAAAAATTAATTAAACATTTTTTAAACAATAAAAGCTAAGCAAGCTAACAAACAAAACAGGTATTTATTCAAACTGATTTAACCATGACATCTTTCCAGTCACGCCTAAACCAAGTCGCCTTGCTCGTCGCAAAATTACAAAAAGGCACCCCTCACGCGGGGCTTGTGTGTGCAGGGTGTATAGGTACTTCAAAGCTTTTCAGTTAGATGTCGCTTTTGTATAATTTTTATCAAAAAATGTTCGACGTTATTCTTTAAATTGACGTAACTTTTTTATTTGTGAACCAATTGAAATAAAACAAACACTACAAACACTAAAAGTTAAGTGATATAAGTCTTACCACAATACATTAGTGAAAGGTACCTCAATCGGTTAAGCCGTTTCTGTGATTAGCGCGAACAAACGCACAGTTACTCATAAATCTTCCATGTACAGAGACCGCTTACGTTTTTATTATAGGTATGTATATACCTATAGATTTAGAAGATAATTTTATTAGAAAGTCTTTGTACGTACCTACACAAACTTTGTGGTAGGTAAAATTGCCATATTATGTTTATTTTCATAAAAATATATTTGGGAAAAAGTTTCTACGCATTTTTTTAGAAAATTCAAAACAATTTTTAATATAGGTAGTTTATTTATATTTAACTAAAGTATGTAGGTACCATTTTGTTCGATAACTTTTTGCCATCTTGTAGGTAGGGACATGATCCCATTGCTATAGAAATTTTGGGACTTCTGATCAAAATACCGCGACAAATGGTTTTGGCAGTCCTCTCGTGATGTTAACCTGACACTGCCTAAAGAATTCTGAAGAGACCGAAACAGGTGGAAATCTGAAGGTGCAAGTTCAGGACTATACGGCGGATGCATTAACACCCCCCAGCCAAACTATCTTAATTTTTGCTAAATGGCCAAAGATATGTGAGGTCTAGCGTTATCACGATGAAAAATCACACCCCTTCTGTTGATTAATTCCGGCCGCTTTTTCTTAACTTCTTGCTTTAATCTCATCAGTTGTTCGCAGTAGAGTTCAGAATCGATGGTCCTGCCTGGTGGTAACAGCTCATAATGAATAATGCCCTTCCAATCCCACCACACACACAGCATCACCTAATTATGATAGGCCGCAGCCGATGGATCCAAAAGAAAAACCAAATTGACTTAAACTCTATTTAATGTATAAAATTATAATCTATAGCTACATTTCGCTAGGTAAATGTGCGATTGCACCCGATTTTAGGAATACAATGAATTGAACAATCGGTAGAATTAATACAGTGATAAACTCTTGGACTCGAGGGCTTCATCGGAAGGTATGTTTTATGGAGAATCGGTTGCAACACCCTTGGTTTGAAGCGGTGACTCGGTGACCTGTGTGGTCAGCGGCTCGTGGAATCGGCCCGACGTAACAACCTTGTTGCGAGTTAACCCGGGTTTCGCCACAGTCTGTGAAGCCTGACCGGCCTTTGTCCACGACCTTTTTCGCACGTTCTTGTCGTACCTACGAGTACGTGATTCACTTTTCATCACCAGTTATCAGCTTCTTCAAAAATGGTTCATTCGGTTTCATTACGTCGTAATAAAGAATCACAAATGAGTACACGGTTCATTAGGTTTCTTTCAGTGAGTTCGTGAGGAACCCAAATATCGAGCTTTTTTGTGTATCCAATTTTTTTCAAATGCGCCAATACTGTTTTGTAGTCAATTCCCAGTTCTTCAGCTACGTCGTCGTAACTACTGCTAAGCCGATCTTGCTCCACTTTTTAAAAAATGGCATTCATTTTATCCGTAATAGGGCGACCAGAGCGACGTGCATCTTTGACATCAAAATTTCCGGATTGAAAACGCTTAAACCAAATTTGTGCTACTCTCACAAATACTGCACTAGGTCCATAAACATCGCAAATTTTTTTCGCGGCTTGCGTTGCAATTTTATCTTTTTAAACGGTTTTATTTAGCTCACCCCGTTTGTTTTTTTTTTTATTTATTATTCTTTCTTGGGTCAAATTTAGTCATTCAAATTTCACCCTCTTCCTGTCAACCGATTAATCTGAAATTTTGTATACACTTTGGATTTTGGTGACAATACAATTATGTTTATTCATTATCATTATAAATTCAAGATGGCCGCCGCTACAAAATGGCGGATAACGTAGGTTT
This sequence comes from Alcis repandata, assembly GCA_949125135.1. Taxonomy (NCBI): domain Eukaryota; kingdom Metazoa; phylum Arthropoda; class Insecta; order Lepidoptera; family Geometridae; genus Alcis; species Alcis repandata. Next base: position 8,201,394 of record OX421221.1, on the reverse strand, counting down.
TATCAATCCCATCAATATGGGTATCAAATGAAAGGGCTCAACAAGCAGAATACAATATACTATAAAAAATTGAAATTCAAGATGGCGGCCGCTACAAAATGGCGGATAACGTAGGTTTTATCGATCCCATCAATATGGGTATCAAAATACAATATACTATAAAAAATTGAAATACAAGATGGCGGCCGCTACAAAATGGCGGATAACGTAGGTTTTATCGATCCCATCAATATGGGTATCAAATGAAAGTGCTCAACCAGTATAATACAATGTACTATATAAAATAAAAACTAAAAACTAGAAAATAAAAACAGGTAAAAAAATATTTTAAGTTAAACGGTTTTATAAAACAATAAAAAAATAAAAACAAAATGTACTAAAAACCAAAAAATAATAAAATAGATACAGTCGTGGGAATTATAAACATATGCATAGACTAGACTAAAATAAAACCGTGGGGCACGTCCCACGGTTTTCTTGCCTATTTTTTTTGTAGTAAAATTTTAAACTGTATCGAATTTCTTCATTAGATTCACTCATCTTGATAGTACGAAAAACAAATGAAAATCACACATTTTCCTAATTTGAATTTGGAATTATGTTCTTTAAAATTTAAACTTTCAACGATACCAAAACCAGCCAGATACAAATAGTATAGCCAAAGAGATTTTATTACAAGTTCATACATACTATAATGCGAAAAGACTTTTTCCCCAACCTAATATATTGCATTGATAATTTGTATTTATTGTCCACCAATCTAATATAATAAATACCTACTTACTATTTGGAAATCAGATAGTAAGTAGTAGTAAGTAAATGAAGCGATTTTACTCGTATTAAAAAATTGTTCGTGATTCTTTAATAGGTGGCGTAAACTGTCGTAGTAAAGCATTTTCTTCTAGTATGTTCTGTCAAATCGATTAGGTATGGTCAATTGGTCACCTTTTATCAATTCCCCAGTTTAAGGCTAAATGGGACTAAACTATAATGGGGTTAAAGTCAAACTACTATTTATTTAGAAAATTTTAATGATGAAGAGACACAGTCATGTGGATAACAATAGATAATTTTACGTAAACACCGAGAAGTTCACAAAAAGTATTATAGTTTACATCTACACATTTAGAATACATAGAATGAATTCAAAGAAAAAAAATACAGTAGACAATTTTAAATAACAAGTGTGAACTAAAAATATTTTTAACCCGAAATGGAAATTTGATCAAAATTAAAACAAATTAGGCTTTCATAAATTAGACCGAACAAAGTAGGTATAAGAAAAGTATAGAATAGATTTTAGCTGTCATGTCAGATGAGCATATTTTGCTGGACAGAGGGACACCAGACCGCATCCACTGAACTATTCTAAACCTATTTTTGAAACACTTTTCAAAATTTTATGTTAATTTCTCAATTCAAGTAAATTTCTAGTAATTTTTTTTTATAAAATTCGTCATTCCTAAACATTTTAGTTTCAATTTCTTTTTAATGTCCTTGGCATCTTAAACTAGTCCAAAACTTGGCCTATAAATTCCTCGATGTTATCCTATTAAACTCTTTAGAGTTCACACTAGGTAATTTCAATTCAACATATAATATCCCGGTCAAGTTAGCTCAAAAAATAGGGGTAGGTTATAATAATACGTATAGAGCTGAAAATGTCATTCATGATGATTAGATTAGATGTCGGATCGATGGGGACTTTTCACATTTCGTGTATTATGGTGTTCCGAACATTCGTAGAAATTTTCAATTTTGTGCGAATTATTGTAACCTTACCCATATTTTTTGGGCTAATTTAACCGGGCTATAAAACCCGATATCCTCACATCCATCAAAGCTGAGCAGAGTAGCAACGACGTAACATAGCGATCAATTTTGTGCGAGTCTATTGGTCAACATCCCGCTGCTCCACTTAGCGTTTATGAATGAACCTTTTATCATTGAGCCAGCTAAAGAGCACGCTAGATTTACAATCTTTCTTGCAATTTGATACTGAACAAAAATGCATACAATTTCTGTATGTGCTTAATTTTATCATCAAACAGACCTACAAAATAATCAAAAGTCTAACGAGTAGCAATACCTGTGGTTTTTGCTCTTGCCGATATACAAGTCTTTTTTTAGTTTCCCTCTCCACGATGCAGTCTTTTTCACACGCGTAGAAAATTTACCTAAGTAAATTAGATAGTACAAAAACTTTATATTTTCTTTCCCCAACCATCTTGCAAAGAAAAAACTTTCGTGCCCGTCTTAGAAACAGAGAGAAAGTAGGTATATTTCGTAAAAGTGAGAGGTTTGAAATAGAATTAATTGAAATGGTAGAGTGTTTCAGTTAAGTGACGTTACTATAATGTTAATTATGTAAGTGGTGATAAAGATCTACAGTGTAACACAGAAGACATCTATTGACACCAATACCTACCGGCTCGAAAGATACATTTGTGAGCTGTCGGGCAAGGTGGTTTAAGTCCAGATTTACTTAATTCATGGCAGGAACTAGTAAACGACCTCACCCAGTTCAGTAGGCAACACTTACAACTAACACATGGGATAATTATAGACGACACATAAATAAGGGAAAGGTGTGGAGACGTCGACGTGTGGGGTACGTCCGGTTGACCTGAAATTAAATAAAGAATGTTTAACGACATAGTAGATTGTATTTAATCTGCGTTATGCTCTGGATTTTAAAAGACCCTCATAGCCCGTAATCATTACGAAAGAGAGTACAATAACGAACTGATTGATTCTGTACATATTTGTTTTGGTAATTGTGTTGGTTTTGTGCATTGATAAAAATAATTGTATTATTATGAGCATTTACAAAATAACAGCGTATACTTACCGTCTAATTTTTTAATCAGGACAGTTTGCCGATGTGGGAGTAGGTTTCCCCGGTTTCTGGATCTCCGGGTACATTTCTTCCCACCTCTTAATCATCTCCTCAGGGGCGTTTTTATACTGAAGGTATTTTACAACGCGCCACGTACCAAGCGATTCGAAGAACTGTAAATGAATTGTCAGTTATGAACAATGCCGGCCTTAGGGTGTAGCGCCAAAGCACGGGTTTCTCTAGGTGTTAAGGTACCTGCAGGAGCGTATTCCCGTAATGGTTGCGCAGGTGTTCGTGCAGGAACAGCAGGTGGCGCATCATCCACACCCTCGAGACAGGGTTAATGTTCATCAAGTCATAAAACGGGTCCATGACGAGTCGCTGAATTAGCATCGCTCTCTGGATCACATAATGAGAGTCATAATCGGCGAAAATGTTCGCCCGATGACGTTCTGGATCTTCGTAGGGCTCGTCAGGTTCATTTATGTCCCTGTAAGGCGCTTTACGCTTCTGGCCTGCACACATTTTTCTACTTTCTTCCGGAGCTGCTGATGTATGATGGATTGATCTGAGAAAACAATGAGACACTGTCAATTAAATTATGTAACGATGTGAAATTGAATGTACCTACGGGTTATTTATTTATTTACAAAAAATAACTCGAGATAACCAGCCAACACCACTAAAACCACTGAAGGCAAATTCGAATTATCTTATTTTCGAGACACTCGGATACAGCAATGGCGATCAACGAAGATCGCCAGAACAGGCTGCGCGCGCCGACCATAGTGCCCGGGACGACGGTTCGTACCACTAAACGACCACGACCGCAGCTAAAAGTCAGCTGATGGAGCGCCATAAGCAACGAGATAAATCAAAACAGAAATTTTGTTTCAGACAACTAGATTATCATTTCACAAGGTTACCACTTCATAAAATGCCCAATTGAAATAAGATTTATACGAACGCCATCTTTGTCTGTTGTGCGCATGTGTATGACCTACCTAATTGAAAACGTCATCTTTGTTTGTTGTGCGCATGTGTAGTACCTGCCTTATTACAAACGCCATCTTTGTTTGTTGTGCGCATGGGTAGTACCTACCCAATTACTAACGCCATCTTTGTTAGTTGTGCGCATGTGAAGGAATTACTGACGTCATCTTTGTGTGTTGTGCGCATGTGTAGGAATTACTGACACCATTTTTGTTAGTTGTGCGCATGTGTAAGACTGACGCCATCTTTGTTTGTTGTGCGCATGTGTAAGACTGACGCCATCTTTGTTTGTTGTTCACATGTGTAGGAATTACTGACGCCATTTTTGTTAGTTGTGCGTATGTGTAAGAATTACTGACGCCATCTTTGTTTGTTGTGCGCATGTGTAGGAATTACTGACGTCATCTTAATTTGCTTTGCGCATGTCAGTAATTTTCTCACCTACATCAAAATCAATATGAAATATCGTTTATTTCCGTAATTTTCCCTTTCTACTTACTTTGGTCAGCCCTGCTTATGACAAAGCAGTTATGGACGTTCTCTCACAATCCCTCACAAATACATTTTTAATTGCAGCTCTATTCTATTTTTGTTTTTGGAAAAAATGTACCATAATGGTGTGAACTATTTGTTAGTTCCATTATTGTTCCATATTCCAATATGGGGATGGTATCAAAATCTGACGAATAATTTCGAAAAACATGGACTAGTGTGTTCGTATAAAGGCACCCGGCTCAATATAGGTCCATATGTCTTGAGTTCAATTGTACAAAATTTCAACAAAATTATAATTATTATTTTATTTCTCATTATTTGTCCACAATAGATCCTCCAAGGTAGTAGGGCTATCCTTCCCAGACTTAAAAAAACATCAAACTATTTTTAGACAAAGACCGAACAAAGGAATTCTTACAAATCATTACCCCATAGACAAAAAACGAAAATATATGAACGAGGATACTAAAGATCAAGAAATGAGTTGAGAATGTGTATTAATGTGATGTGTTTGTGTAAGATTAACTCACCAAATAGAGATTTAGATGGCGGGATCGGCAGCGCGCGTCCGTGGCGCCGAGAGCTGCGAGCAGGAGTGCCGCGTTGGCCGGGCTCAGCTACGACGAACGGGGGATGCACAATCCAGGGGAGGCTGCGCGCGCATCTACTCACACCTTTTCTTGACCTGGTTCTGCTAAGGGATGCTATCAATAGAACACGCACTATCGATTACGGGATGTCTGCTTTGATGCGGTATCCATGAATATACCGTACCCAAAGGGTAAAAAGTAACAGGGTCCTATTACTAAGACTCCGCTGTCCGTCCGTTGCCGCTGTAACAACAAATATCTACTAAAAAACAGAGTAAATAAATATTTAAGGGGGTTCCCATATACCAAACGTGTTTTCTTGCCGTTTTTATAGATAATAATACGGAACCCTTCGCGCGCGAGTTTGACTCGCATTTGGCCGGTTTTTTTGTAAGCGGCCACTGAAACAGTTACTATTATTTGATGGGCCTACACCACAGCATAAAAAAGGTATAACTCCAAGTCATGGTGGGGCTGAGATTCACTTTGAAGTTTCGTAGATATGTTGATTTTTATCATCGATATAATTCGAGGCGGACCACCTAGGGCTTTCCCCCCGAGCCTTCACTAGAGTGACCAAAGTGCATAGGTTGCACGACTTGTTGGTCAACTGATGAAACTGAAGCGGCTTGCGATGTGGTAGTAGAGGCACTACAGCTGAAGGTTGAAGGCAGCAGCGGGAAGGAGCATTAGATGGAGCTGCAGCATATGAGAAGTGACGGCATAACGATGCGCCATTCTTCCTATCTTCTGTGGCCGATGTGAGAAGCAGTGAGTCTGGCCGTGGCTGTTATAACCAGTGATTGGCTCCCAGTGGAGTTCGTTGAAGATTGCGTTGGCCTGAAACCACTGTGGGAGGTACTTTCCGGTGTGTCTCTTTGCTGAAGTGGTGTAGGGCCGCTGTGTTCAATTCTTTGTGGGTCTCATCGATCTCATCTCATAGAAGGCGCATTCGCAGAAGGAAAAAGCAAGTAAACCGGACGATAACGTGGGATTCTCAGCATCGCAAGATGAGGGGCGAGATTATTGACGGTGTTGAGAAATGCGATGGTACAATCCCGACGCAAAAATATGGTCTCAAAGCTCATCGGAGCATTTCCCAAAGAACAAGTGAAATCATGCAAAGAAAACCTATGTCTAAGCAAAAGGAATCCAGCTTGATGGTAAGCTTGGGATCGTAAACAATTCTAGCGAGATATCGTGGCAGAGAGTCGAGCTTCAAGCTGATATTTTGGTGCTCCATTGCAAAGGTATAAGCTTGGCCATAATACTCCATGGCTACACTAAACTTGTACTAAGACACGGGGAAGAAGAGAGCATCGTATCCGTATCCGTGTACCACTCTGGCTGTCTCTTGCTATTTTTATAATTTTTGTGGCAATAATTCTTCATCAACTCCAATACAATGAAATCACAAACATCGTAAAGCACATAAGAGAACGCACAAATGGCAAACTTATGGCTAAGAACGATATCTCATATCGCAAATCGATGTCGCCAAAAGTGTGTTATCGATGCTGTAAACTACGTTGGGTTCCTGGTGGGGCTTGTTTGGGGACCGCATTGAAGTGGCCCGCTGCCAGCTGCGAGAGGCACATATATTTCTCGCGCGCTCGTGTGGTCTAGGATTGCTAGTCGCGTGGGACTCTTCGTGGGTCTTCAGGGAGCCCCCTTTAAGGTGACGCGGACGTGGTGGAGCTGCGGGGAACATGAGTACGATGTAACGCTACACCACTCGGAGACTGCTTTTCTTTTGTTGCAAAAACAGGTTGCGGACCACTTACCTTGCCCGTCACGCATAGGGATCAAGAGTGTCCAGACACGCATGCTTTCTAGCACCGCTTTCCAGATTGGTCCCAGTGCACGGTGATCTCGCGTCTGAAGAAGAGCGGACAAAATTACGTAATTCCTAATTAACCGGTATTAGCCGTGTAAATAATATTTAAAATCATAAATATGGATAAAACGCAATTACTTATTCATAATATATTATATTTTCATTTGTATATTATATTTTATAGACCTCAATATTCTCAAATATTTACAAAAAGTGGGTATTTCATTGACTTTGCACAAACTAAAACTAACATGAATTTACTATGTATTAAAAATTAATAAACTAAGTAATACACTTATGACTAGCTGTAAAAAGCCTTAGAAAATTAAGTTACAGACTTCATGTAATTTAACGCTAACTACCTACGAAAATAAATTAATAAATAATTATTATAATACGCTAAAAAAAATATAAAATCTCGCTATAAAAAATCGTTAAATGACCTAAACTATAAGTAAATTTAACACCACACGTAAAAACAGACTCATTTTTTTCAGGAAAAGTTACTAAAGACTCATTTAGAATGTCAGAATTGATTATAAGCCTATTGATCACTACCCGTATTTGCGAGTTCTCGTGTCGGTTCATGAATGTAATCGTGCTTACAAAAAGTCTTGAAATATTATCCGTATAGCACTTCTTGCTAGCATTTTACACATTTTGGTATTGTTACAAAGTATTACAGTCGGTTTTCCTATTAAAAGAGCCGTTAATCGCCAAATATTGAGTCTTAGTCGGTTTATCTTCTACAAAAAGTGATGAAACCCTTATGCGCACTTATGTTATTCTGTGAACCGGTATAAGACATGTCAAAATATTAACTAAACTATTTACAGCTGACTCATAAACCTGGGATAATTTAGCCAAGCATTTACGTTTTGAACGGTCACTAAGTTGACAAAAATCTTTCTTCGATCACCCGATGCTGCGTGACGTATTTAGCACAACCGGTACTCTCGTAGCTTGTCGTACAATTTTCAATATTTTTTACTAATACAAATTAAACTGTCGCCATACAATCTTCTTACTCCAACATACGATTGAAATTCGTTCATATATATGTGATGTTTTCTAAAAAACATTTGAACTTTTACACAAATAATAAACACGTAAACCTAAAGCGCTTATATCAATGTTTTCGACGGTGTCGAAGCTCGCTTGTAAGGTTGTTCATATCGGTTGATGCTTCTCTGTTGTGCTCCTATTAGCTTTAGCCCAAATCTCAAAGAAATTTAATTTTCAGAAACAGCAATTGATTAATTTGTCTGAAAATAATAACTTTAATTTATTCAACGGTTTCGTAGACTGTTCTACGCCAGTAGCTACGACAGCAAAATGACCCTATAACTTCCAGAGGGGCAACTTAAGCCAGATCAGTTTTAAAATTTTGAAAATATACTATTAGAGCTTCTCTTTGTATATAGTGTAAATGCCGGCTGGTGCCCGCTAGTCTTTGTAAGTCTAAGTTTAATCGAAATAGGAATAAAATTATTTTCAAATAATATGTGCGGCGTAGCACGTCAATATTGCAATTATGAAACAAAATATCTGCGTAATAATTATATAATATAATCAAATACATACCTCATTCTTAGAATTGCAACATCACAAACACTTGAAACAAACAATTGAACTCTTAAAATTGGTTTAGCCAAATACCACAGGAATAAGTCACTGATAACGATAAGTTGCAACAATCCACATACACTCACTTCAAAGGTAAAAAAAAAAGATAATTGAATAGGATTGTCAAACTATTTACATTTATGGGTAGTTTGTTTATCGGACTGCCTGGTTATCATCCTTTTTGTGCGATTTTCGAGGTTGTGTTTTTTTAATTTTGTCCTATGAACGGAACCACCGTGCAGTGGTGAACTGAACTATGTGCCTGTTGTTCCGACACATCATCATCAAGTTAGGTGGAGTGCAGGCTCTTCGGGATAAAGTCGAAAAAATCAAGCACTGTAAGGGCTACGGCAGAATTCGAAAGCGTACCGATGGCCCTGACCCTTCTAGCTTTCTGGCCAGTCCCACATAACTACCCTGCCCACTTCGGGTTCATTGGTTTCCATGAAGGGTTTCCTCTAGGTAATAAGTATAAGCATTTACGATTGAATGTTGAATGTTTAGCTGAAGTGAAAATGGGCTGGCTGGCCATATCTGTAGGAGAACCGACAACCGTTGGGGTAGACGGGTTCTACAGTGGAGACCACGGATCGGCAAACGTAGAGTAGGGCGCCCTGCGGCCAGGTGGAGCGACGACCTGTGTAAGGTGGCAGGTAGTAAGTGGTAAGAAGTAAGGCAGAAGATCGTGCCTTGTGGCGTTCTTTAGGAGACACCTATGTCCAGCAGTGGACAAAAATCCGATAGGCTGATGATGATGATGATGATGACTTACGATTGGCCGGTTTAAAACTCATTGCACTAGCATTGACTTGTTCCAAAACTCACTTCTTTACATTTTAAAAATCCTACCTACTTTGCTCAATTTGCCTACTCCACGCTTAGTTGATTCGTGGAAGTGGCGCGCGCACTTCTATTGCGCGCGCAATTTTGCTAACGATTTGTCTTCATTACCCACGTACTTAGTGTTGAAAATTATTGCATGGAAACAAAGTTATTTATAAAACACGTCGGGAGTTTAAGTTAAGTTTAAGTTACAGTACTCACATAAAGCCCGGAAAAGTGCATTAAAGGTACGTACCGTATATCAGTGATTTTCAAGTAGGTAACTATAACATCATACATGACAAAGGCCTTTGTTCAAAATGGCGCTGGTCCAGTATGTGCATAATATAGACCATCGCTGGCCGCACTATAAGTGTTGTTTTTACTCAACACCAAGGTGTTTAGACATTTTAATATTGATTTCATGAGGAACAAAGAACAAACTGTTGTATTCTCAGTTTCCAAGATAGTTGAGAAAATAATTACTCACGTGATTTTTTCAGACAATGCAGTTGGAATACTACTATTTGGTGTTCGAAGAAGATGCGGATCGCTGCCCCAGGGAGCTGTGGGAGTCGATCCTGAGACGACTGTGCATCGTCTTCTCAGTGTATGGCTTCTCAAAGACGACCAGCGACATACACGAGCTGCACGCCATCTGCGAGGACAACAAACGACTCGCTCTATATGAGGGCCTGCCGGATAATGTCAAGACTAAGCTGAGGCAAAAGAGAAAATACATCACCGATCTAAAAGGATTCACAAGGTTCTTGATGCCGGTGCTGCTGCGAGAGGACGGTCTCTCCATCAAGGACAACACCACAGCTCTGTTCGATGTGGACGACGACGACTGAATCATCTCACGCCTGAAACTAAAATATTCCAACTTTATTTTCGGAAATGGAATGGTAAAACGGTTATCTCATAGGGAACTTGACTATGTACTCGTATTTTCTTATTAAGTGTAAATATCAGGTGTTTTTAAAGATTCGAAAGTGTCCAAATTGAGATACCCTTTATATGCTCGTAGGTATTGTAAGTAGATGTAGAATGTTTTGTAATGATATGTGATAATACTTGTCTAATAGACCTACCTAGGTGAAACCTTTAAATTGGCTACGGCACGAATCTTCTTTTGCTCGCTAAAGCCGTAGCGAATTGTCTAATGTTGTGAATATAGTTACAATGAGTGGGTATTTTATAAATACTTAGTGAAACAGTGGAACTTTTTGAAACTGCAATTGTTTTCAAGCAATTTTAATATAGATTTGTTCTGTTTTGGCGAAAGAGATACCTACTCAAAAAAAAGCCATATGAAAATAATGAAATTAATATGTATAAAAATTAATAAGAAAGCTGCCACTGAATGAAATAAATTTGTATTCTTTTAACTTTTTAAATGATAATATCTGTATAGCTGGAAACTCAGCTGCTTCGCTCTTGTCGGTTGAGAGGCTAATGGTTTCCAGCTTTTGACTTCCTTGTACGACACGACGTGTAATATAATTGATTGCATAGTAATGCTCAAACACCTGCCTAGCTTTTTAAGATGCTTTAGTAGAAATTGTCGTGTCAAGTTGGCCAAACATTTGTCAGTACATGCAAGTACATATGTGTGCCGGAGATTAATTATGATACATGCATGTCTCTACCAAGTTCTACCTATCATATGAAATAGGCAGTCAGAATTAAAAACGGCTGCATAGAGCCATGTTACACCAATTTCTTGGTTAGCCGTGTTGGTTAGTTTTGTCACCTAAATAGACGATAATTCTGTAGAAAGTAATTCTGTACACGATTAATTCTATATCTCACTGACAGATTTAAAAAGCCTTATTCGGATTACGCAATTTTAGTAGTGTTCAAGTTCGCTTATCCTACCTATTTTAATAAACGATGATGTAGAATTTTGTAACTTGTTAATCGATTAAATGTCTTACACAATCCGAACTATGCTTAAAACACATGTATTAGTTTTCACATTACGCACCACTATTACCTAATAAAGTTGCAGTTTAATTAAGTCGGAGCAATAACTGATGCAATAAAAAAATGTAATCATAAGAAGTATTTCATTGTACAGTTCCTACATCCCTTGAATAACACGTTAAATTGTATACCCTGGTTGCTTGTCCTACAACAACGACGCCCGGCCGAGTCGGAGGCTTTAGGCGGCTTCGAAACTCTGACACCAGGGCTAGCCACGCGGCCTATCATCATCATCCTCAGCGTCAGCCCGTATCGACCCACTGTTGGGTATAGGCCTCCTCTCCCTTGTGCCATTTTTCCCTGTCTTGGGCCAATCTCATCCACGCGGCCTACTCGTATAAGCATTACTTACCTATTTTTTACCGATTTTGTCGCCCCGCCCGACCTCTACAGTTCGATATCATTGTTCACAACCATAATTAAAATTGGTTTTGTCGATGAAATTGTAACTTTCGTTCTAATTACATCACCTCTTTCCTTAATTAGCTATAAAATGCTAAATAAATCCTTAGACGATCCTGTGACTTGGCGATTCAACGCCGCCATTCAAATAAGTGTTTCCCCGGTGTTATGCAGCAGCGACATCGGTATTGGCAAGAGGACGAAGAGGAGGGCTAGGGAAGGGCTCTTGACCAAGTATCAATGGATGGCCACCAGTCATTGAAATGCGGTGCGGAAGGCAAATGGGGAAACCATCGCACTATTTTGACTCAATAAAAGAGCAATGGAACATGCCGTGGTGGTCTGAGTCCACACCAGACCAGAGACCGACAAGCCTGGAAGTTGCTCCACCGACAAGAGCTACGCTCTTCAATTTTGAAATGAGCTTTAATAGAGCAGCGCTTAAATATTTTTATTTTGAGACGCTTTGTGTCAACTTTCGAGTCACAAATTGATTAATAATAAGTTTCTGAGACGTTTTTAATTCATTTAGGACAGCGACGAGCTGTGTGCTATGGAAATAATAGATACGATTAGAATAGGCTAGCGAAGCCCTCGCGCGATACTGCCATATTTTTGTTCAATTTAGAAAAAAAAAAATCAAAAATAACATATGTATTTACTCGTAGATAGGGAACTAAAATTAACAAATAATATATTTTAATATACATATTTGTTAATTTTAGAACACATTAGCATGAACGTAAATAATGTTAGCCAACTCAATTAGTAGAAAAAACGGAATAAAAATATTTTTTTGAGGGACCTGAAATATGGGACCTAAAATTTTGAAATTGTCTTATTTAAAAATCTTTTTTAGGGTTATAGTAGGTAAATATCAGATAGTACCCTGGTGAGCTTCGGATATCTGTATGTCACTGCCGATTATCTCAGGAACTATAAAAGCGAGCGGCCTGAAATTTGCCATGAGGTTAGCTGATGATGTCAACCATCACAATTCGTGGAAAAATAAATCTGTCAAAGCGAATACTCGTATGTCGTGGGTTCTGAACCGAGCGCGGAACCCAAAAATCCCATCTAAGACAACACAAATCACAATCAATACGATAAAATACAAATTACAGAAATTTCTGTTGGTAAACTTCGGAGATATAGGGACATTTTTTCACTGATTTTGAAAAAAAAACCATGCAACTAAAAATTAGAAAAAATTGTTTTGAAATGTCCAAGTTAATACCTTTCATTTGATACCTCACACGACCTCATTACTTGGCTTTAAAATTTTAGGTCCCCATTTCAGGACCCTATTTTCAGATACCTATAGACCTATTTCTCAGCAATTTTCTTAAACTTGTAGCGGTTCACATTATCTAGCGTTATGCCAAATTTTAGACCGCTAGCTTTTACAGTTCCTGAGATAATTGGCTGTGACATACAGACAGACAGACGCACGAGTCTCGCCTTCTTTCCTCCTTTCCTTCTTTTCCGAAGGAAATTCAGAACCTTAAAAATTGAAGAGAAATTAGACCAATTTCAGGATTTCATTTTCAAATAGGGACCCAGAATTTTAAAGCTAAGCATAGGATTTTTAGTCATTTGAAAAACATTAATTTGTACATTTGCAAAACAAAATATTACTAGTTTTTGAAATACTAAATAGTAAAATAAATATTAGATATTAAATTTAAATTTTAAAGAAGGATTTTTTTCTCTTTTTCGTAGGTGGGGAGGAAAAGTAGAGTACAAAACCTATAATAAAAAACTGGGCCGCAAAATGATATTTGAGCTCAGGTGACGTTGTTTGATTCCCCTTGATGCGCTCAGAATTCTACTTTCAATTTCAATTCAAATATTTTTTTTCACTTAATAAATCCATAAAGCTGGTTGAGGGACCTAACACAATTAATATTAAAATCAAAATACAAATAATAAGTCACACATTAGTAAGTTAAAATAAAACTAATACCACCTAAATGAATAAATCAGAATTAAAATTAGAACTTCCACTCTTGGTTTGAAATAGCGCACACGCCGTAAATCGCGAAAAAAATCAGTTGTCCAACTATCGATATTTTTCAGCTGTTTTTTTTCGATTTCTGGAGTGGTCCCATACTCAGATCAAGCAGAAAGGCAGATAGAGTCCCGCCTAAGGGCTCTCTTACACGAGCGGCACGATGTCAATACACGAGCGGCACTATGTCAACGGCAGAGGCAACTGTAGCCGTCGACATCTGTCGTCGGCAGCCGTCGACACGTCGGCGGCAGCAGTTGACATGCTAACAGAAATGGCGGACGCGGCACGTTACAAACACAAACAACTGCGAGCGTCGCCATTGGTCGACGGCTGCCGCCGTGTCGACGGCTGCCGCCGACGTGTCGACGGCTACAGTTGCCTTTGCCGTTGGCGTCGTGCCGCTCGTGTAAGAGAGCCCTTAGATCCAAGTGAAACCAAAAACTTCCCTACTGCCCGTGTACGTAAATTTCACGCACTTAGTGACGCATAAAAACTACCTGAACGTCAAAACGTCATTTTGACATTTGTATTCGAAATTGTAACCTAAAAATTATGATGTTTATGTGTTCCATGAGATGTTATTTACGATCATTAGACACGTGGAAAGTTATTCCACGGACGTCTTTTTTACTTTTGCGTAATTTTTGCTGTGTTTTATTTATTTTTCATCATTTTATTTACTAACCGAGCGAGCGAAGCGAGCGAAGCGTCTCTGCAACGACTGGCCAAATTTGCTTTCATCTGTCCGGATGTTTGTTTGTTTGTATGTTGGTACTCGCGTACGGGTCGCATTTCTCAACAAATCTCGATGAAACTTGGTAGGTATACAGGTTCAACGATTTAATATATTTTTTTTTTTCGTCGGGATTTTTTGATTGGGGGGGTATTTCCCTCAAAAAGGAGGGAAATGTGCTGCAACTCATTTACCGACCGGTCATTTACGGACCGAAAATTTGATAGAAGGATATTATGATACCTCATTCTAAACAAGAATTTCGAATAAGAGTAAAATCGAACAAGAGGTTGTTGAGATGTGATGTCACACAGAATGTGGTGAATCATAGTATTTTATCTCAACAGCCTCTTGACTGATTTTACTCATAATTATTTGAAATTCTTGTTTGAATTAGGTAGGTACTATTATATACTTCTACCAAATTTTGTCAAAATCGGTCGGTAAATGGCGCTGCAGCAGGTTTCCCCCTTTTTGAAGGAAATACCCCCTGATCAAAAAGTCCCGACGACGAAAAAATGTCCATTAAATTGTTGAGCCTGTATAGGTATACCGGGTTTCTTCGAGATTTGTTGAGAAGTGCGACCTGTACGGAGTAACATGCAAACACATGAACTCTCGCGTGGTCTATTGTTCGCAGAACTACTAGTTTATTTTTCTTGGCCACGTTTTCTGATCAACTGATGTAAGAACTGACGATTGATTCGGGTAGTTTTTGTGCGTCAATATGTGCTTGAAGTATACGTACACGGTAGTAGGGTAGTTCACTTGGATCTAAGGTCAAAATACAAAATTCTCTGTCTGCCTTTCTACTTGATCTGAGGTCCCGTAGTAAAAGTTGTTCATAATGATGAGTACTATGAGCTCTTTTCGGCGTAGCATACCCTTTCTTTATAACCCTGTATCCTACTATTTTATTTTTATCCTATTTAAATATTATAAACGCGAAAGTTTATGAGAAGGTATGGATGTATGTTACTGTTTTACAAATTTGGATAAAATTTGGTATGAAGGTAGCTTAACACTTTGACTGCGGAAAACACATATCTACCTTGTGTTTTCCTTTGTGCGACGCGAATGCGGTTGCACACGCCAGGCGCGTAAATCACAACGCATTTGACTATTAGCCGCACCTAAGGCAAGCGCATGTGATTATTAGCCGCAGTCAAAGTGTTACTTAGCTTAACCTGGATTAACACACAAGTTAAAACCTCAGGGCACAGCTAGTAATATTATAAAAAGCGAAAGTTTGTTGTGTGAGTAAATATGTGTAACCACGTATCACCGTAACTACTAAACTGATTTTGAAAATATTTGGAATAGAGATAGCTTACCTATGCCCTGGATTTAAGTATAGGATTCTTCTGATCATCGTTTATCATCTATAATCTATCTATCTACTAAGTATACACAACAAAAGGAACATTCATATCGGTTGTAAAAGTCCTCCATCGTGCTAAGTAAGCACTTAAAAAAGCACTTAGAAATTTCACAACTTCCAGGACCTAGGAGTACGGGTCTTTAGCTCGAAACAAATGGGTTTTCAGTCCCACTCGGCAAAAACACGAAAATTGGCATGCATGTAGTTTTCTTATGTGTACTTAAATCCCAAAGTTGAAACTCCTCGGGAGACTATTGTTTCTCTCCCCCCTTCCCCCTTTTGTGACCCAAATTATAGTTTTTAGAAATTTTCTCAAAAACATTCCTAGCTACGAGGAAATGTCGAAGGACAAGAATGTTTTCTATAACATTTTCTACGATACTGTTCTTTGATGCATGTTGATAGGACTTATATATATAGATAGGATTATGGTTTTGAAGATATGCTAAAAATTATTGCAGACCACAAGCAAAAAATTACAATTTATTTCTACTTTTACTTCCCGCAAATAATTTCACTTGCGGGAATGCAGCCAGCGTTCTTTGTACCTTGCCACACGGACGAAACCTGGTTTTAGGTTTTTAGTTTTCAAATTACCTTGTTTAAGTTATTATTTTAAACTTTTTAGCTTATTTTAAGATGTAAATATTATACATAATAGTTTTATTAGTTGTCAAATAAATCGCAAAATTTAAAAGCATTATGGTAGAGAATGTTATAGAAAACATACTTGTCTTTATCCATCGATCTAGTATAATCCGACTTCTGTGTCTTTGACAAATTTTCTCGTAACTAGAATCTGTTTTTTACTAGAAAATCTCAGAAAAGTATAATTTGGGACGCAGTGTAAGTGGGGGGGAAAACAATTGTCTTGCGACTCACTCGCGACTTACTTTGGCATTTAATTACATAATAAAAGCTTTACAAGAAACGACTAGAAAAGCTATAATCCAAACGGAAACAGGAACAAAACATACCCTTTCCTTATAACCTGTATACCTACATACCAAATATACTTACGTAGTCTGAAAATTACAACCCGTTTTATTTTACAAACTTTTATTTAACTTGCAATGTTTGTATGTTCTGGTCAAATCTTTCAACTGAATTTTGACCCACTTCCCGATGTCCGTTTGAGCTGAAAGTTGGTATACCTGAGTAACTCCGATGACAATACAAAAAAAAACTATTACTTTTAGTACACTGTATTGTGTACTTACACTGTTGTATGGATCTTTGTCGATAAGTGACAAATTCGTCAAAACTGTTTATGGTCTGTCAAAATTGCGAAGTTTTCACGAATTTGTCGAGGTTAAACGTCTTCATCGATAAAAAACCACTTGCAGTACAGATTCATTCAATCGCTTTTAAGGAACATCAAAGCGGGCAGATCGATGATTATGTCTTGGGATACTAGGGGATGAGAAATGGTAAAGAGTTATGCTTTCCCTTTTCGCATCCCGACTGAATATAGCTATAGTTGCCATACTTAGTCACGTGAACATCAGAGCTGGTTAATCGATATCAACGTCTCGAGATACTAGGGAGGAAGAAGTAATGAAGAGTAGCTGTAAGCAGTCGCTTTCATAGAAACAGAGCTTCTTATCGATTCGAGGGACTCAGATATGGCGAAGGGTTGCCGAGTTCAGTGACTTTGATAATAAATTATGTTCTCAAATGCGCATGGTTTTATTAGTTTTGGTATAAATTAATGCAGTTTAATGCGTAACTTTCACAAGTCGTTGTTCTTGCTAAAACTACAAAGGAATTCTTAGTAATCAGAGAAAGTACATTTTGTTTTACTAAGCAGTGCAAGCTGCAAGCATGGCACTTTATCGATTCATAAAGTTTTGATAAGCGTATTTTTCGATTTTCGAATGAAATCTAATTAGGAATTTATACAAGAGTTGGTAATTTAGAGATTTTAGAGCGATTCAAAAATTACTACCTTGCTACTGCTACACTGCACATGCTTTTGATATAGGAAATAAGTCAAATTGTTGTTAAATTTACGCGTTTACGTTGACGTGTTTACGCGGAAGCACACAAATAAATCTACCCCCCGCGTTTGTGCATACTGGGATGAGTTGAAAGGAGAAAGAGTCCCCTCTTCTCAGGCAGATGCAGTTAGCTCTGTCTAGTGCGCACAGTATGAGGGAGACTGACTGCGACCGACGAGCACAAACGACCATTGCGCATGTGGCTTTTGATTTCATTTGGGTTATGTACTTTCTCTTAGTTGCACTACTACTGATATCAGTTCACACCACTCTCTCCAGTTCATGTTCTCCTGGTATTGCCAACTATTCACGCGCCCATGGAATTTCACTACACTGCGAAGGCAATTTCACTACACTGTGAAGGCCTTCGAGAAAATAGTTTCAGATCTGGTGGACCGATTTTAGTTTCGTGTAATAGCAATAGAAAAAACAAAGAGTTGCTTTATTTTATTTGCTCACAAATAGGAATCCTCTTATCATTCATTACTTCTTAATCTCTAGTACATATTTAGACTCAAAAAATCAATCAACCAATTATTTACATATTATTTGAAAACTACTGTTCTCAAAATTGAGAACAGTAGCAAACCGCTAATGCTTACTTTTCAAAATTTGCCGATATAAAAGCAATTTTGCCCCTTTTCGGCCCAAATGCCCAATTAAATATGACCGACGACCAAAAAAAACTATGATTTTGCAGAACCTATGTATTTACCAAGTTTTGTCAAGTAGCGAGTAGTGCCAACTCGATCTTCGTAGAAAAATACAACCTGTACGCGAGTACCAATATCAATACAAACAAACATCCTGACAGATAAAAGTGAATGCCACTTGTTGCCGAGGCGAGCTCTCGAGGTCAACAAAACATGTCCTAACGACACTACGCAATTCAAAAACGGTCACGCCTTTTATTATTTATATGAACATGCTTACCTGTACCCCTTTTAATTAGTAAATTAGTAAAACACGCGGGTCAAGTCTCCGTCGTAAATTTTCCGTGAAAACTACTAATTCATAAGTTAAAGTCACTGTACCCAATGTTCGTGACGGCCCCGCGAACAATATACATTTTTACATTAACCCTAGCCCACATAATAAGCTACTTTACTCTATGAATTGATTACGTAACCTAACGAGTACAGTGGCGAGACAGTGCTCTCGGCCGAGTACTCGGTTTGTATAAACAGTTTGACGAAGCGCTAGAACCATCATTTGTTTGCTCGGCCGAGTGTGCTCATTTACTGTCTCGCCACTGTATTTGTTAAGTGTAATCAACCCATTACTACTTTACGGCCAGGGAATGGAACATACTGACGATTTCATTCCGAGTGGCTAGCTCTTGTGCCAGGGTTGTTAGACTTGGCTTGGCTCGACTTTGCTTGCGGTTGTTGTTAAAAGACCCGGGCCTTAAATTTAACCCAAACCGACCCACGGTAGCGCTCAGTTGTAAATGCCACCCGCGGTCACCCATCCAAAGAGTGACCTTGTCGTCCGTTGCTAAACTTCGGTGATCGGTTATGAACATCTAGACGAGCTACGCTACGAGAGCCAGATGTAAGTGCGAATTTAAAAGAATAGCTAACCCGGTAAACTACAATTTCAGAAACGATACCAAACTCGTTAAACTTTACTTAACATAAAAGGTAATTTTTTAAGTTTATATACTCGCACATGCAACCAAAATAACTGTCGAAAGAATGTTCTCAAAACAGATTTACGTAATCCTATTTCTTGCATTAGGAGGTTTATCTATCGGAATGTGTCCGGTGCACCCAAATTTTCTTTTTACGTCATAATTTACAATGGTGTCATTGTAATAAAACCCCGCTTAAATAAATAAAAGATAAAAATAATCTTCAAACGACGACCTGTTGAATGAATTGGAATGTGTGAAGGAAGTATAGCCTCGACTGTACTTGGAAGCCCGCCCCGAGCGCGTCGCGACGCCGCCGTAAACACAGGGTAAATAGGTTCCATAAAATCATAGTTTCATTTTGTCGTCGGCCATTTGTAATTGAATTGTGATATAATAGGGTTGAAGAGCGGCAAAATTGCTATTCATAGCGGCCAATTTTGATAAGTATTAGCAGTAAATTTCGTATTACGTACCCAACAAGAATTTCAAATATTAGGTACCAAAATCGGTAAATTCGTGAGAATAAATACCTCTTACTTTTGTACGCATTGAAGTCGCCAACCCAGTATTTTGCACAGGACGTGGCCAAAACCGAGAACTAAAATCTTTTGGACAGTTTACTTTAAGAAATACGATGGTAGCTCCCCATTTTAACTCAACAAATAGACAGATAATGTTTGTAGCAAAATAAAATTTAATGTTAGACAATACTTTCTGTAGTTTGATGCAGAAAATTTAAGCTTACATCTATAAAATAAATCCACTAGTGAAGTGAAAAATAACTATTATAATTACCGTCCTTTTTAAGATAATTAGCCAATGGCGAAACCATTACTTTTAGACCATTAAAATTAAAATACATAATTAAAAATAAAATATTTTTATAAAAAACTGGTTATACATTTATGATTCAAAGTATTGTCCATCGCTGGCCACTATTTTAAGTCTTGATCAAGTAATGCCTCCAATTCTGCATCTTGAAAAACCTTCTCTCTTCCACTGCCATGCTGGTCTTCGACGTCAAAATTATTTTATGATGCAGACACAAATCGACTAACTTTGAGGCTAAGAAAGCAATACAAACAATTTGCAAAAAAATGTTAAATTTTTAAACTTTGTGTAAAGAAATAATGTTATGATTTGGATTTTGACAAGAAATAGGATTTTAAACCTGCAATGTTACTTTCAGATTATTACACATTATTGCGACACATATTTATATACACGTAATTTAACAAACCAAAAGAAAATCAGAAGGTACGGAACAACTTACGGGCTTAAATTTATTTTCGGGGTCGTTGACAGTAGGGTACTTAGTTAATTTATTTAGTCGTATACTATCCACATTTAAAATTATCAAAATCTGAATTCAAATAAGCAAGACGTAAACTTAGGAGTGATTTTAAGGAGCAAAATTTTGGCGTGTATTCGCCGTCGTATCTCAGTATCGACTGCCGCTCCGGACCAAGCGACAAGCGATAGCGTTTTAACTGGGGACCTTGATCCTCCTTCCCCCGTGATGAAATAAGGGGCGCTGCACTAAACATATTTCGAGTTCGAATCGTTTTGGTAATTCGGATCGCTCGAAAAAATAACTACCTACCGATAATATTTTGTAAAAATCTCAAAAAAGTTGAAATAAAAACAATATAAAAACCCACGGCGAATGTAAACTTTGTAATAGAAACAGATTAAACAACATTTCTTAAACCCACGAGTAAAAAGAGGTAACCAAAGAAAATCTATCAGGACTGTCATTCGCTGCCCTAAAATATTGGAATTGTGAATAATTGAAATCACTTAATGATTTAAGTCTTTAATTGATTTTACTTGTAATTTTCAATTAAAGTTATATAAGCTCTATTTTTACGTAAAAGTTCATTTATTTAAATCCGTTTAGGCGATCATCATCATCATCATCAGCCCGTTATCGCCCACTGCTGAGCATAGGCCCCCTTCTTGTACGCCACTCATCCCGGTCCTTTTTTTTTTTTTTGTTTACCCAGTGGAAATCCTTTATGGATACCCTCGGCCCGGGGGGACCTCGGGTTATGTGGGAGTCTCCGCCCTGCGGCGGCATACCCACTAAAACCACTGGGGTGTTCGTCATCCGCCTGAGATGGGGCAAGGTGGGGTCGCGTTAGCAACCGGCACCTCGCCCCGGCGATGGGCCCGATTAGGGCCCCCCGCGCCTTTGGAGGGGTGACCCTGTTCCCCAGGATCAAACTCTAGACAGTCAGTGTGGGGTCGTGCAGGCCGGGAGAGTCCCCCGACTCTCCCGGCAACCCCACTGCAGAGGAGTGAGGAGACGGGTGAACCGCCTCCTCGCTCCCTCGTCTGCGCCGGAGCGGGTCAGATCGGGCGTCGTCCTCTCTGACCCGCTCCGCGGCCTTCTTCTGCGTCATCACCTCTTCGCAGAAGGAGACCCCGGCCTGCCACGATCTCTCGCCGCCGAGCACGGCTTTCACCACGCTCGGCAACGAGAGATCCCGGCCTATGTAGGCCGAAAGCGTATGCCGCTAGGGTCCCCATGCAGCACACGCTTCCAGCGTCCACCCTCCTCTTTTCCTTACACTCCCGACCGCAACCCACATGCGGCGAGGAGCACAAGGAAAACCCCCCTGGTGGCAGCAATGCCACCGTCCAAACCATCACGCTGTGCCCTCTGCTAGTCAGAGGGACACGCGGAAGGGCCCACCGTGTCGGGTTATTGGCCACCGTGCGGTACTACTGCATAAAAGCTGCAGTATTACCGCACGCTGTTGCCCAGGGTGAACCACGTGGAGGTTACCCGACCTAGCACCCCACTCATCCCGGTCCTTTTTTTTTTTTTTTTTTGTTTACCCAGTGGAAATCCTTTATGGATACCACGCCCGCCCCGGGGGAGGCAGGGTGGTTATGTGGGAGTCTCCGCCCTAGTGGCGGCATACCCACTAAAACCACTGGGGCGTTCGTCATCCGCCTGAGATGGGGCGAGGTGGGGTCGCGTTAGCATTCACCACCTCGCCCCGACGATGGGCCCGATTAGGGCCCCCTGCGCCTATGGAGGGGTGACCCTGTTCCCCAGGATCACCCCCCAGACGGTGTGGGGTCGTGCAGGCCGGGAGAGTCCCCCGACTCTCCTGGCAACCCCACTGCATAGGGGCGAGGAGACGGGCGAACCGCCTCCTCGCTCCCCCTGTCCGTCTGCGCCGGAGCGGGTCAGAGCGGGGGTCGTCCTCCCTGATCCGCTCCGCGGCCTCCTTCTGCGTCATTACCTCTTCGCAGAAGGAGACCACGGCCTGCCACGATCGCTCGCTGCCGAGCATGGCTTTCACCACGCTCGGCAACGAGAGATCCCCGCCTATATATGCCGAAAGCGTATGCCGCTGGGGGCCCCATGCGGCACACGCTTCCAGCGTGTGGAGCGCCGTATCCTCCGGCGCT
Source organism: Alcis repandata (assembly GCA_949125135.1). Classification (NCBI taxonomy): domain Eukaryota; kingdom Metazoa; phylum Arthropoda; class Insecta; order Lepidoptera; family Geometridae; genus Alcis; species Alcis repandata. The sequence goes on along the minus strand of OX421221.1, from coordinate 8,178,611 downwards.
CCACACTCGTGACAGGCCGGGGTCGCCTCCCGTCTCGCGATCTTGTGCAGGTACTTTCCGAAGCACCCATGCCCGGAAAGCACCTGCACAAGTCGGAAGGTCAGCGACCCGAACCGCCGCCGCGTCCAATCCCGGAGGACCGGTCGAATGGCCTCCACCGTCTGCTTACCAGGGACAGGTGGGGCCAGGTCATCCCGGTCCTGTGCCAATCTTGTCCAAGTTCGACCCGTTCGATCTTCGTTATGTTATTGTCGACCCAACGAGCTGGAGGTCGTCCGACACTTCGTTTACCGGTTTGGGCGATACCATCATTAAGCTATTTTGCACAACTTAGACAAGAGCCACCGCTACATTTTTTTTAATTCAATAATAGGCTTGCATTTGACCGCCATCTTGCCTGATGGTAAGCAACGATAAGGCCTACGATGGAGCATGCTTGCCTAGAAGAAACCGATTCACTCGCGACTTAAAGATACCTAGATTATATCCATCGGGAAACACCCACTCAGGCAAAGCGTTCCACACCGTAGCGGTTCGCACAATAAAGGTACGACTTTTTTCGTACGAGTTTTTAGTATATCAACCATAAAACGGTGACGCTTTTTAAGCCCTTGGTAGACCGATAGAGAAGTTAAGGAATCAATCGATCATAGACATTATTACAAATATTTTAGGCTAGGAAACAGGTAAGCAGAAGAAAACTTTATATAGCAAGCTCGAAAGTGTTACGAGTATTCAATTTTGTACGTTACCAGTGCGTTGGTGGTGTAACGGTTAGCATATCTGCCTTCCAAGCAGTTGATCCGGGTCCGATTCCCGGCCTTCGCGATCTTTTTGCAGGGGTAGAAATAATGGTAGTAATGTACTGTAACGGTATAACGAGGCATAAATTAAATATTTTACTTTTAGTTACCATTTTCCTTGCATTCAATTCTGTCGGAGCTTCACTCTGGGGTTTCAAATATGTAAGCAATCAATTTCCTCCTCGAAGCGGCCCCTGAATTTTTCATTTTTCATTTTTCATCGCAAGGGTGAAACCACGGGTTGCAGCTAGTTAATAATATTACTAGTGGCGCCCCGTGGTTCCGTCCACTTTTTCCGGGATAAAAAGCTTTTGTTTTAATGCTAATGAGTTTTCGTCTGAGCACCAACTCTCCGGTTGATAAGTGACAATGTGGCCAAAGATGAAGCAAGCAGAACTTGCAAGATTCACTCTGACCGCATTTAAATCTGACCATAAACATTATATTTGTCATCATTAATTTCATACATAGATTTCATGTTTCCTAGTCTTCTCTCAACCGGGAAAGCACGATTGCAAATGGTGAAATAGGTGTCCATTATTTTCTTAACCTTAGTATATTTGTAAAGTTTCAAAACCGTGGCATCAAAAACAATGCGTCTCCATCCTAACTTTAACATCCTATTTCACCCCCTTAGGGGTTGAATTTCAAAAAATCCTTTCTTAGTACACGTTTACTCATCAAGACAATTACACCCTCTAAATTTCAAATCTCTATAACCAGCGGTTTAGGCTGTGCGTTGTCTGTCAGTGAGTCAGGACAATTATCTCTCCGTACTTTCTTTAACACCCGTGAAATAGGGTGTTTCACCCCATTTACCGTACATTTATCGGCCGACTGAAGGTTAATTTTATGACCACTTCATTGCCATGAAAACTAGCTCTGACCGACAAAAATGACCGACTAAATATATTTAGTACTTACAAGCTGATTTATTCAAAAGACTCGCCACGCCTTCTCCACTAAAACGCATCCACGTTCCCAGCAGATATCGATTGAATTCGAGCCTAAGCGTGCAGATGATGCTCGTCTACCAGGAGATCACGAACCGGAGGAGTATTAACTACTTCGTCGGACCGAGTAAACGAGAAAGCAATAGCATAGATAGAGCGACAAAAAAATATTCAACCCCACTTCAATCTAGCCTAGGGGTTAATGTAGGTATAGCTAGTTCCACCCTTTCCGCTTGCACTGTTTTAAAACCACCTGCAAACGAAAAGGACAAAAATGCAAAACGTTTTCATACTAAGTACAACATACTAAGTAAGTAATACACAGCGGACAGATACCTATGTAGTTTTATTTACGTCCGTATGGCAAATGCACGTAGAGACTCTACGGCGCTACAGAGCGGCAACTTGCACTCTACGGTAGAGTGCAAGTTGCCGCTCTGTAGCGCCAATACTAATTGTCATTTTACTATGATTTTTTTTAAACTCTAACTATTGAGCGTCTATGTACTAAGTACCTACTGGACATGATGCCACATTCCACCTCTGTGTTCTATTTAAATTGAGCTACCTTACTCAACTTGAATCGTTAATTAGTTTATTCACAATTCCAATATTTTAGGACAGCGAATGACTGTCCTGACAGATTTTCTTTTACTCGTGGGTTTTAGAAATGTTATTTAATCTGCTTTCTTTGTTTTTATTCCCAAACTGGCACAGGTAAAATTTTAGGGTCGCAATAATAACGGACCGTTTATGACATAACGCAACGAGCGATTCGAATGACCAAAACGATTAGAACTCGAAATAATTATGTTTAGTGCAGCGCCCATTGGAAAGTTACTACAAGTACGATGCTCTAAGAACCATCGTAGGTAATACAAGCCTTTTACAAAAAACCTAAAAGTTTAAAACTTCACTAGTTCGAAGCGCCGTCGCGTCAGGGAGCGTACTTTCACCCCGTTCCCCTTACTTCATCACGGAGGAAGAAGAGGGTGCAAGAGGGAAGAAGGGTGTCAAGGTTACAGTTAAAACGCTATCGCTTGGTCCGGAGCGGCAGTCGATACTGAGATACGACGGCGAATGCACGCTAAAATTTTGCACCTTAAAATCGCTCAGAATTTTACGTCTTCCTTATTTGAATTCAGATTTTGTTAATTTTAAACGTGGATAGTTTATGACTAAATAAATTTGGTAAATAAATAACGTTTGGTTTCGGTATTCGGTTATTAAACATATTACGTAGGTACTATGCCTTTATAAGACCAAATAAAACTTTTTAAACAAAATTTTCCAAAACGTTTCTTTTGCATTAATGTTCTAACGTACACCCACCCACCCAAGAAATCGGCGTTCGTATGTATGTTTGGGTGTTTGTCCGACGATAACTTGAGTATCGTTACTGTGATCTTCATGAAACTCTGTAGGCAAGTAGTTCATACCAATTTAATTTTTAAGTTCGAAGATGAGCTACGAGTATATCAGTAAAGAGTTGCGAAGATACTGAGAATTGAAAATATTTTGAGGGTAGTGAATTGATAAAATTATTTATAGTATTTGATAAATAAAAAGACTGAGAATGTAACAGTTTATGAGAGTTACGTAATTTAGAAATTGCATGCTACTATAAAGTAAGCGCGAAAAGCGTTTCTAGTTACGAGTACATTGTCTGGTCTTTCAGAACGGACCTTTTATTTTGTGACGACTATTACACCTCGCAATTCAAAACGGTTCAAGGCGTTTAGGCTTTTAGGAGAACGTCTCATTTCCACATAATACACAGTACAGTATCTCGGCGACTTGCAAAAATGAATTGGAATGTGGGAAGAAAGCATAGCCTCGACTCTACATAGAAACCACCCCTCGATCGCGCCGCGCCGCCGCCGCGTCGCGGCCGCCGCGCCGCCGCCGCCGCCGCCGCCGCCGCCGCGATGTGTTTAGTAGGGCTGCTATTTGCTACCCTCGTACACTGCCAGGCTGGCCAAGTGGCTGAAGGCACCAGACAATGCGCGCTGGACTCCTATACAATAGGGGTGGGTGGGTTCGAATCCCACAAGCCTGGCAGAGTTTTGCTCTTTTATTTTTTTTTTGCTTTTGTACAAAATGTTATGTAAAATGTTAGTAGTAAAATGTTATTACTTCAACTTTAGCCCTCTTGACTAGAGTTTAGAACCGGGAAATCCCGGTTCTTTTGAGGTCATGAAACGACCAGGAATTTAAAATCTTGTCTCCAATGGCGCAAAACTGAATCTCACTCGCAGTCTAAGTTTGTATTTAACCGACTTTCAAAAAGGAGACGGTTCTTAATTCGACTGTTTGTTGATTTTTTTAAATCTAAACTAGTTAGGGTTCTAAATAGTATGCTAAGAATAAAAGGGCTCATAGTACTCATCATTATGACAACTTTTACTATAGATCCAACCCGAAATTCGCGAAAAAAAATCACCTGTTCCGTAGAAAAATGTCAATAACACTCGACAAAATGTATGGAATGAATTTCCATTATTAAATGCATAACTTCTTGAATATACGAGTACACAGTACAAAACTTGTCGACTAAAGTTATTAACAAGATTTTTTATCGACAAAAAAGGTTTTAACGATAACTTACTTATAAATTAATTATAGATTTCCTACTCACGAGATGTCAACCGAAAAACAGACATCAAAAAAAAATTTTGGGCTAGCTCTATTCTGATATTCTATTATATTCTATTCTTTTTGAGACCACATGAATCAGTGGATCAGACTGAGACAGACGAACACAACGATTTAAGACGAGGGTTGCTAATCTTACTAGCGTACCCGGGATTTTGGAGACTGTTCATTTGTTTCTAAAATATTTTTTTTCAATTTTCAATTTTTCAAGACAGTTGCCATACATAATAGTTTAATGGTGTTTAGATCCATTATAGATTACACCTACACTCGAAAAAAATACACAAACACTCACTACACTTTTGTGTGATGTCGGATCGATGGGGATTTTTCACATTTAGTTTATAATGGTCTTAAAAGTGTATAAAAGCTTAAAAATCAAAATTCAGAAGTAAAAAAGATCTCCCCGGCGGGGAATTGAACCCCGGTCTCCCGCGTGACAGGCGGGCATACTAACCACTATACTACCGGAGACTTATCAGATGGGTCCGAATTTGTGTACTGTAGCAACGTACAATTAATAACATTAATAACATATTATACAATATGCCCAAGTTTGAAGACTTCATTTGACAAATTTTAAGTACCTTAGTCCACATTGCAATGTATTATACAAAGACGTCAATAATTTTAGAAAATTAAAATCTGTTTTTAAATGAATGATGTCAAATAAAAGTTCCCGCTAATGACGCTTATTTAGGCAAAAATATGGACACTTTCGAACGAAAAAAATATTTGATGCTGATACAAAGTGAACAATATTTTAGTTATAATGTTGTTACCAAATGACTAAACTTATTTTAACCATAAACTTGTGTAACACCATATTTCTTAAAACGGCGGGAACTTATTTGTACGCGTTATATTAATTTACTATGCTCATACCTCTATTTTACATCCCCCTATTTTAACTGTATTTTTGCTAAAATAGCAGAATAAATAATAAAATTCAGAAACTGCGAAGTGGATCCGCAAATATATCCCGATGCACGGGCACCTGCTGCAGAGGTGCCAAGTTTCTACCAGGGTATCATAGTCGATAGAAGGCTCAGGAAACGCGGGCGTGGTCGAGGTGTAGAGCGGGTGGTATAGGCGGGGTGGGGGTCTACGAGCTATGCTTATAATTGTTATTTTTATTTTAGTACAACCTCTGAGAGTACAAAAGACTTTTTTGATGAAACCTACTTTTTTAAAACTTATTTTATTACCTTCTTTTAAAGTATTCTATGTTATAATATAATTTTAATATAATATAATATAATATAATATAATATAATATAATATAATATAATATAATATAATATAATATAATATAATATAATATAATATAATATAATATAATATAATATAATATAATATAATATAATATAATATAATATAATATAATATAATATAATATAATATAATATAATATAATATAATATAATATAATATAATATAAGTAGGGAGGGATGTCTTAAGTAAATTGGGTAGTATGTTTTTCCTAGCGGTAGAGTTCTTACAAGTAGGTAGGGGAACAAATTGGCGTTTGTTAAATACTATTGGTAGTTTAATAAGTAGGTATACGTGTCCGCCGATAACCTCAGCAATGAATAATTTTCATAAAATTTTGTAGGGAAGTAGTTGGTTCTAATAAAACTATTAGTTCGAATTTGTTTATAATCCGTCGAGCGGTTGGGAAGATATAATATAGGTATTATAGAGGTTGTGAGTTTCAGTTAACCGTGAACACTAGTTAAAAATTTGTTTTGAAACAAGGTTGATGAGTCAATTAACCAGTTAGTTTAGTCGATAACTAAGGGTCGCGCCTTGTGTCGCGCAGCCTGGCACCCTATTCTTGGACGCTGGACATTAATCTCGGTTACTCTCACTGTCATGAAATCTTCTTCTTCTTCTTCTCATATACCTCTATAAAAATGAATCGCTGTTCGTTTGTCTGGATATAACTCGAGAACAGCTGGACCGATTTGAATATTTATTTTGTTTGCACAGGATATATTATTTAAACGTTAAAAAAAATTGTGTGTGAAACCGCCGGGTGCAGCTAGTATCTAATTATAATAAGCGTGACAGTGACCGAGATCACTCGCTTGAATAAAGTCCCAACAATACTATCTATCTACGATTTAGACTTCCGAAAAACCACCTGGCAGTTATGATCTCCTGGTATCGGTGCATTGCCACACTGCTCATCGTTTGTCGAACACTCGCTGTTTGCAGGGAGGGGTAGGTTGAATGGACTGGGTTGCACCCTGCCCACCCCCATGCCTGGTAGCTCTGACTCACCCCTTTAAGTAATTAAGGACTAGACAGGATAAATATAGCGAAGTTTCCCAATTTAATAGTTTATCTTAAGATTACAAAAATATGAAAAATAAAAAGGGGCTTGCTTTCATGGTCTTGATCATCCCAGTTCCGTAATTTATATCTTATCGTATTTATTTGTGATTTGTATTATCTTAAATGCGATTTTAGGTATCCGCACTCGTTTAAAATACGATAGTTTAGAACCCTCGACATGCGTGTTTTCTCTTTGGCAGATTTATTAAAGCAGTATTAAGCACCGCTAAACAACGAATTTTCAACTAATAAAGGACGAACACAAAGACTGTTTATAAAGCTGTATAAAATATAAAAGTATTAAAGCTTAAAGTCAATTCATGAGTTTCCGGTAAAAGGACTAGCAAAGATGACCATGCACTATGAATTATTTTTTGGGGAAGTAATGATAAATTAGCTCACATCTTTAGTAATTCTACAGCAACTAGTATTATCAATTTTGTACGCTTCCATCAGCGCTATGGTGGTGTAACGGTTAGCATATCTGCCCTTTCAGGCAGGAGGTCCGGGTTCGATTCCCGCCCATAGCAATCTTTTTGCAGGGGTAGAAAAAAAGGTAGTAATGTACTGTACGGTATAATAATGCATAAATCAAATATTTTACTTATGTTACCATTTACCTTGCATTCAATTCTGTCGGAGCTTCGCTCTGAGGTTTCAAATATGTACCTAAGCAATCAATCTCCTCTTTGAGGCGATCGTCATCTACATTGTCATTGAATTAAAACTGAAGCAGATTGATCTCAATCATCAGTGGTCCATGACAAATAGTAAAATAGCAGCAATATTAAAAAAAACTGGCCAAGTGCGAGTTGCACGAAGGGTTCCGTAACATTATCTATAAAAACGGCAAAATTAATCACGTTTGTTTTATGGGAAGCCCCCATAAATATATTACATATGCTAATACATTGCAATGATAAAGACATTTATATTTTTAGTTATTTACACTTGTCGAGTAAAGCCATCAAACATGGGCTCAGGTTCTCTGCTACAGTTAACAAATTCAGACCTGTCTAATACATCTCCGGTAGTATAGTGGTTAGTATGCCTGGAGACCGGGGTTCAATTTCCCGCCGGAGAGATTATTTTTGGTTCTCAATTACGATATTTGATGTTTTATACTCTTTTATAAACTATATATTAACTTTTAACACAATTTTAAGCAAAATATAAAAATCTTCATCGATGGGACTTTTGCATTTTTTTACTGTGAAACCTTTTTGTTATGTAGCTATATTTTCTATCATTTGTTCAGAAAGGTTCATACTTTATCTACATTTCAAAGGTTTAGGGTCTTTCCGTTTCCGAGATACGAAAGTTCAATTTTTCGTAGCAGTAGCTCTACGTACTTTCGTATGGGTTGATTATTACATCCGCCAAGGTGGGCCAATCACGTGACCTGCCCTTCCATTTTAGTTTGGCTGTCTCAGTTTGGAACAGGCTATACCTACATTGCCTTAGTGTCATTAGTACCATTGATTTGTACCATTGATGGTACAAGTGAGATTGAAGTGGGGTTGATTATTACCGTCGCTCTTCCTATGCTATTGCTTTCTCGTTTACTCGGTTCGACGGAGTAGTTAATGCTCCTCCGGTTCGTGATCTCCTGGTAGACGAGCATCGTCTGCACGCTTAGGCTCGAATTCAATCGATATCTGCTGGGAACGTGGCTGCGCTTTAGTTGAGAAGGCGTGGCGAGTTTTGTGATTAAATCAGCTTGTACTAAATATATTTAGTCGGTCATTTTTTGTCGGTCAGAGCTGGTTTTCATGGCAATGAAGCGGTTATAAAATTAAACTTCAGTCGCTGTCAGTCATCGTCGTTACAGTTGCGCCACAGATCAGATTATAGTTACTACGTAATTTGTGCATTGTGCATTTTGGAGTATTCTTTCTTTCTTTATATCAAACCGAACTTTAAACAGCAAACACTGAAGCTGAAGAATATGGGGCTCCCGTGGGTGTGAAAGGCTGTCGGGGATTAAGCGAAATAGAGCTAAACTCAACAGCCTCCAGAGAACTATGGCCATTAGGAGGTGCCTTTGGGCTCGTGTGTGGTCAGATTTGTGGATCTGGCTACCTTCTCGAACGAGCCCAGGAAAGACAAAGGCGCGGTGTGGCCCGTATCGTTGAAGGGACGGAAAAAGACCAACGTCCTGCGTATGGTGCCTCAGGTAACGTGATAGGGGGGCACCAGTGTGAGTTCGTCAGAGATCCCGGTGCCTCCTGTCAAGCACGAGGCTGGCCACTGCGGGGGTTTTAGTGTCACATAACCCGGTTGCTTCCCCGTCAACAAAAAAAAAAAGGCATCAGTGTATCTACTAAAATAGAGGTGTTAGAAACTATTTAGGCGCGAGGGTTGTCGCGTATGAAGTCCCACGAGTAAATAAAACCAATCGAGTGAAATCACACACAAGCACAATTTAATTCCCACTTATCAAACAATACAGAGCTTACTATCAAAAGTACGACTACAATGGCTAATATCGGCAGATTATGTATATCTAACTACGGACTGCGTTTTCCAACGCACTACTTGTCCCTGCGAACTATGTATGACAACGAATCACTGCGAACTACCTATCACTCTCGACCACGTCTAACTGCGTACTCCCTATCACTGTCGACTACGTGTCAATGCGGACTACCCCGAGTTGTTATATTTTTTTTTGAATGACTATATGCTGTTGGCCACTGAGGCCTCTACAGCGTACCGGGTGTTTGGCGAGCGCAAATGGCGCTCGGCCTAAAGTTTTTGGGGGCAAAAGGCACCTCGGAGGTACGAGCCTCGGCTTGGGCCGTCGCCCGGGGTTGGGGAGACTGACTTGCTCTGGCACCCCAGGAGGGTATGGTATGGTATGGTAGGTTATGTTCAATGTAGACATTACATAATTATTATGTAATGTCTACATTGAACATAAAGACCACGTGCTTGCATTCTGGCTGAGATTTATCTATCTCACATTGTGACATAATTAAATGCAGCTGTACTTCGGTGCAATCTTTGGACCCGACCATAAATTACTTTACAGCCCTACGGCCTTTTTACTATTTTCCAAAAAACTACACTAAAGGGCAGCAGATCTTTAACAAACTATTGTTCTAAATGTTAGCAACTTTCTATCCTACGGGATATTCACAATAGCCCTTCCAAAAACTGTCGGCCTCAATCACTTTGTTTCTAGCAGTCCTTGGGAGATCCATTGTGTCACCATGTGCAATCGGCCGCTTTCTCTATTGAGCCGATCTGCTAATGGCACACATGTCCTGGCTAAAGTTAACAATGTTTCGCTTCCCAACAAGAGGTTCGTTATTCTACCTCGCTACTCTTCACAAGCTTTTATTCAACTTACAATGCGTATTTTTTTTTGTCGAGTGCAAATTTTGCAATTTTTTAACCACTTCCCGATGTCCGATTGATATGAGCTGTTTGGTATACCTACCTGTGAACTCCGATGTGCGAGTACATAAACTTAAAAAATTACCTTTTATGTTAAGTAAAGTTTTACGAGTTTGGTATCATTTCTGAAATTGTAGTTTACCGGATTAGCTATTCTTTTAAATTCACATTTACGTCTGGCTCTCGTAGCGTAGCTCGTCTAGATGTTCATAACCGATCACCGAAGTTTAGCAACGGACGACACGGTCACTCTTTGGATGGATGACCGCGGGTGGCATTTACAACTGAGCGCTACCGTGGGTCGGTTTGGGTTAAATTGAAGGCCCCGGTCTTTTAACAATAACCGCAAGCAAAGTCGAGCCAAGCCAAGTCTAACAACCCTGGCACCAGGGCTAGCCACTCGGAATGAAATCGTTAGTATGTTCCATTCCCTGGCCGTAAAGTAGTAATGGGTTGATTACACTTAACAAATACAGTGGCGAGACAGTAAATGAGCACACTCGGCCGAGCAAACAAATGATGGTTCTAGCGCTTCGTCAAACTGTTTATACAAACCGAGTACTCGGCCGAGAGCACTGTCTCGCCACTGTACTCGTTACGCTACGTAATAAATTCATAAAGTAGCTTATTATGTGGGCTAGGGTTAATGTAAAAATGTCTATTGTTCGGGGCTGTCACGAACATTGGGTACAGTGACTTTAACTTATGAATTAGTAGTTTTCACGGAAAATCTACGACGGAGACTTGACCCGACTTGTTTTACTAATTTACTAAATAAAAAGGGTACAGGTAAGCATGTTCATATAAATAATAAAAGGCGTGACCGTTTTTGAATTGCGTAGTGTCGTTAGGACATGTTTTGTTGACCTCGAGAGCTCGCCTCGGCAACAAGTGGCATTCACATTTATCTGTCAGGATGTTTGCTTGTATTGATATTGGTACTCGCGTACAGTTTGTATTTTTCTACAAAGATCGAGTTGGCACTACTCGCTACTTGACAAAACTTGGTAAATACATACATAGGTTCTGCAAAATCATAGTTTTTTTTTGGTCGTCGCGCGTCGGTCATATTTAATTGGGCATTTGGGCCGAAAAGGGGCAAAATTGCTTTTATACCGGCAAATTTTGATAAGTAAGTATTAGCGGTTTGCTACAGACTGTTCTCAATTTTGAGAACAGTAGTTTTCAAATAATATGTAAATAATTGGTTGATTGATTTTTTGAGTCTAAATATGTACTAGAGATTAAGAAGTAATGAATTATAAGAGGATTCCTATTTGTGAGCAAATAAAACAAAGCAACTCTTTGTTTCTTCTTTCTTGCTCGTATTTCAAAAAACTAAAATCGGTCCACCAGATCTGAAACTATTTTCTCGAAGGCCTGCACAGTGTAGTGAAATTCCATAGGCGCGTGAATAGTTGGCAATACCAGGAGAGCATGAACGGGAGAGAGTGGGGTGAACTGATATCAGTAGTAGTGCAACTAAGAGAAAGTACATAACCCAAATGAAATCAAAAGCCACATGCGCAATGGTCGTTTGTGCTCGTCGGTCGCAGTCAGTCTCCCTCATACTGTGCGCACTAGACAGAGCTAACTGCATCTGCCTGAGAAGAGGGGACTCTTTCTCCTTTCAACTCAACCCAGTATGCACAAACGCGGGGGGTAGATTTATTTGTGTGCTTCCGCGTAAACACGTCCTGTTTTGACTGAAGGTGTAATTTATTCACTTTCTTTCCTTGGTCTGGATGGTTTTCATATTTTAATTTTAACCTTATTTACTTTTCTAAGCTGTAATTTAACAACAATTTGACTTGTTTCCTATATCAAAAGTATGTGCAGTGTAGCAGTAGCAAGGTAGTAATTTTTAGTCGGTCTAAAATCTCTAAATAACCAACTTGTACAAATTCCTAATTAGATTTCATTCGAAAATCGAAAAATACACTTATCAAAACTTTATGAATCGATAAAGTGCCATGCTTGCCCTGCTTAGTAAAACAAAATGTGCTTTCTCTGATTACCAAGAATTCCTTTTTAGTTTTAGCAAGAACTGACTTGTGAAAGTTACGCATTAAACTGCATTAATATAAACCAAAACTAATAAAACCATGCGCATCTGAAAACATAATTTATTATCAAAGTCATTGAACTCGGCAACTCTTCGCCACATCTGAGTCCCTTGTATCTCAATACCCTCGAAATCAATATCAAGCTCTGTTTCTATGAAAGCGACTGCTTACAGCTACTCTTCATTACTTCTTCCTCTCAGTATCTCGAGACGTAGCTATCGATTAACCAGCTCTGAGATTCACGTGGCTTAGTATGGCAACAGTTGCTATAGGTATTCAGTCGGGATGCGAAAAGGGAAACCATAACTCTTTACCATTTCTCATCCCCTAGTATCCCAAGACATAATCATCGATCTTCCAGCTTTGCTGTTCCTTAAAGGCGACTGAAACTGCAAGTGGTTTTTTATCGATGACAAGACGTTTAACCTCGACAAATTCGTTAAAATTTCGCAATTTTCTCAGACCATAAACAATTTTGACGAATTTGTCACTTATCGACAAAGATCCATACTTGCACTGTTGGTAACTCTTTATCTCGTCTTAGTTCCTAGTATCTGAATACCTAAACATCGATTACTGCTCGAGACTTTTTCGGTCACTTTCACTGTCATGACATTTCTGACCAGAGCGAAAGTGTAAGTACAATGTACTACAGCAATAGCCTTTTTTTGTATTGTCATCGGAGTTTCTCAGGTATACCAAATTTCAGCTCAAACGGACATCGGGAAGTGGGTCAAAATTCAGTTGCAAGATTTGACCAGAACATACAAACATTGCAAGTAAATAAAAGTTTGTAAAATAAAACGGGTAGTAATTTTCAGACTACGTAAGTATTTGGTATACAGGTTATAAGGAAAGAGTATGCCAAGCCGAAAGTGGCATAGTACTCATCATTACGAACAACTATAACTTAACTTTATTATGGGACCCGGAAATCGCGAAAAAAGCTGTTCCACACATTTCGTCGAGCGTCGTTCTATGGAATAGCTGATATTTTTTTCTTGACTTCCGGGTTGGCCCCATAGTAAAAGTAGTAAAAATTGTTCATAATGTTGAACACTGTGAGACCTTTTTGAAATGGTACCCTTTGATACCCATACCCTTTGATCATAGCCCTGTATTTTTGTAATGAATGAAGCTGAAATGTCGTTGGGCTGGCCATAGGACGCGCATGCGCCAACGCAGCTTAGGTAATAGTTACTACGTGCCAAAAGAGTCAAGTGTCGTAATCGTCGTAATCGAAACTGTATCGTAATGACAAAAAAGTTACATTACAACACTATTTTGTTAGGGAAATAGTAGGATTACGAGCTTCTATTTTAGTATCTACGAAAAATAATAAACTAAATTAGGAATACTGTTTGTAGTGACTTTCATATTTGTATCCTCAGAGTGAAGCTCCGACAGAATTCAATGCAAGATAAATGGTAACATAAGCAAAATATTTGATTTATGCATCGTTATACCGTTATAGTACATTACTACCTTTTTTCTACCCCTGCAAAAAGATCGCGAAGGCCGGGAATCGAACCCGGATCAACTGCTTGGAAGGCAGTTATGCTAACCGTTGCACCACCAACGCACTGCTGGTAGCAGACAAAATTGATTAACACTTTCGAGCTTGCTTAAAATATTTGTAAGAATGTCTATGATCGATCGATTCCTCGACTTCTCAAAGCTGTTAACAGTTATGCTCCCCTGGTGTTGGTGCATCGCTACAATGAACATTCCGTTATGAGCTTTTTCGTAGAGGCACACACTTTACCCAAACACAACTATTACTTATTCTGTGACAAGTTGACAACTGATCGGGGGTATTCAAGACGGCTAGCGGTCGGCGACACATTATTTTCTAAAATATAGCGCAATTAGACAATATGTCACCCAACTCATGGTGTAGCTCAGTTGTAAATGCCATTCGAGGTCTCCCATCCGAGGAGTGACCGTGTCGTCCGGAAGGTTTTTGAATTCAGACCATTTTTGACCCCTTGTGACCCATTCACGCGAGCCGCATGCGGCCCGTGCCCCCACGCGACATACTAGTCGACTTTTATACAATTTTAACTATTTTTTTTTGTGTTTTATGCATTTTAAGGAAGTAGTTGTATAGAACTCCGATCAAGTAGAAAGGAAGACAAAGCGCTGCCTTAGATCAAAGTGAAGCCACAAACTCCCTAAAGCCCGTGTTACTTTGCATTAATTCATTATTTGCTTATTCTCCGTCTTGTTTTTCCAAAGTAACATTTCACGTCATGAATATCGGCGAGAAGTAGTCGGAGCATTTTAGCAGTGATTTAGTATTATGGGGATATACCACTCGCGGCCACCCACCTCTTGTAGAGAGACCGTGTCATCCGGTACTTAACATTAAACGCTGATTAGGATCACTTGATCAGCTACGAACACTTTGTCGAGCTACGCTATAAGCTCTACGATAAGCTCTACGATAAACTCTACGATAAGCTCTACGATAAGCTCTATGATAAGCTCTACGATAAGCTCTACGATAAGCTCTACGATAAGCTCTACGATAAGCTCTACGATAAGCTCTACGATAAGCTCTACGATAAGCTCTACGATAAGCTCTACGATAAGCTCTACGATAAGCTCTACGATAAGCTCTACGATAAGCTCTACGATAAGCTCTACGATAAGCTCTACGATAAGCTCTACGATAAGCTCTACGATAAGCTCTACGATAAGTTCTACGATTTAATGCTGAGGTTTCATGCATCTTAAAGTCAATGAAAAGGTTTATGAAAAGATGAGTAGTTTCTGTTATTGCTGAAAAATTGAAAGGCCAACGGTTATTGCTAAGAGCGATCACATCCAGGCATTAATCTTTTAATGTAACATTTTGCTTAGTTCAGTCTTTCAAAAAGCGCTCTTAGTGCAAACCGAATTTATATATCTAGTAACAAAAAAAATGTTACTTGTATAATTTAACGCTGAGTTATACAAATTGTATTTTATGAGTTAACAAGTTGCACCCCTCAGTTTCATTTGCAGTTTCGAGATAGGTAATTTTGCGTGATTGACCAACAAATATGAACAAAATATGAACATCTAAACTCACAAACATCCAAACTTTAACATTTATAGTAGTGTTAGGAACATGTACAATCTGAATATATATTGTTTTCATACGTATCTATATATATAAAAATGAAACCCGTTTTCCTTGGTCACGGCCTCACGCGTGAATGGCTAGACCGATTTCACTAATTCTTTTTTTGTTGTATTTGTTATTATTAGGAGAAGGTTCTTACGGAAAAAATATTAAGAAAATCTCTCAGAAATATTGAAAAACCCTAAAAACAGCCCTTTTATTTTTCCCATACAAACGTTTTCTAACTAAAACGAGCTTTATTGCTATTGTATAAAGTTCATATTGAATTGCAAGCACTCACTGTTGTTTAAGCAATGTAGGTATGTTCCTAACGTCCAAGAGTCAATTTGCACTTTATTACCTCTGTACAAAGTTCAAATTCAATCATATCTATCAAAACAGTGTGCGTTTTATACTGATAATTTTTACTATAAATTGACAAGTTAGCATCAACAAACTACGGTTGCTATAGTTACGCAATAGCATGAGAATAGAGGTTATAACAAAGAGTTCCTATAATTATTCTCAACACCTTTGGTCACGCCATCACGCGTGAACGACTGGACCGATTTCAATTTACTCTACGTTTATCCCAAAGTCTACCCGTGCGAAGCCGGGACGGGCCGCTAGTTTTAGATAAAATTTAAAGAAATATCGAAGATTTTAACAGTAGTTGAACAAAAGGAATGATCTTTAATTTACAAAGGGGATATTTGATATACGCTTGGGGCTCCCCAAGCGTATACCAAATATCCCCTTTGTTGTTTTGACAAAGTTTACATAGACTTTAGTTTTTAACTTCATTATATTCAGTAAAATATTTCTGACATTGTACGAACCTATGTACAACTGACACTGTACTTACGTGGTCGAAGAAAAGAAAAAAAATAGGTTCCATATTATTTATTATGTGTGACTAGCTCGGTTTTTAAACAACGAAAAAACGGAGGAGGTTCTCAAGTCGACGCGTTTACATGTTTATTTAAATGTATGATTAAACTTCTTTACCTCATGATAATACTTACCTCCCACATTTTGAGTCTTCAAAGACCCAGTTACCGAGAGCCAGTGATGAAAAAATTAAAATCCATACTTGCAGACGACGGCACTTACTTATAAAGCCTGCTTAAAGTTTAAAATGCTCTGACAATTTCTCGCAGACGTGAAGAGTCACGTGACAAGGCGTAACACACAGCTGCAGTTCGAAAACAACCCTTCATTCATAGATATAGGAGCCTTCTTGCCTCTCCGACCAATGCTTTGCTTCAGTTTTGAAACTTCCTGTAAACCTATGATACCCTGGTCGTCGGGATCTGAAACCGGTGCATTTGCGCACAACATGGCGCATCTGGTGCAACGAATGCATTTGCGGATACAACGATGCACTTGTGGTGCACTCCAAGGCCTAATTTAACGAATATTTTCGAAGATATTACAGATTTAAAATGCAAGGGCTGTTGCGGCGGCATCGGCCTTACAATTTCCGGTAAAGATATATTTTGCAATGACCATTAATAAACTTCAAACTCAAACTTTCAATGTTGCAGGGTTAGGTTTAAGCGTTGAGTGTTTTTAATGGCCATTTATATGCTGCTCTTTCAAGAGTAACCTCTAACGAAAACATGTTTGCATTGTATAATGACAAAAAAGCTGTGAACGTTGTATATTATAAAGACACTCTGTAGTTTATTTAGTATCAGCATTGCACCCGTGCGAAGCCGGGGCGGGTCGCTAGTAAATAATAATATTAACATGACCATCATTTTGCATAGGTACAGAAATACTTCTCATATTACTAATGTTATAAATGCGAAAGATGTGTGTGTGTGTATTTGTTACCACGTGACGTACCTTCTTAACTATTAAACTGATTTTTGAAATAGAGATATATAGCTTTATGCCCTATAAGACATTGGCCAATCTTCATTTTCACCGTATTACAGCAACGCGCAGGTGAAACCGCGGGGCGCATCTATACAGGGTTATTCGTAAAGGGTATGCTAAGCCGAAAAGGGCTCATGATACTCATCATTATGAACAACTTTTACTATGGGTCCAACCTGAAATTCGCGCACATCCCGCGCAGAGCCTTTTGCGTAGTAACTCGCTGCTGAGACTGTGGCGAATTGAAATTATCAGAGTTAGGAAGGTCTACGGACTTTTAACTTGGAATAGCTACGAATAATGCCTGATAGTTAGGTGTGGTTGCATTAGAATAGGTAGGTAGGAAACATTTCAGTCAGAATTAGTTCATAAAATCCCTTCTAATACTTATTATACCTCAAATGTGAATGTAAGTTTGTTTGGTACGCTTTCACGCGAAAACTATTTGACCGATCATCATGAAACTTTGGACGCATATTCTTGGAGGTATTAGAAGTAACATAGGATGCTTTTTATTAATGCTAATGAGATAATTTTTATCCCGGAAAACTCATAACCTTTTGACCGCGGGTGAAACCGCGGTGAACAGCTAGTTATTAATAATTATAAATTACAGGAAACTTCTCTCGATAGTCAAGTAAGGAAAATGTCCTTTAGCTTTTAGCATTCTACTGATAAAGTCTAGATGACCTACAAACACTACCTTACAGACGACACACACTGCATCCCCATGACCTACGCTACCGTGTACTATTGCTACCTTAACAACTACATGCCGCCTATGATCCCCTGGTATCGGCGCATTGATGCATCGCACAACTGACTGTGCAACGTGGCCTGTAAATTAATTAAATATTTATGCCATTATTTTGGTAGAGCTCAATCATTAATGGCACTTGTTCTCATCCGAAAACCGACAGGTTGGTTGGTTCCAACTAGAAAAAAAAATGTGTCTATATAATAACGATGTTATATGATGTGGTATATATCTTAGATCCCATATCGATTTCACGGTTTGAGCTTTTCTTCGTAGCGGGGACCCGTGACGAGGCGGTCTACGAATAATGAATTTTTGTTATGGTATACGTACGAGTATATAGCCTTTTCGTAGTCGTAGCGTAGGCAAAAAAAGTTTTTTATAATATACTAGCTGACCTGGCAGACTTCGTACTGCCATACAGTACTTCTCTATGGTACTGCCTAATTAAATATAAACACAAGCTGCAATAAAGCTCGTTTTAGTTAGAAAACGTTTGTATGGGAAAAAGAAAAGGGCTGTTTTTAGGGTTTTTCAATATTTCTGAAAGATTTTCTTTATATTTTTTTCCATAAGAACCTTCTCCTAATAATAACAAATACAACAAAAAAAGAATTAGTGAAATCGGTCCAGCCATTCACGCGTTATGCCGTGACCAAGGAAAACGGGTTTCATTTTTATATATATAGATTTGGCTAGTAACCGGCCAAGCCATCTAATAATAAAAAATCACAGTTGCCGCACGGACTTTGATTTCTCCGATGCACCGGACACATTCGGAAAAACAAACAACAAATAGGAAAACTTATTGTGTTTTGATGAACTTATCTTGATTTGGAAGCTTTATAATCTCATGACAGTCGTTTCGGTTGCGTATACGATTATACCTATATGAAGTGAAATATTTTTGATATTAAAGCACAGACACCCAATGCTTTTAAGCTATGGAACTTTCGTACTTATTGTCAAGTATATAAGCACTTCAGCAATGCACGAACACCAGGGGAGCATAACTGTTAACTGCTTTGAGAAGTCGAGGAATCAATCGATTAAGTATAGACATTCTTACAAATATTTTAGGCTAAGAAACAGGTAAGCAGAAGAAAACTATATTTAGCAACCTAGAAAGTGTTATTCAATTTGCAACGGTTAGCATAACTTCCAAGCAGTTGATCTCGGTTCGATTCCCGGCCTTCGCGATCTTTTTGCAGAGTTAATTCTGTCGGAGCTTCACACTGAGGGAAAGGGACTCTTCTCAAAGGGACTCTTTTTGATAAACTTTGTCTAGCATTTGTTTCCAAATAGGATAGCGTTAATAAGTAGGGTTGATTCATTTACTATCGCTCTATCTATGCTATTAGACCTAGTGTCAGAGTTTGTACCGACCAGCCTAGGCATTGAACAGAGCTAACTATAATTTTCTTGTTTCATGGTGGGGCTTATGTATGAAAATGTGTTGCATTTTTTGTCCTTTTCGTTTGCAGGTGGTTTTAAAACAGTGCAAGCGGAAGGGGTGGAACAAGATACACCTACATTAACCCCTAGGCTAGATTGAAGTGGGGTTGATTATTTTACTGTCGCTCTTCCTATGCTATTGCTTTCTCGTTTACTCGGTCCGACGGAGTAATTAATGCTCCTCCGGTTTGTGATCTCCTGGTAGACGAGCATCGTCTGCACGCTTAGGCTCGAATTCAATCGTTGGTGGTGCAACGGTTAGCATAACTGCCTTTCAAGCAGTTGATCCGGGTTCGATTCCCGGCCTTCGCGATCTTTTTGCAGGGGTAGAAAAAATGGTAGTAATGTACTGTAACGGTATAACGATGCATATATCAAATATTTTTCTTATGTTACCATTTATCTTGCATTCAATTCTGTCGGAGCTTCACTCTGAGGTTTGATTATGTAAGCAATCAATCTTCTCCTCGAAGCGGCCCCTGATTTTTCTATTTTTTTTTTCATCGCGAGGATGAAACCGCGGGGCGCAGCTAGGAAGTAAGAAATAAATGCGATAATAACGACACACCGGTCGTTCCTTTTCATACATCGTTCGATACGTTTTCATTACCGCTAGTTTGTTTGATCGACATCTACATTGTCATTGAATTAAAACTGAAGCAGATTGATCTCAATCATCAGTGGTCCATGACAAATAGTAAAATAGCAGCAATATTAAAAAAAAACCGGCCAAGTGCGAGTTCACGAAGGGTTCCGTAACATTGTCTATAAACACGGCAAAATTAATCACGTTTGTTTTATGGGAAGCCCCCATAAATATTTATCATTGTATTTTTTAGTATTTGTTTTTCTGATTTTGTGTAAGTATTTCTGTTCCGTGTTACCGTTTGGGTACGGAACCCTGAAAAGGTGTTATTTCATCCTATACTTCTACTTATTGTTACGAGATCGGGATATAAGAAATCAGACGCCAATCTTAACGAATAGAACACTTTAACCAAACACAACTATTACTTATTCTGTGACAAGTTGACAACTGATCGAGGGTATTCAAGACGGCTAGCGGTCGGCGACACATTATTTTCTATAATATAGCACAATTAGACAATATGTCACCCAACTCATGGTGTAGCTCAGTTGTAAATGCCATTCGAGGACTCCCTTCCGAGGACTGACCGTGTCGTCCGGATCGTTTTTGAATTCAGACCATTTTCGAACCCTTGTAACTTTGTTACGGATAAAGCTAGAAGTCCGATTTTTTTTGTGACCAAAAGGACATCATTTGTCTCATCAGAAAATGTTATAGAGAACATACCTACTTGTCTTGAACAGTTTCCTCGTAGCTAATACATATGGTAATACATTGCAATGATAAGGACAGATATATTTTTTGTTAGGAGTACTTTACACTTGTCGAATAAAGCCTTCAAACTTGGGCCCAGGTTCTCTGCTACAGTTAACAAATTCAGACCTGTCTAATACATCTTCGGTAGTATAGTGGTTAGTATGCCCGCCTGTCACGCGGGGGACCGGGGTTCGAATCCCCGCCGGAGAGATTATATTTTTTCTTCTCAATTACGATATTTATGCCCGCCTTCCACTGCGAGCGGAGCGGGCTCCGTACGGACTCCGTTTAACTCGCAACGGCTTTTTTCATAGAAGTGCTTCCACTGTGAATGAGCGGACTGAGCGGATCAAAAGAGTACAAAGAGTTTCAAAATTGGTCGCAGAGTTGAGCGGATTTCCAACGGACTCCGTACGGACTCCGTTCAACTCGCAACGCAAAATTTCATACAAATGCTTCCACTGCGAGCGAGTAAGCGGAACGGACTGAGCGAGTTAAAATGGGTCCGCTGCGTCATGGCGTCGCACGCGAGTTTTGAACGGACTCAGCTCACCTCCGCCCCCCGTCGCCACCCCTTCCCCTTTCCTTGCCCGCTTTCGTCTGTCAGTGTCAGTTCAGAACGCTCCTCGCTCATCGCCGCGCCGCTGGCAATGGAAGGCAAACAACTCGCTCATCCGACCCCGCTCATTTCCCGCCTCACTCGCTCCGCAAAGCCCTCTGGCAGTGGAAGGCAAAATCTGAAACTCTTTCTTAGTGGAAGTGTACAACTATTTTTACTCCGGTCCGCTCAGATAATCAGCTCAGTTTCCGCTCATTACCCTTTTTTAGTGGAAGGCGGGCATTAATTTATATTTTATACACTTTTATAAAGTATGTAGGTATTAACTTTTAACGCCATTATAAACATAATATGAATATGCAGATGCACTAGGAAATCATGAGTTTCGGAGAGCTCTAGGTTTCTATCCAGTGTCTTTAAGGTTAGCGAATTGCGACCCTGTTTCAAAGGAACAACGTAGATCTTTCGTTAGATCCTTTAGATCATTTTATCGTTTTCATTTTCATGCCACTTGGATAAAAATGTATGATGTGTTTGTGTGCAAAGTTTTATAACAGTCAATAAGTACCCAAATACTTTAAAAAATACCGTCTGTTATTCGATTTCGGTTAAAAATCAAGTAGTACAAGAGTAGATAAGTTTTAGTTTCACCTATTTTTGCGACTTTTTATTGAGGTTGAACTCAAAAATGTTAATGTTGTACGCTAGCATCAGTGCGTCGGTGGTGTAACGGTCAGCATATCAATGTGTTGCGATCTTTTTGTAGGGGTAGAAATAATGGTAGTAATGTACTGTACGGTATAACGATCAATAAATCAAATCTTTTACTTTTAGTTACCATTGACCTTGCATTCTGTCGGAGCCCCGCGGTTCCGTCCACTTTTTCCGGGATAAAAAGCTTTTGTTTTAATGCTAATGAGTTTTCGTCTGAGCACCAACTCTCCGGTTGATAAGCGACCATGTGGCCGAAGATGAAGCAAGCAGAACTTGCAAGATTCAGTCTGACCGCATTTAAATCTGACCATAAACATTATATTTGTCATCATTAATTTCATACATAGATTTCATGTTTCCTAAATTCCTAGTCTTCTCTCAACCGGGAAAGCACGATTGCATTCAGAATATTTCGGATGAATTCGGCTCCAATTCGGGTAGCATCGGTAATAATCGGCATTCGGGTAGCATCGCATCGGCCGCGCGAACCGATGCTCGACGGTCGACGAATCACGCTGTCAATCTAAAATAATCTCTTTTAATTTTCTAAATTTTCAACACAACTGCCATACAAATTGGTATTTCGATTTTTAAATTATGGATAGTATCGTTAGATTTATCGCCATGTTAGGAGTAATTTGTTGAACGAACGACACGTTTTGTTGAAGCGAGAGTCGGCTCTGCAACAAGTGGCATTCACTTTTATCTGTCAGGATGTTTGTTTGTATTGATGTTGGTACTCGCGTACAGGTTGTATTTTCAAACAATCTTGACTCGTAGCTTAACTCAACAAAACTGGGCAAATAGGTTAAAAAAAATCTTAAACCTAGCCTTGGTTAAAATCATAGTTTTATTTTGTCGTCGCTCATTTTTAATTAGACTCCGAAATGAAACTGTGACTAATCCGCCTTCTTTGCTACGCAAAACACAACTTACGCAGCAACTATTATCTCATCTGTGTCACAACTGCACGTTCGTGTACTTATCAATCCGAGCCGGCCGACAGCGCACTGACAGCGACTGAAGGTTAATTTTATAACTACTTCATTACCATGAAAACTAGTTCTGGCCGACAAAAATGACCGACTAAATATATTTAGTACAAGCTGATTTAATCAAAAGACTCGCCACGCCTTTTCAACAAAAACGCATCCACGTTCCCAGCAGATATCGATTGAATTCGAGCCTAAGCGTGCAGGTGATGCTCGTCTACCAGGAGATCACAAACCGGAGGAGCATTAACTACTTCGTCGAACCGAGTAAACGAGAAGGCAATGCCATAGGAAGAGCGACTGTAAAATAATCAACCCCACTTCAATCTAGCCTGGGAATATTCAGGTATAGCCTGTTCCTCCCCTTCCGCTTGCACCGTCATAAAATCACCTATAAACGAAAGGGACAAAAAATAGTGCACGTTTTCATACATAACCACTACCATGAACCAACCAAATTATAGTTGGCTCTGTTCAATGCCTAGACTTTACAGCTCACACTCTGGCACTAGGTCTAGCCATTAGGCTCATACGAACATACTAAGTAAGGCTTGATTAACAGGTTAATAGGTCAGAGGGTGGAAATGCCTGCATACAGCGGACACAAGTGTAGGTAGTTTTGTTTCCGTACGAATGAAAAATGCGCGGGTGCATGTTCTGTGTGTGTAAGTCGCCGCTCTGTTGCGGTCATATTTTAAAATGATTGTTTTTTTATGCTCTAAAGGATAAATAACATTTCCAAACCCCCGACTAATAGACAGTAGGTAACGAAAGAAAATTAACTTAAGATTTAAAATATTAAAGTGATTTCAATTATTTTACAAATAATATGATGCTTTTTACATGCTCTCAAAAAAAGAAGGTTAGGTTAATTCTACGAGTATAACGGAAAAATAAACAGCACTTGAGATACACTCGTAGTCCACGCGGGCGAAAACGTGAACAAAAGCTAGTAGCGCAATAAATGAAGTGATTTCTAATTTTGAAATGAAAATAATATCAAAAAATTAACGTTAATACTTTAACGAATTTGAGGTACTATTTTATACACCTTTACTTTAGATTTCCTGCCAAAGTAATCACGATCCCAACTCCATACTTACTGATCGTTCTCACCTGTGTTGGAGACATGCTCCGAGACATTTTCAGCTTTTATAAAATGACGAAGGTCTGGCCATTGTGGGTTCTTGGGCTAATAACGAGTACAGTGGCATACCTATTTGCCTCAGATTGTACTATTATGTATTCTGTGCTCAAATTGCAGCGAGCATTAATGTAGTCAGAAGCGGCGGCTAATGAAACTAGACGCGCGATGTGCATTGCGGTACACTGCACCGATACCAGGAGATCATGTCTACCAAGCAGTGTTCAGAGAGTCTAGCCAGGTGCTGCAAAAGGGGGTGGTGGAGGCGGTTCAGAAAACATCACGAACAATCATGCGAGGGTAGGGGGTAGGAGTAGAGAGATATCACGTGTAGGTAGGTACTTATTTTTCCGTTAAACAGGGATAGCCAAAAGTTGTTTGTTTGGAAATTTTTATCACGGTGCTTAATTTTCCATAATTAAATTGTATTGTACCTATATTATAATTATGATTTTTTTAATTCGTAATCAAAATTTAAGCATGAAAAATTGCTCGACTGCAAAAAGAGTAAAATGATGAGTGCATTGAGCACTTTTGGCTCATAGTACTCATTAAGAACAACTTTTTCTATGAGATCAATCCGAAATTTGCGAAAATAAATCAGCTGTTCCATAGAAAAATGTCAATGACACTCGACAAAATAGTTTATAGGCCAAGGCGATTATACAGCTACTAGAAGCTCGCGTTATTACCAGCTGTACAATAATGCTTTACTTCTCGTACGCAGATTACGTATGAGTTTAAATGACGCGGGAACAGCTGATTTTTTTTTTGCGAATTTCGGTTTGGTCCCTTATAATAGTTGTTCATAATGATGAGTACTATGACTAAGAGCCCTTTTTGGCTTAGCATACCCTTTATGAATAGTCCTGTAATACAACGCAGTGTTCAAAAAGTTTAGAATCAAGGTCAATATTGCAGGCTGCGTGACCTAACCCATATGTGTCATCGATTCATAATTTCAAGTTCAAATAAACACTATCGTCACGAAAAACATATTAGGTATGTACTGAGTTATGAAAAAAAAATATTTCCAAAACTAAATAATTAAGTACTTACATGGTAGTGGAAACTTAAAATCGTACTAATTACGAGTATAATAAATGATGTCAAAGTCTAGATGTTCCTAAGTTTGGATGGTTGTTGTTCAATCAGACAAAAATGGCTGAACGGATTTGGATTGAATTTGTTACGAAGATAGCTTTATACCCAGGATATAATAATATATATAGCCTACTTTTATCCCGGAAAAAGCGGGTGAAATCGCGGGGTGCAATTAATTCGTAATTAAAACATTTTACAATTTGTGAAACTAACAATAGATTATATCTATCTATCTATCTATATACGAGTATATAAAAATGAAACCCGTTTTCCTTGGTCACGGCATCACGCGTGAATGGCTGGACCGATTTCACTAATTCTTTTTTTGTTGTATTTGTTATTATTAGGAGAAGGTTCTTACGGAAAAAAATATTAAGAAAATCTCTCAGAAATATTGAAAAACCCTAAAAACAGCCCTTTTCTTTTTCTCATACAAACGTTTTCTAACTAAAACGAGCTTTATTGCTATTGTGTAAAGTTCATATTGAATTGCAAGCACTCACTGTTGTTTAAGCAATGTAGGTATGTTCCTAACGTCCAAGAGTCAATTTGCACTTTATTACCTCTGTACAAAGTTCAAATTCAATCATATCTATCAAAACAGTGTGCGTTGGAGCACAGATAAAACAAAAAAAAAAGAAAAGAAATCTTATAGTTCATTCATTTGTTTTAAAATTTTGAAGGATTTGACTCCAAGTCATATCAAATTAAAAAAAAGTTGAAACAACAACAAACTGTCAATGTCAGTGTTTTTTTTTTCATGGATGAGTTTGCTTTTGTCAACTGATACACGAAACAAATTCGTACTTATAATTGTAATATATTATATTACTAGCTGACTCGACAGACGTTGTCCTGTCAAAAGCCATTGCGTCAATTCTATGTCAAATGTCAAAATCTATTCTCATGCTATTGCGTAACTATAGCAACCGTAGTATGTTGATGCTATAGTAAAAATTATCAGTATATATATAATTTGCAATAAATTAAAATTGCGACTATAATTTGAGATTTAAACTATCCTATCTCTCAAGTTGGATCGAACTGCACATGGTGTGCGAATTTTATTATAATCGGTTAAGTGGTTTAGGAGTCCATTGAGGACAAACATTGTGACACGAGATTTATATATATTAAGATAAGTATAAAATTGTAAATAGTGTTTTGTGCAGTGTTTATATTTAATTAGGCAGTACCATAGAGAAGTACTGTATGGCAGTACGAAGTCTGCCGGGTCAGCTAGTTTATAGATAAAAGTTCTAAAATCTGCTGTTGGGTGTTCCTCCCACACTCAGACACGAGGCTCGTATTGTGAAGAACAACAAGACGACTTATTAAATTTAGAAATGAGTTAAAATGGAGAAATCCCAAACGAAATATAAATTACTAGCTGCGCCCCGCAGTTTAACCCGCGTTTTCCGGGATAAAAAGTAGCGTAAGTGTTAATCCAGACCACGAACAACCTTCATTCCAAATTTCATGTAAATCGGTTCAGTTGTTTTTGCGTGAAAGAGCAACAAACTTTCACGTCTATAATATTAGGTAGTAGGATTCTACAAAGAAAAAATAGTTGTTATAAAAAAACTGAGATTTACTTTACAAAAGAAAA
Source organism: Alcis repandata (assembly GCA_949125135.1). Taxonomy (NCBI): domain Eukaryota; kingdom Metazoa; phylum Arthropoda; class Insecta; order Lepidoptera; family Geometridae; genus Alcis; species Alcis repandata. The sequence continues at coordinate 8,151,720 of OX421221.1, read as the reverse complement.
AAATGACTTTTTAACTAACAATTTTCAAGCGAGTGGCATCGCCGCGTAACGCCAGCCTCGATCGTCTAATTTTATTATCAGTCGTTTGGGTCTTACTTTTAAAAATTTATTGAGGATTGCTTATAGCCACCTCATAATTAAGTAGTAAATAATTTCTTGATCAATAATAAATACCAACTGATATCGAGAACAAAGCCTATTCGCCTCAGACAGCAGCGCAGCTGTGAAGCGCTGCACAAATTTCACGAGCCTATCAAAATTTTGCTCAGCACCGACACCAGGAGATCATATCTACCAGGCAGTATTGGGGAAGCCTAGAAACTAGTTCAATGTTGAAAAGCTGCGCGACCTAGGACTCTATTAACGGAATATCTTTGTCACGTTCTCTCTTATGGCACGTCTAATGAGAGCGACAGTGATAATAAACTTCACTTAGCCGTTAGGTACATACTTAATTAGTTAAGGAACCCATTGAGATCCGAAATCGAAACAATTGCAACAGAATATAATCAAAATAATTGACGAAAACATGAAATTGAATCAATGCCGTTCTCAAAACTATGGTATTTGCTTCTTTGATACTCTGATCTCCGAATTCGTGAATTTTGACTAGAAGTTACTAACTTCAAGTCAAGCTTCCGCTTCCGTTCAACTGTTCATCGTTGTCATCTAAATAACATTTCACTTTTCGCAACGAAAAGTATGGCGCCATGCAAAAATTTTTTAAATTACACTAATTCATTATTATAAATACGAAATTTGTCTCTACGTTTGCTTGGTTTTCACGCTGAGTGGATATGGGACTTTGATATGGGATATGGATTGATAGATTCGATAAGTCGGTCGGTGGCTGCTCGTCTGATCTGAAGGATATCAATGCCGGTGTTGCCCAGAGCTCAGTGTTCACTGCGACACTTTTATTGCTGCATATCAATGATTTGCTAAAACCCCGTACCTTTGGTGTATGCAGACGACAGCACTTTTTCAGCTTTATATCCCACGCATGGTCCAGCGAACCACAAATAAAATATCAGAGAGAAGCCATGGCTACTCTCCATGGTAACCATGAATAAGCTTATGAACTTGCCCCTAAAGCAGTCTTCAGATTGTGGCGATGCTAACCTGATCAAGTTTAATGCGGCTAAGACCCAGGCGTGTCTGATCTCTGCAAAGAAGAACCCATTCCAACTGGCCCTTACTGGGCACTTCCAAAAACGGGCATTTAATTTTGTGTGCAATGATAACATGTTGTTCAAAATACACTATTTTTACTTTTTTATGTGATTAGTGAAGTTTATTGTAATTTTTAAAATCCAAACGAGGTTCTACGAGCTTTGATCTCGATATCAGTTGTAATTTGTTACAAGCAAGTCATGTCAGAACAGAACCCTTCGCTTGAAAGCGAAGCTTGCGGCTTGAAAGTCTTGACACCAAGACACACTGCTGTATCCCAACGTCTACGAACGATTATGTTTAAGTTTGTTATTCGTAGCGGTAGATTGTTGTGAACCAATTTTACAAATTTTCTTTGAATCGATTAGCTGCCTACTAATCGATACTATGACTACGTACGCATGATATTTTTACACCTGTTTCACTCTTACTTTCCTATTTCGCTGCCTCGCAAAACCTTCGCGATAGTTATGATGCCCTGGTGACGGTGCATCGCTGCAATGCACAAACTTCACGTTTCACGTAACTTTCTCATACTATAAGGGTGAAGTTTGCATGTTCTATACCTATTTCACTCTTACTTTCCTATTTCACTTCTTCGCAAAACCTACGCGATAGTTATGATGCCCTGGTGATGGTGCATCGCGGCAATGCACAAACTTCACGTTTCACGTAACGTTCTCGTACTATAAGGGTGAAGTTTGCATGTTCTACACCTGTTTCACTCTTACTTTCCTATTTCACTTCTTCGCAAAACGTTCGCGATAGTTATGATGCCCTGGTGACGGTGCATCGCTGCAATGTCACGTTTCACGTAACGTTCTCATACTATAAGGGTGAAGTTTGCATGTTCTATACCTACCTGTTTCACTCTTACTTTCCTATTTCACTTCTTCGCAAAACCTACGCAATAGTTATGATGCCCTGGTGTCGGTGCATCGCTGCGATGCACAAATTTCACGTTTCACGGAACGTTTATACTATAAAGGTCGATTCACACATAATATCAGTGAAGCCACAGTTACGTCAACGTACTCAGTTCACGGAGCTTCAGTTAAAACATGTCCGTCGTCAAGTATCGTGATTGTTGCTATGGCTCTGTTCAATACTGCGGAGCTAGCAATGATAGCTATTGCTTTAGACGAAGAAGAAGAGCAGCATGGCAATTAAGAGAGACAAAAGGAGAATACATGACATTATACAAAAACTAGTTAAAGATGAAAGGAAATATTTTGAATATTTTAAAATGTCAGAGAGCTGTTTCAATATTCTTCTGCAGAAAGAATTTAAATTTCTTCTTCTTTTTGATGCCGCGGCATCCGTGATCCGACAAAAAATATCGTCGTCAACGAATATGTCCGTGATTGCCGGTGTCAGCACTGACACTGAGAGCACTGTGTCGTCACTGACACTTACAAGTGGGGATGCGTTCAACGTTCATAGAGAATGTATGAAACAATATTTCGCACTGTGCTGGTACTGTGTCGGAACTGTGGCTTCACTGATATGTGTGAATCGGACTTAAGGGAGAATTTTGCATGTTCTACAGCTGTTTCACTCTTACTTTCCTATTTGACTACTTCACAAAACCTACGCAATAGTTATGATGCCCTGGTGTCGGTGCATCGCTGCGATGCACAAATTTCACGTTTCACGGAACGTTTATACTATAAAGGTCGATTCACACATAATATCAGTGAAGCCACAGTTACGTCAACGTACTCAGTTCACGGAGCTTCAGTTAAAACATGTCCGTCGTCAAGTATCGTGATTGTTGCCATGGCTCTGTTCAATACTGCGGAGCTAGCAATGATAGCTATTGCTTTAGACGAAGAAGAAGAGCAGCATGGCAATTAAGAGAGACAAAAGGAGAATACATGACATTATACAAAAACTAGTTAAAGATGAAAGGAAATATTTTGAATATTTTAAAATGTCAGAGAGCTGTTTCAATATTCTTCTGCAGAAAGAATTTAAATTTCTTCTTCTTTTTGATGCCGCGGCATCCGTGATCCGACAAAAAATATCGTCGTCAACGAATATGTCCGTGATTGCCGGTGTCAGCACTGACACTGAGAGCACTGTGTCGTCACTGACACTTACAAGTGGGGATGCGTTCAACGTTCATAGAGAATGTATGAAACAATATTTCGCACTGTGCTGGTACTGTGTCGGAACTGTGGCTTCACTGATATGTGTGAATCGGACTTAAGGGAGAATTTTGCATGTTCTACAGCTGTTTCACTCTTACTTTCCTATTTGACTACTTCACAAAACTTACTCGATAGTCATGATGTCCTGGTGTCGGGGCATCGCTGCGATGCACATAATGCAGATTTCGCGTAAAGTTAGCTTTTGCATAAACTCGTGACTAGCGAACAAGGTCATCGGAGCTAATATTTTGGTCATAATATCTACCAAACAAAAAAAAAACTCAAGTTGCTAGAAATATATTTCGTCAAGGTTTTCAGCACGGACACGATTTTTTGGGCGTTCTGATAATGACCTGATTACAGTTTGAACATTTTAGAAAATATTGCTTTGTTGTGGCAGCAGAACCAAGTCTTTTAGTTATAAGTTTTAGTTCAAAATACCGGTATTTCTTCCTCTAACTCCTATTAGCAAGTGAAATACAAATCTGCGTAGCACTGCTACAACTATTGCTACGAGTCAATGAAATTAATACTTTTTATGCAAAAGCGCGAATTTAGTTGCGCAAATAAGAAACAGAGCAAGAGGAATTTAAACTAAGTTTTCTTGCTAGATACGAGTACAAGCTGGCTAAAAAACTGAAATTCAGTTTCTCTAAAATATTCCAACCATCAAAATAGATCTACGAAAGAGAAAACTCGCGCGTCGAGGGTTCTGAAACATCGTATTTTAAACGGATCGATGGGGATTTTTCACATTTCGTTTATAATAGTTTATATTAGTGTATAAAAGTTTAAATATCGTAATTGAGAAGCAAAAAGATTCTCTCCGGCGGGGAATTGAACCCCGGTCCCCCGCGTGACAGGCGGGTATACTAACCACTATACTACCGAAGATGTATTAGAGAGGTCCAAATTTGTTAACTGTAGCAGAGAAATTATTACCCTCCTAGGATCACTTTAACATTTGGAAAATCCATTGATAATAGAAAATCCTGCATCTTTGTTACTACCTCATATTAAGAATTCCTATAATATTTGTTTAAGCACGCTCCACCTATCTACAGTGGTTCCACAGCTATGAGTATTCACATTTTTGTTTCTCTATCTCTTACTGTTTTCGAGATCTCTGAGGTTCCATTTTTCGTCAGCCATCATCTTCATTAATTTAATTTGAGCCACAAGTCATCTTTAAAAGTGTTCGTTGAGATGGAAAATGGATTGTTGAAAATTTTGGAATAACTAAGTAAATTATAAAAAAAAACTTCTATTAAACGCCATCTGCCGGTGTCAACGGTACTCACTGTCCGAGTACGGGGTAGGTTGACGGGGCAGTCCAAAAAAGTTTCCATGCATGACCATAGATGGGCAAAGTATAAATCCAATTTTTATGGTTTTGAACCTCCTTCGAGAAAGAACCCGAAGTGAAGTCTGTCTGTATGTCACAGCCAATTATCTCAGGAAAAGACATTTTTGTTTTATTTTTAATAAGCATAGTTTTTATTAATTTCAAATCTGCGAAAAAAATGTCAGCACCCTTTATCTACGAAGTTTACCGACGAAAAAACCTGAATGGATTGAAGTAGATAGGTAATTACATGAATTAGACAGGAAAAATATAACAAACTTTCCAACTTGATAATTTTTCTTATAATTAGGCATTAAAAATTAATGAAATGTTCGACTCATTTTCATAAATAAGAAGAAGAAGAAGATACTCGTAACACTCAGATTTTTGTCTGAGTGTTATCTGCTTTTAGGGCTCAGAGGTATAAACAGACTTAACCATGACATCTTTCCAGTTAACCCTAAACCAAGTCGCCTTGCTCGTCGCAAAATTTCAAAAAGGCACCCCTCACGTGGGGTTTGTGTGTGGACGGTGTATAGAAACTTCGAAGCTTTTCAGTTAGATGTCGCTTTTGTAAAATAACGAAGATTTTAGCTGAATTTCTACATATACTTGTAGATAGATTAAAAAACAATAATTTTATAGGTAAAGTTGTTTATCTTACTGCGTTTGACATGCGTTTTTAGAGAGTAAAAGAAATATTATAATACTAGCTGCGACCCGCGGTTTCATCCTCACAATGAAAAATTAAAATTAGTAAATTCAGGGGCCGATTCGAAGCGGAGATTGATTGCTTACATATTTGAGTGAAGCTCCGACAGAATTGAATGCAAGGTAAATGGTAACATAAGCAAAATATTTGATTAATGCCTCGTTATACCGTACAGTACATTACTACCATTTATTCTACCCTGCAAAAAGATCGCGAAGGCCGGGAATCGAACCCGGATCAACTGCTTGGAAGGCAGTTATGCTAACCGTTGCACCACCAACGCACTGATGGTAGAGGACAAAATTGAATAACACTTTATTGGAGGACTTTACACGCATGCGTACATCAGCTTGCGTTGAAGGTGGAACCACTGCCAATGTTTGCCGAAAATCTCCTGATAATAAAATCATTGCGCCACCAAATTGGTTTTAGTTGTTCCGTAGATCTTTTAAGGTTGTACTAAAGCCTCTAAAGATCTTTTATGCGCCATCGTGCATTCACATCCCAGACTATTAGTTTGCGTATGCAACCTTTAATCCTCCCACTGCTGGGACACAGGTCTACCCTCGAAGGGTGATTAGGCCGTATTCCACCACGCTGGCCAAGTGCGGGTTGGCGGATTCACATACGCCAATTAATTTCTTCTCCGGACATATGCAGGTTTTCTCACGAAGTTTTCCTTCACCGAAAAGCCAGTGGTATGTAAATTTGTACATAAGTTCCCAAGAACTCATTGGTACGAGTCGGGGTTTGAACCCACCGCCTCAAGAATGCGAAGCGGCTGTTCTCCCACTGAGCTACCACGACTTTTTTAGTTTACATTGGTTTACATTGCTGCTAAACCTTTGCCATTGCAGAATTCTTGGAAATGTTGCAAGTTGGAGTTTCGTTGCTTTGCATATTCAACGGCAATTTTAGAGCTGAATGGGCTGTTCGACCGCCTTCAAGCAAAGTTATGACAAATATTGACATTAATATTTATACGATACTAACGTCACTCAATTGTTTTTCCTTCCCGGAACCTCTCCACTAACACATTAACTTTATCGTATGGTTTTCGATGGAGCAGTTTGAGACTAGATCTCGGAGTACTTTGAGAATGGTCTAAGATGGCCGTGGTGTAAAATTAAACCTAAAAACAGTATTTTTAAATTAAATTATTTTTTTAATAATAATTCCATGGAGCGTTTTGCGAATTAATGTAAGAGATTCTTATCTTTTTTAAACAAAAGAAAAGCCTAATTAGAAATAGTTGCGTTTCCTTCGTGTTTTTTCCATGTAGGTATATCCTACTAATCCTACTAATATTATAAACGCGAAAGTTTGTGAGTATGTTTGTTGTTCATGGTCTGGATTAACACGTAGACTACTTTTATCCCGGAAAAATGTAAGTTACCCGTGGGATAGATTGGTTCTAATTTTAAAATCAAAAAGTAAATAAAAAACAAAAGACAATCAAAATTTTAAAAATTAAATACCTAGAGGAAAACATTAACCTGTCCTTTACAATCCCCCCAAAATATATCTATCTATCTTTAACTATATCTATATATATGTAAAAATGAAACCCGTTTTCCTTGGTCACGGCCTCACGCGTGAATGGCTGGACCGATTTCACTAATTCTTTTTTTGTTGTATTTGTTATTATTAGGAAAAGGTTCTTACGGAAAAAAATATTAAGAAAATCTCTCAGAAATATTGAAAAACCCTAAAAACAGCCCTTTTATTTTTCCCATACAAACGTTTTCTAACTAAAACGAGCTTTATTGCTATTGTATTAAGTTCATATTGAATTGCAAGCACTCACTGTTGTTTAAGCAATGTAGGTATGTTCCTAACGTCCAAGAGTCAATTTGCACTTTATTACCTCTGTACAAAGTTCAAATTCAATCATATCTATCAAAACAGTGTGCGTTTTATACTGATAATTTTTACTATAAATTGACAAGTTAGCATCAACAAACTACGGTTGCTATAGTTACGCAATAGCATGAGAATAGAGGTTATAACAAAGAGTTCCTATAATTATTCTCAACACCTTTGGTCACGCCATCACGCGTGAACGACTGGACCGATTTCAATTTACTCTACGTTTATCCCAAAGTCTACCCGTGCGAAGCCGGGACGGGCCGCTAGTATATATATATATTTTATGTAATTGAGTGACGAGACACGCAAATCGCTCGCCTGATATTAAACGTCGCGTTTGCCCACAACAGGTCTGCGCCACCCAGAATTTTGAACTCGCAGAATTCAAGACCCTGCGCGGCACAGCACTGCGCTCGTCACCCTGAGATATAAGTTGTTTAATGTTCCATTTGCCCTGTAATTTCACTGGAAACAATGCCCTTCCAACCGGAACACAGTAATGTTTGCACATTACTGCTTAATATTATAAATGTGAAATAGATGGATGTTTGCTACTCAATCGCCAGAACGGCTGAACGGATCTCGATGAAATTTGTCACATAGATAGATTATAGTCTGGCATAGCACATAAGTTACTTTTCATCCCGGTAAAATGTATGGCTTCCGTTGGATAGGTTTATCTCAATTAAGTTTTAAAATATACATCGCACCTCCTCTTTCATTTAAAAGAGAAATATATACGTTTATGGGAAGGTAGTTCATAGTCTGGGTAAATGATAAGTAGGTATTATTGTTAGTATATTCACTATGTTTATATGTTTATTACGTATTGAAATAAAGGATTAAAATATAAATATAAAAGAATGTTGCGGAGCAATCTTCACGTCACCAGTCGCTTAGTTCAAACTGACGCGGCGCGACGCATGCGTAGCACTTTCGCGCATCGGCGCGGCCGCCTTGTAAGCAGCGGTTTGCACATAGGCGATGAGCGTTTTTACTCCTATACAGGACTCCCTACATTACTCCCTTCCAGAGACTGTTCCTACAGTCGATAGTAATCTGGGAATCTTACTGTACGTCCTGATCTTGTCTTTCTCTGTATGTTTTCTGGTGGAGGTGTGTCATCAAGAGATTCATCTAGAGTTTTGTTGCTGTCATCTAATATGTAGGCCGGCTTCAAGCGATCTACCGATACTGTGACAGGTTTGCCTTTTACTAATAGTTTGTACACTTTTTCAGATCTCTCCAGGACTGCATGTGGACCCGTGTATGCAGGTTGCAAGGAAGGTCGTACTGCGTCTTCTCTCAAAAATACATGGCTGGCAGTGGGTAAGTCCTTGAAAACAAATATGGATGGCTTAGTGTGTCTCGAAGCAGGCGTTGGTTTCAGATCGTTGGCGAACGAGCGTAATCTGGCAGTGTATTCTGTGATATCTGTTGTTCCAGCTTTGCTTGGGTCAAAAAATTCTCCCGGTAAGCGTAGCGGCTCTCCATACACAAGTTCTGCAGTGCTCGCTCGGATGTCTTCCTTGTACGCGCTTCGAATACCAAGTAACACCAAAGGTAAGGCTTCCATCCAATTATCAGTGGCATGACAGGTAATTGCAGTTTTTAGTTGTCTGTGGAATCTCTCTATGGCTCCATTGCATGCAGGATGATATGCAGTAGTCTTTTTATGATGAAATCCTGTTATTTTGGATAGATGTTGGAATAAGGACGATTCGAACTGTCTGCCGCGGTCTGTTACAATGTCCACGGGGGATCCAAATCTCGATATCCATCCTGTAAGTAAGGCTTTTGCTACTGTTTCAGCCGTCGCATCGGGTATTGGTATCACCTCAGGCCATCGAGTAAAGCGATCTATGGCGGTGAGGCAATAACGATTTCCATTACAGATTGGTAGTGGTCCGATGAGGTCAATATGCACGTGGATAAAGCGTGCTCGTGGCAGCTGGTAGGTGCCTAACGGGGAAGATACATGCCTAGATATCTTAGAACGTTGACAAGCTAGACATGAACGTGCCCACTCTCTGCAGTCTTTCTTTACGCCGGGCCATACGTAGCGTTCTGCTACTAATCTAATTGTTGCATTGGCTCCGGGATGGCTTAATGCGTGCAAGCTATCGAAAACTTGCTTTCGCATATCCTTCGTGACATAAGGTCTTGAAATGAGTGTGCTGATGTCGCAATATAATTCAGCACGAGTTCCAGGTATCTTTACCTTTTCTAGTCGTAATGACGTTCCTCTCTCCAGCATTTCCTTAAGTTCTGGATCTGATGCCTGTGACTTAGCAAGCTGTGAGTAATCTATGGATAGCTCTAGCTCTTCAACCCTGCTCAGTGTGTCAGCGACCAAGTTATCTTTCCCTGAGATGTGCCTCAAGTCCGTAGTAAACTGAGATATGAAGTCTAGATGACGAAACTGTCTCGGCGAACACTTGTCTTTGCGCTGATGAAAGGCGAAACACAGAGGTTTATGGTCGGTGTAAATTGTGAAGTCTCGAGCTTCGACCATGTGTCTAAAGTATTTCAACGCTTCATAAATTGCGAGGAGTTCTCGATCGTAAGGAGAATATTTTCGCTGCGCTGGGCTCAACTTGCGTGAAAAGAAGGCAAGCGGTTGCCAAGCATTACCTTGGTACTGTTGTAAAGCGGCACCAATTGCAGTATCTGATGCATCTGTGACCAGGCCTAGTTTAGATTGGCAATCTGGATGCGCAAGGAGTGCAGCACGGCAGAGGCTTTCTTTGCAATTCTCGAAGGCTTTCAGAGAATCCCCACATAGATCAATAGGATGGGAACCCTTTACAGAGCCAGTCATTAGATCGTGCAGTGGCACTTGGACTTCGGCAGCGTTGGGAATAAACCTCCTGTAGAAATTCAGCATCCCCAAAAATCTGCGAAGTTCTTTGACGGTCTTGGGAGGTGGAAATGTTTTAATTGCTTCCACTTTCTCATCTAGAGGCTTGATTCCATTGGCTGATATGTGGTAGCCCAGGAATTTGACTTCAGATTTTCCAAAGTTGCACTTAGATGTGTTGATGATGATCCCATGTTCCCTTAGTCTGGTGAAGAGTATACGAAGGTGTTCTTCGTGAATATCCTCACTCCTTGAGAAGACCAAAAAATCGTCGATGTATGGGTAGACAAAATCCAGTCCACGTGTCATTTCATCGACAAAACGCTGGAACGTTTGCCCGGCATTACGCAAACCAAACGTCATGTATGGAAATTCATATAATCCGAACGGTGTCGTGATTGCGGTCTTGTGAATGTCTTCAGGGTTCATTGGAATTTGATGGAATGCTTTTACAAGGTCGATTGTCGAAAATATTTTACAGCCTGATATGCTGTGTGTGAAGTCATGCACATGTCTAATTGGATATCTATCAGGTATGGTGCGAGCATTTAGCATTCGGTAATCTCCGCAAGGCCGCCATCCGCTGTCTTTCTTAGGTGCGATATGTAGTGGTGAGGCCCAGGAGCTCTCCGATGGCCGTGCGACACCTGATTTCAGCATGGACTCGATTTCAGCTTTCGCAATTTTAAGTTTGTCTGGCGCTAGGCGGCGTGGGTTGCAGGATATTGGCTGTCCTGGCGTAGTTCTTATGAAGTGAACGGTACGGTGTTTGACTTCAGCTTGCTTTCCGGATGGGTTCGTTATCTCTGTAAATTCTTTCAGAATTTGATCGTAGCGAGACTCTCCGATTGGTATCTTGATTGAAGATATCGCAGTCGACGAGTGTGCTGATGAACCCACAACGTAGAGTGTTGTCGTGTTGTCCAGTAGGCGTTGGTTGCGTATGTCTACTAGAAGACCGTAGAACTTTAGGAAATCAGCTCCAATGATAGCCTTCGTGACGTCACCAACGATGAAACGCCATGGAAAATTGCGTCGTAATCCCAAGTTTAAATCCAGGTTAGTGTATCCGTACGTGCTGATAGAAGTACCGTTAGCAGCAGAAAGTTCGAAGTCAGATTTCGAACGACGCTCTTGTAGTGAACGTCGAGGGAAGACACAAACGTCGCTTCCTGTATCGACAAGAAATTGCATCTTCGACCGACGATCTACGACGAACAGGCGACCAGACGAGTTGGGACGGTCGTTTGTCGCCATTACCGACCTCCCTGAGAGTTTCCCGCCTGATAATTACACGGCTTTACGCAGGTCTTTGCTTTCGATCCATACTTCCAGTGGTACCAACAGTTCGGGAACTTTCTGTAGTTGGAATCAGATCTGCTTCCAGGGCGGCTGCGACTTCTTTGGCGGGTCTGTGGGCGAGATTGACGATCCAGCAGTGTCTTCACCTGCCTGCGAAGCTCGGCTATTTCAATGGTCATAGCGTCTAGCGATGAACCAGGTGCGGTTGCAGCTGATACTTGCGGTGTGGCAGGCGCGATATCTTGGATTCGATCTGCCAAGTCGGATAGTACTTCCAGTGACGCCGTCGACTGAGCGGCTATCACCGTCTGTACGCTGCGTGGAAGTCTACTCGTCCAGATGGTCTTAATGAAATCTTCTGGAACGTTCGGTCCCGCTAGGCTTTGTAAATGCCTGAGGAACTGTGATGGTCGACGATCTCCTAATTCTTCATGCATGAGAAGTTGTTTAACTTGCTTCTCACGTGAAGCACTCAGGCGTTTGATGAGCTCCGTCTTCAATTTCTCATATTTTTCCGTCGGTGGAGGGGATATAATGATATCCTTCACCTCCTTCGAAAATTGGTGGTCAAGCTGTCCTATGACATAATTAAACTTCGTCGCGTCAGATGTAATGTTCGACACTGCAAACTGCCCTTCGACTTGCGCGAACCATATCTCGGGCTCTTCTGGCCAGAAGGGTGGGACGCGTATCCCCACTCTAAACAGGTCGGTGGAGGCAGTTGGAGCACTTTCTGCATCTTTCCACGATGACGTCATTTATACGTCAGCGAAAATTTAGAAAATCGCTATTAGCTTATGGCTTGTACCACCATAGATTTTTACAAACGGAGATATTTCAATTCACCCAAACTATAATTTTCCCAAATTGTTTTCCAATTAGCACACTTGAAATGTTTTATTATGCACTGTTTAGGACACTGAAAATGTTTGCATTTGTCCTAGACTCACTTTTCAGATCACGTCGGGGTCACCAGTTATGGGAAGGTAGTTCATAGTCTGGGTAAATGATAAGTAGGTATTATTGTTAGTATATTCACTATGTTTATATGTTTATTACGTATTGAAATAAAGGATTAAAATATAAATATAAAAGAATGTTGCGGAGCAATCTTCACGTCACCAGTCGCTTAGTTCAAACTGACGCGGCGCGACGCATGCGTAGCACTTTCGCGCATCGGCGCGGCCGCCTTGTAAGCAGCGGTTTGCACATAGGCGATGAGCGTTTTTACTCCTATACAGGACTCCCTACATTTTTTATAATTGTAAAAGAACAAATACATTATCAGTATACTGTTTTCTAGCATTAAGTACTTTAATTTGATCTATTTGTGTGTTTTGAATGATGCCAGCAAGACCAAGAGGGTCTGATTAGGGCCGAAATGCGAAATAGAGGAGCCAAAAGAACAGACAAAAAACACTTCCTGTAATTTCACGTTCAATGTACGCTAATTAGATATTTTTTATCCCAGAAAACACACGTTAAACTCATGTTGATCCTTTTGACCGCGGGTGAAACCGCGGGGTGCAGCTAGTAAGGAAATATCTAATTAATTGATTTTAATTCATCATCATCATCAGCCTATCTAATGTTTGATTTTAATTAAAAGTGTTTTATGATGAGGCCATTTTTGGCTGAGCATGCTCTTTCCTTATAACCCAGTATACCTAGACGGCTACATAGGTAGTTAAAACGAACCCTAAGGCCGACCGCTCAGCACGTACGCGTTTCTATGAACAAGCCTCTTCTCAGTGCTGCTATCCTAGTACTGATACTTATAAATACCGCTCGCCTGACTTACGCAAACAAGTAAGGTATAAAGGCAGCCAAATGAGGGATTAAGCGGTTTAGAACAGTTTAGATAAAGAAATACGTTAGTGGCTCCCTCTTTCAATGTTGCAATAATTCGCATAGAGCTGTGGGGCTAGCACAACTTTGACGTAAAAATACGTAGCGAGTTTTCGATAGAAAAGTGTACGCCATTTACGCCTGTCAAGTGTGCTTCTGACGGGTGTAAATGGCGTACACTTTTCTATCGAATACTCGCTACGTATTTTTACGTCAAAGTTGTGCTAGGCCCACTGAGTACGAATCTTCGGAAGTTTTCCCAAGAAACTGAAACTGGTTTCAATCAGAACGTTTTATTTTATTTATTTGTGATATTCTTCTCCGAAATTTAACTGATTGCGATTTTATGTAACTTTATTCATATACTTTTGAAAATGTCGAAATGTGTAAACGAGATACCGGCGTCTCAATTTACCCCTATATTGTAAGTTGTAACGGAAAGGTGTAGTAACACTTAAGGGTGTTTTTCTACACGTCAAAGTGAACAACTTCTAAAAAATTAAGTCACGTGATCATATTTCCATGTAGATACGATATTTTCTTTCTCGAATTTAGCAAACTTGTGTTCCAGAAGTTGTTCACTTTGACGTGTAGGTAAAGGAACACCCTTAAGTATTACTACTTCTTTCCGTTGCATCTTGTATAATTAGTTTTATACCTAATTTGCGGAATGATTATTTTCTTAACCGACTGCAACGAAGCCGCAATGAAGGGTTATCTGTTTGACCAATACAGGGCTATAGGTATGCATAGACAGGATATGCTAAGCCGAAAGGAGCTCATAGTACTCATCATTATGAACAATTTTTGCTATGGGACCAACCCAAAATTTGCGAAAAAAAAAATCAGCTGTGCCGTAGAAAACTGACAATCCACGAATCTGAGGTCAGTGGAACCAACTTTAAAAGCCAAACAATTCGATCTGGTCTATAAATTAAATTATTCGCGAGACTTAATTTATTTTACTTGCGTAACGTTTTATCATAAAATAACATACTCGTAGATAGGGCTTACTAAGTATCAGTTTTGTAATATGGCTATTGTAAAAATAATGTATGCTTAGATTTTATGGACGCCATTTGGTACTTCCCTTATGTTTAAAACAAGACGCAATTTTAGATTTTTTCTTCCTGTACTCTACGCAAGTTTTTTTCATTGTTATTTGTTATATTGTTTGTATTTTCTTTGTAAATTACTTTTAAGAACACACACAAGTCACCTGTCAAGCGTTTTCACTTTTGTAAAATTATTAACAAACCTACTCGCTTAATATTTCTTAATGCTTGAAGTAATATATAAAATTAAATTGAAACTAAAAATAGGACGAGGCATTTCTTAGACTTCTGTATTTTATAAATAAAACATTAATTTAGGAACATTCAAAGCATACGTCATCACTGTGAGCTGTCCGTTGACATGTGCTGCAACTATCTATAGGTGGCGCTAGGTAGGCAGCTGCAGTCTGCGCAGACCGTAACGTTCTAGACTACACTTTCATTGAGCTTCCACCAACTCGCGCAGCCTGTAATATTGATCCAGACTTTGCGACCACCACGGGGCATTTATGACCTCCTGGTATCGTTGAATCGCCACATTGCGCAATATCCAAACTTTTCTATCAGCTGCCGTTCTAAGGCAATTAATAGCGAAGTTCTACGAACTTTGACAACTAATCAGATAAACTTTTATTACTCTCCACTTTTCGAATAAAGCCTACAAGCTTGAGCTCAGGTTCTCTGTTAGAGTGAACAAATTCGGACCTGTCCTATAGATCTTCGGTAGTACAAATGGTAGTACGCTCGCCCGGCAAGCGGGGAACCGGGGTTCGAATCCCCGCCGAAGATAACTTTTTGTATCTAAATTTTTATTTTTCAATTAACTTATGTTGTCTCACTGCTGGGCAAAGGTCTCCCCTAATTTTTTCCAGTTACTGCGGTCTTGGGCCAGCGCCGTCCAGTCTTTTTCAAACCGCCCGAGTTCGTCGCGACATCGCGTCGGGGGGCAACCTGGGTTTTTTACGTTTAAATCTCAGATGGATTGACATTTGACAGCCGCCATATTTGTCGGCTTTTCATTTCCTCAAATTAATAAATATATTTTTTCAATCCTGAGACACCAAAACTTTATTTAAAAATTTAACTTTTCCTATTTCTTGAATTGGGAGATTTGCCTATCGGAATGTCTGGTGCATCGAATAAATCAAGGTCGTAGGCGACGGTGATCACTTACTATCGACGGCCTGTCCGATACCGCTGAACATAATCTGTAAAATCTTGTCACTTAAAGGCATAGATCTTGTCAATTTAGGGCATAAAGGCATACTTTCTTTTCCTACACCACAGCTTTGAAAAGGAACACACCTTAAATTTATTATTCGTAGACCGACTTGCTACGTCCAGCTACGCACGGAATTAAAGGTCTAACATATAAAAACTGCTTTAAGTTAGTGGCTGCTTAAAATGCTCTAACGCTTTTCAATTACGATATTTAAACTTTTATAAACTTATATAAACTATATCGATTCGTTTAAAATACGATGGTCCAGAAACCTCGACGCGCGAGTTTTCTCTTTCGTAGATCTATTTTGATAGTTGGAATATTTTAGAGAAACTGAATTTCTGTTCTTTAGCCAGCTTGTATCTGAAAACTTAGTTTAAATTCTTCTTGCTTTGTTGCTTACTTGCGCAACTAAATTCGCGCTTTTGCATAAAAAGTATTAATTTCATTGACTCGTAGCAATAGTTGTAGCAGTGCTACGCAGATTTGTATTTCACTTGTTAGAGGAGTTAGAGGAAGAAATACCGATATTTTGAACTAAAACTTCTAACTAAAAGACTTAGTTCAAATGTTATTACATATATGCTGCCACAACAAAGCAATATTTTCTAAAATGTTGAAACCGTAATCAGGTCATTATCAGAACGCTCAAAAATCGTGTCTGTGCTGAAAACCTTGACGAAATATATTTCTAGCAACTTGATTTTTTTTTGTTTGGTAGATATTATGACCAAAATATTAGGGATTGTACTGTGTACTTTTTTGGATCAACTGCTCTTGATCGTCGTTTCGTCATGGCGGAGTCGCTGCAAGACTTGCTAGATATGCTGACCAATCTAGCCGATGCTTCTCGACAAGTAGGTCTCGAGATGAGTCTTGACAATACATTGATCATGTTTGACACGCATCTTTCCCCTGGACCTGTGCGTGTTAACATGGTGTTTGTATATCATATCACTTATATCTTGCAGTTGTCTAAGAATACATATATCTAGGGCGTATTTTGCTATTTGGTGGAAATAACTTCGAGAAAGAGGTCGACAGGAGAATCCGGCTAGTCTAGGCAGCATTCGTGAAACTTTGAAGAAAGATAGAAGACAAAAGTCTTTGATCAGTGCGTCCTATTTGTACTAACTTACGAAACGTAGACACATATTCATCGGTTTAAAGTCACTCCGCGAGCTACGGAGCGAGCTATATTTTACATTATGATTTAATTTAATTCCATCATGTACCAAAGTTGGTTGTTGTAAGATCGACCTCTCTAAATATATAGTGAAACTAATTAAATATAACCTTATTTGTTAGATTAATCTGAAATCTTGTGCGAATCAAGCATCATTTTAAAGTGTTCAATAAAATACATACGATTTATTCTTTGTATTTGATTACCATTTTTAGAATGTTGATTTATGTAAACGCCATTAAAAAAATTGAACCGTTTGACCAATATTGGTCCCTCTAGCATGAATTGAATATGATAACTAAATAACATTTATAAAATGGCCTTGAAAATTTCGTGCCTGTTAGGTAAGTCATTATGTGTAAAAAACCGTAGTCAACTGACGAGGGCATGAGAATGACCGACGTATTAGGCATCAAAAACTGTAACTATTACAAATTAAGTGGCCAACATTTTAAGTTACTAAAAAATCTGGACTAGCTGAGAGTATCGCAATAGCGGAAAGTGTGGAGCCGTGTCGATCGATCTCAGTGGAGGAGCCTTGACATTTGGGTTTTAACATGGTTTTAATAACGTAAGCGATATTTCTAAGAACCTCAAAGCAGTGGTACTATTGAAATCTTTTATGTTATAATTATTTTTATAAAAAAAAAACAAAAACCGACTTCAAGAGACCAACTATTGAGTTATTCATCTATTTGTCGCGCACGTACTTAATGCAAATTTAAGACTTATATGGTTTTCTTATGGATACCATTATCAGAACTGGGCTAAACTGAAATGGGACTACATGGGAAGCGTCAGATTTCTAATAAAAAAAGAATAAGGGGAGCCACCAGGGGAGCATAACTGTTAACTGCTTTGACAAGTCAAGGAATCGATCGATCATAGACATTCTTACAAATATTTAGTAAGCAAAAGAAAACTCTATTTAGCAAACTCGAATTGTGTTATTAAGTGTTATTCAATTTTGTTCCCTACCATCAGTGCGTTGGTGGTGCAACGGTTAGCATAACTGCCTTCCAAGCAGTTGATCCGGGTTCGATTCCCGGCCTTCGCGATCTTTTTGCAGGGGTAGAAAAAATGGTAGTAATGTACTGTACGGTATAACGAGGCATAAATCAAATATTTTGCTTATGTTACCATTTATCATGCATTCAATTCTGTCAGAGCTTCACTCTGAAGGTTTCAAATATGAAAGCGATCAATCTCCTCCTCGAAGCGGCCTCTGAATTTTCTATTTTTAGTTGTCCATCGCGAGGGTGAAACAGCTAGTTATTAAATAAACATACAGGGCCTTCCTTGTAAAGCCTGCTTAAACTTAACCACTGTTTAAAATTTTCTGCTTTGTTTTCGCACGTGACCTTTCACGTCTGCGACAAGTTGTCGGAGCATTTTAAGCACTGATTAAATTTAATCAGACTTTAAGTAAGGCCTAACGAAAAAAGTTCCTTATTTACTGTCACAAGAGGTTTCCCAAAGAACATTGATTAATTTACATAATTGAAATCAAAATGTTACCTATTACTAACCTAACCTACTCTACCACTACAAACAGTATTCCTAATAAATATGTATGTCAGTTAATTACTTTTCGTAGATACTAAAATAGAAGTTCGTAACCCTACCTCGCCACTTTTTACAAGCTTTTATTCAACTTGCAATGCATGTTAATTTATTTGTTAAGATCATGGCCCAAAGTTGTGTCACTTGTACCATCAATGGTACAAATCAATGGTATTAATGACACTAAGGCGCCCGTACCACGACTTAATAAAATCATCATGGTAGATATAACGTTTTGTTTCCGACGCTGCGCAACCACGAATCGTATCGAAACTAGTTGAATATCATTATCTACTTTTTAGTTTAAGTTTTTACAAGTAGTCTAGAAGTCGGTTTGGTTTTTTGTAAAAATAATTTTTGCAAAGTACATTCCAGGTGTAATCGCAGTAAAGTTTTAATTTCATTCTAAAAATATTTCTTAACCAAAAAAAAAACCAAAAAAAGCCCAAAAAGATTGGTCAGTTCGGTGATTTGAATACCACCCCCGGCAGAATTAATCATTGGGATACATTCTCTTCCCCCAGTGAATTATCCTGTGGGGGACTGGGTGATAGTAATATGTTTGGTGCAGCGGGTTTGAACCCGCATCCCTCGG
Source organism: Alcis repandata (assembly GCA_949125135.1). NCBI lineage: Eukaryota > Metazoa > Arthropoda > Insecta > Lepidoptera > Geometridae > Alcis > Alcis repandata. The sequence goes on along the minus strand of OX421221.1, from coordinate 8,132,837 downwards.
AATATGGGGCTCCATACATACGACAGACCCAAAGCCACTCGGCCAACTGACCTATGCAATGGGGTGGCAACTAACAGCTACACTTTCGATAAAATTTGAGAATCCTGAAGTCCTCATTAAGATTGAACTGAAATTGGTATACGTGTGTAACTCCAATGATGATGCAATAACAGCTTGTTTTTAATAACATTAAAATAATCTTAAATTCAGTTTTTTAAATAATTATCCGAAATAAAGCACATTTAGCAACGGTTAACTAATAATGAAAACTAATAATTTTTTCAAAAAGTGTTGAACTTGCGACAGTCACGTGACCAACGCCTAAGTTTGATGCTAATATCGGGATATAAAAAAATATGTCAAGTGTACTCATTTAAACAAAGCCTCATTTTAATAAAACTGGATTTATATTTTTGAATTTTTTTGTACGTTTCGTTGTACGTTTAATGTCGAAAATAAATCAAAAACGTGAGAAAAACGATGTAAACAGTGGTTTCTCTTGGTAAACTGCTTGCACCGCCATCTGTGCTGAAATTCGGGAACAGGGCACAGGCTAGAGTAGCAAGTAGGGCTACCATATTAACCAGGTCAAATAGACCAAAAAATAGAAGTGAAGTTACATTAATTTCCGCCCAGCTGAAAATTGGTAGGATTGTTCAAAACACCATCATAAATGAAAACCTCAAAAGTCCTTATCGATCCGATAGGTGCCAAAATTTTAACTCCGGGTCCCAAAACGGGATTTTTGCGATTTTCTCCAAAAATGATTAAAGCTACGAGGAAACTGTTCAAGACAAGTATGTTCTCTATAACATTCTCTACAGTATTGCTTTCAGATGCATGTTAATAGAAGTTATGGTTTTCGAGATATGCTAATATTCATTTCAGACCAGGCCAAAAATATGACAATTTTTCCTAAGAGGCCTCGGTCAGCAGTAGACCATATCACAAGTTTGCAAGGAAGTTTTCCCGAAGTTTTCAACATCGCTAAATCCGACAATTTCAATAAACACTTTGAAAAATGACTCCGTGTGGCTCAAATCGGAAAAATGATGATGATGGCTGACGGAAAATGTACCCTCTCGTATCTTAGTTGTTCATCATCATCATCATCATCATCAGCCCGTTATCGCCCACTGCTGAGCATAGGCCATAGTTATTCATAGTTGTTCATAATGATGAGTAACTACTATGAGCCCTTTTCGGCTTAGCATACCCTTGATAAATAACCCTGTAGATCGCGCACTGCGTAAGCACATTACACGTTACACGAACGGGGATAGAGTGATTTGATACGATTTGATTTGTGTAAGTTTAATTACTCGTATCCCATTTTAACCCAAAAAGTAGGACAAAGTCTGGACAGAAGCCCATAAGTCCGGACATGTCTGGACAAATCCGGACGGATAGTAACCCTAGTGGTAAAGGCAACCACCCACCGGGTTCTCAACGGCTCTCTAGCCGCCACTCCCTAACAGATGGCGACAATACTACTGGAGTATAGTACTGAAAATTCTGTCGCTGTCGCCACCTGACCCGAAAAATTATCGTTTGAGGGGAAAACTCTCTTCATCTACTAGATCGTAATTAAATATACTTAGTTCGAACCTTTATTAAGCTAACTTAACTAACAAAAGCTAACTTTACGCGAAATCTGCTTTATGTGCATCGCAGCGATGCACCGACACCAGGACATCATGACTATCGAGTAGCTTTTGCGAAGTAGTCAAATAGGAAAGTAAGAGTGAAACAGCTGTAGAACATGCAAAATTCATCCTTAAGGCCGATTCACACAATTCACACATATCAGTGAAGCCACAGTTCCGACACAGTACCGGCACAGTGCGAAATATTCTTTCATACATTCTCTATGAACGCATCCCCACTTGTAAGTGTCAGTGACGACACAGTGCTCTCAGTGTCAGTGCCGACACCGGCAATCACGGACGTATTCGTTGACAAAGATATTTTTTGTCGGATTACGGACGCCGCGGCCTGAAAAAGAAGAAATTTAATTTCTTTCTGCAGAAGAATATTGAAACAGCTCTGACATTTTAATATATTCAAAATATTTCCTTTCATCTTTAACTAATTTTTTGTATAATGTCATGTATTCTCCTTCTGTCTCTCTTAATTACCATGCTGCTCTTCTTCTTCGTCTAAAGCAATAGCTATCATTGCTAGCTCCGCAGTATTGAATAGAGCCATAGCAACAATCACGATACTTGACGACGGACATGCTTTAACTGAAGCTCCGTGAACTGAGTACTGACATGTTTGTGTGAATTGAATCACTGACGCAACACTTAACTGATACCGAACTGAGCGAATACGTTGACGGAACTGTGGCTTCACTGATATGTGTGAATCGACCTTTATACGACAATGTTACGTGAAACGTGAAGTTTGTGCATTGCAGCGATGCACCATCACCAGGGCATCATAACTATCGCGTAGGTTTTGCGAAGAAGTGAAATAGGAAAGTAAGAGTGAAACAGGTGTAGAACATGCAAACTTCACCCTTATAGTACGAGAACGTTACGTAAAACGTGATGTTTGTGCATTGCAGCGATGCACCATCACCAGGGCTTCATAACTATCGCGTAGGTTTTGCGAAGAAGTGAAATAGGAAAGTAAGAGTGAAACCGGTAGGTATAGAACATGCAAACTTCACCCTTATAGTACGAGAACGTTACGTGAAACGTGAAGTTTGTGCATTGCAGCGATGCACCGTCACCAGGGCATCATAACTATCGTGAAGGTTTTGCGAAGAAGTGAAATAGGAAAGTAAGAGTGAAACAGGTGTAGAACATGCAAACTTCACCCTTATATAGTACGAGAACGTTACGTGAAACGTGAAGTTTGTGCATTGCAGCGATGTACCGACACCAAGGCATCATAACTATCGCGTAGGTTTTGCGAAGAAGTGAAATAGGAAAGTAAGAGTGAAACAGCTGTAGAACATGCAAACTTCACCCTTATAGTACGAGAACGTTACGTGAAACGTGAAGTTTGTGCAGTTCAGCGATGCACCGTCACCAGGGCATCATAACTATCGCGTAGGTTTTGCGAGGCAGCGAAATAGGAAAGTAAGAGTGAAACAGGTGTAAAAATATCATGCGTACGTAGTCTCATAGTATCGATAAGTAGGCAGCTAATCGATTCAAAGAAAATTTGTAAAATTGGTTCACAACAATCTACCGCTACGAATAACAAACTTAAACATAATCGTTCGTAGACGTTGGGATACAGCAGTGTGTCTTGGTGTCAAGACTTTCAAGCCGCCTGAAGGGTTCTGTTCTGACATGACTTGCTTGTAACAAATTACAACTGATATCGAGATCAAAGCTCGTAGAACCTCGTTTGGATTTTAAAAATTACAATAAACTTCACTAATCACACAAAAAAGTAAAAAATAGTGTATTTTCAACAACATGTTATCATTGCACACAAAATTAAATGCCCGTTTTTGGAAGTGCCCAGTAAGGGCCAGTTGGAATGGCTTCTTGTTTGCAGAGAACAGACACGCCTGGGTCTTAGCCGCATTAAACTTGATCAGGTTAGCATCGCCCCAATCTGAAGACTGCTTTAGGGGCAAGTTCATAAGCTTATTCATGGTTACCATGGAGAGTAGCCATGGCTTCTCTCTGATATTTGATTTGTGGTTCGCTGGACCATGAGTGGGATATATAGCTGAAAAAGTGCTGTCGTCTGCATACACCAAAGGTACGGGGTTTTAGCAGATCATTGATATGCAGCAATAAAAGTGTCGCAGAGAACACTGAGCTCTGGGCAACACCGGCATTGATATCCTTCAGATCAGACGAGCAGCCACCGACCGACTAATCGAATCTATCAATCCATATCCCATATCAAAGTCCCATATCCACTCAGCGTGAAAACCAAGCAAACGTACAGACAAATTTCGTATTTATTATATTGAATTAGTGTAATTTAAAAAAGTTTTCGCATGGCGCCATACTTTTCGTTGCGAAAAGTGAAATGTTATTTAGATGATAACGATGAACAGTTGAACGGAAGCGGAAGCTTGACTTGAAGTTAGTAACTTCTTGACTTGAAGTCAAAATTCACGAATTCGGAGATCAGAGTATCAAAGAAGCAAATACCATAGTTTTGAGAACGGTATTGATTCAATTTCATGTTTTCGTCAATTATTTTGATTATATTCTGTTGCAATTGTTTCGATTTCGGATCTCAATGGGTTCCTTAACTAAGTAAATACCTAACGGCTAAGTTTATTATCACTGTCGCTCTCATTAGACATGTCATAAAAGAGAAAGTGACAAAGATATTCCGTTAATAGAGTCCTAGGTCGCGCAGCTTTTCAACATTGAACTAGTTTCTAGGCTTCCCCAATACTGCCTGGTAGATATGATCTCCTGGTGTCGGTGCTGAGCAAAATTTTGATAGGCTCATGAAATTTGTGCAGCGCTTCACAGCCGCGCTGCTGTCTGAGGCAAATAGGCTTTGTTCTCGATATCAGTCGGTATTTATTATTGATCAAGAAATTATTTACTACTTAATTAAGAGGTGGCTAAGCAATCCTCAATAACATTTTTAAATGTAAGACCCGAACGAATGATGATAAAATCAGACGATCGAGGCTGGCGTTACGCGGCGATGCCACTCGCTTGAAAAAGCCGTATGGGTTAGTTAGGTCACGCAGCCTGCAATATTGACCTTAATTATAAACTTTCCGAACACTGCATTGTATTACAGGACTATTCATAAAGGGTATTCTAAGCCAAAAAGGGCTCATAGTACTCATCATTATGAACAACTTTTACGGGACCAAACCGAAATTCGCAAAAAAAAAATCAGCTGTTCCATACATTTTGTCGAGTGTCATTGACATTTTTCTATGGAACAGCTGATTTATTTTCGCATATTTCGGATTGATCTCATAGAAAAAGTTGTTCATAATGATGAGTACTGTGATCCAAAAGTGCTCCATGCACTCATCATTTTACTCTTTTTGCCATCGAGCAATTTTTCTTGCTTAAATTTTGATTACGAATAAAAAAAATCATAAATATAATATAGGTACAATACAATTTAATTATGGAAAATTAAGCACCGTGATAAAAATTCCCAAACAAACAACTTTTGGCTACCCCTGTTTAACGGAAAAATAAGTACACGTGATATCTCTCTACTCCTACCCCCTGTCCCCTGTTTTCTGAACCGCCTCAACCACCCCCTTTCGAGCACCTGGACACTACTACTCTCTACTCACTACTCTCTGAACACTGCTTGGTAGATATGATCTCCTGGTATCGGTGCAGTGTACCGCAATGCACATCGCGCGTCTAGTTTCATTAGCTGCCGCTTCAGACTACATTAACGCTCGCTGCAATTTGAGCACAGAATACATAATAGTACAATCTGAGGCAAATAGGTATGCCACTGTACTCGTTATTAGCCCAAGAACCCACGATGGCCAGACTTTCGTCATTTTATAAAAGCTGAAAATGTCTCGGAGCATGTCTCCAACACAGGTGAGAACGATCAGTAAGTATGGAATTGGGATCGTGATTACTTTGGCAGGAAATCGAAAGTAAAGGTGTATAAAATAGTACCTTAAATTCGTTAAAGTATAAAGCTTAATTTTTTAACCTTCTTTTTTTGAGAGCATGTAAAAAGCATCATATTATTAGTAAAATAATTGAAATCACTTTGGTATTTTTAGTCTTTAGTTAATTTTCTTTCGTTACCTACCATCTATTAGTCGGGGGTTTGGAAATGTTATTTATTTATATAGTTTGAAAGAAAAGAGTACACAAGATTAATAAAATTGATTTCTCGAATTAATATTGTACATATTGGCACATAGGCATGGATCACAACAACTATTACGGTACAGTAGAAGTTTCACCCATGCAAACCGTATGAATTTTGTGGTGTCTTTAGATAGCATTGACTGGGCTGAAGTTAGATCACGGAATAGCAGCGCAATAATGAAAGCCAGCTCAATTGTAAATATAATAAAAGACAAATACAATATATGTTTTCCATTAAGGAAAATACTCAATAAAAAACCGGACTCATCCTGGGTAACACCAGAAGTAAATATTTACAATGATTTAATCTTTGACGTTATTGAAATTAGCAAAATACATCATAATAATAATGACATTAAAAAGTTAATAATTGACATGAATAATTACTATGACATTTTAATTACAAATAATAAATCCAAATACTATTCCAATTTAATCAATTCTAGTGGTAACGCCTCCAAAACAATGTGGACTATTGTGAATAAAGAAAGAGGGAAATTGAACTCCCCCCATGTAGACGTCACAGAAATGCTACGACAGCCAGATGGCTCTCACTTTAGCAGTAAGAAAGCCGCCATCGACTTTATGAATGCAAGATTCCTTAACGCGGCTGCCGCATGCGGCGCGCCGCGCGCTGACGTCACGCGAGTACTCAGCGCGCTGGCTGCTGCGCGCGCGCCAGCCGACCGCTCGCTTAGATTACGCAGGTTTACCGCGGATGAAGTATACCGAATTACGATGTCACGAATCCCGCCTAAAGCATCGAAAGACATATACGAAATATCGATGAAACTAATTAGACTGGCAATTATCTCAATTGCCCCTATACTGGCGGATTTATTTAATTGCTGTTTGGAAGAGGGTAGTTTTCCGAGCCCTCTAAAGATCAGCAAGGTTTCGCCACTGTACAAGGGAAAGGGCAAACGAGAAAGCGTAGACAGCTATAGACCAGTTTCCATAATACCTGCGATCGCCAAGATCTTTGAAAACGGTCTAAGCTCCCGCCTCGTCGACTTTTTAACTGAGACTCATGCACTTTCCGACCGACAGTATGCCTATCGCAAAGGGCGCTCAACTACGTCACTAACCCGCGAGGTGGTGCGTCGAATAGTGGCTGCTCGAGACTCCAAGCCCAAGCAATGCGTGGCGATACTTTGCTGCGATTTGTCCAAGGCGTTCGATGTGGCTGACCACGCCGTACTTGCTGTAAAACTGCGGCATTACGGCGTGGTGAGTACTTCTCACACGCTTTTGACGGGTCTGATGCAGGGGAGATCCCAAGTAGTTGTCTGTGGCGGTGGACTAGATAAGTCAGATTCGATGCAATCGGAAATGGGCGTGGCGCAGGGATCTTCGGTTTCGAACATCATGTTCTCAATGCTCTTGAATGATCTGCCCGACGCCGTGACCGAAGCTGAAATTCTGATGTAAGCTGATGATCGCGGCGCCGACGGTAGACGCTCTGGAGCGAAAACTGAACGCCACAGCCTCGCAGTTGTCTGGGTGGTTCCACATAAACGGTCTTGCCCTTAACCTCTCCAAGACTCACTTCATTCAGTTTAGCCTGTTTGGAAGGCCTGTTAGACCTCTGACAGTACTTGTGAATGGAGTGAGTATTGAAAAGTCAGGACACAACCACGTTCCTAGATTTCGAGATAGACCGTGGTCTAAAGTGGGACGCCCACATAGACAAAGTGTGTGGAAGGCTCGGGAGCGCATGCTTCGCACTGAGTCGAGTGGCGAGGGTAGTCCCTGGTCATATAGCACGAGCGTGCTATTTCGCAACGGTTCACTCGCTGCTACAATACAGAACTGAGATATGATAGAGATATGATATGCTAGAGCTGCAGACTGGAAACGAGTGTTTCTGATGCAAAAGCGTGCAGTGCGATGCCTAGCGCGTGTGGCATGGGCCACTCCAGCTCGTCCATATTTCAGAGAATTAGGAATCCTAACGCTACCTGCCATATTATTATATCAAGTGGCAGTTTATGTAAGAGTGAACATAGGGACGTATGCAGAGCGAGGCTCTATGCACAGCGACTCAAATCGCCGTAGACGCAAGCTGGCGATGGTCCCTCCCGCATTCTCTCGAAAAGTCCTCCAAATTGACGTACTCGTATGTCATGGGTCCGATTGTTTACAATCACTTGCCGATAGAAATTACCTCATTACCTAAACTGCAATCTTTCAAGGGCAAATTAAAACAATGATTTTAATGAATTTTATAAATTTAATATTTGAATTAATTTTATTTTATTTTAATTTCATGTGACTTAACATCTTAACTTGACATCGTTTATACTTATTTATTATTTAATTGAATTGAATTGTATACTATGCTATATATTTTTTTTTTCATTATTGTAAGAATTAATTATATTATGATTGAGGTGTAATCTGACATATTATGAAATAAATACAATATACAATATTTCTGGATAAAAAGTAGTAGCTAAAAACTCTGTGACCTGTCTTTGTTTAAAATTTAATTTACTTAAATCCGTTTAGGCAATACCATCATTAAGCTATTTTGCACAACTCATACAAGAGCTGACACCGACATGATGCAATGTCGTATTTTAATAGTGGTAGGTACATACATATGCCATACTCGTATGTCACTTTGTTACTTGCTTTAAAATAAAACTTATTCGCTTCATGATTACGGTCTCGTGGCACATCACGGTATATTTATTCGGATAATGCAACAGAACATAATATGATGATCCATGCTATACAATAGCATTTAGCGAGTAACTGATTGAAGTTGAGTAAGGTAGCTCAATTTACATAGAACATTAAGGTAGAATGTGCCATCATATCAAGGACGTAGTGCTTAGTAACTCAATAGTTAGAGCATAAAAAACAATCATTTTAAAATATGACCGCAACAGAGCGGCGACTTACACACACAGAAAATGCACCCGCGCATTTTTAATTCGTACGAAAACAAAACTACCTACACTTGTGTCCGCTGTATGCAGGCATTTCCACCCTATTAACCTATTAACCTGTTGATCAAGCCTTACTTAGTATGTTCGTATGAGCGTAGTGGCTAGACCTAGTGCCAGAGTGTGAGCTGTAAAGTCTAGGCATTGAACAGAGCCAACTATAATTTGGTTGGTTCATGGTAGTGGTTATGTATGAAAACGTGCACTATTTTTTGTCCCTTTCGTTTATAGGTGATTTTATGACAGTGCAAGCGGAAGGGGAGGAACAGGCTATACCTGAATATTCCCAGGCTAGATTGAAGTGGGGTTGATTATTTTACAGTCGCTCTTCCTATGGCATTGCCTTCTCGTTTACTCGGTTCGACGAAGTAGTTAATGCTCCTCCGGTTTGTGATCTCCTGGTAGACGAGCATCACCTGCACGCTTAGGCTCGAATTCAATCGATATCTGCTGGGAAAGTGGATGCGTTTTTGTTGAAAAGGCGTGGCGAGTCTTTTGATTAAATCAGCTTGTACTAAATATATTTAGGCGGTCATTGTTGTCGGTCAGAGCTAGTTTTCATGGTAATGAAGTAGTTATAAAATTAACCTTCAGTCGCTATCAGTCCTCTGTCGGCCGGCTCAGATTGATAAGTACACGAACGTGCAGTTGTGCCACAGATGAGATAATAGTTGCTACGTAAGTTGTGTTTTGCTTAGCAAAGAAGGCGGATTAGTCGCAGTTACATTTCGGAGTCTGATTAACCTTTGTTTATATCAAACTCAATTTTAATCAGCAAATGTTGAAGCCATATTCTTATTTTATATGTATACTAAAGCGTAGTAAATAATGCGTTGTTGAGTGAGAAAAGTTTTTCTCGCACCGATGTTAAAAGTTTAAAATGAGCTAGTGTCGGTACTCTGCTGATTTTTGCAAATTAAATTGTGTTCTAAAGAATAGAGTTTTACAGAAGATGTACCGACGTTACGGAACATAGGTACTCGTGCAGTTTTCCAGTTAAAAGGAGGCTGACAATATTATTTATTTAAGTCCGCCTTACTCGTAGCAGTACTGCGAACAGTAGCAAACTTTTTACAGCAATCATAACATTTTATCTCGACAACTTCGAACTTCGATTTTGACAAGAATTTCAAATAGGTATTAGACCTATTTGAAATTCTTGTTTAGAACTGAATACGTTTTTGAAAGTTTCTGCTAACACTTATAAATTTTGTCCCTTTTCAACTTAAATGCCTAATTAATGAGCGACGACAAAATAAAACGAAGGCTAGGTTTAAGGTTTTTTTAACCTATTTGCCCAGTTTTGTTAAGTTAAGCTACGAGTCAAGATTGTTTGAAAATAAAACCTGTACCCGAGTACCAACATCAATACAAACAAACATCCTGACAGATCAAAGTGAATGCCACTTGTTGCAGAGAGGACTCTAGCTTCAACAAAACGTGTCGTTCGTTCAACAAATTACTCCTAATAAAACATGGCGATAAATCTAACGATACTATCCATAATTTAAAAATCAAAATACCAATTTGTATGGCAGTTGTGTTGAAAATTTTGAAAATTAAAAGATTTCTGCTTGCTTCATCTACGGCCACATTGTCTCTTATCGAATCGAATCGAATAACAGACTTTTTTTAAAGTGTTGGGTACTTATTGACTGTTATAAAACTTTGCACACAAACACATCATACATTTTTATCCAAGTGGCATGAAAATGAAAACGATATAATGATCTAAGTGATCTAACGAAAGATCTACGTTGTTCCTTTGAAACAGGGTCGCAATTTGCTAACCTTAAAGACACTGGATAGAAACCTAGAGCTCTCCGAAACCTAGTGCATCTGAATATTCATATTTTGTTTATAATGACGTTAAAAGTTAGTACAAACTTTATAAAAGTGTATAAAATATAAATTAAATATCGTAATTGAGAAGAAAATAATCTCTCCGGCGGGGATTCGAACCCCGGTCCCCCGCGTGACAGGCGGGCATACTAACCTCTATACTACCGAAGATGTATTAGACAGGTCTGAATTTGTTAACTGTAGCAGAGAACCTGGGCCCAAGTTTGAAGGCTTTATTCGACAAGTGTAAAGTACTCCTAACAAAAAATATATCTGTCTTTATCATTGCAATGTATTACCATATGTACTAGCTACGAGGAAACTGTTAAAGACAAGTAGGTATGTTCTCTATAACATTTTCTGATGAGACAAATGATGTCCTTTTGGTCACAAAAAAATCGGACTTCTAGCTTTATCCGTAACAAAGTTACAAGGGTTCGAAAATGGTCTGAATTCAAAAACGATCCGGACGACACGGTCAGTCCTCGGATGGGAGTCCTCGAATGGCATTTACAACTGAGCTACATCATGAGTTGGGTGACATATTGTCTAATTGTGCTATATTTTAGAAAATAATGTGTCGCCGACCGCTAGCCGTCTTGAATACCCTCGATCAGTTGTCAACTTGTCACAGAATAAGTAATAGTTGTGTTTGGTTAAAGTGTGTGTTTCGTTAAGATTGGCGTCTGATTTCTTATATCCCGATCTCGTAACAATAAGTAGAAGTATAGGATGAAATAACACCTTTTCAGGGTTCCGTACCCAAACGGTAACACGGAACAGAAACACAACAAAATCAGAAAAACAAATACTAAAAAATACAATGATAAATATTTATGGGGGCTTCCCATAAAACAAACGTGATTAATTTTGCCGTGTTTATAGACAATGTTACGGAACCCTTCGTGAACTCGCACTTGGCCAGTTTTTTTTAAATATTGCTGCTATTTTACTATTTGTCATGGACCACTGATGATTGAGATCAATCTGCTTCAGTTTTAATTCACTGACAATGTAGATGTCGATCAAACAAACTAGCGGTAATGAAAACGTATCGAACGATGCGCGATGTATGAAAAGGAACGACCGGTGTGTCGTTACTATCGCATTTCTTTATTACTTACTAGCTGCGCCCCGCGGTTTCATCCTCGCGATGAAAAAATAAAAATAGAATAATCAGGGGCCGCTTCGAGGAGGAGATTGATTTGAAACTTCAGAGTGAAGCTCCGACGGAATTGAATGCAAGATAAATGGTAACATAAGCAAAATATTTGATTTATGCATCGTTATACCGTTACAGTAGGTACATTACTACCATTTTTTCTACCCCTGCAAAAAGATCGCGAAGGCCGGGAATCGAACCCGGATCAACTGCTTGAAAGGCAGTTATGCTAACCGCGTTGCACCACCAACGAACGCACTGATGGTAGCGAACAAAATTGAATAACACTTTGCTCATCAGACTTATCTTGAATTTCCTTTTAACCCGAAAATGCCCAAGTTTATTCCGTAAATTCGATGAATTTAATGTGACGAAACACAATTTAAATAGTAAAAATCAGCAGAGTTCCGACACTAGCTCATTTTAAAGTTTTAACAACTTTTCTCACTGAACTACGCATTACTACGCATTAGTATTATAAAAAGACTAGCTGCTCCCCGCGGTTTCACCCGCGGTCAAAAGGTTGTGAGTTTTCCGGGATAAAAATTATCTCATTAGCGTTAATAAAAAGCATCCTATGTTACTTCTAATACCTCCAAGAATATGCGTCCAAAGTTTCATGATGATCGGTCAAGTAGTTTTCGCGTGAAAGCGTACCAAACAAACTTACATTCACATTTGAGGTATGATAAGTATTAGAAGGGATTTTATGAACTAATTCTAACTGAAATGTTTCCTCCTACCTATTCTAATGCAACCACACCTAACTATCATTATTCGTAGCTGCTATTCCAAGTTAAAAGTCCGTAGACCTTCCTAACTATGATAAAATTTCAATCCGCCACAGTCTCAGCAGCGAGTTAGTGCGCAAAAGGCTCTGCGCGGGATGTGCGCGAATCTCAGGTTGGTCCCATACTAAAAGTGGTTCATAATGATGAGTATCATGAGCCCTTTTCGGCTTAGCATACCCTTTACGAATAACCCTGTATAGCTGCGCCCCGCGGTTTCACCTGCGCGTTGCTGTAATACGATGAAAATGAAGATTGGCCAATGTCATAAAGGGCATAAAGCTCTATATCTCTATTTCAAAAATCAGTTTAATAGTTAAATATAGGTAACATTAGTAAAATTAGTAATATTAGTAATATGAGAAGTATTTCTGTACCTATGCAAAATGATGGTCATGTTTATATTATTACTTACTAGCGACCCGCCCTGGCTTCGCACGGGTGCAATGCTGATACTAAATAAACTATAGACTGTCTTTATAATATACTAGCGGCTCGTCCCGGCTTCGCTCGGGTGGACACTATTGAAGTTTTAGTAAGGATCCCTAATTTTTTCAGGTAATAAATATAGCCTATCTCACTTTGGGATAATGTAGCATTCGAATGTAGAAAGAATTTTTGAAATCGGTCCAGTAGTTTTTGAGTTTATTCCACACAAACATCCAAAAATACAAAAATAAAAAAATACAAATCTTTCCTCTTCATAATATTAGTATAGATATAGACAACGTTCACAGCTTTTTTGTCATTAGACAACGCAAACATGTTTTCGTTAGAGGTTACTCTTGAAAGAGCAGCATATAAATGGTCATGTGAAAAACACTCAACGCTTAAACCTAACCCTGCAACATTGAAAGTTTGAGTTTGAAGTTTATTAATGGTCATTGCAAAATATATCTTTACCGGAAATTGTAAGGTCGATGCCGCCGCAACAGCCCTTGCATTTTAAATCTGTAATATCTTCGAAAATATTCGTTTAATTAGGCCTTACCCCACTGAGAAGTGCACCACAAGCAAATGCATTCGTTGCACCAGATGCGCCATGTTGTGCGCAAATGCACCGGTTTCAGATCCCGCTACCAGGGTATCATAGGTTTACAGGAAGTTTCAAAACTGAAGCAAAGCATTGGTCGGAGAGGCAAGAAGGCTCCTATATCTATGTATGAAGGGTTGTTTTCGAACTGCAGCTGTGTGCTACGCCTTGTCACGTGACTCTTCACGTCTGCGAGAAATTGTCAGAGCATTTTAAACTATAAGCAGGCTTTATAAGTAAGTGAAGGCCCGTCGTCTGCAAGTATGGATTTTAATTTTTTCATCATTGGCTCTCGGTAACTGGGTCTTAGAAGACTCAAAATGTGGGAGGTAAGTATTATCATGAGGTAAAGAAGTTTAATTATCTTCTTAATACGAGTATATATAAATTACGTGTCATGTTGTTTGTCCGCTATAGACTCCTAAACTACTTAACCGATTACAATCAAATTTGCACACCGGGTGCAGTTCGATCTAACTTAGGAGATAGGATAGCTCACATCTCAATTTATAGTAAAAAACATAAAAAATTAGAAAATTTAAAAATACTTAAACCATATAGCGCTTTGGACAATGTAAACTTTTTAATGTAACTTTTGACATTTGACATAGAATTGACGCAATGGCTTTTGACAGGACAACGTCTGTCGAGTCAGCTAGTACATTTATATAAACATGTATTCGCGTCGACTTGAGAACCTCCTCCGTTTTTTCGTTGTTTAAAAACCGAGTTAGTCGCACATAAAAAAATAATATGGAACCTATTTTTTTTCTTTTCTTCGACCACGTAAGTACAGTGTTGTACGTAGGTTCGTACAATGTCAGAAACTTTTTACTGTATAAAATGAAGTTAAAAACTAAAGTCTATGTAAACTTTGTCAAAACAACGCTCCCCAAGCGTCAAATATCTCGTTTGTAAAAAAAGATCATTCCTTTTGTTCAACTACTGTTAAAATCTTCGATATTTCTTAAAATTTTAAAATACGTGTGAAAACAATAAATATTCAGATTGTATACGTTCCTAACACTACTATAAATGTTAAAGTTTGGATGTTTGTGAGTTTAGATGTTCATATTTTGTTCATATTTGTTGCTCAATCACGCAAAATTACCTCCAGGCGAGATGGCGGACAAACGCTAGCCTAATAACTGAATGAAAAAAAATATATATTTGGTATGAAGGTAGGTTATACTAACTACATTAAAAGTTTAGTTACTAACATTTAAAGTTACTTATCTCGAAACCGCAAATGAAGCTGAGGGGTGCAACTTGTTAACCCATAAAATACAATTTGTATAACTCAGCGTCAAATTATTCAAGTAAGTACAACACAACTCGGCGTCATAGCGCGCCGTCAGGTTAACGCTCTGACGCGCGCTAAGAACGCGTTCTGTTTGAGAAAGCCTTAACAATTTTTTTGTTACTAGACATTATAATTATAAATTCGGTTTGCACTAAGAGCGCTTTTTGAAAGACTGAACTGCAAAATGTTACATTAAAAGATTAATGCTTGGATGTGATCGCTCTTAGCAATAACCATTGGCCTTTCAATTATTCAGCAATTTCAGAAACTATTCATCTTTTCGTAAACCTTTTCATTGACTTTAAGATGCATGAAACCTCAGCATTAAATCGTAGAACTTATCGTAGAGCTCATCGTAGAGCTTATCGTAGAGCTTATCGTAGAGCTTATCGTAGAGCTTATCGTAGAGCTTATAGCGTAGCTCGACAAAGTGTACGTAGCTGATCAAGTGATCATAATCACCGTTTAATGTTAAGTAACGGACGACACGGTCTCTCTACAAGAGGTGGTTGGCCGCGAATGGTATATTCTATAATACTAAATCACTGCTAAAATGCTCCGACTACTTCTCGCCGATATTCATGACGTGAAATGTTACTTTGGAAAAACAAGACGGAGAAGCAAGTAATTAATTAATGCAATTATTAATTACGTGATCAATAGCATTGCTATATTTGTCTTGTCCACGTTCTCCGAGCTATTGACGTGACGATTGAGTAGGGAATTTGTATGCGTCAATATGTGCGTGAAGTGTAAGTAACACGGGCTTTAGGGAGTTTGTGGCTTCACTTTGATCTAAGGCAGCGCTTTGTCTTCCTTTCTACTTGATCAGAGTTCTATACAACTACTTCCTTAAAATGCATAAAACACTAAAAAAATAGTTAAAATATAAAAGTCGACTAGTATGTCGCGTGGGGGCACGGGCCGCAAGCGGCTCGCGTGAATGGGTCACAAGGGGTCGAAAATGGTCTGAATTCAAAAACGATCCGGACGACACGGTCACTCCTCGAATGGGAGACCTCGAATAGCATTTACAACTGAGCTACACCATGAGTTGGGTGACATATTGTCTAATTGTGCTATATTTTAGAAAATAATGTGTCGCCGACCGCTAGCCGTCTTGAATACCCTCGATCAGTTGTCAACTTGTCACAGAATAAGTAATAGTTGTGTTTGGTTAAAGTGTGTAAATCGTTAAGATTGGCGTCTGATTTCTTAAATCCCGATCTCGTAATAATAAGTAGAAGTATAGAGGAAGTAAGAGGCTACTATAAGAGGCTCTCGCTAGACGGTTGGGTCAAGGCTCAGATACAAAAGGCGGTGATTCTTGACACAGCCCGCATTTTCAGGAGATTCCTCACTATGCAGCCTTAACCACCGGTAGCTTGGACCCTGCCCCGCTACCGGCGGCACCCTAGGTTTAAGTTTTTATAATGTTTTTAGGTTTTTATATAAAAAATATTGTAAAAATTTAAATTTAAGAAAATAAATAAATAACACCTTTTCAGGGTTCTGTACCCAAAGAGTAACACGGAACAGAAATACTTACACAAAAACAAAAAAACAAATACTAAAAAATACAATAAGATAAATATTATATTAGGGAGGGACTGTGTACTTTTTTGGATTAACTAATCTTGATCGTCGTTTCGTCATGGCGGAGTCGCTGCAAGACTTGCTAGATATCCTGACCAATCTAGCCGATGCTTCTCGACAAGTAGGTCTCGAGATGAATCTTGACAATACATTGATCAGTGCGTTCTACTTGTACTAACTCGTGTACTTATATAAAATTAACATTACTTATCCAACAATACTTGAATTGATAAAAAAATAACATTGCTATAAATAGCATACCTACATAATTATCATTATTTGTAGAGACACCAAAACAGAAGTTCTGTAGACCTACCTAACCCGAATCGAGACTTTATTTCTCATTCTGAGCCGTAAGCCTCTACGAAAAAGCTCCTAACGGAATGTTCATTGTAGCGATGCACCAACACCAGGGGAGCATAACTGTTAACAGCTTTGAGAAGTCCAGGAATCGATCGATCATAGACATTCTAACAAATATTTTAAGCAAGCTCGAAAGTGTTAATCAATTTTGTCCGCTACCATCAGTGCGTTGGTGGTGCAACGGTTAGCATAACTGCCTTCCAAGCAGTTGATCCGGGTTCGATTCCCGGCCTTCGCGATCTTTTTGCAGGGGTAGAAAATAGGTAGTAATGTACTATAACGGTATAACGATGCATAAATCAAATATTTTGCTTATGTTACCATTTATCTTGCATTGAATTCTGTCGGAGCTTCACTCTGAGGATACAAATATGAAAGTCACTACAAACAGTATTCCTAATTTAGTTTATTATTTTTCGTAGATACTAAAATAGAAGCTCGTAATCCTACTATTTCCCTAACAAAATAGTGTTGTAATGTAACTTTTTTGTCATTACGATACAGTTTCACACTTGACTCTTTTGGCACAAAGTAACTATTACCTAAGCTGCGTTGGCGCATGCGCGTGCTATGGCCAGCCCAACGACATTTCAGCTTCATTCATTACAAAAATACAGGGTTATGATCAAAGGGTATGCCATTTCAAAAAGGTCTCACAGTACTTAACATTATGAACAGTTTTTATTACTTTACTACTTTCACTACTTTTACTATGGGGCCAACCCGGAAATTAAGAAAAAAATATCAGCCATTCCATAGAACGACGCTCGACGAAATGTTTGGAACAGCTTTTTTCGCGATTTCCGGGTTGGCCCCATATTAAAGTTAAGTTGTAGTTGTTCGTAATGATGAATACTATGCCACTTTCGGCTTGGCATACTCTTTCCTTATAACCTGTATACCAAATACTTACGTAGTCTGAAAATTACTACCCGTTTTATTTTACAAACTTTTATTTAACTTGCAATGTTTGTATGTTCTGGTCAAATCTTGCAACTGAATTTTGACCCACTTCCCGATGTCCGTTTGAGCTGAAATTTGGTATACCTGAGTGACTCTGATGACAATACAAAAAAAGGCTATTGCTGTAGTACATTGTACTTACACTGTCGCTCTCGTCAGAAATGTCATGACAGTGAAAGTGACCGAAAAATTCTCGAGCAGCCCAGAATGACCCTCACAGTTGGTTGATCGATGTTCAGGTATTCAGATACTAGGAACTAAGACGAGATAAAGAGTTACCAACAGTGCAAGTATGGATCTTTGTCGATAAGTGACAAATTCGTCAAAATTGTTTATGGTCTGAGAAAATTGCGAAATTTTAACGAATTTGTCGAGGTTAAACGTCTTGTCATCGATAAAAAACCACTTGCAGTACAGATTCAGTCGCCTATAAGGAACAGCAAAGCTGGAAGATCGATGATTATGTCTTGGGATACTAGGGGATGAGAAATGGTAAAGAGTTATGCTGAGTCCCCTCTTCTCAGGCAGATGCAGTTAGCTCTGTCTAGTGCGCACAGTATGAGGGAGACTGACTGCGACCGACGAGCACAAACGACCATTGCGCATGTGGCTTTTGATTTCATTTGGGTTATGTACTTTCTCTTAGTTGCACTACTACTGATATCAGTTCACCACCCCACTCTCTCCCGTTCATGTTCTCCTGGTGTTGCCAACTATTCACGCGCCTTTAATTTCACTACACTGTGCAGGCCTTCCAAAATAGCAGATCTGGTGGACCGATTTTAGTTTCTTAAAATAGGTACTAGCAATTACTTTAGTTGCTCACAAATAGGAATCCTCTTATCGTTCATTACTTCTTAGTCTCTAGTACATATTTAGACTCAAAAAATCGATCAACCAATTATTTCCATATTATTTAAGAACAAAAAAAAACGGTACGGCACGGTTTGCTACTGTTCTCAAAATTGAGAACAGTAGCAAACGCGATTCAAAAACGGTCACACCTTTTATTATTTTATGAACATACTTACCTGTACCTTTTTTAACCGACTTCAAAAAAGGAGGAGGTTATCAATTCGTCTGTATGTTTTTTTTTTTTTTTTTATGTTTGTTACCTCATAACTTTTGACTGGGTGAATCGATTTTGATAATTCTTTTTTTATTAGAAAGCTGACGCTTCCCATTTGGTCTTATTTCAATTTAGTCCAGTTCTGATAATGGTATCCATGAGAAAACCATATAAGTCTTAAATTTGCATCAAGTACGTGCGCGACAAATAGATGAATAACTCAATAGTCGGTCTTTTGAAGTCGGTTTTTGTTTTTTGTTTTGTAAAAATAATGTTCTTGTTAATTAGTAAATAAGTAAAACACGCGGGTCAAGTCTCCGTCGTAGATTTTCCGTGAAAACTACTAATTCATAAGTTAAAGTCACTGTACCCAATATTCATAACAGCCCCGAACAATATACATTTTTACATTAACCCTAGCCCACATAATAAACTACTTTACTTTATGCATTGATTAAACGTAACGAGTACAGTGGCGAGGCACTGCTCTTGGCCGAGTACCATTGATGATTGATCAATCTGCTTCAGTTTTAATTCAATGACAATGTATAGATGTCGATCAAACAAACTAGCGATACTACACCCTCGCGATGAAAAATTGAAAATAGAAAATTCAGGGGCCGCCTCAAAGAGGAGATTGATTGCTTACATATTTGAAACCTCAGAGCGAAGCTCCGACAGAATTGAATGCAAGGTAAATGATAACAAAAGTAAAATATTTGATTTACGCATTGTTATACCGTACAGTACATTACTACCTTTTTATCTACCTCTGCAAAAAGATTGCTATGGTCGGGAATCGAACCCGGACCCCCTGCCTGGTAGGGCAGGTATGCTAACCGTTACACCACCATAGCACTGATGGAAGCGTTCAAAATTGTTATCACTAGTTGCTCCCCAGATCTATCTTGGATTTCCATTGGTCAGTTAATAAAGTACAAACACTTTCCACACTCAAAGTAGACGTGACATGATGTAGTCTTGTCGTTTGAAAATTGAGCATCAAACGTCGAAGCTCTTTCGTATCTAGTAATTTGCAAAGACTGGCGGACTGAAAATAAAGAAGCAAGTGTTCTACGGACTCAAGTATTGACAAGTCCACGAATAATCATAATTATAGTCGTCAGAAAATAAGAAGCTCGTTTGGACGTTTGTCATTGCGACGTAACTAGTGATGTAACCATACAACTCGGTACTCGATACTCACGATAAATCAATTCAAGTTTGTATGAGTATTTGATCGATTTGATTTTGTATTGTATAGTACATAGGATTAAGGTTACGATTCGAAAATTTAACTTAAACTTGAATATTATAGGTATATTGAAATGATACGAAATGGTGCGAGAGGTCCATTTGACTTTAATTTAATATTTTTAGTTATAATAACATTTATTCAATCACAAAAAAAAAACAAGAAAAAACGAAAGTGATTGAATCTTCATTCAATAATTTTCTTCGGATGATGGGCCAAAATCGTCAGTTGAGCTATCGTCAATTCAATAATTAATTGGTTACAAGTTACAACACTAATATTTGAAAAAAGAAGACTGAGAACGTAACTGTTTTTGAGAGTTTCGTTATAATTTGACATTACATGCTACCATAAAGTATGCGCGAAAAGCGTTTCAAGTTACATTCTACGGTCTTTCTCAAGTGTCCAAACGGGCCTCTTATTTTGTGACGACTATAGGTATGCTATTTTTATTGCAGCGATAGTATTCGAGTGAATCGGTTTCTTCTAGGCAAGCGTGCTCCATCGTAGACCGTATCGTTGCTTACCATCAGGCGAGATGGCGGTCAAATGTAAGCCTATTACAGAATATTAGCAAGTAATATGGATTTGGTTAACGAATTGATTTTAATATTATAGAAAGATTCTTCCAAAAGTGAATTAAATAAAGTTTTCTTCTGCATGTTTGTTTACTAACAGGATATATAAAAGCATCCCAGGACCGATGACAGTTATGATTCCCCGGTATCGACGGATCGCTACAATGCGTAAAAGTGCGTATCGCGCGTCAAGCTTTTGCGTGGCCTCGGGGCTACGAACTTTCTCTTGCCTCGCATTCGTTTTTAGGAATCGGCAGCTAAAAATAACAGTAAAAAATTGCAAAATCGTTTGCATGTGTAGTGTACACGTTCGAATGTCACACATGCAAACGGTTGTGAGCAGAAGTGGCGTTTTTAACTGTTTTCCAGTTTTACGAACGCGAGGTTGGTTCCTACGAATTATGATATTTAATCACAATACAAGACAGTAATAACTAATTACACAATCGCACGATTAAGGCCCTAAACAAAATGTTGACTAAAAAACAATGACACTTTATTAACTCTTTAAAAGAAAAATACAAACGGTAAACACATATGAGATAGATACAAAAGACGGTCTCATCGCTAAGAGGAATCTCTTCTAGACAACCTTTGAATGATAGGTAAAAAACATATTTGAGAAGCAAAAATAATCTCTCCGGCGGGGATTTGAACCCCGGTCTCCCACGTGACAGGCGGGCATACTAACCACTATACTACCGGAGATGTATCAGACAGGTCTGAATTTGTTAACTGTAGCAGCGAACCTGGGCCCAAGTTTAAAGGCTTTATTCGACAAATGTAATAAAGTAACTAAAAATATATTGTCTTTATCATTGTAGTGATTCATAGCATACTACCAAGCAAACGTACAGACCAATTTCGTATTTATAAGTATTAGTGTGACTTAAAAAGTTTCCGCATGCCGCCACACTTTTCGTTGCGAAAAGTTAAATATTATTTGGATGACAACGATGAACAGTTGAAAGGAAACGGAAGCTTGACTTGAAGTAACTTCAAGTCAAAATTCACGAATTCGGAGGTCAGAGTTTCAAAGAAGCAAATACCACAGTTTTGAGAACGGTATTGATCCAATTTCATGTTTTCGTCAATTATTTTGGTTATAATAATGTTGCAATTGTTTCAATTTCGGCTCTCCACGTGTTTCTTAACTAAGTAAGTACCTAACGGCTAAGTGAAGTTTATTATCACTGTCGCTCTTATTAGACATGTCATAAGAGAGAAAGTGACAAAGATATTCCGTTAATAGAGTCCTAGGTCGCGCAGCCGGATCTAGACTCTAGATTTCCCGAACACTGCCTGGTAGATATGATCGCCTGGTGTCGGTGCTGAGCAAAATTTTGATAGGCTCGTGAAATTTGTGCAGCGCTTCACAGCTGCGCTGCTGTCTGAGACGAATAGGCTTTGTTCTCAATATCAGTTGCTATTATTGATCAAAAATTTATTTGTACTACTTAATTAAAAGGTGACTAAGCAATCCTCAACAACATTTTTAAAAGTGAGACCCAAAATACAAGTGATTATATAATTAAGCGATCGAGGCTGGCGTTACGCGACGATGCCACTCGCGTGAAAATTGCTTAAGTATTTTTTTTCTTTTGTAAAATAACTTTCAGTTTTTGTACTGTAGAATAATTTATGTTTCAATTGGGATTTCTCCATTTTATCTCATTTCGAAATTTAAAAAGTCGTCTTGTTGTTCTTCGCAATACGAGCCTCGTATAATCGAATAAATTTTTATCTTATCTAAGTTATATGTTTCTCGTGACGATAGTCTTTATTTGAACTTGAAATTGTGATTTATAGACCCACCTAAGTTTAGTTCATCTGTAATATTTCATTGACATAGCATCAAAACGAATTATTTCTCCGTACTATCTTTACCACGCCATTTCACCCTCATAGGGGTTGATTTTCCGAAAATGGTGAAACAGGTGTTAATTTTTTCTTTAAGCTTAGTTTATTTAGAAAGTTTCAAAACCGTGTCGTTTAAAAACAATGATTCTCCACACAAACTTTAACACCCTATTTCACCTCTTTAAGGGTTGAATTTCAAAAAATCCTTTCTTAATACACGTTTACTCATTAAGACAAACACACCCTCTTAATTTCAAATCTCTACGACCAGCGGTTTAGGCTGTGCGTTGTCTGTCAGTGAGTCAGGACCTGTTCCTCTATATATTCGTATTTAGAAGAAGAAGATGGATAACACTTTTTGGCATAATCGCACGATTAAAGCCATGTTGATAAATCAATAACACTTTATTAACTCTCCAAAACAAACATACAAACGGTAAACACATAGGAGATAGGTACAAAAGGCGGACTTATCGCTAAGAAGAATCTCTTCCAGACAACCTTTGAATGAATGGATAAGATATTCACGGAGTAATATTTATTATCTTAACAATATTATAAATGTGCAAGTTTGTGTGTGTGTCTGTGTATGTTTGGGATGGGCAGGGGTAGGAAACATTTCAATCAAAATTAGTTCTGAAAATTAGTATTAATATATGAATTACTAGCTCCGCCCCGCGGTTTTACCCGCATTTTCTTGAGATGAAAAGTAGGCTATGTGTTAATTCAGGTTTTAGCTACCTTCATAGGGAGGATAAATAGATAATTGTAGATTCGTCCCAACGTTGATTCGTCACATTTGAAAACTCCATACAATGACAGTAAATTCGTCCGTATTTACACATATGCACTGATAAATGGCAATCAAAATTCCGATGAATTCACCTTAAGTACGGAGCATACTGATATCACCAAAAAGTACGATAATTAGCCCCAATTTTTACGGTGACAACTATCATAATACTAGTACTAGCCCCAGTTTTTAGGGTGAGAACCATATATTATGATAATAAAATTGTGACCGTACAAATTGGTGCTAAACATCGTACTTTTTGGTAATTATCACTATGCTCCGTACTTTGGGTGAATTTTTTCTAGAACTGTTCTTTTATCGTGACGAATCAACTTTGGGACGAATCTACAATAACCCGGATAAATTACGAGAAACTTCTCTCAAAAGTCAAGTAGGGAAAATCTTGAGTTTTCACTAATAATAATTCTATAATACCACTAATAAAGCCTAGATAACTAACAAACTTATCCACCAACCCGCACTTGGCCAGCGTGGTGGAATACGGCCTAATCACCCTTCGAAGGTAGACCTATATCTCAGCAGTGGGAGGATTAAAGGTTGCATATATGATGAACTTTACAAACACTACCTTACAGACTACACACACTACGCATCCTCATAAGCTTTTACTACCGTACACTATTGCTACCTTGACAACTACATGCCACCTATGATCCCCTGGTGTCGGCGCATTGGTGCGTAGCACAACAGTGCTACGCACCAATGCGCGTAACGTGCGTAGCTCTGTTGTGCTACGCTGCGCGTAGCGTGCGTAGCACTGTTGTGCTACGCTGCGCGTAGCGTGCGTAGCACAGTTGTGCTACGCACCAATGCTGTTGCTGTATCGGGGGGAGGAGGGAAGGGAGAGGGGTACAATTAGATATTGTATGTCATTCGATTCATGGTGATGCTCAATCATAAATGGCACTCGTAGTCATCCGAAAACCGACCGGTTGGTAGGTTCACGGTTTGAACTTTTGTTTGTAGCTGGACCGTGGCAAGGCGGTCTACAAATAATGAATTTTAGGTATTTTATTCGTAGCTGTAGCGTAGGAAAATAAAGTTGTTCATGATATTATATCTGGCTAGCTACCGGCCAGGCCATCTAATAGTAAGAGATCACAGTAAATTTGCCTACGGACTTTGATTTCTCCGATGCATCGGACACAAACGGAAAATCAAACAACAAATTGGATAAGTTGAAATATGTAGATAAATCTATGATTTGAGAAGATTTTTTATCTTTTGACAGTCATTTTTGTTGTTTATTAGAGTAGGTATTTGAACTTAAATATTATTATTATTTTTAATTCTGTTAACATCATTTTCGATTTATATTATATTTAGTTTTTATTAAATTATGATTTTTGGAATGAGAAACATATTATTCATTATCATAACCTACTATCCTACTAATATTATTAAATGCGAAAGTTTGTGAGTATATTTCTTACTCTTTCACGCAAAAACGACTGAACGGATTCACATGAAATTTTGAATGAAGATTGTTCTTGGTCTGGATTAAAACATAGGCTATTTTTTATCCCGGAAAATGGGGGTGAAACTGCGAGACGCAGCTAGTTTTCCATATTTCAAGGGTAAGTCTAAATTACAATCTTAATATATAAAATTCTCGTGTCACAGTTTTCGTTGCCATACTCCTCCGAAACGGCTTGACCGATTTTGATGAAATTTTTTGTGCTTATCCGGTATCTATGAGAATGTTAGGGGTAGTCCACCCCTAATTTTTATTTTTATTTTTTAGACAAAATTTTTATTTTTTATAATGTGGCATTAAAAAATACATACAATCCTAAATTTTCACCCTTCTATCACCAACCCCTATTAATTTATATGGCAAAACAACGTTTGCCGGGTCAGCTAGTCATATATATTATATGTATTTTCATTACGGAATAAAACTAAAACTAAAATACTAAAGCTAAACAAACTAACTTTACGTAACAATTTGGTCTATACAGGGTTATAATGAAAGGGTGTGCTAAGCCAAAAAGAGCTCATAGTACTCGTCATTATAAACAACTTTTACTATGCCAGCAACTCGGCACTTATTAGACAATTATTGACAACACACAAAAAATGAAATTACAAACGTAGTAAAATATAAAAGAAAAAGGTACAAAAGGCGGTCTTATCGCTAAGATCGATCTCTTCAAGACAACCGTACCAATGATTATTCAATTGGAAAGGTTGAATGAAAGCTATGAGTGACTATGAGCTTTTTTCGGCTTAGGATACCCTTTCCTTGTAACCCTGTAACAGCTATAACACAGATCTATGGGGAAGGTTTTTGGGTGAGAGATTGTTAGTTTGTGTACTCGAATGTTACCATTAATTTATCTTAATAACAAAATAGTAAAAAAAAAAAAAAACACGCATTGTCTTCGGTCTTCAACAGGTGTGCAAAGTTTGAATTAAATCTGATCGTTCAAAGTAAATAGAGTCCAAAAGGGTCGGTTGCAAACATACAGATGAAACCAGTAGCCCCCCGGTGACAGGGGAACAGGGGGGTTTTCCTTGTGCTCCTCGCCGCATGTGGGTTGCGGTCGGGAGTGCAAGGAAAGGAGGAGGGTGGACGCTGGAAGCGTGTGCCGCATGGGGCCCCGCAGCGGCATACGCTTTCGGCCGGGTGCGGGTGGTTTGGTCTGAATGTCAAAATGTTCTGATCTACGCAAAGTACGTATTTTAAAAAGAACTTTTCCCAAAATGACTGATTTTCTTTAGGTCTTCATTGTAAAATGTCGGAAATGAAACTGTCAAAGGTATGTACAGTCAAGCTCAATACTATATTTTTAAAATATATAAAAATAAAACAAATCCTTCACATTTTAGACAAACGAAAGTTTAGCGTAAGCGCTTCTTTAAGGTAATGAGATTTTTTAAAAATTGGATTTCATTAATATGACCAGATTGCAAGTCATTTAACTGTTTTTGATAATTTTTATCAAATAAAATATTACACCGCCGTCTAGTTGCACCACTAAACATTGAGTTTTTTAGTCTCGTGTCTTGATATTTCGCCTCTTTTTTCAATTTATACAAAAATCTGATCATGGTAGGTTTGTGCGGTCTGTTCCCACTAGTTCTATTGATTGTTCTATTGATAGAACTAGTTGGAATTTTTTGTCCAAGTAGTTCCATTACTTTACGTTTTTCGATGAATGTAACTAACTGGACGGTCTGTTCCCACTAGTTCTATTGGTTGTTCTATTGATAGAACTTGTGCGGCATACGTGCGTTCAATCTCCTATGCCAGCCCTCGACAGCATTATTCGTTCGATGCTTATCATTTCCGCATCCAAGAAAAGATGCACACAAACTCATCCATTGCTTATCGAAGTACTTTTGAAATTTTATCATCTCAGGAGAATGCGGGAACGAAGCTTCCAAATTCACCCATGCACTATGAATTTTTTCTTTGGGTAATAAGGGTAAATTAGCACACATTGTAATTAATGCTCTATTCTCCGTATTGGCGGTAACCTTTAATTTAAAAAAAAAAAAAAAAAAAAAAAAAACCAGTAAAACCAGTAAAACCCTGAATGTTTCCATCGCATTCTAAGGAGTATATATCTGTTGAATTGAGAGCTGCTTCGAGGGCGATGTATGCGGAACTCGTTTACATGTATCCCGCACTTGAAGATTATGTAGCTAACTGTACCTTTTGTGTCAGGCTTGACGGATTTCCGACATTTTACAATGAAGACCTAAAGAAAATCAGTCATTTTGGGAAAAGTTCTTTTTAAAATACGTACTTTGCGTAGATCAGAACATTTTGACATTCAGACCAAACCACCCGCACCCGGCCGGGGTCTCCTTCTGCGAAGAGGTGATGACGCAGAAGGAGGCCGCGGAGCGGGTCAGAGAGGATGACGCCCGATCTGACCCGCTCCGGCGCAGACAAAGGAGCGAGGAGGCGGTTCGCCCGTCTCCTCGCTCCTCTGCAGTGTGGTTGCCGGGAAAGTCGGGGGACTCTCCCGGCCTGCACGACCCCACACTGACTGTCTGGGGGGTGATCCTGGGGAACAGGGTACCCCTCCATATACGCGGAGGGCCCTAATCGGGCCCATCGCCGGGGCGAGGTGGCGATTGCTAACGCGACCCCACCTTGCCCCATCTCAGGCGGATGCCGAACACCCCAGTGGTTCTAGTGGGTATGCCGCCGCAGGGCCGAGACTCCCACATAACCACCCTGCCTCCCCCGGGGCGGGCGTGGTATCCATAAAGGATTTCCACTGGGTAAACAAAAAAAAAAAAAAGCATTCTAATGGTGAAAGAATTTTTGAAATCGGTCTAGTAGTTTTTGTGTTTATTCAACACAAACATACAAAAATACAAATCTTTCCTCTTTATAATATTAGTATAGAAAGAAGACTGAGAACGTAACTGTTTTTGAGAGTTTCGTTATAATTTGACATTGCATGCTACCATAAAGTATGCGCGAAAAGCGTTCCAAGTTACATTCTACGGTCTTTCTCAAGTGTCAAAACGGGCCTCTTATTTTGTGACGACTATAGAATGGTGTCCAACCATTCTATAGTCGTCTATTTTTGTATGTTTGTGTTGAATAAACACAAAAACTACTAGACCGATTTCAATTTCGCTAATTTTGATCTTGAAATATTTGTGGTAGTTCACGGAAGGTTTAAACGTAAAAAAACAGCCAGTAAAAGCGCCGGGTGCAGCCAGTATACACTATATTTCCGATATAAAACAAAACACTTGACACGCAATAATAAGTTTTGCAGCTCACTACTCGCCACTAGATGGCGTGGTTTTATTTTTGCAGATGTAGTCTTGAGCTTCTTGCTACTCACCACTTGGTAACTCAAGTACAAAACTACTTGAGTCATTGAGTTATGCGGCCTTGTCACTTTTTCCATGTTTTGTTTTTACTTTTAATTCTTCCCTGTATGCAAAACAAAAATAATGTAAATAATCAAATCTTTCCAGTCGTTCCTGAGGTTTAGCGAGACAAACAGCAATACATTTTTGTGCAAAAATGTTGTTCTTCATATATTAAGTATGTTGCTACAGATGAAGAACTAACAGTGAACCCAACGGGGGAAAATAGATAAGTGACCAGATTTGTACGTAATCAGTAGAGGTAACCAAATGCTAAAGACTACACATAATACGAGTATAATACTTACGAGTTCGTTATTCTTTATTTTGGAGTAATATACAACAACGCAAGTTTAAATCAAATTAAATTCCAAAATCTTTTTATTGTAAAGCTTTTTAGAACATTTTCTCCGTGAAGTGCCAAATAAAATCAGAAAGAGAGAGAAGATCTTGGATATTTTTTTCTTCGTAAAAACCCGAAGTTTGCCGTAGGTAGTTCATTCCGCAATCGAATATGAATCGCATTATGTCTCTCGCACGGAAACACGAAAGTCTGTGAAATTTGATATAAAGGTACTTAAAGTAAAGGTAAAGGCCTTATAACCAGTATTAACACATGCTACTTTTTATCCCGGAAAATGCAGATGAAACCGCAGCGCGAAGCTATTATAAGGATTAATGCTGTATTGCTTAAAATCGCTTCGTAAAACGTAAAGGATAAAAAATGGTTGTGAGTTATCCCTAAGACATAGACTTATTATATACCATCGCGGACTTTTTTGTAGATCTTTTAAGGTGTACCTACAATACTGTAAGTACATTATTTCGACCTACCTGGTAAGGTTCAGCCAGCGTTTGCAATGTAAGCGCAAAAAATGTGTTTAGGCAAATGCACGTGGAGTGCAAGTCGCCGCCCTGTAGCGACAGAGCTCTGTAAGTTTACATTCGCCGTGGGTTTTTATATTTTTTTTATTTTAACTTTTTAGATATTTTTACAAAATGTTTTAGGTATTTAGTTATTTTTTCGAGCGATTCGAATGACCAAAACGATTCGAACTCGAAATATGTTTAGTGCAGCACGCCTTGGAAAGTTACCACCGTAATAGCTATCTTAGAACCATCGCAATTACATAAAAAAGGTAATTACAAGCCTCTTGGAAAAAAACCTACAAGTTTTTAATTTCTCTAGTTCGAAGCACCGCGCGACCGTCGCGTCAGGGAGCTTACGTTCCCCTTATTTAATCACGGGGGAAGGAGGGGTCAAGGTTACAGTTAAAACGCTATCGCTTGGTCCGGAGCGGCAGTCGATACTGAGATGCGACGGCGAATGCACGCTAAAGTTTTGCTCCTTAAAATCGCTCCTAAGTTAATGTCTTGCATATTTGAATTCAGATTTTGTTAATGTTAAGTGTGGATAGTTTATGACTGAATAAATTTGATAAATAAATAACATTTGGTTTCGGCATTCGATTATATAATACTTACATATACTTATGTATAGAGGTACATCCTCGTATGTAGGTTGCAAATTAGAATTACAATTAATTGTTCATTGAATATTGAGGTGTATTTGAGAATTATTCTGCCGAATTTCCAGATAACCAATCCTAGCTTTTCTTCGTAGGTACATGATTCATCGCACATGATCCGCTGAGACTTGAAAAATAAGTTTTATTTCTGTTATTTCCTAATCATTCTACTAGTATGTAATTTCAGATTCGTTTTGATGTTTGTAATTAGATTTTTACGATATGAAGGCAAATAAAACTTTTTTTTTTTAATTCCAAAACGTTTATTTTGCATTAATGTTCTAACGTACGCCCAACAAATCGGCGTTCGTATGTAGGTATGTTTGTGTGTTTGTCCGACGATAACTTGAGTATCGTTACTGTGATCTTCATGAAACTTTGTAGGCAAGTAGTTCATATTCATACCAATATAAATTTTTAAGTTCGAAGATGAGCTATATCAGTAAAGGAGTTGCGAAGATACTGAGAATTGAAAATATGAATAGTGAATTGATAAAACTATTGACTTTAGTATTTGATAAAAAAAAGACTGAGAACGTAACAATTTATGAGAGTTACGTAATAATTAGAAATTGCATGCTACTACAAAGTAAGCGCGAAAAGCGTTTCAAGTTACATTGTAGGGTCTTTCAGAACGGGCCTTTTATTTTGTGACGACTATTACACCTCGCAATTCAAAACGGTTCAAGGCGTTTAGGCTTTTAGGAGAACGTCTCATTTCCACATAATACACAGTACAGTATCTCGGCGACTTGCAAAAATGAATTGGAATGTGGGAAGAAAGCATAGCCTCGACTCTACATAGAAACCACCCCTCGATCGCGCCGCGCCGCCGCCGCCGCCGCCGCGTCGCCTCCGCCGCGCCGCCGCCGCCGCGATGTGTTTAGTAGGGCCGCTATTTGCTACCCTCGTACACTGCCAGGCTGGCCAAGTGGCTGAAGGCACCAGACAATGCGCGCTGGACTCCTATACAATAGGGGTGGGTGGGTTCGAATCCCACAAGCCTGGCAGAGTTTTGCTCTTTTATTTTTTTTTTGCTTTTGTACAAAATGTTATGTAAAATGTTAGTAGTAAAATGTTATTACTTCAACTTTAGCCCTCTCGACTAGAGTTTAGAACCGGGAAATCCTGGTTCTTTTGAGGTCATGAAACGACCAGGAATTTAAAATCTTGTCTCCAGTGGCGCAAAACTGAATCTCACTCGCAGTCTAAGTTTGTTTTTAACCGACTTCCAAAAAGGAGACGGTTATCAATTCGACTGTTTGTTGCTGTTTTTAATGATTGACCGAGCGAACAAAGCGTCTCCGCAACGAATGGCCAAATTTGCTTTCATCTGTCCGGATGTTTGTTTGTTTGTATGTTACACCTTGTGGAGCAAATTTTGAATCAGTCTTGGCATGGACTGTTTAAGAGGCGGACTGACACACCGCTATTTGACTTGCAAATTACAACATTTTTAAAGTTAAAAATTACCAAAATTTAGTTATCAAAAATTGCAATCAGTAAGTTGCTGAGAAGAATATCACAAAAATCAAAATAAAAAATTGGCTATTGTCTATAAAAATCTATTTGATCCAAACAAGTTTTCATTCATAAACATGATCAAAACACAAAATCCCATTTTCAGGTATTGAAACTTGTTTGTATCGACTTAATCGATTGCGATTTACCATAAGTTTACTTAGTGATTTTGTTACTTCAAAGATACATGATGAAATGAGCGAGCGATATAGCGGTGCCTCAAAATCTGATCCTTAAGTATTATTTAAACCCATCATTCTATCATACACGGTACATAAAAATACTATTTCATAATTTAATTAGTTTCAAGACGACTTCTTCTTATTACTTTTATGTATCTATCGAATTTATTTACCACACTTAAAAAACATATCGCTACTTACCTATTGAAAATTGAATGATACCTATTACCAAAACAAGCAATTTTACTGTGAGAACAATATTATCTATTGGGTTAAAAGACGGAGCTACCATCGTATTTTAGTATCTAAACTGTCGAAATCGTTTAGTTCCTTATTTTAGCCACCTGTACAGACAACATGGTATCGTATGCTCAATGCCTGCACCGCGCGGTATTTTATACGCATGAATACTAGGATAACAGAATCGAGAAGTGGCTTGTTTATAGAAACGAGGACATTAAGCTGAGTGGTCTGCCCCATTGTCCGTTTTTAACAATGTCGATATTCTTCTATCAATTTATTATTAATTACACTTTTACACTTAGGTACCTACATTTTACACTTACATTACACTTTTATGTCAAATGTATTTAACTAACTGTCATCGACCTCGACAAAATTTTTTTTCTTTGATTTGATTTTGTTTCGTTTTATTTCGTGTAGGTACTCGTAGGTATATGAAGACGTATCACAATAAGATATATTATATTATGAAGTAACATTATATAGTAACATAGTATATTATGAAGTAACATTTCAGGTTTGAAAGAAATCATTTTTGTTATTAAAATCCCAATAATAACATTACTTCACTATACAAAGTTTGAAAATTGAATAATTTTTTGCAGACTGACACTTGCACATTTTAACAGTTTTGAAGTTAAAAAAAAAACTTAGTTTAGGAAAATCGGTTAGGTTGTACTGAGAATAATATCACAAAGCTTTCAATAAAAATCATTTTGATCCAAACAATATTTCATACATTACCATGGGCAAATCACAAAATCTCAGTTTCAGGCACTGAAACTTGTTTACATTGATTTCTAAGCCTCAAAGTCAGCCCCTGGCCGCACCATTCTGTCACACATGGTACGTCAATATTATTTCATTATTTAGAGTTAAATTATTTTGAAGACGACTTGATTCTGAAACTTTGTCCAATTTATTTACTACTTTTTTAAAATTTTTTATCAGTCAAATAATTTTGTATGGCTTTAATTACCTTTTACAAATATATTTGCTTCAATTATATTATTTTTAAAAATATATTACCAACAGTAACTATTTTATTGCGCGGACAATAAATATTATACTAGCTGACTCGACAGACGTTGTCCTGTCAAAAGCCATTGCGTAACTATAGCAACCGTAGTATGTTGATGCTAACTTCTCAATTTATAGTAAAAATTTTCAGTATATATATAATTTGCAATAAATTAAAATTGCGACTATAATTTGAGATTTAAACTATCCTATCTCTCAAGTTGGATCGAAGTGCACATGGTGTGCGAATTTTATTATAATCGGTTAAGTGGTTTAGGAGTCCATTGAGGATAAACATTGTGACACGAGATTTTTATATATATTAAGATTATTATCTGTAGAGTTGAATCACCATTGAACCACCATCGTATTTTCTTAACTATACTGTCTACATCGTTTAGTCATTTTGTCCATTTGTACAGACAATTTGGTATCGTATGCACAATGAGTGAACCGCGCGGTATTTTATCCGCTTCAGTACTAGGATAGCAGCAGCGAGAAGTGGCTTGTTTAAATAGAAACGAGGACGTTTAAGCTGAGAGACCTGCCCTAGTGTCCGTTTTAACAATATCGGTATAATTTGTATTGATCTAGTCTTACACTCTTCTTTCAAATTTATTTAACTAAGTACTGTCAACGACCCCAAAAAAAATGTAAGCCCGTAATTTGTACCGTACTTACTTTAGACATGTTTTGGTTTGTTAAATTACGTGCATATACGAGTAAATAGGAGGTCGTTCATGGTCTGGATTAACACATAGGCTACTTTTTATCCCGGAGAACGCAGGGGATACCGCGGGCCGCAGCTAGTGGTACATAATAATGTTATTTCATAATTTAAAGTCAATAAATACATTTTGAAGACGAGTAAATTTTAAAACTTAGCGAATTTTTTTACTACATACTTAATAATGTTTTTTTTTTAATATATTATAATATTTTTGTACGGCTTTAATAACAATTTACAAATACAATTATTACTATTATATAAATACAATTATTTTTCCTTAAATTACATTATTTTAAAAATTATTACCAACAAGTAACAATTTTACTGCGCGGACAATATTATCTGCTGGGTTGAAAGAGGGAGCCACCATCGTATTTTATTAACTAAACTGTCTACGTCGTCGTTTAGTTCTTCATATTGGCCATTTTGGCAGACAACTTGGTACGTACGTTTAATGCGTGAACCGCGCGGTACTTACCCGCCTCAATACTAGGGAAGCAGCATCGAGAAGCGGCTTGTTATTAGTCACGGCGACGTTAAAAGCTGAGTTTCCACTTTATAGTGACTGTTTTTAACTACAAGTATCTCGGTTTTCTTACGCTTATTAAGATCAATCAACGAATTCGATAGAAAAGTGTAAGATGTAGATTAAGATCTCTTACACTTTCTGTCGGACTCGATTTGGCTATACTATCATCTACCTAAGAAAAACTGTAAGCCCGATTTTAATTCGTACCTACATATCAGAATTTATTTAGAATGAATTTACTAGTTATACCTATTATTAAGACACGCTATTCAGATCATTTTTACAGTTTGTAACAAAAAACTAAGATCTGTATCGGTTACAATTTTGTTGTCCGTCGAGTTGAAAGCTAAAGCTACCGTCGTATTTTCTGAATAGAATAGAATTCTAGAATACTATAGTTCTCTGTTTTGGCCCTTGTAATATAGGTAGGTAAGTAAGACATCGGTTGCGTACGTTCGCGTATTATACAGGGTTATTCATAAAGGGTATGCTAAGCCGAAAGGGGCTCATAGTACCCATCATTATGAACAACTTTTACTATGGGACCGACCCAGAATTCGCGAAAAAAAATCAGCTGTTCCATACATTTTATCGAGTGTCATTGACATTTTTCTATGGAACAGCCGATAATTTTTTCGCGAATTTCGGGTTGGTCCCATATATTAAAAGTTGTTCATAATAATGAGTACTATGAGCCATTTTCGGCTTAGCATACCCTTTATGAATAACCCTATATAGTCAATGCGTGTAAGACCAGTAAAAAGTTTTCGCGATGCTACCAGGAGAGCAGAATTGAGAAGTGGCGGGTATTAAAAGGGGGGGTTCACAAACGCGTATAGTCGTCACAAAATAAGAAGCCCGTTTGGACGTTTTTCATTGCGACGTAACTAGTGATGTAACCATACGACACTCGATACTCACGATAAATCAATTCAAGTTTGTATGAGTATTTGATCGATTTGATTTTGTATTGTAAAGTACATTGGATTAAGGTTACGATTCGAAAATTTAACTTAAACTTGAATATGTATTATAGGTATATTGAAATGATACGAAATGGTGCGAGAGGTCAATTTGTCTTTAATTTAATATTTTTAGTTATAATAACATTCATTCAATCACAAAAAACAAGAAATAACGAAAGAGATTGAATCTTCATTCAATAATTTTCTTCGGATGATAAGCCAAAATCGTCAGTTGAGCTCAGTTCAGTCAATAATTTATTGGTTACAAGTTACAACACTAATATTTGAAAAAAAGAAGACTGAGAACGTAACTGTTTTTGAGAGTTTCGTTATAATTTGACATTACATGCAACCATAAAGTATGCACGAAAAGCGTTCCAAGTTACATTCTACGGTCTTTATCAAGTGTCCAAACGGGCCTCTTATTTTGTGACGACTATAGTAGTGTCGCCGGTCGGTAGCAGAGTTGTCATCTATAGAATTCGTTTGTAACCATCTCGGCAGGCGGCAATTGATTAATCTACATCATATACATTTTACAAGATTTTATTTACCTTGCAATGTATTTAACAGGCTATTTATCTAACTACTAGCTGACCCGTGCCCACTTCGTTGGGCATAATGTTAATTAAACCCGATGCCATCGCGCGCCGTCCGGACCGTTTTTTCTCCGATTCACTTTGCAAAACGGACTACCACGTAAAAGCCTTTTTATTTTTCGGTTTTTATATAACCTATGACACTCAGCAATAATGTGGCTTTCTATTGGTGAAAGAATTTTTAAAATCGGTTCAGTAGATCCCGAGATTACCCCTTACAATTTAACAAATATACAAACACACAAACTTTACTTCTTTATAATATTAGTATAGATAAACAGGCTTCATTAATTACGCCCGGAGTACTAAATTAATACTGAGTCAGATACTCCGACTAGTTTCGATCCT
Source organism: Alcis repandata (assembly GCA_949125135.1). Taxonomy (NCBI): domain Eukaryota; kingdom Metazoa; phylum Arthropoda; class Insecta; order Lepidoptera; family Geometridae; genus Alcis; species Alcis repandata. The sequence goes on along the minus strand of OX421221.1, from coordinate 8,096,945 downwards.
ATACTGTGATATCTTTCAAGGAGTATGTAAATACAAATTTTTATTTTTTTGTAAAATTACAATAAATATTTCAATGATTTCGATGCGATAATCCCAGTTCCGTAATTTGTATCTTATTGTTTCAGCTTTAAAGTCTATAAATGTATGCGATTTAGACAAGTCAAATCAATCGTCTTTAGGAGTTTATACTGCATGAACTCTTATTTTATTTCAAAATATTGATTTGGCTTAGTTGTACTTCCTTCCGAATGACATTTCTGTAAATCTAAGTAATACCGCTAAAATAAAATATTTTACTTCTAATTATTTTAATTTTAAAGTATGAAAGTAATGGTTTCGTCATTGGCTAATTATCTTAAAAAAGACGGTAATTATAATAGTTTTTTTTCACTTCACTAGTGGATTAATTTTATAGATGTAAGCTTAAATTTTCTGCATCAAACAACAGAAAGGTTTTACAATGGAAACTAACGTGGTTTTCACACATTTTTGTTATAATTAAACACGGGAATACTCACGTAAAAATTAAGTCGTCTACTAAGACTAGTTTCGGTCACATTCGGTGACCTTCATCAGGCGAGTTTACAAATGTGACGCGCTCGCGGTTGCGTCTCGTTTCGTTTGGGTGCCAAAGTAGTAGACGACTTAATTTTTACGTGAGTATTCCCGTGTTTAATTATAACAAAAACAGAAAGGTTTGTATAACATTAAATTTTATTTTGCTACCAACATTATCTGTCTATTTGTTGAGTTAAAATGGGGAGCTACCGTCGTATTTCTTAAAGTAAACTGTCCAAAAGGTTTTAGTTCTCTGTTTTGGCCACCTGTGCAAAATACTGGGTTGGCAATTTCAATGCGTACAAAGTAAGAGGTATTTATTCTCACGAAGTACCAGGATAACAGAACTTCGAAGAGGCATGCTCATAGTAACGGGTACGTCAAACTGGAGGGGTCGGTCCCCTAGTGGCCGTTTTATTATGTCGGCAGCTGAGGTCGGCAGCCGTCAAGTATTGTTCCTGAAGCCTTGCCCACACTGACCGAACCGCCTTGCGGGGCATACTTCCATCTCAGTCTGGCTGGTAATCATATCACGGGCCAGACCGAGACAGTAGCGTATCTCGCGAAGCGGCTCGGTTAATATGGGACACGGCTAATCACCTGTTCTATGCTAGTTGCGCCGCGCGGTTTCACTCGCATTTTCTGACATAAAAAGTAGCCTAAAACTGGGCTAGAGTACTTATACTCTAGCTACTCTTCTTTACTACTTCTATACATTTCATCCATAAAATTTTGCGTAATTAACAAACAAACATCCTAACATACAAATTAACATTAGTAACTTTATATCCCGGAAAATGCGAGTGAAACCGCGGTACGCAACTAGTCTTCTTCTTCTTCTTCTTCTTTATATAATGAATCGCTGTTCGTTTGTCTGGCTAAAACTCCAGAACAGCTGGACCGATTTGAATATTAATTTTTTAGTTTTGTTTTTGTTCTAATAAAGGGAAGGTTTAAAACTAAAAAAACAGCGAGTGAGACCACCGGGTGCAGCTAATAAAAAATAAAAAAATTATTGCCGTCCATTTGTCAACTCGGAAGTGATTCAACCGATTATAGATTCTTTTATTATTTTGTTCGTGATTTAGAAAATTAAGATAAACTCAAAGAAAAATAAGAAAATACTAAAGGAACAATCCAACAAGGTACGACATAGGTGGCACAACGCTCGCCGGATTATTTAGTTATACGTAAAAATATTAGGTATAGATCCATCGTCGCGTTGTCGTCGTCGCTAATACGAGTAACTGTCACACCTTATTGTCCCACCAGTCATCACCAGTGTGACAGTGTGTGAAGGTGTGGTGATTGATAGAAAACTTACTAAACTGCGCCACGCAACAAGGGTTGTTGCATTGGACGGCATCGAGGTACCAGGGAATAAGAAGTGGTAAAGAGGTGACGAATACTGTCGCTTTCGTTACAACCGAGCTGGTTATTGATTTTAAAGGGTAGGTATTGGGACACTAGGGAGTAAGAAGTAGTAAAGAGATGTCGTATTCGCTGTTTTATTGTCGTACATTTGCCTCGGGCCAGCACCGTCTTTTTCTGAAAACGCATTATTATATGTACATTGGACGGCATCGAGGTACCAGGGAATAAGAAGTGGTAAAGAGGTGACGAATACTGTCGCTTTCGTTACAACCGAGCTGGTTATTGATTTTAAAGGGTAGGTATTGGGACACTAGGGAGTAAGAAGTAGTAAAGAGTTGTCGTATTCGCTGTTTTATAGTACATTTGCCTCGGGCCAGCACCGTCTTTTTCTGAAAACGCATTATTTATTATACATTGGACGGCATCGAGGTACCAGGGAATAAGAAGTGGTAAAGAGGTGACGAATACTGTCACTTTCGTTACAACCGAGCTGGTTATTGATTTTAAAGGGTAGGTATTGGGACACTAGGGAGTAAGAAGTAGTAAAGAGTTGTCGTATTCGCTGTTTTATAGTACATTTGCCTCGGGCCAGCACCGTCTTTTTCTGAAAACGCATTATTATACATTGGACGGCATCGAGGTACCAGGGAATAAGAAGTGGTAAAGAGGTGACGAATACTTTCGCTTTCGTTACAACCGAGCTGGTTATTGATTTTAAAGGGTTGATATTGGAACACTAGGGAGTAAGAAGTAGTAAAGAGTTGTCGTATTCGCTGTTTTATTTTCGTACATTTGCCTCGGGCCAGCACCGTCCTTTTCTGAAAACGCATTATTATTCACTAGCGCCCTGCCCCGGCTTCGCACGGGTATGAAATAGTGTATGTTACTCGCTAATGATGTAGCTTTATAGGTATATTGGTGAAAGAATTGTTAAAATCTGTTCAGTAGTTTTTGAGTTTATTTGTTACAAACATCCAAAAATACAAATCTTTTCTCTTTATAATATTAGTGTAGAAGTGTACCTACACGTATATAACATATATTATTAGGGACCAATTCTTGGCGTTTTTATACTCGTGATAATTTTTCAACGAAATGTCTGATTGGAATAAAACAAAAAGTATTTTACTTCTATATAAAAACACCCTTGATAACATAAAGCTTGGATGAGGATTAATATTACAATACACATTTAACGTAGTTTTTTTTTCAGACGATTTAATATTTTTTATGAACATTAAAGCGATTATTATGACTAAACTATGATAGTAGATGTGTGCTCTCGCGGATTTTTTGCAGATCTTAATAAGACCTACAAACCTGTAGTTCATCATTTTGTTCTATTGTCAATAGTTTTTACAGCGTCTGCATAAATAAGTTTTCGATTTTACACCTTGGGTTACAAAATCGCAATTTTCTTACGGATACCTAATTTTTTTGAACTATCCAACACTGAAAGATTTTTTGAAATCATGCAAACTTCTGCTCATACCGTGTCATATCGTACTATAATAGTACCGATTATAGTCGGGTCAAATTAGACCAAGAAATAGAAGTGAAGTTACATTAATTCCCGCCCAGCTGAAAATTAGTAGGATTGTTCAAAACACCATCATAAATGAAACCTAAGAAGTCCTCATCGATCCGATACGTGCAAAAAATTTTACTCTGACGGGCTGCGTCAGTCGGTGTTAGAGTAGGATGCGGTTTTTTGATTTGAAAGCAGCTTTTCTAGCGGTGCGGTGGTTTTAAGATTAGTTTTATCAAAATCAGTTCAGTCGTTTTGTTGGGGTCTTATAAATTTTTAATTTTACCCGTAAGTATCATTCAAATTCAAATAAAACTCTTTGACGCTGTGAAAAACATATCTAATCACAGGTAAAACATTTTTACGTTATCAGTCACCTGTCAGGGGCGATTCTGACGGGCGTAAACGGCGTACACTTTTCTTTCGAATACTCGCTACGTATTTTTATTTTAAGTCAAAGTTGTGCTATGACACTGCCATAATGGCCATAGGAAATAGCCATGAAGAAGCAGTTAAAAAGGTTCAAATGGCTGTGAACCAAGTCTATGAATGGACAAAAAACAGAAACAGGTCTTATAAAGTTAAACATGGACCGATACGTTACGGGGCGCCCGGTATAGGGGTGGGCCAAAACCACCAAGTAGGGGGATGGGCAGGGGAGATCCAGTCCATTGAACCTTCCCCTCCCTTCAAACAGCGACTACGACAATGCGCAGTGTGGCAATGGCTGGGTTCATTGCCACACTCCACACTGATCATACCAGGAGATCATAACTGCCAGTGTTCCGGAAGTCTACATTAATAGTATTGAAGGGCTTTATTCTGGCGAGTGAGATATTATCTCGGTCACTGTCAGTCTTATTAGACATTTCATAAGTGAGAGTGACCGAAATTAATATAAAGTGTCCAAGAAGAAGGTCCCAGGCAGCGCGAAGATGCGCAACCCTTAGATACTGAAACATCAACCTTGTTTCCAACAAATATTAAACTAGGAGTTCACGGCGAACCGAAACTCAGGACCTCTCTCTTATTATAGGAACATAATCTTCCCAACCCCTCAACCAATTTTGAACATATTTGAACTATAAATTTATTCCAATAAAAAGAACTATTTCTTCACAAAATTCAATGAAGATCCAATTAACGATACTTAGGTTCTTTAATCCTCCCACTGCTGGGATACAGGTCTACCCTCGAAGGGTGAATAGGCCGTATTTCACCACGCTGGCCAAGTGCGGGTTGGTGACCTGACCTCCATGGCACTATTTGTGACAAAATATACATAACATAACAATAAAAGGCCAAAATCATAAAAGGATAAGTTCCGCGTATTTTTCAACAGATTTTATAGCAAAGCTTAAGAAATTCGAGATCAGAACGTTACGAGAACTCTGAATCTATTATGTTGTCCTATTGACATGCCACTTTAGCCATCTAATGTATAGATTGTCGGTCGAGAGTCTTATGATTCCTGCTGACGTCTCGTCTGTTGACCCCAACCTTGGCACGGATACCGCCAATTGATGCATTGTGCATTCAATGTATTGTACTCTGAATAAGATCTCTGATCTCCTGTAGTACATCGACCCTGAGACTATAATTATTACCAATGACATCTTGACTTTGCCACTTTTAGTACCTTGTCGTCCTAAAAGGGTACGGAGTTGGTACTATTTGCGAGCTATTCAATTTTGTACCATCTGAAAAGAAGATAGGTTGATCTTTAGGTACACCTTAACAAATCATTTAGAATGTTTACAATTATTTAAGTTAAAAATCAATACTTTACTGAAACGGAAGAAAATACAGAGATACGTCGGTGCAAAAAGAAGCCTGACTTCGAAACCCATGTTATTTTTAACTTTACCATATAACAATTCAATTGTTGCATATTTTTTTTAATACTATAAGTACACAGTTTAGTAGTGGTAGGGCTCTTTTGCAGAGCCCGCCTGGGGAAGTACCACACCTTTGCCAGTTATTCCACCGCCAAGCAGTAATGTGCAAACATTACTGTGTTCCGGTTGGAAGGGCATTGTTTCCAGTGAAATTACAGGGCAATTGGGAGATGAAACAACTTATATCTCAGGGTGACGAGCGCAGTGCTGTGCCGCGCAGGATTTTGAATTCTGCGAGTTCAAAATTCTGGGTGACGCAGACCTGTTATGGGCAAACGTGACGTTTAACATCAGGCGAGCGATTTGCTCGTCTCGTCACTCAATGACATAAAAAAAAAAAAAAAACACAACTCCGAAACCCTTGTCAAGCGTGAGATTTTGCACTCCGACTGATTTAAAAAAAAAACATTTTATCGTTGCGACCTAAATTATGGCTTGATCTCCGATACTAAGTGGCGCCATCCCTCTCTATAATAAGGAAGCTCTTGCCAGGCATCAACTTCAAGTTGCCAAAGGTCATAGGCCACTGAATTCAATTATGAATTTTGAATTTTATGGCAAGGTAGAAAAACTCAAAGTACTCATCATAATGAACAACTTTTACTGCCATAGGGATTTTATGAGACAAACGCGGAATTGGAGAAAAACAATCAGCTGATCTATAGAAAACTGTCAATGACACTCGACAAGACGACGACGTAAGGAACAGATTTATTTTTCGTAAATTCCGCGTTGGTCTCATAAAATCCCCATGGCATTAAAAGTTGTTCATTATGATGAGTACTTTGAGTCTTTTTACTTTGCCATAAAATTCAAAATTCATAATAAGTGTTGGTCCCATAGTAAAAGTTGTTCATAATGATGATTACTATGAGCCCTTTTCGGTTAGTATACTCTTTCTGTATAACCTGTATTGAGTGTGGCAGATAAAGAAGCAAACACTCAATTATACAAACTTAATTTAATACCGTCATGTATCAAATCCAAAAGAACTTCTGAAACTGGTGTCTTATCAATTATCAAATTATCATATTGGCAAGGAAATGACCGCGCGCCTTGTTAAAGCAACACTCCTTTAATTTCGTATTAAATTTTGTGTATATTGTATAACCGTAAAATTGTGTGAAAAGTATTTCTTATAAATTATAGTTGAACACAATTTTTGGACCTTTATCTAGCGTAATCTAAGCGTTTGTATGAAATCTGGCTGTTTTTTGTGATTCTTTTTAAAAACAATGTTGAGTCTTTTGATTCGCGTGCACATTGAATTTATTGATTGTCACTTTGTATTAGTTATATGTTTAATTAATTTACTCCTATATGTTTCTAAGCACAATAAATTGAATTTTGAATTTATATATGTAAATTGTCTAATTATTAATTAACTACACAGGTACAGTAAAAACAATAAAAGTAATCAGATTACAGTTTTCAATTTTAATATTAAACCCACAAAAAGGTCGAAAGACTTATGTTGAAAGTTTATAATGTTTTGAAAAACCTTTCAATGAGCTTTTGAAACGAATTTCTGTAAAATGTGCACTCGAATCTAAAATAGTTGTTAAGTGCATTGCATTGGTTATCAATCAATCAAGTGATTCCGAATATCAGCCTTATCATAGCTTGATAGGACCTATTTTAGTGTAAAACACATTCATCATGAAATTAGTAATTCACTGCAATCGGTCAATCGGTTTCTGCTGTAAGCGTGCTTCACCGTAGACCGCATCATTGCTTACCATCAGAGGCCCTGTTTTAACAAGCGAGATATTTAGTATCTCGGTCCTTTTCACTCTCGGTGAAAATTTCATGAGAGTAAGAGTGACCGAGAAAACCTCAAGCGCTCAAGAAAGGGTCCCAGGCGAGATGCTCAAACGATTGCCAATTACAGCTCAAACAAGGCAAAATTAATCTTCAGACAACGCTCTGATGATTAATTAATATATTATTAATCATTAAACTATATCACTGAAATTAAATCAGTGAAATATACCTAATTTAATTAAAGATCCTTAACTATTATTAAAAGGGTTAATTTACCTCAGTTAAAACGGCATTCATCCGCGTTCGATAAATAAAGACTCAAATAATGTAACAATAATGGAAATACATTTTTCATTCAAGTAGATATTATGTACCTACCGTTCACGCATTGCTTGCATTTGGTAATAATTCACAATATCAAGTGCATATGCTGGATATTCAAGTTGCTAGGTTTGCATGGAAAACTAATGATGGCCATGTTTTCAGAGATTTTTTCTCTCAGATGTTTTTATAAAGCTGTGCACTGCGCCGCGCAACTGACTTTCTACAATTGAAACACTTGATGATGAATAAACACGTTTTTTGTATGCTACAACGCAATTACACAAGTCGTGGTAGGTATGACTAGCACTCACAGTATAACCCACATTTTCGGAAAGAAAAAGTAAAGTTTAATCTACTAATTTTACAAATGTCAAAGTTTGGATGGTTACTTTTAAGAGATTGGATGTTTGTAGCTCAATCACATACGGCTTAGCATCGGCTTAACAGAAATGTATGGACTATGGACCTAGTTAGCAAAATATAACATGCAAAAAGAGCCACGGTCAGTAGGACTTGATCCAGCGGACCATTCTGTGCCTCCTGTACAAAATAATAAAAATAAAATACTATGAGCGTTGTTCCCCTAGTGAAATAAAAATTGTTCATAATGATGTACCTACTATGAACCCTTTTTAGCTTAACAAACGCTTTACTGAAAGTTGTATGTTTTAATGTTGTTTATATGTTGTTGGGTACAAAAAAAGAAACAAACCTGCAACAAGACCGCAGTCAAGCCTTCATGAAAGGCGAAGTCACCACCGCTGCTGTACACCCCCGGGGCGCCATTGAGGATTCCCTTGTACTTGTACTGTTCCTTAACGAGCATCTGGCAAACTCTGTCACCTCCAGCGGCCCACGAGCGCTGCGCTGCATACCGAAATAAAGTACGGAATAATAAATAAAGTACGGAGCATACTGATAATCATCAAATGATTATAGTACATTAGGTGAATCCATCGGAATTTAGATGGCCATTTTTCTCAGTGTGGTCTCCCGGCGAGTATACGGCATAAGAACACGGCATGCATGCGTGATGCATGAAACATTAATACGAGCGCCTCTAATAATTAACTTAGCAACTGGTTCTAAGTTATTTAAAGTTTGACTGTTAACTAGTTTTTATAGTGTGAAGCATTGTTTACACCTGCTGGCTTAGCAGGGACCGTGGACCAATTATCTTTGCACCGTTGTGTTGTTAGCCGCGCGTAGATTATTATTCTTTCTTTTTTTTTATGTGATTGAGTGACGAGACGAGCAAATCGCTCGCCTGATGTTAAACGTCACGTTTGCTCATAACAGGTCTGCGCCACCCAGAATTTTGAACTCGCAGAATTCAAGACCCTACGTGGCACAGCACTGCGCTCAAAGAAACAAACAACAACAAACAAACAAACAAAACAAAGCAAACAGATGAAACAAAGCTAGAATATTATACGTTATTTTTATACAATTGAGTGACGAGTCGAGCAAAAAGGTGGGCCTGATATCTCATTTTCGAGATAAAAACTGTGGAAAGACAGTTTGTCCGCGGCCTATGCTATGCCTGCCGACCAGTTAACTTGACAAAACTATAGTTTAGAGGGTCCGTCACATTTTCTTCACACTAGGTTTCACTATCCCTTTTGATATAGGTCACAATTACTTCGTGCGTCTACTCGAACGCGTTTCATGCTTTAACTCGGATTGTTTCACAAAGTCCATAACTTATTAAACGACATCAAAGAGGAGGAGCATCTCAAAACCACTTTGTTTTTTGTTTGTTCGTTTGGTATAGGATTACTCCGCCAATTATGACTTGATTTTGATGAAATTTTGTTAAAATTAACACGATAATACTCACGTTTTGTCAAAACCACGTTACTTATTAGTTTTCATACTAAAAATTATTTAAAATGATTATTTTTTGCCTGCAAGGGTACTTTATTGGTTTTTTAATCAATAAAACCTAATAATATACTAATCAAAGACACGCAGATTTCGTTTTCGTTCGCCTACAGTTTCACTTTCCCTTCAGTTTGTCAAGGTTTTGACAGCGAGGCTGACTCATGAAGTATTCTCCTTTTTAGTTTGTTCTTTGGTTTGTACAAAGAGGTAGGTATGGTCTAGAAGTTGGTATTTGTTATTTTTCTTAAAAGAAATTATATTATGATTATTATATTATTTATGTAAGTACCACGTTGCAAGTAAGTAGGCGTTATTTACGTAAAGTAACTGCACTTCCCTTACCTAAAATTATATAAGAACATCGAATGTATTCGACTACTACGAGTATCTTCGAAAGTCTTCCACCTTCGGAAAGAATATGTCAAATCTTTCCGAGATCTGACATCTAAATTCGAAATCTTTCCTTATCTCTGAAGTTTACCGACGAAAAAATCTGAATTAATTCTATTAATTAGGTAATTAAGTGAACTAGACAGGAAAAATATAGCGAAGTTTCCAAAACTTATAGTTTTTCTTAAAATTACTAAAATATTAAAATAAAAGGGGCTACAGTGGTCTTTGTTATGTGATCCCAATTGCGGAATTTGTACCTTATCGTGTTGGTTTTAAAGTCTATACCTGCCTGCATTAGACAAGTAAATAGTCAAATATTGTCGTCAAATATTCGAAATTAATTTTGATTTTAGTTGTTTTGATATATTTCTCGAAATTAGTGTTATATTACTGCTGAAATATAACACATTTATTTATATTATATTTCAAAAGTAGTTTTATGGCTTTTATCATGAAATAGTGGTCTCGTCATTGACGGATACGTCAAGGAGGATGAAATAGTAGTTTTTATTTCAAAAGAGGATGAATGTCTTGGATGTATTTGCCGCGCTGACTGCAGTTTACATTGGAATGTTTACACTAGCCCACCGTGGTTTTGTTGCCCTCGAAATAAGTTTAGTTCCGAATAATTTTAGGCCAACATTTTAGGAAATTATGAATGGTTTTAGAATATTGGTTCCGGTTTATTTTTAATATTTCATTTTCACATCCGTCTAAAAATAGCAGTAGCTAAGTAAAAAGTAGGTATAGAAATCTGCAAATATACATAAAAGGTTTTACAGAAAGAGTATTCTTAGCCGAAAAGGGCTCATAGTACTCATCATTATGAACAACTTTTACTATGGGACTAACCTCGAAATTCGCGATAAAAAAATCCACTGTTCCAATGATGCTTGAAAATTTAAATTATGACAATTTCTTTTATGAATTGATTTTAATGAGTTTATGCGCACGTGTCCGATCATTACATAAAGTTTAAAACTAACAAAAATTATATATTTTAAAGCTTTTTAAAAAACAATTGCTTAATATAAATAAATGCGTTTCAAGATAAATTAACTTCAAAATAATGACTTTATTCCAGTGAACTAAGACAAATATAATTTCATGGATATTTATGTATTGTGGTGCTTACCAAGACAGTGTCCGCAGTTCCGCACGTCACACAGGTTAGTGATTTTTTGTAGTTAATAATTTCTTGCACTAAGCCGACGAGAATAACAATCATCCAATTATTTTCATTATTTACTCTAGACGGAATAGTAACGATTTTTACAACAAAGTTCCAACAAAATAATTATCATTTTCATTTCGATCACTTCTCAGCAACATATCCGATTACATTGAAGTTGGTCGATGTCCGATTGCGATTTTTCATAATTTTATTCAGTAAATGTATACTTTCAAAAATGTTGAAATGCGCAAGCGAGCTATATAAATTCGGCCCCTTAAAAGACAAACAACTAGAACCTATATAATTTACCTAGTCATCCAACCCAGCTACCCAATGGTAGCGATCAGTTATAAATGCCGCTCGAGGTCACCCATCCGTAGACTGACCGTCTGGTCGACGAGCTACGAGCTACGAGCGCTATGCTACGAGCGCTACATGAGCTATGCTACGAGTGCTACATTATCATGTAGCGCTCGTAGCATAGCTTGCTATTTGTAGATAGCGATAGGGATAGTCGCGATAGCTACAAATAGTTTACTTAATTACATATTCGTAGACCTACCAAAGTTTAACCCAAAAGTATTAGGCACCCTCATTAAACACGTGCAACTCATAAAATATTGGAATAACAACTAATCTCTTAAACAATAGTGAGAGCCGCAATGTTAAACGTTCATTTTAAACAATAGTGTAATTGAATACCATAAAACACCTGGGACACAAATTGAGTCCCAGGCCCAGGTGTTTTTAGAGAAAATTTCAAATAAATCGTCAGTCTATTTTTGACCTCCGTCGTGTTACTAAGCTGTGTGTGTATTTTTTTTGTGAAGTATTTGAAGTGAATTACTCAAAATGCCGAAGCAACGTATTGAAAACTTGAATTGGAAAAACGGATAAAAATAAAAATTTTGTTTGAGCAAGGCAAGACCTAGGTAGAGATTGCCAAATTATTAATGTTCCCGCTGTGCCGTGCAATCTGCTTTGAAAAGGTTTGCGGAGACTGGCTCTCACGCGAACAAACAAAGAACGGGTCGAAAATGCATGATTTCTGCCCGCCAGGACAGAATACTTATTCGAGAGTCTCTAAGGAACCGTAAAAAAGCTTCTTCCGAGCTGGCTACTGCTCTATCAGAGGCAATTGAGAAACCGATAAGTTCAAGAACGGCAAGAAGAAGGCTAACTGAAGCAGGCCTAAGAGACTGCAAAGCCAGAAAGAAGCCATGGCTCTCTGACAACAACAAAAAGAACCGGCTGCACTGGGCTTTGAAGTACCAACACTTTACTGAAGAAGATTGGTCGAACGTACTATGGTCCGACGAATCTAACTTCGAGGTAAGGTTCTTCTGAACAATCCTACCAATTTTCAGCTGGGTGGGAATTAATGTAAGGTGACTCCTATTTTTTGGTCTAATTTGCCCGGATTAACATAAGTTCAATCACAATAAAACTATTATTAAAACAGGATCTTTTCCTAAGCATGAAATGAAATAGGCCTTTTCATTTGTGAGAAAAAGTACCAGGATAGCAGAAACGATGAAGAGGTACTTTCACTCTAGATTTGCAAAGGTGAACACGGGTCACGAGTGCGACAGAGATAAGACATCCGTTCATCAGTGTGCGAGAAGAGACCAACATACCGTTGAAGGTTAAGGTCACGACACTGATTGCGCAACTTAAGCTCACGACTTTACGAAACTTACAGCGACAAGTTTTTATTGTGAAATATTGCCATGGACGAATGGATAACGTAAAATAGGTAGGTACAGTTATATTAAGAATTATATATACATAATTAATTATATGTGAATGTATTATTAATATTAAATTTTTCAAAACTACATAAATGGCTAAATCGGTCGAAGTGAAATTAGGCGAGGGTAAGAAAGTATATTTTATATTCTGTACTCATGGTACTCAAGTACTCATGGTCTTGAAACACATAGGCTACTTTTTATACCGGTAAAATGTATGGTTCCCGTGGGATAGATTGGTACTAATTTTAAAATCAAAAAAAGAAAAAAGACGTGTTGCACTCGGGGACTGCCGCGGTAAAGCTATTGCATAGCATTTTTATCAACTTATGCAATTATAATTATTTCATTAACCAATGCCACCTAGAGGCGAGTTGCTGAACTAAAGAGACAAGCGTGACATTTCAAAAAGTCATTAAAAGTGCTGCTATTCATCGATAGATGGCAAAACTAAAAAGTATCACCGCTGTGTCTTAGGTTATTAAAATTTTCGTTACGGAATTTCTGGATTCAAGGCCCGCTCAAGGCCCGCGATAGAAGCTATGCAATAGCTTAAAAAAAACAAAAGACAATCAAAATTTTAAAAATCAAAAGTGGTTAAAAAACATCATCATCATCATCATCAGCCCGTTATCGCCCACTGCTGAGCATAGGCCTCCCTTCTTGTACGCCACTCATCCCGGTCCTGTGCCAATCTTGTCCAGGTTCGACCCGCGATCTTCGTTATGTCGTCGACCCAACGAGCTGGAGGTCGTCCGACACTTCGTTTACCAGTACGTGGCCACCAATCCGTCAACGCTTTAGTCCACCTGCCATCACTCTGCCTAGCAACATGTCCTGCCCAACTCCATTTGAGTTTCGTAATAGTCGTCCCAACGTCGCGAACCTTAGTGCGACGTCGGATCTCGACATTTCTCACGCGGTCTTGTAATTTGATGCCGAGCATGGCGCTCCAAAAAACATAAGACAATCAAAATTAGTTAAATCATTTTTTTTTTAAGTTTCTAATGTGATATCGTTATTATACAATTTTTTTTGCGCTTACATTGCAAACTCTAGCTGAACCCTACGAGATAGATCAAAATAATGTACTACAGTATTGTACAGTGTACACCTTAAAAGATCTACAAAAAAGTCCGCGATGGTATAATAATGTCTATCTCTTAAGGATAGCCCACAATAACCATTTTTAATCCTTTGCTTTTTACGAGAAATAATGGCTTATTTACGAAGCGATTTTAAGCAATACAGCATTAATCCTTAACCAATTAAGTACAATATATTGTACATTTAATGTAAGTAGATCAATTTGGCCCTTTACAACATGTAATTTAACAGAGTACTTTCGAAGATATTACAGATTTAAAATCCAGGGACATAGCGGTGTCGGGTGTAGTATATTCGGTGTCAGCATTGCACCCGTGCGAAGCCGGGGCGGGTCGCTAGTTAATTATAAAAAAACAATGTAAGTATAATTATTCGTAGACCCATAAGACAGAAGTTCGTTGACTTAACTTCTAAGAAATATCCCCAAGCAGGGTGCTGCATTGTAGCGAGTCACCATACTGCGGGTTCATAGAAATCAAGGTAACAAAGTACTGCGGGTTCATAGAAATCAAGGTAACAATCGATCATTTAGAAACATTACGTTATTATTAATAACATATACAAAAGAAAATTTTCATACTTAACACACTCTCACAACTCTCTCTTTTCTGTCACGAGAAGTTTCCCATACAAATTATGGATTCATTAACACAGTTATCCAATTACTTACCCACCTCCATCGTAGAATCCAATGTATTTTTTAATGCCACTTAAGCCACATTATAAAAAATAAAAAATTTGTCCAAAAGATAAAAATAAATGTTAGGGGTGGACAACCCTTATCACTTAGGGGTATGAAAAATAGATAATAGCCGATTCTCAGACCTACTGAATATGCATATAAAATTTCATAAAAATCGGTCAAGCCGTTTCGGAGGAGTACGGGAACGAACATTGTGACACGAGAATTTTATATATAAGACTAGCTGACCCGGCAAACGTTGTTTTGCCATATAAATTTAGGGGTTGGTGATAGAAGGGTGAAAATTTAGGGTTGTATGTATTTTTAATGCCACATAAGCCACATTATAAAAAAAAATTTTTGTCCAAAAAATAAAAATAAAAATTTAGGGGTGGACTACCCCTAACATTTAGGGGGATGAAAAATAGATGTTGGCCGATTCTCATAGATACCGGATAAGCACAAAAAATTTCATCAAAGTCGGTCAAGCCGTTTCGGAGGAGTATGGCAACGAAAACTGTGACACGAGAATTTTATATATTAGATATAGGTATTCAAAATAAATATCCTGCTAATTTTCTTTGTCTTCGTCGAATTTCTCTGAGGGCTCGTCGTATATTCGAGCTTCACGTTTTTCCCGCGATCCGCGGCGTACTAGTAGCGGGGTCTGTGGCGGCGACGCTAGCGCCAAACTGCTCCTCACACTGGCAGGTAGCGATTATATTATATTTTTCCACCTTCGACGCAAATGTTTGGTGACATAGCCACGTTAGTATTCGCCAAATGATTATAATGATTGTCTTCTATTGGCAAAGATTTTGGCTTATTCTTTTTGCGGTACGTCGAATCGTACGCTAACATCTGAGTTTTGTCTTCAGGGTGAACTTGCCGGACCTTCCCGGGTGGTCGGTCGCGTGGTTCTGGCGATACATTTCCGTCTGTACCCGAACTTTCGTCTCTTTCCTGGATATCCTGTAACAACGAAAACCACTGTTATTTAGGAATATTCTGTCCATAATAACTTTAAAAAAACTAGTTGAATGGTTTGATTGGTAAAAATTTGGGAATTTTTAGTTCAACGAAGTTTCGTTAGATGGCGCCACTTCTGTTGTACGCGCTCAAAAAACACTACAAAGTGTTTTTTGTATGTCAAAAATTAAAAAAACGAAACAGCATTGATACCATTACATTGCTGAAAGTAATAAAAAAATATTTAGAACGCAAAAAGACAAATATCTTTACAAATTTTTAAGTTATTAGCAAAAGTTCTGAATCGCGCAAACGATATTTTTTCCGGCGCGCCGCTTGTATAGCACCAAGTTCGCCTTACTGTTGGAAGTGCGTCTCCTAGTGTGACGTTACAAAACTGTCCATGATCACTAGCGTGTTAGTTAGAAGGTCTATAGCAGCACGTGACGTCACTCGCGTTGCTCGGCACCGCTCCTTGTAACGTTGCGCCGCGGACGATCGCCCGCGCGGCTGCGACGCTCTCGCAGCGCACGTTCCTTGGGCTGTGTGCCTCTTCATTGAACCTCGCGGTTAGTTAACTGTTAGTTTAGCTCCGGCTAATTTCGTGCACTTCCATAACCACGGCGGCGAGTTAACTCTCGAATGCCAGCTTTTTGTTGGAACGTTAACCAAAATCAGAGTTTTAGGTCTTTCCTATCCTAATAAAACTTATAGGAACAAAAAGAAATTACGGTAATTTTGCATAGATTCTTTAATTTACTACAGAATTCAAAAGGTCAGAGTGAATAGGTAAGGTATGTTAAAAAAAAAATCAAAATTAAATTATTTCAGGTTAAATGTAAGTACCCATAAAACAAAATGTTTGGACAATAAACATTGTACGCCTGGTATATTTATTTTGTTCTTTACTTTCTTCTTCTATCTTCACTACATACTCTTAGTATAAAACAAAGTCGCTTCGCGCTGTCTGTCCGCCCCTATGTACGAGTATGCTTAGATCTTTAAAACTACGCAACGGATTTTGATGCGGTTTTTTTAATAGATAGAGTGATTCAAGAGGAAGATTAAGGTTTAGTAGAGAAACAGTGATCATTTTAGAAGTTTCTAATGTAATGTCGTAAATAAACACATTTTTTGCGCTTACATTGCAAACGCTGGCTGAACCCCACGAGATACAATAGATCAAAATAATTTACTACAGTATTGTAGGTACACCTTAAAAAGGTCTACAAAAAAGACCGCGATAGTATATGAGCCGTCTGGACTTAAAAAATTAAATAAAATGGTGTTGAAAGTAGGTTGTCCTGTTATTTTATTAAGAAACCTGAATCCACCTAAACTTGCAATGGCACGCGTTTGCTGGTAAAATAACTAAAAACTTTCATAATAGAGTACACAATACTCACCGGATGTAGGACCGGTGAAGATGTGTTGATTCCTCGAATTCCTGAGATAACATCGGATTTACCGTTCCAATTTAAGACGCCTACAATTTCCGGTAAAGATTTCTTTTGCAATGACCATTAATAAATCGCAGGGTCATAGTTTCAACGTTGCAGACTTAAATTTGAGAGTTCAGTGTTTTTACATGGCCAACTATATGTCGCTCTTTCAAGAGTACCTACTTGATCTGAGTACAGGGAAGGCTTAAAAGTAAAAAAAGAAAACATCGGGTGAAGCCGCCGGGTGCAGCTAGTTGATTCATAAGTTCAAGTTCAAATAAACACTATCGTCACGAAATAGTAGTTTATATTACGAACTTCAGAACGTATCTAGGTATAATGACCTACTTTATAGGACATTCTATTTATTTTTATTCCGGTTGGCAATTCTATTTACAACATTCCAGGTTGCTTTTCGACTTTTTCTGGCCTTTGTGAATTCTGATCTTTCATATTCGATTTGACTATTTTAAGGAGAGTATTAGAAAAGTTACTGTAGCGGGAATACATAGTTTTGTTTGTATCAGTTGGGAGCGTTCGCCAAATATGGTAAAGCTTATCTCTATATGTCTGATACACCTTCGTAGGCCCGGAGTAATCCGGGGCTTAATGATACGTTTTCTACTAGGCACTCTACGAATACTACTTACTTAGTGTGTTTTTTATGGAAGTGGAGATAATGTTAACAAGATTTTCGGCGGCTAACTCAGGATCAGTATGCAGGTGAGAATACTAGAAAAATCCTGACTGGATAGATTATTGACTACTTATTGCAGGAATATCAGGACGAACGGAAGAGTGAAAGATATCAGGACGAACGGAAGATTGGTTGGAAGGGCATTGTTTCCAGTGAAATTACAGGGCAAATGGGAGATTAATCAACTTATATCTCAGGGTGACGAGGGCAGTGCTGTGCCGCGCAGGGTCTTGAATTCTGCGAGTTCAAAATTCTGGATGGCTCAGACCTGTTATGGGCAAACGTGACGTTTAACATCAGGCGAGCGATTTGCTCGTTTCGTCACTTAATCACATAAAAAAAAGTGTTTTCGAGTGAGACGGCGTCCAAGCAATGACATGGTCAAGGCAATGCAAAAATAGTTATAAAAAACTGAGAGTTACTTTAAAAAGAAAAATATAGGTAACTTATAACTAACAATTTTCATGGCAGTATCATCGCCGCGTAACGCCAGCCTCGATCACCTTTTTATCATCATTCGTAGAAATGGGTCTTACTTTTAAAAATGTTATATAGGATTGCTTAGCCACCTCTTAACTAGTAGTTCTGCAAACCTCGCGCTTACCGCAAAGTAGGCCTCGCGAGAATATTTTCGCGACAATGTTGATGATGTTACACATGTTTGGAATTATCCAAATATTTTTGCAATTTTTATCAAAATCGGCCGGTTAATAGCGCTGCAGCAAATTTCCCCCTTTTTGAGGGAAATCAGAAAATCCAGACGACATAAAAAACTATGAAATCGTAGAACTAGAGATACATCGAGATTTGTTGAAAAATACGAGGCGTTCGGGAGTACCGATGTTACCTTGGCAACGGCCACGACAACGCGTCCTTCCCAGTAGTCACCCTATTTTCGTCCCCAAGGGAGACAATCAGGGAGAAGAACAAAATGTCTGTCTCTCTCTTTTAACCGTGTTCGGAAGTGTTCAGCACTTGCGATCTTGCTCTTTTTTACGAGGTAATAATAATAGTTCCATCTGTTTAGTCTGAGGGGAGACCGTAATAGTAAAGGAGCCCGTGATTGAGTGAGGGATTTTTGGAGTTACTCGAGCACAGCAGACTAAAATAAGGGAGGATACATTACATATTGAAAAGTATCTCCAGCCAGTATGACCCATTAATATGAACATACTCGTTTCGAGTTTGCACAAAAATCGACGCGACGGTCGTGCGATTTTTGGGCATGTTACCTGCAGCGTGGGTGGAGGTGCGACTTTATTACATTACAATACACTTTTATGTTGCAGGATTCAGACCAGTCTTCGCAGTATTGGAACACGAAGTGTCTTTGCAGTATCCGGAAAATTGAATTACGCCAGAGAATGTAATATCAGCACCTTCGACGATCACAGAAGACAAACCTCAATCACGCTCATCTAGTCAATCTAGTTTCACATCGACACGACGTAAAAGAAGAGCCCCACAGGAGGAGCCAATTAATGATGCATTTAACCGGTTGGAAAACATAAGTTCTGCGATAAATACACACACAGAATATGACGAATTCCATTATTTTGGCCGGAATGTTGCAGTGACAGAAACAAGCTCAGATTTGAGCGCAGCTCCACAAACATTCACACAATTTTACCACTTCCTGATAACAACAGCGTTGATATGTTGCGTCAAGCGTGGCAGTCTTCGTAAACCTAGTTAATATTTAATATGTTCAAATGTTGCTGATTACTACCTATTTAATACATAATGTTACATATATAATTATGTTTATTTATGTTATAATATTATTACATCGTAAATGTTTACACATTATTGTTTTTTTTAAATAAATGCCTTATCTCTACTATCAACCGTTTTACTTGCCCTTATATAATTCTTCAAAGCACTGTATATTGCTTCACAAACTTCTAGTAGAAATATCGATATAGTAGATCTTCTAACCCTGTAAAGTGCTTCCAATGTATTAAGAATCTCCAGTTGCTAGATATCTTAATGTCTCTTCCAACTTCACGTTAGCTGGGATAGCATTTCGCATTAGTGTATCTTGTTTCTGTATAGCGCTTTCAACTTGAGAGAGTAAAAAGTCAAATTGATGCGGTAGCATCCGCAAACAGTTTTTATAACCCGCAACATCTTCTACTCGCATTTCTGTAAGCAATTGAGCACTTGCTCCTAAGTCCTTTCTTCTAGAAATCCAATCACGGACCCAACCCTTTCTCGTTCTTTTCTTTTTTTGCCAAGCTGATAGGTATAAGCTTCTGGATGCATTGTATCGCCAGCAAAAGGATGATCTTATTCAGCTCCATACGGATAGCTGTGTGATTGTCCATGGCTATGTTTGAACTGAGACAGAGAGCGAGAGAGCACGCTATAAAATGGCATGTGTATTGGAGTGTTTGCTTTGAGCATGCTTATTCAGGAGCATACTGAAAACTTGCATGCCTATTGCTAGCAAATGTAAACTGCTCATAAGCATTCTCATATTGAGCATACTCAATAGCACGCTTTTTAGCATGTGATATGAGCATAGCTTAATATATGAGATAGAGGATTAATTACTAGCTAAGAATCATCATCATTGGGTTCTTCCCGTCCCCCTTGAGGAGAGGTGGGTATACAGTACGAGGGAGGACCTCGATTCTGTGGCTGGACGCTGGGGGACGTAGCCCCCAGGGCAATGTGGAGGTGCGAGTACCCGGCCCAAGTGGGCGGCATCTCCAGCACCTCCTCCGATACGGCTAGGTGACCTTATCATGGCTTTTTGGGCCGTCTTGGTTTAGATGTTTAATCCTTTTGCGAGATCAACCCCGAAGTATAATATGACGAAATGTCCTACGAGATCGCGCAGCAATAGTCAGCGACTCTATGTCGTGCTGATTTAGCTAACTACAGGCCTATCTCGGCTACATCCATACTCCTCGTAAGTGACCGGCTATACGGATTTTGCCGAAACCAAGCTACTGGTGATCTACTGATCTAGCTAGCCACTCACATTTACATCTTAAGTGATGCCAACGGAAAAACATATGGAAAAGCTAATCGTTTCCATTCACATCTCCAAAACTTTCGACAGGGTTTGGCATAAAAGCCTTATAAGCAAGCTCCTTTTGTTTGGCTTGTTCGCTTGTTTCGTTGCATGGATATCATAGATGGAATAAAAGGATGTATGTGTCTTTGTAATCGAACCTAAAAAGTTACCCTACATCATTTTAGAAATTCAGTGGAAAAAAAATGAAAATTTCCCGGGAATTCTCGGTTTTTCTCAGTACCGGGATATCAGATTCTCTCCACAGGACCGGTACTGCAACCTCTAATTCCAATATATTTCGGCCCTGCTCAAGTAACTACACATTTACGGGGCTCTCCTACTATAAGCGGGCTTTGTATATTGTTTATGAGCTATACGCATTGAGAAGGTGCGATCAAAGTGTTTCAAAAAAGTACTTTATTACAATACATATAATACTGGCTGTCAAGTTGGCTGAACGGGTCACGGGAGCAATCGCAGAGTACTTTAGGCCTAAGCTTACCCGAGTACCTACATAATCAAGTTTTGTATAAAATAATAGAACGGACAAAATTCAACACTACATTACTTACGTAACATACCTATATATATGTTATTATGTACTTACTTACCCATTTATCTGTATCTATAGTGGTGGGAAGTGCTATTAAAGTGTATATAGATATTTAAAAATTAGTTCGAATACATCACTTTATTCTTAGAACATATACACTCTAAATACCTGCTGTTAATTATAATTTTAAGTGAAATACATACTTAGGTATATGATTAGGTACCTACTTAACAAACACTTTGAAACTAACGAAAATTAATCAATTGAAATAACAAAGTCAACACGTGTAAGCTAGGGTTTTCAGAACTGGTACTGATTCTAAGAACCGAGATTTTCGGTACTTCGGGAAAGATCTGGAAAATCCCGGGATTTTTGGGATTTTTCGTATTTGCTATTTTTTGTTTTCCAATGGCGCAAAAGTGAATCTTATACGCAGTACTTACATAATCATTCGTTTTATGCTTGTCTAAGAGTGTCTGAAGTGCTGTGTGACTATCAGCAATTATTTATGAGTTATGACCTTGTGACAGGTCTTCTGACTGCATAGATAGTGGCGCACTGTTATTAGCATGAAAATTTATTTTCGCTTCAATCTCTAGAGGGTATGAGAAACTCGCCAACACGCCCGACTGCTTTTGTAGCCAATTAGTAAACCGCCTTCCGCCTGTAGCACTGTCTTGGTTTTATTTGGACTCCTGGAGTCTGAGCTTCAGCGAGTAATAGCCGCAGCCTTGTTCTTTACTCCGCCTGTGTATACATTTCTCCTGGACGATACACCCAGATATATCTAAGATGTTGTCCTCTGTGGTTAGTGCATACCTACTTCTTGCTTATTCGGTAATTATTCTCGATGCTCGGTCGATTATTCTGCAGTGGTTTGTTATGGAACCCGTACTATTTCAGTAGTTTGTAGATTTGATCCGGCTAAAGCCATCGCCTCCTGCTGTACCTATGTGCAAGGAGAGTCAAGCCAAAAAATATTGCGAACGCAGGTAATGGTGTTATCTTCATATATCCACTGATTAAGGACCTTACAAGTCTTTGTATTTGCTGCAACTTCGTCATTACCGTAGCTAGAATAGTGAAAGTCCACGCTACGTAGCCGTAACTTAGGACGGGTCCACACTATCACTGTGTAAAGTCAGTGGCGGAGCTGTGACGTAAGTCCCCAGTCCTTACCCAAAGCCCTATTTCACTGCCATAGTATATTTTTTGCCTTCGTGGTAATGTGCTCTAGGTATTTATCCCATTAAAGATAGCTATATAACCAAACTAGATATTCTAATTTTTAACTAAGTGTTCATTTTGAACCAAACAGCGTAGGGTTTTTGATTTTCAGTGACATCGGTTTTCATGTGAACAAAACCATGTCCGTCAATAAAATTATGGGTTTATTTTTTAACGTGAACTAGTCCGCGTTTGACCACCAACTCGCCTGGTGGTAAGCGACGAAGTGGTTGAAGATGAAGCACGCAGACTTAGAAGATACCTATTCACTCTGACCTTGAAAAGCCCAAGATTATATCTCTCAGGGAACAAGGAAGCCGGCAGTCTGTTCCATTCCTTGGCTGTACGAAACAAAAACGTGTACGAATCCAAGGGAAATCCACGATATAAGGGTGGTAGAAAGACGTCTTTCTACTTGTCCTGTAGTGCAAAGGGGGTGGCAGAATCAGGTCATGAAGCTCTGAAGCCCATTCTCCGAAATGAATCCTGTAAAAAATTTACAGACAGACTACCCTTCGGCGGTGTTCAAGACTGTGTAGCTTTTTATCCACTAACTTATCATCGCCAATTAGTCGAACAGCACGCCGATCTACCGAATCAAGAGCTTCGAGCTGGTATTTGACTGAACCGCCCCAAAGATGGCAGCAGTATTCCACACAGGAGCGGACTTGTGCCTGATAAAGATTAAGCAGCTGCCCTGGTGTAAAATACCGCCTAACCTTATTCAAGACGCCCAGCTTTTTACCAGCTAATTTAGTTTTTGACTCAAGGTAGGTTTCATAGTTGAGCGTAGATGTGAGAGTCAAACCAAGGAGATCAAGGTGGTCTACCAAAAGTACAGGAATATTTCGGAACGTCGGAGATACTGCAGAAGGACACTTTTTTGCGGAAAAAAGACAGGCCTGGGTTTTACTAGCGTTGAATTTGACGAGGTTCTCATCGCCCCATTTGGAAACGTTGTGTTTTAATACTTTTATTTAGATAAATAATTAAACATTTCTTGCTTAATTTTTGTATTTTTTTATAAGTACACTGTTACCCTGTATATGGGTGCCCCGCATGTGGGGTACATTCATACTTTTCTAATTTTTTTTTACTTTTATAAAAAGTCTCACGTATGTGTATTTATACAAATTACATGTGTTTGATACAAAATCAGATAGTTAGAGTAGGTACTAGTTTTTAATGAATCTTTACAAATATTGAAACCAGAGAAAATTCTACATGTAAACGTAAACGTTTCACACTCATAGCTCTCTACTAGGAATAAATCCTGTGTCGGGGATGCCACGGAACACACACAAAGACAAGGACAACTAACACCCAGACCCAGAACAGATATATAAATTCATCATTCAAACATCTGCCCGGCCGGGAATCGAACCCAGGACCTCTGGCTTATAAGGCGGATACACTACCGCTGACATGGTTATTCATATAGTGTATGCTAAGCCGAAAAGGGCTCATACAACTCATCATTATGAACAACTTTTACCAAGGGACCAACCCATTATTCGCAAAAAAAAACTACCTAGCTGTTTCATACATTTTGTCGAATGTCAATGTGGGCTTAGCACAACTTTGACGTAAAAATACGTAGCGAGTTTTCGATAGAAAAGTGTACGCCATTTACGACTGTCAAGTATGCTCCTGACGGGTGTAAATGGCATACACTTTTCTATCCAAAACTCGCTACGTATTTTTACGTCAAAGTTGTGCTAAGCCCACATTGACATTTTTTATGGAACAGCCGTTTTTTTTTTCGCAAATTTTGTGTTGGTCCCGTAGTAAAAGTTGTTCATAATGATAAATACTATGAGCCCCTTTCGGCTTAACATACCCTTTATGAATAACTCTGTATAAGACGAAATAAAAAAACCGTATGGGGCTGCCCCACCTTCCCCTACCGAAAATCCCGAAATAACCAGGACAATATTTAAAAATCAAGGTACTTTCTGACCCCAGAAGATCCGGGATTTCCCGGTTCAAACCGTAGTGTAGGTAATCGTAATAACGTGTAAATACTTACGTAAATAAAAAGGTCGCACTATCTTCGAGCGCATAAGTTCAAACCCGCGCAGCAGGTTGCGTCGTGTCGTGTCACCCTAGACGCTAGACTAGGCCAGCGATATGTATCTGTCTCATTCACACTCACGCCCCTCAATCACCCCTCGATCGATAATCGGGCTTCGCTTTGCGCAGTTCTCGTGTATACTTACGTTGCTTATTGCAAACAACTGCTGCAGTTTATTTCGATTTATTCAAAAATTGTATTGTTATTTCTTTCTGTTATTAAGTCATTAGTGAAAATAGTGTGCGTTCAAAATTGCAACGTTTTATTTACATAATGGAACGTCGTCGGATAATCCAGAGGCTCATAAAAAAATTAAACCCTGTAGAGCAAGAGCCTGTGACTGGAGACTATATGACAACAGCCTCTAAGTTAACCGGACTACATGCAAAGGTACTATTTTTTACATATTATTAGGTGTTCAACTTTGCTTCCGTCGTTTTTTTTCCGAAATTCGAGGCTTTATTGTACAAACTAGTTATACATTTATGATTCAAAGTATTGTCCATCGCTGGCCACTACTTTGAGTCTTGATCAAGTAATGCCTCCAATTCTGCATCTTCAAAAACCTTTTCTTTTCCATCGCCATGCTGGTCTTCGACGTCAAAATCACCGTTCTTGAAGCGTTGAAACCACTCTCGGCACGTACTTTCACTAATAGCGGCCTCATCATAGGTATTTGAGAGCATTCGATGAGCCTCAGCTACAGATTTCTTCATAAATGACATGTTTAATCGAGAATAACTTTATGACACAGACACAAATCGACTAATATTTCGATGGCGTTATGTTTACAAATACCTAACCTTATTGTATATCATCTACGATCTATTTTTTTCTAGGATTTTACATATATTCCCATCTACCCCAATACCTCTTTAAGTCAGTCAAGTGCTTGTCGTGACACCCTCGTGTATGGTTCCGTAAAGTGCCTTCAGGTTTCATCTTTTTCGATGAACGAGAAAAATAAGACAATAGTATAGATAGACGACAAAAATGGCGACTGGCTTTTTTTTACTGAAAACCATTAATAAACGCTTAACTCGCATAACACAAGTGGCCCAAATGTACCTATTTTGTATGCTATTTGTGCCAATTATTTTAATGAGTATTTATTTCATGTTTTTCAGGTACTGGAAGATCTAGAAAAACCCAATGAGGGTTTCGAAACTACCATCGAAGAGGTTGAGCGGTCGGTGATCTACGAAAAACTAGTAGATTTTTACCTAGTCAAGAAGACGATTCCGAACACCTTCGAACTATTCCGCTCTCTGCATGGAAAATTGCCTCCTTACATAGACATTGGAAATTTTCGGAAAATACTCGTCAAAATGGGTTTTATGTGGAAAAAAGTGAAGCCTACGTATGCGGTTGTAATTGAAAAACCTGAGATACGTTTCGAAAGGGATTTCTATTTGAAGCGAATTCAGTTTTCCAGGTCTATAAAATCTGATATTTACTACATAGACATCGGTTCTTATGACTCTAACGGCAATTTTAGAGATCACAAACTAGCTAAGGTGTTTCATGTCGATACTGAGCACGGAGATTGGGAACAGAAGGTCATATATGCCCTAGGACCTAATGGTGTACTCGCTTTAGAAGAGATTGAAGACTTCACCAGGGATGCTGTTGAGGGATGGGTTAAAGATTCACTCTTGCCGAAAATAAGTAGACCAAGTGTGATAGTCATAAATACTGATGAGTATAATGACAGGAAACTGATCGAATCTCCTACTCTGGACAGCTTGAAAAGCGATATGAAACGCTGGTTGCTTAAACACAATGTCCCATACAGTAGCACAATGTCCAAATATGAGATTTTCAACTTAGCTGAGACGTGCACAAATTTAAACCAAGTCTTCTTCAAGATCGACGCGATTTTAGAGGGTCGGGGACATACTGTTTTGAGGACGCCAAAATGTCTCGCTAACCTGAGGTCAGCAGTCTTACTATTACGTAAAATTAACGCGAATTTCACCAAGTGGGTCCAGGTGAACTCGGAACAGATTGAAGAAGATCCCGTAACAATTACCAAACATTTTTTCAACAACTTCTTTGTTGGCGCAGGTTCATTTCACTATAATGAGTTTGAGGAGTTGATTAATAGCCTGGAAATAGAATTTATAAAAATGGACAACAGAGTCGATAAAGTGTTCAACACGTTGTTGGAAAAAGTTGAAAAGTCGAGATTAAGAGACGGACATTACGAAGATTCCGACATACCTTCGTGTAGTGATTCCGAATGAACTACTATTATCATTAGATGAAAAGGGACAGAGAATACGTTTAATTTAATTCAACTCAAATCATTTATTCATCATTGTCATCGATCAAGTATGTAGGTAGACCTTATAACAGATTATTTATAAGTTTAGTAGTAAGTAGGTACTTAAGCCTTTTCAATTATTATTTTTTTAATTCTTTATAATATGTAAAAAGTAAAAATTAGTTAAAAGGCCCAGAAGCCGAATCATTTTGGAAGCTAATTCGTGTCGTCAATTCTTGTTGTTATAAGTTTAAATTACTTTTATATGTAATGCCATTGTTTTGCTAATAACATTCCTATTCGATGTATATGTACCTTGGTAATAAAATAAACGTGTAAGACGCCTTTGTAATAATTAATTTAATTTTTTAATCCTTCTGTTTATAACCTCTCTAAATAATTGACCGAGCAAAGCAACGGTCACGAAATATATAAGAAAATAAGCGCTTGCTTGTATGTATATTTGTCCGAAGAACTCGTCAACCGCTAGAGCGATCATGAAATTTTCTCTGGGTTTAAACTGTTTGCTGCTACAAGAACCTATTAAAATAATAATTATGTTTTTGTACCACACCACGTCCTTACTAGAAATAAAATTTTCAACATGTCGTTGCCTAAATAAGGAAAATGCGAAGTTTTGAAATATTTTTGTTCGACATTATCAACTATTTTCCACCCACTGTTGAGAAATAGGTCTCCTCTTACGCTCGCATCTGAATGAATAAATTTTATTGTTTTATTATGTATGTTAGTTTGTAAGGTAGGTTATTTATTATTATTCACGTATTTATTTAGAATCTTAATTTTTAAATTTTTTACAATACAAAATAAAAAAACAATAATATATCATAAAAAACTTAAAAACTAGGTTGCCACCGGCAGCGGGGCAGGGCCCAAGCTACCGGTGGTTAGGGCTGCAGAGACAGGAACCTCCGGACGATTCGTGCCGTGTCGAGGACCACTGCCTTCTGCATCTGACCCTTGAGCCAACCGTCTAGCGAGAGCCTCTTGAGATGTTGGTCGAGGCTTTTCGCTATCAGGCCGTTCGCCGAGACGACTATCGGGACAATGATCGTCGAATCAACATTATTATTATTATTATTACATTACCTATTTATTTTCTATGGGCCTCTGTAACTTGCATTGTATGCAAGTATATATTGCCTGAAATAAACGCAGTATTATTATTATTATATTATTATTGTTATATTATTATTAAGTAGGTAGGTAGGTAGTGTAGGATAACGAAACAATTCGTCAATCTCAAACATCAGAAATTTCTTTAATCTAATAAATTCGTCAAATGATACACCAACTTAGTCTAACCAATTTCCTACTTATTTTCGTAACCTAAACAGGTACCTAGCTACAATAATTATTATTATTAGCTTACCTTTCGTATCTTAATAGCTTACCTTTCGTCGTCCTTAGGAAGCGCAAAAAAGATAAACATGGATCGTGATCAGTTGAATACAGCACAGTATCTTTTTACCTTTTTATTACCTTTCTCTATTATAAAATAGCGGTCGGATCGCTTAAACAGGTCTCGCTCGTGAGTTCCCTTCCCAACTCCCTACTAGCTAACCTACTGGTGTGGACCGCAGCAGGTACTTGCGTGTTCGATACCTACGCGCGGAGTGAACTAGTGTACCTAGCACAACTTTGACGTAAACTTACATAGCGAGTATTCGATAGAAAAGTGTACGCCATTTACGACCGTCAGGGGCGCTTTTGACAGGCGTAAATGGCATACACTTTTCTATCAAATACTCGCTACGTAAGTTTACGTCGAAGTTGTGCTAGGCCCACTGGCCTGATAACGTTTACTTATCAAGACAAACACACCCTGCAAATTTCAAACTTCTACGACTAGTGGTTTAGGCTGTGCGTTGTCTGTCAGTGAGTCAGGACAATTCTCTCTCCGTACAATCCGTACCACGCCATTTCACCCCCATAGGGGTTTATATTTAAAAAATGGTGAAATAGGTGTCCATTATTTTCTAAAGCTTGATATATTTGTAAACTTTCAAAACCGAGGCATCAAAAAACAATGCTTCTCCATACAAACTTTAACACCCTATTTCATCCCTTAGGGGTTGAATTTCAAAAAAACCTTTTTTTGTACAAGTTTATTCGTCAAGACAAACACACCCTCTAAATTTCAAATTTGTACGACCAGCAGTAGACTGTGCGTTGTCTGTCAGTGAGTCAGGACCTTTATAAATTTAGGAGATGAGGATGCAACCTTTAATCCATTTGAATTTGTATTTTTCTTTTCATCCAATGTTTTTTCGAAGATCCTTCGGGTTTAAAATTTTAATAAATGATAATTTAGGGCTAGGGTATAAAAATATTTTTTTGGGAAATAAAAATGGCTAGATTTAGCCCCAAAGGGGATGAGCTGGCAGCATTAGGTCCTTACTCGTATCTAAAATAAGGCTTGTGGCTTCCTTTGTTCTGTCAAATCAATAATTTATGGCCACCTTTTATCAATTCCCCAGTCTAAGGGTAAAAATATGATCACTGGTGTCGATTTTGAAGGCACCACATAAAATTCGTAAAGCAAAAGATTGTTTAATTTTCAGTTAAACAATATTTCGATTTTTTTTTCGAGTCGATTTCAATCGACTAGAAATCGGTTTTTATCGACAGTAGTACGGATTGGATTTTAACGAATCGATAGCTAACGAATAACTATTTTTACGTTATGGCAACTAATTCATTTAGTTGCTACTTCAAAAAAAAAAGAGCAAGACGGCAACTGCCGAACACGGTTGAAAGAGAGAGACAGACATTGCAATTTTTTCTCCCCGTCACCGTGGCCGGTGCCAAGGTGGGCAAACCACAGATTAGGAATAATAGTTACTACGTGAGCAGTTGCCAGAATCTACGATTTGATGCTGGTGAAGTTGTGAATTAAGTTTACCCAATAAATATTTATTGTACTATTTTAGATATCCTTCTGACCCAAAACTAAGATTAGGTACAATATTGTCGCGATTGCAAGATAGGCCTCATAATAAAAGTTCTTCATTGATGAGTAGATTAGGATACTATTAGTCATTTTTCTACTAATAGCCATTTTCGGCTGTTGGAGCTGGCTCCGCTACCGGACTTGCTGAAACGCGTGCAGTTCTAACTGCCAGAGGCAAAGCAGCTACAGAAGTTAGCTGAAGACAACACGCAGAAGATCATTAATGAACTACATAAGTAGAGTCAAAGAAAAGATCAGCGAAATTTCAAGGCAAAAAGGACTAAGCATCTTAAATCTCAGGATAACGAGCGCAGTGCTGTGCCGCCACGCAGGGTCTTGCATGTTAAGAGTGTAAAATTCAGGGTGGCGCAGACCTGTTATGGGCAAACGTGACGAATCACATCAGGCGAGCGATTTGCTCGTTTCGTTACTCAATCAATTAATAAAAAATAAAAAAAGTTATTCGGCGACACAATCGTCGACGCTG
This sequence comes from Alcis repandata, assembly GCA_949125135.1. Taxonomy (NCBI): domain Eukaryota; kingdom Metazoa; phylum Arthropoda; class Insecta; order Lepidoptera; family Geometridae; genus Alcis; species Alcis repandata. The sequence continues at coordinate 8,066,794 of OX421221.1, read as the reverse complement.
CATTCTTTCGTAATGTCGCCAGCTCCTTGTGTAGATCGGCGACATTTCTTTCGGATTCGTCCAGTTTTCTCCGGATACCTGAAACCTCCTCTCTCAGCTGCAGGATGTCCTTCATGAACCGGGTGACGTCGACGTGGTCCCACGTAACAGGCGAAATGCAAACATGGAAATGTAACATTTGTTTTTTGGGCTTAGTTTTTTGGGCTTTCATTTTTTAGATACTAAGGAAAGGTTAGTGTAAAGTTAAATTCAAGTCTAAGAGCCGCGAAAAAAATATACAAAAAACATGGCCGCCATACAAAATTTGAGGGTCTATATCTCTGAAACGATTAAAGATGGGTGAGTTCTGATTGACCAAATGTTATAGCGGTTTGCGAGGGCTACTTGATAGTGATGACGAAAATCCAAGATGGCGGTGATTCAAAATGGCCGCTATTTTTCAGAATGGTCCGAAAGGGCTGATTTATTGCATTCAGGGGTTTTTGGGGTCCCTGATTCCATTATCTTTTTCATGCTCTCGAAAAAGGAGGGTAGGTAAAGTTTTAAAATAATATTACTTAGTAGGTATAGCCAAACCGTTTATCTTAGTCCTCACTAGAGTTGTTGCAATAGCGATAGTTTCGCTATCGATAGTTAACCTTGGAAATCAGTTATACTATCGATAGTTCTATCGAAAATATTGAAATTCAGCAATACCTACTCTCGATACTATCGATAGTATCGATAGTAAAAATAAAGCAATAGTTTTGAAAGTTGTCGATACTATCGACAGTATCGATAGTATCGAGCAATGATACTATCGATACTATCGATAATATCGATAGTATTGTACAAAATAATCGATACTATCGATACTATTTCTGATACATCGTCGCGTATCGATAGTATCGATAGTTCTGGTTTAGTAACTATCGACGTATTTTCGATACTATCGACTGAGAATCAAACGACACCTAATCCGTAGCTCATGGATACAGAATCAGATATACGATATTTTTTATGTTTATGAAAGAGCTTGCCAACGAACGTCACTATGGACAACGAAACACAAACAATATTAACAGAAGAGGATACGGATAGCTAACAATACTATCGTAAAAATATCAAGCTATCGATAGGGCACAACTAACGCTAACGCTAAACGAAACGAAACGTATGCTATCGATAGTATCGATACTATCGATAATATTTTTACTAATACTATCGATAGTATCGATACCATTGATATTTGGCAATAGTATTATTTGTTTAATTGACAATCGATACTATCGATATTATTGTCAAAAGTCGATAGTTTCGATAGCACCATCGATAGTATGAATTATTTTCAAGGCCACGATAGTATTATTTAGTATTACTATTGCAACAACACTAGTCCTCACCTGCGCCTCTGTACCGCGCGTGCCTGCATAGTATAATACTACTACCTACTCAACTAACTTTACATTAACTACATTACATCACTACCTTATTTGTATGTTACATAGCGAATTTGCCCTATTTCATGTTCCAGCACAAATTTCAAGATACGATCTAGCCCGTTAACCTCGTACTGAGGTGGCAACACTGTTAGGACTTATCTGTCAAACTGAAAACTGTGAAATAATACAAACTGCGAATTTAATTGGTATTGGTTACGATTATATTAAAACAACATTAGCAATGGCACATTTCCCGGGAATATCGCCCCCGGAAGCGCTTGCTCTTGAGAAACTTTACGAGGCAGAAGATACAATCCAAAGTCTGAAGACACTCAAATTAAATCAAAATGCGAACCAAGTAAGTAACATCCAAACCTCACAGCATTACTCCTGGTTTATAACTTATTCGGGTAACAGTTAATCAACATCTCATGTTTTTTTCAGCATCAACTTATGGACAACCATGCCTTAATGAGAGGACAAGAGGCTTTGACCGAGGGTATGTCATATCTGTTTCTTCTCTTGTAGCTTTTTTATTGATGGGTCTAAGGCTGGTTTTAGTCTTACGCCGACGGCACGCGCACCGTCAGTGCTGATGGCCGAGATATATGAAGTTCTAGGAACCGTTTTTGAATCACGCGTAGCTATCAGCGCGCACGGTGGTCGGTGCCGACAGCTACGCGGCCGTACGCGTCACGCGTCGGCCCCGCGTAGCTGTCGACGCTGACGATCGCACGAGCGCCTCTGCTTTCAGTGAGCGTTCTAGTGTCGAGCGGAGCAGACGTCATCAGCGCGTACAGTCATGGCGAAAAGTTCTAGTTGACATTCGAAAGTAATTAAAGAATTTACTTTCGTCAGCCCTCAAAGTGCCATATAACAAGACAGAGTCTCCTGCAACGGCTCTCTGCTCAATCAATGGATGAACATGGAGTCTTCGTCGTCGTCGGTTTTTATTTTTTTGGGCCAGATAGTACAAAGCAGCAATAAGTAATACACTCCGCATTTTGGTCGTCGTCTGTACAGTAAGACGGTCAGTACGATACTAAAACGAGTTGCCGCAGACAGCTACGCGCTGAGAGCTACGCGAGTAGTCCTCAGCGCCGACGGTGGGCGTGAGACTAAAACCAGCCTAACCGTCATTGCCGATGGCCGAGATATATGAACTTCTAGGAACCGTTTTTGAATCACGCGTAGCTATCAGCGCGCACGGTGGTCGGCGCTGATAGCTACGCGGCCGTACGCGTCACGCGTCGGCCCCGCGTAGCTGTCGGCGCTGACGATCGCACGAGCGCCTCTGCTTTCAGTGAGCGTTCTAGTGTCGAGCGGAGCAGACGTCATCAGCGCGTACAGTCATGGCGAATCATGACTGAATGGCGAATGGACCAGTTTATCCTGTATCTTTGCCAGTAATTCGTCAAAAGTTCTAGTTGACATTTTGGTCGTCGTCTGTACAGTAAGACGGTCAGTACGATACTAAAACGAGTTGCCGCAGACAGCTACGCGCTGAGAGCTACGCGCGTAGTCCTCAGCGCCGACGGTCAGCGTGACTCTAAAACCAGCTTTAGTCTTACGCCGACGCGACGGCACGTGCACCGTCAGCGCTGATGGCCGAGATATATGAACTTCTAGGAAGCGTTTTTGAATCACGCGTAGCTATCAGCGCGCACGGTGGTCGGCGCCGACAGCTACGCGGCCGTACACGTCACGCGTCGGCCCCGCGTAGCTGTCGGCGCTGACGATCGCACGAGCGCCTCTGCTTTCAGTGAGCGTTCTAGTGTCGAGCGGAGCAGACGTCATCAGCGCGTACAGTCATGGCGAATCGCGAAGTGGATACAGGTCGAGTTATCGATGAGGTACGCCTGAGGAAGAAATTGTGGGATGCATCCGATCCACTCTACAAAAATAAAGATGCAAGAAACAAAAGCCTGGGAGGATATTGTGGACACATTGTTCGAAAATATTTCAGGAGAAGAAAAACAACAACTTGGTTTGCTTTCTTATTTTATTATCTGAATACCTACACTACAGGACAAAGCCTTTTCAAGTTAAAATATACACGAATCTTGCCAGGGCACGCTGCAACGGCTCTCTGCTCAATCAATGGATGAACATGGAGTCTTCGTCGTCGCCGGTTTTTATTTTTTTGGGCCAGATAGTACAAAGCAGCAATAAGTAATACCTACACTCCACTCCGCATTTTGGTCGTCGTCTGTACAGTAAGACGGTCAGCACGATACTAAGGCTGGTTTTAGTCTCACGCCGACGGCACGCGTACCGTCAGCGCCGATGGCCGAGATATATATATGAACTTCTAGGAACCGTTTTTGAATCACGCGTAGCTATCAGCGCGCACGGTGGTCGGCGCTGATAGCTACGCGGCCGTACGCGTCACGCGTCGGCCCCGCGTAGCTGTCGGCGCTGACGATCGCACGAGCGCCTCTGCTTTCAGTGAGCGTTCTAGTGTCGAGCGGAGCAGACGTCATCAGCGCGTACAGTCATGGCGAATCGCGAAGTGGATACAGGTCGAGTTATCGATGAGGTACGCCTGAGGAAGAAATTGTGGGATGCATCCGATCCACTCTACAAAAATAAAGATGCAAGAAACAAAAGCCTGGGAGGATATTGTGGACACATTGTTCGAAAATATTTCAGGAGAAGAAAAACAACAACTTGGTTTGCTTTCTTATTTTATTATCTGAATACCTACACTACAGGACAAAGCCTTTTCAAGTTAAAATATACACGAATCTTGCCAGGGCACGCTGCAACGGCTCTCTGCTCAATCAATGGATGAACATGGAGTCTTCGTCGTCGCCGGTTTTTATTTTTTTGGGCCAGATAGTACAAAGCAGCAATAAGTAATACCTACACTCCACTCCGCATTTTGGTCGTCGTCTGTACAGTAAGACGGTCAGCACGATACTAAGGCTGGTTTTAGTCTCACGCCGACGGCACGCGTACCGTCAGCGCCGATGGCCGAGATATATATATGAACTTCTAGGAACCGTTTTTGAATCACGCGTAGCTATCAGCGCGCACGGTGGTCGGCGCTGATAGCTACGCGGCCGTACGCGTCACGCGTCGGCCCCGCGTAGCTGTCGGCGCTGACGATCGCACGAGCGCCTCTGCTTTCAGTGAGCGTTCTAGTGTCGAGCGGAGCAGACGTCATCAGCGCGTACAGTCATGGCGAATCATGACTGAATGGCGAATGGACCAGTTTATCCTGTAGTAATGCCAGTAATTCGTCAAAAGTTCTAGTCTGTTGACATTCGAAAGTAATTATAGAATTTACTTTCGTCAGCCCTCGAAGTGCCATATAACAAGACAAAGTCTCCTGCAACGGCTCTCTGCTCAATCAATGGATGAACATGGAGTCTTCGTCGTCGCCGGTTTTTATTTTTTTGGGCCAGATAGTACAAAGCAGCAATAAGTAATACACTCCGCATTTTGGTCGTCGTCTGTACAGTAAGACGGTCAGTACGATACTAAAACGAGTTGCCGCAGACAGCTACGCGCTGAGAGCTACGCGCGTAGTCCTCAGCGCGGACGGTCAGCGTGACTCTAAAAACCAGCCTAAGACTAAAACCAGCCTTACGACCACTGCTGCAAGTTAAGTGACTTTTGTTATAATAGTGCAGCTTTTATTTTCGTATGAGAGTACAGCACACTTCAGTTTGTACTGCAAATGAAGGACATTAGTCAATCTAAGCAACATTTTGAAATAAGGCTGCATGTAATATTCTACAATTTAATTTCAATCCAAGCCTCTGAGCCTATCGCTTCAATGTGAAGTGGCCAGTCTGTCGGTGTTCTATAGAATACTCTATGGAGAGTGCACAAGAACTGCATGACCTTGTCCTGCCTTCGCCATTCTTCTACAATAGCACCAGACGCACTAAACAGAGACGCCCTCTTACAGTGGTAATTCCATGTAACCGCACTAAGTGTTTCCATTTGTCTTTTTTAATCCAAACAGCAGACATATGGAACTTACTACCCGTGTTTATTTTCCAAGAAAGTAAAACCCAGGGTTGTTTAAATATAGAGTGAGGTTTTTCCTAGAAAAGCATGCTACATCTTCAACCACATTATCGCTTCCCATTAGGTAAGATTGTGGTCAAACATCTAATCCGATGTAAATTTTTATTTCTTAAAAAAAAAATTACAAAATTTTGGACAGACAGACCTGTGCAAAAGCTATGATGATATTTATCATTATTGTATAATCTGAAGCATATAAGCCCAACTATTGTGTTTCATTGCTTAATGTCTCTTGTAGAATTTAACACTTTGTTCCTTTGTGGACACGAGTGTGGCTGCTCACGCCAGGCGCGTAAAACACAACGCATTTAACTATTAGCCACACCTCAGGCAAGCACATGTGATTATTAGCCGCAGTCAAGGTGTTAATGTGTGAATTTTGTAATAAAGACAGGTCATAGGATCATGAAATACACAGTATACTTAGGATCTTAAAAGGTCGGCAGCGTATCTGTGATGCCTCCAGTGTTACAGGTATCCATAGGCGACGGTGATCGCTTACCATCAGGCGGCCCGTTTGCTTGTCTGCCACCTATGGCATAAAAAAAAAAATATTTAATTGTTATATTATTCGTTCTGAGCTATGCCTTCAAAATAGATTTTGTTAAAAATGTGTTCATAAATTTGAATTTATCCATTGATCTATCTATTGATTAACCGGCTATGACAAAGATCCACAACAACATTTAAAAAACAATGTTTATTCTTTCAGCAGGTATACATCCTAATAGCCACAACGCACAGCCAGCAACAACATCTACAGATGACTCTGAAGTCACTGCAACAACTATGCATACCGAGCCTCTGAGTGCGTTGAGCCGGCCAAGTTCGGACACCAACACCAACAATGTACATCCTAATAGCCAGAACGCACAGCCAGCAACAACATCTACAGATGACTCTGCTGCAACAACTATGCATACCGAGCCTCTGAGTGAGTTGAGCCGGCCAAGTTCGGACACCAACACCAACAATATACATCCTAATAGCCAGAACGAACAGCCAGCAACGACATCTACCGAAGGCTCTGAAGTCACTGCAACAACTATGCGTGCCGAGCCGCTAAGTGAGTTCAGCCTTCCAAGTTTTCACACCGACACCAACAATGTTCATCCTAATAGCCAGAACGCACAGCCAGCAACATCATCTACAGATGCCTCTGCAACAAATATGGGTGCCACATGCAGCCATGCCATGTATGACACCAGTGATGTTCTTACCGAGCCGCTGAGTGAGTCCAGCCTGCCAAATTCGCACACTAACACCAATAATGTACATCCTAATAGCCAGAATGCACAGCCAGCAACGACATCTACAGATGCCTCTGCAACAAATATGGGTACCACAAGTAGCCATGCCACGGATGATACAAGTGACATTCATACTGCGCTGCTGAGTGAGTTCAACCTGTCGTGTTGGGACACCTACACTGACCATGTAAACCTTGCGATGATTGTTCCGGAACATAACTATTATGGTAAATACGACTCATAACTTTGTTAAACTATTTTCAAAATTTAATTGACAATTCAAAAATGGTACACATAATAAAATGAAAAGAGATGCAGACAATTTTAAAGATAGGCTAGGCTTTTGATTACAGCTCACGTAATGTTAAGTAATGAGTGTATTAAAATACACCTGGCATGAAATGGAAACTACCTAGTGTGGCGAGCCAGGCCACCATTAGATTACCTGACTGCCTTGCCATGGTTTCCTCCTCAAGTAGCACATGGTTGGATTGGTATTTGAACTCGCTCCTTGCTCTATAGAATCAGAACCTTCTAACCTTTGAGCTAGAATCGTTGCCATAAACATATAATATTATTACAAGCTGCTTGTAATTTCGCCTTCTATCCTGAAGGACCCATAATTTTTTTCTGGGATTAAAAGTAGCCTATATGGCTACTTTTTATCCTATACTTTTAAGAGGATTTAAGCTATCTTCATTTCAAAACAAATTTCGTCCCAATCAGTTCTGCCATTTTTGCATGACCGAGCAACTGCAAATGTCCCGAAGAGAAATTCAATTGCATCACCACCAACCCGCACTTGGCCAGCGTGGTTCAACACGACCTAATCACCCTTCGAGGGTAGACCTGGTATCCCAACTGTGTGTTGATTAAAGGTTGAGTTGAAACATTCACATTTATAATAATAAGCCATTCTTTTAATTGCAGTTTGGTTGAATGAAGAATATTACTACTCAGCAGAGGAAAGTGAGCACAGTGACAACGACGTTGATTCTGACAGGGAGGAGGATTCCGAGAATGAATAAATGAACAGTAATTATTATTAGAAGTAATTATTATTATAGTATTTAGTTCGCCATACTTCAACCATAATACCGTAAGATGTGTTACTTTACTTACCGGTTGTTTATCGCAAAGAAATAATAACTGTGTCTGTACGAAACATTACGATATAAAATGTAAGGTATGTAATGTTTTTTATTGTAGTTTTTGTGTAATCTTTGGTGTAACATTCTTTATTGACCGAGCGAGTGAAGCGTCTACAACAACTGACAAAATTTTCTTTTATGTGTCCAGATGTCTGTTTGTTTGTATGTTGGTACTCGCGTACGTAGACAGGGCATATTATACAACGATCGTTGATGAACAATTCTATAAAATTGTAGAACCTATAAAAGATTCTACAATTTTTAGTCGTGGTAAATTTTTGATTGGAAATTACCCTCAAAAACTGGGGAAATTTGCTGCAGCACATTTACCGGCTAATTTTGATAAAAATTTGCAGAAATATTTGGAATCCAATTCAAAACAAGAATTTTGCCTATGAGTAAAATCGGTCAAGAGGTTAAGACAAAAGACTGATTGTCGCAAAAATGCAAATTTACCCTTTTTGGAAGAAATACCACCCATCAAAAAACCCCCACGACAAACAAATCTATAAAATCGTAGAACCTATATACCAAGTTTCATCATCAAAATACGCTCTGTACGCGTGTACGAACGTACAAACCATTATACAAACAAACAAACATCCATAAAGATGTAAGAATATTTGGCCAGTTGTTGCAGAGACGCTGCAGATATTAAAGTATTAGAAGGTTCTCTCTTTAACAGAACATTAAAAAAATGGTTACTGTCAAAGGGATTTTATAATATGAAAGAATATTTTAATATGAGATAAGTACACGTTTAATTTTGTTATTAGGTTATTTACAAGATAAGTTTCTCAGTTCCTATTAGTTCATACAATTACTTTGTGTTTGTTCATATGTCTTTGGTGACCACAATACCAAATGTTGCACACCCGGTATGGGTCTACTGTTGAGACTACTTAATTTTAAGATCTTTATGTCAATAAATATATTTTTCATCCCACCATCTCGGAAAGAGTAGGTATTTTTAATCTTCAATATCTGAGTGGAAAAGCCGTTTTTATTTTCTAGAGTCTAGAGGATAAAGTAAATTGAATTTAGAACATCGTGTGCACTAAGTTTGTGAATTAAAAAAAACATTAAACCTATTTACTGCTACCTCTATGGTGCCGAATATATCATACAACTTTTTTTTAATTTGTTAAAAACTCAGACTCGGAACCTTCTTGGTGTTCTTTTTTCAATATGCTTTGTACGCGGTTCTTTACGCGGCATTATTTCACGTCATTGTTAAACCCTTTATAGATTAAAAACAAGAAACTTGAAAACAAGTGAAAAAACTAAAATGAGTGATTCTAGCGACGAGGAAGTTTGTTTGACGCCAACAGAATTGACTGAAACTGTTAATAATGCGCAAATGAGCTTTTCCACTCAGATATTGAAGATTAAAAATACTCTTTCCTCGCTGAGGTGGAATGAAAAGTTACGTGTTGCACTCGAGTGCAAAGATTTTTCACCTCGTGCTCTTTTGATTCCCTCGCCAAGTCGCCAACGCTCAGGATTCTAATTTTAATTTTAGAATCCTTCGCTTGCTCGGTCATCAAAATTGAACACGCGGTTAAAAAGCAACTTTGCACTCTTGTATAACAAATAACTATTTCACTTCTCCTGCTCGTAAAGTCCTAAGTCCTAGTCCTGTAGGCGGACTAAAGCGACGTTTTAGGCTCTTGTGCGTAAAAGGAACCTCTCTGAATGAAAACAAATCAAATTTTCGAATTTACCAAGTTTGGTGTTTTCTGCCAGATGGGACCTAAATTTTAATTTTTTGAGCCAAGAAGCCGTACTACGAGTAAAGATATTAGGTGACACTGCTTTGCCCCCAGATTGTAGGTATTAGGCGTGTCGTAGGTAATGAAAACACCTAATTTTTATTCATCTCAGTTTAATGCAAGAAACCCAATATCACTACAAAATATTAACTTCAAATTGCATTTTCACAATACTACAATACAACAATGTAAGAGCGATTTTTAATCATAACTAATTAAGTGATCATTCACAAGTCATATTTATATATTTTTTTATATTGTAGATTGTAGGACATAATAATGTATATATAGGGTTATTCATAAAGGGTATGCCAAGCCGGAAAGGGCTCATAGTACTCATCATTATGAACAACTTTTGCTATGGGACCAACCCGAAATTCGCGAAAAAAAAAATCAGCTGTTACATAGAAAAATGTCAATGACACTCGACAAAATGTATGGAACAGCTGATTTTTTTGTCGCGAATTTCGAGTTGTTCTCATAGTAAAAGTTGTTCATAATGATGAGTACTATGAGCCCCTTTTCGGCTTAGCATACCCTTTATGAATAGCCCTGTACTTGCCAATATAGTGAACTAAAAACATCTACGATATATTATGGTCTTACTTATTATTCAATTAATAAAATGAGTAGTCATTTATTTTGTTCATCATTCTATATGTTAAGTATTCTAAGCTCATATTTCAATGTAAACATATTTGAATTCATTAAACCGAAATGCTTAAAAAACTCAAGAATTGTGTACATGTCATGCCATCTACTTTAGATGATAGAAACTAAATGTAATGACAAGCTGTTAATAAATTTGTCTTCGACTGCTTCTTTACTTTGGGTCTTTGTTATAATCACTGTTAACACTTCTCTGTTGAACTTCTCGCTGTCATGAAGTGTCTCATGCAAAACAAAACAGAGAATTTTAAGTTTTAGAAACGGCCTTAATATAAAATAGACTAGCTTTTCAATCGATTGTATGCATTATGGAATAATTTTGTCAAGACACTGCAACAGCCTACTTATGAATGTGGTGAAAATGAGAGCAACAGCTATAAATAATAAATAAATCATAGTAATAATCCACCTTTTTTTTCTGTCATCTCATTTTCTTTTTAGTGTTAAAGAGTAACTATATTAGTGATCATCTACATTCATAATAAGCGTTCTCACACAGTTAGGTACACTATTGTGATTCTATACAACTATTGTCTACATTTACAGTGAACAAAATTGTTACTATGTATTTAAATTTCTACTACACAGGATTGCTTTCACATACCTAACTAATCCGCAATTCAACATTCCACAATCCGGACTCTTCCATAATTTCTAAATTTGAAATATTAAAATCATCATCCACAAGCAGATATTATTCTACATGAAAGAGAAAACTTTTATAAGTTAACAATCAGAAAATAATGAAAGGAACTATTTGTTTTGACGATTTTTGCATTGAAAAGCTGCCTCATAGAGTGGCTTTCTTTAAGGTAATATTGGCTCCACACTCTGTGTATTTAGCCAGTCGTCGTCTCAGTGCTTGTTTGGTCTATCTGCCATTGGTTGTTTTTTACAGTAGACGAGTTTCTTTCTCTATTTTAAAAGAGAAGCTATAGTTATAGGATTTGAAAATCTTTCATAATACATTGGTAAAGGTAACCAATGTATTATGAAAGATTTTCAACTCTTATAATTATAGCTTCTTTTTTAAAATAGAGAAAGAAACTCGTCTGCTGTAGAAAGTAGCCAATGGTAGATAGACCAAACAAGCACTGAGACGACGCAGTGTCACACATGTCGATTAGTTACATAAAAGGAGCCTAGACCTAGGATATGGTGACATTGCTATTGATTTTGAAGTTTTTCGTTAACTAAATAAAATATCACTGTTCTTTTTAAAGACAATAATACTTCATTTCTGTCATCCAAAAGCTCTAAAATCGAAATAGCTGCATTACTACGAATCGCACAAAAAAGAACTCCATATTAAATGTTCCATCAAAGTACTAAGTGCATTGTCCATAAAATATTATGAGTTCATACATAGTGGACAGTGTTTTTTGTAAGGATGTTTTAGCTTTTCCCGGACAGAAAAACTACCTTATCCTTCCAACCTTCAGGTGTTGATTCTGTTACATAGTGTCTGGCAAATATTTTGGCAAGTAGTAGGGTTTTTAATATTGCCTTTAGTTTGACATAAAATGGTACAACAGTATTGACATCATTATCTATCCGATTTGAACCTGCAAACTATGTATTATTGACAAAACATTTTAATGCTCGTTAAGGGGTTTTTGTTTCAAATGATCCCCTTGGACCTCAAGAATGATATCCTGAAAGATTATGGTCAGGAAATGTCTAAGGTCGGTATTTTTTGAGCAGTGTACAGTAGTTATTGCAAAATTTCTCATGATTTTTCAGAACTTCAAACTTTAAAGGCCATTATCTCCAAACTGCATTTTTCAACTTGGCCGCACCAATAACTCGGACAATTTTCAACCAATAATACACTTCAAATTTCAACTAGATCTTCAAAAATATATTGTCTAAAGAAGTAAGTACGATTTTTAGTTTATATGGCATAGTTCATTTGTTATAAACATTTTTTTGGCAATTTTACTGCGAATTTTGCAAGTTTGACTTCGCAAGTGCGCCAATCTGGCAAAAATCAATATATGTATTATAAAAATCCTATATTTACTTCTCTAGCTGTTGTTATATACAACAAAAAAAAAAAAAACAGTGACTTATCAAAATTTAAAATTTACAGGAGCTGATGGTAGTGGATCCTTCCAAAATAGAGAGGTCATCTGAGAAACGCTGCACAGTCGCAATTTTTAAATAAATTTCTCTTTACACTCGTACCTACTCTATAATTACAATAAACTTGTACCTGAGTAAAATCAATGGATTCCATATTTTTCCTGGAAAAAAAATCATAACTCAGGCTACTTTTGCAGCTTGTAGAGTGGCCTAACCCCTTAAGTATTCTATAAGTGCGATTATGACATTAAAATTAAACATCCACAATTCATTACCTTATCTCTTATCCACATAAATAGAAAATATTTTGTACTTAATGAATAGAGTTTTCAATTACTGCTGGTAACGCTTCATTTTTCGCTCCATCTTTTTGCGTTTCTTCTCATCCTGATCCGTGTCTTCAGGGGCTTTTTGGAAGAACCATGGTCCAAGGAAGTTGGTCCATAGCAGCCAGAATGCCCTTAGCGGCAGCAACAATAGCATCAGCCAGAAATAATTGGATATCGCGGCGAAGACGTGCATGATCGACACGAGGATGATGATGTCTTTGATGTGCCTAATATGAAGAAAATATGGGGTGTTAAGATAGATAAAGATTTAGTTGGCAGAGCAAAGTAAAGTTCTAGGGCAGGGATTTCGAGCCAATAGCACGCGACAAAATATTTTAGGCATGCCACCACCCAATTATCACCTGGCAAAATTATTTACCGGCACGTCTAAAGCCTCATTAAACATTTCTTAAAAATTGGCATGTTGATTCATAAAGGTTCGCCACCACTGGTCTAGGAGAAAATAAAGGCTATGTGTGTTTATTTGACAGTACAGTAGCTAGTTACTATGTTCGTGGATTCGATCTTCATTGAATTTTGTAGGCAAGCAGTTGAAACAAATACAATTTTTAATTCTTTCTACAGTATTTAATAGACAAGTGCAGAAACGGTTATATTACTGTTGTACAGAACGGTTATTATTGTTACGGAAACTGTTGCTTGTCCTAAAACAATACTAACAACAAATACAGGCCATGTCAGAGGCCTTCAGGTGGCCTAAAACTTTGACATTAGGGCATAATTATGGGCTTACTTACTTAACTTTTAACTTGAACATGATGAATAAGCAGAAATCAGTTAAATTTTTAGAGATGTAAGAAGTACACACAGTATTGACGAATATGTGATTCACTCTTCGGCCCTTTGACTAAAAGCACTAGCATTTTAGGGAGCTCAGCTGGTTTAAGTCTGGCAGTTGGTGGGCAATGCACAATACACCCCAAGCGAGACTTTAATACAGGTTGTATCACTCACACTTTGAATTAGAATTAGAAACACTAGCATTTGGATTTGTTGCTCTATTGCTGTCAAAACAAACAAACACACTTTATCCTATTCTATATTAGAGATAGAGAAGAGATTATCATTCAGTACTCACTCTCCTACGCCTCCTTCCATGTTCAAGTCCAGTCCTGGGTCGACAAGCAGCATATTGTCAGAGTATGTCGGGCGGCTGGTGTATTTCATCATTTGATAGCAACCTATTTGAATTCCTATTGTCAAAATGTTAAGGATCTGAAATAAATAGTAAGGTTATGTAAGCACTTTATAAAACTGTTAAGCAAGTATTTGTATAATAATAATAAATAACAAAAACATTTATTGACCAAATAATAAAAATATGTATATTAAACATAAATAACACAATTTGTTGTTTTACTAAAAATAAATCATGTTATGTGCGTATGGGCGTATGGGGTAATATTACAAAAGCAATGGTCCGATTTTAAAGTTTTTATCACCAATAAAAAGCTACATTATATCTAGTTACTATGTCACACATTGTACTAAATAGCATCTCTGAAGACACAGACATATTTAATTACAACCTGGCAGAATTCACAAGGGTAGCTCACAGACTGCGTGAAATGGGCACTTATTATTTATTTGATTTTAATTTAGTTTTTATTATATGTTTACATTTATATGTAGCACGATGGCACCCTTGTAGGTGCTATCATCACAAAATAAATAAAAAAATCTTTTTATCCCCAAACAGCGAGGCAGAAGACTGAGCAGCTCTTGGCATTTTTGTATTTTTGGATGTTTGTGTGGAATAAACTCAAAAACTACTGGACCGATTTCAAAAATTCTTTCACCATTCGAATGCTACATTATCCCAAAGTAACATAGGCTATTTTTTTTTTATCCACAGCAAAGCGTGGCAGGGAAACAGCTAGTACATAATATATGAAGTTCTGAGTGAATAGCTAGAAGATTTTAAAATAAACTTACAATAACGCCCAGCGATATTTCTGCAGAACTTATAATGGCAATTATGATGCCATGATATAATATCGATCCCAAAGCCATGTTTCGATAAAAGGTCATTGTAGCTGCATTGTCGGATAAAATCTGTTTAGCGCCCTTAGTAGGGGCTTTTCCTTTTTGAGGCTGTTAAAAATTTCACATAGCATGATTATGATTAAATTAAACATCTATCTCTTGTAGCAAAGAATAAAATACAAATAGGCAAGATGTTTGACTACCTTGTATGACATGGCTATTTCATGAAAACAATCATAGATGGCAACATACACAGATAGAGAGGATTTACTATTACAGATAGGTTACATTAGTCAAAATGCTAGCAGATCACAAACACTTAAATTTAGATAAAACTGTTTGTGATGGACAATTCAATAATGTTTGGTGACTGACAGGACTTTGACCCAGGACTTTAACCTACATATAACCTAACAAAAATAAAGACAAGTTTTAAATTAGAATATTCTAATAATGAAACTAAATTCTAGTTTATACCCATCTTCAATCAGGCAGAAGTTTAATACCTTGACGGGCCTTATAGCAATGCTTGTTTGATACAGGCTTCTTAATATCAGAGAAGCTGCCTAAGAGTAACTAAGGTTACAATTTATACAAATTAATAAAATTGTCCCAATATATTGCCACAAAGTGATTTGTCATTTTGAATAGAAAATCGAACTTTGTCAAAGGAACAACAAATAATATGCTGTATCGAAAACTAGCCTACTTCTTGAAATTAGGTATACTGTTTCGTAACATTTCTAGTCATTAGACAGTAAAATACTTACTGGAGGCATGATTTTCTTCTAGTCAGTCGGCTTTAGGCAACTTTAAATCTGGCCGAGCCTTACTACGTGTACTATATAGTTGAAAATGCTTTTTAAAGAATAATTTTTACCAACTTAGGGTTACAATAAGACTGTTTCTTTTCTAACTGTCCTTTATCCTTCAAAATGGAAAGTGATTAAGTGAGCCACGAGATAAATGATATCGCAAAAGGAAACTTTTCTAATTAAAATGTAAAAGAGGAACCCTCAGTCTTCAAAGTCATGAAAATTGAAAATGTGGGTGGCAGTGTTGCCAGCAGTGCAACAAGAACAAGTGCAAAACTGAGTCACAAATTACCCGAGTTATCCGTTTTTTTAATTATTACGTAGGTACATGTACATGAATACTGTGTGATGAGGAGAAGCAAAAAGTTTTAGTTCCAAAAAGTGCAATGAGGCGTCCTTCCATCCCTAGCCAGACGTTTCGCCAAAAGAAACTAGTTTTAATATAATTATGTTAGATTTTGGAAAGTGACGTTACAAAACATATGACTCTCCCATCCTTTGTTTAAACATAGATGCTTGGACAAACAAACATGTATTGTTTTGGCAGCACTGATTTTTGTTTTGTTGGCGGTTTCTTTCGTTTTGAAGTTGACATTTTTTTTAAATTAGACAATGACATCGACTTAATGTCATCTGTCATACCACCCCACCACCTCCACCTACAAAGTCACTGACATAGTTGACACATATCCTTCTTGCCTTTTATTGCTTCATTTCATTTCTAATTTATTTCAGTCCTGTTTGGCTGTCTGCCTGTCGATTTGAAAAAATCCAGGTTCTTTTTTAAACGTTTAGTAGTATATTTTATATTTACGTAATAAGTATTGATATCGTACGCTATTAATTCGCGGTACCGTACCGAGCGTGCCGTGTCGTGTTGTCTGCGAGGACGTAACCAAGCAAAACATTTTTGTAACCAAGTGCAGATTCGTAGAATTTTGAATAACTTTTTAATCTATCAGTTAGTAATCTCAGAAACATGAATATCACACGAGTGGACGTGAAGCTGAAATGCTTCTTATGTGTATTATTTATGGTGATATTAAAAAACGCGGCAGGTGAGTCTATTTATCTTACAATACTTTGTAAAAACAATGTGGGGGTCCTAACAAACAGGTGTTCACTCGTTTTGTTTTTGTGAAAATTATTTTATAGTTTAATTTAATTTGATTGCTTGTTCTTTACGTTGATGACGTATGGGGTCTCAGATGAAATGCATTCTACTCTTATCTCGGAGGTCAAGCTGTTTTTAGAGCGCGTAAAGGGTCAAATAACTAGACTAAATTCTAGGTCACAATAAGAAGAACAGGTGTAAAAATATTCTTTTTAATGTACTCATTTAATAGGCCCTTTTCTTTTCTTATTTGCTTTAAGTAAGTAACATATATATTTTATAATTTTTTAAATGAGTTTTGTAGTGCCATGAGTCATCAACGACTGGTGGTACCTACTTAGTAAAAATGTTGAAATCACAACTTGTGTCATCACATTCTGCACTTGAGTACCAACACTATCTCAAGTTAGCATGAGAGAACAAAATAAACAAACGCAGAAAAAATGCCATAAAAATAAGTTGAGTCATCACTGTAATAAATTGTATGTTTATAAGTTTGTGTAAATGTTTGTTCCCACTTATCTATTTAATGCCAGAATGGTCTTAGGTAGTCTACCTAAAACTAAGAAATAATGCCTTAGTATACTTTTTCATGAGTGTTGTAACCAATTATAAAAATGCTAAAAGTATAATCATTTATTTAAAAATGAATCGCTGTTCATTTGTCTTGCTAAAACTCGAGAATGATTGGACCGATTTTGCTTATTTTGCTCAAGAAATATTTGTGGGTTTAGGGAAAATTTAAAAGTAAAAAAAAACAATGGGTGAAACGGCTGGGTGCAGCTAGTAAGTAAATAATTTTGATTTAGTTCCAATGTAAAAACTTGTTTCATACTCAGATCCAGGAAATTAAAATACTAAAGCTTTAGTGTGCAGCTAATAAATAACTGCTTTTGTCTCATACTCAATTGATACCCTTTTTTATTCTGACGTTAGGTAGAGTCAACTGTTGTAATAAGCTTGCACAGTATAATGTTCTATTCTGCCCCCTAGTTGTCCCCCTGCCCTGCCAAGTTGCAATTCCATAATCGAAACACTATAGAAAACTAGGAAAATGTATGGGAATGACATTTCTATAATCAATAATTATCTTATTAAATATATAAAATTCTCGTGTCACAATGTTCGTTCCCGTACTCCTCCGAAACGGCTTGACCGAATCTCATGAAATTTTATATGCATATTCAGTAGGTCTGAGAATCGGCTACTATCTATTTTTCATACCCCTAAGTGATAAGGGTTGTCCACCCTTAACATTTATTTTTTTATTTTTTGGACAAAATTTTTATTTTTTTATTTTTTATAATGTGGCATTAAAAAATTCATACAACCCTAAATTTTCACCCTTCTATCACCAACCCCTATTAATTTATATGGCAAAACAACGTTTGCCGGGTGAGCTAGTAGATTCTATAATATTCTATGACAGAAATGTCATTTCCATACATTTTCCTAGTTTTCTACCTCTATAGCGTTTCGATTATAGAATTGCAACTTGGCGAGGAGGGCAGTTCTAAAAACGCAACAAAAAGCTTGCTGCAAAAGAGAATCAAAGTCACTTAATTTTGCAATATTAAGTTTTTCGTATAATTGTCTTTTGCTGCTTCATTGGCCTATCTCTCGTCAATAATTACAAGGTCTGTCAGCACAAAATAAGGGGCCCGTTTTGACATTTGTCTTCGCGACGTAACTAGTGATGTAACCATACGACTCGGGACTCGATACTCACGATAAATCGATTCAAGTTTGTATGAGTATTTGACCGATTTGAGTATGTATTGTAAAGTGAATTGGATTAAGATTCTAATTATAAAAAAATACTTAAACTTTAATATTGTAGGTATTTTGAAATGATACAATGGTACAAAAGGTCAATTTGTTTCC
The DNA here is from genome assembly GCA_949125135.1 of Alcis repandata. Taxonomy (NCBI): domain Eukaryota; kingdom Metazoa; phylum Arthropoda; class Insecta; order Lepidoptera; family Geometridae; genus Alcis; species Alcis repandata. The sequence continues at coordinate 8,048,256 of OX421221.1, read as the reverse complement.
ATATTCACTCAATCACAAATAAATCAAGAAAAAGGAATAGTTAGTAAACCACTATTAAAATCGAATGATGCTGGTGAAATTCAATAATTAATTGGTTACAAGTTCACAACACGTAATATTTGAAAAGTTCTCTTGTAAAAAAAAATATTAGTGTTGTTCTCAGTCAGTCTTCTGACTGAGAACGTAACTGTTTTTGAGTTTCTTTATAATTAGACATTGCATGCTACTATGCGAAGCAAATACTATGAAAAGCGTTCCAAGTTACATTCTAGGGTCTTTCTCAAGTGTCAAAACGGGCCTCTTATTTTGTGTTGACTATAACAATAAAAATGCTTACAAACTATCTGCATTGACTTTTCAATAAGGAAGTGTCACAGTTTAATTGACAATCACAGTGATGCTCACAATGCAATGCCATTTGTGTTTACCCGACTGCCTAAAAGGAGTGTAATGTTTAAGCACCTATTATTTCAATAAATCAGAAACGAACTTAGATTTAAAATAAAATAATTGATGTGAAAAATTATAGCCAAGTAACAGTTAAAAGCAAGGGTGTTTTCTCGTGGGCAAATTACACTGGGTACTAGACTGTGGGTTGCCAACAGTCATGTAACTACGAATCAACTCGCGCAAATCGTCCAATTTAAACATCCCGCATAGGTCTCTCCCTCCCTACTTAAGATTGAGGATATGGCAGTCACACTTGGTCCAATCAGCACATAAACTCCTTTCACCCAGGCTCTGCTTGGGCATCGCCCATCCCTGGGATAGAGGCAATACTCTTATGTAAACTTTCGTATTTTCGCATATGTTCCTTGAGTTAGAACACTATATGTATAGTAATAGGTGATACTTTATGAATTTTGATATTGATATTTAATTACTCAAATCATTTTATGGGTCATTGAGGTATTGTAAATACATAATAGTAAGCTTATATATATAATATATACCACCTTCTAGTAATTATTTATAATATTTTTGTGTCAGTAACTGATGAAGTATTAAGTAAAGTTTGCAACAAAACAAAACAAATTATAGTACTTGGTGACTTGAACATAAATCTGCTCAAGGATTCAAATAGTAGAGATAATTACTTGCACTGTTTCAAAGTTACAATTTATTTCCTGTTCAAATGCCTCACTTCGCATCATACTGGTCAATTTATTACTGTTCCGCTTAATAGATGTAACTCTAAAATACAAATTCGTAAAGGCATATTTCCACAGAAAAAAATATTCAGTTAGAGGCCCGTTTTGACATTTAAGAAAGACCCTAGAATGTAACTTGGAACGCCTTTCGCGCATACTTTATTTTACAAAAACGCACTGTTAGGGCTATTTATAGGCTAGGATATAGAAAATCTTTTAGACAAATTTTTACACAGGTAAAAATTTTACCTTGCTTTGTTTGTATATTTTTATGAACATTATCTATGTACGAAAAATATCATAAAAAGTGAATATACTAAAATACTTCTTAATTGAAAAGACTTACTACAAAATTGACGAATTCATCTTTGATAAAGTCTCTTTACGTAAATTGTACTTAGACTGTAATAACAGTACTTGACTGATTATACCTACTTAGCACTGCAACCCCGCTTTCCAGCATCACATCTTGAGCCACAGCCATTCTTGCAATTACAGATTATTGTATTGAGTAATATCTCCGCCCTCTATCTCGAAAACAGTTTAAGGTATGAAACAATGTTAAATCCAAAAGTTGTAAAGAATTTAGTTCTCTACAATATTGCAAAAAAAAATAGCGTAAAACCTATAGAAAACGAGATAATTATGTATTTACAAAAAAATTAAAAAAAAGTCTTGTCCCCTTAATTTAAAACTTGCGACCATACAATTATATTATGTGAATTTCGAGAAAAGTTTGAGGAAGCCAAAATACAAGTTTTTACGTGGTATGTCATCATACACTGGGTATGTCGATTTTCCGAGGTGAACCCTCTGGATAATGACTGGACGATGTACCAACATACAAACAAACAAACATCCAGACAGATGAATGCAAATTTGGCCAGTCGTTGCAGAGACGCTTCGCTCGCTCGGTCAAATATTTTGAATTTGAATTTGAGCATTTATTAACTTGGCTCTTAATTAATGGCATAATTATTATTTTAAATACTCCTAATCTTAATCCACCATAAACCTCACAAAACGTTTTAAACGGTTCAACTGTTTTTGCAAATAATCGTTACAAAAATAGTTGCTTCCCTAATTCCCTAAAATGCCTATAATCAATTCAGTGCAGATACAGAGCAGTTTATTGAAATTTTACAATATGTACAAACCACCAGAATTGCGATTAGCTACAGACAAATGTTTCGAGTGTAACAACCTCATTTCAAAACAAGTCTGTCGTGTGAACTTAAGCACTGTTTAACAAATAAATTGACGTTTCCTGCGTTTTTAATTAAAAGTAATCGTAACGAGCAGTGTACTGTGTATTTAATTTGACACGACGCCCACTGGCCACTCCATTCCCAACTAGTGGTCCGACCCGAACGTGACCCCGCGACCCGCATATCTTCAGAACCCAGGATAATGTAGCTCGTATTTAAACTTAAACTTACTTATAAAGCCTGCTTAATGTTAGTCACTGCTGGAAATGCATTCACAACTTCTCGCTGACGTGAAATGTTACGTGTTTTAACAAACCAGACACTTTGAATCAGTGACTAACCTTAATCACTCTTTATAAATAAAGCAAACAAAACTCATTACTTAGTTAAAACATTCGATCAGCAGAACTTAACTTTTCGGTTGCCAATAAAATTATAGTTTCAAAGCTTTGCAAAGCTATAGCTATAGCTTTTATAGCTTCGTAACACGACATTTGAAAGCTTGTGAGGCTGGGCCCCACTTGTATAACGTCGGCGTATCGTATCTCTGTATCATAACGTCGTCAACGTGTGTCATGATTGCCAGTTTGGGCTCAAAATTATAAGCGTATTATTGTAGCTAGCTTTGCCGTTCGTCAAAACTAGCAATTCATTGCTTCGATATGAATATTTTAAGATGATTATACCAAAATGGCACCAGGCTTAGGCCCTGCGCTTAGCCACTTCTTCTTCACTTTCAAAACAGACACACGAGCCTGCACCCGCGCGATGTTAAGCCTTAGATGCCCTGTACTGAGAGTTTTGTATATTGTATTGTACAGTTGACCAAGAATCTGGCGAGGGAGATCGGTTTATTTTATTGACCGAGCCAAACAAAGGTCACGGGAGTCTTGGGGAAGAAATTAATTATCACTTGTAAATAGTTAACTTGCAAGTAGTTAATACAATTTTTAAGTTCAATTATGAGCAAAATCATTCCAGGGATTATAAAGACAAAAGCGGTCGCAATGTTTCAGTCACGAACAACCAGTAATATTTACTTAGTAGCAATTCTAGACTTCCTACAATTTAGTGTTTAACCGACACTCACGCTCTGGCTGGACGGATTCCAAGATATTATCATCTTTCCGTCTGATTGAAGCAATGCCCCGCCAGTGCAAAGAATCTTGGTATTTTTAGTAGAATTTATTTATCATTGAGCCTATGAACGGCGCTTTCGAGATGTTTCCGATGAAATTCACGACGTGTGCTTGTTCATTCAACCAATGATCAAAGTTCAAGTTGAATTAAATTAAGACTTGATTCACTCAACATTACTGACCCTGACTGGCCTGAGCAGGCACTGGCTTATTAAAGTAAGCTGTACAGTGTATACTCGTGCTGCACAATTTTCAAATAAAGTTTCAAAAGTACGTTACTGTAAGGTAGTTTGTTCGCTGCAGACCACGCGATGTAGTTTTTGCTTTTGCTTTTAGGGCTTCATGGCAATGCAAATTTTATGGAAGCTCATTCAACTTTTATACAAGTAGGCAATGAATGCCTGAAGAAATACATAATTAGTATTTCATATATGTAATGTTGGGCAAATGTTAATCTTGAGGACCTTCTCAAATTGATATTAGCGGTCCTAATAGATTAATTTACTGTTTTTTTCATGTACGTGCAATAAATGATAAACGTAATGACAACGTGAGTCATTTTATGACCTGTGTCATGAAACCGACGTGTTGTACCTCGTAACTTTAATAATAACAACAGTAAATTTTTGGCCAGTCGACATTTTTAGTCCCACTTTGTCAATCTCAAGAAGAGGTATAGGTAAAATGAAACTAATTTTTTATGGTGTTAGTAAAGTATTTTTAGTTGTATTATCTGAAAAGCTCACTGTTTTGCTTGTTTTTTTTTTTTGCTGCACCCGGCGGTTTCATCCGCAGTTATTTTTACTTTTATACCTTCCCTGTATTATAGAGCAAACAAAACAAAAAAGAATTACTCAAATCGGTCCAGCCATTCTCGAGTTTTACTTAGCCAGACAAACGAACAGCGATTCATCCAAATATACAGGATGTGGCGTAAAGAGTGGACAATCTTTTACTTACAGCTGAGGGCCATCACGACTGTTCGGAAACAGTCAATTTGTATTCAGTAAAAGCGACATGGGTTTTGAGTTATTGGACATATTTGAAGTCTAATTTCCTTAAATTTTCAAAAATGTCTTTTAACTCGAAAACCGTGACTCTTTTACTGAATACAAATTGTCATTTTGCAGAAGCTAGTTTTTATTAATATAAAAAGAAGATTACTTTTGGTTTCATCAATAGCAGTATACAATATCTCAATTACAGTAACAGCCTACTAATAATAATAATATATTATAAACTAGCGGCCCGTCCCGGCTTCGCACGGGTAGACATTCATTTTTTAAACATTTTGGGATAAACGTAGAGTAAATGTTTCTTCATGCGGGAAATAGTTGATTTTTTTAAATTTCTATTTATATGTATTTATGTATTTTAATTTTTTTATCTATAAACCTATTTTTGTTCTCAATAAATTTTGTAACATTTGGCGAATTTTTTTTAAGCTATTGCATAGATTTTATCGCGGGCCTTGAGCGTGGAATGCAGAAATTCCGTTCCAAAAAAACCTGACACCCCCGGGGCACCGAAGTCAAAAAATAGTTCAATGGAGGCGCCACTATTGCACTTCCAAAACAAAAATGAGTCTTTCTTAGAAAAAAATAGTTCCTCCATTTATCCACCTATTACAGAAAAGTATGCTGGCTGGAATAATAAAAAAGTAATCAAATTTGACATTCGGTAGCTTTTTAATGGGTACTGGCTGGCAAGGTTTCAGTATATTGGGATAGGGCGGGGCCTAACGTATTTGCAACTAAAGAAGGGTGGCGACGCGTGACCCAGTTGAATAAAAAAAAACCAGGCCCCGTTCATTAATGTTATTATGATTGTTTTAAATGATAATATTTCTCTAATTATTTTATAGGTCTCGTATATTTTTAGAAGTAGGGACTCAAAAGTTCAATTTTTTAACAAATTATTGCAGGTTCGTGAAATAAAACGCAATACCAGCGTATTGCGTTTTATTTCATTCTGTCGTCAGTCATCTATCAGTAATGTCAACTAATGTCACGTCATTTTCAGTAGTCAACCGTCATTCCGACAATCGTGTTATTCTAAAGGCTACTACACACAGTGCCGGCGGGTATTCGAGCCGCCGGGTTTGGTCTGCGGTCAGGTCGCCCGAACAAAAGTGTTTGCGCGACCAAAAGTGTTTGCGCGACCTGACCGCAGAACGCATCCAGTGTGACAAATCCATAATGGTGCTATACGGCATGTGCCGGCGGCTTGCATATGCCGGCGGCATGGTCGCTCGGCAAAAACCCGGCGGCACTGCCGCCGCCACTGTGTGTAGTAGCCTTAACCGAACGAAGTTTCCGCAGTGTTTGCATTATTTGTTGATTTACCGAAGATTTGGCCTGATAATATTCCTCTCTGACGACTCTGCTTTTCACGAGACACACGGCATTCCCTCTAGACTAAAGATTTGCAAGTGATTTGATCTTTGTTGAAAATGGCTCTGCGGTGTATAAATTGCCGGTTACGCATAACTCGTATTTAAAAACATTAATCATGTAAATAAAGCTATTAGTGAAACGCATTTTTTAGACTTATACTCGTATTTAAACCTGACGCAATCACAATACAGCTGCGTTTACAGTAGCTATGTAGTTATTTAGGTAATAATCATACTAACATTATAGGTTAAGTAAGTACCTACACAATTTAACCTTTGTCAATTATTTTCTCCCAACTTCTGTACATTAAATACTATTTGTATACGTATTTTTGTAGCATAAGTTATCATTGCTAAAAGTATATCTAATGAACGTAGCTTGCAAATGTTAAAAAGGCTGGGTAAATCAATGTATGAGACGTCGCCATTGTTCTTTGGAATAATTTATTTAAGTATGCATGACTTTAATTATGGAACCTTCTTCATTATTGGCTCGTAAGATATTTCTTCACATAGAGAAGGCAGCGTGGTAGAGAAATCTCTAGGTTGAATTTTGCTACTTTTCAGGAGAGAAAAAATACTGTCTTACTTTTTACTCATTTGCAGTACAATCAGTATTTTTAAACTATTGCATAGCTTCTATCTTCTTCTATCTTGCAAAAAATATGCTATGCAATAAGCTTTACCGCGGCAGTCCCCGAGTGCCACACGTCTTTTTTTAATTTTTTTTCCATAAGAACCTTCTCCTGACAATAAACAAACACAACAAAAAAATAAAAAGTGAAATCGGTCCAGCCGTTCACGCGTAATGGCAAGGGAAATAGGGATTCATTTTTATATAATACTAGCGACCTGCCCCGGCTTTGCACGGGTATAAAATATAGCCTATGTTACTCAGGGATAATGTAGCAATTGAATGGTGAAAGAATTTTTGAAATCGGTCTAGTAGTTTTTGTGTTTATTCACCACAAACATACAAAAATATCAAATCTTTCCTCTTTATAATATTATTAGTATAGATGTATAGATTTTTTATCTAAAAACCTATTTTTGTTCTCAAAGTTCTCAATAAATTTTCTAACATTCGGCGAATTTTTTTTAATTTTTTTTTCACAAGATCAAGATTAACAAACACAACAAAAAAATAAAAAGTGAAATCGGTCCAGCCGTTCACGCGTGATGGCTTGACCAAGGGAAATAGGGATTCATTTTTAACCGACTTCAAAAAAGGAGGAGGTTATCAATTCGTTTGTATGTTTTTTTTTTTTTATGTTTGTTACCTCGTAACTTTTGACTGGGTGAATCGATTTTGATGATTCTTTTTTTATTAGAAAGCTGACGCTTCCCATTTGGTCCCATTTCAATTTAGTCCAGTTCTGATAATGATATCCATGAGAAAACCATATAAGTCTTAAATTTGCATTAAGTACGTGCGCGACAAATAGATGAATAACTCAATAGTCGGTCTTTTAAAGTCGGTTTTTGTTTTTTGTTTTGTAAAAATAATGTTCTTGATATATAATATACATACATATTATATAGATGTCAAAGTTAGACATTTGTTGCCCAACTATGCAAAACCGACCTAACGGACCTAGACGAAGTTTGGTATGGAAGTAGCTATTAGAAATACCCTGGATATTAACATAAGGCTACTTTTTAACCGACTTCAAAAAGGAAGAGGTTCTTAATTCGACTGTATGTTTTTTTTTGTTTGTTACCTCATAACTTTTGACTGGGTGAATCAATTTTGATGATTCTTTTTTTGATGTGAAACATCTATTGGCGCACGTAAAACCGATTTCTGGCGTGGCGACGCATGCCGTGGCGACGCGTCGCCACGGCGTGCAGTATTCAAGCAAATAAATAAATGACGACGCGCGTACCTAATTGAGTTTCAATTTTCGAACGGTTTTGTGAAAATCTGAAGTTGTATAAATTGTTTTTATATTTAATGAAAATAAATGTTTATTAAATAAACAGTCATCATTTTCTAGAAAAATTCGTAATATTTTATTTTATCATTATGCCATATTTAGTTTATATCGCAATCTGTTCTTTTCAATCATATTACTTTTACAAAATAATGTCGATGTTTCACATCTGCCAGGCGTCCCGTGACGGCTCATTTTTTTTTTATTAGAAAGCTGACGCTTCCCGTGTGGTCCCATTTTAATAGTCCTTTAAGTCCATATACCTACATAAATTAGTCCACTTCTGATAATGGTATCCATGAGAAAACCATATAAGTCTTAAATTTGCATTAAGTACGTGCGCGACAAATAGATGATTCAACTCAATAGTCGATCTCATGAAGTCGGTTTTTGTTTGTTTTTTTTTGTAAAAATAATTATTATCCCGGAAAGTGCGTGAAACTGCAGGGCCCAACTACCTAGTTAGAATAAATTTCAAACTAGAGTAAACTTAGTTTATTTGAGTAATGCCAGCATCGGAAACGTTGTATTGCTCTCGATAGCTGAGTTCGGCCACAGACACATCTGGATCCCTAATTGCTGCGGTCATTAACATGCTCACTTTACCGTTACTGAACTTTATCAGCAGGTCCGTTAATGCTTCACTTGACTAGATAAGAGACTTCGTCCCACGTTGTACTCTCGTATTTAAACCACATGTATTTAAAAGTGTTTTTGGAACACCCTGACTAACTGATAGTTTTCAAACGGATTTTCATGAATAGCATCGAGACATCTTACGAACAAAAATCTAAATCAATTGGTTCAGCCTTTTGTGATCTATGACACCGACAGACGCACAAATAAGCTCGTTAAACTTATTTGGCCTTTCCTATAAAACATGGTTAGAGTTAATCATTGCCTAAAGTTCTTCGTCTTGTTATCGCACGTGACATTTCACGTGAACGAGAAATTGCAGTTAAAGCAGTAATTAACTTAGCTTTGAGTTAATTACTGCGTTTTTGAGTGCGGCCCATTGTTATTAAACAAACTATTTGTATCTTACGATATAATTATATTTTGTTTTAGGATCGATTCAAGAGTACAGCATAGACAACAGCAGGGGCCATACTGAGCTGCCTGTCTCCGTAGTGCTCTTGGAGCCCCCCCACTCTAGGGCTCGGCGGTCTGACCCTGTCGAGCCCACGCCACCAGCCTCCGTTACCAATGCTACCACCGCCACCACCAGTACGACCACCAATGCAACTGAAGGTAAATACATAGGTTTACTTGCATCTGCTATTGTCACATGGAGGTAACAGAATACCAGCGCTGGTCGTCTACAGCCAGCATATATGCTGAGTTGGGATCAGTTCTAGGCTCATGGCGCGGATGCATCCAAGAAGCTAGTATCAATAGAGTTCGTCTAGGTTTTTCATCGGTGTCCGTTTTTCGATTGACATCTCGTGATTAGAGAAGTGATCATTAATACATAACTTATCGATACAAAGATTTTTATCGATAAAAAAGCTTTTTTATCGATAAAAAACTTTTACTTTTACAATAGCTATCACATCATATTTGGCTCAGCGGTAATATATCCGCCTTTTAAGCCAGAGGCCCCGGATTCGATTCCCGGCCGGGCAGATGTTTGAGTGATGAATTTAAATGTCTGCTCTGGGTCTGGGTGTTAGTTTTCCTTGCCTTTGTGTGTGTGTCATAGTACAACGGTAGTAGTAGTCATTATAAGCAACTTTTACTATGAGACCAACTCGGAAATTGCAAAAAAAAAATCAGCTGTTCCTTAGAAAAATTTCAATGACTCTCGATTAAATGTATGGAACAGCTGATATTTTTTCACGATCTCCGTGTTTGGCTCTTAGTAATAGTTGTTCATAATGATGAGTACTTTTCGGCATACCCTTTCCTTATACGAGTAACTCACAGATTACAGTAGATTCAACACACGTACCTACAGCTTTTGAAAATTGACACTGTCTACATAAACTTGCAAATGAGCGAGTGAGATGGTTATAGTACCTATATATGACTATAAAAGACATCGGCCATTATCACTTTATAACTGTATTCTTCACATTTGTCTAGCTATTTGATATATGAGATCATAACAACGGAATAATATTTATTCTAAAGATAAGAAACGGAAATACCTCTTCGGTTTCATTTTACATTTTAAAACCAGCGCGTATTTAAGTAAATAGATAAAACAAGTGTGCGTCGTTTATGATACAATTTACATATAAATACTTTGGTTAGATACTGAAATATGAAACATGTTAGACCTGATAAATTGTGGAAGCAAATGTTGGGGTTTAGCTTAGGAACATGATAAAATCAAGTTTTAGAAAAGTTGACTTTGTTGAACAGGCCTAGTCTGAGGATAAATATACATATACTAGCTGCCCCCAGCGGTTTCACCCGCTGTTTTTTTTTACTTTTAAACCTTCCCTGAACTTTCACCAATATTTCAAGATCAAAATAAGCGATATCGGTCCAACCATTCTCGAGTTATAGCCAGACAAACGAACACCGATTCATTTTTATGTATAAGAAGACTAATAGCTATAGCACACGACTTCATACGTGTACTCAAGGTCGTCCTTACTTAAGTAATGTGTAAATAAACAGATAAACTCTTTGTATGATATAATAAGTAATAATTAATTAATGTAATAAGTATGTATAATAACAGACAAACTCTTTGTTGTTCACGCTAGAAATTACAAATAAAAAGACAACGCTTAAAACTAGTGCAACAATTGGCGGCATTATCGCTAAGAGCGATCTCTTGCAGGCAACCTTAGGATAACCTTAGGAACTTCAATGGTGGGAGCTTAGGTGAGAAATATTCAAGCCAATTCTGAAGGCTCTGTTGACTCTAAATCGACCTAAACTTACTGAAAATAAGGCTGTCTTTGTCGTTGCAATCTATTAGTGTATAACATAGGTTTTAGCAAGTTTATATCTATCAAATCAAGCGTCCAGAATTGCCCAGACTATCATGCTAATGTTTCAAATGCAACCTCGCCTATTACAGGCAATAGACAAATATTTACTTAAAAGAAAAATATACACATACAAACATAATTAAATATTAGACAAGATCACACAGGAAAACAAGAAATCAAATTAATTAAATTAAATTATTACCTAAAAAAAATAAAATATGAAAAATATTTAATCAATTTTTGTAAAATGAATTCTTAAAATCGTGACCGATGTAGCTAGCTCATTTTCCTGTACTCTACGGGAATCCCGATGACGGGCTGTCTAAGGAAAAATGTAGACTTGTTTGATTCAAAGTTCAAAAATATCACCATAAAAACTTCTCTCAAATAAAAGTATTATTAACAATCTTTAGCGATAATATTCCTACCCAACTAATTATTATTTATTTCACCGGTTATAAAACTGGTCAAGCTGGTTATCCTTGCACTATTGCAGATACGTTTCGCAAAAACATCGGTATAAAAAACTCAACTTCAAGCATTTACACACTCAATACTCATAGAGTATTGACATATACTTCGTAGGGACTGGGCGACTGATCATTTCAAATACACTTCGAACTATTATAGATTCAGTAGCAGGCGAAAACGAGCCACTCCCGAAATCCGCTTATGCACACCTACACACCCTCGCACACTGAGCTTACATCACACATATAGCTCCCGCAGTTCGGCGCAGCTAGTTAAGATTTCATCGGATAGCATCAATCTACAAGTACCACACATAATGGGACCCAATGATCCGATCACAATCACTTGAGATACTTATTTCGCTTCAAGCAGCATGTTAGTGAACCACGGAGCTGAGTGGAGCTAGGCTGGATTGAACCATGCCGCAAAGTGGTGTGCAATCGTCTCTTATTTAAATAACATTTCGGGAAAATTGGCTTTTCAAGTAAAGTTATGACGTCACGAGCAGAAGCCACATTGATATGGCATACATACGTCAGTTTGGTCTGCTCAGCGACCTTATTGCGTGAATCTAGTAGTGACAGCACTATGTTGCTCAAGCGCATAGTGCGAGGAAGTTTGCGCGAGCGAGATGGCATGCTATCGCCATCACAACCCGAGTTACGCAAGGCACACTGAAACGAAACAACCTTAACAGTTCGATTTGCTTGTGGTCAACTTCAGTCACCGTCTTGAAGCCGTTATACCCACTCACGGTACGGATTAGTGTTAGATCAGATTGAACTAAGCAATGTACCAACATCACGAGAGCAGTCATAGCGTGTTTTTTATGGAAATATTACGAGAAAACTAGAAAAATCCGGATGTAACCACGAGAACCTGCACGCACGCATGTGTCCCGCCAAGGTTCTGGCAGTTCATACCTCCGATTAATAATTCCGACCTTCAACCGCATGTCCAGATTTGGCAGCCTCAGAACCTTGATACAAAATACAAATATAAAACTGGAACGGAAACTGCCTTGGATGGTAGCACGAGTTATCGCGTGCCATAGGTCAAATTGTTTAGAATAAACTGTGCATTGACCCATAATTTTCCAGTTTCCCGAATTTGTTTCAGTCGTTTTTTGATAATATTATATCTCAAAAATGAAAACGCGCTAGGGCCGTTCCTAGAACCATTTAGTCCCAGGTTTTTCCACTTCAGCTCTTAACAGTCCCATTTACTCCCAGGGCTGTCCAAACAAACGCTCTTGACTTCTCATTCGAAAACTATGAATCAGATTTTGATAAAACTTGGTCGAATCTTTTTTCAAAAACACCCTTTAAAAAGCCATGAAAAATATCTACTCTTGTAAGGGGTCACTTAAGTCACTTTGAACCGATTTATTTCATAGATAGACTGTATAAATCTTATAAACCCTTCCAACCCGACAGTGCTTACATGATTAGCTTCTAAATTACATACCCGGTTGTTTTAACTCATTTGTCGAATTTCTTAATATTTTATCTATTAATTTTATGTTGAGCATATCGAAGGTGAAAGCAACACCAAACGTGGGGACTCCTTCCAAAGCAGTCCTAAAACTAACATTCATTCTAGCCACTCAGACTATACAAACTTACTTACCCTTCAAGGGTAGTCCTAGTCCAGTACCATGATTAATGGTCGCGTTTATTTATTTGCTTTCCATGTTATTTTGGTACACTTGAATTTCCATACTTTTGTTTTGTAAACGACCAAGTGAAGTGACTCATTTATTTACCTCTGGCCAAAACATCGAATGCCGCGGCTATTGACTTGAATATCTCTGTCGACCTTGGCAGACTGTACCGCTAACCTGTTCAACAAAGAAGAGTCATGGCTAGTTTATAATCTGTATTCCGAAGCCAGTGAAGTGGAGCCACTCTACGAATACGCTAAAAAACCATACCAATTTTTTTTTTTTTTTTTTTTTTTATTAGCTGACTTGTTCCATTGTTTGGTAAGGGCCTCTCTTACCATTTCTTCTATTGTGGGCGAATTTGCAATTTGTAAACATTCATCATCATCATCATCATCATCCACAGCCTTCTTTATCCCACTGCTGAGTATAGTCAATTAGGTATGTACCTAAAACTGAAGTGCGAAGTCATTGGTCTCATATTTCGTCCCGTATAAATATTTGAATACCAACCTTATTTCCAAACTGCTAAGATCTATCCGATTGGAAACATTCTTTATTAATATTTTACTCGTAAAAGCGTTAGTAATCCCGCTTCTGATTAGTGGGCAATAGAACGAGAGAACGATGACAGAATGCCAGAACGAAATACTTCCTGAAAATGGCAGATTCTCTCTGAATATTTCCTCTTGTGTGCCGCTGAGGCAGAGAACCTTGATGCTAGATCCGAGCGCTGAGGCGTGGACGGCCGGACGCTAGTTCACTGAAGTACACTTATTAGAATAACGATTGTCCAAGCGCGTATCTTCATCAACCTTCACAATAAAGTATTCTTGCTACTATTAGTGTCATTTAGTGGAACGAAACGTTTTAAAAATCATTGTATGCAACAAACGCTAATTTGCATGGGTTTAGTTACAAGCACAAAGTCTTAAATAGGTTTGCGCCTATTCAGTCTTGCTTTGGGACTTATTCATCTGTTGCGCCATGGATTTTATAAGTAGGAGACGAGATGACCCGATGAACTTAAACCTGAAATTGATATTTGGATTTTATATATTTCTTTTGTGCTGTCTCTTTGGTTATATTCCTAATTATCTTTTTTTTTGACCAGCCTCTTTTTTGTTAACGAAATATAATAAAAAAAATATTTGCCATTTTCGAGTTTTGACGAAACTATTGCACGGTAATAGATTTTTATAAATGCATATAGAAGTTAAGAAGTATATATATAATTTCATCTAAATATATTTATATATATTATATACTCGTATCTATAAATAAAAATGAATCTCTATTTCCCTTGGTCATCGCATCACCCTTGAACGGATGGAACAATTTCGCTAATTCTATTTTTTGTTGTGTTAATTATTATTGTCAGGAGAAAGTTCTTATGAAAAAAAAAAATAAGGAAGTTGAACGGGACATTAGTTCAATATGCAAAGTTAAGACAGGACAACGTCTGTTGTGTCAGCTAGTCTTCTTCTTCTTCTTATTTATAAAAATGAATTGCTGTTCGTTTGTCTGGCTATAACTCGAGAATGGTTGGACCGATTTCGCTAATTTTGTAGAAGTTCAGAGAAGGTTTAAAAGTAAAAAAAAAGCAGCGAGTGAACCCGCGGGGTGCAGCTAGTACTTAATAATAATATGAATGTAGATTGTTAATTTGCCATTGTAGCTACTCCTCAAGTCGCGGGCTTTGACTGACGTATCAACAGGCAATCATGCGTAAACAATTCAGTATGCGCGGCATAAACAAACAATATCTTCTATTAAAGGAGAACCGTTTAATTTGTATGCACATAGTATTACGTTAATAATGTACCCAAGCTGTTGACGTTATCTACAATTCTACACCGTGCTTAGATCGTCCTGTGCAGACCCTTTAGTTCGCTGATTCTTCTGTTTCTCGTGATCACGGAGAAAGTTTGGGTCTTTCGCTTACGGTGTTTTTGTGTCTTGATACAATTTGAAGGTTAGTGTCAAAACGAACAAATCTGTAGGGAACTATGAACATTGAACAGCTAGTGCCTGGTCGCGTTAGACCATAATATCCAAAGCGAACACGTGGTCAGTTTCTTTTAGTTTTGTGTTTCCTTAGAGGGGTTCCCAAACTTATTTTGTCTACTACCCACTTTGAGAAGAAATTATCTTTTAGCGCCCCCTTTTTTTCACCTACATACTTATAAACCACTAAAACTTCAAATTAAATTAATAATGCATAAACTCGTCTATCTCATTCGACGCTCAATCGTACTCAACAAGTAAGAACAAGTATTGTATGAACCAGCCAATTGATACAGGAATGCAGAATTCGGGTTATATAACAAAAACTTGTTAAAACATGATTGCCCGCGGTCTACTATCTCAGAAAACTACCTGCCTAGGAGTACTAATAACTATTAAAATGCAAAAGTATGTTTGTGTCTACTTTCATTTCGAAACGGAGCGACCGATTGACATGATTTTTATTTTATACATTTATATTCAATAAAACAGGACACATTTAAGAACTACGGCACTATGCGGAGAGAAATTTCGAACCGAGTTTGAGCAATCTCTTAACTAATATTAGTTGAGGTTCACAAGTTGTAGTTGAGAGTCGAGAGCTCATGCAGTCGGTGCCTAAGAGGCCTCCTAGCTAAATGAAATTACAAATCACCCCCCAAGCCTCTACACAACGCCCCCATTTTTTTTCTGGGTCTCTTACTGCCCCCCTTTAGGTCTGCAGCGCCCACAAGGGGGCGTTATCGCCCACTTTGGGAACCCCTGCCTTAGACCAACCACGCAAACACAAGCAAGAGTGCACCGACTTAAAAAATAAAATTAGCTAATCTCTGTACGTTTTTCTTTGTTTTGCAATTGAATATGCAGTCAATCTCATGGAGTTTAATAACAATTTGTATATCATCAGCTGCATACTAAATGACTAATCTTCGATGTGTCAGACTGGTTCGATACAAAGTCATCAACGATGACGACGATGACCGGTTGTGCATACCTTATTCGTACAGTGGTAGTACATGCTTACTGCTTAGTTGATACGTATAAGTCCGCGTTTGTTCAGCAATTCGCTTTTGTGTTTCCAATCATTTATTTGTAAGCATTCTTATTTTGATTAGTAGATGAACGGATTGAACGTCTAATGCCGGGATATAGAATGTGCCTTCGATAGAGCTTGAGCTGCGTAATGTGCCAGCACAGAACTTCTTTCTCAAATTGACTTTTGAACTAGACTAAATCGAAAAACTGTATAATTTTGTCTACATAAACGTCAGTAAATCGATCGACAAAGTTTGCACTATGGAACGGCAAGTACTTGACCAGTATACATAAGAGCATGAAATTAAACACTGGTTAAAAATTATAACCTAACTACACTCTTACGACATCTCGCAAAACAATTCTTCAAGAATGCAATCGTATTTGTAATTTAACAAAATATGTAAACAAATTAAGCCTTTTCTTTTTGAAATATGCGTACCATATTTCAGTGCTACTTCTTAGTGTTTGATTAAAAGGATACGTGACACACAAATGGACGGACAAAATGAAAGAAACTAGTAAAGATTCCGTAGTTTGCTATAAAACCCTAAAAGATTGGCACAGTCTCCAACTTACCACTATCATTACGGGGGCTTCGAACTTCAACCAAATGCAGGTTTTGAAAACATGAATACTCTGCAGCCTTATCGATTATTTACTCCGATGTTCGATTCTGGCTTCATGAAATTCGAAATGTACCACTCTGGCATTTTTCGAGCCCGAGGTGACGTTACGCTGGTCTTTTAATTTTCGAAGTTCATGATTTTGAAGTCGAAAGAGATGAACCATTGACATGAAGCGTATCAGCCATGTATCGGCTAATTTATTGACAATCTGACACTCCATCCCCACACTTGGAAAACTAGGCAATAGGGCCGCGGGACTTGATTCTTGATTCATTCTTGTTTCATATTTTTTGCCTGGTGTTTTCCTTGTTGTTGCATGTCATATCAGCTGTGGTTGCAAGGAACTTCTCGGTATAGTCGTGGACAAGTCCTACGCTAATTACTTACAAATTACAAGTATATATAGTACTACTACTACAACTACACATTTAAATAACTCACACGGTTTTGATATTTTTTTTTAACTTTATTGGTTTTGAGCTTTGTTAAAAGTAGTATTGTTACAGTTATATTAAAACTTATGATGTAAAATACATTGCAGGTTATGGAAAAAATGCATATTTTGCTCTAGTTCTCACGGTCAGCAGCAGATCACGTTACTACCTCACTGGAACTCCATTGTAACGCGAGCATTTATTATAATTTGATAATGAAAACTGAAATTACGATATCAAATTCTGTCACATAACTGCAAATGATACAATTGGATTTATTTAATAATCCTTAATACGTCACTAAATATTTAATTGAGTGACGAAACTAGCAAATCGCTCGCCTGATTCGAAATACCCACATTTGCCCATAACTGCGCCTCCCAGAATTTTAAACTCTTAACTATTCAAGACCCTGCGCATAGCTGCGCTCGTCACCCAGATATATAAGATGTTTAATCTTGTTTTTGCCCTGAACTTTCGCAGGAAACATTGCCTTTCAAACCGGAACACAGTAATATTTGCACATTACTGCTTGGCGGTTGAATAACTGACAGAGGTGTGGTATTTCCCCAGGCGGGCTTTTCAAAGGAACCCTACCACTACAACCTTAATATGTATAAACCAATCGAAAGAAAGAGACCACCGAAAAAACCATGGAGACCATTTTTGTAGACCAGATAAAAGAGGAGGCAGATGTCATGTCGTATAAGGAAATAAAAACACCATAGCTCAAGACCGCCTGGAAATTACTCTAATTACAAGAGCAACGCTTTTAAATGCCAAATGAATAATAACCGTTCAATAAATATTATCTATACTAATATTATAAAGAGGAAAGATTTGTATTTTTTGTATGTTTGTGTTGAATAAACACAAAAACTACTAGACCGATTTATATCCCTGAGTAACATAGGCTATATTTTATACCCGTGCAAAGCCGGGGCAGGTCGCTAGTTGTTGTATTATAAGAAAGGAAGACTGCTTTAGTTACTTGTTTTTCAAAATTGTGTATGATTTCACATTAGGTATACATATATGTAGTTAAGCAACGAACGACAGGGTCAGTCTTCGTTGGGTGACCGCGGGTGGCATTTACAACAGAGCGCTACCGTGGGTCGAATGACACGTTCAATTGTAGGTTCCGGTTGTTTGTCCTGAGAGGCCTTCAGGCGGCCTAAAAATTCTGACACCAGGGCTAGCCACTCGAACTATACAGGGTTGTAAGGAAAGGGTATGCTAAGGTAAATAGCTCATAGTACTCATCATTATGAACAATGAAAATCAGCTACATTTTTAACCGACTTCAAAAAAGGAGAAGGTTATCAATTCGTCTGTATGTTTTTTTTTATTTATTTTTTTTATGTTTGTTACCTCATAACTTTTGACTGGGTGAATCGATTTTGATGATTCTTTTTTTATTAGAAAGCTGACGCTTCCCATTTGGTCCCATTTCAATTTAGTCCAGTTCTGATAATGGTATCCATGAGAAAACCATATAAGTCTTAAATTTCCATTAAGTACGTGCGCGACAAATAGATGAATAATAGTCGGTCTTTTGAAGTCGGTTTTTGTTTTTTGTTTTGTAAAAATAATGTTCTTGTGTCGAATATGGTATTGAAAATTTCCTGTTGAACAACTCATTTTTTCTTTCGCGATTTCAAGGTTGTTCCCATAATAAAAATTGTTCGTAATGATGAGTACTATGAGCCCTTTTCGGCTTCGCATACCGTTTTCTTATAGCCCTGTAGGAGCTTATTTACTTATATTGTATCGGTTTGCGTGTTTGCCGCAGACGCAATAAGATCATGTTCTTGAAATAACAGCGACTCGGTTGAGTTCACAGAAATATTCTTTGTTATCGTTTTATTGTTTCAAAGAAAAAAACTAATTAACTTGTAATCACCGCCGTTTATAACTAGCAGTGTAGACAAAGTTGATATGTTACAGTAAATATTGCGGTAACCAATCCGACATCTCAATGTATCGTCCGTTAGTTAACATCTGTTATCGACCACAAATACCTAGTCGAGCTACTACATATTAGTAATTAAAGGGTAAAAAAGTTAATCAAACATAATTAGTAAGGAAAATAGAAGTTTAACACGACTTTAATTGATTTAATTACTACACTTGTTATCGTAACGCTTCATGATGCATGGACCTTAGTTGTGGATTAATATAACATTGTACCTACGGGTTTTTAAAAGTCGCCACGCGATGGAATTTACGTTACCTGACATGGAAATTTAATTCTATTTGTATTACTGAGTTGTCGAAATACCGATTGAAATCCCTGGGGAAAACTACATTGTGACATTTCAAGGCTAGTATAATGAACCTCATATTAAAGGCAAACCATATAACTCGCGGGACGCCCGCGGGGCAAGAAGCAGGTGGGAGGAAGAAGTATCAGGCGCGCGTCAGGTCACTTGGGCTCCCTGACGCGCGCGCCTTCACCCCTGAAACACCTGAGAGTTCCTCCGCGCCCACCTGCTTCGCCCCGCGGGCTTCCCGCGATTTATATGGTTTGCCTAGTAAGCGAAACAATAGGACTAGCAGCCCCGATTAAAGCCCGATATTAGAGCATGTGCATCACAATTACACATTCCATGTAAGAAGCCTCGATCGTCCGCCACCACTGAGCATTGTTTATAGATAAATACACTCTGGCGCCGCGCGCCGCCTTGGTTAATCATTTTGCATAAATTAAATGTATTTGTACGGAAGTATAATACGGAGCAGAGTTCATTTCATTGGCTCATCGTAGAACGGCTGCATGCATTCGGTAGGTGGCTTCAAAACGTGACTCGTACCAACGTTACGTACGAATTTTCATATCACAGGCTTTTCAGTGAAAGAAAACATCGGGGGAAACCAGCATACGTCCGGAGAAGAAATTCAATGGCGTATGTGTATCCACTAACCCGCATGTGGCCGCCATGGTGAAATACGGCCTAATCACCCCTTAGGGCTTTGAAGTTTTGAGGTAGGCCTGGTGTCCCGCTAGTGGGTTGATTAGAGGTTGAGTTGGATTGGGGAGTTCACATTTCAATGCTTTTATTCGTTTCCGCATAACTTTTGGTCTATTATTGAGACCCTTAAGCTTATATCACCTTAACAGGGTTGTCAAGCATTATCCTGTCCTTCTGTAAACACCGATCCCCAACATTAACCAGTTTTTCTACTAGCTTAGTTCGGCGTGATTGTTGCACAACCTTAGTCCATTTATACTAGATCTGGGTGGTCGGTTGGTTTTGTCTGCCGATAAAGATGTGTAATCAAAGTAAAAATCGCCGAAAATCTATCCATCGCGTCGTTCAAATCGTTCTAAAGTAAAAGTGCAAAATTCAGAATGGTCCCAAATCCCAATCTTATATACAAATCAACCTTTTAATCACTACTGATATACCAAGTCTAACTTCAAAGGGTGATCATTCACCATTCATCATTCATTCCATTTTTCCATTAATGGCCCACGTTGTTCTAGTCTTGGTAGATCTGTCTTCTCCAAGGCTAAACTGAGACCTAACCGAGTGAAGTACGCATTCGCTTCGTTAACAGCCTCGTCACGTGTGACTACGTCAATTGGAGTGCTAACTCTACGGAAACTTGTTTTGACAACGTTTCGATTTATATAACGAGCCGCGATCACTGGCCCACTCGTGTTGATAGAACCTAATTGAAGATAGAGGAAAAATGGCCTTGGTACTCGATCTTTCAATTGGCTTTTTATATGAATCGATTTGTTTGTTTGTTGTCGTATCGCACAATATTGTATACGTTAGTTTAGGAGTTGTATTATAGGTATCAAAATATATATATTTTTTTCAAATTAATTGATTAACTGAAATATAAAGTATTTTGGACGATGTCGCTAAAACACTCGGTGCATTCTTTGAATAAATAAAAAAAACCGGCCAATTGAGAGTCGGACTCGCGCACTAAGGGTGCCCTACCATTATCTTAAAAAAACGGCAAATAAATCACGTTTGCTGTATGAGAGCCCTCTTGAATATTTATTTTATTCGGTTTCTTTGTATTTGTTGTCATAGCGGCAAAAGAAATCCATCATCTGTGAAAATTGCAACTGTCTAACCATCACGGTTCATGAGATACAGCCTGGTGACAGACGGACAGACAGCGGAGTCTTAGTAATAGGGTGCCGTTTTTATCCTTTGGGTACAGAACCCTAAAAAGCTGTAACTGGAGTTAAAACAACAGCGACATGGGACGATGAACCAATATCAGCTATATCTTTCACTTTTTTTACATTTATCATATCATATAATATAATCACTAAGTGGAAATTCCGAATAAATTACATTTTAACGTATATTAAAACATAGACATACTTTATAATCTGTACAGTAATTTGGTGTAGATGTTTTTAATTTCCACCATTAAATTACTAGATATCAAAATGAAAATTTATTTTCATTATTTTTGACATCTATTACAATATTGAATGTGCAAAAGAGATAGCTGATAACCATTTATCACAGCCTTAAACTAATCGATCTGGTGGTACCTTAATTACGCGCATTTGACATTTGGCATTTGATCATTCTTCGATTATTCAGAAAGGTGGTGTAAAATTAACTGTTATATTAAGAAAACCACTTATGAGGAATATTAACCGGTATTCATTAACCGGTTACAAGCCCAGGGCTTGTAGACTATAGTCACTAGCTAGATATTAAAACAGCGGTTGGACTAAAAATATATAAGTCTAATCATTTTCGAGTTAACCAAAATCGGCGTGATAAAATATTTAATTTTTTATTGCAACTAATATTAGTCCAAAAACCCGATCTGAATTATGAAGCAACACTATTTGTTTTCTTTATGTGCCATCTCCATAGAATTAGCCATACATCTTTATTTGAATGGTAATTTAGAATTATTATTCTCTCAGTTTCCGAGTAATATATCTTTGATGACGTCAGCAGTTCGGCACACTCGGTACGGACTCTGACCCCCGGAAAAAATACAGACAAAGTCATACGAGTTGTGTAACGAAAATTGCATCGGTATTTTGGGATTTAATTTTAGAATTGCTATCTTTGGTATTCTGTTCTCGAAAATGAATACTTCGGGAGTAGAACGCCAAGGATAATAAAACCAATAGATCGCCAATTCGAACGCGGGATTATATTTACTTTTTATAATTATGTTTATTTTATATTTTAGCGTATATTTTTTAAAGAGGGAAAACGAGTGAACTCTCTGTCGATTTATATTCTTCTGTTCAATTGAACTGACGAGCTTAGTTTTAGCGTATATTTTTAAAGAGGGAAAATGTAGGAGCTGGCGGCCGGTAATATGATTTGCGACTATCCATACCAGGGTTACCAAACTAGGGTTGCCATTTCAAAATTTGAAAAGTCCAGTCAAAAAGCTGGACAGATGGTAACCCTAATTGTGACCCTGTTCATTCAGTAAGCCGCCGCTTTCGCCTTCCGACTGCCAAGTGCGTGGTTGGTGCTCCCATAGTATGTTACGTAATATATTTTTTCCTTATTATTTTAAACCTACCAATACAGCTTATTCTTAAGGCTTTAGTTGACAGATCTATTATTATAAACTTACTAAAAGTATTGGTACGTAAAGTATGTCGTCTAATAGACCACAATGAAAAATACAACAAAATTTTAGAAAATTAAAGCCTTAAAAATTAGCAGTAACAAAGAAATCAGGATAGGTCTAAAAAACCTATTCTGAATTCCTGACCCTTTGCTGAGTTTTGTTGTTTATGTTTAGCTTATTATTATTTCAGTTTAAGGCGATTATTTTTGTCCTTTTCGTCGTTTTATCGATTTATCGATAACTAGCTGCGCCCGCGGTTTCACCCGCTTTTTCCGGGACAAAAAGTAGTCTATGTGTTAATCCAGACCATGAACAACCTTAATTTCAAATTTCATGTAAATCCATTCAGCCGTTTGTGAAAGAGCAACAAACATACTCACTCATATTGTAGTGGTAGGGCTCTTTTGCAGAGCCCGCCTGGGGAAGTACCACACCTTTGCCAGTTATTCCACCGCCAAGCAGTAATGTGCAAACATTACTGTGTTCCGGTTGGAAGGGCATTGTTTCCAGTCAAATTACAGGGCAAATGGGAGATTAAACAACTTATATCTCAGGGTGACGAGCGCAGTGCTGTGCCGCGCAGGGTCTTGAATTCTGCGAGTTCAAAATTCTGGGTGGCGCAGACCTGTTATGGGCAAACGTGACGTTTAACATCAGGCAAGCGATTTGCTCGTCTCGTCACTCAATTACATAAAAAAAAAAAAAAAAAAAAACTCACAAACTTTCGCGTCAATATAATAAATTAATAATATTAGTAGGATAGTAGGATATTAGTAGGATAATGCGACTGTGAACGGTCAAATATCGTTCAGTACAAAGAACAATATTATTTTTAAATGCATATTGACAGTGAAGGTACTGCTTTGATTAGAATCCTGTTTTTTTTTTTGTTCACGCTCTAGTTACTTAATGTGGTTTGGCAGAAACTTGTCAAAAATGAGTCTGGCACAAAAGATTCCTAGTCTTTTATAATCACCCGTAGTTTTAAGATACCTAGGATAATTTTAAGTTTAAATTTCAACGGATATATAAATCCTATGTATAGCATGCTAGAAGAAGAGAGGCCTATGCTATACATAAGATTATTACATAAGCCTCTCTTCCTCCAGCTAGAAGAAAAGAGGCCTATGCTCCACAGTGAGCGATAACGGGCTGGTGATAATAATGATGATGAGCTGTGCCCCGTGGTATTCACCACTATGCTAAAGGAACCGTTCACGTTTCTGGGATATAAAGTAGCATATATGGAAAAGTTGGGTATAAGATACATGCCAAATTTCATCAAACTGCAAGAACTGGCAAAATTAGCTTTCATCTCCGGGTATTTTTTTGTATTGTTAGTCGCGTACAAGACGTATTTTTCAACGAATCTCGACGAAACTTGATATGCAGGTTCCACGATTTCATAGTTTTTTTGTCGTGGGGAATTTTTCATTGAATTTTTGTTTATTTCCCTTTAAAAGGAAGGAAATTTGCTGAGCCTTATTTAGCTGCCGATTCAGATAAAATTTGGCTGAAATATTGATATCTAATTTTAAAGAATTTCGAAAATGAGTAGAATCAGTCTAGAAATCGTCGAGATAAAAGACTCTAAAGAAAATAAATCTCACGGGGTCACTGTTCGCAGAACTACTCATTTATTGATTCAGCCATGGAGTGGATTAACACATGTTTTGTCAGGCTGACCCAAATTTTGATCAATTGCACCATCACAGAAGAGTCCTGCATTGGTTTCATCCTGTAATCTAGTGATCAGCAAACGTAACCATTGCGTTGATTGCAAATTGAGGATGCGTATTGTGCGTCAAGAAGGATACGGGCTTGCCATTTTTCAATCAAACGGACTGACCTAATTTGTTCTTACACAATACCGTTAGAGTGCAGCAATCATTTTATTTAGCAAATCTAGATCTTTCGTAGACGAGATTTAAATTGCCCGCATCCTTTTTAAGTACAAGTATTCAGGAAAAGTTGAATGGCCAATGTGTTGGAGGATAAAGTTTTAACAATTCAATTTATTAATTCTTCAAATAAGGGTACATTAGTGTATATTTGTGAAAATCAGTTAGGGAATGATCGTGAACAAAATAAAATAAATGCAATGTCAACAAACTTCAATTAAACTAACAAAGTCGATTACTTCACATTGGAACGGTCCTCTCTTCAAGCGTACTTGATATTTTACGATGAAAACTAAATTTAAAACAAACTTATGTTAATCTCCATTGGTATGAGGCATGATTGTCACCAGGAAGTCCCTGCTTCACTGCGCAAGAGTTTGTTGTTTGACGTTCCTATCATTAAGTGTCATTAAACCTTTTCAAACGAGGCTGTAGTAGGCATATAACAAAAGTTAGTTAACGCCTAGTTTAGATAGAGACTAATTGCCACCTGTTTTATATCAAAGCTGATGAATTGTGAGATTTTTTCCTACTAATAAACGGCTAGCTGGTAGTAATTATTATTGTCGGAAGGAATTCTTAGGCCCACGAGTTATTAGCGCGAGCCTGAATAGACTCGTCTTAGCTTTTGTCTGGCCTTTGTTCTGCTCGCTGTCAGAGCGCAACGAAAGCCAGGGCGATCCAGTTAAGGCTTGCGCTTAGAGCCCATAGTACGAACCCTGAAAATATCTTACCTCGGCGATAGTCCGCATTTGCAAGCATCGCTTGTTTGCCATTTATCCAAATAACTGGAAATAAAAATACAGTAATAAATAGCAGGGTTTCTAACCAATGACACCATACGAACAAGAGCCAACATTACTGTATTCCGGTTGGATGGGCATTGTTTTCAGTAAAATTTCAAGGCGAATAGAAGATAAAACATCTTATATCTCAGGGTAACGAGCGCAGTGCTGCGCCGTGCAGTCTTGAATTCTAAGAGTTCAAAATTCTGGGTGGCGCAGACCTGTTATGGGCAAACGTGACGTTTAACATCAGGCGAGCGATTTGCTCGTCTCGTCACTCAATAGCATTAAAAACAGGAGTCTCATTGTTATTCGTTGGATGGTTTCCCCATCGAGTAACACTCAGTATAACAAGTGTAACAGTATGTCACGTTGGAAAAAAACCCAACCACTCACACTGGTGGGTTTCCGATAAGTTACATTAATTGGAAAAAGTAACCAATATAATCACTACTGCTCACTACACATTTATGTTTTCGTTTGTAATATTCTTAGCATACCCTAACCTTATAACCCCGTAGAACATTTTGTTATAAGTGTAAGTAACACGTGACGTAAAATTAAGTCGTTACATTATAACAAAATGTGTCGAAGATGGAAACTAACGTGAGTTTCCTTAGTAAAACCCTGTATACTTAACACTAAAAAATAAATTGCGTCAGTGCTTCACCCATTATAACTATGTAGTTGTCACTTCCAAACATATGTACATAGAATTTTATTTCATAATACCGACTGAAAATTGTGTAAACAACGCTGGCACGTAATGTTTAATTTGAAGGTGTCGTTACTCATCACGGTATTCATCCGTGACGACCAACACCGGCTCGCGAACCCGCCTGCGACGCGACGGTCGCAATCCTATCTTAAATTCATTGAAGTTTCTTTAGTAACGTTTGTGAATCGGCGAATCATTGTTCTATTAGCGGCTTAATCCCGCATAAATTGTAACAAAAATATCCATTGATAACGTATCTACCAATATTATCTACACTATCTACACCATGGGTCGGCAACCTTATAGCAGACGCGGGCCTCATAGTAACCATTTGGAATAACGGCAGGCCGCACTTGTTCGTAAAAATAAAATGTAACCGTGTTTTTTTTTCAATTAACCAATTAATTTTCGGTTTTGGGGAGCTTTATGTATCAAGTGCAGTTGCTCTGCCTACAACACAGAGCTTGAATAAGTAAGCTCAAATCCCGTAGTAGTTTTTACCAACAGGTCTTTAAATGTTCTACGCAGCAAGTCTAAAAGCGCAAATAAATAAAAATATGTGCGAGCGCGAAATTTTTAGACATTTTTGATCCATTCAGAACAGATAATTTTTGACGTTCTAAACGTAAAACGGAAATGAAACAAGCGAGCGCAGCGAGCGCAATTTAAGATATTTTTTACGCGTCAGGCTATTTACGACGGAAATTACACATTATGCGTGTCGTGTACAAAGTTTGAGATATTTTCAAGTCAATTTGCAAATAGTTGAGAGGGACCTATATAAAATAATGCGCGAACGAAGCGAGCGCAGAGATTTTGAGATCTTTTTGTTTTACTTACGATAAGCTATTACGTACCAGAGTGTGTATAATGATTATTAAATCCATACCTTTCTAAATCTCTTGTCTTCGCTCTTTGCGTCTGGGCAGTACAATTGAGAATACGCAAACGCAGCGAGCGCGAAATTTTGAGTTTGATTCTGCCAGTTTGACAATGCGCGAGTGCAGCGAGCGCGAAAATTTGAGACGTTTTATTTTTTATCAATTTGAGGACGGATTATTACACGGGAGGCTGTTTACAAAAGAAATAACACATTATTCGCGTTAGGTGAAAACCTTCAAGATTTTTTCGGTCAATTCAAAAACAGTCAGGATCTAAAAAACAACACGCGAACGTAGCTAGCGCTAAGACCTTCACGAGGTTCTCGTTATGTGGGACGGTGATGTATACGAGCTTTGTCCAGCCCTGGGATCGGTCGACTATCACGATATAAGGCTTATTGGCAACAATAGTCCTGTCCGTGATAATAGAGCGGTCCCAATAGAGCAACGAACGACCATTTTCCAGAACTGGCGCTGGTGCATACTTATAGTAAGGCACAGAACTCGACAAGGCCGTATTTAAGGGCAAGTTGTTGATGAACGATCCTGATAACTTGATTGTGCCTGTGCAAATACTCGCCGTTAGCAAGATGTGAACATCCGGAATTTACATGCCTGAGTGACTCACCGAGACGGTGGCATGCCCGACAAATTAATGTCGACTGTACCGTCCTTCAGGATATACTTCCGATTATCAAGGCGAACAACTGTTCGTCTTGAAAACTTCGTCCGCAATCGCACAGGCAAAACCCGCCATTCCCCAAAAAGATTACCGAAGCAAGCCGGTCTACATCGCACCCTGTTAAGGTCCGGTAGAACCGCCCGTGCAGCTCCTTGCCCTTCCATACGTCCTAGCTGTCCTCGGTGATCAGCACCGATGGCTTGTGCCAGTTCTCGTTTGCCAAGGAGAGCGGCGAGAGGCTTCTATCAACTGCCACCTCATCACAATGCATCCCACGTCCGCTGTTTCGGAAAAAGTCCGTAAGAGTACACACTTCACGGTTGTGGATAGTCTTAGCATTTAAAAAGCCTCGACCTCCCCACTTCCGCGGAATGTACAATCTCATAACAGACGAGCGTGGGTGTAGCATGCGATGTGAAGTGAGCAGTTGACGGACCCTCCTTTCCAGGGCGTCCAGCTCAGTCTGAGTCAACCTCAATATGCCGAAGAAGTATATCAGCAACGGCATCACCCAACCGTTGAAAGCGAGCATTTTGTTGCCGCTGGACAAAGGCTGTTTAAGCACTTTTGTCAGACGACAAAAGAAGCGCTGCTTCACTGATTTCTAGATGTCCACCACCGATATACCCAATGACTCTGACATACCGAAGGACTTGTAGGTCTCGGCTTCTGAGGGATTATTATTATATATTGTATAAATTACATACATACATATATTTTAAACAGGAAATATTTGTATTCTTGGATGTGTGTAACGAATAAACTCAAAAACCATTCTACTAATTTAAAAAAATATTTTACTAATATAAAGCTACATCATTAGCGAGTAACATAGACTATATTTAATACCCATGCGAAGCCGTGGCAGGTCGCTACTATTTCATAAAATAATTGGCTGTGACATTCGACTGGGTCTCAACGACCCCGCTGGATCTTGGAAAAGTGTTTATTTTTGAAACACTTTTGCAAAGCGGTTCCGGCACCAGGACTGATCCAGCGGGGTCGTTGAGACCCAGCCTGATATTCAGACAGACACCGAAGTCTCGCCTTAAGGGTTTCCGCCCCGAAGGAGTTTCAGAACCCTAAAAATAAGTTAGTTGACTGTTGCAGAAAACAGCGACGTATGAAAAATATTATCCGTTTTGACTCTTCTACCTATATATACCTATACAAAATTCAAAGTCCTGACTGACATATCAACGCACAGCCTAAACCCCGCTGGTCCTAGCCTAGATAATTGTGTATATAGAATAAATTAATTGAAATTCGCTCTCCAAACACTGTTCATAAAATAATGTTTAATGAAAAGCTGAGAAAAGTCTCGTTTCACAGGTCCAGTCGTGGCGACGCCGCCTATGGCCACGGTTGCGGTTACCCAGGTACCTCTGCTGGGCGTCAACGGCTCCGGCATTTTGAAGATCAACATCACTGAGAATACGCCCAAAGTGAGCGACCCCATCAATCCTGACGACAGTAAGTCTAAATTTATATATGAACAGGTCCTGACTCATTGATTGACTGACTGATAGACAACGCACAGCCTAAGCCGCTGGTCCCAGAGATTTGAAATTTAGAGGCAGTGAGTGAAGATGTACTTAGAAAGGATTTTTGGAAATTCAACCCATAAAGGGGTGCAATATGGTGTTAAAGTTTAATACTCACTCTGATGCCTGTCACCATGATACCAAGCACCTGCCTGATTTAATAGAGGTCTAAATTATCGTAGATCGCGTAACCAATGGTCTACGATAAATCGTAGACTCGTAGAAAGCTTTACGTAGGACTAAAAAGCACTGGCTAACAAAACGCACTCGGCATCATGCGCGACGCTGCATCGTTACCGCTTGCAACATTTTGGGACGCTTATATGTGACGTGGAACATGTTGCTAGTTCCCGTTTCGACAGCGAATGCATGTGTTGCGCGTCAGTGTCACACTTTTTCCCGCCGAGTGTAGTTGTTTGCGCATGTCCCTCTCAACATGTCTATAATGTCTAAACATTACAGAAATATTGAGAGGGGGAGAGAGGGTAACCTTTAATAACTCATCACACATCACATCTATCTATGTAATATCTGACCACTGCTGGACCTCTCATGAAAAACACCGTATGGCACGATCTTCTGCCTTACGCATTCACTTAAAAGGTCGTCGCTACTAGCTCCTAGCTGCGGAGCGCCCCACTCTACGTTTGCCGATTCGTAGTCTAAAACATTATCCCTTCATCCTGCAAGATTCCAAGAGTGCTCTAGATTTCCTTAATGTTTGATGACGCGACTCAGTATGAGCTAATAGCAACATCCTCCACGGACGACATTTTGAACCTTGGTGTCTGAAAGTCGGTACATAACTGCATATTATGTGTAACTTCGATAATGTAATAATATTTTTTTTGAAGAATGAATAATGTCTACTTAGTTATATGATATTTTTAACGCATGAAAGAGATAGCGGACAACGACTTATCTCCGCTTTAACTTCGTAATGCAAATGAAATAAATAAACAAAATGATTGCACAATGACGTTTTTGCATTGTATTTGACGACCGTGGCTAATGAATTAATGTTCCATTCCAATGCATTTGCCTCCAACTGGTTGCGAGTATTTTCTCAGTTAAAGAGAAAAAAATGTTTGAATACGTCTTTAAATTTGTTTCCATAGTGGGAGGCAAAGGAAAACTGATAATAACATAAAGTTAGGTGTTGCAGCTCCTGTGGACGGTGAGCTATTGGGCTAGCTCGCTGTCCGTCCGTCTTATGACGACACAGGTCGTGTCGACGGCGCGTTCGTGTTCCACGCGCGCCTCAAAGAGATGTCAGCAACATGGAAGGCGCCCGAAAGGGCCCATGCCCGTCGGGGCTGCGGGTGGAAGTTACCGCGGCCTCGGCGTCACAAGGGCGTAGAAGGAACATGGGTGGTTTTTGGACAGTAGAATTCTGACACTCCCTTCCGCTCTGCCCAAGAGTGGGAGGGGTCATTTGATGATTTCCCACCCCCCCCAAAAAAAAAAAGGTGTTGCAGCTACATGTGCATCATCGACATGCATAATTGAATTATGCTCAACTAACTGCACCCGGCGGTTTCAACCGCTGTTTTTTTTTTAAACCTTCACTGTACTTTCACAAATATTTCAAGATCAAAATAAGCGAAATCAGCCCAACCGTTCTCGAGTTATAGCCAAACAAACGAACAGCGATTCATTTTTATATACAAGAGCATTTGATTGAACTATTCATCTAAATACAATCATAGAAAGTGTTACCCGTCACGTTCACATGCACATACGACACACGGTCGTGTCCATGACACAGCCACACCTCGAGTTTAGTAAGGAATCTTAAACCTTTTTAGCCTATTACGTCTTACTGCTAGGCTAGAGCCTTCTCTATTTTTTAATGTCGGTTATAAAAAAGTGCAGTAGAAACACATAATAGATAATAGTACTGCGTACATGCTTAAATAAAATTATATTTACGTAGAGGTAAATAGATTCAAAGCTCTGACTCCAGTGCACTAGTGTTCGTGGCCTATACGACCTTACCTACTTTTTGTATAACAATATACAATACTATACTATGACACTCGACACCGCCTATGAAGATTTCAGACGTAGGAAAAACATAAGTGGTATAAAATAATAGGTTCACATACATTATGTATGTTGCAATCAATGTTGCAAACAATAGGTTCGGTTAGGTTACAAACGATAGGTTACCAACAATAGGTTATACATGTATAATAGGTTATAAACAATTGGTTTGTAGGAAACGAATAGCATTTTTATGTAGAGGTGAAAATAAAACTAACGAAAGAAATCGCTCATAGCGACAAAGCTGCCAATTATTGCACTAGTTTTATTATCCTTTTGCTTGTAGTTTCTAGTGAGAACAATAGTTTATCCATCTATTTAACAGGAAACTTCACTGCTTTCCAGATTTCACTGATATCTTCAAGGAGACCCCGGAACGAATCAAGTCTGAACAGAATCTCACGAAATTGACTTATGTAAGTATCTGATTGTTATTTATTTGACTATAAGTTGATTTAATGAGCCCAAGCTTGAAGGCTTTATATAATAGATCTAAACAACTATTTGACAAGGACATCAATACTTTTAGAAAAATATTGTCATAAATTTCCATTATTTTTCCGTTGCACTATTATGTGTTCTACTTACTGGAGATGTCACCGAAGCACAATACGACCCATGTAATAGTCGCACATGTACCACATTTTCAGTCGGCCCCTCTAGAAAAATGTCATTGGCATAAATAATGACAGTTGATGAATCAGCTCCTAAACCATTAATTACCATTAATTACTAAAATTTGTCAGTTGTAGGAGGTTGCTGCTTATCTTTTGCAAACATTTTTGGCGCAGCAACCCAAATTTGGAACAGTACGCGAGCAAGCCGGACAAAAGCTAGTCTCTAATAAAGATATTTGTTTCAGGACGACCACCATTTCTACAACAGCACTTTCATCGGCAACGAAACCTACTTCGACGGGTACTGGGCCAACATCACCAAGCCCCAGGCCCAAGTTCACGCCATCCTCAGCAACTCGCACCGTAGAGCTACTGTAACTATTTTTATCTCTTTCTTTGTCTTTGTCTCTTTGTTTGTTATTCTGCGACAAGCTTGATGAGCCGAGGTACCTGCCTCTCACTGATCTCATTGGGAGACGCTTGGCGTTCGTACGGTGGCGGGTTCGAACCCGCTTCGTGCTAATTGACTCTTACTAAGCTCTAGCTGCAAGGAATCTCACCTCATAAGGTACCAAAATAGGTAGGTTGCCCTTCCTTAGCCTGGAAGAACCCATGTCTTGATTGGTTATTGCTGCAGTGTATATAATACATGTGCTTCAGTCTCCAGCAGCTGGAACTTAAATGTGTGATCTATCTCCACTTTTTCCAGCTCCAGTAACTTAAATGTGAGTACTTACTGTCCCCAATCTCTGCAGCTGAAGTAACCTAAATGTGTATCTGTTTCCGTTACGTCCAGC
Source organism: Alcis repandata (assembly GCA_949125135.1). Taxonomy (NCBI): domain Eukaryota; kingdom Metazoa; phylum Arthropoda; class Insecta; order Lepidoptera; family Geometridae; genus Alcis; species Alcis repandata. The sequence goes on along the minus strand of OX421221.1, from coordinate 8,015,685 downwards.
TGCATTATCTTAAATGAGTCTTCTGTTCCCATTATTCCCACCGCAGTAACTTAAACGTGAAACTGTCCCCATTGTCTTCAGTTGCAGTAACTCAAGTGTGTGGTCTATCTTCAGTCTCTCCAGCTGCAGTAACTTAAATGTGTATTCTGTCCCCATCACCTCCAGCTGTAACATAATCGAGTTTTCTGTCCCAATACCTCACCGCAGTAACTCAAACGTGTATTCTGTCCCCAGTCTCTTCAGCTGACTTTCGATTTCCCGTTCTACGGGCACAACGTGCGCAACATCACGGTGGCGACGGGCGGCTTCATTTACACCGGCGAACACGTCCACAACTGGCTCGCGGCTACTCAGTACATTGCTCCTCTCATGGCCAACTTCGATACCACGCTCACCAACGAGAGCTACGTCAAACTGGTGGACGATGGTGAGGAAACATCCTACTAACTTGTGGATTTAAAGAAAGGCCAAGTGCGAGTCACTCGCGCGAAGGGTTCCGTACCATTGTCTATAAACGGCACAAAATCATGGCTGTTGTATGGGAGCCCTTAAATATTTATAAATAGAAACACTATTACCGCGAAAAAATGTTTGAAACTGACAACATTAGTGAAGAGCTGGATGATAAGCTCAAGATTGGATGAAGAAACGAAAATGGAGAAAGGTTTCCCTACCTCCTGATCACTAATTACTCCATTATCTCATTAATTAATGTCACATTACAGGGCCTTTGCCCTGCAGCGGTTTATCTATTAATATAATTATATTATCTGTTATATCTATATTAGCGGCTTATCTACTCCTAGCAATATTATAAAGACCTAGTCTAAATAAGTCTGTTAATTTGTTCCAAAACTATTGGTCCGATTAAAAAAAATCTTTCACTAATTGAATATTACTGAACTGAGGTCTATGTTTTATATCCCCCAGCCAGCGAGGCTAAAAGCTAAGCGCGAATAATTTAAGAATACTACGATATATTTAATAATCTAGGCGGGTTCACACGTGCGCACGCGCACAAACTGCAGCCAATGCGTCTCGAATGGCTGCAGAAGTGGAGAGTGGACGCGTCTTGTTTTACGCGCACACGTATATATGAATCGGTTCCTTCTAGGCAAGCGTGCTCCATCGTAGACCGCATCATTGCTTACCATCAGGCGAGATGGCGGTCAAACGCAAGCCTATAACAGAATAATAAAAAAAGTATTCCTGAAATGCACGCGACTCGCACTGTTCGTGTGTGCTCTCTAACTACTCGCAAACATGACCAAAGGTGTCCTCACCGTGTTCCTAAGATGCACGCGAACCACACAGTTCGTGCGTAGGCGCAGGGAGCATGAACTTACTAAAATTACAGATTAAATATAAAAACATTAATAAAGAATTGTTATTGTGCTCGTTTGTTTACTTAAAAAATGTAATTCAGGGGTCGTTGAAAGTTTATTTTTAAATGACTTGTTTAGAGTGGTAGTCCAAATTCGTGTCGATAACTTCTGACAATGGTATCTTCGACCTGTCACCTCTAAGATAATCCTTGGACAAATTGACATTATTAAACTGCGATCTTATGAATAAACAATTATATCAATGTTATTCATGAATGAGACAGTTCACTGTTCATGTCTTATCGCAACGTTTACAATATACAAGGTTATTTTGAAATTATCAAAAAGTTCTCGCGGTTGTATATAGAACCTAACAACTACTTCTATGGGCCTAAATTATAAAGGATACATCTGTCACTTAACTTGGGCTCAATCCAAAAATGTAGTGCGCAATACTAAGCAATGACTTAATTTTGCGTAAAAATTCTTGTTTACAATTAAATCCATTGTAATTATCACGAGGCGTTCACGTTATTGTAACCATACGCCAAGCCTGGTCAGAGGCCTTGAGGCGGCGTCAAAACTAGCATCGGAGCAAGCCATTCGGCCTATGACTCTACTTAAGTTATTCCAATAGTGGCTGTTGTACTATTATCAAAAAATAGCTAAACAAAAACGGAACCTCTTTCCTCAGGCGAGAAATTCACCGCTTTCTGGGAAAACGTGAACCTTCAAGACGATGCAAACAAGACATTCACGTTCGCCGTGACCCTCTACAAGAGCGGAGATATTGTGTTCGCATACAAACACGTACCGATAGACGTGCAGCAGATCAACGACACGCAGCATCCCGTCAAAGTGGGCATCAGCGATGCTTATCTCAACGACAACATCATCTTCTGTGAGTACTGCATTTGCTATTCGTATACTTTATATTATAATACTAGCTGACTCGACAGACATTGTCCTGTCAAAAGCCATTGCGTCAATTCTATGTCAAATGTCAAAAGTTACATTGAAAAAGTTTACATTGTCCAAAGCGCTATGTGGTTTAAGTATTTTTAAATTTTCTAATTTTTCATGTTTTTTTACTATAAATTGAGATGTGAGCTATCCTATCTCCTAAGTTAGATCGAACTGCACATGGTGTGCGAATTTTATTATAATCGGTTAAGTGGTTTAGGAGTCCATTGAGGACAAACATTGTGACACGAGATTTATATATATTAAGATAAGATTATAATTATATGAGGTGTACATCTACGATCTATTTATTTCGACTACCACTTACCGCTACAGCCTCTATTGTAAAACACATTACACATACACCTATTAAAACACGTGTTTCATGTTTTTACAAAAATCACCCTTTCAGGGGGTGAAAAGAGATATGAGATTCGTCTTGGTATAGATCAAATCGCTTAACGAATTGGGTTGAATTTTGGCACACAGATAGTTATAAAGACGTAGGCATCCGCTAAAAACGGAATTTTGAAAATTCGGGGTTGAATTTTGATAATGGCGTTAAAATGGGTTCATTTGTAAAACAAAATCAGACCTGATAGATGTAGCAGGATTGCACCTATTATGCAAACACGCTGTATTAAATACGTGTTTCGTGTATTATTTTCCAAATACAACCCCTTTAGTGGGTCAATAGCTGTTCATACTTGGTCCCAGTGCAATTCATCCTTTCCGTGTATTATATCCTCTTTCTTCATGTTAATAGAATCTATAATTGTTTGTCTCAGATGTGCGCCGCAAAACGATCTACGAGTACCACCGTGTCACGTTCCGTAACTACGTGATCACTAACAGCACGATTCTGTGGCTGACCGCGCTGCCGACCTGCCTGCAATACGACACCTGCGAGTCCTGCCTCAACCACGACACCGGATTCAATGTCAGTAACACTCTTTTTGAACTTAACATCTTAACGCAGGCGATAGGCTTGCAGTTGGAAAGGTAAATCAAGGGGCAACGAGTGCAATTGCGGACGAGCTACCACCGGAACTCGTAAGTTAGAAGTAACTGGCACTGGAGTGGCGGCAATACCAATTTTCTGTCTGAGAGATCGCCCAAAAAATTCACGTGACTATGAGCCGAAGCTGCTTTAAGTCTCCAGGCCCACGAAATGTGCAGAAATATGCATCTCGGGCTTGGATGACTCAGTCTGTAGGGAAGAGCTGGTAAGAGTAGTTGCCTAGTGCGAGGATTGCTATAGTGGATTGGTAAGTGTTGGAGAAATCCGCTAAGGCTCTTAGGCGCTGGTTCCGCCGGTACTGGGTACACTGCTCAGTTCCAGCTGCGAAGATGCTGCCCGAAGGCCCAGTGTCCTTCTTAAGTCGATCGCAGCGAAGACTTACCGCTGGGGTTGACCTGGAAACAAGGCGACCCAGTGTACCGCAAAGACCTACTGGCCGTTTTGCGCAGCGAGCAAAAAGCCTGCGGAGTACAGCAAGCAACCCAAACCGAGAAACGTGTGCAGTGGTTGAAGGAGGTTGGGATAGTCTCCGAATTTCCGTATTTCATCCCTTTCCGGCATAACTGGGGGGGTGCCATGGACGATACGGTGACCATCATCTTCTCAGTTGGCGCTCCGTTTCTCCCTGTAGTAGCGAGAGGCAGAGGGTTGTGGGGAACAGTTGTACATGACCATGACGTTTGCCCTTCTTAGGCGACCGCAGCGGGTGATGGGCATCGAGATAGTACGGGGATATCGCACTGTATTTTGTGAGGCGGCCATCCTATTGCTGGGTTACCTTCCTAGGATCTGGAGGCGGAAATACATGCAAACGTGTATGCATGGAGCACAGAACTTCGCCGCCGCGGACAAGGTCCAACTCCATGGGAGGTTGAAGTGTGGAAATTCCATGTTTGGCTGTCTATATTGGATGAGTGGAAGCAGCATTTAGTCCAGCCCAAGGCTAAAAGCTGGACTATCGAGGCTGTTCTGTCCGTCGTCGAGGACTGACTGTACAGGGCACACGGATCGCTTGCCTTCTGGCTTGCTTTCCAGACATGAATGCATTGGATGCAGTGATCTAAAAATACAAACATTAAATGCGCGAACGTAGCGAGCGCAAAGATTTAGAGATGTTTTTGATACATTCAGGTCAAACTATTACGTGACGGACTGTGTACGACGGAAATGAAATATTAAGAGTACTTGAGCGAAGCAAGTCTGTGCATTTTAAGATAAGAGGCCTTTGCTCTTGTTTCCATCCTTTTTCCCTAGCCTGCTTGGTTCGCTTTCTACTTCTTTAATATCCTTTGAGTCTGATTCACAATTTAAACATTTTATAATATTGCAGTGTACTTGGTGCCCCCAAATCCAGAAGTGCTCCAGCGGTACGGACAGGAACAAGCAAGACTGGAAACTGAGAAGTAAGTTTTTAAAGCTTGTTATATGGTTATATAAAAATGGTTGCTAGCTCAACAATTAAGCATTCTTGTGTGTCAGTGTAACCAAAACATTATAACGAATACTCAACCATGTCTGATGTTTCAGAACCACATAAATTTTGTTTCTATAAACGGATTGCTTGTTTTTTTACATTTCAGTTAGGAGACGAGCAAAGCGCTTGCTTGACGAGTAGAACAATGGGAACAGCCCCTAGCCAAGTTGCATTTCCATAATAGAAACGCAATAGAAAAGTAGGAAAATGTATGGGAATGACATTTATATAATCTATATAAAGATTCTATATTCTATGACAGAAATGTCTTTAGCCAGAAATGTCAGCTGTCTATAGCGTTTTGATTATGAAATTGCAAGTCGGCTAGGGGGCTGTGTCGTTGTAAATAGGTAGCTCTAAAGTGTAACACTTATTTCCAGACTGCGACAAGACAACAGTCCGCGAAGCTACGGCGTGCGCCGCACCAGGCGCCGCGGCTCCGCGCGACGACGCTCCAGGCAATAAAACCATTTACAACACGGACACGCCAATCCCGCCAAACCACAACACCACCATCGACGCCAGTAAACATGCATACACATATACCTAACACTGAATCTACTAAAAGCTACAAATTTGTTATATAAAAACTAATCGAAACTAAAAAAACTACTAAAAGCTACAATTTTGTTATCTAAAAACTAATCGAAACTAAAAAAACTACTAAAAGCTACAATTTTGTTAAGTATGTAAAAAATAGTCGAAACTAGAAAGTACGAAAATCTAAATTTTGTGATAACACGTTTTATTGAGCCGGATAACGAAAGGTTAATACGTTAGCTTTCATACTGAAGGTATTAAAACCCACACAGAGACCTCCCCTTCCCTTCCTTATCGGGTATTAACGGAAACTGCATTTGTTTATATTTATCGACTTACTACTTATTTTCTTGAGTCTCTGTACTTATTACTTAATTTATTGAGTCTTTGAACTATTAACATACTACTTATTGACTTGAGTCTCTGTACTATTAACTTACTACTTATTGACTTGAGTCTTTATACTTACTTTCTGTCTATCCCGCAGTTCCCGACAACACAGCAACCCCCCGCAAGGCAGCAGCTAGTGTGGTCGGCAAACCGCAAGCCGTGGAACAGCAGCCGCAGTCCGCGGTCGGAGGTGTGGTGGTCGCTTTCCTGGCTCTGACGCTCGTCTGCGGTGCCGCTTGCTGGGTACTCTACGCTTTCAAGAACCCGCACACTCGCAGCGGACAGATTCTCATCAAGGTTAGTTTAAAAAAAACTCAATAATAGGTTTGCGTTTGACCGCCATCTTGCCTGATGGTACGCGACGATGTGATCGAAGATGAAGCACGCCGATTTAGAAGATACCTATTATTCACTCTGACCTTGAAAATCCTAGATTATATCTCTCAGGGAACAAGGAAGCGGGAAGTCTGTTCCACTCCCGAATTGCACAGATTAGAAAACGTGGACTCGAACCCCGTTTTGTACGTATCTAGGGGAAATCGACAGTGTAGGGGTGGTAATAGGGCGTATTTGTTGTTGTCTTTATTACACCTTTTTAAAGATAGACAATGTCTTGTTACAGTATCGGCCTTCTCAATGGAGCTGGCGTCGTGGCGAGGCGCGCTACACCGCCGCCACCATCCACATGTAACGTGGCACGTGCAACACGCCACGCGACGCCACGTGCGACACGCCACGCGATGTCACACGTGACACATGTGTGGGGAACATGCACAACACAGATTGCCGCGTATAATCATACTTTTACTCATATACTAACTCGATTCTTTCATAAAGCCGCTTAAATTATTTACTAAACTTAGATTGTATAGGAAGTGATTTAATATTTGCTCACTAATTGTTAGAGTTTTAATTCGAATATCTTCTAAACTGGATGTTGAGCCTAGCACTAATTTCTAAATTCAAAAAGTGAATGCGTCGTGATTTGACTAACTACGAGACTACACTTATCGCGAACATTCAACGAAACCCGATAATGTGGCCGTAGCATAAATTATTGCCTATCGCCTTCAAGACAGCCACAAAGGTAAGTAAAGTTTCCAAGGCGTAGAAAAAAGCTTTCATGGATGACATGAAAATCTTTTCTGAGTTTAGTAGTTAGAGAATCTCCTAACTGATATTTATTATAATATATAATAATCGTTGAAAGCAACTAGAATTCCAGCTATAGTCCATTGGTCTTAATATGAACACTGGTAGCTCATGGTAATGTATTATCTAAAATAATATGAAGGACAATCTTGTTACTTGCAATAATAGTTTTTTAAAAAGACACGAAAAAGACCATGTAGAAAACGAAAATGAAATAAATGGTTTTCATCGGATAGCAATCTGATAATAAAAGTTTGTATATGGTATAACGTAGTATAATAGTATAGAATAACGGTATAAATCTTTTCATATACTCATTTTTTACAATCTCGAACTTTCTCGTGTATGGTGCAACTAAATATTACAAATATAAATATATATATATGTTTATACGACACTCGGACTGATATTTACAAATCTTATTAAAACCCATATTCTCAAGTCGATCCTTATATGTATTCTATATAATGGAACAGCTTTCCTTGCTGCCTACTATAGTTAATTAATAAAGCATAAATTAATTTTAGGATAAGTGATTGTACGCCGACAATCTGTGTTTAGGATTAGTTAATGTAATACAAAATATACAAAAGTTGTGTAAAAAGTGCCTTTTGAGTTCCGTAAGTATTTTAATTGGCTAATCCGTCCTATATTGAGTGTAAAAATTAATTAATTGATAATCTAACGAAGCAATTGATATTAAAATGTTACTTAATCTATACGCAGCGTTGATTTATTGGTTAATGATATTGGAATTGTTATTAAATAATAATCGGAACTGATGTTGGTGCCAGCTGGCAAAATATATTTTAAGAAAATATAATATCAATAAAACAAATTAATTGTACCCGAAGATTGAATCTCTGATGAAATTAGACTTCAGAAATGTAGTGTAAACAACGTTATGTATTTTATGTAACCATAACACTATCTGTGGGAAATGTAAAAGTATCTCTATCAGATATCAGTTGTTAAAAAATATGCCATTCTAAACTAAAGATGTACCTAAACTAATAATCTTTTAAAAGCTTGAGAGTTAGCGCCTAACCCAACGTTTTAACTTACTTGAAAGATGCCCTTTTATTTATTTAATTTTAAGAGCAACAGTAAACTGAAATCAACTTTTACAACTTTTTTCTTAGAAATCTTTTATTTAAAAAAATATATATCATCAAGTATAACGTGTTCATATGTTAAACTAGTAGAAACAAAATAAAATAATGATTATTTTTTAAATTTACGAAGGTCAAGTTGTGAAAACGTTAAGGCGGCGCCGGCGCACGCGCATATACAGTGCGGTTCGCATGTATTTTAGGACCAAATATCTCGTAAAATGTGACGAGTCCATTAGCCATTTGAGACGCGTACGTGTCTTTAGACGCTGAGTTACTTAACAGATTTACATTGCTGCGTGCAATCCAGCATCACTGAGCCACTAACGAGAATCTCATACTAGACTATTGTTCAATTGTTTCTATGCAATACTTCCGATCTGTTTTCCTTGACAAATTACGTAAGTTTTGCTGCATTAGCATTACTGAAAAATACCTTACGCCCTTATATTTTGTGAAAGTGTTATTCGTTTGAAAGCGCTTAGCAAATGCCTTTTAGACTCATTGCTCATAGTTAAAAATCTGGCTCAGTGCATCAGTATTGGTTACTCTTTGGAATTAATTACCATGAAATGGTTAGTTTTAGAGGTAATTTGTGTAACAATCAATTGTATCAAATGAAACATTTCTTACGGAACTCATAAACGAATTTGAGTGTACAAAGTGCACCCGACTATTTTATTTTGATTATTTTATTATGGCACGACACACACACTGTGGAGACGCGGTAAGGGTGACTTGTCCTTATATAACTCAGTTGTAAAATAAAAAAGCCCTCTAAACCGTCGATGGCTAACGCTGACAACGGTGGCAGCTTCAAAGAGGCCGGAGAGTGGGACTATGGCTAGTTCAACAGCTTCATTATAATATATATTTGTATTGTACTTTATATTGCTATACACTTTCCTGTCTGCGTATCTTCCACAATGTGCCGCCGGCCTATGTTATTTTTTTTTTCTCAATTTAGTTTAGTTTTAAATATAAAAATATTAGTGATATTATGTGTAAAAATATATATCTTTTATCTTTAAAGTTATATTGTAATCCAGAGATATTTTTAAGAAGTTTCTATTTACTCAACGAATTTTGTAAACAGATTTACCAAAGACCTTCAAATATCAATTTATAATTTTGAAGATTCAAGTCGTCAAAAAGTATCTCTGCATTTTCTCTTTTATACTGGTATGGAAATTTAGACATCTACTCAAGCACTGGTGTTAATATTTGGATTAATAATGTTAAGGGACCATTGTGAAGTCTTGAATAAATAGTGCCGTTAAAATACTTTGTTTTATTTACTTCCCGAATCCACACTTACCCTTTTGTTTCGACAGGAATGTAGGTAAATGACAAAGTGGCTCCTAAGTACTTTTTCGAATAGGTTTTCTTTTGTCCTTTTAGTAATAGAATAGGTAGTGTGAACAAAATATTGTCTGTTCTTGAGTTAGGCACTTTCTTTTTGGTCGAATATTTTGGTCTATCTACCTAAAAATACGACGAAAAAGAACAATGTCGTTATGTGGCCCTAGATTATTCCCCTAGCACCAATAGCCTCGCTGATTACATAATCAATAGCACGTAACCCATTCAATTGAATTAAAAAAGAAGGTATACACAGCCAATTGTTTCCTACGACGCAAATGGTTTTCTTTGTCAGTAATGTCTTGAGTTCAAATGGATCGGGGCGCGATTCTCTCGGTTCTAATTTTCTTGCATTGCAAGCAAGAATTCGTAAATACAAAACTAATCTGCGACGGAATTTACAGACCGCTCGAGGTGGGAAAATGGAAGAACTCTTTGAAGCATCTGGATTCTGGCGTAGTAGAGAACAAACCTGTCACCATGAGCGAAGGTCAGGTATACGTATATGAGAACGATTTCCCGGGGTACACAATAAAATACATCCACGTGGACAACCTGGCTATAAGGACGTGCGGTGCGAGCGCGGAGATCAAGTCGGGGGGCGTGGGCCAGTCGACGGTCCTCGTCGTCATCCACGCCAAGCCCAACAATGAGATCAGAGCGGTAGTCGACATCTGGGGCGTGAAGGCCTATGAGAAACCCAGCCCAAAACTGCGGCCCATCAACATTGAGAAAAACGTGAAATCTCTATACGTGCTCAAAGGCTTTCGAACGGTGAATCACAACATAAATTATTAGATATCAAACTTTTTATAAATCGTGCTTGTCTTTACCACGGAGTTTCTTTACATGACCTTTATACCTACTTAGTAACGAGCACTTTTAAGCAAATCTCGAAATGTGATAATAGGAAACCACTATAACTGTTTAAATTACTTTATTTAATAAAGGTACACAAATGTTATTATAGACACCGTTACATAATGTCTTATTCTAAATATGACTTCAGCTTACATCTATGAATAACAAAAACATTTATATAATCATTATAATCTACGAAAATGGTGTTAGATTGAGATTGTTGACTAGATTTTCTGCAATTTTTCGCTTTCTAAAAAGTTACGTTAGTATTTAATTAAAAATTAATAATCAATTCAACGTTGCAGACAAAGAATGATGTGTTAATCAAAGGATTAGCATATCATTCTACACTTCTGACGAGGATATCCTCTAAATGTTAGTCCCCCGCAGGTTTGTCGCGGGGAGTACCGGTGCCAGAAATATGACTTGTACAATCAATCTACTGATTTTTATGCGCGGTGTCCGCTAATTATCGATTTTTCAACCATTACACATAAAAGGATGGAGTATGTTAATGAGAATCACATTGTTTAATATTTCCATGAATACATTGTGTTTAGTGCTCTTATTTCGTAGTATGATTTAAACCTATTTTTATAACATTTGAAATTTTACACCATTAATATTTTAAACGCTGGCAAATGTTGAAAATTTGATTATTATATCGTGATTAAACTGCTAATATTAGATTGTATTACATGAGGAGCCTGAAATACGGCGGATACATTGATTATACTTTATACTACGAGAATGCACACTTGAGTAATGTAAGGTAATCTGCCATTCACAATAAACGACTTTGCTCTGGCTACTGGCGCTAATTGGCCATTAAATACATATAAACTTAATCTACTTAGGGTAAAAATAGAATGTTCTATAAACAATTTGGAGTTGTAATATTTTAGCGCAACAGTAGTACAGTTTTGTTGGGTTATTTATGCTATTAGACAATAACACAATACCAAATTGATTTAAACACTACATATTCAGAAATTTGATCTGCAGTACGTAACGTCGAAGAGTCCCGTAAAATAAAATCTTTAAAGACCTACGTTAGAACTAAATTAATACTTAGAGCATAGTATGGTGAAATCATTATTATCTAAAAATAAACTTAAAATGTAACTATGACAAGCGAAACGGTTAAACATCATACAATTTGCAAATTACGAATATTCCGCATCATTTTAATGATGCCTAAATAATCACGATATCACAATAATGTTAAAGATTCCGCGCACTGCGCTGTCTAAATATTTGCCCTCACATTAGCAATCCGTGTTTAAATTTAAAAAATCTAACTTTGATATTTTTAGGGTTCTGTACCAAAATGGCAAAAACGAACCCTTATGGTAAGACTTCGGTCTACATCTATCAGTCCGTCAGTCAGTCTGTTTGTCACAGCTGATTATCTCAGGAATCACAAAAGCTGGCGCTTTTAAATTTGGAACGGAGCTAGAATTTAGCTAGAAAAGCTCTTCGACAAGAAGAACTGCAAATACGGTAAACAAGTTACCATAAAACTGTTAACCTACGATTATATTGACACAACACCAGCAAAAATTGAATAACTTGATATAAGATATTGGGCAAATATTATGACGTCTACTCTACCGCCCTGTGGTAAATCGTACCTATAGTACCTACGTTCTAATGATGCATATTTTTTGGTATAAATGATGGTCGCGTGGTCCCAGCCGGGCTGCGATCGGCCATCGGCCAGTCTGTCGGCTATTAGTCGATGTTGTGGAACTTTAGAATGGCGCGTCCTTTGATCTCAGAGTTGCAAAGCTTCCTCACCACCTCCTGAGCCTCTTCCGCTGGGTACACAGAGTGGGGAGGCGGCTCGATCTAAAAAACATTTAAAAAAAATTAGAGTTATTTAGAACATATGTGAACGGCCATTTTGTACCGGCGGCCATCTTAGATTTGGGAATTTTCAATGTATGCTGAATTCTACTTGTCGAGCGCTTTCATTTGATCATAAAAGCGAAGCAAGATATCATCTTCATCCATGTCATGTTATATGTAAATGCGAAAATGAGTCTGTTTGTTTTATAATCCTTTCCACCAAAGTCATCAAAGCGAGCAAAATCCCAGGTACCTAATATCATAAACGCAGAAAGTGAGTTTGTTTTACTTGCACCCTAACTACTTAACCGATATAACAGCTGAGTGTAGCTAGTTGGTTTGAGGAAAACCAGCGCCCAGTTGATTGGTTTACAAGCCAATCATTTATAAACTGCGCCTACCGCATACTACCTATTTACCTACCGCGCATTTGGAACCGGTTGTTTTTATCGCGGTTTTCATTTTTTTTTACTTTTCTTTGATAAAGGATACTACTCTAAAAACTTCTTCATACGTTTTAAAAAATATTGAAATAGAAGATAGAAAACAATATCGTTGCTATCGATAGAGTAACTATACAATGAGGACAAAAATCTGTTGACGGTGCACGTGTTGGCAGTTGTTATCAAAACACTTCAATATTCATTGAACATAGTGATGCACGCTTGTATATCGATTTTCATTCAATTGACGTCATAGCCCGTGAAAGGCAATATTGCAACAAACAGATCTGCTCGTATCGGACAGCAATCATTCACGTTATCATGTTGTGCCATTATCAGCCAACAACAGGACCTCCGGCAGGGTTACCTAGAACTATCTATTGATAGTTCTAGGTAACCCCTAAGGTCTTGACTATTGTCAAAGTAGATAATTAGGGTTCCGTACCAAAATGGTAAAAACGAACCGTTATTGTTTACTTAACTTCGGTGTCTGAATGTACGTCACGGCTGATTATTATTTGAAGAGAAATTCATAACATACAGATCGCGTTGGTTTTCTGTTTCTTTTGTCTGGTAACGTATTTTATTTTAATATTTATTTATTTTATCAAGTTTGGGCATCTTATGGCTAGGTATATCATAGTATACATAATTACATTTATTTCTAAAGGCACGGCTCTATACGTGCGCTCAAATTCCAAAAATGCACGCGAAGCGCACTGTTTGTGCACGTGCGCAGTGTGGACCCGCCTTAAGTACTGTAAACGTTACAACTATGCCCTAGATTTGAAATTCAATTGGCACTGGCAGCAAAAAAAATAAACGTGATAAAAATCGTAATATTGATGCCATTGGCCTAATAAAACACTGTTTACGAATAAAACTGTATGTGTGTCGACAGTTGGAACGCATGTTACCTACATCCACAAAATGCTCTACCCACGCCTTATATTTTACGTTTGCTTTTCTTATAGAAGGTTATTCATCTCAATAGGCTTAATTACTGCAATCAACCACTGCAAAGTTCAGTCTATGTATCTCTATTATTGAGAATTGACTTTTGGCCTGTGATGTCCTCGCAACTGATGAGGCTGCCCGAGCAAAGTGTTGCTGATTGTTATCAATCACGTGCAATTTCTTTGGAGCCAGACGCTAGACAATAGGTATTGTGATGTCTGAACTGACAAAGCATATAAACGCTTGCAATACAGATACATGCAGATGTAGGTATGTTGTTAGACTGACCTGTCCGTTGGCCACTAGAAGGACCAGCTCCTTGAGTTGCTCTATGGACCCGTTCGGCACGACCGCTATCTTAACGCCCATTTCATCAGCCTTCTTTGCGAACTTGGGCACGAGTTTCTCGCCCACGTCTTCTGTCACCATCACCACTCCATGCTAACGAGAGATAATATGAACGTCATTATACTTTGTTTACTAGATAATAGTACAGTTTAATTTGCAACAAATATTGGACTAGTAGAAACTCACGGTAGCAAGACACTGCATGGACCGATGCAGCGAGCGTGAAGTGGTGCCGAAGTTGAGGACGAGGTCCACCGGGCCGCCGCACGCGTCCATTGTGCGCTCGATCAGCTGCTTCTCGTACAGATCTTCGGACCACTGGAGTACGTTGATGCTAAATCAAAAAAGTTAGCCTTGAAATGATTCTCTTTAAGCACTACAATGTCATTGAAAACTATACTAATTACAAGTTAATTTGAGACTTACGCGTATTCTTCGCAGCTCTTCGCCAGCATGAACCCGTCGTCCTTGAACGTCGCTACGCTTATGCTGATCCTGTCTTTGAATTCGTTCTTAAAGCTTCGCGCCGCTAACCTTAGCGCCCAGAGTGCCAAGCCGCCCGTACCGACGATCAATACTGTCGCGTGCTCTTTCTTGTTCGGGCCTTCGAGAACGTTCTGTAAGATACCGACGCCCGAATAGACCGCGTTCATAGCTAGGAGAGCACCGGTGGGGAGCATCGCCGCCACGCTCAGCGGCAGATCGTCCGGGACCTGGACGAGGCACTTGAAGTCGGGCACTACCACGTAGTCGGCATACCCGTGCGGCACTCCCTCGTATGGATAGAGAACGATTCGGGAGCCTTCGTGGATGTTGTCGAACCTCTCGGCCTGCTTGCCGATCGCATCGACGATGCCCGCGATCTCGTATCCGGGGAAGAGGGCGCCGTCGCGCAGGCCGATATGCGCGAGCGAGGGTGGCTGCATGCCGAAGCTCTCTACCTCCCCGGAGAAGCTGCCGATGGATGAGATCGAGGAAGTGCTGCAGACGGAGGCGGAGCGCATGCGCGAGCTGGCGCGGTAGCACGCGCCCGCGTACACCACGCGGATGCGCGCGCCGTACAGCGGCACCTCGGGCACGGGCACGTCGAAGCAAAACACGCACTCCTTGAGCGCCGGCCCGGGCGACTCTATCGACACTTGCCTGCAAAGCTTGCTCATCTTGATCGGTTATCTGCGAACAAAGACTTATCTTCTAGTTATCTTCTACTGTCAGTTCGTGAAGTGAAAGCAGTTGACCGAATTTAGATACACTAAAGATGGGACAGCGCTTATACTATGCGTCCCCCCACCACCAACCCACCAATACATAACCGACAAGAGCCGAGAGAATAAAGACCCTGCTGTTGTCTACAAGCAAATAAATCACACCGATAACTTCAAGACTTCATAAATAGACTCGGTCTAAAATTAAAGTACAAACAAGTCTCTCTTGACGGAACTATCTCTATAAGAACACTTCTAAATCAAAAAGAAACAAACAACGATAAAATCATTAACAATTAGGTGATAATTACGTTATTATCACTGACTACATAACAGAAGCTAATTACAGATCAAATAGGGAGCTATTTGGTAAACGAAAGTAGACCTTGAATGATATTGGGCAGTCTAATAAGAAAACTAATCAGATATCTAGTATTTCATTAAAACTTTTCATATCGTCGATGTATCGTAGAAAGGACGACTCTGACAATGACAAAACTTTTCAGGAGAGCAGTATTTTATGAAAAGTTGAAGGACTTTGGAGACTACGAACAAGACAAGACGAGATAAAGTTATTCAGGTTACACGAAGTCGCAAAAAATCAGGCAGGTAAATACCCGCCTGATAAATATTTAGTATGCTAAGGTACATATGTATTTGCCCTTGAACCACCGACGTAAAAACAGGAGTGTGAATGTGTGTATCTGTGTTTCTCTCTGTGGTATCATAACTCTCAAGCTGCTCAACCACTTTTATATTTCTTTTTTTTTTTGGTTAAAAGTTGTCAAATTTTTAAATCGTTTTACGGTTTATAAACTATGGTTTCAAGAAAATCGGTTTAGTTCTTTGAAGACCATCAGTTTTTTTCTAAATAAGGGT
This sequence comes from Alcis repandata, assembly GCA_949125135.1. Taxonomy (NCBI): domain Eukaryota; kingdom Metazoa; phylum Arthropoda; class Insecta; order Lepidoptera; family Geometridae; genus Alcis; species Alcis repandata. Next base: position 7,999,802 of record OX421221.1, on the reverse strand, counting down.
TTTAAAAATTTCAAATGTCACGTTATTTATTTTAATCTCATTGGACGTCTAGCACAGGGCTCGACCGCGAATTAGGCGAGTTGAGCCCGCTTAACTCGCAACGATAGTTTTCATAGTTGAGACTCGACCGCGAAAGAGGCTAGGGCTCTTTAATGGCCTCGCTCATTTTGCGGTTGAGCACCGGCTTTAATGATTTTATCAATGTTCTTAATTTAAAACTCATTGTCAACTTGCTGTGATTTTGATTCTGCCCGAAGATTTCTTGAGTCATACTACCAAGGACCCTTTAAAACCAGTTGTTTAGCTGACTTATGTTATTGTCAATTCACTGATGTTATTCGTCGACTTAACGCGTAAAAAAATATGTACTCAATAACATCATACTGATACTTTATATGTGAGACCATTTACCATATTAGTTTGACTTAGATCATTATGAATATGTATAAGGCTCTGATAAACAATTTGTTGCCGTACCATAATACACAGGTTACATTTTGTCAATGTTATTCTACTGTATGGATGATTTTATGATGCTGTTTCCACTTTTATAAATCATTTATGCTGTTAACAATCTCTTATTATTCTATGATATGGGGTGATAGGTACCTCGCAGGTGTCTTGTAAGGAGTGCTTGGTACGTTTCCACCTTGCCGGTGGTCACCCGAGCCAACCCTTGGCGATGCCAACCCGATGCGAGGCTTTGAACCACTGGCACAACTTATCCAATGGTGTGGATTTTAAAATTGATGATGAGCAGTCAAGCTGTTGCTGTTGAAAGACCAATATATTACTCTATTCTTACTAATATCTGTGAATTGTTTGTCTTTTTAACACACATGAAAAATAACATTTCAGCTGGAGTTCTTTATTTTGGCTGTTTTCGTTGATTCATGTCATACCGTACAAAAGGGATAACTGTGAAAATGTGGGTTTTGTTATGACAGATATATCCCTTCTTGGGTGTGCTGGAAGAGATCGCTATACACAATAAGGTTGTCAAATAAAAAAAAATGTTAGTAATTTCTGGGCTGCAAGTCCGAAAACCCCATTCCAGGATACAAAAGAGATGTAAAGGGTCTTTCTTACAAAGAGAGTCATGTCATCACATGAGATTTCTAATATAAGACATAATGAAGAAGTATACAATATATTTTCCGAATGTTTAAAAACTTAACAATTTATTTAAGAAGAAACAATTAAAAAAAATAGTTAGAACTAAGCAGGCCAAAATTTATCTTACCTGCAAGTCTAGGTAAATGACCGGGACAAAGAAATATTGCTTGACCCCGAAAATCACTTACCAATTTATCTACTTCTTATTTACCACTATCTGCCATTTTTTAAATGAAAATTACAAAGCAACGAGCGCCCACATCAATACTAAAGTCCACTTTGAATTTCTATGGTTCTAAAAATAGTGTGCGACTGAGAGGGCCGTGATAACACATAAACCAACTCGTGTTTTCAACTTCGGCGTAAACAAGGGCAAGACGCGACGATAAACGGCGCAGACGCAGCCCAGGATCACACCTCCCGCGAATGATGAGCACTATACGTACGAGGCGCACGGTCACATCTAACGAATTATATAAACACAACATCAATATGACCTTTCCTTACGACGAAGGTCAAATACGAAAGGAACAAAGAAGCCAAAGGACCACCTTAGAATAAGGGCATGGACAGGTTATGCTCTAAAATTAAGCTGGCAAGATTTTTAAAACCTAAAAGTAAGAATACAAAATCTTAAATAATATTTTTCTGCGACTGCACATTTCAACCAATTCCTGGATCGATATTAATTAGCGAACATGCGAATAGAAATGTATTCTCGTGTACTTATGCTATCTTACCTGTTCTATTATTTATTAGATTTCACAATACTCAAGCGATCGCTCTTTCGCGTTTTAATTTGAAAAATCACTTCTTTCTTTTTTTATTTATTTACAAGGACATAAAGCCAGGCATGACGTCAATGACGTTTTCATGGTTACGTTCCGTTTCACTTTGTTTTGTTAAGGAAACTACAAAACAAAGGAGACATAATTATTTTTGTGGCAAAAAGAAAAATTAAGCAAACTAATTAAACAGGAACTAGGACAATTCTGTAAAAACTGGGGATGAGTAAGGGGTAGTCCTATAATCACGTGAGGTTTTAGCAACTTTTCCCTCCCCTCCCCTCGTGGTAATACAAGATAATTTATGATTATAAATTCGCCTCCCGCAACAATAACATAGTTTTTTTCTTACGTCGGGTTTTTTTCTAAGGAACCCTAGAAAGGGATCATTAAATAGACTTAGTCGTTTGTTTGCGTACATCGAGTTTTTATAACGTGTTTATTTTATTTACTGCGAGTCCAGTCGCTCGTTATGAGCGCTTGTAACAAATTAATGTATTTATTTAGTGTAATGTCGTCCATGGGCAAGTGACAATCTGGTTATTCTGAACATTCGTACAGTTAACGAAAAATAGAAAAAAGCTTGGAAAGGTAATCTAAGTCATCATAGCAAGGAATTTATTTAAAAAATAAATTCTACGTAATATATTAATTCCTTGTGGTACTTAGAGTAGTTTTAAAGTTATGCGTGATCAGGAACGAGACATCACAAACTGGTATAAAACAAATAAAATAATTAAAACTGGCAATATTCAAAATAATAATGAGTCTATGAGTATGTTTTGTATGTTGTATTATTAGTATGTTGTTAGGTACTCAAATTTTTGAATTACATGTGATTGAGATTAAAAAAAATAAATATTTTGTAGTATTCAACCAGTATGTAGATGCGTTTCTAAATGTTTTTTTTCATGCTTTCGTACTGGAATCATTTTTTACACTGGCAGCCCAAATCGGCGTGGGTTTTGGTGATGGTGAGTGTTGTTAATAAAGCGTGGGTTGGCTGTTAAATTGTTCTGTAAAATATCTCATGGAAAAGGCAGTGAAAACCACACAATATATGAAATAACAGCATGGGTAAGTGTAATATTGGTAAAAATCACTTCGACGCATCGCGTCACAGCTTTTTACTTTATTGATTATGCACTTCTCCGAGGTGGTCTTGTCTGTTGAGGAGGGGGTACTGAATTTTTCAGATTCATATTGTACCAAAGCTAGTGAAAATATAAACTTTAAAGTGTAGAAGCAAGCTATGTGCTATGCAGCGGATATGTTATGAATAAGCAGAAGTTATTGTGTATAAAATAGCAGGCAGATGATTAGGTTTGTGAACAAGGACTATGCTATTGTTGTTGTGAATGATATGGTCATTACGTAGTTCGGCTGCGTCTTGTGGAAGTTTTGTGAATGTATTTAGGAATGATGTATTGGGTCCTTAAATATTAACAAGTTAACTAAAATGTACGTGAGTTCGTGTAATATACCGTTTTAGTAGTTACTGCATTATCATATTTTGTTAAAAACTAAAGATATTCCATAAGGAATTGGTTTTTTACCGCTCAGCTCAGTAGAATTTGAGCTACCTAAATATTGTATTTCATGTTTCTGTATTTTACTTGCCTATTACTAGTAAAGAGTGGGTTGAAGGCCTAGCATCATGATGAATAGTTAAATTGAACTAGGTATTTCACAGAGATAGTTAACTCATCTGTGATTATTTGACAGCTCTAATTTCGAGTCGAGCCATTGTTAAATATCTAACAAGTTTTAAAATCAAATAAGCTGTTCCTAATAGAAAAAAAATCTTATTAATGAAACTAACATAGTGGCCAGTTTCCATTGTCTTTTAGTTTGAATGAGGATTTTCATTATAAAACTTAATTTCATATGCAATGCTAAGACTTTAAAATCAAAATTATTAAAAAGAACCTGCAGGTTGATTTTGTTGAAGTTATTTTCTCAATATTAAAGTTGTTGTATTCGACTTTAGAATCTAGTCAATAATAGACCAGTGTTTTTGTACAAGAATGTATAGGTACTGATAGATAGACCTGAAACATCATTTAAAATTATTAAAAAAAATGTGTATATATGGATGTGTGTATCATACCATATCAAATATAAAGGCAGTTTAAGCTTTAATCACTAACATGTAACATGCTGAGTGATTGGGCTGGTGTCAAAGTTATTTAAACCACCTGAAAGCCTCTGACATGGCTTGGTGGTGTCCGCTTAATACACCAAGTGTCACCCAAACAAAATCCGTTTCTTTGTTACAGTTGTGTAACCCAAGCCCTCACACCAAAGGCGGACAACAACATTAACGTAAGTAGATTTTGGTTATTTTCTTTGCTAGTTAGTTCTTTAATTTAAAACTAGTCGCTGTTGTTCCACTTATTGAACAGTAACTGTTATTTTTTTCTGAGTAAAAACTAGGGTTAAGCCCGAGTCCAAGTTACTTCTCCAAATTACAACCAGATCTGATAAGCCAGGCAGCATGAAGAAGTAACAAACATACATATGCGCAGTCATAAACATATCCATGTATAATCATAATGTGACAACACCTAAATCCAAAGAATTAAGAACCTGAAATAAGAACAAACTTGAGATTACTACATAATTCACGAAAAAAGTATGCGAACTACAAAAAGATGCATCTACGGTTTTACTATTTCTTTTATTTGGATAGTTTTCAGAGGTGCCTTGAAACCCTTAATATTTATTCAATATTCGTCGCAACCAATGTGAGAGAATATCAAATTCAGCATATTTTACCTGAATCGGCTGTAATATAAGTAGGAAAGCAGATGCAGCGTGCATATACCAAGGTGTGCTAGCGTACACACGTTTCATATTACATGTGCTATAAGTGCACCTAAAGTTTTTTATGTGAAATAGATATTGATATGTTTGTTTTTATTTTATTGTATCAAAGTCGGGAATGTCACAGATAGGTATTTATAGTTTAAAATTTAAATGTATTGTAACATGTCTGGTTTTTTTATTTATAAAATGACTTTCTAGGACTGGAATTTTTTTCACAGGTTAATTAGTTAGAGATGTAAATGTACTCAATAGACTGCATAACACATATTTTATAATATGGCACTTCCAGTATCCTACTAATATTATAAATATAAAATTTTGGAATTTGAATTTTTGTTGCTCAATTACACAAAAATGGCTAAACAGACTTGGATGGAATTTGATATGAAGCTAGACGCATTTTAGAATCGAATCAGCTGTGTCATCAACACCTACTTTAAACCCCATTAAGGCAAACTCATACAAAACGTTTCCTGGATGTATCTCCAGTCAAAACACTGGCACCAACTGGATGTTGTTCTTTATTGGAAAAGAGAACGTCAGGACATAAGAAATTCAACATATAGGCTACTTTTAATCTTGAAAAATGTGAGTGGAACCACAGGGCATGTCTAGTTAGAAACAACAAGGTTACAGTTTTGATGCCAAGAGTGTTAGGTTGTTATCAACTCAACCTATAATCATCCTATGTTGGGATAGCAGGTCTACTGGGAAGGATGTATGCAAAGTTTATACAAAGTCGGTTAAAAAGCTTGTTACTCAGCATATCTTTAATCTTTTGTTATCAGGATGTCGCAACAATACAGCTTGCGGTGGAATAACCACCAACCTAACTTCATCTCAATGTTCACAACTTTGCTGAACACACAAACACTGGTGGATGTGACCCTCGCTGCCGAGGGAAAGCACCTGCAGGCCCACAAAGTGGTGCTGTCGGCTTGCAGCACATATTTTCAGGTATATTTTCCCATATGAATCCCATTAGTCTATAATAAGACGTCATCAGCTCATCATCATCATTATCATTCATCACTAATCATACCATCTTTGCCACTTGAGCAATTGTACCAGCAGCCCTGAGTCTCACTTTATTTTTTAAAACTGGGTTGGCTCGGGTAATCAACGGCAAGGGGAAATGCAATCTTTTATAATTTTTTTAAATCAAACACTACCCAATTCATAGTCACAGTTTTTGTTCATAACCAACAACAAATAAATAACAATTACGTGTCTTAAATGATAAATGCAAAAATTATTCATTCAATGCAATTAAGTACTAAATTGAAACAAATGTAAAAATTAATATACAATCCATAATTTACTATTAAAAGCCCCCCCCACACAAAATAGTAGCTCGCTATAAAAATAAGAACCACAAAAACCATATTTCTTAAGTATTTTAGTTACCTACTAGTTATTGCATTGGTATAATAATTTGTGTTTCCATTGCCAGGCGTTGTTTGTGGACAACCCGTCGCACCATCCCATCGTGATCCTCAAGGATGTGACATATGCAGACCTACGCACAATGGTCGACTTCATGTACTACGGAGAGGTCAATGTTACCGAGGAGCAGTTGCCGCAGGTAACACTCTTTCTTACTCGAGTTCATTCTGCACTGAGGTTCTTCTTGGATAGTTGTCATTTCTCCTAACAGAGTATTCAAACTCTAATATTAGTAGTGTCCGACCGAATGTTCGGTTTCGGTTTCGTTTTCGGTTGAGTTTCGGCAAAAACACGAGTTTCGGTTTAGTTTCGTTTTCGGAGGCAAACTTGCCGAAACTACGACCGAAACCGAATGTGCATTCGGGAGTTTTCGCACTGTGATCGGTCGTGTACGGCGCGTTAAATGAATTAAATAATGAATCCCATCAGGTCCAAATTCGTGATTCGCTTACTACCTCGTGTGTTCATAAGTTTTGAGACAAACTTTGTATTTAAAAAATTAAATAAAATATTACTTGCTGCTATTTATTTCTTTTTCCAATTTTGAATTTGGAATGTTAACTTTTGTTTTCTTTGATTTTCAAATTAATTTATTTCAATTTTCTCGTGATGATTTCGTTATTTAAGGCGGGAAAAAAATCAATTGAGATTTTCCGTGAGGTGAAAACTTCGTGTATTACACTATCAAACGTTACAAAGAGACAAGTTCTTTGCAACATCAAAAGTAGTGGTCGGCCACGCTCTGTGAGGACGCCTGCGAACATCAAAATCATCCGAGAGCGACTTCGCCGAAATCCATGTCGCACTCAGAAGGAACTCGCTCTGCAGACTAATATTTCGCGCGTTTCAGTCAACAGAATACTGAAATATGATCTTAAGGTAAAGGCGTATAGCCGTAGGAAAGTTCACTTTTTAAACGAACGTCTTCGTAAATTGCGACGCGAACGTTGTCCAATACTGCTTAGGAGGCACGATACTCTTCACCGACGAGAAAGTCTTTACTGTCGAAAAAAAGTTTAACCGACAAAACAATAAAGTGTATGCCAAAAGCAGCAAGGACGTCATAGCTTCAGCACGGAATGTCTCGCGTACGCATCATCCAGCTAGTGTGATGGTATGGTGGGGAGTTTCATATGAAGGTGTCACTCCGCTCCATTTCTGTCAACAAGGCGTCAAGGTGAAAGCCAAGAATTACCAAAGTGACATCTTAGAGCCTGTTGTGAAACCCTTGTCTCATACTTTATTTCACAACAAGGATTGGGTTTTCCAGCAATACTCAGCGCCATCCCATAAGGCAAAAAACCACCCAAGCTTGGTTGAGGGACAATGTGCCGGCCTTCATCGCGGCGAACGAATGGCCCTCCTCTAGCCCTGACCTCAACCCGCTGGATTATTCTTTATGGCTTGAATTAGAGCTCAGGGCCTGTCGAAAGTCCCACCCAAACTTGGAGTCACTGAAGCGAGCCCTTATCCGAGAAGCAAAGCGAATTCCGCTGGTAAAGATTCGTGCTGCCATTGATGACTGGCCAAATCGTCTAAGGGCCTGTATTAAAAATAAAGGTGGTCATGTTGAATCCCAATTATATTTCATTGTTGTTGTTGATTGTTGATTAACTTAATGGGTACTGAAAATTTTAGAAATATAAGTTAATTATTTAAAAGTTATACAACTTTTATTTCGTCTCAAAACTTATGCACACACGAGGTATGTTGATTATTAATAAATGAAAATGTCGAAGACTGCTTATCTATGTAATTTAAGAGAAAACAATAAATGTCTTTATTGTTTTGTTTTCAGTCATGATTATAATAAAGTTTTCTTTATTTTTCCCTCAAAATATGATTCTTGTAAGGAAGTTTCGGTTTCGGTTTCGGTTTCGGCCGAAACAGAGACCGTTGCCGAAATTCGTTTTCGGTTTCGGTTTCGGTCGTAAAACTAGTTTCGGTCGGACACTAAATATTAGAGTGAGGACCTGGTTAAAAAGGAGAGCTAATTTTATCATGTTGTTAGTGAGCAGGCTAGGCGGTTTATTGAATGGCTGCGACATAGGCACATGAGCGTAATTTTCATCCCAGCTTAAATTTTTTTTCATTATAATGACTTTTAGCATGTGGCCCCGGGGGCTCTTTTATGTAAACACCCTTGGCCTGTTTTTAAGATAAGTTGTTATTGACGGTAACAGCTGCAACATAAGTAGATATATAGGTGCGGTCTTATTCAAAGTGATCCCCTGGCCTCTTTACTGTTTAGTTCACAGTGAATACAAGGGGATCACCTTGAGTAAACTGAAAGTGTATATATGGGAAAGTGAATGTATACTCTATTCTACAGTTAATACACAACATTTATCATGTTATTATGGTGTACCAGGAAAAAACATATTCGAAGATCTGCCTTACCCAATCTAGACTACACTACTACTAGAGAATACAATGTAAAATTTAACAGGAGTAAAATATCCTTATACCAATCCGCATGAATTTTCCTGCAGGTGCTGGAAACAGCTAAACTGCTCAAAATCAAGGGTCTGACCGAGATGCCAGAGTCGACGTTGACGCGAGCGCAAGGCGCCGGCGGCGGCGGCGTCGGCGTCGGTGTCGGAGGTGGCGTCGGTGTCGGCGGAGGCGGCGGCGTCGGCGCAGCCGGCGGAGCCATCGCTAGCGGCGCCGACTTCGCTCCTCCCGCCGAGCCCACAGACGCGCAGCGAATGGCCACGCCTGCTACATCGCCTTCTAGTAAACGTAGAAGGTTAGATGGGTAAACTCTTTATTATTCACACCAGAAATTACAAACAAAAGAAAATAGCACTTGAAACTAGTGCAATAACTGGCACTTATCTCTAAGAGCGATCTTTTCCAAGGTTCTAAGCATAGAAATTACTTATGCTAGAGATTACTTTTAAATTTGTCAATATTTCATTTAATAACACTATGGCATCCTACCCACAGACGCAGAAAAAGTTCAACGGGCTCGACATCCCTGAATATGGTAGCAGAAGATGGCCGCGAAGACAACCAAGCTCTCGAGCTTGTGCGAGACGGGATCACGCTCAGCAGCGTGCCGCAGAGGCGTCGCGACTTCCACGACGAGCGCCACCAGGACACTTCGCAACAGGTATGTCCCAGGAAGCGGCAGACCGAGACAATGTTTAAACTGACAGGAGCTGCTTAGCTCACCGGTACTATATCCGCCTTATAAGCCAGAGGTCCCAGTTCGATTCCCAGCCGGACCAATGTTAAAATATCATAGGCCAGGGCCAGGCGTATCACTATATTGTAGCCAAATTACAAAAAATTAAGAAAGTGACACAAAAGTAATTCTGGGTACATGTAATGGCCGATTCTATAACTGGGCTTATCTACAAATCATAAAACTCAATTTGACTGTAATGTATACTACAAAACGTCTATTTATCAGCAACAAGTCATGAATATCTGAAGGGTTCTACCATAACCGACTGAAGTTGGAAGATAACTATGTGCGGAGACCAAGACTCGCACTGGGTTGTAGTTCTGCAGGAAGAAGACTTATGTTATTGTTGTCACATTTCTCTCCCTTTTTTGCCACAAAGGAAATATAGCAGTGTCACCAGGGAAATAAACAATTGTGCTAATAAATGCAATTTTACTATTACAGGCATCAGACAACCCGCACTTGAACATGGATCCGTTAGGAGTGGAGAACCCAGCCAGTATAGCTCAAGGTAAGTTTCATTTTGTTTATCTATGTTATGATTTTACATTTCTAATAGGGTTGTTGGCTAAATGTTGACCATAACGTCTAATCAAATTAGTTTGAAATGAAGTCAGCTCACATATGCCCTACAAATTCTATACTAATATTGATTTGCAGAAAAGGACAACCGTTGGTCCTCTCAATCTTCAACAAAACTTGGGAACAATAGCTCACTTTGTACCGCACTAAAATCTAGGTTATTCCTCATGTTTCTGCTGTTTTCTCCACCTGCCAAATACGCTGTAGAAGACTAAGACAAAATGTAGGAATGATATTTCTGTATTAGAATATAGAATCTATAAATATATTTCAAAAATGTAATTCCCTTAGCATAGTTTTCTAGTGTTTGCGATCATAGATTGCAACTTGAGTAATTGTATATCCTCTTGCTCCAACTGTCTCGTGCTTCACTTAAGTTCTCCCCCTGGTTAGAGCATGAGGAAGAATCAAAACAAACATTTAAAATCCGGTTCCCCCCATTGTTTAGAGCTCCTTAGGGTTATAAATTGAGCAGCGTAAATGTCAAAGGGCATGTCAAAATATTAGTTTTGACTTTAACACCTGTCACTTTGACATCCATCAGTTTGTCACTTGTCACATTTATACTGTAATATATACTACTCCAAACAATTAGGTGAGTGAATAAAAAAAAGAAAAACTCCGCGACTCATATTAACCAGTAAATGCTTTACCTAGACTGAGAACTAAGGTGAGAACGAGACAGTTGAGTCTTGAAGACATACAATTAGACTTCACTGAGGTTCACTCAGGTGCAGAACTCGGGTGATGCACAAGTGTTTCTTGTGCACCCTCAAATTTAAACTTTTGGTTATTTGTAGCATTGAAATTAACTGGTTTGATTTTTATTGTCTATAATAAACTCAAAGACACTGTAAAGGTGTTTGATAAAATGTTAACTTGGACTATACTTTTTATTCTGGATCGCCTACACTTCTTGGGACGGACAGAGGTGCAGACAATACGATGCCCTGCAGTGGGATATTATAATGCTGGTACAGATTTATCTATTCTTCAAAATATTGTTTTGTTATTTTTCGTCTGTACTTTACTTGTACTTTTAAAATCAGTGAGAAGATTCTGATTCTGAAAGTGTAAAGTAAACAGGTATTTCTGCACTGTTCTGTTCTTGGTGTTGCATGGTCATCTTATTCGCATTTGTATTGTTTTACCCCATCAAGCATTTCCATTTTCCATTTTATTAGGAAATAATAAAATTTCTTAGTTTTATCCATTTTCCTCGTTATTGGAAACAGGTTAGTAACAAATTATAACAAGGTAAAAGTAGCCCTGTCTGCGGTTTTACCCATATAAATAATTGTACAAATCCCATAGAAATCGTTAATTTATTAAAGTGGTTTCAAATAAGTTACAATATTGTGACAAAATTATTAATATCCTTGTTCCCTGAGAGATATAATCTTGGACTTTTCAAGGTCAGAGTGAATAGTTATCTTATAAATCTGCGTGCTTCATCTTCGACCACATCGTCACTTACCAACAATCGTTGGTTGGTGTTACATGTTGGTGTTGGTGGCATGCGGATTTATTCATTATAAAAAATAAGAGTTTTACACATTATACTCGTTTCGGTGACTCAGCTGTATCTCTTAACGATCGCAATCGAACGCTACCGGTTACGCATTTATTTTCCAGGGAAGGGAGATCAATGATTAGCCACGTTAGCACGTGTACTGCGTTGTAAAATGTAATATAGAGAATGCATTAATCTCTCTTCCCAGGCGGGCAGTGGAGTATGATGGAGCACGCGTACCCGCGGTACTCGAGCGTGTGCGGGCTGGGCGGCGTGCAGGGCGACGCGGGGCTGTACATGAGCAGCGGCATGGGGCAGCACGCGGACGGCGAGCTGGGCGAGTACGCGCTCGCGGCGGCCGGCGCGCACCCCAGCCCCGGGCCCTCGTGTGCCGCCGAGCCGCCGCCGCCGCACGAGGCGCCGCTCGCGCCGCCGCCCAAGCGCCGCCGCACCACCAACCCGCAGTCCGAGGAGAACTTCCAGCGCGCGCTCGAGGCCGTCCGCTTCGGGGGCATCGGCTTCTGCAAGGCGGCGCGCATGTTCGGCGTCAACAACCGGACGCTCTGGCTCGAGTACAAGAAGAAGGGCTACCCCAACAACCGGCCCAGCATCAAGAGCCGCATCAAGCGCGAGCACACCACGCCGCCGCCCGACCACAAGGACGAGGCGCCGCCGCCCGACCACCAGATGGCGCTGCTCTGCCCGCCGCACCCCGTCTCCGTGGGCTTCATCGAGTCGCGCCCGCTCGACTTCATGCCGCACGGCTCGCCGCTCAACATTCTCGGCGTCAACTTCAACTCGATGCAATAGAACGCGCCCGGCGGCGGCCTACCAAAACCCTGGGGCGCCGCCGCCCCCACCCTCGCCATGCACCCGCTGCCCTTCTACCAGCGCTACCTCGCGCTCTCCAACTACTTTTACCATCAAAACGCGACCCGACCACCTCTATACCACGCTTTATCCATGTAACTCTATGCTAATATTGCGCGTACCCCTGGACAATGTGTTTCGTTCATTAACACGACCGCTTTGAAAGAACAATTTACCTATTCACTTCCTTGGCGCGAGGGTAAAGGATTTTTAAATGAATAGTTTATATATTTTAAAGTTTTATCGTACAGAAAGATAAACTTGTTGGTGCCTTCTTTTTAAAACACCAACCTAAGGTGTAAACATTATTGTAAAATGTACTTATGTCGTTTAGTGTTATAGGCGATCTGTATGCTACTGCGTTTGTAGCAATGCCGTTCTATATATTTTAATACTACTTTTTGTGCTTTGTAGAGAACATCACCTTTGCCATAAAAAACGTATTTGTAAGATCTCAATAGCGCCGTAAGTTATGAACTATTTGGTACTTGGAGATGATAGGTGGTCCATATCTTTTCTGCCAAGTTAATTTGATAGAATCCATGCTGCGGTATTAGTTTAGGAGGCCTTCGTACAACGCGTCGACTCGACAATGACTCGCGGTAGAGCAGCTAAATGTGAACTAAATGTCGTATTCCGTAGTTATGTGATTAACTTAAGAGTATACGTCTCGTGGTTCTTTTGTTAAAACGAGTTGTAATCCTTGGGTGACGCGGTTTGGGGCTCAAGACTTGATGCTTCCCTTACAGTTTGGTCGGCATCGAGCTGAGCCCACGTGCGAAGGCCGATGTAAGTTAATTTGTCAAAGGACGTCGCTCCGTGCCGCCTAATTTGCCTTTTACACCAATATAATCTCTTTTGTCCTAAGTCTCGCTTCCATTCTTATGCCTCTGCCTTTCTGTTGGCGTCACTCCAAGATAGTCCGATACTTTCGGCTTCCGCGATAATAGAACTCTGGCAGATTTGCTTAGGCCAATGTAACTCTTATATTTTACTTATTGTTTTATTAAAAAATACAAGATGTTTGTTAATTTAACCACTACTTTTCACAGTTGTCTTTTAAAGAATAGTTAAATATAAGGTTAAAACAGGTTAAATTAATTAATCATCTAAGTTTTGATGAGGGTTTTGTTAAGTTTCAATGACTTAAACACTTTGACCGCCATGGCATAAATACACCGCCGTGCCCTATACGCCAAAGCTAAACTAAATAAGCTAAGCTAAATAAAATTAACACCAGTTATATTTAAATTTAGTTATTTGATATTTTGGTGGCGCTAGTTTTATTGTCAACTACATATAGACGTAGTTGGCGCAGAAGACCAGTTAGCACTGGTCGTGTATAGGTGACTGGCGGTCAAAGGGTTGAACATTATTTTATATGTTTTACCTCACAGAAACACCGCAGCATAGGTCTAGAATTCGTCTTATTAATGATATACATCTTTACTCTGTGTGACTTATTATATATTCGGGTCTTAATCTGTAGCTGTGTCGTAGTGTTACTGAACCGCAGTATTACGTTTAGGAACGTGGGTCAATCCTGAGCAAGTGGAGCAATAAATCAGACCACAGTGTAGTGATTCACATACATGTGATTTTTAAAGTGAATGGAAACAATAAGTTTTAATAACTTTTAATAAGTAATATTGGTGTATCGCTGAATGTTGTGTCTCAGATTTTGTTTTACTAGATTTTACTATATAAAATTATGTACCAATATAATTTATGTAACCAGTACATCGATTCGACTAGTCAGTATAGTTTCATACAACTTCCCAGTTTTACAAATTTGACTTAATAAGGAGTTTTAATTATTTCAGTCTGATATTTAAAAAATAATCATATCACAATTTTACTATTTATTTCCTCGAACTAAATTTAATGCAATAGTTTAACTACTAATTTAGTTCATCATTTACATACATATTTTGGTTCTAACTTTAAAGAACCCATAATAAATGTGAGATAATGTTAAGAAACCAGTCGGTTAATTATTAATCAGTGAGTAAACCAGTATATTGTATCACATAGATCTCGTTTATGTATATCGTATTATTAAGAAAGTCAAGCGAGCGTTGCAAGTATAGCAACTGAATGGGAATAGTTGGCCGGATTCGGATTGATCGTAGGAACAACTCGCGTTTCAAACACTGTATTAATTGCATTTATGCACCCCAGCATCCTATATCATAAAAATATTTTTATATACGTTACCTCAAACGTTTTTGAGCGTCGATGAGCAATGATTTTTTTTTGAAAAATATTTTTTTAAATAAGGAATCATAGTAATAAACGTAGCTATATGATCGTTTAGACTTAAATTGAACGGTGCCAGTGTCGATTGTAGTTTTACGGTTTTTACGAAAAGTTTTACGGTTTGGTACGAGTTGAGCACTCGGGCTGCCACACATCAATCGAACGACTCATCAATTATATCATCGAGCGATCGCTGTGTACGCACCCTTACACAAAGGATCACATAAAACCATGATCAGAATTAGGCACAATTGTATACATGGCCTAGTAATAGTTATCCTTATTTACAACCCATAGGAAACTCGTACCAGCTGCTATTGTGATTTAGACAGTACCGTCGATATTTAGTATTATTTTATTTACTAATGTTTTAGGTTTTATAAGTTTTATCATTAAGTATTATAAATGCTAATCGCTTAATGTTAATGCGATCTTTGAGTTATGTCATACGCGATCTCTTTTATACACTTTTCTGACTGATTTTTTTATATGAATTGTAAGGCAACTTGGCTTCAACTGGAATTACGATCAGGCTCGCGTGTAAATAATCAATTTTGTAAATACAATGGATAGTAATTAATGAATGGAGAATGTATTACGATGGCATTTTAACTATATTTTTATAAGTATAAAGACTGTTAGTAAACTGGCTTGGATACACGGTTGTCTTCAGCAATGGTCTTATGATTTTTTTATCGTTAGATGCCATTGAGTATTGGAAACGGGACAACAAGTGTATGTATTTGTTTCTTTGAGGTGAATATAATCTGGCAGTATGATAGTATTGTTACCAGAACGCATTTTTTTAGAATTCTGTGTTAATGTAATATTGAGACGAGTTAGGTATTCGTTGAATAGTTCACGACACAAGCAGAAATGAACAGATACTGTTTTTTTAAATATTTTATTAATGTAACTGAGTAGTATAACTATACAGGGTCATAAGGAAAGGGAGTGCGTGTGCTAAGCTGAAAAGGCCTCATAGAACTCATCATTATGAACAACTTTTACTATGGGGTTAACTCTAAAATCGTTAAAAAAATTCCTTTTTCATTAAAAATGTCAATGATACTCGACAAAGTATGCAACAGCTGCTTTTTTTGTTTGTATATAATAATGATGAGTTGATTTGATTTTTTAAATAATTTTTTGACTTAATTATACAAAAACTACACCTCTACAACTCAGCGTTAATGGGCCTAATTAATGTTTACATACAATTTTTTTTTGTAGGCTAAGACCGCCTTAAACTTTAGAGTAATAAATATTGGAAATGATTAAATGGACATTAAAACATAGTTTGAGAGTAGGAAATTACAAATAAAACAATGCGTTGCATGCTACTAGACTGTTTCGCATGTTTAAAGATAATTATGAGTACTATAAGCCATTTTAGGCTAAATGTCAATGATACTTGACAAAATGTATGGAACAGCTGTTTTTAATTCGCGATTTCGGGGTTGTGTCCATAGTAAAAGTTGGTAATATGAGCGATTTTCGGCTCGATATACCTACTCTTTCCTTATAACATAATTCTGTATTGAGTGCGATCATACTACCGGCGAGCCCACCATGTTATTTATACAAGACATGTTGCTCTTCTAAGCTCTTGTTTTACTTTACACTGATTCTATTTGTGCTTGTGTCGCGAACTTGAAGCTTATTCGCAATAAAAAATAAGCAATAATTATGTGAATTCGAAGCAAATATCGTAAATTTGTGCGTAGCACTAATAAATAATCGTTCTATACCAAAATAGAAATAGATAATAAAAACATTTGATTATTTTGAAAAATTGCCTTTTATTGTTGATTCGCCATCCTAATATCAATATTTATTTACTCCTAAGTATTTTTAATAGCTGTAATGTAGAGTCCTAATAAGTACATGATGTTAAATACGAACATTTTATTAGATAAGAATAAATAGGTTTAGGTCTGGTTAGGTTACTAAATTGTTCGTCATGAATACTATTTTATGCAAGTTAACATTTCAAGTCAACAATCAATTTACAATTTTAACACAAGAACACCTTACACAACAAAATGTACGATAATTTTCTTTTTTAAGAAAAAAGGGTTGTAGACAACGATGACGCGTTCAGAATCTTCTCGACTCGCAATTCATTTCAATCATATCATTCACTTTCAATGTTACACATTTCAATGTTAATTCTTTTCACGAATCACTAGAAAAATGCTAATCTAATTTGAGTTGCTAGTAGTCGTTGAAAGTTATTTCTAATAATTACGTGTATTTATTTTGTTATTTTTTTGTTTCTAGCCTTAAGGTTTGGTTTGAGAACTCGATGTGACTCGCTTAAAGAATGTCTGTCTCTAGGCTGTCTGTCGATGGGTGGTGGTTCGAAGGCGCGGCGGCTGAAGCGTCAGAGCCGCGTGCCGGAGGAGGGCATGCGGCGGCAGGTCTCGGAACCCGTGCCGCCGCCGCCGGCGCAGCCTGCGCTCCGCAAACATGACTCCTACCCGCAATACTCGAACAAGGTATCGTATCTCATTACAAGGCTATGCCGAAAGGGCATGCTAAGCCGAACGTAGTACTCATCAATATGAACAACTTTTATTAAAAGACCAAACAGGCATACGAGAAAAAAAAATCAGCTGTTCCATACATTTTGCCGAGTCTCATTGACATTTTTTTAAGGTACAGATGATTTTTTTCGCGTGTTTCCGGGTTGGTCTAATAAAAATTGTTTATTATGATGATGAGTGCTACTGCTATGACCTCTTTTTGGCTTAGCATACCCTTTCTATATAGGGTTATTCATAAAGGGTATGCTAAGCCGAAAAGAGCTCATAGTACTCATCATTGTGAACAACTTTTACTATGGGACCAACTCGAAATTCGCAAAAAAAAAAATCAGCTGTTCCATAGAAAAATGCCAATGACACTCGACAAAATGTATGGAATAGCTAATTTTTTTTCGCGAATTCTATATTTTATATTAGTTAATAGCATAATGTGTAGATGCAGATGCACCCCCAGAAAGTAATCCTGGCGGCGCCCACGCTTTTTATTATTTTTCTGTTTCTCACCTTACCTACTTGCTGACTGATGTGAATTACCACAAAAAGAGGGGTATAAGATTAATGCATGTACCTGGGTTTCTGCGTGTATATCTGTCTGTGGCGTCGTAGCTCTGTAACGGCTGAATTGATTTGTATTTAGTATTTTTTGTTAGAAAGGTGACTGGATCGTTCTTTCAGTAATCAAGAAAATCAATTCAGCCGTTTTTTGAACACGAATAAGTCCGCCTTAGACCACTAACTCACTGATGGTGAGCGAAGATGTGGTCGAAGATGAAGCACGCAGACCTAGAAGATACCTAATCACTCTGACCTTGAATAGCCCAATTGTATCTCTTATTTAGTCTAGGGTATTTACATTTTAAAAATAATGACCATAAAAAGCCTTTATTGCTGTTAGTATTAAATATTACAATTCATTTTTAAAATGCCTAAAATTAAACTATTTTAAACTTCGGTAAACGGTTATTCCGTCACAGCTTGTGTCCCGACAAAAGCCTCCTCTAAATTTTTCATTTCTTCCTGTCCTTTGTTAAAGGGATCCATAACGGGCCTGCTTAACTATTTCATCCTCCCATCTCTCAGTGTGTCTGCCTCTTTTTCTTGTAATGACTATGTGTTTTGTACCGATTGCAGAGCCGACGCACGAAGTCCGACGACCGCGAGCTGGCGTCAGCGCGCGTCGCGTCGGCGGCCCCCGGGCCGGCGGAGGCGGCGCCGCGCGCCAGCCACACGCCCGCCGTGCGCGCCGGCCCGCCGCTCAGCTGCAACTACTGCTGGAACACCGTCGACGAGAGCGGCCGCATCCTGCGCCGCAAGACCCAGTACCACTGCCCCGAGTGCCAAACCAACCTCTGCATCGTGCCCTGCTTCCACGAGTACCACGAGCCCCCCAACAACCCGACATGAAACGCCCCACCGCCCGCGGCCCAATCTCCGAAACGTCCGGACTTGCCGTTCTCTTCTAGGCCGTCGGACGCAAACGAATTTATTGACGCATATATACAGTTTTTGGAAATTCTTTCAAATTCATCGTAAATCGAGATGAGAGTATATTTTTTCTAGAGTCTATCGATGTACTCGTTCGTGTTAGTTACGTTTCTAAACGTGAGAAGAAAATTTATTTCTATTAGCATAGAATATTACTGTGATTTCGTATGTATCGAGCAGTGTCATGATAAATGTATATTTTTTGGAAAGAGCAAAGAAATGAAATGAAAAACAATGAAATCTATATGATCAGGACGATCATATAGATTTCATTGTTTCGAACTAGAAGAACGATTTATTAGTAGTAAGATTTTTCTCGTAGTGATCTCTAAAGCGTGTATGCACTACACTCCGTCGTGTCTTTAGTCGAAGGACGCACAGATTTAGCTTAGAGGATCTCGAAAAGCCTGTATTTTCTTAAAACACGTTTTATGCAACGTTCGTGAACGGAAGTGTTGTTTTCAAAATGCTCAGCCGTTGTTGTCTTTGCTCAGTTGTCGATGTTCGTGTTTGTCAATCTGTCTTTCAAGTCAAATTAAATTAAAGATTTTTGAGAATATTCTTACAGTTAGCAGTATTAATGTGAGGTTATATCTTGTAGGACACAACATGTTTTGTGTATAATGTAGGTTATGAGTCTTACTTGACTGAATGTCGAGTGGCAGCTTTTTGTGAAGAAAAGTGATTGGAACCTGCAATCTTTTCCTGCAGATTTATCTATACTTAACTGACTACCTACTTATCGAAGTAATAATTGGTGAGTGACATAATTATGACAAGGAATTCATTGAACTTTATGACGTAGATTAGACTTATTCCGTAGTATTTGAAACTTTGAACCGATTTATGATGATTAGCAGCCATTTGGCACTTTTATTAGGTGATAAGAATGCCGACACGGTGTGAACACGTCGGTAGTGGGAGCGACACGACGCTGCTCTGTCATCGATGATGGAATGTCTGAACAAGTAAGGCAGGTCACCTTCTTTTCACACATTCCAGACAGTGTTGCACCAATATCGATGCTATTCGCGGCCTATCAACGCAACGATTTAATAGATTTTAGGGAAAGATACACTATTTTCAATAAAAAAAAATAAGTATACATGTTAGTATTATGTAATTGTCAAGCTCACTATAAAAACGTAATGTATTGTACCTTTCTCTAAACTAGACTAGAGTGACAACAGCAGAGTAACTATTTTCATTTCAATGTGCAAGAGAAAGATAGATCGAGTTTTGAGGCGGTAAAATTTACAGATAAGTTCTAATAGTTTAGAAAGTGGTAAAGCAGAATCGACGCCAATGTCGATCGGTCTAGAATCTGACCTGATAGATGCAGTGTGAAAGTCTTTGGTATAAATATAATCTATCCACCGATACCGTGTCGGTGTCGGTGGATGGTGACTGTAGGTGTAAAGCTGGTTTCCTACGGCGCATGTGACAATGTGCCGTAAGAAGAGAGATGTGCCGTAAGAGGGACGTCTGTTCATACAGGTGCATCGAATCCGTAGCGTAGCAAAATAAACACGCCTTTAGCTGGCACACTTGTATTCCAGCTTGCACGAGGCAGTTTACCAAGCAACCATTCGCGGTGTCAATGTGTCTAGCAACCATTCATGGTGTCTATGTGTCTAGCAACCATTCGTTGTGATTACTTATCTGGCAACCATTCGCGGTGTCAATGTGTCTAGCAACCATTCGCGGTGTCAATGTGTCTAGCAACCATTCGTGGTGTCTATGTGTCTAGCAACCATTCGTTGTGATTACTTATCTGGCAACCATTCGCGGTGTCAATGTGTCTAGCAACCATTCGTGGTGTATATGTGTCTAGCAACCATACGTGGTGTTCACTTATCTGGCAACCATTCGTGGTGTATATGTGTCTAACAACCATACGTGGTGTTCACTTATCTGGCAACCATTCGCGGTGTCAATGTGTCTAGCAACCATTCGTGGTGTATATGTGTCTAGCAACCATACGTGGTGTTTACTTATCTGGCAACCATTCGCGGTGTCTATGTGTCTAGTAACCGTTCGTGGTGTATATGTGTCTAGCAACCATACGTGGTGTTTACTTATCTGGCAACCATTCGCGGTGTCAATGTGTCTAGCAACCATTCGTGGTGTATATGTGTCTAGCAACCATATGTGGTGTTTACTTATCTGGCAACCATTCGCGGTGTCTATGTGTCTAGTAACCATTCGTGGTGATTACATATCTAGCAATTCGCGGGCTCGCCTGTTTCTCGAGTCACCCCGGATGGTGCGAGGGGCGCGTGTAGTTACGTACCGTGGGAAACCAGCTTAAGCCACTTGGTGCATCCAGTTATTAAGTTTTGCGAAAACATATGTGTCTTTAAATCTCGTTTCTATTCCTGTGTATTTATTAGGTAGTTTTTGATGTCCATCGTTTTATAAATAACTATTTTTATGATTTAGTTAGATTGTATGAGAACATGACTTAAGACATGGAAACAGTACTTATATTTTTGATACATGTATTTTTGTTGATATGTCGCAGCCAACTAGTTTAATCAGCCGTTCAATTAAGAGCCTAACCTGTTTACTAAGCGGCGCCGTTCAACTAGCTTTCTGAATGATTTTCAGCCGGAGTGTTTAATACAAAATTTAATGAACTAGCTGGCTGATCCTTAGGCGATTTATTTTACCTCTAACATGTAACTAAAACAATTTAAAATAAAGGATCCAAGGTCCAGTGGCGATCTACTTAGCGAACTCAATTCGAAATTAAATAACTAGGCTAGGCAAGTAGTTAATCGTTGTCAATCCAAAGTCCCTGTTTGATTAATCATTCATTCATGACTCACGAAGCTAGTTGAACGGCGCCGTTTACTAAAAAGGCTAGGCTGATAACTGTACGGTTAAGCTAGTTGGCTGCGACAAATATATTTTCATAAGCAGTTGCTTTATATTTTTCGTTTTGTTTCTGAGTGTTTTGTTAAGTTTTTCATTTAGAATTAATGTTGCTAAATTACGTGATTTTTTAACGAAACTTATTTGATTTGCTGATGTACGATCAGAATGGTCCTATGAAAAAGTGGCCATTGATATAAAAAAAATAGCGAAAACTAACTTTCGAGGGTTTCGTACACTGTAAGGCAAACCCGTCTTGAAGCCACTTTTCTTTCCCTGTGCCTCGTTTATCCCCGCAGTCTTATCTTACCTGCGTTGTATTAATTGTAAAATCCAGAAAAATGTAATAGCATTAGTAAAGGTAGCGCCCATAGCGTAATCGACTAGTATTTAATCACCGATGTTAAGCAACAAACAACGCGGTCATTCTTCGGCCATGATTCAAATCATAGGTTGGCTGACATGTCAGACTAGAGGCCTCGTGACAATAACCGCCAAATCATGTCGCTTCGTCGGTTACAATCAGACACCTCATATTACATAACACTGCATATTTGTTGCTACATTGCTGTACTCTGACGTATAATACGTAGCGAGTGTTCGATAGAAAACATTATGCCACTTACCCCCAGTGTCGGCAATAAATCGTGTACATTTTGTATCGAATACGTCAGAATTTACGCAATGCTACAGTTTTAGCCTCCTATTTTAGACTATTTGCTAGGCCAAACTGTTAACCCTCTATTTCAGAATACTTTCAGCAAAAAATGTTTGAATTTTGTATTAAAAATCATTTGAACTAATATAGTATAGATCCGTTCCAAACTTTACGCTGCGATCATAAGTAGTTTCTGCAATAATTAATCGGCTATGACACAAATAAACACAAACACTAGAGTCTTACTATAAGCCTTTTTAACATTTTGGTACGGAGTTCTATAAATAGATGGTAACTTTAGTATCTAACAACGATATTTTGATACTGTTCTGTAACAACGTGTCGAAACTACTATGGGCGAAACAATTTTGCGTGATTTCATACCATAGACCTACCTTTACTGTTTGGTACAGTACTACAACAATGGATATACAACTGCCACATTCTTGCTAAAGTCATGTACAACATATATGTATATTATATATTACTTTTTATGCAGTCGAGTGACTGCGCCACCCAGAATTCTCACTCATCCAAATTTATTTAAAATCTTGTTGGGTTGTGTATTATCACGTAAGCCTTTAATTATTATGTAAGCAATCAAATATATATATTTTTCTAAAAAAATATGCTGAATGCAGGGTTGAAGATGTTTATAAAGTTGATTACCTTTTGTAAAATTTAACTATGTACACTCTTAACAAAAACTGTTTTGTTTGTAACAAGAAAGGTTTTGCTAAATAATAAACTCTATTTTGATTATTATCGTGCCATAGGTATGAAATAGGAATTAAAATCTATTTACAGTAAGTATAATTAATTTATGTAACTTCAAATACATAGAAATATACTACTTTACTTCTTTTTGATTTTGTACTACTTTTTTTTTTCTTTTTTTTCTACTTATTAGTGCTATTAACTCCTACAGATAAGTAACGAAAACTGTCTCAATGTATTTTCTTGAAGCTCTGTAATATTAATTCTATAAAACTAGAACGAAGAAAAAGAAAAAAAGAAGAAAATGAAATGTACTTAGTACTTACTGGTATTTCGAATGATGTGATATCTTGTGTATGGTATTTTATGGAATTAATAAAATAAATGGCTTATAAAAACGAATGGCTTTTAATTTACCTACTGAAATATACTTACTTACCAAAAAGTTGAAGAAGAATGTGTCCAATAGATTGTCTTGTGAAATGGTTCCCGGATACACGGCACGTGTCGTCTGTGCCAGGCACACTGAAAATTCAAATAAGTACGAGTACATACTAACTAGTACGAAATTATTAATAGTAGTTTATGCAACTGTCATATAATGAAGGGTATTAAAACACGAGTGTGTTTATGAAACGAGCGGAGCGACTTTCATAATAGAAACGAGTGTTTTAATACCTGTGTTATATGCAGTTGCATACACTACTTTATCTACACTAATGCTGTTACATTCTACTTATGTTTCCAATACTGGATAAAATACGTTTATCTTCACTAATAAAATCGTGTATTGTCACAGTGAACTTGGCGCGCAATCAGGAGCGAGCGCGCATGCGCGCGCAGGGCGGCGGAGCGAGCGCCGCGCATGCGCGCAGGCGGCCAATCAGGAGCGAGAGCGCGATGTTATAATGACTCATTACGACTTCGATCGACTCATTCTAATGCTCGCGCCACACTATGCTCCTCGTCATGCTCCTCGCGCTGCCGCATCGCTGCCGCGATGTTGGGATGTTGCCCTGTCTGTCCACACACTGCTCTACTCGCGCGATTAATCGCGCGATTATTCGCGCAATTAATCGCTACGCGCCGCACTTGTCTATTCGTCGTTGCTACACAATGGACGTTGAAACTATGGTGGCAGCGAGTGCGTGTATTTTGTAGTATAGCTAATTATATCAATGTTATGCTACAAAGCAATATACATCGTCGGCGTCGACGTCTAGATATGTAGCAGTTACCGCAATTTTTCTTTTATGGAGATTTTAACTAATATCTTTATTTATATATTTTTTTGTAGTAAGCATGTCTTCAATCTAAACAAGAAAAGTTGGATGGAGTTAAATAAAAATTTGAATTCAACTTAATTTTGTTAGGGTAGACTGGGTACGGTAGTGACAATTTTGAATTAACGACCAAAGATTTTTTTTAGTGCCTTTAATTTTTACGAAACTTTTTTTTTACAGTAAAGTAATAATTTATCTACAAATAGATCTACAATTTTAAAGGGAACATAAATTAATGTTTTTTCTTCCGACCATTCTCCGTTGCGCGGCGACGACATGACGAAAACAAAGACGTGCGTCTCGCGTGAGCGCTCGGCACGAACTGCGGCCGCGCGAGTATGTGGACAGTCATTCGCGCTCGTATTGCCGCTCGTGTTGCCGCTCGTATTGCCGTGTGGCGGGCGAGGACGAGGAGCATGACGAGTGGCATGACGAGTAACGTGGCCACACTACGTCTCTGCCTACTTTCCTCGCTACTTCCCACGCCACTCGTCGAGTGTGTGGCGGGCGCATAACATCGCCTAAATGTTGTCTGTGCTATAACAGTAGTCATTATAACACCAGTATTGGAAACATAAGTAGAATGTTATAACATTAGTGTAGATAAAATTAATTAAATTAAAAATTCACGAATTTATTCGAATTATTAACCCCCGAACATCGACATGATACTTATAGTACAAGGTGTTTCTGAATGGTGTAGTACTTAAAGGTGATGTTCTACACGTCAAAGTGAACAACTTTCAGGTTTTTCCTTGTTTCACATAACTTTTTATATTTTTACTTCGACGAACAACGTTTTACATAACTATCGTTTGGTATAATTTCTGTTGACATACTTTTTGTTTCCAAACAATTGTTTGATATAACAACGAATATGCTAATGTTCAAATACCTAGTATAATATTTAATTTTATTTCTTATAAAATTCAAATAAGTTATGTAGCGGTAATATTACAATAAATATAAATAGTTTGTTGAACAGACACTGACAGTAGGTTATGGTGCGGCGGAGTTACCCTTGGGCCACCCTAAGTCGCAAACATGTATATTTTTTATGGTTTTGAGTTTTCGTGGCTTTAGCTTCTTAAATAGCGGCGTCGAATAATTCCAATCCAACTGCAGTGCTGCGCCTAATAACACCACGTAAAAGAGCATAGGTAGTGGTGTGATGTACGTAAGTAAGGAGTGTAGGTATTGCTCTCGCGCCTGGAACCATCTCCAGCTGCAGCATGACTTGATTGTAGGTGCCATGTAATTTTCTCAGGTCGATTCGTTTTCAGTGAAATTTTTTGTAAAGGTGAGCTATGTTCTTTGAAGTTAACATCGATGTCGGTGATAAGCAGCGGCTGGCCGGATGTTTCGTCGTTTTCGTTAATTATATTGTAAATTCTGGTGTTGACAGTTCGATGGTAGGTACGTAAGGTTATTATGTTGCTTCCCTGAAGTCGCTTGTATTCTTCCTTGCTGCATTTAAGGTGAACTTCAGTAGGGCCAGGAAAGGTTGCTACGTATTCCTTGCTTCCTAGTTGTTCCATGGTTTCCGTGTCGAGGTTAAGGTTAAGTGGTGAGGTTGCAGGCTGCTGCCAGTGAGTGGTGCGAAATGAGTTCCCAGGGTTTCCAGAACCGGTACTGTTTCTAAGAACCGGGATTTCGGTACTTTTGTTCCAAAGAACCGGGAAATCCCGGGAAATCCCGGTTCTTTCGGATTTTTTGGTATTTGCTATTTTTTGTTTTTCAATGGCGCAAAAGTGAATCTTACACGCAGTAGTCATTCGTTTTATACTTGTCTGAGTGTCTGAAGTGATGTGTGACTCTCAGCGGACTCTTGGAGTCTGAGCTTCAGCGAGTAATAGCCGCAGCCTATATCCTCCTCATTCTTCGCCTGTGTATAAGTATATATTGTACCTGGATGATATACCCAGATATATAATATCCAAGATGTTGTTCTCCATGATCAATGCATACTTGTTACATATTTACAAATTACTTATTCTCGATGCTCGGTCGATTATTCTGTAGTGGTTTGTTATGGGACCCATACTTTTCCACTATTTCGTAGATTTGATCCTTAAGGCTGAAGCTATCGCCTCCTGCTGTATGTGCAGGTGTAGCAGAAACCTAAAATTATTTCGCTAATGATGTTTTCTTCCTAAGTGGAAGTTCAGTTGGAAGGACATTGTTTTGATTAAACATCTTATATCTCAGGGTGACGAGCGCAGTACTGTGACGCGTAGGGTTTTGCATTCTAATTCTTTTTGCATTCTTTCTGCAGCCCTGTTATGGGCAAACGTGACGTTTAACATCAGGCAAGCGATTTGCTCGTCTCGTCACTCAATAACATAAAAAACCAATTAGATCATTAGCGTACGCTACAGTGAATACACCTTCTTTGTTAACGAGTTCTGCGAGTTGATCTACCACCATAACCCAAATCAATGGTGACATAGCTCCTCTGATTCCAAGTAGTGGTGATATGACCTGCACCGGCATCCCGCTTGGGGTGTTTTGTGTACTGCCTTCCAACTGTCAGCTTACCCAAACCAGCCGAGCTCCCTAAACTAGCAGAGCACGGCTTGGGATCGCTGATATACCTCTTCTACTCGTACTTGTGTTGCGCCACGTAGCTCCTTCTTGCGGGCAGCTTTTTGTAGCTCAATACCCTAATGCCCTCGGTCTCAATTCTGACAGTTCTGCTAGCGAGCATTGCCGTAACCCAACAGACAACTTGACAAGCTACAGAATGACAATAGAGTCTGCGGACGCCCATTCCTCTTTGGCAGGTTGGTGTGGAGTGTGTAGTTTCCATCCATTACTGTCATCTAATTGATTTTTTAGAAAGTGTGACTGCAACCACTCAAATTATAATAATGTAATGATATACGTTTTTTAAGCTTTCACAACTAATAAAACCTTCACAGACATTATGTGAAAGCTGATAAGTTGCTAACTAACTAAAACTAGCTTTTATTTGTGATATTCTATTATTTATATGCCTATTTAGGTTATTTTCTGTAAATAAAGTACTTAACGGTTAGTTTTAGTTAATAAAACGCAGTAATTTACGTGTTAGATTCTCTTTTGCGCCTTCAGAAAATAAGAAATAGCTGGTACCGAAAATCCCGAAAGAACCGGGAAAAGATTTAAAAATCCCGGTTATTTTTTGACCCCAAAAGAACCGGGAAATCCCGGTTCTTTTGGAACCGGGATTTCCCGGTTGGAAACCCTGGCAACCAAGCTGGTACTTGACTCGTAGTCCAGTCATCTTAGGCCAAATTAGGAGGATATCTCGGAAAATCGACATACCCAGTAAATTACCGCGTAAAAACTTGTATTTTGGCATCCTCAAACTGTTCTCAAAATTCACATATAATTTGATGGTCGCAATTAAGTTTTAAAGTCAGGGGTCAAAGGTCACAAAAATCGTTGTTTTTCTTAATTTTTTTATAAACATCTCGTTTTCTATGGTTTTAACGCTATTTGTATTTTTTTCAATATTGTAGATGTAGAGAATTAAATTCTCTAACTTTTTTGTATTCCACATTTTTTTTAAAAAGCTTGATGGTTTGATCAAAGTATTGAATGACATTTTAGTTTTGTTTTCTTAAAGATCTCTTTTTCTCTGTTATTTCAATTTCTGCTTACCTTGCTGACATAATTCGAAAGTGGTACAACACGTCGATTATGTTTACCTATATGAGCTATATGTTAAGTAGTTTAGTTTAGATATGTTACAGATATCTGTAAGTATTCTGTATTTCTGATTTCAATTTAAATGGTTATTGGATCAAAAACAAATAGGATGTACCTACAATTTAAATAATCATGGAATAATACAACATTAATGTTTCTTTAATGTGTTAGAATTAATTAAGAGAATTGATTAATTTATTAGACTTCTATGATAAGTAGATTTTGTACTTACTAATGCATAATTTTTTGAACAGGTTTTAATTGATTTATAAATGCGTTTTTTAATGTAGAAAGATTTATTCATTATAGCTTGCCTAAAAGATACCGATTCACTCTCGACTTGAAAAGACACCCATATTATAACCATCGTGGAACACCCATTCAGGCAGAACATTACACACTCGTGCGGTTCGCAAAATGAATGTAGAGTCAAAGCGTTTCGTTCGGGTTTTAGGTATGTCAACCATAAAACGATGACGCTTTTAAGTATAGTCCATCGCTGGCCAGTACTTTGAGTCTTGATCAAGTAATGCCTCCAATTCTGCATCTTCAAAAACCTTCTCTCTTCCACCGCCATGCTGGTCTTCGACGTCAAAATCACCGTTCTTGAAGCGTTGAAACCACTCTCGGCACGTTCTTTCACGAATAGCGGCTTCACCATAGGTATTTCAGATTTCTTCATAAATTAAAACCTCGAGCAAATGACGAGAATGTGGCTTGTAAACTGACATGTTTAATCGAGAATAACTTTATGATGCAGACACAAACCGACTAATATTTCGACGGCGTTATGTTTACAAATACCTAAGCTTATTGTATGACATCTTCTACGATCTATTTATTTCAACTACCACTTACCGCTACAGCCATCTATTGCGAAACGGCGGAAGCAAAGTTGTATAATACTTATACATAGTTTTTAATGCAGCTAAATCAAAGTATGTCTGTTCTCCGCAAAGAAGAAGCAAAACATTCCAACTGGCTCTTACTTTTTAAAATGTGCCCATACCAATTAATAGTGGACAATCTTGAGGTCTCGGGCGAGCATTTTAAAATTCCGAAATACAATTATTGTGTTATTAAATCAACAAATTAAAAGAAATACTTAATAGAAATTATAAGATTATAAATTTCATGTTTATAAAATGACAGAGTTTATAAATTATCATGGATCAGAATTTCAGGGCCCACAGGGGTCGTCCATTAATCATATGATGTTTTACTCTATCGTAAAGCAAGGTGGGCGGGCGGGCGGCCAAGCGCAAGCTTGTCCTCCTAATGTTATTTGAGTGACTGATTTTTTATAAGTACTAGCGGCCCATCCCGGCGTCGCACGGGTGGACATTGTTCTGAAAAAAGATTTTCCCGCTTTTATGTTGAATTTTTTTCTGAATTTTCATTGCTATAAACCTCACGGAGCCCGAGACCTTTCCAACGAATGCAAAACCGTGGAAATCGGTTCGTGCGTTCAGGAGTTATAGCGTCAGGAAGGAAAACCCGACTTATTTTTATATAGTAGATTACAGAAATATATACATACTAGCTGCGCTCCGCGGTTTCACCCGCATACTCCGGGATAAAATTTAGCCTATGTGTTAATCCAGACCATGAACAACCTTCATTCCAAATTTCATGTAAATCCGTTCAGCTGTTTTTGCGTGAAAGAGCAACAAACACTCTTACAAACACGCGTTTATAATATTAGTAGGATTAAAATAAAATAACTTGGAAACTGTTGATTTTTTAACTTTCATATATCATATTATGGTTACCGCTATTATTTAATTTTATGCCTTAATGTACCAAAGTTACCACAGTTTATATTTGTAAGATTGAATTGAACTCAATAAATCGTAATTTTTTTATTTAATCTCAAATTTAACTGCAATCTTTTGCAGATCAACGTTCAAGCAGCATTTACAGTGCTCAATAAAATAATTAACTGTTTAGTCTTCGACATTTGTAAATTTTTGATTTTTTTGTGTATTTAATTTCGGTGAACACCATTTTTTATAATGAAATAACATTTAAGCCGTTTAACCAATACCGTTCCCCCTGGCACTAAAAATGACTAAATAGCATTTACTCGTATGTAGATTTGTGATTTTCTTTCAATAAGTCTGACTTTAAAAAAAATGTGTCAACGAAATATTGACGATCCGAAGAACGACCGTAATTATGTTTTTTCTCCTTCTTACCTACAATATTTATAACTCAAAAACGCTCTAAAAAACACTCGCTAAAACTCAAAAACGTCTTGA
The DNA here is from genome assembly GCA_949125135.1 of Alcis repandata. Lineage (NCBI taxonomy): Eukaryota > Metazoa > Arthropoda > Insecta > Lepidoptera > Geometridae > Alcis > Alcis repandata. The sequence goes on along the minus strand of OX421221.1, from coordinate 7,969,686 downwards.
CCTATTTGTATTATTTTTGTTCGCTCTAATAAAAGCGTGGTTTAAAAAAAAAATAAGAAATTAAACTTCAAAACAGAGGTTCACTCAATATTACGAAATAATGTTTACATAGATATCTACACAAAATACCTATATATATTTCGAGGTGGATGTCAACACTTGAGAAATGTACCAACCTATCGACTACCGACCTCAATAAAACATAAATGTCGTGTAACAAAAATCTTATGAATGAATCTACTGAAACCACCTCTGAGGTTCCTCACTCTGCAGCCTTAACCACCGGTATGCTTGGGCCCTGCCCCGCTGCCGGTGGAACTCTAGGAAAAACCGCAAACATAAATTTAAAAATTTATCATCTCTGTATTTGTTAATTTTGTAAATCTTTCATTGTAAAATATTTAAAAACTCAAATTTTATTTATTTAACTAACTAACTAACTAATTTGTATAACTAGCATTTCTCGAACATGAAAAATACCTAAACCAAACCAGACCTACTTTCGCATCACTTACTTACTTTTCACGAATTACAAAGGGCCTTGCAAAGACCTGCTGCTGCCAGGGGCCTCGCAATGGGTAAGGCCGCCGCTGAGTCCCCCTAATCGAGAAGTTCCTGTATTCAAACACCTCAGGCCCTATTTTGACGCGTGCGATATTACACTTTTCTTACTCTTAAGAATTTTCTAACGAGAGAGACAGTCATCGAGAAAATATCACACGTGCCAGAATAGATCCACTGTTCCCCCTTCGCCCTTTACTACTGTACTTTACTGCCAAACCGAAAACTCGTATGTCGAGGGTTCTGATTTATGTAATACTATCGTATTGTAAACGAGCGCGGAACATTAAAATCGCATCTAAGACAACACAAATCACAAATCAATAGAAATGAGATGAAATGACCATTAAAGTAAGACCCCTATTATATATTTTTCATATTTTTGTAGTTTTAAGAAAAACTATTAAGTTGGGAAACTTCGCTATATTTTCGGTTAAGATCATCTAGCCTCATGCCACAGACCGCTAGCTTTTATAGTTCCTGAATTAATTGGCTGTGACATACAGGACAGAGACACCGAAGTCTTGCCTTAAGAGTTCTTCCCGAAGGAGGTTCGGAACCCTTATAAAGTGTACCTTAATGCAATCGCACTCCTACAAATAAATCTAACTAGTTGCTTGTTGTGTGCCACCGTCCCAACATTTACCTAAGCTTCCCTCCCTTACTTACAACAGTGATGGCTTTTACCCATACTTCTGCATCCACCTGTAGCGCGTTGTGTCAACGTGCAACAGGTGGATGAGAGAGAGAGAGCTACCAAATGTCGGCCTACAGCCTACTACCTCCTGCTCAATTTTGTAAGTATGGAAAGTTGCATTTTAGCTGCTGCTTCGTGCAGCTCCTAGTACTGTTTTACAAAACCGAGTACAAGGACTTCATAAAGCTATAGGAGGTTTACGCCTCACACATTCAAATATGATAGTGTGGGGAACACACACACACGTTCACTTTTATGGCGGTGAGGGTTAGCAACACTATCACATTCACATTTATGATAGTGTGGGTTACCACACCATCACACAATCTTCCCCCTGCTGCATATTGCACACATCTATCACGTTATCACCAGGCATGCAACAGATACCTACAAGTACATTTTTTTAAAATGTAGTAATAGGCTTGCATTTGACCGCCATCTTGCCTGATGGTATGCAACGATACGATCAACGATGGAGCATGCTTGCCTAGAAGAAACCGATTCACTCGCGACTTGAAGACACCTAGATTATATCTATCGGGAAACACCCACAAGTACAAGTCGGTATGTCGTTTCATTCACAGTACGCAGTGATGCTTTGTTCACAGCATGACTTTAAACGTTTTGATTAATCCTTAGGGTTTAATCTATCCTGCCAGTCCTGTCCATCCAAAGGTTATCCGGAAGAAATAATCTCACACACACCCCACAAACTCAAACTTTCGCAATTATTATATTAGTATGATGATTTTTTGAAATACACTTAAATATTAAAAGAGTTATCTTCGCTGATATTCACTGATACTCATTGATACTCATTGACGTGTTCAGGTGGATTAAAACTCTGACAGGGCTCTGCCAGGGCTAGTCACTCGGCCTATTTATAGGCCTATAATAAACTTACTAAGATAATAAATCTTCGAAACGCCGAACAAGTCGCTACTTTGGTTATTCCTAGTTGTCACCCTATTTTCGTTCCCAAGGATGACAATCGATAATAGTTTTTAAAATTTGTCCCAGTTGTCGACTGATGAGGTGACTTGCCAAGAATACCCCAAATAATAAAGTGCCGTCTCTCTAAATCCAGCATGGCGGCCCTCTTAAGATATGACTATGTTTTTCATGCTTTCATGTTTTCTATGTTTTTCCATAGAAATGACATTCGACAAAATGTATGGAACAGCTGTTTATTTTTTCGTGAATTCCGGGTTGGTCCCATAGTAAAAGTTGTTCATAATGATGAGTACTATGAGCCCTTTTCGACTTAGCATACTCTTTATGAATAACCCTGTATAAGTATGTAAGGATTTAGAGAGACTTTTTTTACCTTCGATCACCACCTTTGTGGTTAGCGTTGGTACGCGACGATAGGGTTAGAAGACTCAGGAAACAAGGAAGCTGGCAGTTTATTCCATGTATGTATATGTAGGTACGTATCAGAAACGTTTATTCAAAACGTTTCGTACGAACCCAAGGAAATTCCACGGTGTAAGGTGGTAGTAAGGCGTCTTTCTACTTGTCCTGTAGTGGAAAGGGGACGGTAGAATAAAGTCGTGAAGTTCTAAAGCACATTCTCTGAAATTAATCCTATAAAAAATTGACAGACTCGTCGAGAGCTTTTTGCCAACAAACTTCTTACCGCAAACGATTCTCTGTTTAAAAATATGTATCTGTACATTTATGAATGAAAAGATAAAACCTACAAGATAAAAAGGTTGGAGATTTCTGTTTTCATTCAAATACACAATTACATTTGCAAATACGCGTAGGTGAAAACCATTGCATTTAACGCACACATGCACACCCGCACCCTTTGACACATACACATACACGTCCTCACCCTCACCCTAAGTGCCTTTTCACACGTACCGGTTGTCGGGTAGCCGGCGCCGGTTACCCGGCGGTGAAGTGTATGGGCTTGGTACATAGCTTTCACATGTACCGGCGTTATTTATCCGGCAGGCGGGTACATTTGACACCGGGTATCCGGCGCCGGCTACCCGGCAACCGGTACGTGTGAAAAGGCACTTACTGACTGCTTTGAGACCTTGAAACCATACATTCTATCATATTTTATCAAAACCATATATAGATAGATAAACTCTTTATAAATACGTCATTTACTTCTACTTTATCATCGAAGTTACGCAGGTATACCAAACTTCAGCTCAACATCGGAAAGTGATTCAAAAACTTGCAAGATTTGACTACAGACAGACACCAACGCATCAGTGCAACTTTATCGTTCGATAAATTGACGTTGGAACTCAACTAAATTATTTCTATGTTCCAAACAAAATTGGAAAACTTTGACAACCCTGACGAGCCTAAACTTCAGTTTATCGATCGAAAAAGTTCCATATATGCACAACTGACAAATACTGGAACTAAATACTTAATAAAGTTTCTTAAAAATTGCTTTAACGCTGTGTTGCGTATAGTCCTATAGCCTATAGGAGGGTTAGACAGTGGACACGTAGCCTTTCATACGACACACACTAATACGTTTGACTCACACTTTGACGCCACCAATCGCCAAGGTGGGGTCTCCCTACAATACTAACCCCTCTCGATCGGTGCAACGTGACGTACTCGTATACCATTCATAATACAGACTCATTCATAGTATCCTAGTACAATTATAAAAATCTGTTCCTGTTCAAATAACCGATACGGGATTTTATGAATATTTTGTTGTGGATGGAATCGATCTGGAAGAGACCGCTCTTAGTATTAAGACCGCCTTTTGAGCATTTCTCATATTTGTTTTACTGTGTTAGTAATTTTCTATTTGTGGTGTCAAGAGAATTATTATACCTACCTAAGTAATTGTCATGTTAACTAGCTGACCCTGCGGCTGTACCTGCATTTTCCGGGATAACTAGTAGCCTATGCCTGTGTTAATCCGGGGTGTGAACTTTACAAATCCAGCATTCATTGCCATCCGTTCAGCCGTTCTTGCGAGATTGAGCAACAAACAAACAAACGTACAAACTTTGATAAGTAAATGTATTACATTAATTAGTAGGATGAGAGTAGTTATTTTTGTATTCTTGCTATCTGTTTCGGGAAAAATTGCACAATTTAAGATTAACCGTCAAACCACTCATTTGAAAATTCCAGCAAGGATTCATAAGGATTCATAATCCTATTGTTTAATAATTCTGTAAGGATAGGAACATAACGTAATATTAGGTCCTCAAATATGAAATTGGCGTTTTGAATGTGGAAAACAAAATATACGAAAAAAAAGATATAATATTTAATCAATCAAAGTATGTTTCATTGCTATCTACGCACTTCTGTCATCTACTAGTATTTCATTGATTCTTTTGCTATGCTGAAACTAGGGGAGCGAGAATCAATAAAATCTTTACTTTACTTTACTTATTGTAAGATTAATTAATCACAATAAATTATCTACGTCTTGTTAACACAAAACTCTTATTAGACCACAAAGAGATTTGCCGGTAATTTTTTATACCTCTAGACAAATTACAATAAAAAAAGAAGAAGAAGTCTTAAATTATAGCGATAAGACCGCCTTTTGTGCCTTTTTCTTTTATATTTTACTATGTTTGTAATTTCATTTTTTGTGTGTTGTCAATAAACAAATAAATAAATTGAATTGAAGTTGAATTATCGGCTTCGATTTAATATTTATTATATTAAATCGTCGGCCTTTTTGGCTCAGCGGTAGTGTATCCGCCTTATAAGCAAGAGGTCCTGGGTTCGATTCCCGGCCGGGCAGATGTTTGAATGATGAATTTAAATATCTGTTCTGGGTCTGGGTGTTAGTTGTCCTTGTCTTTGTGTGTGTTCCGTGGCATCCCCGACACAGGATTTATTCCTAGTGGGGAGCTATGAGTGTGAAACGTTTACGTTTGTTATTCTTTGTTGTTGTTATAAAGAACAAAATAAATATCCCAGGCGTACAATGTTTATTGTCCAAACAACACTATCTGGTGAGTTGAAAGAGGGAGCCACCAACGTATTTTCTTATTTAAACTGTTCTAAATTGTTAAGTTCCTCATTTGGCTGCCTTTATACCTTACTTGTTTGCGTAAGTTAGGCGAGCGGTATTTATACGAGTAAGTAGCAGTACTATAGTCGGGCTATTTTAATAGGTCACATTTGACGTCTGTCAGTTTTATCTTCATAGTGAGGTGACCTTCTTAAAAACATCGATAAAAGTGAATGAATCAATACGGACTTGAAACATAATATGTGAATTTTAAAAATCATCACGCGAATCCCTGTCCCATTATTATTTTTCTTTCGTAAATTTAAGGAGCAAAATAAGACAAGTACATAATTTAACAAAAAAAAATGCATTTATTCAGTTGAACTAACAGAACTGTCAACTGTTATTAGTATTGTCATCTTCATAACTGCTGTCAGCACTCGGAGATATCATTAATTCATTGTTCATTTGTTCATATTGTCTATTTAAAAAAAAACAAAAAATAATAAAAAAAAAAAAAATTAAAAAAAAAAAAATAATTTAAAAAAAAAATAATAAATAAATAAATAAAAATTTAATTTAAAAATTTTACAAGATTTTGAACGAGATGTAAGCATCTCGTTCAAAATCTTGTAAAATTTTACACACACACTCGACAAGTGAGACCACCTTTACCATGGAAATCAACGTGGTTTTGACACATTTTGTTATATTTAACACGGGAATACTCGCGGAGAGTACATAATCGTAGCAAACGACTTAAATTTTACGTGTTTTTGGAACAATTTTTTTTCAAAACAAGAAAAATAATTACCGAAACAAAACACGAAACAATTGCCATAAATAAATAAAAATAAGAGAAAGGTAGACCAGATTATTAAGCTTTCTATACATCGCGATAACGAGCAGAAACATAATAAATACGCTTTAAAATCAGGAAGAAAGTACAATAAAAAATTTAAACAAAGCCTTCGAAACTTGTTTTTTTTTTTTGTAAATGCATTCGGTCAACAACACAAACGAAACAAAATCGAACAAAAAACTGTTAAGTGTAGGGATCTCCTGCAAGTGGTTGTTACCTAATTATTAATAACCTTGTACGTAGTAGCTTATTAGATAATAGACTTGTAAATGCCTTATTTACCGTTACAGGCTACAGAATATACAGGAGCTAGATAATCGCAATGCAGTTCATACAAGCACTCAGGCAAACCATGCACAGCTAGGGCATAACCTTCGATCGACCACACACTACTATTAGCACCACCACATTGCCGTAAGCAATAACAACAGACCACACATCCAGACACACATACTCAGAAAATACTTACCTATTATTTATTACTTAATACAGGGTTATACAGAAAGGGTACACTGAGAAAAATGGCCATCAAAATTCCGATGGATTCACCTAAAGTACGGAGTATACTGATAATCACCTAAAAGTACCATGTTTAGCACCGGTTTTTAATTTCCAGTTTTTTACGGTGAGGACTATTGTGACCGTAAAAACTAGTACTATAGTCGTCACAAAATAAGAGGCCCGTTTTGACACTTGAGAAAGACCGTAGAATGTAACTTGGAACGTTTTTCGCGCATACTATGGTAGCATGCAATGTCAAATTATGACGAAGCTCTCAAAAACAGCTGTACCTATGCTTAGCTGAAAAGCGGTCATAGTTATCATCATTATGAACAACTTTTTCTACGAGACCAACCCGGAATTTGCGATAAAAATCGGCTGGTCCAAAATATTTTGTCCACTGTCATTGACATTTCTCTATGGAACAGCTCATTTATTTATCGAATTTCAGGGTTGGTGCCGTAGTATAAGTTGTTCATTACGATGAGTACTACGACTTCTTTTCGGCTTAGCATGACCTTTCATCATAGCCCTGTACAAGCACGCTCCTACAAACAAAACTAGACTTGTCGCTTGTTGTGTGCCACCGTTCCATCTAACACTGTACGAGTAAAGCACAAGTTTATATGATTCACGCCACCCTCGCTTACGAGTGAGGGTGAGTTTACACACACTACTGCAGCCACCTGTTGCCCGTTCAGTCAGCCCACAGTTAGCTATGTACTCGTATATTGCTCTTTTGATAGCTCTTTTGATTTATGCTCCTGGTAACGTTGCTCAACGCGCACAAGTCAGGACCAATTTTATATACAAAATGAGGCGACGAGCTAATTGAAAGACGTTTATTTAATCTTCTATTTGCACTGAAATTTTGCTGGAAACATTGCCTTTCAACCCGGAACACAGTAATATTTGCACAGTACAGCTTGGCGGTAGACTAACGGTGAAATGTGTCGTACTTCCCCAGGCGGGCTCTACAAAAGAGTCCTACGACTACTAAACTACTACATGAATGGCGCTTTAAAAAGTAACTTCCTTAAAACCGTTCCAAAAAGCTATTCGTTCAAAGCCGTTCGCAAATCCTACTAATATTAGAAACGCGAAAGTTTGTGAGTATGTTTGTTGGTCTTTCACGTAAAAACGGCTGAACGAATTTACATGAAATTTGAAATGAAGGTTGTTCATGGTCTGGATTAACACATAGGCTACTTTTTATCCCGAAAAACGCGGGTGAAACTGCGGGGTGCAGCTAGTCAACCATAAAATAGTTTACCTATAGGGCGCGATTTGAATGTGGAGCAAAGTATAAAGGCTGGTACTAACTGAACTTTGATGGATCACAATCGTCTCTAGAATGGATAGGTTAATTAATAACTTCGCTATAGTTTTGCAGGCGCCATGGCGCGTTGTTGCAAAAACGAGAGAACAGGCGAAGAAGCCGAGTTGGTTCGCAGTGTCATTCCGCACCCGTGCGCCGCCGAGCTCGCCGCCCGCGCACCCCTAACTGTTGCGCACGCGATCACACGTGAGTACATTTTGTATTATTGCCATTTTAAAACATCTGTTATAATAAGGTAAATGTGATCAAATTTTACAAAAATAAGACGAGTTTCGTCAATAAGTTTTTATTTTACTTTTTAATTAAATTTCTTTTTAATTGTTTTCGTTTGCGTGATCCAATAAAAAATAACATTTGTTTTCAATAAAACTTGTAGGTTGCAGCTCGTGGTTGTTGTGATTGTAGGCTTTACAACTGACGCATCAAAATTATGTACTTATGTATTACGCAATTTCTACAGCAAAATATAAAGGTGTAAAGTTATATCACTTTCAAAAGTTAAGCCTAAAACCCTCTGTCAAACCAAACCAACCTACTACCAAACGTATAGGTATAGTAGAGGTATATACATATTAACAATAATATATTTGTACTCTTGAAAGTGAAAATTCTAAACCTTAAAAACCTATTAATGAAACCCAGTGAACTTTTTATTTTTTTCAGTTGTTCCTTTGACTATTCCCTAATTTTCGTTTGTCTTAAACCACCCAAAAAAATCAGTCGAGCCATTTTCGCGTTCTTGCTAGATTAACACACTGCGATTTTTTTAAATAGAATTAGAATAGAAATTAATAAATTAATAGAATTAGAATTAAATAGAATTAGCAAATGAAAATTGTTGCACAAACCTAAAAGCTTGTAAAATACGTTTGTCAATCTAGGCAGATACTAAAATGCCTAATCATTAATTTCGAAAACCAGATAGATACCTACCTACCTACCAATATTATATAACAATTTTACTATGGAAACTAACGTGGTTTAATTATAACAAAAATATTATATAACTATGATTTTATCAGCCCAATGATAAACCTACGCAATACCAAACTACACAACAAATAATGCATTTCAACGCAAACGCATAATACCTATACGTACCTAAACAACTTTCATATTTCATTACCCCATAACAAAATCTTAAAAACAAAAACCGTAACAATTAAAATAAAACAACTAGTTACTTGCCTAATGCCTAAACCGATAACGGTTTAAGGTAGGTAAGGTACCACCAACAAAATTATACCTCTAAACCAATAGTACATACTCGTACAGTATCGTAACAACACAAATTCGCGTGCGCTTGAGCAAATTAGATATGTAAGCATAAATGCAGTGTCCCAAATTTAACAATTTAGAAACATATACCTATATTACGAAAAAATGTTTATGGCCTTACATAAGACCAACGTAGGCCGTTCGCATGTCTTTCGGACAGATTAGAGCAATGCAGATGGACTATTTGCAAACTTTTTGGGTTTTTGGACTTAACATTTTGTTGGTACTACCTACTATATACTTCCGTCGATCAGTGCGTGGTTCTCCAGAAAAAGTTTTCGCACACCATATGAAATGGCCATGTGAAGTTATACGGGTGACAATATTCTTCATTGTAGCATTGTGGGTAGCAAAATGACTAGGCATATTATCACATAACTAGATAAGCCTATACTTTATGTATTTCATAACTACGAGTACATGACCCGATCTTAATTCATACAATTGTTCTATGTACATATTTATTTTTAAATTTTCAGTTATTCCTTTGAGTTTTTCTTAATTTTTTTTAATTTTCCTAAACCCCCCACGACAACACAACACAACAAGTAGAATCAACAATTGAGGTCAACAAAAAAACAAATAATTTGCGACATTTTCGAGATTTTGAAGGTGATGACGAAAGAGAATGGTTATTTGTTCAAACAGCTCAGATATGGCGTTTTAGGTTAGTTTTATGTGGAGTTAAGTCTCTGCTACTATGTTCTGTCAAGTTACAGAATAAATAAATATCGATGCGGGTTCCACGGTCGCGGTCGCGATAGTTATCGCTTTCGCGACTTGGCGAAGGCTGTTGATGTTTACGATAGCTCTATTGACCGACGAAAAAACAAACAGGTTCTCAATAGTCGGTAATCAGAGAAGGCACCTAATTAGAGAGGGTAATCCTACTTCCCACTTATATTATAAACGCGAAAGTTTGTGAGTAGGTTTGTTGCTCTTTCACGCAAAAACGGCTGAACGGATTTGCATGAAATTTCGAATTATGGTTGTTCGTGGTCTGGATTAACATATAGGCTACTTTTGATCCCGGAAAGCGCGGGTAAAACTGCGGGGCGCAGCTAGTATGCTTATACCGGCTGACTGGTTAGACACTTGACATATTCTAGGTTATCATAGTACTCATTATTATGAACAACTTTTACTATGGGACCAACCCGAAATTCGCGAAAAAAAAAATCAGCTGTTCCATAGAAAAATGTCAATGACACTTGACAAAATGTATGGAACAGCTGATATTTTTTTCGCGAATTCCGGGTTGGTCCCATAGTAAAAGTTGCTCATAATGATGAGTACTATAATAACCTAGGATATGTCAAGTGTCTAACCAGTCAGCCCGTATAGAGCTCGTAGAGTTTTAGACGTACCACACAGGGTGTTGTTTATTGTTGACGGGAAGGGTAGCTAGTCTTAATGTAGGTAATGGGCTACAGGAAAATGACCATAATAACGAATTTTAAAGAAATTCCGATTGGCAAAATTCTAATTCAAATAATAACACGAAATATGTGGGGTAATAAAATAAAATTCCAGCAATCCGCACTTGGCCAGCGTGGTGGAATATGGCCTAATCACCCTTCGAGGGTAGACTTGCATCCCAGCTGAGGGAGGATTAAAGGTTGCATATGATGATGGGGTTCATTACAAACATTGTAGAATTGTTGTTATAGTTTGTTGCTGTGATTATTACCTAAGTACTAGCTGATTGTTACTGAATGAGGTTCGTACCTGTTGCTGCTTGGCTTTCGGCTACACAGGTTGGGGCTATAAATACAGCCTATAGCGCTCAGGTATAGTGTAGTTTGTCAGTGAAATAATCAGTCAATAGTTTCAGAGATTGGCCGCTATAAACATATCTACATACAAACATTACTTCTTTATGGTATTCGATTCAAAAGATTTGGTTAAGGTACCTTAATATTCTGTGGTTAAGGCAGTTAAGGTAACCTAGCTCCTTGTCCAATAAAGTTTCTATATAAATAAAGATAAAGTTCTGTATAATATTTTAGTCTTCTGTCATTCTCAATACTTTCTTCACGGAAATAAGTTTTAAATAAAATACGTCTAAGGCAATAATTATTGTTAATGGACAAGGAAGGTCTTTACAATTAATTGCGTATTATTATTATCTATTATAATAGACATCGCGCGGAATCCTAGAAAAATAACTAGCTTACAATTATCTGATTTTTAATACCCATGTTTCATCATAAACAATTAGGTGATTTCTTTAATATACCTATTAGCTGCTTTACGTACCTACGAGTACCTACCTATTCCTCGTGTGACACTGCAAAGCGTTAAAAGGAAAGTTTATTAGCACGTTTTTACGGTGACAACCATTTATCATAATAGTTGTCACCGTAAAAACTGGTGCTTATCATCGTACTTTTTGGTGATATCTGTATGCTCCGTACTTTAGGTGAATTCATCGGAACTTTGATGAATTGTGAAAAGTGAATTCACCATTCTTTTAGCGGAATTTAGTTGGTCATTTTTCTCAGTGTGTCCTAAGTAAATGTGTACGCTAAGAACTACTTTTACTTACTATGGGACCAATCCTGAAATCTCGAAAAACCACTTGTGACCTACGTCCATTGAACTACATGAACTTACTTACGTTCCAATAGTCAGTTAGTCTCTTCTTTTAGAGTTTTTGACCACCTAAAGGCCTCTGAGATGCCTTTGCGGTTGGCCCAGTGGACAAATACACGGACTGATGTGACATTCACTCGTATACTCGTACCTACATCGCAATGCCTACAATGTAGATCTCGCTGTATACATATTTGCTAGTGCCGTCACATTACCAACGCTAAACATATTACATGTCCCAGACACGTAATCATTACTTTAGTACCTATATCGCGTGTCCATGAACGGACAGCGTCGTTTTGTTAGCGGCGGATCTTCAATATTTCACGCATCAAGAAAATGACGTACTGACAGTAACTCAATTTCAACACGAGATCTTTTGGCTGCCTACTTTTGTTTGTTTTGCTCATCAGTCCGTTCTAGGCCTGTCATTAACAATTGGCAAATTGGTTTTGTTTTCTCTTTTCTTCTTTTTGGACACTTAACTTAAAAAAGAAATAGCACATAGTAGGTAGTGTACGGCTGTACGGTGTACGTAAACTTATTTTAGGCAAACAGTTCAAATAAGTTAGCTTAGTACAGCTAATACTGAAGGCTTAGTTGACAGATCTAACTGACTATAATCAGATCTAACTAAAACTGGAAGAGTTAATTTTGTTTTTGATGCACACCATTACCCATGATATTTGACGCCTTTATTAAGGTTGTACGTCTAGTGAAAAGCTTTTAGAGTTGCACTTTTAGACCTTAAGGGTTGAATCCCAAATCAGTTTCGGTATGAACTGTTTGAAAATCAGCACACCTTTCTGTTACTCCTGGTGTAAATAGACGTCTTTGGTATGGGTTTTAAATCGCATGTGTTACTCCATGAAATGGCCTACGTGTATACACTACGCAGATATCTTGTTCTAATGAAAAAGAAATACTGCACATACATTTTTCTAGTCAAGTTACTGTTTATACTGTTGTGGCTGTCAGCGAACCTCAGAAATCCGTCTCATGATATACCTAAGTATTTGCGTATCACCGGTTTCGTGAATATCAAACAAAGTTATGTCAATGCAAACATAAAGGTGAACTCAAGATCTGCTGCGGCCCCAATTTGCGTGGTTTTCTTGGTTTGTCGGACACGGAACACTAAACTTGACACAAATCTACCTACCTCTAGAACAGATACCATCAGCAGTGTAATTCTAATTTAACTTTACACTCGTAGCTTTATAATAATTAGCAGGTAAAATGGATGTTATGGCGTACATAACATGCACACTTACATTTACCGTTCACAAAGAGTAAATTGAATTACGAAAATAGCAATAATTTTCTTTGTGTTTGTTTTACATGTGTTGTGTGAATGTTTGTTTTACATTACTGGCTGTGCCCCGCGGTTACATTTGTATTTTCCAGCATAAAAAGTCTATAGGTATGGAAATCCAGGTTATAAGCTTTAAACTACTTTATTTTAACCCAACCAAAAATAATTTTACATGGTTGTTTTTTAAAAACCTATTCAAGTTTAGGTAGAAATCTTAGAAATGTATCTTATAATTAGACGAGCTAATCTAGTCTAAATATTCGAAAAATAATGTCATGTGAGATTTTACTTGCAATGTCCCAACATTTGCTAGAATGATCATTCCAATTGAATTCTTGAATTTTGCATTACAAGGTTTACAATCAATGAAAGTGGAAGGAAATGACCCCATTCAATGCTATGGTCATTATGGTAATTTATAGAACAATAGAATCTTTGAATTGCCGCTGAGGAAATTTCAAGATGACTCAAATGAGAGACAACAAGGTTTCCTCATATTGTTTGATTATACCTACTATTACGTATCAAAATATAATAAGCGGTCTAATTTAGTTAGGATTAGGAATATGCTAAAAACAATAGGATTGAACCAATGTACCCTTCTTTGAGATAAACCTTGAGAGAAGCCTGCGTTAGATTTGGGTGAAGCCAAGAACTCCTCTACTTTCACACATATGTACGTACACACACACACACTCTACAGTGCCGCGAGTAGAGGAATATTGGTATTGATATGTCAATGTGGGCGCTGGGCGCCTTGTGTGTGTACGCGCAAAAGTAGAGGAGTTCGTGTCTTCACCCATTTCTAACGCAGTGTTCCATCGTTTTCTCTAGATTATCTGAGACACATATACATACATATCTTGAAACTGTTCTAGAGGAAATCTGTCAATTCCTTTGTTACCACATCACGCTGAAACTACTGGACAGATTTTACTGAAATTTGGTACATTTTTTGATTTTTGTAAATTTGTCATCATTATTTTATCATGGATTAACATGTAGGATATTTTTATCATGGAAAAATTAACAGGTCCCAGGATAGCGTGAGAAACTGCGGGGCACAGCTAGTTTCAAGTACGTTTGAAGGATGAGCTCGTTACCTAATCAAACAATAACATTAATATTATAGATACATAGTAAGATACTGGAGGACAGAAAGATGACCAATAAGAAAAAAATACTAAGAAAGAAAAATAGAAAAAAAAACAAGATAAGAAAAAAATGGCACAAGGGAGAGCAGGCCTAAACCCAGAAGTGAAGTCGGTACAGGCCGATGATGATGATGGAGAACACAATACATTCTAAATGATGAATGTAAGTTTGTTTGTTACCCTTTCACGCGAAAACTAAACAGATCATCATGTAACTTCGTACACATATTCTTGGAGGTATTAGAAGTAACATAGGATATATTAAACTTACTAAAAAAATTGACGGCAGGTGAAGCCGCGGGGTGCAGCTAGTCTCAAATAATCTGACAGCCACGTCTAGCCCACTTGTATGACATGATACGTAATGCTCTAATGTCACATTGTTATGTTTATGTAATGATACGTTGAATCAAACCTATTCCTAAAATTGCTATATTTGGATTACTCGTATTACACAAGCTATTGTTCACTTACGACAAGAATTTCGGGCCAGCTTTCTTTTTGTAATTTTGATGAAATCTCTGACAGACCTTATTTGGTATACGTGGTTATATAATTTGTAGCCTGTTTGTTATGTCCAAAGTGGCGGATTAGACTATGATTACTATCTACGAGTAAAACTGTAACTTTTTTGGACTTACTTACTTACTTATCTACGAGTAAAACTGTAACTTTTTTGGACTTACTTACTTATGAGTCCTTAATTAAGGTAATGCATTAATAATTTATGATAATCATTCCTCTCACTATGTACTCTTTTTATTTATTCGAGTCTTTTGTTATAACTAAACATTTTAACTTACTATCTATTTATACTCGTATTACATAACCTAACATTTACATAGGTTTTTCCGGTATAGTGATCAGCGTGTCCTGTAACTGTGACACATAATAGGCCTCACTACTCTTAGGTGTGTTAAATTTATAACAAACTGTGCAACGAGCTGGCTATTATTTTTATTTACTAGCTGCGCCCCTTGGTTTCGCCCTTGGTATTCCGGGATAAAAAGTAGCCTATGTGTTAATCCAGACCATGAACAACTTTCATTCCAAATTTCATGTAAATCCATTCAGTTGTTTTTGCGTGAAAGAGTAACAAACTTAGAATAGGTACATAAATATATGCTCACAAACTTTCGCGTATATAATATTAGTAGGATTCCAGTTATTTCCAGGCAACTACATAATTAAGTTCTTCAAACGAGCTGTCAAAAGATCAGCAACGTGTCCGTGACGCCTCCGGTGCTACAGGCCATTTGATTGTTTGTCACCTATAGTATAAAACATGGTTCATATTTAATTAAACAGTCGTTAAGTATTCAACTAACTAAGTAAGTGGACTGGAACTAAAACCGTTACAAAATCTTCGTCGAAGACATCCTTTTTCCTAGCATCCCAATTTAAAACTATATAAAGGAATTAATTCGTCTAATCGTTCTCGGATAGAATGATGTCGTGCCTGCGTCGAGTTAATTCCACCTACGGTACATTGTCGCATGGTACATTACACTTACGCTTTGCTTCATTGGCCATCATGGCCATAATCAGTCATAGATGCTACGATCCCGCTCTGTAGGTAGGTATCATGCTGAGTTAACCATAAATAATTGCGGTATATCCCCATAATATTTATTACTAGTAACTAACTGCTTGTAATCGCCTTATTTGATAGAACGTAAGTCCTAATCATTCAAGACTTTTCTATGGTATTCCCATTTCCATTTTTACACAAAGGTTAGGTTTCGAAGAAATTCCGTCTTCACTGAATTAAGGCCTCAACCTCAAAGGTAATTGAAACGTAAATAAAATATCAGCCCCTGACGTAAAGGTCAGAGCTGCATGCGAGCAATGCAATGAAATTCGTGAAGCGTCCATTTCATTTCGAACCAGAATGAGGCTAGCTACTCTTGTGTCTGTTCTCTACAATATTGCTCAAATACAATGTTTAACATGTGGAGAAATTTTGGAGCTACCATCTGACAGCAAGTGGACCCTAGAAACATTAAAAACCATACCTCCAAAAGACGTCGTCGAGTGCCTAGCTAATCTGGGCCAAGAGCAGCTACCGATTGCGCAAGCGGAATTAATTTGGAAAACACTTGTGACTTTCCATGGAGGAATACAAAACATTCCCAGATCACTTCTCATGAGACTCCATGGGATAACGACTGCAGTGAAGCCGGAGGACTACGCTAACCTAACTCTGGATAACATTGATGTAGTGGAGAATTTCGGGCTGAACTACAACCTGAATCAAGATCAACTCGCGGCCATTGCAGATCGAGTGCGTAAAGATTTCGCCGGGAAATTCCCTGAAGACGACACTTATTATGATCTGAGTGCAATGAGGCAGATCTTGTGTGCGTTCAACAGAAGTGAAATAGAGAGGATTCATCCGTCAGCGTATAGAGAAGCCGCTGAGATGATTGGAGGGATTGTGCAGCTGAAGCTATGACTGGGTTTGCTATATACGCTGGCCAAGAAAGCGTTCGGGTCGCCAGATGGTTGGTCAGAAGATATTGTTGAAACGTTGGGAACCGTTGCGGAATATTACCAAAAGATATCAGGGCACAATTAAAAATAAGAATATTTGTTAGCGATTCTAATAAAAAATAAACGAGAACACAGTAGTTTGTGTGTGTAATATTTAGTGATACGTACTTACAAATCGAGAGTTACTAGAGTTCCGTAGAATAATAAAAATAATTAAACCTTATAACATTGTCGTGTCTTTTCTAGTTTGTCACCGTGCCTTTACCCCTTCACTAGTATGATCTAAATTCTAAAATAATTCAACAAAAACAAAGCAGCATTTGTTCAGTATAGCGTACAGCGTAATTCAAATATCTAATCTTTAGAATGGCCAGATAATCTTCTTAATATATATAAATCTCGTGTCACAATGTTTGTCCTCAATGGACTCCTAAACCACTTAACCGATTATAATAAAATTCGCACACCATGTGCAGTTCGATCCAACTTGAGAGATAGGATAGTTTAAATCTCAAATTATAGTCGCAATTTTAATTTATTGCAAATTATATATATACTGATAATTTTTACTTTAGCATCAACATACTACGGTTGCTATAGTTACGCAATGGCTTTTGACAGGACAACGTCTGTCGAGTCAGCTAGTTTAACTATAAAGATTCCTCGGCAGGGACGGGCCATAGTTTTGTCAGGAAATTAGGGTACTTTTCCATTCCACTCCAAAAATAAGTTGGTCACTCTGTTCTTACCTAACTACCTCTACTAACTAGTTACGAGTTCTGCACAAACTTTTTTGCAACAATCACAATCTTTTATCTCGACAACCTCTTGACCAACGATACTCAAGCTCAAAATTCTTGTTTAGAATTTTGCACCAGATATTTCTGCCAAATATTATCCAAATGGCACTACAGCAAATTTCTCCCCCTTTTCAAGGAAAATATAAAAAAAAATAAAGAATTTCCCGACTCTGAAAAAAATCTATAAAATCGTAGTACACCACGTTGGTCGAGATTTTTTTGAAAAATACGGCCTGTCAACATCCACACAAACAAACATCCGGACATCCTACTAATATTATAAACGCGAAAGTTTGTAAGAATGTATGGATGTTTGTTACTCTTTCACGCAAAAACGGCTGAACGGATTTACATGAAATTTGGAATGAAGGTTGTTCATGGTCTGGATTAACACATAGGCTACTTTTTATCCCGGAAAACGCGGGTGAAGCCGCGGGGCGCAGCTAGTATGAAATAAATTTTGCCCGTTGTTGCAGAGGGGCTTCGCTCGCTCGGTCAATTATATCTACTTATTTGTCATATACACGGAACAATATGGTTCGAAGGTTATAATACTAGCTTAATGTTATAAGCCGACAATGCACACACACAGGCAATGCACATACATATTCATTACAAATTCAATTATTCATAATAATTATGGTGTTTGTTATTAATTCTCCTTCTTCCACCCGTCTTCATAGTAGATAAATGTTAAATTGAGTGGTTTGGCTAGGGATCCGATACTACTAAATAAAATAAAATAAAAATAAAAAAGCCTTTATTTCCCGTAATAGTACAATAATGAAAAAGTAAAAAGATAATAATAATAAAAAATAAAATAAAATTGAGTAAATAAAAATTAAAATGATTGAATATTATTATCTAATTACATCTAGGGCACCCAAATGTGGGTTAAGGCCTCCTCCATGCCTTGCCATACTTCCCGGTCTTGTGCTAGGCGAGTCCAGGTTACAGGTCCAGTCCGATACTACTAAATACATTTATTGTACTATTGGTTAACTTGAAATCCTTGTTCTAGAACTAGATAGGAAATTTGCAGTAACGGCTTTGAAGGTCTGTTACGAAAATAGCTAAAATTACATATTTCTAGGTATTATTAAACAAGTAATTTCAATAAAAAAAAAAATCTTTTTTTAACGTAATTTTTGTATTTCTATTGTTGCCAAGTTGGACGTTCTCAAAACGACTACAACTTTTAACAGTTACAGTAACTAAAGATAGTTTTGGGGGTTCAAAATGGTATCATGGATATTTAGCGTGATCCGTCAACAATATTACAGATAAATTTATTTAAATACTGAATTAGATTTACTCGTAGCTGTAATTAGCGGATCGGATGCGATTATGTTCATTTAATTGAGTCAGAGTAGCGTGCGCGCATTGTCTTGAGTAGATCGACATGGAGTTATTGACTAACGGCTGTTTGTAATCGACCTCTGTGTAAGCATATTTAGTCACTTAAATGATTCATAAACAAGTTTTTTGTTTAGAACTAAAATTACAAATGAAATAAAAATATCTTTAGTCACAATCTATCAATCCTATGCCCCATTTTTTGTATGATACTGGCATTAAATGGGTTAGGTTCAACTTGGGAAGATATTAGCGTCCGAGATTCAGTTTTTTTCTTGTTCGGATGCTAACACCAATTTACGAAAAAAATGAAGTGTTAAGACTTATAAGGCTAACGATTAAAAATCCATTCTTTGTAAACGGTCGATATGTTTTCATTCAACCTTTCCAATTGATAAATCTTTGATACGGTTGTCTGAAAGAGATCAATCTTGGCGATAAGACCGCCTTTTGTGCCTTTTTTTCTGTATTTTACTAAGTTTGTAATTTAATTAACCGACTTCAAAAAAGGAGGAGGTTATCAATTCGTCTGTATGTTTTTTTTTTAATGTTTACCTCATAACTTTTGACTGGGTGAATCGATTTTGATGATTCTTTTTTTATTAGAAAGCTGACGCTTTCCATTTGGTCCCATTTCAATTTAGTCCAGCTCTGATAATGGTATCCATGAGAAAACCATATAAGTCTTAAATTTGCATTAAGTACGTGCGCGACAAATAAGTAGATGAATAACTCAATAGTCGGTCTTTTGAAGTCGGTTTTTGTTTTTTGTTTTGTAAAAATAATGTTCTTGTTTTTTGTGTGTGTTGTCAATAAAGAGTTATTATTATCATTTTGCTGTTATGTTAAGGCTTATGACTCTGTTCCACTCGCCTAAGAAAGCAGTTATTTATTTGCCAATAGCTACAGAACCATACCACGAGCGTGTCACGACACGCACTTGACAGCTTTTTACCCACCCAGACATTCAGGCGGCCTAAAAACTCTGAGACCAGGGCTAACCACTCGGCTTATACGAACTTACGCACCCACGTACGAATTAAATATTCACAATATTCACATTGTTATTATTTCCTTACTACTATTTTGCTAAAAATGGCATAGCCTTAGATCCGTAGTAGGATAGGAAGTCAGTTAAATATTCCATAACACCTAGAATCGTAGTCGAAAAAGCCTTATTATAAACTAGCTGCGCCCCGCGGTTTCACCCGCGTTCTCCGGGATAAAAAGTAGCCTATGTGTTAATCCAGGCCATGAACAGCCTTTATTCCAAATTTCATGGAAATCCATTTAGCCGTTTTTGCGTGAAAGAGTAACAAACATACATGCGTACTCACTTTCGCGTTTATAATATTAGTAGGAAGTAGGATTAATTTGGTTTCCTCAAATATTTGAAGACCATGGGTAAGTTTACCTACATTAAATTTGAATACATACCATAGGAAGTAAATATTCTTGAACAGTAATGTTTATTTACTTATTATGATGATAGTACAAAGTACGGAGGTTTGGTAGTACAGTCTTAAGACATGATTAATAGAATTAGCTTTTTTATAAATATCAGTGGCTAACAAACAACAAACAATAGGTACCTGTATACATTCTTATTCTCATACATATTTTACGAATATACAGATATTAATTAAAAAAAAAGTATCTGGAATAAGTTTTGTTTTGATCTCATTTAATTTTGGTAAAAATGCAAATATGTTTTTCTCGTTCTAGATTTATAATTTTGACGTAATTTTTGGCTAAGTGGTAGTATATCCGCTTGTGAAGCTAGAGGTCCCAGGTTCGATTCCCTTCCGGGCAGATGCTTAAATGATAAATTTAAATATCTGCTCTGGGTCTGGGTGTTGTCTTTGTCTTTGTGTGTGTTCCATGGCATCCCCGACACAAGTTATCCTAGTGGGGAGCTATGAGTGTGAAACGTTATTTATTTTATAATTTGCATTAAAAAAAAATCCTACGTCTTTACCTACACAGCTCTGAGCAATAAAGTTTTTTATTTTTGCTTATTACTCATTACTTTTGTACTTACTTGCTCTGGATCTGGGTGTTAATTGTCATTGTCTTTGAGTGTGTCATGGCACCCGGACACAGGGAAACCTAGTGAGTGAGGATCGATGAATAAATGTCCTTAGTTAAATAAGTAAAATTCTTATCCTTATCTTTTCTTATTGTATTTATTTGTGTAAGCATTTATTAGATTTCTAGTAACTGTAGGTACACTATTATGAGAACCTATTGCCTAGACAAACCCGACTACTTATTACAAACAGCCCAAAAAATAATACAATTTTAAAATCCAATACTAGGTATAGTTGAGTGGAAAAGGGGAGCCGTCGGGTTTTGCATGCAGTGTACATGTACACTATTGTACACCCTCATTTACGTTGGTGAGGGTTAGGGGGGGACACGGATACACACATCTCCGTCCACCTGTTGCGCGTTTATCAGCCTACATTTCGCGACTCCTTGGTTTTATGATACCCTGGTACTGTTGCTCGAAAACTGTTAGACCGGTACGATAATTTCTGAAACCAAAAAAAAAATTGTTGAAACCCATTTCGAAAATTTAAACATTTCGAAAATATTCAATACTAGCTGCTCCCGGCGGAATCATCAGCTGTTTTTTTTTTCTTTTTTTACTTTTAAACCTTCCATGAACTGCCACAAATATTTTAAGATGAAAATTAGCGAAATCGGCCCAGCCGTTCTCGAGTTATAGCCAGCCAAACGAACAGCGATTCATTTATCTATACAATGAAACCCATTTTCCTTGGTCCCGACATCACGCGTGAATGGCTGGACCGATTTCACTAATTCTTTTTTTGTTGTATTTGTTATTATTAGGAGAAGGTTCTTACGGAAAAAAATATTAAGAAAATCTCTCAGAAATATTAAAAAACCCTAAAAACAGCCCTTTTCTTTTTCCCATACAAACGTTTTCTAACTAAAACGAGCTTTATTGCTATTGTTTAAAGTTCATATTGAATTGCAAGCACTCACTGTTGTTTAAGCAATGTAGGTATGTTCCTAACGTCCAAGAGTCAATTTGCACTTTATTACCTCTGTACAAAGTACAAATTCAATCATATCTATCAAAACAGTGTGCGTTGGAGCACAGATAAAACAAAAAAAAGAAAACGAAATCGAATAGTTCATTCATTTGTTTTAAAATTTCGAAGGATTTGACTCCAAGTCATATCAAATTAAAAAAAAAATTTAAGTTAAACGGTTTTATAAAACAATAAAAAAATGTACTAAAAACCAAAAAATAATAAAATAGATACAGTCGTGGGAATTATAAACATATGCATAGACTAGACTAAAATAAAACCGTGGGGCAAGAAAACCGTGGGACGTGGTTTTTAGTACATTTTTTTATTGTTTTATAAAACCGTTTAACTTAAAAATTTTTTTTACCTATTTTTATTTTCTAGTTTTTAGTTTTTATTTTATATAGTACATTGTATTATACTGGTTGAGCACTATCATTTGATACCCATATTGATGGGATCGATAAAACCTACGTTATCCGCCATTTTGTAGCGGCCGCCATCTTGTATTTCAATTTTTTATAGTATATTGTGTTCTGCTTGTTGAGCCCTTTCATTTGATACCCATATTGATGGGATCGATAAAACCTACGTTATCCGCCATTTTGTAGCGGCCGCCATCTTGAATTTCAATTTTTTATAGTATATTGTATTCTGCTTGTTGAGCCCTTTCTTTTGATACCCATATTGATGGGATTGATAAAACCTACGTTATCCGCCATTTTGTAGCGGCGGCCATCTTGAATTTATAATGATAATGAATAACATAATTGTATTGTCACCAAAATCGAAAGTGTATACAAAATTTCAGATTAATCGGTTGACAGGAAGAGGGTGAAATTTGAATTACTAAATTTGACCCAAGAAAGAAAAAAGAAAACGTGAGCTAAATAAAACCGTTTAAAAAGTTGAAACAACACCAAACTGTCAATGTCAGTGTTTTTTTTTCATGGATGAGTTTGCTTTTGTCAACTGATACACGAAACAAATTCGTACCTA
Organism: Alcis repandata; assembly: GCA_949125135.1. Classification (NCBI taxonomy): domain Eukaryota; kingdom Metazoa; phylum Arthropoda; class Insecta; order Lepidoptera; family Geometridae; genus Alcis; species Alcis repandata. The sequence continues at coordinate 7,946,710 of OX421221.1, read as the reverse complement.
TAATTGTAATATATTATATGTATAAAATTGTAAATAGTGTTTTGTGCAGTGTTTATATTTAACTAGCTGTTCCCTGCCACGCTTTGCTGTGGATAAAAAAAAAAAAAAAAAAAAAAATAGCCTATGTCACTTTGGGATAATGTAGCATTCGAATGGTGAAAGAACTTTTGAAATCGGCCCAGTAGTTTTTGAGTTTATTCCACACAAACATCCAAAAATACAAAAATACAAATCTTTCCTCTTTATAATAATAGTATAGATTAGGCAGTACCATAGAGAAGTACTGTATGGCAGTACTCAATTAATACAGTACTACACTATGGGCAGTACGAAGTCTGCCGGGTCAGCTAGTATACATATATATAAGAAGAAGATTTTCAACGTTTGAGAAAATACGAGTAGGCATTTTTGATAAGCTGAGATTCTGATAATTTTACCAAATGAATTGAAAAGAAAATCGATTATGCCCAGGATTAAAACATAATTTTATAGGACTGTCTCGCCACATGGTAAATGATTATGTAAATGTAAACACCATCGACTCGTTGTGGCTACTCTCTCGGCCTAGTAGATAAAAAAAGACATCAATAAAGAATTTAGATATAGGTAAAGGTTTTACCTAGTTTGATTGTCTATAATATCTAGAGCTCAGATAAACCTAGAGACGAAGATGGCGTTAGGTTTGGATGAAGCCAAGAAGGTTTATTTGAGGTCTAGAAAGAAAACTTTGTATGAGACAATGTTTGGATTGATTACACGTAATGAATACTATGGCGAGACAGTGCCCTCGGCCGAGTACTGATTTTATAAACAGTTTGACAAGCGAGCCAGTCACTAAAACCATGAGTTTTTGCTCGGCCGAGTATACCTATTTACTGTCTCGCCTCTGAACTCGTTACGTGTTAACAGTTAACCCAACAGTTAACTTAGATAGCAAAATCGGATCGATCGGCAACATTAAACTAACAATTCTCTGTGCAAAACTCATGTTTACGACGGTGTACTCGTAGAGTTGTGTACAGCATTTTTTCCAAAGTTGCTACGATAGCCTCTTTTACCTACCCCTTATAAAGTGACCAGGCTTTTATTTACCATTTTGTCTGTCTTATTATCTCTGGAAGACAGCGATAAGCCCGCCATAAAAAATTGTTGCATAGTTTTGACGTGACAACGTCTTATAAATTGGTTTGCCGGGTGACACTTCAAGAAACTGCGTTACGCTCCGCTCACGTTATGCGCTCACAATGAGAGCGAGTGAGAGGCACGCGTCCCTTCCACTCGGGCATGGTTAGCCCGCCTAAGAGCGAGAGAGACAGACATAAGTCGTTGTCACGTAAAACTTTCGCCCGTATACCGACTTTACAGGCAACCAATATTTTTTTTTTAATGCATCTGACGAATCCACAACAACCCCTCTTTAAGCGTTAAAGCGTAAGTAAAGCGTTTGTAATTTCTGCTGTCAACAATAAAGACTTTTCTTTCTACTCGTATCAACCTACATTAATATCACGGCAAGCAAAAAGGCATTTAAAAAGGCGGTCGTAAACCGCGAAGTTAATTACACGATAATTATGACAAGCCGGAAACGCTTGAATAAATTGAAATTGACGACACGACTTCACCTTGATGATTATGTACACTTGTACAGGGTTATAAGGAAAGGGTATAAACAAGGTTGATAAAACTCATTAAGAACAACTTTGGTTCTAGTTTAAAGAGCTTAGAATTGGTCACTAGAGTGTGGTTATAATATTAAAATAAATCTAGCTATAATTATTTTATTAAAAGAAATGCAATCTATTTATAAAGCCTTTTTATTGGATTTTGTTAAAGGGTGCGCTACGCCGATAAGGGCTCAGGGTACTCATAATTATAAACAATTTTTACTATAGGAGCAATCCTGAAATCGATAAAAAAGAGCTGATCCGTAGAAAATTATAAATACAATGAATTTAAAACGATACTCGATAAAATATTTGGAATTAGTGATTTATTTTTCGCGCTTTCGGTTTGGTCCTATCGTAAATAAATCGTCTTTTCGGCTCACCGTACCCTTTCCATAACCCTGTATAATTGGTAGTTCAAGACGGTTGCATTTCTTTGTCCAAAATAATTATAGCTAGATTTTTAGACATCGATTTAAGACACTATGGTTTTATAGTGACCCGCCCTGACCTCGCCAAACTGATCATCTATAAGACCAACTACTTTCGAAATTCGTAGGATAATAACCCTATTGCCCAATTATCTAGGTAGGTCGATCACCGATTTAAACAATTCGAAAGATCTACGACTAAATCGCGGCATAAACTTGGCATTTCATTATGGGTTACTTTGGTAGAGCCAAAGTTTTGTTGTCGACTCATCGGGCCGGTGTCTGCCAACGGAACGCTTGTCTGCTTGATCCTTTTTTGCTTTGTATTAAATGTCAAGCGTTATCCTTGTCATCCACGATTCACTTCGTAAATTTCATCTCTAGTAAGTACTCTGACTCCAAGCTAAAATGCAAATATTATCTATACTAATATTAATAAAGAGGAAAGATTTGTATTTTTGGATGTTTGTGTGGAATAAAACAAAAACTACTGGACCGATTTCAAAAATTCTTTCACCATTCGAATGCTACATTATCCCAAAGTAACATAGGCTATTTTATTTTATTTTTTATCCACAGCGATGCGTGGCAGGGAACAGCTAGTAGATTATAAAATCAATAGGATTCCTGAAAAAACCTGGATCTGTCACTGGTACCTAACAAAAGAAAAGCTTGTTAAAAGGTTGGAAACCAAATAAATTTACATAATTGGTTTTAACGAAATAAATTAAAGGGCATTCTGAGTTTTCAACTCAATTAATAAGGGAACGTGACTCATATTTATAAAATAAAACAAAGAGGTTCAGCCGCTGACGCAGAACGAGAACTGTTCAACAGTGCGAGTCAACTCAACTGATCGCCGTCCCTTTTTTTGCTATTTTCTCTTTTACCTTTTTTCTTTAATTTTAGGGGACTGCCATGTAAATTCCAAAAGTTCCAAACCAAAAATAGAAAAAAAAACTAGCTGCCCCCTGCGGTTACATACGCTGTTTTTTTTTTAGTTTTAAACCTTGAACTTCCACAAATATTTCAAGATCAAAAGTGATCATTGATCAGTTATCGAGCGGGATGAAATATTATTATTACTAAAATGACTATTAAAAATAGGGGTTGGTGATAGAATAATGAAAATTTAATGCTACATTATAAAAAATACAATATTGTCAAAAAAAATGTTGGGGTGGACAACCCTTATCACAGGGGTATGAAAAATTGATAGTAAGTAGCCGATTCTCAGACCTACTGAATATGCATATCAAATTTCATAAAAATCGGTCAAGCCGTTTCGGAGGAGTAATGGGTAGCATTGTAACACGAGAATTTATACATATTTAAGACAAAAAATAAATAGGGTGCGGTTAGACCGGCGAAATTGAAGCCAGTGGATAATTTAGACTTGCGCATAGCGGTCACGTTGGTCGAGTTACTCGTACTTACTAATAGATATAACAAAATAGTCTAAAAAAAACTAAAAAACACGCATTGTCATCGGTTTTTGAAAGGTGTGCAAAGTTTGAATTAAATCCGATCGTTCAAAGTAGGGCAAAATAAAGTCCAAAGGGTCGGTTACAAACATACAGGTGAAACTAATAAAAGCGTGTTAAAAAGACAATAAACTAATAGAGCGATTGGTGAATAAAGCTAGAACTATAAAATTAAAACTAGGCACTTTACTTTAGTTCTCGTGGATACCTAAGTTCTGTTTTTTATTTGTAATTTATTTTATATTCTGTTTATGCCTGTTTATGTTATCTTTCACTATAATAAAAACGCTTTACTTTTAATTTTTTTTTTTTTTTATGTAAATGAGTGACGAGACGAGCAAATCGCTCGCCTGATGTTAAACGTCACGTTTGCCCATAACAGGTCTGCGCTACCCAGAATTTTGAACTCGCAGAATTCAAAACCCTGCGCGGCACAGCACTGCGCTCGTCACCCTGAGATATAAGTTGTTAAATCTCCCATTTGCCCTGTAATTTCACTGGAAACAATGCCCTTCCAACCGGAACACAGTAATGTTTGCACATTACTGCTTGGCGGTGGAATAACTGGCAAAGGTGTGGTACTTCCCCAGGCGGGCTCCTACAAACTAGTTTACCAGCATACTATAAAGGGTTATTCAGAAAGGGTATGCTTCGCCTTTTATGAAAAGGCTCATAGTACTCATCTTTATGAACAACTTTTGTTATGGGAGCAACCCGAAATTCGGGAAAAAAATCAGCTGTTCCATACATTTTGTCGAGTGTCATTGACATTTTTCTATGGAACAGCTGATTTTTTTTCGCGAATTCCGGGTTGTCTCTATCTAAACGCAAAATGATAACAGCAGGTGTTCTGCAAGTCTGGGATGATTGTTATCCAAATTTTTAATTTAACCTTTTGACGTATGAAATGTCACTAAAAGTATCTCTATCATCGATACTCACCATCTACTCACTAAGTTGAACTGATTTCTTAAAGAAGCACTTAACGAGTTAAATTACATATGTAGGTACACTATTTTTATTAATTTTTTGCCTTGTGGTTATGTGGGAATCTCCGCCATTGCCGGCCTACCCACTAAAAACCCTGGGGGAGTTCTTTCTCACCGCCCGTGTTTTAGGGCCAAAGGTAACACTAGCACAATGGTCCATGGCTCCGGTGGCGCTATTCTTCCGAGAACTCCTTCTCTATTAGAGACAATGTAGGTACACCGTACAGGTACACTCAACCTAACTGTTGCAACATGTGGCTAAGAAATCTTCTAATTGATATTTAGCTTATAATTATTCCAAGGCCTTTAGTTATTCAAATAAAAAAACCTTATTTTAAGTTTGTTTGAAAAAATAATATTGTTTTGCTCAAAACACCTAAAGTTTTTTCGCTTAACACTAAAGTTATGCGAGTGGTTATAGTGTATGAGGTAGGCAGCTGTGGTTTATACAATAGTAATCTTACGAGTATACCTACTTGGAAGATCATAGGGTTTATACTTGGATATCAAGCGTGGATGCACGCACTCGACGATAATTACTGTAAACACCGTGTTTATAACAAATTACAATAGTTATCATTAATCTTTATGGTCACGTTTGAATCTGAATCGAACACAACCTTCTTAGTTTATCGATATTTATTGAGAATAAACCAATACATATTAATAGGGGCCGTACCGCGATCTTTTCGTGCGAGCCTGGACTGATTCGCGTTGGCTTTCGTCTCACCTTTTCTCTAGCTGTCAGAGCAAGACAAAAGCCAGAGCGATCTAGTTTAGGCTCGCGCTATGAGTTTGTGAAATGACCCCAGTAATCAAACTGTTCTCTGAGTTGGTACACCACATAATGTATTAACGTACTTCGCTGTACGGCCCGTGTGCGTTTTAGTCTGCATATAGCTGGAACTAGCTATGCTGCCATAAGCATTCGTTTTTCAATGATTTCCTTTATTATATACTAGCGACCTGCCCCGGCTTTGCACGGGTATAAAATATAGCCTATGTTACTCAGGGTAATGTAGCATTCTAATGGTGAAAGAATTTTTGAAATCGGTCCAGTAGTTTTTGAGTTTATTCAACACAAACATATAAAAATACAAATCTTTCCTCTTTATAATATTACTAGCGACCCTGCCCCGGCTTTGCACGGGTATAAAATATAGCCTATGTTACTCAGGGATAATGTAGCAATCTAATGGTGAAAGAATTTTTGAAATCGGTCTAGTAGTTTTTGTATTTATTCAACACAAACATACAAAAATACAAATCTTTCCTCTTTATAATATTAGTATAGATATAGTATAGATGTCTCAGTTCTGAGAAACTTGAGCTGATCTAAACACATGACATTTAATTGACGCATTATCACTAATTATTTGCAATGACAATAATCCGTCTGAACTAGGTTATTATTATAATAAGTACATACCCTGTTTTAATTTATGAATTTATACGCTTGACCTAAAAACAGACTCGTCAAACCGGTATACCTAAGTACTAGGCCGATCGTAGCGTTACCTAATCAGTATTTTGGCACTATTTTGCATATTACCATACTATGGGACTCCGTGGACAGACTCAAACACAGCTGCAAAAGATATGCAAAAAATATACACAGAACTCTTTGGCTTATCTGGGCCTTTTTTTTTACCTCGACTCATGTCAATATCCTTTAATCACCGCCCTGCTGGGATACCAGGTCTACCCTCGAAGGATGATTAGGCAGTATTCCACCACGCTGGCCAAGTGCGGGTCCATTTGATCTTTTTACTGATTTTATACTACCAGGAAATGGCCAGTATTGGTTAACAGTATTTCTGCATATCATAAGGTATCATTAGGGATTTCATGAAACTCTAAAACGACCTTACTTACCTGACTACTTTACCTTATCTTACTAAATTACTATTTAATTCAACAGAATCCCAAGATGACGACAGCCAGTGTGCTGGTGACAGTGACGACTAGTTGGAACGTGTCAGGCGATAAGATCGACAAGGAAGGATGCTTAACCAAGAGCATCAAGAGCTGCATCTCTGAAGCCGCCCAGGAGATCAGGGAGACACCTGCGATCAGGGACCAAGGCCTGCGCATCATGAGAGAGTGGATCCAACAGAATAATGATATCACAAACGTACGATTAGGTAAGAAAGTAATAAATTGCTTATGTAACGGTAGGTACAGAAGGAGTAATTTCGTGACAGTGAAGAATAATTGGCTGTGACATACAGACAGACAGACACCGCAGTCTCGCCTTAAGGGTTCTTCCCTGAAGGAGGTTCAGAGCCCTAAAAAGTGATGCTCAACGCGGGTATATACTACACTTATTCCAGTATTTTGTTTTTCCACTTTTGAATGAAATCTCTTAGGGTTTCGTGCGAAACTCAAAATGTATGTATGAAAATAAAAATACTCATGCATGCAAGCAATTAAAAATAATACACCAGGTAGAATAGCGTTACCTCATTTTCATAATTATAAAGATTTTATTGACGTCGATTTTAAATTGCGGCCACTTGACGGCGGTTATTTTATGCCAGGCCGCATACGGGTCACCGACCACAGCCACAACACGCCACTATAACGACCTATTTCCTGTAGTTTTCATACATTTTATATGGAATCGCCGGATACGGTTGAAGCTGGTGGTCGCCACTTGCTCCACTTTTGGCTTCAGAGCCCTATTCTGGTGATTCAGATTCTTCGGCCATTATCGCTCTCATAAGAAATGTCATGACAGTGAGAGTGGATGACGAAATAGCTTCATGGTAGATATACCAATAACTCGTAAGATTCGCTTTGATTCTACTTTTGACTGTGCGCACTGCCAGAATATGGAATACTTTACCCGAGTGGGTCTTTCCCGATCATCGATCATGATCCGACTTCGGTGTTCCCGATAGATATAATTCGGGTGTCTTCAAGTCGCGAGTGAATCGGTTATTTTAGGCAAGCGTGCTCCATCGTAGACCGCATCATTGCTTACCATCAGGCAAGGTAGTGGTCAAACGCGAGCCTACAATGGAATAAAAAAAATTGAAAAAAGTTTTCTCGGCCGCGCAAGATAGGGTGGCAATTGTGGCTGTCGCGTGTGACCCGTGTACTGGCTACTGGCAGGTTACGATCTAACTTCCAAACCACGTATTTTCAGACGATGCCTTCTTACTTCGGTTTCTTCGGCAAAAGAAGTACAGCATCCCCATGGCGCAGCAGACATTACTCAAGTACCTCAGTTTGAGAAAGTATTACCCTGATATATTCAAAAACCTTGATTGCGAGGACGCAAAGCTGAAGGACATCGTTAGTAACGGGTAATTAAAGTGCACTTCTCTATTACCTAGTATTTACAAGTAATAGCATAATTATATGTATAGTAAGTAATAATAGCTCGTAATTATAGGTTTAAAATCTTTAACGAAGGAAAAAGGGTAGAGTTTCACTTGAATCGATACAAAATGCCCGTGGCATTAGTTTTAGTAAATCTGACAAAGGTTCTCAAATGAGAAGTTAAGTGCTTTTGCTTCGAAACTGCTGAATTCGTAGTACTGTTATAGCGTTTTCTATTTGTATGAGTTCATTTCACAATGGGCTTCTCTTATCATTCAGAGCGATCTTGGATGCCCCCGGAGCCTATCATTTCGAAAGTCCCAAAAAATCCCACGCGGTACATATTGTCCTTGAACTTTGCTAAACCAACGAGAACTGGTTCCAGATTTTCTACTTGCAAACATATTGCTTCATAGTGTGATATAATTCGCTTGCTTTGTATTTCATAACTGTAATTTCTTAATTTATAGGTACGTGGCGGTTTCACCGGTGCGTGACGGCAAGGGTCGGCGGGTCGTCGTCTACAATATGAGTGAGACACTTTATTTTAAATGTATTACGTAAACTAACTTCATGATGTTATCCTTCTGCACGAATTTAAGTTCCCACGTTTTCTACTTGTGAAAATAGAAGCAGTGCCTTAGGGGTAAATTGCTGTTTATTGTCTTTGTAAATGTTTCGGTATTGGTGGGTGCTTGTTTATTTTCTATTTGTAGGGGGATGGTATTCAATAAATCATGTTTAAATTATTGTAAAATATATATATACTAGCTGTTCCCCCGCCACGCTTCGCTGTGGATAAAAAAAGAAAAAAAAATTAAAATAAAATATAGCCTATGTTACTTTGGGATAATGTAGCATTCGAAAGGTGAAAGAATTTTTGAAATCGGATCAGTAGTTTTTGAGTTTATTCCACACAAACATCCAAAAATACAAAAATACTAATCTTTCCTCTTTATAATATTAGTATAGATACTCGTATATATATATTAAATTACTCTCTTAACCAATTCAATCGGAAATGGTGAGCTTTTTTTATTTAGATTAAGTAGATATATAAGGTAGATATATCTACATATGTAAGTGTTTGTGCTTGCGTGCTAGCGAATAATTAAAATGTATAAATATACTATATAGGCATAGAATATTTTGCAAATGTATTTGGTCATACGGCTCTCGCGAGTTCCATTTGTTGCGAGAGTTTATTTTTATTATCGCAATATATCAACTAATTTGGTTTAATCTTGTTTTTTACTGACTTAATACCTACCAATTGTCCGTGTCCGATTTGTCTTTTATTCAATGAAATTATGAGAACATGCCCATGCCCATGCTGAAAACCGTCGTGCCGTTGCTTAAATTGGCCGGCACTTCCGTGCCCCAAATAGATGATTACACACGTGCATGTCGACACAACAAACTAAACAACAACTTATTCAACAGGCAAGTTCAACGCGAGTAAATACAGTTGCTGGGACATGTGCCGTGCCCATATCCTGGTTTACGAGAGCCTGATGGACGACCCTCTGGACCAGATGTGCGGGTTCACGCACGTGGGGGACGGCAGCGGAGTCACCAGCGCTCACATCGTCTCCTGGAATCCTACGGACTTCGCGAGGCTCATGAAGTGGGGAGAGGTAAGAAGTGACAACGATACTTTGTAAATGTTGAGCTAGACCTCTCCTCTCTGACAGCTTCTGATCGCTTCTGCTGACAGCTTAGCGCAGGATGCGAGGGGCGCTGACGGAAATTTACCCTTTGTCAATAGGCCTAGCATAAATTCCCATGTGTTTCCAATTTTAAATGTCATTCTCATGCATTTTCCTAGTTTTCTATAGCGATTCGACTATAGAATTGCTACTTAGCTTAACTTGGCTAGAAGGGCGCCCAAGAATAAGGTACCCACACAAGTAGCACAAATACAGGATTACAAGGAAAGGGTGCTAAGCCGAAAAAGACTCATAGTACTCATCATTACGAACAACTTTTACTATGGAACCAATTTTGAAATTCATAAAAAGGTCAGCGGTTCCATAGAAAAATGTCAATGACACGACAAAATGTATGGACCAGCTGTTTTATACGTCTTCCGGGTTGGTCCCATCGTAAAACTTGTTTATTGCGTACTACGAGCCTTTTTAGGCTTAGCATATCCATCCGTTATAACCCTGTATAACTGACTCCCTAGCACAGAATGAACAAACCTTAATAATCCCACTATTCCATATTATAAACGCGAAAGTTTGTGAGTATGTTTGTTGCTCTTTCACGCAAAAACGGCTGATAGGATTTACATGAAATTTGGAATGAAGGTTGTTCATGATCTAAATTAACACATAGGCTACTTTTTATCCCGGAAAACGCGGGGCGCAGCTAGTAATGGATAATTGCATGTTTTAATAAACAATTAACCTCACCCATAAAGAACCTGCTTGCCTTAAATAAGTACCTAATTGTTTTTATGACCAAAGTAGGCAAGCAATCTAGAGGGAGCAGGTAAATCTCATTGGAGCAGGTACTATTGTTTACGGAATCCGTTAGCTAATTCAACAGCCATGATGTAATTTGTAAGAAGCCTAGTAACCGACCTACATAGTTTTGACAAGTCATTACGTATGTCTATTATCAACATCTACTTATTACGATAAGTAATTGCATGGTCTGAGGTTATGGTATGTACTCGTAGGTAGGGCCGTTCCGTTACAATAAAATTATAAAAAGAGGTGTCTAAGTAATAGTTTAACTTCGCCATATGGATTGTACATGTAACGAGTAGGTACAATGGCGAGCCAGTGCCGTCGGCCGAGTACTCGGTTTGTAATGCTTGTATAAACAGTTTGACGAAGCGAGACAGTCACTAAAACCAAGATTTATTTGCACGGCCGATTATGCCCATTTACTGTCTCTTTGTCGTTACGTGTAATCAACCCATTAGTGGCCGACGTGTGTACGAGCAGGTATTTCGATAATCTCAGTACCTAAGCCATAGTCGGTTTTGTAGAGGCGAGCTTTTTCTTGCAAATTACCTGTAGATGGTGGAGTTATTACTGGTTTAAGCCAACAACCAAGCATTGTTATACTTCAATGTACCTTATCTATCTATACTAATAACATTATAAAGAGAAAAGATTTGTATTTTTGTGTAGAATAAACTCAAAAACTACTAGACCGATTTCAAAAAATCTTTCACCATTGGAATGCTACATTATCCCTGAGTAACATAGGCTATATTTTATACCCGTGCAAAGCCGGGGCAGGTCGCTAGTACTTAATATAAGTAATAAGTACCTACAAATGGGGCTCCGCCCTATGATGAGTTCGTATAAGAATAGAGGTATAGATATATCTACAAGGTCATAAGGGTATGCTAAGCCGAAAAGGGTTCATACTACTCATTTTTATGAACGACTTTTACTATGGAACCAACCTGGAAATCGTAAAAAAACAGCTGTTCCATACATTTAGTCTGGAGTCATCGACATTTTTCTATGGAACAGCTGATTTCTGGTTGGTATCATAGTAAAAGTTGTTCATAATGATGAGTACTATGAGCCCTTTTCGGCTTAGCATACCCATTAGAAATAACCCTGTATTGGTCTTCTGGGTATAAGCTACCTTCATACTTAATTCCAACCTAACCCATTCAGCCGTTTTGCGTGATTTAGCAACAAACATCCAAACTGTCGGCCTGTTTGGCTCAGCAGTAGGGTATCCGCCTTATAAGCCAGAGGTCCCGGGTTCGATCCCGGCCGGGCAGATGTTTGAATGATGAATTCAAATATCTGTTCTGGGTCTGGGTGTTAGTTATCCTTGTCTTTGTGTGTGTTCCGTGGCATCCCCGACACAGGATTTATCCCTAGTGGCGAGCTATGAGTGTGAAACGTTTATTATTTATTATTAAACTTTGACATATTTCATAATATTAGTAAGATGGTGTCGATACCGTTATAGTTCCCTCCTAAAATCGTGCTCCTCATGTCTGAGAGTCGTGGCTCGTGGCCACCTCCTCCAAGTAGCCTCTCTCTCACGATGTTTCGCCAGCGTTTCCTCAGCAATGGAAGTGCTTCAGACTGAGGTGTCGAGAGTGGTGCGAATGGTACCGTTACAGTTAGAAATTATTATTTTTTATTTTAATTTAATCTAGTTGTAATTTCCGTAGTAGGTAACTGATTTGTTTTTTCTAACCTCAGCAATCATTACCGATGAGGCACAGAGAGATTCATCTGGTGAACGTGCCGGCGGCCATCAAGTATATTGTCGACTTCGCAGCGAGCAAAGTTTCACCGAAAATGACAGAGCGCCTTAACGTAAGTTTATTGTTTTGTTTGTAGAGTAATTCATCGAAAAAATTGAAGATTGATCTGTGCCTCGGTGTGGACCTTCACAGAGGCACTTTTTTTTTTTTTTTTTTTTTTATGTGATTGAGTGACGAGACGAACAAATCGCTCGCCTGATGTTAAACGGTGCACTGCGGTTTTTAAGCAATGTAACTTGAAAAAAGTTATCCGACACCCTAATTTTTTTTTCGTGTCGATGGTCCTATCAAATAACCGTTGAAACAGCGCCCGTCTCAACAAATGCAATGAACACGCATCACATTTAACTCTACTTGCTTATTCATTATTTAATATATTCTGCCATTTTAAAACCCGCTCTTGGGAAACAAGGTCAATGTAACGATGTTCGCAATAAATGACAACAGGTTATTCTGGGAAACTGCTTCTTTATGGTGAAGTTACGAGATGGCGAGAAATCTTCGCCCTGACGGTTGATGACACATTATGGTAATGTCAGCGGAATACAATATACAATGAGTGTCTGTTTCAGACACATGCATGACAGGGAAAATCTGATTGTCCAAGAATCCAATTTCAAATAGTTTATTACAAAAAAAAAAACAATTAGAAATACATAGTTTTTTTAAATCTTAATATATATAAATTACGTGTCACGTTGTTTGTCCGCTATAGACTCCATAACTACTTAACCGATTTCAATCAAATTTGCACACCGGGTGCAGTTCGATCTAACTTAGGAGATACGATAGCTCACATCTCAATTTATAGTAAAAAAACATGAAAAATTAGAAAATTTAAAAATACTAGAACCATATAGCGCTTTGGACAATGTAAACTTTTTTAATGTAACTTTTGACATTTGACATAGAATTGACGCAATGTCTTTTGACAGGACAACGTCTGTCGAGTCAGCTAGTTATATTATATAAAGAGGAAAGATTTGTATTTTTGGATGTTTGTAACGAATTCACTCAAACACTACTTGACAGATTTAAAAATTTTTTTCACCAATATAAAGCTAGTAACATAAACTTTATTTTAACCCGGGCGAAGCCGGGGCAAGTCGCTTAATAATAATTAAATTCAAACGCAACGCTACGCCACAGAGAATTAGCTTCGGGCTATTACGAGTGTACTACGCAGCGCCTGTTTTATAATACTCGTAATCGTGCTACTGTCCACTAATCAATCAGTGTTTCAGATTCAAGAAATTAGAACTTTAATCCGATCCGTGAACGCCATGTAAATGTAAATAGAAAAGTGTACGCCATGTAAATGGCGTACCTATACTTACTTTTCTATCGAATGCTCACTACGTATTTTTTCGTCAAAGTTATGCTAGGCCCCCACTGATTTAGATTGTTTTTTTTTTTGTATTTGACTTAATAAAACCAAATATTTCAGATTCACTGCAACCTCAAGACACTCACCAAAAAGGTCGACGTCGCATGCCTGCCCAAGGAGTTCGGAGGGAAAATACAGCTCAGCGAAATGGTTACCTACACGAAAAAAATGCTTCTAGAAAGAAGACAGGCTATATTAAACTTGGACAATATGGAGCTACTCAGTACGCGAGGCATTACGTCGTCTCGAAGGCCTAACGGTACCAAGCCTGGTGAGGGTTCCGTGGAGGGTAGCTTTAGAAAACTGGAGATAGATTAAGCGGGGATTTATAATTTATTCATAGAAATGCTTAAATCATGAAGATGCACCGCGCTCTTTTTTAGGGTTCCTTACCAAAATTATAAAAAGGAATCTTTGTGTTAGTTGTGCCCCGCGGTTTCGACCTCATTTTCCGGGTTAAAAAGTAGCCTATGTGTTAATCCAGGGTATAAGGGCCTTCATACTTTATTTCAACCAAACCCATCTAACCGTTTTTGCGTGATCGCGCAACTTATATTACTTTCTCGTTCTCATCAAGAGAATGGGGGGACTAACTCTGAATATATGATAATTATTAAAAAAAAATTAAGCATGTACCTACAATGACCTACATGCTAACACATTACATAGCGATTTCTTAAGCGATAAGAAGTGGGGTGCGTCTTTTTGGATTTAACTATCTACTCTACAGAGTTACTCAAAACGGTGGAACTAAGCCCAGAAGAGTTTATTGTATGTGCTCAATCATTACAAACAACGTGAAAATAAATCAGTTGTTCCCTACACTTCGTTAAGTGTAAATATGATACTTCTATGTATCTCTTAAAATAAATCATTAAATCACTTGATTTTTTGTCGAAATTGCGGTGGCTCCATAAATTAAGTAGTTCCTTTCGGCGTAGTACCACCGTTCCGTGTAGCTCTGTACAGTTAGTATCAATTGTCCTGTTCTCGTGATATTTCTTCTCGTACTGATTTTGTTGAGTTGAGTTGTACCTGTTTATAGATTATAAAGAAAGTTGTTTTTGAAAATTGTTGTCAAATTGTACCATTCTCAAGACAATGGGAGGGCTCAAATATTACCAGACTCATTTAGTTTCAGCCTATTAGACAAAGACAGCGGTTTATACATGGTTATAAAGAAAGGGTTTGCTAAGCCGATAAGGGCTCAGTTTTTACCTACTTAACGTTAAGAACAACTTTAATTGGCATTCCTTTAATTATCTCCAGGCAACACTTGTCCTACACTTGAACGAACTATTTTATGTCAATGTCTGTCAGACATTGACATAAAATATGAAACTGACTTCAATGTGTTGTTTTTTTTTCTTGGGTTTCATTGGGGCGGTTTCTGGCTATATGACATAATGATACTCGTACCAAGTTAAATTCACGCCAACTATTGTACTTTTTGGAACTATTTTTTTTAAATCGCCTCATTGTGTGACGATAACATAGATGGCGCTTTAAACAATTAATTTTAAAGGCTTGATGGATTTAATGTCATTTTAGTTTTTTTTTTTATAGATTTATCTCAATTTCTGCTATATGGCCCTGATATTACAATTCGAGAGTGGTAACTACAACACGTCGATTATGGTTGTTTGAAACTTATAGTCAGGCCATTTTAATAGTTAACATTTGACGTCTTGTCAGTTTTATCTTCATATTTAGGTGACCTGCTTAGAAACATCGATTAAAGTGAATGAAAGCTGATAAGTTGAATCGAATGAAATGATTACTTGTGAAGAATCACCATAAATTAATAACCGTGATTTTTAAAATTCACATAATAAGAATGAATCAATACGGACTTGAAACATATTATGTTCAAGTTGTTGTATATTATGGTGATATTTCTTCACAAGTAATCATTTCATTCGATTCAACTTATCAGCTTTCGATTTATTAGAGTAACATCCCTAGTGTTTAAAAAGAAAAAGAGTTGACTGACGCAACATTGTAACGATGTTCTTTTTTCTTTATTCAGTTCTTTAAATCAGGAATTGTTTATTATGTTTAGAATGGTTTATTAAAAAAGCAAATCGTAAAATTACTCGTATCGGTCATTGTTACAATAAATATGTAATCGTAATTGAAAAAAGTTAGGCAATTGTGCTGTTGTAACAAAACGAAAAAATATATTATTTTATGGCCGCTGTTACAAGGTTACGTTGATGAATTTTGATGAATTGTCAAATGTTACCTATTAAAATGGCTTGACTATAGTTTAGTTTAGATACGAGTATGTTACAGATATTTGTAAGTATTCTGTATTTCTGATTTCAATTTATAAGGCTATTGAATCAAAAACGAATAGCATGTACAATTTAAATAATTATGGAATAATTCAACATTATTCTTTCTTTAATGTGTTAAAATTAATTTTAAGAATAGATTATTAGACTTCTATGATAGATTTTATACTATGCATAAGTTTTTGAACAGTAAAATGGTTTAATTGATTTATAAATAAGTTTTTTTTTAAATGTAGAAAGATTTATACATTATAGCCAGCTGTATATATGTAGTAAGACCATCCAACATTATTTCAGACCGCTTATTTGGCTCTTTTTCAGTTCTGTGTTCGACGCAGACTGATTTTTCGTCAATATATTTTCAGTGGATTAAAGGTTAGCTGTGATGCGTACATACATTGCTTCATATAATTGAAGAAAAGACTTCATTCTCAACAGGTATTCTCAAACGAAGGGTTAAAAGAGTCCTCAGAGGTAGGCAACGCACTGAAGATACCTTGGGTATTAGAGGTGTCCATAGGCACCGTGATCACTTAGACTTACCATTAATAGGTGACCCGTCGCTTAATTGCCACTTATATTTTATAAAAAAAGGCATTGTTATAACAGAAACTATGAACAATATTTTGATACACATTTATTGTACTGAACTTATATGCTAAGACAAGAGATTATTACGTTTACAAAATACCTTAAATACACCAATCATCTACTGACGCCGGTTATAATTGCACCGTTCTAAAGACTTAACTAAATTGGCAGCGCAAAGTTGTCCCTTCTCTTTTAATTTTAATGTTCACACATAATAAGAAAGGGATAGCATTGATTACAGAGCGAGCGAGTTAGTTAAGACTTAAAGAGCTTTATAAACACTGCTCAAAGTTAATCCCTGCTTAAAATGCTCGGCCAACTTCTGGCTCTACGCAAACGGGCCACCGACCACAGCCACCGGTGGCCAGCGGCAAGCAGTTGACAGCGACTCGAGTGGTTGTGGAGGCAGCCACTCGCCACTGCAGTGGCCGCAACTCGCCACTCAAGACGCCGAAACGCGCCAAGTTATTCGCTGGTGGCGCGCGACCGCCACCGGTGGCTGTGGTCGGTGGCCCGTTTGCGCGGACCCTAAGGTCCAAAGAATAGTAGGTACAAAAGAAACGACGTCAGATGCATGCGATACATTAACTGCAATAATTATATAAAGTGATTATTATTATAGATTATGGAATATACGTTATAGTTATACTTTCTAAATTCTACGTTATTATTACTAATTATACAGTATACACACGTATTAAATATTATATGATATAGTTACTGTATGTCATGATGAATTAAAAATTAATTTAGTGCTTTTTTAAACAATCTTTTTAAAATTTGTTGTATGAAGTATTTGCTATTTTGTGCTTGAATTTTAGCAGCTAATTAGTTTTTCTACTCTAATTTTACAATTATTAAGCGAAAATAAGAAAAGGTCGGTATTAAACCTCGGCTATTACATTTTATAGCGTTGTAATTATTTTTCAATATACATACTTCACTAATACTAAAAATAAAATATTAATCTAAAACAACAATTAGGTACATTTTTGACTACTATTATGCGTTCAAATAATATCACAGAAAAAATATGAACTAAAATTGTTTACAATAATTAAATCACCAACAATAAATTAATTCATTACAATAAATTGAATCCTCATAATATTTTTTATCGTTTATATTGCATGAGAATTAAAAAATATTTATAACGCAAAAATCTTTAGATTGCTGATAGCTGAAGTACCTATATTAAAAAATCTGAATAAGAATATATTTTTTTTCAGTATGTAGTCATTTTTTTTGTTATTTTAAGAAATAAAAATAACACTGAAGAAAAAAACTATTTTTGGATTAACTGCGCCTGTATGCCATCCGACAGCGAACGGACTAATTCTGTCTCTGTCAGGTAAAACTTTTAAAATTGACGTTCGTCAGCTGTATAATATGTCAGCATATTCGGAATGAGTAAGCTATGCGTCGAAAAAGGCTCATAATACTTATAATCGCGTTATAGACTTCTACTGACATACTTTACATTATTTGACTGTTTTAATAAAAGTTTATTCACACTTGACAGAATGTGTGGCACAGTGCTAACATTTGTATCGCGATTTCAGATTTAGTCCTATAAAAGATGTTCATAACGAGGTGTACAATGTACATTAGGGTGGGGCGTCAATGTATCGAGAAAAAAAAAAGTTCTTCGAATCTATTTTGAATACTTGCAGAACGTTGCATTTGGCTAAATTATGTGTCGTGCTCCGTGGCTGAACCACCTAATTGTATTTACGTAATATGTAGTGGAATCAAATGTAGATTAAATGTTTTTTGTAGCAAAATATAAAAAAAAATTATACAATTACTTTTTTAGTTATCATCAAGTACATCTTTACTTGATGATAACTAGTTCTGCCAAGGAGAATACTCTCTAGAAAGACCACCTTGATCTTTTATATTTAGCTACAAATGTATGAATGTAATCGACATTTGATTCCACTGTATCCTACTTAATATTATAAACGCGAAAGTTTGTAACAATGTTTGTTCCTCTTTCACGCAAAAACGGCAGATCGAATTTACATGAAATTTGGAATGAATGTTGTTTATGGTCTGGATTAACACATAGGCTACTTTTTATCCCGGTAATTTTGTGGGAGATATATTGGTTCTAATTTTAAAATCAAAAAGAGAAAAAAAAACAAAAGGCTATCAATAAAAAAAAAAAACAAAGAGTAAATAAAAACCAGGAGACAATCAAAATTATTGAAATCAAATAGAGAAGACAAAAAACAACCTGTCCTTTTCAAACAATCCCACGAATATTATATGTTAAATTTGAAAGTTTTGGATGAATGGATGTTTGTTACTCAATCGCCAGAACGGCTGAACGGATCTGGATGAAATTTGTCACAGAGATAGATAGATAGATGGAATATTTACGTATTCTATAATGGTGAAAAGTAGGTAAAAATAACAAATACATTATCAGTATACTGTTTTCTAGCATTAAGTACGACACGTACTACACATGCCCTCACAGCAGGCATTTACGAACGCCGAACACTTGACATCCTGACCGCTTTCTGTGTGGCCAATCTCGTGGTGTTACGTTTCGATCAAATAAATGTAGATAAAAATGGTACATTAAAGAAGACGTGAAAAATTGACAGGAAAAATAGTAGTGAATAATATTATATTTAAATAGATATATAACAAGCGTAATCATTTACTAAATAATTAATGTAGGTCATTAAAAAATGTCGTGAAATAAGTATTGCCTAAGTCTTGGACACTAATTCGATATCAAAATTGTATATAGGGTTATTCATGAAGGGTATGCTAAGCCGAAAAGGGCTCATAGTACTCATCATTATGAACAACTTTTGCTATGGGACCAACCCGAAATTCGCGAAAAAAAAATAAGCTGTTCCATAGAAAAATGTCAATGACACTCGACAAAATGTATGAAACAGCTGATTTATTTTTCGCGAATTTCGAGTTGGTCCCATAGTAAAAGTTGTTCATAATGATGAGTACTATGAGCCCTTTTCGGCTTAGCATACCCTTTATGAATAACCCTATATAATAATAGTAATAATTTAGTAAATGGATACTAATATTCGTACTAAAAAGAAAATTAAGTACAAATATATTTTTTTACATTGTGGTTAAGGACAATATAATGAAGTGTAATTTATTAATTAACTACATGTGTATTAAAAGGTATGCAATATAAGAGTGGCATGTTTAGCGTTTATAATTAATATTTTTATTATTACAAATTAAAAAAGAAATATTCTAAATAACATTCTAGTTATTGTTTAGTTTGGTCGAGCCAAGTACTTCAACAGGTTTGGAGATTCATACAGCTCCATTCACAGACTTCTTCAGGAGTACTTTCCCGAAGCAAACATCTAAATATTCAACACCTAAATGGTATATTACAATATTATATTACGTCACCATAAAGATCTTAAATAACACGTACCTAACACTACAGACAAACCATATAACTCGCGGGACTTTACCCCGCGAACAGTCAGTTGATCAGTCTGAACAAAGTAGTTGCCTTGTCAATCAGTTGATGAGCCTGTCAATCACGTTTGTAAGACAAACACCTAACTTCCTACTTGACTCTGTCAAATTAGTCGAAAATAATCATCATCAAAACTAAAATTTAAAATCCTTTGCCGCCAGCTTGGCAGTACATAGTAGCGCATTTAACATCCCGTGCGAAGGTTGGGAAGAGCTTGCGCAACAGAGACGAGAATGGCGCCACTCTGTTTACAAGGCTGCCGATAATTTTGAAGTCAAGCGTCTACAAGATCTGGATGCAAAGCGCCTTGCTATCAGGACCCGTCCAAAGCCTTCCTATTCTTATACATACAACAGCGAAGGTCTTTTGCATTGTGCGCCATGCAATAGGACTTTTAAAACTAAATTTGGGTTTGCCAGCCATATTCGTGCTCATAAGCGTATTTTGTAAGCCAGGTTCGCCATTGACGGACACGTCAAGGAGGACGATACATATACATAGGTACTAAAATAATATGAACACAAGAAAATTATTTCTAAAACAAAATTGAATTAAATAAAATTCGGTTTTTTTAATTACGTTTTGCATTTCACCATTAAAAATCGTGGATAGTTAAATATGTAAAAAAACCATTTTTTTTGTGTGATATATAATATAACAACCACATTATTAAGTTAATCTGTAGTGATTGTAGGACATGCTCTATTTTCTCTCAATTTATTAGACACTATCTCAAATCACTCTTACGATCTCTTCCTTTTCTTCTCTTCTTCTATGAACTTCTTTTCTACGTGTAACTGTATCTGCTTTTAGTCAAATTTGTTCTTCAGATCAAATAATTTTGTTGTGTCATAATAACTTCATGACATATTCATCAGAGTCACCAGGTTCTTAAAGGATTTTACTTACATTTTTCCATAAACTACAAAATTTTTTCGAACACTAAAATGACCTCAAAACAAGTACTGTAATTTTTCTTTGATAACTGTTCTAAACTGTTTTGTCACTTTTTTTATAAACATTGATTCAAAGTAATTATAATTAATATTATTTCTTTAGAACATAATGTTATGTATTTTAAAAATATTAATTGTTTTGTTTTAAATTAATTTTGTGTCACAGGGAAATTTCAAGAGGCACTTTAGTCCGTAATGTCAAATTAATTATACATAAGGACACAGAAACATAAATCATATTTCGATGTTAACAAAATAAAAAAAATACTGCTACCTCTTTTCTCATACAAATCTACCTCTATTCGGAGTAATAAAAAGAATACACCAGTAGGTAGTTGTATGATAAAAAATTATCTCAGTCTGTAGGAAAATAGGAATACATTGTAAGAACCACAAAATTATTTTAGGTTTAAAATATTTTTTGATTGAAAGTTATCGTAACGTATCTAAAATCGTTCAATAATCTTAAGTTTATATTATTTATAGTGGTCGAGTTTGAATCAGATCTGATATGGCTGTAGTTAGTAATAAAAATTGATTCTAACCTTTCTACTATAATGAAGTAAATTATGATTCTAGGTAAATATATAATTATAAGATATTAAGTGGACAACTGCAAACAAACTGTAAATTAAACCATTTTGCATATTTTCGTTTTGGTTTTTTCTAATTTCGTACGTCAAATAATCGTCGGAAATTTCGTTAGTGACTTAAATTAATAAATAGTTCTAAATAAATGTAATACAATGTCATGGAAGGAATGTCGTTAAAGTCCACAAATTGTAGAATACTTAATTAGTTTTTAATCGCACACGTCGTTAATAATATTTGACTAAGTTTGGTTTAAAAATAAGCGTAGATAGATATTCTTAGAAAAATCAAATTATACCTATGTTATGTTTAAGAAGAAAAATTAGTCGTGAAACAGTTCATTAAGTAATCAATAATTTTGTCCGTGCATGGGATGTAGGTAATATATCTATATTATGTACATAGGAAATCGTATTCGTCGTCATAGTCGTATTAATTTAGGTAATTGTGTTCGTATAACGTTCGCATTTATATTATATCACCTATATTGTACCATTTTAATTGTATATAAAATTAAGTAAAGCTTCGTGATATCTATTTATGTATGCAACAAGTCTCAAACTTTAGATTTTTCAAAAAGTTATTGCTTGTATAAATTACCAATATAACAGCAATAATAATGAAACAAGATACCTATACGCACAATTTAAGACATCTAAATAAATCTTGAAACATAGACAATCTGTCCAAATCTTATATAGAACATCCTAAAAATATCACAATCTTAATAAACAATTAAGAGAAAAAAAAACTAGAGCATTTCTGAAGATTGTTTTGAACGAGCTAATTTTAAAATGCTTGTGTGTCCTTGTTCTCCAGGTTCAGGCTGGGATGTGCACAAGGCGCATCCCAGCCGGGAGCCCAGACGGACACTACTGTGGCCTCTACCCCGAATACGTCGAGGCAGCCCGCAGCAGGGGTTTGTTTACGGAGTAACCTTCTCCGGCCTTGTTGGTCCGCGGGAGGTATTTTATTTCCCTCCTACCCTTTGGAGAATACCCAATGAGAAACCCCCTATCCGCCACCTGGGGACGCGGTCTCTAGGGTATTAGGCTACCCCGAGACTCTAGCTCGGTCATCCCATCCTTCAGAAATATTCTAATCTTATCTTAATTGTTTTTTAAGATTGTGATATTTTTAGGATGCTCTATACAAAATTTGGACAGATTGTCCATGTTTCGAGATTTATTTAGATGTCTTAAATTGTGTGTATAAGTATCTTGTTTCATTATTATTGCTGTTATATTGGTAATTTATACAAGCAATAACTTTTTGAAAAATCTAAAGTTTGAGACTTGTTGCATACATAAATAGATATCACGAAGCTTTACTTAATTTTATATACAATTAAAATGGTACAATATAGGTGATATAATATAAATGCGAACGTTATACGAACACAATTACCTAAATTAATACGACTATGACGACGAATACGATTTCCTATGTACATAATATAGATATATTACCTACATCCCATGCACGGACAAAATTATTGATTACTTAATGAACTGTTTCGCGACTAATTTTTCTTCTTAAACATAACATAGGTATAATTTGATTTTTCTAAGAATATCTATCTACGCTTATTTTTAAACCATACTTAGTCAAATATTATGAACGACGTGTGCGATTAAAAACTAATTAAGTATTCTACAATTAGTGTACTTTAACGACATTCCTTCCATGATATTGTATTACATTTATTTAGAACTATTTATTAATTCAAGTCACCAACGAAATTTCCGACGATTATTTGACGTACGAAATTAGAAAAAACCAAAACAAAAATATGCATAAAGGTTCAATTTACAGTTTGTTTGCAGTTGTCCACTTAATATCTTATAATTATATATTTACCTAGAATCATAATTTACTTAATTATAGTAGAAAGGTTAGAATCAATTTTTATTACTAACTACAGCCATATCAGATCTGATTCAAACTCGACCACTATAAATAATATATACTTAAGATTATTGAACGATTTTAGATACGTTACGATAACTACCAATCAAAAAATATTTTAAACCTAAAATAATTTTGTGGTTCTTACAATGTATTCCTATTTTCCTACAGACTGATATAATTTTTTATCATACAACTACCTACTGGTGTATTCTTTTTATTACTCCGAATAGAGGTAGATTTGTATGAGAAAAGAGGTAGCAGTATTTTTTTATTTTGTTAACATCGAAATATGATTTATGTTTCTGTGTCCTTATGTATAATTAATTTGACATTACGGACTAAAGTGCCTCTTGAAATTTCCCTGTGACACAAAATTAAATAAAAACAAACCAATTAATATTTTTAAAATACATAACATTATGTTCTAGAGAAATAATATTAATTATAATTACTGTGAATCAATGTTTATAAAAAAGGTGACAAAACGGTTTAGAACAGTTATCAAAGAAAAAAATACAGTACTTGTTTTGAGGTCATTTTAGTGTTCGAAAAAGTTTTGTAGTTTATGGAAAAATGTAAGTAAAATCCTTTAAGAACCAGGTGACTCTGATGAATATGTCATGAAGTTATTATGACACAAGTAAATTATTTGATTTGTAGAATAAATTTGACTAAAAGCAGATATAGTTACACGTAGAAAAGAAGTTCATAGAAGAAGAAAAGAAAAGGAAGAGATCGTAAGAGTGATTTGAGATAGTGTCTAATAAATTGAGAGAAAATAGAGCATGTCCTGCAATATCTATAGATTAACTTAATAATGTAGTTGTTATACTAAATATTGTAATAAACCATTTAGGTGTTGAGTATTAAGATGTTTGTTTCGGAAAAGTACTCCTGAAGAAGTCTGTGGAGCTGTATGAATCTACAAAACTGTTGGAAGAGCTTGTCTCAACCAAAATAAACAATAACTACGAGTAGAATGTTATTTAGGTTATTTCTTTCTTAATTTATAATAATAAAAATATTAATTATAAACGCTAAGCATGCCACTCTTATATTGCACACCTTTTAATACACACGTCGATAATTAATAAATTACACTCTTCATTATATTGTCCTTAACCACAATGTAAAAAAATATATTTGTAATTTTCTTTTTAGTACGAATATTAGTATCTATTTACTAAATTATTACTATTATTATACAGGGTTGTTCATAAAGGGTATGCTAAGCCGAAAAGAGCTCATAGTACTCATCATTATGAACAACTTTTACTATGGGACCATCTCGAAATTCGCGAAAAATAAATCAGATGTTCCATACATTTTGTCGAGTGTCATTGACATTTTTCTATGGAACAGCTGATTTTTTTTCGCGAATTTCGGGTTGGTCCCATAGGAAAAGTTGTTCATAATGATGAGTACTATGAGCCCTTTTCGGCTTAGCATACCCTTTATGAATAACCCTATATACAATTATGATATCGAATTAGTGTCCAACATTTTTTTTGATCGAAACGTAACACCAAGAGATTGGCCACACAGAAAGCGGTCAGGATATCAAGTGTTCGGCGTTCGTAAATGCCTGCTGTGAGGGCATGTGGTACGTGTCGTACTTAATACTAGAGAACAGTATACTGATAATGTAATTTGTTCTTTTTACCTTTTTTTTTCTCAGCCTATTGTGTCCCAGTGCAAAGGCCTCCCCCATCTCCCTCCACGCATCCCTATTCTCGGCAAAGTTGGGCCAATCGGGCTGGAAGCTACGAAGATCGTTACGCCACCTCGTTCGAGGCCGACCAGGAGATCTTCGGCCGTCTGTAGGCTCCCATTGAGTAACGATCTTCGCCCATCTTGCCGGGTGCATGTGGACCACATGACCAGCCCAGTTCCATTGTAGTTTGGCGGTCTCGGCCCCCACGTTCGCAATTCTAGTTCGTGAGCGAATTGTCGCGTTGGGGACCCGGTCCATTCTTTTGTTGCCGAGAATACTGCGCTCCATTGCTCTTTGGCAAACCTTCAGTTTAAGCTTCTGACGTTTAGTCAAGGACCATGACTGAGCACCGTAGGTTAGGATGGGCAGTATACACATGTCGAGGAGTCTTCGTTTTAGTGACAGCGGAAGGTCGCCCTTCATCAGCTCCTTCATGGACCAGTAGCTCTTCCAGGCGTTATCGACGCGACGTTCGATTTCCTTGTCTTGCCTGCTTTCGAAGGATACTAACTGGCCCAAGTAGGTGTATTCGTCGACATAACGTATTTCCTGTCCATCTACCTCTACCCTACGTTTGATGCTATTAGACATGATTTGCGTCTTTGACCTATTGATCATCAACCTAAAAGCTCGCCGTGCTCAGATCTTGGAGCATCTGTTGTAACTTGTAACTCTAAAGCAGTTGAGGCAAAGAGCACAATATCATCGGCAAAGCGAAGGTTCGTAAGTTTGTTTTCGCCTATGTTGACGCCTTTGGTCTGCCATGGAACTGGTAAGCTTTTGAAAACCTCTTCTAGTGTACTGGTGATCAGTTTGGGAGAAAACGGATCGCCTTGCTTTGCTTGCTTGCCGGAATGACTGGTAGTTTCCCAACGAATCTCGAATTTAAATAGTAGCAGTCGAATAAATAATTACAGAGTTTTCACCGATATTTGTTAGAGTACGCACGGGTGCGCTCGCTGGATCCCTTTGTTCAGAATAGGGATTGCAATCCAGCGGCGTTTTCAATCCAGCGGAATTTTTGCTGGATTGACCTGAATCCAGCTGGATCCAGCGCGGATCCAGCAAAACGTGGAACGAAAATAAAAAGACGACATTTTTAAGACTTTTTTTATTAATTTGTACTTCTTACGATAATCTTTGAAATCTTCCACTCATTTGGTGATATCTTATATTAATTTGCTTTGGTTTTTTAATAATTTGAGATCAAAATAATCAACATAAAATTAAATAACAAACATATAACCTTATATACATATAACATTTATTGTTTTAGTGTTTGTTAGCTATTGTGTTCAACATACAACATGGATAGGTAAGGTAAGTTATTAACAGCACTAGACTGATATTTTGTATATTTGTTCGATATTTTTGTAGAAATGTGATAATTTATCCAAAATGACCAGCCCAGTTGCCGGCTACCGCTTCACGTTTGGACTTATTTTTCAAGAAATTTCCACTAAATTGAGCAAATTTGAAAATATTAGCATCTATAAAATATATTATTTAATGCATATCAAGTGTTAAATTAGTAACTTTCGTCAGTATTCAACAAAATAAAGATAACTTAAAAAAGCCGTTACTGTTTTGCGCGCCAAGGTCAATGACCCGCCCGACTTGCCGGCTACTGCTTCACGTTTGGACTTATATTTCAAGAAATTTCCACTAAATTGAGCAAATTTACAATATTAGCATCTATAAAATATATTATTTAATGCATATCAAGTGTTCAATTAGTTAACTTTCGTCATTATTCAACAAAATAAAGATAATTTTTTTAAAAAGAAGAAAATTGCGCATTTTAGCAATCTTGTTTAATAGCAACAATACTCACACACATACACACACACACACAAAGTTCTAAATAACTAAATAGTCCACTGTAGGATATGTACCTACTTCCTGCAATTAAAGGTAGGTAATAAAATAAGATCGGTTTAAATAAGAAAACAAAAACAAAAAGATTTCGCGATGTGTTGACGAACCTCACCAAACGTGTCTTCCTTTTCCTTCTTCGAGAAAGTAAGAGACATGAATCAAATCAACATTAATACTAAAATTAAAAATAAACATTTTACTTTACTTACCATTCAGTCTCTCAAACAACAACCAACACGCACTTCATATGCACTTTAGTGACACAAAGACACTTTCTATCGAGACGAGAGCAGTTATTCAACTCATCAACTTTCTTTGATTTATAAAATAAACAAACATAAGCGGTACAGTTGGTAAGGGGGAAAGGGGGCGGGCGGCGTTGCCTTTCATGCGGCACGTGCTATGGTGACAGAACGGCAACGTTGCCGCGCCGATTCGAAAATGGCGGCAACTCAAAACTAAACAATAGAAATTGATACGTTTGCGGATCCGCATCGCTGGATCAAGATGTATGCTGGATCCAGCATGTTTAAAAAGGCGCTGGATCCAGCTGGATTGCTGTATGCTGGATCCAGCAATTGCAATCCCTAGTTCAGAAGCATTCGCATTACTATCTTGGTGAAGTAGTGTATGATGTTTCTGGCGGCACTTCAAACAACTGAACACAGAACGACAATTTCGAAGGACGTGAGAGGATTTCAGGCAATTGAAACACCAACGATTTTGTTTCGCGAAGTTATGGCGTTCTTGAACAGACTTAGCGGCGAATGATTTGCAATGCGCAATCGAATGAGGTTCCGAATAGAAAGAGCACTTGTTCGAAATTGTTCCCGGTACATCAGTCCCAGCACTTCTAGCCGAAGTCGGTTTCGTTATTTCCGCTTGATCTGTAGGTTTATCTGAATCAACTAATAACGAGGACGCTACTTTCTTGTTGTTCTGGTTACTGTTAGTTGATTTGACAGCATTCTTATTACTATTAGAAAGCTGTTGAGTATCACGATTGCCCGAAAAGTAGGTATCTCGAACGAGCGCTTCACACTGCGATTCAAGAAACTCCTTGAGAGCGGAGTAGCTAGGTAGTTACGAAGACGGGTGGTCCTTTTCAAAAGCACAACGAGTTTTTGAGTCTAACTTCGATAATAAATGATAGCACAGTATGAAATCCCATTGGTCGGTAGGTAAGTTAAGACCTTTTAGAATAAGCAGATTTTCTTTAAAAAGATCCAACACACGTCTAAATTCGGTGGGTGCATTTACCTTCAGCGTAATGTTTAGCATTTCACGCCAACAGGTGAATGCGAGTTCACGTTTGTCCCGATAACGGCTAATTAGCATCTTAACCGGGACAATTCGAGGGTACAGTAATTCTCACCCAGCTGAAAATTGGTAGGATTGTTTAAAACACCCTCATAAATGAAACCTAAAAAGTCCTCATCGATCCGATACGTCCAAAAATTTTACTCCGGGGGTTTAAGGTCACCAGAATTTCTCAAAAACAGTTCGAGCTACTAGGAAACTGTTCAAGACAAGTATGTTCTCTATAACATTCTCTGCAGTATTGCTTTCAGATGCATGTTTATAGGACTCATGGTTTTCGAGATATTATGTTGATATTCATTTCAGACCAGACAAAAAAAATTACAATTTCTCTTAAGAGGCCTCGGCCAGCAGTAGATCATTTCACAAGTTTGTAAATGAGTTTTCCTGAAGTTTTCAACATCACTAAAACCGACAATTTCAAGAAACACTTTGAAAAATGACTCCTTGTAACGAAAAATTTAACCTCTCATATCTCGGAAACGGTAAGAGATAGAGGGGTACATCCGACTTTTGAAATATAGATCAAGTATGGACCTTTTTGGGGAAATGATAAAAAAGATAGCCGCAATACAAAAAAGTTTGACAGTCATACAAATAAAGAAAAAAAAGGAAATACTCATAGCTGTGGAACTGCTGTAGATCTATATTCCAAAAGTCGGTACCCATCTATCTCTTACGGTTTCCGAGATATGAGAGGTTAAATTTTTCGTCAGCTATCATCATCATTTATCCAATTTGAACCACAAGGAGTCATTTTTCAAAGTGTTTCTTGAGATTGTCGGATTTAGCGATGTTGATAACTTCAGGAAAACTCATTTACAAACTTCTGATAATATATGATCTACTGCTGGCCGAGGCCTCTTAACAGAAATTGTAATTTTTTGGCCTGGTCTGAAATGAATATCAACATACATATCTCGAAAACCATGAGTCCTATCCAACATGCATCTAAGAGCAATACTATAGAGAATGTTATAGAGAACATACTTGTCTTGAACAGTTTCCTAGTAGCTTGAAAATTTAAATTGTTTGACGCTCCACCCTAGTGTACATTGTACGAGCCCTTTTCGTCTTACCGTATATTTTATTAGTGGCATTACTAAAAATATTCTACTGTAACACAACTACATACATCAAGTAATTAATTTGTACAATTCGACGTCCTTGACTTCAAACTGCTAACTTATGGTTTTTAATTTCTACTCACATTAACTATTAATAAGTCAAGCATTCATATTATTTAAACCTATTCCACTGTTGTGAGAACTTCCCTTCCCCATGCGTGCGAGTGGGATGACACTACACTTCAACCTGCCATTTCATTCGTTTAATATTCTCAAAACTACCTATTAGTAAAAATACTGGTTATTAATTTCATCTCCCAATCCAGAACTGATTCCACAAGAGAAGGTATCCCTGTGGTCAGGATAGACAATGTATCCCTGTGGATTGAGGTACCTTTTCGTGTAGCCTGCCTTATCAATTTGGTTTTTCACGACCTGTTTGACAGCGGTAATACATTCGCCTTATAAGCCAGAGATCCTCGACACAGGCTATCCTAGTGGGGAGCTATGACCAGTTATTTTAGTAATTTTTTTTACTTTTTTTTTCCAACACCTATATTGAATGCCACATAGCATAACTATTACACTAAAACTTACATCTTCTTTATCCCGCTTGCGCCAACTAACTCACACCATGCGCGCGAGTGGGATGTCGCTACTCTTTAATGTATGCCATAATCCGTTTAAAATCCCTAAAACTACCTTTAAGTCAAAAGTTATAACCCTGGTAACTTTTCTCCGAATCTAGAACTGTTTCTATAAGAAAAGGTACCTTGTGGCCAGGCGATAAGGTACCTTTTCCTGTGGACTGCCTAACCAAGTTTACCTTACCTACATAATTATAATTATGTTCTTCATAGTGAAGTTAATGCAATAAAATGTGAATATTACCTTACCTAGTCCGAGATTTCACACTCCATTAATTTATGTACTAAAACTTACTGTTGAATAAGCAACTCTATTTTATACTATCTGCCTCGACCCTAATCTGCAGACCTAAATCGCTATCGTGTTATCTCGCAGAGATGGCAAACCTTTATGGATCAGCGTGCCATTTTTTCTAAAGAAATGTTCAATGAGGTCATAAACGTGCCGTTAAATTATTTCGACTCAGTGATAAACAATTAAAAAATAATAGTATTAACACAAAACTCTTCATTTTCTAATTTTCTACCAAAAAAGACACAGCGAACTTTGTTACTGATCTAAAGTGCGAACCGTTTCGATCCATGGTGAGCCCAAAATATTTTGTAACGTGCCGTCAATTTCACGCGTCCCATTGGTTCGCCATCCCTGTCCTATATTAACTTTTTTGTCATTAAAATTACCTATTACTAACAAGTTAAAAACCTGGTGACTTTTTCCGGAATCTAGAATTATTTCTACAAGAAAAGGTATCCTGTGGTCAGCCGATAAGATACTTTTTCTTGTGGACCGATTTTTAAATATGTAAACTACATTAATACATTTTTGCATCATAGTATAATTACCACAATACAAAAAATTAAAATTAAGAAAGAATTAAGATTTTCTTGGTTTTAGGGCATTGCCCTAAAACTTTCTGTTGGGTAAGACTCTCTAACTCTATGCCATCAGCCCGATCCTAACATGAGGCCATATTACTTAAGCCATTCACTCAATATCGTGTCATCCCTCTCGCAGCATGTTTGCGAATAGTATGTACTATATCATTTTTTTTTATTATTCATAGTAAAATTAATGCAATAAAATGTCAACCATAAGTCCTTGGTAGATACTTTGGTAAATATTTTTAGGATTAGCCTCAGGCCCACTTTTACGCAAGTATTGCTGCCATAATAGAAAGTTCTGTTCAAACTACGACAGATTACTTAATATCACGGCGCATCGTTTAAGCCGAATTAGGGCATTTTCTCTTATATTTGGCAATATAGAAATTAGTAACAAAAATGCGAGCGTTATAAGCGGGTTATACGACACATTGGTTTTTGAATACATTCATAAATTTCTTTAGTGTGGCGCACGGCTTTGTGAGCCATTTTCCTTTTTGATAGCTCATTACTTATCATTACTTAAACGATGCTTAGTTTGACAAATGTCATTTAACATCTGCGCAATGCAAAGTTAACGTGCACTGTACAAATGTAATTTTTCTTCTAGCGGCGTTTATAATTAAGGCCATTAATGTTTAGTTTATTACGTTTTGTTTCTTTCAACTGCACTAGATGGCGTTCTCTATAAACAATATCTGTCAATTGTTTTCTACTTTTTTTAATTACCGCTAATTTGCCTGTGGGTAACCGGAGATGTGATTATGATGTACAATGTTCCTAATCTTGATCTTGATTTTAGACAGTTAATACAGTACAAATAGCCACGACAATAAGTTACAATGATATGCAATGACATAAGCTGTCAAAAAAGGGAAAAGGCTCATAGATGCCGCATAAATGTCAGCAGTTGCTTCCATTTTAGGCCACCCAAAGCCTTCCGACATGACTAAATACTTATTACACTTAAAAACTATACATTCTAAAACCTACAACCGGGACTCACAATTCAAGTGAATGTCACTCGGTACCCCATCTGAAGATTGACCATACTAAATTAGCTTTGATGATTTGTTTGAATTACTCCCCGCCAGGAACTAATTGGTAGTAAGAATAACTCATAAACAGGGCTTTCGTTTTGGCTAAGATAGTTAATAACAGTTAAAAATTTTAAAATCGATCACATTCAGTGTTCGTTTTGGGAATGTGTGAGCAAGTGACGTTGTTAACTGTTTTGGTTCACCGTTCAGTTAACTCAAAAATAGCTAAAAATGCCATCGTGAACTGCCACTCACTTCTGACCCACCTGCGGAGGTGAATTCATACTGACATGAGGCAGTTTGCTTTTTTGCGTTTTGGATAGTGAGCGAAGTGGCAAAAATTGCATTAGTGATATCAACGACAATTTTGCACATGTCACCAACATTATCGTAGCCAAAAACGAACGGGCTGAAAGTAAGAATAACTCATAAACTCAGTGTTAAGTACTTCAAGCATCGGTAAGGTCGTTCCTCCACTGTGGTAGACTGTTGAGACTGCT
This sequence comes from Alcis repandata, assembly GCA_949125135.1. Lineage (NCBI taxonomy): Eukaryota > Metazoa > Arthropoda > Insecta > Lepidoptera > Geometridae > Alcis > Alcis repandata. Next base: position 7,914,298 of record OX421221.1, on the reverse strand, counting down.
AAACAGGTATGTTGGTTTGTATGCAGTTTTCTTACCGAAAACAGAATAGGTTGGTTCTAAATGCTGCTGGCTTACGGACTCAGCAAAGAAGTTCCTCGCCTCGTCGAGTTGCAGTTGGCTTGGTGGGGTTTCGGTGAAATTACCTGAAATACAATTTGTTTTATAAAATAGAGTAATAAAAAACAATTTATTTAAGGCTAATTGGTTAATGGTATGGCGGATTTTCTGTTTTTTTTTTTCGGTCACAGCCATGTATGAAACAAAGTGAAGGTTTCGATTGTAAATTGTCACCGTATGGATAGCTACAACCACCTTGCGCGTTATTTGACTGAGCGACAAACTTACTATCATTCTATTCATTCTTATTATAATTGATCACAAAACTGAGGCCCAGACAATTAAATATGTATTGCAAATGTGTGACAGTTTGTTAATTTTTGGTATTAAATAAACAATAAATTACACTTTAAACTTTAAAAGTAAAATATGAATATTTAGCAAGATCTTAAGTAGTTCCACAATGTCTCCTTTTGCACAGTCCAATGTTGAAAAGTCTGAAGGCGACGTTGCTTCATTTATTCATTTATTAGAAGCAAATTGCATCTGGTTGATTCTGCCTCACCAGCCTGCTTACCAGGGGTCGTGGAAGATTTGTACTTCAACCGTTTTTGAGCAACATCCAGGTGACAAACATTCATATACTGTTTGGCCTGTACTAAGGGAGCAGGACTTTGAATAGCTAGTTTTCACTTACCAATAAAGGCCAATAGCAATGAGTCAGGGTAGTCAGGGAACAAGGGTGAGCGGTGGTGCCATCCTCGCGCCTCGTACGTCTGCCCGTTGCTCGACACCAAGAAGTTGTAAGGCAGCAGTTCGTCGACAGTCGCGTTCACCTGAAATTACCATTTTGGAAATATTTTACAACCATATTTTATTTACGCGCTCTTAATATTTAGAACAAAAAGTACTCATTGAGATGATTAAAATAAAAAAATAAGTAATAAAGATGTTAAGTTGAACAGTTTTATTCAAAAAAATGGTAGTAATGATGTAGCTAATGTAGTAAGACCTAACAAATAATTAGGTAGGTATTAGGTACCAGTCTTCACACCACTCTCCTCTAGGCAGTTTATTACACGATTGAAGCGTTGAACGTTTGGTAGCAGTGTGTACTTTACGGAGAAAACATTTGGTCCAACCACCATTCCGCTGTTGAAAACGGTTACTTCTAGGTACTACTACAGAATAAATAATGACACTAGTAGTCATCACCGCTCATACCATCTTTGCCACTGGAGCAGTTGTGCCAGCGGCCCAGTGCCTCGCTCCGTTATTTTAAGGAGCTAGGTTGGCTCGGGTAATCGCTGGCAAGGGGGAAACGCACAATGCACCCTTTGATGGGACGTCAGTGCGGGACCTATCGCCTCCATTCCGAATAAGAATAGTACAAATAAGAATGAACACAAAGCGGTGTGGCTCGTGACTCAATTATAGAACAGTAAACCACAAAAATCGGGGTCAATGTAAATGTTATCTAACACCCGGTGTAAGGTAACTTTACATAGAAAAACGGCAAAAAAATCACGTTTGCTATGTGAGCCCCCTTAAATATTTATTTTATTATATTTTCGAGTATTTGTTGTTTTAGCAGGAACAGAAGTAAATCATCTGTGTAAATTTCAACTGTCTAATTATCATGGTTCATGCCTAGTGACAGACGGACGGACAGCGGAGTCTTAGTAATAGAGCCCCGTTTTTACCCTTTGAGTCCGAACCCTAAAAAAGGATTTTCTCCAGGATTCCAATTAAAAGTCAAAATTAGACCTAATTAAATTAATAGATGAAATGTATAAATTATATTTTATTGAAAATTGAAACCGTGGGCTGCAGCTCTCAGATCAAAACAGATGGAACCATAATTGCTACTTTGTAAAAAAGAGCAGGATGGCAAGTGCCAAACACTGTTGAAAAAGAGAGACAGACATTTTTTTTTGTCCCCGTCGCTGTAACCATGCCAAGGTGGGCAAACCACAGATTAGAAATAATAGTTACTATGTGAGCCTTCTACGATTTAATGCTGCCAGGTTGTGAATTATGTTTGCCCAGGATTGTACCCAATAAATGTTTATTGGACTATTTCAGATTTCCTTCTTACCCAAAACTAAGGTTAGGTACATTATTGACCTTTTAAATAAAAGCTGTTCATAATTATGAGTAGATTAGTATACTATTAGTCATTTTCCTACTTTTAGACCTTTTCCTACTATGAGCCATTTGCGGCTTAACATATCCTTTCCTTATAACACTGTATAATAATATTTTATTTTGTGAAGTACATATAAAGATTTGGAATATTTTATGAAATTTTCCCCTAAAATAGGGAAGCATTTCTATCCTGGCATCATTTCAAGAATATAGCTGTCATCATTACGAACAACTTCTAATAGGGGGTCAACCCGGAATTCGCTAAATAACCAGCCGTTCCATAGAAAACTGTCAATGATACTCGACAAAAAAATGTATGGAACAGCTGTTTTTTCTCCGAATTCCGGGCTTGTCCCAGAGTAAAAGTTGTTCATAATGGTGAGTACTATGAGCCCTTTTCGGTTTAGCATACCCTTTCCTTATAAATATATTGTATAACTTGTCCAGGTATAAAGAGATGAGTATAACATCGAGAAACTCTTTTAAAATACGGTTGAAAAAGTGGCTTGTTGAGGAAAGCCTAGACTATATAAGCTTATTTTAGTTTGTTTTGAATTTCTTGTAATTGAATTTAACATGTGCTTTTTTCGCACGAGAATAATATTGTTACCAGCAAGTTCTTCAGCAGCCGGGCACAGGAATACGTGTCCGAGCAGGGTTCTGTATCTGTCTGGACAACGATGACTTGCTTCGCTTTGAACGGGGAGCCCTGGAGCAGCGCCACGGGTCGAGAACGCCCGTGGCGCCACTGCTTCCGGGTCACGAGCTGGAGGGGCGTCTCTACTGGGGGCAGGACGTTCTCTGGAATTAAGAGTTATTTACGTTTTGATGGGGTTCTTGTTTTATTTTTTGGCCTTTGATACTTTATTTTATTATTTATTTTCTACAAGTCTGAAAACTGCATTTAAAACTGTGGGGCCTAACTAGTATAATATAAGACAAACTATTCATTAAGAAATGTCATTTACTCTACGATTCAAACAGTCATTATGCTGATACCAATATTGGCTTATCTTGTATGACTGAAGTGATTAAAAAAACTGAGAATTTATATTGTAACAATGTTTATGTACTTTGATCTAGATAACGGTTACGTGCTGAATGGCAGCTGTGACTGATATGCTCTACATCATCTGAACGTTGAATCCAATGTCATGCAATATAGTTGGGCATTCATTTCATGGAAGTAAAAGAGACAAACTGTCTCTTATCTTTCTGGAAAATAACTAAACGACGCGATACGATTACAATATTTCGAATTAGGACCAAAACTCAAATAATCAACACGTAGGTGTGGTCAAAGATCAGAGTATGTTAAGCAAAGATTTCTATGCAGTAGTTGAAATTTTAAAGACAAACTTTAGTCATTCATTTGTATGTCGGTTTAGTGTGATGCATTCTAAAAAAATAACTGATCTGTATTACAAACCAGAGTTACTCTGCAGCACCAGTAAGTAGATACCGATGATGATGCCAGCAATGAGTATGAGGAGCAGCAGGCTCACTGCGACCAACATAAAGGGACTCCGCTCAAGGTCCCTTTGAGGGAACCGGTATATAAGTGGAGTTTCCTCTCTAGGAGCAGGGGAGTTGTCTTCTGCCCGGTAGGAGTTCTGCCTCGTTTCATGATCTGGAATTATTATAAAATTTAGTATAGTATAAAATTTATTACTTATTATATTAATAGTTTTGCTAAGTTACGTAAGAAGTATTTGTTAATTTTGGTTTGATCAGGAACAAACACACAAACAAATTTCCTCCATTTTACATTTTTATTTAAAATACATTACTGTTCATTGTGTAAAGTTGTATTTCCCCCATGACAGATAAAAGCGTTGTGATTGTGACTAAACTATTTTTTTTATCATGTGAGGATTTGTCTGGTTGAGTGTCAGTTACAGATATGAGTTAGACGAGTACAGTAAAATTATTTATTGTGTGGATAGGACCCTTATTCTAATAGCCATTGGTTTAAATACCAAAGGAATGATTCATTGATTCAGAGGCTAGCTTGATTCACAGCCTATGATCAGCTTAAAATCGGAATCAGAATGGAATCCGAGGCTTCAAGGAAGATAGTTTCCCTCCAAGCTTTACAAAGTATTATGGCCCGTGAGAAAGAAAAACCACATATCTGCAGCAGTATTTCTACTCTTGACAGAGAGACACAATACAGACGACACTGTCCACAGTCCAGTCTTGTGTGACTCATAAGTGGCAAACGGTAGATGCAAGTCTTGTCCATGATACAATAATACTTTCCCGTGTGTTGAGTCTAGACAGATTTTTTAAGACTATGGCTTCAGTCAGTTCTGACTGCAATGAGCAGAAATGTTGAGTTACTTGCAGCATAAGTGCTGATAGACTACTCTCCACGATTATTTATAAGTGATAATTAAGTCAGCAGAGTTGGGGCCAAGAGTATGTTTTTCAAGTATTTTTTATTTGCCAGATAAATGTCATATTGTATTTACTATATCATATTGCAGTATATTTGTTCCAGTTCATTTAGTTTAGTCTTTGTTGTGACTAGCTGTAGGTTGTTCTTTAATTTTCTATGAAAAACAATGTAAAAACATCAGGATGTCTTGATTGTGCAGATTTAGAACAAGCTGGTTGGCTGGCTACAGGTATGTTTGTCTTATTCTCTATCACCAAAGATATATGTTTGCAGACCAAGACAAAGAGACTCATATTAATATTAAATCAATAGTTGAATATCTAGAGTGAGTTTATCGAGAAGCATAGAAAGGCGTTCGCTGTTTCTCTCATCTTGAAGGCTTTGAAAAGACACCGCATGACAGCCTTTAAGCAAATTATTTCCGTATGACTAGTCCACTGGTTTAGTTGCGTAGGTTTCAGACTTTCTGAGGGACCGATCGATTCGAGAAGTCGTTGAAGATCTGTACGAGTCTGAGCGAATGCATCATGTCAATACCAGTGTCTGGGCAACACTGGTATTGACGTGATCCGTGTTCTCTGCGATACTCTTCCTGCCACACATTAAAGATCTTAACGATCTGCTATAGCTTGGTATCCTTGGGTCCGCAAACAATAGCACTGTTATAGTTAATATATCTCCTTGTAAATCGTATGTTTCAGTGGGCTATAAATAAAGCGATAAAGCCTTTGAAAAAAGCAATGATTGTGCACATGAACCTCTAAGGCACTTAAAGCTGTTTCCCTCTGGGGTAACGCTAATCTATGTTAGTTTAATGCAGCTAAAAACAAAGTATGTCTGTTCTCCGCAAAGAAGAAGCCAAACATTCCGACTGGCTGTAACTTTGTGAAATTTACCCATGCCAATTAATAGTAGTCAATCTTGAGCTCTCGGGCGTTATTTTGGTGTCAATCCTCAACTTTGGATTCTATTTTTAGTTCAAGATTTAATATACTGCCTACAAACAGGGTAGGTATCTTTTGAAATATACTGTGTGATGTGAATTATTACGCTGTAACCGTTCTCCTTAGATCATGCTTCTCATATCTGAGGGTTGTGAGTTGTGACCACCACCTCCAAATAGTCTCACTTTCACAATGTTGTGCCCAACGTTTCTAGTCTTTAGCAATTTGAGGTGCTTCGTAGACCGAAATTTTCCCACAGCAAGCTATCGATTTTGTACAAAAACATAATCGATAGCTTGTTGTGGGGTGTCTATAGCAGGTCAAGTGGTTCTATTAACAGTGTTCTCAAGTACCTAACCCTTAATATTCAGTACCCCTGTAGGTTTGTATGGAGAATGCTAATGCTCCCTCAAAGGATTTTATGCTGCATGATCGAATTGAATCAAGTATTTTATGCTGCTGAATGACCGCATGTTCCATATGCGCCTATAGCAACTTATATCCTTTGCCCAGTAACAAAATTGGGAAATAAAGTAAATACAGTAATAACCCGGACTTACGCGATAGGTGGGACCAAGCGATAACAGTGTAAGTCGAATTCGCGTAAGTCGGGGTTCAACTTTGCATAAAAATAAACTTATTTTTTTGGTCTCCTGGATGACATAGGTAATTAAAGATAAACAATAAGTGCGCTGCGTACGTAAAAAAATCCACGCGTATAGTAAGTAACATAACACGTTCGACTTCGAGCCTATCGTAAACCGAATACTGACTGACATGGCGGCTGATGGCGGTGATGGCGGAGTGGGCGCTGCGATCAAAATAAAAAACCGCGTATCTCCGAATTCGCGTAAAACGGGGTAGCGTAAGTCGGGGTATTATTGTATATCCATAAGTTCCATTAAAAATTATAATATTATAGCCATAACATTGAAAAAAGTTGAATGCCCTGGGCGGGGTGGCAACTTTGTATGTTGGTACGTCCTCAGTGATAGTAGCAAAAGAGCAATACCATGATTAACTTTGATTTGAGAAACAAAGGTATGTAATCAAACAGTAAATAATTCAAAGCATAAAGTCCATAACATAGTGGAGAAAATATGACTTACCAACTGAATATAGGGGTTGCATTGTGATATTAATTCATTTACACTGATTTTTCTAATAAACATAACAGAACGAAAAGAAAAAATAGGTGCTCTTTATCGAGACCACAAACCGAATAAAATAAGTAACCACGGTTTATCACATAATTATACTACAGTCAACGAATACCACAAAATCAGTCGAATGAAAATTGAAAATTTGTAAATCAATAAAATTAGTGTTGCCAGTAGTCAAACAAGACAAAGTCCGAATCCAAATCATAAATTACCCGAAATTACCCGGTTTTTTTTTTGGGATTATGAAGATACATGTATTGTCCTATAGTATGATGGCGCTTTGACAAATGTTAATATTGTCGCTGTCAGGCTGTCACTGTCAACAAGAGTGGATTTCACTGCCACTCTGGTGTAGTGCCGTATCCGTGGAAGTGGGGTGGCCATCTTGTAAAAAGCTTACTTTTAAATAGAGGAGCGCCAGCGCACCACATTACCGCGGCAAATCGGTATAATTTGTTTGACCAGTTTGATTAAGTTTATAAATGAAGAGATGTTTTGAATTATAGGGCCTCTTGTGCCTTTGTGTTTATAGGGTGGATGTAACATCAAAATCACAGTATTTCGACCGATAAGTGTTATACACAACAAAAAATTGGTCGTTTGCAAAGTCGGTTTACGGACAATAGTTTAACGTGGCAACTGATGAAACATCAGTTTTATTTTGACATTGCATACATTTCTCGCTCCGATCGTAACGTTACAATGAGCGTAACGAGTAACGAGACACTTTTTCGTGCGTGCAGCCGGCGTTCATCGATTTATTATACGTTATCACGTCAAAAACAATAAAAAGTACGATGAAACACAGCAGGAGATGATAATGTACAGCCACGATTATCACACAGCCTGTTTTGTACCGTCAACAACGTACAGTCCGTTTTTCGTATACATGGCTTCGTAAAATCGGATTGTGGAAAATTGGTCGCATCAAACTACCTGTACAAAATCAGCACGGGTCAATAACGTGCCACCCGTTGTGTACGGCCAGTTTTATGAAATGAATTAAAGAAAACCATAGACTAAGTTATAGGATGGTCGGTAGGTAGGTAGAGATAAGTTTTTTTATTTCAGATCGTGAAAAATGAAGTGATAGAAGGTCATTCGGTTTTTTATTTAAGTCCCTGAAATGCTGGATGAGACAGTGTATAGAAACCGACAAACAACTTGAGCCATGATGAGAAATTAAGGTGTGCGAGAGGATTTCAACGGCACGCGTCCATGCGGTTGACCGATCTGTCGGCCGCTGTTCCCCACGTTGCACACATGCCCCGCTAGTATATATCTGACTATACTTGCGTGCAGTGTTAATACTCATGTTTATTAATGTTCATTTCGAGTTTAGAAGTTTTGTTGTTAAAGTTTTATTTTATAAGTAAAAATTATCATTAACGAATTCTGAAGCTTACTGTAACTAGTTTGTTTAAGTACTTAGACACCCTAGTACTTGCTCTGCGTTGGCTCCAAAAATTTACATTTGAATCTAGTTTGTTTTGCTAGTTAACTCGAAAGTTTTAATGTTTTTTTTTATAATAAAATAAAATAGTGTTTAATTAAACAACAGTCTTACAAATGCCGTTATTGAACATCTTATTTATGTCCGAAAGTGTATACGCGCGAACTTGCCCCCACTCCGTCGACTTTTGCTTAAATTATTTGCCGGTCACTATAGGTCCCTATGTGTTTTGTAGTTCAGCCCTAAAAAGTGATTTTTTCTGAAGTGTGATATCCATAATATCCAATTTATGAACAAAAAGCCGCTTAGCCTTTAAATTTGACGTTTAAATTAACCGTATCGGAGAACTAGCCGTACAGATTTTTTTTGCGTTCAACTGGCTATACAAAATCGGTAAAGGCAATATTAAACAGACAATTATATATAGCCCGTTTTTCAAGTACATGGCTTCGTAAAATCGGGTTGTACAGAAATGGTCGCGTAAAACGGTCCGTACATTATTGGCCATACAAAATAGTAACTCCTACCACCGCAATTTCTATTTCCCTAAATTGCGTGAAAAACCCTCAATCTGGCAACGCTTTTGGATAGCCAATAAGGCGAGGCGTTCTTTTTGAAACAAAATAGTTCGTGGTATTTCAATAGATGGCGTAGTAAGGCACGAATCAACTTGGTTCTTTAATATCGATTTGGAATGGTCACCTCTGAAGGTCAACGTCATCAATTCATCATTCATTCTCATTCAGTCTAGGAATATGCTAAGATGCTAAATAAGTAGGTAGGTATATTATTAACCGACTTCAAAAAAGGAGGATGTATGTTTTTCGTCTGTATGTTTTTTTTTATATATATAACTTTTGACTGGGTGAATCGATTTTGATAATAATAATTCTTTTTTTATTAAAAAGCTGACGCTTCCCATTTGGTCCCATTTCAATTTAGTGCAGTTCTGATAATGGTATCCATGAGAAAACCATATACCTATGTCTTAAATTTGCATTAAGTAGGTACGTGCGCGACAAATAGATGAATAACTCAATAGTCGGTCTTTTGAAGTCGGTTTTTGTTTTTTGTTTTGTAACAAGATTATTTTTACAAAACAAAAAACAAAAATTTTTAAAAAAATAAACAAAATACGCAGGTGTTGCGAATTAAAAATCTCTTGTTTTATTATAAGGCAATTAAAACTATACCAAGAATAAAAACTATAACATAACTTTTTGCGACTTCAGGGTAAAAATGATCACTTGAGAGAATACGTAACGTTTAGAGAGGGGGGTGGAGGAGGGGGTACAGAAAAACGTTACGGAGCGTTACAGTGGGGGGAGGGGGCGTCAAAAATCTTCAAAAATTGCGTTAAGTACGTAATACTTGAACGCTCCCTATCTAGTTAAACCAGTGAAAAAGCATTCCACAACTAACTTAAAAACTACTTATAAAATAATAAATTAATGTTACTACAATGTCGAAAAATTTCGCCAGGACTATAAATATATACACTTACTTACCTCAATTTCATAGGCGAGTGATTTGCTCGTCTCGTCACTCAATGAAATATAAAATCAAAATGTCCTAAATATATTTTTGCGTGCAACACCCTATCAGGGTTTGTACATAACATAGCTTTTATTGATAGAAGTAAGCTTTGGTGTGCATAATTAATAAATAAATGAGTAAGTACTAAAATACTTCGCTACAACTGAAGACGTAGGTACCTACGAATTTAATTTCCCTATATTTTCGTCAGTGGTGACAACGGGGAACGATAAAATATGGCATTCCCATACGTTACCAGTGTAGACTTCTGGTGACGACGAAGACGAATCCTAAAGCCGGCGACTGACCTGTAACATTTCGTCGTAACGTAACGGTTACGTTACGACGAAATGTTGCAGGTCAGTACAGCGAGCCGATCCGCTCGCTCATAGCGCCGCGTGCTCCACCACGCTGGCTTCGAATGCTAGGTAGGTACGTTACGGCAAAATGCTCAGGTCAGTCGCCGGGTTAAAAACGATTCCCGATAGCCACAACTGGGGATGACCCAAAATAAGATGGTTCCGAATGACCATCAATTTGGGTTTATGAATGGTTTCCTATTAATTATTTGCTCCGTTATTTTTAGTTATCGTACCGCTGTATAAAGGAAAAGGGTCGCAGCAAGACTGCAAGAACTACCGAGGCATTAGCTTACTCAGCATTGTCGGTAAACTGTATGCAAAAGTGTTGATTATGAGAGTGATAAAGGAAACTGAAGAGAAAATGTGGGATGTGCAAGCGGGATTTAGGAGAGGAATGGGATGTACGGATCAGGTTTTTTCCTTACGAAGCATAACCGAAAAATTCTTGGCTCAAAGTCAAAAGGTTTATTGCGCATTCGTGGACTTGGAAAAGGCCTATGACAGAGTGGTGAGGGATGAATTGTGGTCGACCTTGTCTATGTATGGGGTAGGCAGCTCCTTGATACAAGCGCTGAAATCACTTTATGTAGGTTCCAGTGCTTGTGTTAGGGTAAACGGGGCTTACACAGACTGGTTTAGCATCGAAAAAGGTGTTAGACAGGGATGTGTAGCCTCGCCGGGGCTGTTTACATACATACATACATATTATCACGCCTCTTTCCCATTGGGGTAGGCAGAGACTACATCCCTCCACTTGCTACGATCCTGACATATGTCTTTCGCTTCTTCTACTTTCATAAGTGTTTTCTGTTTAACCTATTTATAGACAATTGCTTGAAGGATTTGAAAGAAAGTGCGTATGGGTTAAGAATGAATGATTTAACTGTCAAATGCCTCCTATACGCTGATGATCAAGTTATATTAGCATCATCAGAGGAGGAGTTGCAGGCGATGGTTGATATTATGCATGGTGCCCTAAAAAGCAAAGGTATGAAAATGAATGTATGTAAGACGAAAGTAATGGTTTTTGAAAGAGAAGAAAGTATGTCGAATTGTAGAGTTATGATTGAAGGAGAAAGAGTGGAGCAAGTGAAAGAGTTTGTTTACTTGGGATCAAAGTTTACGAGAGACGGCAAGTATGATTGTGATATTGAGCGAAGAGTGTTGGCAGGAAACCAAGTGAATGGAGCCCTGCATAACTTTATGAGCAGCCAGAACGTATCGAAAAGGGCACGATTGGCTGTACATAGAGGAGTGCTGGTCCCCACACTTATGTATGGTAGTGAATGCTGGGTTTGGCAGAAGAAGCATGAAAGTAAGATTAATGCTGTGGAAATGAGAAGTCTGAGAAGTATAGCTGGAGTGACATTGATGGATATGTTGAGGAACAGCGTGATAAGGGAACGTTGTGGTGTGGTAGAAGATGTAGTGACAAAGATAGAAAAAGGGATGCTGAGATGGTTCGGACACGTAGAGAGGATGGATGAAAGACGATTGACGAAACAGATTTATGAGGCGAGTGTGAATGGACAAGCTGGTAGAGGTCGACGTAGGCGAACGTATCACGATCAAATCGAAGACGTTCTCAGTAAAGGCCACGTAAAAAGTACCCGCAACCGACGAGCTTGTATGAAAACACTTATGAAAGTAGAAGAAGCGAAAGACATATGTCAGGATCGTAGCAAGTGGAGGGATGTAGTCTCTGCCTACCCCAATGGGAAAGAGGCGTGATAATATGTATGTATGTATGTATTTTTAGTTTCCTTTTCATAATATTAGACTAAAAAAAGAAAAGTATCTAAGTAAAACCTAGTTAGAGAATTCCGCAAAATACGAAAGTTCAAAACCCTCGACGTGCAGGTTATCGCTTTGGCAGATTTTTTAATTTAATCATATTTTCAATTCTATATTACTTTTACTTGGAAATATTATTAACCCGTATTTAGCGTAGGTTTTTAGTACGTACCATCAGCAGGGGTCGCAGACTTTTTATAGAAGAGAAAATAAAAATTAATATCTGAGACTTTCTTGGAAATCTGGGGTCGTGAGCTGAGGGCAATTTAGAATATCGCACTTCTAAGTAGTCTAAGTTGAAAGACTTATATTAAGTCTCGATTAATTTGCAAATGATTAGACCTTAGACCGGTTTAAGAGCTACGGCACACACACACACACACAAGTGGTCAAACTTATAGCACCCCTCCATTTTCGACTGAGGGTAAAAATTATGACGTTAAAGGTAAAAAGGAGCCTGTTTTTTTGTAATCCTCACAATTTGAAAGCATAATTTCATGATGACCCAAACAAACATTTATAATAGATAAGTATCACAAATTATATTTCATAACTGAGTACATTGTACTGGCTTCATGAATAGTTTTATTTACGATTTCCAATAAGTATTTCTGCGTACGGAAGCTTTGAACGTTTCATTTATTAATTATGACGTGACGTCCTTTGTCTAGCCTCGTCAATTGTGATAGAAGCCATACGTTAACAGAACGAAGCCTCACGTTTCAATGCACTGCATAATTAATAAAAGGCAAAAGCAAGCTAAATACATAATAATTTACATTTTTTTTAGAATGATGAATTTAAATATCTGTTCTGGGTCTGGGTGTAGGTTGTCATTGTCTTTGTGTGTGTTCCATGGCACGGCGCAAAGTTGCTAGTCTGTCTGTCTTTTACCGGATACATTTCGGAGAGTGTGCTTCTGATCTGCATGATCTAATTCCCTCTAGCCCTTTCTACTATCGGTCTACCAAGGGCACTAAAAAGCGTCACCGTTTTATGGTTGATATACCAAAAACTCGTACGAAACGTCTTTTTTGTGCGAACCGCTAGGGTGTGGAACGCTTTGCCTGAGTGGGTGTTTCCCACCGAAGTCGGATTATATACTCGTAGATCGATGGTGTTTCCCGATAGATATAGGTAATCTAGGTGTCTTCAAGTCGCGAGTGAATCGGATTCTTCTAGGCAAGCATGCTCCATCGTAGACCGTATCGTTGCTTTTGCTTACCATCAGGCAAGATGACGGTCAAATGCAAGCCTATTACTGAATTAAAAAAAAAAATCCTTGATGCGGATTACTCGTAGGTTATATTTCTAATATATAATGATATTATTATTTTATTTTAGCATTATTTATTTTAGCATGATAATAATATTATTATTATCATGCTAAAATTTTAGCTCGATCGGTGCAGAACTTTTTGAGTTCTTGAAGCGTACACAAACCAACATAACTCTTTTTTATAATTATATAGACTGGCTGGCACCCGCCGGTTTCACCCGATGTATTTTTTAACCGTCCTTGAACTTATACAAATATCTCAAAATTAGCGAAATCGGTCCAGCCGTTCTCGAGTTATAGCCAACCAAACGAACAGTGATTCATTTTTATACATAAATACCTGTACATATAAGATTTCTTTTGTTCCTTAATTATTATCATTGCTTATTAATTTACTGTTAGCATGAACTATATAATTTAATAATAAATTCCACTTTTCTGTTCATTTCACAAAAATATTTGTGTTATAGCCCTTATGACCAAATCAGTAGGACCACGAGCGACTGCATTACGTTGACTGATGGTCCCACCAAACAGTGGGACCACGAGCCCATTAAATCGACACACTGTCCCACCAGTGGGTCAAATTAGTGGGACCACGAGTCATAGATCCTATACTCGTATTATTTGAATTTATTTTTGCCATAACCTTTTATGAGTAGATAATTTAGAGCGATTAACCATAGGCCGGAGGTTTCGGGCCACAAAAATAGGGTTATTCATAAAGGGTATGCTAAGCCGAAAAAGGCACATAGTAGGTACTCATCATTATGAAAAACTTTTACTATGGGACCATATTAAAAAAATTATATTCGCGAAAAAAATAATCAGCTGTTCCATACATTTTGTCAAGTGTCATTGACATTTTTCTATGGAACAGCTGATTTTTTTGCGAATATCGGGTTGGTCCCATAGTAAAAGTTGTTCATAATGATGAGTGCTATAAGCCCTTTTCGGCTTAGCATACCCTTTATGAATAACCCTGTATACAGGCTTAGTCTAATTTTGGGCCCACCGGTTCCTAGACAGATTATTATTACTTGGAAGGTACTTACTTTACTACTACCTACTAGAAGATGAATGTTCCTAAGTGAAACTCCTAAAGTCCTAAGTTGTGTTAACCACTCTTAAGTGTATAAAGTCGCAGCCAACCGCTAGTTTTTCATAATTTTACAGACTTTTATCCAAAGTAAATGGAATCTTATTAATTTCCATTCAAGGTAGCTGGCGAGCTGAAGGAAACTCCAGGCCATTGTTGTATTATCTCAATACGAGATGCACAAGATAAAGCCATTTGCATACGCATATACCTAGCTATAGCTACATCTACATTGTTTCTAGATAATTAAGTTTGGGGCAGAAGTAGGCACAAGTTATAAAACTACTAGCTGCACCTGGTTTCACCTGCTATATGTAACTACTCCAACAAGATAGAAGCAGAGAGAAGATAGCAGTGGGAGAGAGAAGGTACAACAAGAGACATTACTTCCTGCAGTAGAGAGGGCTAAGTATGAATGATGACGATGAAGGGCCTAATCGAGAAACTGCTGCTTTTTCGGGATAAAAATTGCAATATATGTTACCTATGGTGTTATGGTATACTTTCTGAGAAGTGCCTATTCAGAGAAGTGCCAACTATGAGAAATGCTCGTTTTGCGATGTGAGCGTTTCGGGAATTGCTCGTTTTGAGTCGGTTCAGATTAAGGGAAGTGTTCTGAACCTAGCTTTAGTGTTGGGTTCAAATTGTATTTGGTACATCGATAGAACGTAGTTTACACAAGGAATTAGGCTTAGGCCTACAAAGGCCAAGCTGAGCGATCTGTGCCAACGTCGGTGCATCCAGCTCAATCAATCCGAACAATTATTTGTCTTGCTTGTATCTTGTATCTCTATTGTTGGTATGGTGGGAGAAGGCAGATTACAAACTTGATTAATACAGACGTGAGCAATCAAGCGAAAACGGACCTGACCGGCGTCAGTGGAGACAAACGCGTTTAACGCTTGGAGTTACTAAACATACAAACATTTTTATAAATAGCACCGAAGTCGGATACTAGATCGATGATAAATAGGAAGTGTTTTGACATAACTAGAGAAGAAAAAAAACTACTACAAAACGTTTTGTTTTCACTATGTACAATGATGTTAAAAAACCAATATCAATCAATGAATAAAAAACCGCTTCCATTCCGTCAGGTACCTACATTTTCGCTGGACGCTGGACCGCTCACAGAAGTAAATTTTAGGACAACACAAGTTTAGGGCGCTTACCAACGAGTTTGTGGTCAGACTCGGTAAAAATAAAGCTAATAGGCCAACGATGTCGATGCAACCAGTACCTATCAGTCCAGGTAATGAATCGTCTGGCATATATCTCTGTCGGCCAAAGTTCAGTAAACGAAGTGAAAGCGAGTGTCCTAGCGGTTGTTTGATCATATTGCACGCATTCAGATTTCTATTGGACGATGTGGACTATTCTATTACGATACGAGTCCATTAAGCTTTTACACATCGTATTCTTACCAAGTATCTACCTATAGAGGTAATAGAATATAGTAAAAACAAACACAAAAAACTTGGTTGAAATCGTTTTTTTATTGGCGCAAAGTACCATTAGATGAACCATAAAGAGAAATAAAACAAAAAAAAGAAAAAAGACAAACAAACAATAAAAAGAACAATATTACAATATGTACAAAATAGAATAATTAAATATAAAATACGAATATAATATACAAAATAATAAATATTATTTTACATTTATTTGACCAAAAATTTTAAAATACAGATATATGTACAATAAGAGTTTATCTATCTATCTAAATCATGAAAAGATAAAGCGTATACAGGATCAACTCTCAAACACCGAAGGCCTTCCACGAGCAGCCTGAAATAGCTGAGACAAGCAACTCCTGTTCTACTCCTTATATAAATTCACTAAAAAAAGCTGTTTCATACAAAAAAATCATTGACCTTGGACAAAATGTGTGGAACAGCTGACTATTCTTGGGAACCTTCAGAAGTCGCGTATAACCAAAGTTGCTCAGATCAATGTAGAAGGTGCATGCGTAGGATGAGTTTTAGATGTGCACGACCTGCTTCTTAAGCCACGGTGATTTTATCGATTATTGACCAGAGGTTATTAAACTACTGCGTCTACCTCCAGACTTCGCAATAATTATTTTTAGCTTTAATTGATTTACAGACCACTTTATCATAGTACGTCTCTTTACTTGATACCGAGAAATAGGACCGGTCTAATATTATAAGAGCAGCACGTAATTGGCACTTTAACGTCCCGCCGTAAGCCTCTAGCGTAGACCAAGGAGATTTGTCGCCCACTTGGGAGCCAGTGTTGTATTATAGAGGTACATCGAGAGGTCATCGCTGGAACCACTTTTGTTATCAAGTACCTATAGTCATCACAAAATAAGAAGCCCGTTTTGACAATTGTCATCGCGACGTAACTAGTGATTTGTTACCATACGACTCGGTATTCGATACTTACGATAAATCAATTCAAGTTCATTGGATTAAGGTTTTGATTAGATAATTTAACTTAAACTTTAATATAGTAGGTATTTTGAAATGATACAGTAGTACCTAGTACGAAAGGTCAATTTGTCTTTAATTTAATATTTTTAGTTACAATAACATTTACTCTAACACAAACAAATAAGAAAAAGCGAAAGTTAGTAAACCACTCTGTGAATTTATTTGCGTCCATTTATTCGTAATATTCTTTTGTACTTTTAGACTCCAATCAGTAAAGCATCATTAACAAAACCGCCGGGGGAGCCGGCTGATCCAGCTGATCAATATTTAATTATTATTAAAATCGAATGAAGCTGGTAAAATTCAGTAATTAATTGGTTACAACACTAATATTTGAAATAATAATAATTATTATTTTTACAAAAAAAGAAACAAAAACCGACTTCAAGAGACCGACTATTGAGTTATTCATCTATTTGTCGCGGACGTAGGTACCTGATGCTAATTTAAGACTTATATGGTTTTCTCATGGATACCATTATCAGAAATGGACTAAATTGAAATGGGACCAAATGAGAAGCGTCAGCCTTCTAATAAAAAACGAATCATCAAAATCGATTCACCCAGTCAAAAGTTATGAGGTAACAAACATAAAAAAAAATCATACAGTCGAATTGATAACCTCCTTTTTTTGAAGTCGGTTAAAAAGAAGACTGAGAACGTAACTGTTTGTGACAGTATCGTTATAATTTGACATTGCATGCTACTATAAAGTATGCGCGAAAAGCGTTCCAAGTTACATTCTAGGGTCTTTCTCAAGTGTCAAAACGGGCCTCTTATTTTGTGTTGACTATACTAGCGGTGACTAGCGGTTTACAACTGCCCTCTCGGTTACCAAAAGGCTATTTTATTTTTACTCATGACTATTCTAGGGTTCCGTCAACAGATCCACGTTGCAAAACTAAGTGTTCATGGTAACAAGACGAATCCAAACTTGAAGTGGCTAATCAATCATAATCTTAATCAAAACTTGAAGTGGGTAATCATCATCAGTAGGTGATTCCAGTTCCCATCCTTCGACTCCATCATCAGACAGTCATAACAGATCAGATCTAATGTAAATTGTAATATAATTATGAATTGACATTATAGCCACGTTTTAGGTACCTACCTACCATAAAAAAACGACGGGTTGCACTCCGGGAGTGCCGGCAGAAGTGAAAAAGCTGTCTACTCTCCATCCGTCTTACGAATTTTCGATCAGGTCACGTGACCCTGTCGCGAGTTTAAGGCGGTTCCCCGAGCGAATGACCTTGAACGTTTCGTTCCTCTTCAACCCACCGCCGCGACGCGCCGGCTCACACCCCTCTATACTTCGCAAACTATTTATTTATTTTAGTGAACAAGAACCTAGCGTCGCCGAGTCGCGTACGATTGATAAACGTCTCATTTATTTGAGATTGCTGAATAGCTAGTTTCTGCCCGCGGTTTCGCGCGCGATTTTTCTATGGAATAGTTCATATCTATCCTATGGGAATCGGGATAATAAGTAGGTAGCCTATATTTGATTATAAAAAAAGTAAAATACAAAGTCAATTTTATTACCATTTATTACTGAATTTATTAATGAATTTGACACTGTACCAATAGGTACAGTGTCAAATTACTCAGCCGAACTTTGCAGACATGATGGGACCTATATCTAAACACGATCAAATAAAAAGATTTGTGTGAAGTAGGTATATACAAATTTAAAAAAGTTGGCATTCACGGGACGCCCGGCAGATGTGAAACATCTCGGTGAATATTCTTAAAATTGAAACCAAATAACAAATAGTATTCTAAGAAATTAAAGAAAACAATAATAGACGATAGGTCAAATAAATATAGATAACACTAAATAATTCCGTAGAGTGAGAATAAAACTCGGGCTTATAAGCATAATTTTAAATATAATAACGATATTCTGTCAAATAAATAAACAAAAGATGTTTCACTTAAAAACCCCGTGTTTGGACCTGATATTTTACAATTCACTAAAATCTAAATACCGAGATACTTGTAGGCATATTTACGTCAGAAGGTTCACCTTCACTTCTATCACAACTCCAACTAACTTCAGGTAAATGAAAAGATAGTGACGGCATAATATCTGACGCAATGTCTTCATTTATTTTGAAGAGATTGAGGCAGATCTGTATCCTCTCACAATATACCTAAGCAGGCAAAAAAGCGTCTTTTCGCAAAATAGTCACTATCAGCATGTACAAAAAAATAATGTGTCCTCTCACAATACACCTACCCTAAGTAGGTAAAAAAGCGTCTTTTCGCAAAATAGTCACTATCACATGCTAAAATAACAATTTAGAATATCAACGCGTCCTTTCGCAATTAGTCTTTCACATAAGTAGATAGACAATAAAACAACAAAATTGCTTTTGTAGTCATGCACTGCGAGACGACGAACGACACGGGTTCCCCGTACGACAGCCAGCGGCAGACTGACCCTGCCACCCGCTGGCGGCCCCGCTCTGAAAATTACGCACGGATTTACGATATTTTCATTATAAAAAAATCAAAATTCATAATTTTACCCAAACTAAATGGGGAAAAAATACATTCATAATAAATAATCTATTCATTGGTGTAAACCAAAAAAATTAATTATATCAACTTTAGAAGGAGATGACGATTTATTGATTTTTTTGTGGGTTTTTCGTTAATTAAATTAAACGATAAATAAACTTTTTAACTTTTTTTTTGTGTTGCTTTTTCAGTTATTTTCCACTTGCTTTAGTCATCGACTAGATAGACGGGAAAAACGTGGGAAAAACAGCTTAGGAACGAAATTGACTCGGGGAACCGCCTTAACATAGCAGTCTACTCTCCATCCGTCTTACGAATTTTCGATCAGGTCACGTGACCCTGTCGCGAGTTTAACATTTTTTACCCATTCCAAAAAAGTGTACAACGCCGCTAAAGAAGTTTTCACTTCAAAAAATCGCAAAAATGGTTGGACCGCTTTAACGAAAATAGTACCTACTTAGATAAGATTCTCCGTTGCACTGTTAATGATAAAAAACTATGTACCTAACTATGCTCTTTGCGTGCTGAATTTTGTTACTAAACGAAAAATATTCATACTTCTGTTCAGCGTTCCGTACCCAAAAGGTAAAACGGTAGGTACCCCCTATTACTAAGACTCCGCTGTCAGATTTTTCATTTTAATCATTGACTTTACTTTACTTAAATGCAATTTCTACAAGTAAGCCTTTCCAATGGTGTTGATTCTGTTGTACCATTTTCTTACTAAACTAAATATGAATCTAAAAATATTGCCATACTTTTCACTGGTATCAAAACGAAAAAACATGCAGTTAGTTTTCTTATAATTATGTATTTTAATTTAATTCATAATATAAAACTGAGTTAAATAAAAACTAAAAGTGGCATTAAATGTGTTGAACAGTTTTGCTACTCGATACATAATATAAACATAGTTACAGCTTGGAAATTCTGAGCTTGCTGTGCAGCTTGTTAGTCAAAACTCGTGCTTCCCGCTGCGTTGGCTAGATTACAACTTGGGTACACTAAAGGCTTTCTCAAACAGAACGCGTTCTTAGCGCGCGTCAGAGCGTTAACCTGACGGCGCGCTATGACGCCGATTTGTGTTGTACTACTATGATAAATTGATAATATACCGTCAAACAGAGCGCCAGCGCTAGCAGTACGCGACGCTGGCGCTCTGTTTGACGGTATATTATCGTAGTAGTACAACACAACTCGGCGTCATAGCGCGCCGTCAGGTTAACGCTCTGACGCGCGCTAAGAACGCGTTCTGTTTGAGAAAGCCTTAAACATTTTGGTTTAGTCTGTATTTTGATTGGTACAACAGAATCGATGCCATGCCTCGTTCCCACGCTGTATGTTATTATAAAGAAATGGACTCTTACAAGACTCTAATGATACTCCCACATAATCGCTACCTACTAGACTTTCGCTACCTAGTAGTTACGAGTACATTCTACATTCTGTTGAGTATCTTTGACATTTTTTATGGAACAGCTGATTATTTTTTTGCTATTTCAGGGTTAGTCCCATGGTAAAAAAACATAATAATGAGTGCCATTACCCCTACAGATTAGCATACGATTTCTTTACAACCCTGTATAAGAGATAGATAGTATGAAATAATACACCTAATAATGTTTTATTTGCACGCTGTTCAAATATTGACAGTGTAGTGAAATCATTTCTTCACCCTACGATTACCAATTTGCTTAATTGATTAAATTGAAGACGATTGCACATTATTGCTGTGTAAAAAGCATTAAAGACGTGTCCAAACGTACAGCCTCTATAATTTTATTAGAGAAGCAAGGTTCTAGGCATAAAGATTGTATCTCTGAGAATATAGTGTTACAAAAATATTATACCGAATCGTTTCCTTCTATTGTTTCATTTCAGAGAATAAAATTGTAATATCTGACTTCCTAAAAACTTAATCATTGTCTCAAAAAATGTTGCTGCAGACTTATTACTTCGTTATTATATTCTAGAATTAATTTAGAGTAGTTAAATGCTATAAATATTAATAGGATCGGGGCACAGTATTTGTGGTGGAATCTTTTGACGTAGGCACTAAATTTTGTTTGTTGATTTTTTGCCTTTTTATTTTTATAAATTTTTTTATTGGATAAATCGATTCAGGTGTTTGGTGAAGAAATACTTCGCCATGAAATCTATGAGAGAAAGTGATCATAACGACAGATTAGTTCTAAAATGAATGTTACTATTGTTGTTCACCTCTGGTGTTTTAGTGTCAATAGGTGCAGCGACCGGTTACCATCAGTATACAGGGTTATGAGGAGAGTATATGCTATGCCGAAAAGGGCTTCTAGTACTAATCATTATGAACAACTTTTACTATGGGACTAACCCGTAATTCGCGAAAATGAAATCAGCTGTTCCATAGAAATATGTCAATGACAATGACACTCGACAAGATGTATGGAACAGCTGATTATTTTTTCGCGAATTCCGGGTTGGTCTTATTTTTAAAGTTGTTTATAATGATGAGTACTACTTATGACCCCTTTTCAGCTTAGCTTAGCTTAGAAAGCGTATGCTTTCTTTTCAACTCTGAATTAACCTAAGCCTATTAAACTAGGAACGAGTATTTTTTTGGATAATTAGGACAGTGAGTATTTATTAAATTAGAAATAAAAAACATATTTTTTTATTATATTTATTGCTTAAACTTAAAATAATAAAACAAACTTGTACTTTCCATCGGACGAGCGCCCGTCGTTCGTTACACTCGAGTCTATATTTTGATTCAAAATAAACTAACAAAAAAATCCAAAAATCATTATTTGGCTTTTGACGATTATGAAAACAGATTTGTCTGATCTCAACGATTTCAAGGCCTTTAGACGTTTATGGGAACGATTCTAAAGTAACATATTCTAAACTAAATTTATTTCAGACGCTTTAAAATTGCTGCAATCCCTTTCTCAAATATTAAAATATAAAGAGATGCAGATAATCCTAGATCTTTCAAATTATATAGAGTATGATATTTCAGAATTGATTTCATTTAAGCTGCAACATTGACTGTCGTAGTTAAAAAGGACAATCTCTTATCTCTGACGATTAAAAACAAAGATTCAGAAACTAAAATTACAAGCTTTTCACGATTATCATTGTTTTTTGTTAGTTTATAAAAATCAATGTGCTGGTGACCTTTTTGTTACCTTAGAGCCTTCCTAGTCCTAGAGTATATAATATTAGATACCTAATATATTACTGACATTAGGGTATGTATCTGTTTGACATAATCAATGCCTTCAAGGTATCAAAATTTCCACCAGAATAAAACTCTAACAGTAGGTAAAAAAACATCAGCCGTCTTTGAACAGACGACAACAATATCTAGCCTCAAATTCGAATTTTAAAAATTCAAGATAAAAAATTTTTGGTCCCTCAATTTACAAAATTAGATTGTAAATTCACCTGTACTTCCTCAGTGTTGAATACAAAACCTGAATCTTCCGTGGGATGTTTCATCCATTGTTCTAAGCAATTAGCGGACATCTCGGAAACTATTGTCTTACGATAACAAATGAGTTTAGCAAAATACTGTAAGTAATAAAAGTTATTGTGGCCACAGATCATAAAAATATACATAAATTCGCTTTTTGGCGTACGCAAAGCCGAACACATTTTACATGTAGAGCTCATTCTCACTTTTCAAAATTAAGTTACCCACAGATGATGTAAGAGTTGACGATGGAGTTGAGTGAATTGTACTTAGAAGAGTGTTGTTTAGTGTGAACGAGCCCTCTAAGTATGCAATTAATTTCTACAGTCTCCATGGCTAGAAAAGCATTCGCATTCGCGTACGCCCAACTTTCCACTTACCATAATGATGTAACTGGTAATCTTGAGTATTATCGTAACATTATTTACAAATCAAATTCAAAAGAATTTAATCTTGGTTTTGTTCGGTAACAAATAGTTAACAAATGACTATGACGTTTAACTATATATACAGGGGATGGTAACCGTACCGAGGTTTAGTCCCAGCCGTGGTGCTCGTGATGTACTGGCACCCACACCTTTTCCCAAACTGGTTTGTACACCTTTTTCCATACGGGTACTTGCATAGATTTCCATACAGGTACTTGAACTTCTTTCGACTTCTCTACCCATATTTTCTTTTGAACTGGGACCCATACTTCTTTTTTGACAGTCTTCCATATTTGTACTTTTTCATCTACCCAAGCTTGTTTCTTTTCCGTAACCCATTCTTGTTTCTTTTCCTTGCGCCAGATTTGCTTCCACTCTTCTTTCCACTCGAGTTTCTTCTCGGTTACCCATTCTTGTTTGTGCTCAGTCCTCCAAACCTGAAAAGACAACGAACTTATCATACAGAACAGACGCGGACTCTTGTTTTACTGCAACGATGTATTTATCCTATATTACCAATAAGAATAACATTCTTTTATGTAAGCAAATGTCAAAAACTAGGTGTAATAAAACTGTGGGTGACACTGCAAAGATAGTCGAAGAGTTACCTTTTTCCACACTGGCTTCCAGATCATTTTCTTCCGCCAGAGATCGTGGCTGGTGTATTCCCAACCGTGGTCGTCTTTACCGAGGTATTTTTCACCGGGGACTCCTTCCTTCACCCAGGCTGGGACGTAATTTTGTTTCCATTCGGGGACTTGGATCTCTTTTTGCACGGGTACTTTGATCTCCTTCCAGACTGGCTTCCACACCTATAGAACCGATGAATTAATTATAGCTAGGACAACCATAAACAGGTTTATTAGTTGTCAGCTTTGTAACTTGTTAAAATTATGAAACTTTAATTACCCACCCCAACACGCTAGACTATGACATTAGGCTGAACTGAACAGGCTAATCACCTATGAATATTCAGTGAAATTTTAACAAGCTCCTGATAAAAAGTCCTCGTTAAAATAGATTTTTCAAAACAAATTAATCATCTGATGTGAACCACAAATATGTATGGACACTTTACTCATTTGACTGAAAAGACACATTCTGATTTGACTATACCTTCTTCCAGTCTTGTACGTTGACTTCCTTCCATATGGGCACTTGAACTTCTTTCCAGATGGGTTTTTGGACCACTTTCCAAGCTGGGACCTGTTCCTCTTTCCACTGTTGTACTTGTTCCGTCTTCCACGCTGGTACCTTTTCCTTCACCCACTCAGTTTTCCAAAAAAGTTTTTTTTCTGTCTTCCAGGCTTTCTGCCATTCTTCTTTCCAGACAAGTTTCTTTTTCCAGACTCCTTCGGGCGGCGAGTGCCAGCCTCCAGGAGAGCGTTTCTCCCTGGCTAACTCAGCATCCTTTGCAAGGTCCTGGATCGGCACTGCCAGCGATGCTGCGAAGGCTAGCGCCACCCATAGCTGTTAACAAAAACCACACGATTCAATATTTTTAATGATTTCACTTAAATATCTGGGAATAAAAAAATAAAAATCACATCTGTTTTAGTAAAAAGGTCAAACAAAAATAAGCAGAATATAGCATAGAAACCGATCAATTAAAACCAATTAAAATATTCCAATTAAAAAAAAGACGCTAACTTCGCAATTTGATGTCGAGCTAATCACTTCCACTCTTACTTTTGTGTGATATATTAAAATGAGTTAAATGATAATAAAACTTGTTTTAAATATAAAATAATATTATATTATTTTATAGTTTTCAATTAAACAGTTAAAAAGGAAGTAGTAGTATAAGATGGCGCCACTATGAATAATTACCGTTTTCGATTACGTAATTACGAAACTGGAAACGACAATAGAAACAAAACAATGTAAGTAACACATTAAAAATAAACTAAATATGAGTTAAAACCTCAAATTAATAGTAAATAATTTTCGATGTATCGCTAATGTTACTTCGGTTATTTGTTATACCTAAGTAGCGGTAAATATTCTACCGTGCTAATCCAAAAAAACGGCTAATTGTTTTTCGACAGTGTGCTGTCTACAACCAATTCACAATTACTGCTCCCCTTTTATTACTGCCCCTTTCCCCCTTTTTACAGTTCAGTGTGACTAGTTTTTATTTTAACCTTTTGACATTTTTAACTTTTTTGGTCTGGGTTGTTTTTTGTGGTTAGCTCAATTATTACTTGCCGGTAAGTAGTTATGCATGTTCGTTTTCGCGAAACATTGTATGGTTTGTTTTGTTATTATATTATTTGAAGAGACAGCGTTTTTGTTTTGGTTTAAATGGCGGTTAATTATATTTTTATAGATTTTGGAAAAACTAGTTTTTTTTTTGAAACTTCGTACACGTGTTTTATTTAAATATTCGTGGTTACTGTAATGTTTTTTTTGTTAATCAATTTCTAAGTGATATACTTAATTTTATTTTTTTCCACTATTTATATCATTCATTTGTTTAAACTGCATAACAACATGTTAAACTAAACAATAATCAAAACCCATTTTTAAAATAGAAACTCGAGAGATGTTTTTTATGCAATACTTTTATGACTTTGTGATGCACTTTGAACCGAACGATCTTAATCTAATCTTTGAAATGGTGGTTTTATACATTTCTATCGCGCATTTTTTATTTTCACTTTCAACGTCGTATAGTAACGATAACGGCACCTACTAAGTAAATTTAATTTGAAATACGATTTAAAATAAAGTTTTTACGTCAATTAAAGAAAATACAAAATGTAAAAATTGTAATTTGACATAACACTCCGCAAATACACTTCACTTTTCCGATCACCGCGAATTTTTCACTTCACATCACTAGGATGGTAACCCACCGTCAGTGTCAGCGTCCTCATTTTGACAGGTCGTAGAAACGCCGAGCGACTGTACCAAGATGTTGCGCGCAGTCTTTTTATTAAGGCGCCCCTCTCTACACTCCTGGGCTAAGGATCGCGCATCACTTTTTCGAGATGACCAGTGAATAGCACCTTACTACGACCTCGGCCAGGTCGGGGGGACATTGTAAACAAGTAATTATATTTTCACGCAAAATAGTGCTAAACTTTACGTCTCAGTTTACGATGTGTCGCTTAAAATAAGGTCGTAGTTGCAAAGCATGCCAGATTATTGCACTAATACATGTTCGTGTCGTCAAGGCATGCACTGGTGTGATGAAAGAAAACCGCATCCTAGTAGATCATGGATACCTATATTTAAACGGACACTTTGAATGGATTGCGTCCATTATTGTAAAGACTGAATACGATGCAGCATTATTACCTATATGGGGCGGTATAAAAAATGCTCGCGGAAATCTTGGTAATTTTGGTTTTGTGTTTATCTACTATTTACTTGTACTTACTCGTTTTTAGGAAACAGCTCAAATGATTTAAGAGAAAGAGAGAAATACGGATTAACTACTTCAAGGTTGTAACTACTTCTACTACGCATTTTGTAGTAACAAGGAGTTTGCATCTTCAGCGTCTCAGACTTAAAATATACAATAAAATGTAGGGTTGGTTGAACCTTATCATTTTTTTTTTAAATGTAATTGAGTGACGAGACGAGCAAATTTAATCGCTCGCCTGATCTTAATTATTTATGGATTATAAATATGTCCTACTCTTTATTTATTTATTTATCAACTTTTCAAACACTCACTGTAGTCCACAAAAACGTGTTTGAGACAATTTACTAATTTATTTAATTTTAATGAGTTTTATAAAAATTTGAACTTGCGCTAAATTAATTGTAGGTATATTAAAACTTTTAAATAATATCGAATTAAATTATTTTTATTTAACATTACTTTTAGTAAAAAATAGATCAACATCGGGCTTGTGAGATATCAGTTCGTTGATTAAGGTGAGTAATTAAAACTTATATCTACCATGCTGTGCGATTATTTATTTTGTTTGCATTTGCGACTGTAGCATATTAAATTTATTGTGACTGAGTTAATATTCATACTTGCATGTGAATAACCGTTTTAGGATCTCATTAACATAGATTTTAAATGAATGTCTGTTTCTGTACAAACGAAGCGAATTGTTTACAATAGATGAGTTTAGTGACTAACGGTTTATCGTGTCATTTCAATTTGATTTTAATAAAAAAATATTTAGATGATAAAGATAAACGAGTTACGATTAAGTAAAGTCTATCTGGTTAGTCTAACTAGGTGGTCTAACAGTAAAACAATTCTTGTGGTCCAACTGTTTTGGGTAACACAAAGTACGGTCATTGAAAAAAAGTATTTTTTTAGAAATGTCTTATAAGTATAAAATTTGGGACAAAAATAGAGATCATCATGATAATCCTTTCTACAAATCCTCAAAGCGAGTACGACATAATTAAATGTTGTAATTTGTATTTCGCAATTTACAGTGACCTAATCGTAGAATTATAATCCACCACCATCGGCATCCAGCGCCACCATCGCATTCATATCATTTAGAACCCCCATGGAACAGCTTCGATTTTTATTCCATCACGTGTCCATTGGTAAATTGTCACTTGGCCACTGCATTGCTCAGGCACATCTAATTAGCATCACTCATGTTTTTCATGCAACATTTCACCATAAACAAGCAACTCAATACCTACTTGAAAGTTACAAAATCGAATCAACTCTAAAAACATGACCTCTGCCTCAGAATGTTTGCATAACGTTTAATAACTGCTAGATAATACTTACCGATGTGTATCGAGACACGTAGGTAAGGGCTAGTGAAGTATTCATGCCAGATTTCCCCACTGGCATGCTCTGACGATGACGTAACTTGCCTCTTACGCCCTTTGGTTACCTTCATTTTGATATTGGTCGAGAACTAGTGCATCTGCAAAGTGAAAAGAGTACCTACAGTAGTAGAGTACCATTTTTACTATGGAAACAAATACGATTTTGACACATTTTGTTATAATTATAATATTATATATAACACGGGAATACTCACCGCATCCGAACAACGCAACCGCGAACGCGTCACGCTTGTAATCTCCTGATGAAGAGATAAACAAATATGATCTAAACTAGTCGTAAGTAGTAAGCGACTTATTTTCATTTTAAATGAGAATTCCCGTGTTAATTATATCAAAAAGTAGAGTAGTGGGTTATATAAGGGAGTTAATACAAGTACTTATTCCAAACAGCTCAATCGGACATCCGGAAGTGGTTCAAAATTTAGTTGCAAGATTTAACACAAATAAAGTGAAACAAAAGCTTGTAAAAAGAGTAGGAGTAGTACAAAGCGTAGTCCATTATGTGTTTTCATTTCATTTGTTACAAAGACAAATAGCTTAAACTCTATATTGTTTATTGCACTACAAAAAATAAATTTACGTAAAACTGCTCAGGTCTCTGCGGTTTCATGAAATTGTCAATTTTCTATCTATTATACTAACTGTACCTAAAATGAACAAGTAGGTTTTTTAGAGCATATGTATACTAACGCTATGTCTACGGGTATGGCTACAGGTTACTACAGTAAGGCTAAGCGTATGGTGAGACGCAGGTGACGCAGCACAGCGCAGAACTGATTTTGCAGGATTTTGCAGGGCAGAGCAGGCGAGACAGACATAGGGCGCAAAGCAGGACAGACATGTCTGGGTCGCATGTGCCAATACCGAGCTACGCAGCTCTCTTTCCGTTCACCTGCGTCACCTGCGTCACCTGCGTCACCTGCGTCTCAGCATACGCCTAACCTTACCCATCGCCATTAAGACATCCCACTGAGTTGGTTAAGTATTCTAGCACCGTTTCCGCGACTAAAGTATGACGTTTCAAGTCATAGAGTTGAGACGTGGAGTAACATATCTGCATACAATGGGCGGTGACGCCTCAAGACGACTGCCCGTCTGCTACTAGGAGTGTACCTCTTGTACAAGTGTACTGTACATTGTATGATCGACCAGTTTTCTGTTACATCCTGTATAATGAGTGCAACCGTCTAACTAAATACCGAATTTCATCCGACGTTATTGTATAATGAGTAATGCATGTTACTAAAATTTGAATTTCGATTTAGATGAATAAACGAAATTGCAAGGCTGCTGTTGATTATTTTGCGAGTATGGTCTTACTTATAAAGCCTGCTGTAACTTAATCATTGTTTAAACTTTTCTCTCTTGTTTTCGCATGTGACATTAATTTCACGTCAGCGACGATTCAGTCGCACAATGGTAGTACGATTCAGTAGTACAACGCCTGAAGCAGTTTCTTCTAGACAATCTTTAAGAGGACACTTGAACAGGACTGACAGAAATTAATTTTATAAATATTTTAAAAACAAGCCTTTATTGCATAGTCTTGTCATCGTTATTACACACGTATATACATTATTTCAGCTCAATCGGACATCGGGAAATGGTTCAAAATTGAGTTGCGAGATTCCACCCGAACAAACATAGTTCCATACCTTTACCTATACATTCATAACAAACATTGCAAGTTAAACAAAAGCTTGTAAAACACACATCAAACCACAACACAGACAGAATAGGGTGCATCAACAGAAAGGTTGTCAGAACTCATTATTTCGGAAAAGCGGGGGTGCAAATTGTGAAATTGAGCGTAATTATAAAATAGTTGCATATTTTAATGATTGGGTCAAAGAGTTGCAGGAATATGAGCCCCAATTAGTCTTGTTCGTAGCATTATCGTCAGGAGATGAAATGCACAAACCCCATATGACTATCAGAGGCGGATCCAGGGGCAGCGGTAGGGGGGTACCGGTATTACAAGTATTAAGGGGGCTTAAGCACCCTAAATACCTGTAAATATTACCATTGTATTTCACCGATATTTTTAAAAAGAGATGGTTCTCAATTCGACTGTTTATTTGTATGTTTGTGTTAGCCTTAGCCACCTGTCTCAAGCCAAAATATAATTCTGGATCCGCCTCTGATACAACCATATCAAACTTTAATAGAGGTGCCCAATTAAAATATGCGCTGTCGAATTGGCTAATTATCCGGTGTGCTGAGCCGAA
This sequence comes from Alcis repandata, assembly GCA_949125135.1. Lineage (NCBI taxonomy): Eukaryota > Metazoa > Arthropoda > Insecta > Lepidoptera > Geometridae > Alcis > Alcis repandata. Next base: position 7,884,182 of record OX421221.1, on the reverse strand, counting down.
ACGTACTCATTATTATGAACATTTTTCCAACCCTTTTTAATAACCCCGTATCACCTGCAGGTCCTCTTTCATTTTTTAATTGTTTCTACTGTTATAGTTTTTAGAATCCTAGTTTATTTTTATACGGTTGCTATTTACAATAAAATCTGGTTTAAAAAAACTAACGAATTTCCATAACATGGCTTCGCTAAACAAAATTAACTTATAAATATGATGTCTTTATTACTGTTAACTAGTTTATTCCCTCCCTCATTTTCATGGTACAAACTTGTTAAAAAAATGAACTTGTAGAAATTGAGGTCGCTATTTTTTTAACTTGCTAATTTTCATGGTGTCGCTATTTCTGAATCGATATTCCGAATTCATACGTGCCCCATACACGGTGCTAGTGGCTAACTAGGCCAAGTTCAGGTGACGCTCAGCTAAAATATATTCCAATTGGGTAGGTACACGTATTTTGTAACAAACAATTTGTTGGACATCACAGGTGCCGACTTCTAGGGTTGGCAGGAGGCGAAAGAAAGGGTTGGGCCCAAGTTTGATGGCCTTTGACGGATCTAATTTTCCTAAAAGTTGATGTCCTTAATTGTCTTATTGGTTGCAATGACAAAGACAGATTTCTTGTTAGTTTAAATCTGTCAAAAGCCTTCAAACTTGGGCCTAATACTTTTATCCCCCGCCCGACGCAAACAAGTAGGTAGTGTTAGATGCTTTCTTGCTCCAACATTATTGTAGATACTAGTTATTAAACATTGTTTTTACTTTAACTCGTATTGATTTACTTTAGGTCAGGTACCGATTAATTGGGGTGCTAGGTCGGGTAACCTCCACGTGGTGCACCCTGGGCAACAGCGTGCGGTAATACTGCAGCTTTTATGCAGTCAGAGGGACATATGCATTTATGCAGTATTACCGCACGGTGGCTAATAACCCGACACGGTGGGCCCTTCCGCGTGTCCCTCTGGCAGCAGAGGGCTGATTAGCAGAGGGCACAGCGGATGAGCCGGGGTCTGAGCGATGGCTCGGACCACCAGGGGGGGTTTTCCTTGTGCTCCTCGCCGCGTGTGGGTCGCGGTCGGGAGTGCAAGGGAAGGAGGAGGGGATCGCTCGTTGCCGGGCGTGGTGAAAGCCATGCTCGGCGGCGAGAGATCGTGGCAGGCCGTGGTCTCCTTCTGCGAAGAGGTAATGTCGCAGAAGGGGCCGCGGGGCGGATCGGGGAGGACGACTCCCGCAGGATCCGCTCCGGCGCAGACGACGGGGAGGGAGGAGGGGGCGATCCGATCATCGCCTCCTTCCCTCTCCGTAGTGGGGCCACTGGCGGAGGGTCGGGGGGCTCTCCGCTGGCTTGCACTGGCTCCACACGTCTGGGGGCGGCCTTGGGTGACCAGGGCCGTCCCTCTCTTGACGCTCGGAAGACGGGGCCGAAGGGCCGACCCTGGCTGAGGGTGGCGGAGACTCCGAAAGGGAACCCCGCTGCCCCCGGCCACAAGGGAATGAGGTAAACTTCCCAGTGGTTTTAGTGGGTATGCCGCCGCAGGGCGGAGACTCCCACATAACCCCGGCTCCCCCGGGTTAGGGGTATCCATAAAGGATTTCCACTGGGTCAACAAAAAAAAAAAAAAAAAAAAAAAAAAAAGGTACCGATTAATTAATTAACAATCATATCGCAAAGGAGGCACGCCATCTTCCTTGATCGCGCGGGAATCGTCTCTCTCGCTCGCTCGCAAGCGGCGTAGTGTTGTACGGCACCGTAGTGATGTGTTGTAGCGAACCATTAATCGACTCTAGGGAGAATCGCCTAATAGTAGTTAGGCGGGTAGGTAGGTTATAAGTTTCACGTTTGTATATGTGTGCCTCGGAGACTCTTTGGTGTAATCAACTTAGTTCTCAGATTCTTTAGCAGCTCCTTTGAAGAAACTCCTTAGCTTTTTTTGTACTATACTAAAAATATAATAGCTGAGACCCGCGGGTTTACTCGTGCGATAATAAAAAAGGGTTATGATGTAACGTACTCTTGTTAATCCAGGTCATGAGATATCTTTATTCCTAATTGTATCATTATCGGCCTAGTAATAGAGATAACTGGCCACTAACATTCTCAACAGTACAAACTTGCGTATTTAATTTTATATATAATAATATAATCTTCTTTATATATAAAAATGAATCGAGAACGGCTGGACCGATTCGAATATTTCTTTTTTTGTTTGTTTGTAATACAGGGAAGGTTTAAAAGTAAAAAAAGGAAAAACCGCTGGTGAAACCGTCGGCGTCGGGTGCAGCTAGCATAATATAAAATTTGGACAAAGTCTCAGTTTTCGCATCGGAAAATTATTTCCTTTTCTTCCTGCTGACATTCGATCGGACTAATGAGGTTATTTGAATCATCCTTTCAAAAAATATTTGTACAAAATTCTCAAGCAACTTTAAAAATTTCTGCAAACCATTTACTACATTGAAAAGTCACTGAGGTTTGCGTTTTTTGTTTTAATTTAACTTTACACAAACTCTTCTTGATATCTGAAAAATAAAATTGCGTCCTCTGACAAATGCACAATAATCCCAAAAAAAACTTTTCAACGGCCTAATTTTACTATGAAACTAACGCGTCTTTGAAACATTTTGTTACAATCAAAACACACTCACGAACACAAAATAAAAACTGCTTAGAACAAAAAAAAATTGCATTAAATAATATAATTTTAATATCGGTATCGTTAAAACTCGGTAGTGGCAACCCTAGGACACACTTGTTATTTAATTTTGTAACCCTAGGGTCTTCTTTAGAATATAATATTAGGTCATTACACAACATTCACCTTGATTTCGGCTGGACTAACAGCTATTTGCTTGACGGTGTACTTGAAAACCAGCCAAGTGCGAGTCGGACTTGCGCACGAAGGGTTCCCTACCATTATCTATAAAAACGGCAAAAAACATGTCTGTAGTATTGTAAAAATATATTTTTATTCTGTTCTTTAGTATTTGTTGTTATAGCGGCAACAGAAATACATCATCTGTGAAAATTTCAACATTCATGAGATACAGCTTGGTGACAAACGGATAGACAGTGTGGATAGTAATAGGGTCCCGTTTTACCCTTTGAGTACGGAACCCTGAAAAAGCTTGTGCTGTATCTTGACAGTACCTATTGAATAGACGTTGGATCGATTCCGTTTTCTATACTTTAATACTTTTGAAGGACGGAAAGTGTATTATAGACCAGGAACTATTAATAAAAGATATGGAATGCCTTCTCGCGAAGGTCTTTTCGCCGAACAAAATGGGGCGTATTAAAAAAGAGTGTCTACAAATACCTCTCCGGGCTGACCAAGCCGAGCTTCATCAACACCGCTACTGTTGCAGGTGTTCATAGTTCATTTGTCATACATTTTATTGAGTGTCATCGACATGTTTCTATGAACAGTTTTTTTGCGAATTACGGATTGTTCCTATTGTAGAAGTTGTTCTATGAGCCTTTTTCGGCTCAGCATACCCTTTCCTTATAACCTTGTATACTATAATAACTATAAATACCTACAAAAGTTAGTGAGCGCTTGCATGAGTGTGTACTTTGTAATAAGGCCCAAGTTTGAAGGCTTTTTAAGACAGATCTAAATTTTCTAAAACTATTGGCATCCTGGTCTAATGGCTTGTAATGATAAAGACAGATATATTTTTAGTTAGTTTAGATCTGTCTTAAAAAGCCTTCAAACTTGGGCCCATTGTCTGTTTCCTTTTTCTTTATTTGAAACGGTTCAAAAGAAGTTCAAAGAGATAACCCATTTACATCCAGACTTTTACAGATGCAAAAGCCACATAAAACAGAAAAAGCAAAAGAGCAAATATAAAAGCATGATAAACATACGAGCCGGAAAATATTGAGGCTTTCATGTTTTTAAAACCTAATTTTCAAGTTGCTTTGTGAATACAAATAAAGCCAAACAGGGATCCTATTCCTCGGCGCTTGAGATTATCTCGGTCATTCTCACTCTAATGACATTTCCAATGAGTGCGACAGTGACGCAGATATTATCTCGCTCGCCAAAACAGCGGCCATCGAATCCGACTTCGGTGGCCGGAGCACAATGCGCAACTTCTGTTTTACTTTTTAAAACAGGAACGGAAACAATTGCCTGCCTCGCGGGCATCGCGCGAATCAAAAATGAATCGCGTTGGCTTTGGTTTTCAATTTTCCGAGATAAATAAATCTGCTGCAGTGAAAACTCGCATGTCCAGTACATGAACTATTGTAACGAGCGCAGGACCCTAAACTCGCATCTGAGACTACACAGATCTCAAATGAATAGATACGATAAGATAAGATGAGATAACTTTTAAAAGATGCAAATTACGGAACTGAGATGATAAATGACCAAGACAATTATTGAAGCAAGACCCTTTTAATTGTCATATTTTAGTAATTTTAAGATTAACTGATGTTGGGAAACTTCGCTACATATTTCTGTCTAGTTTACGTAATTACCTATCTTATTGAATTATTTCAAATTGTTTCGTTGGTAAACTTCGGAGTAAGTAAGAGACTTAACTAGTAAAGTAGTAATTTTGGTGCAAGTGTAGACTATAAATAAGTTAAATAACACGTGAACTTTGTCTTCGTATTAATAGAAACAATAGGAAAAATGTTATTGGACACATTCTTAGTAATTAGTTACCTAGAAATTTAAGTTAGCTTTAAATTATTTATTTACCTGAGGCTAGATTGTAATCTTACTAAGAAATGCCTTAGGCCATTTCTTACCAAAAAAAAAAAAAACTAAGCAAACTTCATGGCTAAATGCCTATGGCACGGCCCCATGCAGTAACACAACGGCCGAGTAAGTTATCTTATTTCATCTGAGTAACATATCCGGATAAAACTGGTTTTATTACATAGGTTCTATTATTTTTTACCGCTTTCAAACTGTTACGTCTCTGCATCGACTGTTGATAATTATTAAATCGTAATTTGAATACAAATTAACCAGGGGCCTAGTATGAACGACTGGCGAAAAAGATTTATTGAAAAAGTAATCGGATTTGGGAATCTTAGGTTAAAAGGAAAGGGTATGCTTAGCCGAAAACAATTACTCATCATCATCATCATCATAATTCAACCTTTAAATCCTCCCACTGCTGGAATACATGTCTACCCACCCTCGAAGGGTGATTAGGTTGTATTCCACCACTATTACTCTTAATACCTACTTATCATTTAATTTGTATGTTTTTAATGATTTTGATTCTAATTTTATTATGTTATACTATGGATTCTCTATTTTTATCCGAAATAATATATATTTGAATTTGAGTTTGTGTGCTATGAGTAATGTTTTTTTACATTAGGATCAACCTTGAAGTCACGAATAAATATACAGATGTTTAGTCGAGTCAAGTGTCATTGACATTTTTATATGCAATAGCTGATTTCTTTTCGCGATTTTTGCTCTCATAGAGATAGATAGATAGATAAACTCTTTATTGTTCACACCATAAATTACAAACAAAAGGATAATAGCACCTAAAACTAGTGCTACAACTGGCGGCCTTATCGTTAAGAGCGATCTCTTCCAGGCCACCTTAGGATGGAGAGGATAGATAAAAAATATAAAAACGGGGTGTGCAATATTGAAGAATACTCATATAAACCTACATAAAAAAAAAAATAATAATAATAAAAATCTACTTAGAAATACATTCAAATAAAACACATTCTAATACTAAAACTACTTATATTTCCGAAAATATAATATACTAAAACATATAAAAAAAATTAATAATAATAATATATAAATATATAATAATACTAATATATAGGAAAGAATAAAATACATAATAAATAAAAACAAAACAACAATTAGTGAGTAATAATAAATAAATAATCACTGAGAAAATGGCAATTGCGACAAGTGATGTTGTTTTATCTGACTTTTAAAGCATGCAAGCGATGTAGCACAAATCGTTCCACAGCTGAACCGCCTGGAAACCAAAAGAATTTGCCGTAAAAAGTTGTACAGCGCGCGGAAGGCGTCTTAAGGGAGAGGGTATCTTTAGATCGAAGGGTATGGGAATGAGAGGCATGCCAGAAGGCGAAGAGATCTTTTAAATAACGCGGGGTAGATGGATTAAACAAAATATTGTAGAGAAGGGAGAGGATGTGAATAGAGAAAATTGTTTTTAATTATGAGTATGTACCAGCCATTTTCTTCCCACGGCCTGTATAAAATTGAGTTAGATGGGAATAGACATGTTTTAAAATTAAAAATTATATTAGTTTTGTTCACTTCTTTTTTACTTCTGAACCTCCTTTAGGGAAGAACCCTTAAGGAGAGACTTCGGTGTCTGTCTCTCTGTATGTCACTGCCAATTATCTCAGGAACTATGAAAGCTAGCGGTCTGAACTTTGGCATGACGCTGGATAATGTTAAACTCTACAATTTTTAGAAAAAAAAGTGTAGGGTAACAAATAGGCCTTGAAATCCTTGAATAAATAGATCTAGGAAACCTGAAAATTGGGTCCTGAAATGGGGATTTAAAATTTTAAAGCCAAGCCATGTGGTCATGAGGAGTATCAGATGAATGTTATGGTATTTATTTGGACATTTCAAAACAATTTAAATTAATTTTTACCATGCATAGTTTTTAAATGATCCTCCCTTATTTCTAGTACCTTATCGTATAACTTTGTGATTTGAGTGGTCTTAAATGTGATTTTAGGGTTCCGCGCTCATTTCAAATACGATAGTTCAGAATCCTCGAAATGCAAGTTTTGGCTTTGGTTTTTTTTGTTGACGAGGGGAAAATCTTCACCAGATACTAAGTATCTACGATGAGGTGCAGCCGGGTTATGTAGAAGTAGGATTATACCCACTAAAACCCTGACCTGCCTTGACTTGATGCTTGACGGAGGGCTCCGAGCTCGCCAAAAAAAGAAGAGTTCCCAACGAGTCAAATTCGTGGAACAGTGCTTGTTACTCGTTGGGATTGGTTTTCCCAAACAATTGATTTGTTTCCTGGTTGTTTTTGTTTTGTGGCTCGTTTGGTGAGACTTGTTGGAACCCCACAAAAATAACACAATGGAGTCTGCAAAGTTGCGGGCAACAGCTAGTTTATAATATAAACATGCAAATTATTGCGCAGCTAAGTAAAACCTGGCTAGTCAAGAGATATGAAGAGCTCTTCAGTGACGCAACTAGCATATGGCTCTTGAATGCTTGAAGACTACAGTGCGACCAACTTAATTCTAGAGGCGATCAAATGAGGGAACTAAGCAATTCAACCTGCGGCTGTCATCTTTGCTTACAAATTACGATGGTGGCTCCTTGCTCAGACTTATAGGTAAATTGTTATAATCTATGATTATCACATATGTATAATATTGCGTTTTCTCGAGTGAGCTTTTTCAATGCTGATGATTGGTGGGAAAGAGAAAGCAAGAGCATTTCCGTGTGTGCTTGAGAAGTCAGCTGATGTGCCAAAATCAAAAAAAAACGTTCATTCATGCACTACTTACGAATGTCATTAATGTACGTACTCATAAATATGATATTCTGAGTTATATAAAAAGGTATGCTGATGGTATGTTGTGCTGAAAAGAGACCTCAGCTATGCCATACATTTTATCAAGTCTCATTATGTCATTGACATTTTTCTATGGAACAGCTGATTTATTTTCACGATTTCCGGGTTGATCCTTTAGTAAAAGTTGTTCATTATGTGTTGTGTACAACGAGCCCTTTTTGGCTTAGAGTACCCTTATCTTATACCCCTAGTAACTGTCTCTTGCCCGCCAGTCCTGGAAGATATCACTGTTAGCAATATGGCCAACACAATTGGTCCACAGTCTCATAGATCTCCTTTGTTTATTTTTCAGGTATGAATAATACCGTATGACCTATTATCCCAATTTTTTTTTTCTAAACATTGTAGTGATTAACATTATCGTCATAGCAAATTTCAGACTAGCTTTTATAGTTCCTGAGATACTTGGCTGTGTTACATAGACAGACACAAGAGCGTCGCCTTATTGGTTCTTCCAAGAAGGAGTTTCAGAATCCTAAAAAAAAGTAAAATAACTTTTTACTTTTGCAACATTCGTAGTGCTATGTTATGTTACATTATAATTTATTGTGCCCTCATAATACTGGTTTTATAAACATTTAAGCACAACTGAACCAACTGAATCTCCATTCATAAAATTAACAACAAAAACAGCACTAAAAACATGTTCAGTTATTGACCACATAACAAGCACTTCGTTTTTTTATCTTTTTTTTATAAGCAACGATCTTGAATGGATGACTTTTTGTAAACCGCAAATCACGTAGTAACATAGATACAAAAAACTATAGCTGTAACTGTGACTCATGCTTATGACGATACTCTATACAGGGGTATAAGAAAAGGTTATGATAAGCCGAAAGAAGCTCATGGTACTCGTTATTTTGAACCACTTTTACTATGGGACAAACCCGGAATTCGTGATAAAATAATCAGCTGTTCCATACATTTTGTCGAGTGTCATTGACATTTTTGTACAGAACAGCTGATTTTTTTTCAGGATTAGTCCAATAGTAAAAAAAACCATAATGACGAGACCTATGAGCCCTTTTTGGCCCAATTTTTTTTCTAATAGCCCTGTATTGGCTAAAAGTACTAGATGCTTCCTATAATTCTTATTCCATGGCCGGGTAGTCCCATGGTCGGGTCTTTGGTTATTGTATTTTATAGAAAAGGATGAAAAGATTTAGATAAAGGTAAATATTAGTAAATACTTATATTTTTGTACCTGACTTGATTTGAAGGCAGAAACACAATTAAAACAGTTTAGGATTCTGAACCTCCTTCAGGAAAAACCCTTAAGGCGAGACTCCGGTGTCTGCATGTCACAGCCAATTATCTTAGGAACTATAAAAGCTAGCTATCTATAATTTGGCACGGCGCTAGAAAACGTTAACCTCTACAATTTGTACAAAAACGACATGCTGAGAAATTGGTGTTCTTTTTAATGGTGATGCCCTTGCCTTCTCTTATAAACCTGAATAAGTGTATGTGCACCAATTCATTCCTCCAGCCCTTAGTTCTCCTCGGTCGATACGTCTGTGCCTATTTTCAACGCCGCCCATAAACATATTTGTGTATATTTTGTTGGACCGTATTTGCTCCGGAAATCGTCTTTCGATTTAGACGGAAAGTTTGTCGAGGCATGCCTTTTAAGGTTTGAGTTCCAATTTTAAAATTGGCGTTGAATATGTAAACGACAGAACTTAACAGGCATGCCTAAAAGCATCTACTGAGAACAAAATATACGACTGATCTTTCATTTAAAAATCTCTATTTAATTTTTTTAAGTCTCAAATTTTTTTGCTAGTCAGGTTCTTAAACATTTTACTCGTAAGTGTAAAAAGAAGAGTGCTCCATCACTTTTCTGATTTAATTAACTCGTAAGCAGCATTTTCTATGCAAAAGATATATTACTGCCTCACTGTTTTATGACTGTAACATTCCGAGAAGCGACCAAAGGTGAATGAAGATCAGTGAAAGTTGGACCGTTGCACCGCGCATCTAACGAGCTGAGTGAAGTACAGTCAACGTCCGAATATACACACGCATATACGAGGTGTCACGGCAATGTGTAGCAATATGTTACTTAAGGGTGTTCTTCTACACGTCAAAGTGAACAACTTTTGTGACACAAGTTTGCTAAATTTGAAAATATATCGAGTCTCCAAACAAAATATTTAGTCATGTGATCAATTTTCTATGGAGATTCAATATTTTCTTCAACACACATATTTTATGTCATATAGAGCTATATTCAATCTCTAAGCATTTACCGTCTGTGGATACATAAATATACAATAAAAATTTCTTTTTAATTTAAATAAGTATTGCGTTTGACTGTCATGTTGCCTGATGGTAAGTAATGATGCGGTCTACGATGAAGCACGCTTAAGAAACTGATTCACTCTCGACGCAGAAACACCTTTACGATTAAGAAGAAGAGAAGACATTGATAGTGAATAAAACCAAAGGTTGCAATTATAGGTTCATGAACGGTATCTCTAAAAAAATGGTAAAAAAATTCGTAATAATAATTCGTAATAATCAAGCTATCAGATGCGTGAAAAAACAGAAATCTTTTTTTTGAGATATCGTTCTTGGCCTTACGAGGGCAGTATAGGCCGTGTCAAAAAAACTTGTAGTACCTAGTGCATGTAGCCAGCCACTCAGCCTTCTTAGGAACATCGAGCCGCAGACTACGTAATAGTCAGAAACGTCATAAATCACGCTTGAAGCGGTGTCGTTGAGTGTACCGTGATTACGATACGCAGGATGAATAACGTATTGATCGTTACCTAAATACCTACATTTGGTTTTGTTCTATATTGCGTAATATTTGTTTACATGACCACGGGGAACTTGGATAAAAATGTTAGGCAGCTATCAGTCCGGCTCGTTTCTGGATGGGTGACCGCGTGGAAAATTTATAACAGAGATCTGGTGCTGACGTTATGTGTGTGTGCCAACATAACGTTAACACAAGAGGTCAGTTGTTAATTCGGGTTAACGGGTTTTTTCATCGGATAACAATATTTTAATTAACAGTGAGTGAGCGCTACCGTGAGTCGGAGGTCACATTAAATTGAAGATCCCGGTCGATTTTCTCACAACCACAATTCTAAAGGTTTTGGAAGAACAATAATTAGGTAGGTTTAAGGAACTTGAGAACTTACACTAGGGCTCGTGAGTAGCCATTTCAAATATGAATACGGCTTAGCCAAAGTTATTATCATTCGCAGCATCACAATAGCGCAACGCTTGGATAATAATTAACTCGAGAAACGAAATTAACACACAAGAACGGTCGTTACGTAAAACTAGCTTTAGGCGATGTTTTGCGACTTACCTTTTATGACAACCAGTTTTAGTAACAGAATAAAACATACATGCGAAGCCAAAGAGGCCCATGTTCAAGCTAATGGGTTTTGTATGAAATTTGCATAATTATTCCAGCGCCAACAATCCAGACATCCCAAAGCCAGACGTTTGCCGGCTTATTAATTGGCATGAGAGGGAAATTAAAACTTCCGCCCTGTTCTGAAATATTTCAAAGAGTTACAAAACAAGCGATAGCCTTAACAGAGTTCATCAATGCGGGCCTGATGCTCCACCTACCTACAGGTAAACTGGACGGATGAACTCGAGGGCGCGGTGAGTTCTATTACAGTTTGGTAACATGGATTGCCTAAAACTTGATTTCGATAAATCGATTACGAGTCTCGTCTTGACGATGTTATGACTTCATGCCCTTTATGATGTTTATGTGAAAGTATAGAATCCAATGGGCCATAGATTTCGTAATTTTGAATTATAAAAGCGTTGCTAAACGTAATAACTGCGAAGGTTTCTAATAAAGTGTAAATAGCATCCGTAGGTTGTGGGAAATGGAGTATTTGAATGGTTTCTTTTAAAGTAGTTTGGTGGGCGCAGTCGCTAAGTTTCTCACTTGTTAACGATTATTGATAACTTTAGAAAAGCTGTTAAAATTCGTTTAAAAAAACTAAATCTTTCTTCGTTTCAAAAAAAAAGTGTTTGTAGAGTACGGCTTAATCAGTCTTTGAAGGTAGACCTGGCCAACCCCAGCAGTATGATTCAATATTGAGTTCAGAATAGCAGCGTACATGGTTTATTTTATCAAAGGTTCTATTTTCCGAAATGTTTTGGTCAATTTCCCGTGTATCACAGTTACGCATTACAAAAGTGTGGGAGCGTAAAACAATGCGTTTTTAGAGCACCTTGCGTTTAGCACTTGCGCAAGCAGGTTGCGCCGCCGCCGGGGCATTGTTTGGGATGTTACAGTCATACGGTGGACAGTTTTGTATGGGAAAAAGGAAATCAAGAGGTTGCGAATGGTGAGGAAGGACAGAACATAGACGAGGAAGAAGGCTTTCTTTAGAGAAATTGCACAATTCACACAAGTATGTAGAGGTATAATTTAATGAATTGATATGGATATATTAATAGCTGATTTTTTGTGTTAAAAAAACGTCAGGAGCTAATTCGTATGTCAGTTTGTTATTATAGCATTTCGTATGACATTGCTTCATCCCCACAACTTGTATGTACAATAATTGTACAAATAACCTTTCAACGTAATAAGTATTAATTATTTCTAAGTTGTCATACGTAATGCCTAAGTACATACCATGGATTATTACGTACTTACATACTGTTTTCATGACAGCTTTGACCTTATTGCCCGTCATGTACCTACGACTCAATTCGACTCCACAGTGATGTAACGAGCAAAGTACACTACATTTTGATCATCGGATTTGATATAAAAGAATCTCTCTGACACCATTATGGAAGTGCCAGCTGTGATGATGACTCGGCTTATTAAGATGACGCCACGAATTTTGAAATGCAAAGAACAACCTATCTAACGGCCTTTGCAGTACAAACAGGTTCAAAGTCCATTGCAAATCTTCGCGATTTCTAAAAATAATCACCTTATTGCAGCAAGCACTCAGTGGCTAATATGTAAGCTGTGGCGCGGTGGAACAGGCTGGTCAAAGTTCGCGCGGAAAGAGGGACAGGTAACATACATAATTATATTATCTCTGCACTCAGAAATTTTGTCTGTTTATTCAATAGCAATTTTGCTTGTTTTTTGTCGGGGTGAAGTGGTGTTGAAGCGTTATTGTTGTGGCTGTCCACGGCTATGACTATATTTGGAAGGAAAGCAGGGCTAATTGCAAACGGACAGCTGGTTTATTTATGCTAAGTATTACGCGGTTTGTGAATCTCGTTTTATGTCTGTCTGGAGCCTTTTAAGACGTCAATCTCTTTCTAACTTCTTGAAATTTTTGAGAAAAATCAGTCATAACTTAAAAAAAAATGTTTAGACTCACACCTATCTTCTTAATATTTATAAATTACGTGTCACGTTGTTTGTCCGCTATAGACTCCTAAACTATTTAACCGATTTCAATCAAATTTGCACACCGTGTGCAGTTCGATCTAACTTAGGAGATAGGATACCTCATATCTCAATTTATAGTAAAAAAACATGAAAAATTAGAAAATTTAAAAATACCTTAAACCATATAGCGCTTTGGACAATGTAAACTTTTTTAATGTAACTTTCGACATTTGACATAGAATTGACGCAATGGCTTTTGACAGGACAACGTCTGTCGAGTCAGCTAGTTTCATATAAAATAAATTAGTTTTTAGATCTTTTCAAATTCGCTGTCAGTGGTTTTACACAATTTGTGCGAAAAAGAAATAGCGGTCAAGTATCATCGATCTACGCCAGCCTTTTTCCACTTTACTTTTTGTTTTGCTGTTATATTGAGACACGGCAAATGACATTGACCGGCCATAGTTTACTTTATATTTAGCGTTCCTTCGCGTAACGTGTATGAATCACAGTGACTTGCACTTTCTGAAAATTCCTAGCAAATTAATTGGAAATATTGCTAATCGTAGAAGTGCCTTACAAATTTGCACTGTGAGACAGACAGGACAAGAGAGTTTATAAGACAGAGAGGGAGATAGTGTGTGAGAGACAGAGAAAGAAAGAAAGAAAAAATGCTTTTTTATTAATATCGTCTTTGATCTCGATTTATTGACAACTACAAGCAATAACGAAACTTTTTCTGGCATCTGCCATAAACGGGGTCAACTATAAAACAATAAAGACCCTCCTCAGCTTGAGATACTGGAACCAAACAACTTTTGTTCCCTCCAAAAAGTTCATTGACCTTATTATAGGTACACTTAATCAAATTTTCGGCTTAGCATACCCTTTATGAATAACCCTGTATAAATAGTAATAAAAGTAGGTCATAAACAATAGTAACGTACTCGTACAGTTTAGTTGTCTGCAGGGCTTCAGTCTTGTAAAGTTGTTCCTTTATTTACATTTCTGGAACACCCAACAAACTTGTAGCTGGCATCCGCTGGAGTCGTGATGAGTATTGAACTTTCGCTATCCGGTCTCAACTTTCCCCGGTAAGGCGAGGCGCACACCATCTGATATGTGAGACGTGCAGAAAACTTCCGCGTTTTAACCTCCTCGCTTAGCCGCCGTTTCCACGGCCAATTCTGCAATTCAAAACTCTTTATTAAGGACACATTGGGCTCAAGCTATGTGCCTAACTTTGAAGGCATAAGTTGATAGATCCAGGTTTGAAGGCATAAGTTGACAGATCTATTTTTTCTAAAAGTATTGATGTACCTATTTAGGTTGCAATTACATAGACAGATATATTTTCAATTAGTTTAGATCTGACAAATAAAGCCTTCAAACTTGGGCGCACTATCAGAACTTCACCCATAGATATGTGAAAAAAAACACATGAAGAAAGTGAAAGTGAATAAAATAAGTCTTAAAAATACAATAGTATTATTGTAGTAATTAGAATAGATTTATTATAATAGGTACATACTATACATAATACATTATATTACACATACATTGTTACATTTATACATTGTTTTATGTACAATCACTTGCTTTAAACTTAAACTTTTTGTTCTTTAGTTTTGTGTTTCCCGCGTGGATAAAATCGTAGCGCCCTTTGCCAGTATTCGTTGGCGCGCTACCGAAGTTCAACAGTAAAGAACCTAGTTAGATTTTTCATGTTGGAGTTTTAATTTATATTTTTGGTTTATGCTCTATAAAAGTTTATTTTATAACGAGGTTACTCTCCTTTATTATCATTACTATGAACCATTAACCGTCAACAGGCCACCTTTTCAGCGGTACTATAGGATTATACGGAAAGGGTACGCTGGAATTCCCGAAAAAAATAATCAGGTGTTCATTAAAAAATGTCAATGACACTCGACCAAATGACTGGACTTTTTCGCCAATTCCAGGTCGGTCCCATAATAAAAGTTGTTTATAAAGATGAGTACTCTGAGCTTTTTCGGCTTACTCACTTTCTTTTACTTTATTACTTACTCTTACTTTATTATTACTCTTACTTTGTTCTCACTTTTAGGCTATTTTTGGTTTGCCGGTGCAGCTAAACGGTGCCAACACGCTCGGTTTACATTTACCGAACGCTTATCGACCACCTAATTCATTATGTGCTTCCTGATTGACACAGCGCGGCATGCGTGGGTGAGCGCGGAATAGCATTTTACAGCATACTAAACGGTACGGTTTAGCGCCTAACGAATTTCAGCCGCCAGAGATTCGATAAACTATGTCTAGCTGAATGTAATATTTGCAACAGCAGTATGTTAACTTTGCGAATCGATAAACAATTTAAGCTCGAGCATGAAAATTGTCTAAAATCTGCTAGCAGTTTGCACGTTGCAACAAATTCTTTCCGGCACGTTTTGTCGGGCGAGAACGTGACATGGCTCCGTAACGAGGTTACGACGGCCTAAGACCCCATTCTTGGGCGCTCGAGATTATTCGAGATTATCCATCGTAGACCGCATCGTTGTTTACTATCAGGCGAGATGGCGTACAAACGCGAGCCTATTACAAAAAAAAAATGAAAAAAAGAGCCCTACCACTACAGAAAAAAAATTGGTTGTCGTAAAGTCGGTTTACGGACGATAGTTTAACGTGACAACGTCATAACAAAACATTGATGAAATGATTGCATACTTTTCTCACTCCGATCGTGACGTCACAATGAGCGTAACGGGACACGTAACGGGACACTTTTTCGTGCGTGTACCCGGCGTTCATCGATTTATTAGACGTTGTCACGTCAAAAAAATATCCGTGACTCTCACTGTCATGACAATTTTAATGAGAGCAACAGTGACCAAGATAACGTCTGACTCGCCAGAATAAAGCCCCTGTTTGGCTCAGCGCAGCGGTAGTATATTTGCCTTATAAGCCAGAGGTCCCGGATTCAGAACTCAGCCGGGCAGATGTTTGAATAATGAATTTGAGTACGAGTACGTTCTCGGTCTAGCTGTTAGTTGTACTTATCTTTGTGTGTTTCATGGCATCCCGACACAGGGACTCCTGTTTCATTTATATTTCATATAATACTAGCTGCGCCCCGCGGTTTCACCGGCGTTTTCCGGGATTCAAAGTAGCCTATGTGTTAATCCAGACCATGAACAACCTTCATTCCAAATTTCATATAGGTAAATCCGTTCAACTGTTTCAGCGTTCATTAGTAACAAACACATACGTTCACCTTTATAATACATATTAGTAAGATAGTAAGATTATAGTAAGATAAGATAAGAGTTGACAAACTTAACATATATTGTGGTGCATGCTTGGCAGGCTTTACAAAACTGAAATTTTAAACAGTTTGTCGAATTCAAACGTCGCGTCGGTCGATATGTTCGCACTGCAGTTCCGATACTTTCCCTACATCACACACACATCCAAATCCGAATCAAACTAAATTTGAAGTCAGTGGGGCATCTGATTTGGTTTGCTGCCCTCACACAATATCAAGTTCCGTCATCCCTCTAGTTAACGAAAGGCAATCTGAGCTATGCATAGATATAGATACAGTTTCAGTCTTCTAGTTGACATCAATCTATACTTCTATACTAATATTATAAAGAAGTAAAGTTTGTGTGTTTGTATATTTGTTAAATTGTAAGGGGTAATCTCGGGATCTACTGAACCGATTTTAAAAATTCTTTCACCAATAGAAAGCCACATTATTGCTGAGTGTCATAGGTTATATAAAAAACCGAAAAATAAAAAGGCTTTTACGTGGTAGTCCGTTTTGCAAAGTGAATCGGAGAAAAAACGGTCCGGACGGCGCGCGATGGCTTCGGGTTTAATTAACATTATGCCCAACGAAGTGGGCAAGGGTCAGCTAGTCTATAATATAGGTATACAGCCACAGCTTCCCCTTCATGCTAATACGACGTCTGTACCTATACGAGAATACTCTAACTATTGAACCGATACGCAATTTAGACAATATCTCATACTAATTGAATCAATCAGCTTTACAATGCTGCAAGTTGCGAGTTAATTGCATTCATCGAAGTATAAAGTCTTGCACGTAAGGGGTCGTTCATTAATTACGTAATGTTTAAGCAACTTTTTTATTCCCCTCCTCTTCTCCTGGTAATACGTGTGCTGGTGTGGTTATAAATTACCTTCCTCGCCAAAAGTACGTGTATTTTTTTGGTTCAAATTAAATAAAAAAATAGAGATTAACGAAAAAATTAATGCACGTGATATCTAACTATAATACAACTACTATATTTCAAATTGCATGCTGTCTCGCCTATAAATGCTGCGACATTTTGTCTAATTAAGTTTTTTTTTTTAATGTGTGTATTTTGTTAGTGTACAAGTACGTAGTGTAGGTGCACTTAAATAAATAAATACATCACCGTCCCTACTTGTGATATTTCGTGACGTTTTCAGCCCCCTCTCCACCTTTCTAGCCTCACGTAGTTAATGGACGATCCCTTAGGCTGAGGCCCTCAGGCAGTTAACCATGAGATTGGACGCCTATAACGCTTTGTGACTGGAATTAATTGTCTCGTCGATATTGTTTATAAACCTCATCCTATCTTGCACGTTACAAACTAATATATTATATACGTTTATAAGAAAAAGGTGCTAGGTTAATAGTTTAAGAAGCTGTTGCATAATGAGGGGTATTACGAGTGTTTTAATTCCTAATTATGTGCAGTTTCATACACTACTTTATCTACTTTCATATCATAAAATGCGAATTACAAACTTTAAAACGAATTTATATTGACAAACTTTTAACACATCACTGAGATATAAAAATGGAATCAATGCGGCGTCCTGAGATGGCGCCATACCTAGCCTGTCGGACGCAGTTTATGAAATAGTTACTACGTGCCAAAAGAGTCATGTCGGAAATTGTATCGTAATGACCAAAAAAATACATTATAACACTGTTTTGTTTGGAAAATAGTGTTTTAATAAAACTTACTTTCCATTATGATATTGTGTCTTATAAATTGTGTCATTATAGATTCGTTTTGAAGTTCGTAATTAGAATTTTACGATATGAGAGTAAATAAAAACCTTTATTACAAAATGAGCTCTTTCTGGTTTAGCATACCCTTTCGTTATTGTTCTGTTTTTGCTAAATCTATTCACAAAAAAAAAATTATAAAAACTAAAAAACACGCAGTGTCATCGGTCTTTTACAGGTGTGCAATGTTTGAATTAAATCTGATCGTTCAAAGTACAGGACACAGGTGAACATACATACAGGTGAAACTAATAAAAGCGTGTTAAAAACGGTAACGCTACTGTAATGTTATAATTGTAATTACTGTAATTGGATCAACCATCCAAAATGTATCTACTGCTCTTTGACACAGTCTTGCTTTGTCACGAACTCGACGCATCGTCATCAGTATAATCACTGACACAAATGATTGATCTCTGATGATTCTGCTGCTGAAACGGATTAGGCACAGAATCGTCAGAGAGCGCATCCAATTATCAACGTCCATCCAATTTTCTGCATCCCCCTTTGCCCCTTTTCCCCTTTGCTGAACCTGAAGCACATTCCTTACAAATCGACTGCTGCTGGGCTGCTACGAACAGTATCGAAATCGCAAAACCACTGTCTTTTTAACCGACTTCAAAAAAGGAGGAGGTTATCAATTCGACTGTATGTTTTTTTTTTATGTTTGTTACCTCATAACTTTTGACTGGGTGAATCGATTTTGATGATTATTTTTTTATTAGAAAGCTGACGCTTCCCATTTGGTCCCATTTCAATTTAGTCCAGTTCTGATAATGGTATCCATGAGAAAACCATATAAGTCTTAAAGCATTAAGTACGTGCGCGACAAATAGATGAATAACTCAATAGTCGGTCTTTTGAAGTCGGTTTTTGTTTTGTAAAAATAATGTTCTTGTTCATGTAAAGAAATAAAAATGTTCAATAGAGTAAAGTTGATATTGCTCATTTAAACTTATAAAAGGTCAAATTTTAACTTTAAATCGCTCTCATATAAAAATGAAATTTGTAGTTTCGATACTGTTCGTACGGACAGCGGAAATTTCACGCCTCGTTCGAGTGTTGGAGGAGCTCGTTTTGACACACTTCTCTTAGCATTCAACCATTCTTCACATTCACACATTTTTACATTCGTTTCATTTGGTTAGTATAGCCTAGTACTCTACAAGTGCAACGGAAAAAAAATGATAATTTGTAAAAGTGGTGTGTGTATGTGCAGACAGGCAATGACCATAAATTAAAAAGCAACAAATAAGAGGTGTTTAAATTGAGAAGAGCAACAGATTTATCTGTAGCTTTAAAGTTTAATGATGACCAATAATACATTTTTAATCGATCTTGTACGATGGTTCAACATTCCTTACGGACATATCCGCGTGTGTTAATTGCATCGGTATAGGATGTAAAGCTTTTCTTTCTTCATGTCGGTGGTTCATCTTTATTTCCAATTACTACCCATTTAACCTTCGTTACGAACGTTTAAGCGCACTACATAGCTTAGTGGATTTACAATGGCGTATTTGTCAAATATTTTGTAGTCACATCTAGTTTTACTCGTAAGTCATTTAATTTACTAAACTCTCCGGTTATAAGGAATAAGAACGGAAATACTCAAACAACAACAAACTAAATAATAAACCGAAAAGAATCTAATATGACAAAAAAAAAATCGACAGTAGATTGTATCCTATTTTATTATATAACCACGCACTCAAAATCAAGCTGTTTATGATACATGAGGTTACATAGAAAGAGACAAACTTACAAACAAAAAAATATTGGGCTCCTTCTGTCGGGTTGGGTAAAAACTGTTGTGGCGCGAGACGACATCGGCAGTTGCAGTGCATCTTGGTGCACTCTTACCCTTATTATGCGTAAGGAACACATTTAAAAATTCATTACCGTAATTTTTGTTGACTCGTTGGCGTATTACCATCTGAGGTCTGCGACATCGTTCAGTTTTATTTATATACGCAATAAAGAAGTTTTGCAATTAGCCAAGTCGATGTCAGATTTTTTAGGGACGGTTTAATCGCCCATACCAAAAAACGTTTTTAAATCGTAAAAGTTGTTCACACTGATTTACAATTATTTTACAGCTTTTTCTGGCATAGTACCCATTCTTTCCGTGGAACCTTATAATTATGGTGTAAATGTTTTTTTCAGAGCGCAATTTTCTTTTGAACTCATACACGAAGAAACATCTGATGTATCGCGAATTACAAATTTAGCAACCGATTCGTAGTCGGCAATTAAATATAATCGATATTATAAAACAAAGTTTGACTCACCGCACTAGTGCGGAATATTCCGTTAAGATGCTTGTACATTGTACAATATACTTGTACTTATCTTGCCTTTTGCGGTGATCCATATCCATACTTCATATCCATATCCTACTAATGTTATAAAGAAAGTTTGTTGCTCACGCCAACATGCCTGATCAGATACAAATGTGATATAATTAAATTAACATAGTCTCGCTTTGATCCCCAAAACACAAATACAGACGGACTTCAAATACAAACAAACGCATACTAAAACAAATACGTACTTACGGATGTTTAAACCAAAAGGCCAAAACATTCGATGTTATGATCGGTTTATTAACCCTTAATTAATTCATTTGGGAATTTCGTCTGGGAATTTCGATAGCAAAACGAAACCACAATCGAGCTTTGTGTACACTCACTTTAACTCTGTTATGGTATAATTATGACAAATTGAATGATATGCCAATCGAGTGGTAAAATAATAAACTCGCAACAGTTTTGTTGTGAGCCCATAGACAAGCCTTCATTCGTGATTTATTCCAAAAATTTAACTTTGTAGGTATCCGTAATCACGCATCTAACATATTAGAGTTACGATCTAGCCGTAAAACTGTACTTCAAGTTTGTAGCTAATATGAAAGACAGCGACATAGTCAAATTGTTGATTTTATTTAGAAATGTGGATGTTTTTTTTATTCTGTGTTCGCGTTTGACCGCCATCGCGCCTCGTATTGAGCTTGGTATTAATTTTTGGAATTCTCGGAAAAGTTTTTAGAAGAATCTTTTTATCAGGGCGTTTGGTAGGTACTTCGTGAATTTCAGCATATTTGGCTAGCTTTCTCAAGCTGAGAATTAGTAGCGTGTTCCATCTATTTTAGAGACAGCTTCGCCCAAGCAAATATTTTGGTTATTTAAGTTAGTCCATGTCTATGTTGCGCTCGTGGCGATGTTTGTCTGTACGCGAACTTCCAAACTTCGAATGGAGAAGGCTCCTGGTATGGCTTGGCGGTTATTGCTATGGAAGAATCAACCACATTCCACAATTAATTGTGTCACCTTACCCCCTTTAACACGCAGTTGTAATTGACACCCTGCGCTCACTCATCCGGGACTAATCATATCAGGTTATTCGTCCGTTGGTTTACGTCAGCGATCGGTTTATTACGAACACCTGTAAAGTTGAGCGCTACCTACTCGCCACGTGACTTATTTAGGTGTGAACGGTATTTTGTACTGAGTAGGCCTATTTGTTGTGGCTCGTAAAAGGAAGTTCTCAGAATTAAGAACTACGAGTACCTACCCTATCCCTTTTCCTTTTCTTTTTTCTGTTACACGCCAATGCGTGTAATGGAAATTCTTTGTATAATATTTTGTGTAATAAAATTCAATATTTCAGTATTTCAAAATTTCAGTGGATGTTCTCATATTCCGATAAATTTTAGGACTGAAGTCTGAAGGCTATTCCAAATAACATAATCAGATAAAGGCTCCTTATTTTGCAGTTGTACGTTTTATAAGTGCCACTTGTGGTGAATTCATGCTGGAATTTGGTAAATAAATGAAAAGAATAGAACAGTATTAAAAATAATCAAAAAGAGAGGCCTTACAGCTATTCATTGACATGTAATATTTAGCAAGGATAGGGCGCAGAACACTACAAATGTTACCGACACATGGACAGGAGCTAAACCTAATCTAAACCTAATTGTGGATGACCTTCGTCGGCGGGTGGACACGTTCGTCGGCCCACTTCCGGTCTCCCGACCATCACGTACCCGTACCATATATCGACCGCTGTTACGAGCACTATTGAAACTGCAAAATCACGTTTTTTTCCGTTGCACCAGTATACGAATATTTGAAATACTTCTCGGAAAACAAATAATACAAATAATTTAAAAGAAATTCACGTTTTTTGTATCGAATAAAATTGATATTACACATTTGCGTAACTTATTAATTTAGGTTAAAATTCTTTCGCGCAAAGAGTTCTCTAATTTTGGCAAAGCGATGAGTTGTTCTTTATGATTGTACGAAATAACTATCGGTAGACGTTCTTCTTTAGATTTTAGTGCATCTAAAGCTGGTAAGAGTTTGCCAGCCCAGCTAGGTCAGTTACAGTATCCGGTACCTCGTTTTAAAAACAACTTTGAAAGCCTCTGCGCGCTCTGTTCGTTTTTCTGTACGTATTAACTGACACCTATCTCAAGCTGACACTTATTTCGGAGTTAGGAAATTTTTCCTCTTAGAAGTGTGCGTGTGTTCTCGGTAAAGGTGGGCAAGTTTTCTTGAAAATCCATTATTTCAGATTCAAAAGACGAATTTTCTTGTAGTGATTCGTAAGGTGTTGAAGGAGTTAAGGATAACAGATATTTATCACGTCGTTTTTGCTCGTCAATGTTTCTAACGTAGGTCTTTTTCTCCTTTTTGGCCAGTTTTGACGTGACAACGTCTTATAATTCGATGGAGTCGGCTGCATGCACGAAAAAATATGACGCATGTGGCGTTACCTCGATGAGGCGTTACCTCGCTCTGAGGCGTTCCATTTAAGGCTTGAAGTGCAAGCGAGAGCGCGCAACGAGCGACAAAGAGGCACAATCGTCCTCCGCGTTCGGCAGCGTTCGACATCTGTCTCTTTCCTACTTGAGTGAGCAATGCGTCCGCGTGGACAGCTGCTATACAATAATACATTTACTTGTTTTCGTCAAGTATGAAGTGCAGTGAAAAGTGAATGTGGTGTCAATTGTTTATAGCAACGATAATTGCGGCGATAAAGGTAATGATTCTTTCGATATTAAATATATGTTCAGTGATATATTGTCGTAATTGTATTTATGCGTACAAATAAATGTAACTCGATCAATTCAATTGTGATTTCCATTTACGTCCTTCTCTATATCCATACAAAATATCTATCAAACAAATAAAATTAAAATTTTCTTTTGAAAAATGAAACCATTTAAACAGTATTTTCTTATGACGTTGTCACGTTCAACTATCGTCAGTAAACCGACTTTACAGGCAACCGATTTTTTTAATCAATTCCAGTTAAGTAATCGGGCCGACCTGGCTCCTCTCTGGCGCTGTGCAAGATCAAACAAACCATTCAAGTTTGAAATAAACTCTTGCCGACGCTATTCAAACACGCCTTGAGTTTTACTTGCACTTTTTTGCAAATCTCTCCAAACTTGGTACCTAGAAGTTATCTAGTTTTTTAAAACAGTTCGGTAAAGATTTAGTTGGTATACGTGCCTTTTCCCAGTAAATAATGTACTCACAAATAGTAAGATGTGCGCTTTTATTCACATTTAAATTGATTTCTCGAATGTTATAGAACAGAACTGCCAAAAACTTTCCTGTACGGAAAAGTTATGAACCGGTAATTTGATGTTTTACGACCTTAAATTTAAAATAAGCTAAAATAACAAACTAAACTAAATAGAACTAAGAAATTTACAAAAACTAAAACTACCAAGAACGCTGGCTGCATTCGAGCGCTGAATTGCCAGTGAAATTGAATGAGCCAGCCTTCTTATCACCAGCGGCGTCAACTAAGCGAGGTGTGATTTGCTTGACAATTTTTTTTGTACTAGGACCCCATGGACCAAAAAACGCCATTAAAAATATCCCCTTTTTAGAACTGCGTAACTCCACTGATATTATGTTGAATTGTTGACTGATTGAAAACAATGCGTTTATGAATCAAACAAACAAGCAACAACAAGCACATCAATAAGTTGGCTCAGCGCGCCTTAGTATAGAAGTACCGACATGTTTTGATGCAAGTCGGCACGGGTTGCCCGGTTCATAATAATATAACAAAATAAGAGGGTATGCATTGGAAAAAAATACTTTTATGTTTTTGGAACACCCTAATAAACATTTATTTAAGTCAAATTTTGACTTTCAATTGCTCTCTTGTTAAACTTGCCATTTGCAGTTTCGATAGTGTTCCTAACGGCAATCGATATCACAATCACGTGTGAGATGTATGCAATCCACAATGCGAATGCGACGCAAATTGGCTGTGTCTAGCCCCCCTAACCAAGTTGCAATTGACCGCAAAAGTTATAGAAAATTAAGACAGTGTATGGGAATGACATTTCCATAATATAACATAGAATCTATAATTGACTAAAGAAATGTTATTCCCGTACTTTGTCTTAGGAAGTCTTAGGAAGGAACTCTTAGAAAGGGTATGATAAGCCGAAAAGGGCTCATGGCACTCATCATTATGTACAACTTTTACTATGGGACCAACTCGACAAAATGTATGAAACAGCTGATTATTTTCACGAATTCCGAGTTAGCCCCTTAATTAAAGTTGTTCGTAATGTTGAGTACCACTTAATTATCAGCCTCTTCGGCTTGCCATACCTGTTCCTTAGAACACTGTATAGCGTCTGCGAACATAGAATTGCAACTTGGCTGGGGAGGCTTTGCTTTCACGCTTTTGTATTTTATACCACCCCCACCCGTTAAAGGGGATGCGCTACCGGGCGGGATGAGACCCCGTTCGAAATAAAACAAAAAATTCGCACCTGTCCAGCCACTTTTACGAGTAATTTTGGTTTCGAGACTAACGCCCGGCGATTGATTTTTAATTAAAAGCTTTTATTTAACTTGCAATGTATCGCTGTAATTCTGTTTGTCGGATGAAATATTGCAACTCAATTTTGAATCACTTCCCAATGTCCGATTGAGCTGAAATTTGGGATACGTATGTAACTCCGATGACTAATATAATTATATGAATATGTTTGAATCAACTTATTGTTTACTAGCTGACCCTTGCCCACTTCGTTGGGCATAATGTTAATTAAACCCGAAGCCATCGCGCGCCGTCCGGACCGTTTTTTCTCCGATTCACTTTGCAAAACGGACTATCACGTAAAAGCCTTTTTATTTTTCGGTTTTTTATATAACCTATGACACTCAGCAATAATGTGGCTTTCTATTGGTGAAAGAATTTTTAAAATCGGTTCAGTAGATCCCGAGATTACCCCTTACAATTTAACAAATATACAAACACACAAACTTTACTTCTTTATAATATTATTATATATTATATTATATATTATAATTATATTATATATTATATTATATTATATTAATATATTATATTATATTATATTATATTATATTATATTATATTATATTATATTATATTATATTATATTATATTATATTATATTATATTATATTATATTATATTATATTATATTATATATTATATAGTATAGAAGTATAGATTAGTATAGATGAGTTTGAACGTATAGCATTATAATACTCGTATACACCGAAGTCGGATTATATAGATCGATGCTCGTATAAAAGTACCAAACAACAAGCACGCGATATTCTGATGTCCATGTCTAAATGTTTAGCTCAATGCAAGTATGCCTAGATTGTGCAACACGAATGCTGATGGTAACGATGCTTACAAATTACGGATTTAGCCGCTAGGTTTTTAGCTATTGTCAGTAATATATGCATTCGGCAAGTTCTGGGTTACATAAGAAGTTTCTCGAATAATCGTTTCAAAGAGTCATTGAGCTTAAGGCAGGTGATACATTTGAAACCAATTTTCACTGACCTTTTGTCTAACTGCCAGTCTAATGGCTCCACTAATCAAGATTTCTCTTAATGTGACCAGAGAGGTAGGTAAGTATGAGAGGAAGCCATTTTTTATGGAAGAGTTTATTATAATTTTACTTCGCAAACAATTGTGATTTTGTGGGACACGATTCGTTTTCATTATTAGGAATACCTATACAGGGTTATTCATAAAGGGTATGCTAAGCCAAAAGGGGGCTCATAGTACTCATCATTATGAACAACTTTTACTATGGGAACAACCCGAAATTCGCGAAAAAAAAATAAGCTGTTCCATAAAAAAAATGCCAATGACACTCGACAAAATGTATGGAACAGCGAATTCGCGAATTCTAGGTTGATCCCATAGAAAAAGTAGTTAATAATGATGAGTACTATGAACCCTTTTCGGCTTAGCATAACCTTTCTGAATAACCCTGTCCATATTCTTACAGTTGGACCATGGATAGTTTTTACTTAGCAGTTGGACATAGCGGTTGGACCAGGGGTCGAGAGCGGTATTTATTCCAGTTTGGACAAGTTAGAAAAATCATAATATATAATATGTACCTATTACCATTAAAGCAGCTCCAACCTACATACATTTCCTCCACGGATGCTACGACACAAACATTTAGTAAGTATTTATAAAATATCTGCAAAATAGAATCATGATAATTGCCACAATCAGTGACCCTATTTTGGTAAGTGAGAAATTATCGCGGTCACTGTCGCTCTCATTAGAAATGTCATAAGAGTGCAAGTGACGGAGATAATCTCGGGCGCCTAAGACTAAGCTCCTATAGTTGAGATAAAAACTTATGCGTAAGATGAAGTGTTAACTCCCAGATTATCTTCCTAGATAAGACATACAAATTGCTCCTCAGCTTAACGCTTCTTGTAAGTACATATATTATCTTTTTATGCAGTAGAAATCTTCAGCAGAACATGGTCAACAAGCGGCTTGAATTGCACATACGCTTCCTTTAAGAAGTTCTCACAATTTGCTCGATACAATTATACAAAGACTGTTAGAGTAGATGAGTCACTCGTTTCTGATGCTGAGCTAGGGCTGTCTAAATGTTAATTCGAATCTTTTAATGATACTCGTAATAAGGCGCTTTTTAGTTACAACGCTATGCTTGTCAATAAAAGACTTGCGTGAAACTGTATTCGTCCGATTTTTTTAAATCAATGAGACCGTACAGGTAACATATCGGGAAGTGTCTAAGCAATTTGTTTTTCTCTTTATCATATACTCGTAGAAAGGTGTCGGCTGCGTTGGTGATCAGACGACGTCAACTGACGCAATCCTCGTGCGTCCCCGGAGACTTTGGGTGTCCACTGTTCGCCATCACATCTAGTCCTATCTTACTAAAACCATTTCGCCCCAATCCGTGAAAAACAGGAGCTAATGTTTACTACTGTTTGGTGTCAGGCTCTCTCTGCAAAAGTGGCTTACCACAACGCACAGGTAGAGGTAAGCTATCTAAGTTCTCATATCACAATGATTTATGGTACTATAAGCTATCTGCCATCAATATTCTGTGATGAACTCGTGGGAATTGTTCTTGAACTTACCTACAAAGTAATTGTCGCTTTTCCAGCTGCAACAATGGTGGGAGACTGACGGCATCAGTGAGATCAATGCACAGACAAGACGAGGCGCATCTGGGCTTTTTATATGAGTGATGACACGAGTTTCCGCAGTTTTGTCACGTCAAAAATGGAGGTAGCATTGTCTGCATTTTTTATAAGCGGTGATCATCGTCATCGTCGTCAGCTTGTATCGACCCACTGTTGGGTATAGGCCTCCTCTTCCTGGTACCATCTTTCCCTGTCCTGGGCCAATCTCATCTACGCATGGCCCGCGACATCTCATGGACCCATCGGGCCGATGGTCTGCCAACTGAACGCTTGTCCGCAATTGGAAGTCACTCTGTCAGGGCTCTGCGGTGATAGGACCTACCATCAAATCTTAGAGTCATGTGGTTAGTAATTATTTGGCCAAACCTTCTGTGATAAGTCATGCCATCTCACAGACCCATAAAAAGTAACTTTCTATGGTAGCTTAAACAACTTTAACATGGTACCTCTATATTCTACCATAAAGATTTATGTTTTTATGGTATTTTTGCCACTTTAACATACTCGTAGTACCAATGTAAATGGCCCGGGCTAGAATAGTTTTCCTGGAATAACTGTGTAGGTAGGTGCCTACGAGGGGAGTTAAAAATATTCTCGGTATGGATATCAAAGAGAAGGCAGAAAAATATAAAATATTTTTAATCGGCTTCATAGTTCACTGACATCTCAATACACTTCATATAACGCGAAATCCTCTTTTCAATATCTTCCATAAAAATTACCCATAGATAGTTAAAAATGTAAAAATTCTTAATATTAATAATTTTGTGCATTCAATTATAATCAATTGTTTTGTTTTGTACCAATTTAATAAAATGGTCTAAAAATCTACTCTATTTTATTGAAAACCCTGAGATTTAATCCGGAAAAGAGTCTAAAAACCTCAAATCTCGGGATTTGTCCTGAGTTCTAAAAAAAAAATTGGACAAGATATGGTAATAACTATACTAATTAATCATTAATTTTATGACTAGATAATGGTAAACATGGGTGCAATTCACTAATTCCCCGCCCGCCATAAACGTAGCCATAACTACGAGAGCCATCGTTTTCATTACCCAAGAAAAGACACTTCCTTGATTTCAAAGAAAACGGTTTCACCACCAATTCGAGCTCATCACGAGAGATGATGTAACCAGCACACGCACTAAATCGCATTGTTGGACAGTGGACGATGATTAGCATTTTTATTCGCGAACGAGTCGGAATGAGCTACGAAACTAAATAATATGCATTAATCTTGTTGGGCTCGTTGGGTTATTTCCTGGACGGTGGGCTGACTTTCGTCATAAAGACACGAAAAGTTATGTGCAACCAGTGGGTATCGTTTGCGTACTATTGTTTATTCTGTGCTTGGGGAAACGGTATGATTATAAATAATGAAATGAACTGATAATGTAACACACTTAATCCTCCCCCCCTACGTAGACGCCCTAGAGATATCTTAGGTGATCCGGATGATCCCATCGCAGTCGTAACATCGGCGGCGCTGGGTTCGGCCGATCCTTCAGCCCCTGGCAATAGGAAGTTTTCAGTTTTTGGTATAGGCGCCGGTTACCATAGGCACACAATCACACACCGACCTCGCCGGCGAGGTCGAAGACTCCCTGGATCTGTTAGAAGATCGGTTAGATTCGCTCCAAATAGTCAAACAGTACAAAATAATCAATCAGATCAAGTTGATTTTGCTCTAAATAATCAACCCAGTTCCAAATAATCAAAGAGTTCTAAATCAATATACCCGATTGCCGAATAATAAATGCACATCAAAACAATCGACTTGATCATCTTACTAGGGCTCTAGGGCACACCCCTTCTGGGGTGCCAGAGCAAGTCAGTCTCCCCAACCCCGGGCGACGGCCCAAGCCGAGGCTCGTACCTCCGAGGTGCCCTTGTGCGTGTCGCCCCCAAAAACTTTAGGCCCAGCGCCATTTGCGCTCGCCAAACACCCGGTACGCTGTAGAGGCCTCAGTGGCCAACAGCATTTAGTCATTCCTAAAAAAAAAAAAAAAAAAAAATAATGTAACACTACAAGACTAAGTGTTTCGAACAAATTTTCGCTATTGTATTTGATTCCGCGTAGGAATTCGATGCCTTCGTCTAAACTAAATGAAAATGTATTAATGCATTACATTGTGTTATGTTATATATTATTAAATGTTATATTATTGTTATTTTTTATTCAGTAATAGGCTTGCTTGCCTGATGGTAAGCAACGATACGGTCTACGATGGAGCATGCTTGCCTAGAAGAAACCGATTCACTCGCGACTTGAAGACACCCAGATTATATCTATCGGGAAACACCCACTCAGGCAAAGCGTTCCACACCCTAGCGGATCGCACAAAAAAGGTGGAATCAAAGCGTTTCGTACGAGTTTAATATTATATTATATTAGGTATGTTAATTATATTATTTTTTTTATTTGATATCTTATCTGGTGGCTTTTTTAAAAAACTCTAACTTCAGTTTTTTTTCAATGCTTAAAAGAGACAGTTGAGATTCATTTATCTAGCACAGTTTGCCGAAGGTGTACTTACTTACTTGGTACTTGGTACTTGGTGAGCGGGCTCTTTTCCGCAACTAGGCCGGTGATCGGCCCTTTTTGCGTGAACGGGTGACGGCAGCTACTCCAGCCACCCGATGTCCTCCAGGAAGTCCAGCAGCTTGCGCGTCCCGCTGCAGGCCTCCCGCAGGGTTCCCGGTGCTCCCAGGAACTTCGCTCTTTGAGATGCCACGCTATCGCACTCTAGGAGCACGTGCCTGGCCGTTTCTTCTGCCTCCATGCATCCTCTGCATAGGGGGCTGTCTGTGACACCTATGGTAAACAGGTGTTTGTTTAGTGGGCAGTGACCGGTGACTATGCCGACGAAAAGTCGGAGCTTGTCCCGTTTGAGATTGAGGAGCTTTCGGGAGGTTCTCGGGTTCAGTTCCGGGAACGCCTCCTTTGACTGCCTACAATCTTGTGTACTTGCCCAGTGTTCTTGGTGTAGTTTGTATGTTCTTTGTCGAATCCAGGTCCGAATCTGGCTGAAAGGTAGAGGGATCATTGGCTCTGGTCCAACAGGGCGCATTGCCGAGCCTCTCCGTGCCAGTTCATCAGCCGCGTCGTTACCTCTGGATCCACTATGACCTTTAATCCACTGAAGAGTCAGTGTATTGTGCTTACTGACCTTCTCTAGCAGGTGGTGACATTGAACTGTTAGCCCTGAGGAGTGTTCAACTTTTTGCAGTGCTCGAAGAACCGCCATGCTGTCAGAGAGTATCCTGATTTTATAGCCAGTTACCTTTCTGTTTAGTATTGCTGTGGCCGCTTGAATGATACCTGCACATTCCGCTTGAAAAATGGAGCTGAAAGACCCCAGAGCTAAAGCTGTGTGGATATTCAGCTCTTCAGAGAAAGCGCCTGTACCAGTACCTGTGTTGGTCTTAGAGCCATCAGTGTAAATCCTAAGTTCTATTGTATTGGTGTTTTCACTAGGCTCTTCGTGTAATTGTACTCTATAGCTTTTGATAAAGATGTGTTGCTTAGGTACCCTATCGTAAATAGAGAGAATGTCAGGGTTGCCCACTGCACATTCCTTTATAATCGTTGTGTGGGTTGCTGTTGTGTTTTGCTCCCAGAGGCTGAGTGCTCGGAGCCTATATGCGGAGGCCGCGGCTTCCTGCTGTATATGTAGCTGCAACGGTGGGAGATTCAGTAGAGCCTCCAGGGCTGTAGTTGGGGTTGTTCTCATACATCCAGTTGCGGCTACACATCCCAGTCGCTGGAATTTTTTCAGTTTGTTAATTGTGGTGTTCTGTTTGGTTCTAGGCCACCAGACTAGGGCTCCATAGGTTAGAGAGGGCCTAATTACTGTGTTGTATAGCCATAGTGTTATTTTTGGGGACAGCCCCCAGGTTTTACCTATCATTTTCCTGCATTGCCAGAAAGAAATGATAGATTTCTTGACTTTGTGTTGGAGGTGATTTGCCCAGTTTAATTTGCTGTCTAGTATGATACCTAGGTACTTTACCTCATCCGTTAGTGACAGCTGTGTATTGAACAGATGTGGTAGTGTATAACCCCCTAGGTTTCTTTTGTTGGTGAACATTACTAGTTGTGTTTTATTAGGATTCACGGACAATCCGTAATTGATGCACCAGCTTTCTACCATCCTTAGCGCATTGTTCATAATATTACATGCTACACTTGCAAAGTGTCCTGATATAAGGATGGCCAGATCGTCAGCGTAGCCCACCGTGAGAAAGCGTTGTTCATTCAGCTTTGTGATAAGATCATTAACCACCATGTTCCAGAGCAGTGGTGATAGAACACCTCCCTGTGGGCAGCCCCTGGAAACTATCCCTCTTGTGGTTCCTGCCGTATCAACTCTCACCGCCCTGAGTTTCAGCATGTTAATGACCCACTCACTCAGCGTCACGTTAACATTATGCTTTCTGAGTACCGTTTTGATGCTGCTAAAGTTCGTTTTGTCAAAGGCGCCTTCGATGTCGATGAAGGCGCCTAGGCATAACGTTTTGTTTTTAATATTTTGTTCGATCGTGCTTACTACTTTGTGCAGGGCCGATTCTGTGGATTTGCCTGCGCTGTAAGCATGTTGTTGCGGGTGCAGTGGTGTCACTGTTAATATGTTGTCTCTTATATACCGATCACATAATCTTTCTAGTGTTTTGAGTAAGAATGATGTTAGGCTGATCGGTCCATACGCTTTGGGTTCCGTGTAGTCGCTCTTACCTGGTTTCGGGATAAATAGGACCCTGACCTCTCTCCACGCAAGTGGAACGTACCTATATGCTAGACACGCTGTGAAAATGAGATGCAGTGTCCTACCTATACGCTGTAAGCCCCATTGTAGCAGACCGGGGAAAATGCCGTCCAGGCCTGCTGTTTTGAAGGGTTGGAAGGTGTTTATGGCCCACATTATCCTGTCCCTAGTGACTACTGTATTTGCGACCAACCAGTCGTCCACTGTGGGTGGTGTCCCTTCACTTTCGCCCCATGTGGTACTGTTAGTGATTTGGCATTCCGGGAAGTGGGTTTGCATGAGTAGATTGTTTGTTTCAGTGTCTGTTTTTGTGAAAGTATTGTCAGGTTGTTTAAGTGAGCCGATTACGCGGATAGGATCGGCCGCAAGGATTTTCCTGATCCTATTCGCTTGTGTGTTCGACTCTATGTTTGTGCTAAACCTTTTCCATGACTTACGATTCCTGGAACGTAGCCGCTTTTTGTATTCTATCCTGGCGGTGCTGTACTTGTTCCAGTCTTCGTCATTGTATGTGTTCATGGCTCTGTTAAACAATTTGCGTACCTTTGTCTTGTGTCTTTCCAGTTCTCTGCTCCACCCTCGGTTACCATTTTTGTTGTTATAGTTTGAGGATAGGGGGCAGGCCTCCTGAAAGCTCCTAGTAAGACTATTTGTTAGGTGTACTACCGTCTGTTCTATTTCGGTTGTACTGTTAAGATATGCCTCTGAGGTAACGGGATCGAGGTGTTGATTGAGTGAGTCACAAAATTTTACCTTGTCCGTTCGTCGAGGATTACGTGTTGGTATTGGCGGTGTGGCAACCAGTCCCAGCTCAAAACGTATCCATCTGTGATCAGAGCATGAGGACTCGTCAGACACACGCCAGTTCTTGATGGCTCCTATAAGGCTACCTGTTGCTAAAGTTAGGTCAATTATTGTACGGCATCTACTGGTGACAAAAGTAGGCTCCGCACCCCTGTTCACTATGGAGAGATCGGTTGTGAAAAGAAAGTCTACCAATTCTTCTCCCCTGCTGTTTGCTGCACGCATACCCCACAACGGGTGGTGTGCGTTTGTGTCTGCTGAGATGATTAATTTGAAGGAGTTATGTTCACAGTACCTGATCAAATCCTCCACGTGTTTCGGCGGGATCTCCTCGTCGGCTGGCATGTAAGCGGACGCAATGATCATCGTGCCATTGTCATCTCCGGTGTTCTGGACTCTGGCTGTTGCCAGATCCCTAGAACAGAATTCCGTGAGGGGCACAGCCGGAATGCTTCGTGGTACGTAGATGCATGCCCTTGGGCTGTCACACGTACTGTCTAGTATCAACTTACCATTCAGTGATCTGAGACCGCACACACGCCCCGCCCTAATCCACGGCTCCTGGATCAGGGCGACGGTCTCCTCGTTGTCTTTTGCCTCCAGCACTCTGCGCAGGTTAGCCGTTGCAGTGAGGCTGTGCTGGAGGTTTGCTTGTATATGTTTACAGTCGGCAGGGGTCCCCATCATTAGGTTTACCCTCTGCCGACTGCTCCGGCTCACTCTCGGAGTCCAGTGCTACCATCTCTTCCTCAGATACCACCCCCTCTTCGGAAGTGCGTTTGTGGAGCTCTGGATCCACACACATCTCCGCCGCACCCCCCGAAGTTGACGGCATCGGCGAGGAGTGTGCGGGCACGATTGGGGAGACTCCCTTCGCGCTCTCCGCTTCGGCTGCTGTTGCGACGTGAGGTGGCACGTCCGACAGGGAACCGTCTTTTCCGTAGAACCGGATATAGACGCTGCCGAAACCATGGCTGAGCCTCCGATCATTCTTCATGAGGATCGGGACCACATCCTCTGGGATACCCAGTGTTAAAAACATGGTCCCGTCCCCCTGGAGAGTGTGGGTGAATACCGTCCAGGAGTTTATGAGGGCCCACCTGTTCTGCTTATGCAGAAGCAGGTTTGTGTCCTCCAGAGTGTTTTCACACTCCGGAAGAAACAGGGCCGCTCGTACCCTCCTGGTAAGCTCACACTGCCTCTTGACCATGAATTTCGGGCAGTCCGTTGTTGGCAGTTTGTCTATAGTTTGAGTGATCCACCTTAGTGAGGGCTCATCCAGACACCACAGCTTCAGAACTCCATCAGCGATGATGGGTTTCCCTCTGAAGGAGGGGACGAATGAGTCCGAAGGATCCTTGACCGCTTCCATCAGTTTGATCTGAAGGATCCTCTTCACCCAGGCGATCTGCTCGTCGTTCAGCTGGACTCCATCTGCCCTTACTACAGCTACGCTGAGCTCGTTCTGCACGACCTCAGCATAGCTTTTCTGGGCACGATGTGAGGTGTCCAGCCTCACTTTCTTGTGTTCGCCTCTCGGCGAAACCGTATCGTCCAACCGTGAACGCTTGCTGGGCTCATTGCGGGCCGGGGCCTGTGACGATTTAGCAATGGCGATCTCAGCTCGCTTTCCACGGTTGTGTCTACCTGTATTGTTTGAGCCAGGTGCCTTACCTTTGCGGCCAACGGGCCCAGCGGTCTCCACAGTCGGGACTGCGGATGACGCTGGCGGGGCGTTCGGATCGGCAACTGGCTTGTTTAGGTTGAGCCGTCGCTCACGGTAGAAGTCGTCGGTTCCCGGTTTGCTCGCTCGGGATCCACCAGCTATTGGCTGTGTATTCCCTGCGCCCGTACCCAACTGCTCCTTCCGATTTTGCTGACAGTTCTGTCTTTGACGTTGTCGTCTAGTGTGCTTTTTCTCCGGGGCGTGAGCCACCTCGAGATTAGGGGTACCGGAACCGGAGGTTGAAGTCATAGGACCCTTCCCCTTATTCCGCCTCCCTTTTTTGCCCTTGGGTCTTACGACCTTCCAGGCAGCGTCGGTACCCTTGACTGCGGCAAAAGCCGTAGCAAGGCCCGTCAACGCCTCCCTTTCGGGGGTGGATTGATTTGCTATGTTATCCATAAGTTACTATTTAAAAATTCATCCGTTTAGATCCCCACCCTCCACGGAGCCCGCACCATTGGGGATGTTGGGTTACAACACCAGGGTTACTAAACGGATATAGAAGGGCGGAATCAGGAACCCACGAGGCGGGCGCTGCTCCCAGATCCACGCCAATCATAACGTGGTCCGCGGGCAACGCCGACTGCAGGCCCCTTAAAACCCCCCCTCTCGCCCGGTGGAGTAGAAGACTGCCACCAGTGCTGAATGAATATGGTTGGCTAGTCCATATCCTCCCGTTTCGGTTGAAATTCACACCAAAGTGGAGTGTTGTGAAAGACCAACCAATCACTCAGCCACCAGGTTTGTTGCATCCAACCTACGGGCCCCCCACGCACAGCACCAAATACGTGGGTGGTCATCCCCCCAACCAAACATCCGGAGATGCAAGGCCCCCAGTGACCTGACCACCACGCCACCACGCTGACTGGAAGGAGAATAGGATGGGAGGGTTTTGGAATTCTGAATTGCGTCTAAAAGTATCGGTTACGTCTGTTCCGTAGGGGACCAGACCAAAAGCAGGCGACACCACGTGCAGGAACTTTGTAGACTTGTTACAGATGTCAACACGACCTGCGCTCCTTTCTGTAACCATTTGACGAACTTGCTCACCGGACAGGTGGCCAAGTCAGGATAAGTGTGCTCTCATTAGCTCTTAATCCCGCCCTTGCCGAAGGTGTTTTACAATCCCTTTTGGCTTTGATCGTGCAAGTACAAACAATCAAGACAGTAATACAAGAAAGCTAACCTTTCCGATAGGTAACCATATAATCTTAGTACTACTTTTCTGCTTTTGATCATTGTACAAAGTTTGTAGTGACCACGATATTTGACTTAATTTTAAGTAATTACCTATTCGAGTACATTCCACGGTAGAGAACGCTTGCGAAAAACAGCCATTCATAAATGATTAATCACCGTTACTCCTAATAGCGATATATAGGTCAAGTGCGATCTTGCCTAAGTTTAGTCTTGAACTCAGGTCAAATAAGTAGGTAGGAATAATTATTTTTTACTGAACAAAAAAACTCGCACCTATAGGTATGTGTATTTTACTACAGAAATAGCGAACTGAAATAAGAACTTTCAGACTATGCTTTAGCTTATGCATTAGGTAGAATTATTTTAAAAAAGATGTACTTACAATAATCCTTTGAGAAAACTATTACTGAAATCTGTGTTTGGGTAATTAAAAATCGAACTTTTATTTACAAATTCCGAATAATAGTTAGAGCGTAGTATGAAAGCGTCGTGAAAAGACCTTTAAGAAAAAAAAAGTTGCGGTAACGCACTATTTGAACACACTCAGCTTTTCACAGCACAGCACAGCACAGTTCAATATTTGAACAGCCATAATAAATCAAGTAACAAAACCTCGTTAATTTTGTTGCGCGTCGTGTCAACTATCTTCAAAATAATTAATCCTCTAAAGCGAAAACTCGCATGTCGAGGGTTCTGAACTATCGTATTTTAAACTTGCGTAGAAACATAAAATTGCCTCTAAGGCAACACGAATCACAAAGCGAATTAAGCTTTGAAAAATTATGCCAATGACGATAAGATACAAATTATAAAACTAAGATGACATGACTTAGCCAGACTATTGTAGACCACTTTATCTAGCGCAGGGTTGGGCAGTATTTAAATTACTTGTAATTAAAATACGTAATTGAAATACAAATACGTATTTGGTATTTGTATTTCAATTACTTTCTTAAAATGTAGTCTGTAATTTGTATTTCAAATACCTGACGCTGAGGTATTTTGTAATTAGTATTTCGAATACTTACTTGAGGCATCAAAATACATTTTAACATTAAAATACATTTAACATTTTTTGAGAACAGAGACAGTCATCAACCACAGACATCTAAAATGGAATTAGGGTTGGTCAGCTTCCTAAATGATAGAAGCAAAAAGCTTTCAATTCTTGAGCGCTATCCAAATATAAAAAATGTACTTATTCATACATTTTAACACAAGTTTGTGCTCATATCAGGACCTGTACAAAGATTGTTTTCAGCACATGCTGATCTAGATTACTTATTTTTGTATTTGTATTTCGTATTTCAACTAAAAATAGCTAAAATACTTTATTTTGTATTTTACATTTCAAATACCGTACTTAAATATATTTTGTATACTTTAATTACTTGCGATACAGCATTTTTTTATTTGCATTTCATTAAAGCAAAGCATGTATTTTGCCCAGCCCTGATCTTGCGTCATGCCAAACAGAGAAACAGACCGCTAGTTTCTGAGATAATTGGCTGTGATGTGACATACAAACAGACAGTGAAGTCTCGCCTTAAGCGTTCTTCCGGAAGAGGTTAGCAACCCTAAAAAAAACTATCTTCAAAACCGACTTCTGTCATTTATTTCACTTGATGAGATGATCTTACAAAAGTGTTTTTGCTTGAAAGTCGAATGTTGTGCAAAATAATTATTTATTACGAAACTCACAGATGTTTTATGCCCATGTGAATATGATTATAAATAATAACTTGGAATTAAATTAATAAACATATTTATGAGTTTATTTAGAAATTATCACGTTGTTCGAGTAACTGCTCATTAGCTAAAGCTATTGGTAATAATTTATCGTTTTCTATTGTCATTACTTTTAGAAAGAGAGAAAGAGATAGCGCGATCATATCAAGACGCAGTTGATGACATAATTATAGACGCGTAAAGATCGACTAACTTATTTGTTGACTTATTTGTTAATTTAAAATGATAATTTCGGCCCTTGAATCTCAAATGTATAAGGAATTTTCCTATTACGCACTTATAATATATTAACAATATATTTTTATACAGTATTTTTCACAAAGGGTACGCTAAGCCGAAAAGGGCTCATAGTACTCTTCATTATGAACAACTTTTAATATGGGACCAACTCGAAATTCGAGAAAAATATCAGCTGTTTCATAGAAAAATGTCAATGACACTCGACAAAGTGTTTGGAACAGCTGATTTTTTTTCGCGAACTCTGGTAACCGTCCTTGTCTGAACACCAATGACAATATGTATGTAATCTTTCACAATGATCGGTTAAGTAGGTATATTAATGTAAT
This sequence comes from Alcis repandata, assembly GCA_949125135.1. Lineage (NCBI taxonomy): Eukaryota > Metazoa > Arthropoda > Insecta > Lepidoptera > Geometridae > Alcis > Alcis repandata. The sequence goes on along the minus strand of OX421221.1, from coordinate 7,845,875 downwards.
TAAGACGTAAAAACATAACACATAAACAAACTCGCTTTCGCTTTTATACGACTAGTTAGGATCAATTTAGAAGATATTTAGAATTTTAGAGATTAGAAACCGTCCGATTGTTAGGTGTTTCATCTACTCTACCAATCTATCACATAAAGCAGTCAAAGCGAATGATACTACTGGTATAAAACTGGTAGTAGCATTGGTAGTACACGAGTAACGAAGGGTAAACCCTTACAAAGGCTATCTGTCAATGCAAATAGACAGCGAAACAAACAGACTGCGCAGCCAAATTAGTCCAATCAATAGGGTGACCAAAACATAAATTCCTAAGTCGCTGAAATTTTGCCGGGTGATAAAGTGATGTGTTTACTAGTATAGATTCAAAAGTTCGATTCGATAAGTTATTGCCCAAAAACTGTATGATATGATAGAAAAGTACAATCTTTTGGAAAGAGATTTAAACATACTAGAAAAGAAATACAGATGTATATACATTTCCGACACAAGTTATGATACAAAATGGGTTCTTAATCAAACAAAGCAAGTAGGTATGTAATTTCGCATTGTTGCCTTATTTTAAGTCAAAATATTACCAGATACCGATACAAACCATTCATTTCAGTTTATTATTTTTTATTTATATTTTTATTTATTACAGTTTTACAGTATATTTTCAAACGACATTTGCCTTAAAACCCAGTCGGGTTTGTCTAGGCAATAGGTTCCCATAACAATACATAGTTACTACTAATTCAATGATTGCTAATACAAACAAATACAAGTAAAAATAGTTCCCAGATTGCAATAATAGGTGCTGCGCATATTATTATAAACTTACATAATAAATAACTTCGGTATATTATACCACAGTAATTTTAGACTGAACAATTTTCCAGCGCTGGAAGTGATTTTCACGGGTAGGTACGAAAACATAACTTACAAATAAAAAAAGTTTTAAATCTTGCCATTAACTGGGCTCATATTGATAGGGATGTGAATTTGAGACAGCTTCCTAGACTTCCAGCAGATTGGATGCAAATACGTTCTCGACGCAGGATGCTACGTTGTCCGTACTAAATGCGTGTTTCATGGAATCCCGGCTACAGAAATTAGCTCTAGTACGGAGGTACTGTACAATGTAACGCCCCTACCATACAATCAGGAACATTCAATTCTGAGCAATCAGGAATACCTACCTACTACTATTATATTCGATTATTCGGCTGGATCATGAATCTGGACGATAGTTCCTCAAATAGTTGGACATTCTTGATTGCAATTTGTACGTCAAAGCCGTCAAAGTACTATTCTATTGGTATATGTAATATTGATATCTAAATATAAGGTATAAAGGAACAGCTGACTGACAAACAACGCACAGCCTAACCGCTGGTCATAGAGATTTGGAATTTGGAGGGTGCTTTTGTCTTGATAATTAAACGTGTACTAAAAAAGGGTTTTTTGAAATTCAACCCTTAAGAGGGTGAAAGTTTGTATGGAGAAGCATTGTTTTGAAACTTTACAAATATACTAAGCTTAAGAAAATAATGGACACCTATTTCACCATTTTTGGAATATCAACCCCTATGGGGGTGAAATGGCATGATAAAGATAGTATGGAGAGAGAATTGTCCTGACTCACTGACAGACAACGCACAGCCTAAACCGCTGGTTATAGAAATTTGAAATTTGAAGGGTGTGTTTGTCTTGATGAGTAAACGTGTAATAAGAAAGGATTTTTTGAAATTCAACCCCTAAGAGGGTGAAATAGAGTGTAGAAGTTTGTATGGGGAAGCATTTTTGATGCCACGTTTTTGAAACTATACAAATATACTAAGCTTAAAAAAATAATGGATACCTATTTCACCATTTTTGGAAAATCAACCTCTACGGGGGTGAAATGGCGTGGTAATGATAGTACGGAGAGAGAATTTGTTTTGATGCTACGTCAATAAATAAACCTTTACAGATGTACTAAGCTGAAGGTAACTACAACCCGCGGGAAAAATCCGAAACATTAGAAAGTCATCTGCGAGGTGGAACTGCTAATTATCTCAGTAACTAAATACATTTTCACCAAAACGCTTAAACTAAAAATTTACCAAAACTTCGGAACTCTTCGAGTAAATCGAAAAATACATACGAAAAACATGGCTGCCTTACAAAATTTGAGGGTCTAATTATCTCCGAAACGATTAAAGATGGGTGGGGTCTGATTGACCAAATGTTATAGCGGTTTGCGAGGGCTACCATTTTTCGAAATGGTCCGAAGGGGCTGATTTATTGCATTCTGGGATTTTTGGGGTCCCTGATTCCATTATATGACGTTTTTTACATGTTCTCAAAAAAGGAGTGTTAAATTAATTTTATCCCGGAAAAATTTACGGTTCCTGAAGAATAGTACACGCGGGCAAAGCCGTGCGCAGAAGCTAGTAATAAATAATGTGAACGTAAATGCGGCTTTCTTTGAAATAACATTTTACTATGAACATGAACACTAATGGTGTTTTTGACACATCTATGCACTCGTATACAGGGTGTGGCGTAAAGAGTTGATAATCCTCTACCTAGGGCTGGGGGACATCACGACTGTTCGGAAAATTACGTTTTGTATTCAGTAAAAGAGTCAAGATTTTTTTGGAAATTTCTGAAATTTTGAGGAAAATTCAACTCAATCAATCAATTCAATTCAATCCAGTTAACTCAAAAATCATGACACTTTTACTGAATACAAATTGTCATTTTCCGAACAGCCGAACATCATCACTGGATAATCCTTTAGGATTATCCACTCTTTACGCCTCCTGTATACGAGTACGTTACGTACGGCTAATGATAGCACATGAACTTTACATTAGCCGGCTAATCTTAACTTACTTCCCATAGTCAAAGTTGTTCATAATGATGAATACAATAACCTCCTTTTGGCGTAGCATAGGGCTAGCTTATAACCCTGTATAACTAAACTTACAAGATACTAAATGAGCCATAAAAATGAAACTTTGTTTATACAATTTTGAAATTTTACATTTTCTAGACATAACTAGTGTTGTTTAGTTTTCTTTACACATTATTTATTAGTAGTCTGTTATCTATCTATATCTATATATATCGTAAAAAAATGTGAGCCGTCACGGGACGCCTGGTAGATGTGAAACATTTTAATCCATTCATGCTCCCGTTGTCCATGGCCATACAGATTTTCACAAAACCGTTCGAAAATTGAAACTCAATTATGTACGCGCGTCGTCATTTATTTATTTGCTTGAATACTGCATGCCGTGGCAACGCGTCGCCACGGCAAGCGTCGCCACGCCAGAAATCGATTTTACCTACGTGCGCCAAAAGATGTTTCACATCAAAAATGTTATGTTGGTTTGTGTACGCTTCAAAAACTCAAAAAGTTCTGCACCGATCGAGCTGAAATTCTAGCATGATATACTCGTCTAATCCGCATCAAGGATTGTTTTTATCTATTTTTTATTTTTATTTTATTTATTTTTTTATCCACAGCGAAGCGTGGCAGGGAACAGCTAGTAAGAAATAAATGAAGTAAATGAAGTTAATAGACACTGTCTGCGTCGCCCGTGCTCCACCGCAGCGTACGCAGCTCTCAGTATAGGGGTATACATTATAAGTTGATTCATTACAAAATGTGCTCCGCCCTGCGTCACTTGCGTCTCAGAATAGCAGCATACAGCAACCTAGACTTAGACTCGACAAAATCATTGGAAACATTTTGATTTTATTCAGGCCATAGACAACATGTAAAATTACGATTTCCGAGTTCAGACTTCTATAATCGGCTTGTAGAAGTTAGTAAAATTCCTTACTTCCACGAGATACGATTAACAGTCACTTAATTAATTTTAGGGTTTTCCGAACCTACTATAGTCACCGCGTTACCAACTGAGTCGTGCGGCCATAAATCATTTGTCTATGTCTATATCGCTCGCACTTGTGGGTCTTACGGAGCCGCATAGTGATGTGCGTAAGAATAAAATCAGCTAGAAACATACGACTAACGACTACGACGAAGGCCCTACGACTCAGTTGGTAACGCGGTGACTATAACAAGTTTTCACTTCACAAATCAATAATTATTGGCAACATGAGTGAACGTAACACTATATTTAATTACCATGACCCCTTGACACCGGTTTTTGGTTTGTAATCAATATCTCACGATTAGAAATTGTTTCCATATCTGTATTTATGTTATGCAATTCTAATAACAGAGAATATATAATTTATGGTGATGTGTAATACTTTTCTGTGTGATTTATCATCTCGTAGATTGTGTGTTTTTAAACTAAACCTTTTCACTAATGTAATAGGTATAAATGTAGGAATGATTTAAAGAATTAAGGTGTCACAAATAATCTTAGAGAGAAAGATGGAGCACTGCATTGGATTTGGGTGAAGCCAAAAACTCCTCTAATTTTACGCGTACGTGCACAAACTCTGCAGGGCCGCGAGTAGAGGAATATTGATAGGTACGAGTATGTCAACGTTTGCGTCTTGTGTATGTAAGCGCAACAGTTCTTGGCTTCGCCTAAAGTGAACTAAAGTAACCTCAGTGCTCTATCTTTATCTCTAGGTTTATCTGAGGGTACAGAGTTAATTTTATTTTTAAACTAGCTGACTCGACAGACGTTGTCCTGTCAAAAGCCATTGCGTCAATTCTATGTCAAATGTCAGATGTCAAAGTTACATTAAAAAAGTTTATTATAAAGTTTATTATAAAGGTTAAGTTTGTTTTTTAATTATCTCTCCCTTTGCCAAGACAATATAAAAGCGAGCGAGATAAACTTTAAATAATGGTTACAGATAAGAGTAAAGGCATAGAGCAGAGAGCAATCATCGACTAAATGCAGAGATTTTTACTTTTTAAATGCTTTTGGCTTTGAAAATAGTGGTCAATTAGGCCTTCTTTGCAGAGCCAGCCATGAATTTGGCTCACGTCACAATATTGCTAACGGTGTGAGGTACTATCGATAAAATCGGCTGTTTCGACATTATTGATGTTCTAGAAAATAATTAAGAAATCTTATTGAGAATTGTATTTATTGAGAAGGGTAGTCGTGCTGAATCTGACTACATGCCTATCCCGATCATATTCAAACTCTGCAAGACAACATACTATGGAACAAGCTCCTGGCGTAACCGAGAAGCTAATGACCTCGTAAGTGACTGGCAGTACGGATTTTGCTGAAAGTGGTCTACTGGTGATCTTACCACTCACATCTGAGAGACTATCGAAAACATGAGGAAGCGCTCATATCACCACCAACGGAGGATGGTAACAGAGGTAGTTTTAGTAGGTATAACCCCACAAAAACCCCTTGACCCGGTTGCCCCCCAACGCAGCCGGTTATTTTCTTAAGGTTTCCCCCAGTCTCAAAAAAAATATCCATAATAGACTACCCATCAGTAACACTACTTTCGAACGTGTATCTTATACTATACCGATTGCAAAAAATCGTGTTTGTGTATGTATTGCTTTATTATTCAATAAAATGTCATAGTGCGCATCAAACTTAACCAGGTTAGTACCGCCTCAATCAAAAATTGTCAAGAGACAAGCTTATGCGCTTGACCATGGCTTCTCTCGGAGGCTGGATTTTTCATCCGCACAACCGCGCGTCGGATATGCAACGGCAACGGTTTGTCGTCTGCGTCCCCAAAAACACCAGGCTTTAGCAAATAATTATAGTGAACAAGAAAAAGCGTGGAGAGCACCGACCCCTGGAGAACACCGGCCTTGATATCTTTTAAATCAGATAAAGAACCACCAATGACCACTGCTCGAATCAAATAATCCCGCTGGAAGTTCGATATCCATGCAACAAACCAAGTGAACAAGCTAAACAAAGGGAGCTTGCTTATAAGGCTTTTATGCCAAACCCTGGTGAAAGCTTTGTAGGTGTTAATGGAAACGACTAGCTTTTTCATATGTTTTTCAGAGAGGGCATATTAAGCTACTAGATACATAGCGACTAACATAAAATGACTTTTATCAAACAGCACTCTTAGTACTCTTTATTTCTTGCAAATCATTGCCAAAATGTCTTCTACATGTTCCATACATTTTGTCGAGTGTCATTGACATTTTTCTATGGAACAGCTGAATTTTTCCCGAATTTGGGGTTGGTCCCATAGTAAAAGTTGTTCATAATGAAAATAATGCCTACTATGAGCCCTTTTCGGCTTAGCGTACCCTTTATGAATAACCCTGGATTCAATAATAAAAGTAATTTTTGACATACATGTTAATAAAATTCCTTATAATTGCTTTAGAAAGCAAAAAATCAGCAATTTTTTTAAATCTAAAAACGATCATATCTTTTTCCCTGCACGTCATTCAAGGTTGAATCATACAATTAAATAAAGCTAATATTATCATCTTTCAAATGACATATGTCACGACTTGATACAACACGGGGACGGCGTCATACAAAAGTGCCCATTCTCCTATTTAAGACTTATGGTTTTCTCATGGATACCAGTAACAGAACTGGACTAAATTGAAATGGGACCAAATGGGAAGCGTCAGCTTTCTAATAAAAAAAGAATCATCAAAATCGATTCACCCAGTCAAAAGTTATGAGGTAACAAACATAAAAAAAAAAAAAAAAATATAATAATAAAAACATAGAGACGAATTGATAACCTCCTCCTTTTTTGAAGTCGGTTAAGAACCGGTGTACTCGTACGGAAATGCTTGGAAACAGAAATTCATACACACTTCAAACACACAAACTTTAATAGGATTTATACCTACTGTAGACATACAGGTTACAAGGAAAGCTTGTGCTAAAATGAAAAGGGCTCATAGTACTCATCTCTATGAACTATTTTGCTTTGGAACCAGCCTTGAAATGTAATTAAAAGGACTTTTTGATAGACTCATTCCCCGTGGGTAATAAGTACACACGGGGAATGAGTCTACCTTTGACTACCTTTGACCGAAACGAAACGGCAGCTTTAGCAAATAAAGCTGTCAGTTACATCGTCAACTCAAACTGCATATTCCTTTGACACAAAGAGAAATGAATGCGCCAAAATTTGATGGAGTTTTGCATATTTGTTTGATGAATAACAGACGTTAAATAAAACCGTGTCAGGTGGTTTTTTTATTTTAAAACCTAAAATCTAGGCTCAACGCCCTTTGATCTAGCTTGTTGGGATTAAAGTCAATATTGGAACGGGTCTCAAAGGTTCCGCACATTTTAAAAACAAACTGACTGTGTACAAGTACATACGTGCACGTGATCGGAGGGAAGCAGTTTTCGTAGGGTAAATGTCCTCCTGTGAATCCTAATATGGACATGCCTGCAGGATTCTGCTATGTCAAAATTATCCAGCGTCATTTTTAAGACTTTTGTGTGAAATATGACAGTCCCGTTGAGTAAAAAAACACTGTTGAAAGGACTTATTAAAGTAAACAAAAAGGGAAAATCCTGTGATCACTTAAGTAGATTCACACAGTTATTCTGGCGAATGAAATATTATGTCGGTCACTGTCGCTCTCCTCAGAAATGTTACGATAGTGAGAGTGGCGGAGATAATCTCAAACGGCCCAGAATATTCCATCTGATCTCGTGTTGTCGCAGAGCTTTGCTAGTAAACTGCTAAACTGTCCAGCGTCCAGCCAGCCAGCTCGAATGGAAGACACCTCACGCCCGTCTGTTACGCTGAACGCGTTTACATTCTACCAGCGACAAGCTTGGCACAGGCTAAACAAACTATACTATACACCACTTTTATTCCGCGAGTAGGAGACAAACAATTTAGATAGATAAACTCTTTGTTAACTAAACTAAACTCTCTTTTTTGTTTCCTTGCTGTTTTTTTTTTACAATCCTCTCCTTTAAATTTTAAATGCAGTAGTTACCAAAACACTACTAAACGAAACGGTTTATTATCTAATTTCAATAATTTTCATTTCAATCCCGTAAGTACCGGAATTTTACGCAAAAAGGCATGTCTATGTTAAGACATCATCATGCAAGTGCCAAAAATCAGATTGGATTTTTGTACTCGCAAATAGACTCAAATGGATTTTTGCTGTTTGCTTCATGGCTGCTTTTATATTTACCATGAGATAACGGACAGTTGGTTAATAGTTATTGAAATAACTGATTTGTATTGGCACAAGCCAAAATTCATTGGCGCTGCATTTTGCTTCGAAACTGCATTCACAGTATCAGAGAACGAGATACTTTTTCTTCAATAAGACTTTATTACAATGCCTTCGAAACTATACAGCATAGCTCAATCAGATACCGGGAAGTTGTTTAAAATTCATTTACCAAATTTAACCTGAATAAAAAAGTTAATTATTTCATATTCTCTTTAAATTTAAAAGCGCTTGCAAAGCGCAAGCAAACTCCAGCCACCGCTTAAACACCTCCAACACTAGCGGTGCATACATTGTAAGTTAACTAAAGTATTAAAAAAACACAAACAAAAAGCAACAGATGCAAGAAAATGAGACGTCTGCCAGGAAAATGTTCCAACAGCATGAGCGCAGCATACTTTTATGCTATTAACATTGCTTGCCTAATATCATAATTGATTCAACATTCCTTTACAAATAAACCTATTAACAATACAAGGTACAAGGTTTTATCTTTGTTAACCCGTAAATTATCCAAACCATCCATAAATAAGCTTTATTCCGCATATTAGCAATTCAAATGCATTCCATTTAACACATTAATGTTATAAAACAGACCTTATCTTCATGTATTTGAGTTTAAATTTAAAATCCGTGTCTAATTAAAACTTTCGCCATAATTATGTTAATTAACATTCCATTGTTAAAGTTTCTAATGATTTTATAACTTTAGGATTATCTGCGTATTAAAATTATTGCATTCTAGGTCAGCATAACGCATTCCATGGAGTAGTGGTTTTATTACATCCAAATAAACAAATTACCTTGCTTATGTAACGTTATATTATACGTTTATGGCAGGCAATAAAGAGTGCTTCGAATTCATGTAGGGTACTGTTAATTATGTCAGTAGGTAAAAGGTCGTCCATTGAATAGAATGATCTAGAAACAAGAATCTTGTTGTACAACTCGTATAATTACAATTGTAACTACCTAATTGACAAAAGCTATATTTATTAACAAATAGAGAACCGCCGAGCTTGGAAATTGCTCTACCGACATAAGAACGATCTTAAATGCTGTATGAAGAAAGTAAGTACTAATTGATTCTAGGTAAGTAAAATTTAATAAAATAGATAATAAGCCTATTAATTAGTAATACTTGTGAATAAATCTGCGTTTGTTCACTAACTCGCCTGTTGGTAAGCGACGATGTGGTCGAAGATGAAGCACGCAGACTTAGAAGATACCTATTCACTCTGACCTTTGAAAGTCCACGTATGACAAAATGATGATGTATTTAAAGTAATAAGTGTCATGTAACTGTTTGTATTTAGAATGCCGTATGTGACCTCTGTTAATGCCCAGTAAAACGTAAAATGAACGCAACTAACATACTAACAGGACCATGATGAATTCCGTGACCAAATTTATAATCCGCAGATTGCATCAACCCCAATCCCAAGCCTAGGAAGAGAATCAATAAAGCACGGTTTACACTAGCAAGAGCAACTAGGTACTTGCAAATCTCAGTTGCGAATGTGGTCGGAGGGAGAATTTCCCGCATATTTCCCGATATATCTACGTCGAATTTGCGGCATGTGCCAAAATCCACAGGGTGGGCCTAACTTGTAAATGTTTCGTGTAATATAGACTTGGTTTGTGTCACATGACATTACCTATTAGATATTACTATAAAACATGTTTAAACTTGGCACTCTTGTTTTCGCAAGTGACATTTAACGCCAGCGAGAAGTTATCAGAGCATATTAAGTAGTTACTGACTTTATGAACGCTTAATAACTAAGACCTAGTTCGTCTGACTTTGTTAGTTTGACAGTGAGTAGTGTTCTGAGTTGTCTTGTGCAAGAACATTCTACTCGCGTAGACAAATTCCTGCATGGTTGACCGAGCGAAGCGAAGGTCTCGAGTGTAAGGAAATAAACTAATAAACTGGCAGTTGCATGCGTTCATTACATATTTGTTTGTTTTTTGCATGTTTTTCGACGATGACTTGAGTAAAGTTGATCTGATTTAAATAAATCGGTTTAATGGATTTTGTTCAAATTCGAAGGGGTTGCGAGGTTGCAAATTCGGGGCGAACAACAAGTTCATACACGATTCTTTGTCTATATGACATGTATTTGCAAATAACTAATCAACATTGCAGTAATTTATTAAATAAGTTTTTTCACTAGTAATATTTGAAATATTCGTAAGCGATGCTTACAGTCCCAGAACTCTAACTTTTCACTCAAGCACCAAAGCGCTGTAAATTTTCACTAGTCTAAGTTCCCCTTTACACATTATAATGAAAACTACCCATCGCAAGGCACACGCCCACAGTACCACCCGACCACCGACCAAATTAACACACTATAACCATAATTCTCCAATTTAAAATCTATATTCTCCGCATTTTACATAATCAAGCGGCGCCTGCATAAACTAATGGATCTACCAGCTTTCGCCCCCGGTTTCACTGGTTTTGTAAACAAAACTGTGCGTAATTGAATGTCAGTCAAGGATTGTGGCTATGTTTTTTTGATTTCACCAAAAAATGCGGTTGCCTCTACAGTGTCTACAGCGTGCGGCGAGTACAGATGGCGCCAAGCCTTAAGTAACTTTGTAATGTATTATGCGGTTCAATCAAAGTTATAGTGCAAGATCCTGCGGCCTAGACGTTACTTATTTTCTGAAAAAACAAAATGAGTGCCGTAGAGTAGTGGCAATGTCGGAGTCTAAGACACCATTTGAGCCTTTTGTTTTTTTTCATGTTCAGCTTTTATTGCTGCGGCAAAGGTCGGACAAGTTATTCAGCAAAACACAGTAAAACATCTTAAGATGACAATGCTCATACAGGAAGCATTGTGGTCAGATTGTTTCTTAACTGTTCTGTATGAAATGAACTAGTACTTAGATGGATAATATGTACTTTGAAGGTATGCAGTTATGCATGCATACCTGCTATACGTCAATCCGACTGCCAATATATCAGGCTCAAAAGTAGTTAAAGCCAGCCCTTAGCTGGGACACGAAACTATTACCTAATGACATTAGATAATAGTTTTGTGTCCCAGCTAAGGGCCGGCATGAAGTAGTCTGCGAGTTGCAACCTCTCCAGTCCCGCACATATATTTGATTTGCTCGCATCCTCCCCTGCGTCTTTGTTCAGTTAAGGAGCAGACATGGGCGCGCCGCAATCTCGTTTGCGCATTTCAACATTTTTAAAAGGATAAAATCACTAATTGTGGCTAAGTAAAATAGCAATCTGTTAATTTTGGGAATTGGCACACAGCTTCAACTAAAATTACATTTTGATTCAAACAAGTTTCAATACCTTACAATAGGATTTTATGTTTAGCCCATTGTAATGTATGAAAATTGTTGATGCTTTGTGATAATTCTCAGCAACTAAACCTAATGCGATTTTTCGTTATGTCCAGTGGTTTTATAACTTCAAAAAGTTGAAATGTGCAAGCGATACAGTGGCGCGTAGTCTGCCCCTTAAGCGTACAGATGCGTAGCGCCTTTAGAGTCGGGATTCGTGCGGCGGCATCCATCGGGGAAATGATTATCCGATTCGGTCCAGTGTGTTCAGCCAGAGGGTTTCCTAGTATTCAAATTTGAGACTATCTTACACAAACATTGTCACACGCGCCTTAAATAAATAAACAATAGTTAACCACGTTTTAAGGTTGCCTGGAAGAGATCGAGAGCGATAAGGCCGCCTGTTGTGGCACTAGTTTTAAGTGTTATTACCTTTTTTTTGTAATCTGGTGTGAACAATAGAGAGTTTATCTATCTATCTATTTTACACTAGAAAAGTTTCTAAGTTCTCATATTGTTTCCTTATTAAATTTTACTAAGGTTGGTTCAGTGAAGTTGTACAAAGTTCAAACAGACAGAGTTTTTATAACATATATATTTTAATTAAGAGTCGGTGTATAATAATGTGACGTGATGACGACCTCTAGTAGAAACTCTAGTAGGTATTGTTATTGTAAAATTATGTAACTGAATTATTAGTATAGGTACTTATACAACAATATAAAAATTGCTATTCAACGAGGTAACGTCGCCAGCCTTTTGGGTCCTACCCGCGGACAGTGACCTAAGATCTGTTTTTATTCGTGATTTTCTATTCTGTTTATGCCTATTCATGTTATTCATAAAATAAACTTATTTATAGATAGCGAAAACATTTTAACACAATACTATTGACACTATGAAAAATAGGCTTTAGACGATAGATACAACGTTTTATTTTTAAGTTTGTTAAAATTTAATAGTTATTTTTACAGAGATAGCTCTTAGCTATAAAGCCGCTTTTTGTTACTCAAGTGCCGCTGTAATTTTCCTCTCTAGTTACGGACATAGATACATTCACACATAACTTTACGAAATTATCACAATCCTCATTTTTATCCGAAGTACAAATGGAGCTACAATAAATGCATAACGGTTAGTTATTAGTTTCTTTAAGTTTTATTTCTCAAATAATAAAATTCTTTGTAGGTAAATGTGACTTACCTGTAACATTCAATGTTATTTAAGCTCAATAAATATTCCTGATTTCTTATTTCTATGAATGTAAAATATGTTTTAGTAGAATTCATTAAACCATGTCATTAGTAATTAGTTAATTACAACAGCAATTCAATTGGAGATACTGAGAAGCCAAATGTATTAGTGATGCCCAAACAGGGGTCGCATGGCTCGGTGAACGTTTTCAGAATACGTGCATCAAAATAATAGACTAGGTTGGTGTATATTGTATCTACACTCTACACTATTAATCGAACTAGTCTTGTGCTCCCCGTCATCGAGGCGGGGTAGGTTGGGGAAATTGATTAGGTGCGACGTTGCCGTTGGAAATGCAATCATCACTTCTTAGCCTAGTCAATTTTGACATTCGAGGGTACAGTAGTTCTTACCCAGCTGAAAATTGGTAGGATTGTTTAAAACACCACCATAAATGAAACCTAAAAAGTCCTCATCGATGCGATACTTGCAAAAATTTTTACTCCGGGTAGAAAGGTCACCAAAACGGGTTTATCGCGATTTTCTCAAAAATGTTTCGAGATAGATTTCATAGATAGATTCATTTGATAGCAATACTGTAGAGAATGTTATAGAGAACATACTTGCAGTTTCCTCGTAGCTTAAACCATTTTTGAGAAAATCGCGAAAAACCTTTTCTGGTGACCTTCTACCCGGAGTAAATTTTTTTGCACGTGTCGGATCGATGAGGACTTTTTAGGTTTCATTTACGATGGTGTTTTAAACAATCCTACCAATTTTCAGCTGGGTGGGAATTAATGTAAGCTCACTACTATTTTTTGGTCTAATTTGACCAGGCTATCCGGTCAGTAATTTAGTATGGAACTTGCGTTGATTAAAGCTTAGGTTACTTGATAACCCTCTACGCTAAAATGAGGGTGTCAGGTTGCCAGCTATGGGGGTTCGTTCGTCTGTGGTACCGTAGCTCTTAAACGGGTGAACCGATTTAGATGCGGTTTTTTTCTTGTAAGCAGGTTTTTAGCGGTGGTTTTTAGATATGTTACATCTAAATCGGTTCAGCTGTTTCAATAAATGAGTGTTTTTATTTATTTTTTGTTACCATTAAAAATTAAATTCGTCTAGGTCGAGTGGTAAGCTCTGGTAGGTACTAGTTTTAAGGCCGCCTGAGACTTATTATAAATGAAATAAATAATTTAGCAATTACAAATATTTTCGATCGCATGTGCAACGCCTGTCGCAACCAATGAGGGTTTTAAACTGTCCAAACACGTTTGCATCTCATTTACACAACTGATCACATCATTTGTGTAAACATTAACCATTTTATTATTGAACGCTTATCGATTAACATCAGGGTTGTCGAGTTAGAAAAATTTATTTCGTCAGGCTTTTTTTGGCATTTTTTACTGCAAAATCATCCGTGTACTTTTTGACGTGACAACGTCTAATAAATCGATGAACGCCGGTTGCACGCACGAAAAAGTGTCCCGTTACGCTCATTGTGTCGTCACGATCGGAGCGAGAAAAGTATGCAATCATTTCATCAATGCTTTGTTATGACGTTGTCACGTAAAACTATCGTCCGTAAACCGACTTTACAGACAACCAATTTTTGTACTAAAGGTGTCTTTTCGCGGTCCGTGATATTGCCACGTATGCCAGTGCCAGGGCAAGTGCAGTATTTCGGTCACTGTCGCTCTCATTAGTATTATCATGAGAGTGAGAGTAACGGAGATAGTCTCGTGCCCAAGAGAAGGGTCCTTTTTTTGTAACGGGGGGGAAATTTTCGATATGATACCAGGTCGTTCCTAACCTAATCCGAGACCGGGTTAGTATTTCGAGTCAGGTTTCGAATATACCGGTTGTTTTGGGGTACATGCGGGCTATATAAAACCTCCTCGGTGGCCCGCCTCTGTGCCGTACGGAAGGCACTGAGACCTCTCGAAGAACTCGCACCGGCGCGGCGCGTCGCCTTAGGCAGCGCTCCCAGGAAATGCAGTACCTACTTCCCCTACTTTTCATTACAACGGCACGGGCCACACCGCGTCTCTGTCTTCACTAGGATCGCTTGATTGGGATTTCAGATCCCCAAATCTTAACACCCGCAAGCCTAACGTCTCCTTTTAATTTACACCCATTTCTGATAACCCTGTGTTTTCATATTTTTATTTTTAAACTTTTCCTCTTATAAAATTAATTAATTTATCACATACCCAAAGCTGAGGCTAGGGGGATGTTAAAATAGCAACGAGGGCGCGCGTTTCAATGTATGGAATCTGCGGCGTCCGGGGATTTAGTCTGAGAGAGCTTTGAATGCCTCAAATTTAGTTTTCAATAGTGAATTTATATTTTATGCGCGTCGTTAAGGTGTAGACTTTGGCGTGTTAAAAAGGGATTTTATGTTTTCCATACAAATGGGGAAAACATAAAAATAGTTTGGATCGATTTTTTTATTTATGTTGAGGTTTGTGGTATTCATTGCAACTTAACCGATTGTGATTTTTTTAGGGTTCTGAACCTCCATCGCTGAAGAACACTTATGGCGATACTCGTGCGTCCGGCCGTCTGTATGTCACAGCCAGTTATAGTTACTACATATAATTTTTCAGTTATTTTATAACTTCAAAAATATTGAAATGTGTGATCGAGATAAAATGTCTGGCCATAAAAAGGACGTCCCTCGCATAGCTCAGAAGGGAGATCTATCTCAGGTATGATGCAAGATGCTATAAAAATAATTGTATGAACAAACTTATTTTACATTGTCGTCGGAATTAAACAGGTATACCAAGTTTCAGCTCAATACTTTGGGAGTGGTTGAATATTCAGTCGCAAGATTTGACATTGGAAATCAAATAAAAGCGTGTAATAATATTTACCTTCTGTGATCATCAGTTTGATACATTTTCATTTGTTAGGTTCCCGTTAGTTTTTCTTCATCTCCGTAATGCTATATAGGGTTATACAGAAACGGTATGCTAAGTCGAAAAGGGCTCGTAATACTTATCATTATGAACAACTTTTACTATGAGTCCTTTTCGGCTTGTCATACCCTTTCTGTATAACCTTGTATTATTTTTATACAAGTTTTTATAACACTTACATATTTAATGATCCTTTTTATTTAGGATAATATTTAACAACCTCTAATATAACATTTAGAGGTATTTACATCTTTAATTAAAACTAAAATAACTGGAACAAAGAAATTTACAAAACTCAATATCAAAAAGTAGGGTTTACCCGTGTGGTAAGGTACCACGAACGCTGGCTACATTCCCACGCTAAATTGCCAGTGAAATTCTTTGTGCGAGGAATAAACCAGCCTTCTTGTCACCAGCGCAGCGGCGTCAATTATGCGAGGTGTGATTTGCTTGACAATTTTTTTTTGTACTTTTTATTTCAACATTTCCAGTTTACTATAAATATCCATCTATTTATCTTTTTTTATTGTTTTCGAAAACAATTTTTACTATGGGCCTACCATAGACGAAAATAAAATTAATATTCGTCTAAGGGGCCAACCCTAAAATCGTAAAAGAAATCTGACTATTCCATAATTTTATACAGTTTGAATAGTCTTCTAATAAATACTTAACATTCTTTTCAAAACTTATTGATGGTACCACAATAAAAGTTACCAATAACCGTGAGTACAGTTCCCCCCCTTCAAGCTTGGCTTAGTTCTGTTTAACCCAATTTAGTCGCTAGAGTCCATTCCAGGTAAAAATTTTTTTTTTTTTACTCAGTTTCCTGTAATGCAAAATTTTCAAAAGAACAAACCCGCTTTAGACAACATTTGGGAACGTAGGTAAAGTCGGGGTATGTGCCTATGGCTAACCTATGTATGCTAATTCAATTCTCAGCATACAGAGTCATTAACAGCTTCATAAAATAAACACAACCGGTTCAGTTATGTACACTCAGAAGCTAAGACAAATATTTTTCATCCAAACATTTTGTTTGCCAACCTCAGAAATGACGCGTAGTTCGTAAAGCAATGGAGTAGGGTTTGAAGTCGTTAAGCAATTACTTGGCAAGCCTTGGCCTGGATCAACGAATGGACTCCAAGTGTTGGACCGTGAAAAGCCATGGTTTAGAATGTTAATTTATAGATATTGGTTTTCCATTATATGATTTGTATGGTTTTTTCTGTCAACATCACTTAAATTTAATTTAAATTTAAATCCGTTACAGGTTTTAGTTTAACAGTTCAGCAAGTTATGTCTATTATAGTCTAATATTCTAAGTATTAATGTTATGACGGTCTGATGTGTTTTTATTTTTACTACTCGCTTACGGTTAGTAGGTATACGATAGGATACGCTTACGATAGGTAGACAAAAGTCACTGGTTTTGAATGAAAATATTATCTTTGTTAATTATATATTATGTTATAACAAATACCCTCCAAACAAACACGTCGATACCTAAAAAATAATCTCGAAAATGTTTAGGACCTATTCACAACTGCTATGCGCGTTTTCGCTTGGGTTTTTTATTCTCGACTTAAATTTTACTGCGCTAAGGTTTGCGTAACAGCAAACATAAATTTGTCATCGTAGCTGTCAAATATGCAAAGTGCAAGAAAGACAGTTAGAGGACGGAGCAAATTATACCTTACGGTGATACAAACAAAAGCGAAAATGAAATAAATTATTAAAGCGTGAAACGCGGCAACCTGCTTGCCAATCTAAAAGTGGTGTTATTATCACCTCTTCCCGAGCTAGTGTTAATTTTTTTGTATACAGTGTTTTTTACTGTGTGTGATCAATGTGTCGTTTCAGAATAGGTGGTCTAAGTTCTGACATAATTTTTCAATAAAAGCTTTACTATAATAAAAAAACCAAATAGTATAAAAAACTAAAAAACACGCATTGTCATCGGTCTTTGACAGGTGTGCCAAGTTTGAATTAAATCTGATCGTTCAAAGTAGGGCAAAATCGAGCTCAAAGGAGTCGGTTACATACATACATACAGGTGAAAGCGTGTTAAAAAGGTAGATAAGTTTAGAAACAGGTAACATTTGTACTGTATGTGCTTGTAGTTGTTAATCTGCGAAACTACTGGTCTGATATAAAATTTTTCATCAATGAAAAGCTATACTTGAGTGCTTCATTTATGGTTTTATTTTACAACCCCACTTGGCGAGGGTGGAGGCTGATAGACCGGGAGACGGTGATTCAAATATACCGGTCAATTGTACCAAGTATGGGGAGTGGCGACCCTTCAATGGTCTAATTACGTATGATCAAATGGAAAATGATGGTCATAGCGCTAGTACCGGCGGCCTAATTGCGAGGGCGTGAATCGAACGTGAATGAAGACCGATGTACGATTTCTTTTAGAAGTTCCTATGGCCATCTCCGGACTTCATCATCAGACCAGCTCCATGGTTCTATATTATCGCATTGCCGAATACGCAAGTAGATTTATCAAATTTCATCTCAATCGGACATCGGAAACTGGTTCAAAATTCAGTTGCAAGATTTGACTCGCCCTGGCATACTGACATCCTAACACGGCAAGTTAAATAGAAGCATAAAAAAATAACCAAGCCGAATAAAAAGCTTGTAAAAAAGTGAGATGGCTCTTTTGCAGAGCCCGCCTGGGGAAGTGCCACACCTTTGCCGGTTATTCCACCGCCAAGCAGTGGTGTGCAAACATTACTGTGTTCCGGTTGGAAGGGCATTGTTTCCAGTGAAATTACAGGGCAAGTGAGAGATTAAACAACTTTATATCTCAGGGTGACGAGCGCAGTGCTGTGCCACGCAGGGTTTTGAATTCTGCGAGTTCAAAATTCTGGGTAGCGCAGACCTGTTATGGGCAAACGTGATGTTTAACATCAGGCGAGCGATTTGCTCGTCTCGTCACTCAATTACATAAAAAAAAA
Source organism: Alcis repandata (assembly GCA_949125135.1). Lineage (NCBI taxonomy): Eukaryota > Metazoa > Arthropoda > Insecta > Lepidoptera > Geometridae > Alcis > Alcis repandata. Next base: position 7,827,342 of record OX421221.1, on the reverse strand, counting down.
AAAAAAAAAAAAAAAAGATGGACACAGATTTTGTTAATTCGCCTAAACGATTGTTATCCATTAACGTTTTTCACTTACCACACCCAAGTTCTATTAAACTTAACACACGTCATTAACCATAAACCCACTCAGCATTGCCACATCTTTTTAACGACTTGTAACAATGGAATACCAAAGTTGAAAAATAACATATGCGTACACCTTTGTCAAAATAAGTCCGGTGCAGTTTTCATTGGGATTGTTAAGAGAAAGGGTGAAAATTTATTGCGATAAAGCATCACTTTGGCCGCGGAGTTAGGTTTGTTGCTTTACGCTATATTGCAAAGATACAAACAAGCGGGTCAGAACACAATCTACTTATTATAAACCGATAGAGTATGTTATTACGTAAGGCCGCTAGAGTTGACAAATAGTAACGAGTTTTCAAAACGAGAAGGGATTTCTTTAATTCAAACATTTTTTGATTAGCAAAATGAGAAGGTAAATTAAAGAGATACATCTCAATTTCAAAATTACGTCAGATTGTTAAAAAATGTAAGTATAATTTGATGTTCTTCAAAAGGGCTCTAAATAGATTCTGAAAAGGTCTCCTCTGGTTTAACAGGTGTTCAAAAGCGACAGTTATCGCTTACCATCAGGCGGCCCGTTAGCTTGTTTGCCACCTATGGCATTAAAGTCGTCCTGGTAAACATTGATGTAGGAAAATAAAAAGAGAGCTAGCAACAATACCATGTAACACGAAACCATATTGATTGCACAACAAATCAATCATGAAAAAACTAAGGCTAAGTAAAATACTTTTAGTGGTACAAAGGTTCGCCTTATCATACAAAGCCACTTTTTCCAGATAATTTTTGGATGGAGAGTACTGGAATAAGTTCGATGGCTGGCAGTCGGCGGTGATATTCATTTTCATGACGAATATCAATAATATATTAATTTAAATTTCACTACATTTATTTGGCTTCTTTCGTCTGAAAAATCTCATCTGCAGCTATTATAGGAGTCTCTAGTTACAGCTGCAATTTAATTTTCACATAAAAAGGGGTGAAACCTTCCAAGTACCTATCTCGATGAAAATATTGCTGCGCTCGGTTTTACTGCTAATTTTTAATAAATGCCCTTCTCGCTTTTCCTCCCGTTTTGTACGTGTAATTTAATATGGTGCTTTTTAGTAGTCTCTGCACTTTTTATTAATATAATGTTGAACGGTACCTGATTTTTTGCAAAAGCGAAGGCAGTGCATCCGTTTTTAGGGCAATAAATTGGAGCTTGTGTTTGTGTATTTCTGATCTTCAGAAAATGTTGCAATCAATTCAATTTATTCTATTGTACAATGTACATACGAGTGGTTATTAATTGTTAAATAAACTGTTACCGTTACAATTGAAAAAATATATTCTAACACAATTTTAAAGTTTAATCACAGGGTTATAAAGAATGGGTGTGCTAATCTATATTATATACCTATATAAAAGAACAGGTCCTGACTCACTGATTGGCACTGACTGACAGACAACGCGCAGCCTAGACCGCCAAAAGTTTGTATGGAGAAGCATTGTTTTTGACGCCGCGTTTGGAAACTTTATAGATATCCTTGTGCTTAAGATAATATGAACACGTATTTCACCATTTTTAGAAAATCAACCCATAAGGGCGTGCAATGGCGTGGTAAAGATAGTACGGAGAAATAATTTGTTTTGAAACTATAATTACATCTTAGATAAAATTAACTTAACACCCTCCTTTCATGAGAGCATGTAAAAAGCGTCATATAAAGAAATCAAGGACCCCAAAAATCCTTGGATAATTAGTCCCCTCGGCCAATTTGGAAAAATGGCGGACATTTTGAATCCGTCATTTTGGAGTTTCGTCACCACCATCAAGTAGCCCTCGAAAACCTCCCCTGTCATTTGTTTAAGCACACCTCCGCCATCTTTAATCATTTCGGAAATATAGACCCTCAAAGTTTGTGTGGCGGCCATGTTTTTTGTATGGTGGTCATGTTTTTTTTTAATTTTCCCAAAAAGGTTCAAAGTTTTTATGATTTTTTAGTTTCAGCGCTTTGGTAAAAATGTTTTTAGTTTTCGAGATAATTAGCAATTCTATTATGAGGATGTGACTTTTCAAAGGTTTCAGATTTTTCCCGAGATTCGTAATTCGTAGACCCTAAATTTGGTACACCTGCAAAGTTTCATTGACGTAGCATCAAAACAATGTGTCTCTCAGTACTATCTTTGCCACCACCATAAGAGTTGATTTCCCAAAAATGGTGAAATACGTGTTTATTATTTTCTTAACCTTAGTATATTTGCAAAGTTTCAAAACCGTGGCATCTAAAAACAATGCTTCTCCATACAAATTTTAACACCCTATTTCACTCCTTTAGGGGCTGAATTTCAATAAATCTTTTCTTAGTACACATTCACTCATCAAGACAAACACATCCTCTAAATTTCAAAAATCTATGACCAGCGGTTTAAGCTGTGCGTTGTCTGTCACTCAGTCAATCAGTCAGTGAGTAAGAACTTGTTCCTTTACATATAGTTTGACGAGGCGAGACTGTCACTAGAACCTTGATTTATTTGCGCGCGGCCGTGTGAAGACATAATTTGGGTTTACTTACACACCGAAGTCGGATATAATTGATCGATGGGTTATATCTCATATCGATGGAGTGCGCCCACTGTCTCGCTCTCCACTGTACTCGAGTGTAATCAATCCATTAATTGCAGTGACTTTGGTGTACAGTGCAAAAAGCGGTGAGGGGCAATTTGCATGATTTTAAAAACATATCTGTTTTTATTTTTGAATCAATCAACGTCGTATCGTTCGTTTCCCGGTCAGCATATTTTCGCATAAATGCAAATGGTTCAAAAGGTTCATTTTGCATAATTTAATGCATTGATACGTTTCGAATCTGTTTTAATTTGATGAATGTGAGATCATCAGATTATCAAAATATTACCTTTTCCCTTGTAGTCGGTCTGTCTGTTTGTTTCTTTTTTTTACGATATCCTAACATGAAAAAATTAGTACGATATTTAGCGGTGCTAGCCGTTTCGAAGCAAGGTGTCAAAAACGTAAAAGTCTGAAAAGTACTCTTTTCATCTTTCACATATTTCAAAAGTTTTATATGCAAACGTAAAAATATTAACTGGCCAACTTTTTACACAAGATAAGAACTGTAATATTTAAAAACCAAACTGTCTAAAACACTAAAACTGACCAACTTGACTGCTGAGCCTCATATAATCGTATTTTGTAGTACACTTTTCAGATTTCAAGTTACAATATATAGTAATAAGTAAAATAGGATTGTTTAGCGCAATGTAATAGTCTATTACCAAAAAAAAAAAGGCCAACAACTTCTCTTTTAAAATCAATAAACCCGCTTTGACTTGTTGGACGTAAGAAAAAAGATACTTAACGAAAGCTGAAACTCGTTCATTGTTCCAAGCACAATTTCTGACGAAAATTTCGTAGAGAGTATTCGATAGAAAATGTATGTTAAATGCAGTTTTCATTCACGCCCCTGTCCAGCGTGGTGTTCCAATTGCTTCAATTTCCTTTTGTCTCATACTCGTAACGTATCAAAACCTATTTTAGATCAAAAATTGTAGTAGAAGCCCCTTCTTATTAGGAGTCAAAGGATGGGGAGAATACCGCAAATTAGCAAGTGAAACCGGACCCTGCTACTAGCATTTTTCCATTACATTGTTATTATTAGTTCAGATGATTCGTCAACAATGTGGACAAAGTTAATTAAAACGAATGCACCCCAACAGAATGAATTCGTGCTTGCATACAGATAATTATGTAATTGAATTTTTTTCATTTTCAACTTAATTTATTTTTCTTTATTTGAAATGTATGTTACTTTAGCAGTCGCGGATTCCGGATTTCGTTTCGGGTAAAGAAGTGATGTTTTGACGTATTCTATAAGGTTTTAAGGAAAGGGTATGTTAAGCTGAACATTTTTCATGGTAGGTATTCATCAATACGAACAACTTTTACTATGGAAAAAAATTTGAGAAAAAAATCAAATGTTACTTACATTAAAATTTGGTCAAGTTGTTCATAATGATGAGTACTACGAACCCTTTTTGGTTTAGCACGCCCTTTCCCTATAATTCGTATGGGCAATACCGAACACTCGTGATAATGAAAAACTATGCTACATGGTTGTTCACACTATAGCTAAGCAAGCCATGGTGTGAAGAATAAAGGTCTATTATTATTATTCATGTAGTCTATCATATTATCCTAGTTCCTTTAGAATACAAAAAGTATGGGTCCTTAGATAAGCGAATTTTTGCTTCGTCTACAGATTTATTTATTGTTCCCGGCGACAAAGGGTTGCTTTGAAAACGCGGATACGAATTTTCCCGGATATGAGACCTGGATTGAGTTTTCACCCCTATAAGCGCCACATAGCCATCGCAAATCGCAATCTTTAGAGCCGTTTTCGTATAAAATATTTTAAAATTAAATAGATATTTTGAACGCGGCTGTTTAAGAAGGTACAGCGTATTTCGGTTTGTTCTTTAATCAAAAATAAAATAAAATAAACTTTATTGTTGTTACAATTTTTAACTTTCCTTAATTATCACTAGTGATCGGTACTGTTTCCCCAGCTTGTCCTTCGACATAGGCCTCCTCTAAAGCTCTCCACTTTTCTCTATCTCTCGCAATCCTCATCCATCAGCTGTTCTTTTGAGGTCACCTTCCCAGCGTTTTGTTTGTCTCCCTTGGTTTGGGCTATAACGGATAAGCTAACAAGGAAAATAAACGTATGCCAAAACGAAATTGAGAGAAGTGTAATTGGGGTAAGAAGACAAGATAGGATAAGATTAGAACATAATTATTAAAAATAGAACCAAATTAAAAGATGCGGGAAAAATATGCAAAACATTAAAATGGCAATGGACAGGACATATGTGAGAGAAGAATGGAGAATGGACAAAAATAATTTCAGAATGGTACCCCAGAGATGGTAAAAGTTCTTTTATCAGAATCAGTTAATTCAGTTTTATCTTTTTGTTGTTGTTTGTTTTTCAAGACATTCAGACATGAAACGGCTTCGACAAAAACTCAACTTGTTGCCAGAGATAATGCATATAGTAAAATATCCGAGTTCAAATTGGTATTTATCTCTATCTTTCAGTTTTACCATTGATCAAGATTTTTACCCGCTATTGTAAAAATATGTTGGCTGAAAAATAAATCCGCCAATGATACGCAAACTCGCTTGTCCAAGGTTCTGTACCTATCATATTTCAACAAACAAGCAAACCTAAGATTGCTTCTAAAACCAAATTATTAACAACACAAATAATGACGTCTATTACTTAATAAGTTAAATACTTATTTATCTATTTTTGGCTGCGCTAAATGACAAATCCGCTAACATTAAAGCTATAAGCTAGATAGTTTATCAAGTCATGATTGTGATAAGTAACCTCGTACTACAGATTAGATTGATGATGATGCTTCAAACACGAAAACATGGTCATTACATTATTGTTTCATTATTTTCATGGTGATATTAACAAGAGAAAAACAGGATATTCATTATTACTTACGGTACACATGTCACACTTTATCACAAGAATTGTTGTATTTTATCTTGTTATTTGGGAATCGCGCGTAAATATATACCAGTCACTAAGGTGACTCTAATACATTATTTGTATTGACGTATGTTGGCCGTGAATTCGCATGGCAACACGGCCGGGACGCAAAGGGCGGGATGGCTGGGAAACGACCTTTAGGGGAAACCTCGCAGTCGTTGCCTCGTCTATACGAAGATTATAAAGTTCGTAGAAGGTAGCACTACTAGATCAGCGAACAATAGACCTCGCAAGAGTCTGGATGTTTGTATAGGTAGGTATGTCTGTATTCGCGCTCGGTGTTTTATCTCAACAATCTCTTGTCTGATTTTATTCGTATTCGAAATTCTGTTTTAGAATTAGGTATCATATACTTCTGCCAAATTTTATCAAAATTGGCCCGGAAATGGCACTGAAGCCAATTTCCCTCCTTATTGAGAGAAATACAACCCCAATCAATAAACCCGACAACGAAAAAAAACTATTAAATTGTTGAACCTGTATACCAAGTTTCGTCGTTGAGAAATTCGACCTGTATGCAAGTTTCTTCGGGACCAACATACAAACAAACAAACATCCGGACAAATGCAAGTGAGTCTATCATTCGCAAATAAAAAATAATGTGACATATACAATTTCTATAAATACCGTAGACTAGAGCCTACAACACTTCGGAAATTAAGATAAATCTAACGACATCTCACATTTAAACACCGGTCAAGCCATTTTTTGCTGTTGACTTTGCTCGGCCATGCTGACAACCGATACGTACTTGTTTGGCATGATTTCCATAATATGAAAACTGCGGTAGTCACCCCCTAAGTGTATGGAAGGTGGAGATATACATCACAAATGTGGCGGGCGGACCATTCTATTAGGCAATATATCTCGAAAACTCCTGAATTGATTTACTTGATCGGGGTGTCAAATGCAAGATCATAAAATGCACTCTGATTAATTTCTTAAATTGATCCATGTGAAGCTGATAGCATAAGAAATATCGACAAAATTCAATATTTTTTTACAAAATAATTTTTACTTGTGCTTTAATATCACGTCGAAATTTGATGTAGGCAAGTGTGGAACATGTGGACACTTTCCAGAATTTGTAATAAAACATTTTTTATATCAGAATCAGTCATGTTTTTATTATTAATAACGTATCACATGGTTTAAGAGATAATCAGTCTTTGTTAAACTTAAATTGTCGTCTTAATATAACTTACGCTTACGAAAATAATCAACATTTTTTTTAAAAACCATATTTGTCCACAGGTTCAACAGACGGTTGTACCTATGTACAGTAAATTCTGAACACAACATAAAAAAAGAAACATAAATTTAAACTCTTTTTTTTTTTGATTGACGATACGCTTCATACAAATTTTGAGTAGATTCATCGGTATCATCATCGCTTTCGTCATCGTTATCTAAAACAAATATAAAACAGCATATTGATAAGCCAGCTCTCGACATTGTTTTGTATTTAAACCCATATGTAGGAGTGCAGCTTTTTTTAAATATTTGCAGAGCAAAATTTCTTCCTCTGGATCAAACACCCTTCTTACGTCATTCTTTAATAGCTGAATGCTATTTCTCAAGTCGTTACTTTCATTTAACTTTAAGTATTTAAAAATGGTTGATTTTGGTAATTCGTACTTTTCTGCCACCTTTCTGATCGAACTATTGCCACCTTTTGCTTCCTCCACTGCTGCTGTCAGTGTATCAGGGCATAATTTCCTTCTTTTTATTCCAGTTTTACTGCGAGGCACTGAAAAGTTTAAACAAAACGGTTGGTCAGATTTTATTAATACACATTTTGTACCTGTGGACAGTCCATAGGTACACACATTATGTTGTCCACAGGTACAAATTCCGACATAAAAAATAAAACTGATTTAATTTTGAGGTTAAAACAAATATACACGCCGGGGAAAGGCACAAACTAACAAAAGAAAAAACACAAATCATATTGCCAAACGGTCAAATCGATATCTTAAGTATTTTCGCGGTAAAATTCATTTGAATTAGGCAAAATAACTTACTTTTCGTGTTAAATTTTTTTGCCGGCGCACCAAAACAAAACCGTGGCAGAAATCAACATGGCGACACGTCAGTGTTGCCAACCTTAAAAAATACTATATGGATGCGTTCATGGTGGGAATTTATGTTAATTAGTTTTTGCATTATCGATGGTGTCCATAGGTAAAGCCGTCCAAAGGTACAACACTTGCCCTATCCATGGGTTGTTGCTACATTTGTGAAAATTCAAATCAAATATAAATCGTACCAATTGAGTATAATAAACTACGCGGACGCGACGGAGCTATATTCATTTGTGTAAGCGAAGGTAGCGCGCCGAGTTGATCGTAGCTGTCAAAGCGCTTAAGTAGGTATGTAAGTTTTTCGCTTACTGACAATCGGTACGTACTTGTTTGACATGATTTACAGAATATGAAAAGTGTAGTAGTCACCTCCTAAGTATATGGAGGAGGGAGATATGACGTCACAAACATGGCGGGCAGGCTATTTTATTATTAGCAATATATCTCTATAACTACTGAATCGATTTACTTGATTAGGACGTCAAATAAAAGGTCATAAAATGCACTGTAATTAATTTCTTGCATGAATCCATGTAAAGCTAATTGCAAATGAAATATCGACTTAAGTCATTTATTTTAACTAAACAATTTTTCCTGCCAAAGCGCTTAAGTAGGCATGTAAGTTTTTCGTTTCGCCACACCGACAACTAGTATATATTTATTATGTATTCGGAATGTTCTTCTGGATGCAAAAAATGTAGTTGTCACTTCTTTAGTAAATGGAGGGAGTAGCTATGACGTCATAAAGATGGCAGAAGGGCAAGAGCACCTGTATTTAGGTATTTAGCGATGAATTTAAAAACTACTGAACTGATTTAAGACCATGATACGCACATACATTAATGTTGTTTATTGGTATGTGTAAAGCCAATACCAAATAAAATATTTACAATATTCTATATTTTGATGATATTGTTTTTATAAAAAAGTATATTTATTATTTATTTTTTTCAATCGCCAATAGCTCAGCCATAGCCGAGCAAAGTCCCACGGAATGGTCCAAAATCTCACTTGGATCCTCCACTAATACCTACATACATACACCGGAAAAACATTGACCTTCTTTTGGGCTGTTGGGTAAAATCTAAAATGGACGATTCGATACGAACAAAATAAAATGTTATTCAATCCAAGAGCTGATAAGAAGGCGCAATGATAATACAATCAGCTTTTAAATTCAGCATTCCATATCGTTCAGAAGATTTTATACGACAGATTTCGACATACGAGTATCAAACCAGTCTACTCGGAATAAAGAAGGAATAAAATAAATCTAAAAATGCCGTGCCTAAAAATTGTCACGAATATTTCTAAGAGTGCCATTCCGAAAAGTTTTGTTCAGAAAATGGTGCCTGTGCTAGCGAAATGCGTGAAAAAACCCGAGGACGTAAGTAACAGCACATTTATTAAATGCCATTAACCCGTGTGCCCATTGAAAAATTGCCATACACACATATATATAGGTACATATACCTACATAATATAAACTACCTACCTTTTACATTTTGTCATTTAAGTAGTATACATTAACATACAATTGGTACATTGGTGGTTGGTAGGTACCTATACATTTTTATTATTTTTTAAAATCAAAGTGCAAAAAAAAATTATAAAAAAGTAAAGTAAATTAATTATTGACTTTCGATTTAATACGAGTACTTCACATGTTTAAACTAATATTTAAAAAAAATTTAGAGAAATGTTTGCTCTGTTTAGAAATTCATGGTAACCATATCCACTGACTGTATCATGTCAATGAATGGAACCGACGAGCCCAGCGTGGTCGCCAGCCTGGAGTCCATCGGGAACTTGGGGCCGAAAGAGAACCAGATCATCACTAGAGACATCACTGAATGCATCACTAAAGAACTCGGGGTGCACAAAAACAAGTTCGTATTTTAAGTTTATTTCTTTTACTCCTTTCTGCCTGAGTTCTGCCTCCTTTCAGCTTGGTTCCCTGTTGTCTTGGTATTTTTCAATTAATTTTGCTTTATCATAAACCGTCTGCTGCCTGGTCTTATAATTTTTGCGACCCCTCAAAGCCTGCATCCTGTGTCTGGGCCAGCTAAAAACATCTTTGGTCTCGGCTCTGCTCGCACCGCCTTAGTTACGGCACTGCTGCTAACTCAGCGTCTAAAACTTTCACTAAACTTAGACCTTAGACCCGCTTGTAGATTCGTATACATGTTTAGGGTCCCGTACACAAAGCTATCTACCAGGCCATAATATTAATCGTCTTTCCTTTCGAGAGCTGTATATATAGAAATTTTTTTCTTCGTTTTTCTTTTGCGAATTTGTTTAAGTTTTATCTAACCCAAAGGTATCAACGGGACCATTTTAATAACTGTCTCTCCATTAAAAAAACAGAAAACCATGTTTTTTTGCGAATGTTTTATTTATTTTTATGTGAGCCAAAAGCTAAATGTTGGGTGGCAGTCAAGGTTATCAGTCAACTCGTATGAAAACAATCATTACGTAACAACGAAGACGTTTGTTATCTTGATGTTTCACAACTTTGTGAAATCATACTCGTACCAACATAATAATATGGAAAGATCAATAATAAACAAATGATTGACATTTCATCATCATCATTTTTTGCCATCATTATTGGTCCACTGCCATCGTTAGCACACTTTTCTTTCCTGTGTTTTGATATGACAAGTAGATTGCAAACATGTTTATTAAAACTCCTAGAGGTCGAATGTCCGGAACAATATAACCTTCAGATCCACTTGTGATAAGATTGTAGTGTCTTGTAGCATTACGGTCGCCTTATGTCACCAACTGATGCATTACATTTGAAGTGTTTTTATTTTGTTTGTGACTCTCCAAGCAACAATAAAATATCATCAACCCCGGCTGCGTTGGGATGAAACCGCTCCATGTGGGGTTGGGGGGTTTCACCCACTACCCCCCTCGGTGGGCAGTCCTTGTGCATGCTAGAGGGCAACGGAATATCCATAGAAACGCATCTGTCTCCCTAGCACGTTCGATCTTCATCTCTAGTATGAATTTTAGAATTTAATGCGACAGAAACGCTTTGGCTTCACATTTACATGCGTATCGCCAGAGTTGTGGAATGCTCTGAGTTTTGGAATGCCTTAAGTGGGTGTTCCCAGTGGTTTTAAAATTAGCATTTTCAAGTCGAGCGAGAGTAAATCGATGTTGATGAAAATAAATGTTATTGTCATTATTTTTCAGCATTTTCATCACTTTCTACGATCTCTTGGCATCAAACGTGGCGAAGGACGGCGCAACTCGAGAAGGCTTCAATTGAAAAAAAAGATTCCATGATGATAACAAAATAAATATAATTACGTAGCATTACCTATTTTATTTGAACAATGATATTTTGCATTTTTCTGTATTTAAATGCTAATAAATTTGTAGAAACCGTGTCACTTGTTTTTATACAATATGTAAGTGTACTAAGGTGGGCAGAAACCTGTAGGAAGTGTTTATCTTCGACTGTTCTGTCGCTTGCTTCTTCTGAGGAGTGAGATATTATCTAGGTCACCAAAACGAAATGACGTGCATTTCTAAACGCATGCCTAATCAGAAATAAAATAGTGATTGATTATTTTTTTCCAGTTGCAAGATTGTAGACATTATAGACTGGAAATAACTACTGTATTTAATTTTTGTTACTACCCCATTGTCTTTATTAGCAAACAACACCCTCTCCGACTAGTTTCGAATTCTGATCAATCAATTAGCTCTGGTACCGGTGATGGTTCTATCAATCAGTTCTGTCGGCGAGGATGAAAATGGCACTTTTGTCGGTTACAAAAAAAAAGGATCGGATTTACCCTAGTCGCAGTTTTTTTTCAAACGTAGTTACGTGGGCGGTAAAGCTGTGTGTATATCTGTGGGACCTGATGAGAACTGTCTATAATTATCTACTAAAGCGGCTAGCTTCAAAATAAAATTAACTTTCAAGAAAAATAGATAGATCTATTTTTCTTTCTTAAATAATTTTTATGTGCATGTTGTTCTAAAATATTAAATTACTGTTACATCTGCGCCATATTTTTAAACTAAATAATAAAACTATCGTATAAAACTTATGTTTACTTATTTTGTGTTTCGCTGTTCCTCGAACTATGAAACAGGTAGGTACCGGACAAAAGAATAGGCGGATATAGATAGGGTATATTCTGAGGCGGTTGGGAATATCTCGGTCACTCTTACGAGTACTATCACGTCAATTTTAATTAACCAGAGACCGAGTTAATATCTCACTCGCCAGAACAGGGGCCTTATTTTGGCGGACGAGCTATTATCTCGGCCACTGTCGCTCTCATTAGAAATGTAATGACAGTAAGAGTAACCGAGATAATCTCGAGCGCCCAAGAACAGGCTCCCTGGGTCCGCTCGCTTCAAGAATTGAAACTTTCGAGTCGGAACAATGAGCTAAGTTCACTTTCGCTGACATTCACGATACGAGGTCACCCAACATTATAGTGTGTGCATAAACGTAATTTCTCGGTGGATTAGGCGTGGGATATAGTTACGTATTACGTACATCATTTGGAGTCATCACAACGCACCGAATACCTTCAAAGAATAAGAGGCACGTGAAACGAAGAGTTAATGATATCACGCTCGGCTCGAATAGATAGATTACGTAAGTAAAAAGTTTGAATCGTTACCAGTCTTACCGAATAACCAGATCTTACCACCAGATTCTTACCATGAAAAGTAGCGGGGTGCGAGGTTTAGCCAAATCGTGCAGTTAAATAACTGGAATAACTGGAATTTGAGGAATCTGCTGTTGAAAGAATGGCTTCTTTAAGACAAGTGTGGCGTTTCGTAAGCCGCATCATTCTTTACATAACAGACTTTGTTCTCGATCGCGATTTGATTCGAGATAATCTTCGTCAGTCATAACAATCTCTCACATGACATTTCTAAGATAGTGACCGAAATAGTATTTCACTCTTTGAATAGAGTAAATCATAAATCAAATGGTCAATCGCAAACTTTTCATTAAAAAGTTTTTTTTTTTGCACCAGCGAGTTCTTTAATGTTTTCCAATCCATTTAATTGTATAATCCGGTCACAATACTCTGTGCACCTCGCTGGAATGCGTATAGCCTTATAAAGTCGCACTGTCGCACCGGGGAGTGCGCGGAGAGGCTCCCGCTTCCCCTGTCACCTCCAGGTTTCCAGGTCCTGGTTTCCAGGTTGTAACTGAAGTTTCTTGCCAAAATAACTCTCCATTGAGACTATTGACATTTTTACTCCAAAAAGACTTGCCGTTCTATCTTATATTTTCCACTATCTCGCTAATCTGGGAATGGGGGTCTGAGTGCTCGACAGCAAGAAGTGAATCGAGGAATGTGTCTGTAGGAATCTACTTTTACAGCGCTATCGCATTATTGAAGTTTTCACTCGGCGAAATCGTGACAAAATACAATTTTGTTCCGAGCATATAGAAATTCGTGAAATGTTCACGATTAAGGCTAAGCGTAAGCTGAGGCGCAGGTGATGCAGTATGACACCGAACCACCGAAGAATCGATGCACCGAACAGATTTGGCTGAGTAGAGCAGGCGAGACAGACATAACCGACTTTCCAGACAACTAATTTTTTATCAAACGGAAAATAAATTACATAAAGTGTGAACGTCACTTCACTCATTTACCGTAGGTTAATTAGTTTACTAGCCGTACAGGCTGAAAGTGACTAAATTTTCCAAACTAACTAAATTCGTGTGTAAATTACCTACACTGCATCGGCGGCGACTTCACAAAGAGCGGATTTTGCCACTGATAAATCCGCCCCTCGCGCACGGTGTCAAAATAGATAATATTAACGATACGGGAGCGGTGGCAAGTTATTAATTCTGCGAAGCTGATACTGGTAGGGTAGAACAATAGAAGGCTTTGCGGTTTTAAATCCTGGCTCCAATACAATTACATTTCGAAACATTTAGCTAAAGTTGGGTATATTTTGGACTTTTGACGACGACGCCTTTTTGATTTTTTCGTTTCAATCAAAGTTGCGGTACGCAGTTTCACCCACCTTACAACTGTTTTTGTTGGGGTGGAATTTTGCAACTCAATTTTGAACCAGTTCCCGATGTCCATTGAGCTGAAATTTGGAGTAAGTACGTGTGTATAGCAATGCAATAAAAGCTTGTTTTTAAAAATATTTATGAAACTAACTTATATTATTCCAGGATATAAGCTGACTTTATAGCAAATGTCATACCTTTTTTACAGATTTGTCTATGAAATACTCGCTACGTATGTTACGCCATTACAACCCTAACCTGTACCTACCAGTTGTGACTTGTGACGCAACTGAGGTCAACCAGCCAAGCTGGCCTATTCTTGGGCGTTCGAGATTATCTCCGTCACTCTTACTCTCATTACATATCCAATGCGAGCAACAGTGACCGAGATAATATTTCACTCGTCAGAATAGGGTCCTGTGCTGAACCTAATCCCGGAAGATGTTTGCAATAACACACTTCCTTGACGGGTCAAAGTTTTACCGACTCATTTATGATCCCAGTTTTACAAGCTTATATTAACTTGAAATTTATTCAAGTTTGTCTGAACAAACTTACTAATGATCTAAACAAACTAACTAACTATTACTAAACAAACAAATTACTAACTAAACAAACTAACTTACTATAACAAAACAAACGAATTATGTTAGTGAGTTTGTTTAAACAATCGAACTAACTAAATACTGACAAAGAACTCAGTAGCAAAATATTTTAATTAACTACTAAATAACAACTCAATTTTAAATGAGCATGTCCAATTGAAATTCAATTTGATACAAATATTGCATATTGTGTAAACCTGATGACAATGCCAGCCGCTCGCTGGGTTAAAAGGAAAGGGTATCAAGTAAAAGAAATAGGCTAGTTTAAAAACAAATTAAAGTAACTGATCCCAAAACTTACAATTTTAAATTAACAAAAAAAAGTATGACAACTATTTCAAATAAACACATTATTTCGACTCATTTAGATACTAACTTAGATAAAATAAAACAATCAAGATAAACAATTTGTAAAAGATCGTTCAATTAGTTTAATTGTTATAAATGCATGTTGCATTTTCAATACAAAACATTATTTCAACAAAGGCATCGTTTTGTTACTTCCACGCGGATAAAACGGTGGAATGTCTAGTCTACAGCACGTGCTAAGTCTGCTGGATGTAATTGGTAAGATAACGAAGTAGGGTTGTAACATATATAGGGAGCCACCATCGATTTTTTTACCACCCTTCCTTATAACGCCTTAACAAAAACACTAGCATGTGCATGACACAAGTAATTAGTTCCAATTAGTTAATATCGTATTAGTTTCTTTATTTGCTACTAATCAATAAATCAAGTGAGAGTCAAGTCAAGTGTGCCGTCGCGAACGTATCGTCTCCGTGTTAAAAAATATTTATAAATATAAAACAGCAGTTTTAAGCTTATCCAATTAGTTAAACGTGTAAATTTAGTTGCAATAATATAGTGATAGTGTTTTCTAAACTAAATTATTTCTGGATTTCCTATAAATTCATCAAAATAAAGTAGCAAAAATATTAGGTAAATAGTGTTTTAATATAAGTGACTGTGACTATAAACTGTACTGTGTGTAAATAAATTAAGAATAATTGAGGGAACAGTGATAAAGACTGAAAAATAAAACAAAATAGATTCAAAATCAAATTAAAATTTCTGAACTTTTTTCTAAACACCCTCAAAGTGCATAAACTAATCAAGGGAGTGTGGCGTAAACAGTGCTAAATTGTGGCGAACTGAGTCACCGCTAACTGCCTTTGCGATCCAACAATTAGACCCAGTTACCAGTTCACTTTTTCGTCAATCTCAATAGCGAACGAGTGGCTCAGGGGTCTGAGTGACTGGCTGGCAAGCTGTTGGTACCGTGCTCGGTTCCCACCAAGACTAACATTTTTGCTCGTGATTATACAAATTATAATACAGACGTCTCTCAAATGACATTACAAAAGTGACAATATCAACGTAAACAAATTCGAAACTGACAGTTGCATCAATCTGACATCAAAAGGGTTGCCAGCATCTTTTAAAATTCTACCATTATAGTAGAAACTACCTTAGCGATCGAAATCTAAATTCAACATGAATACACGAGCAAAAGCAATGGCTGCCTCGGCAAAAATACAATCTCTTCCCAAACATGAAAATAGGGATTTAGAGCAAACTAACAAAGAATACGAGAAAATTATTAATGTCCTCAAATTAGATGTAAAGGAAAAAGATCGACTAATAGATCAATTAACAGAAGAGCATGAAAATAACTCTAATGAGTTTGAAAATATGTGTAAGCAGATAAGTACACTCAAGAAAAAACTATCAGACTATGAATCATTTAAAAATGACCAACTATCCGACGTTCATTCATTAGAAGACAAAATCCAAGAATTAGTTGGTATCAACAATGAATACGAATCCGAATTAATGAAAAGTATGAACCCATTGAAAAAAGAACTTGCTGATATGAAAGACCAATACAACACACTACAAAATAGATATAGTACCCTATTAGTACAATCTGCTGAAAACCTTATGAAATCGAGTAAAGTAAAAAATAAACACTGCAAAATTAAATTCCGTACACATGGTAAAAATAAGTCAATAAACAGACTAATGAAAGTAATATCAAAGCTTAATAAGAAAATAAAGTATTTAAAAGAAGAACTGTGCAAACTAGAACAAACGAAATTTTCTAACGAAGATTGTACTACTCTTGCCGAAAACCAAAATCTTATAACTAAACTAAATAGCGAACTGCTGTCTCAAGAAAACACGCTACTTATATACGAATTACAAAAAAGAAACGCGACAATTGAGTCCCAACAACAGTTAAATGAAAAATTATTAGAGACTCTAGAACTTTTCAGGACTGACTTACACAAAAAGGATAATTCTTTAAACACACTAAATTTTATTGAAGGGAAATTACATACCATTGGGAAAATTATTGACAACAGAATAGAAGAAGAAAATGACATGGTAGCAGTTACTGAAAATAACGTGGAAAAGGGGAAGAAAATTTCCGGAAATTTGGATGCAGATGCATCCATGCAGATGCAGGACAAAATCAATGCAAACATTGAGGGAAGTAGCCAAGCTGGAAGGGAAATATATCCACATTTTTTCCGACAATTGTGGAGTCGGACTAGGCGCACGTCTTCAAAATGGCACATCGAAGAAAATTTACAATCATTGCACACCTGGTTATCATTTGACACATATTGTGAAATCATTATGTATCATCGCTTATCGCGATTAAGAAATCTTTTCATGTTATCCGCCAGGCGTCCTGGGAAAGTGGTTTAGAGGATATCTGGTTAACTGTAATGCCAGGAAATTGTAATACCGGTATTCTGAACATTTGTTTGTGTTATCTTCCTCCGGATCTTAGTTGTACTAGATTAGACGAGTTTTACTCTAACTGTCATAAGGTATTATTAACTAACAGTCCGGACGATCATTGCTTACTACTCGGTGATTTTAATATCCCTGACTATTCATCTGTCGTTCATCTGAACGCAAATGCAGAGCCTTCACAATTCTTTGGTAATAAAAAACTTTCTCTTTTACATGAACTTACGTCAATTTGTAATTTACATCAGAGTAATAACATAACTAATGTTAATGGGCGCCTCCTTGATCTAGTTCTATCGAAAGTTGAGTCTCTAAAAGTAATCGAGGCTGACCCGCTGAGTTCATTGGATAGACATCACCCTGCTATACAGTTTGAATTTCCTCTAATTAATAATAAATTAAAAAACTTAAAAAAACTAAACTGTAAGCGACTTAATTATTCTAAGTGTAATTATCCAGATTTACGGCATGAATTAACTTTAGTGGACTGGAATACTACTCTATCAATCTCTGATGTAGACGCATGCATTGACACTCTGTATAAAATACTTTTCGAAATTATTAAAAAATATACACCGCTCATTACTCAAAAACCTCAATCGTACCCAATTTGGTTCAGTAAATCCCTTATTAAGTGTAACGAAGAAAAAAATAAATTTCATAAACTTTTTAAAAAATATAATAACCCTCGGGACTACGACACATTTTCATTATTACGAGGTAGATTTAAAAAAATGGCTGACCAGTGCTACAAAAAATACATTTCGTCAACTGAAGATTCTTTAAATAAAAACATTAAACTATTTTGGAGTTTTGTGAACAACAGGAAAGGTCACGTGTCAATCCCACATGTTATGAGTTTTGGTAACTCCTCGTCGTCTACTGGACACGGAGTTTGTGAACTGTTTTCTTCCTACTTCGGTTCAGTTTTTGAAAACGACGCACAAAGCAGTTCATCTTCTTCACACCTACCCCAGTATGATTCAATTAAAGCTAGAACTACTAATACATTATCATATATATTTATAACCGAAAAAGACGTATCTACTAAAATCAAACAACTTGATATTAATAAAGGTGCTGGACCAGACCAAATTCCACCTTCTTTTGTTAAAGCTTGCTGCGAAGAACTTAGTTTGCCCTTATGTATTATATTTAACAAATCTCTCGCTAATGGAACTTTTCCAAAACAATGGAAAACAGCTCATATAATCCCCATTTTTAAAAGTGGTGATAAATCCCGGTGTGAAAATTATAGGCCCATTAGTATTTTATCCTGTTTTGCTAAATTGTTCGAGTCCATCGTCTATGATCACCTGTACAACCATTTAAAGCCTCTAATTTCTATCAAACAGCATGGTTTTGTCAAAGGTCGGTCTACCGTCACGAACCTCTTAGAATACAAAAACTACCTTTGTAAAACCTTTGCCAAAGGCGCTCAGGTTGACTCTATTTATACCGACTTTTCGAAAGCCTTCGACAAAATCAACCACAGAAAACTTTGTGCTAAGCTCGCTGCCAATGGCATCCACGGCAGTTTGTACCGTTGGATAACCTCTTATCTTGATAATAGGAATCAATTAGTTGCTCTAAAAGGGTTCCTCTCATCCCCAGTTTTAGTAACGTCCGGGGTGCCTCAAGGCTCTCACTTGGGCCCTCTTATGTTTATCATCTTCATCAATGATCTTATAGAACACTTGTCTTGTGAATGTCTGTTATATGCAGACGATTTGAAAATGTTTAAAACAATCTCTTCCTCTTGCGACACATACTCGCTACAAAACGATTTGAACGCTGTTTGTAATTGGTGCCACTCCAACAATATGCACCTCAACATCAAGAAATGCTTTGTAATAACATTCACTAATAAAATTCATAAGATCGTTAATGACTACACAATAGAGGGCCATGTTCTTGCACGATCTAATACCGCAAAGGATTTGGGTATTTTGTTCGATGAGAAACTCTCATTTCGTGCACACTATCAACATATCATTACTAGGGCTAATCAATTGTTAGGATTTATTTTTAGGTCAACCAAAGGCTTCAAAAGACCGCGTTCTTTACTTTACTTATTTTTTACTCTTGCCAGGAGTATTTTAGAATATGGTAGCACTATCTGGTCCCCCCACTATAAAGTACATATTGATAACATAGAAAGGGTGCAGAGAAAATGTTTGAGAATGTTATGTTACCGTCAACAATTGGGTCGCTCTAACCTAACTTACGAAGGAAGATTGATTAGGTATAACGTACAAAAGCTTGAAACTCGTCGAAAGTTTCTCGATTTCACCTATCTCTACAAACTAACTCATTCCATACTGGACACACCTCAGTTACTTTCCCAGTTAAATTTTAACATTAAATACAGCGCTCGTAGGTCCAATCATTCAAATCTTTTTATTTTACAAATCTATAAAAATAACATTTCCTACTATAATCCTTTAGTCAGAATGACTCGCCAATATAACGATTTAATTAAAAATAATCAAACACTAGATATATTTTGCCCTAAAACATCATTATTTATAAAAACTCTGAAAGATATCCTCTACCCCAAACCTAATCGGTCAAACTCAACTTCCGAGTTGAGTCTGGCCGTCCCAGACACGCCGCGATAAATGCAAGTGACGCCGAATGCATTCCACTGCGTGTTATGCTGCATAGGTGGGTGCATTCTGCGTCTAAATTCTAATTTTGTTGTCTTCATCATCATCAGTTTGTCATCATCATCATGATCATATTTGTATTATCCATCCATAGCTTAGTATTTAAAATTGTATTAATATTAATCATTACTCAAACATGTTTGCTTTATATATTTGCTGTAGCACGCAGGTATCTGAACTGCAATTCAGGTCTGATTCATTGCATTGTTATTTTATTTCTTTTTAATTGCTTTTTGTTCTGTGTGAAATAAATAAATAAATAAATAAATAAGTATGGTAGCTCAGTCGGCACCAGAAAATACCTATGTTTTAATAGTCGGTGAAAAAACCATTGTTAAGCGCAAGGATTTTTTGCAATGTCTAAGCTCATTAGATGCCTTAAGCAAGACATCGAGACTAATTATTTGCTCATTGCCATACCACCGGAAATATTCTGATAACTACAATCAATTCCTATACAAATTGAATTGTGATCTGTATAATTTTGCTTCGCTCCGGGAAAATATACATTTAATTGACATAAATAATAATCTTGACATGAATGTTTACAAAAATCAAAGTTTGACAAATTCACTTTCTCGAAGATTGTGTAATTTATTGTTATGGAATATTGACTCGCCCAATAATGGGAATAGGACTAAGACTATTACAGAAATAGTATGTAGCCCAAATATGGATTATGATGTCAACAAAGGTCCACCTGCGCAAAGCGAAATGATGGAACAATGCATACCGTTACGTCCAACCAATTTTTTAGACCACAGTCAAGTGATCATACTATCTCCATAGCTCACCAAAACATTCAAGGAGGCATGAAGGACAAGGAACTGGAAATTGGCCTATTTCTGGAAAAGTACGATATTGATGTATTGTGTATTACCGAGACATTTCTAAAAGAACATCAGGTGTTAATGAACTTCGAGAATTTCCAGATAGTTAGTAGTTTCTGCAGAAAGCTTGCAACTCATGGCGGCTCTTTGATAGTAGTAAAAAAATCTCTAAAAGTCAAACAAAGAAAGGACATTGAACGTCTGTCGTCCGAACGTCATGCTGAAATATCCTGCGTAGAATTAGATAAATACATAATAGTAAGCTTATATAGACCACCTTCTAGTAATTATAATATTTTTGAGTCTGTAACCGATGAAGTATTAAGTAAAGTTTGCAACAAAACAAAACAAGTTATAGTACTTGGTGACTTTAACATAAATCTGCTGAAGGATTCAAATAGTAGAGATAATTTACTTGCCCTGTTTCAAAGTTACAATTTATTTCCTCAATTTAACGAGCCCACGCGTATTACTAATACAACTGCCACTTGTATTGACAATGTTTTCTGTGAACACAAGGTATTATACAAATCTATCTTTAAATGCCTCACTTCGGATCATACTGGTCAATTTATTACTGTCCCGCTAAATAGACGTAACCCTAAAATACAAATTCGTAAAAGGCATAATACCACAGAAAAAATTAATCAGTTTCAAAATAATATAGAACATGACTTTTTATCTGAATTACAAATTAGCAATAATCCAAATGAATCTTACAATAATTTATTCCAAATTCTAATACGAAACTTTAATTCCACATTCCCCATTATTTGCAAAAAACTTGACGTAAAATTAGTCTTCAATCAATGGGCAACTCCAGGTATAAGAATTAGTCGAGATAAAATGTATGAACTTTACAATCAAAAGTCAGGGAGTAATGATAACCGTTTGATAAATTATGTTCGCAAATACAGTAAAACTTTTAAAAAGATATGCAAATATGCAAAAACCTTGTATATACTTAACAAAATAAAGCAGTCAAAAAATACCTCAAAAACTGTTTGGTCTATCATAAAAACGGAAACTGCTAAAACCAAATGTCGAGAATCGGAATTCAAGCTTAAGAAAAATAATGAAATAATTAGTGATAAAAAAGATATTGCAAATCAATTTTTAGGCTTTTTTGGGGATATACCTTATAAAACCACTGAATCACTGGCAACCAATTGTACGGAAGCTGCTCATTTATTAGTTGAAAATGTTGCTGCCAGCCCAAACCAATTTAAATTCCACGAAGTCTCAAGTGACACTATTATCAAAACATTTAAATCGATCAAAGCAAAAAAATCGGAAGATCTCTGGGGATTGTCAGTCTGTTTCGTTGCTGAAATAATATATAACTTAGCTCCTTATTTAGCCCATATATTTAACTGCAGTGTCGACAGTAATAAGTTCCCCGATCTTATGAAGTGTAGCAAGATTATACCTTTGTTCAAAAGTGGTAGTAAGAAAGACCCTAGTAATTTCAGACCAATATCTATCTTACCATGTCTTAGCAAAATATTTGAAAAAATAATGTTAAATCAGTTAGCTTCATTCTTCTGTATTAATAATTTATTATTTAATAAGCAATTTGGTTTTTCTAAGGGCTGTTCAACTGTGGACGCAGCCTCGAATCTCGTAGAGAGCATCTACGAGGCTTGGGAGTCTCAGCATGATTCTTTAGGTATCTTTTGCGATTTGTCGAAAGCGTTTGATTGTGTGAACCATGAAATTCTATTATGTAAACTTTCACACTATGGTGTGACAGGTGATGCGTTAATGTTGATGAAATCATATCTATGTAGTAGAACCCAAAATGTTGACATAAATGGGGTTCGATCGGAGTCGGCTAACGTTTCAATCGGGGTCCCTCAGGGTTCAATTCTTGGCCCATTCCTCTTTCTAGTCTATATCAATGACCTGCCTTTCTTAGCGCGTAAGCATTGTGAAATTATTTTGTTTGCCGACGATACATCTCTGTTATTTAGAATCAATAGGAAAAACTACGATATATCCAAAATCAATTTGTCGCTTAGTTTAATTAATAGGTGGTTTAGCGTCAATAACTTAATGCTAAATGCCAAGAAAACGAAAGCTATTAAATTCACATTGACTAATAATCCTTCCTTGCCTAGTATAGTTATTGACGGCGATCAACTTACTTTGTCGAAGGATGCTAAGTTTCTTGGCCTTATCGTTGACAGCAAACTTCAATGGGGAGCACATATCAAGGAACTGTCTAACAAATTGAGTTCCGCAGCATTTGCAGTGCGGAAAATAAGAGAACTATCAGACATTAAAACTGCAAGAATTGTTTATTTCAGTTACTTCCACTCTGTTATGTCGTATGGATTATTGCTTTGGGGTAATGCAGCAGACGTAAATAGCATCTTTATTTTACAAAAACGCGCTGTTAGGGCTATTTATAGGCTAGGTTATAGAGAATCTCTTAGACAAGTTTTTGCGCAGGTGAAAATTTTAACGTTACCATGTTTGTATATTTTCTTGAACATTATGTATGTGCGTAAAAATATTCATAAATATCACAAACGAAGTCAATATACTAGCATAACAAGGAACAAGTTTAAACTTGTTCTACCTAAAATTAGATTAGCCAAAACTGGCAACTCTTTTGTAATGAACGGCGTACTATTTTATAACTTGTTGCCTGTTACTCTAGTAAATAAGAAAGACACAGATTTTCAAAGAATTTTAAAAGACTTTTTAATTGAAAAGGCTTACTACAAAATTGAAGACTTCATCTGTGATAAAGTCTCTTTACGTAAATTGTATTTAGACTGTAATAATAATACTTGACTGATTATACCTACTATTGTAGTTATTTTATACATTGATATTTTGACATTGCAATTATTTTATATAATTTTTGACATTCTAATAATATTATTTTCTTTGACATTTAATTTATTGTGTAATAATTTATTCGTAAAAATTGTATTTGACATTCATAATTAAGTGTACATTGATGTACCCATATTTGAATAAATTATTTTGAATTTTGAATTTTTTGAATTTCAACTGTTATTAGCATGAGCCAGTACGTCTTCTCACAAACCATTTACTATCCTTATTAGCCAATAATTCAATGGAACGGCGGTCAACGTCGAAATTTATACCGTCTAATTATAAAAACGCCTACACAAAAACTTTAGCAATACACTTGAAAGTGCTTCTTCAAAATAAAATTAATTACGCGCAAGGAGAGTGGCGAGATAGTAGCTGGACATACTCGGCTGAGCTAACATCATGGTTCTAGTGACTGTCTCGCCTCGTCAAAATGTATCGGCACTGTACTCGCTACGTGCATTCATCACATTAGATAGCCTTATAACAAAAAAGTCAATTTATTTCAGGCGTCATTTCACCCACACAGCAACAAATTACAAATGAATGAACTACAAAGTCCAAACAAAAAAAAAGGCTAAAATTGTTTTCTCATTTGTCGCCGCAGACAAGTTGGATATGGGCAACTTAAACATATGGCATCAATACCATATTAGACCTACATTCGCCTGTTACCTAATCTCACCTAATAAGTACGTAAGTATATACTGGGTTATAAGGAAAGGGTATGCTAAGCCGAAAACGGCTCATAGTACTCATCATTATAAACAACTTTCACAAGGGACCAACCCGAACTCGCGAAAAAAATCTGCTGTTCCATACATTTTGTCGAGTGTCGCAGACATTTTATCTCGCTAATTCCGGGTTGGTCCCATAGTGAAAGTTGTTCATAATGATGAGTTCTATACACCGTTTCCAGCTTAGCATACCCTTTAATTATAACCCAGTATATTACCTACCTACTTATAAGGTCCCATAGTAAATATTGTTCATAATGACGAGTTCTACCCCTATACGCCGTTTCCGGCTTAGCATACCCTTTCGTTATAGCCCTGTATGATACGTCCGCCTGTCCAACACACGACCACATGATGGCAGTGTTACGTAAAGGCCATCAAAGTTTACGCAATGGAATTCCGAACAGGCACTTTATGGGATGTAAGTGGGTGGTGAGACGGTTACCTATGGGAAATTAATGGTTAACAGCGTTACATGAACGTGGAGTATCCACTAAATCGGAATTAAAACGGAGATATAAATATTAGATCTTTGAGATTTATGTACGAATTTACATATAATATTATTATTTATTTATTTATTATTTACATTTATTTCGCGATGTTTTTATCACTATTTTATTATTATTTATTCGATTTATTTTCCTTAAAAGCTTAAAGCCAATGGGCAGTGCCGGTCCTATTAACATTTTTAACTGGTGCGAGGACTAAAAATGGCGCCCCTCTAAATAAAAAATATGTTGAGCAGTTGCTTTATTTTCCACCAGAAAAAGCAGTGGCTTCAGATTATTCTGCTGTCAAAAGTTCATTTAACCAGTTTGTGCGAATACTTATTAGGTGAAGTGGTGGACAGCTGAAAAACAATTTCAATGATTGTCAACTTTTTAACCGACTTCAAAAAAGGAGGGGGTTTTCAATTCGACTGTATGTTTTTTTTATTAACAAGTTTGTTACCTCATAACTTTTGACTGCTCCCACTTAAAAAATAAATTATTTTTACAAAATAAAAAAAAACAAAAACCGTCTTCAAGACAACAAACTTAAACTAAAAAGTAGAAAATTATTAATTTTATTATTATAGTCAGGCCATTTTAATAGGTCACATTTGACATTTGTCAGTTTTATTTTCATAGTGAGGTGACCTGCTTAAAAACATCGATTAAAGTGAATGAATCAATACGGACTTGAAACATATGTGAATTTTAAAAATCATTAGGCGAATCCCTGTCCCATTATTATTTTATTAGTCAGTAAGATCAGTCCAAAAAAAGCCGGGTCAGTAAATTGTACCTAACAACCTAACATCAATGATTTTTCTATTTAGTTATGTTTTGTATTTTTATAGTTTGTTGAAAGAATAATAAATATTTATGTTTTATTATAATCACAACGTGGATATTAATTTATGGTGAAATTTCTTCACAAGCAATCATTGCATTCGATTCAACTTATCAGCTTTCGATTTTTACAGTATCATCCCTAGTGTTTAAAAAGAAAAAGGGTTAACTGACGCAACATTGTAACAACGTTCAGTTCTTTACGAGATCGTAGATTATCTCGTAGATCAGTAATTGTTTATTATGATTAAAATGGTTTATAAAAAAAATAAATCATAAAATAACTCGTATCGGTCATTATTACAATAAATATGTAATCGTAATTGAAAAAAGTAAAGCAATTGTGCAGTTCTAACAAAACGAAAAAATATATTATTTTATGCCCGCCGTTACAAGGTTACGTTGTTGAATTTTGATGAATTGTCAAATGTGACCTATTAAAATGGCCTGACTATAGCAAAGAAGAGCATTTAAGGACAACTAAAGATAATATTTAATAGAATCAGTTACTTTTGAAGTCGGTGCCAGCCAGGGACAGTTTTGCTGATTTTACTTTGACTGGCAAGGCACCGACTCCAAAATTATAACTGATTATTTTATATCTTTAGTTGTCCTTCAATGCTCTTTGCTTTAAACTAATAAAAAAAATATTTTCTACTTTTAAGTTTATGTTTGTAGCCTTGAAGTCGGTTTTTGTTCTTTTTTTTGGAAAAAATAATTTATCTGTACTAAATTTTGACTGTTTTGACTGTTTTTTTAACCTCGATATACGCGAATTTCAGTTAACGCGATTTTTTCCGGAACGTATCCCTCGCGTAAGGCAGTGGTCCGACCGCCGACGATGAACAAGAAACGAGTAGAACTAGAAACTATAAACAAGTTGGCGATCAGCGGGAAGCGAGTGTGTAGTTTCGATAGTTTTGTCGCTGGCTATAAGCGACTGTGCAAGTGCGACGAGCGATTACTCGCGCCACTCGCCCGCGGTCGCTCAGTCTGTATCTACTGTAAACAAAAGATCATTGTAAAGAAATGATCAAGCGAGCGAGCATCGCTGAACGAGTATCGCTGAGCGAGTTTATTTTTGAAAGCTCGTCGCTCAGCGACAAAACTAGTAAAGCTAGTCGTCGCCGGCGGTGTGTCAGAAAGAAAGCAGACAGTCAGAACAGTCAGAAAGCACCTTTTAATATAATAATATGCATCTCTTTCGTTTACACTGAATGTACATTTATTGTACTTGAGAGAGAAAATCGCCGATAGTTAGTCCATTTCTCGCCGGCGGTCGGACCACTGCCTAAAGCTGGGTATTACTGTAATCTAAGTACGTACTATTAGCCGTTAACCACACTGTATACAAATAAATACACTCGCGCGCGTTTGAATTGACAATTCAATAGACAATGCCTGCCTAGTGAGGAAGTGAGGGACGAAAGTTCACCCCGCGGCCCGTTCCCCCGCAATTTTGTTCCTGCGTACGCGACTCGCGCGCTCGGTCGAGCATTTTTAACACGCTTTTATTAGCTTCACCTGTATGTTTGTATGTTTGTATGTTTGTATGTTTGTATGTTTGTATGTAACCGACTCCTTTGAGCGCGTTTTTGACCCACTTTAAACGGTCGGATTTCTTTCAAACTTTGTAGATATATCGAGGACCGATGACAATACACTAAACAAATCGTGTTTTTTAGTTTTTTTAACTATTAATTTTTTTAACACGCTTTTTCTATAAAGTTTCTTTAACTTTTAATACCGTTTAACTTACAAATGGTAGTTTCGTCATTCGAGTCAGAGAACAGAGTGGCGCAGTGGAAGCGTGCTGGGCTCATAACCCAGAGGTCTCTGGATCGAAACCACGCGCTAGAAATCTTTTTGCTCAATATTTTTTGTTACGCATCAATTTTATTTTATGAGGTCTGAGGATCGAAACCACGCGGCTACAAATCTTTTTGCTCAATATTTTTTGTTATGCATCAATTTTATTTTTAATTTGCTTGAGCAGACGGCCAAAATCGGATAACACCAACACATTTGTACATATTAAGGATGATTAATAGTTAGCAAATCGAACTAAAAAGCGAAAAATAAATAATAGTTAAAAAAAACTAAAAAAACACGCTTTTTATAAAAAACCGAACTAAAAAAATAGAAAATAAAATTTTATAAATTTAAATTAAGAATAGGGTTGAAAATTTCAATAAATATAAATTAATAATAGTGTAAATAAATAAATATATGTATTTTATTTTTAAAAAAGCGTGGGGTGCTTTCTAAGATATTATCAAAATGCTAATCACTCTACTCATGTCTGTCAATACAAAATGTATCTACAAAATATATAATATCTACTTATTGACCCATGCACCCCACGCTTTTTAAAAATAAAATACATATATTTATTTATTTACACTATTATTAATTTATATTTATTGAAATTTTCAACCCTATTCTTAATTTAAATTTATAAAATTTTATTTTCTATTTTTTTAGTTCGGTTTTTTATAAAAAGCGTGTTTTTTTAGTTTTTTTTTGTTTCACGTTTTGGTTCATTTTGGCGCCCCCCCTTGAAGGCGCCCGGTGCGGTCGCACCGCTCGCACCGCCCTAGGACCGGCCCTGCCAATGGGCTTTACGGGGAAGGAAAACATCGCGAGGAAACCTGCATACGTCCGGAGAAGAAATTCAATGGCGTATGTGAATTCCAGTAATCTGCACTTGGAATACGGCCTAATCACCCTTCGAGGGTAGACCTAACATATATCCCAGCTGTGGGACGATTAAAGGTTTCATAATATGATAATGATAAATATTATCCGTCACATACTGCATGCTATTCCTTACGACGCAGTTTGAAGCGTTCGTCACAATCGCACCCTATTTTGGTACAGGCATAATAATAATATGTTGGTCACTGTTTCTCTCGTTGGAAATACGATGGGAGTGAGAGTGACAGCGCGAGGATGCACGAGTATGGGGGCGCGTAAAATTAGGGCAGTAGGTCAGTGGGCGCTCCACGCCCTATATCGAACCTGCAAGTGTAGAATTTGACTGACTCTACGAACAGTGTCGAAACTACAAACTGCATTTTTATTTTAGAGGATAGGAATTTAAAGTTAATATTTGACTTAAATTAATAAGTTAAAATTCGGAATATCAATCATTTATCAATTTTATTCGATTTAAAAAAAAACTTTTTTTTTAATTTTTTCTCTAGGTATTCCCCTATAATTGGTAGAATGAAAAAAATCGTGATTTTCCAGTTTCAATAGTGTTGATAGCAGCAGTCGATATAATTATCAACGTCACGCGTCTTATAAGTTCAATGACTGTATCTTTTTGAGTCGGAGGTTTCGTCGAATTTTCGACGCCTGTTTTTAAGCCCCGATGGAAAAAAGACCCGGGGTGTTAACATAATAACATTGATCGCTATGTGTGTGTCTGTCTGTGGCATCATAGCTCTGAAATGAGTAAACTGATTTGGATGCGGTTTTTTTAATGTTTTATAAAAATCGGTTCAGAAGATTCAACGTAGGTAATTTTTGATTTAATGAAGTTTTTCGATGAAAATTAGTTCAGCACTATTTTCCTTATTGGGTTAAATCTGTTGATTTAATTTGTATGCGTATATAGGTAAATATGGTAATGATTTTTTTGTGTGTAGATAGTTTAGATTCTGGAATAACACATAGAGTACTTTTCATTATCATCGTTTTTCATCATTTAGGGATTCATGAAACTGCCTAATTGTACTAAAACATTAATTTATTAGTGACTGAGAAACATACACATAAGCCGTTAGATAGATAGATAAACTTTTTATTGTTCATACCAGAACTTTCAAACAAAAGGACATTAACACTTAAAAACTAATGCAACAACTGACGGCATTATCGCTAAGAGCGATCTCTTGTAGGCAACATTAAGATGGAGAGGATACAGATACATAAAAGAAATAGAAAAACGGGGTGTGCAATATTGAAGCAACTGTCTCTAAAATGTTTATACTTTGACATACATTCAAAGAAAATACATTATTTTTGTCATAATTAACACGGGAATACCTACTTACGTAAAAATTAAGTCGTCTACTACGACTAGTTTCGGTCACATTCAGTTTCGGTTTAATTATAACAAAAATGTGTGAAAACCACGTTAGCTTCCTTAGTAAAATACATTCTGATACTAAAAATACCTACATTTTATACTGATACATATAAAGACTTGACAGGATTGAAAATGAGTCGGCCGGCCACCCGACAACGCCGTTGGTAGCGGGGGCTAATAGAGGCCTATAATTGAAATACCGGCCTTGAAATTTCACAGAATTTCAAGAAAACGACGTAGTTGGTTTTTTATATTGACCCGACTACGGCGACGCAAAAACGAGGGTTATGATTTTGACGGGTATACTCGTACTTGTATAAATGTATGTTAACCTTTTTCTTCATAACTTCTAAACTAGGTACATATCATACTTTAACAAATTAGGTATCGTCGGAAGCGTTTTGTTCGTCCGCCAGTTATTGCCTACGTGACATTATACTGAATATGGCGCCTTCTTAAGGACGCAAACTAAAAAACTAAAAACAATAAAAGTAAAAACGATGTCGTGTGAGGTATCAAATAGTAGAAGTTCAATACGAATTGAACCTTATTATTTGCTACGTTTTCCATATAATTGCTAGCTGTTGCGACTAACGACTAACGTTCGCGACTTTGCTTGAATACACCCAATTATCGGGAAAAGATTCGAAGACACGTCTTAGTGTTGCAAATATATTATTATTTTCGCTTCAATAGTACTACCTAAAATACATTATTGACTATGGGACTAACATTTTGTCTAACCATGTTAATATTATATTTACACTACAATATTATACCACGTTACAATAAAATAGCTAAATGAAGCATCTATTACAAACTTTTACTAAGCTGGCCATGTTTGTTGTTTGGGTCAAATCTTACAACTTAAATTTGAACCACTTCCCGATGTCCGATTGAGCTGTAATTTGATATACTTGTATTACTCCGATGACAATTAAATATATGTAAGTTTTGTTTTTTAAATACCTATTTCTTTATGAAATTGTTAGAGCGTGATCTTTCAGTAGTCAGATTTTAGCTTCTGACCTTATTTGTGTTTGGTGGATGAACTGAAACTGTAAAAAACCGTTGTCACGATTAATATTTGTCAAATTAGTGTCAGTATGTCTGTTTATCTTATTTATGTGTTACTAGCTGCACCCCGCGGTTTCATCCGTTTTTTTTAACTACCCCTATATTAGATGTAGAAACAGGTCAAGATCTGTTTGAGTTTTATCGAGACTATATAACAAACTGAGATTGACTCGTCGTCGTGGGATCTTCCTTCCCCCCTTGAGGGGAGGTCGGGATACAGTGCGAGGGGGATCCTCGATTCTGACTGAGATTGACTTTTGTGTATGAAAAAGGGAAGATATTTGAAACAAACCGGAAAGAAGTATACTTGAAATGAGTCGGTCAATAGTACAATACTCGTCGTTTCCGCAAATCCTGGTTCTTAAGAGGACTTGTGTATTGTAACTCTGGTGTCCAAACTGCAATAACTCGAGTTCTGGGCCGAATTGAGTTCGGTACAAATTCGGAATCAGCAGAGCGAGATCTATATATATATTTGCTGGACAGTTTTTACGTAACTATGACTAAGCTATTTTAATACTAAGCATAAATAGTGATGGCGATACAAACACAATGAAAATAAAATCTTTTTTCTCGAGATCGGCTTTGAAGTTGTTGCACTTTTCGAAAGGACGGTAGAATTAAGTATCGCAGACAGAACAGAAACAGACACATACATTTCACATAATATACTTATATACACTTCATGCAATATATAATATAATAATTAATTAATTAATTAACTTCATACTTTTTATTCAAATTGTAGAACATGTACAATACATACATTAGATTTCGATATAGAGGCAAGTAATAATTTTTGGCCTTACTATTTTGTTTTTAAATCTAATGTAAATATTTAGTTATGTGCTGTCAATTACTAGAAATAAATAAATAAATGATTTGCTGTAAAAAAATATTTTTTTAGATTAATTTAGATTTTTGTTTAGCAACTTGAATGTTATAACGTAATCGATAGATAGATAAACTCTTTATACCCAAAATGAAAAGAAAAAAGAGGAAGCTAAAAATAAAATTTAAAAAATTTAAAAATATAAATATAAACCAAACAATCATCTGTTGACTGGTAACGCCATCTATAGTAATCTTGGCGAGGAACGAGGAACCGCGTAGATTAGTTTTCCGCTGTGCGCCTCTTACCGGTTTGGTTGAACCGCTCAGCTCGATACACACTGCCGAATATAACTCGGAGCGGGTGAGCGCCACTGGAGCTCAACAACGGGCACAGTCACGCCAACTTAATTTAGAATTTCGTTGCTGAACACAACAACGATTGTACTTATACTACTATTACTGTATCTCTTGCACCACTTGCCATCTCGCTAGCTGCATCAGTTCGGTATTCTCCAAAATACACGCAATGAAGTCAACAGTGGATGTTTTAAAACAAATGTTTGGAACGTTTTTTTAAAATGGTCGTTTTAGTTCTTCGAAACGCCACCGCTTATAACTTTACTCTCTTCCTGGGACAATGTCTGCGTCCGATGATGTTAGATGTCAGTCAACATGGAAAGAGGATAAGTTTGGAAATAGCGAAAGTTTCTAACCACTTCAGATTGCCTCTCATCCAAGTAATATGCAAAAGTTGGAGAGTCTCTATTTGAGAACGAAGAGTGTGTGTCAGTGTGTACGTAGAATTAGACCTAGATTATGTTTAGTGACGCGCACGTTCAGCTTCGGATTCAACAAGTCTCCTACAGTTTATTTACACATTTCCAATTAGAGCTACTAAAAATGCATAGGTACATTATGAAACAAAAGTCTGTTTGCAAGAGGTTTTTGTAAAAGTATGTTTAATAATAAATTATTTATACAGAGAAGTTGGCTGTGATTTGATATAAGTCTTACTTTGAATTTTTTATAAAAGTATACTTATAGAAAACAATTATCTCCTTCTCAGTAAATTAATTCGGTTTTCAATCTCTGCAGTGTAAAAACCACTGAGTTGATTGACTCGAAATCAAATTAGGAATTTCAAAGAAAAAAAGAATAATCTTTCCACTACCCACGTCAGACAGTAGCCACGTTTTACGTCCCTTTTAGTTAAATTTATTTTGAAATATAATTTCCAAGTTGAGGAGTTGTATGGATTCATACTACAATACACTGTTTCTTGTTGGTAATTTTTCATGGAAATTATAAAAAATTAAAAAAAGAAAAGAATTATATAAAGTTTTACTTTTGTACGTTTTCTTACCTATTGTTTTTAAATGTCAAGTCGTTCCAAGCTTACACAAGCATTATACAGGATTATGCGAAAAGAGAATGAACAAGAACATTATTTTTACAAAACAAAAAACAAAAACCGACTTCAAAGGACCGACTATTGAGTTATTCATCTATTTGTCGCGCACGTACTTAATGCAAATTTAAGACTTATGTGGTTTTCTCATGGATACCATTATCAGAACTGGACTAAATTGAAATGGGACCAAATGGGAAGCGTCAGCTTTCTAATAAAAAAAGAATCATCAAAATCGCTTCACCCAGTCAAAAGTTATGAGGTAACAAACATAAAAAAAAAACATACAGACGAATTGATAACCTCCTCCTTTCTTGAAGTCGGTTAAAAAGGTCTCCTTTGGTCAGAAAGTATGCAAATCAAGGGCTCAGATCAAGTAGAAAGAACATATATAATGCTGCCTTAGATAATCTAAGGCAGCACTATAAGTGTAGCCACTGCTTTAGACATGTGTGCTGTAAAAGTGTTGTCATATGAAAAACACTTGCCTAGGGTATGTGTATGGAGTTTAAGAAATAGGTAATAAAAAAACAACTTATCAAAAGAGGTTTATTCTAAACTAGCTTCTGCCACGGTTTCGCCCGCGTGGACTGTCGCTCAGGAACCGTATATTTTTCCGGGATAAACTTAACCCTCTTTTTTTAAAGCATGTTAAAAGCGACATATAATGGAATTAGGGACCACAAAAATCCCCGGATGCCCGGACTATTTAGAAAAATGGCGGCCGTTTTGGATCCGCCATCTTGGATTTTCGTCACCACCATCAAGTTGCTCTTGCAAACCCCAATGACATTTGTTTAAAGTTTTCGTGATAAACATCGGACTAGGCATGTGTTTGAACGCAATCTCACCTTATGGGAAGCGATGATGTGGTTGAAGATGTAGCACGCTTGCCTAGGAAAAACCTATTCACTCTATTTTTGAACATCCCCGGGTTGTACTTTCTAGGAAAAGACGCGGATAGTGAGTTCCATACCTCTGCTGTTCGGATTAAAAAAGAGGAATGAAAACGCTCAGTGCGGTTACATGGAATTTCCCCCGTATGAGGGTGCCTCTTTTTTGGGCGTCTGGTGCATTTGTACATTTTGTTAAGTTAAATTGATTGATTGATACTCGTAGTTTTATTGGTGACATGACATTTTTTATGACATTTACATTTCGGTGACATTGATATACCATGCCATTTTGGGTTCCGCTGTTAAGTAAACTCGTCTATTAGTCAAACGTTAACCCGTCTCGTAATGGTAGAAAAACTGCCCACCGTAAATAGTCTTGAGATTGAATGTAAAACCAATTCAGTTAATTTACTAAGTACATCTAACATCTATATAACCACTTTATCATAAATTGCTACCAAGTTAGTTAATGGACATATAATAGTGACTAATGCAATGTTAGACATACGAGTATCTTTCTATCCTACTCAATATTATAAATGCGAAAGTTTGTAAGAATGTAGGGATGTATGCATGTATGTATGTTTGTTACTTTACATGAAATTTGGAATGAAGATTGTTCATGGTCTGGATTAACAGGCTACTCTTTATCCCGGTAAACGCAAGTGAAACCGCGGGACGCAGCTAGTAATATCTATATTTTTTTTTTATGCAATTGAGTGAAGAGACGAGCAAATCGCTCGCCTGATATTAAGCGTCGCGTTTACCCATAACAGGTCTGCGCCACCCAGAATTTTGTATTCGAGAGTAAAGTATGAAGGTTCATACTCTACATTACCATTTAGGCTACTTTTTATCCCGGAAAAAATTAAATTTAGTATGCTATACAAGAACAGTTTATTCTTCCCGTAAAATACTAATTCGGGTAAAATAATAAATTCAGGTGAAACTGCAGGGTGCAACTAGATTTTAAACCATCTACAATCATCTTAATTAAACCTACAAACTAATCAAAGGCTTTAATTAACTAATTACATGGTAGTAAATAGCCTGTGAACGTTTTAGTGCCCAATCCAATGCGATAATATCAAAGTGCAATATGCCAATTGCCAATTACTCTAAAACGTTCCGTGAATCTCCATTATCTCCGTCATGTACGGCATCAATGCGCGATTGATGTCAAAGGAGCAGTCAAACGCTGATCCAACTCCGATCTTCAATCTAATCAAAGGTAGTATACAAGGGTATAAGGGTAGGGTATACTAAGTCGAAAAGGACTAGTAGATAGTACTCATCATTATGAACACCTTTTACTGTGGGACCAACCTGAAATTTAAAGTCGGTTTACGGACGATTGTTTGACGTGGCAACGTCATAACAAAACATTGATGAAATTATTGCATACTTATCTCACTCCGATCGTGACGTCACAATGAGCGTAACGGGACAAGTAAAGGGACACTTTTTTGTGCGTGCACCCGGCGTTCATCGATTTATTAGACGTTGTCACGTCAAAAAGTTAGCTGTTCCATAGAACAATGTTAATGACACTCGACAAAATCAGCTGATTGTTTATTCGCGAATTCAGTTGGTCCCATTGTAAAAATTGTTCATAACTCACATAAAATTGTTTGACGACCTGTTTGGCTCAGCGGTAGTATATCCGCCTTGTAAGCCAGAGGTCCCAGGTTCGATTCTCGGCCGGGCAGATGTTTGAATGATGAATTTAAATATCTGTTCTGGGTCTGGGTGTTAGTACCTCTAGTCCTTGTCTTTGTGTGTGTTCCATGGCATCCCCCACACAGGGTATCCTAGTGGGAGCTACGAGTGTGAAACGTTATTTTATTTATTTTTTTTATAATGAAGTACTATAAGTCTTTTTCAGCTTAGCATACCCTTTCCTTATAACCCTTCATGTGAGCGCATTACCTGGATGACAACAACGCTCTGGGTTGTGCTTTGGAGCGTTGTTCCTAGAACCATGAAATTCGGAGAATAAAGACATAGTTCTAGAGGTACCTACATGTTATACGCATTACTTAGCAATTTCAGATTATATTTTAAATTATCTCAGATTGCATCAAAGGGAAACCTAAAATACTATTAAAAAAACTAGAGACTAGAATTATGTTCTTTGTAAAGTGTAAGGACCCTAAGAACTTAATTTGCGATAATTAACCCGTTAGGAGTGAAATGGGGTGTAAATTACTTATTTGAGTAAAAAAAACAGCCGCGAGTATAATATAAATACTTACTTACTTACTCCACTGGCTCAGCGGCCCAAAGTGGGCCTTGATTTCGAAGGTCAGAGGCCATTGACCTCTTTCAAGTGTTGTCTCTCCAAACCGAACGCAAATTTTAAATAGACGAGACTGGTGGTATAATTATGATATCGTTTAATATTGACTACGCGGGCGAAGCCGCGAGCATAAACTAGTCTTATCAATAATAATAGATACGATTAAACAAGGAATCTTACTAGAAATTTTAAAATAAACCCGACTAAAGCTTATAGTTAACCTTCAAATAGCTGAACATATCAAAATATATAATTATAATAACTAGCTGACTCGACAGACGTTGTCCTGTCAAAAGCCATTTCGTCAATTCTATGTCAAAAGTTACATTAAAAAAGTTTACATTGTCCAAAGCGCTACATAAATGGTTTAAGTATTTTTAAATTTTCTAATTTTTCATGTTTTTTACTATAAATTGAGATGTGAGCTATCCTATCTCCTAAGTTAGATCGAACTGCACACGGTGTGCAAATTTGATTGAAATCGGTTAAGTAGTTTAGGAGTCTTTAGCGGACAAACAACGTGACACGTAATTTATATATTATAAGACTAGTTGACTCGACAGACGTTGTCCTGTCAAAAGCCATTGCGTCAATTCTATGTCAAATATTGCGTAACTATAGCAACCGTAGTATGTTGATGCTAACTTGTCAATTTATAGTAAAAACTATCAGTATATATATAATTTGCAATAAATTAAAATTGCGACTATAATTTGAGATTTAAACTATCCTATCTCTCAAGTTGGATCGAACTGCACGTGGTGTGCGAATTTTATTATAATCGGTTAAGTGGTTTAGGAGTCCATTGAGGACAAACATTGTGACACGAGATTTATATATATTAAGATAAGTTAATTTTAAAAACAAGCTATTATTGCGATGTCATTGACGCAACACTCGTATACCAAATTACAGCTCAATCGGACATTGGGAAGTGGTACAAAATTGAGTTGCAAAACTCCACACGAACAAACATACAACACACACGTTGCAAGTTAAACGAAAGCTTTTAAAAAATCATAATAATTTAATGGCTAAGGACACTCGATTGAATCGCCTTTTAAACGGAAAAAACAAAATAAGTTTCGCTACAGCCTGTTGAAGCAACGACACCACAGACAGACGGGACACCCCCACCCACACATACGCGTTAAACTTGAAACACCCCTGTCTACGTCGAGGCTAAAAATAAATATCCGCGAAAGGTGGAAGCTTTCCTGAATCACTAGTTGCGTTCTTACAAAATGTTTGAATAGAATCAAATACATATAAGTACGAGTAGAATAGGTAAGTATATTGCGCACCAGACAAAATAAATTCTTTCTACTTATTGTAGATGCTAGTTTGTGTAAGTAGGGTTACCAGATGAAAAAATCAAAAGACCGGAGAAAAGGCCTGATTTCCATGGAAAAGTCCTGAGATTTTATACAGTTTGAGAATTTTCTCTCAAAAACGTATTATTAGATATCGTTTTATACACTGCGGATCTAGCTCACGCGTTGCAACTTGCACATCGCACTGAAAGCGGCGGCGGGGCGCGGTGGCAGCGGCACCGCCCGTCGCCCCGCACAGATTATTTTAGTTGGTTTAACTTTTAATTAAAGAGATCTTTAAAATCTAACCTGTGTTTTATGGAAAATCCTGAGATTTCCAAGATCCGGCAATCCTGAGAAAAGTCAAAAAATCCTGATATCTCAGGACAAATCCTGAGATATGGTAACCCTATCAGTGTAAGTGAACGTTTGTTACTACGTTTCTCATAATTACTAAAACGATTTTGGAAAAAAAGGGAATAGAGATAGCTTTATGCTCTTTAACACATAGGTCATTAATTTTCTGTGATCTTTAACACAGAGGTCAATACATAGTTGTAGTGACTAATAATGAATCAGCAAAATCAGCAGTTCTATGGATACATGTTAATGACACTCGACAAAATGTATGGAACAGCTAAAATTTTCAGGGTTAGTCCGATAGTAAAAGTTGTTCATAAAGAGTACATTTTGATTTTTAAAATTCTGTATTGATATAGGTAAATGATATGATGAGTACTCGTACCATGAGCCCTTTTCGCCTTAGCATACGCTTTCCTTATGACCCTGTACAATTTAAGAAACACGTTATTTTTATCAATTCATCGTTATTTTTCCGTTTTTATTCGACCCTTGAAAAAACTGGATATGCACTTCAAAAAACCTTGTTCTTTTTCAAAGATGAAATTCCGTATTACACGGAATAGATCCAATAATATATTCTAATAATATTTTAATTTAATGAAAAAATAAATAAAAAGAAATGCCTTTTTATCACTTGTAAAAAAACCATTCATACGAAAATTTAAACATTTTTCTATTTAGGTATTAATTAGTTTAGTACATAACTTATACATTATTTTTGTAATTACAGCCGTCCAGTCTGCGCCTAGCGCCACAGATAACTTTATAACGTCTATGAATTGTGAACTGCGCCACAGAATATTAGATTGTTAAAAGAATGACATTTCTTAGGTAGTCCGCTCAATAATTGTATCGAATAAACGTTGTAAAAGCTGACTAATTGCTTTATTATTGCGTCCCCAAGCCAGAGTGCAGCCGAGCGCCGACAGCGAGCCACAGAATAATTAATAGTAACTAAAATACCCTGCGCTACTGAATACTAGATTGTTAGCCGGAATTAGCTGTTAACAAAAACAAATAATGATGTTTCTTAAGCATTCTTTTAAATACTATTGTATCGGATAGACGATGTAAAATCTGAATAATTGTTTTATTATTGCCTAATATCTAGAGTGCATCCGAGCGCCGGCAGCAACGCGGAATTTAAGCTGCTGAAAGAGGTAGGCACTTCGAGGATTACTGCCTTCTGCAGTTGCAAGCTCATTCTGGCGAGTAAGGTGCCTCGGTCTCTGTCGCTCTCATAAAAAATGCCATGGCACTGAAAGTGACCGAGAGTGACTCGTAATAATACCTACATGTTAAGGCTTTACTTAAATTAATTCTAAAATGTCTTTGTGAATGTGACTTACTCGTACCTGCAACATTTAATAAAAAATAGATTTGATTTCTGAAAATTTCGAGCTTCCGAGAATAGCGAGCCTGACCCTTGAGCCAACCGTCTGGCGAAAACCTCTTGAGATGTTAGTGGAAATATTATTATTGTATTTTATTCATTCATTACT
Organism: Alcis repandata; assembly: GCA_949125135.1. Lineage (NCBI taxonomy): Eukaryota > Metazoa > Arthropoda > Insecta > Lepidoptera > Geometridae > Alcis > Alcis repandata. The sequence goes on along the minus strand of OX421221.1, from coordinate 7,788,021 downwards.
CTCGCTACCAACAAAAGGCTCTGACAACTCTAGACCAAAATGTAGTAAGAAAATGTATGTGTGTATGTGTATGTATGAACCTTAAAATCGCATCTATGACAATACAAATCATAAATCGATGCGATAAGACACAAATTACTGAACTGAGATGATATGTCCAAGATCACTAAAGCTTTTAATTTTTCATATTTTAATAATTTCAAGAAAAACTATTCATGTGGAAAACTTCCCGATATTTTTCCTGTGTAATGCACGTAATTACCTATCTATTTGAATTATTTTCACACAATTTTCACACCATTATACACTTCAGAAATAAGGAGAGGGATTTTATTATCGATTTTGAAATAAAAAAGTACCTATTGCATTGTAAATAAAATAAACTAAATAGTTTTGAAATGTTCAGCACCCTTTAAAAGTAAAAATAGAATCGAATACATAGATATAAATATTATTAGTTACGATAAACATTTTGGTCGATCTCTGTCTGTTATCAGTAAAAGATTTAGGTATATATAGATAGTCGTCATTTTGAGAATAATCTATGGATACTATTAAAATGTTGCAATAATTTTTAAACATTTAATTTCTTATTCGTTTAACCTTTTAGCCTGATTCGATTCCGTTTAGCCTGATGCTATGAAATAAACAGCTTTATAAATACCGTAGCGTACTAATTATTCTATTAGTAGCTCTGTTACCTACATCCCGCTTTTCTCTAATCACCCCTGTTGGAGGGTTGACACGCACTAAACAAATATGTTACTCAAATCAGTCGATCTGTTGCATGGGATGTACGGCGGCGGTGAACGTATGTATGAATATTGGATAGATGGGCATAGTTATAGTAAGGTATGAGTTATTAGTGCAGGCGTCTTAATTAGAACTGTACAACAATCTCAACATTAAGACGACGTGGGGTTGACTTGTACACCTTGCCCCTTACCCCGTAATTGTTATATGTAACCCTTCAGTTTCAGTCACCGCTCACTCAGTCAGTAATCGGTCTGCTTTTGTGCAACACGGACGCGTTACCTTTGCGATTTGTGAGTGAGGTGTTTTCGCGTGTGTTTTACGTAAACGAGGACTTAAAAACTGTTTCAAATATGGTCCTGGTTTGCAGGATTTTTCGGTAAGTTTATTTTAGTGAGCTTTTTTTATCCTCTATGTATTTTATTAGTTTTATTTGTGTTTCGCCGTTTTCAGGTGATGTTATTTAGTTTCAATCGTGTTTAGCTACTTATTGGCATTTAATTTGTGTGTTTTAATGAAAAGATTCGAATAATAAGATTGTGAGGTGATTTTGGACGTTTATTGAGAGGTTTGTGAGGATTTTGGTGATTTGTGGTAATAGGTACCTTTTTTCAATTAACTTGTAATGTCCCATTGCTGGGCAAAGGTCTCCCGCAATAATACCTAAACAAAATAAAATCAACACTGTTTTTACTATTTTTAAGTGCAAAAGTGTATCTGACGACGTGTTACTTTGATTGTTAGATAATAAATTGACGTTATTGATCGAACGAAGCGAAGGTTCTTTGAAACTACGGGAAAATATAGACTTCTTTGACATAAATTCAATGAATGTCATAACGTTTGGCCTCGAATCGTTTTCTATCCTGAAGTTGAAGCTTTAATTTTTAGGTACGAGTACATTTTACCGATTATATTTGTTTTTGTTTGTACATTTCTTGCTTAAGGACGTTTGGCTCGGTAGATATTTAAAAAATCGCGACGGGAATTACATGTACTTATTAAGCTTAAAAGTTTACAAGTTACCTAAGTAATAGCTTTGTAATTGTAAATATACATCATTAAGCATTTCAAGTCAATTTTATTCACGTCGTCGCTGAGACCAGGGCTATTCAAGGGGTGATTAGGCCGTATTTCACCATGCTGGCCAAATACGGGTTGGTGGATTAAACCATGCATATATCTAGCCTAGTTTCAATCATCTTATGACGTCACTGCTCGTGGACGGCGTATGCCTCAAATATGTATGTATATAGCCTGGTCAAATTAGACCAAAAAATAGTAGTGAGCTTACATCAATTCCCACCCAGCTGAAAATTGGTAGGATTGTTCAAAACACCATCGTAAATGAAACCTAAAAAGTCCTCATCGATCTGATACGTGCAAAAATTTTTACTCCGGGTAAATTTTTACACCAAAATAAGTAAGAAAGTAAAAGTGAAGTTAATTGGCTAGTATTTATGGCGTGATAATTATTCAAATGCCAGTTATTTTGATAGCAGGCGAGAATAGAGAATGAGTCGGCAATAAAACATGTACCTATTTAGTAGGTTAGTTACTAACTATTTAGTTAAATATGAAAAAATTTCCTAAGAGAACTGTGAGCAATAGATCATAATATCACAAGTTTGTAAATGAGTTTTCCCAAAGTTTTAAACATCGCTAAATCCGAAAAAGTCAAGAAACATCTTGAAAAATAACTCATTGTGGCTCAAATCGGAAAAATGATGATGGTGGCTGACGGAAAATTTAACCTCTAGTATCTCGGAAACGGTAAGAGATAGAGGGATACATTTGACTTTTGAAATGTAGATTAAGTATGGACCTTTTTGAAGAAACGACAAAAAAAGATAGCAGCCATACAAAAAAAATTGACAGTCATACAAATGAACAAAAGAGAAAAGAAAAGAAAAATGCTTATAGCTGTGGAAACGCTGTAGATGGATGGAGTGTGCTCGAAGAAATATTATAGAGGTTCTTATGGACAATCAAGATTTGGCAACGAAAATCCAAGATGGCGGATTTCATATTTCCGTCAAATTTCAAAGGATATTCCAGTGGTCCTAGGAGAGTGATATTTTGGATCTGGAGATTCTTAAGATACTTATTCATTCCTGAAAAAAAAATTGATTTGACTGATTTGATTTCTTAAGATACTTATCCATTCCTGAAAAAAAAAATGTTTTTACCTTTTTTTAAATGGCTACACACACAATTTAAATTTTCCAAATACCAATTAGTTTTAAATGCGGTTATTGAAAAATAATGATGAGGTCGAGGTTGAAAAATTTGCTTTTCGTGGGTATCTAATTAGTTTATAACAGTTTCCATACAAATTGGTATTTGGATAATTTCAAGTGCATGGCAGCCTTCTGAAAAATGGCCACATTAAAAAAAATTAGGAATGGATTTATGGACCTTAAGAGTCTCCAGAGCCAAAATATAATCCTCCTAGGATCACTCTAAAATTTGGAAGATCCATTGATTGATGGAAATACGAAATCAGTCATCTTGGATTTTTGTTGCTGAATCTCGATTGTCCTTATGAACCCCTATGATATTTCTTCAAGCACACTCCATCCATCTACAGCGGTTCCATAGCTATGAGCATTTCTTTTTTTTTGTTTATTTGTAAGACTGTCAAACTTTTTTGTACAGCGGCTATCTTTTTTGTCAATTTTCCAAAAAGATCCATAGTTGATCTACATTTCAAAAGTCAGGTGTATCCCTCTATCTCTTACCGTTTCCGTGATACGAGTGGTTCAATTTTCCGTCAGCCATCATCATCATTTTTCCGATTTGAGCCACAAGGAGTCATTTTTCAACGTGTTTCTTGAGATTGTCGGATTTAGCGATGTTTAAAACTTCGGGAAAATTCATTTACAAACTTGTGATATGATCTACTGCTCACTGAGCCCTCTTAAAAAAATTGACATATTTTTATCTTGGTCTGAAATGAATATTAGCATATCTCGAAAACCATAAGTCTTATTAACATGCATCTGAAAGCAATACTGTAGAAAATGTTATAGAGAATACACATGTCTTGAACAGTTTCCTCGAACTCGAACCATTTTTGAGAAAATCGTGATAAACCCGTTTTGGTGACCTTCTCCGGAGTAAATATTTTTGCACGTATCGGATCGATGAGGACTTTTTAGGTTTCAATTATGATGGTGTTTTAAACAATAAACAATCCTACCAATTATTAGCTGGGTAGGAATTACTGTACCCTCGAATGTCTAAATTGACTAGGCTAATATAGAGTATTCGTGTGGATGTCGAATACTCCATACTTAAATTTCAAGGAAATAAACCAGACATGCAGTTATAAGGAAAGAGCATTCTAAGCCGAAAAGAGTTAAAAGTACTCAGCACTATGAGTCATATTACTGAGAACTATAAGCTCTTTTTGGCTTAGCATTCCTATTCCTTATAACCCAATATGCCACGACGAGGTTTTGAATTGAGCTTGCAGTATTTGATATATGTACTGACTATTCACCTACTATTTACTTTCATATGATAGAACTCATCGAATCACGAAATAATAGCGGTAGTTAGCTGAAGTCCGACCCACCCCCTTTTTTCTGCTTTCATTTCCACCCCTTTTATTTTTTCTTTTCTTTTTTTTTCTCTGTTAAATTTGTGTGGTTATGTTTTTAATAAAAAAAAAATATAGTTTTCGACCTTAAAACGAAAAACAACATTATTTTTATTTTGTGAGTGTTCGAATAATACGTACTAGGGCCATCTCACATGCCTAGGTACATATTATAATAATAGTTAGCAGTACATAAGCACTCTATATACTTGCACATATTCTCAAGAAACAAAGAAAGGTACTCACGAACTCAGGATCTCGTACTCTGGGATGCTAAGCTAATCTGCCGACGGGCATTAAAATGATTTTATTTTGTTTTAATAACATCTTACATTAGACTAGTGCCTTCTCAAGGAGTCGTCCGCGTGTCCTACATCACACAATATAATATTATTAACCGCGGTTATTTTTTTCATACAAAGATTATTGCCATAATTCACTTCTTCAAGGGTTTTTATAGGGGTTTTCTTTTTTGAAGTCAAATTACAATTAATCAATTCATTATCACAAACACAAACACAAGATTCGTCAAACAGTAACAGTAGATATTATTAGTAGGCAATCAGATAACGACACTAGTTAACACTTTAACTGCTTTAACACTTAACATGCGTTTGTGTTTCTGCCCAGTTGTACTGAAAGTGGACTTTACGTGCCTGGCGTGTGTAGCCGCATTCGCGTTGCACAATGAAAACACAAGGTATGTGTTTTCAGCAGATAAAGTGTGTATAAAACTCATACCTTGTGTTTGCCTTTGTGCGACACGAGTACGGCTACACACGCCAGGCGCGTCAAACACAACGCATTTAACTATTGGCAAGCACATGTGATTAGTAGCAGCACTCAACATGTTTTAAAATATTTGGTGGGTGCCTTCAGTGCCTACATTATACTGTAGACATATCCGACAAATCTACGTTTCCAGGATCAACCGTTTAGCCTGAACGTTGATGTGTCAGTCTGGTAATATCTTTTATACATACGAGTATAGATTTACCTACAAATATGTAAAATATTAGCATGACGTTTTAATGGACTAAGATAATGTCGCACAATTTTTATCATGAAATAAATTATTTTAATTAAAATTTTCTTGCAGCTTAATTAAAGATTTTTAATTGATAGCGTTTATTAACTAATTAAATTTCGATATGCGTGCGATAAGCATTATTTTTAGAGTTCTGTGTCATATTTGTCACCAATTTTATGATTTACCGGATTTTCCGGTAACAGTCTATTATCTTGTGATAAGATAAATCGTGCCGATTGGATAACGAAGATGAGAAATACCTATATTTACGGAGGAATGAGATAGTATAGTATAGATAGTATAGGTTTAAAAAATACTGATTTACAGCTGTTGATCCATGGTTTAAAAAGTTTCAATAAAGATGATAGCCAGTTGTAATATGGGAAATAAAAATTGTCCCATGTTACTACTTTTGCAGTTAGTGGTGACATGGGCATATAATCCCATGTTACTACTGTTAGGAAGCCTGGTAGTAACACGGCCAACGAAGGGTTTCAACCGCTAACCTATAGGAACCATTAGTTTGCACGGGATAAATGTAGCCTGTTTATTTATTGAACAATGAATAGACCTAGTGAGAACAGACCTGGGTTAAAGTAGCTATTTCCGAATTGGTCTATTTCCTATCTTGTTGCACACAATTTTATCTCAGGGGAACGAGCAGTCGAGCATAGCACTTAAAATTTCCAATTTCTTTGCGGCGCAAACCTGTTACCGGAAAACCTGTCGTTTTACATCAGGCGAGCGATTTGCCCGCCTCGTCACGTCACTCAAAAGAACAACGTAAAACACAACATAATAAAACACATTTTGGTATGAAAACATTTCCTGGGTTCGTACCATAAACTCGAATCGGGCCTGAATTTAATTGCGTTGGTTTTGGGCTTGCTTTTTCTGCGGCAGACAGAGCAAGACGCAAGCCGATCCAGGTTAGGCCCGCGCTAAGAACTTCTGATACGGATTCTGATTCCCTAATTAACCTTCCAATCTCTGTAAACCTGTAAATTTAGTCTAATAATCAGCTAATTGGTCATAAAATTAGTAATATTTAGTATTACATCATTAATTAGTAATTAACACCTAATTACAAGATTGATCAGTTAGTAGCAAACTGGGGCAAAGCTCCCAAAACGTATAATTTAGGGTTACAAGGAACGGTGTCACTGAATCGAAAAAGTCAATACCTATACTCATCATTATGAACTTGTATTATGAAACTGAATCTTCAATCGCAAAATATATACAAAAGACCCAATAAAACCGCATCCAAATCGGTTATCTCGTTTCAGATACAGTGCCACAGCCACACACATAGTTAGTAATAAAATTTATAACACCCCTCTTTTTGCGCCGACGAAATAAAACAAAACAGCTGATTTTTTACTCCCGAGGGTTAAAAATCTGCTTTTTTGTTTTTTTTATTCGTTGATAGGCTCGTAATTACGAGGAACTAACTGAACGAGGAAATGTTCACCGTCAGGCAAAATGGCCGTCATTTGACCGCATACGATTCATACTTTACTTTACTAAAATAACAGTAATTTATTGAATCAGGCGTTACTTTGCAGAAGTTCATCGTCAAATAACTGTTAAGAAATACTTTGTTTATTGTATTAATTAAAAAACGAAAAATTCAAAAAGACATTGAAAAATTATTCCAAAAAGATTAAATTACATTTTTGTTATTATTATACAAAACAAATTGTAAAAATCAAAAAGTTTTGATTTTACCTGACGCGATTTGAATTCGGAAATACACCTGAAAACCGTTAAATAAACGGGTAATGGTAATAACTCATAAACATTGTCGATTCCTGTAGGATAGTAGCGGAGACTGCGATTACCTGGTCTTGTATAAATAATCTAGTTCATTAACAGTTGTGAAAGGTAATAAACAAACAGACAATACAAACACATTAGTGATACTTGTCCGATTATACAGGGTTACAAGGAAAGAGTATGCCAAGCCGAAAAAGGCTCATAAAGTACCTACTCATAATGAACAACATTTACTATAGAAGCAACCCTGAAATCAGGAATCAGCTGTTTCATAGAAAAATGTCGATGCTACTCGACAAAATGTATGGAACAGCTGATATTTTTTTCGCGATTTTAGGATTGGTCTCATAGTAAAAGTTGTTCATAATAATGAGTACTATGAACCTCTTTTGGCTATACCCTTTCTTTATAACCCTGTAATTATGTAATTCGAGCCAGGCTATCGACGAGAATGACGTTCCAAAGGGACTGCCTGCCTTTTATGAAAATTAACTTTCAAATTGGTAGTTTTATTAGTCGTAGGTAACTAGAGTACCCATAAACAACAGTACCTTTTGTTTAAGTGCTGGAAGTATCATATGAACTACGATAGCACTCAGCCGTAATGCCCCTTGCGGTCACCATCAGAAGACTGACCGGCTACACATATTCTTATTTCAAACTAGCCGTTCCCAGCCACGCTTCGCTGTGGATAAAAAATAAATAAAAAAATTGATAAAAACAATCCTTGACGCGTATTATTATCATGCTAAAATTTCAGCTCGATCGGTGCAGAACTTTTTGTGTTTTTGAAGCGTACACAATCCAACATAACATTTTTAAATATATAGATTAACAATTAAACAACCAAACATGCTAATAAAATAATTGATTCGAAATTGAAAATATATTGCAATAGAATAAAAAGTTAATGAACCAATTATTTTCCATGATGAAAAGCATAGAAATTCAGAGAAAAGAATCACAAAGAATGTATTTCTATTAAGCTGTTTGATGTGATTAGATACTTCATAGAATCAATTGGCAAACGAATAGAGCAAGAGTACCGCACTCTATAAGGCAGTATACGCACTGAAGCCTGACCTACCGACATACTTCTGTGTGTATCGAGTCTTACGTCTGGTCGGGGCGCCGTCCCTCGCCACCCGGCGGCCGTCGGCGGATTTTGATCTCAGTTGTTTCCTTATCTATACTAATATTATAAAGAGGAAAGATTTGTATTTTTGGATGTTTGTGTGGAATAAACTCAAAAACTACTGGACCGATTTCAAAAATTCTTTCACCATTCGAATGTTACATTATCCCAAAGTAACATAGGCTATATTTTTTTATTTCTTTTATTTTTTTTATCCACAGCAAACCGTGGCAGGGAACAGCTAGTCCATACTAATATTATAAAGAGGAAAGATTTGTATTTTTGTATTTTTGGATGTTTGTGTAGAATAAACTCAAAAACTAATGGACCGATTTCAATAATTCTTTCATCATTCGAATGCTACATTATCCCAAAGTGACATAGGCTATATTTATTACCTGAAAAAATTAGGGATCCTTACTAAAACTTCAATAGTGTCCACCCGTGCGAAGCCGGGACGAGCCGCTAGTTTTCCATAAGTATAAAAAAGTACGATTACCTGTGTCGGCGGCATTACATTGCCGAAACTGTTTCTTTTTGAAATACTCGCTATGATCCTTGCCGAAACTGTTTCTTTTTGAAATACTCACTATGATCCTTGCCGAAACTGTTTCTTTTTGAAATACTCGCTATGATCCTTGCCGAAACTGTTTCTTTTTGAAATACTCACTATGATCCTTGCCGAAACTGTTTCTTTTTGAAATACTCACTATGATCCTTGCCGAAACTGTTTCTTTTCTAAATACTAAAATACTATGATCCTTACTTATTATTCGTTGCTTATACAATGGCCGCTTAAAGTTTTCTGTCTGGTTTTCGCACGTGACATTTCTCTTCAGAGAGAAGTTGTCAGAGAATTTGAAGCAGTAACTAATTTTAAACAGGCGTAAATAAGGCCTTAGCATAATTTTGTAAGTCCACAACGCTGTATCCGACAACGCATGCTCGCAACCCTGTCTCCGAATCATCAAAGAGTGTCCTTCTGAGCTAGTAAGCAAACTTGTCCTAGTCACAAGGCACTTACTGGCTTTTTTGGCAATGCTCCAGTGTTTCCAACTCCTCCACTCAACAGGAGTTGCCGCGCTACAATGGTTTTACAAAGCTTGGATCATAACGTAGATCGTGGAGCCCGGACGAGACCGGTAAAGCCACTTGTTGCTTTTAAGTTTATTTTCCTTTTGTTTGGAATTTGTGAACAATAAATAGTAAATTCGGTAGAGGGATCAGTGGCGCGCGACTTAATTCCCCTAATGAAACCCAAATTGAGAACATTACGGTCTAAAGAGTGTTACAAGTCGCTTGCTTAACTCGCGCTGTTACCTCTATCCAATGACTCTTATTCAATAGATATAGATATAAGATGTGAACAAAATATGCGTCATTTGGATTAATTCCAAGCTAGAATCAACAGGATTTTTACAAGCGATTATTTAACTTACAATGTATGTTGTTATTCGGGTCAAATCTTGTAACTGATATTTTATTCACTTCCCGATTTCCGATTGAGCTGAAATTTGGGATATCTATGTAAATACGAAGACAAAATAATAATGGCTTGTTAAAAAAAAAAATGTTATTTTTATTATGTTTCATATTGTATATTAGGTATTTGCTTTGATTGAAAAGAGTCAAACAAATCAAATGGAATTATTAAAAAAGTTACACACATACGTATACCAAATTTAGGCTCAATCGGACATCGGAAAGTGTTTCAAAATTGAGTTCCAAGATTCCACCCGAACAAACATAGATACATACATTGTAAGATAAGAAAATATTTAAAAAAGTCTTTGGTCATAGATACATTAGGTATACCATACAGCGCGTTCCATTCCTGCACTGGGAAAGATAATGAGAAAATAACTTAGTACTGCAAATGTAGGAAATACGAATATCTGAATTACTATTCCAAAAGCATATTACAGGAACATGAAACAGGCTTCAGAAATGTTGTTATTTCAGTTTCCCCGAAACTATCTAGATCATTCCCTCTCATTCGCATAGGTGCTGTCTCTTTCTCTCTTAGGCATTGCTAGCAAGAGGCTGTGACGGAGGAGGCGGGTCCAACCTACGCACGCGTATACTGCAGTTTGCGTGCATTTTACCACCACGCAGTATGGACACTGAAAACCTTGAAATACAGTATGGACATTGCCTATCGATTTTGTAGTTTGCGTGTACGTTATACGTCATCCGAAATTCCTCCTCTACGTTTCAATCTGATCTGTTGCTCGTTTGTATTTTGTTTTATGATAGGCTTGCGTTTGACCGCCATCTCGCCTGATATAAGCAATGGTGTGGTCTACGATGGAGCACGCTTTCCTATAAGAAACCGATTCACTCGCGACTTGGAAACACCCAGATTAGTGCATTAGCTACTTATTCTATTAATATGTACTAGCTTACTTTGACTCTATCCTTTGCAGTGTAGTACCTACTGTTTGTTGATCTAATTTGTATTTATTTTAACTAATAATGATTCCGTGGAACTTGAAAGAAATTAATTTGGATTTGCCATTGTAAAAAATTTATAAAAAATATTGAAATGATCATAATAACATAATTCATAAACATTTGTAAAACGGCAGAGGTCACACAATCGAACTTATCGACATACAAAGAAAAAGTTTAGAGATCTATCTTGAATCCCGCGCTGAAACTGGCCAAACCCCCCCCCCCCCTTCAGTAATGTGAAAAGATATTGTTTGTTTTATTCCAAGAAGACTTTACATTAAGTGGATGGAACGCAGTTTGTGCTTGAGCGCGCAATAAGAAAACTTATTGCGCCCGGTATTAATCTCACTGGAATTACTACCCCCCCCCCCCCCGCCTTTGTATAGAACTTTTCAATTATCTTGCAATGTAGGCTTGTTCGGGTGGAATATTGCAACTCAATTCTGAACTCGTTACCGTTATCTGATTGAGCTGAAATTTAGTATACGCGTGTAGCTCCGATGAAATAGTAAAAGCTTGTTTTTACAAATAGTTATAAAATAAGTGGCAAACGCCCACGCCGGAAAAAGGAGACAAAAAATCAGCTGCTTGATAAAAAAAAATGTCAAAATCACTCGACAAAATGTACGGAACAGCTGATTTTTCTACGCGCTATCCGGTTTGGTACCATAGTAAAAGTTGTTCATAAAATTGAGTACTATGAGCACTTTTCGATTAGCATACCCTTTCCTTTTAACCCTGTATACCTATCCACCCTTCTCAAAATCGCCCAAGGTAATATTTCGGTGCATAAACCGAAGGTCAGGCCATCTACGTAGAGGTGTGTGGGCGAAATAATCGATGAAATCGGTCAGTGCGAGACTTCGACGCATCTATACCTACCTTAATATAATTGTTGGCGATTGCACTGTATTTAAACTTGCTCTCCTTGCCAAGTTGCAGTTCTAATCGAAACGCTATAGAAAACTATGACAATGTACTCGTACCTATGGGAATGATCTATGATAAGAATAGATTTTTTTTCTCATTTCTATAAATAAATTATAGAAATGTAATTCCCATAAATTTTCATATTTTTTTATAGCGTTTCGAATACAGAATCGCAACTTGACTAGAGAAGCTGGACGGAGAAATTAATACAAGCAAAAAAAGCATAATCATACAAAAAGCTCACCAGTTCCAGCCGCTCTTGACGGCTTTGTAACATGCTATAAATTACAACTACTTTATTCATTCGCTTTATTTCAACAGATCTGGGAATCTTACAGCTAGAAAACCAAGACAGAAATAAAAAAAAAAACATTTTTATGAATGATTAAAACAAATAGATTAAAACATAATAAATAATCAATCATAAAATCCGCTTGCTAACAAACGTTTGAGCTGCGAGGTTGACGTATTAAATAAGTCAATCACTCAAGTTATATCCCCTAATGTTCATAAATTCATCATTTAGAAGGTACTGGTCGTGCCCCTCGATTAAAGCCTACATTTTGCAGTAATTAAAACGGGAACCTGTCATATCATGTCGTAGCGTCGACCACCCCGACTATTTCGATCGCCTTTGGCGAGTGTTCATTTTAACAAAATGTTCTAAAACCAAGTAAGTTTTCGTAGTAAATGAAAAACCCCCACGTTGAAACGGCCGAACCGATTTCTAAAAGAGCACTCCCGACTAATTCCCCTTAAACAAAAGGAAAACATAATTGAAATCTGTTCATCCGTTCTGGAGTAATTACATGCCCCAGACAGACTCACGCACACAGACACGTCAAACTTACGAGTACAACGAGGCTACATGTTAATTCCGGGTATAATTTAGCTTCATACCAAATTTTATGCATATCCGCCCAGCCGTTTTTCCGCGATTGAGCAAGAAACATCCAAACCGCAACATAGAAACTTTGACGTTATATTAGTAATTAGGGTTAGTCCATCCATAATAAATAAATTCACTACAAATTCTTGCTAATCGAACAGTTCGTATTGCAGTAATTCTCACAGTTACGAGTATCTATTATTATGACATGAGTACGCGACCGTTGGCGACTAATTACGTCGCTGTGATGGCCGCACATGCATGAAAGCTTTATACTCCGCCATCAACCCTCGCGTCTAGAACGTATGCATTGAGGAACGATCCTGCCTGTAGCTATGAGTATATCGAGATTTGTTTGCGTATCATCCGACCCTTCAGCGTTCCAGAGGGATAGACTCGAATTCGCATTTGATGAAGTTTGGGATAATTAAAGCATCATTAGGGTAGGTCAGTGAATAGAAGCGTCCTTAGGTGTAGGTAGTGTAGATTTTGAACTTGAATGTTTCGGACTAGTATGACGTACACCATTATTCCAATGACTTGCGTTTTGATACTCGATTGTTTGGTAAATAGGTACAGAGTTACGTGTTAAGCCGAATAGGTTTTATAGTACTTATCATTCTGAACCATTTTTATTAATGGACCAATCCTGAATTCAAGAAAAGTATCGGCTGTTACATAAATTTTGTCGCGTGTCATTAAATTTATGTAACAACAGATTTTTCTTGATTTTAGGGTTGGCCCCGTAGTACGAGAATTGTTCATAACGAGTACTAGCGCTCGTTTTGGCTTAGCATATTATTTCCGTAGAACTCTATTTAGGTCAAATGAAAGAGGTATTGATTAAATAATGAGTCTATGAAAGGAAGTAGTGTTTGTTTAATACCAAGGTTGTAGAAGTTGTTATGAAATCTAAAATTTATAGAATGGCATCAGGAATTTCATAAAATATTTCTCACGATGTTTTCACGTAGGATGGCCTATTGAAAAAAACTAACTGAAAATAAAAGGACTATACTTTGTATGACAGAACCTTTTTTAAACCGGCCTTGAATACAATTTTAACTATAGGTAAGTACCTACATCTTTTATTGCTTTTTTCAATGGATAAATCAATTTTACCTCGGTTTATACTTTCCCCGATTGTAATCCTAATTCAAACCATTTCAATCCTAAATATATTTTTCTTTAAATAGTCATACATTTTTTATAAATTTCCTGTTTTGTCTATTGTTCAATATTTAGTTTTCCTTTTATTTCCTTGCTGTAAATAAATATCTATCTATTGTCTACTGATAGAGGAAAACAGCCAAAAATAATTATGTGGAGTATCAAATTAAAATTTCCTTAGTAGCTTCGGTTCTTAGACGAGGGCGCCGCCGGTATTTCCATAGAAACACCCCAGTGACCGTCTAACACAACGCCGGTCTGTCGTGTGCTCCATTATCGGAACGTCGATCTCTTTACCATCCTCATAACGACACGGCCAAATTTAATAAAACCTACCAGCAGTTCTGCGAATCGTAGACCTCGCGAGAACTTTTTTGCGACTATCACAGTCTTTTATCTTGACAAGCTCTTGACCGATTTTACTCCTATTCAAAATTCTTGTTTAGAATTGGATTATAAATATCTTTGAAAATTATCAAAATCGTCTGGTAAATGGAGCTGAAAAAATTTTTTCCTCTTTCGAGCGAAAATCTATAAAGTCGTTGAACCTGTACCTAAAATTTCTTCAAGATTCGTTGAAAAATATGCCCGCTACGCGAGTACCAACATACAAACAAACATCCAGACAGATGAAAGAAATTTTGGCCAGTTGTTGCAGAGACGCTTCTCTCTCTCGCTCAAGAATATTTTTACCCGTAGATACGTTGTGTATCCACCATATTGACTAGAAGCCCTTAAAGTAATTAAAAGGAGTCTACCAGTCTTGCACTGCCGAGTGACCAAAAAGTAGTTGCCGTTAATCGTATGTTCTTGAACCAAAAATAAATGTAAGTAAGTAACAAGTGAGAAAAATATTTAATTTCACTCGTAAGGACCGTATTTTCATCGAAATAGATAAAACGCTCATTTGTTTATTGAAGTTCGCAGTCATATTATTTTCCTTTCTTGACAAACTACAGAAAAACATGTTGATATGAATGTAGAGAGATCGCTTTAAAGTGGTACGACCGCCTCACAAGCTCTTTTCTGATGAAATTTACTTAGTTTGTGATTTCGCCTTAATTGAAACAATAAGTATATCCCCAAAATGTTATTGGACACATTGTTAGTAATTGGTTATCTAGAAATTTAAGTTTTATTTTGATTAATTATAAGCCTGAGGCTAGATTGTAATTTACTAAGAAATGTTTTGCTGGCGTTTCTTAAAAAATGTAATAGAAAAATGGATTTATTTTTTGTGATGTATTGTACCTATTGTAACTATCTTGGATTTTACGTGACACCAAACAAGCCACTGATCAAGGGTAATAAAGATCACTGATAGAGATGATTTGATTTGATTTTTAAAATTCTTTATTGACATAATAAATAACATTACACATAAACAACTCAGCGTTGCTTAGCCTGAGTTATGTTAACATACAATTGTTTGTTTTGTAGGCTGAGAGCACCTAGTTAACTTTCGGGAACGGAAGTTTGGTTTTTTAAAAACACTTAATTAATTTTAATATACTTTATTACTAGGTGTCGAGTCTACGAAGATTCTATTCTGACTGACTTAAGTCTAAGTTACATTTATGAGGAGAGCTTTATCTTACAAGTTGACGCAGCATTCCCGCAATGACGGATGCCACTGCATTCCTGTAACCATCGCGTGATTCTGCGTGGGCAGATACCTACCGCGACGCTCGGTGGCTATGGTGTCGATAATATAACGCCTTCCCCCTCAGACCGAAGTTATCGGAAAATGGATTTTATGAGAGTTTATCGGAAAATGTGTTTTCCGAGAACTTCGTGTACAATTTTCTTAAAGTTACATTACGAGTATACATTTTTCTTACCCTAATTAATTACTAGTGTTGCCCTTACAATACACGGGCTTCGTCAATCCACAAGGTTCGTGGAGATAAGGAAAACTTATGCTAATTTAATGTAATAAGACAGGATTTTCATTTATGTTAGGTTGAATACTGTTTTCGGACGTTTTCCGATTTTTAGGACACATTTCTTGGATATACGGTTTTAATTTGAGCCAGGCTATATACACTGAAATCACTGATATGAATACGTAGAGCACAATTGTGGCAATGCCAAGACTTTTCACTTGATTAACACTTTTATCACTTCTCGCACTTCCCCTCAGTAGATAGTTCAGGTGTTGAACGTCATCCAGGTTGACTCCTTTCAGGTTCATCGGCTCCGTTTCTGCTACAGTATTTGTTGGTAGAGTAGGTAATTCTATTACAGGTACGTTATTATATGAAATTCCCAGATTACGAAAGCGATTTCCCTGGATCCGGAACGTATCTATTAGGACATCGCAGGGTTTGAGCATCGTTAAGAGGTACGTGCCTCTTACTTGTTCTTGCATAACATCGTCGCTGCATTTTTGGGTGAGTACTTTCTTGTACTTGGAGAATACAATCCAGCGGTTTTCGGAAATTTTCTGAATTTTTAAATCTTCAACATCAACCGGTTGCATAATACATTTTGGGAGTTCTTGTCGGTACTGCATTAATTGTTCTATACAGATTTCTCCGGAGCTAGAGACAAGTTCGTTCTCTGAACACAGATATTCTTTAGCTGTTATCTCTTTGCATTTTTGGGCGATTGGACGGTACCTTGTTTCATCTTGCAGTAGGTAAGGATACTCAGGAATAATGGCAAAAGTCTCATTAGTGGAATGGTGGAACATGGGGAGAGGGTACAATTTGTAATATATATAACTAATGTTTTCAACTAATGGAACATCAATGATAAATCTAATATTATTATCTTTGAAGTATGTTTTAACACTGAATGTTTCTTCTAAATTAATTAAGTTCTTATCATTTACGGGATACATCAAATGATCAAAAGTACTTATTTCTTTTAGTAATACTAGCATTTCTGTAGAGTCTATTACAGATTTATGTAAAACGGACACTTTGCTAAGTGCCAAAGATGTCTCTACATCGCTCAGTTTAACGGAAATAGTGCGAAAGTTGATTATGAATAAGCTGAATACATTTATAATATGAGATATGAGAAGGTCATCGTTATCTTTCCTAGCTTTAATAAATTGTTCTATCTTGGTTATTCTATCATTTAAAATTTTAGTGTTATCATTTATAATTTTACTGGAATTAATAACGTGGTCCAACATTTCAGATATTATGGTGATTTTATTAGAAATAGCCTGTTCGCGAGTTTTTACGTCTGTTACCATTTCTTCAAAATGGACTGCATCTTCATGGTCAAGATTGCCTGTGATAACCTTAATCAGTGATCCCAATGGATCAATAAGACCGCGTTTAAATCTTTTATTTGGTAATAACTGCTGTAATTTTTCAGTTGCTTCATTCCTAATATATTCTGCCTGAGCTTTGAAGTCTCTGACCTGGCCAATTACTATGGAAATATTTTTGGCGGAAAGTACTTTGTTGCAAAATTTGGAATATTGTTGAGAATTAAATGTCAAATCAGATGTTATTCCTTCTAAATCTATTGTTTTAATAAGTGACCAATTATTAAACTGTAAGAAGGCTCGACCTTGTTTCACTGGGAGAATTCCCGGGTTTTTCCTAATTTTCTGCAGTTGAAGGCCCTGGCCTAGGCGATCTTGGTTTAGAAGGCCCTGGATCGTCGATATCCATACCATCAGGAGGAAGCACCACCTGTGGAGGGCGTTTTACATTTTTAATCGGAACCTTTGTGTCTCTATACTTTACTCTTATGGGTACTATGTTGTTTTTAACCTCTCCTGTCACTATTGCCTTTTGATATTTAGGTTTGTCTTTTGATTGCCGTTTATTTACTGCTTTTGCGTAAAGTGTTTGTCCTACTTCTAACTCTGGTCCTACTTCACCTTTACGTTTTTCTCTTACTTTTTCTTTGTCTTTTTTCATTTTCTCAATTAAATGTTTATATAGCTCGCGTGTTTTCCTTTTATGATCTTTTATTAACTGTTGCTTGTATGATTTATCGAATTCTAAGTCGAAGGCTGAGTTTAGTTCTGTATGCCCAAATACCACTTCAAACGGAGTTAAATCGGTAGCGCTATGAATACTGTTGTTATATGCCATAATTGCATATGTCATTACGTTTGCTGCATCTGTGTACTTTCTTTCATATTTAGCTATGCGGTAGATTTCGATAATGGTGGAATGAAAGCGTTCAACCATACCTACAGAATTGGGGTTATTTGGTGTACTTATGTGTAGCTTTATTTTATGTAGGTCTGTCAATTCCCTAATCAAGTCATTATTAAATTCAGAACCTGGGTCACAACTAATTTTTCGTGGAACGCCGTAAAAGCTGAAATATTTAACTAACGCTCTTACTACTTCCGGTGTAGATCGGCTTGGTACTTCAAGTGCTTGTCCTAATTTACTGAATGCGTCTATTATAGTAAGGTAATGTTTTGACTCGATAGAGAATATGTCAATAAATATCTCTTGAAATGGTGCATCTTGGGTTTCTGTAAGTTGTAAGATTGGTTTAATGGGCTTTCTATCATATTTAGTGATTTTACATTTGTCACAAGAGTTAATTACGGCTGATACTATGTTGTGCATATCTGGCCAGTAATAATTACGTTTGATTCGTTTTATGGTTTCTGTAATACCACGGTGACACGTTTTGCCTTCATGTAATTTTTGTATAATTAGTTTTTGTTCTTCCTCGTTTTCGACGTTAACTACGCGCTCAGTGCATTCGTAAAAATTAATGGTACCCTTTTTGAACAATGAAATTACTACATTACTGAATTCTCGTCTGTGTTGCATGGTTTCGAAGTAAATGAAATATTTAATTCTTGGTCTTATGTACTTTTTAAGAAATTGGTATATCAGGTCTTGATTGTTAAAAGGTAAGAAAACCTCTAAAATTATTTGATGTTTTGTGGATAAGTCTGTTACTTGCATGTCATTGCCAAATTTGTGGAATAATAATATTTGATTTGGCTTTGTGTCTACGGCTTCATTTAAAATGGGTATGCCTAAGGACTCTAAGTCTTTACCGGAGTGTACTGTTTCTGTCGCACTAGAACTCGTGTCTGAACGTACTAACCATTTAGGTTCCTTATTTAAGGTGGCGTTTACAGAGTCGTTATCTGAAATTGTTATAGGGCTAGCTGATGCAGTTCTGTCAGAGTCAGGTATAGATATCGTGTCAGAGTCTTTACGTCTTTTAGTAATGTGCCTGTCGTCTATGTTGACTATCATTGACATTTCGTCATCGGATTCACCTGTATCTAGCGCGTTTAGTTTCAGACGGGAAAGAGCATCGGCATTTGCATTGAGGTGACCGTTTTTATGTTTGATGTTAAAATCGTATTCTTGTAGACGTAATCGCCAACGCGTTAATTTACTTCCGGGTTCTTTTAATTGATATAACCAAAGCAGTGGTTTATGGTCAGTTACAATATCAAACTTACGGCCATAAAGGTAGGGCCTAAAGTGTTTAGTGGCCCAAATTATGGCTAGTAATTCTCTTTCAATGGCGCTATACCTCTTTTCTGTCTCGGTTAATGTTCGACTGGCGTATGCTACTGGCCTGTCGGAACCTATAGTTCCTTGAGACAATACTGCGCCTATTGCTACTTCTGACGCATCGGTGGTCAAAATGAAAGACTTGGTCATATCCGGATATTGTAGTATGGGTGCATTAACCAATAGTTCTTTACATTTCTGGAAGGCTTCAATATATTTTTCGGTCATTTCTACGTTTTTACCTTTCTTTAAACATGCAGTTAACGGTTGTGTGATTTTGGAAAAGTCTTTAATAAATCTACGGTAATATCCTATAAAACCTAGAAATCGTTTTATATCGGTCTGAGTTTCAGGGACAGGATATTCTAAAACTACTTGTATCTTATCGTTGTTTGGTCGGAGTCCGTCTTTAGTCAGTGTATGTCCTAAGTACTGCACCTCTTTACGTAGAAATTCCGATTTGTCTAGTTGGATCTTGAGGTTAGTGAGTCTTAGCCTATCAAAGACTGCGCGTAGCTTTTCTAGGTGTTGTTGCAGTCCGTGTGAGTATATAAGTATATCATCTAAATATACCAGACAGTGTATACCCTGTAAGCCTCTTAAGACATTATCCATGGTACGTTGGAAGGTCGCCGGAGCGGTTTTTAGACCAAATGGCATCCGAAGAAACTCATAATGACCATTTTGGGTGGAAAAAGCAGTTTTTTGCCTATCGTTCTCTGATATTTCAATTTGGTGGTACCCAGATGCGAGGTCTAGCGTAGTGAAATAGTTACTTTTACCTAATTTATCGAAAAGGTCACAAATATTTGGAAGTGGATATCTGTCGTCAGTCGTGATCTCGTTAAGTCTCCTATAGTCTATAACCATTCTATACTTTCGCTGGCCGGAAGCATCAAGCTTTTTGGGAACCAAATGAACAGGGGCACTCCAAGGAGAGTGTGACTCTTGTACCACATTGTCCTTGAGTAGTTTCTCTACTTGATTTTTAATCTCTTCGGCCTGTGCTGGAGCTTGCCTATATGGTTTGATATAAACCGGATCGTCATTTGTCGTCCTAATGTGATGTTTGACCTGGTTCGTGAAGGTCAGTGGTAAGTCTTCGCAGTAAAATATGTCCTTATACTCATCACATAAGTCATGTATTGCTTTTCTCTCTTCCGTATTTAAATGGTCAAATCTTAATTTTGTCAAGTTATTTTGAAGTAATTGGTCAACGTCAACGTTAGTCATATCAGTTGTGTAGTTTATGTCGCATATATCTTTTTGGTTATTAAATTTTAAAACTTCAAAAGGTTTTGTAATTGTCATTTCGATTTCATTTTCAGTTGCGTTTTGTATAATTGTAGTAGCAAAATAATTTTCACATTTAACGATTGCAGCTGGCATTCGTAGGTTGTCGGTAAATTGTTTAAAGTTTAAAATTGCGTCACCTTCTTTGAGATTCACGGGTAGTTTCACACGGTGTTCGCTGCGTGGTTTGAGTGTTATGGAGTATTTTTGGTCATGAATAATCGGGACACTTGCTCGATTTGTTTTTAGGGCTTTTTCTCCTAAATCGAGACTTGCTTTAAGTTTCGTCATCAAATCGCATCCTATCACACCGTCATATTTTTTGTCAACGTCATAAACGAAGAATTTTTGAAAACCATCTTGATTAAATATAGTGAATAATGGAATGTGGATTACTTCATAATGGGTGCTAGATGCATGCGTGCTCGTTACAGTAAATGGTTCATAATATTTTAATTTGGAGTAGTACTGGTCTGCCTTAGTTGGGCTAATGAATGATCTGGTGCTTCCAGAGTCTAACATAAATTTTCCGTCAATATCGGGCACGTAGATGTATGGTAATTTTAAAGTCGCGTCATAATTTATTTCGATTACCTCGGGGTTATAGGGGACACCGTTAAACAAAAATTTCCAACTTCGCCGTTATTGTCTGTATTTTGTCTTACCTCTTTGTCTGTATCATAAGCATTTGTATCGGGGTCCTGACCTTGAGAAATCATTTCATTGTAGTCATTCGGTTGTTGCTCGTCGTACGCTTGGTACTCAGCGTCGTCGTAGTACTCGTCCATATAATTATGTACATACTCACATTCGTCCGTTGTATAAAGCTCGTTTATAGGTAAGGCTGGGGCAGTCCTCATTGTCACGTCACTATTAAATTGTTGAGGCGGTCGGTAACCTTGAGGTTGCGGGGGTCTATATCCGAAATTACCTGCCTGAGGTCTGAAGCCAAACTGCGGAGGCCTATAGCCGAATTGTCCTGCTTGAGGTCTAAAACCATTGTTATTTACCTGCATTGGTGGTCGAGGCGCAAATGGTGTTGCTTGAGCCCGAGGGACAAACTGCTGAGCTTGTGGTCCGCTAAAATTTGGGCGATAACCGAATTGGGCTGGAGGTCGGTAGCCAAAGCTATTATTCGGGGGTCGCATAGATGGCTGATTTACAAATTGTGGTTTTGGTATAAACTGATTTCCGGGTACACCGAATTTAAATTGTGTTTGAGGCATGTGAATCAGTGGTTTGTGCGGTGTAGCATTTTGGTTTTGTAACATTTTTGACCTTGCGTTATACTGGTCCTGGAAGTTCACTTCTTCCATAACATGTTTAAGAGCCTCCTCTAAAGTCCGCGGCTGTTTCATCCTAACTAACCTTACCATATGCTCGGGCAGATTATATAGGAAGACATTCAAGGATGTGTTATCATGAATGATACGTTTGGCCGTTTTGACCTCTATTGAATTTAGGTTGCTCTGGTTAACCTTTGACCAGAGGATTGCGCGTACATCTTGAATTCTGCCACAAAATTCAAGAAAAGATTCACTATTTTTAATTTTCAAGGTTTCCAATTCGATTGCAACGCATTCCTCGCTTCGCGGGTCACCGAAATGTTGGATCAACGTTTCCTTCAGGTTATCATAGGTTTCAAATTCGCCTCTCTCGCTAATTAAAGCTGCCGCTTTGCCCGTAAGCTTACTTGTAATACATTGCATAAGTAGTTCGTTTCTCGGGGCCGTCCCTTGGTATAATGGGATTACATACTCGCATTTTCTCAAAAATAGGTTAAGGATTTTAGTATCCCCGTTAAACTCTGGTATTAACTTTAACATATCTCGAAGCCCAGGGGACCCTGCCATAGTTAAAGCATTTGCTTCTGTCATTTTTATAATTTACAGTAAATTTTATACCGCTTTAAATTATGAAATATTTTACCTTATTTAATAATTAATGCCAGATTTTATGGCTCAAAAACACACACTTGATTTACAGTAAATTTTATACTGCATTAAATTACAAAATATTCTTATCTAATTTAATATTTGACGCCAGATTTTATGGCTCAAAAACACAAACTTAATTTACAGTAAATTTTATACTGTCTTAAATTACCTAATTTAAAATAAATGCTAGATTTTATAGCTTAAAAACACAAACTTCGAGGATTTAGGGCAAGGAGGGATGTACAAGGATTTTACTTGAGGTACTCACGTCCCAATCGCCATATCCTGCTCCCAGCTCACTTATTTCTTTGGTTCGTAAAATAACCGGACGTGCACTCCACTGATTTTAAGCAGAGCCGCACTCTGCTACCTAGTCACGAAAACCGCTCGAATTTACAGGCGCACTCGCGACAACGGTAACAGCCGATTATCCTACCGGCTGCGCCAGTTAACTTTCGGGAACGGAAGTTTGGTTTTTTAAAAACACTTAATTAATTTTAATATACTTTATTACTAGGTGTCGAGTCTACGAAGATTCTATTCTGACTGACTTAAGTCTAAGTTACATTTATGAGGAGAGCTTTATCTTACAAGTTGACGCAGCATTCCCGCAATGACGGATGCCACTGCATTCCTGTAACCATCGCGTGATTCTGCGTGGGCAGATACCTACCGCGACGCTCGGTGGCTATGGTGTCGATAATATAACGACCTTTTAAAACTTAAAGCTAATAACATATATTAGGTGTTATTAAAAAACATTAAAAACATAATTTGAGGGTAGTTTAACAAAACAAGTTGATACATTACACGCTACTGGGCTACTTCGCGTGTTTAAATCTATTGGTTACACAGTGTGATGATATAATTAATATTACTACATACATTGAAAATAAAAATAATAAAATAAAAATAATCTAAAATGATAGAGAACGATCGCCATTAAATGTCACCTGTCCTTCAAATCAAAGAGGCTTTTTTGCTAGTTGTATTAAATCCCTACAAAGGGGTAAACCGTGCATTCGTGGAACAACATGACACAGAATGACCTTTATCGTGCTTATCGATCGATGTTCGTAACCGAAGCATAGTAGCATAGCAAATCCATAATTTATTATTCAGCTTGAAATAGATTTCGCGAACATTGCAAAACACAAGACACGTTTTAAGAAAAGAAAAATAGTTAAATAGAATATTTAAGTTTAATCGTATTGTTATTTTGTTAGTGTTATTGAATTTTGATTTTTGAAATTTTCATACTAGCTGCGCCCCGCGGTTTCACCCGCGTTTTTTGGGATTAAAGTCTAAGTATATGTTAATCTAGACCATGACAACCTTCATTCCAAATTTCATGTAAATCCGTTAAGCCGTTTTTGCGTGAAAGAGCGTCAAACATTCTTACAAACTTTTGCGTTTGTAATATTAGTAGGATGATATGTATGTTATTATTGATAATCCACCAACCCATACTTGGCTAGCGTGGTGGAATACGGCCTATTCATCCTTCGAGGGATTTCTGTGTCCCAGCGGTGGGATATTTAAACATTTAGTGGTAGTCGTAGCGTGAATAAATCAGGGTTGTTTAAGGCACCTGACTTTAACGCCTGACCTAAGGTTTAAGAATTCTTTATTAATCTCATAATAATACAGTGGTTAACTTATTGAGATTACATATTTTGTGATATACACAGACCTGACGTTGTTTAAGCCCTTTTAACACCTTTATACCATCATTTCATAGCAAAATAAAATAAATGAATCAAAACCTTTGTGATACATTTTCCTTGCTTCGTTCAAATCAAACAATTAGTGTCAATTAGTCGCCGATGACGCTTTGAACTGAGCGGCGTCAACGCGCCGTGTCGCCACGTTTTCCTGCCCTTAGGGGGCTGAAAAGCTCTGACATCAAAGCTCACTCGCCTTTTACGCGTGCGAACTTTTTTTAGGATACCTGTGTTGCCATGACGTCGCAGGATTTAATTTGAAATTGGGAAAAGTCTTTTTGTTGGTTTCCTCGTTTTTTTTTGCCTTTATAGATACGATTATTACGTGGTATTTATTACAGTGATTATTACTTTTGTACCTTCAACCTTCCACTTTTAAGTAAATAATTTATTTTATATCAAGCTATTTTTCTGTAATATCTTAGTAATATTATAAACGCGAAAGTTTGTAAGAGTGTTTGTTGCTCTTTCACGCAAAAACAGCTGAACAGATTTACATGAAATTTGGAATGAAGGTTGTTCATGGTCTGGATTAACACATATGCTACCTTTTATCCCGGAAAACGCAGATGAAACCGTGGGGCGCAGCTAGTGTTATACTAGCTAATATAAGGATATTAAGTTTTAGTAGGTAGGTACACGTGGAACCTTTTTTATATGGAATCGACATTTTAACGCGTCGACTCAGAATCGAGGAAAATAGGCTTTTAGATCGATTTTGTTTGTCCAATACTTGTATCGACTGGAAAAATAAGAGTTATCTTTCTTTTATCTTTTTTATGGGGATCTTTTTTATTCTCCATAAAAACTTTGTGCCGTTTCGACAATTTTTTTAACATAATTTACCCACCTCAGATTACATCTATAACTTAATAAATTCGAAAATCTGCTTATTTAATAGCCTTTAAGGCGGAACAGAGTTCGCCGGGTCAGCTAGTACTAAATATTCATGATTTTCTAACTACATTTCATCCATTAACATCCGTATTTAATTGTTCATTTTTCATTTTATATCACTTATCAGACAGCAGACTATCTATAACAAACATTATAGTTTCATATTCTCTTTTTTTTTTGTTTTAATTTCTTCCTTCACTGTTTCTGGCAGATTTTCCTCAAACGTAATGAGGCAGTAAGTAGCCAAAAACATATTAAAAAAACGCATCCATGGTACGTACCATCACACAGACATGACAATATATGTTTTCTATGCCTTTTGCAAACTTTATACTTATTTCAATAATTACGGATTATATTTTCTAATGCATTTTTTTACAAAATAATTAAAATTAAGAAATGACGTTACTACAGTTTTATATTAACGCATTCTGTGATTTTTATTAACCGACTTCAAAAAAGGAGGAGGTTCTCAATTCGACTGTATTTTTTTTTTTGTTACTTACCTCATAACTTTTGACTGGGTGAATCAATTTTGATGATTCTTTTTTTATTAGAAAGATGACGTTTCCCATGTGGTCCCATTCCAATTTAGTCCAGTTCTGATAATGGTATGATGATGAATAACTCAATAGTCGGTCTCTTGAAGTCGGTTTTTGTTTTTTTTTGTAAAAATAATTATTGGTGGAGTTGTCGATAACATGCTATTGGATTTGCTTTGAAATTTTTATAGTCAACACAAATTAAGAGGCCCATTTTGACACTTGAGAAAGACCCTAGAATGTAACTTGGAACGCTTTTCGCGCTTACTTTATAGTAAGTAGCATGCAATGTCTTATTATAACGAAACTGTCAGAAACAGTTCCGTTCTCAGTCTTCTTTTTTCAAATATTAGTGTTGTAACCAATTAGGTAATTACTGAATTTCACCAGCTTCATTCGATTTTAATAGTAATTAAATATTGATCAGCTGGATCAACCGGGGGAGGTTTTGTTAATGATGCCTGTGGTACTGATTCGAGTCTAAAAGTACAAAAAAATATCACGAAGAAATGGACGCAAATAAATTCACAGAGTGGTTTATTAACTTTCGCTTTTTCTTAATTTTTTTTTGATTAAGTAAATGTTATTGTAACTAAAAATATTAAATTAAAGACAAATTGACCTTTCGTACCACTGTTATAGTTTAAGTTAAAATTTCTAATCAAAATCCAATGAACTCACAATACATAATCAAATCGATCAAATACTCATACAAACTTGAATTGATTTATCGTGAGTATCGAAAACCGAGTCGTATGGTAACATCACTAGTTACGTCGCAGTGACAAATGTCAAAACGGGCCTCTTATTTTGTGTTGACTATTATAGAGTGGGTATACAATTTACTGATAATGCGTTATATGTGGTCCTGTGAAGGTAAACTCATGGGATGCTTCAATAAACATCCCGTCGAAGAATATAATAGAAATAAAGCAATATGTGGATGCAATGGAAGATTTACAAGTATGAGGTGCATTCAAGAAAAAATATCGGGTTGGTAAGATTTTTTTTATAAATAAATCAGCTGTGCTCTGCGGTTAAAACAATGATAATGATGATGATAAAAAGTAGTCCATGTCCTTTTCTGTACCCCTGATAATGTAAGCAAAATTTCGTTATGAGTGCGTAACAAACAAACTCACTTTTGCATTTATAATGGTTATAAGTAAGGATGTAAGCCTGCACCGTCCTACTGCGGAGCAAAGGTCACCCTTCCCTCCTAATACACTTTGTATTGGAGATTCTTTCAATCATAAAAATGTGTGTATTGAAGCTCCGCAAAACCAACAAGCTGATAGTCTTTAATCGACTAAAGATATTTTCATCCCACCATCTCGGAAAGAGTATTTTTAATCTTCAATACCTGAGTGGAAAAGCCGTTTTTATTCTCTAGAGGATAAAGTAAATTGAATTTAGAACATCGTGTGCACTAAGTTTGTGAATTAAAAAAAACATTAAACCTATTTACTGCTACCTCTATGGTGCCGAATATATCATACAACTTTTAATTTTAACTTTTTAATTTGTTAAAAACTCAGACTCGGAACCTTCTTGGTGTTCTTTTTTCAATTTGCTTTGTACGCGGTTCTTTACGCGGCATTTTTTCACGTCATTGTTAAACCTTATATTAAAAACAAGAAACTTGAAAACAAGTGAAAAAACTAAAATGAGTGATTCTAGCGACGAGGAAGTTTGTTTGACGCCAACAGAATTGACTGAAACTGTTAATAATGCGCAAATGAGCTTTTCCACTCAGATATTGAAGATTAAAAATACTCTTTCCTCGCTGAGGTGGAATGAAAAGTTACGTGTTGCACTCGAGTGCAAAGATTTTCCACCTCGTGCTCTTTTGATTCCCTCGCTAACGCTCAGGATTCTAATCGCTTGCTCGGTCATCAAAATTGAACACGCGGTTAATAAGCAACTTTGCACTCTTGTATAACAAATAACTATCTTCAATCATAGCTAACAACGTAACAACTCTCTCGATAAAGTTATTTTTCAAAAAACAAAATCAAACTTCGGATAGTAAGTTTAGAAGCTACGAAGCTACGCAGGTAATCAAGTTTCAGCTCAATCGTACATCATGGAGTAGTCCAAAATTCAGTTGCAAGATTTTACCCAAAACCAAAACAATAACAAATAGAGCAAGCTAAATTAAAGCTTGTAATTTGAATATTCCTCTGACTGTGTCGGGGAGTTAAAAAACATTAGTAGGTTTTACTAGCTGCGCCCCGCGTTTTCCTTGATAAAAAGTAGCCGATATGTAATCCAAGCCATGAACAACCTTCGTTCCAAATTTCTAATCCGTTCAGCCGTTTTTGCGTGAACGAGTAACATACATCCATACATTCTTACAAGCTTCCTACCAATATTTAGTAAGATAGTATGACAGGATTCGCATTAAAGAGATACCTATTTATTACGTTTATTTATGTCATAATCAATATTTATAATCGCCAACTCATAAGCAGAAGCCTCTTTTCTCGTTCGCCAGTTTTCCCTGTCCTTTTTTTTTTTTTTTTTTTTGTTTACCCAGTGGAAATCCTTTACGGATACCTTCGGCCCGGGGGGACCTCGGGTTATGTGGGAGTCTACGCCCTGCGGCTGCATACCCACTTAAACCACTGGGGTGTTCGGCTTTTCCGTCCTTTTTTTTTTTAAAATCCTTTATGGTTACCACGCCCGCCCCGGGGGAGGCAGGGTGGTTATGTGGGAGTCTCCGCCCTAGTGGCGGCATACCCACTAAAACCACCGGGGAATTCATCGTCCGCCTGGTAGGGCAAGTATTATTGCCCCCTGCACCCATGGCGGGGTGATCCTGGGGAACAGGGTGTGGGGTCGTGCAGGCCGGGAGAGTCCCCCGACTCTACCGGCAACCCCACTGCCGAGGAGCAAGGAGACGGGCGAACCGCCCTCTCGCTCCCCAGCCCCGCTCGCTCGCACGTGGTGGGCAGTGTGGTTAGCACCACCCACCCCGCCTTAAGCCCACGTTCCTTTCACACCCGGCCGCAAACCTCACGCGGCGAGGTGCAAAAGGAACCCTCCTCTTTCCCTTGCACTCCCGACCGCGACCCACACGCGGCGAGGAGCACAAGGAAAACCCTCCTGGTGGCACCGCTGTCACCGCCCGAGCGTGGAGCGCCGTTTCCTCCAGCGTCCACCACACTCGTCACTGGTGGCAGCAATGCCACCGTCAAAGTGTGGAGCACCGCATCCCCCGGCGTCCACCACACTCAGACCCTCCTCCTTTCCTTGCACTCCCGACTGCGACCCACACGCGGCGAGGAGCACAAGGAAAACCCCCTTGGTGGTCCGAGCCATCGCTCAGACCCCGGCTCATCCGCTGTGCCCTCTGCTAATCAGCCCTCTGCTGCCAGAGGGACACGCGGAAGGCCCCACCTCGGGTTCCTCTTCGTTTCACCGGGCTCAGTGCCACGGCTACTTATCCCCCCGCCACGGAAAGGCGGGAACCCATTCGGGGGGGGGGGGGGGGGGGGTTCCCTGTCCTGTGCCAACCTTGTTCAGGTTCAACATTAAACAGCTGGTCTCCATTGTTAACAGTTTACATCATCGATCTGCCGGGCTGGGCGGCCGTCGCGCGTCGTCTAGAGACAAACTGTGACGCCGGCGAAGGGGAAACGCACAATGCACCCTTCGACTGCCCAAGCCCACACGAACAGTTTCGAAACTGCAAAATCACAATTTTTCATTGTATCTACCAATTTTATTGTACGAATATCCTACTTTTTATACACGCGAAAGTTTGTTCCTCTTTCACACAAAAACGGCTGAACGGATTTGCATGAAATTTGGAAAGAAGGTTGTTCATGGTCTGGATTAACACATAGGCTACTTTTATCCCGGAAAACGCAGGTGAAACCGCGGGGCGCAGCTAGTTTAATATACTTTTAGGAAACCAAAAACTTTAAAAAAATTAGTAAAAATGCAATTATTTAAATTGAATAAAATTGATATTACGCTTTTAACTTATTAATTTAGGTCAAGTTTTGACTTTAAATTGCTCTCCTATAAAATGCCGTTTGCTCTTTCGATAGTGTTGTAGGGGCAGTCGTTTTGAGGGTTCTGGCGACGATGCCGGACGTACTCGTATCACCCCCGTATCGAATAAGACGGCAAGAATAACCGTGTTCCAGAGACCCAGATAGATATGTAGGTAGATAGATAGAGGCGGTCTGTGCTCGTAGATTTTAACAGCATATTCTCGGGTAAAGTTTTCGTATCTTTTCAGTTGGTTTAGCTACTTATAAATTAAACAACGAGGTTGTTTTTGACGTTCGGACAGGAAAAGGTATCACACGAAAGGGAACGGGTTAGCAATAGTTTTGTACAAACGTAGCTACGTAATATGTTATAGTACGTTGGCACGATTTATGTTAGCTCCTCACCTCACAATGTTGCAAAATTGTATGAATCGTTTTTACTCGTATTTTAGATATTAGACATATTAAATTTTAGATATTTTGTTGCGGCTATCATAATCAGATAGCGTTCAAGGCGATTCCGAAGATAATGAGTAACATGTGCGAGACTGACTCACCTATGTTGTTTGGTAAATAAGCATTACGATATTATAAACTACTAGCTGCGCCCCGCGGTTTTACTCGCGTTTTTCGATATAAAAAGTAGCCTATGTGTTAATCTAGACCATGAAAAACCTTCATTCCAAATTTCCTGTAAATTCGTTCAGCAGTTTTTGCGTGAAAGAGTAACACATGCATCCATACTTTCTTACAAGCTTTCGCGCTTATAATATTCAGTAGGATAGTAGGATTTGTGCCTCTCAGCTACTTCAGCGTTGACTTTCCAAGAACCGTATTTGTTCTGGACTACAAAGTTTCATCTATACTACAAGTTTTAATTAAACTTGCAACGTATGGAACTACGTTTGTTCGGGTGGAATCTTGTAACTCAATTTTGAACCACTTCCCGATTTCCGATTGAGCTGATATTTAATATACGTGTGGAACTAAGATGACAATACAATATAAACTTGTTTTTAAAATTAACTTTTTACTCTCCAGTTCGGCAAATATCTCTTAAACATTGAAATGGTATGCCGTAAATCTTTATAATTGAGCGTCGGGGGATTGTATCACACCTGAAATTGTAGGCCTAGGTTGTTGACCTTGTAATAACAACTGCCAAGTCATACCAAAGGCCTACTACTACTACATGCTACTACCACCATTTATACAGGTTTATTTATAAAGGGTATGCTAAGTTGAAAAGGGCTTATAGTACTCGTCATTATGAAAAACTTTTACTATGGGACAAACTCGAAATTCGCGAAAAAAAAATCAGCTGTTCCATAGAAAAATGTCAATGACACTCGACAAAATGTATGGAACAGCTGATTTTTTTTTCGCGAATTCTGGGTGGGTCCCACAGTAAAAGTTGTTGATAATGATGTACTATGCGCCCTTTTCGGCTTAGCATACCCTTTATGAATAACCCTGTTTAGGCACTTTTGTCTTGCTTCTCATTTAATGGTCACGATTTGTTTGCTCGGCCGAGTGTGCCACTTGTCTTGCCACTGTACTCGTTACGTGTAATCAACCCATTACTAGTAGCAACTTTGTCAAGCGGTACCCCGTACTCAGCGATAATTAAATACATCGTGCCGATATGCCTAACTAATAATTATATTATGCAGCAACCAAGCAATGCATTAGAGGTAAACTTGTAAGTATATTGCTGGGAATGGAACCAGATTGTTCCGTTAATGGCGCTGTTTTGTTCGACTGAAAATAAAGAAGTAATTTACATTAGGACGGAACTTGGATCCGTTTATTTTCAATGTCTGAAAAATGAAAAAGAAACCGGGGAAATGGTAAATCGAATGTAGTTTTTTTATTGTAAGCTATCCACGTATATTTCTGATTTCGTACTTAACGGTTAGGTATAACGATTTTGATGATTGTTACATCGGTAGATTTGTCTTTATTGTGCAGTTAGTGTAGGAGAGAGCGGGGCTAGTTAAGCAATTTTTCACTTGAGCGGATATAGCTCCTCAATGATAAGTCTCAAAGAGTTGTTATGCGGCTTGATGGATTAGTCATTTATCCCTTAGCAGTTATAGTATTTTTTTCCGTAGCAAGTAGAATAGGCATGACGACAGTATCAAAAAATCGCCGATTCAATGCTTTCAGGGGACTAGCCAGATTAAAAAAATTTAAAACACATGTTTAGTTTTATTTTTAAAAAACAGATTATTAAGATTTTCAATAAATTAAAACATTAAAATACAGCAATCGGCCATCTTGTCAGAAACAACGATCACAGCGTATGACGTCATGCCTAAGTGAACTCAGGTCATCCGCCGCTCATCACGCATAGACACAATGACATGACACAATGCCGTGACGTCAAATCGACACCATGACACAACACAAGCAAGCTGTTTTCGGGCACTGTTGAAAAAATATGTGAAAAATGGCTTCAAACTTCGTTAAACTTAAGTTTATTACCGAAATAAAGGCTTTTTTGTAAATAGTAAATGTGTACTCACATCATGGAAGAGGATTTTAAAATCTTTCGTCACGCCTATTTAAGAGCTACAGCTGTTTATATGCAGAACGTCAAGTATGCTCAATGTACCCCATAAGTGAGGTAAGTTGAGCAAGGGTATGGGGCAAGTTGAGCACTAAGAATGTCTAACCAAACCATGGGTTCAATGTTGACTAGGAATGAAGTAAAAAAATAAAATATGTGTTTGACAATCAGCTCTTTTTTTATTGTCATTTAATGACAGAACAAAACAACGTAATTTTTTTGAACCAACACTAGAATCAACAAAACATTAACTAATCTTAAGATTAATTTCAGCATAAGATTCAGTTTTTCTGTTTAAAATCAGACTTTTTTTTATCTATACTAATTTTACAAAGAAGTAAAGTTTATGTGTTTGTATATTTAATAAATTGTAAGGGGTAATCTCGGGATCTACTGAACCGATTTTAAAAATTCTTTCACCAATAGAAAGCCACATTATTGCTGAGTGTCATAGGTTATATAAAACCGAAAAATAAAAAGGCTTTTACGTGGTAGTCCGTTTTGCAAAGTGAATCGGAGAAAAAACGGTCCGGACGGCGCGCGATGGCTTCGGGTTTAATTAACATTATGCCCAACGAAGTGGGCAAGGGTCAGCTAGTAAAGTATAAATACGCATTTGACCACCAACTCGCCTGTTGGTAAGCGACGATGTGGTCTAAGATGGAGCACGCAGATTTAGAAGATACCTATTCACTCTGACCTTGAAAAGTACAAGATTATATCTCTCAGGGAACAAGGAAGCCGGAACTTAATTGTTTGTATCATTACTCATATAGCTTATATCTTTAAAAATTAGAAATTAAATATTTAGATCTTTGGAACTTAATGGTCATTGTCACTGTTGCAATTGCAATTGTTCAAACTAAGTTTTTCCTACATCGTTGACAGCCCTTGCAGCATTTTTTAAAACTTCAGTAATGTAAGAACATCTTGTAGTCTTCCTCATGTAAGTCCGCATCCTAACAAAAAATAAAACATTCATTACTTTTGTTTGAGTCGTGGGGTAATTTTGAGCAACTAACCCCAACCCGGAATTTGAAAACAAAAGTGTGGTTATAAAAAAATCGTAAGAATTATACCCAGAACCTCTCTTTATATCAAAAGTACAATAATTCCCTGGAAGATTTACACTTACCTGGATAAAAACAGATAACAATAGACTGATATAGACGAAAACTTGCGATAAACGACGTTTTTACCTTTTTGTCACAAAATAAACAAAACGCATGGACGCTTCACTCGCTCGTCCAGTCGCCACTTGCGATCGCGTGGTGAGTACCCTTCCCCCGACTCCTTGTTTTCGCAATAAGGTGCCTCGTACGGTGAATAGTTTGCGAGATATTTCCATTGCCCAACTTGCCCTTATGCTCAACTAGCCCCGCCCTATCCCACTCGTATTATTAAATAATATTTGTATAAGATATCGAAATGGCGGATTATTGGAGTAAAATAGGTAAATATTCTCAATTCAACAAAACTGAATTTGACTGTCATTTTTTGTTATGCATTTATTTGTTATGCATGTTTATAGACAATGAAGAGCGAGATGAAAGGGTTGTCAGCTGTCTCTTTCACGCACTAAAGATATATAATCACAAAAATATTTTAATTCTGTTTTTTAGTATTTGTTGTTATAGCGGCTACAGAAATACTATTACATCATCTGTGAAAATTTCATCTACAATATCTAACTTTCACGATAATTAAGATACAATCTGGTAACAGACGGACAGACAAACAGACGGACGAACAGCGAAGTCTTAGAAATAGGGTCTCGTTTTATGCTTTGGGTACGGAACCCTAAAAAACGATAAAGAAATTTTCGTTTTCAAATACCGTAATTTTACGGACGAATCAACTTAATTAAACATCGAGTGCTTTAAAAACTTGTGAGATTTATTGGCAGACACCGGGTCTGGTGAAACCTAATAGAAGTTTGTAACAAAAGATGGATGAAGTAGGAATTCAAAACTCTTCTATACTATCTTTACTAATATTATAAACAGGAAAGATTTGTATTTTTGTATGTTTGTGTTGAATAAACACAAAAACTACTAGACCGATTTCAAAAATTCTTTCACCATTAGATTGCTACATTATCCCTGAGTAACATAGGCTATATTTTATACCCGTGCAAAGCCGGGCAGGTTGCTAGTATTGAATATAGTAGAAATTAGGCAAGTTTTACAGCTTGTCTTTAGCTCTCATGAGGTTTTTTGATTACCTACTTAAATTACTAGGTATTTGTATGGAATTACTATTTGAGTAAATAGTTAGGTAAATTATGTGTGAAATTAAATCTGCCAAAGCGAAAACTCGCAAGTAGAGGGTTCTGAAGTGTCGTATTTTAAATGAGCGCGGAACTCTAGAGTCGCGTCTAAGACAACATAAATCACAAATCAATACGATTAGATACAATTTACGGACCCTTCTATTTTTTTAAATTATTTTGTAATTTTTAAAACTATTAAGTTGGAAAATTTTGCTATACTTTTCCTGTGTAATTACCGATTTATTTAAATTAATTCAGATATTTTCGTAGGCAAACTTCAGAAATAAGCGGAGGGGGTTGAGGGCGGGAGGCGAAGGTAATTTTTTTCACAGATTTTGAAATAAAAATCTATGCGTCATAAAAAAAGGCTTTAAAATGTCCAATACCTTTTTATTTCATACCCCACACGACCACATTGATTGGCTTAAAAAATAGGTCCCCATTTCAAGACCCAATTTTCAGGGTCCATTTCTCAGCACATTTAATGTCTGCAAATTGTAGCGGTTAACATTATCTAGCGTCATGCCGAATTTCAGACCGCTAGCTTTTATATTTCCTAAGATAATTGGCTGTGACGTGACATACAGACAGACACCGGAATCTTGCCTTAAAGGTTCTTCCGCGAAGGAGGTCCAGAACCCTAAAAAGCAATACCCTTCTTATTGCACTGAATCGGGATTTCAAGATTTATTTCGATATTTTCCTCAGAAAACCAGCACTGAGTGATCTTGGCATCCAAAATTTGTTCTGAGATATCCCTACTGAAAGAGTGAAACGTTTTGTTATAATTTTATTCTTTTTTTTTTTGTACCTTTTTTTAGTAAAATATTAGTCTTTTTAAATTAGGTATTAAAAATTATCGACTGTACTTGTAATTGTGTCTAATAAATATCTGTCTTTCTTTCTAATACTTATTTGTACCTAGGTTCTAATTGACAGACGCCATTTTCTGGCCGCATTCTGCAACCGAAAAAGTGACACGATGATGACGTGACGTGACATGACATGAGTCAGAATCTTGTCCGCCACTATTTATTGAATCTTACTTCTCAAAGTTATAATCTAACTAAAACTTTCAAAAACCCTCCGACTAATTCATCTTTCAGACAAAAAAAAAACAAAATCAAAATCGGTTAATCCTTTCAGGAGCTACGATGCCACAGACAAACACATACACACAGATACGAGTTCATCAAACTTATAACACCCCGTCGTTTCTGCGTCGGGGATTAAAAAAGAAAGAAGTAAACATTAAAAAGAATTGTCTAATCCTAGCTGAGGGATATAAAGTAACCTACGTGTTAATCCAGATCATAAAAGACCTTCAATCCGTTCAGCCGTTTCAACGTTTATAAGTAACAAACATACATACTTTCACCTTTATAATATTGTAAGATTGAGATGGCCATGCCTTATTCCCTTAGAGTTTGCGGTAGAAGTTTGTACCACTGGAATCCATATTTTACTCTAGCTCTAACTCCATAGAATAGACCATATAACCCGTTGACAGATCACATCTATTCCCTTCTCGCAAAAATATTATACCTAGGCAGCATAACCCATCTTCTTTGATTCAATTAAATTGAAATCATTTGGTACATAAATGTGTGCATCATTATACTGATTGCCCTGTACTCCTTCCCTTTCCAGAGTAGTGAATTTTGAGCCAGCCAATCTAAGCGCAGTTAGTTTGAAGCTGGTCAATCGTAAGCAGTTATATACAGGGTTATTCATAAAGGGTATGCTAAGCCGAAAAGAGCTCATAGTACTCATCATTATGAATAATTTTTACTATGGGACCAACTCGAAATTCGCGAAAAAAATCAGCTGTTCCGTAGAAAAATGTCAATGACTCTTTCCGACTTCAGTGATGACACTCGACAAAATGTATGGTACACCTGTTTTTTTGGTCCCATAGTAAAAATTGTTCATAATGATGAGTACTGTGACACCTTTTCGGCTTAGCATACCCTTTATGAATAACTCTGTATTACTAGCTGCGCCTCGTGGTTTCACCCGCGTTATCCGGGATAAAAGTAGCCTATTATGTGTTTGTTAATCCAGACTATGAACAGCCTTCATCCTAAATTTCATGTAAATCCGTTCAGCCGTTTTTGCGTGAAAAAGTAACAAACACACATGTCATGCTTACAAACTTCCGCGTTTATAATATTAGTAGGATCTGCGCGGCACAGCACTGCGCTCGTCATCCTCAGATATAAGATGTTTAATCGCCTAATTGCACTATGGCACTGGACTATGTTCTTCCAAACGGAATCCACACAGTAATGTTACCAAATGTATTGTGTTAAATTGTTTGTTAAAAATTCCCTTTCGACATCGCTATTCCGTGTTTTTTAAATAGCCTCATAATTGGCAAGGTTAGAGTTCCCCTCCTCACGGATGCTCCTTAGAACGGATTCACGCTAATTAGAGTAGGATACTCGTACAGTGAAATCATCCCCTAGCAGAGAGGAGTACGAGAAGCATAAGGATTTCCTACATCATTTTGTTATCCAAGCATCTGTTGTTGATTGGCGTTACTCCTGTAAAACACGAAAATGGCCCGATCGATTTGTTTTGATTGCCTCTAAATAGAGCAGGTAAAAAAAACTAGGCAAAAACATAAGAAGAGCTGGAAACGCTGGGTACCATCTTACAGATATCAATGTAAGATACGAAGTTCCCTAGTGATTAATTTAAAACGGTCATATTACGTTCATTTAAAAAAATGTTAAGGTTATTTTTAGGGCTCAAACATAGGTAATTATTATCGTTGTTTAGTTCGTATTCAGATATAACTTGCAAGTTACTTGATTAATTTGCAGACACTTGCTATGAATGTTACTTTGTTTGAAACTGAAAGAATCACTTCTCAACGTTGAGCTGAAATTTGGACTTCTAAACTACACCGAGAAAAATGGTAATCAAAATTCCGATAAATACACCTAAAGTACGGAGCATAATGATAATCACCAAAAAGTACGCTATTTAGCACCAGTTTTTACGGTGACAACTAGTACTGGCACCAGTTTTTAGGGTGAGAACCAAATATTACGAAAGTTGTCACCGTAAAAACGTGTGCTAATCATCGTACTTTTTGGTAATTGTCAGTATGCTCCTTACTTAAGTTGAAATTTTTCTCAGTGGACCAGTAGGCCTAGTCTACTGGCGTAAAATACGGGGCGCCCTTAGCAGGCGTAAATAGCATACACTTTTCTATGGAACACTCGCTACGTATTTTACGTCAGATGGTATGCTAGGCCTAGCTCCGTATCATTTCAATATTGCATTGTCTTCCAATTTACATAAGCATACAAAATTTCAGCTCAATCAGAAACCGGAAATTGGGTCGATTTTAACTTGCAAGATTTGACTACACCGAGGCAGAGACCGGGATAGGTAAAACTAAATAAAAGGTCGTAAAAAAGCACGGATACGCTATTAATATACAAAAAACTGACCAGACATTCTTAAATCATAGCCGAAAACCCTCAAGCTAGCTCAAGTCAGCTTTCCAACAAGAACAAGCTAAATAAAAAAAAAGCCTAGTGGCTAGCTGGTATCAGGTTTTAGGCTTGAAGGCCTCGGGTTATTGTTACAGTTCAAACAACCGGGACCTACAATTTAACGTGTCATCTGATTCACGGTAGTGCTCTAGCTCTAGCGGTAGTTGTAAATGCCATCCGCGGTCACCCATCCGAAGATTGACCGTGTCGTCCGTGGCTTAGTTTCGGTGATTGGGAACGGTTCAGTCGAGCTACGCTACAAGCGCTACGTTTTCATGTCAAAACATTAATACCCACATTATCGACTACTCAAATAAAACAAACTTAAAGTTAATCACAAACCGACTGCCGCAACCACTAACACACTATCGAAACTGCAAATGGCATTTTTTGCAGGAGAGCAATTTATGTCAAAATTTGACTCAAATTAACAAACTAAAATGTGTAACATCAATTTTATTCGATTTAAAAAGGCCGATTATTTAATATTTTATAAAATTATTAGTTTTTCTATAAATATATTAAATATTTGAAGAATTGGTACAATGGAAAAAATCGTGATTTTGCAGCTTCGATAGTGTTTGTAGCATCAGTCGATACGAGTATGTGATGAGATGTGTACCTACGTACGAGTATAATATTACACCCCAACAATATTACACAACCCAGTATATCGCTAGGTATTTTGTGGGAGGAGCTGGTTCACAATTTCATTCGCCGATTTCCTCAAACTAGTGAAACCGTACCAATAGGGGCGGCTGCAGGTGAGGCTGACGAGCGCCTGCGTATAGCTGCAATATTTGCGAAAGAGAACAAAACTAGCCAAACGAATGAAACAGCACTACAGAAATGCATGCACGGACTCAAGTGATTTTAAAATATTTTAAATCTAAAACAGAGTGACTCTTTCATTTTTATCCATCTGAAAACGATAAGAAACCTTAAGAAACTAATTAAGTTCTTAAATTATACAATAGAAAAAAACTAAGCAACTATCTATTAAAAAACCAATCAGCTGACCATTGATTTTACAGTTTTACTTAATCAATGACCGAAATTAGCATTTAATTTGCACTAAGTAGTGTAAATTCTTACACATTACATGCAAAAATATTAATTTGATTCGATCCTGAGTCCGTTCAGGGCGTCGTTGGTGGGGGTAGTCAGGGTAGGCGGGCGCAGGGTAGGGTAGGGGTACGGGTGACACGCCAGTTCTATAAAATCTCCGAGTAGCGTGAACCATCCCTCAGTTGATCAGAAATCGGCGACCAGACAGCTTCAGTCGCCGGCGACTCTGTCAGTACGGCATTCAGTATCCTACCTGTGCGCGCACCATACGCAGGTTCCGTTGAAATCAAATCGTCGTCGCGTCGCGAAAAGTTTTATAGGACTAACAGTTATGATCGCGGCTCTTATTTTGATCATTTTAATCGTGCTTTTCGTAGTTTTTACTTGTGCCATACTATCTTACATTTGCCAACTTTTCTGAGAGAGAAGATCCGTTAGTCCTCTGTCGCGGCCGGAGCCTATTATTATATACTGTACAGCGGAGGTCTAACTAACAATCATGATCAATTTGATGGTATTTCTTCTGACGAGTGTGGTTATGGTAGTGGGGTACAGGGTGTGGAGACCGTTTGAGTTCTATAAAACGTTGACCCGTATAATCTGGAGCTATATCGTCAGATGGGCAAAATTGCCAGTGTAAGTAAACCTTAATTAATATGCTTTATTTTATTATTATTTATGATTATTTATTATAATGATTTATGTTGCCTCTTATCCTCAAGTTAGCGCAAACGGAATATTTTTAAATGAACAATGAACAACTTTTTTTCAGTATTTCAAAACACTTCTTTTACGCGTCTATTAGTGACTCCAAACTCTGAACGCGTTTATGTCCTTTATTCCGTTTTGTTTTACTACCTGATGCTCGAGACTTCAAGACCGCGGGTTCTTCAGCGTCGACTTCGCAGTTTTGTAGATGTAAAATACAGCGCTCAGGGATGATGTAGCTTTTAATTGGTGAAATAATTTTAGAAATCGGACCAAGTTTAAAATTATCCTCCACAAACACACCCTACAAACTTTATCTTTTTATGAATGAACTATTTGCCGTGTAACTTGTTACTTGTTTGCTTTGTTTGCTTGTAACTTACTTTTTGGAATTATATTTAGGACCAATGACCAAAACGTCGACGGATGGTGGCCGCGTACCGTTAAACGAGGTGTTTTTCGTCCCCCAGCTTGTTGGGTCGACGATATAATCTGTCAAAACGAAAACTCGCATTTCGAGGGTTCGTATCGAGCGCGGAACCTTAAAATTGCATCTAAGACATTACAAATGGCAATTAAACACGATAAAATACAAATTACGGAACTGAGATGATATGACAAAGACCATTTTATTCATTTTCCTATCTAGTTCACGTAATTAATTATCTACTTGAATCAATTTAGATTATTTCGTCCGTAAACTTCGTGCGGTAATTTTTTCCACAGTTTTTGAAATTATAAAAAAGCTATGTATGGTAAAAATAAAAAAATACTGTTTTAAAATGTCCAAATTAATACCTCTCAGATATTTTACATATTTTTTTATTAATTACATTAACTTACAATTTAAAACAAACCAAGGGAAGCATTTTGGGAACAATTCCCATTGGCAGCGGTCTTTTAGATTAGTTTAGTTTCATTTTCTATTATTCCTATGTACCTGTATAATTTAAGTCTTAAAATAAATTAATGATTAAATAAAGCAATACATAAATAATCTTAAAAACCATAAATACCCACTTAAAGTGCCGCCGAGAGCGCGCCTGGATGGCAAAAATGCTTTTGGACACTTATTATTACCATCAATTGCCCGACCGACGGAGCTTTGCTCTGAAAATTCGGTATAACGCGTTTTCCAAAAGATGAGACTTTTTTGTGCCCGCATAAACTCTTAGATACTTTTAAAGAAATCGTTTGAGCAGTTATCGATTCGAAAATGCACTGCAATGCTTATTATATTGCTTCGGTTGACAAATGAAGATATATTAGCGTAAAAAAATTAAGGGCGCAGTACGCTTATTTTATATGTCGCTTATTTTTAAGCAGCGGTTATTACTAAGGCCTCGAGTAGGTTAGTGTTCACTTCATTTTGGCGTGTTGGAGACCGCGGTGAACTACGAGCGCGCCGAATCTCAGAGACTTAAAAACTTGTCTGAACTTCTCGCAGTCATAACTTCGGTAACACTGCATAAATCGACGGAAAATAAGTTGTTATATATATCGCATTAGTACTATAGTGTAATATTTTTGGTTTAATAATTGATTTTGGCCATGTTTTAATGCAATACTTTACCGTGTTGGCCGTCCTCAATAGACAAGACTGGCTTTTAGACTGGCTTTATTTATACGGTTCGGAATGAGACGCAACCTTTCGATATTTACTGGAGCATCGAAATTAATAACTAGCTGCACCCGGCGGTTTCTCCCGCTGTTTTTTTTTCCTTTTTATTGTTCTATGTATTAGAGCAAACAAAACAAACAAAATAATATTAAAATCGGTCCAGCCGTTCTCGAGTTTTAGCCAGACAAACGAACAGCGATTCATTGTTATATATAAGAAGATTTACTCACTTTAAGACTATAATATTACATGGCAGAATAGCTCTGAAAAAATCCGGTCATTGGTGAAAAACAACAACAGACAGGCTGAACTGTAACAATTTTTTTAACCCACTAACTCGAAAAACGATGAACATCAGTTTGAAGAAAATTTGTATTGCTCGCACACAAAAATACCTTTAAATCTGTTTAAGCGAAAGATCGCATGTCTAGGATTCTGAACCGAACGCGGAACCCTAAAACCGCATCTAAGGCAACACAAATCACAATTCAGTACGATAAAATACAAATTACGGAACTGAGATGATTTGAACAAGACCATTGAAGCATTTTCATTAACAACTATCAGGTTGGGAAACTTCGATATATTTTTCCTGTCTGGTTTACGTAATTACCTGTCTACTTGAATTAATTCAGATTTTTTCGGCGACAGACTTCGGAGATAATATTTTTCACACAAATGAAATTTAAAAAAAAACTGTGCGTGGTAATAAACCAAAAACCGGCCAAGTGAGAGTCGGACTCGCGCACCGAAGGTTCCGCATAAACATGTAGGTATAAAAGTAAAAGTATTAGAGTATTTGATATGAATTTCAATTTAATACCTACCTCTACGCGTTCACGAGGAAATGGGCAGTCAGTTTAAACTGACTAAAAGTATTTTTACTATAAATATGATGTAACTAAAAATTTACGGTTTTCGCCATTTTTCCTTTATGCTTGCTTGCTTGGTGCTTTAAGACGTTGCTTCGTACCAAATTTCAAGATTCTGAGTTCACGGGAAGTACCCTGTAGGTTTTGATTCCCTTGCGAATGTCGAAAATTTGCCGTGCGGCATAAACGGCTGTATCTTCTAATTGGCTTAGGAGTTTGATTTTTTCACAGCTTTAAGGAACAGTAGACTTGAGTATTTCATATAAATTTCAGTTAGATACCTTTACGCGTTCTTGAGAAAAAGGGTCTTTATAGACAGACAGATGGATGGACGGACGGACAACAAAGTGATCCTGTAAGGGTTCCGTTTTTCCTTTCGAGGTACGGAACCCTAATTTTTTTTTTTAAATGTCCAAATTCATATCTTTCATCTGATACCCCACATGAACATATTGGTTGGCTTTTAGATTTTAGATCCCCATTTCAGGACGCATTTTCAGGTAAATACCTATTTCTCAGTATGTTTTTTTCTGAGAATTGATGTTTTGTTGTTGAATTGTAACATTATCTAGCGTTATGCCAAATTTCAGACCGTTGCCGCGTTGGCTTTTATATAATAGTTACTGAGATAATTGGCTGTGACATACAGACAGACAGACGCACGAGTCGCCTTAAGGGTTCTTCCCAGAAGGAAGTACAGGACCCTAACTAGAAAAAAGTATTCTTGGTTTTGCTAGATTTTTGCTAGAAATAATAGTTATTAATAGCAGTTTATGGTCAGATCAATAAAAATTTTAAATTCACTATAAACTATTAGGTTCTTTCTATACTTACTCAATTACTAGATATATAATACATACATACGAGTACACAGTTCTGTCTCACAACAAAAATTAAATCTGCCAAAGCGAAAACTCGCATGTCAAGAGTTTTCTACTATCGTATGTTAAACGAGCGCGAAACCCTAAACTTGCATCTAAGACAACACAAATTATAAATCAATGCGATAAGATATAAATGAGAAAACATGACCAAGACCCGTAATTTTTTGATATTTTTGAGAAAAACCATTAAAGTGGGAAACTTTGCTATATTTTTCCTGTTTAGTCTACGTGAATTAATTCAGATTTTTATTTTTTCAACAGTAAAAGGAAAAAGGGGGGGTAATTTTATTACAGATTTTGAAATTAAATAAAACTATAACTGTATTAAAATTTCCAAATTAATGCCTTTCATTTGATATCCCACAATCCCACAACCACATGACCTTTGACATTGCCTGGCTTTAAACTTTTTACGAATTGTAGTGGTTAACATTATCTAGCCATTTTTTTTAGGTCGTAACATAATTGGCTGTGACATACATACAGACAAACAGACACCGACGTCTCGCCTTAAAACTTTAAGGGTTGGGTATCCTTTCGAAGGCGCGGCGGTACTTTCCGCCGGAACAGTTGCTGTCATTTTATAAAGCGCAAATTCGGTTTGGAGTACTGTTAGCACCTTTGTGACGGATCGGCCAAATACAAGCTTGAGGCGTTGGAGTCGATTGAAAAGCGTGCCAAGAAGCTCTTTGGCAACGGGTCCCTTGTTCGAACTAAACGCCAAACTCTCGAACATCGGCGCAAAGTAATCGTCGGTTTCTAACGGATACATTTCGGAGAGAGTGCTTCTTATCTGCATGATCTATCTCTCTGTCTCTATCTCTCTCGCCTGTTTTACTACCGGACTACCAATGCCACAAAAAAGCGACATCGTTTTATGATTGATACGCCAAAAACTTGTACTCTTTGTACTCTTTATTGATTCCACTTTTATTGTGCGAACTGCTATGATGTGGAACGCTCTGCTCGAATGGGTGTTTCCGGATTGATATAATCTGAGTATCTTCAAGCCGCAAGTGAATCGGCTTCTTCTGGGTTACCGTGTTCCATGGTGGATTGCATCGTTGCTTGACATCAGGCAAGATGGCGGTCGAACGCAAGTCTGTAATGTACAATACCTATATGTATTTTATTTTATATGTGTATTGTATTTTGTTTTTATCTCTTCTTTATTTTAAAATTGGAACCAATTTATCCCACGGGAACCATACATTTTACCGAGTTAAAAAGTAGCCTATGTGTC
This sequence comes from Alcis repandata, assembly GCA_949125135.1. NCBI lineage: Eukaryota > Metazoa > Arthropoda > Insecta > Lepidoptera > Geometridae > Alcis > Alcis repandata. The sequence continues at coordinate 7,743,660 of OX421221.1, read as the reverse complement.
AATCCAGACCATGAAAAACTTATCATGGCGTTTAGAGCAAGCCGTACTCTCTAAAACTGACCATAGATCATAATCCAGCGGATTAAGACCGGGACTAGACGACGGCCAGTCTTCAGCTCTGATGAAGTCCGACGTTCGCTTCTACTGCGTGGACCGAGCTTTATGACCCGGCGCCGAGTTTTGCTGGAAGGATCATACTTGGTTATTGAACATGGTGTTGTTAAGGAGCTTAACTACCTTTTCAAGAATGGTATCTTGATACACTTGTGCCGATGTTTTGATACCTATTTCACAAAAATATGGCTCAGTCACTCCTTCATAGCAAACACCCCACCAAACCATCACTGAAGTCGGATAATGCCCACGTTGCACTCTGTCAATTAATTGGGTAAAGAGCTTTGAACATAAATACGGTCATTTTGTTTTTTAAAATCTTGCTCAATTGTAAAAATTTTCTCATCCGTAAACAAAATTTTACTGTGACCTCCCTTTGCGTACCGCTTCAGTAGTTGTTTCGATTTTACCACCCTATTCTTTTTTATTTATTTATGAACAATCACATAAAAATGACATATTCCAAATTGAAATGTAATATTTTGTTTATTTTTAATTGTAACAGTATTTATGGCCAGACTATAGACGCTTGCAACATTATTAGGGAAACACAGAAATTGTGTTGGTACACTTAGAGTGGAGGACTGAAACTAGTCAGGGACGACTCAGACTATCGTCGCGGAAGGCGGGGCGGCGATCATTGCCACAAAATAATTTATGTGTACCAATATAATGAAAACAAAAATAAATAACAAATAGCAATTTTCGTAAAATCTTAATAAAACATTGTTCTGAACTTATTAGGTTTAAACTATGTTCAAAACTATAATTTAGAATATATTTCATGTCACTTTTGATTATTATTTAAATCAATTAAATAACTACCTTAGTAAATATTATAAAAAGAAAGATTTGTATGTATATTTGTAACTCAAAAACTATTAGACCGAATTTAAAAACCACCATTAAAATTTCTTTCACTATTAAAATTCTACATTATCCCTGAGTACCCGAGTACTTATACCTATTGATTATATTGCGTGACTGAGTATCCCTGAGTATATTTCACACCCGTGCAAAGCCAGGACTGGTCGCTAGCCAATTATAATAGACTTCAGCGCTTCAATGCTTTTATACAATGCCTTTTGTGTCCGCCTTTTAACTGCGTTGTTCTATCAAAGCAAAAAAAAAAGTTTTATTTCTAGTAAGTAGTCGGTTCATAGAACAATAAAAAACTATACCTATGCGCGACCTTTTGAAAGTTTGGGCGTAGCCAAAGTTAGAAAAAAAAATGCGAAGAAAGAAAAAGAAAACCAACTACTATAATTTAAACCAATCGGCATCCCCTGTGAACATATTGTGTATCTTTGCCTCCATAGCAACTAAAATTTAAGAAATACTAAAATGCTCGCCGTCACGACGAGAAATACGTTTATCGAAATCACCTGAAAATATTTTAAAAACGAACTCGGTACAAGACTCGCTCACGACGGCGCTGGTCAACAAAAGTAAAATTATATGTAGATCACCGCAGGCACCAAAAACCACAAAAACAATTATCTTGAAACGAAACGTTGATCAAAATAAGACGCGCGAGTGTCGCCAGGTGCCGCGCGAGCGTCGCCCGGCGCTGCGCGAGCGTTGCCCGGTGCCGCGCGAGCGTCGTCCGGCGCTGCGCGACCGTCGTGTTACGCTTCGCGTGTGTTGCACCGTACCGCGCGGGTTTCGTCCCACATTGTGTGACGTCGACCCGCGCAGCGCGAGCGTGGCCAGCGCTGCGCGAGCGTTTCCCAGCGCTGGGCGAGCATCGCCCGGCGCTGCGTGTGCGTCGCCTGGCGCTGCGCGTGCGTCGCCCAGGGCTGCACGTGCCGTACTGTGCGGGCGTCGTTCCGCACTGTGTGAGTGTCGCCCGGCACCATGCGAGCGTCACCCGGCGTCGCACAAGCGTCGCTCCGCGCTGCGCGAGCGTGGCCCAGCGCTGCGCGAGGGTCGCCTTGAGCTGCGCGAGCGTAGCCTCGCGCAGCGCGAGTGTCGTCCGGCGCTGCGCGAGCGTCACCCGGCGCTGCGCGAACATCGCCCGGCGCTGCGCGAACATCGCCCGGCGCTGCGCGAACGTCGCCCAGCCTTGCGCGAGCGTCGCTCTGAGGTGTGTGCGCGTCGCTCTGCGTCTCACGAGGATCACGCTGCGGTGTGTGTGCGTCACTCTGCGTCCCGCGAGGACCACGCTGCGGTGTGTGTGCGTCGCTCTGCATCCCGCGAGCGGCGTGGCATGTCGTCGTATCGTTGTTTATATCATCGCAGTATATCGCAGTATTTCATCGCGGTACAACATCGCAGTATATCGTCGCAGTATATTATCGCAGTATATCATCGCAGTATATCGTCGTATTGTTGTGAGTGACTACGTTGATTGCTCAATAGTCGTGTTATTAAGGGAGGGAATTGGGTTGGGGTGGGGGGGGGGTGGGGTCTTCGGAGTTTGCTTCTGGCAAACCTAGTTGACAATAATTATAAGGGACAGTTCAAGACTTTCTTCAGACGAGTCCATTGGAACTGAAACATATTTATTTACGCAGACTAGATTATCCATGTGGCTGTCACTTTAGTAAAACAAACAAAACAACAAGCAGGCCAAATTAAATGCAAACTTTTAAAAACAAAAGGTTTAGTTATAAAGGATTTTTACAATCCGATTTGCAAAAATCACGCTTCCACCAAACGATTGTGCGTTACGAGTATAGGGAAGATCAGTGCCATCTGATGTGCTTTAACAAGCATTATTTCTACAACTTTGCTTGTGACGTAGTTTTTCTCTTATTTATTTTTTACCAACAACAGTGAGTTTGTGGACTACTGTGTTCAAATATGTAAAATAGTTATAGATAAAAATAAGAGATTAGATAATGTAAGCAATTGCCATGTTATTTGATAATTTTGTAAACCATAGCAATGATAATAGATTAGAATAAGTAATTAAGCGGTAAAGTTCTTAGGTTAAGGTATGGTAATGTAATATTTTCTTGACAGTTCAATCTAGAACAGACATTCGAGGAATCAGTTAAAATAACAATATTAATAAAAACTTTAGTATTTCCTTCAAGGGCTATTCCCCGAGCGATTTTGATACAATTTGGCAGAAATATTCGGTAAATATTTGAAAATTTTAACCTGATTCCTACAAGATTTCGAATGTGAGTAAAATGATTCTATAGGTTGTCGAGAAAAAGTCTGATTGTCGCAAAAAAGTTCTTGCTGAGTCTACTGTGCGCAAAACTACTAATTACTCCATCAAGCTGAAAGTGCTGAATGGAATTTGATGAAATTTAGAACCGAAACAGCATACAGTGAACTAACAAATAGGCTATTTTCTATTACCATCATCATAAGCTTAGTTATTAGTTGCTGCAAAGGCAAAAAATCTCACTCATCAATCAATCATCAATTTGACGGTATACCTGCAATTGTGCTTAAAAACTGCGCACCTGAGTTGTCTCCGATACTTACACGCCTGTTCCGCTTCTCTTTAGCTGCTGGGATAGTGCCTAAGTCTTGGAAAATTGCAATGTGCAGCCAGTTCCAAAAAAGGGAAGTTGTACAGACCTGGCTAATTACAGGGCCATCTCCATCTTTACTTTGTAAAACTATGGAGCTGGTCATCAACAATAAGCTGTTGGCGTATCTTGAAGCAAATGAACTCCTCAGTGTATTGAGTGAAGCAATTGAAATGCACGGAGAAGCACTTGCTGTATCTCTGGACATCTCTTAGGTTTTTGACCAGGTGTGTCGCGACGGTCCCTTAAATAAACTTCCTACGTACAGACTTCCAGCTGGCCTGTGCGTTTGGATTTCTGACTTTCTGAGGGAACGATCGATTCGAGTTGTTGTCGATGGTTGCTCGTCAGATCTAATGGCTATCAACGCTGGCGTACCTCAAGGGTCAGTCCTCTCAGCAACACTGTTCTTACTGCACATAAATGACTTACTTAAGCCTGGTACATTTGGGTATGCAGACGACAGTACAGTTGTTGAGAGTTATAGATCCAGTGCTCGAGCTAGCAGTGACGATATACGACTGCAGAGAGAAGCCATGGTAGCTGGTCTTAACACTTCTCTTAAAGCTGTTTCTGACTGGGGCGACGACAACCTGGTGTGTTTCAATGCCACAAAAACGCAGGCATGTCTGTTCTCTGCGAAAAAGTGTTATTTTAATCTGTCTCCTACTTTCCGTGGTGTATCCATACCGATAGTTGACCATCTCAAGCTTTTAGGCGTCCATCTTAAGTCGAATTTGAACTTTGGCTCGTATATTGGGTCCAAAGCAAAATTGCTGCTAAAATACTTGGTATTCTGGCCAAGGTAAGGCGGTACTTCACACCAGATCAGCTTCTAACTCTATATCAAGCACAAGTTCGATCGTGTATGGAGTACTGCTGCCACCTTTGGCATGGGTCTGTTAAGTATCAGCTTGAGGCTTTGGACTCCATAGAAAGGCGTGCCAAAAGGCTGATCAATAACGACTCGTTGTTGGAATCCAAGCTCCTGAGCCTGTCGCACCGACGTGAAGTGGCCAGTCTGTCGGTGTTCTATAGAATGCAAAATGGAGAGTGGAGAGTGTGCACAAGAACTGCATGACCTTCTCCTGCCTTCGCCGTTTTTTTACAATAGCACCAGACGCACGAAAACGGTGAAAATTCCATGTAACCGTACTAAGCGTTTTCATTCGTCTTTTTTAATCCGAACAGCAGAGGTACGAGTATGGAACTCACTACCCGCGGCTGTTATTCCTAGAAAGTACAACCAGGAATGGAGTGAATAGGTTTTTCCTAGGCAAGCGTGCTACATTTTCGACTACATCGTCGCTTCCCATCAGGTGAGATTGCGGTCAAACGCATGCCTAGTACGATGTAAAAAAAAATCGCTTCTGCTTGTTTTCAGATCGACACCTGGATTCGTAAAATAAACTCTTAGAGCAAGCCTAAACTATATTAGTTCGCACTGGCTTTAGTCTCGCCCTATTGGAAAATAAAACACGCGCGAAAAAATACAAAATACAAAATGTACATCGTGCATTTGTGAGCCAGACTCCATTGAAGACATACCCCATATTCTAACCCAAAGCGACATCGTTTCATGGTTGATATACCTAAAACTCGTACGAAACGCTTTGATTCCACCTTTATTGTGCGTACCGCTTGAGTGTGGAATGCTCTGCCCGTGTAGGTGTTTCGCGATAGATTTAATCTGGGTATCATCAAGTCGCGAATGAATCGGTTTCATCCAGGCCAGCGTGCTCCATCGTAGACCGCATCGTTGCTTACCATCAGGCGAGATGGCAGTAAAACGCAAGCCTGTTATCTATACTATCTATACTAATATTATAAAGAGGAAAGATTTGTATTTTTGTATGTTTGTGTGGAATAAACTCAAAAACTACTGGACCGATTTCAAAAATTCTTTCACCATTCGAATGCTACATTATCCCAATGTAACATAGACAATTTTTTTTTTATCCACAGCGAAGCGTGGCAGGGAACAGCTAGTTAATTATAAAATACTAGCGACCTGCCCCGGCTTTGCACGGGTATAAAATATGGCCTATGTTACTCAGGGATAATGTAGCAATCTAATGGTGAAAGAATTTTTGAAATCGGTCCAGTAGTTTTTGTGTTTATTCAACACAAACATACAAAAATACAAATCTTTCCTCTTTATAATATTACTAGCTGTTCCCCGCCACGCTTTGCTGTGGATAAAAAAAAAATAGCCTGTTACTTTGGGATAATGTAGCATTCGAATGGTGAAAGAATTTTTGAAATCGGTCCAGTAGTTTTTGAGTTTATTCCACACAAACATCCAAAAATACAGATCTTTCCTCTTTATTTTGATTAAAATAAAATTTCAAAAATAATAATGTCGGTTAGGAATTAATCAAAATCCATAAGGAATAAAAATTAAACCTAATAATGTTCTAATTCGATTATTAGTATAGAAAATGCCCGACTCACGAAAAACTTAGATTTAATTTGGAAAAGCTAAGAGATAAAATAAAAGTCAGTAATCTAAGTACAACGAAAGTAGTACCGTAAAGTTTGTGGATTACTGTGCTCAAATATGTAAAATAGATATACTCGTAGATAGAAATAAGACATTAGATAGATAAGCAATTATTATGTTATAATATAATGACAATTTTGTAAACCATGGTAAGAGTTATGTAAGAGACTAGACTAAGTAATTAAGCAGTAAAGTTCTTAGGTTAAGGTATGGTAAAGTAAAATTTTCTTGACAGGTCAATCCAGAACAGACATTCGGGGAATCAGTTAAAGTAATAATACTAAATAAAACTTTCGTATTTCCCTAAAGCGCTATTCCCCGACCGATTTCGATAAAATTTGGCAGAACTATTTGGTAAAAAATTGGAAATATTAACCTGATTCCTACAAGATTAAGAATGTGAGTAAAATGATTCTAATAGGTTGTCGAGAAAAAAGTCTGATTGTCTCAAAAAAGTTCTCGCTAAGTCTACTGTTCGCAAAACTACTAATTTGTAGATTTTAACTCTAATTATGGAAAAGATTTGCAATTTAAGCCAGTTATTGAACGGTTGCCAATATTCGCTTTAGGTTAAAAACAATGTGAAACGGCGCCGCGTGGTTCTAACGGTGCGATCAGACTGAGAGCTATAAACTTAATATTAGCTAGAAGATATTTTATTACTCGCGAATATGCCATTTGGTTTTGTATGTTATGTTACAGCAAAATTACAATATAATAGCGCATTCATTTTCGATTCACTCTGTGAATTATTCTAGCTGAACTTGTTAAATAAGTGAAATTGAGAATTAAGAAGACATATATATTATGTATGTACTAATAATTATGTGGTTGTTCGTTGATTGAAGCTAAGATTGTGTGCTAGGTGTTAGTAAACTAGTTTGTAGCTCGGCTTTATATTTCTAGCCCAATCCATCAATCGCTTTACTAGTTTACTACTGATCTTATAGCTCAGCCAGTGTGCCAGCCATGCGTTATACAGGTTGATTGGCAGCTCGATGGGAAGCCGTAAAGGGACACTAGCAATTTAGGCAGGAGCGAAACCGGCGAATTTTTTTTTTCTTTTTTCGAAGTTCCTATATTCGCGATTGATAATCCCATAAGTAAGCTTTATTTGTGCAAAAAATCAGAACTTTACGAATTTATCTTCAGGTGGCGCACTTAGAGAAGTGCGAACCTGACTCTTGAAGTTTTCAGATATTAAAGTTTTTCGGTTTTAATTTTTACCAAAAAATAAATGTGTTTTTTTTTGTAAAAAATATGATAAGTATTTCTAAATTATTTAAGGTCATGTTTCACATCTAAATGCATATTTTTCGAATAAAACCTTAAAATCGACCCTGAAAATTTTCTGTATTAGGTATATGATGATTTCTTCAAAATTTGCCATCGAGAAAGAAGTGAACTTTAATTTTTAGAAGCTTATTTCCGGGGGGGCTTTCTACTCAATGCAGTAGTGATTAGCCTTTGGTCTTGCATATTTAGGCTTTAAATTGAAGATTTTATAACTGAACGTTTTATACAAATCGATTCAGGCCTTCACAAATGACGCGCTCAACAAAAAACAATATTTCTATATAATATATAATATATAATATTTATATAGATTATTGCCCCAAAAATGACAAATACAGCATAAGTAAAATGCTTGACAAGTTGATTTAGACTTGAATTTCATATAAAAGTAAAAAAACCAACCCATTTCTACACTATTGCTGAATTATTGCTAAGCGCCGATGAAAAGTGTCATTTTTTTTAGATGTGCTCTGCAATTTCTGCCGTTCTCAGTAGCAAACCAGCAGAGTCCCAAGAAAACTTACGTATTCTCGACAGTTTAAGAAGGTTCTTCCTTTATAAATAGATTAGAACTGATGAAATAAACTAAAAACTAAAAAGAACTAACCCTCATTATGGAAATTTATATATGAATAGTATTAGTTTGGCATTAAGACAAAGTCATCTTGTCAACTCGTACGAAACGCTTTGATTCCACTTTTATTGTGCGCACTGCCAGAGTGTGGAATACTTTGCCCGAGTGGGTGTTTCCCGATAGATATAATCTGGGTGTCTTCAAGTCGCGAGTGAATCGGTTCCTTCTAGGCAAGCGTGCTCCATCGTAGACCACATCGTTGCTTAACATCAGGCGAGATGGTGGTCAAACGCAAGCCTATAATTGAATAAAAAAAAAAAAAAAAAAAAAATTGAGTAAGACTTACGTTTTTAACAGAATTACATGTGTGTGCTAGCAAAATTACCTGAAAAGTACTGTATAGAACCTCCAGTGAAAAATCTCCCCAAAAAATGGAACAGAGCCACCAGCGTTAATGATATAGTTGCAACACAAAACTGTCAAACACTGTCTTCAGGAGGGTAATTTCTTTGAAATTCAAAGGTATGATGCTTGCTACTTTCAGGATGTGAAATGATGCTTCAAGTTCGTAACGAGGCTTCGATATCTGTTCGTGGACTAGAAACTATTCTTTTACCAGGCTAATAGCAAAACAAAATTTGCTATTTTTTGACACGAAATTTCAGTATTCTCGTCACATAAAAGATGCTGAAACATCTAATTTCAGACATTTCAACGTAATTTTAGCAGGTTTCTTGACTATATTAATAATTTTAAGTGAAATATTGTGAAATTTATAGTAATATCGCCAGGAATGTTCGAAGGTATTATTATTTTTTTAAATGTTTTGTGTGATGTATACGCCCTTATATTGAACAAACCGCAAAAAACAATAATGAGGAGGGAGCTGGAACTGGCGTCAGAAAAAAAGATAATGTGGAACAAGAGAAAACGTTTTGAGTGAAGAATGAAGATATTTTCTAATGAAGAAAAACATAGTTGGGTCTTTGATCGACACCGTCCACTTTAAAGTTAAGGTATCATCAACCTAAGGTTGACGATGTTCGATTGAAGACTCAATCTAGAACCTTCAACAACAACGTGTTCATCAACAACGTGTTCATCAACAACGTGTTCTTCAACAACGTGTTCTTCAGCCGTTTTCTCGATTTCTACACGACATAGCAGAAACGTAGATGGTCATTTACATCTAGGCCATGTCTCCAACAATGACAAAACCAAGATTTTAAAACTAATTTTGATAATATTTCGTTTTAAATTGCGTAGTCCGCTCGACGCATGTTTAGGTACTCTGAAACATTACAGTGAAAGTAATGTTGTTATGATTTTTATTATTATTTATTTATTACAGTATATTTTTAAACAATAATTGCCTTAAAACTCAGTCGGCAATAGGTTCTCATAGTCATGTAAAATTCAAAATAATTTATCCAAATATGGGTACATCAATGTACACATTTATGAATGTCAAATACATTTTTCACAAATAAATTAATACACAAAAATGTCACAGAAAAAAAAATTAGAATGTCGAAAAATTAATATATAAAGTAAAGTAACTATAATAGTAGGTATAATTAGTCAAATATTATTATTACAGTCTAAATAAAATTTCAAAAGAGACTTTTTCAGAGATGTAGTCGTCAACTTTGTAGTAAGCCTTTTCAATTAAAAAATCTTTTAAAATTCTTTGAAAATCTGTGTCTTCCTTATTTACTAGAGTAACAGGCAACAAGTTATAAAATATTACGCCAGTAATTACAAAAGAGTAGCCAGGTTTAGCTAATCTAATTTCAGGTAGAACAAGTTCAAACTTGTTCCTTGTTATGCTAGTATATCCTTTATTTTTACGTACATACAAAATGTTAAAAAAATATACAAACATGGCAACGTTAAAATTTTCACCTGCATAAAAACTTGTTTATGAGATTCTCTATAACGTAGCCTATAAATAGCCCTAACAGCGCGTTTTTGTAATATAAAGATGAAATAGTATTTAGTGAATATGTTTTTTTATGTATTGAAAGTAATGTTACCAATTTAAAAAATATGTACCTACCAAGCATGTGTGGCTTCAGAACTTTTTTTTGAAACTTTTATTTGACAAAAATTTTCAAAGGTTTAGGAAAACGGTATTTTGACGGCGTTTAAAAAAATTATATGACACTTGATACCCACCCCTTGATACACCTTGATGATTGATACCCACTACAATTCGTAGCAAATTCATGCTGAAAAATACCTAAAAATTGCCTTACTTAAAATTTGCCTTACCTAAAAATTGGGTCCTAAAATAGGGACCTTAAATTACATAAACTTATTTTTATATTTTTACCATGCATTATAGTTTTTTTTTATATTTCAACATCTGCGAATTAATGACCGCACCAATCCCTATCTTCGAAGATTACAAACGAAAAAATCTAAATTTATTCATTAGTCATTTATTTATTCGGATTGGTATAATATTCAAATAAGTTGAATATGATAATTGAATAATATAACATTATTTAAGTTAGACACTCTAAGCTACACGCTAAGAGGAACCACAGAAATTGTGTTGGTACACATAAAGTGGAGGACTGATTCCAGTCAGGGTCGGATCAGACTATCGTCGCGGAAGGCGGGGCGGCGATCATTGCCACAAAACAATTTATGTGTATCAAAGTACCAATTTAAAAAAACATTTAAATAAAAACAAAAAATATTGACTTCAAACTCATAGTAAATCAGTGTTTTGAACTAGTCCATAACCATGATTTAGCATATAATTATTATGTTTCTTATCATATTTGATAATTTATTAAGTCATTTACATAACATTAGGTTAACTAAGACAAATAGTTAGGATATACTCGTAATACGTAGATCATCAAAATAAATGACATTGTAGAAGTCTCGTAGCATTAGAGTAGTCAATTTGTTAGAAAATCTATTTAGGTAACTCGATTGCTCATACAATTATTCGTAACTTATGTTAGTTTCTACAATCACAACGTAAGGGTTTCCACTAGACAATCACTTGGCCAAAACGATAAGTAAACGTTAACTAAGTCAATAGGGATTCATTCATCTGAACTACATTTATAACACTACTAGCTGACCCGGCAGACTTCGTACTGCCATACAGTTAGTACTTCTCTATGGTACTGCCTAATTAAATATAAACACTGCCCAAAACACTATTTACAATTTTATACTTATAATATAAATTACAATTATAGGTACGAATTTGTTTCGTTTATCAGTTGACAAAAGCAAACTCATCCATGAAAAAAAAAAACACTGACATTGACAGTTTGTTGTTGTTTCAACTTTTTTTTAATTTGATATGACTTGGAGTCAAATCCTTCGAAATTTTAAAATTCCTTGGTTTTGATAGATATGATTGAATTTGAACTTTGTACAGAGGTAATAAAGTGCAAATTGACTCTTGGACGTTAGGAACATACCTACATTGCTTAAACAACAGTGAGTGCTTGCAATTTAATATGAACTTTATACAATAGCAATAAAGCTCGTTTTAGTTAGAAAACGTTTGTATGGGAAAAAGAAAAGGGCTGTTTTTAGGGTTTTTCAATATATCTGAGAGATTTTCTTAATATTTTTTCCGTAAGAACCTTCTCCTAATAATAACAAATACAACAAAAAAAGAATTAGTGAAATCGGTCCAGCCATTCACGCGTGATGCCGTGACCAAGGAAAACGGGTTTCATTTTTATGTATATAGATTTTCCCGAACAAAATAGTGTTTTAATGTAACTTTTTTGTCATTATGATATAGTTTCACACTTGACACTTTTGGCACTATAGTAAGTAACTATTACCTAAACTGTGCGTTAGCGCATGCGCGGTGACAGGCTGGGTAACTGGCTAGTTCAGGACGCCATTGATTCCATTTTTAAATATCAATGGTTTGTTTGTAGAGTATGTCAATATAAATTTGTATTGAAGTTTGTAATTCACATTTTATGATATAAGAGTAGATAAAGTAGTGTATGAAACTGCACAAAACTAGGTATTAAAACACTCGTGTGATACTATTAAAACCCTTGTCTCAATACCCTGGTTAATACCCCTCATTATGCAACAGTTTCATAGACTACTATTATTGCAAATGGTTTATGAAAAAGAAGCATTGTGTGTCGTGTGTCATAATGCGGAGCAAGAGATTCTGATGTTTCGAGTGAGTCTACGGAATCTGATGAAGAAAAATAAACTTCCGAGTAAGAAACGCAGAACTTGCATTTATGGGAAGATCTATCTGGGTAGAGATGTCAGAGCTGCGAACGTGGAACGTCTATGTACACACTCACTAGTTGATCACAGTTCGCAGTTTTGATATATCTAGTTCCCATATTCATCATCAACGTGTTCTTCAGCCAACTTCTCCATTTCTACAAGCCGAGAATAATCATAATCATAATCATATAAATTAATTAAGGTCATATTTCACATCTAAATGCATATTTTTCGAATAAAACCTTAAAAATAGACCCTGAAAATTTTCTGTATTTTAAGATGATTTCTTCAAAATTTGCCATCGAGAAAGAAGTGAACTTTATTTTTTAGAAGCTTATTTCCGGGGCTTTCTACTCAATGCAGTAGTGATTAGCCTTTGGTCTTGCATATTTAGGCTTTAAATTGAAGATTTTATAACTGAACGTTTTATACAAATCGATTCAGGCCTTCACAAATGACGCGCTCAACAAAAAACAATATTTCATTTATTTATATAGATTATTGCCCCAAAAATGACAAATACAGCATAAGTAAAATGCTTGACAAGTTGATTTAGACTTGAATTTCATATAAAAGTAAAAAAACCAACCCATTTCTACACTATTGCTGAATTATTGCTAAGCGCCGATGAAAAGTGTCATTTTTTTAGATGTGCTATGCAATTTCTGTCGTTTTCAGTAGCAAACCAGCAGAGTCCCAAGAAAACTTACGTATTCTCGACAGTTTATGAAGGTCCTTCCTTTTTAAATAGATTAGAACTGATAAAATAAACTAAAAACTAAAAAGAACTAACCCTCATTATGGAAATTTATGTATGAATCTGTTCGTGGACTAGAAACTATTCTTTTACCAGGCTAATAGCAAAACAAAGGTTTGCTATTTTTTGACACGAAATTTCAGTATTCTCGTCACATAAAAGATGCTGAAACATCTAATTTCAGACATTTCAACGTACCTAATTTTAGCAGGTTTTTTGACTATATTAATAATTTTAAGTGAAATATTGTGAAATTTATAGTAATATCGCCTTATAGGAATGTTCTAAGGTATTATTATTTTTTAAAATGTTTTGTGTGATGTATACGCCCATAGATTGAACAAACCGCAAAAAACAATAATGAGGAGGGAGCTGGAACTGGCGTCAGAAAAAAAGATAATGTGGAACAAGAGAAAACGTTTTGAGTGAAGAATGAAGATATTTTCTAATGAAGAAAAACATAGTTGGGTCTTTGATCGACACCGTCAACTTTAAAGTTAAGGTATCATCAACCTAAGGATGACGATGTTCGATTGAAGACTCAATCTAGAACCTTCAACAACAACGTGTTCATCAACAACGTGTTCATCAACAACGTGTTCTTCAACAACGTGTTCTTCAGCCGTTTTCTTGATTTCTACACGACAAAGCAGAAACGTCATGGTCATTTACACCTAGGCCATGTCTCCAACAATGACTAAAACAAGATTAAAAAACTAATTTTGAGAATGTTTCGTTTTAAATAGCGTAGTCCGCTCGACGCATGTTTAGTTACTCTGAAACAGTAAAAGTAATGTAGTTAGTTAAGTTTTCTTAAGTCTTCGCAATGAACATTTTTAACCGACTTAACTTATTAGACGGTTCTGGATTCGTTAGTTTTTAATGTTTATTACGCAATTACATTGTAAATTATGAACTATGAACCTCAATTGTTGGCCTAATATTATTCGGAGCCACTTTTATTTCAAGAGCAACAAAACCACGGTCGATCAGTGTAATCATTCCATTGAAAATTAAGTGCAGCCAGCGCGGCAAACACAATAAAACTTGCAACCTCTTAGAAAAAAAAACTGACTACTGTTCCGTCCTCCTTAACGTATCCGTCTATGGCGAGACGTCTAATAATGGATTATCTGCTTCTTCTCTTGCTCTGTGCGCGTGTCGTCTTATTTTAGGTGAAATTAGTAATAAAAAATGTTTTCGCTAACGCTGAATTGGCTTTGACATACCCGGGCAATAAACATTATTATCTATTGGTAATAACGAGAAAATAAGAAGTAGTCTGTAAAATACTAGTTTGTTTTTACTCCTCACACGAGAAACCCAGAGTAAGTACTATTTTCTTGTTTATTTTGATGGCTAAATTATATTACCTACGAAACTTAAAAGTTATATATCTCAGCCCCAATATGACTTAGAGCAAAGGACGCTTATTACCTGGTGTAGGTATACGAAACAAATCGCCCCGATGCCGGGGCACTAAATAGAATACGGCATCGGTATCCTCTGCCTGTAGTAAGAGCCTACTAAAAGGGGGCCTCTGGGCTCGGGATGGTTGGAGGCTCCAACCAACGATCCAAACAAGCTCTGGTGAGGATGACAACGTCGGGTGGCCCGCGTTATCGCCGTCAGAGTCGTTTCGGGACAGTATAAACTGTCTCGGGAGAATCTAAAGCGCGGTGCTGAGGACTGGAGGATGAGTTCTTCGGAAGGGCTCGGAGCCCTCGGACAACCATCACGGCAGGTCACCGGGCGGTTTAAGTGTGTTCAATCTCACATAACTCAGCTGCACCCATGGCATATTCTTTTAAAGATTTCCCCTCGTACATAGTAAAAAGACTAAACATTATTGACTGAACGAGCAAATAGAGCGAAGCTTCGCTGTAGCAACTGCTAAAAGCTTTTATCAGCCCGGATGTTTGTTGGTTTGTGTGCATGTTGATACTCGCCTACAGGCCGTATATTTTAACGAATAGGAATTATTGATTGGGCTTAACCTGCCCAATCAATAAGAAATAAATAAACTCAAGAAGGAAATAAAAATTGGTTGTAGCGTCATTCTCCCGCCAATTTTTATAAAATATAGCAATATATTTGGTAATTACTTAATGTAAACACGAATTTCAAATACAAACAGTCGTGATCGTCTAATTATGGAACAGATTTGCAATTTAAGCCAGTTATTGAACGGTTGCCAATATTCGCTCAGGTTAAAAATGATGTAAAACGGCGCCGCGCGGTTCTAACGGTGCGGTCAGACTGAGAGCTCTAACCTTAATATTAGCTAGAAGATATTTTATTTCTCGCGAATATGCCATTTGGTTTTGTATGTTATGTTACAGCAATATTACAACATAATAGCGCATTCATTTTCGATTCACACTGTGAATTATTCTAGCTGAACTTGTTAAATAAGTAAAATTGAGAATTAAGAAGACATATATATTATGTATGTAATAATAATTATGTGGTTGTTCGTTGATTGAAGCTAAGATTGTGTGCTATGTGTTAGTAAACTAGTTTGTAGCTCGGCTTTATATTTCTAGCCCAATCCATCAATCGCTTTACTAGTTTACTATTGATCTTATAGCTCAGCCAGTGTGCCAGCCATGCGTTATACAGGTTGATTGGCAGCTCGATGGGAAGCCGTAAAGGGACGCTAGCAATTTAGGCAGAAGCGAAACTGGCAATTTTTTTTCTCTTTTCGAAATACCTGTATTCGCGATCGATAATCCCATATTTAAGCTTTATTTGTGCAAAAAATCAGAATTCTACGACTTTATCTTTAGGTGGCGCACTTCTCTAAGTGCGCCACCTGAACCTGACTCTTTAAGTTTTCAGAAATTAAAGTTTTTTGAAGAATGAAGACATTTCTAATGAAGAAAAACATAGTTTGGGTCATTGATCGCCACAGTCAACTTTAAAGTTAAAGTATTATCAACTAAAAGTTAACCGGTGCCGATTGAGGACTCAATCTAGAACCTTCATCAACAACGTGTTCTTCAACAACGTGTTCATCAACAACGTATTCATCAACAACGTGTTCTTCAACAACGTGTTCTTCAACAACGTGTTCTCGATTTCTACACGACAAAGCAGAAACGTAGATGGTCATTTACACCTAGCCCATGTCTCCAACAATGACAAAAACAAGATTTTAAAACTAATTTTGATAATAATTCGTTTTAAATTGCGTAGTCCGCTCAACGCATGTTTAGTTACTCTGAAACAGTGAAAGTAATGTTGTTAGGTTTTTTTCTTTTTATTTATTTATTACAGTATATTTTTAAACAATAATTGCCTTAAAACTCAGTCGGGTTTGTCTAGCTAGGCAACAGGTTCTCATAGTCATGTAAAATTCAAAATAATTTATCCAAATATGGGTACATCAATGTACACAAAAATGAATGTCAAATACATTGTACACGAATAAATTAATACACAATAAATAAAATGTCACAGAAAATATTAGAATGTCGAAAAATCAATGTATATAGTAACTACAATAGTAGGTATAATTAGTCAAATATTATTATTACAGTCTAAATATAACTTCAAAAGAGACTTTATCAGAGACTAGCTGTTCCCTGCCACGCTTTGCTGAGGATAAAAAAAAACTAAAAAAAAATAGCCTTTGTTACTTTGGGATAATGTAGCATTCGAGTGGTGAAAGAATTTTTGAAATCGGTCCAGTAGTTTTTGAGTTTATTCCACACAAACATCCAAAAATACAAAAATGCAAATCTTTCCTCTTTATAATATTAATATAGATGTAGTCGTCAACTTTGTAGTAAGCCTTTTCAATTAAAAAGTCTTTTAAAGTTCTTTGAAAATCTGTGTCTTTCTTTTTTACTAGAGTAACAGGCAACAAGTTATAAAATAATACGCCATTAATTACAAAAGAGTAGCCAGGTTTAGCTAATCTAATTTCAGGTAGAACAAGTTCAAACTTGTTCCTTGTTATGCTAGTATATTCACATCCTAGATATATATTGATATTTTTACGTACATACATAATGTTTGTTAAAAAAATATACAAATATAGCAACGTTAAAATTTTCACCTGCATAAAACTTGTCTAAGAGATTCTCTATAACGTAGCCTATAAATAGCCCTAACAGCGCGTTTTTAACCGACTTCAAAAAAGGAGGAGGTCATCAATTCGACTGTATGTTTTTTTTATGTTTGTTACCTCATAACTTTTGACTGGGTGAATCGATTTTGAAGATTCTTTTTTTATTGGAAAGCTGACGCTTCCCATTTGGTCGGTCCCATTTCAATTTAGTCCAGTTCTGATAATGGTATCCATGAGAAAACCATATAAGTCTTAAATTTGCATTAAGTACGTGCGCGACAAATAGATGAATAACTCAATAGTCGGTCTTTTGAAGTCGGTTTTTGTTTTTAGTTTTGTAAAAATAATGTTCTTGTTGTAATATAAAGATGATATTTAGTGAATATGTTTTTTTTTAATTGAAAGTAGTGTTACCAATTTAAAAAATATGTACTTACCTACCAAGCATGTGGTTTCAGAACTTTTTTACTAACTTTTATTTGACAAAAATTTTCAAAATTTTCCTTACCTAAAAATTGGGTCCTAAAATAGGGACCTTAAATTACATAAACTTATTTGTATATTTTTAACCATGCATTATAGTTTGTTTTATATTTCAACATCTGCGAATTAATGACCGCACCAATCCCTATCTTCGAAGATTACAAACGAAAAAATCTAAATTTATTCATTAATCATTTATTTATTCGGATTGGTATAATATTCAAATAAGTTGAATATGATAATTGAATATTATAACATTATTTAAGTTAGACACTCTAAGCTACACGCTAAGAGTATGTTAGGAACCACAGAAATTGTGTTGGTACACATAAAGTGGAGGACTGATTCCAGTCAGGGTCGGATCAGACTATCGTCGCGGAAGGCGGGGCGGCGATCATTGCCACAAAACAATTTATGTGTATCAAAGTACCAATATAATAAAAACAATTAAAAACATTTAAATAAAAACGAAAAATATTGACTTCAAACTCATAGTAACTCAGTGTTTTGAACTAGTCCATAACCATGATTTAGCATATATTATGTTTCTTATCATAATATTTGATAATTAATTAAGTCATTTACATAACATTAGGTTTACTAAGATAAATAGTTAGGATATAATACGTAGATCATCAAAATAAATGACATTGTAGAAGTCCCGTAGCATTAGAGTAGTCAATTCGTTAGAAAATCTACTTAGGTAACTCGTTTGCTCATACATATTCGTAACTTATGTTAGTATCTATAATCACAACGTAAGGGTTTCCACTAGACAATCACTTGGCCAAAACGATAAGTAAACGTTAACTAAGTCAATAGGGATTCATTCATCTGAACTAAATTTATAACACTATTTTCCCAAACAAAATAGTGTTTTAAAGTAACTTTTTTGTCATTATGATATAGTTTCACACTTGACACTTTTGGCACTATGGTAAGTAACTATTACCTAAACTGTGCGTTAGCGCATGCGCGGTGACAGGCTGGGTAACTGGCTAGTTCAGGGCGCCATTGATTCCATTTTTAAATTTCAATGGTTTGTTTGTAGAGTACGTCATATAAATTTGTATTGAAATTTGTAATTCACATTTTATGATATAAAAGTAGATAAAGTAGTGTATGAAACTGCACAAAACTAGGTATTAAAACACTCGTGTGATACTATTAAAACCCTTGTCTACGGTTCAGTTTTTAAACTAAACTCGTGTTTTAATACCCCTCATTATGCAACAGTTTCATAGACTACAATTATTGCAAATGGTTTATGAAAAAGAAGCATTGTGTGTGGTGTGTCATAATGCGGAGCAAGAGATTCTGATGTTTCGAGTGAGTCTACGGAATCTGATGAAGAAAAATAAACTTCCGAGTAAGAAACGCCGAACATTTATGGGAAGATCTATCTGGGTAGAGATGTCAGAGCTGCGAGCGTGGAACGTCTATGTACACACTCACTAGTTGATCACCGTTCGCAGTTTTGATATATCTAGTTCCCATATTCATCATCAACGTGTTCTTCAGCCAACTTCTCCATTTCTACAAGCCGAGAATAATCATAATCATAATCATATAAATTAATTAAGGTCATATTTCACATCTAAATGCATATTTTTCGAATAAAACCTTAAAAATAGACCCTGAAAATTTTCTGTATTTTAAGATGATTTCTTCAAAATTTGCCATCGAGAAAGAAGTGAACTTTATTTTTTAGAAGCTTATTTCCGGGGCTTTCTACTCAATGCAGTAGTGATTAGCCTTTGGTCTTGCATATTTAGGCTTTAAATTGAAGATTTTATAACTGAACGTTTTATACAAATCGATTCAGGCCTTCACAAATGACGCGCTCAACAAAAAACAATATTTCATTTATTTATATAGATTATTGCCCCAAAAATGACAAATACAGCATAAGTAAAATGCTTGACAAGTTGATTTAGACTTGAATTTGATATAAAAGTAAAAAAAACCAACCCATTTCTACACTATTGCTGAATTATTGCTAAGCGCCGATGAAAAGTGTCATTTTTTTAGATGTGCTATGCAATTTCTGTCGTTTTCAGTAGCAAACCAGCAGAGTCCCAAGAAAACTTACGTATTCTCGACAGTTTAAGAAGGTCCTTCCTTTTTAAATAGATTAGAACTGATAAAATAAACTAAAAACTAAAAAGAACTAACCCTCATTATGGAAATTTATGTATGAATCTGTTCGTGGACTAGAAACTATTCTTTTACCAGGCTAATAGCAAAACAAAGGTTTGCTATTTTTTGACACGAAATTTCAGTATTCTCGTCACATAAAAGATGCTGAAACATCTAATTTCAGACATTTCAACGTACCTAATTTTAGCAGGTTTTTTGACTATATTAATAATTTTAAGTGAAATATTGTGAAATTTATAGTAATATCGCCTTATAGGAATGTTCTAAGGTATTATTATTTTTTAAAATGTTTTGTGTGATGTATACGCCCATAGATTGAACAAACCGCAAAAAACAATAATGAGGAGGGAGCTGGAACTGGCGTCAGAAAAAAAGATAATGTGGAACAAGAGAAAACGTTTTGAGTGAAGAATGAAGATATTTTCTAATGAAGAAAAACATAGTTGGGTCTTTGATCGACACCGTCAACTTTAAAGTTAAGGTATCATCAACCTAAGGATGACGATGTTCGATTGAAGACTCAATCTAGAACCTTCAACAACAACGTGTTCATCAACAACGTGTTCATCAACAACGTGTTCTTCAACAACGTGTTCTTCAGCCGTTTTCTTGATTTCTACACGACAAAGCAGAAACGTCATGGTCATTTACACCTAGGCCATGTCTCCAACAATGACTAAAACAAGATTAAAAAACTAATTTTGAGAATGTTTCGTTTTAAATAGCGTAGTCCGCTCGACGCATGTTTAGTTACTCTGAAACAGTAAAAGTAATGTAGTTAGTTAAGTTTTCTTAAGTCTTCGCAATGAACATTTTTAACCGACTTAACTTATTAGACGGTTCTGGATTCGTTAGTTTTTAATGTTTATTACGCAATTACATTGTAAATTATGAACTATGAACCTCAATTGTTGGCCTAATATTATTCGGAGCCACTTTTATTTCAAGAGCAACAAAACCACGGTCGATCAGTGTAATCATTCCATTGAAAATTAAGTGCAGCCAGCGCGGCAAACACAATAAAACATGCAACCTCTTAGAAAAAAAAACTGACTACTGTTCCGTCCTCCTTAACGTATCCGTCTATGGCGAGACGTCTAATAATGGATTATCTGCTTCTTCTCTTGCTCTGTGCGCGTGTCGTCTTATTTTAGGTGAAATTAGTAATAAAAAATGTTTTCGCTAACGCTGAATTGGCTTTGACATACCCGGGCAATAAACATTATTATCTATTGGTAATAACGAGAAAATAAGAAGTAGTCTGTAAAATACTAGTTTGTTTTTACTCCTCACACGAGAAACCCAGAGTAAGTACTATTTTCTTGTTTATTTTGATGGCTAAATTATATTACCTACGAAACTTAAAAGTGATATATCTCAGCCCCAATATGACTTAGAGCAAAGGACGCTTATTACCTGGTGTAGGTATACGAAACAAATCGCCCTGATGCCGGGGCACTAAATAGAATACGGCATCGGTATCCTCTGCCTGTAGTAAGAGCCTACTAAAAGGGGGCCTCTGGGCTCGGGATGGTTGGAGGCTCCAACCAACGATCCAAACAAGCTCTGGTGAGGATGACAACGTCGGGTGGCCCGCGTTATCGCCGTCAGAGGTGTTTCGGGACAGTATAAACTGTCTCGGGAGAATCTAAAGCGCGGTGCTGAGGACTGGAGGATGAGTTCTTCGGAAGGGCTCGGAGCCCTCGGACAACCATCACGGCAGGTCACCGGGCGGTTTAAGTGTGTTCAATCTCACATAACTCAGCTGCACCCATGGCATCTTTTAAAGATTTCCCCTCGTACATAGTAAAAAGACTAAACATTATTGACTGAACGAGCAAATAGAGCGAAGCTTCGCTGTAGCACCTGCCAAAAGCTTTTATCAGCCCGGATGTTTGTTGGTTTGTGTGCATGTTGATACTCGCCTACAGGCCAGTGAAATTACAGGGCAAATGGGAGATTAAACAACTTATATCTCAGGGTGACGAGCGCAGTGCTGTGCCGCGCAGGGTTTTGAATTCTGCGAGTTCAAAATTCTGGGTGGCGCAGACCTGTTATGGGCAAACGTGACGTTTAACATCAGGCGAGCGATTTGCTCGTCTCGTCACTCAATTACATAAAAAAAAAAAAAAAAAAAAGGCCGTATATTTTAACGAATAGGAATTATTGATTGGGCTTAACCTGCCCAATCAATAAGAAATAAATAAACTCAAGAAGGAAATAAAAATTGGCTGTAGCGTCATTCTCCCGCCAATTTTTATAAAATATGGCAATATATTTGGTAATTACTTAATGTAAACACGAATTTCGAATACAAACAGTCGTGATCGTCGTGAGTTATTGAACGGTTGCCAATATTCGCTCAGGTTAAAAACGATGTAAAACGGCGCCGCGCGGTTCTAACGGTGCGGTCAGACTGAGAGCTCTAACCTTAATATTAGCTAGAAGATATTTTATTTCTCGCGAATATGCCATTTGGTTTTGTATGTTATGTTACAGCAATATTACAACATAATAGCGCATTCATTTTCGATTCACACTGTGAATTATTCTAGCTGAACTTGTTAAATAAGTAAAATTGAGAATTAAGAAGACATATTATATATTATGTATGTAATAATAATTATGTGGTTGTTCGTTGATTGAAGCTAAGATTGTGTGCTATGTGTTAGTAAACTAGTTTGTAGCTCGGCTTTATATTTCTAGCCCAATCCATCAATCGCTTTACTAGTTTACTATTGATCTTATAGCTCAGCCAGTGTGCCAGCCATGCGTTATACAGGTTGATTGGCAGCTCGATGGGAAGCCGTAAAGGGACGCTAGCAATTTAGGCAGAAGCGAAACTGGCAATTTTTTTTCCCTTTTCGAAATACCTGTATTCGCGATCGATAATCCCATATTTAAGCTTTATTTGTGCAAAAAATCAGAATTCTACGACTTTATCTTTAGGTGGCGCACTTCTCTAAGTGCGCCACCTGAACCTGACTCTTTAAGTTTTCAGAAATTAAAGTTTTTTGAAGAATGAAGACATTTCTAATGAAGAAAAACATAGTTTGGGTCATTGATCGGTACAGTCAACTTTAAAGTTAAAGTATTATCAACTAAAGTTAACCGGTGCCGATCGAGGACTCAATCTAGAACCTTCATCAACAACGTGTTCATCAACAACGTGTTCTTCAACAACGTGTTCATCAACAACGTATTCATCAACAACGTGTTCTTCAACAACGTGTTCTTCAACAACGTGTTCTCGATTTCTACACGACAAAGCAGAAACGTAGATGGTCATTTACACCTAGCCCATGTCTCCAACAATGACAAAAACAAGATTTTAAAACTAATTTTGATAATAATTCGTTTTAAATTGCGTAGTCCGCTCAACGCATGTTTAGTTACTCTGAAACAGTGAAAGTAATGTTGTTAGGTTTTTTTCTTTTTATTTATTTATTACAGTATATTTTTAAACAATAATTGCCTTAAAACTCAGTCGGGTTTGTCTAGCTAGGCAACAGGTTCTCATAGTCATGTAAAATTCAAAATAATTTATCCAAATATGGGTACATCAATGTACACATAAATGAATGTCAAATACATTGTACACGAATAAATTAATACACAATAAATAAAATGTCACAGAAAATATTAGAATGTCGAAGAATGTCTTTCTTATTTACTAGAGTAACAGGCAACAAGTTATAAAATAATACGCCATTAATTACAAAAGAGTAGCCAGGTTTAGCTAATCTAATTTCAGGTAGAACAAGATCAAACTTGTTCCTTGATAGGCTAGTATATTCACATCCTAGATATATATTGATATTTTTACGTACATACATAATGTTTGTTAAAAAAATATACAAATATAGCAACGTTAAAATTTTCACCTGCATAAAACTTGTCTAAGAGATTATCTATAACGTAGCCTATAAATAGCCCTAACAGCGCGTTTTTAACCGACTTCAAAAAAGGAGGAGGTCATCAATTCGACTGTATGTTTTTTTTATGTTTGTTACCTCATAACTTTTGACTGGGTGAATCGATTTTGAAGATTCTTTTTTTATTGGAAAGCTGACGCTTCCCATTTGGTCGGTCCCATCAATTTAGTCCAGTTCTGATAATGGTATCCATGAGAAAACCATATAAGTCTTAAATTTGCATTAAGTACGTGCGCGACAAATAGATGAATAACTCAATAGTCGGTCTTTTGAAGTCGGTTTTTGTTTTTAGTTTTGTAAAAATAATGTTCTTGTTGTAAAGGGGCGTCTAAACGGGCCATATTTTACGACAATTTGTGGCTGCAATACTGTAGCCGGCAACATTGCTAGCAATACCAGCCACACTATGCAATATTTTAAGGATGGCCCGGCATTATATCCACATATGTTTTGGTATGTCAAAATGTTTTTATGAAATCATGGGTTCTGAATCATGAAAGGCCATACTATTGCAGCCATATTGCAACATGTTGCCTGCAATTGATTGCTCAGCCATAAAATGCACTAAAATGTTTTTTTGATGGCTGGGCAATATTTGCCAATAATTGCAGACACAAATTGTCGTAAAATATGGCCCGTTTAGACGCCCCTTTATAATATAAAGATGATATTTAGTGAATATGTTTTTTTTTAATTGAAAGTAGTGTTACCAATTTAAAAAATATGTACTTACCTACCAAGCATGTGGTTTCGGAATTTTTTTACTAACTTTTATTTGACAAAAATTTTCAAAGGTTTGGGAAAACTGTATTTTGATGGCGTTTACAAAAATAAATATGACACTTTACTACAATTCGTAGTAAATTCATGCTGAAAAATATAGGTCCTTACCTAAAAATTGGGTCCTAAAATAGGGACCTTAAATTACATAAACTTATTTTTATATTTTTACCATGCATTATAGTTTGTTTTATATTTCAACATCTGCGAATTAATGACCGCACCAATCCCTATCTTCGAAGATTACAAACGAAAAAATCTAAATTTATTCATTAATCATTTATTTATTCGGATTGGTATAATATTCAAATAAGTTGAATATGATAATTGAATAATATAACATTATTTAAGTTAGACACTCTAAGCTACACGCTAAGAGTATGTTATGAACCACAGAAATTGTGTTGGTACACATAAAGTGGAGGACTGATTCCAGTCAGGGTCGGATCAGACTATCGTCGCGGAAGGCGGGGCGGCGATCATTGCCACAAAACAATTTATGTGTATCAAAGTACCAATATAATAAAAACAATTAAAAACATTTAAATAAAAACGAAAAATATTGACTTCAAACTCATAGTAACTCAGTGTTTTGAACTAGTCCATAACCATGATTTAGCATATATTATGTTTCATCATATTTGATAATTAATTAAGTCATTTACATAACATTAGGTTTACTAAGATAAATAGTTAGGATATAATACGTAGATCATCAAAATAAATGACATTGTAGAAGTCCCGTAGCATTAGAGTAGTCAATTCGTTAGAAAATCTAGGTACTTAGGTAACTCGTTTGCTCATACATATTCGTAACTTATGTTAGTATCTACAATCACAACGTAAGGGTTTCCACTAGACAATCACTTGACACTATAATTTTCCCGTGGATCACCTGCAGTAGCCTGCAGAGCTAGTGTGAAACTTTATCGTTCGACATAACATTGACGTTTGAACTGGAGTAAGTCGTTAATAATTTCATAGTTTGCTCTATGGTCCGAACCAATTTGTAAAATTTTAACAAATTTGTAGAGGTAGAGTCTAAGCGTTAGTTGATCGATTTACAAAGTTCCATATTTGCACTCCAGTTGTTCCACAAGAAAATGTCGTTAAAATTTGAAGATATATAAGTGACAGCTTTTTTTCGACTAAAGTGTTCGTTTCATAGTAAAACCTGATTAGTGTTTTAACTCAGTACACCCTGTATGCTTTGCCGTTGTATGTTAAATTAATAGGACCTTGTATAACACTAATTTGAGATTATTAAAGGAGACAACACAAGTAATACAATCTGTATTTTTGGATGTTTGTAACGAATATACTTAAATACTACTAAACCTTCACCAATATAAAGCTACATCATTAGCGAGTAACATAGATTATATTTCATACCCGTACGAAGCCGGGGCAGGTCACTAGTAATAATCGATATATATATATAGGGTTATTCATAAAGGGTATGCCAAGCCGAAAAGGGCTCATAGTACTCATCATTATGAACAACTTTTACAATGGAACCAACCCCAAATTCGCGAAAAAAAAATCAGCTGTTCCATAGAAAAATGCCAATGACACTCGACAAAATTTATGGAACAGCTGATTTTTTTTTTCGCGAATTTCGTGGAATTTTCCCCTGAAGGGGTCAGAACCCTAAAAAACTGCCAGCCGTACACTCAGACACGAGTTACAACAAACAGAAGCAATGTCGACTGCGCTAGAATTTCCACTGAAATCGATAACTGATAAGCACGGATAACAATATCTAATTACTTAATATCTGTTATCTGGTCTAAGTGATGAGGCGTTTCGCCCACTCACTCACTCAGTGACCACGGAATAGGCGAGGTGTAAAGTGTTAGTTGGTACGTGCTCTCAGTAAAGGTAGAGTTAGCAATTAACTAATAGTGTCCACTAGTGCCCACTAGTGCGTGGTTTCGTTCCAGTGCTATATTCACAAGTGCTATATAAGTTAAACTTGTGAAATAATTATGTAAGTATAAATATACTCGTACTTGCTCGAGATAGGATAGATATACTTGCTAGAGATAGGGAGAAATGGGTTAAAATGGAGAAGGCCTTTTCCCGTACAGGGGGCTGCTCCAAAATAATTAATTATTTATTCTGTAAATATCATTCAAGATATGTGAACAGGAAAATAAAGGGTTTTTTTTATTTATTCATAGTCGTAGATGTTGTATTGGTGTTTGTTGATTTGTTAGTAACTAGTGCGACAGTTACTAACAATTTTATTTTGGCACAGGTTACTACAATGAAAACGGGAGTACTGCCATATAGTTAAGTCGACTAGTTTCGATCACATTTGATGATCTTTTTCCAAGTGCAACCGTGTTAATTATAAGAAGGGTGTTTGAGACCGACGTTGCGCAGAGATCGTACACAAAAAATAAATCTGTCAAAGCGAAAACTCATTTGTCGAGAGTTCGGAACCGTCGTTTTTTAAACGAGCGCGGAACCTTACTAAGCATCTAAGACAAACACAACACAAATCACACAAAAAAACAACACTAAAGCACTTTTTTATTTTCCTGTAAATTTCTGCAGATTTCTATACCTACCCACTTTTTACTTAGGTCGATAAAAGGTCAAATCTTTCCGAGATTTGACATATATTATAAATTCAAAATTATTTCCAAAGGCGGACGACTATTCGAAGATAATCGTCGAGAACATTCGAAACTTGTCGCGGTTAACATTATCTAAAGTCACACCAAATTTCAGACCGTTAGCTTTTACAGTTCCTGAGATAATTGGCTGTGACATACAGACGGACTGACGCACGACAGTCTCGCCATTAGAGTTTTTCCCCGATGGTTCAGGACTCTAAAAAACAATGAACAATTCACAGCACACAGATATAAATAAATCTGCCAAAGCTTTTTTTAATTTCAAAATCAGTGAAAAATAAGACCGCATTTCCTCCTCCCCCCCCCCCCCCCCCCCGCCTTCTAATCTTCGAAGCTTATCGATAGTAGAATCTGGAGGACGAAATAGGCTAGGCCTATTCTACACTATACTAGACCGCGGGGTGAATCTCATTCGTAGTAAAATTTTATCAGCTGACAGTTTGAAATCAAATAAAATCTACCATCTTCCCTATGACATTTTCCGTCACTTGTCATCAAAAATTTGCAAAGCATAGTTCCCCCCCCCCCCCCTACCCTCTTTTGGTGACACTTGAGTAACACCAAATTTAATGCTATGCTACTATTTTTCACGACGCAAACTAATTGAAACCAAAAATATAAAAGTAAACTGAAGTTTTATAAAGACTTACCCTTTTAAAATACTGGCAAACTAGTCTTTAGCAAACTAACAATTTAAACTATTGTAATAATTTTTTTATCTTAACCAAACATAACTTAGCACTAGCGGCGGATGTACATATTCTATAATAGCCTCTACAATATTTTTACAGCTTTAATTTTCAGCGGTGATCTAAGTGTCTGTACCTACTTATTTTTGATCCCAACCTTCAGCATTAGCTGGAAATGCTGGAATTAAAAAGTTAAAATCGCTGTGCTCATTATTAGGTTTTTCAGAAAAACAATGTTTGTTTTGACTTGTTTAAAGTAAAGTAAAAATGTTTTGCTTAAAATTGTATACAATTCAATGTTTTCAGACGTCTCGCAGACATCAGTATTTTTCTAAGGACGAAGGAATATGTAACATTCGAATTACCAATTTTCAGAATAGTATTAGCCGGATCAAAAATTAAGCCTAAAAATATAAAATTATACATTTTATACATACTCGTATCTAAGATTCGTACTAAGTACTTCAAGTACGTCTGATCCTGAACCTAACATTCGTAAGTGCACATTAAAGTACCCATATTAGATTAAATTATAATTGTAGAGACTGACGTGTTGAGGATCTCTGCTTTCTGCATGTAACACTTCAGCGAAACGCTCTTATTAAGATGAGATGATGGCCGAGGCTCGTCGCCCAGCGTGACTCTGATCTGCTTCTCTTGATCCTTATTATTATTACCCGCTGCTCTCCTAAGTTTTACCTGCATTTTCCGGGATAAATAACCTATGTATTTATCCAGGTTATAAGCTACCTTCATACCAAATTTTATCTAAATCCGTTCAGCCGTTTAAGCGTGAAAGAGTGACAAACATATTCAAAATATTTCACTTTTATAATACTCGTACACTGAGAAAAATTTCACCTAAAGTACGGAGCATAGTGATAATCACCAAAAAGTACGATGATAAGCACCAATTTTTACGGTGACAACTATCATAATATATGGTTCTCACCCTAAAAACTGGTGCTAGGACTAGTTTTTACGATGACCCTGTAGGTTTTTTTTTTTTTTTTTTTTTTTTTCTATGTAATTGAGTGACGAGACGAGCAAATCGCTCGCCTGATGTTAAACGTCACGTTTGCCCATAACAGGTCTGCGTCACCCAGAATTTAGGACTCTTAGAATTCAAGACCCTGCGCGGCACAGCACTGCGCTCGTCACCCTGAGATATAAGTTGTTTAATCTCCCATTTGCCCTGAAATTTCACTGGAAACAATGCCCTTCCAACCGGAACACAGTAATGTTTGCACATTACTGCTTGGCGGTGGAATAACTGGCAAAGGTGTGGTACTTCCCCAGGCGGGCTCTGCAAAAGAGCCCTACCACTAGTATACATCCATCCATACATACATACATCCATCGGAGTTTTGATGACCATTTTCCTCAGTGTATTAGTGAGATTTATGTACATAAACTCTCGCCTATTTCGTTATGTTTCTTTATCCGTCAGATATTTTGCAAGCGGGGAGCTAGATCAGGTGGTCCAATGCACACTTTTCAAAATTGTATACTAATTTTACATATGTCTTTGTTACAGGAAATTTGCGAGAAGTATTGGAAGCGTCGTGAGGAGGCGAAAGTTCTTGTTCGCCATTCTCCTGCTTGCTATTATCCTGGGCACCGTTGCAATTCTGGTTTTCAACGCATGTAAGTAACAATTTAGATCATTCTATGAAAAGCCTGTTTATAGAGAGTCATTGCTTAAAATGTCAGGCAACTCCTCGCTGACATGAAACCGTGACGCGCAAAAATAAGAGAGAAAATTTCAAGCAGTATCTAACTAACTAACTAAGCAGTAACTAACTAAGCA